>OX123184.2:103968645-106717711 GCA_944739405.2 Euclidia mi | reverse complement strand
CCCCTTCGGGGATAAAAGGCGTGACGTTATGTATGTATTTATGTAATACTTCTTCCTCTCTTCTAATCCAGTATATGGTAATTATTATTATGTTATTTTTTTAACAACTCAATTGCACATATTTCTAATACATATTCTATAGACATTGCAGTAATATCATTTCTTTCTATACTATCAATGTGGTCCTGAAGAAGAATGCAGACGCCGCCGCCTGTCCTTGTTTGACGGCAATAGGAGGCCGCCACATTGTAACCGCTGAATTGAATGACTTCTAGTTTTTCTTTTGAGAGCCAGGTCTCAGTTATACATATTGCATTGTAGATTGGTCTTTGGAGTATAAATGCTTCTAATAAGTGTCGCTTGTTATATAAACTTTGAATGTTTTGATATAATATATTAAATTTCAGGTCTTGTGATACAAAAGGAGTGATTTTCATCAGCGAAACACTTGTCATACGGTAGACTTTGGTCGTAACTGTTGCTTGATAATATCTGGTCTCTAGTTTCATAATTTATATGGATTAATAAATTCTGCATAACATTTTGCATTCCGTAGTTATTATGTTTGCCACTATATTTCAAAAACATGCTATGGTCGTAAGATAACTCAAGGTTTGAATCAAGTACTGTGGCATATTGATGTGTGTGAATATCAAGGTACAATAAGCTGTTGAATGTTTCTATCCTCCAGTTAAACATAGCAGAGTAGTTGTTGCACTTGAAAGTAGGTAAACAAAGTCTGATATTAGTATGCTTAATATTTTGTAGCATTCTTCTTATTTCTATGACTATATCCAGATAATTATTGGTTCTTTTAAAATGTTCTTCTCCGATCAATATTGCGCAGTGATCTTTGTTTGTGAAGTCTGATATTTTTGTATCTAAGCCGCTCAAAAGTTGTAGTATTCCGCACTGTGGTGACACATAATGGCATATTTCAGTATTTTCAAAAATATTTTCTGCAATGGATTAATATATTGTTCGTCTTATTAGCACTGATTATACATAGTTTTCTGTTATTAGGTTTTAATACTTTTAATATAGGGCGTGATTTTTCTTTCTCTTGCACTGTGTTTATTGCTTGTGATGTAGAAATGTTAACTTTAGGCGGATTTTTGGGTGTACTTTGGTTGATCAGTGTGCTATGGGGCTTACTAATTCTCTTTGGTGTTTCTAGAGTAGGTTTTGAAGATTTATTTTGAGGCTTCGACATCTTGAAGCTCTCAATATCGACAGATAGACATTTTGTAGCCCTTTTTAAAATTTCATGTTTTGTTGTTAATTCCTGCACTGTTTTCTTTAAGTCGTGGTTTTCAATAGATAAATTATTAATCTCTTCGTGGGCTGAATTTAGCTGTGAGGTAAGTAGTTCTATTTGATCCTTTAGTTCTTGGATCTGAGTAATATTTTCGTCACCTGATATGTTTGGAAGGCTACTAGTGGTGCCATCTAGTTTTGAGCTACTGGTACTACTATCGTCGCAGGTAAGAACTTCTGTCATAGATAGGGTACGCGTTTTTCTAAACGTTATATTATCGAAGAAATTCGTAGTTTATTTTATTTGAATTGAAATAAATCTCAAAAAGATTTCACGGTAACTCAGAATGGATCTTGTGACTTTGCCTTCAAAGTATCAGTGCTATCCACTACGCCAACTGGACATTAGGTATTTTAGTTCAAATTGATCTTCATAAGTAAGTAATGGAACATTTATAATAGGGGGTATTTGCGATGCTCTGATTGGTCAGATTGTTATCACAGTATGTGTTCAAATAAAATTAACGAACAATATTTTTCACTGTTTAGCGTACTCACTGTTTAAGTCGGTAATTCACTGTTTATATATACGATACTTGTGCTATTTTAAAGCAATGTAGATAAAATCAACTTTAGTTTAGTGTATTATTGTTTATTATTTCACTGTTTTATTGCCGTGTGGTTGACGGCATAGAATACAAGTGTCACCACCCCCTATCTTCCCGTGGGTGTCGTAAGAGGCGACTAAGGGATAACACGATGCAAATACCATCTTTGCGTAGAGACGGAAAACTCGACATCAAACCCTATACGACTGCCTCGTTGGTCTCGCGGCATAAATGTGCGCGTGGGATCGGGAGGTCCCGGGTTCGATTCCTGGGTCGGGCGGTGTTATTGGGTTTTTCTGTCACGAAATTCTCAGTAGCAGCACGGAGTCTGGAAATGTGCCCGGTACGGCAATAGGCTCGCCCTTTACTACGTGGGACTAAAGTATATCTGGCGAAAAGTGGGTGTAGAAATACACCCTCTGCCTACCCCTTCGGGGATAAAAGGCGTGACGATATGTATGTATGTATGTGTATGTATTTTTAAAGATTAAAAAAATCGTGGAGCTGATGTTATTACGGCAACTAGCGCCACCTGGAATTTCGTATTCATAATCCGTCACCACACGGATAATGCGTAAACTAAAGCGTATACTTTACGCTGATATTTAATCGTTTCGTTTAAAATAAGAGGCTGACCCATTTTATGATATCAAGATATTTCCAGAATAGTTTAACTAGAACTATAAAGTCAAGTACGCGTAAGCTATGTCAAGGCTAGCCGACCCGTTAACATTGGAACACTATACGCCTTAGATCATAATCTAGTGTTAAGCACCACCCGCATTTACAAACCCTTAGGGTTAAGGTCAAAGGTACGAATAAGTCACGTATATCAGATAAATATATGTGTAGATTTAAATATGAAAATGCGGGTGGTGCTTAACACTAGATTATGATCTAAGGCGTATAGTGTTCCAATGTTAACGGGTCGGCTAGCCTTGACATAGCTTACGCATACTTGACTTTATAGTTCTAGTTAAACTATTCTGGAAATATCTTGATATCATAAAATGGGTCAGCCTCTTATTTTAAACGAAACGATTAAATATCAGCGTAAAGTATACGCTTTAGTTTACGCATTATCCGTGTGGTGACGGATTATGAATACGAAATTCCAGGTGGCGCTAGTTGCCGTAATAACATCAGCTCCACGATTTTTTTAATCTTTAAAAATACATACACATACATACATACATATCGTCACGCCTTTTATCCCCGAAGGGGTAGGCAGAGGTGTATTTCCTACACCCACTTTTCGCCAGATATACTTTAGTCCCACGTAGTAAGGGGCGAGCCTATTGCCGTACCGGGCACATTTCCAGACTCCGTGCTGCTACTGAGAATTTCGTGACAGAAAAACCCAATAACACCGCCCGACCCAGGAATCGAACCCGGGACCTCCCGATCCCACGCGCACATTTATGCCGCGAGACCAACGAGGCAGTCGTATAGGGTTTGATGTCGAGTTTTCCGTCTCTACGCAAAGATGGTATTTGCATCGTGTTATCCCTTAGTCGCCTCTTACGACACCCACGGGAAGATAGGGGGTGGTGACACTTGTATTCTATGCCGTCAACCACACGGCAATAAAACAGTGAAATAATAAACAATAATACACTAAACTAAAGTTGATTTTATCTACATTGCTTTAAAATAGCACAAGTATCGTATATATAAACAGTGAATTACCGACTTAAACAGTGAGTACGCTAAACAGTGAAAAATATTGTTCGTTAATTTTATTTGAACACATACTGTGATAACAATCTGACCAATCAGAGCATCGCAAATACCCCCTATTATAAATGTTCCATTACTTACTTATGAAGATCAATTTGAACTAAATACCTAATGTCCAGTTGGCGTAGTGGATAGCACTGATACTTTGAAGGCAAAGTCACAAGATCCATTCTGAGTTACCGTGAAATCTTTTTGAGATTTATTTCAATTCAAATAAAATAAACTACGAATTTCTTCGATAATATAACGTTTAGAAAAACGCGTACCCTATCTATGACAGAAGTTCTTACCTGCGACGATAGTAGTACCAGTAGCTCAAAACTAGATGGCACCACTAGTAGCCTTCCAAACATATCAGGTGACGAAAATATTACTCAGATCCAAGAACTAAAGGATCAAATAGAACTACTTACCTCACAGCTAAATTCAGCCCACGAAGAGATTAATAATTTATCTATTGAAAACCACGACTTAAAGAAAACAGTGCAGGAATTAACAACAAAACATGAAATTTTAAAAAGGGCTACAAAATGTCTATCTGTCGATATTGAGAGCTTCAAGATGTCGAAGCCTCAAAATAAATCTTCAAACCTACTCTAGAAACACCAAAGAGAATTAGTAAGCCCCATAGCACACTGATCAACCAAAGTACACCCAAAAATCCGCCTAAAGTTAACATTTCTACATCACAAGCAATAAACACAGTGCAAGAGAAAGAAAAATCACGCCCTATATTAAAAGTATTAAAACCTAATAACAGAAAACTATGTATAATCAGTGCTAATAAGACGAACAATATATTATCCATTGCAGAAAATATTTTTGAAAATACTGAAATATGCCATTATGTGTCACCACAGTGCGGAATACTACAACTTTTGAGCGGCTTAGATACAAAAATATCAGACTTCACAAACAAAGATCACTGCGCAATATTGATCGGAGAAGAACATTTTAAAAGAACCAATAATTATCTGGATATAGTCATAGAAATAAGAAGAATGCTACAAAATATTAAGCATACTAATATCAGACTTTGTTTACCTACTTTCAAGTGCAACAACTACTCTGCTATGTTTAACTGGAGGATAGAAACATTCAACAGCTTATTGTACCTTGATATTCACACACATCAATATGCCACAGTACTTGATTCAAACCTTGAGTTATCTTACGACCATAGCATGTTTTTGAAATATAGTGGCAAACATAATAACTACGGAATGCAAAATGTTATGCAGAATTTATTAATCCATATAAATTATGAAACTAGAGACCAGATATTATCAAGCAACAGTTACGACCAAAGTCTACCGTATGACAAGTGTTTCGCTGATGAAAATCACTCCTTTTGTATCACAAGACCTGAAATTTAATATATTATATCAAAACATTCAAAGTTTATATAACAAGCGACACTTATTAGAAGCATTTATACTCCAAAGACCAATCTACAATGCAATATGTATAACTGAGACCTGGCTCTCAAAAGAAAAACTAGAAGTCATTCAATTCAGCGGTTACAATGTGGCGGCCTCCTATTGCCGTCAAACAAGGACAGGCGGCGGCGTCTGCATTCTTCTTCAGGACCACATTGATAGTATAGAAAGAAATGATATTACTGCAATGTCTATAGAATATGTATTAGAAATATGTGCAATTGAGTTGTTAAAAAATAACATAATAATAATTACCATATACTGGATTAGAAGAGAGGAAGAAGTATTACATAAATACATACATAACGTCACGCCTTTTATCCCCGAAGGGGTAGGCAGAGGTGTATTTCTACACCCACTTTTCGCCAGATATACTTTAGTCCCACGTAATAAGGGCCAGCCCATTGCCGCACCGGGCACATTTCCAGACTCCGTGCTGCTACTGAGAATTTCGTGACAGCAAAACTCAATAACACTGCCCGACCCAGGAATCGAACCCGGGACCTCCCGATCCCACGCGCACACTTATGCCGCGAGACCAAGGAGGCAGTCGTATAGGGTTTGATGTCGAGTTTTCCGTCTCTACGCAAAGATGATATTTGCATTGTGTTATCCCTTAGTCGCCTCTTACGACACCCACGGGAAGATAGGGGGTGGTGACACTTGTATTCTATGCCGTCAACCACACGTATTCTACTACCAAATACAGCTTATTTTACAATATTTAAATAGCAAATACATAAAATATGATATTATAATTGGAGGTGATTTTAATATTAATATGCTAGATAATAATTTAAAAACAAACAAATTTCTTGATCTCATGCTTGAATACAACTTTATACAACATATAAAGTCACCTACGCGAATTACTGAAAACACGTCAACATGCCTTGATCTAATATTTACAAATTTCAATACAAAAAATATTTACACTTTTGTAGAAGAACTTGGTTTTTCAGACCATAATGGAACCATCATAGAAATAGATTTACCGCAACAAAAACCATCACCAATATGGTATACAACAAAAAGACTGTATAATAATAGAAACATATAACATTTAAGTCTAAATTTCAAATTACAAAATTGGCAAGACATCATAACACTAAATAAAAATATAAATAGCAACTACGATTCATTTAATAATACACTACTAAATATTCTAAATACATGCATACCCATTTGTAAAGTAAGACTAAAAACTAAACATAAAAAGCATTGGTTAACAGTAGGAATAAAAAAATCCTGTAAAAATAAGCGATTATTAAAATTACTAATAATAAAAACAAAAAATCCTATTCTAATAAAACATTACAAAAAATACGAAAAAATTTTAAAACAAGCAGTAATAATAGCAAAGAAGAATCAATATATAAATAAAATAAAATCCTTAGAAAATAAAACTAAAGCCATGTGGAATATTATAAACGAAAGAACTAACAATAAACCAAGGCGCGTAAAACAATACTTTGAAATGTACATAAATAATCATCTCTCATCAGAACCCAAAGCAATAACAAATCATTTTAATGACATTTTTGCCTCAATAGGTAAACAGACCTCTAACCATTCAAGCAGAGGATCTGCCGATTAGTGCGGGCTAGACCTTGAAAATACAACGTTTCTCAGTCCAGTAGAAGCATATGAAGTAAAAGGAATAATAAAAAATTTGAAAAACAAACGTAGTTGCGGTTTAGATGAACTACCACCGTTCCTAATAAAACACTGCGCCGACGAACTCACTCTACCTTTTTACCTATTAATTAACCAATCATTTTTGGAAGGTACTTTCCCTAACCAATTGAAAAGAGCCTAAATAAAGCCTATTTACAAAAAGGATAACAAAAATGATGTCAATAATTACCGCCCCATAGCTCTTTTGCCCACAGCATCAAAACTGTTTGAAAAAGCCATGTGTGATCGCATATACAACTTCTGCGAGAAATACAAAATATTTAGCGAATGTCAAAACGGCTTTCGAAAAAATCGGTCGACTACCTTAGCAGTGTATAAATATGTTCAAGATGCCTTAAACATAATAAATACCAAAAAATATGCAGTGGGCATACTACTGGACTTGACCAAGGCATATGATAAAGTACAATTTGATATATTATTAAATAAACTGTACAGAATAGGAATACGTGGTAAAGCACACGAATGGCTTACATCTTACCTACATAATAGAGAACAATTAGTTGAAATTGAATATTTTAATCACAAAACTCACACTATAGAAAATATTAGATCAGACACTATAACAATAAATTCTTCTATCCCCCAAGGAAGTGTAATAGGCTGCCTCCTATTTTTATTATACACAAACGACCTACCTAAATGTATAGAAGGGCCGTGTGTCCTATTCGCGGATGATATTTCTTTACTCATCCCATGCCAAAACGCTTTAAATTTAACCTAATTGTAAATTCTATCCTCGAAAAGACATCAAAATGGATGGCAGATCACAACCTAGACATTAATTTCTCAAAAACCAAATTGATGAGTTTTCATCCCCGTCAAAAACACCACCTAAATTTCTCATATAATAATATAAAATTAGAAGAAGTTACAGAATTCACTTTACTTGGTTTAAACATAGACACACACTTAAATTGGAAATGTCATATAAAGAAACTCAGACTCAAATTATCAAAATTTTCTTATGCCTTGCGTGAAATTAAGAAAACTACTGATATGCATACGGCCTTGATAACATATTACGCATACGCCTATTCATGGCTTAGTTATGGCATCATACTTTGGGGAAATAGCACAGACACACCAACACTTTTCACATTACAGAAAATACTTATTAGGATACTGGTCAACATAGATGAAACCGACAGTTTGCAAACCCCATTATCAAAAGAATAATATTCTAACCTTATCTTCCATATATATATATATATATATATATATATATATATATATATATAAGAAATGTGTAAATTTGTACGTAAATATCCAGATTTTTATAGTAAAAGACATGACATCCAAACAAAATATTCATTACGCCATAAAAATAGACTAAATCTACCCACCTCTAAACTAACTATGCACGCAACAAGCCCATTCGTTATGACAATAAAAATATATAATAATCTCCCAGAATATTTAAGAAATGAACCAAATGATTAGAAATTCATATACAAGTTAAAACAGATATTAATAAATAAAGCGTATTATACAATAAATGAATACTTAACTGATAAGCATAGTAAATAAGGTTAAAATCAATGCATTTACATAGGAAGTAAATTGAATACACAATTTGTAATTTTTAAGAGCATAAAGATAGAATAGATTTGTAAAATAATTACAAGAAAATAGATAAGTACCTATATAATTATTTAAACCTAACTAAAATTATTACTTCACCGATATGTGAGCTCTATGTGACTTCATCCTCTCTCCTACGCTGCCGTGCCCCACAGGGTCCATAATGAACTGTATACCTATTTTTATAACATCTATGTAACATTATGGTGTGCAATAAACGTATTGAGTATTGAGTATTGAGTATTGAAATGTCACCACCCCGTATCATCCCATGGGTGTCGTAAGAGCTGACAGAGGGACCATTTTATGCAGAGACCAGCACTGCAAGAGAAGGAAAACTTGATACTAACCCTATACCAACCCGTTTGGCCAGCGTGGTATAGTAGGCCAATTCCTCCTTTCAAAGGAGAGGCCTAGTCCAGCAGTGGACTGTTAAAGGCTGATGATGATGATGATGAAAGTATACACTGATATTAAACCGAAATTCTTAATATAATGGATGACGAAAGACTGACCAAGCAGATATATAAGGCAAGTGTGGATGGGACAGGACGAAGGGGAAGACCTAGGCGGACGTTCTCTGACCAGATTGGAGACATCCTAAAAATTTAGAAGAACTTAGAAGTACCCTGAACAGAAGAGCATGCATGAGGAATCTGATGGGAGTGAATGAAGCAAGAGAGATATGTCAGGATCGTTGCAAATGGCGTTCCGTAATCTCTGCCTACCCCTCTGGGAAACAGGCGTGAGTCTAGGCATGTATGTATGTATGTATTTAACATAATATTCTATACTTAAAAATTCATGGCGAAATGTTGGTCTAATATAACACCTCTGCCAACCCCTTCGGGGATTACAGGCGTGAATCTATAAAAAACTATATATATTTGATAAATATTGTTTGTGGTCATAAAATTTGTATAGTAAAATAACGTTTACCTACTAATAAAATTATGTAACGATTTTTATTATAGATTATTGTCATTTTTTTATTTATTATTTTGAATTCATGTTACACTTTAGTCTTTTTCCTTTTCTTTTTAAAGAAAAGGTCGCTCAGACTGTATGCTGTGACACGGGAACCTATACGATGTTATATGGCGGACACAGTAGTCAACATTTGAAAAAAAAATGAATTCATTGTGAATTCTTTGATTTATTATAATATAGTGGTAACCAGGCAATGCAGTTTAAAAGTTTCCTGTGTCGTAATAAAATGTACATTAAATACTAAACGACACAAAATATAAACACGTCGCAATGAAAACACGCAGTTTGAACGTTAATTTTGAGAAATAAAACTAAAACACGTATGTAAATGTATGGACTTATCTAAACTTTGTGGCATAGTGGAGCAGTCACATTTTCCATGAAGTCGATTTTCAATGTTAAGAATGAATTCGCTTAAATAAGACTTATTATCTACATCTTTGTAAAGGTCTTTAACATTGAAATTGATAAAAATATATTTATTTGTTATGGCTTCACGAGATCTGTGTAGGAAGTTAGTTGATATAGGGTTTCAACTAATTAAGAATTAGTATTTATTGCATTGAGACCAATCAGCTTTCTATACCTTAAAGTTTTTGAGAAAAGATTTAGTCATCTATTTATATTCAAGTTTATCGAAAATAGCTTTTAATTATGTGTTAAGTATCTATTAATAAGGCAGCGATGTCCTGGTGGGCATGATCAGCTTAAGTTACAGTTGTTCTGAAAATGCTAATAAATAATATTTCAAAGCTGTTTAGACCAGGGGTCTAACACGAATAGACAGGGATGCAACCGGGATAACGTTTGGACGATAACAAAATTTCCAAAGCTGCTTTTCATGTGTAAAGCTGTTTAAATTTTGATGATACATGACAGTACTAACATAATATTTTCAAGTAGGTATGCATATAGGTCGCCAAATAGGACATTCACTGACTAAGTCATCAACATAAAAAAATGCATAAGTTATAAGAACTAAAAGAAATAAGACAGACATTACTCTATCAAATCCAATCAAGAGTAAAATTCTAGTTTCACATATGTCAAATACACACAATGCGTACTCATATACTTGTCAGGCTTTGTACAAGAGATGTTGGCACAGAAAATTGTAGTATTTCATCTTCATAGCGCCGCTATTTGATATAAATGTAATTCTGTGCCGTGACACAGTTCCTTCGGAATTTATGTCAAGGTGGTAAGGCTTGGATTGACATTCATTGTATTCGTATTATTTTAATTAATTGCGGCTCAAAATCTATGAATTGTAATCTCAAAATTGTTGTTACTGGGTAAACGTCTTTTGTTCAGGTCTTTTTTATTTAAACATCATCATCACGTAGATTTTAAGCACTTGGGTAGTCAAAACATTGACAGATAGCATATATTTAAGTCGCAATAATACACTACAAGAAATGTGGTGGACATTTTCGAAAATCTTCGTAATTTTAATTCTTTATATTCTTGACCCGTGTTCGCATGTTTCAGCATAATTATTAATTGTGGCATTCGGCTGCAGTATTGCAGATGGTGCGCAAAGAAATCCTTTTTTTACTTCAGGGTTAGTTACATAATTTTAAATTACTACGAGACAATAATATTTTCTTGGGTTTACGCGAATGTTACACATTGAAATTAAACTACAGTTTACGGATTTTATCGCGTTATATTGGTTTCACTTGTTATTACATTTAAACCGAGTGATCTAGAAACTACATTTTTATTACTAGCCGACATTTCCAAAGACAAATACCACCTCAGTCTGCCGTGAACATGAATCCTGTAAAGAATTCAATACTACGAGACAAAATTTAATTTACATAAAATTCACACACCGTATATAATGATGCGCAGGCCGTACCTAACCATTCACTTCTACATCGTTTGCAGCCATCAAAGATTCCTGAAAGTAGCATTGTTCTACCGTTCACCACTAATTCTATGTTCTACGGCAAATATTGTTCGGAATAATCATAATATCGAATTAGAGAAGGAAAAGTATTTGATGCGAATAACAAATTACACAACAGGGTAGTTCATTACGATAGTCCATGGACGATTGTAAGATCGATGATAATAATACACGTGTCCAGCTTCTCGAATAGTCATATTCAAAGATAAAATACAGGAGTACAAAAAAGCAAATATGTCTCAAGATGTAGGTATTCGTCAAAATTGTGATAATTTATATTTAACTTAAGGCAGCGATAGGTATGACCCCCTTGTGGGATCTCCACTTTGTCTTGGGGGCTCAGTAATCGTGGTCAGGGCACCCACGGTGAAGTTAAGCGAGATCCCGAGAGTTGACGCTCCGCGTGGGCTTGATGGGGGCCTGCGTAGGACGCGCCCAAAGGCGCGGGTGCGGAGGACAGTTATTTCTGTTCCTCGCAGTCGGGCGCGGGCGCGGGTGTAGAGGGGTGTCGGTGTTGCGTTGCCGCGCGCCCTATCTCCCGCGACCAAATGGGGGCGCACCATTTGTTGCGTCGCAGTGGGGCCGCAGAAAAAGAGGATATGCGGTGTTGTCAGATTGCCTTCCTCCCTATCCTCTGCGGCCGTTTTACTGCCTACGACGCTTTCTTGCCTTTTGGCGGACGGCGAGCGCTGGGGCTGCTCCCCGTCCGCCAAAAGGCAAGGAAGCGGCGTAGTGCCCGCGCCGCCTCCCAAGTAGCATAAAGAGACGGGGCCCGCCAACGCCGACGGCGGGCCAATCCCGGGCGGGTCACGGAAAATTATGTGAAATTCGTTCCGTAGTTCAAATGTCACATTGAAAGAATGACGCCATTGCTTACGTTGTCGCTTTTGTAATGACGCTATACTTGTCACGGGACCTGATGGTGGTTTACTAGGCCAAGATTCGGAAAAACTACTAAAATATATGGAATATAAGTTACATTTAGCTTTGAACATTATTTGTTTGTTTTTCTGAGTGAGTAATTAATTATATTTCTCGATTTTAAACTTTTTTGTTTTGTATACATCATACAAAATAAATTAGCGGGTCTTAATCGCGTACAATTAACTTATTTAAGGTACAAATACCCAATTTTTTAACAACCAAACCACGCTCGTTGCAAGCACCGAGCTTGGTCGCGGAGAGACTGATGGGAGCTCAGCGCCCAGCGGTTTGTCTTCGTAAGTGAACAGAGCGTATGACCTGTGTGACCCTGAACACTTAATTACTAAGTGAGCTGACACATGTTCAGGAAATACTTAGAAGAAGATACTCCGTCGGAAGAGGAACGATCGTAGACCTGAAGTAAGCAGAGTGCCGGCTTACATGGCACAGATAAAAAGAAATTTCTCGTCGTCGAAAATTCTCAACGTTCCAGATGTTTTAAAATTGCGGCATTTGCCAGTGGATTATAAGAGCAATCGAAGACTGCTTACATTTTTACCAAATGCGTATGTAAAAATATAAAAATGTTCACGTTCCTATGATCATGAACTTATGAAAAAGAACAAGAAAATCCTGCAGTTAGTTGACAACTGTCCTGCACATCCCCATATTGGACCCTTGTATGTATGTACATAAGAAATAATTCTGCCGTTTTGTGCGTCATCCGGTTAGTACGACATAGTATCGCCGGTCCGATGAAGGTCGTTATATCCGGATTCTACTGTATTTATACAAACGATACGAACTGCCTTTATTATATGTACAATTCTAGCGTCACTGAATGACTGAGGGACAATGCACAGCCAAAATTATTGGTCACAATAAGCTGAAATTTGGCAGATACATTCCTTGGGATCCGTAGGGAAAAACGAAGGGTTTGCCCGAAATTCCCATAGGATCGGCCAGAAACGGTTATTTGCGGACATCATCATCTCGTTTGATATAAGACTTGATCTTCGACTAATGATTATATATGCAAGCAGTTTGCATTTTTAACCAGCTTGTTATAGTTTTAGCTACGGCATTCTTATGACCGCGGTAGCGTTATCCCGGTCACATCCAAGACTTTCGTCATGACGGCCAGGCTCCACTTTCTAGTCTAGCCCTATATGACATAATATCTGTTTTGCCACACAGCGATGGTCGTCTGTCTTCCGTACCGTACCCTAAAGGGATAGCGATATTCTTTAGCTTAGACCTGCCCATAACGACTGTCAAAATCTTCATGACAGCCGTGATCGACGTATTAACGTGCTCTCCGAGGCAGTCTAGCAAGTAATATTAGGTATTTCTTATATTATTTGAATAGAATCAGAATCAAATCAGCTTTTTTAAGACAATTTGGAATGGAGATGTTATTAATTATTCGTGTAAAATACCTACATTTGAATAGAAATACTGTAGATATTGAGATATTATTATTTTGATAACTTCCTCTTTAGATAATCCAAATATTTGGCGAAGTTTGTTATCATCTACAAACATAAGTCTACTTTTACCTCTTGTATTTTATTTTCTAAGAAAATAAACGATTTGAAACAAATATTATTGTGAAAATTCAACAAAATCGTAGGTTCTTTATCATAGCATTCGAATATCAATATTGTCGGTAGCGAGCGTCAATAAATCTTGACGGAGTTTTCGCTAACACAGAGCTGTGCGTCCAGGCAAGTTTATTTCCGCCACAAGAGTGATGGGTTAGCAGCGATACAGATCTGCAACTATACGTTTTTATTGCTCCATTTCTATTGAAAGTGGGTGTAGAAATACACCTCTGCCTACCCCTTCGGGGATAAAAGGCGTGACGATATGTATGTATTTCTATTGAACCCATTCCAAATCACACTGGGAGTTGTTCTCTTTCGACATTCTGAAAACGCCTACTTGAAACACATTTTGTTATATATACGATGTCAAAAGATGAAATGAAGTCTGTAGGAATAATATACATTAAATGTTTCACCATTAATTTGATTGTCTGTGATTTATACTTCAAACGAGGAAACGACTTGATTAATTCCTTTGACCGACAAATTAATTCATTCGGTGCCCTAAAAGCGGAGGATTCTATTTCCCTAAGGGGTTAAGGCTCAAAATGCCCAATCGTCCAATAAAATTGAAAAGCTTACCAGCTTGTGCCTGTAACTTATAGCCAGATTACCATAACTTAGTTTTGCAACCGATGCAAATCGCTGAAAATTTCTGGCCCATCTGCATGTCTACCATCGGACTAAAGTGCAAGATTGGAATTTAAAATGTTCTCATCTTGGCAACATTTGTGAAAATTTATTTCTCTTTAAATTTGAAACCGTACTTTTCAATTTCATATCTCTGATACGATTGAATATTAATAGTTTGTTTTACTGCTCGATTTGGTAAATCTCGAATATCATTGCGGATATTTAATTGTCGTTGATTTGCAACTTACCTAGTACAGTCGAGTCAAATTTGTTAACTGGTCTAAACCACAAGCAAAATATGGTTCTACGTACATAGGCAAAAGCTCAATCTGTCTTTTGATGTAGACGAAGAAATAAAACAGAAAAAATACAAGCTCAATTTTTCTTAAGACCATACTGGCTGCGAGGCGTTACTAAATTAGTCAGATTTCTAGATAGTCTTTAAGGTATGCAATTACGTGAGAGACAGTTGTCCCAAACTTTGCTTTTACCAATTTTAAAAGCCTCCCTCACTCAATTCTTTAGAAATGCGCTGAACTATTTCAAATGCCGCAAGACGTCTGGAAGCAAGTCACCGAAAACTTGCCATAAATAGTTTTGGATGACTTCCAAGACGATTGGAGTAGTTGACGGCGGAGGCTTTTATGAGACTATTTTGATCATAAAAGGCCTTTATTCGGGTAGAAATACTCTCGAGATAGCAGTGATTTTTTGCGAGTTGGTAAGCTTAGCGGACTTTGGGTCGTGATATCTATCTTACGGTCATCTTTGTGATCAATACCATCGAGTGTAGCTATTATAGTGCAATTCTGAAAAAATGGATGCAGTTTGTGATAATAGTATGGTTTAAATATGAGAGTCAGGACTCAAATCTTCAAAAACAGATTGTGTTACTAGATTGTACTGGTATTCCATTTAACTGCTAAAGTCTTTGAATATATAAAGCACAATCTAACTAAAATGCTGGATACAGACAGTTAATGTCATAAATAAGTTAACAGAGCGAACATTTATTACGGTAAAATCACCTATTTGATTAATTACTTGCTTCTTGTGATGAGATTATGTTAAGGAAGCAAGTACTTAAGTGCTGTAATTTAGTTATAATATTGGAATAAAAAACTTACTTCAAACTGTTTAAATGTTGTATTTAAAATTATTGTAATCTATTTTATGAGTAGATTACAATCACTACATTAATCACAATTACAATATGGGACAAAAGTCAGTTCCGTAACATAAGGTTACCCAAATAAAGCGATAAGATTTTGATAGCTTAATATGTTTGTATGATAATTGCCTAGTGATCAATTTTAATGTGGGCCTCTCGTTGTAAAAAAACGGCAATTATAGCAAAAATCTTTCGATTTGTGGCTATTAATACTGCGTGCTGGTCGGTTTGTTGCATTTGTTTTAGTTCGGTGGGAGACTTGTTACACGTTAAACTTCTTCTTTCTCCGAGAAAAAAACAAGCCGTCAGCCTCTGTTATCACGAAGATCTATGATAGAGTTATACTCTTCATTACAACTGGCCTGATATAAAATATTGCTAACATTTTAAGTTGGGGATGCCAGAAGGCGTTGGTCTGTGGCAAAGCTGATATTCTACAAAATCTGTATAGCTGGGTTCTAAGCCGAAAGCGTTGGAAGCAACCGAAACTTTGCTGATAAATATACATACATACATACATAGACTCACGCCTGTTTCCCAGAGGGGTAGGCAGAGACTACGGAGCGCCATTTACAACGATCTTGACATATCTCTCTTGCTTCATTCACTCCCATCAGATTCCTCATGCATGCTCTTCTGTTCAGTGTACTTCTAACGTGTCCTGTTTTTAGGATGTCTCCAATCTGGTCAGAGAACGTCCGCCTAGGTCTTCCCTTTCGTCCTGTCCCTTCCACACTTGCCTTATATATCTGCTTGGTCAGTCTTTCGTCATCCATCCTCTCCACGTGTCCAAATCATCTTAGCATACCTTTCTCGATGCTTGTCACTACATCTTCTTTTACCCGACAACACTCTCTTATCACACAATTCTTTACTCTGTCAGTCAAAGAAACACCACACATACTTCGCAGTGCTCTCATTTCTACAGCATTTATTCTACTTTCATGACTCTTCTGCCATACCCAACTATCACTACCATACATAAGAGTAGGTACTAACACCCCTCTATGGACAGCCAAACGTGCCTTTTTGGACACGTTTTGGCTAATCATAAACGCCTTCAGAGCTCCATTCACTCTATTACCTGCATTAACTCTTCTTTCCATATCTTCTACATTCTTACCATCTCTTGTAAACAGCGTACCTAAATCTACAAACTCATTTACTTCCTCTACTCGCTGTCCATCGATCATAACATTACAAGCCGTAACGCATTCCTCCTTTTCAAAAACCATAACTTTCGTTTTACTTACATTTACTTTCATTCCTTTCTTCTCTAACGCACCATGCATGATTGTTACCATCTCCTGCAACTCCTCCGCTGAAGACGCAAGTATAACCTGATCATCAGCATAAAGTAGTCATTTGACAAGTAACTCATTATCCTTAATCCACAGTCACTATTTTTCAAATCTTGCAAACAACTGTCCATGAAGAGGTTGAACAGCCACGGCGACGCTACACATCCCTGTCTAACACCTGTCTCGATGGTAAACCAATCCGTGTACGACCCATTTATCCTCACACAAGCTCTAGAATCTTCATAAAGGTATTTTAGAGCTCGTATGAGGCTGCTGTTCACCCCATACATCGACAGTACCGACCACATTTCATTCCTCACCACCTTATCGTAAGCCTTTTCCAGATCCACGAATGCGCAATAGACCTTTTGACCTTTAGCCAAGAATTTTTCGGCTACGCACCGCAAGGAAAAGACTTGATCCGTGCACCCCATACCCTTTCGGAATCCTGCTTGTACATCCCATATTTTCTTGTCGGTTACTTCCATAACTCTTTCAATCAGTACCTTCGCATACAATTTGCCAACAATGCTGAGAAGGCTAATGCCTCTATAGTTCTTGCAGTCTTGTTGCGAGCCTTTTCCCTTATAAAGAGGCACAACCACCCCTGTGATCCAGTCATCAGGTACTCGGCCGGTGCTCCAGCACAAGTTAAATAAGCGCTGCAGCTGACCAACTATGATGCCCTGTCTAGCCTTCAGCATTTCAACTGTAATCCTATCATATCCTGCAGCCTTACCTAATTTCATACTTCACAACGCCTTCACAATCTCATCCACACCAATATCGCTTTCATCATTGCTATTATTACCATTCATTTCGTCGATCGATGTCTCTATCGCCGTTCTTTCAAATAGACCTTCAAAATACTCCTTCCATCTCTTCAGCACGCATGATTCACCATTCAGTATCTTTCTTGTCTCTGATTGACGTGTATTCTGAGGATTGAGTTCTTCCTCGAACTGCACGATCGGATTTCCAGAAAAACTTTATGTTTCTCCGGAAATCTTCAGATAGTCTGCTATCAAACTCATCTTTCTTTTCCTCTTTTTTCCTTTTAACAATTTCTTTCACAATTCTTTTTGACCTAACAAACTCCTTTCTTGCTTCATCTATGTCATCACTCGTTGCATTTCCCATTCTTTCATTTGCTCTGGCAGCCAACCAATCTAACCAAGCTTTTTTCTTCTCTGACACTGCTGATTGTACATCCTTGTGCCACCATGTATTCTTAACCTTTCGTATTTTCCTTCTCTTGATCACACCACATACTTCAGACGCTACACATACTATCTCTTCTTTAAAATATTGCCATAATTCTTCCATATCATTTATGCCATCGAACCTCTCAAATCTTGCTATCAATCTTCGCTTATACTCATCTTTCACATCTTTTTCTTGCAGATTTTCTACTTTTATTCTTTCTAGGACCCTATTTTCATTATGTTCTCGGTGTCGCCATCCTTTAAAGAGTCCACTTATCCGGCTCATCACCAAGAAGTGGTCTGTGTGGATGCCGATCCCTCGATACACCCTTGTATCTAACACATTCTTTCTCAAACGTTCATCTACAATTACAAAATCAATCATACTTCTTCTAACATTCTTAGCCTCACGCGTATACATGTGTATCCTTTTGTGATCAAACATGGTGTTTGTCACACAAAGGCTCCACTCTAAACAAACCTCAAGCAACACTTTTCCATTTTCATTCACACTCTCATCACCAAATCCACCTAAAACCCTTTCAAATCCATCTCGTTTTACTCCCATCCATCCATTGAAATCACCTAACAAGATCAATCTTTCGTTATCCTTACATTTCCTCAAAACCGCTCTTAAGTTCTCCCAAAATTCCTGCCTTTCGTCTTGTTCTTGCTGTGACATACCCGCTTCTATATTGACCGGGGCGTAAACCCCTACAATAAAGAGACTAGTAAGTCCTACTTTCTATTTCTTCTATCCACAATAGTCTAGCATTTACACATTCATATTCCTTAACGCACTCATTCATTCGCGCAGACAGTATTAAACCAACTCCCTTACAGGCTCTGGTGGTACTGTCTACCCCAGACCAATAAGCCGTGTAGCTATCATGTTTGGTGGGGCCACAACCTTTCCTTTTTGTCTCATTCACAGATAGAACATCAATCTTTCTATTATCCATCATCTGGCAAACATCATTCAATTTACCATCCATTCCTCCTCCAACATTTAATGTTGCAAACCGGCTTTCCGTAGGCCGCTTTTCGCCCTCGCGGGAAACGAGACGTGATGGGTTGCGAACCGCGTCGCCGCCGTCTGGAGAAAAATTATTTTCAGTTCTCATAGCGTTCCCACGAGAATTAGGGATTAAAAATGTCCGTCCCCGAAGAGCCCTTTACGGGGATAAGGTGGAATCCCAGCTGTGCCCTGTGACCACCAACACATGCACCCTCCGTTTGCGACCAGCTTGCCCTCTGGCCATAAACCCCTCGGCACGGGTCAGTTGACACCTTGGATTGGGGTTTGTTTTCGGGTATGCTCCCTGAATGTTGGTTTTATTTCGGAGTTTTCCTTCTCCTAGACGGGTTGCCATCCAAAGCTGACGAGGCCCATCCCCCCAAAGAGAGTGGTTTAATTTCAGAGTTTTCCTTCTCCTAGACGGGTTGCCATCCAAGGCTAACGAGGCCCATCCCCCCGACTGATAAATATATAGACATATAATGCAAGAAACGTTCTTTTGTCCCGCATTCTCTTTTTAAGTGTAACGCTACATGTAAATGAGTGGCTCAACGCCTTTCTCTGATTTATTTATGGTCCCCGTGACCCAATGTAGGGTACATCCGCCGCCCGCGTCTTCATGTTATTTATAACCTTATTTGATGCACAAATACAACAGGCTTATACCGATTTTGAATGGTGGTCAAATTTATTGACTTTTAGATTGTAAGACTCCTTTATTTTTTTATTTAAGCTGTAATTTCTATTTTGGGTTGATGTCCTAGTGATTTCAGCTTAGTGTTGTATCGACGATTTACATAATGAAAATCGTCTTCTGTTACCTTAGCTTTAGTGCTTAAGAGGTCTTATCCTCTATCATTCTTCTTCCTACTTCTACGTCGTCGGTTTATCTAACCGGTATAAATAATAATTCTAATACTAAAAGAGAGAGGTTGTAATTTTGTTCGCAGTTAGGTAATATTTTTGTTTGAGGATGATGAAGTGCCATAGCTGAGGAAGTTAGTCAATCTCTTCTAGCCCAAGACCGTTGCAAGCTGTTCTAAACGTCTAACATAACGTAAAGATAGAATATTATAATTAAGATGAAAATCTCTAAATCTTTTTTATCTCTCCCAGGTCACCATAGAATTTTCTAATGCTACCTTTTCCATTATTTCATTCATGACTTTCCTCACCTTAATTTATACATTAACTTAACCCTTGGGAACTATAACTTTTTCTCTGATAAAACGTGTGTCCCTTCCAAGACAAAAAAAACGACCCAAAAATGAGTAGGTTAGGAAACGAAAGAAAACAAGTATGGGAATAAATTTGAAAATAATCGTGGAGTGTCTGATAATGAAACTGTTAAACGATTTAAGAGAGGCAAATTTTCGCTCAGACACCTGAGTGTAACGACTGTTCGTATGGCATATCAAATGCTGGCGAATTTATTGCTTCAATATTTGCCGCTTCATTTACATCTTGCATTTGATATGCACGGTTTTTATATCGAAATTTGAACGTTCGGGTCTTATAAAAAGTTATTTCTTTTACATGCACGCTCATATGTTTTGAGATAGAAAGTGATTAGGAATAAAAGATATCTCATTTGTTTTGGCCGGATTAATGATCGGCTATGAAAAGTCAAGGAAGTGCAATAAATCGTAAAACAGCAAAAAATACGTTAGAGCTGTCTGAGCTTTGTTTAATATTTGTCTGTGTCCTAGATTTCAGAATCATTTTACAGAGAATTAAAATAATTATGAATTTAAAGTTTGGCATGTAGTAATATGATATGGACGTATTTGTACAAAGGATACGATATGATATAATCCTATCTTCGACGCATTATTTTAATTATTTAAGGATAAAGCTAGCATTTTTTAACTAGCTTGCATCATTTTGTTTATAGCAGATCACCCACATAAATAAAGCAAGTTTGCCATTGTACAGTGAAATACTTTGGCACTTCAAACAGAGGACAGCCTCCGTGGTCTAGTGGATAGCGTATGCGACTGCTGATCGTAGGTCCGGGGTTCAATTCCCGGGTCAGGCAAAAGTGTTACTGGGTTTTTCCAAATTCTCAGTAGCAGCATGGAGTCTGGTGATGTGCCCGGTAACGGCAATAGGCTCGCCCCTTATTACGCGGGACCTAAAAATTCATGGCGAAATGTGGGTGTAATATTACACCTCTGCCTACCCCTTCGGGGATACAGCCGTGAGACTATAAATTAAATAAACAAAAACCAGGTGATGTTGATACATTTATGACTGTGTCATCTTTTTCATAGCGTTATCCTGGTCACATCCAAAGTTTTCGCCATGGATGCCAGGCTGCACTTTCGATTCTAGCTCGATATGATATAATACTTGCTCTGCCACTAAACTCAACCAAAAGGTTTAGCGATATTTAGGGCAGAGCTAAGCCAAGGGGCTTAGACCTACCCATATCGACAGTTAAAAATCTTCATGACAGCCGTGAACGACGGCTTAACTTACTCTCCGAGGCTGACAAGCTATTAATATTAGGTATTTCTTTAAAATATTTGAATAGAATCTGATACAAATCAGTTATTGTGAGACAATTTGTAATGAAGAAGTCATTAATTATTCATGTAAAATACCTTCATCATCATCTTCTTGCCCTGGTCCCAATCTATTTGGGGTCGGCGCAGTACGTCCTTCGCTTCCATTCTTTTCTGTCGCCCGTCATCTGATCATTTACCCCTTTCTCTTTCATATCCATCCTCACACAGTCCATCCATCTTTTCCTTGGCCTCCCTCTCCCTTTCCATCCCTCTACTTTCATATTCATCACTTGCTTACCTACATACATATCATCTCTTCGCATAATATGTCCATACCAAGCCAAACGACTTCCTTTCACTTTCTCGTCTATAGGCGCCACTTTCAGACTACCTCTCACGTATTCATTCCTAATCTTATCCATTTTCGTAACTCCACACATCCATCGCAACATTCTCATCTCTGCCACATGTAATCGTTTTTCATCCATCTTCTTAGTAGCCCAACACTCAGCTCCATACAATACGACAGGCCTTATAACCGCCTTATATATGCGTCCCTTGAATTTCAAAGGCATTTTAGGATTGCATATTGTGCCCGAGACCTGTCGCAATTTCATCCATCCTGAGTTGATCCTTTGCCGAACATCTCGGTCAATTTCGCCGTCGTGTTGCAGGAGTGAACCGAGGTAGCAAAAGTCGGCGCATACTGGTAGGGGTATACCGTCGAGTGTAACCGGGCTTTGACTAGAGAGGCCGCCAAAGTCACAGAACATGTATTCAGTTTTGGTTCTGCTTATCCTAAGGCCTACGTTCTCCAGTCTCTGCCGCCACTCCTCCAGCTTCCTCTGCACCTCCTGTCCACTTTCTGCTACCAGGACGATGTCGTCGGCAAACAGCATGCACCAGGGTGCCTCTTCCTGTATGTCCGATGATATGGCATCCATAATCAACAAGAAGAGGTAAGGAGTAAGAGCCGACCCTTGGTGCAAGCCTACAGCCACATCGAATCTGGCTGTGATTCCAGCTGCGGACCGGACTTGCGTGTGGCATTCACTATAGTTGAAAACTATTATGTATTGCGCATGTATCAAATTGTCGACTTGTGAATTAGAGTGAAATAGTACATTTGCCATCTATCGGTCTACGTATCAATGTGAGATTGTTGGTCTCTCCTCTCTCTTATTTTTAAATTTTGTTTATAAATATAGTACTTGGAAATGGTCATACTGCAATAGTGTTGTGGCATGTGTTTTTACTAGGCGGCTGCATGACTGACGCCAATTGTTGTACCTACTTTGGATACTAGACAATGGTAATAATGGGCCATAATATACATATTTACTTATACTTACTTTTTTTGTAAATATATACATAGAAACACCCAGACCAAGACAAACATTCATGTTCATGCACACAAATGTTTGACATGAGCGGGAATCGAACCCGCGGCCTTCGGCGTTGTAGTCGCTTACACTCCCGCTTTGCCAACCGGTCGTCGATTATTGTTATACCTAAAGGATGGAATAGGTAGACATGGAAAAAAATATAGAATGAATTATAGGAAATGAATATCTGTAGGCAAGGATACTGTAACCGAAGCACAGACTGAAGGATTATTATTCGTACAATAAATAGCGTCAAAGATGAGAATGTTATGATGAATGTATCCTCCGTCATTCAGTGACCAGTGGGTATGCGACTGCTGAGCGGAGGTCCCGGGTTCGATTCCCGGGTCGGGCAAAAGTGTTACTGGGTTTTCCCAAATTCTCAGAAGCAGCATGGAGTCTGCTGATGTACCCGTTAACGGCAATAGGCTCGTCCCCTATTACGTGGGACCTAAACATTTCATGGTGAAATGTGGATGTAATAATATTATAACTCTGCCTATCCTTACGCGGATACAGACGTGAGTCTATAAAAAAAATGTCCAACATACAAACACACTTGCGCATTTATATTATTAGTAAGGATTATTATGTTCGAGCGAGGCACGAAACAGCGTACGGACCGCGGCAAAACAAAAATCCAAACTCGATGGCTCGGCCGCTCGGTCGCTCGCCCGCGGCGGCACACGCGCTTGCCTCGGCCGCGGCACGTCCACACAGAGCGCGCAGCCTCGCGCGCCAATTCCTCGCGAGGCTGCGCGCTCTGTGTGGACGTGTCTAATTCGGTAGCTCGGGCGCACGCTAAGCTCGGCCGCGGCGGCACATGCGTTTTCCTCGACCGAGCCACGTCCACACAGACCGAGCAGCCTCGCGAAGCATTTTCCTCGCGAGGCTGCTCGGTCTGTGTGGACCCGCCTAATTAATTATGGGATGAGTCTATTGTGTTGGGAAACAACCAAGGGTGGATTGTTTAAAAAAAGAGAAAATGCGGGGCAAAAAAATTTTTCTTGCATTTTATGTTCGTATATTTATCATCAAAGGATTACTTCGGTTGCATCCAACGCTTACGCCTTAGAATCCATCTATACAAATTTTGTAGAATATTAGTTTTGCCACAGAAAACGCCTTCTGGCATCCCGAACTTGAAGAGTCATAACTCTTCAAAATGTGAAATGTGGATGTAATAATATTATAACTCTGCCTATCCTTACGCGGATACAGACGTGAGTCTATAAAAAAAATGTCCAACATACAAACACACTTGCGAATTTATATTATTAGTAAGGATTATTATGTTCGAGCGAGGCACGAAACAGCGTACGGACCGCGGCAAAACAAAAATCCAAACTCGATGGCTCGGCCGCTCGGTCGCTCGCCCGCGGCGGCACACGCGCTTGCCTCGGCCGCGGCACGTCCACACAGAGCGCGCAGCCTCGCGCGCCAATTCCTCGCGAGGCTGCGCGCTCTGTGTGGACGTGTCTAATTCGGTAGCTCGGGCGCACGCTAAGCTCGGCCGCGGCGGCACGTGCGTTTTCCTCGACCGAGCCACGTCCACACAGACCGAGCAGCCTCGCGAAGCATTTTCCTCGCGAGGCTGCTCGGTCTGTGTGGACCCGCCTAATTAATTATGGGATGAGTCTATTGTGTTGGGAAACAACCAAGGGTGGATTGTTTAAAAAAAGAGAAAATGCGGGGCAAAAAAATTTTTCTTGCATTTTATGTTCGTATATTTATCATCAAAGGATTACTTCGGTTGCATCCAACGCTTACGCCTTAGAATCCATCTATACAAATTTTGTAGAATATTAGTTTTGCCACAGAAAACGCCTTCTGGCATCCCGAACTTGAAGAGTTATGACTCTTCAAGTTCGGGATGCCAGAAGAATCGAACCCGGGACCTCCGCTCAGCAGTCGCATACCCACTGGTCACTGAATGACGGAGGATACATTCATCATAACATTCTCATCTTTGACGCTATTTATTGTACGAATAATAATCCTTCAGTCTGTGCTTCGGTTACAGTATCCTTGCCTACAGATATTCATTTCCTATAATTCATTCTATATTTTTTTCCATGTCTACCTATTCCATCCTTTAGGTATAACAATAATCGACGACCGGTTGGCAAAGCGGGAGTGTAAGCGACTACAACGCCGAAGGCCGCGGGTTCGATTCCCGCTCATGTCAAACATTTGTGTGCATGAACATGAATGTTTGTCTTGGTCTGGGTGTTTCTATGTATATATTTACAAAAAAAGTAAGTATAAGTAAATATGTATATTATGGCCCATTATTACCATTGTCTAGTATCCAAAGTAGGTACAACAATTGGCGTCAGTCATGCAGCCGCCTAGTAAAAACACATGCCACAACACTATTGCAGTATGACCATTTCCAAGTACTATATTTATAAACAAAATTTAAAAATAAGAGAGAGGAGAGACCAACAATCTCACATTGATACGTAGACCGATAGATGGCAAATGTACTATTTCACTCTAATTCACAAGTCGACAATTTGATACATGCGCAATACATAATAGTTTTCAACTATAGTCCGTTCACACTTATTTTACCTCTAGCTGTTAGATTGGCCAACCTGGGCGTTGTGTTGCTATATTTGGTATATAATACTCCCATTTTAAATATACATTATTGCTAAAATGTACTTATTTTTTTATTGCCTAAGCGATGGTATTAAATATTTGGAAGTAATGTTTGTAACAAAACCTCTTGATATTGGCATGGCTATATGCATGTACATTTATTTTCTTACGAAATAACTAATTTCCTATGAAGATAAGTAGTTATAATAAAAATGTTGTCTATTTAATATATAAAGGTAAACGCATCCTAATTACGCCAACGTGTGGTTCTAATTATCTAATACAAAAACGGTAAATTTAATTTTCATATTTATTTTGAATAAGAATGATGTGGGTGTCATATTACACCTATGCCTACCCCTGCATGGAAACAGGCGTGAGTCTATAAGAATGATCCATGTGGACTGCCAATGTTATGATGATTCGTAACTGCTGTCATATTCTGTATCAGACTCAGAATTTAATTCTATTATGAACCTGTCCATTTCAGCATCCGTAGACCCATCTGTTTCACGAAGCTTGTCTTCAATGTGGCGCTCATGTTTGCATTGTTTTTGTCAGTCTTCTGCAGTGATAGATTGAAAAGCTTCTTCAGCTAAATTCACAATGTTGGTTGCCTCTTGTCCTAAATTTTTGCTTGTGACTCGCCTTTTAATGAGACTCCACATAAGTTCAATTGCGTTTAGCTCGCAGTGGAATGGCGGTAATCTAACCACTTTGCGGCCATGAGCTTCAAGCATTTGAATTTTTGAAGCATTTCCACTAATATTGGGTAAAATGTTATGCACGGGTAACCCTATTTTACTTTCCTGTCATCACAGAGTACAATTCCAACATAAAGAAAACAAACACCGACATCTGTCAGAGGTAAAATAACTGTGAACGGACTGTATATTTTCATGTTCTGAATTCAAACTTTATGACAACTACAATTTTGTTTTTTCCTACGGTGCCGAGGCTGCCGCGCTCTAGGCCGCGTTCACATTTGTCTGATGTAATCTGTCGTGACGTCGTCTGTCGTGTCGCGACAGACAATGTCCTGGTCTGCGACAGAGAGGGGGGAGGGGTGTGCGGGACGGTACAGCGCGAATTAAGAGATTGGACTCAGATTAATTGTAAAAAACATTTATTTAATTATAACAGTATATTTAAAATATAAAATAGTAATCGCTAATGTTAGATCTACAAAGGTATTTATAATAAATTAATTCTAAGATGACAATAGGATTATCTAGATAATTTGGTGGGGAGAGATGTGCTGACGAAGCTAACATTGTTGGGTTCCGTACAGTTACGTCGCGCGACACAACTCGTCAGACTAATGTGGACGCGCCACTGTCTGTCGTAAAGCGTCAGACGCGCGTTTGCAATTGTGCGCAATGGACGACGAACTAATTGACTTCCTTTTTATAATATTATTCGTATACAGTACCTATAGATGAGCTAATTGAATACGAAATAATATAATCCTATGTAAATAATTTATGGATATAATTGGATATCTACTTTATCTGAATCGGATAATTCATCAAAAACATTGCGAAAGTGTGAACTCCACGAGAGTCAAGACAGAACTGATTTAAAATTGTGTCAGATCGCGACAGACGGCGACAGACAAATGTGAACGGTAAGTAATTACGACAGAGACCGTCACGAGAGATCACGTCAGATAAATGTGAACGCAGCTTTATTCTATGGCCTCGCTCGTTCGGGGACTGTTTCCTCGCGCGGCAAATGCCTCGCGAGGCTGCTCGCTCTGTGTGGACCCACCTATTAGCGAATGATGTGCAGGATGGTGCTATAATTAAGTGGCAAGTCCTGTACAGAATGTGCAAAAAGTGTAACGCTACATGTAAATGAGTGCCTCAACGCCTTTCTCTGATTTATTTATGGTTCCCGTGACCCAATGTAGGGTACATCCGCCGCCCGCGTCTTCATGTTATTTATAACCTTATTTGCCGCACAAATACAACAGGCCTATTACGATTTTGAATGGTGGTCAAATTTATTGACTTTCAGATTGTAGACCCTTTATTTTTTCATTTACGTTGTATAAAACTGTAAATTCTATTTCCAATAAAGTATTGTTTATTTCTCTACAGTATTGAGCTGGTCTCTTAAAGAACGAGAATCATATACCCATTAAATTCACATTATTTTTAGTGAGAAAGAGGTCTGATATCCTTTCCTTTTTCTTCTACGTGGTATTGGTTTCTCAAAGCGGCATACCTCTGATACTATACTATAAAAACATATATACCTACTATAAAAAATTGGGCAACTGCGAGTCGGACTCGCGCACGAAGGGTTCGGTACCATCATCTATAAAAGTAAATCACGTTTGTTGTATGTACATATACTAAAATATTTTTTAAGTTTCTACCTGTTTATTAAGATCGAGTAACAAATTGCTTAAAATTTACGTTTTTTGTATGGGGGGCCCCCCTTATTATTTACTTTTTTTATATTTTTTTATAGACATCACGCCTACATCCCCGTAGGAGTGAGTTGTAATATTACACCCACATTTCGCCATGAATTTTTAGGTCCCACGTAATAGGGGCTTATTATTTACTTTTTTTATTTAATTATTTATTTGAAAAGGTAGTATAAAATTACATATTCTGTGAAAATTTTAAGCGTCTTCTTGTTACCGTTAGTAATTTTGAGCAAAAAAAATACGAAAAAAACACGTTTATTTAATTGTATGGGTACCCTCCCTTAATATTTTTAGTATTTGTTGTTATAGCAGCAACCAAAATACATAATTTGTGAAAATTTCAGCTTTCTAGCTATCACGGTTTATGAGATACAGCCTGGTGACAGACAGACGGACAGACAGACCGACAGCGGAGGCTTAGTAATAGGGTCCCGTTTTTTACCTTTTAGGTACGGAACCCTAAAAACTCGCTGAATTCTCGTGTAGCACGAACCACTATAAAAGTTTATTTCGCGATTTTCATACAGTGTACATGTATCGCGGTTTTAATCGCGTTGTTCTTATTTCTGAGGTAACCGGCTTGGAACGGGCATGCTTGCGGAGTGTCTCAGAGGATGAACTTATTCAATCTCAACGAGGCCGCGATCGTTGCAAGTCGGTCGAAGTGTCTAACGTTACGTAAACATAGAACCTTATAATTGAGATGATAATCTCTTAATCTTTTTTATATCTCCCTGGTCACCATAGTATCTTCTGATGCAACCTTTTCCATTATTTGTTTCATGACTTTGCTCACCTGAGTTTCCACATTAACTCAACCCATGGGAACTATAACTTTTTCTGAGATAAAACGTGTGTCCCTTCCAAGACAAAAATACTTGACCCAAAAATGAGTAGGGTAGAAAACGAAAGGAAACAAGTATGGGAATAAATTTGGAAAGTGCCGTATTTATGGAGATATTATTGGTTTATTTTTACAGATGCCATGATTGTAGCCTCGAAACGACATTAAATGTGCATTTTCGCTAGATTTCCCTACCTATATTTTAATCAATCAATTCAATTCAATCTTTATTGCGTTCCATAATGTAATGTACATACAGGTGGTAGGCTTAATAACTAAAGTAACAATTATGGACCCTGTCGGGCACAGGAATTTTTGGAAGAAAGGAAGAGCGCTATTTTTATCATCATCATCCTCTTAGCGTTATCCCAGTTTCTAATCTGGGGTCCGCTTACTAGTCTTACCGGATTTGGCTGAATATTAGCTTTTCCGCGGAGCGACTGCCTGTCTGACCTCCGCAACCCGAAGGGATAGCGATATTCTATGGTTTAGACTAGTGTCAGTTTATTTTAGAAGGTACTGACGCCCTGTAACGATTGTCAAAGATCTTCATGACAACCGGGACCGACGGCTTAATGTGCTCTCCGAGGCACGGGACAAGCGATAATTAACAATTCAATACGCACATAACTCCGAAAAGTCATTGGTGCGCGCCGTGGATTCGAACCCGATACCCTCTGCATGGCAGTCTGTTGGTATCCCCACTAGGCTATCGCTGCCTAAAGAGCGCTATTTTTATATAATGTCAATAATGTTTTAGGTAGGTGTATGTCGGCGATACGCCAGGGTTATCGTGTCCAGACTCCATTATAATAAAAACACTCACGTAATATTACTTGGTTTATTTTCAGACGATTTCACAGAGTACTTTTTAGGACGATTTCTAGCACAGAATTGAATTAAAATGTGAACTACAGTCCTTTTTATAAACTAACCGACATTACACTTAATGTAACGTTTAACAACTCCTTTTCAACATATAATTGAAATTACTGTACGATTAATTATAAACTAATCAAAAACCGACATTAATATTGTAATGAATTTTGCACAACACCAAATTAATTATTTTACACGAATAACAAATTTATTTTATTAACTAAACGCTGCTCTTTACAACATTGTCAACAGATGGCGCTATCAACAGGATACAAATATAAACGCATGTTATTTACTACCGTAAAAATAAGTGTCAGAATAATGTTATACAATACTAATTGATTTTACTTTAAAGTTTCTGGAGTTATCTTAATAACTAAGCGATAAATTAAATACCCAATCTTTATAACAGTTAAGCAGCCAATACAGTGTCTAATATTGTAATGTAGTGAAGTTCTCAGTTCTGTGTTCACAAATAGTTATTTAAATATCAATCTTAAATATTATTAACATTTTCGTAACAATATAATCATTATATATTAATTTGCGCCCATACGGCCATTCTGATCCAGCGCGCTCCTCGCGCTGACTATTTAGGTAACGGTTACAGAATAAACAGCAAACAAAAATAATGAATATAAAAATTACATAAATAAGCGTTTATCATACAGAATGAACTAAAAGTTCTTCACAAGGCTTCACCTAGTCATAGGATCTTAGCCTGTGGCATGCGTCACCCATCACGGGATCTAACAAACAATACTTCACCCATGGCTAAGCCGATTACGGCATCACCGATTACGGGATCTAGTGTACACAGGCATCACCCACATAGGGATCTAGCCCACAAACGGCATCACCCACATAGGGATCTAGCCCACAAACGGCATCACCCACATAGGGATCTAGCCCACGCGGCATCACCCATCACGGGATCTAGCCAACACACGGCATCACCCATCACGGGATCTAGCCAACACACGGCATCACCCATCACGGGATCTAGCCAACACACGGCATCACCCATCACGGGATCTAGCCAACACACGGCATCACCCATCACGGGATCTAGCCAACAAGACCAGGATCAAGGATACGCATGGTGGCCAGCCAGCGTTTTGGGAAGGATGTTGGATAGGAAAAATAAAATTTTACTCAAACACATAAATGCAAAATTTGCCTCATAAACACATCAATGCATATACATAAAATAATCATCATCGTTCGTCATGATCAGTTATATCAATACAATGCAATTACATAGGTCCAACAACGACAGTGGAGGAGGTAGAGGACCTCCCACGTAAATCGGTATCTGACGAATCCTCCGCCCATACGGTCAAGCCGCTCATACAGTTCTTGATGTTGATCAGCAACAAAGGTTAGCAAACAATGCTTGACTCCCGCTCGGTACAGCACTCATGCGGCATGTGTGCGCGTAGCCCACACACAAAACCACTGACGTCAAAAGGGTGGGCCACCGTCATCCATACATTTACCTATTAATCAGTAAAGGACCGCTCGTCCATCCTCTCTTCACACTAAGTCCAGGTCATCTGCTAGGAAGTCATCATCAACTTGCAACACTCAAAAGACAGGTGGTGGGCAACATTTCCCACCCAAATATTAGTTCCATAAACCTTCGTAACTGTAGATGAAATAAAATTCTACTCTTACAAAGTGGTCCGGTCTATTAAGCTACATCTATACATCAGGCATGTTCAACCTGTGCATTGGTCTATAGTTATCTTAGCTACAACAGTGTTGGAGCCCATATTTTACGCATAAGGTAAAATACAAAAGACATTGATTTTTCTCAGGTTCTGTCTGACAGTGCCATTATAGATAATCTATAATATAAAAATGAATCGCAAAATGTGTTGGTAAGCGCATAATTCAACAACGCCTGGACCGATTTGGCCAATTCTTTTTTTAAATGTTCGTTGAAGTTCAAAGATGGTTTTTACGGCGAGATAAATTCTAATAATTGCCGGAAAAACCCTAAAACAGCTCTTTTCTTTTTCCCATACAAACGTTTTCTAACTAAAACGTAGAGTCAATTTGTAATTTATTACCGCTGCATAAAGTTGAAATTCGCGTGCGCGTTGATATACTTCTTTGTTTTATGGCAGTTTTGACAGGTTTTTGGACCTGAAGTCCCAGTGCTGCCGCCCAGCGGGCTTCATGTCAGAAGAAACCCATTGATAATCCTTACTTAGTATTATAAATTCGAAATTGTGTATGTATGTATGTTCCGTTTTTACGCTAAAACGGCTGAACCAATTTTGTTGAATTTTAATATAGAGATACATAATTATATTGGACCATGGAGACGGATATAGGCTACCATAAGTTGTAAAAATTAAATTGGGAGGGATTGTAGGGAGGGTAGAAGTTTGTACGGCACAAATTTACCTCTTGGAAGTAAGAATGCATGCGCTGATAAATTGATTGCTGCGCATGTGCTATCGCATATCTGTCAGTACTGTCACGTCATACCTACATAATGTCATATTGTGCACGTTGATTAAATTGTTCGCATATCTATACCAATATAATAAAGCGAAAGAGTTTGTTTGTTTGTTTGAACGCGCTAATCTCAGGAACTACCGGTCGGATCTGAAAAAATATTTTTGTATACGATAACCCAGTTATTCCGAAAGGCTATAGGCTATATAACATAACGCTTCGACCCTTTGGGGCCGGGCAAAAGGCTAAAAAGGCTAAAAGATAATGTCGGCTAATCTCAGGAACTACCTGTTGGATCTTAAAAATTGTTATTGCCTATGATAGCCCAATTATTCCGAAAGGCTATAGGCTATATAAAATTACGCCACAACTTTTAGTGGCCAGACAAAAATAATAAAATGGTCAAACGAGAAGGGGGAGGGTTGGGTCAAAGGCAAAAAAAGGCTAAACGAACAGGATACTATCTATATGGGTATCGTTTTCGAGATTTTCGGGCCGCAGATTAATAATATGAAATTTATTTAGTGATCCAAGATGGTGGACGGGAAATCAAAGATGGCGGATGACAAAATTTAAAAAATCAATATGGGTATCGCCTTCGATATTTTAAGGGGTGGGGAATCGAAATACAACATCTATTTCGTGATCAAAGATGGCGGATGGGAAAATTAAAAAAAAAAACAATATTGGTATCGTCTGCGATATTTAATGGGATGGGGAATCCAAATACAATATCTGTTTCGTGATTCAAGATGGTGGATGGGAAATCAAAAATGGCAGATGGGTAAAATTTAAAAAATCAATATGGGTATCGTCTTTGATGATTTAAGGGATGGAGAATCCAAATAAAACATCTATTTCGAGATCTAAGATGGTGGATAGGAAATCACGGGATTTTTTTAAAGTCGATATGGGTATCATCTCCGATATTTTAAGGAATGGGGAATTCAAAAACACCATCTATTTCGTGGTCAAAGATGGCAGATGGGATTTTTTTTAAAAATTAATATGTGTATCGTCTCCAGTGTTTAAAGGGATGGGGAATCCAAATACAACATCTATTTCGTGATTCAAGATGGCGGATGGGAAATCAAAGATGGCGGATGGGAAAATTTTAAAAAATCAATATTGGTATCGTCTTTGATGATTTAAGGGATGGTGAATCCAAATACAACATCTATTTCGTTATCAAAGATGGCGGATAGGAAATCAAAGATGGCGGACGGGATTTTTTTAAGGTCGATATAGGTATCGTCTCCGATATTTTAAGGAATGAGGAATTCAATATTACACAAAAATCTATGTTTGGTTGTTAATCATTTATAGACTCGGAAATGATAAGAGATTAAGCGCTATGTCAATGGTTACTTTGGAAAAGGGACTTGGAAAAAAGGGAATTAAATAAAAACTCTTAAAAAGGCGATACGGAGTTCGCTGGGTCAGCTAGTCAAATATAAAATTATCGGAATACCCATATTAATACGTAATATAATACGTAATATATTTACTATACTTTTATAATATGTCTAATAATCCTTTTTATTTGCTTGTTAATATGTATTAATTTTATCTCATTGCCCTCTTTACAGGCCTATTTTAATTTTATTATTTTAATCATATCTGTTGACCTATTTTATTTTGAAATTTTATTACTGACATATTTGCTTAATATCATTATATCCTTTTGTACTTATGATTTTCAATATTATGCCATACTTTGCTGCCTATTTTACTGCCCTTTTATGTTATTCGACATAGCTTCCATTGACTTTTATAAGAGTGTCAAAAAAATATATATATATAACCTATATATATGTTTTTTTTTGTTGTTGAAATGTTTCTAGCAGTATTTTTTGGTTTTATTGACTGCATATTTGACTTATAACTGGAACCTAATTTATCCATCTGATTGCATAAATAAGTAACATCTGACTGTAGAAATAGTAAGCCCACTAGCCCTTCAGAGGCCTCAGCTGAAAAGCAGGGTTGCAAATTTTTTATTTTTGCAACATGATACTGAGCTGATGGCCTATTTGCCACACAATATTATACCGAACCAAGCCGAGCTCTCTTTCTTTTATGAGTAGTTTTTTTTTGACAAGCTTCTGTATTCCTCTGTGTTGGCGGCACGATGCTTTCGCAATTTATCTGAAGGAAGCCCAAAAACTGAAAAGAAATGAAAAGGAATAGCCTGCTTATCTGAGGACAGCCTACATAATTACAAAAATACATTATTTTAATAATTAAATACTGCTTACCCATTGTTCATGGTTTGCTCATAAAAAAATATAGATCTTATTGTGTCATGGCATTTGTGCCGCTAGCCGCCAGCAGGATCGGTAGGTAGCTGATATATAATAGCTGCGAATTATGCTGACTACTCTGAACGCGTCGCTCGCTACATATCTTTGTGTACTAGCTGATTCTGCTTTTTCCATGAATTCTAAAATAATAAACGAGATCCGTTTCAGTCATAGCATAACAATAACATAATTATTATATAATTTACCTGTACATAAGCATAGTTTGTTTATAGTGTAGAACACGTACCTTTATGTTGATCCTATTGTTATTGTTATTTATAATGTAAGTAAGGTGCGTGTAAATATGCGTTATTTATGAGACTGACGTTGCAAGCGCTTGGCGCCTATGACAACATAATAATTTGTGTTATATAATGCTGCGACGCGTTAACTTATCGGTCGGCATGGCTGGCGCTGTGCTTGCGGCGCGTGCGCGTGCGTCGAGCAGCGCTGTTCAAGCGGCACTGGTCGTCGGTCGGTCCGCCGGCCGCCGCGCGCCGCGGCAGGCCGGCCGTCGCGTGTCGGCGTGAGCGATTGTCGCGAAGCTGCCTACCTAATGCTAGCTATAGATTGTTGTTGCACCTATAATGTTATGTATGTACTTATCTGCTTACTTTAATTCTTATGTATTTTATCTCAATTCTTGGTTCTTACTTGCTGTAAAATTCATGTTATTGTTATTGTGTGCAAATAAATGAATTCTTATCTTATCTTATCTTTTATCTTATATTTTGCAGTTTTGATAAAACAGTTAAAACTTAATATATTCAAAATAAGTTTTATCCACATCAAACAGGAAAACAAAATGGCAAAGACAAAGAGAGGCCTATGTTTAGCCGTGAACAGTCGGACTGTTGGTGATAAATATGAAATAATTTCAAACCATGCAGATCCAAGGATTTCGAAAATACAAGTGCTATAATTATTACTCATGTAAGAACATGTTTAATCCAACATTGAATATTTTTAGGCATAGTGCAAGCTGTGAAATGGTTGAACTGTTTGCCAACTGAGCCATAAAAGAGAAATTCACAAGCTACCAATATTACAAAGCAAGAGTAGTGCCGTCTTATTTCTAAAAATGATTCCACTCAGTTTGTACAGTTAATATGGTGGTGAGTTTATATCAATAGTTTTATTTGACTTTATATTTAAGGGAATTTTCTAAATAATGTTAATATTTACCTTAAACTGTTAACATGTGGTGCCAATGTAATTCTTATCAATTCATACACAATTAATATTTTTTATCCGAATAAATAAACTTAAACTGACCAATCACAACTGACTTAGAAATAAAGCATGAGCAGTCCACACAACTACTTATAATTACCAAGAATAAATACTGCTAAATGGGAAAAGAGATAAAATGGAATCTCACATCATGTTCCCCAAACCCACCTATCATTATCCTAACAACCATGCTCCGAACTGTCTTGCATCCCACAAGAGCTAAGCAATAAGTTCGGCACCAAATTTTATTGGTTTATCACTGGTTGTCATCCCGAATATAGATGCAACCAACTTTACAAATGAACCCACAAACAAAACAAATTGCATTTACCAAGTATAACACTAAGGCCCGGCATTTATAAAAGATCAGCAGTCACCTGCCTCAAGACTTTCAACCGAAAATGTTTAGAGGCGGACCACTGTAGAACCCAAGTGAGTGCACACGTCCACAAAGAAATTTACTGTCCAGATCTCATGTTTCTAGCTTCAGTAGTTTGGGTTAAGCAAGGACTTATCATGGTCGAAACAAATCATTCTATACAGGTATAAAATTAAGCGACAAATATTATATTAAGATATGTTGGATTCCTTTGTCTTATTAAATAACCTTAACTTGAGTTGCAAGTTGACAGTAACGATTTCAACATAATGAAATCATGTAGGCACCTACATAGTCCACAAATATATCATCGTCACCATCAGCCTTTAACAGTCCACTGCTGGACTAGGCCTCTCCTTTGAAAGGAGGAATTGGCCTACTATACCACGCTGGCCAAACGGGTTGGCATAGGGTTTGTATCAAGTTTTCCTTCTCTTACAGTGCTGTTCTCTGCATAATATGCTCCATCTGTCGGCTCTTACGACACCCATGGGATGATATGGGGTGGTGACATGCCGTATTCTTAATCCGTCACCACACGACAAATATATAATATAACCTATTTTGTAACTTTACAAATACTAGCTTTAAAAATTTAATGAGTATCACAAATTTATTTTTATATCTACCTTCTGAATATATATCTGTACTAGTATAATAAAACTGAAGTTTGTTTTGTTGAATGCACTTATCTGTAAAACTACTGGTTTTATGCAAATAATTATTTTTGTGGTGGATAGTCATTTATCAAGAGAGGCTTCATATAATCGCGCAGTGAGCACTAGCCATAAGTAATGCAGTTAGTCAGCCTTATGTAATGTGTAATCAAGGGCTATAAATAATGTTTTGATTCCTAATGTTTTACTATTGAGATAACCTATTGACTATCAATTGAATTCATATTCAGCACATCAATAAGCTTATTTGAACTGAAAGCAAATCAGGTAATTTATACAATGGATCTATATCAGAGCTTCAACTTGAAAAGGGTATAACTGCCCGTTCTTTACTAATAATTACATTAGTAGAACCACATAACAACAAAGCTATTTTCTCTTTCTTGTGTAGATAAGTAAGTTTTACAGAAAGTTTCCGACATGGCCTAACGATTAATAAAAATACAAGAGCCCCAGCTGACGGCATAACATGACTATAAGCACAGTAGCACTGCTATGTACCAAACGTGGATAAACAACAGTTACCTATAAGTTCTATTTGGGGTGTAACGTTCGTAATTTTGACTGTATAATGTTTATCTGTTAATCCTTACGGGGATAGTAGGTAATCGTGTAAGCACCATAATTTATAAAATTATGGATGTTTCTTAAAAACTCTAATCAAATCAGCTCTGGATAAATACCTCTGGTCAGTGCATCAACGACCCGCATCTGCAACCTCTGGTAGAACTCGGAGCAGAACAGCGTTCACGCCACAGCACGTCCCGGTGCGTGCACCCCGTCGTAGTCGCTCTGTCGCTCTCGCGCGCACGTGGCCTCACGTGAAGTGTAGACGTGCTCGCCATAACTCCGACACACCGTGTGGTCTCCGATCAGGGTTGACTAGGGCCAAACACGGCTTCCAAGCGCTTGTCGCATCAGTCTTCAGGTCATCATTGGTAATGGCGGCCAAGCCAAAAGAACCATCACTCTCGCGCCAACCGTAGATCCCGAAGTCTCTTAGGGGGCGTTTATCCAACCGCTGCTGTCGGCGATACGCCAGGTTTATCGTGTCCAGACTCCATTATAATAAAAACACTCACGTAATATTACTTGGTTTATTTTCAGACAATTTCACAGAGTACTTTTTAGGACGATTTCTAGCACAGAATTGAATTAAAATGCGAACTACAGTCCTTTTTATAAACTAACCGTCATTACACTTAATGTAACGTTTAACAACTCCTTTTCAACATATAATTGAAATTACTGTACGATTCATTATAAACTAATCAAAAATCGACATTAATATTGTAATGAATTTTGCACAACACCAAATTATTTATTTTACACGAAACAAATTTATTTTATTAACTAAACGCTGCTTTACAACATTGTCAACAGATGGCGCTATCAACAGGATGCAAATATAAACGCATGTTATTTATTACCGTAAAAATAAGTGTCAGAATAATGTTATATAATACTAATTGATTTTACTTTAAAGTTTCTGGAGTTATCTTAATAACTAAGCGATAAATTAAATACCCAATCTTTATAACAGTTAAGCAGCCAATACAGTGTCTAATATTGTAAAGTAGTGAAGTTCTCAGTTCTGTGTTCACAAATAGTTATTTAAATATCAATCTTAAATATTATTAACATTTTCGTAACAATATAATCATTATATATTAATTTGCGCCCATATGTACGTATAATATTATAGTTTATTTAGTCAGAAAATCTAATTAGTTGACTAGAAGAAGGAATTTAAATTATTTACATGCTAGAATTTTGAACTTATTTATTTATCGTTAACTTTATTATGTATTAAGTGCAATTTGTTTTTGTTAGTGTATTGGTACAAATGATAAAATGTTTATTTATTATTTTATGATTCTTAAATTATAAATATTATTATCACAGTATTTTGAATATATTATTTACTAGAAGATATTATTTAATTTAAGTTTTTATATAAATTTTAATTAAATAAATATGCTTTATGTAAGTATGTATTATTTAATTTAAATAAATAAAGGTGCAACTTTGAAGAGCGACTCTGCTATTTTCATGGTCCTAGGAATTATTAAGTAGATCCTCGATTTGTAAAAACGCGGATGTGATTTTGTACTCGTTATTTCATGTTTGAAGTATGAGCGACTGGAATGATGAGTGTACGACTAGTGTGTGATGTAAAAGAGTAAGCCACTCACCATAGTTCGAATGCACGGTTGATGTATCGCACAAGCGTTTATCGCACTTTCATTTGTCGAACTCACGGGGTACACAGTGAAATGATTGTCATCTGGTCACAATATAGGCATATCCTACACTACGATAACTAGACAACTGATTATTATACTTCTATGTGAATGAGTTCTTTCATTCGTATTACAGATTAAAGTTCATCATCACAAAATTGATTGATACTACATTTTGTAATAGCAATGAATGTTCCTTGATAATTAACTAAGTTGCTTATAAAAGATTTGACTAATCTTTTATCTCACATCATCAGCCTTTTACAGTCCACTGCTGAACTAGGCCTGTCCTTTGAAAGGAGGAATTGGTCTACTATACCACGCTGGCCAAACGGGTTGGTATAGGGTTTGTAGCAAGTTTTCCTTCTCTTACAGTGCTGTTCTCTGTATAATATGCTCTCTCTGTCGGGAAGACACATGGGATGATATGGGGTGGTGACATTCCGTATTCTTAATCCGTCACCACATGGACCATATTTTATCAATTTATATCTATTTGTATTTTTCAGCTATTTTCGTTGTTTGTGCCAGTTTCGTCAATAGACGAGACGTGGTGAAACTTTAATTATATCGTCTGACATTTAGAACTTGCAAATCTTGTCTGGGTCTATCGACACATTTATAACTTTTAGATATTTATTTGGTCTGTCTGCTTACGTTTTTTGTAAGTATTTGTTAGATTAAGTTTGTACAATATGCTTAACCTTCAACTTTCGAGGTAAAAGGTAGAGAGCTCTACAAGTAGTTTCCGGTCGTTTTAATTTCAGTTTACTTGGGTCATGACTATTTAGATTTTGAGAAGTCATGGATGCTTATGAAAGAGATTGCATGAGATGAAGTTACGGGAAGAAACTCTGTGCTATTGCTGGAAAAAGGACTAGTGTATAGTCCACTGGGCATTGCCCCCATTACGCGGAGATTACAGCTAAGACCATGGATGTGGATCGCTTGCAGTTTGAGTGGACGCCATCTTACACCGAGTTCGTGAATGAATGCGCAGTTTCGACGGTTGAGATACTTCGTGCGTATTTAGTATTTGACCAGACACATGATCAAAAGAGAGAAAAGGACCCAGGTCAGCAATAAAGCCGTACTCATGATGACGGCTGTATCGACAGACGTCATCATGAGTACGGCTTCAACCTACTCGTATAATACAGTCGCCCCTGAGTAGAAAGAGTGGCCTAGGGACAAGAAAATGCAGAGAGCTAAGAAAAGGTTATTGGAAAAAGTAATGGCATCTAACTAGGACACCGCAAAGCTCACACCAACTTATCTGCAACCGCGTCCGTTGAAAGCCTTTCGAAATGTCAGACAAAACAAAGGTATCATAGCATAAAACAGTGCACGCGACTTTGATTTGCTGAATAATCTTGTATACAGCAAATAAGAATATTGTGATGTCTATGAATAAAATAAATGTATAGATTGGCCAGAAAAAGGTACGTTTAGTAGCAATGTCAATTACTATTGCTTAAAATATTACTAAAAGTTGTAAGCTATGTAATTATTAAGCAAACAGCTCTAAGAAAGCAATCCATCTAAATCTTTGTAGTTTGCGCTAACGCCCTAGAGAACAAGTTTAACAACAGTTCGAGCACTTTGAACTTGAATACAAACTACGCCTTAGGGTGCTTTGCCACTAGAGATGTAATACGCAGCTATGCTGCGAGGATTTGAAAACTAAGCTACGTGACCGTTTTCACTGATGTTAATCTAGTTGAAAAAGGCAACTCGAGCTATTTGCTATATCGATAGAAGTAAGGGTCTATAGTACTGTTTATTAGCACAAATGCATAGCACACATCACACCTATATATAAAAACTGTCTGAACATGTTTCCACCAATGTCTTTCTACACGGACCAAAGAACTTGATTAGTGGATATATAAAGGGACAATAAACAAAAATAGTCTAAGCGGTCGCATCAGATCGCTATTGCGTCAAGTGTTGTGCGTACAATCCACAAGACGATACGTTATGTGATATGTTGTTTCAAATCTTGGTATACATTTTTATAATAATTAATAATTATTATATACTTTGTGTCCGTTGATTGAATGTTTGTATAGTCACTTGTGACACAGGACTTATTTTTGGCGCTGGAGTCATCATTATCATTTTAGCCTCTAGGCCTACATAAGTTGACATGGACATAGACATCTCAGAGGTTCTCCGCACAGACCGATCTTGAGTCGCCCGCATTCATTAGCTGCCTGCGATTTTAACCATATCGTCGGTACATCGGATATGGAGTGATGATTGTATATAATTATGAAATGAAATAAAACGCGTCTACGGCGATTAGCTTAGCATATTTCTAGTGGAAAAGCACCCTTACTCTCTCGAGACGTCTTGTATACAGGCATTTTTTTGAAATACTGGCTTTTGATGTTTTAGTGTTTGTTTCGTTATTCATCACGCAATCGTGCGTACTATTTTCATTTTAAAAATGCTTGCTGAACTTATTTTATTGTCTTTCGGGATATATAACCCGTACCTTTGTTTGGAGTAACCGATATTTCGAGTACATGCGTGAATATGGCGCTTGCAACAGTGCTGAAATATCGATTACTCCAAATAAAGGTACGTGATATATATCCCGAAATACAATTTAAAATACGTTTAAATGACCACTTTGAATCGTAGTAAGGCTAACTTATGATTAATAGATTTAGCCTATATCTCGCTGATATATGTATATCATGTTCATAATATTCATCTAAATATATTACAAAATGTAGTACCCCAGCCACTTCTGACTACTTATGTATACTCTATGCAACAACGTAGCTGTCTCGATATTAACCACGTTTACGACGACGTGCAACCGCAGGTTACTATGCAGATAGGATAAGAGTGACGTCACTCTCTCTTACTAGAACCTAATGTTAAAAAGCTTGAACTTATGTACCTTAATATACAATACATAACTGTTTTATTTAAGCTCTTTAGATAGCTTAACACTGGTTTATATTTTTGACGCACTAAGGCAAATACTTTAATGTGTATGTCCATGCAAAAAAAACTCTTCTACAGCTATTAATATTGTTCTACATTTCCATCTTTAAAGCTACACATAAATTTACTCACTAGGACTAAATCCTGCGTCGCGGGGAACTTTACAAACAATCAACTATTGGACTCAATGAACACCCAGACTCGAAACAACAATTTATGAATCACACAAAATGTTGTCTCGTGTGGGGCCACTACGCCAACCATGCAGTCAGATGATGTATTTGACTTATTCGTACCTTTGACCTTAACCCTAAGGGCTTGTAAAGGCGGGTCGTGCTTGACACTAGATTTTGAGCTAAGTAAAGTGTTCCAATGTTAACGGGTCGGCTAGCCTTGACATAGCTAACGCGTACTTGACTTTATAGTACTAGTAAAATTGAAATATCTTGATATCATAAAATGGGTCAGCCTCTTATTAAACAAAACGGTTTAATATCAGCGTAAAGTATACGCTGATATTAACGAAATTATTAATTTAAAATTTTACATAATATTTGATAAATATTTTTTGTAGTCATATAATTAGTATAGTAAAATAACGTTTACCTACTAATAAAATTATTTAACGATTTTAATTATCAATTATTGTCAATTTTTTATTTATTTGATTTCAAGTTACACTTTAGTATTTTTTCCTTTTCTTTTTAAAGACAAGGGCCGCACTCAGACTATATCCTGTGACACGGGGTACTACACGATATTATAATAATATTATGGCCGACACAGTAGTCATCATTTGAAATAAAAATATTTTTGTATGAATTCATTGATTTATTATAATATAGTGGTAACCAGGCAATACAATTTAAAAGTTTCCAGTGTCGTCATAAAATGTATATTTTAATACCAAACTACACAATACATAAACATGTCTCAACGAAAATACACAGTTTGAACGGTAATTTTGAGAAACAAAACTAAAACACGTATGTAAATGTATGGACTTATCTAAATTTAGTGGCATAGTGGAGCAGTCATATTTGCCATGACGCCGATTTTCAATGTTAAGAATGAATTCGCTTAAATAAGACATATTATCTACATCTTTGTAAAGGTCTTTAACATTGAAATTGATAAAAATATATTTATTTGTTATGGCTTCACGAGATCTGTGTAGTAAGTTAGTTGATATAGGGTTTCAACTAATAAAGAATTAGTATTTATTACATTGAGACCAATCAGCTTTCTATACCTTAACGTTTTTGAGAAAATATTTAGTCATCTATTTATATTCAAGTTCAAGTCTATTCAAGTTTAGCGAAAATAGCTTTTAATTATGTGTATGTATTAATAAGGCAGCGATGTCCTGGTGGGCATGATCAGCTTAAGTTACAGTTGTTCTGAAAATGCTAATAAATAATATTTCAAAGCTGTTTAGACCAGTCAACAGACTACAGGATCTAGCACAAATAGACAGGGATGCAACCGGGATAATGTTTGGATAAACTGATTTTCATCTGTAAAGCACTTTTTGATAATATATGACAGTACTAACATCATATTTTCAAGTAAATCATGCATATAGGTCGCCAAATAGGACATTCACTGACTAATTCATCAACATAAAAAATGCATAAGTTATAAGAACTAAAAGAAATAAGACAGACATTACTCTATCAAATCCAATTGAGAGTAAAATTCTAGTTTCTCATATGTCAAATACACACAATGCGTACTCATATACTTGTCAGGCTTTGTACTAGAGATGTTGTCACAGAAAATTGTAGTATTTCATCTTCCCGCATCCGCTATTTGATATAAATGTAATTCTGTACCGCGACACAATTCCTTCGGAATTTATGTCAAGGTGGTAAGGCTCGGATTGACATTCATTATATTCGTATTATTTTAATTAATTGCGCCTCAGAATCAATTAATTGTAATCTCAAAATTGTTGTTACTGGGTAAACGTCTTTTCAACAGGATTTTTTTATTAAAACATCATCATGACATAGATATTATACATTTAAGTCGCAATAATACACTACAAGAAATGTGGCATAATACATTTTCGAGGATCTTCGTAATTTTAATTCTTTATATCTTTGGCCCGTGTTCGCATGTTTCAGCATAATTATTAATTATGGCATTTGGCTGCAGTATTGCAGATGGAGCGCAAAGAAATCATTTTTTTTTACTTCAGGGTTGGTTACATAATTTTAAATTACTACGAGACAAAAATTAATTCACATAAAATTCACACACCGTATATAATGATGCGCAGGCCGTACCTAACCATTCACTTCCACATTCTTTGCAGCCATCAAAGATTCCTGAAACTAGCACTGTTCTACCATCCATCACTACTTCTATGGTCTACGGCAAATATTGTTTGGAATAATCATAATATCGAATTAGAGTAGGAAAATTATTTGATGAGAATAACAAATTACACAACAGGGTATTTCATTACGATAGTCCATGGACAATTGTAAGATCGATGATAATAATACACGTGTCCAGCTTCTCGAATAGCCATATTCAGAGAAAAATACAGGAGTACGAAAAAGCAAACATGTCTCAAGATGTATGTAATTAGGTATTCATCCAAATTGTCATAATTTATATTTAACTTTAGGCGGCTATAGAATCTGTGGGATCTCGACCTTGTCGTGGTGGGGGGCTCAGTAACCGTGGTCAGGTCACCCACGGTGAAACTAAGTGAGATCCCGGGATTGGACGCTCCCCGTGGGCTTGATGGAGGCCTGCGCAGTACGCGTCCAAAGGTGCAGGTGCGGGGGTCAGTTATTTCTGTTCCTCGCAGTCGGGCGCGGTCGCGGGAGAAGAGGCGTATCGGTGTTGCGTTGCCGCGCGCCCTATCTTCCGCGACCAAATGGGAGCGCACCATTTGTTGCGTCGCAGTGGGGCCGCAGAGGATGAGGAGATGCGGTGTTGTCAGGTTGCCGTCTTTTTTGCGTAACTCACTTTAGTGTGTTACATAACATTTTAATACGCTGTTCAAAATATCCCTTTACTTAATGCCATCGTTCAGAAGGGTTTGTCTGCTTCCTGTGCTTCAATTTAGACGGATAATTTTAACTTTGATACAGACACCTCACTTAATTATTTGAGATGAGCTGCGTACTCTGTGAAATTCGTTCCGTAGTTCAAATGTCAAATTGAATGGATGACGCCATTGCTTTCGTAGCTGCTTTTGTACTGCCTCTATACATGTCACGAATTTGGTCACGGGAAGCGATAACAATTTATCTGACAAAGACGCAAATTAAATTACGAAAAACCACTCTATGGCATATAAGTTACATTTTATTAATTTACTACAAAAAGTCTTTTTTTCCTGGGTAAGTAATTAGTTATATTTCGCCACAAAAAGGGCCACTATAATGTACATCTTGTACCCTGTAAGTAACTAAAGTACTTACTGATTAGTTTTCCTTGACAATAAAGCACGAAACCATGTTGTATACGTCCCTATACTAAACTACATAGGCAATGCATTCAATATTGATCGCCGCTGAGATAAAAATAATGAATTTGTTTAAGTTGTGCCACAAACGTGTTTGGTAGCAAGTTCAAGTTTCTGGGTCAAGGGGTATTCTTATTGTTAGTTTGATACGTGAGTCGATTTGTGGTCCATACAGTTACGTAAACAGATGTACTAGGAAAGAATCTTAATGCTGGCCGAATAGTCTCTTGTGTATGGCTGTGATCTTACTTGATTTATGAGTTTGTAGGTAGAGCAACGTTGAACGTGAAGAACTCTAAACCACCGACCAGGTAGCAGAACCGTTTTTCACTAATAGATAGTAGGATAGGAGGAGTATAATTCACTCGTTTGAAGCCACATCTAGCAGCCAAGATAAAGTCTAGTAAATATTACAAAGAGGATGATCATGATCACAAAGAATTAACATTAAAAATAATATTAGTATACTAGAATGCATGTAGCGTGCTATACCTAAACTTGTTGCTATGACTAATTCAAAGTCAAAATTATTCATTAATTTTGATAAATTTTAAATAAGTGGAAGACGGTTTACAAATTTATTACTGTTTATTTTAGCTGAATAAGATTTCACAAAGAACTTTCTCGTAGTGTTCAAAAGGTAGGTATACTAAAGCAAAAGTTGTGTTGCCAAAGACAAGAAAACTAAAAATATGAAATGGCATTCGAAGGTGTGTGGACTAGTTGTTGGCCGCAGATGGCCTTGACAACTTTATGCGGACTATGGGTGAGCGCAGAAGGCTCCTAACCCGATAAAGTATACTAGACAGCGTTTTGATTCCCCAAGGGTGGCATTTGAAGGCTCGAAATTTAAATTATCATTTCAATAATGTAGGTGGCCACTCGTAAACCGCTTAGCCCGCACGCAGTTTGTAATGGCCGGTGACAGTGAATAATATTTCAATAAATTTAGGCCACAAAGTGACGCTAATGAACGTCAAAAATTTAAGTTAATAACTAGATGATTCTACATTTACTGCCACGTTCGAAATGCAATAGGTAGAACAACCAACTATGATCACGTGACATGAGTTTGTAGCCAAAATTTTCAGGCCCTGAGTTTGACAATCAATGAGAACAATAAGTCAATATTGATTCACTTCACGTTCAAAATGCAATGCAAAATTATAAGATATATGTTTTCTATGTTACAATACCTAGCAGTGACCTTCGGCATTCTTTGTTTTATATAATTGAGTCATATTGTAGCCGGACCTTTGATGTCGTTATATAACGGTTTATGAATGATTAGTGTGTGATACGACCAGGAAATGCAATACGGCTTCTGTGTATCGTAACATTATCTTGCAGAAAAAAAAAAAACTAACATAAGCAGAAAAGCATTTCTAGTATATTGTCATCAACATTTTGGCAGCAAATTATGATATATGAAATATCTTCAGAAACATTGTTTGTGTCTGTTCTGATCTCAAGAGAAAGGAGAGCGAATATAGCTGACAAATTAGACGTTTTCTACTGACTACTACAACTTGACAATACGACGAGTTTCTTACTATGCACGTTTGGTTATCACGCATCCATACGAAAGTAATTGTAAAAGATCAGTGCATCATACGTCTGTAAAGTTGTAACCCCTTAACTTTCGCATCTTGCATCCAGTATCTTAACACCCGACCTGACATCGCTCGCATTTGCCCTGCATGGATCGTTTGAAAAAGGAGCTTCCTTATTGACTCATTTTAAGAACAAATCTTTAAGGAACTCTCGACTGGATTTGAATAAAGTCATACTTAGCTACCCTAAACGCGCACTTAGACGTCACTACTGTAATCGAACGCATTTTGACGCGTTTGTCGCTTTATTGCGACTTCACGGGACACATTACACACATATGCTCTCAATCAAAAATTTTAATATAACAAGGTTTGTATAAACCTTGGTTTGTAAGGTAAAAACTATTTTAAGCAGCGGCGAATTTCCGTTTCCTTCTTTCCAAGTACAAGTTTTTGTGTAAGCAATAATCATAAAGGAGGACAGCGTGCTCTTATTGTTATATTTATCCCCCAATAACCTATTTGGAGGCTTTCGAGGAAAAGGTAAATATACTAAGACTTATAAAAAAATCTGTATACTTACGTTACTGACTAACGAACATACAACGCACAGCCAAAAAAATTGGGCGCAACAAGCTATAATTCGGCATGAAGGTACAGTCGAACAACTTCTCGCTAGACCACCATAAGGCCGAGAATCGCTCAGCAAGACATCGTCGCTACCGGTGCTATTTTACACGCACATTGACACTCGTATACAAAACCAGTTTCTAGTGTGCTTCGACTCTATGAGCGAGCCAAGGGATTTTTTCCAAACTGGTCCAGCGCCGACTTGTTTGATTGTACATGTGTTCTTTGGGGACCGTAGAGGCGCACTAAGAAGGTATTTCTCAAAATTCAAACGGGATCGGGAAAAACAAAAAAAGATTAAATTAAAAGTAAATGTACAGGCGTTGCTGCGGGCATCCTCTAGTAAATTATAATTGTCTATTTTCACGGGGTACCTTAAAGTCACCGACATAGCTCTCCTGAAGTGGCAGTAAGCAGAAGAACCGATGGCCGTTGGAGCAGAAAGGTTCTGGAGTGGCGGTCACGCACAGGACGTCGTAGTGGAGGTAGACCTCCCGCAAGGTGGATTGACGATCTTGTTAGGGTCCCGGGCAGCGGATGGATGCGGGTGGCTCAGGATCGGGTTTGTACCAAACCAGTATTATTTTGTAGATCTAGGTATTAAAAAACCCAGAACTTATTTAATTTCCTCATGTAAAATTTACGGATTGGTCTAGTATGTTTGTGTATTTTGGTCTGGCTATTAATATTTGAATAAATAAATATATCAATTTATTATTTCAACGTCATTATTATGTATTTCGTTCCGTGATTATGTTATTTAGTCTTTAATTTATAATCTTCAATGTTAGGGTCATCACCACCAATATTGGAATATTAATCGTCTTTGATGATATAATTATTCAACCAACATATCATAGATGACGTCACTTAGATCATTAAATTTGTAGTAGCCGAATATTAATTCTATTTTGTTCTAGATTAATATGTTAATAAAATACACGAAGATACGATATGCCATACGTTTGAGATGATATTTTTCACTGATAGTCATGCCTCTAGTATTCTCTTACCGCTCAGAGTCGAGATTGAGCGATTTCTACCAATATTCTGTGTTATATCTTTCGCATACAAATAGACATCATGAGCATTTTTACGGTAAACAAGCCAGAGAGGTCATCCGATGCTCTATCTTATCAAGCAAAACGCAACACTACGACGTTTTGATCCGATATGCTGTGCCTGAATTTTCCCGCACATATTTATTTATCCATCTGATCACACTAATCAACCATGTATATATGCGTATATAGATAGTTTTTTAACAATTATTTATTGTCGTCTAACAAAAACAAAAATGAAACATGTGTTTTATGTCTATAAAACACGTGTTTCTTGATGTTTGTAATTTATCTACATTATAATAATTTGGTAGATTAATGTGCGTGTGTGGGTGTTTAAATAGCTAAGCTTTGTTGAAAGCCAAGGACTTGGCAAATTACATTTAGCAGGCTTTGTCGACGCCATTCCATGTTCGAATGATGTAAGATTTGGAATTGTTGCTCTATTGGTCTTGCGGTACCTACACAGTTAGCTGTAGCAAGAATATATTTTATTCATCTCACATCTTCCTCAATTAGAGTAGTGTTGTAATGTGAAAGTGTGGGATGCAGTTCCCTGTAGTAGATGAAGCCCCAATACACAGGTCACAGCGCGTTAGCATGGAGGGTCATAAAGGGCTTTTTTATTACTTTTTCATAATCCGCGAATTGTGTGACGTCAACGTCTCAGTACCATTGCGTTTAAATTAATTGCAAAGGAAACGCGCGCTTAGGTTCAATAATCGATAATCTAAAGGGCTTCTAAATCCTCCACAGCAGTACACCTATCAAAGATAAACATGCATCGCTAAGTTACCAATGGATTATTCCATTCGGTTCCCAGATCGGCAGTTTCAGGTATCGAGACGTTTTACGACGATAGGATTACATTAGAACTAAGTCGATGGCGATGACTGCACGGCTGCCGTAATAGTCAACTAGATTCCCTCGCCACTGAGCGTCTTCAAGTGTTATAGTTGATTTAATCTACATTAGAGAAAATATTCGTCTTATTCTTAAATTACATGTTAGAGTTAAGAATTTATATTTGCATGCCTACAACGGCAGAATATGCTGTGCAATATCTAATTTAGGACCTGTATACCACCATATTCTTGAAAATAAAGTCTTAATAATAATAATAATAATTAATATTGTTGTATAAAGTCATTCTGTTTGTGTGTCTTGATTCATCTCTTCAAGACAAAACTCATGAGATAGTGACGAACAAAAGATAAACTTATTTTAAATTATCTTTCGGAATATATACCACGTACCTTTGTTTGGAGTAAGTAAATAAAAAAAGAGTAACTTCCGTCTTTGTCAAAAAATCTTGAACAAGAAACATTATTTCATCTATGCAATACGGTTTTAGGCCCAAAATCTCTAAAGTAAATGCGGTGTACCACAGTTCTTATAAAAACTGATGAATTACGCCACAAGGTAAGTTGAAAACAAAAATAAGACGTCTTCGTAGGCGTCCGATTTCTTATCTATAAAATTCTTATAAAACTATTTAAAACCTTAAGATGACATAACTACGCACCAAAAACTCTTAGCGTGCTACTTAGCGATTTGCCATCAATATTTTTAAATATATAATATTTATTACGGGTGTTCTAATACTAGCGTCGGTGTTCCGAAGGGTAGTATTCTAGGGCCTTTGCTGTTTCTTTGTAGTTTATATAAATGGTGACAATAATCATAATATTGATCATAGTATTAATCATGCTGATGTCATATTAGTAATATTTGCCAGTTATATTAATTATAAACTTTACAAACACTTACAGGTTCACCTGAAAATCGTAAAATAAACTTTGCAAAAACTCATGACAAACGTCTAAAATACAATATAGAATTGTAAATCTTGAAAATTGTGAGAAAGTGAATGTACATTACAATAAATTACCGTTTCTAGATGTAATATAGATAGTATAATATACGATACACCAAAAATAAAAAGATAAATAAAATTTAGAGAGTGCCATAAAATTTCACAATTTTACCGTCGATTGGGAGCGTGCCAACGTAGTCATGCACATGGTTCAAATAAATATATATTTTTCTTCTGTACGGGCTATTTTCTTGATATTCCATGTTTGGAAGATACATGAGCCTTTATTAGACTTATATAGGGACATGATTTTGACTTACAGAGACCGTTAGATACTATAATTAGCGTGCATGTGAAACGTATGTAATCACAAAGTTGTCACCGCAGGAGAAGATATTTACTTATGTATTTCCACTTACAACTATCATCACAGGTTACAACCTAATACAATAGTGTAGTTACTTCATCTAAATATTTACTTACTACCTATACAGAGGCAGCTATATCCCAGTGGAGACACCAACAGACTGCCATGCAGAGGATATCGGGTTCAAATCCACGGCGCGCACCAATGACTTTTCAGAGTTATGGGTGTATTGAATTGTTAATAATCGCTTGTCCCGTGCCTCAGGGAGCACGTTAAGTCGTTGGTCCCGGCTATCATGAAGATCTTAGACAATCGTTATAGGACGTCAGTGCCTCTAAATAAACTGACACTTGTCCAAACCATGGAATATCGCTATCCCTTCGGGTTGCGGAGGTCAGACAGGCAGTCGCTCTGTGGAAAAGCTAATATTCAGTCAAATACGGTTAGACTAGTAAGCGGACCCCGGGTTGAAACTGGGATAGCGCTAGGAGGATGACCTATATAACTACACATTTCATCGAAAATACAGTTAGCTGCCCTAGTGAATTCATTCATATTGCTAAGTATGGTAAACTAAAACTTCGTACTATGGGAAGGGGTATAAAATATATCGGTAGCTTGTACATCACCGATCCTTCTCATAGCACTATTGGAACATCAAGTGTTTACGGGTTCTGAACGACAGGGCAGAGGTTTTTCCAATATCGATATTTTCTTCTAACTATTGCCTTAAGAATAACACCTCAAGAACATAGCTCTAGTAGCTAACAAGACAGCCAAACAATGCAATTCAAAGATGCGAGTCATGCAAACGTACTTGGGGGGATGCCCTCTCATCCATCCCGACTGGAAAATAAAATTAAGATGGAAACGAAGTCCTGACTGATTCTTTGAAGCATTCGGAACCGCAGTGCCGCAATTCATATTATCCACTAAACTGACTATCCTGAGCAAGGCCAAAAAGATCACGTGATATAGGAATTTACATTAAGGGCCAGGAGTAACTTTTTTAAAGAATAATTTGCTTATAAATAGCTTTTTTGATATCCGTAGACATATTATTATTTACTAGAAGACGCCAGCAGTTACGCCTGCATTTTTTTTAAATTTACCCGTTTTGGCCGATCCCGTGGGAATTTCGGGAAATGCCTTCTTAGTGCACCCCTACGGTCCCCAAGGAACATACATGCCAAATTTCAGCTTCCTGCGCCCAATAGTTTCGGCTGTAGCGTGTCTGTCAGTCAGTAAGTCACGTAAGGATTTTATATATTAAGATTACGCTAAGACGTAAAGATACATAAAGACGTATAGATATGGATTTAAGTTTATAAACATTGATAACAACACACGCGTTTTAATCTTTGCGATATCTAGAACAATGTTATGAATTAATTTAAAGATCGCGATTATAAACATGTTCGTTTAATCACGATTAGCTCCACGTTTAATCAATTTAATATTATAAATACAAAAGCGTCTAGGTAAATTCAAAATTAGAACGAAATTTGTATGAATTTATTTGCCAAGTAGTTTAACCAGAACTTACTGGACGGTCGTGAAACAGGCCATAAGAGTCGGCGGCGAAAACTAACCGTTTATAGTTTCATATTTGGCATGGCTGTTGTTCCACATAATTTTATATGATTGATGTTCGATTCTCGTTTAGGCATGGTTTCTGTAAGGTTGTTTTGGTCTTGGTGTATTTTTTTTTAATATGTGTATAAAGAACTTAATCAGATATAAGTAACTATCAATCAATTTACCTAAAACTCTTTCGTTAATGACAGACTGACAGAGATCTCATAGCTGAAACTACCAAACACCAGAAGCTGAAATTCGGCTTGTATGTTCCTTGGGACTTCCCACTAGTCGGGTAGCACAAAAAATATTTTTGGAAGCCTGCTGTATGTGTAAACGCGGGGCGGCAGTCAGATTTTTATAAATCTTTTTATCATAGTGTCACTCACGAGGGTGAAGCAGCGAAAGCTAGTTGTATAATGTATTCTTATTTATTCGTTCGGTATTGTATTCTTATTTTCAACTTATCAGAAATGTTGTCACATCAGTCGATATTACGACATTTCTGTACTTATAATGACTTTGAGATTTCTAAGCTATCAATTATGTCTGACAATAGAGTCTGGTCGTGTAGCACTATTAAATATGTTTATTCTCGTTGTAGTTATGTAGCAGCGATCCAACAGCACGATAGACATGTTATGTATTTTGGCATAGCAAGTAAACCGCCAATATCTTATAACATCATCATCATCATCGCCGAAGCGTTGTCCCGGTTCCATGTAAGATTTTTGCCTTGGAGCCCGGCGTGCGCTTGCCAGTCTCCCCAAATGTGGCTGAATATTAGTTTTTCAAATGAGCGACTACCATTTGACCATGGCATTTTAAAGGGATATAGCAAAATTCCACGACTGAATACTCAAGAGTAACCACTTCCTGTAATCACTGTCACAAATATTGATGGATGACAGCAGGGAATGTAGTCTTAACGTTCTGTCAGTGGCACTATGTAAACGATAATGAACGAGTTAATATTATATAATCCCGTGTTATTGATTTGTAAGTTGAACCAAAATAGAAACAACCAATCGTGGCTAAACAATGATCCTTATTAGTTTATATTTGCGTGCTAATTAAGGATTATAATTAACAGTCACCCGCAGCTGTAATTCATAAACTTGATAACAGTCAGATTGATACACAGTGAGCATTGAGCATATCTCTACTCAAATAATAAATTCTAAAGTATGTGTGTATGTCTTTTTTCACGTCAAATGACTGAACTGAATTTCATATTTTTATTGTGTAATTATATAAGACTTTAGAGACAGATAGAGCCTTATTTCTTGCAAAATTATTAATAGCAGTTTAATCTTACGCTACTATCGGGCAATTAATATTGTTTAACTTATAGGGATTATAACGTGTTGTTTGGTTGTTTAATATATGTACATATGTTTATTTCGCCAGCAAATTCAGTGACAAAACCTATTATATTATTCGGCACGTGTCACAACTGATAAAACAGAATAATTTTCACATTAAAAATCTAATGTCATATTTAGTTGACATTTCATAATTAACAATATTTATGTCAATGACATCATAACACCAAATCAGAGGTGTAAAAATATTCAATGATCGTAAAATATGAAATACAATTAATTACATCAATATATACTTAATATTTTCCGCAATAAAAATCTAGGAAGTCGACATTATATTTTCAAAGGACGAATCGAATGTCAATGCAGTGGCTGCGATTAAAATTGTAGTATAGGTAAACGCACCTGTGCCATTTAGTTAGTACAATGCTGGGCTTGAGTAGAGTCGCCGTCGGAGCACTATTGGTGGCTCTTAGGTGAGAAGTGATCGAAAAATTTACTACTAGTGTGTACGAGTTACAAAAGTGATTTTGACTTATTGGTTTTTCTTTTGAGTGTTTGCGTAAGGGCTGTATTGAAGTACGATTTCGTGCGTTTCTTTTGGAAGTGATTTTTGTGTGCGTTAAAAACGTTGTATTGTTCTCTGTTTAGAGGATGAAGCGTATATATTTTAACACTTTTTGGTTTAATCCGTTGCTAAAATTTTAGTTGATGGTAAAATATTCAAACTTTAAATTCACTATCAATTTTTATTTTAAAAAAATTGAATATTCCTTTTTAAAAACATTTTTCTGATAAAATTTCGCTGTACCTGTTGCATATAAAAGTGCTCGTTAATATGAAAGGATTTTAAATACACCGTATGTATTTATAATAATTTTTAATCACCACTTTATTTACTAATACTATAAATCTAAAATAAAATGCCTATACACTATGTATTAATTCCATCTTTATAATTATGAGGTCATAACAGAAAAGCCGACTCAATGTTTAAGGGAAACGCTTATTAAGCTTCCGCACAATGCATTTTAAAGTTAAGTTGTAAAACAAATAAATTTCAATTCAAATAAAATATAATATATTGCATTGATCTATATGACATGGAAGTACCTATATTTAATTTTTACATACATTCATCCGTTGGTTTTTTCTCTGGCATTAAATTATTTCAAATTTTTCCAATCCTAGCAAAATATACCTATTTTAATTATTGACCTTGAATATATTTATTTTATATAACACGTTATTCTTGTTACACCGCGTATTATTTATATGCCTGATTGTAAAAATAGAAATTGTTCATCATACAACCTTCTGCAGTCCACTGCTAGAAATAGGCCTCTCCTTATGAGTCACAAAAGCATTGTAAATGAATGATAGGAGTTGCCTTAATACATTACGCTTGCATAGACATTTTATTTTATGATATAAGGTTTGATGTCGATAATTTTTACTTTTCCCAAAGACGTGTAATTTCCTCAGTCATCTCTTACGACACCCATGAATGAATTAAGGTAGTGACACTTCGTATACTTAATCCGTCATAATTTGATTGGAAATATGGAATGTATTTATCTATTTTAAATGCTTAATCTCTACATGTTACACATAATACTGTATATTTTAAGCAAATTGCATTAGCTGGTCATTTGCCTGTCGTATTATTGATTCCGTTTGCTAGTATTGCACAAGCGTTTTATATTTATCTTTAAATAGCAATAAGCAAATAGTCTGGTCCTGTTTTAGTAAAATGTATAATTAATTATCCGCGAATGTAGCGATTATCCAGAACGTGAATTACGCAGTTTGCATCAAAATTGCTTTTGGCTATGGCTATAATATACTTATTCTCTTTTGATGCCAAAATCATAACGCTAATTAACGTATATACAATGCATAAGTAATCGTCTTATGAATTTAGTTCTCCCACTGACTGTACTGTAGTGTAGTGTTCGGAAGTAGGTATGTAGAGAGCTGCCTTGGTGAAAAGGAAATAAAAAAGTGATAGTATAGAAAAGGAAATACATATATTGTGATTCAAAACTAAGTTTTAATTTAAATTTGGTTAATTGGCCAAATAAAGGTCGTCAAAAGCATAAATAGCTTTAAAAATCGACTGTTCTTTGTAATCTTTTTGTGAGAAAGACATTATTATAAGAAGAGTATACATTTCCTCATATATAACAAATATTGGTAATAGTAGATATAAGTAGGTACTTATCAGTAGATACAATATGTATAAGTATTTCTTAAATGGTAATAATATGCTGAGTTGGGAACTGATTCTGTTTAGGTTAAGTTAGTTTTTAAGTCTTTTTATATTACTTTCTGTTACAAACCTAAACAGAATATATGAGTTATCTTTCTTTCTTTCTGAAGAAAATGTACCAGTACTTCTTTATTACTAAGGTTATCAAAAGTTCATCAAAAGGAGCAAAGTATATAATATAATTCTTCAGATGCCATCAAAAATCCGAACAATTTTAAAAGAATTAATTTGCGTCATTCGTGTAGTAAATGTGAATCCCCTTTCCCTTAAACAACATTAATCTTGAAATAACTTTGCGTTGTAAATTATAGCTGTAAGAATATCCCTCTTGCCATAGAAGAGCAAGCTTTTTGATTATGGAGATCAGATGGCAATCACTCAGTAGAAGGTCCAGCCAAATCTGGTTAAACTAGCAAGCGGACCACGAAGCTCCAATGAAGTTTATTTTAAATTTATATTTTCATTACAGCTTGCTCCAGCTAGCTAGTGGGAGTATAGGTGTGGACCCCAGAGCTAGTAACTATTCATTTCCCGAAGACTTCATATTTGGAGTTTCCACCGCCGCATTTCAAATAGAGGGAGGATGGGACGCAGATGGTGAGTATTTCAAATTATACGAAAAGACTCGTCATATACCGAAATATGAGTAGATACAAATCATGAGTTTTCAAATATTAATATTTGCAACAAATTTAGCCCAGTGGTGTACGTAACGGACAGCCGAGACGATGGTCTCGGGTTCGATCCCTAGGTACCCCGGGCGCACACCTCTGACTTTTCGAAGTTATGTGTGTATTAAATATGTTAATTACCGCTCGCTCAATAACGTGCCCGGTAGATGGCAATAGGCTCGCCCCCTATTAAATTGGGACCGAAACATAACTGGCGAAAAGTGAGTGTGTAATACACCTCTGCCTACCCCTTCGGGGATAACAGGCATGAAGTTATGTGATGTCATGTAACAAATTAGTTAGGTTTAAAATATTTTACTCCCATAGATTTGGGGTATCAAAATTAGTGCGTGCCTATGTTATGAAAGAAACCCACTACTTCTAGCGTCCGTCAAGGGGACTGCAGATTGCGTGTATAGATAGATTAATCAAAAGTTAATAGTGAGTGTAATAATATTAACTTCAAAATATATTGTGTTAGTATCCCAGGCGGAATATTTTAATTATAGAATCGTAAGAATTAAGTTAAATTCATAATCTAGTAGTCTAGACTGCAGAATTTATATCTACTATTTATGTAACACACCTGATATTTTCCATCTGTCTTGAAAATCAATATTTTAATTAGTGGTTTTCTCAAGATTCTAGGAAAGTGTAGGAAAACCTAACCATAAATAATTGTTGTAGTTACTTTGTCACTACCACAACTATGCGTTTATCATAAATTATTTTCTCATTTGAATAAACAATTAAATATAGCTGCTTAAAAACATAATAGGCGATAATAACTTCTTGATTTTTTTTATAAAGTCTCACGCCTTTTTCCCGATGGCGCATGCAGAGGTGTAATATTACACCCACATTTCGGCATGAAATTTTATGGTGAGAGCCCATACGCCCCCTAAAATTCGCCCCTTCATACAAATATGGCCAAATTTTCCATTTTTTAGGTCTCACGTAATAGGGTCGAGCCTATTGCTGCGGTTACCGGGCACATCACCAGACTCCGTGCTGTTACTGAGAATTCGGAAAACTCAGTAACACTTTTGCCCGACCCGGGAATCGAACCCGGGACCTCCAATCAGCGGACGCATACGCTATACACTGGACCTAGGAGACAGTCTTTTTTATAGAAGTTAACATTTACTGTTTCCTCGTACTACGCAAAGTATTCAAAATAACGATAGTTTTGGAGAAAATATAAGAAGTCGATACATTTTTATGGTATTTTTATTTCATTATTTGCGAACCAATTCATATTTAACATGTTCTAATCAAATAAATAAGAGTTAATTTAGGTAAGCCCCGTCATTAACGAGACAGTTTATTACATGTAAATTATCTCTCCGCGCATATATTTTAATACCATTTAAGAAAAGTAGTATTTGTTGAAAATAAAGAAGAGATTATTTTTTTATAATTATTATTGTAGCTCAACCTTTCGTCACCTTAAGCAGCTACTAATTACGTAATTCAGACTGTTTATAAATATTTAGAAATACTTTTAATTTAAAATTAATTAATGTGATCTTATTATTTTACTACCTCCATGGTTAAGTGGGTAGCGTATAACTGCTGATCGGAGGTCCCAGGTTCGACTCCCAGGTCGGGCAAAAGTGTTACTGGGTTTATCCGAATTCTCAGTAGCAGCACGGAGTCTGGTGATGTGCCCGGTAACGGCAATAGGCTAGCCCCCTATTACGTTGGGCCTAAAAATTCATGGCGAAATGTTGGTGTAATATTACACCTGTACTTACCCCTTCAGGGATACAGGCGAGAGTCGAAAAAAAATAATACTTTCCAATAATAATTCAGTAACAAGCATATTTACAAAGCCATCAATTCAAACTCTAGGCTTATATGTGAAATAGCAAGTCATTTTAATTTTAAATACACAGCATTTGTATACATTTTCTAACAATCTGAATAATTGTATTTAATTTGTTATAAATAATTATTACCACATTTTCACATTTCACTGCAGTTTTTACTTCTTTCCTCAATATATTTCTCTACCTCGTATAACTAAGGGTTGATCGCATGGATATGTAGAGACGCGTCAACTTAAAATCTTCTTCATCACCCAGGAAAAGGCGAAAGCATGTGGGACACGTACATCCATCAGCATCCGGACTACACCCCGGACCGATCGAACGGAGACATCGCAGCTGATTCCTACCACAAATACATGGAAGACATTGAAATGATCAGAAACCTTGGAGTTAATTACTACCGATTATCTATTTCGTGGCCGAGGTAAGACAATTTTAAGAATACAATGCGTAGTACTTCAAGGATGGGTGTATATTTGGTGTTATTGTGTGTGTGGAATTTTGCAGTTTGGTGTGATCTAGTATACAAACATAGTATTATAATAATGTTATAGTGATGTATGCATTGTTTGATTTTCGTGTGAGTGTGAGGCTTACTCTGGTGTCGGAGCTTTCAGACCTCTCCAAGGTATCTGACAACATTCGATCCTGATAGACATCAGCTGGGACCGATAGATTTACGTGGCCTAAGAAGCACGGTAGCGTTCTGATCTAAATACCACACGCAGTCGTTACCTAACTTTTTTATAGACTCACGCCTATATCCACGAAGGGGTAGACAGAGGTGTAATATTACACCCACATTTCACCATAAATATTTAGATCGCACGTTATAGGGGGCGAGCCTATTGCCGTTACCCGGCACATCACCAGACTCCGTGCTGCTACTGAGAATTCGGAAAAACCCAGTAACACTTTTGCCCGACCCGGGAATTGAACCCGGGACCTCCGATCAGCAGTCGCATACGTTATCCACTGGACCACATAGGCAGTTACCTAAATTTGCTGACCTATTACGATTAGCAAGCCAAGTCACGCTATGAGTGCTAATAAATATGATATTTGAGTTATTGTTCCTCATAGCATGTGTAAAAATATACTTACGTTGTACTTAGAGTACAAGTTTATGCGGTTCATAACGTGTGAATCCACTCGGAGAAAGATTTGGCTAGCATTCCAATTTACTAACTTTTTCATTTCTTGCTTGCCACTGAAAGAAATAAAAATATTTGAGACAACGTATTAATTTTCTTTTTCCTAAAGTCTGTCCTTTATACACAAGAATAATACCAAAAGTTGTTTTAAATTTTAATTGTATTATATAGCACGTCACAACACAAAGCAAATCATACCATAATAGATACATATACCTAATGTTTAAGGAAACACAAACATCAATAAGAAAAACGTAAAATTATTATCTATCAAACCATAATGGTTCATAAATACCAGTTTATACCGAAATCAAGGTCGAGACGAACCACAAATTATTAATAAAATCGTCGTTACTGAGTTTATGTTCGATTTTTATTATCTGTATATTGAAAAACAAAAACAATAAAATATAGGCACGTGTTTCCACGGTTTCTTTAAAAATGGTGGACTTCATTCAGTGATATTTGCCGTGGCGAACGCAAAATGCGGTGATACAATGGGTTTGGCCACGGCTATTGACTGCTAATGTATCAAGAAAACCGTTTCAAATCTCGTCACCATTGAATATTTACAATGCTCTTTAATATTCTTCATGTGTTTACATTTTTTGCGGTGGATACACGTTTGGCAAAACAATTTATTCTTAAAGCATTTCCAATCAACAAAACAACTATATCTACAATTCATACTATATACTGGTATTGCTTCGCTCGGTTTAGCATGTCTTCAGTGAGTGAATACTATTTCGGTGTAATTTAAAGCCTTAATATGAAAAAAGGTATAGTTGGTGCGGATGACAGCACTGGAAGCCGACATACTTGCCTTGTGGTTTTATAAAAAGTCAAACATCTGAGTATTACTTGCATAAATTATGGATGATAGGTAGGTACCATGTATACCTACCAACAAACTGTTTTTACTACGCCTTTCACTGTGATTGTATAAAAAGAATCCAAAACTTTATCGAGCACTTAAGAGGTGGATATACGCCGTTGACCTTGCTCGTACTACTGGTTAGTTGTCTACGCGCGATTTGCGAGTATCGGTGACGTTATAAAATCCTTAGAAAATAATAAGTAAAGTTATTTGCAAAAATAAGCTGAAGGTTCCCTTGGTGTTCTAATATAAGAGGCTGATTCAATTTAAACAATCTTATGTTTGATAGATCAGGAGAAAAAAGGTAATAACTACAAAAACTTTTACTTTGCATATTTTATTCAGATATTTAAAATACTTTTTTAAGATTTGGTACCGAAGAGAAAATGCTTTATATGATGATTAAGACAATTTTTTTTGTTTTTTTTTTCTATAACAATTACGGAGAAAAATTGTTTTAATTTACCCCTAATAACGCTCAATTCACATATGTCCTCGCCTTAAGTTTATACAAGTATACACCATCCTTGCAATGCACACTAAACCCTCATCACCCGATCCAAATGACATTCTAAAACTTGCCCACAGAATTCTCCCGAACGGAACCGACAACAACATAAACCATGAGGGTGTAATGTATTACCGTACATTGTTCGAAGAACTTCTCAAGGTAAACATCACCCCCATAGTGACGCTGTTTCACTGGGATATGCCTACGGCGCTAATGGACCTGGGTGGATGGAGTAACCCGAAGATTGTGGAGTATTTCCAAGACTATGCGCGGGTCGCGTTCAATCTTTATGGTGATATCGTTAAGACGTGGACTACGGTGAATGAACCTCATCAACACTGCTATAACGTAAGTAAACATATAGCTTCTATACAGATAAGCTTAATTTGCCTTACATATACGTAGTATAATAATGAAAAATGTAAGAACCTTTGGGAATATTTATGATCAAAGTGACAGCAGGATAGATCATAAAGAGACGTCATAAAAATTTTAACATTTGCCTGTGCTTAAATTAGAAGTAATTATCGCATTGCTGATTATTTCGCAAAAATCACTTTTAAATTGAATGTGAAGACTTATTTAACAATTTCAATCAACAATAAATTCATCATCAGCCTTTAACAGTCCACTGCTGGACTAGGCCTCTCCTTTGAAAGGAGGAATTGGCCTACTATACCACGCTGGCCAAACGGGTTGGTATAGGGTTTGTATCAAGTTTTCCTTCTCTTACAGTGCTGTTCTATGCATAATATGCTCCCTCTGTCGGCTCTTACGACACGCATGGGGTGGTGACATTCCGTATTCTTAATCCGTAACCACACGGATCTAACCAACAATAAATTACTTCCTCAATAATATTGAATTTCATTTTGGATCATTTGCTTGCCCAAAGTGTAACTTAATATAACATTGGACATAGTTGGTGGCTTATAAATGTGCAAATAACATTACTTTATAACTCAGAGAAGTATGTCCTTATTCAATGAATCAAGAAATTAGTTATTTCCCAAGTTACAAAGCTACGGCATTCCGTTTGTTAGTAATTTATAAATGTGATAATTGATATTTACGTATACAACAGGCATAACAAAGCAATTAACAACTTGTTTTTAAGAATGGGGCCTGATATAATCAATAATTTACTCGACACCTATACTTAAAATCAGCAAGCCACTACAAAAACTGTTATTATTGGCAATTATATATTAGCATACTACTAAGTATGTCGCAAATATTGTAAGCCTTAGCACATAATATTAAAATATTTAATAATTGCCCCTATTAATATAACAATATGATATTACATAAAAATAACAAATGCCAAAGTGTGTTCCGCTTCTATGTCAAAACGGCTGGACCTTATTTGATGAATTTAAAGTAAACACGTGAATTAGACCTGGGCAAGGACAAGGCTATATTTTAATATGAAAATAATACCTGAATGAATTGAAATAGATGGTGTAATTTACTGCGAGGCAACATTTTTTGGGGCTAAATTTAATTTTAAATATGTTTTTTTCTCTATGGTATGAGGATAAATAACATCCGGATGTACATTTGAGCAACAGTTAGTTTAAAATTACATCTTTGGCATTGTAAGATAGTAAAACAGGTATATTTTAACGACAACAATCAATTTAAGTTATAAATAGACAATTTATCTTGTTTCTAAGAATTGGTTTTACAAAGGCATTATATCTCCTAATGCTATGTGTGGGAATCGAATTCAAAACCTTCAAATTGCACCAAGTACTGTTTAGTGTATCAGACATATAATTATATTTGCAATTAGTTGGTGCCCGCGACTGAGTTGCCGTGGAATATAAATTAACGCGACTGCAGTGCCTGAGGCTCGCGTTCAATTCCCGGGCCCGGCATTGATTGTTGATGATTTGATTAATATACAGTTTCTTGAGAGGAAAAATTGCCTATTTCTTATATAGAGAGCTACCTGGTAGTAAAATATAATTCAGGATGTAAAGACAGACAGTCAAAAATATTTAAGTAAGCAAATAACTGTGTGAGCAACCACAACCAGACACCGTTTTTTATATTAAGGTTAACCAACTTAACTTGGTATAAATATTAGCTTGTAATACCACTTAATATAGGACATAATTATTACTATGCGTTTAAATTACAGTTTAGCACAACATTTATGCAATGCTTGAATCACAAACAACTACCTACATTCAATAACTTACTAATAAAATAACTCCCGCTTTCATAAAGCCTCAGAGATATCATAATGAACTTCCGCATAATGCAATGTGGCCGATATTTTATCAGTAATCTTTTCCGCAGGGTTACGGCCGTGATTTCTTCGTTCCAGCGATCGTGTCACATGGTGTTGGGGAGTATTTGTGTTCGCACTACATATTGCTTTCTCATGCACGCGTCTATAGAATGTATGAAAAGGAGTTCAAGCCTTATCAGAAAGGTTAGCTACACTTCCTTTATTGGAGGCACAATGATAAGTATCAAGACCCTTACGGCATATGCCACATATGTGTTTATTTAGAGGTTAAATGTACATACAATCACTTGTCCTTACTTATGAGTGCGATTATTGATAACCACAGTTCGACTAACAAGGTTGAGAAAAATATATGACTTCCCTATTAATACTACTTACTCCTTTGGCTTAGGGACTGCAAGTAAGTCTTGCCCTCCGAAACAAGAAATTACCATAGGATACATAAGAATATATTTAAACAGGAGCACTCAAAAAGACATTTACCACGTGACATCATTGTTATTTGTATTGATGAAAAAAAACTAAACTTATTTTTTCCAAATGTTAGAATTTGATTCTTTGAGAAATTCATCAAACCAGCAATGTATTATCCAATTCGTAATTTCCAATTTATTCATATAATATACGTTTGCAGGAAGAGTTGGCATAACTCTAGATGCATTTTGGAGTGATCCAAAAGACCCAAATAACCCGAAAGATATTGAAGCGGCTTATTGGTATCTACAAATGCATGTGAGTATTTTATAAAGTTGAAATATTTTAAATTTCTTTACCGGGCCTCTGGCCGCAACGATGCGTATATTAAAATATTTCATCGACCGATAATCTCTGTACGAAATAAAATTTAACCGACAATTCAGTATCGTCCGAATTTTATTCTTGTTATTTTGGAACTCTTTTTAATAAAAATCTTTTTGCAAAGAAGATTATGGCATTTTCCATAATTATACTGCCTTATTATAAAGTAAGGACTAAAAATGTAGTGTGAAGTTGTTTTTATAATTATATATGCAATAATATGGAACTGAAATAAATAACCGACTAAAGAGGAAGAGGTTCTCAATTCGGTTGATTTTTTTACCTTATGGTTACCTCAGTACTCCATTATTTATTTACTGAATTCGAACATTATGATATTGTCTGAAAGGTTTTCGAAAATTTAAGTCGTTTAAATTCTAAAACGTAGGTATATAATAAGGCTCCCTATGTTTGGAAAATTGCCTATTATGCTTAACGCAAGCCAAACGCCAAAAGCCGCATAGAGGAATATTCATGACTCATTTCAATATGTTTTTTCTTCGTCAGCTGGATATTTATGCACATCCGATATTTTCTGATATTGGCGACTATCCTCCATTCGTTCGTGAACGGGTTAACAATATGAGTCTTCAGCAAGGCTTCTCAAGATCACGTCTGCCATATTTTTCTGCTGAGGAGGTTAGTGTGCTTCGAATAACATAACCATTTACAATACTATCGATAAAATGTCGTTTGTAAGACGCGGTGTCAACGATAGCTTTATTTATTCAAGATCCATTCTTTGTTCGAAATTGCGTTCTATATTTCCTTCTTAAGGGAAAATATACGGACAATTTTTATGATAATTTAGCGTCTATTGAATATTTGAAATTACTTTTATAGTAGGTATGTATCCGTAATTGGTAGTAAATTTACCTATCATCACAAGTGTATATAACAATAGACAAAATATAACTACACAAATTTTACTAAGTGGTGGGTTCGTGTCCCACACAAGACAGCACTTCGCGTGATCCACAAATTGTTGTTTTGAGTCTGGTTTATGTTTTGTGGTACAAGATTTTGTATTTTGTTTCCAAATTTTGTCACTCCATACTATTTCAATTCCATGAAGCCTAAGGATATTTTCTACCTATTATAATTTATTTTAGGTAGATGCATTAAGAGGAAGTTCAGATTTCTTCGGTTTGAATCACTACACGACATTCTTGATGTCCCAGTCCGACATGGAAGATGACTGGTATGTGCCGTCTCTAGACCATGACACAGGGGTCAAAGTGGAGCAGAATCTGTCGTGGCCTTTACCAGGACCGGAGTGGCTCACGGTATGTACACAAGTTAATCAAAATAGTTGAAGTGCTTAATAAATATTCCAATACTTAGACAAAAGGAAAAATATTATAAGTGGAGCAGAATCTGTCGTGGCCTTTACTTGGATCGGAGTGGCTCACGGTATGTACACAAGTTAATCAAAATAGTTGAAGTGCTTAATAAATATTCCAATACTTAGACAAAAGGAAAAATATTATTAATTCAACTAAAAAAGATTTTTTTTAATTATGTAGCTATATGTATATGTATATTAAGTCGGGCAAAGTGTTATTGGGTTTTTCCGTTACGAAATTCTCAGTAGCAGCACGGAGTCTGGTAAAGTGCCCGGTACGGCAATAGGCTCGCCCCCTATTACGTAGGACCTAAAAATTCATGGCGAAATCTGGGTGTAATATTACACCTCTGCCTACCCCTTCGGGGATATAGGCGTGAGTCTATAAATAATATATATATATATATATATATATATATATGTTATTCGAAATCATTTAGTTATATTTAAGTATTTTTATAAACAAATCTATATAAAAAAAATTCAATACATCGAATGATTGGACAGATTTATTTATTAAGTTTTAGTCATCCGTATTTAATAGTGTTAAAATATTATGAGCTTACACATTTTAACCTGGACAAAAAAGAGGCTTCCCTTTATAATGTTTTAATTAACCTGAAAATAAAAGTCTCTTCATATAGGAAATACATAGATGAAATCTGTTATTGCATCCTAATGCTATCACTATCTTAATTCTAAAATGAACTCCACAGTTCAAAACAAATCAGCAAACCTCTTATCAAATCTCAAGATAGTCATACAATCTGCTTGTTTCACTATCTTGTCATTATAATAATACGTATGAGGATTAATTCATACATCTCTTTAGATAATACAAATATTATCGTGTTCCAATTAAGGATGCTGTGATTCATTGTGCGTTGCGAACGCCAGATGGCGTACCGAGCAACCGGAATTGCGTTATATATATATCTTTCGTTTGATATGTATGCTGTACTTCCTATGCTGTTGTTATTGAAGTTGATATCTTTTGTAGAATGATGCATTTAAAAAGACCTACTACTCTTCTATTTATTATATTTAAGTGTACCTAAAAGTTAGGACCGAAAAATATTCGTGAATTTCATGCAAAAAAAATTAAATCAAATGGTAATAAGGAACATTACTGTAGAGTTTATTGATACTTCAGAATTATAGCCTAGTTATCAACATACCACGTAAAGGATTTGGCAGATTTAACTTTTTTTTTTCTAATATGGCAGCAAATTTTACTTTATTTCGTTTGAGGGTAAATAAATTACTTGAACGCCTGAGAAATGATGTAATGATTTTTACCTTATTTCCAAGACTAAGTAGCATTATGCTAAAAATGCGGCTACCCATCCTAAATGAGGCCTATGAGAACGTTGCTTAACTTTTGCCAATTTATTACGAATAGCTAGTCAAGTCAGGATATGCGCTACCAGCTAAATCTTTCTAATGTGTTGGTATTCTTGGCTACTGTGACTAAAGTTTACAGAAAGGGATTTATTAAATAGAGTAAATATTGTGGTTACGTTTGTAACGCCGGATGAATCCTTCTTTGTTTGCTTTGTTGCAATGTTGGGAAAGACACAATGTCTCTTGAACTTGGCACAAAGTGTAGAACATGATTTCATTTGATAAAAGTTCATTGTGTAAATTTATGTTGTGTTAGTCGGAACAAATAATCTAGATTGAGTTAGAGTTAGGATAATATTTGTGTCTTGATAAGCAGGTGAAATTTTATACTTAGGTAAATCAAAACAATGAAAACAAACAAAAATATTTAAAAAGGCTCAAAGGTGGCAAATGCTTCCAAAAACTAAAAGATAAGAATGAACACAAACCGGCAATGATTCATAGCATCTTACCACTGAGACAACATTTACTGAAAGGCGATGTTGTTACTTGTAAAATTATAGTTATTGATATAGTTTTTTAAATATAAATCACATTGTGGTAGCAGTTTTCGACTTACATACATAAAAGAGAACATGGCAATAAACATAAGCGATGGTATCGTATAAGTGTTGCTAAGCAATGCTTGCATATTTTATATTTATCAGACTTTTATAACTGACCTTTGTGGCCTAAATTATAAACTAAATTTATAAGTTTTGCTAAAATGTTGTACTTCTGCGTTACCTTTTCGCGAACAAAGAGATGAATTTTGGGAACTATTCTCACTACACCAAGTTTTGATACTACCTGCCTGCATACCAATGTAAAATAAAACAAGTAGATATCATTTCTACATATTGAGATAAATCTGTCCGATTATAAAACTACATTCAAAATAGTGACAAGTGTGAACAGAATTGTATACGTGTTTCCAACAAACAAGTTTACAGTAATTATGTAAATTGACAGCAAGTATTGCACTTATGACGTCACCTTGTTAATATTAAGATACAAGTTTTGCTACCACACTGTGAATCACGTTGTGTCATAAGTGATATTGGTATGTGACCCGTCAATGTATGTATTAATATTTTAAAACGAGGACTTAGCTTATCAATATTGATTACTACATGAATGAGATTGTAGTTTTTGAATAATGTTACAAATAAATTATTATAAAAATGATTACTTACTTACATCCATTTTTATATGGAGGTACAACAGCTTAATCCAATTTGACAAAAAATATAATATAAGTAGCCGATAGCCAATTAGAGGTCAAATTAACTTTTCTGCTTTAAAATTCATAATATGTAGGATACACAGACATCAAATATTATTAAATCCTTTACTTTCTCAGGTAAATCCTCCAGGCTTCAGAAAGCTCCTGAACTACATCCAGAAAAACTACAAGCTATCAAAAAAAGTACCGATAATAGTCACAGAAAACGGTATGGGGGATAAGGGTCAAATTGACGACTACGAACGTATAGACTACTTCAATGAATATCTTCATCAACTGCTGCTGTCCTTACATGAAGATAACGTTCCCATACAAGGCTACTTCGCGTGGACATTGATGGATGACTTTGAATGGTCAGACGGATACGTGTAAGTAGTCATAGAAAAATGTAGTTGTTTTGGTTATTTCTAATTAATTCTCTGTCAAATTGTATGATATGCTAAGTATTTGTTTACAAGCAGCGATATTCTAGTGCAGATACCAACAGAGTGCCACGCATATTTTCGTAGTAATGACTTTGGGTTGCGGAGGTCAGACAGCAGTCGCTCTTCGGAAAAGCTGATATTCTATAATATTTGGTTGGACTCCGCGCTCCAAAGCTAAAAAGTCTTGGATGCGACCGGGATAACGCTAGAACAAAGATGGTAATAACTAAGTATTCGGTTACACAAAAACAGAACAGGTCCAAAACCGGTACAAGTATGCACTGAAACATCACGTTTGACCCATAACTATTATGGGCCGAGGCAAACAGGTTGCGTACCCTGTAGCTAGTTGGTCTATGATAGTAGCAGGTGAAAACTTGAAGAAAATAGCCGAAAACCCAGGTCAACGACATGGTGTAGTATGGTTTTGTCCAACGTGGACTGGGGTTGGCATATTATGATGATAAGACTTGATTGATGCCACAGTCAGTATATGTACCATATGTAACCACATTATGAAATAAAATCTTGAAGTATTTTCCAACAATTATGTGATTGTGAACGGGTATATAAATAATATTATGTGTACAAATAGCTAAGAATTTTAAAAATCTTTACCTAAATCGGCTAAATAGAAACTATTCCATTTTGAGACCACAGTCGCAGTTTACATTAAAAGAGTCCTTATTTTGAACAATATATTTCAACATTGTATCAAACAAAGGTTTACTCTATTAACTAAATTCATAAACAGCGTAGAATGCTGTTTGTTCACAAATATGGAAGCAATGCAATCATTCGGGACCGGTTTTAACTAGAACAATGTAATTTATCCCGAAGTAGATTTATTGGGTAAGTCTGGCACGCCCTTGGCACAATTTCATAAATTTGCATACTAGTTTTTCAACTGCATACAGTTTGTAGGTAGTAAGTTGTAGATAGTGTCTTGAATAGGAGTAATTAAATAATCTACATTTGCAATTTATAATAATTCCTGACAGTCTAGCCTTTTTGTTTTCTGAATTACTTTGATAAGGTAATAGCGGTGGGTTTCTAGCGTGGTGGCCTTACTGGATTTGCCTATTGATTTAAAAATATAAAATTTGCGTGTGTGCGTGTCTTCATGTTTGCGTGTGTGTTTCATGAACTACTTAACAACAATTATCGATAAATACGCTGTGAAAAGGTTAGGTAATACAGCGTACTAACAGCTATGTAAAAAATAAACCCCGATATAGTTTTAATTATAGAAGCCAATTATTTATTGTCCTTTTTCATTTTTGATTTCATAAGGTAAAAAATATGCTTGTATATGATGCAATATGACAGAAAAAATCACAATCATCTAATCACACGCAAACCATTTTTTCTTTAACATTAGGTACGTCATCATACATTTAGATTCTTAGCTTGATAATTTAAACATCGTCTGAACTTGACGTAAATATTTAAACACAGTCTAGACAGCGACAGGAGCGTGTTTTGCGTAAAAATAACGCTCCTAAATCTATTTTGTATTGAGACTAATTTTGTCTAAGATTCAAATGCCAATATCTGATTTTCAAGATTTATGGCGATAGCCCAGTGGTGTACGTAACGGACTGGCGAGACGATGGTCTCGGGTTCGATCCCCAGGTACCCCGGGCACACACCTCTGACTTTTCGAAGTTATGTGTGTATTAATAATGTTAATAATTATCGCTCGCTTAATAATGTGCCCGGAAGATGGCAATAGGCTCGCCCCCTATTACATTGGGACCGACACATAACTGGCGAAAAGTGGGTGTGTAATACACCTCTGCCTACCCCTTCGGGGATAAAAGGCGTGAAGTTATGTTATATGTATGTTATTTTCTGTGAAGAAATTCTGCGAAAACATCTATATATTTATCTCTTTATGAGTTGGAAATTACAAAGTAGATAATGTATTACCTCCTGCGACATGAAATGCCGCAAATACTGATCAATATTTGGAATTCAGTGCTTCTTCCACAGTACAAACTTTAATATAATCTGTCGGGTGGCAAAGGTCTGTGGCTAAAAAAACACTCTGTCGAATCTCAATGCTATGTAACATTACGCAGTAACCTTGAAGAACTAGCGTACAGCCTAAACAAAATGCTAAAGCATGTTAAGCAAGTAGCATCGGTGGATGAAACGGGGGCGTATGGCTATAGAGTTAATAATAGTAGGACAGAAAACATTTCCCTGAAAAGATTAATGAATACTTGTTACTAGAGCAAAATCCAGATATCTATAATTTAATATCATACAAATACAAGGGTAAACATTCTACAAAAAATATAAATTTAATACAATCTTAACTTAAAAACGTTAAAAAAATTAAAATCCTGACTTGTCTATTGCATTTCTTTCGTTTCTTTGTTCATTTTGAAAGTTCCTTAATATAAATTAAGAGTTACGCACGCCCGCCCTCACAGTATACATGAATTTAACTTGGAATGTGTCTCGCACGCTCTTCGCTTGTGTAATTGTATGCCAAATCGTACTTCTTCGTATTCCCACATTCGTAAAACAAATTTTATCACATACAGCGACGTGTTTAACCGTGAAATAAACAGACATTTAAATACTAATAGGTTGACTAGACGTCTAAAAAACTAATATGTATACAAAGTGCGTATGTCTGACAACGTTTAAAGACGTCGTGACCTTGGTTCTAGACTAGAAACTTCATTAAAATGAAACTATTTGCAATTTTTCGGTTCACTTTGGTGAGAAACTCGTACACGATCAGCGTAGTAATTTTTTTAGGTGCATGATCTTGTACAATGACTTTTTGGAGTTAAGTTCGTATTAAGTTGTCAATTCTTGCTTGCTTATCGGTTAAGGAAAACATCGTGAGGAAACCTGCATGTTTGAGGGTTCTCCATAATGTTCTCGAAAGACATGTGAAGTCTGCCAATCCGCACTTGGCCAGTGAGAAAAGGCCTATGGCCTATATAAAGGCTTATGATGATGATCTTGTATCTCGTGGGACTTTACAAATATTTGACCAATGGATTTTATTACATAAGTGCAAAGTCCGTTAGTGATACTCCGAGTCTGGGAGTTCTTTGAAACCGTCGTTGCTTGAATGGTTTTAAATCCTCCACGATTACGCCTAGTGTAGCCTTTGATAAAAAAGTATATTGTGGTTAGTGTGACCATATGACCTCCGCATTTTCTTTTTTGTGGTTTCTTCGTATACAATTATATTTATTAACTGGATCAGGAGCTGTTGACGTCATTGGATTTATTTTATTTCCATAGTTACCCCAAGGTCTTTTGTTTTATAACTTGAGATAATTCAAAGCGAATACGAGAAGATAATTTATTGCATTTTTGCTCATATTTTAATTTACTGACACAGAGATAAATATTGTTCCTTGTTATTTAGAAATAGTTTTTGTATCTGATTTAGTCAAGAGTATTTTATAGCATGTAATACAGTAATTTTTCATCTTTATTTTTTTATCAATATGGTTTTAATTCAAGAAGGAGAAATACCTCTAATCTTACACCAGATATAATCACGATATGACTAGTGACCACTGCTGGTAGAACTGGTGGTCCGTTTACTAGTGTAACTGGGTCTGATAGAATATTGGCAATTCCACAGAGTGGCTGCCTATCTGACGTCTGCAATCGAAAGAGATAGGTATATTCTAAGGTTGAGGCTAGTGTCAGTTTATTCAGAGATACTGACTCAATATAACGACTGTCCAAGATCTTCATTACAGCCCGAACCGACGGCTTAACGTGATTACCAATGCAATATGCATATACCTAACTCCGAGAAGTCAGTAATTCGTGCTGAGGATTCAAACCCGATGCCCTCTGCATGGCAATCTGTTGGAATTTCCGGATGTTCATGTCAATTAAAATACATAAAGTTTGTGGCAATCTGTACCGGCACCGTAAGGGCGCTGCTGCAGCGCGACGCTGTCCCGAATTATGGGTTACCCCTAAAATGATCTTTTGATATAATGCCTCCGTAGTCTAGTGGATAGTGGATAGTATGCGTCTGCTGATGAGGAGGTCCTGCGTTCGATTCCCGGGTCGGGTGAAAGTGTTACTGGGTTTTTCCGAATTCTCAGTAGCAGCACAGAGTCTGGCCCACACATGAGGCGAAATGTGGGTGTAATAGAATACCTCTGTCTGTCTACCCCTTAGGGGCTACAGACGTGAGACTATAAAAATAATAATTAAATTTGTCTTTCTTTACAGAACAAAATTCGGATTATACAAGGTGGACTTCGAGAGCCCAAACAGGACAAGAACGCCGAAGCTTTCTGTTTCTAGTTACAGAAACATCGTGCGAACGAGGCGTATCGACTTCAACTTCCTCAAGCCACCATTGAACAGATTGTTCGATTCTAATCATATTTTGTTATAAACTAATTGAAAATGTTTTTATTTAGTAGTAGTAATTTATAGAATAAAATAATTTGAATAATTAACTGGTTCATTTTATTTTTGTTGAAGAATATTATCGCTGATGGATAATGAAGAAATAGTAAAAACCATACCGAAGAGGAAGTGAGACAGCATTTCAAAATTGACAGATTTTATGATCATTCTGTATCTATATATAAAATTCTTGCGTTGCTGTCTGACTGACAGACAACGCACAGGCAAAACCATTCAAATTCAAATTCATTTATTCATATAGGTTACAAGAGCAACACTTACGAACGTCAATTCTTCTTCATTATACTTAAGAAGCTGAAATTTTGCGTGTAGGTAATATATCATTTGGGAACCGTAGGGGTGCACTAATAAGGGATTTCTCGAAATTCACTTGGGATTGGTAAAGAATGCAGCGATTGCCTAGTGGAGAGACCGACGGACTGCTATAGAGGATCTCGGGTTCGTATCTACGGCGCGCACCAATGAGTTTTCGAAGTTATGTGCGTATTAAATTGTTAACGATCGCTTGCTATACGGTGAAGAAAAACATCGTGAGAAGCCTGCATGTCTGAGAGTTCGCCATAATTTTTTCGAAAGACATGTGAAGTCTGCCAACCCGCATTTGGTCAGCGTGGTGGACTATGGCCTTACTCTTCTCATAGTGAGAAGAGGCCATTGCCCAGCATTGGGACAGTTTATATACAGGGCCGATGATAGTGATAACGATGATGATGCAAGAAAACAATGTGTGGCATAGCAGCGAGTATCGTCTTGTTTTAAAATATTAATACAGTGATTTACAAATTAAAAATTATAAGTTATAGAATTATAATAATTGTAACGCATTTTGACAATATTTTCAAAGTAAAAATTAAATGGATAATTGTAATAAAAAAAATATATAGGATATAAACAACTGTCAGGGCCTATAGATCACACGACTGTATAATATATTAATAACAATATTAAAATAGGTACATAGTTATAGTTAATATAGCGAACTGATTTATCCAAATAAGTTCAATATAGTCATGATAACATACTAACCACAATTTTATTTAGTTATATTATAACATCTCTGGAGTGTGATTCTGGAAGAATTCATTGTAAACTTCGAATCTGAATCCTCTGTGAGTTACTGGATTGGCATTCTAAAAACTCGGTTGATAATTCAAATCTTCACTAGCGCGTAATTCTCCTATCAGTTCGACGCTCACTTCGCACTCATAATCAAGGGCATGTCCGTCAGGATTGTACATTAAGAGAACGTGGACAAAACTGTACAATAAAATTGTGAAAATGTTTTGATGTAAGTGTAACCATAATTGCAAGATCATTCTTTTTGATTTTTTCATCATTCATAGATTCATCTCGAGTAGGCTTTTTTATTATTTATAAGCTCAATTGTTATTCATTTGTTTTCGGTTGCAAAATATTTTACAACAGACACCAATTGCAAAGCGTCCCCCTCCGCTCTCCTTTATCTTCTAAACCGTAGTACGTGTAACCTATGTAGAAAATTATTAAAGCTTTAACTTTACTAATTAACGAGTAACGGTAAATTAACTTATACTTCTACTTGCGAGCGATCAATGAACATTGTGCTTGAGTCCTTCTATCCCTTAGGTCATTAGGTAAGGGGTACTACGGAACCCAACATTGTGCGTGGCCCGACACGCACTTAACCGGTTTTATAATTGACCGTAACTTAACAAATCAAACCTAACATTCCAAGCCCTAAAGCTCTTTTGTGTAAATTCAAAATGATCAGGCTATAGATCAATTAGCGAAACTTGACGGATTAGGCATCAGTATTAGCAACAAACATTCAGGCAGTAAAAATTAATAAAACATGGATATTTCGGTATGATATTTTCACTGTAAAGCAGAATAAAGAGATAACAGAGCTGTATTAATTACAAGTAACTACATATTATACCATTTTCTTTTTTGTCGCGGGGGACCTTACAAACACACAACCAACGGACACAATGAATACCCAGACTCGAAACAACAATTTGTGGATCACATCAAGTGTTGTCTCGTGTGGGAATCGAACCCACGACACTCGGTGCCGTGTCAAGCGGCGAGGCGGCCGCTTAAAACACTACGCCAACCGTGCAGTCATTACTTGCATACTTTAAAATTAAGCTGCTACTTTAATATGTAGACTAATTTTAGGTCACAAGATAATGTGTATGTATATTAATCTACTAGCTGACCCAGCGAACTCCGTATCGCCTTTTTAAGAGTTTTTATTTAATTCCCTTTTTTCCAAGCCCCTTTTCCAAAGTTACCATTGACTTAGCACTTAATCTCTTATCATTTCAGAGTCTATAAATGATGAACAAACAAACATAGATTTTTATATAATATTGAATTCCCCATTCCTTAAAATATCGGAGACGATACCCATATCGACTTTAAAAAAAAACCCGTCTGCCATCTTTGATTTCCTATCCGCCATCTTTGATCACGAAATAGATGTTGTATTTGGATTCACCATCCCTTAAATCATCAGAGACGATACCCATATTGATTTTTTTTATTTTTCCCATCCGCCATGTTTGATTTCCCATCCGCCATCTTGAATCACAAAATAGATGTTGTATTTGGATTCCCCATCCCTTTAAACATCGGAGACGATACCCATGTTGATTTTTTTTTAAATTACCATCCACCATCTTTGATCACGAAATAGATGGTGTTTTTGAATTCCCCATTCCTTAAAATATCGGAGACGATACCCATATTGATTCTTTAAAATTTTCCCATCCACCATCTTTGATTTCCTATCCGCCATCTTTGATCACGAAATAGATGTTGTATTTGGATTCACCACCCCTAAATCATCAGAGACGATACCCATATTGATCTTTTTTATTTTTCCCATCCGCCATGTTTGATTTCCCATCCGCCGTCTTGAATCACAAAATAGAAGTTGTATTTGGATTCCCCATCCCTTTAAACATCGGAGACGATACCCATATTGATTTTTTTTTAAATTACCATCCGCCATCTTTGATCACGAAATAGATGGTGTTTTTGAATTCCCCATTCCTTAAAATATCGGAGACGATACCCATATTGATGTTTTTTAAATTTTCCCATCCGCCATCTTTGATTTCCTATCCGCCATCTTTGATCACGAAATAGATGTTGTATTTGGATTCACCATCCCTTAAATCATCAGAGACGATACCCATATTGTTTTTTTTTAATTTTTCCCATCCGCCATGTTTGATTTCCCATCCACCATCTTGAATCACAAAATAGATGTTGTATTTGGATTCCCCATCCCTTTAAACATCGGAGACGATACACATATTGATTTTTTTAAATTTTCCCATCCGCCATCTTTGATTTCCCATCCGCCATCTTTGATCACGAAATAGATGTTGTATTGCGATTCCCCACCCCTTAAAATATTGGAGACGATACCCATATTGATTTTTTTAAATTTTCCCATCCGCCATCTTTGCTTTCCTATCCGCCATCTTTGATCACGAAATAGATGTTCTATTTGGATTCTTCATCCCTTAAGTCATCAGAGACGATACCCATATTGATTTTTTTAATTTTTCCCATCCGCCATGTTTGATTTCCCATCCACCATCTTGAATCACAAAATAGATGTTGTATTTGGATTCCCCACGCTTTAAACATCGGAGACGATACCCATATTGATTTTTTTAATTTTTCCCATCCGCCATGTTTGATTTCCCATCCACCATCTTGAATCACAAAATAGATGTTGTATTTGGATTCCCCATCCCTTTAAACATCGGAGACGATACACATATTGATTTTTTTAAATTTTCCCATCCGCCATCTTTGATTTCCCATCCGCCATCTTTGATCACGAAATAGATGTTGTATTGCCATTCCCCACCCCTTAAAATATCGGAGACGATACCCAAATTGATTTTTTTAAATTTTCCCATCCGCCATCTCTGCTTTCCTATCCGCCATCTTTGATCACGAAATAGATGTTCTATTTGGATTTTTCATCCCTTAAATCATCAGAGACGATACCCATATTGATTTTTTTAATTTTTCCCATCCGCCATGTTTGATTTCCCATCCACCATCTTGAATCACAAAATAGATGTTGTATTTGGATTCCCCACGCTTTAAACATCGGAGACGATACCCATATTGATTTTTTTAATTTTTCCCATCCGCCATGTTTGATTTCCCATCCGCCATCTTTGATCACGAAATAGATGTTGTATTTGGATTCACCATCCCTTAAATCATCAGAGACGATATCCATATTGATTTTTTTAATTTTTCCCATCCGCCATGTTTGATTTCCCATCCACCATCTTGAATCACAAAATAGATGTTGTATTTGGATTCCCCATCCCTTTAAACATCGGAGACGATACCCATATTGATTTTTTAAAATTTTCCCATCCGCCATCTTTGATTTCCCATCCGCCATCTTTGATCACGAAATAGATGTTGTATTGCGATTCCCCACCCCTAAAAATATCGAAGGCGATATCCATATTGATTTTTTAAATTATCTCATCCGCCATCTTTGATTTCCCGTCCGCCATCTTGGATCACTAAATAAATTTCATTTTATTAATCAGCGTCCCGAAAATCTCGAAAACGTTACTCATATAGATTGTATCCTATTCGTTTAGCCTTTTTTTGCCCTTGACCAAACCCTTCCCCTTCTCGTTTGACCATTTTATTATTTTTGTCTGGCCTCTAAAAGTTGTGGGGTAATTTTATATAGCCTTTTGGCATAATTGGGCTATCATAGGCAATAACAATTTTTAAAATCCGACTGCTAGTTCCTGAGATAAGCCGACATTATCTTTTAGCCTTTTTAGCCTTTTGCCCGGCCCCAAAGGGTCGAAGCGTTATGTTATATAGCCTATAGCCTGCCGGATTAACTGGGCTATCGTATACAAAAAGAATTTTTCAGATCCGACCGGTAGTTCCTGAGATTAGCGCGTTCAAACAAACAAACAAACAAACAAACAAACAAACTCTTCCGCTTTATTATATTAGTATAGATGTCATAATGCTATTCTAGACGAAAGATAAATAAACCATTTAATACTTTGATCAGACTATGTTAAAGCGAAGTTGTAAAATGCACTAATTATAATTAAGATGAATAATCTCATAAGTAAGAGTGAATTATCAATTCAGGGCATGTAGCTGTTTAAGATAAGATTACTGTTGGATAATAAGATCTGTCTGTTTATTGATATTCGTAACAGTCGTATCTCTCTGTTTATTGATAATCTCGCTCTTTTGTGTAAATGAAATGAAATGAATCTTAATTTCGTAAAAGTATTTTGTTTTCATTGTAAAGGAATGGAATAACTTTTGTTGTTTCCAGTCTGGGTGTTCATTGTGTCCGGTTGTATGCATAAAAGTCCTCCACACATAGTATGGCAGTGTATGTGAAACTGTCTTTAAAAATAAAGAAAAGAAAAAGAAGATAGTTAAGGGATAATTCCCATAACGCGTCGTGTCGTTTCAACCAGCCGAAATCCGTTTACCCTTGACCACGACCGAAGCAAAACGGTCAGAATTTTGGACAGTAAAAAGGTATTCATGCCTCATTATCAGGCAGCAATAATGATGAGATCGTGTGACAAAGTACGCCATTTGATAATAATGGGAATAAACTTACTATATACATACTTTACCAATTTTCCAGTGAGTATCAAAGTATTAACCTCGATTCAAGGGGACCAAAGCTACGGCACGTCGATGGACATCACTTTAGTTTTAGTGGGTATGCCTTAAGTTCCTAAGAGATTCGGTTGCCAACGAAAATAAATTTATCCAGGTTATTTTTTAAGCTAAACTATATTATTATTATAAAACAGCATTTAAGATTTTTGAGATAACAGAAGAAAATTACAGTCATATTCAGCTGTCTCCTTCTTGTTAGTCAGTTACATAAAATAAATACAATGAATTCGTTTAAAAATAATTATCATTCCTACGCGACATATTTTCGACGCTGACGTCAGAATATCAAGCACAAAGCAATTTTCCATTTATAATATTGATACGGATAATTGAATCGGCATGGAAACTGAACTAAATGCAGCGACCGTCATGGATTTAATCTATCAACATTATCGTCAGATCTAGCCGCAACTCATCGGGCTCACAATGATAATAAATATAACTGCCACCTGCAATGGCTTTCATTGTGCAATATTTTAGCCAATGCAGCTACAAAATGATTATAAAGGTTAATTGAGAAATTATGATTTGTTGACAGTTATGAAATTTTTTAGATATCTTTAAAAATGATAGTGTACCTAATGCAATGTGCATATGGCTAGTCTATGGTATAACTGCCACACTAAAATCTCGATTGATCCCTGCATTTCACAAATTCATAGGTACTTCTCATAGTACCGATGAGTTAACGAAGTGCAGAATAAATTGATATAATTAGCCCAGTTTATAGGAGCATTTTATAAATTGAAATAATAATATAGTACTACTAAATACAAATTTTATTTTTAGAGTCATTAAATCAAAAATAGTCTACAGCTAACTGTAACTCCTTTGCTTTGCTAGAGGTGGATGAGTCTGAGATCGAATCCCTCATTCTTAAAGTCCGTGACGACTGTGCGGTGGGCTGGGATAGAATCCCACCCGCAGTTCTAAAACAGTGTCGTAATACACTGATCCCGCCACTGACACACATTTTCAACAACTGTTTACTCAAGGGCGTTTTTCCGGATGCTTTAAAACGCGCCATAATTCACTCAATCTATAACGGAGGGAACAGAGACTGTGTAAACAACTATAGGCCTATCTCAGTGCTTACCGCACTCTCCAAGGTCCTTGAAAAGGTTATTGGCAACCGTCTGACGAAATTTCTAAACAAGTATCAAATTATTGCTAAAAATCAGTATGGATTTCGCACGGGTGTTTCGACTGAGGATGCGGTTTTGGATTTGACTCAGGCGATAGCTAGTAATCTCGACAGCAAGACTTAATGTCTAGCCATATTTTTAGACCTATCCAAGGCGTTCGACACGGTCTCTGTTCCCTTACTTATCTCGAAATTAGAACTTGTCGGTGTAAGAGGTATCGTTCTCGAAATCTTCAAAAGCTTCCTCAGTAACCGCACACAACAAGTTAAAATTGATGAATACCTTAGCAATGAAACATCAGTGTCATACGGTGTTCCTCAGGGAAGCATATTGGGTCCTGTATTGTTCCAAATTTATGTAAATGATTTGTGCAATATGCCTCTTCCAAATTGTAAAATTAACGCCTATGCTGACGATACAGCAATTTTAGTTAGTGGCCCTACGTGGGAAAGTGTTAAAAATAATGCGGAATCGGCACTCGGCAACAAAATGTCATGGCTCAACGCAAATCTCCTTACCTTGAATGTCACAAAAACCTGTTTTATTCCTTTTGCTATTCGCCGAAACATGTTACCTGACAAATCCTTCTCCGTAGTCGCGCACACGTGCCAGCAACAATCAGCCCCTTGCTTTTGTCCGAAGCTCTCAAGAACTGAAGAGGTACGGTACTTGGGGGTACAAATTGACGCAGGTTTAAAATAGGACAAACAATTAAATGCTCTCACTACGAGAACTATGAGACTTCTCCATATATTTAAGTCTCTCAGAGATGTCACTAACTTTGAAACTCTTAAAATAATATTTCATTCGCTATGCCAATCAGTTATTGGATACTGCATCCCAGTTTGGGGGGGTGCAAACAAAACCAACTTTCTGAGGGTTGAGAGAGCTCAGAGGGCAATACTCAAAGTAATGACTCGAAAACCCTTTCGCTATCCTACAGCTTAGTTATACTCAGACTGTAAAATTTTAACAGTCCGTCAGCTTTATGTGCTACAGTCTATACTTAGAAAACACTCTAGTGTTCTTCCTTCAGATAGGAACAAACGCACTAATTTCCCCCTGGGTACCCGTCATAAAACCACATTCGCTAAACAGCAATATTACATCTTAAGCACATACATCTACAAAAAAAATCACAGTAAACTTAACATAACTGACTTAAATAAGAAAGAACTTAAATCTAAATTGACGATATGGCTACTTCAACAGGCCTATTCACAAACAGAGTCCGTTCTTATATTCATCGCATAATATTTGTACAGGCACACACACACAAACCCACGCTCGCACGCACACGCAAACCAAACACACGCACGCACACACACACACATGCACACACACACACACACACACACACACACACACACACACACACACACACGCGCGCACGCACAAACATGCTAGAAGGACAAAAGGTCATCCTAGTTTAAGAGGCAGGGCTCTATCATATTTGAAACAGATTATTTTCTTGTTTTAAACTATGTCTTGGCCCTTAAATTAGATACAATATTTCCTTCACAATGCATGTAATACTATTGTAATCTGTAACTGGTTTTAATAAAGTTTATTATTATTCTCTTTATTTTAACATTCTCTCATAAATTATATTTTACATTTTTATGTGATTTAGAAAAAAAAAACAATATAAAAATATAAAATAAAATTACGGGGCTCACCGGTATCGGGTTCAGGGACCAAGTTACCGGTGGTTAGGGCTCCAGAGAGAGGAACCTCCTGACGATACGAGCCGTGGCCAGCAATACTGCCTTCTGTATAGAGGACTTAATCCAACCGTCTAACGCGAGCCTCTTGAGGTGGTGATCGAGGCTCTTGGCAATGAGACCATTAACTGACACGACTATCGGTACAATGATCGCCGAGTCCACATCCCACATGTCGACAATCTCGTGAGCCAAATCCAAATATTTTATTTGTTTATCTTTCTCGGCTTTCACGAGATTCTCGTCATGGGGAATGGTGACATCGATGATCATTGCAAGGCGCTTAGATCGATCTATCACTACAATATCAGGCTTGTTAGCCACAATAGTTCTATCAGTAATGATAGATCGATCCCAATACATGGTGGCACGACCATTTTCAAGAACTGGGTCGGGCACATACCTGTAGTACGGTATCTCAGAGTCTACAAGATTGTACTTTAAGGCAAGTTGCTGATGGATGATCCTAGCTACTTGGTTGTGCCTGTGCAAATATTCGCCGTTGGCAAGACGAGAACAACTAGATACTATATGTCTGAGAGATTCACCAGGCTGGTGACATGCCCGACATATGTCAACCGTCCCATCCCTCAGGATATACTTCCGGTAGTTATTCGTCATGACAACCTCGTCCATAATCGCAAAGACAAAACCTTCTGTTTCGGCGAACAGATCGCCAAAACGTAGCCAGGACACAGAAGCTGGTAAGTCTACATCGGGTCCATGCAGGGCCCGATAAAAACGTCCATGCAGCTCTTTACCTTTCCATACCTCCTTGCGCTCCTCAACACCAAGTACGGCAGGTTTGCGCCAGTTCTCCTTAGCCAGACCCAACGGGGTAAGCCCGTTGTCCACAGTGACCACATCACGGTGGACACCCGCGTCAGTGCTGAGAAAATATTCCCTGAGATTGCACACCTCGCGGTTATGGAGGGTCTTGGCACTTAAGAAGCCGCGACCCCCGCACTTCCGCGGGATGTACAATCTCATTACTGATGACCGCGGGTGATGCATCCGGTATGTAGTCAATAGACAACGGACTTTTCTATCCAAGGCATCAAGTTCTGTTTGAGTCCATCTAAGTATGCCGAAGGAGTACATTAAGACTGGCATGGCCCAACCGTTACAGGCGCGCACCCTGTTACCGCCTGATAAAAAACTATTTAAGATTTTTCTCAGACGGCCAAAGAAGCGCTCCTGCAACGCCTGTTTCATGCCAGCCTCAGCAATACCTAGTGCCTGCGACATACCTAGATATTTGTAGGTTTCGGTTGCAGATAGAGATCTAAGTTGTGTGAAATCTGATAGTTCTATACCATCAGATTCCACAACCCTGCCCTTCTTTACATGCAAGACCGCACATTTATCTACACCGAACTCCATTTTGATAGACTTACTAAAGTTTTCAGTTACCTTTATTAACTCTGTCAACTGGAGGTCAGTGGAGGCAAATAGTTTTAAGTCATCCATGAAAAGAAGGTGAGATATTACTTGACCTCTGCTGTGCAACCGATAGCCTAGCCCCGAATTCTCGAGCAAAGTGCTAAGAGGATTCAGTGCTAGACAAAACCATAAGGGACTCAAACTGTCACCTTGGAAGATTCCTCGTTGGATCTTTATAGGATCGCCGCATCCGAGAGTCCGTCGACATCCTGGATAGCGAAGAACCGTACTCCACTGCCCCATACACGTCTTCAGGAAAGTGCATAGAGTTGGATCCACTTTGTACAACTCTAGCACTCTCAAGAGCCATGTATGTGGCACAGAGTCGTAGGCCTTCTTATAATCTATCCAGCATGTCGCTAGATCCTTTCGGCTACGGCGAACCTGTTGGCTAATGGTCATGTCTATAAGGAGTAGCTCTTTAGTACCACGTGACCCACTTTTACATCCATTTTGAGAACTGGACATGATTTTGTTAGTATATATATGTTTGGCCAGTTTGGTTCTCAAAATGGATGTAAAAAGTTTATAGACCGTCGGTAGGCAGGTTATAGGTCTATAATTTTTTGGATCCGTGGTACTTCCTGTTTTGAAGAGCAGGTGGGTAATGCCAGTTGTTAAGAAAATTGGCAGCGTCCCTGATTCTAGAGATGATTGGAATTGGGACGCAAAACGAGCATGTGCACTACGCAGCCACTTCAACCAAAAGTTGTGCAATCCGTCCGGACCTGCCGCTTTCCAGTTTGGTAACGGACGGACTGCACAACTAACATCCGTAGCTGTAATAGCTACGGCATCCATATTTGGGATTGCTGCACATGATCGCTCGACATCCCTAAACCAACCACCCTCCGTGTGGCTAACGGGGGTCGACCAGATGCTACTCCAGAACGTATTTGTAGTTTCATCATCTGGTAGACCTCCATCATCCACACCTAGACCGGGTCGCTCCCAATTTCTATACACCCATTATTATTATTATTATAACTTTAAGAACAGTAGCTAGATCACCGATATTTTATTTGGGAAACCATTTTTTCTAAAAATGTTGCCAAGGTAGATCAATTTATAGTCCTCGAAACTCCTTGCATATTAAATTTCAGGAAAATCGTTGGAGTGTTTTAATGATTCACATCATATGCAATGCAGGGCAAGCAAAGTCTTGGTGATCTTTTAGAAACACCACTAAAATTATTTTGCCTTCCTTTTTCAGTGACTGAGGCTTTTAGTTGACACATAAACGTATCCTCTAAAACTACTTGATTGTTTGGTTAAAACAATTTGGTTTGTGGATGAATTAATCTCTCAAAATTAACAAAATAGCCAAATACCTAATTTAGTTTTGTCGTAAAAACCTGAATCAGCAACAGTGACAAATACTTACTCTCTCTAGTCTAAAATTTTAATATTTTATCTGTTATTTGAGGCTATGGCAACAACCCATAGCGCCGTATTGTGTGCACCAATATAGCTATCTAACTATATCTGTATCTATGCTTTTGTAACATGATTTTGGCACACACACCATTTTCCAACTTGACCAGGAAACGACTCTGTTATCAAAGGGGTAATCCAAATTATTTGCATAGTTAAAGTCCTGTTCCTGTTCACATTTGGTTACGCATTCTTCAATCCTGGCTACGGGTATTTATGAGTGGCAGTAATCGCGTGATTGCCATAAAAATACTGAATTTTACACAAAAAACTGCGTATTTCAAGCCATTACTAAGAGTTTAGCAACAGCAAACAGTCCGTTTAGAAGTTTAGAAAAAGGTGCAAAGAACAAGACCGTCAGAGTACGTATATGTCGCCGATACGCCAGGGTTATCGTGTCCAGACTCCATTATAATAAAAACTCTCACGTAATATTACTTGGTTTATTTTCAGACGATTTCTAGCACAGAATTGAATTAAAATGTGAGCTACAATCCTTTATATAAACTAACCGTTATTACACTTAATGTGTAACAACTGCCCCTTCCTTTTCAACATATAATTGAAATTACTGTACAATTAATTATAAAATATAAATAAAAAAACATCATTAATATTGTAATGAATTTTGCACAACACCAAATGATTTGTTTTACACGAATAACAAATTTATTTTAATAACCAAACGCGGCTTTACAACATTCGTCAACAGATGGCGCTATCAACAGGATGTAAATATAAGCGCATGTTATTTATTACCGTAAACATAAAAATAAGTGTCAGAATAATGTTATTTAATACTAATCGATGTTACTTTGAAAGTTTCTGGAGTTATCTTAATAATTAAGCGATAAATTAAATACCCAATCTTTATAAAACAGTGAAGCAGTCGATACAGTGTCTAATATTCTAAAGTAGTGAAGTTCTCAGTTCTGTGTTCACAAATAGTTATTTAAATATCAATCTTAAATATTATTAACATTTTCGTAACAATGTAATCATTATATATTAATTTGCGCCCATATATACAAAGGGCTGATCAAATAAAACCAACAGTTTAAAATTCTCAACATATTATATGCACTAACAATCGTACCAGTAATTACAAATGGTGAGATATTTTGAGCGGCGTCAACACCTATATTGATGACGTTGCCTCATCAGAACTACGACGCCTCTGTCAAGAGTGACACAACTATGAAGAATGGTCGCTGAGTTTTGAGGGTAGTCATGACCAAATCCAACGTTGATGAAATTGAAGGAAAGTTTATCTTGTTGTTTTGTAATACATTTGAAAAATCATACAACGCAAAAACATACGATTCGTCCAACAAGTGACCAACGACATATCAAACTAGATGAGCCTGCAGTTACACCCGCGTTATTTTGGGCTAAAGCTCCGCTCCAGTAGCACACAGAATGATGTTATACAAGGTTTCAGCTAAATGGGCTATTGAACTCAAAAAATGCTGATTTCAGCATGAGATGGTTGGCTTGAACGTATAAGTACTACCCTGTCACAGAAAATCTATGTAAAGTAACGGTACCTAAACTGTTGCGTTTCGTTCAAAGACTCAGAGTACCGGGAGGACATATCCGCTATTCCTTCTCCTATGAAGTCTATTATATATTCCTTATTACATAAAATGAAGATGATGATTTCAAGCGACGAATTACTTTATTTTTCTTGGTACTTATTTAAGGCACTAATTACTACGCAATTCTCTGATGTAACCCAAAGATAAACTGTACGATTAGACCAACCCGACATACATTAATTTCAATTATTTATCAACCACACTGAGAAGGGTAAACCATTACAACTCCTGGTATTTAACCACATAATAGCCTCTTATAATGTTAATTAATGTAATAAGTGCTACCTACAATTATAGTAGAACTTTCTAGAAGCTAGACAACTCTATAGTTTAATGAAGTAATTAAGTCTGTTATTATTTTGTTTTAAAAAACTTATTACGCGTTGTAATAACCATTTTAAAAGTTAATCTATATATCATACTATCGTAGGATATGTCATACTTACAAAGAATATGATACGCTCATGTAGTTCCCGTAGCCCTGCTATTACTTTTTATCTTTAAGTGAAAACCGCTTAAGTTTTGGAGACAATGCTCCAACGAGTCTACAGGAAACTTACAAACCGAAGATAGCTCTTTACTGGGCTGCGAAGAAGCGACAAAAAAAAAGTTAATGAAGGTACCTAAGCTTCTGTCTTCCAGAAAGAAGTACTTCATTGTGACAGTGAAAAATGAATTTAGAGGAGTAGTTTGAAATTAATTACTCATCTCGTAAAAAACAATACAAAATGCAATTACCTGTGCCTTGTATATCTTAAGCTATTCGCAACAAATGCTTCCAATCCAGTTGAAAAGAGCACGTCATTATTGACACACTGTTACGTTAGCAACAAACCATTCGCCATAATGTTGTGACCGTGCCTACTAAAACTATTATTTCACCCTTTCTGCCACAAGTAATACGGAATATTGTTATTTGTTACAGATCCTTGGTAGCTATGAGCTTTACTTTTGTTTTGTCTTTTCCAGTTGATTGGGCTTTTCGTCCATAGTATATAAAGAAGAAGGAAAGTATTTTATTCTTATAACGCACGTACTAGGTACATGTGACAAAATTTGTGACAGAAAAAATAGGCCAAGTATATTACAAAAACTAGGTCACAACTCAGGTTTATTGTTGATTTGATGCGAATGCCTCATCCCAACCCTGATTAGTGACCATAAGTAACGTATATGAGGAACAAACATATACCTATCGCTGATGTGTATGTATAAAATTATTTCGTTACTGACTGTCTGACACACAGCTAAAACTTTTGTACGTAAGAACCAGAAATTTGGCATGTATGTACCTTGAGGGCCATAGAAACCACTAAGAACAGATTTCACAAAATTTCTACGAGTTCAGGCAGAAATGGGATTGACCACCTCAACTATTGTAATAGAAAAAGGTTGTCAAAACCGAACCTCCGGTGTGAGAGAATAAGGGATATATAGGAATGGTATGGTTTCTTGGAAGATACCTGACTTGCAGTATCCCGCTTTATGCGCCGACTATGCTTCGACACGTGTTTCACTTCTGCATGGCGACGACTGAAGCTACTATCAGTCGTTACTCATCGCTCCTGAGGATGCCTAGTGTAGATGACGGTGACGATGTGAAAGAAAAAAAAGAAATCGATACTTTCACTGAGTCGGCAGTAATATTAGACTTGTATTTTTAGCATTGGTTTTGCAACAGTAAATAAAATAACAAAAAGTTCTACCACTGTTATTGCCACCGGAAATATTTCAAGACCGTAAATTAAATATTAATTTTTGTTCATAATGTTCTTTCCGTACTGCCAGTGACGTCGATCGTAACAATATCCATTTACGGTAGGTCATGGTCAATACCGGTTTTAAAATAATGGTATAATCTCGTTCTGCGCGTTAAAAATTACAAAAACATGGTAATAAGAGGCAGTTTGAAAAAACAAAATGTATTACGTTAGTTGCAGCCTGCTGTAGCCTAGTGGAGATACCAACTGACTACCATGCAGAAGGTATCGAGTTCAAATCCACTGACTTTTCGGAGTTATGTAGTAATTTAAACGTATTGAATTCTTAATTATCGCTTGCCTCGTGCCTCTTATAGTACGTTAAGCCGTCGGTCTTGGCTATCATAAAGATCTTTGCAGTCGTTATAGAGAGTAAGGGCCTCTGAATAAACTGACACTAGTCTAAACCATGGAATAACGCTATCCCTTAGGTTGCGGAGGTCAGACAGGCATTCGCTCTGTAGAAGAGCTAATATTGAGTCAAATCCGGTTCAACTAGTAAGTAGACCCCGGGTTGCAACTGGGATAACGCTAGGAGGATGATGTTGTAGTTCCAGACTTACTGGCGTCAGTGCGATGAAATGTAACAGTGTCACCAGTGTTGCTTTAAAAATAACAGTATCACCTTTGTTGCTTGACTAAGAACGAAATAGCATACCTATCAAGTAGCTATTCCACTAAGCAAAAATCATTCTATCAGTCTGTATTCGATCGGTGTTTGGTACAATAATTGGCTACTCCAAGTTTTAAAACAATCTGAACTTGAGGCAAACTAATCAGCCCAAGAGTAGTGCAACGACAAGCTCTTCGGTACATAGTATGTGTTTAAAAATATTATATACCTCTACTGTTGTATATCGTTCGGCAATCGAGATGCTGGATGCTTTTGATGACCTGGTGGCATAGCGGGTGTGAAAACGACTGCCACGCCGGAGATTGTGGATTCGATTCTCGTTTAAGTCAAACATTAGTGTGCGTGAACATAGACGTTTGCTTGATCTGGGTGTTACTATGTTTTATACAATAAAGGTATTTACAAATAGAAAGAATATTTATTATTATGTATGTTTATCCATTTTCTAGTACTCATAGTAAAAGCTCTGTTTAGTTTGGGAATATATGGTACTAGAGGTCGCCAGCAGCTACGCCTACATTTTTTTTAGATTTACCCGTATTGGCTAATCCCGTGGGAATTTCGGGTAATCCCTTCTTAGTGCACCCCTACGGTCCCCAAGGAACATACATGCCAAATTTCAGCTTCCTGCGCCCAATAGTTTCGGCTGTAGCGTGTCTGTCAGTCAGTCAGTAACGCAAGGATTTTATATATTAAGATTGTGTGTATGTGGTAGATAGTGAATAGATAGATAGACAGATAATTCTTTATTGTACACCACAAGTCAAATTACAGAGTTAAAAGAGAACAAGAAGAAGTTTACAAATACAATGCACAATGGGCGGCCTTATCGCTAAAAGCGATTTCTTCCGGGAAAATAAATAAATTTCTTCTTGAATATATTATTATCACTCTGCTTTATCTCTCTCTTTCTCCCTTGGATCCTGTTTTCCTCTATAGTTTGATTTGAAATACACCACTTAAAAACTTTAAATCTAAAGGCATCACATCTATTTGTACATAGCTTAGCATGAAACGGAATCGAATTAATAAGACAATAATGTAATTCTAAATATTTCGTCACAGCCCAACGGCCTTATTAGAAACTGGATTCCTGTAACTTCGATATTGCAATGCTGTAGGCGTATTAACTAGCAAAGCAGCGATAAATTATAAATAATGCTTTGCGCTACTGTATAAGCTCAATACATACATACATACATACATACATAGACTCACGCCTGTTTCCCGGAGGGGTAGGCAGAGACTACGGAACGCCATTTGCAACGATCCTGACATACCTCACTTGCTTCACTCACTCCCATCAAGTTTCTCATGCATGCTCTTCTGTTAAGGGTACTTCTGACTTGTCCTTTTTACAGGATGTCTCCAATCTGGTCAGAGAACGTCCGCCTAGGTCTTCCCCTTTGTCCTGTTCCATTCACACTTGCCTTATATATCTTCTTTGTCAGTCTATCGTCATCCATCCTCTCCATGTGCCCAAACCATCTTAACATGCCTTTCTCGATGCTTGTCACTACATCTTCTTTTACCCCACACCACTCTCGTATCACACAATTCTTTACTCTGTCGGTCAAAGACACACCACACATACTTCTCAGTGCTCTTATTTCTACAGCATTTATTTTACTTTCAAATCTCTTCTGCCATTCCCAACTTTCACTACCATACATAAGGTTAGGCACTAACACGCCTCTATGTACAGCCAAACGTGCCTTTTTGGACACGTTTTGACTATTCATAAACGCTTTCAGAGCTCCATTCACACTATTACCTGCATTAACTCTCCTTTCAATATCTTCTTCATTCTTACCATTTCTTGTAAACAACGTACCTAAGTAAACAAACTCATTCACTTGTTCCACTCGCTGTCCATCGATCAAAACATTACAAGCCGTAACGCATTCCTCCTTTTCAAAAACCATAACTTTCGTTTTACTTACATTCACTTTCATTCCTTTTCTCTCTAACGCACCATGCATGATTGCTACCATCTCCTGCAACTGCTACGCAGAGGGTCTCGGGTGCGAATCCACAGCACGCACCAATGACTTTTCGAAGTTAAGTGCGTATTAAATTGTTAATTATCGCTTGCTTGTTGGTGAAGGAAAATATCGTGAGGAAACCTGCATGTCTGAGAGTTCTCCATAATGTTCTCGGAAGACATGTGAAGTCTGCCAACCCGCACTTGGCCAGCGTGGTGGCCTATGGCCTTACCCTTCTCATAGTGAGAAGAGGCCCGTGCCCAGCAGAGGGACGGTATAAAGGGCTGATGATGAAAAGGACTATATAAGCTCAGAAAGAATGAAACAGACAAAATTTTATTATTTTGTACATATGATTTATCGATACACCAGTGGCTGGCACCAGTGGGTGGACACGAAATACCGAAAATCAGGCTCAGTGGCGTGCCATTAGAGAGGCTTATATCCAGCAGTGCACTATGATAAGGTAGGCTAATGATAATAATGACGATTTATCAATTTAAGATGGTAATAATAAAATTAAAGTAATAGCGTAACTTGGCTTACCGACTGCAACAGCATCGGCAAAGTAAAGCAACATTTGTAGAGTTCGCCCTTTGGGATGGGTGACCTCTGCCGAAGCACGGCTTTGACGTGGCATTTACTTCAGTGCGAAACATAGCTTCAGAGGGCTTGTGTCTAGAGTTTGAGCTGAGATCGGGTAAGGTTTACAGAGATCAGTGGAAGCGATTAATTCATCCAGTCTCAGCCCAAGGCAAAGGTCCAACATACACTGCGGTAGCACAGGGAATGAATATAAATTCTACTATTAATAAAATGTCTTACCAAATATCTCCTGGTGATGTTCTTGAGTGGAGTCCTGGAGGCAAGCTAGACACACACGAGACTAAATTGGCCAATATTAGCAAGTGAATTATCTTTACTTTACCAGACTCCAACGCAGCGTTTTCAATCAGCAAATTCGTCCGGCACCAACCACGTGCATCGGATTCACTCAAGTTTTACAATGTTCGTTAAAATACTATTTTTATCACAATTAACCGGTGCCAGTTATTGATCAAGGAAGTGGCAATCAAAACGGGTTCCAAATACAAGATCAAAACGCTCACAAAACGAAATCTATCCAGAGCTTTTTTTCACCGACCGCGGGAAACGACCAAGAGCCCAAGTGAAGCATGACAGTTCAGTGTGACCATTGTCAGAAATTTTCAATAGACTAAACAAAATGTTACTTAATCGATATGATCGATTTGACTTATAATAAAAACTAATTCTATTTCAAACATCCACCCGCCCCGGACCGGCCTAACGGTCCGCTAATCGGTTGGTAGACGTGACAATGTTGCAACCGCTCTCCTCAGAATCGAACCGTCCACCAAGACCTCAGCAAATCGGGGAACTCCATCAGCCCCAGTTACCAAACGAAGGATGCGCCCCCTGCGCCATCTGAGTGGCGGAAGGTTAGCCTCCTTGATCAAAACGAGGTCACCAATCTTGGGTGGATCGGTCTTGTCGGTCCACTTAACGCGTTGCTGGAGTATGTGCAAATATTCCAAATTCCAGCGTTTCCAAAAGCTCTGAGTAATCTGGCGTACCAATTCAAAACGCGAGAGACGACCAGGTCTCGTATCAATGTAGGGGTACTCAGGCAAGGCGACAAGTGGGCGACCAATCAAAAAATGGCCCGGCGTAAGGGCCTCCAAATCATTCGGATCTGAGGAGATCGGGCACAATGGCCGAGAGTTCAAAACGGCCTCAATCTTACAAAACACAGTTGCGAGTTCCTCAAATGTAAGGACAGATTCACCGATTGTCCTGCGCAAGTGTGTTTTGGCCGATTTTACGGCGGCCTCAAATATACCACCCCAGTGCGGACAATTTGGTGGGGAAAACAACCAATTTATCCCACGTCGGGCAAGCCTATCACCTATATCAGCTTTGTTGGTTTCAAGGAAATTAACAACATCATTCAAATAATTATAGGTGCCCTTGAAGTTAGTGCCGCAGTCAGAACGGATCAAGGAAGGCAGCCCTCTGCGGGATACAAATCTGTCAAATGTGGCTACAAACGCCTCGGTCGTAAGCGAGGAGACCAGTTCTAAGTGTACGGCCTTTGTGGAGAGACAAACAAAAACACACAAGTAGGCCTTAACAGTCTTGCTGTTTCGAAGTGTCGACGTTTTCACCAAAAAGGGACCTGCGAAGTCCGTGCCAACACCGTCAAACGTCCTGCTTTCAGTTACGCGATCTGCCGGTAAGTCCCCCATCAACGGCTGCATGGTAGAAGCCTTGAGCTTATAGCAAGGAATGCAGCGAAAGACCACATTCCGAATAATTCTTCGGGCAGACAAGATCCAAAATTCGCGTTGCAAAATGGCCAAGAGCGCATTACAACCAGCATGCGAATTTTTAAGGTGACGGTCAGTTACCAACAAGCGTACCAAATGACCGTCCTTAGGCAACAAAAGGGGGTGCCGTGCTCCGTAAGGGAGGTTGGCGTTCTTGAGACGCCCTCCAACACGCAAGAGACCCGTATCGTCCAAAAAGGGGTTCAATTTAGATACAGCTCCCGATAATTTCGATCTACCTGACTTAAGGATAGCAATCTCCTTCTCAAAATGCGCCAACTGCACAGAACGAACCCAAAAGGTGAGGGACTCCTGTCGTTCCTGTGGTGAAAGAAACGGTGTCAGACGTTTTTGTTGTGGGTGCCTAAAATTAAAAACAAAACGCTTTATCAAAGCAGTAACACCTAACAACCTGTCGAGGGAGCTGTAACGATTCAACAAAAAATCGGGGTCGAAGGCGCATTCCACCTTCTCAAGAGCGAGTGTTCGTAGACCCGGCAAATTAGAAGTATTCAAAACTGGCGTTTGAGGCCAATCAATTTCTGGTCGACTCAACCATTCCGGACCCCACCACAGCGAATGACCTATCAAACTAGGCGTCAAGCATCCGTGCGAGGCACAATCAGCGGGGTTGAGCTCACCTGGCACGTGTCTCCAAACAAGTTTGACTTCGGATTTCTGGATTTGAGAAACGCGATTAGCGACAAATACCTCCAAAGTGTGGACAGAAGCCTTCAACCAACAAAGAACAATTTTGCTGTCTGTCCAGGCGTAAGTCCCATTAATACAAATGCTTTTACCCAAAGTGTTAGACACGTGGTTCAACAAGCGTACAAGTAGGGCTGCTCCCGAGAGCTCCAATTTTGGGATGGTCAGAGATGTCCGAAGGGGTGCGACCTTGCTCTTCGCCATGATCAGGGAAACTCTCACCTGACCTGAGGCACTGACTGTGCGCAAGTACACCACAGCCGCGTGACCACGTTCCGAGGCATCACAAAATCCGTGAAGGGTGGCCTTGTACTTCCCGGGAGGAAGGATGAGACGAGGCAAGGAGATCTCGTTGACGGCAGGAAGTGAGGATACAAAAGAGGTCCATTCCTCAACAAGAGTGCCGTGTAGAGGTTCGTCCCAGGTCAATCCTGCTGTCCAAAGCTTCTGCAAGAAGCATTTTGCCCAAAATATAATTGGACAGATCCAACCGTTCGGATCAAAGGTTCTGGCGACAGTAGACAATACGAGACGTTTAGTCCAAGAACACGGCAATTTCAAGTCTACGTTATATGTAAAGATGTCTTGGACTGGTCTGTACTGAACGCCGAGAACAGTCATCATGGCGGGGTTGTCAACAATCTCAAACAAATGTGGATCTTGCTGATGATCCTCTGGCAAGCCTTCCAAAAGCGCTGGTGAGTTGGAAATCCATTTGCGCAACTCATAACCAGCGGAGGCCAAAATACCTATCAATTCGTCCCGCAGGAGGATCGCCTCGTCCGCTGTGGAGGCACCCGAGCAAATGTCATCGACGTAAATATCGTCCTTCAAGATGGCAGAGGCTCGTGGGAAACGTAGGCCTTCGCGGTCTGCGAGCTCCCAAAGAGAACGTATTGCCAAGTAGGGGCTTGACCTTAACCCGTACGTATTAGTATTGAGCTCGTAGACGACCATGGGATCACGAGGAGACTCTCTCCAAAGGATCAGCTGGAAGCGACGGTCATCAGGGTGGATAATAGTCTGCCTGAACATCATTTTTATGTCGGCTACAAAGACAACCTGATGTCGTCGGAAGCTGGTGATGACGTCACAAAGGTCCTTGACCAACTTGGGACCAAAATGCAAGCACTGGTTCAAGGATACGCCTGTTGAAGTCTGCGCAGAACCATCTAATACTGTGCGCAGCTTCCCAGTCAATGGCTTCAATACCGCATGATGCGGTAGAAAGTAGTGCTCCACCGAACGCCAATCCAAATTTGACACAGACATGTGTCCCAACTGTTCATATTCCCTCATGAACTCAATGTACTTCTGTCTGAGCTCCGGATCACGACCCATGTGGCGCTCCATGGCCAACAACCTCTTTTCGGCTAAAGGTCGTGACTCACCAAGCGGAGGCCGAACAGACAGGAAGGGTAGCCTCGTAATGAGCCGACCAGAACGGAGTCGACCAGTGTTGTTCTGGAAGAACAGCTCGCACTCCTCATGTTCTGGATTCAAACGGGCAGCTTGAGGGGGCTCCTCTACCTCCCAAAACCTCTGAACCGCATCAGAGAGAGCGGAGCCTACAGCCAACAAATTATCAAGTTCGGGTGGAGGGGGGTCCCTAGGTACAGGTCCCATCAAAGCAAATCCAAATATGGTCGGGATGGCAGTCAAACCATTTGGCACCAAGACCCGTTTTCCACCAATCAAAATTCCACCGAGGACATCAGAGCCAATCAACAAATCGATTTGTCCCGGTGTGTCAAATTTGGGGTCCGCCAGTTCCAATCCCGATGTCAAATTCACCACAGCAGCAGGTAGCTGCTTCTGTGGATGCATACCCAAAATATTCTTCAACACAATAGCCGAGGTTTTAATCCTCGGGTGTGAAGATCCAACAGGGCCAAACCAAACCTTAACTTGCCCTTCAACATTAGAGGCCACGTCCACTATGCCCCGTATACAATTTGGAAAAGAGCCCATATTTAATTTAACCTGCCCTACTAAACAAGTGGAAACAATGCAACCCTGTGAACCTGTGTCCAATATAGCACGGACAACAACAGAGGTCCCCATGGGTCCCCAGACCCTAACAGCAACCGTTGGTAGGATAACGGTCTCAATGGGGGAGGTTGGCGTTATAGGGCAGGGGTCAATGACCTATTGTTGCCTGGGCGGCGACCGTTGGCCAGGACCAGGCAAGTCAAAACGAGGGTGCGGCTTGAAGTCCTCAAAAGCGCGATGACTCGATCCGCGCGCCATCTGTGGGGGGTCATAGTGACGCACCCGCCCAAAACGAGGTGGGCGCGAGTCAAGGCGGGGACGCTCCGCCAAAGGAGGGGAATACCTGGGGCAGCAGTCATGGTGCTGGTGACGTTGCGCGGTCGCACATTCAGGTGCACGAGAGAGAGGAGGCGTGCGCACGCTACGGTTCTCCAAGCGGGGTGAGCGGCGATCAATTAAGCGAGGCGACTTTCGGCTGCGTGCCGGTGAGCCTCGGCTGCCACCTTCAAAACACCCGCCCGTGCGCGGCGTCGGCTGGTTGGACAAGCGGCCAACGTCTCTGGCATTCATGCAGAGAATGTCCAAATGCTGTCCTCCACAGTGAGGACAGGGGCGAGAGTTTGGGCAGTCTCGCTGGTAGTGGGACCCCAAACAAGAGAAGCAAAGGCGGCGGGCATTCGCGATGCGCCTACGAGAGGCGACATGCAGGTCCAAAAATGCCCTACAACTGGCCGTTCTGTGCCCCGTGACCTTGCAGTAGGAGCACTCCGCTGGGCTCTGCGTGACTGCAGGTCAACATTGGCTCGGGTGTGAACGCGAGCCTGCTCCTTGACCTTGGGCGGCTGCGTCTTAGCCGGCGTGTCACCACCGGAGTTGTCCAGGACCCGGCACTCATCCTCCAGGAACCTCTCCAGGTCAGCAAAGGGGGGCAGATGGGTCGCGCTATCCCCACCAAAGCGCTGTTCAAAACGCGACCTCAGGTCGGCAGGCAGCTTCTTCAGCACAATGTGCACCAATAGACAGGACCATTGGTCCACGGGCAGGTCAAGGCACTTAAGTGCGTTGATGGCCACCAAAAGCGGGTTCAAAGTTGGGTGCGCAACCCAGAGACCCGGGTGAGCGTCGGCGAACCCAAAATCTGCTCGATGTGCGTGTCGGCGAGGCCACGCTTATTATGGTACCTACGTGTGATTAGGTCCCGAGCCGTCTGGTACGCCTCGTCAGACACGGGCAGATGCTGGATGAGGCCCTTAGCCTCCCCATCCAGAACCGACATTAAATATGCCAATTTTTGTGCCGGCCGAAGGTCAGCCCTATCATTGACTAGGCTGTCGAACAAATTAATGAAGCCCAGGTAGCTTCCTAGGCAGCCATCAAAATGGGGGAGGTCCAAAGTAGGAAGCCTACTCACCAGCCCCGGTGCTGACCTAGGAAGCTCCTGCCTCAGGCCGGGTTGCCCTTCCCTATCGGCAACTAGTTGTCTCGCAGTATTGGAGACAGCATCATTCAGGTCTAAGACCTGGGCATAGTCTTCGCTGACCTTACTTCGCTGGTCAGCAGTGAAATCATTGATTGACACTTCAAGACAGCAAGTGCTGAAAGTGCGGAATTGCTGTTCCACACTTGCCAGGCGATCTTCAATCCGCTCGTACCTATGTAGTAAGGCCTGCTGGCGATCAGGCCGGTTCACTAAGGCACTGGCCGAGGCAAACCAGCGCAAATCTGATGCAATGGCACCAGCAGCCGCACGCAAGTCCTTGATAGCTGACATAATCAAAATTTCAAAAGAGCCCGGACAAGCGTTAAACAATATTAACAATCAAAACTTAATTTTTCTCAATTCTTTGAAACCAACAAAGTATTAGCCTGTTTACTGCAAGTGCAGGCAAGTGACAGGTATCTACTGTCCAACAAAATTAATAGTTTCAATATATATTGACACAAAACAAAGTCAAAGTTATCAAAGTTATAACTTATAACAAATTAAAAGTTGAAACTTCAAATTAATTAATTAATTATTTGCAACAGATAGACTGGCTGTGTTATTTGAGATATACAATAGTAAGTAAGCACAGAATATGTGTTACCTAGCAATATTATCTTTATATTATAACAAGGTTTAACAATGTAAGGTTCAAACTTAATATATCAATATATGCAATAAACTAAATCAATTGATACATATAACTGATATGTATCCAATCAAAGTGACTTATTAATGCAACAACAAATTTAAGTTAGATTTTTCAACAATACAAATCAACAATTACTGATTGAGGTTATGTGTGGCAATGTGTTTCAAATTATCTAGGTCAACTTATACAATTAAATATTATGTATTTTAGACAATAACTGACCTGACAAACACTACAATACTGTCTACAAGGTGAGATATATAGCTCATACAACATCAATCTGAGTTCAGATGCTATCAACGGCTAAGATACAAGTTTACAATATAGGCACAGTTAATCACGCTCTTGCTATCAAAAATTATGTCTAGAGTTTGAGCTGAGATCGGGTAAGGTTTACAGAGATCAGTGGAAGCGATTAATTCATCCAGTCTCAGCCCAAGGCAAAGGTCCAACATACACTGCGGTAGCACAGCGAATGAATATAAATTCTACTATTAATAAAATGTCTTACCAAATATCTCCTGGTGATGTTCTTGAGTGGAGTCCTGGAGGCAAGCTAGACACACACGAGACTAAATTGGCCAATATTAGCAAGTGAATTATCTTTACTTTACCAGACTCCAACGCAGCGTTTTCAATCAGCAAATTCGTCCGGCACCAACCACGTGCATCGGATTCACTCAAGTTTTACAATGTTCGTTAAAATACTATTGTTATCACAATTAACCGGTGCCAGTTATTGATCAAGGAAGTGGCAATCAAAACGGGTTCCAAATACAAGATCAAAACGCTCACAAAACGAAATCTATCCAGAGCTTTTTTTCACCGACCGCGGGAAACGACCAAGAGCCCAAGTGAAGCATGACAGTTCAGTGTGACCATTGTCAGAAATTTTCAATAGACTAAACAAAATGTTACTTAATCGATATGATCGATTTGACTTATAATAAAAACTAATTCTATTTCAAACAGCTTGGATAAGAACAAATCTGAAGTACTCAGTGGGTTTATTCGGGTTTAAATGTTATGTACTTTGTACTGTAGCTAGTGGAGTTACTGGGTATTAGAAGACTTAACTCCTTACGTCTCAAGATAGGCTGCGGCTTAGGTGTGTCTCTGACATGGCCAAAGTCTACGGACAGCGGTTGTTGCTTACTATCGGGTAGGCCGTTATTTCGTCTGACACAATAGGTTAAGTCATAAAAAAATATGTTGTATACCTTGTATTCTAAATCCGTTACTACGTGGCGAAATATAGAACCTAGGGAATAAATAAATAATACATTGTTATAATGAATTAGCATTATAATTTAACATTGAATCTTAATCTTATTCCGTGTGGTTGATGGCATAGAATACAAGTGTCACCACCCCCTATCTTCCCGTGGGTGTCGTAAGAGGCGACTAAGGGATAACACGATGCAAATACCATCTTTGCGTAGAGACGGAAAACTCGACATCAAACCCTATACGACTGCCTCGTTGGTCTCACGGCATAAATGTGCGCGTGGAATCGGGAGGTCCCGGGTTCGATTCCTGGGTCGGGCAGTGTTATTGGGTTTTTCTGTCACGAAATTCTCAGTAGCAGCACGGAGTCTGGAAATGTGCCCGGTACGGCAATAAGCTCGCCCCTTATTACGTGGGACTAAAGTGTATCTGGCGAAAAGTGGGTGTAGAAATACACCTCTGCCTACCTCTTCGGGGATAAAAGGCGTGACGATATGTATGTATGTATGTATTGAATCTTAACCAGGGCATATAAAAATGGCTACGCATATTTTACTAACACAGATAATTAAAAATACCATTCAAAATAGTTTCTGATAATCTGACGTCAGTTCTACAGAATCAATATCAATAGCAATTATAATACTTCAATTAATCAAACAGATTTTATTCAAGAATGTATATTATTATCATTTGTATTAATGGTGATGTAGAGCAGTGTTTTTCAAAGTGAGCTTCGCTACCCCTCTTGTGTCGCGAAGAACTTCGTTAGTACTAATTTTCCTAGCATGTTTAGTAACTAATTAAAATGATTTAATTATATGTTTTGCACACGATTGTTATAATAAAATGTAGTAAATAAATATTGTAATTACAAGAAAACATCTGTCGTACGTACTTACTACATTCTGGCAAATAAATGAATTGGATTGAACCCTCAAAAATCGGTTATCCCTTATGGGTCACGGCAGATAGTCATTAAAAATTAAGACATTGTTTTGTTCAAAGTTTTATAATAAGATGTACGGTACGCCTCTGCTATCGCGATGTATAATGGGGAGGGGGGTCACTATATATATCACACCCCAGGGGGCCACGGACAAAAGATTGGAAAACACAGGCACACCACAACGAACAGATTGCAACATAGGGCTATGACAACAGCAATCATAATAATTAAATGGTAAATGGTATCCTGTCAATATTTTATTTGCATTGATTGATAATTATCTCGTTATGTAAGTGTTGACCCAATTGATTTAATAACAATACAATTCATAACATTCTATTAAATGATTAATGTTATTTAATTATAATATCAGATCAAGTATGCGAGGTAGAGGTTAAAAAGACGACCTATTTTTATTACTTCAATGTTATAGTGGCTTGCATTATAAAAATGCGAGTAATAGCAATTTTTCACTACAATTTTTTTAGATGGAGGCAGACGGATCGGCTGATGGTTATCTTTTATTACATTACGCTTCCTATGGACAAAACCAGAGGAGTCACGATCGAGATTCTGATGTGGATGAAAGAGGAAGAGGAACATGATGAGGGAGAAGGAAAAATAGAGCAGGCTGCCGGCCCTCTCACTTACCGAATGAAACACTTCAAGTACAGATACTGTTGCTTTACGTCGATATTCTGTGTGAGTATAGGCAGTACTTTCCAGGACGAGCCGGATCATCTATGCTGAAATCGGCAAGGCCCTTCTACCTGCTAAAACTATTAAATTCTTGCAAAACGCATTTAACATTACTAAATTACATAGTATATTAACTATCGTAGAAAAAAACTACAAACGTATACTTAAATCTAAACTAAATGTATACTAAAACGTAGGTAGTGCCATTGCGAAGTGCAAGGCTACTACGTTTTCTCGAAGCGCTTCGTGGTTGTTTTGAATACTTAAAACTTGAGTTTAGCTTATGCCAGATCAACAAAATTCGCGGGATATGTTGTCAATAGCAGACTTATTAAACATATAAAGTTTTAATTACAGAGCCCCTATACTTTAGGTTTTATTGATATCCAGAAACCTGAAATTTTGTATGTAAACCAGTACACAAACCAATTATAAAACTTGTAACTTTTATACCCCACCCTAGGGGATGGGAGTTTGTATGACCTGCACTTTTGATGCCTGATCTGATTTGAAAATTGATGCCCCCAGATATATACATACAGATGTATAGGTACTCCTTGTTATTATAATTTTATTATAATAAATAAATAAAAAATAAAAATAATTAAAAAATATTTTTGTTACAAACAACTTATGAAAAGAAATGAAATCCCACAAAAAACATTTTCATGTAAAATGTTGCCAAGACGAGATAAATTATGACTCGCACTGTCAAAAAGTTATCAGATCTCATGTAGAGCCTAGCTTCTAACTCTACACACACTAATTCTACAATGTCTAACGTCACAAACTCTACACCTTAGTCAAAGTGACTTGGCATTCGTTACTATAAGAACAATTATGCATCAGAAAAGTAATGAACAGTGTATTCATTTTTCTCCTTACGCCTGTGTCAATGTAGCGAAATGGGCAAGCCTTTGATTTTGATTTCGAGTCATATGCTCAAGTCTTGGCAACATTTTACATGAAAATGTTTTTGGTGGGATATATACTAATATATGTTCTACTTCAAGTAAGTAATTTTTGCTTCAGTTGGAGGAATAAACGTACCTGGCAGAATTTGTGTATTTTTGAGAAAATTATAAGGAAACCTCCACCATTCACCTGTAATGAGCATTCTCGTGATAGTTATGAAAGTGAAAAACAAAAGAGTGTGTTTTAGCAATTCTGACGAGCTTTCCGGCGAGGCTTCTTGCGAATGGACAGAAAATTTGCTCCAACCTTTTTGCTGATTAGAGCGTTCACCAGAATGATCGTGAAGATGTTCGTAGTAATGTTCGGCTCCGTTGGTTGTTCAGTTCGACAAAACAAAAATCGGCGAATGCTCGTTGTTCTGTTACAATAGAATGCCCAGATGTGTCAGCACCATAACGCACAATAATATATCAATATCTTCCATAACATATTGATGGAACCGTCTTTTATGTGGATACAATATGTCGAGACCGATTTCTTTAATATGTCTCGTGAATAAACTCGTTGTTCTTCTACACATGTGATATTTTTATACACATGACTATACGTGACTATATGTGTGCGGATTGTTTCTATACCACAATGCGCAAAAGGTGTGCATCCCTAGTGCGCAGAGTGTGGGCTAGCTACAACAGCCTTCTGACGATGATTGCAGGCAGGTTTGGCTGCTGGTACGTTAGTCACTGCTGTGCAATTGCCCATGAAACTGCGCAGCGATGAAAGGTGCGTAGTTGTTTTAAAATTATGATAATATTGTAATGTGTGCTTTTTACTAACATAGGTTAAGTTTCTATTACTTCTACTAACAAAAATTTGTCTATGGTCACTTGAATAAACTTTATTTATTATTATTATTATATAATAATAATATATGTAGTGTATGGCAGAGTGGTTTAAGTGGCCGTCTAGCAGTTTACCGCGTTATGCTTTTGACCGTCACGGGGACGACATTTTATTTATTAATTTTATTTTATAACCTTATGCTCAAAAATAATACAAAGGCGGACTTATTGCCATAGGCATTATCTACCAGTCAACAAATTGCTGTTCCGAATCTGACTGCACCTTGCTTTCTTTGAAATATTCAATCAATATAACGTCCATCGCGGTACACGATGTAATTTCTAAGAAATTAAAGCCAAAATCCGACCCTTTGTGTGATCCAAGAAATTCGAGTGTAGCTCCGGGCCTCCTCAGGTCCAATTTAAAATTGTTAACTCTTATACACTTACTTCAAACTTAGTAACTTGATATCTAACCAGACAGCTTAGTAGTAAATTTATAACATCTTGCTCCAGTTTACTGGCATTTTCTATAAACTTGTCAGCTTATTTCGTACAAGACTGTTCAGAAATTCACCAAAATCACTGCAGTTAAATCTTCCTTTGCGGTGAAATTCAGTGCTTATTAAATTCATTGTATTCCATCGTCTGCATATCTTCAACTTGCCCGATGTAGGTCACAATGACAAAAATAATTCTATCAGACGCCGTCTCAATACTTTATTCCACATTGCGATCTATTTCAATTTACGGAGCGCCAGTCTGTGTGTAGTTCACATTTTCTATTCTACATAGAAAATGTGAACTTTAGAATAGCTGAACTAACTAAAACAACTTTAGTGGTATTGTGTTTATCCCGACACAACTGTATCTTTGGCTTTAAAAGAAAATAAGACTTAGCTGTTTTGTTTCGTAGTACTGCAAGGTCGCTGCGTACAAGTAGAATTCATTAAGGTTGTAATGCCTTGCTGTTTTCTTGAAGGAATTGTCAGATAACTATTTTATGTAATATTGTAGGTATGGTATCCTCATTCCATACATTTATGTATAACATAAAGCAATATTAAATACAGAAAATAACAAGCTCCAATTAGATTTTGGTGCATATTTACGTTCCGTCGTCAACGCATCCGGTTTTAGCAGTGAAAAATTCATGACCCACTTAATTCTATATTGTCGCATCGTAAATAAATTACGATTTTTATACCGATTAATGCACTTTGGAAAAATTGAAGCTAAGTGAAATACAAAACGGATTAAAAATACAAAGTCGTCACTACCCTATTTAAGTCCAAAGAGGCGAGTAAAGAAAATACACGAAGCAAATGGTGGCTCTGCAAAGAGACGAAAATCTGGACATCAAACCATATGCCAACCCAGTAGTATACGGCCAAATCCTTTTTTTGACTCACAATGCCATTGCAACGTCAATAAGAAAGGTCTACAGAGATATGATGAAAACCAACAGAACACTTTTCGACGAGTAATGTATTTCCCTTGTTTTTTCATATTTTAAAAGATTCACCCGTCGTGACGTCGTCAATCTCTTTGCGATGGACCCACGGTTCTAAATTGACGTACTCAATCTTTTAAGGCTATGAGAAATCGTATGGTGGTTTCTTCATAACCTTTTCCTTTACCGATAAGGCACACGATAAGTCGTGCGTGCCGTGGGATGACTTAAGATCTCTGTCGATGGTCCATCCACCAGCTCCTAAAGCTTTTGTTAGATATTTATTTTGTAATAACTGACCAAAATGTGTGTTTTAGAAAAAAATACAAATTGAAGCTGAGTCAATTAAGGACTCAGATCATTTCTTCTGCATTTCTGTCTCTCAAAGTCTTATATGTTAGCGAACCTCTTAGTATTAAAAGGAAAGAATGGCCAACTAGTTTTATAGATCTCATAGAATGATTAACAGATCAAATGATATATATACCGCTTTTCTCCTACGTGGACTACTATTTAATATTATGTAAAAAAATAAAAGTTACTTTTGTACAATTAAGTAACATTTTGCATGCCTTCCTGGTTGAAATATGGTGATAACTAATTACTGCAATTGTAACAACTGATAATATTTGTAATACTCATATATCGCAAATAAACAATTTGTATTTAAAATTTTGATAATATATTTTTCTATACCTTTCCACTTTTAAATGCCAGCTTCGCTTTTCATTTGAAAAGTTTTTGTGAAATAATTTTTTTATAAATAAAAAAAGCGAAGTTTTCGAAAGGGCGAAGCAATATCTTAATATATAAAATCCTTGCGTTACTGACTGACTGCTGTCAGTCAGTCAGTAACGCAAGGATTTTATATATTAATAATATTTTCGGCTGTAGCGTGTCTGTACACGCTACAACCGATACTATTGGGCGCAGAAAGCTGAAATTTGGCATGTATGTTCCATGGGGACCGCAGTGGTGCACTAAGAAGGGATTTCCCGAAATTTCCACGGGATCGTCCAAAACGGGTAAATTAAAAAAAATGCAGTCGTAGCTGCTGGCGTCCTCTAGTTATTTCTAAATGTAATAAGTTTAAGGTTTATTCATTTACTGTAATATGTGTCGAGCTAATCAAATTTCTATAACTAAACACGATATATGTATTGAGTTATGTCAAGATTGATGAAGCCTCTAATTACATTAGGTAATTACAGAGCTATTGTCACCTAAACAGTTTAAAGTACCGTGGTAATTAAATTCTCCCTTGTGTATTAACTTAGCTGTTAGTAGTCAATAATTAATAACATAATTAATTCAAAACATTATAGGTAGTAACACAGTAGATGTCAGAAAATGATAAGCTGTTGGTATTATATTAAGGCATTACTCGATCTAATACTTTTCTAACTAAAAAGTTGTTACAGAATATTAGCGATAGCCTAGTGGAGAGACCGACAGACTGCTACGCAGAGGGTCCGAATCCACGGCACGCACCAATGACTTTTCAGAGTTATGTGCGTATTAAATTGTTAATTATCGCTCGCTAAACGGTGAAGGAAAACATCGTGAGGAAACCTGCATGTCTGAGAGCACTCCATAATGTTCTCGAAAGACATGTGAAGTCTGCCGACCCGCACTAGGCTAGCGTGGTGGACTATGGCCTTACCCTTCTCATAGTGAGAAGAGGCCCGTGCCCAGCAGTGGGACGGTTTATATATAGGGCTGATGATGATGATGACAGAATATTTTGTTATAGAAAATTGTGAATTGTATGAGGCTTGTAGCCAAGGGTCACTTATTGAATTGAACCTGAGTTATTATAAGGAGCATGTCGCATGTTCCGATAACTCTACGCAGTCTAAACTTAGACGGTGTAGTCCGTATCCTCTACGAAGTGTGACCATATTTGTTAGAACATTTACGCATGAGACTTGTAAAATCTTTAGGTTCATCTAAAGTATGTTAAACTTTATTTAGACTGTGACTATCACCCCGCACTGAAAAGCAGATATAGGAGGTATAAAACGTTATACTTAGATTTTATTTGTTTTTCTATGCCAAATAGGCACCATGGGACACAGTTATTAAATAAAAATTAACATTTGAAATTAAATACGCGACAAAAATATCATCTAGAAAAATATATTATGCTTGATTATGAAATTCAAACAACCGCCTAATCTGCACCGTAACCTTAAAGCGAACCCATCCTCTCAGGGAAACGAGAATAATAATTTTATTTTTGGGAACATGCACGGTTGGCGTAGTGGTTTAAGCAGTGGCCTCGCCGCTTGACACTGCTTCGAGTGTCGTGGGTTCGATTCCCACACGGGACAGCACTTTGTGTGATCCATAAATTGTTGTTTCGAGTCTGGGTGTTCATTGTGTCCGTTGGTTGTATATTTGTAAGTCCCCAGCAACACAGGATTTATTGCTAGTGCGGGCGTTGCCTTTTTAAACAAAAAAGAAACAATTGCTATGTGCATAATGTATTTGTAATACAAAGAATTTCACTGAAATTTTTATATTATTGTTATCCATCAAATATTACAGTAACAAAACCTTTGTGATTCGGTGGTATTAGTTATTGACAAATACAAGAATACAAATATCGGTAAACAAACATCAAACCACTTTAGATATTATAATGTAATGTTTTTAGTGGCGATTTTCATAAAACTATAATCTGTGGTTAAGGCCGACCGAGAACATAGCAGCAACTCCATTTGAACTCCGTTATGATCTATCAATTGTGTTGAACTTGTTGCGGTTTATTAACCGGCTATATAGAAGAGCAATTAGAAGCATTACGGTCTGTATGTACTACCACACTATTCTTATTTGGCTGGAGAACCAGGTGTTCATCGGTGTGCCAAGCTATGTTAAGCTGTTCGATAAGTTGGTCAAGACGATTTTGCAAATAGCACTTGGATTTTTATGACTTTTCTAAAGTCATTCAGATTTTCACGATAGATTTTCTGCCATAAAAATAGCATTTCTGCATTTTGACGTCAGTGATTACATATATTTAGTTCATGTCACAAGAGTAAAATTCTGCTTAACTAATAATTTAGCCACTACTATCACTTTCTCCACAGACTATAAGAGTTACTTAAGACGTTTTATTAAGAATGTTCGTGGGAGTAATAAGACAACTATTTGTAAATTATAATCCATTCATGCTGGAAATGACTCAGCCTAAATCACGAGGTAAAATATTATTACGAAGCCAAGATCCCAAAGACGAACCTCTAATATATACTGGTATTTATTCAAATGACGATGATCTGGATAAAGTAGCGAGATCTATAGAGCATTTTCATAAGAACCTTATGAAATCAGAGTATTTTAAAGAGCAGAATGCGAGCTTCGTTGATCCGATGAAGAAGAAGTGTGGCATGTACAAATTTAGAAGTCGTGAATACTGCAGATGCTACGCATTGTGTATAATGGATGGTAGTTGTTATTCTGGTGGTACATGTGCCCTGGGTAGCGTGGTTGATGCCAAACTGAGAGTCAAAGGAGTAAACAAATTGCGTGTAGCAGATGCCAGTATTATGCCGAGCCCCCCGGTATCCGGCCCTGCTGCCACAATTATAATGATAGGTGAAAAAGCTGCAGACATGATTGTTGAAGATATGTCATAGAACTATTGAATTATTCAGTTTTGAACTTCAAATTTCGTGGTATGAACTAGCACAGTATGTATGTCAGTATGTAATATATATATATGTTTGATTGATCCTACTTTAATGGCATAACCCATGTTCAAAACAACCTATCATGTTCTAGTAAACTTTTATTAACTGTTTATTTGTGTTTAATTTTATAAAGTAATTAACCTCTTGTATGCCGGAATGCCAGACACAATTAAAAAGCTATTGTGTCTCGCGTAGATCTGCGTTCCGGCATACAAGGGGTTAATATTACTAATAAGATCTCAGAATTCTGTGTACTTTTGGTTTCGTAAACAAAGGCTACTCAATTACTTTAACTGAAATTGCAGTATTGCATGCATTAGACGACTTTTGCCCTGATAAAGTTCTAAGCTCCTATTTTACTAGTTGGAGTCCCATCATCAGCCCAGCATATTAACTGTCCCACTGCTAAGCACAGCCTCTGCTTACTATGAGAAGGGTAAGGCCACAGTCCGGGGCAGGCTGGCAGATTTCCCACGTATTTCGAGGACATTATGGCAAACTCAAATATCGCGAGGGAAACTGCATGTTTGACATGCTGTTTCCCTCGCGATATTTTCTTCACCGTTAAGCAAGCGCCGTGGATATGATGGAATGGATTATAATTTACAAATGGATCCATGATGGATAGATTTTTACTCTTTCACGCAAAAACTAATATATTCACATTTCAAGAACTAGAGCTATACTAAATATAATACGTATAAACGTAGAATTCAACATAAAAGTAAAGAAATTGACAGGTATTTACAAGGCAGAAAGGTTTAAGAATTCCTCGCCATCACTGGAATAAATAAATATTTACTAATGTATGTTGTATTGAAAGAGCCTTGAACCTTTACCCCAAGAACGGGACGGGACAAATCGAATATCAGTGAAATCATGCGGATAAAATCCCATATTAACCTATACACCGGTTTGATCTCAGATCAAAGATATCAAAAACATGGCCAGACACCAATCCCAGTACTAAAGATTGAAAAATACTGTTTGTAGCCTCCTAAGATGTGACATAAATATTTAATTCAGGTCAAATATTCACAAAATCCGCTTAAAATAATAGTACCCAATAACTTTCGTAAAACTAAAAACGCTTTTTACCCTTCATTTTTAACCTCTGGCGAAAACGGAAGGTTTTTGCTATAAGGCTTTAATAATTCCCTTGGGCTGCTATAATGTTTCGTGGCACAATTTTCAAGTAAAAGTTTGAAGCTTGTTTTAAGTAACTTTTGCCGAAGGTTTTAAAAACTATAGGATAAAATATTATTATTCACTTTTAGCAAATTATAGAGAATTTATATTTTTAGAATGTACTCAATATAAATCGTTAGATCAGTTATTATTGTGTCATCCTGATTTACCAAATGAATGATTAAATTACTTTGTTCAACATATTTTTATTTCTCCTTTGCATTATCATACAGTCTTCCGTTGTCCACTGTTAGACATAGACCTCTCCTATTATGCATCACAAAAGCATTGTGAATCAACCCTGTGGCCTACGGGTACAAACGTTGCTGGCCAGACGGATTGCTTTGTCGTAGTCTCTTGTCCTAGGAGATATCTCTAAAATCAACAAAGTTTTGTGAATGTAACACCGATGAAAGTAAATTTATATTTTCTTTTCATTCATAAGCCTGTCAATGTGTTGTACCAAAATTAAATATTTATATGTATTAGGAGCGACGATCTGTCACTCAAAAAAAAACGTCAAATGATTCTCTAAACATACGAGTATAAAGCTAACGTCAGTATATTAAGTAAAAATACACGGCAAACATTCAAGCAAATCTAAAGTGCATAACTAATTAAATATTTCAAGACAACAACTTATTAATTTCCTAAAGAAGATTTACACTTCATCATTTCAAACTTCGTAATTACTCGTTGAACAAATCTTTCTAACATAAATCACGGCAAGTAAAAATTAAATTAAAGGCCAAAGCTCCCATATTTTTCATTCAATTAACCACTCGACGCTTCTTAAATTTTACTTGATAACCACTTTACCCTTTTTTTTTTTTTTTTTTTTTTTATTCTACTTTATTTCGAGGCTTTTACCTTACAAAGGTATGTCAGCCTCATCGTACCCTTAAACTATGGACTACTAGTCATAATATAAATAAACATTGTCTCTTATCTATTTGTAACCGAGGGAGTGATTGATGCATTTACCATTTCATACAACAACACAGCTTTTTCAGAACTAGGCATGGATAGGATTTTTATAAAGGCTCCCACATCATATGGATTAATTTTTAAGTCCCGCATCAATAGCTCTCTCGCCCTTTGATTCTTTTTACATTCGATCAGAATATGTTGAACATCTTCAACCTTTCCACATACTTGACAATTAGGCGAATCCGCCTTTTTCATAAGGTGCGCAAATTTTCTGGATGGAAAATGATTAGACCGCAATCTATGAGCCATAACAACATAACCTCTTTTTATATTGTTTGTACCAAACCAAGGGATCCGAGGAGGTTCCGATTGTATGGTCTTGTACCAGACACCCTTTTCTTTGCTCCTTTCATCGAAATATTCCTTAAATGTATTGTAACATAGATTTTTAAACGGGCCCAGTACATCTGTATAAACAGGAACAATTTCTATTTGTAAACCTTCCACAATTGCTTTTTTTGCTAATCTATCCGCTTCTTCATTTCCCTTTATGCCTATATGCGATGGGACCCATTGCAATCTCAAGTTGATATCCCTTAATTCATGAATTCGCTTAAGAATAGCATAAGCCATCGGTGCACCTCTGAATCCAGAGGCGCATCGAGCCAAATGCATTAAACCGCTACTGCTGTCAGTACATATTACTACATTTTGATGTACATAGTTCGTATAGTTGCAACAAATGTTATCTAGGGCCTTTGAGATTGCAATGAGCTCCATCGTCATTATAGACACACATACATTTACAGTTTTATATGACGCTGAATTTCCATCACTTAAATCATAATAAGCGGCACCACATCCAGATTCATTTTTAGAGCCATCAGTAAAGATTATCTTCCAACCAGAGTACTTTTCGTTTAGTTCTTTGATTACTGCAAATTTAAGTGATGTAATTTCATGATTGCGTTTTGCATCTTTGATACAATCTAAACTAAAATTAATTTTGCCATGTACTTTTATATATGTAACCCAAATATCTAGTGAGAACATATCTAACACAGTTGTACAATGTATACTACAAGACTTACATTCATTATAAACATTCACTAGTAAGGGCTTTTTCTTATTACTCCAGTACCTTGTGACTGACAGATCACCTAGCTCATTTATTAAATTAATAGTTAGATTATTCGAGTATGACATGCTTTTCAAACAGAACTTGTAAGCCAGATATAATCTTCTAATAAATAAAGGATAAATACACAATTCAGCTTCCATGACATGAATCGGAGTGCTTTTTATAAAGCCACCTATACATCTTAAATACTGATTTTGGATTTTGTCCAGTTTACTTAGATGACTCTTTGCACTGTTATCATAAAGAAAGCAACAAAAGTCAATTCTGCTTCTAACTAATGAGATATATATTGATATCAAATGTTTGGGATGTATACCCCAAGTAGGTCCCGCCAATACTTTAAATACATTCAAAAATTTTGCTGCTTTTTCACATAATTCATTTATATGTTTTGACCACAAAAGTGATCTATCTAACCAGACACCCAGATGCTTCACACAGTCTACTGATGAAATTGTAGTTTGGTTAATTTTAAGTTTTATTTGCTTTTTTTGTCTCCCCCTACTAAACAGGCACATCTTAGATTTGTCTGGCGACAGTTCTAGTCCTATTTCGTCCAGTAATACAACCATAGAGTCGAGGGCCTTTTGTAACTCCTCCTCTGCATGATCTAAATTTGTATGTCTAAAAATTAACACATAATCATCAGCATATTGTGAAATTACAACATTTCTAATCTGTTGACAGATTTTTAAAGTGACAATATTAAAAAGCATTGGTGAGATGGGATCACCCTGTGCCAAGCCTCTGTCAGCACGTCTGACATCAATAATTTGCCCATCACTACTGTTCTTTATCATCAAATATCGTTCAGATAGAAAAGAATATAAATAATTGCACAATTGTGAACCCATTCCTAATTCATCCAATGTCTGAACTATTTTCTCTGCTAAAACATTATTATAGGCATTTGTAATGTCTAAAAAACATGCTATAGTTGGAGCATTCTTAGAAAAACCTGTTTGAATATATGTAACTAGTCTAGATAAACAATCCAAGCAAGACTGACTTCTCCTGAATCCGACAGTGTAAGGTGAAAGTATGCTATGTTTCTCAATATACCACTCTATTCTTTTGCACATCATGTTATGAAAAGTCTTGCACATGCAGGATATGAGAGATATTGGCCTAAGTTTAGGTTCTGAAATGGTATCATTTGTAGTTTTAGGAATTGCAATAACAGATATTGTACGCCACTGCTTAGGAATAATGCCAGTTGAGTATATGTTATTCATTAATTGTAGTAAAAACGTCTTAGCTACATATGGAATGTTATAGATCATAGAGTAAGTTATTCCATCATTACCCGGAGCAGTGTCTTTCTTTTTTAAGCTATTCTCAAGTTCTTCAATAGTAAATAATGATTCTAGCAAATGGTTCTTAGAGTTAAAAGTTGGTGATATGTTTATCACAGTGTCCGGTGTAAGTGAATGTAATAGGTTTCTTAAATTTTCTTCTGATACTTGAAATTTTGATTGCCGATACCCTTTGAACCATCGCATCTTTTGCCACATATCAGATATTGAAGTGACTTCATTTATACTACTGCAGAACTTTTTCCAGTTGTTTTGTTTTGCAGCGGATATCAATTTGCGTGTCTCTGCAACTTTTACCTCTAATCGAGACAGGTTGTCAGGAGTAGGGTTTCTTCTAAATTTGGCCAATGCCAACCTACGTTCTGCCACTGCTTTGGATAATGATGGATTCCAATACTCTTTTGGCCTAAAATTTCTTAAAGGGCTAGTACAAATTTTAGTCATAGGTATGTGTTTATTGGCTGCCAACTCGATTTGTTTAACCACTTTACCCTTTTAATAAAAACTTAATCACTGTCCACGAAAATTATTTAGGGCGAAAAATCCGAGCGCCATTCTAATTTATTTAAATGTTTCCAAAATTTCGAGATTTCAATGGCTCTATAAGGAAATGTTTTTAAGTAGTTTTACTCAAGGACTTTAATACTTCTTAAGTGAACTGAAAATAATTACTGCTAGCCTTATAATGTATGGAGTCAAAGGCCTCTTGTTAATTTTGTCTTGTCTACGCAATAAAATGTTAATATATCTCAGAACAAATAAAAATGAAGGCAAAGTTACGACTAAGGCATTTTACTATACACAATTTATGTGGTAAATAGGTGTAATGGAAAACCGGTCACGCATGTTCTAAGTCTCAAAAGGACGGTATCCTTTGGGCTTTTCCTAACCGGAACTGAAGTTCCTCGGAATCCAACCTAATTTATCAGAAGGAAAAGCGTGACCAATGCAAAGTCAGCCAGTCGACGCTTAGGGATATACGAATATATTTCATCAGATATAATTGAGTGCTGAGCCAAAATGCCGTTCGTGTTGTCATTTCCGTTATTATTTATACCTTCCTTCCTTATCTGCGTCGTTTAATAATGTTTATCTTATTATATTTCCTCTTAGCCGACCATTTCAAGTATAGCCGTGGCAAGATATGGGCATTAGTGGGTAGTGATTGCTTTACTGCGGTACTTTTGTTCCACAGTTTAAACTGTTTGTCTTGCGTACTGAGAAATGTTTTATTTCTCGCTTCCCTCTTAATTAGTGGGTATTAGTGGTCGGGTTCGCTAATTCAACCAAGCGTGTAATGGTCACAATTAAAAGGGAGCTACTGTGAAGGGCTCTAAGTCGTTTATTGTCGGAAGGTTGAGACTTTGCAGGGGCGTTCGGCAAATATTGTGTGTATATCTGTAAACATAATTTATTTGCGGAGGCAAAATCGCGAAGCGTCCTCAATGTACGAACGAATGACATCTTCATCAGAAACGTTTTGCTTATTTCTGTAACGTTTTGGGATTTTTATTTTACCTTTCATTTCTTTACTCCATTTCTTTTGATGGTAAAAATTTTACTTCACAATTTTCTGTACGTCGGACATTTTGAGATAGTGAAGGCTATTTGTGTGCTTATTTCGCAGACGAATAAATTCAAAGGTAATATTTTGTTTCAGTGTTCTAAATTGGAATTGTCGTTTCTTTAAATGGTATAATCAGGGACTTGAGTTGCCATATCTTGGATGTAATTTGGTTGCGTTGCATTGTTTTTAATATTTTTAAATAATATAGAAAATTTATACAATATAAGGATGTTGGTTGGTGTTCGGTATCGTCAAGTTGGTGGTATGTGTAAAGTGGAACTTACAGTACTCTAGTTACTGTTGCTTGCACTTATCGTCGCCATGTCAGAAAGACTCGATCATAAGTGTGAGGTAACTTTTTTGGGGATTCCTAATACTTTTAGCTATAGCTTATTTGGCCTTATTTAATGTTCAATTAATTCGCTCATCTTTTAAAATAAAAAAAAGGTGCTAACTCAACGTGGAATTTGAAAATAGAGCAATAAAACATAGAAAAACGTTTCGAACAAAATAACATTTTACTGGTACACTTACAACTACTATTTCTTTCCTACCAATAATATCTCCATCCAAAAGTTGCCTGGTAGAAATCGCTGTTAGCACTAAGGCCGCCCTTTGTACTCTATTTATTACAAAATTCCTTTTAATGTTCTTGTTGAAGGTTTAATATCTACACAGTATATATTAGCACTGGCCATGTATCGTACTGGCCATCTGTCTTTTATTGTCAGTAGAATATATAGACATGTATTTTAAATTGTGTTTACTTCTGTGGTTCCAAATAAAACGTGTCAGTCTTTGCCACTCGCCTCTGGGAATACGTCGTTTTATTTCAGGTTATGGGCCCAGAGAGCTCATAAAATCGCTATTGAGTTTTTTTAGCAAGAATTTTGCATTTTGCAAGTGTTAAAAGACAGTATTCAGTGCGATTTAGATGTAATTTTAATTATCGCAGTAAGTTCCAGTATATCAGTTCGACAAAATGGCTAGCAACTACCTAGTAAATGTGCCGAAACTAAAGGGACGCGATAATTATTCCGAGTGGTGTTTCGCAGCAGAAAATTTCTTGGTACTGGAAGGCATGAAACATTGCATAAAGGCAGAACCAGATAAAGAAATTTCAAGCGCTGATGACGAAAAAACGAAAGCAAAATTGATAATGACTATCGACCTGTCATTGTATGTCCACGTAAAAAATGTAAAATCGTCAAAAGAATTATGGCATAAGTTACAGCAACTATTTGACGATAGTGGATTTTCAAGAAGGATAAGTCTATTAAGAAATTTAATTTCAATCCGGCGAGAAAACTGCACTTCAATGACGTCATATGTGACGCAGATTATTGATACAGCGCAAAAACTAAGCGGAACAGGCTTTGAGATAAATGATCAGTGGACAGGGTCATTGTTGTTGGCTGGATTGCCTGATCGTTTTGCACCAATGATCATGGCAATAGAACATTCAGGAATTTCCATTACGGCAGACAATATTAAAACGAAACTTTTAGATATGGAGTCAGTAGAATACGAAAGCGAAATGAACGGTGCTTTTATTAGTCATGCAAAGCAAAATAAAAAGAATTTGTCTATGGCCAAGAAAAAGTATAATGTTGACAGTACTGTTCTGTCAAAGTCAAACACGGCAGTGAAATGCTACCGGTGTAAACAAATCGGCCATTACAAAAGTCAGTGCATGAATGAAAATAATTTTGCACAGAAGAAAAATACTGAAAGAGTGCAATCAAACGCATTCAGTGCTGTATTTTTAAGTGCAAATTTCAACAAAAATGAGTGGTATATTGACTCCGGGGCAAGTGTACACCTAACAGCTAATGAAAATTGGGTAATGAATGCCAAATACGCACAAAACAAAGAAATTGTCGTAGCTAATAGCAAGAAGTTCACAGTATTATGTTCTGGCAATGTTAAAATAACTACTACAACTGATGATTGCGAGTACGACATCGTGGTAGAAGACGTACGCTGTATACCATCCCTGACTACTAACCTACTGTCAGTCAGTCAATTAATTAGAAAAGGAAATAGTGTGTCTTTTACAGAAAAAGGCTGTTATGTTTACAATAAAAAGAAACAGTTAGTCGCTACAGCAGTATTAGTCAATGGAGTATACAAGGTAAACTTGATATCTCAGGAGTATTTGGCTGCATCAGCTGTATCAGGAGTAACATGGCATCGCAGATTAGGACATGTCAACAAGGAATATTTAAAGAAAATGAAAAATGCTGTCTTGGGAATGTCATTTGATGAGAAAATAGATATAAGCAAGGCTTCTTGCACAACATGCTGTGAAGGTAAACAGTGTCGCTTACCATTTAAAGGCAGTGGACAGAGAAGCAGTAACTTGCTAGATTTAGTGCACACAGATATTTGTGGCCCTATGGAGACTACATCGATAGGAGGAGCAAGGTATTTCTTGTTATTTGTCGATGACTACAGTCGCTTTACATTTGTTTATTTTCTAAAGCACAAGAATGAAGCTCTGAAGGTTTTCAAGAACTTCAAAGCACAGGTGGAAAATCAAACAAATAGAACAATTAAAGTGATAAGAAGCGATAATGGTTTAGAGTATTGCAATAAGGAATTTGGAGATTACCTAAACAGTGCTGGTATTATCCACCAGAAAAGCAACCCATACAGCCCAGAACAAAATGGTTTGTGCGAAAGATACAATCGCACAGTCGTAGAAAAAGCGAGATGTCTACTGTTTGATGCAAACCTGGGAAAAGAGTTTTGGGGTGAGGCCACCAATACGGCAGTGTATCTGCAGAATAGAACTGTGGCTGCTGCGTTGGATAATAGAACGCCATATGAATTATGGACTGGCACGAAACCAGATATCAGTGATATCAGGATATTCGGAAGCACTGTCATGCTACATGTTGCTAAACAAAAGCATGCAAAATGGTATAAGAAATCTGTAAAATGTATTCTTACAGGATATCCAGATAATATAAAAGGATACAGAGTCTATAATCCAGAATCAAGGACTGTGTTTACATTAAGGGATGTGGTTATTATTGAGCCAAAAATAAAATCTGAATGTACGATTCTAGTACAAGACCAGAATGTTGCTTCAGTGGGGGATGTCATTAAACCAGGACAAGCCCAGAAGGTTGAATCAACATCTAGTCTAGAACATAAACAAGTCCAGAAGGTAACAAGTTTGGAATCTATATCTAGTCTTGAAGATAACTCCAACAGTGAAAATGACTATGAAAACTCAGAGAGTATACTTCAGTGTGAAAATGAAGCTTTCATGGACAGACCCAGACGAACACGGAAACCACCAGAGAGATATGGAATGTTGAATCTTTGTACAAGTACAAGCGCTGACACCTATGAAGATGGGGCAGGTTTGACGCTGCAACGGACCAGAAAAGAAACAGTGGATGTTGTCCATGCAAGAAGAAAAGTTAAAAGAAAATGATGCATGGGAATTATATGATAGTTCACAAGATGGTAGGGTTGTGCAGTGTGAGTGCTTAGTGTTAATAAAGCTGGTTTCGTGAATGTTTAGTTACTATATTTGTCAAATATTAGTTATAGGGAAATCTAAGATAGATCCATGTATGTATACAAAAGTTAGAAATATTTTTGTAGAGATTTATTTTTTTCAAATGGTTATAAAGAAACAGAATATTTGAAAAATGTTAGTTAGTATTTCAAACGTTTAAAGTTATAGGTATCAATGTGTTAATTAATCTGACAAATCTATCACATTGAACCAGTCTGATTATATTGATCAGGTGATACAAAAATTAACTTGCATGTATGTAAGGGGGAAAACTATGTTGGAAAATTCCCATATCAAGCTATTGGTTGTCTAATGTACTTAGCAGTTCTAACCAGGCCTGATAGTACTTATGCAGTTAGATTTTTGAATTACTTTTACAATTGCTATTCTAGAGAACATTGTGAAATGTAAAGCGTCTATTCTAGATATTTTACTTTTGTAGAGAATGTGTAGTAAATAAAATTGTAAATGTGAAGTATTTGCCTACAGCTGAGATGCCAGCTAATGTATTCACAAAGGCTTTATGTGTTGTAAAGCATAATAAGTTTTTGGATATATTAGGTATCCAAAGATTGTAATAATTGTGTATATACATATTGTTAGATATAGTGGGGGTGTTGAAGGTTTAATATCTACACAGTATGTATTAGCACTGGCCATGTATCGTACTGGCCATCTGTCTTTTATTGTCAGTAGAATATATAGACATGTATTTTAAATTGTGTTTACTTCTGTGGTTCCAAATAAAACGTGTCAGTCTTTGCCACTCGCCTCTGGGAATACGTCGTTTTATTTCAGTTCTTTATAGTGTACAATAAAGTATTAAATAAATAATTAAACATTTTCAATTTGTTTATTTATTATAAAAAATAATATTGAAAATTGAAACTGTTTATTGAAAAAGAAATCGAGGTAGACAGTTTCGAAGATGGAAAGACGAAATTAAATGCACAGCAAGAAAAACACTAGGAGAGCTCAAAATAGAATAGAGTGGAAGGAAATGGAGGAGGCCTTTGCCAAAGTTGGGCAAACAGACCATGTTGTTGGTGCCACCAACTTGTCAGTGTTGTTAGATTAAGTAACTTTTATTTTAATTTTATTGTTTACTATTGTTATCACGTGGTCTGAATAAAGGCTTATATTATTATTATTATTAAATAAATAAATATGACGCCACAATAATACAATTATTTGGAAAAAATAATATGTGGCATGTTATGTAAAGTACTGGAACAACTTCCTGGTAATAGCTGCTTTTGTTCAAGAAAGTGTTTCTGGATGACGTTCTTGGTAGAAAATTTTTGCCTGTGTTTATTCTTAACCTTTGCAATTAGCAGTGATTTGCTAGTAGGGAGACCAACCTACTGAAATGCTAGGGGTCTTGGGTTCGAATCCTTAACGTAAACACACTCTTTTGTACTTTAAATGCATATTAAGGTTTTAGTTCTCACTTGACCCGTGACTCGAAAAGCATGTACAGCCAGTTGGTACCGGACGTCATGATTATCTTGGAAACTCTTTTAAGGGCGTCAAAACCATAAAATATCCCCCTACATTCATGTAACGGATATCGGATGAGGTCAATCTGTTGCAAAACTTAAGAATCGTGATATCTTGCAGGTCAAGGAACTCCACTTCCACCAAATAAGCATTATGAATATTGTTGGTCCACCCACACTGATTAGGGTTTTTGCCCCGTTTTTTGCCACACGTTGGTTATTTTGTTTTTTGCCCAGTTTTCGTGCTGGGCAAAATAACATTCATCATCGCACATCCAGTGGAACTTCCTCCAACAGAGCCGAAACCTCATATTATGAATCAGCCTTCATAAGTCTCTTTTTCACAAAAAAATACATATTTTAGGATATCAACGCTGATTCGATAAGATTTCAAGTAATTTATATTTTGCCACAGAGCGATCCCATCTGACGTCGGGATATTTAATTGTAGAATTAAGTGTCACGGCTTTTTCTTTCAATTACTTACTTATTTGAGGGTTTTGACTTCCTTAAAAGAGTTTCCAAGATAAACATTACGTCCGATACCAACTGGCTGAACATGCTCTTCGAGTCACGGGTCAAGTGAGAATTAAAACCTTAATATGCATTTAAAGTACAAAAGAGTGTGTTTACTTTAAGGATTCGAACCCAAGACCCCTAGCATTTCAGTAGGTTGGTCTTCCTACTAGCAAATCACTGCTGATTGCAAAGCTTAAGAATAAACATAGGAAAAAATGTTCTACCGAGCGAGTCATCCAGAAGCACTTTCTTGAACAAAAGCGGCTATTACTCAAATTGTTCATAAACTGGCTAAAATTATTATACCTTTTTGGGTAGCAGGTAAAACCAGAAAGTTATTCCAATATTTTACATAGCATGCCACATATATATTTTTCCAAATAAATGTATTTTTGTGGCGCCATGTTATTTTATTCGCAACGCTTTTCTATGCTTTTTGGCTCTATTTTCAAATTTCACATTCAGTTAGTAGCTTTATTTTATCTTAGAAGAAGAGCCATTTAATTGTCCATTAAATAAGGTCAAATGTGCTACCATTTATAGTCAAAATATTTTTTTAGAAACAGTTTATAACGAAAAATTTGAAATTTGCTCAAAAAATCTTAAACACCGTTTTATTCCAAAATTGTGCATTTTGGACCCCCATATGTAGGGGATTTAAATAATGGCCCACAATCAGAAGGGATAAGAAGCAATTACAAATCACCCTGTATTATAAAACGAAGTCCCTACCGCGTTGTGTCTATCTGCTTGAACGCGATAAACTCAAAAACTACCAAAATTTTTTTTTTATTCTTGCACCAATAGATTCTGTGATTCCTAAGGAAGGTTTAAGTATATTATCCACGTGGGCGGAGTCATCGTCGAGGTCTAGTAAGGATATAAAATAGTGATAAAAACAGTGGTAGCCTAATGTTTAAGGTACCTATAAAACAAGTTAGCGCAAGGTTCAAATGCCAGTCAATGCGCTACCACCACGGACAGGAGTAAAGATACTTCATTCTATAATATGTTTTTTTTTATTTATAGACTCACGCCTGCATCCCCGAAGGGGTAGGCCATTACACCCACATTTTGCCATTAATTTTTAGGTCCCACGTAATAGGAGGCGAGCCTATTGCCGTTACCGGGCACGTCACCAGACTCCGTGCTGCTACTGAGAATTCGGAAAAACCCAGTAACACTTTTGCCCGATCCAGGAATTGAACCCGGGACCTCCGAACAGCAGTCGCATACGCTATCCACTGGACCACGGAGGGAGTCATGAGAGCTATAATATGTATAGTTTTTTATAGGAGGTGAAATTTACCTAGATGACACTGCGTCTAAGGCCTTTGTGTAACATTGAGTATGCACTTAACGAAGGAGATTCTTAGGATATTTTATTGAAATATGCTTTGAATTGAGGTTAGCCTTTGGCCTGTCAATTTGTCGATAGCCTACATTAAACTTGTTGCATATAATATTAATAAAAGTATAATTTAGGTCTTAGCATGCAACTGCCGATGATCAATGTCGATTAAATGTAAAAAATATTTTTTCTTTTATTCAACGCAACAATTTAAGAGCTCACGAGTTGAAAACAAAGTACCACTGTATAAGAAGTTTGATGGTAGACAATGGTGTAATAAAGTAGTCTAATATCTTTAAAAGAACCCTACGTATTCTGTAATAAAATGACGTCTTTCATAATTACTATATTTTTCAAATTGCATGCTAGGTCGGTACCTACTATATAGGAATTCAAACTTTAAAAATGCTCATTCAAAAACCTGCTTTACAATTGTCCTCTTTATGCACAGAGCGAACGGAAACAACAATATTCGCACGTAAATCGAAAACATACAATATAAAAGCAAAAATAATTATCATGAAAATAGAAAAGCTATATGAAAAGACCGAACGTTGTACAATTATTCTGATGTTTCTGAACGCGAAGCACGTAGGCAGAGCTCGGTGCAGCGTTCAACATACAGTTTTTATTTCACATACAAATATGTGTTAGCTTCAAGGGTTTTAATATAGTTTTTTTTTTGTTCGCCTTTATTATTCAGTATAGGGTAAACGGTCTTTGGAGATCGGTTGTGTAAATGATTGTGTAGAAGGTGTGATATTATAGTTGTTGAAGTTGGAGAATATTTTAGTATGGAGAATATCTGTGCTTTTCTGGCTCCATTTATTGCATTTTTTATTTTTACTATTTGCAAACCTACATTACATTTTTATTATTTGTTTGCATACAATCCTATTAGTTGCCCAAGTCACTTCTTATAATATCAGGTATCTAAATTCTAAGTATATAAATGAAATTGGCCCAGCGATTTCTCAACATATTTGATAGATGCCATTTTATGTGTGGTTAAATATTAGATCGCAAATTTAAATTTTATTGAAAACTGAAATTTGCCTAATATAAATGTTAGAAATAGGTATCACACGCGCATTGCCATAAAATGATCATGGATTGGTACCGTAACATTTTCATGAAGCAGAGATTCCAAAAAAAAACACAATGATTTTTTTAAACTGATTAATTAACAATGGCGCTAATCCATACTTAACAAAATAGTTTGTATAACAATAAATCGACATACTTACACGTTTATGATCTCTCTGATACTGGCTCCAATACCGAACAGAATGCCATTTGTAGAAAAGCACGTAAGACAAGCTCAATTGGATACCAATTTGGCTTGCAACCAGAGACAAAGCTTTGTCCAATCTTGGCTCAAACTATCGGTTTAATAAATCAGTGAGTACACTGTGAATTCATTTGACACATCCAACCTACTGAACAAATTCTAATGAATACTTATTCTCAACTCAATTACTTCGAAAAGATAGGAATGCGTTTTCTGCAGCAATTTCTAAAAATACTTTGTGTAATTCTTAAACTTAAGCTGTTTGCTTATAACGCACGACTATTCGACGTCTCTCTTTTAAAAAGAGAATGTATTCTTTATTGCGTGCTTCGGTTAATCCGCATGCAGGTTGTAACTAAATATACAAACTATTGATAGTTTTTTACTTGCATCTCTAGGAAATCTGGGATTCAATAAAATCTGGGATCATTCTGTTGCTCCAAGGATATTTATTTCAATTGCAGTTTAATTTTTATATAACCCTATAAAACGTCAGTAGTAATTCAAGATAAAATATCCTGCATGTACTCTATTTTCGTTTTTAACAATATGAGATTGAATTCTTGTGCACAGAAAATAAGCAACAAGTCTTTCTTTTTTTAAAGAATTTTCATTCGTCACAACATGTGTACAGTTTGGAGTTATGATACATATTACATAAACCGTCTCAACATATTCTGTTTATTCCAAGAATAAAGCAAAGCATGTAAAGTAATTTAGGAATTAAATTTTATTCTACCCCATAAATGAAATTATGAATGAATATGAATCTTCTACCCCATGAAACTCACTTATGATTATGTGAGCCTATTACAGACCAGGAGTACGCGTTATCTTGAGCTTCCTGTAATAGCTCAAGTGACTGCAGGACATAAAATCTTAGTTTCTATTCCTGGAATGACCAAATGGTGACATTGTTTCTTACTACAAAAGATTCAACCAAAATCTGGTAGTAGAAATTTAGCAATGTACCCTTCTACCTCCTTGTATTAAGAAACATATCCAACCGTTGCCTTTACGACCGATATCAGTCGGGTTGTGATAAGATATGGCGCCCAATCGGCAATTATTATACTAAAGGATTTTTTTAAAGACTCTGTCCGGCAATTGCGACTAGCACTTTAAGTTTAGTCATAAAAGTAACTAAATAAACTTTAAATAAAATAAACTTTAAATAACGCCTATTTCAGTCTATGCTTAATAGTCAAGTTTCGTAATATGACATAACATTATACATCAAAGAGAATTTCATCACTCGATTACAGCGAGATTAATAAGTAAATTATGCCAAACTTTCCAAAAACGACAGGCGCAAGCATCTCAGCAATTTGTGTCAGTGTTTATTTATTTATTTTATTTAAACTTTATGCACTAAAAGTGTACATGGGTGGACTTAATGCCATTAGGCATTCTCTAACAGTCGACCTTTAGGTGGTGCAGAAATAAATGTGGTAGGTGCATTGGAAGCAGTGTAGAAAGACGATAACTGAAAAAAAAAGAAATATAATATATAAACCAGATACATAATTTATTAGGTAATCCATAAATATATTTATACCTATAGCAGTCAGATAAATACTGCAACATATGAGTATATATAATAAATACATATTATAGATATCTAAATAATACTATACATATAAAAATACATAATTATATAACATATATACACACATATAAATATATATATATAAATACTTATATATAATAAACTATAACTGATGCGAATGATGTGCTGATTCCCTCAATCTGTTAAATAGGAGCTCTCGAACTTTCATTTTGAATGCGTAACGGTTGGTGGACATTCTGACTTCAGGAGGGAGCCTATTCCAAAGCAGTACAGCTTGAACTATGAAAGAAGAATTTACAAAACCAGAAGTGTGAGTAGGACAAGCAAGAAGTAAATTATGAGAAGAACGAAGTTCCCTTTCATGAGTAGAAGAGAGATATTGAAAGTATGTTTTAAGGTAATCAGGAGGAGAAGGGGCAGTAAGAATAGAAAAGAGAGTAGTAAGAGCACGCAAGCTCCGGCGTTGACGTATGGGTAACCACTTCAGTTCGGAACGGAAAGCAGATATGTGATCATACTTGCGAAGATTATAAATGAATCGAATGCAGTTATTTAGAAGTCGGTCATATTTGTTGAGTTGTTCTGCATTCAGGTCATAATAGCACATATCACCATAGTCGATTAAGGGAACGATTAAGGTCTGCACAAGCATTGTCTTGGTTTTCGGAGGCAGAAAAATTCTTGAGGCGATATAAGGCGCGGAGAGTACCGGTGACTCTCTGACTAACACTGGTAACCTGGGCTTGCCAGTGTTATGTTTCAACTTGATATAGTAAAGCTGACTTTACATCGAGACGTCTTCAAAGTTGCCAACTTTATGGAAAAACTTAATTATTACAAAGAAAACATGAATAATAGTTTATATCGAGTATTTAAATGAACAGCGAGTGACGTGGCCAGAAAACCGCCGTGGAAATTGGGTTGTCTAGTTTTCCTTAAGTAGTTTATTTAAGACTATGGCGTTACCTTTCTCATAGTGAGAAGAAGCCCATGTCCAACAGTGAGACAGTTTATTTACGGGGCTATTGATTATAACATGTTTAAAGTTACTCTTTTGTAAATTAAATAATGTATACTCATTTTCACTCATTTTCTGGTTCCAAGGTTTAAGTACTTCACTAAACCCGTTGGAAAATTGTCCCTGATGTTTGTAGTCGCTCTTTACAAGTTTAATTTCAGTTTGGAAAGTTTTATCGGATCTTTGTTACTCAAGCCCTTTTACTATTTGGTCACAAAAATAAAAAAATACTCCAGTAAATTTAATTATACCGTGTATTAAACTTAACAATACTCCAGTAAAAACTTATTAAATTATTCGAAGCATCTGGTTCAAATAATGATTTTGAAAATGAAAAGGCCAAATTCCTTGAATATAACTTATTTTTGATAAGTTGGACATTGATCATTTCTTAATGCATAAGCACAGTCAAATAAACTTAATAAAATATTTAACTAAAGAATCATAATTTCACAGAAAACTAGCACGACTTTTTTTGAGATTATGGTTGTCATTTGAGAACCAGCTTTAGTTTCATTTTTTATTTCTTATTTTACCTTTTTGAGATACAAAATCATGCTGTTTATCAAAAACAATCGCTAAGTATATAAAAAGAAATGTAAAGCTCAGTTATAATCTAAGTGTTTTGGCATGACTTAAAAACACTTGATATCTCAAAAAAAAAGTAAAATTTATTTTATATTTCTTGCACGTTTAACGTCACAACAAGGAAAGAGTCACATAATCGCGTTTATGTCATGAATGCTAAAAATACATTCAAAAGAAGTTTCGAAAGTTTCTTTCAAAACCTTTAATAAATTATACAAAAATGGCCGCGGTAATTGAAATACTTTTATTAAAATTTATGCGCTCATGATCCTTTTTAATGGGAGAAAGCAGAGTATCGAAAAGTTTCTAAAGCTGTGAAGTTGTGGCGATAAATTTAACGGCACAAAGATTTTAATAACATAGATAATGGAAGGTTGTCACTCTATTGGCTGCTCGATCTCTAGTTGTTTTAACGGCCGGACCAGAAAGAGGAAGGGCTACAATTTCATGTTGGGCCAGGAAACAAAAATTGAAGAGTAACTAATTATATTAGCTGGAAATCGCTAAAAAATTGTCGGACCTAAACTGTTTTCAAGTCGTGTGATCTAAGGGGGTTAGTGTATCGCCGTAGCTCTGTAAATGTATTATTCATTGTGATATAATAATTAATTAAAATTATTTTACTATACCATGATTGTAAACATAGCCAAGGTTGACGAAAAAATTACTCTTAGCGTTGAGCCTGACAAAGTGGTAACCTTTAAGTACCGACGTGTGCTCTGACAGACACTTTCAGAGTTCGGAAGTTCGAGTTTCATATATAAGCGAAGACGTACGAATCCTCGAGCAGTCGCCTTGTAGCGTTTATGGGGAGTGGCTATGGTGGTGCGTGCAAAGCCGGCGAGTTTTGATTTTTATAAGATTGTGGGTGGTCTGTCGGACCACTCGTCGGTACTTGTGTGACTATTTTTCGACTATTTTACGAATTATTATAGAATATGAATGGTATAAAAATGAAAAAGCCAGGTACTTCGGGTTTAAAAGTGGTAACCACAAACAAAAATGCCAGTAAAAAATATCAAACAAGGCTTCAAAATAAAGATTATGAAGGTTTTTTTGCGGAATGGCTATATTGGAGCTCAGAGTCCGACTGTAACGATATCGACGCAAATTTGATTGCCTTGGAGAGTGACTATGATTCAACATCTGAACAGGAAGGGTCTGACGGTGAAACATGTCTGCCTACAATGGAGCAAACTTATCTTGAAGACTGATTATAAGCTTTGATAGTACACACATCTTGGTACCTTGTGATTTTCTAAAAAAACAGTTGATTATGTGCTAAATTGTATTTTTTGTTGTGTACGTAATTACTAAACATTAAGAAAAACAGTATTGTTAAGCAAAAATATTGCTCAGTTGATTAATAATAATTACTAAATTAGAGGCCGTCATGTGAAACTTTATAATTAGTAATAAATATTATACCTGCTATATTTTCCTTTATTTATAATAATAACAAGATAAATAAACAATACATATTAACGGTTAATTTAGAAAAATAAGAAACAACTTAATGTTTATAGTTATGAAAGCAATGGTGGTCTGCCAGACCTCACGTCGGTACTCATGTAACTAAAATAGCAAGTCGATACTTAACCCCCCACGTGATTACAGCACGCACGGTCGTGCTCTAATTCAAGTAGTCCCATGTGTTTACAGCACGCATGGTCGTGCTCTAAAAAAGTCGTCCTATTGGTCGCGGATTTCTTACGTTTTGTTTTACTTAAACCAAGAAACGAAAGTAGTAACTATTAGAATAGTTCATATTCTATGCAAATAAATCGTTTTAGAAGGGTGAGGGAAACGAAACGTGCCAAAAAATATTGAAATATAATTATCTGTGTCTCAGTTGCGAAAGCGTCCGCCATTGTTGTGTTTTGTTCCGCGATCTTTATAATAAAAGTTGTCTTGTGGAAGAAACCGGTGAATATTTTATAAAGATACTTATATAGATTTACTCAGAAATAAATAAATATTAATTGTGAAGTGACATTATTCGTGACAGAGACAAGAAATACAGTGATAAAAGGCAAAAACTTTTAAGAACGGTTATTTCTACTCTTGAAACTTGCTATTTTCGTAATAGTTTTATGATAAATACTCTTTTAATAGTTATGAAAGACATAAAAGTACCCAGATTATTTATCTGAAAACATTTTTTAGCAATTAAATACTAGTATTGTTGTACGTTTTCACTGTTATCGTGTTTCAAATGGTAAATAATTCACAGCCTCAGTGTTCGCTACAGTAACATGGCGGCCCGGCACGGCGAACTTTTTGTTACGCGTTCGGATTATAATTTTTTTAGTGGCGTTACATTCATTTGTTACAAATAAATAATGTATTGTGTGAAAACCTAAAGGTATATGTGATAATGTTTTTGTATTTATGAACCAAACAAGTAATGAAATTCATTAATATGTGATGAAATGTTTGTGCGAACCAGTGAAAAATAACAAACTTCTAAGTTTGTAAGCTTGTTTTGCCGGAAAGGTGAGTATTTAGTAGTAATTTATGTTATTATTATCATAGCTGATTTTATAACCAACACAATGATATGCAATTTATGTGATATCTATATATTAAAAGAATTTGTGTTTTATAATACGAGTCGGCCAGCCCGTTCTACGCAACCGATTCGCATGATTTTTTTTTTAAATGAAAGCTCTCGCTGCATAGATTTGTCATCAAGCATTAGAAATTACCTAACTTGCACATTCATCAAGTTATATGCAAAAACAGTTTTCTCCCATACATTTTTTACGTTTTCGTAGCCGTAGTCAATGACTTTCTGTTTCTATATATCTGGTTCTCATTGAGGTAGGCGTTTCGTTATAGGCCTAAAACACGCGCTGAAAAGAGTTCTTTCATTTGATGGTATGCTCATTTAAATTGGGTAAGTTTGAAGGAAGATAGGTGTGGACATTGAACTTATTTTTCAATATTTTCCTATAAATTTCTTAAGATTCCATTGCTTTCTCTCTACATGGACCGTTCTTAATTCAAAAAAATTTTTATGGCATCTAAAAAGTTCCTTGCGGTAACTGCCAGGAAAAAACGGTATGCCTCCTTAAGGTGACAAATTATCACTACCTATAGTGAATTGTCGCTGATGGCAGGTAATATTCCCCGAATGTTACCAGTTAACCCTTAATATTGCGTGAACTGATCTCTGATGTTGAGGAATTTTCCTTACGTTTTATGTTAGGAAAATTTTTGTGTTTTTTAAATTACGGACTTTCTTCGGGCATCTTATTTTTTTTTATGTGGAACATATCACAGCGGTTCATAGTACAATTGTCATATAATTATATTATTACAAGTGGTTGTTATGGTAGAAATTGTAGTTTTGGTAAGAATAGTAGTTTTAAGAGAAAAGGTGGGTACTTTTGACAGCACCGGCGGTTTTGGTAGAAATGGTAGTTTAAAAAAAGGTAAATATGATAGTGTTAGTACGGATATTATATATAATATATAATTCGGTACAAATAGTAGTTTTGATAGGAATAGTAGTTTTGGTAGAAATGGTATTTAGGCATATATTGTAGTTTTGGTAGCAATGTTACTTACGATTGCTACCAAAGCTACCATTCCTACCAAAAGTACAATTTCGACCAAAACTATAAACGTCATTATTACATTTCTAAATTATGATGGATTAATCACACCCATACACAAAACAAAATAAATCGTGCTTCTCACAGAAATATTTAGCTGGATAACAGAAATAAAACCTATTTTCTTACTTATAAAAAAAAGTTTTTATCTATATTTTTAATTTTGATAATAAAATATTGACAAATAAAGAAAAAAGTGAAGTCAGCGTAAGTTAGTTAATAACCTAAGTTTCTGATTTAATAAAGTATTTTTTGTGAGTAGTTGTGTTCTCAATTAGGTATAATGATGGTTCTTGGAAGGAAATTGAAAAATGCTCAGAGAAAGTTTGAACAAAGAATCTTGTTCAATGACGGCCCTTTTGGAGATGTGGTACCGGATGGTCCTCCTACTGCAAAAAAATACGGGTGGAAACGGGTTCAGATTTGATTAATTCTACTATCAACAATTTTCAAGTGATTTCCATTCTTGGTGACGGTAATTGCTTATTCCGCGCAATTTCTTATTGTTTAGGTATATGGAAGTGAGAATAAACATTATGAAATTCGTTTGGCCACTGTTGATAACATTGTTAATAAGTGAGATGTATATAGTAACTGCACTGTTGGGGACGAAGCATATGGCCAGACTATTACAAATGCAACAGATTACAAACGTGTGATGGGTGCCAATGGACAGTACGCAGGGCATGCTAAACTTCAGAGTGTAAGTGAGCTATATCCCGAGTGTCAATTCAGAGTTCACCTGGAAAACAGCAATACGATTACTGACTATGGTACTGGCGAAATTGTTCATAACTTGCTATGTTCATATCTTGCTAATGGAAATAATGGTAGGGCAGCACAGTCATATTGAAGAACTTTCTTTCGTAAATGTTCAGTTACCTATACATATTATATACATCCCTATTGCGCGGCAAACCATTCAGTAATGCCAAGGTGGAAATTTCACGATACCTAAGGTGCAACGCAAAGCCAATGTTGTGAGAAAAGAAGTTTTATGATATACCTTTTATATTTTTGGTAAGAATATCATCTTTTTACTTATTAGATAAGGCTACAATGTACTCATCATACCTATATGTAAGAGCTTTTTTATAATATGCTGTGGAGCAGCACGGCTCCTCTAGTCTATATATTAAAAGAATTTGTGTTTTATAATACGAGTCGTCCAGCCCGTTCTACGTAACCGATTCACATGTTTTTTTTTTTAATGAAAGCTCTCGCTGCATAGATTTGTCATCAAGCATTAAAAATTACCTAACTTTAACATTCATTAAGTTTTATGCAAAAACAATTTTCTCCCATACATTTTTTACGTTTTCGTAGCCGTAGTCAATGACTTTCTGCTTCTATATATCTGGTTCTCATTGAGGTAGGCGTTTCGTTATAGGCCTAAAACACGCGCTGAAATGAGCTCTTTCATTTGATGGTATGCTCATTTAAATTGAGTAAGTTTGAAGGAAGATAGGTGTGGACATTGAACTTATTTTTCAATATTTTCGTATAAATTTCTTAAGATTCCATTGCTTTCTCTCTACATGGACGGTTCTAAATTCAAAAATATTTTTATGGCATCTAATAAGTTCCTTGTGGTAACTGCCAGGAAAAACGTTATGCCTCCTTAAGATGACCTTGCCTTACTTTCATACGGGTGTGAGTGTGGTGGTGTGTAAAGTTACACCCGATGTTAGTCAAATTATCACTATAGTGAATTATCGCTGATGGCAGGTAATATTCCCCGAATGTTACCAGTTAACCCTTAATGTTGGGTCAACTGATCTCTTATGTTGAGGAATTTTCCTTACGTTTTATGTTAGAAAAATTTTTGTGTTTTTAAATTACGGACTTTCTTCGGGCATCTTAATTTTTTTAATGTTATATTAGGTACAGCGGTTCATAGTACTATTGTCATATAATTATATTATTACAAGTGGTAGTTATGGTAGAAATTGTAGCTTTGGTAAGAATAGTAGTTTTGAGAGAAAAGGTAGGTACTTTTGACAGCTCTGGCGGTTTTGGTAGAAATGGTAGTTTCAAAAAAATGGTAGATATGATAGTGTTAGTACGGATAGTGGTTTTGGTACAAATAGTAGTTTTGATAGGAATAGTTTTTCGGTAGGAATAGTAGTTTTGGTAGAAATGGTATTCTTGGCATATATGTATTGTAGTTTTAGTAGCAAGTTTACTTACGATTGCTACCAAAGCAACCATTCCTACCAGCACTACAATTTCGACCAAAACTATAAACGTCATTATTACATTTCTAAATTATGATGGATTAATCACACCCATACACAAAACAAAATAAATCGTGCTTCTCACAGAAATATTTAACTGGATAACAAATAAAACCTATTTTCTTACTTATAAAATAAGTTGTTTCTCTATATTTTTAATTTTGATAGTAAAATATTGACAGATAAAGAAAAAAGTGAACTTAAGTTTCTGATTTAATAACGTTTTTTTTTGTGAGTAGTTGTGTTTTCAATTATAATGATGGTTCTTGGAAGGAAATTGAAAAATGCTCAGAGAAAGTTTGAACAAAGAATCTTGGTAAATGACGGCCCTGTTGGAGATTTGGTACCGGATCCTCCTACTGCCTAAAAAATACGGTCGGAAACGGGTTCAGATTTGATAAATTCTACCATCAACAATTTTCAAGTGATTTCCATTCCTAAAAAAATATGCTGTGGAGCAGCGCGGGTCCTCTAGTAATTATATTAAGGTGTCATAATTATATTTTTTCCGGTAACCTATGCCAATGAAAATTTGCAGCAACGTGACCCTTTGCACTTGTGGCACTTTGCCTTTAGTTTGATCGCACCTCAAGGGTTAAAGGTTAAGTTCTGATTTCATGACACTAAAATCAGTGGTTAAGGCCGACCGAGAATATAACAACTTCACCATTTGAACTCCATTATGATCTAGCAACTGTGTTGAACTTGTTGCGGCTATTAACCGGCTATAAAGAAGAGCAATCAGAAGCATTACCGTTTGTATGTAGGATCCTACTATCCTTATTTGGCTGGATAACCAGGTGTCATCGGTGTGCCAAGCTATGTTAAGCTGTTCGATAAGTTGGTCAAAACGATTCTGCAAATGCTATTTGGATTTATATGACTCTTCTATAGTCGTTCAGATTTTCACAGTAGATTTTTAGTTATAAAAATCGCATTTTAGCGTCTGCAACTGCATGTATTAAGTTTGTGTCACAGAAATAAAATGCTGCTTAACAAATCATTTAGCCGCTTTTGTTACTCTCTCCACCAAGTACAAGAGTTACTTAAGACGTTTTATTAAGAATATGCGTGGGAGTAATAGGACTAATATTTGTAAATTATATTCAATTTTGAACTAATCTTACTTCAATTATAAATGCAAAACTCAGCTAGGATGGACGGATAGATTTTTACTCTTCCACGCAAAAACTAATACATATATTCAAAGCTTAACAACAAGAACTATACGTATAAACTTAGAATTCAACATAAAAGTGAAGAAATTGACAGGGCAGAAAGGTCTGAGAATTCCTCGCCATCACTGGAATAAATAAATATTTACTAATGTATGTTGTATTGAAAAAGCCTTGAACCGTTACCCCAAGAACGGGTCGGGACAAAATCGAATATCGATGAAATCATGCGGTAAAAATCCCATATTAACCTATACACCGGTTTGATCTGAATCAATAGTATCAAAAATATGGCCAGAAACCAATCCCTGTACTAAAGATTGACCAAATCTCTTTGTAGCCTCCTAAGACGTGACATGAATATTCAATTGAGGTCAAATATTCACAAAAGCCGCTTAAAATAATACTACCCAATAGCTTTCGTAAAACCAGAAACGCTTTTTACCCTTCTTTTTTTACCTTTGGCGAAAACGGAAGGTTTTTGCTATAAGGCTATAATAATTCTCTTGGGTTGCTAAAATGTTTTGCGTCACAAAATTTCAAGTAAAACGTTCGGAGCTTATTTTAAGTAACTTTTGCCGAAGGTTTTAAAAACTAAAGGATAACATATTATTATTCAGTTTTGCCAGATGAATTTTCATATTTTATTTCATATATTGCTTCATCAAACAGCCTTTCTCATTGGTTGGACATAGAATTGACCTAATCTGTATCACAAAAGTATTGTTTCAGTTATTTTTTAGTTATTTATTTAGTCTATAAAAGGCTATGGCTCACGAGTACGATAGATCGATGACCAGACGCTCAGTGTATTTTGCTCAGTCTCCTAGGACTCTATCATAATGTGTTAAATCAAGTTAGCTCTGTAAATGTAACATCGACTTCAGGCATTTCATTGTATATTACTTTATAAATAAACCTCTCAATCTATTAAAGCGAATGTTTTTCATGTTTATGTGTAGTGTCGATTTGTTACTTAAGAACTAGGTCAAATAGAAATTGCGAAATACTTAAGTACTAAGTTACGATCAGAAATACACGGCAAAAATTTAAGTAAATCTAAAATGCATAGCTAATTAAATATTCCAAGACATTAACTTATTAATTTCCTCAAGAAGATAACCTTACACTTCATCATTTCAAACTTCGTAATTACTCGTTGAACAAATCTTTCTAACATAAATCACGGCAAGTAAAAATTAAATTAAAGGCCAAAGCTCCCACATTTTTCATTCAATTAACCACTCGACGCTTCTTAAATTTAACTTGATAACCACTTTACCCTTTTAATAAAAACTTAATCACTGTCCACGAAAATTATTTAGGGCGAAAAATCCGAGCGCCATTCTAATTCATTTAAATGTTCCCAAAATTTCGAGCCTTCAATGGCTCTATAAGGAAAAGTGTGTCAAATATTCTAGCACAAGTTTTTAAGTAGTTTTACTCGACGTGTTTAATACGTCTTTCGTGAACTGAAAATAATTACTGCTAGCCTTATAATTTATAGAGTCAAAGACCTCTTGTAAATGTTGTCTTGTGCAGGCAATAAAATATAAATATATCTCAGAACAAATGAAAATGAAGGCAAAGTTACGACTAAGGCATTTTACTATACACAATTTTTGTGGTAAATAGGAGTAATGGAAACCCGGTCACGCATGTTCTAAGTCTCAAAAGGACGGACTCAGTTAGGTATCCTTTGGGCCCTTCCTTACCGGAACTGAAGTTCCTCGGCATTCAGCCTAATTTATCAGAAGGAAGAGCGTGACCAATACAAAGTTGGCGTGTCGACGCTTAGGGATATACGAATATACACCGCTATTTTTTAATTAGTACAAAAAAATTAACAGGGCACTAAGTATCTTTAACTGATCATAATTATGTAGTTGAAAAATAAAAACACTAAGTCCCAAAACTGTCTCAAAACTGTCCACAAAAATACGTGATAATTGGTAAATGCAATACTAATACTATGACCGACCCGTGTACTATCATACCATTGATAAATTAGCCCCCCCCCGCCCCTCTGCGCCTGCGCCACGCCCCGACGAAGCGAGAAACAGTACTAAATTACTAGTGAAAGTCAGCGTATCTAATTTCGTTGCAAAACTTAATTGTTTGTCTACGTTTGCCCGACGCGATGGCCTATCATATTAGTTCATATCACGGGAGTATGTAGCTATGCTTCGTGCGTACTTTTTGAGTGGAAAAATCGCGAGTGCAGCTGTGTACCCATGGACATCGTATTGTGAGTGTACAAAAGTGACCGGGTCAGTGTCAAACAATTAAAACAGTGCATATTGGATGCTTTTGACAACGGTGGTGGACATTTCGAAGGACAATGGAAATACTTGTAAGTTTAGTAAATAATACGTACTTAAGTAAATAATAATTTGATGCAGGCGCCTCAAAATCGGTCTGTGTTCTCCACACACCTTGAGGAAGGCCTATGTCCAACAGTGGACGTCTCTAGGCTGACATGATGATGATAAAATAATTTGTTAATAGCAGATGATTCTAACTTCATAAATACGCCAAAATTACTCTTTTCTTTTAGTCCAGAACACCATCTTTTATTTTGATATTTGTTTGCTTTCTAATTACATACCTCCGTATTTAATTACTTGTTAAACGATAAATGTTACCGGTCCTACGCCCGAATGAAGCATGAAGGAGAGGGTAGAACTAACAAAATTAAAAAATAACTACCTACATTTATTATTTTTCTTCATTTTATTTTCTATTGCTACCTACATCATAAGTGCGACAGAGAGAATGCGAATGAGCAGGATGGAATATTATCAATGAATTAGTAAATGGATTGTAAAATATGACTATGATTTAAGTGAGATTTTCTACAATAAACAAATGATAATAACTTTGCTTTTTATTGATATTATGAAATTCTTACGTCACATATATGATAATAATATCTTCGCTAATCTGTCCTTAAAGTTTTTGTACTAATTAAAAAATAGCGGTGTATTTCATCAGATATAATTGAGTGCTGAGTCAAATTCTGTTCGTGTTGACATTTCCGTTATTATTTATACCTTCCTTCCTTATCTGCGTCGTTTAATAATGTTTATCTTATTATACATCCTCTTAGCCAACCATTTAAAATATAGCCGTGGCAAGATATGGGCATTAGTGGGTAGTGATTGCGTTGCTGCGGTACTTTTGTTCCACAGTTTAAACTGTTTGTCTTGCGTACTGAGAAATGTTTTATTTCTCGCTTCCCTCTTAATTAGTGGGTATTAGTGGTCGGGTTCGCTAATGGAACCAAGCGTGTAATGGTCACAATTAAAAGGGAGCTACTGTGAAGGGCTCTAAGTCGTTTATTGTTGGAAGGTAGAAACTTTGCGGGGGCGTTCAGTAAATATTCTGTGTATATCTGTAAACATAATTTATTTGCGGAGGCACCGTTGCGAAACGTTCTCAATGTACGAACGAATGACATCTTTACCGTCAGAGAAACGTTTAGCTTATTTCTGTAACGTTTTGAGATTTTTATTTTACCTTTCATTTCTTTAATTCATTTCGTTTGATGGTAAAAATTTTACTTCACAATTTTCTGTACGTCGGACATTTTGAGATAGTGAAGGCTATTTTCGTGCTTAGGTCACAGACAAATAAATTCAAAGGTCATCTTTTGTTTCACTGTTCTAAATTGGAATTGTCGTTTCTTCAAATGGTATAATCAAGGACATGATTTGCCATATCTTGGATGTAATTTGGTTGCGTTGCATTGTTTTTAATATTTTTTAAATAATATAGAACATTTATACAATATAAGGATGTTGGTTGCTGTTCGGTATCATTAAGTCGGTTTCATAATGTTGTCTTAAGGTCCAGATTGCCAGTTTGTGTAAAGTGGTACTTACTACAGTACTCTAGTTACTATAGCTCGCACTTATTTTCATCATGTCAGAAGGACTCGAGCATAATACATATTTTAGCGGCCGCAAAAAGCAATCCTTTGCCTAATATGTGTACGTTAAGTAGTAAGATCTAATATGAGGACACCTCCATGTCTGAGAGAACAACATACGAGTATAACAACTTAACAACATACCCATACTCAACATACGAGCATAGGTATGAGTTTCAATTCCGTAACATAGGTTATCCACAATTATGTTCTCGAAAAACATGTGAATTCTTCTAACCCGCTCCTGGCCTGCGTGGAGAGCTATATACTAAACCTTCTCATGGTTAGAAGAGGCCCGTACTCAGCTGTTTGTACAAAATGCTGATGATGACTAACTATTGAATAATAGTTAGTGGAGCGGACAATAGCGGAGGCCAGGATATGGATATCATTAAAAATATGTGTGATTACTAAACTATAAATAAATAACTTTAATTGCTATAAATATCGTCAGACCACTGTGTGCCATTTGAATTGTAAATAATTGCATATTTATTTATTTATTTTATTTTTACACTTCCTGCATTTTTAATGCAAAGGCGGACTTAATGCTATATAGCATTTTCTGCCAGTCAACCTTAGGGTGGTGCAGAGATGATTGTCGCAGGTGTATAAACTACAAAGATTGAAATAGTAATCCAACATTATACTACTTTTATATTATATATAAATATTATGTTAATACATACATATTATATAAATAATACATACCTATAAATAATATATAAAATGAATATATACTAATACATACGTATATTTAATACACAGTGTAACAAATGTAAGAGATGATGTTTCTATGGTCTTTCAAGTGACAGACAGTTCATAATACTGGCGCACCTTAGCCCTAAACGTGAAACGATTCGTCGCCATCCTAATCTCGAGAGGGAGCGCATTCCAGAGAAGTACAGATTGTACAGTGAAAGAAGAATGTACAAGGCTTGAGCTATGAGAAGGACACGAAAGAAGAGAATTATTAGAAGACCGAAGATTTTTGTCATGGTTGGAGCAGCGGTATTGAAAGTAAGGAGCTAGGTAGCTGGGGCTATTAGATGAATGAAGAAAAGTGAAAAGAGTGGTCAACGCGCGCATATTACGACGCTGACGTATAGGTAACCATGACAGCTGTTTACGATATGAGGAGACATGGTCATATTTACGGAGATTGAAAATGAACCGAATGCAATTGTTGAGAAGTCGGTCAAGTTTATTGAGTAGATCTGCATTCAGGTCGAGATAACACACATCACCATAGTCGATTATAGGAAAAACCGAGGTCTGCACAAGCATTGTCTTTGTCTTGACAGGAAGGAAATTCTTCAGGCGATAGAGAGAACGCAGGACACCGGTAACATTTTGGCAAACGCTTGTAATCTGGGGTTGCCAGCTAAGTGTAGCGTCGATGTGTAAACCGAGATCTTTAACGGAAGGACTCAGAGGTATATTGGTTCCATTAAATGTTACCGGTGGAAGCGATGCCAAGTCCAGCCTGTTTATAATTCTAGAGCTTCCAATGATGATAGCTTGGCATTTCACAGGATTGACGCATAAGCCGTATCTCTCGGACCAATCGCGAATTCTTGCCAAGTCCCGGTTCACATCATCGATCGCATCCGGCAGATCCTCAGTTTTGGCCTGCGAGTAAAGTTGCAGGTCATCAGCGTACAAATGATACGAACACTGAAGATCAAGGGTAATGAGATTTATAAACAGAGAAAATAAAAGAGGAGAGAGTATGCCACCTTGTGGAACACCAGCCTCAAGGTCTCGCCAACTCGATGTAGCCTCATCATCTCTGACAGACTGCTGACGTCCACGAAGATATGAAGAGAACCATTCCAGTGCTTCGGAGGAGATCATAAGATAGGATAGGATGGATAGTAGGATATCGTGACTGACGGTGTTGAAGGCGTTTGAGAAGTCTACCAGGACCAGCACAGTGATCCTAGTGTCCTCCACACCCGCCCTCACATCGCCAGTCACTTTGAGCATAGCTGAGACTGTGCTATGCCCAGTTCTGAAGCCGGACTGATAGGGACTGAGGACATTGTGTTCATACACAAACTGGGACAGCTGCTTATGAACACAAGCTTCAAGGACTTTGGAAAGGAAAGGGAGGATGGAAATGGGCCGAAAGTGACTAGGAGTGACAGGATTAGTGACTTTAGGCAGTGGCCGAACATATGCTTTCCGCCAAATTTCAGGGAATTGCCCAGAGTCAAGGGAATGGTTTATTATGTGGGTAATAGCAGGGAGGAGGTGGTCCAGGATGGTGATAATCATAAAGCGGCTGACTTCATCGCAACCCACCGCTTTAGATTTGATTGAAAGGATAATCTTTTTGATCTCAGCCTCAGCAACTGGAGAAAAGCGAAAAGGAGTTATGCTTGGTCGAGCTAAGCTATCTATGTAGTCCACCGTTCGACTCATAGTCTGACGATCAAACTTTGGAGTGGAGACAAAATAAATGTTAATGTCGTCAAGGCTAAGGGCCGGCGGTGGATCCACACGGCTAACCCTACCGATACCCAGAGTCCTTAGGAACTTCCAGATATCGGTAGGGGAAGAGGAGGAAATGTTGTTGAAAATGTGGCTTTGTTTAGCATTTCGTATCATTTGATTACAACGATTCCTAGCAACTTTGTAGAGAACCCAATTTTCATCGCAACGATCCCGCTTGAACTTGCGGAAAGCTCGGTCCCTGCGCCTCATCGCCATCTGAATCCCACGTGTCAACCAAGGTGCGGGCGGTCGCTTCAATTTGATTCGCCTTACTGGGGCATGAACATCGTATAAGTTGATTACGACATCGTTGAACACTTTCAATTTCATATCAACTGTAGCAGCTACCTCAAGAGGTACCCAATCAATTTTTGACGCATCCGTATGCAGATTATCGGTGTTCATACGTGCAAAGCAACGCCTGTACAGTACTTTGGGTTGGGGTTTAGGAGGCTTGAGGACATAGGAAATGTAGATCAGGTCATGATGGGAGAAACCAGGAGCAGGATGTTGACCGTGAGAGGAAACGAGGGAAGGAGCCGAGGTGAGAATCAAATCCAACCATGTGTCTTCACTGTTGGTATTATGATGTGTTGCATTCAGAGGTAAAATGTGAAGGCCAACAGATTCGACAATGGAGTGGAGTTTTCGGGAACGATGGGAGTTTGGGAGCAGGAGATCGGTATTAAAATCACCCATGATGACGTGATGCTCGTACTCAGACCCTAAAGATTCTAGAACCAATTCCAAATCGGTGAAATAATCGACATTAGGGGGACAGTAAATTACGCCAAGAACGGTCCGCGCTCCTTTGACACAAACCTCAAGGAAAAGAAATTCAGCAGCGATGGAAGAAGAAGAAGCTATAATTTTATAGGGGAAGTCACTGCGTAAGTAAATGGCAACACCACCACCCCTCTTTCCAGTGCGATCATTTCGGATAAGAATGTAGCTAGAAAGGGGTTAAGCGGTGGAAAGAAGTTGAGGTTTGAGCCAACTCTCAGAGACCAGGACGGCATGAACGTTTGACTGTGTAAACGCCTCCACAAGATCACTGTAATGACTTGGCAGACTTTGAGCGTTAATGTGGCAAACATTTAACGAATTACGGTGTCGAAGACTAAAAGTTCCACGAATAAAATCGCCAAGTGTGCCTGTCACCGAACAAAAACTGTCGTCGTCAGACAAAGTAGAAGAATTATTTGCCGAGTGGAAAGATGACTCATCATCAGATGCCATAGAATTATTTCAAATGTATAAAATATATATAACAATAAATTTAATAATAATATACTACAAAAAAATAAAAAAAATTAAAGAACATATATAGCCGGTGCAAAGAACACATCTCTGCACCACCCGCCAGCTGACACCAACACAAGACAATAATACACAAATTACACATTAAATATTTTAACAGTTACAAAAACAAAAACAAGCTGTTAAGAGCGAAAACATGATTTCGGAACGCAACCTTTATCAATGACGTTTAACGACAACTGTCAAAGTGACAATTCTGACAATGTTTGTTTTGATTGAACTGTTGAACTTTGAAGTGCATATAACTAAATAATTACCTACTTATTTAGAAATTGAAGTTACTTAAAGATTAGTTACTCATAAGATACTTTGTGGGTAAACAAAAGTAAACAATAAATGTACCGCACAACAGTCAGTGGTACGTTCCTTCCAAGAAGATGCAATTTCAAGACATAAACACGAACTGAATTTACAAACACGAAAAGAAAAAGGAAAATAACTAATTACGCCGGGTCGATGATTTAGTATTGCTTACTGTCGTGACGCTCTCCGCGCCAGGTCGTACTGCAGGCTGGGAATCACTCTTCGACTGCGGATATTTTGATATTAAAGGATTTAATTCGTCCATAGAAGTGATCTTGATCCGTGTGCCATCCGCCACTTTAATATTAATTACTCCATCCTGCGTCCAACACGCCCTGATGCCAAAGTGCGCCCTGGCCTTGGTGAACGTAGTCTGCCTGGCCTTGGTTAAAAACTCTTTAACCGTAACAGACGAACCCTTCAACTTCGTCTTCGCCTTCCAGACTGCATTCTTGACGTCCAACCTGCTGAACCTCACAAGAATGGGACGATGACGTTCCTTATGGATGTTCCCAAGCCGGTGACAGGCCTTAAAGGATGCTGGTGTAACATCAGATATGCCCAACTTCTTCTTGATGATGTCTGATACAACAGCGGGACAGTCCTCATCATTAACTTCCCGAATGCCTAAGAGGATAATAGCCTTACGTCGGTGCCTGTTCTCTATTGTGTCTATCATCCGGGAGCATTCATTTATCTGTTTACGGAGTAACCCCAACATGCTGAACATAAGCTCCCGGAAGGTCCGGAACTCCTCAGCGACTTTGGAGACAGTGTCTTTTGCAGGCCCGCTACTCTGGATCTGGGCTTCAAGTTCAGCCATCCTCTTGGTAAAGCTTTCTTCGAGGCTTCTTTGTGCATTTTCAATGTCAGCAAGCTGAGACATTTTAGTTCAGTGTAGTAAAGATGATTTTGTGAAGTGTGCCGGTGATCAGCTGGCAGGTGGTATTGCTAATAGCAAGTGAATTTGTGCATGGGATGTTTCACAAACGTGAGTAGTAATAAGTTACTGTATATTTCACTGAATAAAGCTGTTATAAGTGCAGAATTCAACTATTATTATATTTTTATAAAATTTTCGTAAATTCGCCAATGTGTTCACTTTTAACACCTACCCGAAAGTCATATCTGACATAAAAACTGTTTACTATCGACGAGGTAATAAACCTAGCCCATTTGTGTCCTAACCAATCAATGCGATATATCATAACAATAAATAACTGCGCTTATCCGTATTAACGGGTATTAACATTTTACTACACAATTATAAATGCGCAAATCTATCGATTATGCCTGTACTGCTAAGCCACAGAGACGATTTAAATCAAATTTAGCAAAGACATAAATGAAATCTTGATTTTCTTACAGACTTATACCCGAAATCTAAGGGGCTGCAACAAGAGATGAAAGTTTTTATGACATTTGGCACACACTCACACTTAATCCAGTCTTACGAATATATGAATTACGTCCTTTTCAACGTGGGACGTAAAATTAACATGGTGAAACGTGGATGTAATATTACGCCTATGCCTACCCCTTTGGTAGCACGGACTGTTTCCGCAACTCCACGTCCTGGCGTGTATTTTGTGCGGGTGGAATTGGTGTTGTCATTCGAGCCACCCCAGTTCTTCGAGGAAGGCCAGCAGACTCTTGATGTGGCCTACTGCTTCCCTCAGGGTGCTGTGTCTGGTCAGGTACTGCTGCCTATACTGTGAGACCTCAGGGCAATTGAGGAGCAGGTGGGCTGCCGTCTCGTCTGCTGCCATACAGGCTCTGCACTGCGGGCTGTCGGTTTTTTAAAGTATCCGTGTCCTGTGTAGGCGGCCGTGACTGTTTGCAGTTGTTGTTTGGACAGCCGGAGGACTTGTTTAGCTATCTTACCATCTGCTGCCGGAGTAGCCTCCTTGGCCTAGCTGCCTACATGTTTCAATACCAATCCAGGACTGGTTGTGCTGGGTCCTGGTTCTGTTTCTTACCAGGTTGCGATAAAAACCAGAAGGGAGCGGAATAATGAGGCCCTTCTTCTGGCAAGTACGTCGGCTGCGTCATTCCCTCTCGAGTCATTGTGGCCCTTGATCCATTGCAGTGTTAGTTTGTTAAGTTTACCTACCTCTGTTAGTTTCTGGTGGCATTCAAGTGTGAGTACCGAGGTGATAGTATGGCTTTTGAGGGCTGCGAGGATCCTAATGGATCGTTCTCTTACCGCCTACCCCTTTGGGGATACACGTGTGAGTCTATAAAAAGATTACAAATGTAATGTACGCTCTTCTCATTTCTCTTCGCCTTAAAATTTGGTATCCCTAAAATGCTTATCGGCATAATATCCAAGCAAAGTGACGATCATAATCAGTAAGATTATATAACTAAACCATTCAAACGCAAATGATATCTAAGGGCAGGCGTAAGTCGTTACTTATAATTTATTACAGAATTATTGCCTTACCAGTTTCCGCTCGAGACCACATCATGTAATGTATAGGAATATACACATTATAAACACCAAAGTGTGTTTGTTTATTTGTCCTTCTCGCAGATCGCAACAGAGAAATGTTAAAGTATACGTTTTGTGTGTCAAGATTTAGTAAGATTTTAAGATTTAATTTTTTGATTTTAATAAATTAGCAAGGTCGAAAGTAACATAGGCTAATGTTTACCACGCTAAACGAGTTTGTGTGTACCTATTGTCCGTGTAGTGACGGATTAAGAATACAATCTGTCATTACCTCTTTTTAGTCTGTGACTATCGTTAAAGTTGACTAAGAAAAATACACAAAGCAAATAGTACCTATCCTCGGCAAGAGACGATAGATTCAACACCAGACCCTACATCAACTCGTTTGGCCAGCGTGGTATACGCCAAATCCTTGTATTGGCTCACAAGCTATTGTATCGCATATTAGTCGGCTCTTATTATGAATTTATTCCCACGCGGCTAGAGCCGCAAACAAAGTCTAGTATTGTAGAAATGTCTGAAAGCAAATACAACTGTGAATTTAATTAAATAGAGCAACGTGGCGTTAATACACGAACTAGCATCCAAAATGAGGTTGTCTTCATCAATCATTGCGGATCTTAGCTGTTTGCGAAGTTTTAATCACAGTAATGGCCTATAATATTTTTGATATTAAGGCGTCTGTAGTTTAGCCTAAATATTGGAAATTCCGTTTTATACGGTTAATGTTATTATATATAAACTATTTCTGGTATACTAAGGTAATTTTTCACAACATGTCTATATTCTACAACTATATTTGAACTTTCTTTTTTTCTTTTCTTTTTTTTTTTAATAATATAATATATAAAAAATAAGAAAAGAAAAGTCCCAAGCTAAGCAGAGCTTGTGTTATCGGTACTAGGTAATGGATAAACATACATATATATTTTTTTTTTTGTAAATACATACATATTATTATACATAGGAATTTGTTGTACGTAAAAAACGAGTATTAAAGCGGGTAGACAGTTATACTTGCTCGTAACACTCATCCACCCGCAATACCCTCAGTACGTAGCTCCTTCGATGTATGTTTTCCTTATGTGGTGTACAATAAAGATTTATCTAATCTAATCTACGTACGTGAACATTGCGCTTGCAACAGTGCCGAAATATCGGTTACTCAAACAAAGGTACGTGGTATAATTATATCCCGTAAGACAAAATAACTAGATTTTGCCAAACGTCTAAGACTTGTGCGTGAGTGAATTTTTGAAGACTTCATTTTGTATGGTTTAAATTACTATGATTAGTTTTCTCAAGCAAAATCCAATTTTCACCACTGCTCATTCGAACCTTAGCTAACTTAGATTGACGTCATCGAACCATGTCTTGTTAGAGATATAATGATCTTTTAAAATTTGTTTACTTTACATTATCTTCGGCGAGAGTATTATCATCGTCCAAGTTCTATCCCGGTTGCACCCAAGACTTTTTCGTCTTAGAGTCCGGGGTCCACTTTCTGGTCTTAACGTCTTTAAATATGTGATAAATAAATATGAAATAATAGTGCGTGTGTGTGATTGTGTACACATAGTCATGATCCTACTAAGTACGTGCCTTTTAATCAACCCTTAAATCACACACAAACATACATATTTAAGAATTTTATTTTCTGCAATCTTAGCTATGGTGGTCTTGTCTTCGAGTTCGACCAAAGAGGTTTCCAAACAAACAGGTTATTTATTTTTATGTTTTTACTTGACGGAAGTAGATTGTGTCCGTCTATTCGAATTTCGTTTTAGTATGTCGTCACTTCCGTTTTGAGTGCATGAAAATAACTCGGAATGCATTTACTTGGTGTAAGTTTTAAGTATTTTCTATAGAAAATGACATGATAAAGGGCAGTATAGTGTCTTGTTTCAGTGTTATCTCCTTTCTTAATATATAAAATCCTTGCGTTACTGACTGACTGACAGACACGCTACAGCCGAAACTATTGGGCGCAGGAAGCTGAAATTTGGCATGTATGTTCCTTGGAAACCGTTGGGGTGCACTAAGAAGGGATTTCCTGAAATTCCCACGGGATCGGCAAAAACGGGTAAATTTAAAAAAAATGCAGGCGTAGCTGCTGGCGTCCTCTAGTATGCAATAAGATGAAACTTTTGCTTAAAAAGTTATGCTGAATGTGTGGCGATAGCCCAGTGGTGAACGTAACGGACTGTCGAGACGATGGTCTCGGCTTCGATCCCGGGTACCGGGCACACACCTCTGACTTTTCGAAGTTATGTGAGCTTTATAAATTAATTATCGCTCGCTTAATGATGTGCCCGGTAGATGGCAATAGGCTAGCCCCCTATTACATTGGGACCGAAACATAACTAGCGAAGTGTGGGTGTGTAATGCACCTCTGCCTACCCCTTCGGGGATAAAAGGCGTGAAATTATGTTATGCTGAATGTGTGTAACATTGACTATATTATTATTTTTCCATGTTTGTTAAATAAGAGTGAATAAAGAGTTTTGGCTAATAGAAAAACTTACATATATAACATTCAATAATTTTTTAAACCAATAAAAAGTATATCTTTGCAAACAAAGATAAACAATCGGTTTATAAATGACGAAATTCTGATGAAATAAACATAAAAAAGCAATAAAATTGGGACTATTTTATGTGGTAAGGAAAAATTACCGACAATTTTTTTAAGTTCTTACGGGCAATATTTCGTTCCCGGATCAAAACATCAAGGATATTTACAACTTATAGCTACAATAACTCATAATACAATAAAATATATAATATATGCTTACATAACTGTCAATAAAAACACGTTTATTTAATTATTATTTACCTCCTGTTGCCTGGTTGATAATCGTTGCCTGGTCACGACTGAATAACCGGAACTATAAACAGGCCTTAAGTTAAACGATGCAATTAATACATTCTTGTAATTATATAATTATATAAGGGAGCTGTGGAAAATCAAAAATAAGTGGGTGAATCAAGCCTGTATAGGTTACAATACTATTCTGTTGACCATTTTACTAGTCAAACTACACAAACATTTGTCGGTTAGAACTCCATGCGGGCGTTTAAGTATTGGTTTTCCAATAATTGAAAAATAATAATAGAAAAAAACGAAAGTATAAAACACAGTGTTTTTAAGTTTCTGTAATTATGGAAACTATAACAACGACAGAAAACATACACATTTATATGCAACTGACAACAATTTTGCGTGTGGAAGAGCCATGCTGGTTATAGCATGAATAGGCCAGTCCAACGAGGTAACAGTATTCCTACTGATGCGTTTCGTTCAATAAGTAAGAGTTGTTTTTTTCACTTTCTCTGGATAGCGTATGCGACTGCTGATCGGAGGTCCCGGGTTCGAATGCCGGGTCGGGCAAAAGTGTTACTGGGTTTTTCCGAATTCTCAGTAGCAGCACGGAGTCTGGTGATGTGTCCGGTAACGGCAATAGGCTCGCCCCCTATTACGTGGCACCTAAAAATTCATGGCGAAATGTGGGTGTAATGTTACACCTCTGCCTACCCCTTCGGGGATACAGGCGTGAGTCTATAAAAAAAATATATACAATGTGTGAAAAAAGAAAGGTGATCATAGCTTCGTCCCTTCTTCCTTTCCTTATTTTTCCTTTTAACAGACAAATTGTGCCTATCCTCACAGGCGTAAGCCTATGTCATTCACTAGGTTTCTACCTATCAGCACACACAAAAATTATAGCATAACATCTCTCTCTTGCGGCGTGAAAGAAGGAAAAACTAACACACTTTCGTATTTATACTATTAGTATGGTTTACATTTCATATATAAGTATTATCCTTACGCATTCCTTTGAGCAAGGCCGGTGTCCGCAAGTTTTTCAATACGTATATGGAACAGTTACGGCACGTTCTCATAAAGCAGCAATAGGTGGCGGCGGCAGCGCTTTAGATGTCTATGGCTCGTTTCACACTGACGCGTCATAAGCCGCGCCGGAGTAGAGCTTGACATGTTTTGTTTTTTATAGTAATAGGCGGCAAACGAGCAGACGGATCGCCTGATGGTAAGCAATTACCACTGCCTATGGACACAAGCAACACCACAGGAGACACAAGTGCGTTGCTTCCCCTTGGGGTTCGAAAAAGGGATAGAATAAGGAGTGGGATGAGGGAGAAGGGATAAGGGATAGGGCCTCCGGCACTCTCGCTCAACGAACGAAACGCAACAGTTTAGGTACTGTTACTTTACGTCGATTTTCTGTGAGAGGGTAGTACTTCTCCGGTCGAGCCGGCCATGCTGAAATCAGCAAGGCTCTTCTACCGTTACATTGAAATCGCTGCCAGGCCACTGGTCTTCGTAAACCTAGACAAATGACATTCGCTTCTTATTTCTGCTTTCGCTAACGCTTGGTTGCCATGGTTACATAAGCCATTCGTTTTTAGTTGACCACAAGACATATAGAAAGCCTATGTCAGTTCCACTGATTTTTGAACTTAGCGAATAGTGATATCGCTGATCGAATGCAACTTGGCTACAGACCCAGGGCGTTTAAGTAAGAAAACTTGGCAATCTCACGGTACGTTTAACGAAAGTTAGTGAAAAGCAACAATAATGCGGAACCATTGGTGCGAACTCGCAACTCGTGACCGGATTTAAACTTGACTTATACTCGTAAACTGTGGCTGTAAGTTTATATCGCTGTGGTTTATTTATTCACTAGCTTATAACCGCGGCTCCGCATACGGATAAGACTATTATATTTATTAGACTATTATAGTATTATACCTAAGTAAAACATACACATTCCTTTTAAGCTAGGGATAAACATATGGGAGTAAAAAGCCATATTATAGTATCTTCTTGGGTTTACGCGAATGTTACACACTGAAATTAAACTACAGTTTACGGATTTTATCGCGATGTATTGGTTTCACAGAGTTATTACATTTGAAACGAATGATCTAGAAACTACATTTTTTATTTATTACTAGCCAACGTTTCTACTTTCTTACAGTACTCCACAAGTTTGTCCCTGTTTTTTCCCTGCATGATTCGTGCAACACTGTGTCTGTCGACGTCCTTTCCTAGTTCTTCCTCGAGACTCATGAGATCCACAGCGTGAACAGGATAGCACAAGAGCAGATGTTCTAGCGTCTCTGCATGGACGGGCTCACAGATGCACGATGGATTTTCCTTACACTTGAATCGCGTCAAGTATTCTGAAAATCCACCGTGCCCAGTCAAAGCCTTAGTGATGACCCCGTCCAGGCTGAGTTTCCTGATCGTAGTGTACGCGGCCACCGCATCCCCGAAGAACAATTACATCGTAGCAGCCGTAGCACTAGTGATGTATCTCCGATTCCATTCGTTAAGCGTCCCCGAATGGATGTGACGTCTGACGAATGAAATCGGGCACAGATTGAACGTAGTCCGGAGCCCTCCTGCTACACTCGGCCGCCTCTTTAGCCAGCTGATCCACCCTTTCGTTGTCTTCTATCCCTGCGTAAGCCTTTACCTAGAACAGGCTGACTAGCTTGTTCTGGCGAGATGCAGATGTTAAATTATCTCTGGCTTTCACCGCCAGGGGGTGAAGGCAATTGTGGTTTTTCACCGACTGCAAGGCCGCCATCGAGTCGCTGAAGATATCGAACGACGATGACGCGCTCTTATTATTCTCCTCAGTCGCTTTGCATATCGCCAGAAGCATTCGTTTATCGTTTTGAAGGCTGGTGATGTGCCCGGTAGCGGCAATAGGCTCGCCCTCTATTCCGTGGGACCTAAAACATCATGGCCAAATGTGGGTGTAATATTACACCTCTGCCTACCCCTTCGGCAACTCAGGCGTGAGTCTATAAAATACAATAAAAGTTTATCGCGTGCATACAGACAGACAGGACGAAACAGTGACTTCATTTTATAATAAGTATATAGAAAAGCGTTAAATTTTTCTCTGCTATGCAAAATCTGTATATGTTAAATTATTGCGTTATTGGTGGACTGATAAACAACGCACAGCTCAAATCACTGTGCTCAAAAAGCATTTCCGGAAATTAATTCCTGGGTTTAGGCAAAAAAGGTGTATTTAAAAATACGTCTTGGGTTTTTGTTGAAAATATGAAATAGAATAGAGACACCTAGCTATAAAGAATCGGTTGGATTTATTCAATACCAGGCTTGCAATTTTTAAACAAACGACGCGACGTCTATTTGTTTAAAGAATGTAGGCGTAGTCAAAAGAGTTTTTGCTCTAGACATGTTTGTATACGAAATACGTGTTTGCTATGGACACAAAACGTTAAACTATAACAGACCAATGTTTTTTTAACAAAAATAACATTCTGTATCTTCTGTCACCACTTGCATTTTATTTTTGTTTGTTGTAAAATATTTTTCATACGACGCTTGTTTGAATAGTCATCAACCTTATAAGCTCGTAATGTCGCAATGGTAAAAAAAAATATCAGGCGCTTTGTGTTCTCATTTGCCATTAAGATTGCGGAAAAATAATGCCTTTTTTAATAATTTTATTTGTATATTATATTTTTTTAAATTAAACATGGAAGTCAATTGTTACGAAAAATTTAAAACTTTGTCTTTAATATGATGGGATATGGGATAAAAATGCATTTTTACATCAGTATAACTAATTTATTATTGACTAGCCGTTTCCCGCGGTTTCACCCGCGTCCTGAGGGAACTACTTCGCGAACCCGAAAAACCCAAATATCTTACGGACCCCTGTCTTTTCTAAAATAAAATATAGCCTATGTTACTCGCAGATAATGTAGCTTTCAAATGGTGAAAGAATTTTTAAAATCGGTTCAGTAGTTTTTGAGTTTATCCATTACAAACAAACAAAAATACAAATTTTTCCTCTTTATAATATTAGTGTAGACAACAATGAAAACAAAAACGAATGACATATTTTACATACTTTCACAGAGTTCGACGCGCGTTCGAAATTAAACGTAATCTGCTTAAAAGGTGCCCGTGCTCACCTGCTTCGTAATATTATAACATAATCAATATTAAAAAATCTGTTTTTGACTGATAGGCAACGCACAGCCAAACGACTCGGAAGGGATTGGGCAGTTACTAAAATTAAAATAAATAATGTGCAAGAGTAGCTGCGGGCTTCCTCTATATTATATAGTTACAAAATACATAGTAGTTACCGATTTATTCGGAATTTGTTGGACTCAAGACAGGGCACAACCTCGGAGTAAATTTCAACTGGACAGATTGGAAACTAAAAGGACTTTCAGATTAGGCAGCTGTAGTCAGTCTAGACCAACGCACAACATGTTATTTCATAGAATAGGACTTAGGACGCCAGGTTGTCTGGTAGCCATCCTACTTACAGATGTATTACATTGCTTTCGCATGCCTTTGTATAAAAGTCTCTGCGTCACACGACACTTGAGCAGTTTTAATACGGCAGGGATACGGTTGCAATCCGTGAACAGCCATCTAATTTATAAATACCGTAATTTCTAATGTTTTTGCCGATGCCAGCTTCATTTGAGTTTAAATATGAGTAGATAAAGAATATGTGCAGTTTAATTATCTAATTGCTAACAAAGTACAGTTTCTATTTTGACTCTACATTGAATTATAGATACGCATAATATGTATTTCAAACAAATGTTAACTATGAATCCGTCGCACATATTTCTATTGTGCGTAATTTATATTACCTTCACTTCCCGTATTGGAAAGCGTTTTTCTGGCATTAATTTTTTTTCATGCAGCATTAGTATTTCATTTAAAACCTTGTTCTTACTTTCGAAACTACTGCTATAAAACTACCAACTCAATTTATACTTATAAAACTACCTACAAAGCAAAAAGCCTCATTCTTTACAATACGAAGCATCACATGACACGTTGAATGCCGCCGCTATAAAGATGCGATGCTATTGTACCTCACGTAGTTGTTTCACGGAGGCGTATTGTGTAGTCAGGCAAACGTCACTACCACGTCCTGTTTCCGGTAGGCTGCGCTTCAAAACTGCGCAATTCTCGCTTGCAGGGCTGCAGCTAATTTTCATACTGTGACTTAGAAATTAATAGGGTTTGAATTGAAGAAAATCAAACTACAGCTTAAGGGTTCTATCGCGGTTATTGGTTTTACTGACATTGCAGATGAACTGAATGGTTTAGAAACAACATTATTTATTTAAATCAAACGTTTCGTCTTCATATTTTAGTTATCAAACTAATATTTTCTGGATACAGGGGAGCCAGTAATATATCTAATCGTAAGCAACAATGTCAAGAAGATGGATATATTTCATTAATAATAAGCCATGTATTTAGCAAGAAAATGTGAAATGTGTGTGTTTACTAGCCGCAAAAAATGGGAAGCTAAAGCAAATAGGTCGACTGTATCTCAGCAGATGACCATATTACGTAAGCTGAGCCATTGATTCTTTAAATATTGTATTTGCCCAGGAACAGTGTTTACAGAAAATCTAACAAGTTGTTTTTAAATTATCTGTAACTTTAAAGATACAATGCCAAGAAACACCGTTAAAACCTTTGTCCAGTGTCCGGTTGGAAAGAGTAAAATGAGGCAGCAAAAGTTAGGGAGTCTAAGGTCTCCCTTACATTGGGCATGTGCGTAGCTGGAGCGGGCGCTCGGTGTGTGCTCTGCGTGCACCCGGCGTTCATTCTGTAATATGATGTGAATTCGGATGCCTAAATTGTGGTCGGCCTGGCTCATCAGTTCATTATACGCAAAACAAATTATTACGCGGGAAAAGTATCGAAGCAGATACAGCCTACTCCCTTAATGGATAAGTATATTCCCTTGGTGATATAACGACAAGTTATTCCTTTCGAAATATTCTGAACTAACGCCTAAAACTTGGTTAAGTAACCTAATTTGGTAATAGTTGTACGTGCCACTCGATTGCTACAGTCCTCAGGGATTCATAGACATTCACAGTATTACTAAACTTTTAGGTATTGTTATAAATAATTGATGACTGATGTCAACCAGGGTGAGGTAAGAGTGGCTCTCGAGCAGCTCAAGAACAACAAGTCTCCAGGGGATGACGGAATCACGACAGAGCTCTTAAAAGCAGGTGGGACAGCAGTTCTGAAAGAGCTCGCGAGCCTGTTTAATTCCGTTATCCACCAAGGCCTAACACCTCAGGCGTGGAGTGGGAGTGCGGTGGTTCTGTTTTTCAAAAAAGGTGACAAAACCCTGCTGAAAAACTACAGACCCATCTCACTCCTGAGTCACGTCTACAAGTTGTTCTCGAGAGTCCTAACAAATCGCCTCGCCAGAAAACTCGACGATTTCCAGCCACCAGAACAAGCCGGGTTTCGAAAAGGCTTCAGCACCGTAGACCACATCCATACTGTTCGGCAGATTGTACAGAAGACCAACGAATACAATCAGCCGCTGTGTATGGCTTTCGTGGACTACGAGAAAGCCTTCGACTCCATCGAAACCTGGGCGGTTCTGGATGCTCTGCAGCGGTGTCGCATCGATTGGCGCTACATCGAGGTGTTGAGATGTTTGTACGACAAGGCCACTATGACCGTTCAGCTTCAGGACAGTAAAACCAGCCCCATTGAGTTGCGTAGAGGGGTGAGGCAGGGGGATGTAATATCCTTGCCTTTAAGACGCTAGACTGGACTGGACGGGGCATAAACATTAATGGCGAGTACATATCCCACCTTCAGTTTGCCTACGATATCGTTATCGTGGCAGAGAGCCTGGAAGAGCTGAGCGAGATGCTGCACAGCCTAAATGGAGCCTCTCGACGGGTCGGTCTCATCGCATGAACTTGGATAAAACCAAGATTATGTTCAACGAACACATTCTGCCGGGACGGGTTTATGTCGACGGATCGATGCTCGAAGTTGTTCAAGAGTATGTCTACCTTGGGCAAGTGGTCCAGCTTGGTAGAAACAACTTCGAGAAAGAAATCGACCGCAGGATCCAGTTGGGTTGGGCAGCGTTTGGCAAGCTACGTCGAGTTTTCTCTTCGCCCCTACCGCAATGCCTGAAGACCAAAGTCTGCAACCAATGCGTCCAACCTGTTATGACGTACAGTGCCGAGACGTGGACACTCACAGTAGGACTAGTTCACAAACTAAAAGTCACGCAGCGAGCTATGGAACGGGCTATGCTTGGCGTCTCTTTAAAGGATAAAATCCGAAACGAAGTTATCCGACAAAGAACCAAAGTTACCGACATAGCTCACAGAATCAGTAGACTCAAGTGGCAGTGGGCTGGCCATATCTGTAGAAGGACTGATGGCCGATGTAGCAAGCGTATCCTAAAGTGGAGACCACGTCTCAGCAAGCGTAAGGTAAGGCGGCCCCCGGCTAGGTGGACCGACGACCTGAAAAAGGTGGCTGGGACAGACTGGGTGCGGAAGGCTGAGGACCGTATACTGTGGCGCGTGTTGGGAGAGGCCTATGTCCAGCAGTAGACTGCGATAGGGTGATTGATTGATTGATTGATATAATTAATTAGGGACTTTTTGTTGCCTCAAATATACTTGGCGTGAGTAGATTATTCTATCATTTACGAAGTTGTAATTAGCCTTCACTCTAGTTACGAGTTTAACGTTCTCATATCTAGTAATATTAATTTAAATATTATTTGGTGTTCGTATTACATCGTATTTAATGTTCAGTTGTCGGTAAATAATTAATGAAAACAGTTTTATGAATTTCTTATATATTATAAGAAGTATCTATTAAAAATCTTTTAATGTATACTTATACCTTAAGTATACATTAAATTAAATGATAGAATAATCTACTCACGCCAAGTATATTTGAGGCAACAAAAAGTCCCTAATTAATTATATCAATCAATCAATCAATCACCCTATCGCAGTCTACTGCTGGACATAGGCCTCTCCCAACACGCGCCACAGTACACGGTCCTCAGCCTTCCGCACCCAGTACTAATTACCTACTTCGCTGGCTTATCGACCCGAAAGGCTTTAAATGTAAACGGTTTAATCTAATACTAATTTCGAATAAGACATGATTAATGTTATTTTTCTAGGCAAGTCTCAGCACTACGTTTTGTAGATGCAAATTAAATACTTATATTTGAGAATGTTTTTCAAGCTCTGTCATGATTTTTATAATTACTAGTTTAAGCACAAGTCCGGTGCATCTTCCTGGACTTATATGAGTTCCAACCTGTTTAACGTATATCACTAGGGGATACAAAGTATAGCATATAGACATGTCAAAATGTAGAATGAACATTATATTTTATTGTACATTATAAGCAAATTTGCACATAAGGCACGGCTTAGAATTATTGTATTTAACACTTTGTCAGGCTCAACGCTAACAGTAATTTTTTTTCAGTCAACCTTGGGGTGAACAGAAATTTTGTAAGCAATTATAATTATGATAGTATAGTCATGGTACAGCATAATAATTTTGATTACTTATTATATCACAATGACTAATATATTTACAGAGCAACGGCGATACATTAACCCCCTTAGATCACACGACTCGAACGCAGTTTAGGTCTGACATTTTTTTTGCGATTTCCAGCTAATATAATTAGTTACTCTTCAATTTGTTTCCTGGCCCAACCTGAAATCGTAGCCCTTCTTTTTTCTGGTCGGGCCGTTAAAACAACTAAAGGCAGCCAATGGAGTGACAACCTTCCATTATCTATGTTATTTAAATCTTTGTGCCGTTAAATTTATCACTACAACTTGACAGCTTTAGAAACTTTTCGATACTTTGCTTTCTCCCATTAAAAAGGATCATGAGCGCATAAATTGTATTAAAAGGTTTTGAAGGAAACTTTGGAAACTTCTTATGAATGTATTTTTAACATTCATGACAGAAACACCATTATATGACTTTTTCCTTGTTGTGACGTTGAAAGTGCGAGCAAAATAAAGGAAATATTTATTTTTTTGGAAGCGTTAAGTGAAAAAAAAAACGTACGATTTAAGACTATTCATCCCAAATCGTACTGCTATATCCTTAATTCGTACTTTGAGATCTATTCATTGGTATACAGTATTGAGAATCAGCATCATAATCAACAATGTGTTATTAAAACCAGTAGTAATTCTTAACAAATTCGACACATGGTCTTCGCCAATTCTCGGCAATGATCGCAGTTATAATCTTTGGTTTTGTGTTGGTTCCTGCACAAAGTTCATGTATTGATTGGATCATGGTTTCTTCTATTTATCTTCTTGACATAATGTGCAGTACCAACAGCCATTTTCATCTTGTTCTTGTTTCTTTTTCTTATTTTCCTTTAGTTTTCCTTTAGATGTCTTAGTAGTTTTACTTTTCATAGCACCTAGATTCTTTGACACATTCTTCTTCTTTGACTCTTCTATTTTACCCTCGAGTTCTTTTTATAAGGGCTCTCTGTAATAACAATAACACCTGTAGTTTTTCTTTTCATTTGCCTCGAATTTCCTGGAATAGCACGTAATGGAGATATAGTTTCCAGTATCGTTCTAACTGACTGTGCTGTAAAATCCTCTATTATTGGATCTGAAGAACATTCTTTATTTTACTCTTCTAGACATTGATCTTGCTGTTCCAAAGGGTGGATTCTTGATACCTGAAGATTTGGAGACATAGATTCCTCAGTCTGTTCTTGCACAGAAATCTCGTTAGATTGTGGCACACCCGTGAAGAAAGCCTATTTTGTTCTTATTGTATTTCAGTTGTTAAATTCTGGGCGATTTCAGCCAATTCAGAGTGGGGAGATTCTGGAAGACTTAAATTAGCCTCTTCAAGTACGACATATTCCTCATCCCTGATCTTATAGCGATTGCAAGGCCATAAACCGCAACATTCGAATCCATGACTACCTAGTTCTGCTTCCATTTCCTCGGTCAAATCACTCGGACGTCCAATTACTTTACGTGTATTCAAGCCTTTTAAATAATAATAATAATAATAAAAATGTTTATTCTCTTTCACAAAGGCTATGAAATCTTACAATATAAATTAAAGTTCAAAAAAATAGATACAGCTTGCACCTTTGTGAGAGACTGGTATCTGTACTAGGAGAATCCTGTCAGACAGAATACCAGGCCCCCATAACATAGAATAGGTGGATACTAATGTGCTTCATATAGATATGCTTTTAATGTAACATTAATCTATATAATTATCATAAACATGCAAAGAGAAAAGTAGCTATTTAAAACAAGAGAAATATATAGGTATGTACAACCATTTTAAGGGTGTAAAAAGTGTGAGTGTGTATGGATTTGTGTGTGTGTGTTTGTATGTGAGAGAGAGTGTGTGTGAGAGAGTGTGTGTGTGTGTGAGTGTATGTGTGTGTGTGTGTGTTTGTTTGAGGGTAAGTGTTTGCGCAATTGTGTGTTATAATAAATGTAATAAATCTATCGTACTGTTTTAAGGAGGTCTTCGGTATTCTCGTATGTAAGTGAGTGCAACCATTGAGTAATTTTCATTTTACATTTGATTTTAGTGAGGGAGTTAATCGACAAAATTGAATTTATTTTATTGTAAAGGTGACTTCCCAAGAAACAGAACCTTTTTTTAGACAAACAATTTTTGTATAAGACGGTTGGGCAAATTCTGTTATCACGACGTCGATCAGTAGGCTTAAATGTGTTAAAATGAATATCGGAGTGTTTTTTACCCGATTGCGCGACGCAAAGGAGGGTAATGTGTTTATCAGTCTATGTATGTATGTATGTATGTATGTTTCTATGTGGCGTTCTGGAGACCAAACGCATAGGCCGATTTTGATGATTCTTTCGTCAATCGATTCGTCTTGACCTTGCGAGTGTCACTAAAGACATGACAGTTATCAAAATTCACCACAGCGTCAACCTGACACCATATTGTCAAAATGAAAAAAAAAAAGTCGATGAACTATGTCATGTGGGGTGTCGTTGAATAGGTATTTTAAAATCATCTTTAGGTTCCATTTATCATTTCATTTATATTCATTTAAAATAATAGTTTAGGATATATAACGATTTAAAGTTGTTTAACAAAACAATCATTCTCGCTTATTTTGTAACTTATTGATTTAAATTTTTACATCAAGTATGAACGATAAACAAACAAAAAAGCAGTGAATCAAATTTAATAAAATAAAATAAAAAAATTTTTTAAAGAAAAACAAAAAACCCGACTGCGTAAAAAATAATTAAAAAAATACGTGACAAAAATAACTTAAATAAAAACTAAAAAGAAAGAAACAAGGCTAGTAGTTTAGACTTTAGAATTCTAATGCAGAACAGAACGACTCACAGTCGGGGCCCCTTGGAAACATTTGATTAGTAAAATTTGAATGGGCCCCGACTGTGAGTCGTTCTGTTCTGCATTAGAATTCTAAAGTCTAAACTACTAGCCTTGTTTCTTTCTTTTTAGTTTTTATTTAAGTTATTTTTGTCACGTATTTTTTTAATTATTTTTTACGCAGTCGGGTTTTTTGTTTAATACTGTATTTAATATATATAATTGACGCACAGTTAATATCTTGCATTCATCATATAGGAGTGTAGTGGGATGATAGAAAGGGAGGAAATAGGCAACTTTTAATACGGCACGTTGTGCACGTTCGAGGGGTAGGATTATGGTTTTAGATGCTCCACCCCAAACTGTTATACAATATGACAGTAGAGACTGAAATAGTGCTACATACGTATTTTTTATTATTGTTTTGTCAGCAATACGTCTAAGATTTTTAAATATGTATATAATTTTACGAATTCTGGGTGTTAAGAGGTTAATATGGGCCTTGAAATTCAGATTTTGGTCTATTATAATGCCTAAATATTTTATGCTACTTTGTGACTGTAATTTTGGACAGATGCAGGAGTCATAAGCATCGCAATCATATCGGTGAGCAAAGATTCCCTGTAGATCTTCCTTTGGACGATTGTGAGATGAGAGCGAGATATGCATATAATTAGTTTTGCTGATATTAAGTGTCAAAACATTGTTGGAGAGCCATGAAGTGACAGTGTTAAAGCCCAACCGGGCGTATTTGTAAGCTTGTTCCCATGTAGCAGCGCTAAAGAGTAGGGCAGTGTCATCAGCGTAACAAATAACACTTCCATTCCTCAGGTGAAGATCACACAGGTCATTTATAAAGGCAAGGAATAATGTAGGGCCGAGTATACTTCCTTGCGGAACTCCATATAGGACCTCAAGATCGTCACTCACCCAATCACCCACTCTGACTCTTTGAGTACGGTGAGTAAGGTAACTACCAAAAAGTTCCAACGAAATTCCTCTTATTCTTAACTTTTCCATCTTTTTCAGTAGGAGTGGTGTAGAAACCGTGTCAAAAGCTTTATTCAGATCTAAGAATATGGCTAAAACCTTGTTTTTGTTCTCCAGCTAATTTATAATATAGTCAGTTAACTGATGCACGGCATCATTCGTAGATTTACTTTTTCTAAATGCAAATTGACGGTTAGATAGTAAGTTTTTAGATTCGAGATATTGTAATAACCTATTATTAAGAATCTTTTCCAAAATTTTAGAAAACGTAGGTAATATTGAGATAGGTCTATAGTTGTTGACACAGTCTCTATCACCACTCTTATGAATTGGCTGTACAATGGCATGTTTAAAAGATGAAGGGAAAACGCCAGTACTAATAGAGAGATTGCATACATATGCAAGAGGAGGTGCCAGTATATCAGCAAACCTTTTAGTCACATAGCCGCTTATGCTGTCATAACCAGCTGCATGGTCATTCTTTAAATTTCATATGAGTGTTTTGACTTCGACTTCATCCGTTGGGAGTAGTACGAATGAATTTAAGATTGTGTGGGTTGGCACTACATCTCGGTTGGGTGGATTGTTGCTTTTAATGGATTCTGCTAAGTTGCAACCTATGTTAACAAAAAATTTATTTATGGCATTGACAGACCTCAAGGGATTTCTCTCACAGATAAGTTGCAAAGCTGGTTCCTTTACTTTTTTACATCCAGTTATGTTTTTAATTACCTGCCATAGCTTTTTGTTGTTATTTTGAGCGGCAGCCAATGCGGATCTATCATACTCACGCTTGATTTTCTTTAAAAGATCATTGCAAAAGTTACGGTACCTTAGGTATATAATTTTGTCGCTCTCACTATGAGGGTGCTTTTTAAGTTTTAAATGAAGCCTATCTCTATTTTTAATGCATCTCAGCAAGCCTGGTGTGGTCCATGGTTTAATGATATGTTGACGCCTAGATTGTTTTTTGTAGGTGGTACAATTCTTTAAAATGCTTGTCACAGAGGTGATCAGGAAATCTGTTGCAGTATTTACCTCATCCATCAAGTAAATAGGACTGACATCAAAACCCAAAAGTGCCGAATTAAAGCTATCGTAGTCCACTGATTTGATCAATTTGTTTGTCATAAAATTAGTAATTGCGGCCTTTAAACTTAAGATTATAGTATAGTGGTCTGTGACAGTTGTGGTAGTGACAAGGGATTTGGCAAGTTGTTTTGTTTTAATTATAAAATGGTCCAGGCAGGTCAGAGTGTGAGTTGGGGTATTAAATGCTGGTAGCATACTGTGCGATGCTAGTAAATTTAGATAACTTTCTGCTCTGGAGTCATTCGATGAAGGGGATATGTCTATATTAAGGTCACCAGTCAAGATCAGAGTTTGGTATTGAGTGAGGTTAATAAGTTGTTTGTGCAGAGATTCTAGAAATATATTTATGTTTCTTTCACTCGGAGGGCGGTATATTGCAAGTATGGCTGTATTAGTATTTACTATGATTAATAAGCAATTTGCATCTAAGATAATGTTTGGTTCAGTTATAATGTACTTATGATTCATCTTGTAAAAAACTACGACGCCCTCGTTTTGGGTTCTATTACTAAGAGTTTGAGCTGAAATGTATCCTTCAATAGATGGCAGCAGCCAGTTACTAGATAGCCAACATTCTGTACAAATTATAATATCCCAAGAAACCTCGGAACTAGACAGTACTGCGATAAAACTATCAATGTTACGTTTAATACTTCTAATGTTTTGTGTTATAATGTTAAGTAAAAGTTTACCCTTATTTAAGTATGTTTTACATTCGTCTATTTTGCAGGTGGCATAGTCTGCCACAGACAGGCTGTCTAATTCATTTGTTGTTGTTAGGAAATCGAAAGTTAATTTAAATAAGATTAAAGTACCAACAACTATAATTAGCAGAAGTTAAATTTGGGTTGCAAAGTCCCATTAGACCTGTTTGCCTGTCTAATAAACAATGGAGTGTGTATTGGATATAGCTAAGTAATCTATGTCTTTCGCCTGAAGGAACATTTAACAGTATAAAAATTATAAGATATGTTTTATTATGTATGCTCAATTGAATGTGTTGATATAGGTTTATGTACGTAACCATGACGTCACATTTGAAATTTAATCGAGATAACCTTATACCAAGGTCACATAAATTACGATAAATACTGCGAATGTTTTGTTGCAATATTTTAAGGCAATTATGAGGCGTCCGTAACCGTGCTTTGCATTGGTTAGGAGTACAAAATATAGGGACAGAGACGTTAAAGTCTTCGGTATTGCTTACTAAAACATTAGTTGCCACGAAAAATTGCAATAATATATAACCGTGTCACAAAGTTAGATACCTGTAGGGATCGCAGAGATCGTACCCACAAACCACTGCACATAGGTACCGCCCGAAATATAATAATGAGCTGCATATTCATACGTCCACTCCGACATATTGAGTTAAATAAATATGTTCTAATGGTTACATGAAAAGCAGAAACGCCCATTATACACTTACCTTTAGATATAACTACGGTGCTAGGAATATATCCACTAGCTGCCGCACAATCGTTGCACTCACTGTATAAAAGAACACGACACTCATAATTACTTCTATGATTCGATAATACTTTCATAAATAGGTTAAGAAATGGTGTACAACTCGGCATTTGTGTTTTAGAAACATGTCTTCGGTGTGTAACAAAAGATTGAAATGTGTTTTTAGTATAAGGTTGGTAATAACTAAAATAAAAAATATAAAACGTAGGTAAACTTAAAAAATAATAGAGGATGGCTGGCGTAATTATAAGGCATGAGACATACAGGGTACATTCACTATCAACAATAACAAACAATCCTAATTTTATATTCAGTCATATTTTCCTCAGTGTAGCTAGGTCCGCTTCATTTCTTATCTGCTCACGGGTGCCGCCATCGACTTTTCTAATGAATATGCGACCATTATTAATCCAGCAGTACTTCTATCCATGGGTTTTGACCGCCTCGCGCGTCATCGCGTACAATTTTCTGTCTTTGCTAGTTAGGCTCTCGGTTATATAAATGGGCATATTGGGTCCTCGATGGCCAATAGTGTCGGAAGAAAGAAATGAAGTCTAAATGTCGGTATCGGTATTTTAAATACACGACAAACTTCACTGAATTTTAAGTCCCCATTGCTAGATTGTCTAATCGCTTCTTCCATATCTTCTTTACTCCAAGAATAATATTGTCTTTTATCATGTTGTTCTAAAATAGAAAATAATTATCTCTAATATGTTTTTAACTTTTGTGTTTATTTTTCCAAGCAAAAATCTAATAAAGCAACTTGTTATAAACAGTTTAAGAATTGGTATATTATTATATTCACATTCATAAATAGTTTTCCTAAATCATACCAGTACGTTTTAAGAACTTAACTCAAGTTCGAAATAGGAGCAAGAGCCAAACAAATTAAAATTTACCGCAAAAAAAATTTACTACAGTTACGAGTATGATAATACGTCAGATGAAATCGCAAAGATACACATTAATGCGTATCAAATCGTAAAATAGGTTATACATGACCTTACGAAATGTGTAAAAATATTACAGTAATAGTTGAAATAACTTAGTTTTTCAATATTTTTGTCGAGAACAGCTGCACAGGTGTTATCTGTCAAAATAGCCGACTGTTATTTATATTTTTGTACACTAGAGGCGCTGATAGCTGTTACCAAAGCCAAGTTATAAGTGGAGTACGAATTTGGCGTAAGTACGAATTAGGCAAGTTTACCCTATATGCAGATTACCTAACTAAAACGCGCAAAGAAGAATATAAAAAGATACATCTAAGGTCTGCCTGACTGCCTCGTTGGTTTCGCGGCATAAATGTGCGCGTGGGATTGGGAGGTCTCGGGTTCGATTCCCGGGTCGGGCAAAGTGTTATTGGGTTTTTCCGTTAGGAAATTCTCAGTAGCAGCACGGAGTCTGGTACTGTGCCCGGCACGGCAATAGGGCCCTCCCTATTACGTGGGACCTAAAAATTCATGGCGAAATGTGGGTGTAATATTACACCTCTGCCTACCCCCTCGGGGATACAGGCGTGAGACAATAAATAAAATAAAAACATCTAAGGTTTTTCCGTTATAAGCAAACAGCTAAATTCCTGCATAAAATGCATTCCTTTCTTTTCGAAGTAATTGATTTGAGAACTAGTATTACAATGCATGTCTCATCTTTCTAGTTGAGTAGATTGTCTGTGTCATGTTATGAATTCACAGTGTACTCACTGATTTCTAAACCGATAGTTTGAGACAAGAGTGAACAAAGCTTTGTCTCTGGTTGCAAGCCAAATTGGTATCCAATTGAGCTTGTCATACGTGCTTTTCTACAAATGGTATTCTGTTCAATATTGGAGCCAGTACCAGAGATATCACAAATGTACCGTATTTCGATTTATTCTTATACAAACAATTTTGCAAGTATGGATTAGCACTGATTTTATTTAATCAGTTTCATAAAATCCATTGCATTTTTTGCAAACTCTGCTTCTGCTAATACCATGTCATGGCAATGTTATGGCAATGCGCAGGTGACATCTATTTCTAACCTTTATAGGCCATCGCAATCCGCTTGCAATTCGGCAAATCTTAGATTTTAAGAAAATTTCAAAATGCAAACTAAAACGTTACCACATATAAAATGCATCTATCAAATATGTTAAGAAATGGCTGTGCCCATTTAATTAAAATGGTTAGGGACAAAGAAGCTGATATTATAATAAGTTATTTCCCAAACTTATGAGATTGTATGCAAACAAATAGAGCCAGATAAGCACAGCTACTCCATACTTCTGAAATTTTCTTCTCCTTCAGAACAATTCGCACTATTACAATCACTTACATAACCGATCTCCAAAGACCGTTTACCCTATACTGAATAATAAAACCAAACAAGAAAAAGCTTTATTAAAACCCTAAGGGCTAACACGTATTTGTAATATACATAAGAATGGGAGGTATCGAAGTTTGTTTGTAGGTAGAATCGGTCCGGAAATAAAAACTGTTTGTTGAACGCTGCACCGAGCTCTGCCTACGTGTTTAGCGTTCGGAAACATCAGAATTGTACAACTTTCTGTCTTTTCATATTGCTTTTATATTTTCATGATAATTATTTTTTTATATTGTATGATTTCGAATTTCGTGCGAATATTGTTGTTTCCGTTCGCTCTGTGCATCAATTGGTCAGTTGTGGAGTAGGTTTTTGAATGAGTATTTTAAAGAAATTGTTTTTAAATATGTCGCGTAATTTGAAAATATGGTGTATAAAAAGAAAAAAAAATATCGTAGAACGCGTACGGTTCTTTTAAAGATATGAGCTATATATTATAAGATTACTTTATGCCACCATTGTCTACCACCAAATTTCTCTATATTTAAATGGTACTATTTTCAACTCGTGAGCAATCAGTGCCACCATTTATAAATTATTGCGTTGAATGATAGAAAAGTAGTTTTTACATTTAATCAATGTTATGGACACTGTTCTCACTTGCATGCTAAGAATTAAATATATTCTGTTGATATTATATGCAATAAGTTATATTATGTAGACTATCGACAATTTGGCATTCCAAAGGCTAACCTCAACTCAAAGCATATTTTAATAAAATATCCCAAGTATCTTCGTTAAGTGCACACTCAACGTTGCACAAAGGCCTTAGACGTAGTGTCACCTAGGTAAGTTTCACCTCCTATAAAATCTATACATATTATTATAAAGTGAAGTCCTTCTTTTCTCCTGCCGGTGGAGGCAGTGCAAGGACTAGAATTTCAACCATACTTCTTTTATAGGTTACCTTAAACATTGGACTACCGCTGTTTCCATTAATATTTTGATTCTTACTAGACCTCATCGGCGCGACTCCACCCGCGTGAATTATACACCTAAACCTTCTTAAAGAATCACACAATTTATTAGTGAAAGCCCACAATTCCTTTAAGGAAATTTTTGGTATATCGCTTTCACGCAGACAGACTCAACGCGGTGGGGAATTCGTTTGATAGTATATACATTGAAAAATTTTGAATAATAAACCGACAGAAATAAAAATATAATAACAAACCATTACTACAACAAAACGCGTTCACCGGAAGTATATCCCAACAACTAATCCGAAAGAGCGAAATATTTCTTACGCTCGGAATTGGTTGAAAAATACAACATTTGAGGCATTCAGCTCGTTAGGAAACACTGCATTCATAAACAGTTGGCAGTGTTCCAGTGCTGAGAACGACTGTAGAGTGTTCGCGAGTCGATGACGGCGCAGAAACGTGACTAAGAGAAGATGCATCAGCACTGCTCTCTGAGATCACTACCGACTTTGTGTGTTAAATTGTTGTTTCAAGTTTCTGAAGATCTAACTGATTTACTCACAGTTTTACTGTTACTAAGCTGAGCTAAAAAGTAGGTTGAAATTGAGTGAAATTGATGAAACGGCGATAAAGCAAGATCGAGGAGGGACAGGGCCACCTGTCAATCAAAATATATCATCATCATCACCTAAGGCGCTACAGCGCGGGGTGGGCTTTGGCCTTGTCTAGAACATCCATCCATACCGGTCTATTTTTGGCTTTCTCATTCCAGCCTCCAAACCCAATCGTCAAAATATAAGCTATGTATTAATGTACACGAGTGGAGCCTTGGGTGAAATTCTAGCTTCAATTGCTTTACGTGAAAACTTTGTGAGGTGGCACTCACACAGTCGATCGGATTTGGAGTCGTTAAAAAATCAGAAAAGAAGGATTTTAATAGCCGTTTGGTTATTGAAGTAATCAAGATGTTAAATTATATATCATCAAATCTTAGAAATTTATTGATAGTAAATATGAAAACGAATATAAAACTCAATGCTAACTAGTACACAAGATGAAAAATTTACAATAGAAATACGATGCCCTGCCAACTTGAAACCAATGAAATTAGCATTCGTCCAATCAGAATTTCTTGTTGTTTTTACAATATAATAAGCTGTTATATCAAATACACCTGAAACACAGTACAATACACTACAGTATCCTCTGTAGTGGCTTTTTCAATGGAGTCTCGAGTTTCATTAATTGATTCGTGGAGTTTTGCAATAGACGGCCGCGCGGCGGTACGTATTCTTGAAAGTTCAAGGACGTGAATTTTATTAATAGCCATTGTATCTATGTATACATACATACATAGACTCACGCCTGTTTCCCGGAGGGGTAGGCAGAGACTACGGAATGCCATTTGCAACGATCCTGACATACCTCACTTGCTTCACTCACTCGCATCAAGTTTCTCATGCATGCTCTTCTGTTAAGGGTACTTCTGACTTGTCCTTTTTTCAGGATGTCTCCAATTTCATCCCCCTTTGTCCTGTTCCATTCACACTTGCCTTATATATCTTCTTTGTCAGTCTATCGTCATCCATCCTCTCCATGTGCCCAAACCATCTTAACATGCCTTTCTCAATGCTTGTCACTACATCTTCTTTTACCCCACACCACTCTCGTATCACACAATTCTTTACTCTGTCGGTCAAAGACACACCACACATACTTCTCAGTGCTCTCATTTCTACAGCATTTATTTTATTTTCAAATCTCTTCTGCCATACGCAACTTTCACTACCATACATAAGGGTAGGCACTAACACGCCTCTATGTACAGCCAAACGTGCCTTTTTGGACACGTTTTGACTGTTCATAAACGCTTTCAGAGCTCCATTCACACTATTACCTGCATTCAATATCTGCTCCTTTCAATATCTTCTTCATTCTTACCATCTCTTGTAAACAACGTTCCTAAGTAAACAAACTCATTCACTTGTTCCACTCGCTGTCCATCGATCAAAACATTACAAGCCGTAACGCATTCCTCCTTTTCAAAAACCATAACTTTCGTTTTACTTACATTCACTTTCATTCCTTTCCTCTCTAACGCACCATGCATGATTGCTACCATCTCCTGCAACTCCTCCGCTGAAGATGCAAGTATTACCTGATCATCAGCATAAAGGAGGCATTTGACGAGTAACCCATTCATCCTTAATCCGCAGTCACTATGTTTTAAATCTTGCAAACAACTGTCCATGAAGAGGTTAAACAGCCACGGCGACGCTACACATCCCTGTCTAACACCTTTCTCGATGGTAAACCAGTCAGTGTATGCCCCGTTTATCCTCACACAAGCTCTAGAATCCTCATAAAGGGATTTCAGAGCTCGAATGAGGCTGCTGTCCACCCCATTCATTGACAGCACCGACCACATTTAATTCCTCACCACTTTATCGTAAGCCTTTTCCAAATCCACGAATGCGCAATAAACCTTTTGACCTTTGGCCAAAAACTTTTCGGCTATGCTTAGCAAGGAAAAAACCTGATCCGTGCATCCCATACCCTTTCGGAATCCCGCTTGTACATCCCATATTTTCTTGTCGGTTACTTCCATAACTCTTTCAATAAGTACCTTTGCATACAATTTGCCAACTATGCTGAGAAGGCTAATGCCTCTATAGTTTTTGCAATCTTGTTGCGAGCCTTTTCCTTTATAAAGAGGCACAACTACAGCTATGGCCCAGTCATTAGGTACTCGGCCGGTGGTCCAGCACAAGTTATATAACCGCTGCAACTGACCAACTATGATGCCCTGTCCAGCCTTCAGCATTTCGACTGTAATCCTATCATATCCTGCAGCCTTACCTACTTTCATACTCCCAGTGCCTTCACGATCTCATCCACTTCAATAACGCTTTCATCATTGCTATCGTTACCATTAATTTCAGCTATCGGTATCTCTATCGCCAACCTTTCAAATAAACTTTCAAAATACTCTTTCCATCTCTTCAGCACGCAAGATTCATCATTTACTATCTTTCCATTCTCGTCTCTGCCATCAGAGACGAGAATGGAAAGATAGTAAATGATGTGTGTATTGTGTGTTCTGAGGATTGAGTTCTTCCTCGAACTGCACGAACGGATTTCCAGAAAAACTTAATGTTCCTCTGGAAATCGTCAGATAATCTGCTATCAAACTCATCTTTCTTTTCCTCTTTTTTCCTTTTAACCATTTCTTTCACTATTCTTTTTGACCTAACAAACTCCTTTCTTGCTTCATCTATGTCTACACTCGTTGCTTTTCCCATTCTTTCATTTGCTCTGGCAGCCAACCAATCTGACCAAGCTTTCTTCTTCTCTGACACTGCTGATTGTACATCCTTGTCCCACCATGTATTCTTAACCTTTCGTATTTTCCTTCTCTTGATCACACCACATACTTCAGACGCTACACTTACTACCTCTTCTTTAAAGGCCTGCCATAATTCTTCCATATCATTTTTGCAATCGAACCTCTCAAATTTTGCTATCAATCCTCGTTTATACTCATCTTTCACATCTTTCTCTTGTAGATTTTCTACCTTAATTCTTTCCAAGACCCTACTTTCATTACGCTCTCGGTGCCGCCATCCTTTAAAGAGCCCACTTATCCGGCTCAACACCAAGAAGTGGTCTGTGTGGATGCCGATCCCTCGATATGCTCTTGTATCCAACACATTCTTTCTCAATCGTTCATCTACTATCACAAAATCAATCATACTTCTTCTAACATTTTTCGCCTCTCGCGTATACAAATGTATCCTTTTATGATCAAACATGGTGTTTGTCACACAAAGGCTCCACTCCAAACAAATCTCAAGCAGTACTTTTCCATTTTCGTTCACACTCTCATCACCAAACGCACCTAACACCCTTTCAAATCCATCTCGCTTTACTCCCACCCATCCATTGAAATCCCCTAACAAGATCAATCTTTCATTAGGTATCCTTGCAGTTCCTCAAAATCTCTCTTAAACTCTTCCAAAACTCCTGCCTTTCGTCTTGCTCATGTTGTGACATACCCGTAACTATATTGACCGGGGCGTACACCCCCACAATAAAGAGACGAGTAAGTCCTACTTTCTTTCTCATCCACAGTAGCCTAGCATTTACACATTCAGACTCTTTTACACACTCATTCATTCGCGCAGACAGTATTACACCAACTCCCTTACAGGCTCTGGTGGTACTATCTACCCCAGACCAATACGCCGTATATGCGCCATGCTTGGTGGTTTCACACCCTTTTCTTTTTGTTTCATTCACACAAAGAACATCAATCTTTCTATCATCCATCATTTGACATACTTCATCCAATTTGCCGTTCATTCCTCCTCCAACATTCAATGTTGCAAACCTGCTCTCCGTAGGCCGCTTTTCGCCCTCGCGGGAAACGAGACGTGATGGGTTGCGAACCGCGTCGCCGCCGTGTGAGGAAATATTATTAATTGTTCCCATTGCGTTCCCACGAGATTTAGGGATTTTAAATGTCCATCCCCATACAGCCCTTTACGAGGTTAAGGCGGAATATCACGTGTGCCCTGTGACCACCAACACAGGCACCCTCCGTTTGCGACCAGCTTCTCATCATTAATCTATGTATACAACTCTGTTTATAGTATAGTGAAACCTCTTTTAGGGGTGATTGTACTCGAAAAATAATAAGCAGTTCCATAAATGTTGTCGAAGTTTCATCCATATTTTCAGAAAAATAAACTGTCACTACATTTTGCCAATGTAGTAAGCTAATACCGTAGTCAGGTATAATAATTAATGTTGCCAACATTAAATCAATAATTGCCATGGTTCTTAATTTTTATAAATGATGTATTCAAATTTGCTAAGGAACGTAAAAGAAAAATTATACTATATCATTTTAACTTATATAACTCGCACATTATTTAATTATATAATCATCTCAAACTCGCCGTGAGTAAAACATTATTATTTCACATAAAGTGTCAATCATGTCTTCAGCAAACGAAAATACAAATCTCCTTCTACACTTAAAACAACTTTCTCGCTTGATAAACGTGAAATAGATATCAAAACATTCGTTTCAAATACACAATTCTGAAAATCCTAGATAGAGTTTGGCTTCAAATCGAATATCCACTCCATGTAGATGGCTTGAAAATTTATGAAACATGCAACGTTCGACTTTTAATTTTCTAGTGTTTACAGTGTACGAGTGGGGATTCAATTCGTCGGTACAACGAGCATGATGTGTTTGGCAAACGAACTGATTCTGTCCGCTAGGAGGTTCAAATTGTTTGTAGATTTGAAAAAAAGTTGACTCAGCCTTGGGGACCTTTGGGCATGGATGCTTTGTATAGGGCTGTTACTAGCTGTTGCAAGTTTGCGACGATTCTGTAGTTTTAATCTCAAGGTTTATGACTACTGGCTTTTTACAGAAATTTTAAATTAATTATAAGTAGAACCTCTAGTTCAAATATTAATTATAAAAAGCACAAAAGCTTCTCTTTTCATGCATTATAACTAAACTTTTAAAATATTTGCATATTGAATTTTGCAATGAAAACTTGGATTTTACTAGTAGATTTAATTAATGCCTGCCAAAAAATTGCTATCTCAATGAATTTATTACTTTAATAAGTTAAGGACGTCATACTTATAACGAGAAATATACATTGTATTAAGCTTCATTTTGCAGCAAGTTACTCAAAGGGTTGTAGGCTCAGCAAACAGGTGAGAACTTAGTGAAGCACTACTTAATTTGAAGGGACAAGCAAAACAAAAGTTAATTAAGGATTTTCCTGGAAACCTCTTACTTTTATGAGGTGCTACTAAGAGCCGATTGTCAACAGACAGATTAAGTTGCTCGTAATAAAATTGTCCACAATCTTATTTTAGCTGATTTATTTTAACGAATTTACCTTAGTTTTTAATCGCTTTAAAAAAAAACAAGGTTTGATTACTTATTAAATTTTCCTGACTGCCTCGTTGGTCTCGCGGCATAAATGTGCGCGTGGGTTCGGGAGGTCCCGGGTTCGATTCCTGGGTCGGGCAGTGTTATTGGGTTTTTCTGTCACGAAATTCTCAGTAGCGGCACGGAGTCTGGAAATGTGCCCGGTACGGCAATAGGCTCGCCCCTTATTACGTGGGACTAAAGTATATCTGGCGAAAAGTGGGTGTAGAAAAACACCTCTGCCTACCCCTTCGGGGATAAAAGGCGTGACGATATATGTATGATATGTAAATTTTCCTTTGATAGTGATAAAAACAGAACGTGATTTTAAATATGCCACTTCTTTCCACTTTTTTTACACATTTTTGTGCCGCAATGAAAAGTCCTAGTCGTGGGTCTCTACCACTCAAAGCAGAGCTGAACCACGGTGGCGGGCATATATGCCAAAGATCTCGTCACGAACGATGTTCGTCGTACCGCCTAAAAGGGGCGTCCCGCAATTTTTTAAATCAGAGACATAAAAAAGACAGCCTGTCTCCGTGGTCCAGTGGATACCATATGCGTCTGGTGAAGGAAAGGGAGGCAAAAGTGTAACTGAGTTTTCCCGAATTCTCAGTATCAGAACAGAGTCTCTGGCAATGTGCTCGGTAACGGCAATAGGATTGAGAAACGATCGAAATATAGGTCTATTAAATTGGAACTAAAATGCATAAAATAGTAAAATGTGGGTGTAATATTACACCGCTGCCTACTCCTTCGGGGATTCAGGCGTGAATTTATAAGAAAAAGCATATTCCTGCCTCTGAGATAGGAATTACCTGAAGCAAAGCACATTGGGATCGCCTACTGTGCCCAGACCGGCATTCAGCCAAGGTACGTAGTTCCGTGTCTTTGACAACATCGCGACTATCACCGCAGTGATTACAAACGGGCATATCCTGCCGGCCTAATTCTTTCAAGAACCGGCTAAAGTAACCGAGGCCGATCAACATTAGTTCTAGCCGGAAGGCGAGAATGCCGTAACTAGTCTTCAGTTCTTACTGATGCTGATGTTCACGAGTTCCCAAGGTGTAAGCTGAACAAAACATTTAGTTTTGCCCAGCTCACCTTGCGATCCTCAATGTAATTGAAAGTTTACCCAGGATTCAGATACTTGTGAAAACTCTCATAAAACTCAATAAAAAATCCTGAAAATTACGAGATCCGCCAGTAACCGTAAGAATTTGCTTGATATATCTTTCAATGTCTGCAGATCTCAGCGTAAAGACTGGCAGAGAGGGAGTGAGATTAATTAAAATATAAGTTCTAGAAAAGGGAGTTTCTGAAACACAACTTTACCATTATCAAATACAGTATTTTAGCCATTTTCACGTAATAGGAATGTGCAATCATGCTATAAGCATACATGCATACCTACTTAAAAAGGTAATTATTATTTTCTTTGAAGTTTTACCTTTGACGTTTCAAATTCAAATCCCAAAGTAAATCCGCACGAAACAAACAAGAACAACTAGTAACAAAAATGAGCAAACCTTTTCCGAATAAATTATGAGTGTCTGCCAGCCATTTGGCAAGCCTTGCAGGTGCCTAATAAGCCGTTTAAACTACCTAACAAAAAATAAAATCCTTCGTACAATTTCTCGTCAAGCGAACGTTGAAACTCATTTCGTTTCTCATTACTCGAAATCCGACGCAGGTAGTGTGAAGTAGATAAAAAATACACGATGCAATAAATTAAAAAGATGTGAGTGTAGAGTGCTCTTGGGAGGCATAAGAGTAACAAATAACGGCAATTTTCAATGTGTTACGTTTCTCGATAGCAATTTTCTCCCTAACTGTTCGCAAAGTGGTTCGTGGTCTTAGTTTATGATGTCATGTGATCAGCGTTTCCGAACTTTCTACGAATATTTACATACATACATAGACTCACGTCTGTCTCCCCGAAGGGGCAGGCAGAGGCATATTAAACGCCCACTTTTCGCCAGTGTTTTGATCCCACGTGAGCGGCGAGCCTATTGCCGCTTATCAGGATATTTTGTTTGCCAGAGCCTCGTCCGTTGATCGGCAGGTGCACCACTTGCAGGTGAGGTTGGCTTGGGACCCTAAGTTCTTGGTGGGAACCCTATGCACCCTACTATACTACTACTACTATACTACGTATATTTATAGATACCTTGAATATCTGTATTGTGTGTTACGTAGTATCAAATGGCTCGCGGGAATGCGGGAAAATTGAGTACGTTCAAAGGGTTAACTGTCGCTTGTTAACCTGAAACTGAATCTAGCCTTTAACTACCGACCTATACGTCTCACAGACGTAATAACTTTTAATTTTGAAATATTTCTTAAATCACGCCACCTTCGGCGTCGCTCTTCCCGCTACCTTCCTCCCTCCGCGTCGCAAGCCATCAGGCGACGCTGCGCCCACGGCGAGTGAACACGTCTCCGTATTGGAGCGATCGACGTCTCACAGACGTAAGTACGGTGTTTATGTACTAAATTCCGTACGTCTCTCGGTCGTCACCTTGGTATTCATGTGTGTTAGCTTATAGAGTCTGATGAAGTCAAACAAGGGCGACATCAGTCGTGGCCGATTTTTACTCTTGCTGGCACGTGATCTAGTCCTCCCGGAAATGAAATTACGCGTCTACAATGATAGGATCCCACGAGAATTGCGACTAAGTACGTAAGTACCGAGCGAGTTATTGGACCCGCCGATATGCCGTCCACCACCTAAAACATCAGAATCCAGATACAGGTGTAAGAAAGACATGTGCAATCTGTCCCAGTCGGTTGAAAAGGCGAACGAAGTACTGTTGCTGCAAATGCACGAAACCAATGTGCCTTACTTGCTGCCTAAAAATATGCATTGACTGCAAACGTCCGTAGTGAATGTACCAAATATTCGAGGTCTGTCATTATTTTTATTTTTAAACTAAGAACTAAGATTTATGTTTTATTTTGATAATAGTTTATAGAAGATAACATATTTTAAGTCCATTTGTTGTTAATTACTTAATATTAGAGAAAAACGAGACTGAAGTAAGTCCTTAAAATTTAGTGGCTAATAATTGTGATCTCTCGTATAAATGTTGATTTTACCTGAAAAATAGGGTGTATTTTTTTTAAATTCTGTAGTTTGTTACCTCAAACACCAATCTTTTTAATGTATAAAATAGAAAAATGTAGCATGCAAATACACATTTTATTTCAGTACTTAAAGTTTGACGTCTCTCAGTCGTCACGTCGGCGTAAGTGCTACGTTTAGACCAGGTCAGCAGCTAAAGGCTAGTGATCCAAGAATTTGGATAATGACGTACCATATTCGGTGAGCTTGTCCCCTGACTGTGAAAGGTAATGATCCGGATTAATAAGATTTAAATATATATAAAGTTTCATGTTTTCCTAAAATTGTATTTTATAATAGTACGCATCGGAAAATTGGCATGGAAATATCTCAAAATACGAATTAATTTTAAAATTTGTAATATATTTTCTCTTTTTTAAATCACTTCAATATTCGTGGATGTCATATGACATGAGATGCCCATAAAATATGTAGTATGAAGAAATATTGGCAGTTAAACCTATGGTTAAACGCTATCGGTTACACTCCTATGGTTACTTAGCAACGGACTCTATTGTGTCATATCAAACGGCGATTCACACAAACTAAGCTATTAAATTGTTCAAACATATCTCTCTGACATCTATGTAAATAGCTTATGCCATACAGTGCATAAACGTTCTATGTAAATTAGGTCACAAAGTAAAACACATCTGCTAGAAGTTTCAGAATTAAATAGACGAAGGGACACGAAAAGTTACCTCAGGTAAATCTGGTAAAAGTTTGAGGGATATGTAACTCGTATGTTTGATGTGCAAATAAAGTTATTCATTTACATAGGGATGTGTTTATACAGTCATATCTGAAAGCTGGGGTGGATAACATGATAGCGCGACGCGAATTTTATTGTGCAATCTGAACTGCGAAGCATGAGGCCTCGAGAAGAGCAAAAAGTGGTGTTGGCTTTATCTGTATTGTTTTATTGGACTATGAGATTGAGGGAGTAGAGAGCACACTTGCAATTGCACCCACTTTTCTATACCGATATATTTGTTTGATATTTTACACTTTAAAATTACCTATCATTTTACACCGTATATATATATTTATATACATACATACAGGCATATATATATATATATATATATATATATATATATATATATATATATATATATATATATATATATATATATATATATATATATATATATATATATATATATATATATATATAGACGGGAATTAACGCGAACATGCATAAGGTATTTACGTACCTTATTTTGCTTGATGTTTCGAGACGGTTGCACGTCCTGTGGTCGCAAGCTGACTGGTGTGGCGATGTCACGTCTCCGAGTGCGAGGTAAATGCTTTTATTTCTACCCCCGGGTCGTTTATTATCGAAGTACCGGCGCAAAACACACTAACCGTATCTGTATGTTGAACATTCGCCGACTGCGCATTAAAGTGGGGTGTTGTTAGCCGAATCACTGGATTCCACGCCGATGACAATTTGAAGCCCTCTTCCCGATTGAAATTTTTATGTTTTCTGATTTCGATCGCTTCACGCACAACTCTTGGGTAAAAGTGGCGTTCCGTGAAGAGGACTTGGGGACGATGAAATTCAATCCAGTGATTGGTGCCTGATTGAAGTAAATGTTCCGCAATCGCCGATTTGTTCGTTTGACGGTTTTTTACAGCTGCGATGTGCTCCTTTATACGTTCAGCGATAGTCCGCTTCGTTTGCCCTATGTAAGACCTTCCGCTGCTGCAGTTGATTTTATAGACACCTGGGGTTTGTAGCGGTAGAACATCCTTTGGTGTGCCCACCATGTTGTATACTTTGGTCCCTGGTGTAAATACGATCGGAATGGAGTAGTTTTTAACTTGTCTCCTATTTTATCCGAAACACCTCTAATGTAGGTCATGTAGGTCGGTTGTGTCCGTTGGTTGTATGTTTGTAAAGTCCCCCGCGGCAAAGGATTTAGTCCTAATGCGGGAGTTGTCTTTTTAACAACAACAACTGAAAGTAGCTGAATAAATACACTCCACACAACGTGTGAAACCTAGCCGCTAACAAAACATCTTACACAAAATACGGAGACGTTCAAAGCGAGTCTGAATGTGAATGCATCAAACGCACATTCACACACAAATACACAAAGACCCACATACACAAAAACATATACACGCGTACAAGGTAAGTGCCAGTAAGCACCAGTCAGAAGTAACTACGAACGCTAAGCGATGCAAATGTGCAGCAAAACGCAAACTTGCAACAAGAATGAGGCGAGAAATGAACCGCTACAGTAACGCCGCACTTAACTTACTTTTGATTAATGAACCAACTTGCTTGCTAAGGTAATAGTTCTGCTAAGTGGTAAGTATTTAAGCTCTTATGTTCTGAAGATAATCTTACAATGTTTGTGTTGTGTTTTGACTTTGAATTGTTAGTCGGAAGATTTGAGATTGTTCTTGAAAGAACAAAGGTAATAAGCAGAATATCTGACGCAATTGGATTTTCTTAAACGACTCCTGAACCAGGAATAAGTCCTATGTCGCGAGAGACTTCAAACACAGATTATAAAAAATACGCGGACTCTGGGAATCGAAGTTACGACACTCAGCGCAGTGTTAAACGGTGAAGCGACCGATTAAACCACTATGTTATACGTTCAATATTTTTAGAATTTTGTTCAACTTGGATGTGGCATCGCCTGGTTATAGTGGAATAAATTATTTTATTCACCAATAACATGTGTATTGGGTTGTAGCAGTACGTTCACGTAAATTATAAAATCAAATTGTATTTTATTTTGCCATGAAGAACATTAACATCTTAGTTTAACACCAAAGATATTGTTTGCCACGTCAAAGATATTTTTATATAATTTTTGGCGCAGTTTTGCACACAACAATACCCATTGAACAGTCATACAGCAGTTAAGATATTTGATACCGACGCGGGCTATCTATGTTTGCCTATGGTCCAATTTTTTATCGGGCTATGTATCAAAAGTGATTAAATCCTTGTTACATAGTTTTCCGTTCATCAATCATCGTGTGATGAATTTATATACACGGCAATTGGACTGCTGCGTAGTACGATCACCATCCATCTTAGTACTAATAATAATTAGAACAGCGGCTGGTAAGTATATAGACCGAAATTATTGGAACTAAAGGTATAACCAAACTAAGTCATTTGGAAAAGTAAAAAGCTCATAATGGTGCAGATTTGAATTCCAAATTTGTAGAAATATATTTTTAAGGTATGTATTTTGAAGTTCGTAAGTAACAATTGCTACCTCTATACATTGAATAAAGAATCATCTTTTTGCTACTGCTTTGCCAGCAAATTTTTTGAATGTCACTTGTTCTTGTATAGAACTCCGACTCCTTTTTTTACCCCTTTGAGTTCGGCCCATATATAGCTAGGTGCTGTGGAGAGGATATTTTATTGTCAGACAATTATCGACATTGTTCTCATTTCAAATAAATATTTAAAATCAATTTACATATCAATGTATGCAACACGCACGCGCGCAAATTTGTTACTATATACAATGTCAATTTGTGAGGGGGTTTCAATTCGTTGACTAAAATGCATGATATTTGTTTTAGTCAGATTTATTTTCAAATTATTATTTTCTGGCCAGGATATTAAAGCAGTCAAAGAATTATTTATGTCATTTTTATAAGAATTAAGATTAGAATTTTTACACGCGATTGTCAGGGTGCTGTCGTCAGCAAAAAGAGTCATAGGTTGAGATGTCGAATTTGGCATGTCATTTATATATAAAATAAATAAAAGAGGTCCTAACACACTCCCCTGTGGGACACCAAATTTAATTAAGCGCTCATTTGATGTGTAGGTTAATTCTGTTTTTGTATTCAAGTCCAATTTTTTAATAGCTGTTATTTGTTTGCGGTTTGAAAGATAGGATTTAGTACATTTTACAAACCGATTTATTCGCCAGTTATATTATCCTACTGACACTTCGCCACTACCGTCAGGCTTCCGATAGTAGATCCGTTGTAAAGGCCAACTTGGCTGACTACAGGAAAATTCAATTCGCCGACCTAACTCAGCTAACCTGATATCAATTGTGAATAATTCTCCAGGAGTTTGCATTTCTAGGTATAGAAGAGTTTGAAATCTAAACAGTATAAGATTCTCTGAATGCATTTGAACGTTTGAAGATAAACAAAATCAATCCATTAAAAATGTACTTTACTGTCAATAATGGAACCAAAAGTTTGAGAATGGCAACTTATTATTTTATATACTGGGTGAAAACCCATATTAGTCAATGGTTTCAGAATAACCTGTGCCCAAAAGTTGCTCTTGTTTTCAGTATCCAGAGGGTATCAGGCTTCGGTACGGTGGCATAGTATTAATCTCTGAAGCCATTGTGAAACCTGTTATACTAGTCTATCAGATCTGCTGTTGCATTTTGCGTAGTCAGCAACGATCTCAGACTGAGATCTAATCATTTATTATCGCCAAGTGTAATACCTGTTCTCATCATCTCTCTTCGTTGCCTCTTTAGTAACGTGCTGCTTATTAGCCAGTTGCAGAGAAGAGAGCACTTACTATGGAACTAAATTGCTTACTTATACCACTCTTTACAAAGAAAGGAGCAATCACCATCATATCAGCCTAGAGACGTCCACTGCTGGACATAGGCCTCCCCCAAGGCTCTTCACACAGACCGATCTTGGAGGAGCAATATATTAAAGCATAAATTTTGACACGAATTCCAAATACATCGTCTTAATTTAAAACTAAGAACGAAACTGGGAGCATGTAGTTAAAACATGTCATCATATAATACAATGAGTATATATTATGTATATAGACATTTACGCAGACAACACCGCCATCGATCATTGTTAGCAAATACAGCTTAATTAACGCGACGAACGCTTAATGCATCCGTTCAACTTGCGCCAGAAAATATGAAGGACGACTGACGCGTATTTGTTGCTCAAATATGTTGTGTTGTTTGTTTTGATTTTGTTATGTTTTGCAGTGGTATGGATTATAAAAATAACGCTATCCTTTTTTGTCAACCCTAAAAAGCGAGCTTCATCGTGTGTTAAATTAGTGCAGTAGTAAAAGAAATAAGTTTCTCGCGGGTAATAAGGTGTAAGCTATCCATATGGCTCCGAAAGGGATTAAAAGAAAATAGTCATATTCGAGCAAAGCGTACCACTTCTAAACTGGCTCAAATACCTTTTAACGGTATAAATCTACGAATTTCTGTCTGATTTATTAACCGGAAAATGCTGATTTATAACGATCCCTTTCCTCTCAATACCATTTGATATTTTTATTCTTTTGCTATAAGCACCACTGGTGCTATTTTAATTCTTAGTTTTTTATTGCCACCATATTTATGTGACGTCTATTTTTGGGAATGTTCGTGGCCAGGCTGAGTAATTAATCTGAATTTTTATTTTGATCTTTTTTGTAGTGGATATTCTAGTTTTTGCATCTATAATTTGTTTATTAGGGTTATTACAGGCTTTCTTTGTCTCCTTGGTAATCGTGACTGATGGATCGCAACACGATGGATATTGACTATAGCAATCGTGCGGGTATGTAAATTCTAATATCACGATTCAGGATTTTTAATCGCTATGTGTATTTCTTAAGTATAATATTACGTCTTATCCGAATGCGGAGCCGCGGTTATAAGCTAGTAAATAAATAAACCACAGCGGTATAAGCTTATAGCCACAGTTTACGAGTACAAGTCAAGTTTAAATCAAGGTTTTTATTGCCACCATATTTCTTCGACGTCTATTTTTGAGAACGTTCGTGGCCAGTAATTAATCTGAGCTTTTATTTTGATCTTTTTTGTAGAGAATGTTCTAATTTATTAAACTATAATTTGTTTATTAGGGTTATTATAGGAATTCATTGTCTAAGATATATGCTGATTAATTGAAATTCGAAAATATGGTGGTTTATTTTGTCAGCTAGTAGGAGAATCTGACCAGCCTTGATAATCGTGCCAGGTGGACTGCAACACGACGCATATTGACGATAGAAATCGTGCGGGTATGTGAATTCTAATATCGCGATTCAGAATACTAATCGCTATAATTCTTCGTTATTTCTTGAGATGTCACCAGTTTTTATCTTCACTATTCTTAGGGAATCTTTATCTTAGGGAAAAGTAATATTTTCGAATTTATAGGTAAAATATGGGTTGTACTCCCATATGTTTATCCCTAACTTAAAAGGAATGTGTATTTATTTCTTAGGTATAATATTACGTCTTATCCGTATGCGGAGCCGCGGTTATAAGCTAGTAAATAAATAAACCACGGCAGTATAAACTTACAGCCACAGTTTACGAGTATAAGTCAAGTTTAAATCCGGTCACGAGTTGCGAGTTCGCACCAATGGTTTCGCATTATTGTTACTTTTCACTAACTTTCGTTAAACGTACCGTGAGACTGCCAAGTTTTTGTTAATTAAATGCCCTGGGTAGTTTGGTAACATTTGTTATCTATGGTAATTTTTTGACTCTAGCCACATTGGTAAGAACTGCCAAGTCATGCTTCCGTTTTGAACTCTTCCTATTGAAAGCACATTGTAAACCAGCTTCGAATTTGTAAACCCTTGTAAAATTGCCGCTATTTGATTTGTCCGGAACGGTTCAGTCAGCCTTTGATGATAACTTTGTGATATTATATTAGAACTTTTGACATTTCGTAAAATTGTGAATTGCGTAACATCACGCCACGTGACTTGAAGACATCACGTTTGGAGTATAGCCAGCTAAGTAGATATATCATTCAATCTATCGTGGACACTTTAGTTTTGTGAGTTTGTCTAGCGCTTAGCTCCAGAAGTGACACCAGTGAAGATCCAGGTAACTGCATAGTGTATTTGATTGTTAGCACTGAGTAACTCAGTCAATATATGTCAGACTTTTGCTTTGCCCTGGTCAAGTGTATGATGTAAATTAGCTTCTACTGCCTTCTGCAACAATTCCTACCTGTCTAGGGCAACTTCTGAACATATTAACTGGAAGCAACGCGTGGTTACAATGTCAAACCGGATTTCAATGTCCAAGTATGCATAACCTCAAGTTGGTCTTGTTATCTTGTATCTGAGCTATTGTAGTGTTGTATTGTGTCAGTTCTGTTTAAATATATGACGGCGCATTACCAGCGCCTCTTTATTATTTCACGTCGGAACGGAAATTGCAGATGTCATGAAACGTCATCACGTCATTAGTACAGTTTTTAAACGAATCGAAGTGCTCCCGGCCGGTTGTGACGAAACGAATTGCGGTCCAGTGACGGGGGGCACTGACGGTGTTCATATGGACTTGTCTGACGGACTGCGGGAGATTCAGTCGGGTCGCCTGGTTGACGGTACACCATGAATCCGTCTTCGGTTCGTTAAAAGACTTGCAAGTGAAAAGTGTTAGAATATAATTGTTAGGATAATGCCTTTCGTGTTTTAAAGTAGATAGTGTATTTTAGTTTAGTAGGAACTCTGAACACTCTGAAGTGATTATATCGGCCAATAATCTAGTTACCCGCCTACATCATTTGTGGGATAAAATTGTGCAATAAAACGTACACACAAGACGCAAGTGAGGGCGATTGTGCTGCTGCGGTGCTGGCGAATCAGTTGATTTCTCAACTGCTACTGTGGTGAGCGTATTCTATCTAATTTCTCTATTGGCCCTGCGGGTTTTGTTTGGTGGCGGTAGTTGTAAAACGTTATTGGTTGGCAGAATACTGCTACACGTTTAGTAACCTTAGGATTGTGGTGATGAGGTCGCCGTCACATCACTAGCCGCTACAGCGTTATGGGTTCGATTCCCTCGCGAGACACGAAATTGTGGTTAAAACAGGCGTTTACTGTGAAACCGGTTGAACTTTACGGTATCGTGTTTCCCATGTCATGATCTCTTGGATAAGCTTCTTTTTTAATAGTTAAAAAAAAAAAAAAAAAACTGAAGAAATTTGTGGGTAGTAATGACTGATTAAATAGCGACCCCATTGTTGTATTTTATGCTATCGTATGGGTGCCCGACTACTACTGTGACCTAGCTATAGCACAGATATCGAAAAGACGTTTTGGGTTCGATACTTGGGTTAAAAAGAAAACTATTGTTTTTATTTCTTTTTTTCGTAATAAAACTTGAGGTTGGCTTGCGATCACGAACCTTGTGAACGCAAATAGTCTCTCTGATCGGCGTGCAGCCATTTGTGAACATAGTATGTAACGGTAACAAGACTGAGCGTACAGGCCGACTTGCATTATTCCATGCAAGTGCGTTTTGAGTGAAGCGTGCTGGTTATTGTTGTAGTGCAGTTGTAATTTTGGTTTTAGAACCAAAACCCAGCTTCGGCTGGTGTTCTGCTAAATCTAGAACAATAACTCCGATCTAGACTGTCCTTCGCAGGGCAGCGGCGCTAAATGGTAGATTCGCGTTCGACTAATCGAATCGTACATACTAAGTTCATAGTATTAGACTGTGCTGAGCTATTGCAAAGCTATTTTATGTGGAACTGATTATAGCGTTTGTTTCTTAAATGGACGTGTGACCTGTAGTACTGTTTAGAACTTTAGACGTGTAGTTGGTTGGTTGGTGTGGAACCTAACCACCGTAGTCGAAATTAGTTTTGGTAGATGTTACTAGCGCGATTATTTTACCGACTCGAGACATTTTGAATACCTAACGGTGTTATTTAGACGTGATTACGGCTTAATCAGGGCGAGGCAGTTTTACTCCTTGTAATTCTGTTTTGTACAGACAATCTGTTGCATTTAAACCTGCTTCTCTTTGTGCGTGATTTGTAACACGTTAATGGATGGTACTAAAAAAAAGTTTGGTGCTGTGGTTAATGGATGGCACTGCTGGTATTTAATTCGATCTTAAGATTGTACGTGTAAAAAAAAAAATTACATACTGTTTTTAAAAATTAGTGTGATACGCTGGGAATCTTTACCAATTGCCCCCGATTCTCTCTCCAATTCCAAGTTACGTTTAGGACGTTTCGGAGTGATTCAGTAAGGAAGATACCTTCAGTACAAGGTTCTTAGTAGAAGCTGTTAAACTCGATTATCGGATGTAGAAGAAAATAATTGTTATCATTGTAGTGTAATGATAATCATTTTGAATGACTTTAGTTTTCATTGTAGGTAGGACCACGTTAGTGGCCATTAGTAATGATTGTTTGCTTAACCTTATTCCCAATTGAGTTGCGAACTTTGTAAGTCGTTGTTGTGATGTTCTTGTTCTTTATACCCTCGTTTCCGTTGCTGCAGATTTGCAGAAACTGAATGAGCTGTCTGTGCGGCGACAAGCTTTTATGTTAGGAGGCATAGTTTCCATTGGTGCGTAAGCAAGACAAGCCCTTGTTGCGCTGTCATAGTACCTATCACTAATGATTGGGTTAGGATAAGTATTTCGTACCTATTTAGAATCGACCATTAAGTTTAAACTAGCAACTACGGGCTTTGTTTGAACGCCGCGTTCTGGTGTACTTCCTGTAATAGCGAGTACCTACGTATTGATGAATTCACCATGAGTTTAGTTGACACCACGATAGTTGTACGCCTTAGTTATGAGCAGGTCAGAAGTTTGTTATAAACCATACCTTAGGGAAAGCGGGTATGTCTAGGGGTACAAAGGTTGTTATTAAGGCTTCATTTTATTTTGCTTAGTAGCATACTCGCTAGATTTGAAGTAAAAGTAGAGCCCATCTTACAAACAATGCTATGAGAACGAATCAGGCAAAGCTATTTCAAAAGACATTGATGTTATGACCATTCTGCTGTTGAGAATTAGAAAATTATTGTTATCAAACATGTTAAAGTCGCTGTCAAATAGGCATACCTAAAGTACACTTATGATCTTAGGAATGTTTCCGAGTTTCAAGTACCAACGATGCTGACATAGTAAAGAAATGACATAGAGTGAAGTGGTATTGTCTTCATGTCTTCAAGCAATATTGGAAACTGCACCGGAGTATCGTAGCGGTAGCCCCTAGAAAGCGGCATCTGGGTGATAGTCTCATCTAGCCTTGTAGCGAGGACCATAGCGTGGCCCGGCATTACTATACTAGAGGGGAGTGCATAAAGATGTGCGGTTTGGACGTAATCATGGATACAGTGCCACTTAAATGGCTTTAATTTCATTTATGTTCATTGATTCTATATTAATCGCTAAAATTGTGTCATTGGTGCTCGACCTGGCTTCTGTTGTATAACAGAAGCACGTTGCAAGAATCGGAAAGAACTCGTTACAGTCGATTGACAATCTTAGTAGTCGTTGCGTTCGCGTAGACAAAAGTAAATCAATTTGTTCAACTGTAACTTACTAGTATCAGTAATATCAGTCCATGCGCGGTTTACATTTAAGCAGCTTCAGCTTATGTTGGTGGCAGTTGGTTTCAAATTCAGGTTTGGATGTTCTGGTAGAAAAGATGAACAATAAATAATTGAAAGTTGCGTTATTATCATCTTTATTCTTGAGCAGAGAGCCAAGCACCCAGTGAAGTTGTAAAATATTTTGATAATCACTTAAGATTTCGATGTACGGGTATTGAATTAGTCTGAAAGGAACAGGGTCTCCAATCAGTGGGTATACCATGCGAAGAATCCTTGTAAAATTCAGTTGGTAAATAAGTTCGCGTGTGTGACGCGCGGCCCGTGAGTGGCGCGCATCCTGTGCGCGACTTTGAGGTGCCTCGTAATCGGTATAGTTACAACCTATATCGCTTTCTAGCAATTAAATTTAAGGTAGTTTAATAAGGGACTTTGGTTAAAGGTTGAGTGAAATGGTTTTATGATAGAAATGACTGGACCATAAATTGATTAACGATCAATCGATCAAAAAAAAAAGAGATGTCATCACTGTTCTTTGAAATGTTAGGGTCATGATGGGTTAGTCGAAATTAGTACCAGCTTATGGAACGAAGAGAAGGCCGAGACGGCGAAGATTGATGTAGAACTCGATGAGGATTATCCTTACAGACTCGGTAGATGCGTAACACATCGGCAGGCTCCTATACTATTTCAGTAGCATTTGATACAATCACAGCAGGATCAGATAACCTTTGCATCAACTCAGACCATGAGCCAATTGACCTCGAAGTTCAAATTCACGCTGAATACGACAGTTCATAACTGATAGGTGAGGTTAGGCTTGACGTAGCATAGGTTTAGTTTAGCTAGGCGTAGGTTTGACCTCACCTGCGGCATGCTACATTATTACTTCTTTGATCAAATTACACACATTCACATCACATTTAAAACTTACATTACACATTTTTTACTTGGGTATTTAAATTTAACTGTAGTCTGAAATAGATAAGCTGGACGAAAGGGCCAGTGCCGTCCAGTCCATGCCTTGTTTGAAGGATGGTTGAAAGGGCGCACTCGTCCGGTCCAGACTTATGTTTGGAAAGTGGTTGTGAGGAGTCCTCACTGTGGACAGTGTTGTCCGGTCCATGCCTCGTTAGGAGGATGGTCGAAAGGGCACACTCGTCCGGTCCAGACTTATGTTTGGAAAGTTAGGAGGACAGTGTTGTCCGGTCCAGACTCATGTTTGGAAAGTGGTTGTGAGGAGTCCTCACTGTGGACAGTGTTGTCCGGTCCATGCCTCGTTAGGAGGATGGTCGAAAGGGCACACTCGTCCGGTCCAGACTTATGTTTGGAAAGTTAGGAGGACAGTGTTGTCCGGTCCAGACTCATGTTTGGAAAGTGGTTGTGAGGAGTCCTCACTGTGGACAGTGTTGCCCGATCCAGACCCATGTGGAAGGGTTGGTGGAAAGGGCGCACTCGTCCGGTCCAGACTTACGTTTGGAAATCTGTTTGAGTTCACAGGTCCAGGCTTACGGTTTGGAGAGTCTGGTACTCTGGTTGTCAGGGTGGACGAGCGGACTGCTTTTTAAGGTAAGCTATAGATAATTGTGTGATTGATACAAAATTGCAAAATGAAGCGCCCGAGGACGGTCGCAGGTCAGTCTGGCCGTGACGGCGCATTACCAGCGCCTCTTTATTATTTCACGTCGGAACGGAAATTGCAGATGTCATGAAACGTCATCACGTCATTAGTACAGTTTTTAAACGAATCGAAGTGCTCCCGGCCGGTTGTGACGAAACGAATTGCGGTCCAGTGGCGGGGGGCACTGACGGTGTTCATATGGACTTGTCTGGCGGACTGCGGGAGATTCAGTCGGGTCGCCTGGTTGACGGTACACCATGAATCCGTCTTCGGTTCGTTAAAAGACTTGCAAGTGAAAAGTGTTAGAATATAATTGTTAGGATAATGCCTTTCGTGTTTTAAAGTAGATAGTGTATTTTAGTTTGTGTGTATTCAATGCACAATAACCCAGCTGCGCCCACTTAGTAGGAACTCTGAACACTCTGAAGTGATTATATCGGCCAATAATCTAGTTACCCGCCTACATATATAACAGTAATATGTATTAATTGACCTATTTATTTGTAAACATTGAATTTTAAGCATTACAATAACCACACTTGACTTTATATAGAGAAATTGGTTATATTGATAAACTCTTTAATAACTTTTGTTCTATTGTAATATATCGATCATATTAATATTGTTAGGTAACATATACTTGTGTCTACCTACGTATATAATATATAGCCCAATTTGTTTGTTTTTTGAAGATAATACCAGAGCTGAACCATGATGGAGGAAATATATCCCAAAGATCTCGGCACAAACGATGTTCATCGTACCGACTAAAAAAGGCGTCCCGCAAATCTTTTACTCAGGGAAATAAAAAAGACAGCGTGTCTCCGTGGTCCAGTGGATACCATATGGGTCTGGTGAAAGAAAGGAAGGCAAATGTGTAACTGAGTTTTCCCGAATTTTCAGTATCAGAACAGAGTCTCTGGCAATGTGCTTGGTAATTGCAATAGGATTGAGAAATTATTGTAATATGGGTCTATTACATTGGACCTAAAATTCATGAAATAGTAAAATGTGGGTGTGATATTGCACCTAATCTATTAATCATCATCATCAGCCTTTAACAGTCCACTGTTGGACTAGGCCTCTCCTTTGTAAGGAGGATTTGGCCTACTATACCACGCTGGCCAAACGGGTTGGTATAGGGTTTGTATCAAGTTTTCCTTCTCTTACAGTGCTGTTCTCTGCACAATATGCTCCCTCTGTCGGCTCTTACGACACCCATGGGATGATATGGGGTGGTGACATTCCGTATTCTAAATCCGTCACCACACGGACACCTAATCTATTAGAAAAATCATATTCCTGCCTCTGAGATAGGAATTACCCGAAGCAAAGCACATTGGGATCGGCTACTATGCCCAGACCGGGCATTCTGCCAAGGTACGTAGTTCTATGTCTTTGACAACATCGCGACAATCACCGCAGTGATTACAAACGGGTGTATCTTGTCGGCCTAATTCGTTCAAGAACCAGCTAAAGCAACCGTGGCCGATCAGCACTAGTTCTAGCCGGAAGGCGACAATGCCGTAACTAGTCTTCAGGTGTTACTGATACTAATGTGACGTTCACGAGTTCGTAAGGTGTGAGCTGAGCAAAACATTAATTTTTGCTCAGCTCACCTTGCGATCCTCAATGTAATTAAAATTTACCCAGGATTCAGATACTTGTCAAAACTCTCATAAAACTCAATTAGAAGTTCAGAAAAATTACGAGAACCACCAGTCACCGTAAGATGTTGCTTGATACATATTTCGATGTCTGCAGGTCGCAGCGTAAAGACTACTAAACAGGGAGTGAGATTAATTAAAATATAAGTTCGAGAAGAGGTAGTTTCTGAAACACAACTTTACCATTTTCAAATACAGTATTTTAGCCATTTTCGCGTAACAGGATTGTGCAATCATGCTATAATCATACATGCATCCTTAAAAAGATCATTATGATTCTCTTTGAAGTTTTATCTTTGACGTTTCAAATGCAAATCCCAAAGTAAATCCGCACGAAACAAGCAATAACAACTAGTCACAAAAATGAGCGAATCTTTTCCGAATAAATTATGAGTGTCTGCCGGCCATTCGGCGAGCCTTGCAGGTGCCTAATAAGCCGTATAAACTACTTAACAAAAAATAAAATCCTTCGTACAATTTCTCGTAGTGAACGTTGGAACTCATTTCGTTTCTCATTACTCGAAATCCGGCGTAGGTAGTGTGAAGTAGATAAAAAATACACGATGCAATAAATTTAAAAAATGTGAGTGTAGAGTGCTCTTGGGAGGCATAAGGTTAACAAATTACGACAATTTTCAATGTGTTACGTTTCTCGATAGCAATTTTCTCCCTAACTGGTCGCAAAGTGGTTCGTGGTCTTATGATATGTCATCAGCGTTCCCGAACATTCTACGTATATTTATGGATGTCTGAAATATCTATATGATGTGTTACATACTATCAAATGGCTCGCGGGAATACGAGGAAATTGAGTACGGTCAAAGGATTAAACGTCGCATGTTAACCTGAAACTGAATCTAGTGATCCAAGAATTTGCAAAATGACGTACCTTAATATTTGGTGAGCTTGTCCCCCGACTGTAAAAGGTAATGAGCCGGATTAACACAGTTTGAAATTAAATAAAGTTTTATGTATTCCACAAATGGTATTTTCTAATAGTAAAGCATACATTGAATTATTGTTTATTATGTTCTAAAAACGGATAAATTATCATCTATCTACTACTAACCCAATAGAACTACTTATAACCCAATAGAACTGTAAAATTTGTTGGTTTGTAAGTTTTTTTTATTGAAAACTCCAATATCAGGAACTACTGATTCAATTGGAATATTTTTGGTGTTGGATAGTTCATTTATATAACATCACGCTATGACATCACGGGTGCGGAGTAGCAGCCCTAAATAGTGCGGGTATAACCGTAGGCTCATCTAGTTTTCTATATTGTGTAACTTTCATATCCGTGTTTATCGTGTGATTTGGAGTGCATGCCGGTAAAATGTGCACTCACTATGAGGATATTGGCACCTCAACACTACTGCTTCATACAGTTACCTAGCAACAAAATCTTTTGAATCTTTGGCAAAGCGGCGACTCACACAGAATAAACTATTAAATAGCTCAAACACATTTCTCATAAATCTATGTCAACAGTGCTTATGCAGTTCTATGTAAATTAGGTCACAAAGTAAAATACTTCTGGTAGGATTTTCAAAATTAAATAGACGAAGAGACACACGGGAAGTTACCTGAGGTAAATCTGGTCAAAGTTTGAGGGATATGTAACTCGTATGTTTGGTGTGCAAATAAAGAAAGAAAGAAAAAGCACTTATTTCTAACAGACAAAAGCCATGAAAAATCAATGTGACAAAATGGACTACAATATATAGGTATAAAATAAAAAACACGCCTGTCGTCTGCATAGAAATAGGAGACCAGTTCAGCATATTGCCGGACACACGTGCCCGGCGCTGGCTTACAACTGGCTCCTCAGTAGACGCGGGCGTCAAAACCAATGATCAATATTACTAAGTAACTATAAAATAATTATTCATTTATAACATTTTAAAAATTTTTATACTTAAATAACATTTTTAAATAGTTTTTACTGCTAGCCGAAAGTACTGGATTACATCTGTTATTTTTTGTCTTGTATATAACGACATTTGTGAATGCACATTTTGGATCAATTGGATAGTTCTTGACATGACATTGACACATATGCTTCAGTAATGTCACCAATGACCAATGAAATCACCAATATGATAACGTTACATAATACATAACATAACATTATAGATAAAAAGTTGTTAATTTACATAGTGATGTGTTTATGCAGTCACACGGCTATACTGGGTTGAATAACATGATAGCATGACACGAATTTCATTATGAAATCTGCATGTGTTTGTCAGGATATTTTTTTATAAGAAACATAACGTATGAGTTTTGCGATCCTATACATTAACTGCAATGCGTTGTGATTTAGTTTACTGTTAATATCGATAAAAGACAGTACACCTAGTAAATTTGAATGCCTCTGTGGTCCAGCAGAAGCGTAAGTGACAGGGAATTATCAGGTATCGAGGTCGATTCCCGAGTCAAGCAAAAGTGCTGATGGGTTTATCTGTAAGAATTACGCAATATAAGTGCGCCTTCAGAAAATTGGCTGTGTTACATGCCTGTACTTGGAAAGCGTCCATTGGACTATGAGATTGAAGGAATAAAGAGTGCACTTGCACTTGCGCCCACTCTTGTGTACCGATATAATTGTTTTATATTTTATACTTTAACCTATCATTTTACACCATACTTTTGAAATGTAAAACCATTTTTATAGTACTACGTTGAATACAATTTTATGGTTAAATTATAACGTATTGCGCTTAAAACAATGAACTAATGAATGTATATGTCAAGTTCATTTTAACTTAAACGTTTCTGCCCATGCCATAGGAATTTAGAACAATCCGTTCTTGGTGCACCTCTCGCACGGTCCCCAAGGAAAGACATGCCTTTTATTTTTCAGCGCATACTTCCACGCCATTTTGGGGCGCCAGGGAGTCGCGTTAGCATTCTACCCTTGCACCCCGGTGGATAGCCCGAAGGCTACAACCTCTTTGGGGGCGGATGAAAGTCTTGGGCTCCGCCGCCTAAACATCCAGCGGCCGCAGAGGATAGGGAGGACGGCAACATGACAACCCCGCATCTCCTCTTCCTCTGCGGCCTCACCGCGATGCATCAATGGTGCGCCCCCATTTGGTCGCGGGAGATAGGGCGCGCGGCAACGCAACACCGACACGCCTCTCCTCCGAGGGACAGGCAGAACTTTCCCCCGCACCCGCACCTTTGGACGCATCCTGCGCAGGCCCCCTCCAAGCCCACGCGGAGCTCCACTCCCGGGATCTCTCTTAGCTTCATCGTGGGTGTTCAAGCCACGGTTACTAAGCCCCACCACCAAGACAAGGCGGAGATCCCACAGGGGGAAGGAATGAATGCATGTTTCGATAGTTTTGGCTATAAGGTAGACTGTCATTCAGTAACGCAAGAAATTTACGTTATATAAGCATAGGTACACTATGCTTAGACAATATCATTTAGCTGATGAAAACATTAGCTACATTATATACTGCCGTGGTCTCATCCAGCTATGCAATAAATGTCATGTATGAAATAACCTAGATTCACTTACGAAGCAAACAAGCAAATGTGTGACGTGAGATTTGACATAGGTACGGCGCATAACAGCTGTCGCTATTGCAAGTTAGGGTTGGCGACATAAGGCTCCATAAGTCAACAAGTAATATTTGATTACCTTCAAATATTTAAGGATAAGCTTAAATTAAATGGTAAACTACCTTATAGCCAAAACTATTGAAACATGTATTTATTCTTTCCCCCTGTGGGATCTCCGCCTTGTCTTGGTGGTGGGGCTTAGTAACCGTGGTTTGAACACCCACGGTGAAGCTAAGAGAGATCCCGGGAGTGGACGCTCCGCGTTGGCTTGGAGGGGGCCTGCGCAGGATGCGTCCAAAGGTGCGGGTGCGGGGGAAAGTTCTGCCTGTCCCTCGCAGTTAGGTGCGGTCGCGGGAGGAGAGGCGTGTCGGTGTTGCGTTGCCGCGCGCCCTATCTCCCGCGACCAAATGGGGGCGCACCATTGATGCATCGCGGTGAGGCCGCAGAGGAAGAGGAGATGCGGTGTTGTCATGTTGCCGTCCTCCCTATCCTCTGCGGCCGCTGGATGTTTAGGCACCGGAGCCCAAGACCTTCATCCGCCCCCAAAGAGGTTGTAGCCTTCGGGCTATCCACCGGGGTGCAAGGGTAGAATGCTAACGCTACTCCCTGGCGCCCCAAAATGGCGTGGAAGTATGCGCTGAAAAATAAAAGGCATGTCTTTCCTTGGGGACCGTGCGAGAGGTGCACCAAGAACGGATTGTTCTAAATTCCTATGGCATGGGCAGAAACGTTTTAGTTAAAATGAACTTGTCATATACATTCATTAGTTCATTGTTTTAAGCGCAATACGTTATAATTTAACCATAAAATTGTATTCAACGTAGTACTATTAAAATGGTTTTACATTTCAAAAGTACGGTGTAAAATGATAGGTTAAAGTATAAAATATAAAACAATTATATCGGTACACAAGAGTGGGCGCAAGTGCAAGTGCGCTCTTTACTCCCTCAATCTCATAGTCCAATGGATGCCTTCCAAGTACAGACATGTAACACCGCCAATTTTCTGAAGGCGCACTTATATTGCGTAATTCTTACAGATAAACCCATCAGCACTTTTGCTTGACTCGGGAATCGACCTCGATACCTGATAATTCCCTGTCACTTACGCTTCTGCTGGACCACAAAGGCATTCAAATATACTAGGTGTACTGTCTTTTATCGATATTAACAGTAAACTAAAGCACAACGCATTGCAGTTAATGTATAGGATCGCAAAACTCATACGTTATGTTTCTTATAAAAAAATATCCTGACAAACACATGCAGATTGCATAATGAAATTCGTGTCATGCTTTGATGTTATTCAACCCAGTATAGCCGTATGACTGCATAAACACATCCCTATGTAAATTAACAACTTTATATCTAAAATGTTATGTTATGTATTATGTAACGTTATCATATTGGTGATTTCATTGGTCATTGGTGACATTACTGAAGCATATGTGTCAATGTCATGTCAAGAACTATCCAATTGATCCAAAATGTGCATTCACAAATGTCGTTATGTACAAGACAAAAAATAACAGATGTAATCCAGTGCTTTCGGCTAGCAGTAAAAACTATTTAAAAATGTTATTCAAGTATAAATTTTTTTTAAATGTTATAAATGAATAATTATTTTATAGTTACTTAGTAATATTGTTCATTGGTTTTGACGCCCGCGTCTACTGAGGAGCCAGTTGAAAACCAGCGCCGGGCACGTGTGTCCGGCAATATACTGAACTGGTCTCCTATTTCTATGCAGACGACAGGCGTGTTTTTTATTTTATACCTATATATTGTAGTCTATTTTGTCACATTGATTTTCATGTCTTTTGTCTGTTAGAAATAAATGCTTTTACTTTCTTTCTTTCTTTCTCTTTCTTTATTTGCACACCAAACATACGAGTTACATATCCCTCAAACTTTGACCAGATTTACCTCAGGTAACTTACCGTGTGTCTCTTCGTCTATTTAATTCTGAAAATCCTACCAGAAGTATTTTACTTTGTGACCTAATTTACATAGAACTGCATAAGCACTGTTGACATAGATTTATGAGAAATGTGTTTGAGCTATTTAATAGTTTATTCTGTACGAGTCGCCGCTTTGCCAAAGATTCAAAAGATTTCGTTGCTAGGTAACTGTATGAAGCAGTAGTGTTGAGGTGCCAATATCCTCCCTCATAGTGAGTGCACATTTTACTGGCATGCAGTCTAAATCACACGATAAACACGGATATGAAAGTTACAAAATATAGAAAACTAGATGAGCCTACGGTTATACCCGCGTTATTTCGGGCTGCTACTCCGCACCCGTGATGTCATAACGTGATGTTATATAAATGAACTAACCAACACTAAAAATATTTAAATTGAATCACTAGTTCCTGATATTAGCGCTTTCAACCAAAAATACTTACAAACAAAAAAACATCTAGCTCTATTGGGTTATAAGTATCCCCCCCGTGGGATCTCCACCTTGTCGTGGTGGGGGGGCTCAGTAACCGTGGGTTAGAAGCCACCCACGGTGAAGCTAAGCGGGATCCCGGGAGGGGACGCTCCACGTGGGCTTGGTAGAGGCCTGCGTAGGATGCGTCCCATGGTGCGGGTGCGGGGGACAGTTCTGTCTGTCCCTCGCAGTCGGGTGCGGTCGCGGGAGGAGAGGCGTGTGGGTGTTGCGTTGCCCCGCGCCCTATCTCCCGCGACCAAATGGGGGCGCACCATCGTTGCGTCGCGGTGGGGCCGCAGAGGAATAGGAGATGCGGTGTTGCGTTGCCGTCCTCCCTATCCTCTGCGGCCGCTGGGTGTTTTGGCGGCGGAGCCCAACACCTTCATCCGCCGCCAAGGGGGTTTCGTTCGGGGCCCGCCTGACCATCTGGCGGGCCAATACCCGTCGGGGGGTAGCGAGGAATGCTTTGGTGAAACCCTACCCTCCGACACATGGGTGCATGAGGAGCACGGGTTGGTTTTTAGTCAGTAAGAGTCTGACAGTCCCCTTCGTCCTTCCCCCCCGGGACGGAGGGACTCCATGAGGATTTTCCAACCCGACAAAAAAAAAAAAAAAAAAATTGGGTTATAAGTATAGATAGGTGATAATTTATCCGTTCTTAGAACATAATAATCAATAATTCAATGTATGCTTTACTATTAGAAAATACTATTTGTGGAATACATAAGACTTTATTTAATTTTAAACTGTATTAATCCGGCTCATAACCTTCCACAGTCGGGGGACAAGCTCACTGAATATTAAGTTCCGTCATTTTCCAAATTCTTGGATCACTAGATTCAGTTTCAGGTTAACAAGCGACGGTTAACCCTTTGACCGTACTCAATTTCCTCGTATTCCCGTGAGCCATTTGATAGTATGTAACACATCATATAGATATTTCAGATATCCATAAATATATGTAGAATGTTCGGGAACGCTGATGACATATCATAAGACCACGAACCACTTTGCGAACAGTTAAGGAAAAAAATGCTATCGAGAAACGTAACACATTAAAAATTGCCGTAATTTGTTAACCTTATGCCTCCCAAGAGCACTCTACACTCACATTTTTTAAATTTATTGCATCGTGTATTTTTTATCTACTTCACACTACCTGCGCCGGATTTCGAGTAATGAGAAACGAAATGAGTTCCAACGTTCACTACGAGAAATTGTACGAAGGATTTTATTTTTTGTTAGGTAGTTTAAACGGATTATTAGGCACCTGCAAGGCTCGCCGAATGGCCGGCAGACACTCATAACTTATTCGGCAAAGTTTCGCTCATTTTTGTGACTAGTTGTTCGTGCTTGTTTCGTGCAGATTTACTTTGCGATTTGCATTTGAAACGTTAAGAGCAAAACTTCAAAGAAAATCATAACTAACTTTTTAAGGATGCATGTATGCTTATAGCATAATTGCACGTTTCTATTACGTATAAAAAGCTAAAATATTTTATTTGGAAATGGCAAGTTGCATTTCAGAAACTACGTCTTCTCTAACTTATACTAATGTAAATTAAGTATGTATTTACAAAAAGTGAAGTATAATATTATTATGTCTATGTGTAAATACTGTCTAGTACCCACAGTATAATGTAATGTAAATGATAAAATATTAGGTATAAATATTATTTTAATTAATCTCACTCACCCTAAGCCGAATAGAGGAATGTTCATGACTCATTTCAATATGTTTTTTCTTCGTCAGCTGGATATTTATGCACATCCGATATTTTCTGATATTGGCGACTATCCTCCATTCGTTCGTGAACGGGTTAACAATATGAGTCTTCAGCAAGGCTTCTCAAGATCACGTCTGCCATATTTTTCTGCTGAGGAGGTTAGTATGCTTCGAATAACATAACCATTTACAATACTATCGATAAAATGTCGTTTGCTAGACGCGGTGTCAACGATAGCTTTATTTATTCAAGATCCATTCTTTGTTCGAAATTGCTTTCTATATTTCCTTCTTAAGGGAAAATATACGGACAATTTTTATGATAATTTAGCGTCTATTATGATATAGAATACATCAAATTACTTTTATGATAGGTATGTAACCATAATTGGCGGCTAATTTGCCTATCATCACAAATGTATAGCAAAAGACAAAATATAACTACACAAATTTTGCTAAGTGGCGGGTGCGTTTCCCACATAAGACAGCACTTCGCCTATGACTTCGCGTGATCCACAAATGGTTGTTTCGAGTCTAATTTATGTTTTGTGATACAAGTTTTTTTTTTTTAGTGGGACATAATTTATTCATTTTCATAACAATGTAGGTAAATACATAATATTATTTAGATATCACTAAATACCTATTTAATTAAACATAACTTAAATGTTAAAATACTATCCTACGAAATATGTATATACAAAACAATCAAAACGAAAAAAGAAAATAATTTAGAGGGCGTCATAAAAGTCCTCCACATCGCCGTCGACCGGGAGCGTGCCCAGTACGCTAGCAGCATTGCTACGTTGAATGGCAATGCTAAATTTTTGGGCCAAGTACAACCCAGCCTTCTGGTCACACGAGGCGTCGACCAGTCTCTTTGCGAGATCTTTAAAAAGAGATCTTGCACTTGGACCCCATGGCCCCAACGTTTCGACCCCAAACGGCTCAAATACGTAATCCCCTACTAGGTTTGCGTATTTGCGCCGTTTGAAGGTCTCCGCTGTAGCAGCAGCAGCGCCCGCACAACCCGCTGTGCCAGGAAGATGAGATGGCGCGAGGGTATCGACACACGTTGCGTCCCACACCAAAGGCCTACCCAACTTCCATGGGAGTAAAGACATACCATCCGGTCTTTTGCCACAAGATTTTGTATTTTATTTCCAAATGTTTGTCACTCCATACTATTTCCATTCCATGAAGCCTAAGGATATTTTCTAGCTATTATATTTTTTTTAGGTAGATGCATTAAGAGGAAGTTCAGATTTCTTCGGTTTGAATCACTACACGACATTCTTGATGTCCCAGTCCGACATGGAAGATGACTGGTATGTGCCGTCTCTAGACCATGATACAGGGGTCAAAGTGGAGCAGAATCTGTCGTGGCCTTTACCTGGACCGGAGTGGCTCACGGTATGTACACAAGTTAATCAAAATAGTTCAAGAGCTTAATAAATATTCCAATACTTAGACAAAAGGAAAAATATTATAAATTCATTTAAAATGTTTTTTTTTTTAATTATTCATTTAGTTATGTTTAAATATTTTTATAAACAAATATATTAGAAAATATATTTTTAATGCATCGAATGATAGGGCAGATCAATTTATTGAGTTTAAGTCATCCGTATTTCATACTGTTCAAAATTTATGAGCTTACACCTTTTAACCTGAACAGGAAAGAGGCTTCCCTTTATAATGTTTTAATTAATCTGAAAATAAAAGTCTCTTCATATAGGAAATACATAGATGAAATCAGTTATTGCATCCTAATGCTATCACTACCTTAATTCTAAAATGAACTCCAAGATTCAAAACAAATCAACAAACCACTTATCAAATCTCAAGATAGTCATACGATCTGCTTGTTTTACTATCTTGTCATTATGATAATACGTATGAAGATTAATTCACACATCTCTTTAGATAATACAAATATTATCGTGTTCCAATTAAGGAGGCTGTGATTCATTGTGCGTTGCGAACGCCAGATGGCGTACCGTAACCGGAATTGCGTTACATATATCTTTCGTTTGATATGTATGCTGTACTTCCTATGCTGTTGTTATTGAAGTTGATAACTTTGTAGAATGATGCATTTGCATTGCCCTACATTATACTACCTATTCATCTCCTCTTCTGTTTATTATATAGTGTAAAAGTTAGGGCGTGAAAATATTCATGATTTTCATGCATTTTTTTTAAATCAAATGGTAATGAGGAACTTTACTGTATAGTTTATTGATACTTTAGAATTATAACCTTGTTACCAACATACCACGTCAAGGATTGGGCTAACGGTTGTGGCTTATTTTCCTAATATGGCAGCAAATTTAACTTTATTTCATTTGAGGGTAAATAAATCACTTGAACGCCTTAGAAATGATGTAATGATTTTTTACCTTATTTCCAAGACCAAGTAGCATTATGCTATAAATGCAAATATCCAATAGTCCGTGTGGTGACGGATTAAGACTACGAAATGTCACCACCCCATGTCATCCCATGGGTGTCGTAAGAGCCGACAGAGGGAGCATATTATGCAGAGAACAACATTGCAAGAGAAGGAAAACTTGATACAAACCGTATACTTTAAATATTTTTAATGTTTGGCCAGCGTGGTATAGTAGGTCAATTCCTCCTTTCAAAGGAGAGGCCTAGTCCAGCAGTGGACTGTTAACGGCTGATAATGATGATGATGTAAATATCCTAAATGAGGTCTATGAGAACGTTGCTTAGCTTTTGCCAATTTATTACGAATAGCTAGTCAAGTCAGGATATGCGCTACCAGCTCAATCTTTGTAATGTGTTGGTATTCTTGGCTACTGTGACTAAAGTTTACAGAAAGGGATTTATTAAATAGAGTAAATATTGTAGTTAAGTTTGTAACGCCGGATGAATCCTTCTTTGTTTGCTTTGTTGCAATGTTAGGAAAGACACAATGTCTCTTGAATTTGGCACAAAGTGTACAACATGATTTTTTTTGATAAAAGTTCATTTTTTCATTCGTATTAGTCGTATTAGCAGGCGAAATTTTATAATAAAATCAAAATAATGAAAACAAACAAAAACATATAAAAAGGCTCAGACAAAATGTTCAGAGGCGGCAAATGCTTCCAAAAATTAAAAGATAAGAATGAACACAAACCGGCAATGATTCATAGCATGTTACCACTGAAACAACATTTACTGAATTTCGATGTTATTTCCTTGTAAAATTATAGTTATTGATATAGTTTTTTAAATATAAATCACATTGTGGTAGCATTTTTCGAATTTCATACATAAAAGAAAACATGCCAATAAACTTAAGCGATGTTATCGTATAAGTGTTGCTGAGCAAAGTTTGCATATTTTCTAAAATTTATCAGCCTTTTATAACTGACCTTTGCGGCCTAAATTATAAACTAAAGTTATAAGTTTTGCTAATGTTGTACTTCTGCGTTACCTTTTCGCGAACAAAGATAGATACCATTTCTACACATTGGCATAAATCAGTCCGATTATGAAACTACATTTAAAATACTGACAGGTGTCAACAGAATTGTATGTCCAACAAACAAGTTTACAGTAATTATGTAAATTGACAGCCAGTATTGCACTTATGACGTCACCTTGTTAATATTAAGATGCAAGTTTTGCTACCACACTGTGAATTACGTTATGTCATAAGTGATATTGATATGTGATCCGTCAATGTATGTATTAATATTTTAAAACGAGGACTTAGCTCATCAATATTGATTGTATAACGATTTATGTAAATTACTACATGAATGGGATTGTAGTTTTTGAATAATGTTACAAATAAATTATTATAAAAATGATACTTACTTACTAATTTTATATGGACATAAAATATAATATAAGTAGCCGATAGCCAATCATAGGTCCTCACGCATAACATTAAAATATACTTAACACACATTTTTCAAATAGAAAGGTCAATAGTTATCAATGAGTATAATAATTTTCGTATTATGCGTCTTGAAAAAGCATAAATCTTAGTGTCACACGACACCAAAATAACTTTGCTGCTTTAAAATCCATAATGTGTAGGATACACAGACATCAAATATTAATGAATCCTTTACTTTCTCAGGTAAATCCCCCAGGCTTCAGAAAGCTCCTTAACTACATCCAGAAAAACTACAAGCTATCAAAAAAAGTACCGCTAATAGTCACAGAAAACGGTATGGGGGATAAGGGTCAAATTGACGACTACGAACGTATAGGCTACTTCAACGAGTACCTTCATCAACTGCTGCTGGCCTTACTTGAAGATAACGTCCCAATACAAGGCTACTTCGCGTGGACAATGATGGATGACTTCGAATGGTCGGACGGATATGTGTAAGTATTCATAGAAAAAAGTTGTAGTTGTTTTGGTTATTTCTAATTAATTATTTTTCAAATTGTATGCTATACTAAATATTTGTTTACAAGCAGAGATATTCTAGTGCAGATACCAACAGAGTGCCACGCATATTTTCGTAGTAATGACTTTGTGTTGCGGAGGTCAGACAGCAGTCGCTCTTCGGAAAAGCTGATATTCTGATGGGTCAAACGTGATGTTCCAAGTATGGACTGAAACATCACGTTTGATCCATAATAGTAGCCGGGGCAAACAGGTTGCGTACCCTGTAGCTAGTTGGTCTATGATAGTAGCAGGTGAAAACTTGAAGAAAATAGCCGAAAACCCAGGTCAACGACATGGTGTAGTATGGTTTTGTCCAACGTGGACTGGGGCTGGCATATTATGATGATAAGACTTCATTGATGCCACAGTCAGTATATGTACTATATGTAACCACATTATGAAATAAAATCTTGAAGTATTTTCCAACAATTATCTGATTGTGAACGGGTATATAAATAATATTATGTGTACAAATAGCTAAGAATTTTAAAAATCTTTACCTAAATCGGCTAAATAGAAACTATTTCATATTGAGACAACAGTCGCAGTTTATATTAAAAGAGTCCTCATTTTGAACAAGATATTACAACATTGTATCAAACAAAGGTTTACTCCATTAACTAAATTCATAAACAGCGTAGAATGCTGTTTGTTCACAAATATGCAAGCAATGCAATCATTCGGGACCGGTTTTAACTAGAACAATGTAATTTATCCCGAAGTAGATTTATTGGGTAAGTCTGGCACGCCCTTGGCACAATTTCATAAATTTGAATACTAGTTTTTCAACTGCATACAGTTTGTAGGTACTAAGTTGTAGATGATGTCTTGAATAAGAGCAATAAAATAATCTACATTTGCAAGTTGTAATAATTTCTGACAGTCTAGCCTATTTGTTTTATGAATTACTTTGATAAGGTAATTGCGGTGGGTTTCTACCGTGGTGGCCTGACTGGATTTGCCTATTGATTTAAAAATATAAAATTTGCGTGTATTCATGTTTGCGTGTGTGTTTCATGTACTACTTTACAACAATTATCGATAAATACGCTGTGTCAAGGTTAGGTAATACAGCGTACTAACAGCTATATAAAAAATAAACCCAGATATAGTTTCGATTATAGAAGCCGATTATTTATTGTCCTTTTTCATTTTTGATTTCATTAGGTAAAAAATACGCTTGTATATGATGCAATATGAAAGAAAAAATCACAATAGTCAAATCATACGCAAACCATTTTGTTCTTTAACATAAGGTACGTCATCATACACTTAGATTCTTAACTTGATAATTTAAACATCGTCTGAACTTGACGTAAATATTTTAACACAGTCTAGACAGCGACTGGAGCGTGTTTTGCGTAAAAATAACGCTCCCAAATCTATTTTATATTGAGAATAATTTTGTCTAAGATTCAAATGCCAAGTTCTGATTTTCAAGATTTTTTGTGAAGAGATTCTGATATTCAATCTATACATTTATCTCTTTTTGAGTTGGAAATTACAAAGTAGATAATGTATTACCTCCTGCGACGTGAAATGTCGCAAACACTGATCAATATTTGGAATTCAGTGCTTCTCCCACAGTACAAATTATAAACCAACTCTCTGACGAATCTTAATGCTATGTAACATTACGCAGTAACCTTCAAGTGCCAGCGTATAGCCTAAACAAAATGCTAAAGCATGTTAAGCGCTAGCTAAAGCATGTTGGTAGAAACGGGGGCGTATGGCTAAAGAGCTAATAATATTACGACATAAAACATTTTGCTGACAAGATTAATGAATGCTTGTTACCAGAGCAAAACCCAGATATCTTTAATTAAATATCATAAAAATACAAGGGTAAACATTCTACAAAAATATAAATTTAATACAATCTTAACGTAAAAACGATAAAAAATATATAAATCCTGACTTGTTTATTGCATTGCTTTCGTTTCTTTATTCTTTTAAAAGTTCCTTAAAAGAAATTAAGAGTCACGCATGCCTGCCACGACAGTATAAATTAATTTAACTTGGAATGTGTCTCGCACGCTCTTCGCTTGCGTAATTGTTTGCCAAATCGTACTTCTTCGTATTCCCACATTCGTAAACCAAATTTTATCATATACAGCGACGTGTTTAACCGTGAAATAAACAGACATTTAAATACTAATAAGTTGACTAGACGTCTAAAAAACTAATATGTATACAAAGTGCGTATGTCTGACAACGTTTAAAGACGTTGTGACCTTAGTTCTAGACTAGAAATCTCATTAAAATGAAACTATTTGCTATTTTTAGTTCACTTTAGTGAGAAACTCGTACACGGTCTGCGTAGTAATATTTTTAGGTGTATGATCCTGTGAGACTGTACAAATATTTGACCAATGGCTTTTATTACATAAGTGCAGAGTCCGTAATTGATGCTCCGAGTCTGGGAGATCTTTGCGACCGTTACTTGAATGGTTTTAAGTCCTCCACGATTACGCCTAGTGTAGCCTTTGATAAAAAAGAATATTGTGGTTAGTGTGACTATATGACCGCTACATTTTCTTTTTTGTGGTTTCTTCGTATACAATTATATTTATTAACTGGATCAGAAGCTGTTGACGTCATTGGGTTTATTTTATTTCAGTAGTTACCACAAGATCGAAGTTTTGTTTTATAACTTAAGATAATTCAAAGCGGATACGAGAAGATAATTTATTGCATTTTTGCTCATATTATAATTTACTGACACAGAGATAAATATTGTTCCTTGTTATTGCGAAATTGTTTTGTATCTGATTTAGCCAAGAGTATTTTATAGCATGTATCACAGTAATTTTTCATCGTTATGTATATGTTTTTATCTGTATGATTTTAATTGAAGAAGGAGAAATACCTCTAATCTTACACCAGATATAATCACGATATGACTAGTGACTACTGCTGGTGGAACTGGTGTAACTAGTGTAACCGGGTTTGATAGAATATTGGCAATTCCACAGAGTGGCTGCCTATCTGACGTCTGTAACCCAAAAAGATAGGTATATTCTAAGGTTTAGGCTAGTGTCAGTTTATTCAGAGATACTGACTCAATATAACGACTGTCCAAGATCTTCATGACAGCCCAAACCGACGGCTTAACGTGCTTGCCGAGGCACGGGTCAAACCATTATTACCAATGCAATATGCATATAACTCCGAGAAGTCAGTGATTCGTGTCGAGGATTCGAACCTGCGTGGCAATCTGTTGGTATCTCCGAACGTTCATGTCAAGTAAAATACATAAAGTTTGTGGCACACTGTACCGACACCGTAACGGCGCTGCTGCAGCGCGACGCTGTCCCGAACTATGGGGTACCCCTTAAATTATCTTTTGATATAATGCCTCCGTAGTCCAGTGGATAGCGTATGCGTCTGCTGATCAGGAGGTCCTGGGTTCGATTCCTGGGTCGGGTGAAAGAGTTACTGAGTTTTTCCGAATTCTCAGTAGGAGCACCGAGTCTAGCCCACGCATAAGGTGAAATGAGGGTGTAATAGAACACCCCTGTCTGTCTTTTTTTTCTTTTTTTCTGCCGAACAATTTGACCCCATGCTGCCTGATGTTAAGCAGTCAGTGAAGTCCCATAGTGATGGCCATCATCCCAGCAGCCAGCATGGCATTATGGCATGATGGCCCTCACCTTGACGGCCTTGAGTAAAACTTTTTCACGCCCCGCTTAAAGGACCCGGGATCATAAGTGGAGGGAAACACGTGGACTGGTAAAGAGTTCCACATCTTAATGGTACGGCAGAGATAAGAGGCGCCGAACCGTTTGGTGCGTGACGGTATCTGTTCTACCGTGTAAGAGTGGCACCTCAACCCAGCACGTGTCGTTCGGGATAGGAAAGGAGAGGGTGGGATTAGTTGAAAGAGCTCTTCGGAGCACTCATCGTGATAGATACGGTAGAAGACAGCCATTGAGGCCACGTCTCTGCGTAATTGCAGTGACTCAAGAGTCTTAGTGGCCTCTGGATCCCCGATGATACGGACAGCACGCCGCTGCAACCTATCGAGGGCGTCCAATAAGTACTGAGCGGAGCCATTGCAAAGGTAAGAGCAGTATTCCACGCAGGAGCGAACCTGGGTCAAGTATAACAGACACAACTGCTCCGGCGCGACAAACCTCCTCACATTGTTCAAGACTCCGAGTTTCCGAGATGCGGATTTGATGACACCCTCGATGTAGTTCTTCTGGTTGAGATTTCTGCGTATGTCCATACCTAGGATATTGAGACTGTCTTGAATCGGCAGTGGAGTGTCCAGAAGAGAGGGATGGGGAAGGAATGGAGATACCTTGAGAATGCGCACACCTGTGTTTTCTTGGCGTTGAACTCGACCAGGTTCTCATCAGCCCAATGCGAGATGCAATTCAGAACCCGGTCAAGCTCAGCAACAAGTGTTCGCCTATACTCCTCAGTATCGGCTTGCTTAGCCGCAGGGTGTCCGAGATATCGCCCATGTACAGTACTGTCATCTGCATAGCAATGTATGCCCCCAAAAGTGAGCATATCATTGATGTGCAGAAGAAAAAGCGTAGGCGATAACACGGACCCCTGAGGCACACCAGCATTCACCTGGAGCAACTTCGATGATTCACCGTTACAAAGGACTCGTATACGGCGCTCATTCAGGAAGCTGGCTCTGTCTACTCCTTAGGGGATACAGACGTGTGACTATAAAAATAATAATTAAATTTGTCTTTCTTTACAGAACAAAATTCGGATTATACAAGGTGGACTTCGAGAGCCCAAACAGGACACGAACGCCGAAGCTTTCTGTTTCTAGTTACAGAAACATAGTGCGAACGAGGCGTATCGACTTCAACTTCCTCAAGCCACCATTAAATAGATTGTTCGATTCTAATCATATTTTGTTATAAACTAATTAAAAATGTTTTTATTTAGTAGTAGTAATTTATAGAATAAAATAATTTGAATAATTAACTGGTTATTTTATTTTTATTGAAGAATATCGCTTATGGTTAAATTTCATTACCCAAACAAATTTTAGCAACCTTTTTTTATACCATTGCCATATTTCGAATGATTTTGGTACGCATATTTATATTTGGTCAATTTTTTACATGGCAAAATATTACCAAGTATAATTTCATTATGGCATTTGGTCTTTAATCAAATGATTTATCACAGCAAACAATCTTCAGACAATAAACGTTTGGTGATATTAGTTTATTTTTGGAAGTAGTTAGAGTAGGTTAATTATAAAAAAAACGGTAAGGTTAGAACTGTGACCTCCTACGCACGAGCCGAGCGAGCGAAGCGAGCGGTGCCGCGGTAGCGGCCGGCGAGTGCCAGAAACGACTTGCATTAATATAAAAAAGAAATTATTTTTAGTAGGTTACCCGGAACTAAACTATTTAGATTAGGATAATTATTGATTTTGCTTAAAAACTGTTATTCCAACTGAAATATTTGACTACATAAAAAAAGTTAAAAGTACTAGTTGGTAAACAAGTTATAGTTTAAACGTTCATTTCCTAAACATTAGGTTTGCATTACAATTTTTGTGAATAGATTTTTTGCTAAGTAATAATTTGGCAAATGAAATTACGCGAAATTTTTTTTGGGAAGTGAAAATTTGTCAAATTCCTTTCGGTCAAACAAGGGAGACCCCTAAGAGGAAGTGAGAAAGCATTGCCTTCATTTCATAATTGACAGATTTTATGATCATTCTGTACTTATATATAAAATTCTTGCGTTACTGACTAGCTGACTAACGCACAGGAAAAACCATTCAAATTCAAACTCATTTATTCACATAGGTTACAAGAGCAACACTTATGAACGTCAATTCTTCTTCATTGGACTTAAAAGCTGAAATTTTGCATGTAGGTAATATATCATTGGGAACCGTATGGGTGCACTTATAAGGTATTTCTCCAAATTCACTAGGGATCTGGAAAGAACGCAGCGATAGCCTAGTGGAGAGACCGACGGACTGCTACGTAGAGGATCTCGGGTTCGAATCTACGGCGCGCACCAATGAGTTTTCGAAGTTATGTGCGTATTAAATTGTTAATTATCGCTTGCTATACGGTGAGGTAAAACATCGTGAGGAAACCTGTCTGAGAGTTCTCCATAATGTTTTCGAAATACATGTGAAGTCTGCCAACCCGCACTTGGCCAGCGTGACGGACTATGGTCTGTCACGCTGGCCATACCGCGGGCGCATACTCTCCGACACACGGGTACATGAGAAAGTCGAGGTGGTTTTTATTGGTCCGGCTCTCATTTCCCCAAGAGTCCGATCCGGGGTTTTCGTCTGATCCGGATTTTCCATCTCGTAAAAAAAAGAAAAAAAAGGAAAAGAAAAAATGAAAAAATTAAATGGATAATTATAATAAATAAAATATATATAGGATATAAACAACTGTCAGAGTCTATAGATCACATGACTGTATAATATATTAATAACAATATTGAAAGGCTATGTACATTGTTATAGTTATTATAGCGAACTGATTTATCGGACCGTTATTTATATTGATCGGCCAATATAAAATCGGTCAATATTATATAAATAAATTCAATATAGTCATGTTTAAATACTAACCACAATTTAGTTATTTATAACATCTCTGATTTTGAACACAGTCACTTGATTTCTAGATGATTATGATACCTGCTTTTAAATAAACAAATAGTATTTCGCCTCCAGTTTCTTATAGTTTCGCCATGTCCGTCTATCCGTTCGTCAGGATTATTCAAGAACGAGAACGTGGACAAAACTGTACATTAAAATTGTGAAAATGTTTTAAGTGTAGCCATGCAAAGTAATTCCTTTTGATTTTCAATTATCTCGATTAGGCCTTTTTTTATTTATTTGAAGGCTCAATTTTTATTCATTTGTTTTGGGTTGCAAAATATTGTACAACAGACACCAATTGCAAGAGTCCCCCTCCGCTCGCCTCTATCTTCTAAACCGTAGTATGTGTAACATATCCTCAATAGTGACATAATTATGAACTATCAATGAACATTACTAAGGCTTTAACTTTACTAATTAACGAGTAACGGACAATTGACTCATACTTCTACTTGCGAGTGATCAATGAATATTGTACTTGAGTCCTTCTATCCCTTAGGTCATTAGGTAAGGGGTACTACGGAACCCAACATTGTGCGTTGCCCGACACGCACGCTAAGTGCGTGTCGGGCAACGCACAATGTTGCGTGTTGGTTTCCATAATTGACCGTAGCTTAAAAAATCAAACCTAACATTCCATGCCTTATGTAAAGCCATAATGATCAGGCTATAGGTACATCAATTAGCGAAACTTGACAGATTAGGCATCAGTGTGAGCAACAAACAGTCAGGCAGTAAACATAAATAAAACATGGATAATTCGGTGTAATATTTTCACTGTAAAGCAGAATAAAGAGGTAACCGAGCCGTATTAATTACAAAACGTTGTTTAATTCCATATGTATCAGTTACGATTTTCAGAAATATTATTTTTTCATTTAAAAAACGTGTAAATAATAATAGGCATACTGGAAAAGTGTGTCCATGTTTCAAATATCGCTAAATGCAGTTCTGCTTTCATGCTATTATATTATTGTAACAAATAAACATGGATAAAACATTGAACACAATAATACACCTAAACAATTACGATAAAAATGCAAAAGCAATCGACAAATCATTATACACAAAACTATTAAGCATTTTGTATTCCTGACACCAAATGAGTCTTATTACTTATGAAATACATACATACATACATAGACTCACGCCTGTTTCCCGGAGGGGTAGGCAGAGACTACGGAACGCCATTTGCAACGATCCAGACATGTCTCTCTTGCTTCATTCACTCCCATCAGATTCCTCATGCATGCTCTTCTGTTCAGGGTACTTCTCACCTGTCCTGTTTTTAGGATGTCTCCAATCTGATCAGAGAACGTCCGCCTAGGTCTTCCCCTTCGTCCTGTCCCTTCCACACTTGCCTTATATATCTGCTTGGTCAGTCTTTCGTCATCCATCCTCTCCACGTGCCCAAACCATCTTAGCATACCTTTCTCGATGCTTGTCACTACATCTTCTTTTACTCCACAACACTGTCTTATCACACGATTCTTTACTCTGTCAGTCAGAGAGACACCACACATACTTCTCAGTGCTCTCATTTCTACAGCATTTATTCTACTTTCATGACTTTTCTGCCATACCCAACTATCACTACCATACATAAGAGTAGGTACTAACACCCCTCTATGCACAGCCAAACGTGCCTTTTTGGACACGTTTTGGCTATTCATAAACGCCTTTAGAGCTCCATTCACTCTATTACCTGCATTAACTCTTCTTTCAATATCTTCTACATTCTTACCATCTCTTGTAAACAGCGTACCTAGATATACAAACTCATTCACTTGCTCCACTCGCTGTCCATCGATCATAACATTACAAGCCGTAACGCATTCATCCTTTTCAAAAACCATAACTTTCGTTTTACTTACATTCACTTTCATTCCTTTCCTCTCTAACGCACCATGCATGATTGTTACCATCTCCTGCAACTCCTCCGCTGAAGACGCAGGTATAACCTGATCATCAGCATAAAGGAGGCATTTGACAAGTAACTCATTCATCCTTAATCCACAGTCACTATTTTTCAAATCTTGCAAACAACTGTCCATGAAGAGGTTGAACAGCCACGGCGACGCTACACATCCCTGTCTAACACCTGTTTCGATGATAAACCAATCCGTGTAAGACCCATTTATCCTCACACAAGCTCTAGAATCTTCATAAAGGGATTTCAGAGCTCGTATGAGGCTGCTGTTCACCCCATACATCGACAGTACCGCCCACATTTTATTCCTCACCACTTTATCGTACGCCTTTTCCAAATCCACGAATGCGCAAAAGACCTTTTGACCTTTGGCCAAGAATTTTTCGGCTACGCACCGCAAGGAAAAAACTTGATCCGTGCACCCCATACCCTTTCGGAATCCTGCTTGTATATCCCATATTTTCTTGTCGGTTACTTCCATAACTCTTTCAATCAGTACCTTCGCATACAATTTGCCAACAATGCTGAGAAGGCTAATGCCTCTATAGTTCTTGCAGTCTTGTTGCGAGCCTTTTCCTTTATAAAGAGGCACAACTACTGCTGTGGCCCAGTCATCAGGTACTCGGCCGGTGCTCCAGCACATGTTGAATAAACGCTGCAGCTGACTAACTATGATGCCCTGTCCAGCCTTCAGCATTTCGACTGTAATCCTGTCATACCCTGCAGCCTTACCTAATTTCATACTAGCCAGTGCCTTCAAAATTTCATCCACGCCAATATCGCTTTCATCATTGCTATCATTACCATTCATTTCACCTGTTGATGTCTCTGTCGTCGTTCTTTCAAATAATCCTTCAAAATACTCTTTCCATCTCTTCAGCACACACGATTCACCATTCAGTATCTTTCCATTCTTGTCTCTGATTGCTGTGTATTCTGAGGATTGAGTTTTTCCTCGAACTGCACGAACGGACTTCCAGAAAAACTTAATGTTTCTCCGAAAGTCGTCAGATAATCTTCTATTAAACTCATCTTTCTTTTCCTCTTTTTTCCTTTTAACCATTTCTTTCACTATTCTTTTAGACCTAACAAACTCCTTTCTTGCTTCATCAATGTCATCACTCGTTGCCTTTCCCATTCTTTCATTTGCTCTGGCAGCCAACCAATCTAACCACGCTTTCTTCTTCTCTGATACTGCTGATTGTACATCCTTGTCCCACCATGTATTCTTAACCTTTCGTAGTTTCCTTCTCTTGATCACACCACATACTTCAGACGCTGCACATACTACCTCTTTTTTAAAGGAATGCCATAACTCTTCCATATCATTTATGCCATCGAACCTCTCAAATCTTACTATCAATCTTCGTTTATACTCATCTTTCACATCTTTCTCTTGCAGATTTTCTACTTTTATTCTTTCCAAGACCCTCTCTTGATTATTTTCTCGGTGTCGCCATCCTCTAAAGAGCCCACTTATCCGGCTTAACACCAAAAAGTGGTCTGTATGGATGCCGATCCCTCGAAAAACTCTCGTATCCAACACATTCTTTCTCAGTCGTTCATCTACTATTACAAAATCAATCATACTTCTTCTAACATTTTTCGCCTCACGTGTATACAAATGTATCCTTTTGTGATCAAACATGGTGTTTGTCACACAAAGGCTCCACTCCAAACAAACCTCAAGCAGTTCTTTCCCATTTTCGTTCACACTCTTATCACCGAATCCACCTAAAACCCTTTCAAATCCATCTCGCTTTACTCCCACCCATCCATTGAAATCACCTAACAAAATCAATCTCTCGTTATCCTTACATGTCCTCAGAATCTCTCTTAAACTCTCCCAAAACTCCTGCCTTTCGTCTTTTTCTTGTTGTGACATACCCGTTACTATATTGACCGGGGCGTAAACCCCTACAATAAGAAGACGAGTAAGTCCTACTTTCATTCTCATTCATAGTAGCCTTGCATTTACACATTCAAACTCTTTTACGCACTCATTGTAGCTAATGTTTTCATCAGCTAAATGATATTGTCTAAGCATAGTGTACCTATGCTTATATAACGTAAATTTCTTGCGTTACTGAATGACAGTCTACCTTATAGCCAAAACTATCGAAACATGCATTCATTCCTTCCCCCTGTGGGATCTCCGCCTTGTCTTGGTGGTGGGGCTTAGTAACCGTGGCTTGAACACCCACGATGAAGCTAAGAGAGATCCCGGGAGTGGAGCTCCGCGTGGGCTTGGAGGGGGCCTGCGCAGGATGCGTCCAAAGGTGCGGGTGCGGGGGAAAGTTCTGCCTGTCCCTCGGAGGAGAGGCGTGTCGGTGTTGCGTTGCCGCGCGCCCTATCTCCCGCGACCAAATGGGGGCGCACCATTGATGCATCGCGGTGAGGCCGCAGAGGAAGAGGAGATGCGGTGTTGTCATGTTGCCGTCCTCCCTATCCTCTGCGGCCGCTGGATGTTTAGGCACCGGAGCCCAAGACCTTCATCCGCCCCCAAAGAGGTTGTAGCCTTCGGGCTATCCACCGGGGTGCAAGGGTAGAATGCTAACGCTACTCCCTGGCGCCCCAAAATGGCGTGGAAGTATGCGCTGAAAAATAAAAGGCATGTCTTTCCTTGGGGACCGTGCGAGAGGTGCACCAAGAACGGATTGTTCTAAATTCCTATGGCATGGGCAGAAACGTTTTAGTTAAAATGAACTTGTCATATACATTCATTAGTTCATTGTTTTAAGCGCAATACGTTATAATTTAACCATAAAATTGTATTCAACGTAGTACTATTAAAATGGTTTTACATTTTAAAAGTACGGTGTAAAATGATAGGTTAAAGTATAAAATATAAAACAATTATATCGGTACACAAGAGTGGGCGCAAGTGCAAGTGCGCTCTTTACTCCCTCAATCTCATAGTCCAATGGATGCCTTCCAAGTACAGACATGTAACACCGCCAATTTTCTGAAGGCGCACTTATATTGCGTAATTCTTACAGATAAACCCATCAGCACTTTTGCTTGACTCGGGAATCGACCTCGATACCTGATAATTCCCTGTCACTTACGCTTCTGCTGGACCACAAAGGCATTCAAATATACTAGGTGTACTGTCTTTTATCGATATTAACAGTAAACTAAAGCACAACGCATTGCAGTTAATGTATAGGATCGCAAAACTCATACGTTATGTTTCTTATAAAAAAATATCCTGACAAACACATGCAGATTGCATAATGAAATTCGTGTCATGCTTTGATGTTATTCAACCCAGTATAGCCGTATGACTGCATAAACACATCCCTATGTAAATTAACAACTTTATATCTAAAATGTTATGTTATGTATTATGTAACGTTATCATATTGGTGATTTCATTGGTCATTGGTGACATTACTGAAGCATATGTGTCAATGTCATGTCAAGAACTATCCAATTGATCCAAAATGTGCATTCACAAATGTCGTTATGTACAAGACAAAAAATAACAGATGTAATCCAGTGCTTTCGGCTAGCAGTAAAAACTATTTAAAAATGTTATTCAAGTATAAAAATTTTTTAAATGTTATAAATGAATAATTATTTTATAGTTACTTAGTAATATTGTTCATTGGTTTTGACGCCCGCGTCTACTGAGGAGCCAGTTGAAAACCAGCGCCGGGCACGTGTGTCCGGCAATATACTGAACTGGTCTCCTATTTCTATGCAGACGACAGGCGTGTTTTTTATTTTATACCTATATATTGTAGTCTATTTTGTCACATTGATTTTCATGTCTTTTGTCTGTTAGAAATAAATGCTTTTACTTTCTTTCTTTCTTTCTCTTTCTTTATTTGCACACCAAACATACGAGTTACATATCCCTCAAACTTTGACCAGATTTACCTCAGGTAACTTACCGTGTGTCTCTTCGTCTATTTAATTCTGAAAATCCTACCAGAAGTATTTTACTTTGTGACCTAATTTACATAGAACTGCATAAGCACTGTTGACATAGATTTATGAGAAATGTGTTTGAGCTATTTAATAGTTTATTCTGTACGAGTCGCCGCTTTGCCAAAGATTCAAAAGATTTCGTTGCTAGGTAACTGTATGAAGCAGTAGTGTTGAGGTGCCAATATCCTCCCTCATAGTGAGTGCACATTTTACTGGCATGCAGTCTAAATCACACGATAAACACGGATATGAAAGTTACAAAATATAGAAAACTAGATGAGCCTACGGTTATACCCGCGTTATTTCGGGCTGCTACTCCGCACCCGTGATGTCATAACGTGATGTTATATAAATGAACTAACCAACACTAAAAATATTTAAATTGAATCACTAGTTCCTGATATTAGCGCTTTCAACCAAAAATACTTACAAACAAAAAAACATCTAGCTCTATTGGGTTATAAGTATCCCCCCCGTGGGATCTCCACCTTGTCGTGGTGGGGGGGCTCAGTAACCGTGGGTTAGAAGCCACCCACGGTGAAGCTAAGCGGGATCCCGGGAGGGGACGCTCCACGTGGGCTTGGTAGAGGCCTGCGTAGGATGCGTCCCATGGTGCGGGTGCGGGGGACAGTTCTGTCTGTCCCTCGCAGTCGGGTGCGGTCGCGGGAGGAGAGGCGTGTGGGTGTTGCGTTGCCCCGCGCCCTATCTCCCGCGACCAAATGGGGGCGCACCATCGTTGCGTCGCGGTGGGGCCGCAGAGGAATAGGAGATGCGGTGTTGCGTTGCCGTCCTCCCTATCCTCTGCGGCCGCTGGGTGTTTTGGCGGCGGAGCCCAACACCTTCATCCGCCGCCAAGGGGGTTTCGTTCGGGGCCCGCCTGACCATCTGGCGGGCCAATACCCGTCGGGGGGTAGCGAGGAATGCTTTGGTGAAACCCTACCCTCCGACACATGGGTGCATGAGGAGCACGGGTTGGTTTTTAGTCAGTAAGAGTCTGACAGTCCCCTTCGTCCTTCCCCCCCGGGACGGAGGGACTCCATGAGGATTTTCCAACCCGACAAAAAAAAAAAAAAAAAATTGGGTTATAAGTATAGATAGGTGATAATTTATCCGTTCTTAGAACATAATAATCAATAATTCAATGTATGCTTTACTATTAGAAAATACTATTTGTGGAATACATAAGACTTTATTTAATTTTAAACTGTATTAATCCGGCTCATAACCTTCCACAGTCGGGGGACAAGCTCACTGAATATTAAGTTCCGTCATTTTCCAAATTCTTGGATCACTAGATTCAGTTTCAGGTTAACAAGCGACGGTTAACCCTTTGACCGTACTCAATTTCCTCGTATTCCCGTGAGCCATTTGATAGTATGTAACACATCATATAGATATTTCAGATATCCATAAATATATGTAGAATGTTCGGGAACGCTGATGACATATCATAAGACCACGAACCACTTTGCGAACAGTTAAGGAAAAAAATGCTATCGAGAAACGTAACACATTAAAAATTGCCGTAATTTGTTAACCTTATGCCTCCCAAGAGCACTCTACACTCACATTTTTTAAATTTATTGCATCGTGTATTTTTTATCTACTTCACACTACCTGCGCCGGATTTCGAGTAATGAGAAACGAAATGAGTTCCAACGTTCACTACGAGAAATTGTACGAAGGATTTTATTTTTTGTTAGGTAGTTTAAACGGATTATTAGGCACCTGCAAGGCTCGCCGAATGGCCGGCAGACACTCATAACTTATTCGGCAAAGTTTCGCTCATTTTTGTGACTAGTTGTTCGTGCTTGTTTCGTGCAGATTTACTTTGCGATTTGCATTTGAAACGTTAAGAGCAAAACTTCAAAGAAAATCATAACTAACTTTTTAAGGATGCATGTATGCTTATAGCATAATTGCACGTTTCTATTACGTATAAAAAGCTAAAATATTTTATTTGGAAATGGCAAGTTGCATTTCAGAAACTACGTCTTCTCTAACTTATACTAATGTAAATTAAGTATGTATTTACAAAAAGTGAAGTATAATATTATTATGTCTATGTGTAAATACTGTCTAGTACCCACAGTATAATGTAATGTAAATGATAAAATATTAGGTATAAATATTATTTTAATTAATCTCACTCACCCTAAGCCGAATAGAGGAATGTTCATGACTCATTTCAATATGTTTTTTCTTCGTCAGCTGGATATTTATGCACATCCGATATTTTCTGATATTGGCGACTATCCTCCATTCGTTCGTGAACGGGTTAACAATATGAGTCTTCAGCAAGGCTTCTCAAGATCACGTCTGCCATATTTTTCTGCTGAGGAGGTTAGTATGCTTCGAATAACATAACCATTTACAATACTATCGATAAAATGTCGTTTGCTAGACGCGGTGTCAACGATAGCTTTATTTATTCAAGATCCATTCTTTGTTCGAAATTGCTTTCTATATTTCCTTCTTAAGGGAAAATATACGGACAATTTTTATGATAATTTAGCGTCTATTATGATATAGAATACATCAAATTACTTTTATGATAGGTATGTAACCATAATTGGCGGCTAATTTGCCTATCATCACAAATGTATAGCAAAAGACAAAATATAACTACACAAATTTTGCTAAGTGGCGGGTGCGTTTCCCACATAAGACAGCACTTCGCCTATGACTTCGCGTGATCCACAAATGGTTGTTTCGAGTCTAATTTATGTTTTGTGATACAAGTTTTTTTTTTTTAGTGGGACATAATTTATTCATTTTCATAACAATGTAGGTAAATACATAATATTATTTAGATATCACTAAATACCTATTTAATTAAACATAACTTAAATGTTAAAATACTATCCTACGAAATATGTATATACAAAACAATCAAAACGAAAAAAGAAAATAATTTAGAGGGCGTCATAAAAGTCCTCCACATCGCCGTCGACCGGGAGCGTGCCCAGTACGCTAGCAGCATTGCTACGTTGAATGGCAATGCTAAATTTTTGGGCCAAGTACAACCCAGCCTTCTGGTCACACGAGGCGTCGACCAGTCTCTTTGCGAGATCTTTAAAAAGAGATCTTGCACTTGGACCCCATGGCCCCAACGTTTCGACCCCAAACGGCTCAAATACGTAATCCCCTACTAGGTTTGCGTATTTGCGCCGTTTGAAGGTCTCCGCTGTAGCAGCAGCAGCGCCCGCACAACCCGCTGTGCCAGGAAGATGAGATGGCGCGAGGGTATCGACACACGTTGCGTCCCACACCAAAGGCCTACCCAACTTCCATGGGAGTAAAGACATACCATCCGGTCTTTTGCCACAAGATTTTGTATTTTATTTCCAAATGTTTGTCACTCCATACTATTTCCATTCCATGAAGCCTAAGGATATTTTCTAGCTATTATATTTTTTTTAGGTAGATGCATTAAGAGGAAGTTCAGATTTCTTCGGTTTGAATCACTACACGACATTCTTGATGTCCCAGTCCGACATGGAAGATGACTGGTATGTGCCGTCTCTAGACCATGATACAGGGGTCAAAGTGGAGCAGAATCTGTCGTGGCCTTTACCTGGACCGGAGTGGCTCACGGTATGTACACAAGTTAATCAAAATAGTTCAAGAGCTTAATAAATATTCCAATACTTAGACAAAAGGAAAAATATTATAAATTCATTTAAAATGTTTTTTTTTTTAATTATTCATTTAGTTATGTTTAAATATTTTTATAAACAAATATATTAGAAAATATATTTTTAATGCATCGAATGATAGGGCAGATCAATTTATTGAGTTTAAGTCATCCGTATTTCATACTGTTCAAAATTTATGAGCTTACACCTTTTAACCTGAACAGGAAAGAGGCTTCCCTTTATAATGTTTTAATTAATCTGAAAATAAAAGTCTCTTCATATAGGAAATACATAGATGAAATCAGTTATTGCATCCTAATGCTATCACTACCTTAATTCTAAAATGAACTCCAAGATTCAAAACAAATCAACAAACCACTTATCAAATCTCAAGATAGTCATACGATCTGCTTGTTTTACTATCTTGTCATTATGATAATACGTATGAAGATTAATTCACACATCTCTTTAGATAATACAAATATTATCGTGTTCCAATTAAGGAGGCTGTGATTCATTGTGCGTTGCGAACGCCAGATGGCGTACCGTAACCGGAATTGCGTTACATATATCTTTCGTTTGATATGTATGCTGTACTTCCTATGCTGTTGTTATTGAAGTTGATAACTTTGTAGAATGATGCATTTGCATTGCCCTACATTATACTACCTATTCATCTCCTCTTCTGTTTATTATATAGTGTAAAAGTTAGGGCGTGAAAATATTCATGATTTTCATGCATTTTTTTTAAATCAAATGGTAATGAGGAACTTTACTGTATAGTTTATTGATACTTTAGAATTATAACCTTGTTACCAACATACCACGTCAAGGATTGGGCTAACGGTTGTGGCTTATTTTCCTAATATGGCAGCAAATTTAACTTTATTTCATTTGAGGGTAAATAAATCACTTGAACGCCTTAGAAATGATGTAATGATTTTTTACCTTATTTCCAAGACCAAGTAGCATTATGCTATAAATGCAAATATCCAATAGTCCGTGTGGTGACGGATTAAGACTACGAAATGTCACCACCCCATGTCATCCCATGGGTGTCGTAAGAGCCGACAGAGGGAGCATATTATGCAGAGAACAACATTGCAAGAGAAGGAAAACTTGATACAAACCGTATACTTTAAATATTTTTAATGTTTGGCCAGCGTGGTATAGTAGGTCAATTCCTCCTTTCAAAGGAGAGGCCTAGTCCAGCAGTGGACTGTTAACGGCTGATAATGATGATGATGTAAATATCCTAAATGAGGTCTATGAGAACGTTGCTTAGCTTTTGCCAATTTATTACGAATAGCTAGTCAAGTCAGGATATGCGCTACCAGCTCAATCTTTGTAATGTGTTGGTATTCTTGGCTACTGTGACTAAAGTTTACAGAAAGGGATTTATTAAATAGAGTAAATATTGTAGTTAAGTTTGTAACGCCGGATGAATCCTTCTTTGTTTGCTTTGTTGCAATGTTAGGAAAGACACAATGTCTCTTGAATTTGGCACAAAGTGTACAACATGATTTTTTTTGATAAAAGTTCATTTTTTCATTCGTATTAGTCGTATTAGCAGGCGAAATTTTATAATAAAATCAAAATAATGAAAACAAACAAAAACATATAAAAAGGCTCAGACAAAATGTTCAGAGGCGGCAAATGCTTCCAAAAATTAAAAGATAAGAATGAACACAAACCGGCAATGATTCATAGCATGTTACCACTGAAACAACATTTACTGAATTTCGATGTTATTTCCTTGTAAAATTATAGTTATTGATATAGTTTTTTAAATATAAATCACATTGTGGTAGCATTTTTCGAATTTCATACATAAAAGAAAACATGCCAATAAACTTAAGCGATGTTATCGTATAAGTGTTGCTGAGCAAAGTTTGCATATTTTCTAAAATTTATCAGCCTTTTATAACTGACCTTTGCGGCCTAAATTATAAACTAAAGTTATAAGTTTTGCTAATGTTGTACTTCTGCGTTACCTTTTCGCGAACAAAGATAGATACCATTTCTACACATTGGCATAAATCAGTCCGATTATGAAACTACATTTAAAATACTGACAGGTGTCAACAGAATTGTATGTCCAACAAACAAGTTTACAGTAATTATGTAAATTGACAGCCAGTATTGCACTTATGACGTCACCTTGTTAATATTAAGATGCAAGTTTTGCTACCACACTGTGAATTACGTTATGTCATAAGTGATATTGATATGTGATCCGTCAATGTATGTATTAATATTTTAAAACGAGGACTTAGCTCATCAATATTGATTGTATAACGATTTATGTAAATTACTACATGAATGGGATTGTAGTTTTTGAATAATGTTACAAATAAATTATTATAAAAATGATACTTACTTACTAATTTTATATGGACATAAAATATAATATAAGTAGCCGATAGCCAATCATAGGTCCTCACGCATAACATTAAAATATACTTAACACACATTTTTCAAATAGAAAGGTCAATAGTTATCAATGAGTATAATAATTTTCGTATTATGCGTCTTGAAAAAGCATAAATCTTAGTGTCACACGACACCAAAATAACTTTGCTGCTTTAAAATCCATAATGTGTAGGATACACAGACATCAAATATTAATGAATCCTTTACTTTCTCAGGTAAATCCCCCAGGCTTCAGAAAGCTCCTTAACTACATCCAGAAAAACTACAAGCTATCAAAAAAAGTACCGCTAATAGTCACAGAAAACGGTATGGGGGATAAGGGTCAAATTGACGACTACGAACGTATAGGCTACTTCAACGAGTACCTTCATCAACTGCTGCTGGCCTTACTTGAAGATAACGTCCCAATACAAGGCTACTTCGCGTGGACAATGATGGATGACTTCGAATGGTCGGACGGATATGTGTAAGTATTCATAGAAAAAAGTTGTAGTTGTTTTGGTTATTTCTAATTAATTATTTTTCAAATTGTATGCTATACTAAATATTTGTTTACAAGCAGAGATATTCTAGTGCAGATACCAACAGAGTGCCACGCATATTTTCGTAGTAATGACTTTGTGTTGCGGAGGTCAGACAGCAGTCGCTCTTCGGAAAAGCTGATATTCTGATGGGTCAAACGTGATGTTCCAAGTATGGACTGAAACATCACGTTTGATCCATAATAGTAGCCGGGGCAAACAGGTTGCGTACCCTGTAGCTAGTTGGTCTATGATAGTAGCAGGTGAAAACTTGAAGAAAATAGCCGAAAACCCAGGTCAACGACATGGTGTAGTATGGTTTTGTCCAACGTGGACTGGGGCTGGCATATTATGATGATAAGACTTCATTGATGCCACAGTCAGTATATGTACTATATGTAACCACATTATGAAATAAAATCTTGAAGTATTTTCCAACAATTATCTGATTGTGAACGGGTATATAAATAATATTATGTGTACAAATAGCTAAGAATTTTAAAAATCTTTACCTAAATCGGCTAAATAGAAACTATTTCATATTGAGACAACAGTCGCAGTTTATATTAAAAGAGTCCTCATTTTGAACAAGATATTACAACATTGTATCAAACAAAGGTTTACTCCATTAACTAAATTCATAAACAGCGTAGAATGCTGTTTGTTCACAAATATGCAAGCAATGCAATCATTCGGGACCGGTTTTAACTAGAACAATGTAATTTATCCCGAAGTAGATTTATTGGGTAAGTCTGGCACGCCCTTGGCACAATTTCATAAATTTGAATACTAGTTTTTCAACTGCATACAGTTTGTAGGTACTAAGTTGTAGATGATGTCTTGAATAAGAGCAATAAAATAATCTACATTTGCAAGTTGTAATAATTTCTGACAGTCTAGCCTATTTGTTTTATGAATTACTTTGATAAGGTAATTGCGGTGGGTTTCTACCGTGGTGGCCTGACTGGATTTGCCTATTGATTTAAAAATATAAAATTTGCGTGTATTCATGTTTGCGTGTGTGTTTCATGTACTACTTTACAACAATTATCGATAAATACGCTGTGTCAAGGTTAGGTAATACAGCGTACTAACAGCTATATAAAAAATAAACCCAGATATAGTTTCGATTATAGAAGCCGATTATTTATTGTCCTTTTTCATTTTTGATTTCATTAGGTAAAAAATACGCTTGTATATGATGCAATATGAAAGAAAAAATCACAATAGTCAAATCATACGCAAACCATTTTGTTCTTTAACATAAGGTACGTCATCATACACTTAGATTCTTAACTTGATAATTTAAACATCGTCTGAACTTGACGTAAATATTTTAACACAGTCTAGACAGCGACTGGAGCGTGTTTTGCGTAAAAATAACGCTCCCAAATCTATTTTATATTGAGAATAATTTTGTCTAAGATTCAAATGCCAAGTTCTGATTTTCAAGATTTTTTGTGAAGAGATTCTGATATTCAATCTATACATTTATCTCTTTTTGAGTTGGAAATTACAAAGTAGATAATGTATTACCTCCTGCGACGTGAAATGTCGCAAACACTGATCAATATTTGGAATTCAGTGCTTCTCCCACAGTACAAATTATAAACCAACTCTCTGACGAATCTTAATGCTATGTAACATTACGCAGTAACCTTCAAGTGCCAGCGTATAGCCTAAACAAAATGCTAAAGCATGTTAAGCGCTAGCTAAAGCATGTTGGTAGAAACGGGGGCGTATGGCTAAAGAGCTAATAATATTACGACATAAAACATTTTGCTGACAAGATTAATGAATGCTTGTTACCAGAGCAAAACCCAGATATCTTTAATTAAATATCATAAAAATACAAGGGTAAACATTCTACAAAAATATAAATTTAATACAATCTTAACGTAAAAACGATAAAAAATATATAAATCCTGACTTGTTTATTGCATTGCTTTCGTTTCTTTATTCTTTTAAAAGTTCCTTAAAAGAAATTAAGAGTCACGCATGCCTGCCACGACAGTATAAATTAATTTAACTTGGAATGTGTCTCGCACGCTCTTCGCTTGCGTAATTGTTTGCCAAATCGTACTTCTTCGTATTCCCACATTCGTAAACCAAATTTTATCATATACAGCGACGTGTTTAACCGTGAAATAAACAGACATTTAAATACTAATAAGTTGACTAGACGTCTAAAAAACTAATATGTATACAAAGTGCGTATGTCTGACAACGTTTAAAGACGTTGTGACCTTAGTTCTAGACTAGAAATCTCATTAAAATGAAACTATTTGCTATTTTTAGTTCACTTTAGTGAGAAACTCGTACACGGTCTGCGTAGTAATATTTTTAGGTGTATGATCCTGTGAGACTGTACAAATATTTGACCAATGGCTTTTATTACATAAGTGCAGAGTCCGTAATTGATGCTCCGAGTCTGGGAGATCTTTGCGACCGTTACTTGAATGGTTTTAAGTCCTCCACGATTACGCCTAGTGTAGCCTTTGATAAAAAAGAATATTGTGGTTAGTGTGACTATATGACCGCTACATTTTCTTTTTTGTGGTTTCTTCGTATACAATTATATTTATTAACTGGATCAGAAGCTGTTGACGTCATTGGGTTTATTTTATTTCAGTAGTTACCACAAGATCGAAGTTTTGTTTTATAACTTAAGATAATTCAAAGCGGATACGAGAAGATAATTTATTGCATTTTTGCTCATATTATAATTTACTGACACAGAGATAAATATTGTTCCTTGTTATTGCGAAATTGTTTTGTATCTGATTTAGCCAAGAGTATTTTATAGCATGTATCACAGTAATTTTTCATCGTTATGTATATGTTTTTATCTGTATGATTTTAATTGAAGAAGGAGAAATACCTCTAATCTTACACCAGATATAATCACGATATGACTAGTGACTACTGCTGGTGGAACTGGTGTAACTAGTGTAACCGGGTTTGATAGAATATTGGCAATTCCACAGAGTGGCTGCCTATCTGACGTCTGTAACCCAAAAAGATAGGTATATTCTAAGGTTTAGGCTAGTGTCAGTTTATTCAGAGATACTGACTCAATATAACGACTGTCCAAGATCTTCATGACAGCCCAAACCGACGGCTTAACGTGCTTGCCGAGGCACGGGTCAAACCATTATTACCAATGCAATATGCATATAACTCCGAGAAGTCAGTGATTCGTGTCGAGGATTCGAACCTGCGTGGCAATCTGTTGGTATCTCCGAACGTTCATGTCAAGTAAAATACATAAAGTTTGTGGCACACTGTACCGACACCGTAACGGCGCTGCTGCAGCGCGACGCTGTCCCGAACTATGGGGTACCCCTTAAATTATCTTTTGATATAATGCCTCCGTAGTCCAGTGGATAGCGTATGCGTCTGCTGATCAGGAGGTCCTGGGTTCGATTCCTGGGTCGGGTGAAAGAGTTACTGAGTTTTTCCGAATTCTCAGTAGGAGCACCGAGTCTAGCCCACGCATAAGGTGAAATGAGAGTGTAATAGAACACCTCTGTCTGTCTTTTTTTTCTTTTTTTCTGCCGAACAATTTGACCCCATGCTGCCTGATGTTAAGCAGTCAGTGAAGTCCCATAGTGATGGCCATCATCCCAGCAGCCAGCATGGCATTATGGCATGATGGCCCTCACCTTGACGGCCTTGAGTAAAACTTTTTCACGCCCCGCTTAAAGGACCCGGGATCATAAGTGGAGGGAAACACGTGGACTGGTAAAGAGTTCCACATCTTAATGGTACGGCAGAGATAAGAGGCGCCGAACCGTTTGGTGCGTGACGGTATCTGTTCTACCGTGTAAGAGTGGCACCTCAACCCAGCACGTGTCGTTCGGGATAGGAAAGGAGAGGGTGGGATTAGTTGAAAGAGCTCTTCGGAGCACTCATCGTGATAGATACGGTAGAAGACAGCCATTGAGGCCACGTCTCTGCGTAATTGCAGTGACTCAAGAGTCTTAGTGGCCTCTGGATCCCCGATGATACGGACAGCACGCCGCTGCAACCTATCGAGGGCGTCCAATAAGTACTGAGCGGAGCCATTGCAAAGGTAAGAGCAGTATTCCACGCAGGAGCGAACCTGGGTCAAGTATAACAGACACAACTGCTCCGGCGCGACAAACCTCCTCACATTGTTCAAGACTCCGAGTTTCCGAGATGCGGATTTGATGACACCCTCGATGTAGTTCTTCTGGTTGAGATTTCTGCGTATGTCCATACCTAGGATATTGAGACTGTCTTGAATCGGCAGTGGAGTGTCCAGAAGAGAGGGATGGGGAAGGAATGGAGATACCTTGAGAATGCGCACACCTGTGTTTTCTTGGCGTTGAACTCGACCAGGTTCTCATCAGCCCAATGCGAGATGCAATTCAGAACCCGGTCAAGCTCAGCAACAAGTGTTCGCCTATACTCCTCAGTATCGGCTTGCTTAGCCGCAGGGTGTCCGAGATATCGCCCATGTACAGTACTGTCATCTGCATAGCAATGTATGCCCCCAAAAGTGAGCATATCATTGATGTGCAGAAGAAAAAGCGTAGGCGATAACACGGACCCCTGAGGCACACCAGCATTCACCTGGAGCAACTTCGATGATTCACCGTTACAAAGGACTCGTATACGGCGCTCATTCAGGAAGCTGGCTCTGTCTACTCCTTAGGGGATACAGACGTGTGACTATAAAAATAATAATTAAATTTGTCTTTCTTTACAGAACAAAATTCGGATTATACAAGGTGGACTTCGAGAGCCCAAACAGGACACGAACGCCGAAGCTTTCTGTTTCTAGTTACAGAAACATAGTGCGAACGAGGCGTATCGACTTCAACTTCCTCAAGCCACCATTAAATAGATTGTTCGATTCTAATCATATTTTGTTATAAACTAATTAAAAATGTTTTTATTTAGTAGTAGTAATTTATAGAATAAAATAATTTGAATAATTAACTGGTTATTTTATTTTTATTGAAGAATATCGCTTATGGTTAAATTTCATTACCCAAACAAATTTTAGCAACCTTTTTTTATACCATTGCCATATTTCGAATGATTTTGGTACGCATATTTATATTTGGTCAATTTTTTACATGGCAAAATATTACCAAGTATAATTTCATTATGGCATTTGGTCTTTAATCAAATGATTTATCACAGCAAACAATCTTCAGACAATAAACGTTTGGTGATATTAGTTTATTTTTGGAAGTAGTTAGAGTAGGTTAATTATAAAAAAAACGGTAAGGTTAGAACTGTGACCTCCTACGCACGAGCCGAGCGAGCGAAGCGAGCGGTGCCGCGGTAGCGGCCGGCGAGTGCCAGAAACGACTTGCATTAATATAAAAAAGAAATTATTTTTAGTAGGTTACCCGGAACTAAACTATTTAGATTAGGATAATTATTGATTTTGCTAAAAAACTGTTATTCCAACTGAAATATTTGACTACATAAAAAAAGTTAAAAGTACTAGTTGGTAAACAAGTTATAGTTTAAACGTTCATTTCCTAAACATTAGGTTTGCATTACAATTTTTGTGAATAGATTTTTTGCTAAGTAATAATTTGGCAAATGAAATTACGCGAAATTTTTTTTGGGAAGTGAAAATTTGTCAAATTCCTTTCGGTCAAACAAGGGAGACCCCTAAGAGGAAGTGAGAAAGCATTGCCTTCATTTCATAATTGACAGATTTTATGATCATTCTGTACTTATATATAAAATTCTTGCGTTACTGACTAGCTGACTAACGCACAGGAAAAACCATTCAAATTCAAACTCATTTATTCACATAGGTTACAAGAGCAACACTTATGAACGTCAATTCTTCTTCATTGGACTTAAAAGCTGAAATTTTGCATGTAGGTAATATATCATTGGGAACCGTATGGGTGCACTTATAAGGTATTTCTCCAAATTCACTAGGGATCTGGAAAGAACGCAGCGATAGCCTAGTGGAGAGACCGACGGACTGCTACGTAGAGGATCTCGGGTTCGAATCTACGGCGCGCACCAATGAGTTTTCGAAGTTATGTGCGTATTAAATTGTTAATTATCGCTTGCTATACGGTGAGGTAAAACATCGTGAGGAAACCTGTCTGAGAGTTCTCCATAATGTTTTCGAAATACATGTGAAGTCTGCCAACCCGCACTTGGCCAGCGTGACGGACTATGGTCTGTCACGCTGGCCATACCGCGGGCGCATACTCTCCGACACACGGGTACATGAGAAAGTCGAGGTGGTTTTTATTGGTCCGGCTCTCATTTCCCCAAGAGTCCGATCCGGGGTTTTCGTCTGATCCGGATTTTCCATCTCGTAAAAAAAAGAAAAAAAAGGAAAAGAAAAAATGAAAAAATTAAATGGATAATTATAATAAATAAAATATATATAGGATATAAACAACTGTCAGAGTCTATAGATCACATGACTGTATAATATATTAATAACAATATTGAAAGGCTATGTACATTGTTATAGTTATTATAGCGAACTGATTTATCGGACCGTTATTTATATTGATCGGCCAATATAAAATCGGTCAATATTATATAAATAAATTCAATATAGTCATGTTTAAATACTAACCACAATTTAGTTATTTATAACATCTCTGATTTTGAACACAGTCACTTGATTTCTAGATGATTATGATACCTGCTTTTAAATAAACAAATAGTATTTCGCCTCCAGTTTCTTATAGTTTCGCCATGTCCGTCTATCCGTTCGTCAGGATTATTCAAGAACGAGAACGTGGACAAAACTGTACATTAAAATTGTGAAAATGTTTTAAGTGTAGCCATGCAAAGTAATTCCTTTTGATTTTCAATTATCTCGATTAGGCCTTTTTTTATTTATTTGAAGGCTCAATTTTTATTCATTTGTTTTGGGTTGCAAAATATTGTACAACAGACACCAATTGCAAGAGTCCCCCTCCGCTCGCCTCTATCTTCTAAACCGTAGTATGTGTAACATATCCTCAATAGTGACATAATTATGAACTATCAATGAACATTACTAAGGCTTTAACTTTACTAATTAACGAGTAACGGACAATTGACTCATACTTCTACTTGCGAGTGATCAATGAATATTGTACTTGAGTCCTTCTATCCCTTAGGTCATTAGGTAAGGGGTACTACGGAACCCAACATTGTGCGTTGCCCGACACGCACGCTAAGTGCGTGTCGGGCAACGCACAATGTTGCGTGTTGGTTTCCATAATTGACCGTAGCTTAAAAAATCAAACCTAACATTCCATGCCTTATGTAAAGCCATAATGATCAGGCTATAGGTACATCAATTAGCGAAACTTGACAGATTAGGCATCAGTGTGAGCAACAAACAGTCAGGCAGTAAACATAAATAAAACATGGATAATTCGGTGTAATATTTTCACTGTAAAGCAGAATAAAGAGGTAACCGAGCCGTATTAATTACAAAACGTTGTTTAATTCCATATGTATCAGTTACGATTTTCAGAAATATTATTTTTTCATTTAAAAAACGTGTAAATAATAATAGGCATACTGGAAAAGTGTGTCCATGTTTCAAATATCGCTAAATGCAGTTCTGCTTTCATGCTATTATATTATTGTAACAAATAAACATGGATAAAACATTGAACACAATAATACACCTAAACAATTACGATAAAAATGCAAAAGCAATCGACAAATCATTATACACAAAACTATTAAGCATTTTGTATTCCTGACACCAAATGAGTCTTATTACTTATGAAATACATACATACATACATAGACTCACGCCTGTTTCCCGGAGGGGTAGGCAGAGACTACGGAACGCCATTTGCAACGATCCAGACATGTCTCTCTTGCTTCATTCACTCCCATCAGATTCCTCATGCATGCTCTTCTGTTCAGGGTACTTCTCACCTGTCCTGTTTTTAGGATGTCTCCAATCTGATCAGAGAACGTCCGCCTAGGTCTTCCCCTTCGTCCTGTCCCTTCCACACTTGCCTTATATATCTGCTTGGTCAGTCTTTCGTCATCCATCCTCTCCACGTGCCCAAACCATCTTAGCATACCTTTCTCGATGCTTGTCACTACATCTTCTTTTACTCCACAACACTGTCTTATCACACGATTCTTTACTCTGTCAGTCAGAGAGACACCACACATACTTCTCAGTGCTCTCATTTCTACAGCATTTATTCTACTTTCATGACTTTTCTGCCATACCCAACTATCACTACCATACATAAGAGTAGGTACTAACACCCCTCTATGCACAGCCAAACGTGCCTTTTTGGACACGTTTTGGCTATTCATAAACGCCTTTAGAGCTCCATTCACTCTATTACCTGCATTAACTCTTCTTTCAATATCTTCTACATTCTTACCATCTCTTGTAAACAGCGTACCTAGATATACAAACTCATTCACTTGCTCCACTCGCTGTCCATCGATCATAACATTACAAGCCGTAACGCATTCATCCTTTTCAAAAACCATAACTTTCGTTTTACTTACATTCACTTTCATTCCTTTCCTCTCTAACGCACCATGCATGATTGTTACCATCTCCTGCAACTCCTCCGCTGAAGACGCAGGTATAACCTGATCATCAGCATAAAGGAGGCATTTGACAAGTAACTCATTCATCCTTAATCCACAGTCACTATTTTTCAAATCTTGCAAACAACTGTCCATGAAGAGGTTGAACAGCCACGGCGACGCTACACATCCCTGTCTAACACCTGTTTCGATGATAAACCAATCCGTGTAAGACCCATTTATCCTCACACAAGCTCTAGAATCTTCATAAAGGGATTTCAGAGCTCGTATGAGGCTGCTGTTCACCCCATACATCGACAGTACCGCCCACATTTTATTCCTCACCACTTTATCGTACGCCTTTTCCAAATCCACGAATGCGCAAAAGACCTTTTGACCTTTGGCCAAGAATTTTTCGGCTACGCACCGCAAGGAAAAAACTTGATCCGTGCACCCCATACCCTTTCGGAATCCTGCTTGTATATCCCATATTTTCTTGTCGGTTACTTCCATAACTCTTTCAATCAGTACCTTCGCATACAATTTGCCAACAATGCTGAGAAGGCTAATGCCTCTATAGTTCTTGCAGTCTTGTTGCGAGCCTTTTCCTTTATAAAGAGGCACAACTATTGCTGTGGCCCAGTCATCAGGTACTCGGCCGGTGCTCCAGCACATGTTGAATAAACGCTGCAGCTGACTAACTATGATGCCCTGTCCAGCCTTCAGCATTTCGACTGTAATCCTGTCATACCCTGCAGCCTTACCTAATTTCATACTAGCCAGTGCCTTCAAAATTTCATCCACGCCAATATCGCTTTCATCATTGCTATCATTACCATTCATTTCACCTGTTGATGTCTCTGTCGTCGTTCTTTCAAATAATCCTTCAAAATACTCTTTCCATCTCTTCAGCACACACGATTCACCATTCAGTATCTTTCCATTCTTGTCTCTGATTGCTGTGTATTCTGAGGATTGAGTTTTTCCTCGAACTGCACGAACGGACTTCCAGAAAAACTTAATGTTTCTCCGAAAGTCGTCAGATAATCTTCTATTAAACTCATCTTTCTTTTCCTCTTTTTTCCTTTTAACCATTTCTTTCACTATTCTTTTAGACCTAACAAACTCCTTTCTTGCTTCATCAATGTCATCACTCGTTGCCTTTCCCATTCTTTCATTTGCTCTGGCAGCCAACCAATCTAACCACGCTTTCTTCTTCTCTGATACTGCTGATTGTACATCCTTGTCCCACCATGTATTCTTAACCTTTCGTAGTTTCCTTCTCTTGATCACACCACATACTTCAGACGCTGCACATACTACCTCTTTTTTAAAGGAATGCCATAACTCTTCCATATCATTTATGCCATCGAACCTCTCAAATCTTACTATCAATCTTCGTTTATACTCATCTTTCACATCTTTCTCTTGCAGATTTTCTACTTTTATTCTTTCCAAGACCCTCTCTTGATTATTTTCTCGGTGTCGCCATCCTCTAAAGAGCCCACTTATCCGGCTTAACACCAAAAAGTGGTCTGTATGGATGCCGATCCCTCGAAAAACTCTCGTATCCAACACATTCTTTCTCAGTCGTTCATCTACTATTACAAAATCAATCATACTTCTTCTAACATTTTTCGCCTCACGTGTATACAAATGTATCCTTTTGTGATCAAACATGGTGTTTGTCACACAAAGGCTCCACTCCAAACAAACCTCAAGCAGTTCTTTCCCATTTTCGTTCACACTCTTATCACCGAATCCACCTAAAACCCTTTCAAATCCATCTCGCTTTACTCCCACCCATCCATTGAAATCACCTAACAAAATCAATCTCTCGTTATCCTTACATGTCCTCAGAATCTCTCTTAAACTCTCCCAAAACTCCTGCCTTTCGTCTTTTTCTTGTTGTGACATACCCGTTACTATATTGACCGGGGCGTAAACCCCTACAATAAGAAGACGAGTAAGTCCTACTTTCATTCTCATTCATAGTAGCCTTGCATTTACACATTCAAACTCTTTTACGCACTCATTTATTCGCGCAGACAATATTAAGCCAACTCCCTTGCAGGCTCTGGTGGTACTATCTACTCCGGACCAATACGCCGTGTAGCTGCCATGCTTTGTAGTGTCACATCCTTTCTTTTTCGTTTCATTCACACACAGAACATCAATCTTTCTATCATCCATCATCTGGCATACTTCATCCAATTTTCCGTCCATTCCACCGCCAACATTCAATGTTGCAAATCGGCTTTCCGTAGGCCGCTTTTCGCCCTGACGTGACAGGTTGCGAACCGTGTCGCCGCCATTTGAAGAATAATTAATGTCTGTCCTCATAGCGTTCCCACGAGTAATAGGGATTTAAAAGGTCCATCCCCGCAGAGCCCTGTACGGGGGTAAGATGGAATCCTAGCTGTGCCCTGTGACCACCAACACAGGCACCCTCCGTTTGAGACCAGCTTGCCCTCTGGCCACGAATCCCTCGGCACGGGTCGGTTTACACCTTAGATCGGGGTTTTGTGTCGGGTATGCTCCCTGAAAGTTGGTTTAATTTCGGAGTTTTCCTTCTCCTAGACAGGTTGCCAACCAAGGCTAACGAGGCCCATCTCCCCGAAAATTATGAAATAAATATTCAAAATTATTATACGTAAGTAAAAGACATATTTAACGTAAATTCCCGTAACGTAACTTAGCTTAAGCATTAACAGCATTGTTGTTGGGTATTAATCAACAGCATTGTTGTATGGTAATGTTTACAATTCTTCCCCGCCTTTACTTAAGTTCTACCAACAACTGAGTGCCAACTTTTAAACAAAGAGCGAACACAGAACCTTCTAGTTTTGACCAAAACAACCCTTCGACATACAAGCCTACAGTTTTAGCGGTTTCTCTTTGACAACCCAACTAAGCCTGGCCCAAATTAAAACTTTTACCGTCGCTTTTGGAGTTTGACTATAGCCAGTCAATACGGTGGTAGTAAAAACTTTAAGCATTATATAGACACCAGCTACGTATAACTACGTACCTAATAAAAGCAAATTTTACAAAGGAGCTTTGTATAGGTTTCAAATGGAACGGTATTCGTGGGCCTTTAATTTGCACAAGTGTGGCATAATTATTTTGACATCAGAGTTACAATTTTGTATTCAGCCTAAGCATCCTTAAGTTTAACTTAAGGCATATAATATGCATCTTGAAAAACCTTATCTTCTTTCAATATTGCTTTATGGCACATAAATACATTTTATATACTTTAATTTTAAGCTGCATTTTCTGTCACAGCAAATAGACTAATTTTAGGTCACAAGATAATGTATACGTATATTAATCTACGTCATAATGCTATTCTAGACGAAAGATGAATAAACCATTTAATACTTTGATCAGACTACGCTACGGCGTTGGTTGTAAAATACACTAAATGTATTTAAGATGAATAATAATCTCATAAGTAAGAGAGAATTATTAATTCAGGGCATGTAGCTGTTTAAGATAAGATTATTGTTGGATGACAAGATCTGTCTGTTTATTGATATTCGTAACACTCGTATCTCTCTGTTTATTGACAATCTCGCTCTTTTGTGTAAATGAAAAGATATGAATTGATTGATATAAGAATTAATATGATTCATATAAGATACTCTAGTCTATAATATCTTTAAGCTACAACAAAATCAAACTTCTAAGCCAACGCAGTAAAAAGATACAGCCGTTTATGCTGCAAATTTTCGCATATTTAAAAACTCGCAAGGGTATCAAAACCTACAGGGTACTTCCCGTGAACTCAACATCTTGAAATTTGGTACGAAGGAATGTCTTATAGCACAAATTAAGGGAAAAATCCAAAAATGTAAATTTTTAGTTACATCATGTAATAAAAACATAAAAAAAAATAAAGTTAGTACCTCTTTCCTCTTGAATGCGCAGAGTTATTACATTGAAATTCATATCAAATACTCAGATCTATAACACCGTTAAGCTGTAATAAAATCAAACTTCTATGTCAACGCAATCAACAGAAACAGCAATTTAAGCATATTTTCAAACTCGCAACTACTGGCAAGGGAATCAAAACCTACAGGGTACTCCCCGTGAACTCAGAGCCTTGAAATTTGGCACGAAGCAACGTCTTATAGCACAGATATAGGAAAAATCCGAAAACCGTAATATTTAGTTATATCATAATAATATAATTAAAATATGTATTTTTAATAATTTTAAAGGTACTAACTAACCCTTTTCACATAAATCGTTAGCGGTATAAAATTAAAATTCATATCAAATGCACACGTCAAACCTAAAGAGTACTTCCAGTCGATCTAGAAACATGTTTTTTTTTTTGGTGTTGGGTTGGAAAATCCTCATGGAGTCCCTCCGCCCTGGGGGAAGAGCGAAGGGGACAGTCAGACTATTACTGATAAAAAACCAACCCGTGTTCCTCATTTACCCGTGTGTCGGAGGGTCGGGTATCACCGAAGCATTCCTCGTTACCCCCCGACGGGTATTGGCCCGCCAGATAGTCAGGCGGGCCCCGAACAAAACCCCCTTGGCGGCGGATGAAGGTGTTGGGCTCCACCGTCAAAACACCCAGCAGCCGCAGAGGATAAGGAGGACGGCAACCTGACAACACCGCATCTCCTCTTCTTCTGCGGCCCCACCGCAACGCAACATATACTTATATCAAAAGTAGTATTGTATATAAGTATAAATAATTTTTTTAAGGTTTATAACAATGTTCGACACAAATTAATTTTGTAATGAATAAAAAAACAAATGGTGCGCCTCCATTTGGTCGCGGGAGAAAGGGCGCGCGGCAACGCAACACCGACACGCCTCTCCTCCCGCGACCGCACCCAACTGCGAGGGACAGATGAACTGTCCCTCGCACCCGCCCCTTTGGACGCATCCTGCGCAGGCCTCCGTCAAGCCCACGCGGAGCGTCCACTCCCGGGATCTCGTTTAGCTTCACCGTGGGTGACCCAACCACGGCTACTGAGCCCCCCTACCACGACAAGGTGGAGATCCCACGGCGGGGCGATCTAGAACCTTGAATCTAGAAATTTGGCATAAAGCAACGTTTTATAGCACATGGGAAAAAAATCAAAAACTTTAAATTTTTAGTTACATCACATATTTTTTGAAATAATTATTATAAACCTACTGGTTTGTACAGAACCCTCGGTGCGCGAGTCCGACTCGCACTTGACCGGTTTATTTAATACTTACGAAAAATCACATTAAAATGTGTGTAACAAATAGAATATCTTTGGTATAACAAGCCTTTAAACGAAATTTTACAATTATAAACAAGTTTATTTAAGGAGATTTTGTAGTGATTACTAGTATCGTTGACTAGCGTAGTGGTTTAAGCGGTCACCTCGCCCTTTTACATTGTGCCGAGTGTTGTGGGTTTGATTCCTCACGAGGCAACACTTTATAATAATAATAATAATAATATCTGGCAACACCAAAACTGTCAACGTGTTTATTCCTCCAATTCTTTTTAAATATTAATATTTTACAAATATCCTCTCATCCATAGTGCAATAGTATACATATATAATCTAAATTATAATAGAAAACACAAGTAAAGCAAGAAAATACCTGGTAAAAACAACATAAATACAGAAATAGTGAACATTTCATACAATGACAGCCGTCACGCTTAACATTATGACAGATCAAACAATAAATATATTTACAAAAATGAAGATAAAAACACATTAGCATGTTGACGAGAGCCAGGAAACGAAGAGCACACCCAACACCTCCGGACTCGTCGCTCAGCTCCGCCTCGCAGCCGTCGGAACCTGCACCAGTAACGTCGACAGCTGTAGTTGCGTCGAGCTCCAGCGACGAGTATTTCTCTCCGCCGTCGATACCGTCACTTGCGCGGCGGCGTGGCAGAGGCCGGCCACCAGCGTGCTTAGGACCTCGGGGCCCACCGGCCCCAAACAGGGTCCCCGCTGCCGGTGGTAATGTGCAGCGCATGAAGTGGACGTCATCCATAAACGAACAAGTCATGCGCGCATATTTTGGGGCGACAGAGGGGGGCACTAAGCTCACTGCGTACCGTAGTCGCATGCTGTCTATGTTTCAGGCCTTGGAACCAAGCATCAACGTCACGGCTCAACGACTATCGGATCAGGTACGGGTTATCCAGCGCAGTGGCAAGGTGGATAACGCCGTGCTTGATAGGATTCGCTCAGAGTACTTACCTTCGAGCCATGCCAACCCCGTGCGGCCCACACTAACACCGACACCGAGCGCACCGCCAATGGGCGGCAGCGCCGTCAGGGAGGAGCATGACATGGCTGATGATGTAATGATGCCGCCTACCGCGGTTGCCTATGCATAGGCGAAATATAGCGCTGGTAAGTGCTCTTGACTCGTTATTATCAAATTATTTAGATAATAGTGAGGATCTCGGTGATACACACTCAATCTTGTACTGTACCGCCGTGGCAGCTTGTCGTATAGCTGGTGTCAATTTTCTTGAAACTGATACCGTTGTTCGACAAAGGTCTGCTGTACCGGCGCGGCAGTGCAGGATTGAGCGACGTATTGCCGAGGCAAGGGCACTTATAGGCAAGCTGATCTGTTTTAGGGAGGGGAATACACGCCTTAGGGTAATGCGCTTTGTGAAACGGGCTTTTTCGGGGACTAATATTAGTCCTCAAGATTATATAGCCCGGGTCACAGAGCGCATTGACTACCTAAAACAGAAAGTCTATGCATGGGCAAACCGAATACGTAGATTTAAAAAACGTGTGGACCGGTACGTCATTAATCGTACATTCCAGAGGGATCAGAGGTGGGTATACAGAAGCTGGGAACGACCAGATCAAAGTGTGACTAATGTGCAGCGGCCGGATGCGAACGCCACAGCCATGTTTTGGCGTAGCATCTGGTCGACGCCCATTGGCCATACTGAAGGTGATTGGATGCAAGATGTCGAACGTTCATGCGAACATATTCCTGAAATGGCATGCGTGGCCATTTCTAGCCAGGATGTTGCACAAGCAGTCCGTCCATTATCTAATTGTAAATCTCCAGGCTTGGACGGGCTGCACAATTTCTGGCTGAAGTGACAACGTAGTTCGCATGAACGCTTGGCATCTCAATTCCAATCAGCTGTAGAATCTGGGTCGTTGCCATCATTTATGATGACTGAAATTACCCACCTGCTCCACAAGACAGGCAGTCCTAGCGAGCCCGGCAATTATAGACCGATAACATGTCTACCATCGGTCTATAAACTTCTTACATCTATTCTGAGAGCTAAAATAGCTAAACATGTTGAAGACAATTCTATTATGTCAGCCTCTCAGAATGGATGTAGGAAGGGTGCTCGCGGTACTAAGGAGCTCCTCCTCATTGACATGGCCATTAGCCAACAAGTTCGCCGTAACCGAAAGGATCTGGCGGCATGTTGGATAGATTATAAGAAGGCGTATGACTCCGTGCCGCATACATGGCTTTTGAGGGTGCTAGAGTTGTATAAAGTAAATACTACTCTACACACCTTCTTAAAGTCATGTATGGGGCAATGGAATACGATTCTTTGCTATCCAGGATGCCGAAGGATCCAGGAGGACGGCGAACGTATTAAAATTGAGCGGGGAATTTTTCAGGGCGACAGTCTGAGTCCCCTTTGGTTTTGCCTAGCCATGAACCCTCTCAGTACATTACTGGAGGGTTCAAGGTTAAGCTACAGGTTACAGAGAGGCGGTCAGGTAGTATCCTACCTGTTATTCATGGATGACCTGAAGTTATTTGCCCAATCTGATGTCCAATTGCTAGATTTACTAAACGTAACCCAAAACTTTAGTAAGTCTATCAATATGGAGTTCGGTGTGGATAAATGTGCTGTCATTCATGTGAAGCAGGGAAGGATGGTGGAATCTGAGGGGATCCAACTCTCAGATTCCATTAACCTAAGATCGCTTCTCTTAACCGATACCTATAAGTACTTGGGTATGTCACAGGCTTTAAGTATCAATGAAGCTGACATGAAGCAATCGTTGCAAGAGCGTTTCTTTGGCCGCCTGAAAAAAGTATTAAAAGCCTTTTATCAGGTGGCAACAAGGTTCGTGCTTGCAACGGTTGGGTCATGCCACTTCTTGTATCCTCCTTTGGCATACTCAAGTGGACTCAGTCTGAATTGGACGCCCTGGACAGAAGAGTCCGCACATTGTTGACGGCATATCGTATGCATCATCCTCGTTCATCCGTGATGAGGTTGTACATCCCGCAGAAGTGTGGGGGTCGTGGCTTTCTAAATATCAAGACCCTACACAACCGCGAGGTGTGCAATCTCAGAGAATATTTTCTCCGGGCGAACGGGGACATGCATCGAGATGTTGTCGCAGTGGAAAATGGACTCACCTCGCTCAAGTTGGCTAAGGAGAACTGGCGCATACCTGTAGTACTCAGTACTGATGAGCGCAAGCGTGTATGGCAGAGCAAGGAGCTTCATGGCAGGTTCCATCGGGCCCTGTATGGACCCGATGTAGACCTATTGGCCTCGGTGAACTGGCTACGCTTCGGTGACCTCTTTGGGGAAACCGAAGGGTTTGTTTGTGCAATTGCTGACGAAGTTATCAAGACGAATAACTACCGGAAATATATCCTGAGGGATGGCACTAGTGATAATTGCCGTGCTTGTCACCAGCCCGGTGAATCCCTCAGGCATATTGTTTCCGGTTGTTCACGTCTTGCTAACGGCGAGTACTTGCACAGACATAACCAAGTAGCCAAAATCATTCACCAGCAACTTGCTCTGAAATAAAAACTTGTAGACATCGAGGTACCGTACTACAGGTATGTGGCAGAGCCAGTTCTCGAAAATGGCCATGCCACATTGTACTGGGATCGATCTATCGTCACAGACAGGACTGTTGTAGCCAACAAACCTGATATTGTGGTGATAGATCGATCAGAGCGCCTCGCAATAATTGTTGATGTCACCATTCCTCATGACGAGAATCTCGTGAAAGCCGAGAAAGACAAACAGATTAAATATCTGGACTTGGCTCACGAGGTTGTCGACATGTGGGATGTGGACTCGGCAATTATTGTGCCGATAGTTGTAACGGTTAATGGCCTAATAGCCAAGAGCCTCGATCGTCACCTTAAGAGGCTCGCGTTGTGTGCTTGGGTCAAGGGCCTGATGCAAAAGGCAGTACTTCTCGACACGGCACGTATTGTGAGGAAGTTCCTGTCTCTGGAGCCCTAACTACCGACAGCTTGGACCCTGTGCCCGTTGCTGGTGGGATCCCACGGTTTTTTTTTATATTTTTAAATGTATGTTATTTTTTATTGTATATTTAAAAATATAAATGAAATCTGAAGAAAAATAAATAAAGGAATAATAAGAATAATATTCATTTATTTCAGACTTGGGTCCATAGTAATTAGACAAAATTAAAAATATTAGTAATTAAGATTAAGATTGACAGGCAGCACATTAAGCTAGTATTACTTCAGTGTATAAAATAAAATTACATTCATCACAATAAAATTAATTAAAATTATTATTCAAATGTCAGCATTTACACAAGTTAGTATTTTTATCCATTTTATGTCAATATTATTAAACATATTACCAGTCAAATTTAAAATAACATTATTTTTACATTGCCACAATCTCGTCCTCATGGACATAATGCGCTTTCTCATTATGGCATGGAAGCCATCAATTCTTGCGTCGGTGAACATACCAGACGCACTGCAGCACCGTGGTAGCTTCATGATTTGTCGAAAGGCATTGTTATATTGTACTCTGACGGTATTGAGTGAACGTTTGGTATGTTCAACCCATAAACTACAAGTATAAAAGGATTGGCAGTAGGCATGAAACAGCGTTTTCTTGACCTCAGCAGTACACTTGCTAAACCTACGACTAATCATATTCGTCTTTATTACAAGGGAACGTCGCTCTGTATCAATATCTAGGTCATCTCTGATATCAGATGTAACATAATATCCAAGATAAACAAATGTGTCAACGACATTTAGAGCAGTACTTACTAGTACTTTGTGTGGACCATAAATTGTTACTTATTTTAAATTGTCTTTCGGGATATATACCACGTACCTTTGTTTTGAGTAACCGATATTTCGGCATTATTGCAAGCGTCATGTTCACGGATGTACTCTCATAAATTGTTGTTTCCAGTCTGGGTGTTCATTGTGTCCGGTTGTATGCATAAAAGTCCTCCGGCACACATAGTACGGAAGTGTATGTGAAACTGTCTTTAAAAATAAAGAAAAGAAAAAGAAGATAGTTAAGAGATAATTCCCATAACGCAACGCGTCGTTTCAACCAGCCGAAATCCGTTTACCCCTGACCACGACCGATGCAAAACGGCAGGTTCGGGTAGTAAAGATGTATTCATACCTCATTGTATATATTCTGTATCTCATCAAGCAATAATGATGAGAACGTGTAAAAAGTACGCCATTTGAAAATAATGGGAATAAACTTACTATATACTTCAGCCAAATTTTCAGTGAGTATCAAAGTATACTAACCACGATTTACGGGGACCAAAACTACGGGACTTAAATTCCTGTAAGATTCAGTTTCCAACGAAAACCATTTTATCCAGATCAATTAACTAAACTATATTATTATTATAAAACAGCATTTGAGATTTTTGAGGTAACAAGAAAATTACAGTCATATTCAGAGAAATCCTTCTTGTTAGATTGTTCGATAAAATAAATACAATGAATTCGTTTAAAAATAATTATCATTCCTACGCGACATATTTTCGACGCTGACGTCAGAATATCAAGCACAAAGCAATTTTCCATTTATAATATTGACACGGATAATTGAATCGGTGTGGAAACTGCACTAAATGCAGCGACCGTCATGGATTTAATCTATCATCATTATCGTCAGATCTAGCCGCAACTCATCGAGCTCGCAATGATAATAAATATAACTGCCACCTGAAATGGCTTTCATTGTACAATATTTTAGCCAATGCAGCTACAAAATTACTATAAAGGTAAATTGAGAAGTGATGATTTGTTGACGCTTATCATCGCTTTTAGATATCTGTAGAATTATGGTGTTCCTAAAGCAATGTGCATATGGCTCGTCTATGGGACTGCCCTACTAAAAAATCGTCCCTGCATTTCATAAACCCCTAGGTATTTCTCATAGTACCTAGGAGTTAACGAAGTGCAGAATAAATTGATATAATCAGCATTTTATAAATTGAAATAACAATGTACTACTAACTTCAAATTTCTTGTTAGAGTCATGAAATGTAAAAGTAGTCTATAGGTTTAACTTTAAGAACAGTAGCTAGATCACCAATATTTTATTTTGGGAAACCGTGTTTTCTAAAAAATTTGCTAAGGTAGATCGATTTATAGCCCCCGAAACTCATTGCGTACTAAACATGAAAATCGTTGAAGCCGTTTTCGTTATTCAGTTTATACATATACATAGGTATGCAATGCAGTGCAAGCAAAGGCTTGGTGATCTTTTAGAAACACCAATAAAATTGTTTTGCCTTCCTTTGTCAGTGAATGGGGCTTTTAGCTGACACAATTATACGTATTTTCTAAATCTACATGGTTGTTTGTTTGGAACAATTTGGTTTGTGGATGAATTAATCTCGCAAACAATTACAAAATAGCTAAATACTTAATTTAGTTACATCGTGAAGAACAAAATCAACAACAACGACAAATACTTACTCTCTCTAATCTATAATTTTAACATTTGAGCTGTTATACGAAGTATGGCAACAACCCATAGCGTCGTATTGTGTGCACCAATATAGCTATCTAGCTATATCTGTACCTATGCATTTGTAACGCGATTTTGGCACACACACCATTTTCCAACTTGACCGGGAAACCACTCTGTTATCAAAGGGGTATGCCTATGTTTCAGTTTTACTCTTTTTCGTTTGCCTAGTAGTGGAGCTGGTGCCAAAACAATTGTATCCCAATTCTTTGCAAAGTTGAGGTCCTATTTCTGTTCACGTTCGGCTACGCACTCGTGAATCCTGGCTACGGGTGTTTACGTGTGTCAGCAATCGCGTGATTGCCATAAAAAGACAGAATTTTACACAAAACCCCGCGTATTTCAAGGCATCACTAAGCGTCTAGCAACCCTAGCATAGTCTTCAATGTTGATTGCCCACGTATTGGGGCAAACCGTTTAGACATTTAGAAAAAGGGGCAAGGAACAAGATCGTAGCAGAGAACGTATACAATGAGCTGATCAAATAAAACCAACAGTTTAAAGTCCTCTACATATTATATGTACTGAGAGTTCTACATAATGTTCTCGAAAGACATGTGAAGTCTGCCAACCCGCACTTGGCCAGCGTGGTAGACTATGGCCTTACCCTTCTCATAATGGGAAGAGGCCCGTGCCCAGCAGTGGGACAGTATAAAGGGCTGATGATGATGATGATTATATGTACTAGCAATCGGACCAGTAATTACAAATGGAGAGATATTTAGAGCGGCGTCAACACTTTTAATGATAACGTTGCCTCATCTGGACCACGAACCCTCTGTCAAGAAAGACACAACTGTGAAAGAATGATCGCCGAGTTTAAGGTTCAAGTGGTCATGATCGAAACCAACGTTAATGAAATTGAAGTATTGCACTCAATATTATTCCAAAAATCATACATCGGAAAAACATACAAATCGTCCACCAAGTGACCAACTATATATCAAACTAAATGAGCCTACGGTTACACCTGCGTTATTTCGGGCTTAAGCTCCGCTCTTTAAGCACACAGTATGATTTTTTATAGGTTACAGCTAAATGGGCTATCGAACACAAATAATACTGATTTCAGCATGAGTTGGTCGGCCAGACCGGATAAGTACTACTCTGTCACAGAAAATCAATGTCAAGTAACGGTACCTAAACTGTTGCGTTTCGTATGGGGATAGTGCTAGGATGAAGACGATGATATCAAGCGACGAATCTTTTGAAATAAATTTCTTTTTCTTGGTAATTATTTAAGGCTCTAGCCTTCGCACTAATTACGTCGCAATTCTCCGATGTAACCCAAAGATAAACTACATTAGACCAACCCGACATACATTAATTTCAATTACATATCAACCACACTGAGAAGGGTTAACCATTACAACTCCTGATATTTAACCACATAATAGCCTCTTATAATGTTAATTAGGCTGTGCCATACAATCACAAGTATATTTTTTATAATTTAAGACGCTACAAGAAAGTGAGACAATGTGCCAAAGTCAATAAATCAATAAAAAAATTGCAACATAACCTCAAAAGGCTAGGAAAATTGAAAAGTTTATCTCAACAAAATTGTGATTTATTTGAAGAGCGTGCATCAATATTGCTAACATTACAAAGTTACATTAAGCAAATAGACTCAAATAGGTTACTGTATGATAGGCACACACAAGACTTAAGTGAACAAATTACAGATCTACAGGCTCAATTATGTAGAATGTCCTCTAATTATGAAAAGGAAACTCAGGAATATATACTGAAATATGAGGAGATTGCCAAAGTTGGCAAGGAAAATCTGGAACAAGTGCTTAGTCTACAAAATGGTATCAAGTGCTCAAATTGCAATCAGCCACTAAGCGAGATATCTCAATCAGAACCTCTGTCCTGTAATGTGACACTACCTCAGCTTATAAGCATCAAAGAGTCCAATATCTCATATACTTCTGATAATAAGATACAGTTACCGTTGTCAGAAATTGTAAACAATAATGCATATATATTCTCAGATAGAATAGGCATAGGTTTTGGTAGGCTTATTAATTCTTACATGACAGAGCCCATAATTAACATTTGTTCACCAGGTGCCAAGTTTAGTCACATAATTAATTGCTTAAAAACAACACATTTAAATGCTCAATCTACGGTGATAATTTTGTATGGTGACAGCTTATCAGTCACCAGACAGGATATCATTCATTTAAGTGAAATAATGGTATCACTTCACAATAAAACCGGTTGTAAATTTATTACTTGTGCCTTGCCATATTCTTGCACACTAGACAGTACACAAAACAGACACATACATAACCTAAACATGGAATGTATAATTCCACTAGGTATTATGATAATTTTATTTTATTTCTTGACATAAATAAATTTATTAATCAATATAGATTGACTAAAGGTACAATGTACCTGTCACTTTATTATAGAAAGGAACTTGCTAGGCTTCTAGCAATTAATTTACAATTTGACACAACTCGGAGTGGGTTAAGTAGTGACTCAGTATTTTGTAGCTTTTCTCCAAGTACTGTAAGTATTAGTTTAGATCAGACATTTATTCCATTTGACATACCTAAATCCAATGAAATTCAATTTAATGACATTCCATATCAATCCAATGCTATACTACCTATTAGTGACAATAGTGATAATCTTTTAAACTAAATAATAAGACAACTGATAAGCTAACATTGAATATAGTACACCAGAATATCCAGGGCTTATCCGGCAAGCAACTAGAAATAGAATTATTTTTGGAGAAACATAATATTCACATTTTCTGTGTCACCGAACATTGGTTACAGGCACATCAATTAGTATTCAATAATGAAAATTATTCAGTAGTTAGTTTATTTGTTAGACAGAAAGCAATTCATGGTGGATCGATGATCTTTGTGAGGAATAATATCAAGTGTAGACAACGTAAAGATATAGTGAATTACTCGATAGAGTGTACAGTAGAACTTGCCTGCATTGAGTTATCGCACTATATAATAGTCACTGTTTACAGACCACCTCAGAGTGACTTTCAGCTGTTTGAGACTACGATGGAAGATGTGCTCAGATGTCTAACCCTCAGTAATAAGTATGTGGTAGTGTGTGGAGACTTTAATATTGATCTGCTTGCGCAGTCCTCTAATAGCTTAAGATTAGTTAGTTTATTTAACTCATTCAATTTAAATTACTGTTTTTACGAGCCTACCAGAATAACTTCGCATTCTGCTACATGCATAGATAACTTCTTTTGCAACTGTGATTGTGTGAATAAACTAATTGTAAGTGACTTAACATCAGACCATCTTGGGCAGAAGGTCATGCTACCTATTAAGAATATAGATGAAGCTATAATAATTACTTGTAGACCTATCACTACAGATCGTTTGGCAAGATTTTGTAGCAATGTTGATACTAAGGTATCCAATCTGGATATTACTTTGAATTACCCAGATGACCTTTATAGAGACTTATTTAATATAATAGAAAAAGAATATAACACAATTTTCAAAAGTAAAACATTTAGTAAAAATGTAAAGATGAAATTTTGTGACTGGGCCACTGTGGGGATTTATAAAAGTAGAGCTAAGTTGTACGAATTATATGGTATGAGACAATATAATTTTGAACCTTCTTTTACTGCATATGTTAAAAATTATTCAAAAAATTTTAAAAGGGCTTGTGCTTCTGCTAAGTCATTATATTTAAGCAACAAAATAAAGCAGTCTGACAACAAGATTAAATCAACTTGGAATATGATTAATAATGAAACTGGGCGGTCTAAGCCGCGTGAAACTAGTATCCAGCTGATATACAACAATAAAATTCTTAAAGATGAATTAGATATAGCTCAAACTTTTAATGACTTTTTTTCAAACATACCTATTTTAACAACCAGCTCCTTGAACTCCTCGTCAGAGAAGGCTGAATCTTTAATGAGGGAGAATGTGGGAAAGTGCAATATCCAATTTAATTTTAATTACATTAGCCCAACAGACATTGTCAAAATCTTCAAGTCACTCAATTATAAAAAAACTACTGACTTGTGGGGAATTTCAATTAAATTATTAGATAATATAATTGTAAATATATCACCACATTTAGCTACAGTATTTAACCGTTGTGTTGATACAGGTGTGTTTCCCAATTTAATGAAGTACAGTAAAATAGTTCCCTTGTTTAAAACAGGCTCCAGAAATGATCCAACCAACTATAGACCGATTTCTATCTTACCGGCTATAAGTAAAATATTTGAAAAAGTTGTGTTGCGGCAATTGCAGCGTCATTTTAACCTGAATGGCTTGTTACACAGTGAACAATATGGTTTTACGAAGGGTCGTTCGACTACAGATGCTGGTGTTTCTCTCCTAAATCATATCTTTAATGCTTGGGAGAGTTCACAGGATGCCATCGGAGTGTTCTGTGATCTCTCCAAGGCGTTCGATTGCGTGGAACACAATACGCTCCTTCGTAAACTAAGGCACTACGGCATCACGGATGTTGCACTCGACCTTCTTGCCTCTTACTTAAGTGACAGGGTACAACAAATGGATATAAATGGCTCTAGATCTTCAAAATTAGCTACCACAATGGGCGTGCCACAGGGTTCAATTTTAGGCCCCTTTTTGTTTCTCATTTATATTAATGATTTGCCGTTCTATGTTCAGGATTTTTGTGACATTGTATTGTTCGCGGATGACACGTCGCTTATTTTTAAAGCTGATCGTAGGAAGAGTAATTTTGATGATGTAGACATATCAATTGCTAAAGTCCTGGATTGGTTTACTGCCAATAATTTATTGTTGAATGCAAAAAAGACTAAATGTGTTAGGTTTACTTTGCCAAATGTGAAAAATCTCAGCAGTAATTTAACTCTAAATAATGAAGTTTTTAGTTTTGTTGATACGGCGGTATTCCTGGGCATAGCGCTGGATAGTAAGCTTCAGTGGGGTACACAAATAACTGGACTCGCAGGGTGGCTCAGTTCAGCAGCATACGCTGTTAGGAAAGTAAGACAGCTCACTGATGTGGATACAGCTAGGCTGGTATATTTCAGCTACTTCCATAGCGTTGTGTCCTATGGCGTATTGTTGTGGGGCAGGGCGGCAGATATTGAGATCATATTCTTGGGTGTACGTGACTCCCTTAGAGAAAGGTTCAAGGACATTAGGATATTAACAGTTGCATCAGAGTACATACTTGCCAATATTATGTATGTAAAGCGAAACATACATAAATATGCCAGAATCAGTGATAGACATACAATATATACTAGGAACAAACACAAATTAGAGGGTAAATACCATCGTCTACATAGAGTGCATAACTCATTTGCAGGGCTCGGTGTGAGATTATTTAATAAAATTCCTACTAACATTATCGATTTACCACTAAACAAGTTTAAGAATCATCTTATTAAGAGGGCCCACTATACGATTAACGACTATCTAATAGATAAGGAATCATGGGAGTAATTGTCTTTGAAATTTATAGTGACTCTATCTGACATATATGTGCTTTTTATGTAATTTTGTGCTTTTAATGTACCTATGTACTAATGTACCTATGTACGTGCTGTATTGTACTTTTGTGTGTTTAATGTCATGTAGTTTTGTGCTTTTGATGTTGTGTAGTGCTTCTAATGTATTCTAGAGCTTTTAATGTATGTTTCGTTTTTTTTTTTTTTTTTTTGTTTGCTTTTAATGTTTCTATGTGTCCTTTGTGCTTGTATTTAGTTTGTGTGACCCTAAGCAATGTATCCATATTAATTAATGTAATTATGTATGCAATATTATGTAATTTTTATTGGAAAAAAGTGCACATAAGTTTCTTACCAGTTCTTCTCATAGTGTGTTACAACTCGGAGCTGGTACTTAGATTGATTTTAATTCTACCCAAAACAGTGGGATTAAAATTAATCTAAGCTTCGGTACATTATTTTCTTAAATATTAATAAGTATCATATAATTTTTAATTGCATTTAATGTAATGTAAGCTTTGACGTTTTTAAGCGCCCTTTGGGGCCCAAGAAATAAATTATTTTTGATTTTGATTTTGATTTTGAATTAATGTAATAAGTGCTACCTACCATTATAGTAGAACTTTCTAGAAGCTAGACAACTCTATAGTTTAATGAAATAATTAAGTCTGTTATTATATTGTTTTAATAAACTTATTACGCGTTGTAATAACCATTTTAAAAGTTAATCTATATATCATACTATCGTAGGATATGTCACACTTACAAAGAATATGATACGCTCATGTAGTTCCCGTAGCCCTGCTATTACTTTTTACCTTTAGGTGAAAACCGCTTTAGTTTTGGAAACAATGCTCGAACGAGTCTACAGGAAACTTACAAACCGAAGATAGCTCCTTACTGGGCTGCGAACAAGCGACAAAAAAAAAATGTTAATGTAGGTATTTAAGCTTCTGCCTTCCAGAAAAAAGTACATCATTGTGACTGTGAAAAATGAATTTAGAGAAATAGTATGAAATTAATTACTCATCTCGTAAAAAACAATACGAAATGCAATGACCTGAGCCTTGTATATCTTAAGCTATTCACAACTAATGCTTCCAATCCAAATGAAAAGAGCACGTCATTATTAACACACTGTTACGTTAACAACAAACCATTCGCCATAATGTTGTGACCGTGCCTCAACCTCAATTGAGTTTTACGAGAGTAACGCGAACTAAAACTATTATTTCACCCTTTCTGCCACAAGTAATACGGAATATTGTTATTTGTTACAGATCCTTGGTAGCTGTGAACTTTACTTTTGTTTTGTCTTTTCCAGTTGATTGGGCTTTTCGTCCATAGTATATAAAGAAGAAGGAAAGTATTTTATTCTTATAACGCACGTACTTGGTACATGTGACACAATTAGTGATAGAGAAAAAATAGGCCAAGTATATTACAAAAACTAGGTCACAACTCAGGTTAATTGTTGATTTGATGCGCATGCCTCATCCCAACCCCGATAAGTGACTATAAGTAACGTATATGAGGAACAAACATATACCTATCGCTGATGTGTATGAATAAAATTATTTCGTTACTGACTGACTGACACACAGCTAAAACTTTTGCACGTAAGAACCAGAAATTTGGCATGTATGTACCTTGAGGGCCATAGAGACCACTAAGAACAGATTTCACAAAATTTCTACGGGTTCAGGCAGAAATGGGATTGACCACCTCAACTATTGTAATAGAAAAAGGTTGTCAAAACCGAGAGAATAAGGGATATATAGGAATGGTATGGTTTCTTGGAAGATACCTGACTTGCAGTATCCCGCTTTATGCGCCGGCTATGCTTCGACACGTGTTTCACTTCTGCATGGCGACGACTGAAGCTACTGTCAGTCGTTACCCATCGCTCCTGATTATGCCTAGTGTAGATGAAGGTGACGATGTGAAAGAAAAAAAAGATATCGATATTTTCACTGAGTCGGAAGTAATATTAGACTTGTATTTTTAGCATTGGTTTTGCAACAATAAATAAAATAGCAAAAAGTTATTCCACCGGTATTGCCACCGGAAATATTTCAAGACCGTAAATTAAATATTAATTTTAATTCATAATGTGCTTGCCGCACTGCGAGTGACGTCAATCGTAACAATATCCTTTCGCGGTAGGGCATTGTCAATACCGGTTTTAAAATAATGGTATAATCTCGTTCTGCGTGTTACAAATTACAAAAACATGGTAATAGGATGCAGTTTGAAAAAAATGGTGTTACGTTAGTTGCAGACTGCTGTAGCCTAGTGGAGATACCAACTGACTGCCATGCAGAGGGTATCGAGTTCAAATCCACTGACTTTTCGGAGTTAAATAATAATTTAAGCGTATTGTATTCTTAATTATCGCTTGCCTCGTGCCTCTAAGAGCACGTTAAGCCGTCGGTCTCGGCTATCATAAAGATCTTGGCAGTCGTTATAGGGAGTAAGGGCCTCTGAATAAACTGACACTAGTCTAAACCATGGAATAACGCTATCCCTTTAGGTTGCGGAGGTCAGACAGGCAGTCGCTCTGTAGAAAAGCTAATATTGAGTCTCAATATTCCACTAAGCAAAAATCATTCTATCAATATGTATTCGATCGGTGTTCGGTACAATAATTGGCTACTCCAAGTTTTAGAACAATCTAAACTTGAGGCAAACTAATCAGCCCAAGAGTAGTGCAACGACAAGGTCTTTGGTACATAGAATGTGTTTAAAAATATTATATACCTCTGCTATTGTTTAACGTTCGGCAATCGAGATGCTGGATGCTTTTAATGACTGCCACGCCGAAGATTGTGGATTCGATTCTCGCTTAAGTCAAACATTTGTGTGTGCGAACATGGACGTTTGCTTGATCTGGGTGTTACTATGGTTTATACAATAAAGGTATTTACAAAAAGAAAGAATATATTATTATGTATGTTTATCCATTTTCTAGTACTCATAGTACAAGCTCTGTTTAGTTTGCGAATATATGGTATTGTGTGTATGTGGTAGGTAGTGAATAGATAGATAGATATTTAATTCTTTATTGTACACCACAAGTCACATTACAGAGTTAGAAGAGAACAAGAAGAAGTTTACAAATACAATGCACAATGGGCGGCCTTATCGCTAAAAGCGATTTCTTCCAGAAAAATAAATAAATTTCTTCTTGAATATATTTTTATCACTCTGCTTTATCTCTCTCTTTCTCTCTTGGATCCTGTTTTCCTCTATAGTTCGATATGAAATACACTACCTTAAAACTCAAAATCTTAAGGCATCACATCTATTTGTACATAGCTTAGCACGAAACCGAATCGAATTAATAAGACAATACATACATACATACATATCGTCACGCCTTTTATCCCCGAAGGGGTAGGCAGAGGTGTATTTCTACACCCACTTTTCGCCAGATATACTTTAGTCCCACGTAATAAGGGGCGAGCCTATTGCCGTACCGCGCATATTTCCAGACTCCGGGCTGCTACTGTGCTACTGAGAATTTCGTGACAGAAAAACCCAATAACACTGCCCGACCCAGGAATCGAACCCGGGACCTCCCAATCCCACGCGCACATTTATGCCGAGACCAACGAGGCAGTCGTATAGGGTTTGATGTCAAGTTTTCCGACTCTACGCAAAGATGGTATTTGCATCGTGTTATCCCTTAGTCGCCTCTTACGACACCCACGGGAAGATAGGGGGTGGTGACACTTGTATTCTGTGCCGTCAACCACACGGCCATAAGACAATAATGTAATTCAAAATATTTCGTCACAGCCCGATGGCCTTATTGGAAACTGGATTCCTGTAACTTCGATATTGCAATGCTGTAGGCGTATTAACTAGCAAAGCAGCAATAAATTATAAATAATGCTTTGCGCTACTGTATAAGCTCAACCAGAGATAGCCGAGTGGAGAGACCCCAAGACTGCTACGCAGAGGGTCTCGGGTTCGAATCCACGGCACGCAACAATGACTTTTCGAAGTTAAGTGCGTATTCAATTGTTAATTATCGCATGCTTGTCGGTGAAAGAAAACATCGTGAGGAAGCCTGCATGATTGAGAGTTCTCCATAATGTTCTCGAAATACATGTGAAGTCTGCCAACCCGCACTTAGCCACTCACGACTGTATCCCCAAAGGGGTAGGAAGAGGTGTAAATATTACACCCACATTTCGCCATGAATTTTTAGGTCCCACTTAAAAGAGGGCGAGCGTATTGCCGTGACTGGGCACATCACCAGATACCGTGCTGCTACTGAGAATTCGGAAAAACCCATTAACACTTTAAAAAAATAATTTGTATTATTTGTGTTCTTAATCCGTTACTACATGGAGAAATATAGAATCTAGGGAATAAATAAATAATAAATTGTGATAGTGAATTAAATAAGCATTATAATTTAACATTGAATCATAACCAGGGCATATAAGAAAGGCTACGCATATTTTACTAACACAGATAATTCAAAATACCATTCAAAATAGTTTCGGATAATCCGACGTCAGTTCTACAGAATCAATATCAATAGCAATTATAATACTTCAATTAATCAAACAGATTTTATTCAAGAATGTATATTATTATCATCTGTTTTAATGGTGAAGTAGTACAGCGTTCTTCAAAGTGAGCGTCGCTACCCCTCTTGTGTCGCAAAGAACTTCGTTAGTACTAATTTTCCTAGCATGTTTAGTAACTAATTAAAATGATTTAATTATATGTTTTGCACACGATAAAATGTAGTAAATAAATATTGTAATTACAAAAAAACATCTGTCGTATGTACTTACTACATTCTGGCAATTAAATGAATTGGATTGAACCCTCAAAATCCGTTATCCCTTATGGGTCACGGCAGATAGTCATTAAAAAATTAAGACATTGTTTTGTTCAAAGTTTTATAATAAGATGTACGGTACGCCTCTGCTATCACGATGTATAAAGGGGAGGGGGTCACTATATATATCACACCCCAGGGGGCCACGGACAAAAGATTGGAAAACACAGGCACACCACAACGAACAGATGGCAACATACAAGGCTATAACAACGGCAATCACAATAATTAAATGGTAAATGGTATCCTGTCAATATTTTATTTGCATTGATTGATAATTATCTCATTATGTAAGTGTTGACCCAATTGATTTAATAACAATACAATTCATAACATTCTATTATATGATTAATGTTATTTAATTATAATATCAGATCTAGTATGCGAGGTAGAGGTTAAAAAGACGACCTATTTTTATTACTTCAATTTTATAGTGGCATGCATTATAAAAATACGAGTAACAGAAATTTTTCACTACATTTTTTTTAGATGGAGGCAAACGAGCAGACGGGTCTGTTGATGGTTATCTTTTATTACATTACCGCTTCCTATGGACAAACCCGGAGGAGTCACAATCGAGATTCTGATGTGGATGGGGAATGAAAGAGGAAGAGGAACATGATGAGGGAGAAGGAAAAATAGAGCAGGCTGCCGGCCCTCTCACCTACCGAATGAAACACTTCAAGTACAGATACTGTTGCCTTACGTCGATATTCTGTGAGAGCACAGGCAGTACTTCCCAGGACGAGCCGGACCATTCATGCTGAAATCGGCAAAGCCCTTCTACCCGCTAAAACTATTAAAATCTTGCAAAACGCATTTAACATTACTAAATTACATATTAAGTACCGTGTAATACAATTGTATTCCACGATACTTAATATGTAATTTAGTATCGTGGAATCCGCCAAGAAGAGCCAAGCCAAGCACAAGGGCACTACCTACGTTTACTCGAAGCGCTTCGTCGTTGTTTTGAATACTTATATCTTGAGTTTGGGTTGTGCCAGATCAACAAAATTTGCGGGATATGTTGTCAATAGCAGACTTATTAAACTTATAAAGTTTTAATTACATAGCCCCTGTACTTTAGATTTTATTGATTTTCAGAAACCTGATATTTTGTAGGTTAACTAGTACTCAAACAAATTATGAAATAATTTTGGCTCAGTCGTTGGCCATCGCTCCTGAGGATGCCTCGTGCAGAGGCGAAACACGTGTCGAAGAATAGTCGGCGCATACAGCGGGATACTGCAAGTCAGGTATCTTCCTGGAACCCATACCATTCCTATATTGCTTATCCTTTTAGAGGAGTTCAGTATTGTCAACCTTTTTCTATTGCAATAGTTGTGGTGGGTTCCTCTTTCCTTCCATTAGGTTCAAATTATAAAACTTGGAACTTTTATCGCCCAACCCCTTAAACTAGGGGATGGGAGTTTGTATGAGACCTGCAATTTTGATGCCTGATCTGATTTGAAAATTGATGCCCCAGATATATACATATACTAGCAAAAGCCCGCGGCTTCGCGCGCGGTAAATTCCGGGTAAAACAAATCTACTTTCAGTCTCAAGTTGTGTGAACTGTGAAGACACTACTGATGGTTCTGAATAATTCGGAAACTCTATAGGCTACAAAATAACTCGGTTAGTATCCATGACATTATCTACCAATGATTACCGAAAGGTATATGATAACATCGCATTACATACAGTCAAATGTCAAAGCCTTGTTCCAATACATGTCCAATATATATCTATAAACACTTTCGCATTTATAATATTAGTAGACAATATCGTTTCAGCCGTTTAAGCGTAGTATATCATAAGTTTATATATGCGGACAATGTAATGACCATGCACAATATGACAATATGTATGATGTGACAGTACTGACAGATAGCACATGCGGAGCACTCATTATTACAGCGCATGCGTTCTTATTTCCAAGAGGTAAATTTGTGCCGGACAAACTTCTACCCTCACTACAATCCATCCCAACTAATTTTTGCAACTTATAGCTCCATTGTCCAATATATTTCTATATTAAATTCCAACAAAATCGGTGCAGCCGTTTAAGCGTGAAAATGGAACATACATACATACATATACACACTTTCGAATTTTAAGTAGGGATAGGTACTCCTTTTAATTACAAATTTATTATTATAAATAAATAAAATGTAATAAAATATAAAACTTATAAAATATATTTATGTTACAAACAACTTATGAAAAGAAATGAAATCCCACCAAAAACATTTTCATGTAAAATGTTGCCAAGACGAGGCCATTATGACTCGCACTGTCAAAAAGTTATCAGATCTCATGTAGAGCCAAGCTTCTAATTCTACACACCCTAATTCTACATGGCCTTACTTCACAAACTCTACACCGTATAGTCAAAATATGTGGCTTGATATTCGTTACTATAAGAACAATTGAATATCAGAAAAGTAATGAACAGTGTATAAATTTTTGTGAAAATTTTAATTTTAATGTTTAAAATTTTATGCTGTGTGGTTGACGGCATAGAATACAAGTGTCACCACCCCCTATCTTCCCGTGGGTGTCGTAAGAGGCGACTAAGGGATAACACGATGCAAATACCATCTTTGCGTAGAGACGGAAAACTCGACATCAAACCCTATACGACTGCCTCGTTGGTCCCGGGTTCGATTCCTGGGTCGGGCAGTGTTATTGGGTTTTTCTGTCACGAAATTTTCAGCAGCAGCACGGAGTCTGGAAATGTGCCCGGTACGGCAATAGGCTCGCCTCTTATTACGTGGGACTAAAGTATATCTGGCGAAAAGTGGGTGTAGAAATACACCTCTGCCTACCCCTTCGGGGATAAAAGGCGTGACGATATGTATGTGTATGTGTGTATAAATTTTTCTCCTTACGCCTGTGTCAATGTAGCGAAATGGGCAAGCTTTTGATTTTGATTTCAAGTCATATGCTCTCGTCTTGGCAACATTTTACATGAAAATGTTTTTGGTGGGATATACTAATATATTTTCTACTTCAAGTAAGTAATTTTTTCTTCAGTTGGAGAAATAAACGTACCTGGCTGAATTTGTGTCATCATCACCAGCCTTTAACAGTCCACTGCTGGACTAGGCCTCTCCTTTAAAAGGAGGAATTGGCCTTTTATACCACGCTGGTCAAACGGGTTGGTATAGGGTTTGTATCAAGTTTTCCTTCTCTTACAGTGCTGTTCTCTGCATAAAATGCTCCCTCTGTCGGCTCTAATGACACCCATGGGATGATATGGGGTGGTAACAATCCGTATTCTTAATCCGTCACCACACCGACTAAATTTGTGTATCTTTGAGAAAATTATAAGGAAACCTCCACCATTCACCTATAATGAGCATTCTCGTGAATGTTACAAAATTGAAAAACAAAAGAGTGTGTTCCGGCGAGCTTTCTTGCGAATGGACAGAAAATTTGCTACAACATTTTTGCTGATTAGAGCGTTGACCAGAATGATCGTGAAAATGTTCGTAGTAATGTTCGGCTCCGGTTGTTCAGTTCGACAAAACAAAAAACGGCGAATGCTCGTTGTTCTGTTACAGTAGAATGCCCAGATGTATCAGCACCATAACGCACAATAATATATCAAAATCTGCCATAACGTATATATGCAATATATACGTTATGCGTCTTTAATGTGGATACAATATGTCGAGACAGGTTTCTTTAATATGTCTCGTGAATAACTCGTTGTTCTTCTACACATGGGATATTTTTATACACATGATTATATGTGACTATATATGTGTGTGTATTGTTTCTATACTGCGCAAAAGGTTTGCATCCCTAGTGCGCAGAGTGTGGGCTAGCTACAACAAGATAAACTGACGATGATGGCGGGCAGGTTTGACTGCTGGTACGTTAGTCACTGCTGTGCAATTGCCAATGGAACTGCGCAGCGATGATGTGTGCGTAGCTGTTTTAAAATGTTTATAATTTTGTAATATGTGCTTTCTACTAACAAAAATTAGTCTATGGTCACTTGAATAAACTATATTTATTATTATTATTATATAATATATAATTATACGCCGTTTTTTGTTTTGTCGAACTGAACAACCGGAGCCGAACATTACTACAAACATTTTCACGATCATTCTGGTCAACGCTCTAATCAGCAAAAAGGTTGTAGCAAATTTTCTGTCCATTCGCAAGAAAGCTCGCCGGAACACACTCTTTTGTTTTTCAATTTTGTAACATTCACGAGAGTGCTCATTATAGGTGAATGGTGGAGGTTTCCTTATAATTTTCTCAAAGATACACAAATTTAGTCGGTGTGGTGACGGATTAAGAATACGGATTGTTACCACCCCATATCATCCCATGGGTGTCATTAGAGCCGACAGAGGGAGCATATTATGCAGAGAACAGCACTGTAAGAGAAGGAAAACTTGATACAAACCCTATACCAACCCGTTTGACCAGCGTGGTATAAAAGGCCAATTCCTCCTTTTAAAGGAGAGGCCTAGTCCAGCAGTGGACTGTTAAAGGCTGGTGATGATGACACAAATTCAGCCAGGTACGTTTATTTCTCCAACTGAAGAAAAAATTACTTACTTGAAGTAGAAAATATATTAGTATATCCCACCAAAAACATTTTCATGTAAAATGTTGCCAAGACGAGAGCATATGACTTGAAATCAAAATCAAAAGCTTGCCCATTTCGCTACATTGACACAGGCGTAAGGAGAAAATTTTATACACACATACACATACATATCGTCACGCCTTTTATCCCCGAAGGGGTAGGCAGAGGTGTATTTCTACACCCACTTTTCGCCAGATATACTTTAGTCCCACGTAATAAGAGGCGAGCCTATTGCCGTACCGGGCACATTTCCAGACTCCGTGCTGCTGCTGAAAATTTCGTGACAGAAAAACCCAATAACACTGCCCGACCCAGGAATCGAACCCGGGACCAACGAGGCAGTCGTATAGGGTTTGATGTCGAGTTTTCCGTCTCTACGCAAAGATGGTATTTGCATCGTGTTATCCCTTAGTCGCCTCTTACGACACCCGGGAAGATAGGGGGTGGTGACACTTGTATTCTATGCCGTCAACCACACAGCATAAAATTTTAAACATTAAAATTAAAATTTTCACAAAAATTTATACACTGTTCATTACTTTTCTGATACTCAATTGTTCTTATAGTAACGAATGTCAAGCCACATATTTTGACTATAAGATGTAGAGTTTGTGAAGTAAGGCCATGTAGAATTAGGGTGTGTAGATTTAGAAGCTTGGCTCTACATGAGATCTGATAAATTTTGACAGTGCGAGTCATAATGGCCTCGTCTTGGCAACATTTTACATGAAAATGTTTTTGGTGGGATTTCATTTCTTTTCATAAGTTGTTTGTAACATAAATATATTTTATAAGTTTTATATTTTATTACATTTTATTTATTTATAATAATAAATTTGTAATTAAAAGAAGTACCTATCCCTACTTAAAATTCGAAAGTGTGTATATGTATGTATGTGTGTTCCGTTTTCACGCTTAAACGGCTGCACCGATTTTGTTGGAATTTAATATAGAAATATATTGGACAATGGAGCTATAAGTTGCAAAAATTAGTTGGGATGGATTGTAGTGAGGGTAGAAGTTTGTCCGGCACAAATTTACCTCTTGGAAATAAGAATGCATGCGCTGTAATAATGAGTGCTCCGCATGTGCTATCTGTCAGTACTGTCACATCATACATATTGTCATATTGTGCATGGTCATTACATTGTCCGCATATATAAACTTATGATATACTACGCTTAAACGGCTGAAACGATATTGTCTACTAATATTATAAATGCGAAAGTGTTTATAGATATATATTGGACATGTATTGGAACAAGGCTTTGACATTTGACTGTATGTAATGCGATGTTATCATATACCTTTCGGTAATCATTGGTAGATAATGTCATGGATACTAACCGAGTTATTTTGTAGCCTATAGAGTTTCCGAATTATTCAGAACCATCAGTAGTGTCTTCACAGTTCACACAACTTGAGACTGAAAGTAGATTTGTTTTACCCGGAATTTACCGCGCGCGAAGCCGCGGGCTTTTGCTAGTATATGTATATATCTGGGGCATCAATTTTCAAATCAGATCAGGCATCAAAATTGCAGGTCTCATACAAACTCCCATCCCCTAGTTTAAGGGGTTGGGCGATAAAAGTTCCAAGTTTTATAATTTGAACCTAATGGAAGGAAAGAGGAACCCACCACAACTATTGCAATAGAAAAAGGTTGACAATACTGAACTCCTCTAAAATGTTTATAATTTTGTAATATGTGCTTTCTACTAACAAAAATTAGTCTATGGTCACTTGAATAAACTATATTTATTATTATTATTATATAATAATAATTATTATATAATAATTATTATTATATAATAATAATATGAAGTGTATGGCGTAGTGGGTTTAGTGGCCGTCTAGCAGTTTACCGCGTTATGCTTTTGACCGTCACGAGGGACGACATTTTATTCATTTATTTTATTTTATAACTTTATGCACAAAAATAGTACAAAGGCGGACTTAATGCCGTAGGCATTATCTACCAGTCAACAAATTGCTGATCCGAGTCTGACTGCACCTCGTGTTCTTTGAAATATTCAGGCAATATAACGTCCATCACGATACACGATGTAATTTCTAAGAAATAAAAGCCAAAATCTAGCAGATTTCGAATCTCTGACACTTTGTGTTATCCTAGAAATCCGAGCGTAGCTCCGAGCATCCTCTGGTCCAATTTAAAATGTCAACTATCATCTACTTACTTCAAACTTAGTAACTTGACTCCTAACCAGATGCTTAGTAGTAAATTTATAACATCTCGCTCCAGTTAACTGGTATTTTCTATCAACTTGTCAGCTTATTTCTCACAAGACTGCTCAGAAATTCACAAAAATCACTGTAAAATCTTCCTTTACGGTGAAATTCAGTGCTTATTAAAATCATTTTATTCGACCGTCTGCATATCTTCAACTTGCCCTATGTAGGTCACAATTACAAAAATAATTCTATCAGACGCCGTCTCAATACTTTGTTCCACATTGCGATCTATTTCAATTAACGGAGCGCCAGTCTGTGTCTAGATGGTAGAATAGAAAATGTGAACTTTAGAATAGCTGACCTAACTGAAACAACTTTAGTGGTATTGTGTTTATCCCGACACAACTGTATCTTTGGCTTTGAGAGAAAATAGGACTTAGTTGTTTTGTTTTATAGTAATACAAGGTCGCCGGTCGCTGCGTACAAGTAGAATTCGTTTAAGCTGTAATGTCTTGCTGTTTTCCCGAGGGGATGCAATAGTTTTACGCTAGATAGGGGTTTATCAGATAACTATTTTTTATATAATATTGTAGGTATGGTATCGTCAGTCCATACATTTTTGTATAACATAAAGCAATATTAAATACAGAAAATAACAAGCTCCAATTAGATTTTGATGCATATTTACGTTCTGTTGTCAACGCATCCGGTTTTAGCAGTGAAAAATTCATGACCCAGTTAACTCTATATTGTAGCATCGTAAATAAATTACGATTTTTATACCGATGAATGCACTGTGGAAAATTTGAAGCTAAGTGAAACACAAAACGGATTAAAATTACAAAGTCGTCACTACCCCATTTAAGTCCAAAGAGAAAAAATACACGAAGCAAATGGTGGCTTTGCAAAGAGACGGAAATCTGGACATCAAACCATATGCCAACCCAAGTAGTATACGGCTAAATCCTTTTTGACTCACAATGCCATTGCGACGTCATTAAGAAAGGGTTAAGATCTAGTAGAGGACTACAAAGAGATCATGAAAACCAAACAGAACACTTTTCGACGAGAAATGTGTTTCTCTTGTTTTTAGGGTTCCGTACTCCTCACAAGGTAAAAAAAGGAACCCTTATAAGATCACTTTCTGGTCCGTCTGTCTGTCTGTCCGTGTATCACCACCGATTTTCTCAGGAACGGGTGGAACTAGCAAATGGAAATTTATACCAGATACTGAGGTCTATGGTTCCTCTTAGATGTATCAGGGTCCTGGGTCAACCCGATAAAAAGATATGGTAAAAATTAGATTTTTGCGAAAACTTGTAAGTACCAAAATTAACGTTAATTTTCAATTTTAATTTTCGGAATTTTTCCTTTACTTGTGCTGTAAGAGCTTGGTTTTAACCAAAATTGACAATTCTAGGTCAACCGTAAGTACCGTATAGGTTTTGGGTCGAAAACCTATATGGTAGTTACCGTTGAACTAGAATCACGAAATTTTGCCAAAAGCAGGGTCTTACAGCACAAATAAAGGAAAAATTACAAAAAATAAAAAAATATAAGGGTGTCCCCATACATACATACTCATACAAAATAAATTAGCGGGTCTTAATTGCGTACAATTAATTTATTTAAGGTATAAATACCTATTTGTTTCTGACATTTCGCTCGTCTTGCACCGAGCGTGGTCGCGGAGAGACTGATGAGAGCTCAGCGCCGTCATGTGGAAGTGCGGGTTTCGGCACCTACCCTCACTTGGTCTTTATTTAAGTTCGCACTGTCGGTACTCCGACACACTTCACTAATGACGTCTACACACTGTTGAGATTTATCACTGCGGCGGTGTTTACATTTGCTGATGACTGGATTCCAAATAGCCGATAATCTATATCCATCCTCCCGGTTGAAATTGTTATATTTCTTGATTTCTACGGCTTCACGAACTATCCTGAAGTAGTAGTGACAATCGGTGGATAAGACTTGTGGTTGATGCAGTTCTATCCAGTGGTTTGGTCCAGCCTCTAACAAATGCTCAGCTATAGCCGACTTATTAATATGTCGGTTTTTTACATACATAGTAGACTCCATTTAAGATAGTCCTCTAAGTTGTATGGGCGCTCATACAGATTTAGAGGACTAGCGTAATTAGCACCAACCTCAAATAAGGTAAAATGCGTACCCTCGGTGCGCGGGTCAGACTCGCACTTGCCCGAAGTTTTTCATATTTTAAAAGATTCACCCGTCGGGACGTCGTCAATCTCTTTGCGATTGAGCCACGGTTCAAAATTGACGTGCTCAATCTTTTAAGGCTTTGAGAAATCGTATGGTGGTTTCTTTATAACGTTTTCCTTTACCGATAAGGTACACGATAAGTCGTGCGTGCCGTGGGATGACTCAAGATCTCTTTTGATGGTCCATCAACCAATTCCTAAATCTTTCGTTAGATATTTATTTGTACTAACTGAACAATATGTGTGTTAAGGAACAAAATAAAAATTGAAGCTGAGTCAGTTAAGGACTCAGATCATTCCTTCTGCATTTCTCTCTGTCAAAGTCTTATGTTAGCGAACCTCTTAGTATTAAAAGGGAAAAACGGCCAACTAGTTTTATAATTCTCATAAAATATATACCGCTATATATACCGCTTTTCTCCTACGTGGACTACTATTTAATATTATGTAAAAAAATAAAAGTTACTTTTGGTACAATTAAGTAACATTTTACATGCCTTCCTGGTTGAAATATGGTGATACCTAATTACTCCAATTGTAACAACTGATAATATTTGTAATACCCATATATCGCAAATAAACAATTTGTGTTTGAAATTTTGATAATATATTTTTCTTTACCTTTCCACTTTTAACTTTCAGCTTCGCTTTTCACTTGAAAAGTTTTTGTGAAATAAATTTTTCATAAATAGAAAAGCGAAATTTTCGAAAGGGTGAAGCAATATTATTTTTATACATATTCATACTCTTCGTGAAATATAATAAGTTAAGTGTAATAAGGTTTATTCATTAACTATTATATGTGTCGAGCTAATCAAATTTCTATAACTAAACACGATATATGTATTATGTCAAGATTGATGAAGCCTCTAATTACATTAGGTAATTACAGAGCTATTGTCACCCAAACAGTTTAGAGTACCGTGGTAATTAAATTCTCCCTTGTGTATTAACTTGGCTGTTAGTAGTCAATAATTAATAACATAATTGATTCAAAACATTATAGGTAGTAACACAGTAGTAAGATGTCGGTATTATGTTGAGACATTTCTCGATCTAATACTTTTCTAACTAAAAAGTTGTTACAGAATATTAGCGATAGCCTAGTGGAGAGACCGACAGACTGCTACGCAGAGGGTCCGGTTTCGAATCCACGGCACGCACCAATGACTTTTCGGAGTTATGTGCGTATTAAATTGTTAATTATCGCTTGCTAAACGGTGTAGGAAAACATCGTGAGGAAACCTGCATGTCTGAGAGTTCTCCATAATGTTCTCGAAATGTCTTCACAGACATTGTGAAGTCTGCCGACACGCACTAGGCCAGCGTGGTGGACTATGGCCTTACCCTTCTCATAGTGAGAAGAGGCCCGTGCCCAGCAGTGGGACGGTTTATATATAGGGCTGATGATGATGATGACAGAATATTTTGTTATAGAAAATTGTGAATTGTATGAGGCTTGTAACCAAGGGTCACTTACTGAATTGAACCTGAGATATTATAAGGAGCATGTCGCATGTTCCGATAACTCTACGCAGTCTAAACTTAGACGGTGTAGTCCGTATCCTCTACGAAGTGTGACCATATTTGTTAGAACATTTACGCATGAGACTTGTGAAATCTTTAGGTTTATCTAAAGTATCATCATCATCATCATCAGCCTGCCGTAGTCCACTGATAAACAACTCTAAAGTATGTTGAACTTTACTTAGACTGTGACTATTACCCCGCACAGAAAAGCAGATCTAGGAGGCATAAAACGTTATAGATTTTATTTGTTTTTCTTTGCCAAATAGGTACCATGGGACACAGTTATTAAATAAAAATTAACATTTGAAATGAAATATGCGACAAAAATGGCGTTTAAAAAATGTATTACCTATATTTGATTATGAAATTCAAACAACCGCCATATCTGCACCGTGAGTAAAGTGAACACATGCTCACAGGGAAACAAAGATAAAATTTTATTTTTGGATACATGCAGGGTTGGCGTAGTGGTTTAAGCGGCCGCCTCGCTGTTTGACACTGCGTAAAGTGTCGTGGGTTCGATTCCCACACGAGACAGCACTTTGTGTGATCCATAAATTGTTGGTTCGAAACTGGGTGCTCATTGTGTCCGTTGGTTGTTTGTTTGTAAGTCTCCCGCAACACAGGACTTTTTCCTAGTGCGGGCGTTGCCTTTTTAAACAAATAAAAAAAACAATTGCTATGAGCATAATGTATTTGTAATACAAAGAATTTCACAGAAACTTTTATATTATTGTTTTCCATCAAATATTACGGTAACAAAACCTTTGTGATTCAGTTGTATTAGTTATTGACAAATACTAGAATACAAATATCGGTAAACAAACATCAAACCACTCTATATATATTTATATTGTAATGTTTTAGTGGCGATTTTCATAAACCTATAATCAGTGGTTAAGGCCGACCGAGAACATAGCAACAACTCCATTTGAACTCCATTATGATCTAGCAATTGTGTTGAACTTGTTGCGGTTATTAACCGGCTATATAGAAGTGCAATTAGAAGCATTAAGGTCTGTATGTACTAACACACCATCCTTATTTGGCTAGATAACCAGGTATTCATCGGTGTGCCAAGCTATTTTAAGCTGTTCGATAAGTTGGTCAAGACGATTTTGCAAATAGCACTTGGATTTTTATGACTTTTCTAAAGTCGTTCAGATTTTCACGGTAGATTTTCTGCCATAAAAATGCATTACTGCATTTTGTCGTCAGTGACTGCATATATTTAGTTTATGTCACAAGAGTAAAATTCTGCTTAACTAATCATTTAGCCACTACTATCACTTTCTCCAGAGAATATAAAAGTTACTTAAGACATTTTATTAAGAATGTTCGTGGGAGTAATAAGACAACTATTTGTAAATTATAATCCATTCACACCTAATCTTCATCTTCTCAGCCTTTAACAGTCCACTGCTGGACTAGGCCTCTCCATTGAAAGGAGGAATTGGCCTACTATACCACGCTGGCCAAACGGGTTGGTATAGGGTTTGTATCAAGTTTTCCTTCTCTTACAGTGCTGTTCTCTGCATAATATGCTCCCTCTGTCGGCTCTTACGACACCCATGGGATGATATGGGGTGGTGACATTCCGTATTCTTAATCCGTCACCACACGGACACCTAATCTTACTTCTATTATAAATGCAAAACTCTGAGGATGGATGAATAGATTTTTACTCTTTCACGCAAAAACTAATATATTCACATTTCAAGAACTAGAGCTATACTAAATATAATACGTATAAACGTAGAATTCAACATAAAAGTAAAGAAAATGACAGGTATTTACAAGGCAGAAAGGTTTAAGAATTCCCCGCCATCACTAGAATAAATAAATATTTACGAATGTATATTGTATTGAAAGAGCCTTGAACCTTTACCCCAAGAACGGGACGGGACAAATCGAATATCAGTGAAATCATGCGGCTAAAATCCCATACTAACCTATACACCGGTTTGATCTCAGATCAAAGATATCAAAAACATGGCCAAACACCAATCCCAGTACTAAAGATTGTCACCCCCAGTACAAAATCTGTTTGTAGCCTCCAAAGGCGTGACATGAATATTCAATTCAGGTCAAATATTCACCAAATTCGCTTAAAATAATACAACCCAATAACTTCCGTAAAACCAGAAACGCTTTTTACCCTTCAATTTTAACCTTTGGCGAAAACGGAAGGTTTTTGCTTTAAGGTTTAATAATTCCCATCGGCAGCGAAAGGGTATTGAGTCACAATTTTTCAATTAAAAGTTTGAAGCTTTTTTTAAATGTATTTTGTGGAAGGTTTTAAAAACTATAGTATAAAATATAAATATTCAGTTTTAGCATATTTTGAAGAATTTTCATATTAATATTTCTAGAATGTACTCAATATACATCGTTAGATCAGTTATTATTATGTCATCCTGATTTACCAAATGAACAATTAAATGACTTTGTTCAATATATTTTTATTTTTCCTTTGCATTATCATACAGTCTTTCGTTATCCACTGTTGGACATAGACCTCTCCTATTATGCATCACAAAAGCATTGTGAGTCAATTGGACACTGTGAACTACGGGTACAAACATTGCTGGCCAGACGGATTGATTTTTCTTAGTCTCTTTTGGAGATTTCTCTAAAATCAAGGAAGCTTTGTGAATGTAACACCGATGAAAGTACATTTATATTTTGTTTTTATTCATAAGCCTGTCAATGTGTTGGCACAAAATTAAATATGTATATGTATAAGGAGCGACGATCTGCCACTTAAAAAATAACGTCAAATGATCCTCGAAAAATACTTACGAGTACAAAACTAACGTCAGTATATTTAGAAAAAATACACGGCAAACACTCAAGCAAATCTAAAATGCATAGCTAATTAAATATTTCAAGACAACAACTTATTAATTTCCTAAAGAAGATAACCTTACACTTCATCATTTCAAACTTGGTAATTACTCGTAGAACAAATCATTCTAACATAAATCACGGTAAGTAAAAATTAATTTAAAGGCCAAAGCTCCCACATTTTTCATTCAATTAACCACTCGGCGCTTCTTTAATTTAACTTGATAACCACTTTACCCTTTTAATAAAAACTTAATCACTGTCCACGAAAATTATTAAGGGCGAAAAATCTGAGCGCTATTCTCATTTATTTAAACGTTTCCAAAATTTCGAGCCTTCAATGGCTCTATAAGGAAAAGTGTGTCAAATATTCCAGCAAAAGTTTTTAAGTAGTTTTACTCTACGAGTTTAATACGTTCTTCGTGAACTGAAAATAATTACTGCTTGCCTTATAATTTATAGAATCAAAGGCTTCTTGTTAATTTTGTCTTGTCTAGCCAATAAAATGTTAATATATCTGAGAACAAATAAAAATGAAGGCAAAGTTACGACTAAGGCATTTTACTATACACAATTTTTGTGGTAAATGGGAGTAATGGAAAACCGGTCACGCATGTTCTAAGTTTCACAAGGACCGACTTAGTTAGGTATCCTTTGGGCCCCTCCTAACCGGAACTGAAGTTCCTCGGAATTCAGCTTTATTTATCAGAAGGAAGAGCGTGACCAATGCAAAGTCGGCGAGTCGACGCTTAGGGATATACGAATAGATTTCATCAGATATAATTGAGTGCTGAGCCAAAATTCCGTTCGTGTTGACATTTCCGTTATTATTTATACCTTCCTTACTTATCTGCGTCGTTAAATAATGTTTATATTATTATATTTCCTCTTAGCCGACCATTTCAAGTATAGCCGTGGCAAGATATGGGCATTAGTGGGTAGTGATTGCGTTACTGCGTTGTTCCACAGTTTAAACTGTTTGTCTTGCGTAATGAGAAATGTTTTATTTCTCGCTTCCGCTCTTAATTAGTGGGTATTAGTGGTCGGGTTCGCTAATTAAACCAAGCGTGTAATGGTCACAATTAAAAGGGAGCTAATGTGAAGGGCTCTAAGTCGTTTATTGTCGGAAGGTTGAGACTTTGCGAGGGCGTTCAGTAAATATTGTTTGTATATCTGTAAACATAATTTATTTGCGTAGGCAACGTTGCGAAACGTTCTCAATGTACGAACGAATGACATCTTTATCGTTACAGAAACGTTTTGCTTATTTCTGGATCGTTTCGAGATTTTTATTTTACCTTTCATTTCTTTAATGCATTTCTTTTGATGGTAAAAATTTTACTTCACAATTTTCTGTACGTCGGACATTTTGTGATAGTGAAGGCTATTTTTGTGCTTAGGTCACAGACAAATATGTATATTGAAAGGTCATCTTTTGTTTCAGTGTTCTAAATTGGAATTGTCGTTTCTTCAAATGGTATAATCAAGGACTTCATTTGCCATATCTTGGATGTAATTTGGTTGCGTTGCATTGTTTTTAATATTTTTAAAATAATATAGAACATTTATACGATATAAGGATGTTGGTCGGGGTTCGGTATCGTCAAGTTGGTGGTTATATTATAATAATATTATAATGTTGTCTTTAGGTCCTGATTGCTAGTACGAGTAAAGTGATACTCACGTACTCTAGTTACTGTTGCTCGCAGTTATTGTCAACATGTCAGAAGGCCTCGAGCATAATACATATATTTAGCGGCCGCAAAAAGCAATCCGTCGCCTAACATGTGTACGTTAAGTAGTAAGATCTAATATGAGGTCACCTCCATGTCTGAGAGTTAAAAACATACCTATACTCAACATACGAGCATGGGTATAAATTTCAATTCCATAACATACCCACAATTTTATTATGTTCTCGAAAAACTTGTGAAGTCTGCTAACCCGCACTTGGCTAAACTTTCTCATGGTTAGAAGGGGCCCTCAGCAGTTTGTACAACATGCTGATGATGACTAGCTATTGAATAATAGTTAGCGGAGCGGTCAATAGCGGAGGGCCAGGATATGGCGAAACCATTAAAAATATGTGTGATTACTAAACTATAAATAGATATCTTTAATTTCTATAAATATCGTCATACCACTGTGTGCCATATGAATTGCAAATATTTGCATTCAGATATGCAACATTAAAACTTTTTACTATCGACGAGGTAATAAACCTAGCCCATTTGTGTTCTAACCAATCAACGTGATATAACATAACAATCAATAACTTAAGCGTTTACCGTTTACGTACTATCGGGTACTAACATTTTACTATACAATTATACATGCGGATGTCTACCTGTTATGCCTGTATTCCTAAACCGTTAAGACGATTTAAATCAAATTTAGCAAAGACACAAATCAAATCTTGGTTTTCTTTCAGACATATACCAGAAATCTAAGGGGCTGCAACAAGAGATGAAAGTTTTTATGAAATTTGGCACACACTCACACTTAATCAAGTTTTACGAATATATGAATTACGTCCTTTTTAACGTGGGACGAAAAATTAACATGGTGAAACGTGGGTGTAATATTAAGCCTCTGCTTACCCCTTTGGTAGCACGGACTGTTTCCGCAATTCCACGTCCTGGCGTGTATTTTGAGTGCAGGTGGGCTTGGTGTTGTCATTCGAGCCACCCCAGTTCTTCGAGGAAGGCCAGCAGACTCTTGATGTGGTACTGCTTCCCTCAGGGTGCTGTGTCTGGTCAGGTACTGCTGCTTATACTGTGAGACCTCAGGGCAATCAAGGAGCAGGTGGGCTGCCGTCTCGTCTGCTGCCATACAGGCTCTGCACTGCGGGCTGTCGGTTTATTAAAGTATCCGTGTCATGTGTAGGCGGCCGTGACTGTTCGCAGTTGTTGTTTGGACAGCCGGAGGACTTGTTTGGCTATCTTACCGTCTGCTGCGGGAATAGCCTCCTTGGCCTGCTACATGTTTCAATACCAATCCAGGACTGATTGTGCTGGGTCCTGGTTCTGTTTCTTACCAGATTGCGATAAAAACCAGAAGGGAGGGGAATAATGAGCTCGGGTCCCATCACATCTACAGTGCCCTCTCTTCTGGCAAGTACGTCTGCTGCGTCATTCCTTCTCGATCGAGCCACTGTGGCCCTTGATCCATTGCAGTGTTAGTTTGTTTAGTTTACCAACCTCTGTTAGTTTCTGGTGGCATTCAAGTGTGAGTGCCGAGGTGATAGTATGGCTTTTGAGAGGATCCTAATGGATCGTTCCCTCACCACCTAACCCTTTGGGGATACACGTGTACATGAGTCTATAAAAAGATTACAAATATAAAGCACATCTCTTCGCTTTAAAATTTTGTATCCCTAAAATTTTTATCGACATATTATCCAAGCACAGTCGCGATCATAATCAGTAACATTATATAACTAAACCATTCAAACGCAAATGATATCTAAAGGCAGTCGTAAGTCGTTACTTATAATTTATTACAGAATTATTGCCTTACCAGTTTCCGCCCGAGACCACATCATGTAAAGTATAGGAATATACACATTATAAACACCAAAGTGTGTTTGTTTATTTGTCCTTTTCGCAGATCGCAACAGAGAAATGTTAAAGTATATGTTTTGTGTGTGAAGATTAAGTAAGATTTTAAGATTTTATTTTTTGATTTTAATAATAATAATAATATAAAAATATATACTTTATTTTCAGACATTACGTACTGTAATTTTAATAAGTTAGCAAGGTCGAAAGTAACATAGGCTAATGTTTACCACGCTAACCGCTTTTGTGTGTACCTATTGTCCGTGTAGTGATGGATTAATAATACAAATTGTCATCACCTCTTTTTAGTCTGTGACTATCGTTAAAGTTGACTAAGAAAAATACACAAAGCAAATAGTATACTCGGCAATAGACGATAGATTCAACACCAGACCCTACATCAACTCGTTTGGCCAGCGTGGTATACGCCAAATCCTTGTATTGGCTGACAAGCTATTGTATCGCATATTAGTCGGCTCTTATTATGAATTAAATTACACGTGGAGCCGCAAGCAAGGTCTAGTATTGTAGAAATGTCTGAAAGCAAATACAACTGTAAATTGAATTAAATAAAGCAACGTGGCGTTAATACACGAACTAGCATCCAAAATGAGGTTGTCTTCATCAATCATTGTGGATCTTAGCTGTTTGCGAAGTTTTAATCACAGTAATGGCTACTAATATTTGGATATTAAGGCGTCTGTAGTTTAGCCTAAATGTTGGAGATTTCGTTTTAGGTATACGGTTTAATGTTTTTATATTATATAAACTATTTCTGGTATATTAAGGTATTTTCATCACAACATGTCTAGATTATACAACTATATTTGAACTATATAGGAATTTGTTGTACGCAAAAAACGAGTGAGAAAGCGGGTAGACCGTTATACTTCGCTCGTAACATTCATCCACCCGCAATACCCTCAGTACATACGTGAACATGGCGCTTGCAATAATGCCGAAATATCGGTTACTCCAAACAAAGGTACGTGCTATATATCCCGAAAGACAAAATAACTAGATTTTGTCAAACGTCTCAGACTTGTGCGTGAATTTTGAAGACTTCATTATGTATGGTTTAAACTACTATGATTCGTTTTCTCAAGAAAAATCCATTTTTCACCACTGCTCATTCGAACCTTAGCTAACTTAGCTTGACGTCATCGAACCATGTCTTGTTAGAGATATAATAATCTTTTAAAATTTGTTTACTTTACATTATCTTCGGCGAGAGTGTTATCATCGTCCAAGTTCTATCCCGGTTGCACCCAAGACTTTTTCGTCTTAGAGTCCGGGGTCCACTTTCTGGTCTTAACGTCTTTAAATATGTGATAAATAAATATTAAATAATAGTGCGTGTGTGTGATTGTGTACACATAGTCATGAACCTACTAAGTACGTGCCTTTTAATCAACCCTTAAATCACACACAAACATATATATTTAAGAATTTTATTTTCTGCAATCTTAGCTATAGTGGTCTTGTCTTCGAGTTCGACCAAAGAGGTTTCCAAACAAACAGGTTATTTATTTTTATGTTTTTACTTGACGGAAGTAGATTGGGTCCGTCTATTCGAATTTCGTTTTAGTATGTCGTCACTTCCGTTTTGAGTGCATGAAAATAGCTCGGAATGCATTTACTTGGTGTAAGTTTTAAGTATTTTCTATAGAAAATGACATGATAAAGGGCAGTATAGTGTCTTGTTTCAGTGTTATCTTAATATATAAAATCCTTGCGTTACTGACTGACTGACAGACACGCTACAGCCGAAACTATTGGGCGCAGGAAGCTGAAATTTGGCATGTATGTTCCTTGGAAACCGTTGGGGTGCACTAAGAAGGGATTTCCTGAAATTTCCACGGGATCGGCAAAAACGGGTAAATTTAAAAAAAATGCAGGCGTAGCTGCTGGCGTCCTCTAGTATGCAATAAGATGAAACTTTTGCTTAAAAACTTATGCTGAATGTGTGGCGATAGCCCAGTGGTGAACGTAACGGACTGTCGAGACGATGGTCTCGGCTTCGATCCCGGGTCCCGGGCACACACCTCTGCCTTTTCGAAGTTATGTGAGCATTATAAATTAATTATCGCTCGCTTAATGATGTGCCCGGTAGATGGCAATAGGCTAGCCCCCTATTACATTGGGACCGAAACATAACCAGCGAAGTGTGGGTGTGTAATGCACCTCTGCCTACCCCTTCGGGGATAAAAGGCGTGAAATTATGTTATGCTGAATGTGTGTATATGTATATACAAGTCTGAGACGTTGTCCGTGTGGTGACGGATTAAGAATACGGATTGTCACCACCCCATATCATCCCAAGGGTGTCGTAAGAGCCGACAGAGGGAGAATATTATGCAGAGAACAGCACTGTAAGAGACGGAAAACTTGATACAAATCCTATACCAACCCGTTTGGCCAGCGTGGTATAGTAGGCCAATTCCTCCTTTCAAAGGAGAGGCCTAGTCCAGCAGTGGACTGTTAAGGGCTGATGATGAATGTGTGTAACATTGACTCTATTATTATTTTTCCATGTTTGTTAAATTAGAGTGAATAAAAAGTTTTGGCTAATAGAAAAACTTACATTTATTACATTCAATAATTTTTTAAACCAATAAAAAGTATATCTTTGCAAACAAAGATAAACAATCGGTTTATAAATGACGAAATTCTGATGAAATAAACATTAAAAAGCAATAAAATTGGGACTATTTTATGTGGTAAGGAAAAATTACCGACAATTTTTTTAAGTTCTTACGGGCAATATTTCGTTCCCGGATCAAAACATCAAGGATATTTACAACTTATAGCTACAATAACTCATAATACAATAAAATTTATAATATATGCTTACATAACTGTCAATAAAAACACGTTTATTTAATTATTATTTACCTCCTGTTGCCTGGTTGATAATCGATCGGTCACGACTTACTAACCGGAACTATAAACAGGCCTTAAGTTAAACGATGCAATTAATACATTCTTGTAATTATATAAGGGAGCTGTGGCAAATCAAAAATAAGTGGGTGAATCAAGCCTGTATAGGTTACAATACTATTCTGTTGACCATTTTACTAGTCAAACTACGCAAACTTTTGTTGGTTAGAACTCCATGCGGGCGTTTAAGTATTGGTTTTCCAATAATTGAAAAATAATAATAGAAAAAAAACGAAAGTATAAAACACAGTGTTTTTAAGTTTCTGTAATTATGGAAACTATAACAACGACAGAAAACATAATTATACATTTATTTGCAACAATTGAAAACAATTTTGCGTGTGGTCTTCCGCTATGCTGGTTACAGCATAAATAGGCCAGTCCGACGAGGTACCAGTATTCCTACTGATGCGTTTCGTTCAATAAGTAAGAGTTGTTTTTTTTTCACTTTCTCTGGATAGCGTATGCGACTGCTGATCGGAGGTCCCGGGTTCGAATGCCGGGTCGGGCAAAAGAGTTACTGGGTTTTTCCGAATTCTCAGTAGCAGCACGGAGTCTGGTGATATGCCCGGTAACGGCAATAGACTCGCCCCCTATTACGTGGCACCTAAAAATTCATGGCGAAATGTGGGTGTAATGTTACACCTCTGCCTACCCCTTCGGGGATACAGGCGTGAGTCTATAAAAAAAATATATACAATGTGTGAAAAAAGAAAGGTGGTCATAGCTTCGTCCCTTCTTCCTTTCCTTATTTTTCCTTTTAACAAACAAATTGTGCCTATCCTCACAGGCGTAAGCCTATGTCATTCACTAGGTTTCTACCTATCAGCACACACAAAAATTATAGCATAACATCTCTCTCTTGCGGCGTGAAAGAAGGAAAAACTAACATACTTTCGTATTTATACTATTAGTATGGTTTACATTTCATATATAAGTATTATCCTTACGCATTCCTTTGAACAAGGCCGGTGTCCGCAAGTTTTTCAATACGTATATGGAACAGTTACGGCACGTTCTCATAAAGCAGCAATAGGTGGCGGCGGCAGCGCTTTAGATGTCTATGGCTCGTTTCACACTGACGCGTCATAAGCCGCGCCGGAGTAGAGCTTGACATGTTTTGTTTTTTATAGTAATAGGCGGCAAACGAGCAGACGGATCGCCTGATGGTAAGCAATTACCACTGCCTATGGACAAAAGGAACACCACAGGAGACACAAGTGCGTTGCTGCCCCTTGGGGTTCGAAAAAGGGATAGAATAAGGAGTGGGATGAGGGAGAAGGGATAAGGGATAGGGCCTCCGGCACTCTCGCTCAACGAACGAAACGCAACAGTTTAGGTACTTTACGTCGATTTTCTGTGAGAGGGTAGTACTTCCCCGGTCGAGCCGGCCCATTCATGCTGAAATCAGCAAGGCTCTTCTACCGTTACATCGAAATCGCTGCCACGCCACTGGTCTTCGTAAACCTAGACAAATGACATTCGCTTCTTATTTCTGCTTTCGCTAACGCTTGGTTGCCATGGTTACATAAGCCATTCGTTCTTCGTTGACCACGAGACATATAGAAAGTCTATGTCAGTTCCACAGATTTTTGAACTTAGCGAATAGCGATATCGCTGATCGAATGCAACTTGGCTACGGGCCCAGGGCGTTAAAGCAACAAAAACTTGGCAGTCTCACGGTATGTAGGTTTAACGAAAGTTAGTGAAAAGCAACAATAATGCGGAACCATTGGTGCGAACTCGCAATTTGTGACCGGATTTAAACTTGACTTATACTCGTAAACTGTGGCTGTAAGTTTATACCGCTGTGGTTTATTTATTTACTAGCTTATAACCGCGGCTCCGCATACGGATAAGACGTAATATTATACCTAAGAAAAACATACACATTCCTTTTAAGCTAGGGATAAACATATGGGAGTAAAAAGCCATATTATAGTATCTTCTTGGGTTTACGCGAATGTTACACATTGAAATTAAACTACAGTTTACGGATTTTATCGCGATGTATTGGTTTCACAGAGTTATTACATTTGAAACGAATGATCTAGAAACTACATTTTTAATTTATTACTAGCCAACGTTTCTACTTTCTTACAGTACTCCACAAGTTTGTCCCTGTTTTTTCCCGGCATGATTCGTGCAACACTGTGTCTGTCGACGGCCTTTCCTAGTTCTTCCTCGAGACTCATGAGATCCACAGCGTGAACAGGGTAGCAAAAGAGCAGATGTTCTATCGTCTCTGCATGGACGGGATCACAGATGCACGATGGATTTTCCTTACACTTGAATCGCGTCAAGTATTCTGAAAATCCACCGTGCCCAGTCAAAGCCTTAGTGATGACCCCGTCCAGGCTGAGTTTCCTGATCGTAGTGTACGCGGCCACCGCATCCAGGAAGAACAAGTACGTCGCAGCAGCCGTAGCACTAGTGATGTATCTCCGATTCCATTCGTCAAGCGTCCCCGAATGGATGTGACGTCTGACGAATGAAATCGGGCACAGATTGAACGTAGTCCGGAGCCCTCCTGCTACACTCGGCCGCCTCTTTAGCCAGCTGATCCACCCTTTCGTTGTCTTCTATCCCTGCGTAAGCCTTTACCTAGAACAGGCTAACTAGCTTGTTCTGGCGAGATGCAGATGTTAAATTATCTCTGGCTTTCACCGCCAGGGGGTGAAGGCAATCGCCATCGAGTCGCTGAAGATATCGAACGACGATGACGCGCTCTTATTAATCTCCTCAGTCGCTTTGCATATCGCCAGAAGCATTCGTTTATCGTTTTGAAGACTGGTGATGTGCCCGGTAACGGCAATAGGCTCGCCCTCTATTACGTGGGACCTAAAAAATCATGGCCAAATGTGGGTGTAATATTACACCTCTGCCTACCCCTCCGGGAACTCAGGCGTGAGTCTATAAAATATAATAATAGTTTATCGCGTGCATACAGACAGACAGGACGAAACAGTGACTTCATTTTATAATAAGTATATAGAAAAGCGTTAAATTTTTTTCCGCTATGCAAAATCTGTATATGTTAAATTATTGCGTTATTGGTGGACTGATAAACAACGCACAGCTCAAATCACTGTGCTCAAAAAGCATTTCCGGAAATTAATTCCTGGGTTTAGGCAAAAAAGGTGTATTTAAAAATACGTCTTGGGTTTTTGTTGAAAATATGAAATAGAGACACCTAGCTATAAAGAATCGGTTGGATTTATTCAATACCAGGCTTGCAATTTTTAAACAAACGACGCGACGTCTATTTGTTTAAAGAATGTAGGCGTAGTCAAAAGAGTTTTTGCTCTAGACATGTTTGCATACGAAATACGTGTTTGCTATGGACACAAAACGTTAATCTATAACAGACCAATGTTTTTTTAACAAAAATAACATTCTGTATCTTCTGTCACCACTTGCATTTTATTTTTGTCTGTTGTAAAATATTTTTCATACGACGCTTGTTTGAATAGTCATCAACCTTATAAGCTCGTAATGTTGCAATGGTAAAAAAAAATATCAGGCGCTTTGTGTTCTCATTTGCCATTAAGATTGCGGAAAAATAATGCCTCATTTAATAATTTTATTTGTATAATATATTTTTTAAAATTAAACATAAAAGTCAATTGTTACGAAAAATTTAAAACTTTGTCTTTAATATGATGGGATATGGGATAAAAATGCATTTTACATCAGTATAACTAATTTATTATTGACTAGCCGTTTCCCGCGGTTTCACCCGCGTCCTGAGGGAACTACTTCGCGTACCCGAAAAACACAAATATCTTACGGACCCCTGTCTTTTCTAAAATAAAATATAGCCTATGTTACTCGCAGATAATGTAGCTTTCAAATGGTGAAAGAATTTCTAAAATCGGTTCAGTAGTTTTTGAGTTTATCCATTACAAACAAACAAAAATACAAATTTTTCCTCTTTATAATATTAGTGTAGACAACAATGAAAACAAAAATGAATGACATATTTTACATACTTTCACAGAGTTCGACGCGCGTTCGAAATTAAACGTATTTTCTGCTTAAAAAGTGCCCGTGCTCACCTGCTTCGTAATATTATAACATAATCAATATTAAAAAATCTGTTTTTGACTGATAGGCAATGCACAGCCAAACGACTCGGAAGGGATTGGGCAGTTACTAAAATTAAAATAAATAATGTGCAAGAGTAGCTGCGGGCTTCCTCTATATTATATAGTTACAAAATACATAGTTGTTACCGATTTATTCGGAATTTGTTGGACTCAAGACAGGGCACAACCTCGGAGTAAATTTCAACTGGACAGATTGGAAACTAAAAGGACTTTCAGATTAGGCAGCTGCAGTCAGTCTAGACCAACGCACAACATGTTATTTCATAGAATAGGACGTAGGACGCCAGGTTGTCTGGTAGCCATCCTACTTACAGATGTATTACATTGCTTTCGCATGCCTTTGTATAAAAGTCTCTGCGTCACACGACACTTGAGTAGTTTTAATACGGCAGGGATACGGTTGCAATCCGTGAACAGCCATCTAATTTATAAATACCGTAATTTCTAATGTTTTTGCCGATGCCAGCTTGATTTGAGTTTAAAATAGAGTAGAGAAAGAATATTGGCAGTTTAATTATCTAATTGCTAACAAAGTACAGTTTCTATTTTGACTCTACATTGAATTATAGATACGCATAATATGTATTTCAAACAAATGTTAACTATGAATCCGTCGCACATATTTCTATTGTGCGTAATTTATATTACCTTCACTTCCCGTATTGGAAAGCGTTTTTCTGGCATTAATTTTTTTTCATGCAGCATTAGTATTTCATTTAAAACCTTGTTCTTACTTTCGAAACTACTGCTATAAAACTACCAACTCAATTTATACTTATAAAACTACCCACAAAGCAAAAAGCCTCATTCTTTACAATACGAAGCATCACATGACACGTTGAATGCCGCCGCTATAAAGATGCGATGCTATTGTACCTCACGTAGTTGTTTCACGGAGGCGTATTGTGTAGTCAGGCAAACGTCACTACCACGTCCTGTTTCCGGTAGGCTGCGCTTCAAACCTGCGCAATTCTCGCTTGCAGGGCTGCTGCTAATTTTCATACTGTGACTTAGAAATTAATAGGGTTTGAATTGAAGAAAATCAAACTACAGCTTAAGGATTCTATCGCGGTTACTGGTTTTACTGACATTGCAGATGAACTGAATGGTTTAGAAACAACATTATTTATTTAAATCAAACGTTTCGTCTTCATATTTTAGTTATCGAACTAATATTTTCTGGATACAGGGGAGCCAGTAATATATCTAATCGTAAGCAACAATGTCAAGAAGATGGATATATTTCATTAATAATAAGCCATGTATTTAGCAAGAAAATGTGAAATGTGTGTGTTTACTAGCCGCAAAAAATGGGAAGCTAAAGCAAATAGGTAGACTGTATCTCAGCAGATGACCATATTACGTAAACTGAGCCATAAATTCTTTAAATATTGTTTTTGCCCAGAAACAGTGTTTACAGAAAAACTAACAAATTGTTTGTAAATTATCTGTAATTTTAAAGATACAATGCCAAGAAACACCGTTAAAACCTTTGTCCAGTGTCCGGTTGGAAAGAGTAAAATGAGGCAGCAAAAGTTAGGGAGTCTAAGGTCTCCCTTACATTGGGCATGTGCGTAGCTGGAGCGGGCGCTCGGTGTGTGCTCTGCGTGCACCCGGTGTTCATTCTGTAATATGATGTGAATTCGGATGCCTAAATTGTGGTCGGCCTGGCTCATCAGTTCATTATACGCAAAACAAATTATTACGCGGGAAAAGTATCGAAGCAGATACAGCCTACTCCCTTAATGGATAAGTATATTCCCTTGGTGATATTACGACAAGTTATTCCTTTCGAAATATTCTGAACTAACGCCTAAAACTTGGTTAAATAACCTAATTTGGTAATAGTTGTACGTGCCACTCGATTGCTACAATCCTCAGGGATTCATAGACATTCACAGTATTACTAAACTTTTAGGTATTGTTATAATTAATTGATGACTGATGTCAACCAGGGCGAGGTAAGAGTGGCTCTCGAGCAGCTCAAGAACAACAAGTCTCCAAGGGATGACGGAATCACGACAGAGCTCTTAAAAGCGGGTGGGACAGCAGTTCTGAAAGAGCTCGCGAGCCTGTTTAATTCCGTTATCCACCAAGGCCTAACACCTCAGGCGTGGAGTGGGAGTGCGGTGGTTTTGTTTTTCAAAAAAAGTGACAAAACCCTGCTGAAAAACTACAGACCCATCTCACTTCTGAGTCACGTCTACAAGTTGTTCTCGAGAGTCCTAACAAATCACCTCGCCAGAAAACTCGACGATTTCCAGCAACCGTAACAAGCCGGGTTTCGAAAAGGCTACAGCACCGTAGACCACATCCATACTGTTCGGCAGATTGTACAGAAGACCAACGAATACAATCAGCCGCTGTGTATGGCTTTCGTGGACTACGAGAAAGCCTTCGACTCCATCGAAACCGGGCGGTTCTGGATGCTCTGCAGCGGTGTCGCATCGATTAGCGATACATCGAGGTGTTGAGATGTTTGTACGACAAGGCCACTATGACCGTTCAGCTTCAGGACAGTAAAACCAGCCCCATTGAGTTGCGTAGAGGGGTGAGGCAGGGGGATGTAATATCCTTGCCTTTAAGACGCTGGACTGAACTGGACGGGGCATAAACATTAATGGCGAGTACATATCCCACCTTCAGTTTGCCGATGATATCGTCATCGTGGCAGAGAGCCTGGAAGAGCTGAGCGAGATGCTGTACAGCCTAAATGGAGCCTCTCGACGTGTCGGTCTCGGCATGAACTTGGATAAAAGCAAGATTATGTTCAACGAACACATTGTGCCGGGACGGGTTTATGTCGACGGATCGATGCTCGAAGTTGTTCAAGAGTATGTCTACCTTGGGCAAGTGGTCCAGCTTGGTAGAAACAACTTCGATAAAGAAATCGACCGCAGGATCCAGTTGGGTTGGGCAGCGTTTGGCAAGCTACGTCGAGTTTTCTCTTCGCCCCTACCGCAATGCCTGAAGACCAAAGTCTTCAACCAATGCGTCCAACCTGTTATGACGTACAGTGCCGAGACGTGGACACTCACAGTGGGACTAGTCCACAAACTAAAAGTCACGCAGCGAGCTATGGAACGGGCTATGCTTGGCGTCTCTTTGAAGGATAAAATCCGAAACGAAGTTATCCGACAAAGAACCAAAGTTACCGACATAGCTCACAGAATCAGTAGACTCAAGTGGCAGTGGGCTGGCCATATCTGTAGAAGGACTGATGGCCGATGGAGCAAGCGTATCCTAAAGTGGAGACCACGTCTCAGCAAGCGTAAGGTAGGGCGGCCCCCGGCTAGGTGGACCGACGACCTGAAAAAGGTGGCTGGGACAGACTGGGTGCGGAAGTCTGAGGACCGTGTACTGCGGCGCGTGTTGGGAGAGGCCTTTGTCCAGCAGTAGACTGCGATAGGGTGATTGATTGATTGATATAATTAATTAGGGACTTTTTGTTGCCTCAAATATACTTGGCGTGAGTAGATTATTCTATCATTTACGAAGTTATAATAAGCCTTCACTCTAGTTACGAGTTTAACTTTCTCATATCTAGTAATATTAATGTAAATATTATTTGGTGTTCGTATTACATCGTATTTAATGTTCAGTTGTCGGTAAATAATTAATGAAAACAGTTTTATGAATTTCTTATATATTATAAGAAGTATCTATTAAAAATCTTTTAACACTTTCAAGTACAGTAAACGCCTATAGGCGTGATAACAATAAAACTTCAATTGTGTCTCGTTTACTGTCCGTGAAAGTGTTAATGTATACTTACTTACCTACTTCGCTGGCTTATCGACCCGAAAGGCTTTAAATGTAAACGGTTTAATCTAATACTAATTTCGAATAAGACATGATTAATGTTGGAGAAAGGCAAGTCTCAGCACAACGTTTTGTAGATGCAAATTTAATACTTATATTTGAGAATGTTTTTCAAGCTCTGTCATGATTTTTATAATTACTAGTTTAAGCACAAGTCCGGTGCATCTTCCTGGACTTATATGAGTTCCAACCTGTTTAACGTATATCACTAGGGGATACAAAGTATAGCATATAGACATGTCAAAATGTAGAATGAACATTATATTTTATTGTACATTATAAGCAAATTTGCAGATAAGGCACGGCTTAGAATTATTGTATTTAAGGCGAGGATTTCCGAGCGCTCAAAGCTTTTGAGGCTCCCCTCTTCCCCAGTTCGCGAGTATAATTACGATCAATCGCGACGCGAGACGCGACGCCACTGCCGCCATATGTAGGTATAACACTTTTGCGCCACAGTATAGAAAATTGAAGCAGTATATCCATTGAAGTATAAACTTACTTATCGAGTATAAATAATTTGCAACGTTTCTGTTTTGAATAAACCTTTATGAAATTCAAAGTAGTTTTCCAAAATTGCTTTTGTTTATAGTGACAATAGTAATCTTAATATATAAAATCCTTGCGTTACTGACTGACTGACAGACACGCTACAGCCGAAACTATTGGGCGCAGGAAGCTGAAATTTGGCATGTATATTCCTTGTGAACCGTAGAGGTGCACTAAGAAGGGATTTCCCGAAATTCCCACGGGATCGGCCAAAACGGGTGAATTTCAAAAAAATGCAGGCGTAGCTGCTGGCGTCCTCTAGTCAGTAGATAATTTTATGAACATTATGTTTGTTGTTAATTATAAAAAAACTTATTATCGCTCGCAATGCGAAAGTACCTATCGCTTGTTCGATATCAATCTTAGGGAAAAGGATTAGATTAATATAAATTAATTAATTCGTTGCTACTGTCAGCAAAACAACGGCATAGAACCAATAATACACATAAAGGGTAAGATACTCATAGCTACTTTTAATCACCAATGATTACATTTTGTTATATTTATTTTAACTATACAATCTCTAAGATACTACTCTGTCAAAAAAGTACCGGAAAAAGATCAATAATACACAAGATTTTTATTACAGGGCAATAGTTATAGCAATATATACTCATGCAAACACACGTGCATGCAGAATAAAGGAGATCACCCAGCTCCATACAAATTTAGGCTATTCTAAAAGTGCCGGCCGTTGATATATATGTACTAAATATATGTCAATGGTGCCGGCCAACTAAAATAAACTTATAGAATATTACGAAATAAACACTTTTTATTACTACACTAAGGTTCTAAGTGCAGTCTGTGAGATCATATTCCAGCTCAAAGAATCTATTCTGTTTCTAAAATAAATCCTAAGTAATTACTGGTATTTTTTTGCCTAAAATAACGTGCATGTTGTAATTTAAATGGCATCAGGTAATGACAGGTAGTAAGCCAAGAGCGAAATATCTGATTGATAAGCAATACTGCCTCACAGAAAGAGACGGTGACGTTCTAAGCCATCACGCACCAGACTATGGGCAGGGCAGGTAGCGAGGGTACGACTGTTAGACTACAGGCCCATGTCCAAAATGGATGGGTCATACGAACCACCAGGTGACGTATGTAGGACGATATAAGAGCATAAAATAATAAGATTCAGCACTATGCCGTCACTTGTAAGCTGTCCAACTGAGTGCTGATGAGAATTCAAAAGTGCAGGTAGAGTGAGTACGCATTTCGGTCATATATTTTTGTACGGCATTATGACCTTCGATAGATCCATGATAAATAATAAGAAAGCGCGCAGTGCCGTAAAAAATGGTGCGCTACAAAGTCGGTAATTTTTTGGAAATTGTCAGAAAATCAAATTCTGGGCCTGTAGTCTATGTAACAATTGCCGCGATCAGTTTACGGCCAATTCGCAACATGACCAGTGAAAACTCCAGCGGAATAACAATTGCAGTAGGATGTACCCGATTAGAATTCTTCTATAAATAGTATATTATACCTAGGGCAAGAAATAAAGATGGGCAAAGCAAACCAAGTGAACAGGATTGATACACGTATCCATTTGGGTTGGGCTGCTTTCGATAAACTGGCATTTGTTTTTACGAAGCAACAAAAAGCAAGAATATTAAACCAGTGCGTCCTGCCAGTGCTCACCTACGGAGCCGAAACTTGGGTTACTACAGAGGCAGCGCTACAGAAACTTAAAGTTGTTCAAAGGGCAATGGAGAGAAAACTGGCAGGAGTGACACTCAGAGACAGAAAGAAGAATAAATAGCTCCGAAAAGAAAGTCTAGTACCAGATGTTTCCAAAAGAGTAGCGGTCGGACATGTAGCCAGAAATCCCGAAACATGGTGCAAGCAAATATTAAAAAGACAACCATAGGATTGTAAATAACTAGCTGGAACGGCAAATGAGATGGGAAAAAGACATTATAAAGATAGCAGGCAGTAATTGGTTGAAGACTGCCCAAAACAGAACGGAAAGGAATTTGTTGTAGAGGTCTACACCAAAATGGTCGGAAAAGGCTTAAGATGGTGATGTTCACGGCGCTGGGACGCATAAGCGTGGCATTCCGCCAACATTTGTAGCACCGTTTCTTGGACAGGGTTGCGGCTGCTGTCACTATAGTGATATCCAGGCGTTTCTGACTGGCCTTTTCTCTACAAGAACCGGCCGAAACATTGGAAAGTGAGAACGTCGCGACGCAACATCTCTTCAACCACATGGTGCCATGCCTGTACATCATGCAAGACATCTGTACCTGACCGCTCATAGACATTCCTACTAAAGGTTTAGACGATATTTTTATATTTGGTCAGGAGTATTTAAAAATATGTTTTTTACTTTTTTAATGAGTCCACTGCATTTTAAGGCTCACGTATTTCACGTAAAGCTGAAAACGTATAGTTGACTGCCGTTACACCTCTTTGATTTATCACTTTTGTTAAAACCAAACTGCTCTACGGTACTTTTAGACATACATTCAAACCTAAATATTGTCTCAGAGAATACGCTTATATCCTAAAATGTAATTAGCGATTGATTCGTTCCTTTATTAGATGTTAAACTGAAATACCTGATTTTTCTTCAAAAATCAAGCAGCAATATTACTAATTACGGCTTTTTAAAAACCTTTTTGAATTTGACACGAAAACGCTGTAAACCATCCTAGCGGTTGAGTGATATCACAAAGTACAAAACAAAACAATCCGTGAATGAAGTCTGGTCTGATGCACCCACTTTTATTTTGTTATATTCGATTTGACAGGTAGAAACTTTTACTTTTTAGTTGTATTTACTACGAAAACGTCAACAACATGAATGGTGGACGTACTGTTTGACGTAATGCTCTCTGATTGGTGTTCACTGTCACAAGAATAAAAACATTATTTTTTAGTTTTAGAATCCTAAAAATTACATTAATCTTACCATTTTATAATAAATAATAAACTTTATTGACATCTTAAAGTCATAATGGATCTATAGATACTACAATCAAACCGATTTATTCTTAGTGGACACAAGCCTATTGCCTTAGAAGTTTTGTGTAATAGTTAAAATGTTTACAACAGTGAGTTCTACTAAAATAACACAATTTATTGATTGGCCGGCAAAATAAAAATTAGCCCCATTTGGGTGATCTCCTTTAGGCGCTGCCATCGGCAAGCAGTACCTAGTGAAAAAAAGTTAAAATTTTACATACATACATACGTACGAATTGATACTCCTACACCCACAACGCTTATTTTCCGCCAACCAATAATAAACTCTAGTTTTCGTTATTATTTGTCGGTCAAATTGATATAGGTACTTACCTACCGAACACCTTACCTACCTTTCTAAGCTGTGACACCAGTGCATTCCTCGGCGTGATAAATAATTACTATAATATTATTAGGTGTCCATTGTTCCGTGTTTGGTAATAGTGTGGAAATCAATGATATTATTGGTGGAAATAGTCAATAGAATTATTGAATACACGGAAATTATTTTTTTTTTTGTTTTTGATCGCGCTAGTCTTAGGAACTAGCAGGCCATTTTCTAAGATTTATTTGCTTCTCTCGCCCATTTGTTGAGGAAGGTTATACCAAATAACATCACGCTGTAGTAGCGTGGTGAGGGTGGGGCAGTAACCATAAATACCACTAAGTAGGTAACTGCGGATATTGGTATTTATTTACCTACCGTAGGTACCTATAAAATTCACTTGTATAGCTTTTAGGCACATCTCACATTTTATTTTCGTATATAGGTACACAGAATAAAAGTGTGAATTATTGTATTAGGTAGGTACCCAATACAACAATAATACTATAAATCACCCACAATATACAACAAATCAATACTTTTCTAAAGTACTGTTTCCTAACTATGCTGTTGTTATCAAGTCGTTATCTTGTCCAATAATCAAAACGATATTTTTAAAACTATACTTCTTACTTATTATTACTTACTAAAAATTTACAATAAGTACCTATTTACAAACTAAACCTAGATGTAATATATTTATCAATAAGTGATGATGACATTCGTAACTGACGATAAAATAATTCGTAATCCTGCGGTGCGCTCTGCAAACGAGCGATACGTCCTGTCTCCATTACATCCCGCTCGGGACTGAACGACGCCGGAGAGAGCGCGTCGGCAGTAGGAAATTACGTATTTTCGGTATTATATTTTTGTATATATTAAAATTCATAATGTGATTGCCGAAAACCATCCGCTTTTACATGACCTTTCTTTTGGTATACTTTTGAAAATTCTAATCCCAATACAACTCAAATGAAACGGGAAAAGTTGTTTAAACAGACCTATATTCGCGATTATTTTCTATCGTATCAAATGACAGTAATCGTGTTTCGAATGGCCGAAAAATAAAGGTCTAATGCTGTAGAATAACATATATTTTTTTCCGAATTTAAATCTCTGTTATTTACAAATAAAATGCGTTTGACCACGCTAGATAACACTGTATTTTGGGAAATCCTCGCCTTAACACTTTGTCAGGCTCAACGCTAACAGTATTTTTTTTTCAGTCAACCTTGGGGTGAACAGAAATTTTGTAAGCAATTATAACTATGATAGTATAGTCATGGTACAGCATAATAATTTTTATTAATTATTATATCACATTGACTAATATATTTACAGAGCAACGGCGATACATTAACCCCCTTAGATCACACGACTCGAACGCAGTTTAGGTCTGACATTTTTTTTGCGATTTCCAGCTAATATAATTAGTTACTCTTCAATTTGTTTCCTGGCCCAACCTGAAATCGTAGCCCTTCCTCTTTCTGGTCGGGCCGTTAAAACAACTAAAGATAAGGCAGCCAATGGAGTGACAACCTTCCATTATCTATGTTATTAAAATCTTTGTGCCGTTAAATTTATCGCTACAACTTCACAGCTTTAGAAACTTTTCGATACTTTGCTTTCTCCCATTAAAAAGGATCATGAGCGCATAAATTGTATTAAAAGTATTTCAATCACCGCGGCCATTTTTGATAATTTATAAAAGGTTTTGAAGGAAACTTTGGAAACTTCTTATGAATGCATTTTTAACATTCATGACATAAACACCATTATATGACTTTTTCCTTGTTGTGACATTGAAAGTGCGAGCAAAATAAAGGAAATATTTATTTTTTTGGAAGCGTTAAGTGTTTTTAAGTCCAGCCAAAAATAACTTAGATTATGGTTAGGCTTTACAATTATTTTAAACATACTTATCGGTTGTTATCAAACACATTATTTGAACCAGATTAAATTATTAAATAAGTTTATACTAGAGTAAAGTTTAGTTTTATATATAAAACTATATATATATAGTATAATTATAATTATTGGAATTATTTTTATTTTTGTGAACAAAAGTAAAGGTGCATGAAAAACAAAGATCCGATATAACTTGCCAAACTGGAATTAAACTTGTAAAGAGCGGCCACAAACATCAGTGATAATTTTCCAACGGGTCTGGTTGAAGTACTTAATCCTTGAAACCAGAAAAACACTCTAATTTATATGACTTAAAATTAAGTGAATATAAATTATTTTACTTACTGAAGAATCATCATCATCAGCCTTTAACAGTCCACTGCTGGGCTAGGCCTCTCCTTTGAAAGGAGGAATTGGCCTACTATACCACGCTGGCCAACCGGGTTGGTATAGGGTTTGTATCAAGATTTCCACCTCTTACAGAACACTGTAAGACAAAGAAAACTTGATGTCTGGCCGACAGAGGGAGAATATTATGCAGAGAACATCAGTTCTCTGCATAATATTCTCCCTCTGTCTGTTACAACACCCATAGGATGATATGGGGTGGTGACAATCCGTATTCTTAATACTTAAATAAAATCATCTTCATCGGTATATTAATTACTGTCCCAATGCAAGGCACGGGCCTCTTCTCACCATGAGAAAGGTAAAGCCATACCTTTAATAAACTACTTAAAGAAAACTAGACAACCCTATTTCCACGGCGGTTTTCTGGCCACGTCACTCGCTGTTCATTTAAAAACTCTATATAAACTGGTATTCATGTTTTCTTTGTAATAATTAAATATTTCCATAAAGTTGGCAACTTTGAAGACGTCTCGATGTAAAGTCACCTTTAATGTATCAAGTTGAAATTTGACACTGAAACAAATAGTTGAGATGCTTACGCCTGTCGTTTTTGGAAAGTTTGGCATAATTTACTTATTAATCTCGCTGTAATCGAGTGATGAAATTCTCTTTGATGTATAATGTTATGTCATAATACGAAACTTGACTATTAAGCATAGACTGAAATGCTTTGTAAGAGGCGTTACTTAAACTTTGGATTATTTTTATAACTTAAAGTGCTAATGTAGTATAAATTGCCAGACAATATTTCATTGAAAAAGACTAATCATTGAAAAAGAAGAATGTCCTTTAGGTTAAGTGCTAACCAAAACCAGAGTGAGATTACAAGAACAGAAGAGAACAGTCCAGGAAAATAATCTAAGATTTTATGTTATGCAGTATCTTAAGCTAGTACTGGAAGACTAACACAACGTGTATTCCTACTCTGTAATAGGCTTACACAATTAAAGTTATATTACATATCTGGATTGCCATAATTTAATTAATAGTCGCATGACAAAGCTAATTAAAAAAATAGGTTACAACGACATACAGTTTTTTATTTCTGTTCTGCTTACAAGAAGCTAAAACAATAATACAAAAATAGAGTACGTACAGGCTATTTTACATCGAATAGTAGGTGTCCTCTAGTACTGTATAAAAATCTGAATTGCAAAAGAAATAAATATCCTTGGCGCAACAGAATAATCCTATTGAATCCCACATTTCCTAGAGATCCAAGTAAAATAGTATCAATAGTACGAATGTTTTACTTATCAAAAACAAACAATTAAAAAAAAAAACAAAAATGCGTACGATTTAAGACTATTCATCCCAAATCGTACTGCTATATCCTTAATTCGTACTTTGAGATCTATTCATTGGTATACAGTATTGAGAATCAGCATCATAATCAACAATGTGTTATTAAAACCAGTAGTAATTCTTAACAAATTCGACGGATGGTCTTCGCCAATTCTCGGCAATGATCGCAGTTATAATCTTTGGTTTTGTGTTGGTTCCTGCACAAAGTTCATGTATCCCCGTCCAACATTGTGTGCACTGGATCATGGTTTCTTCTATATATCTTCTTGACATAATGTGCAGTACCAACAGCCATTTTCATCTTGTTCTTGTTTCTTTTTCTTATTTTCCTTTAGTTTTCCTTTAGATGTCTTAGTAGTTTTACTTTTCATAGCACCTAGATTCTTTGACACATTCTTCTTCTTTGACTCTTCTATTTTACCCTCGAGTTCTTTTTATAAGGGCTCTCTGTAATAACAATAACACCTGTAGTTTTTCTTTTCATTTGCCTCGAATTTCCTGGAATAGCACGTAATGGAGATATAGTTTCCAGTATCGTTCTAACTGACTGTGCTGTAAAATCCTCTATTATTGTATCTGAAGAACATTCTTTATTTTACTCTTCTAGACATTGATCTTGCTGTTCCAAAGGGTGGATCCTTGATACCTGAAGATTTGGAGACATAGATTCCTCAGTCTGTTCTTGCACAGAAATCTCGTTAGATTGTGGCACACCCGTGAAGAAAGCCTTTGTTTGTTCTTGTTGTATTTCAGTTGTTAAATTCTGGGAGACTTCAGCCAATTCAGAGCGGGAAGATTCTGGAAGACTTAAATTAGCCTCTTCAAGTACGACATATTCCTCATCCCTGATCTTATAGCGATTGCAAGGCCATAAACCGCAACATTCGAATCCATGACTACCTAGTTCTGCTTCCATTTCCTCGGTCAAATCACTCGGACGTCCAATTATTTTACGTGTATTCAAGCCTTTTAAATAATAATAATAATAATAATAATAAAAATGTTTATTCTCTTTCACAAAGGCTATGAAATCTTACAATATAAATTAAAGTTCAAAAAAATAGATACAGCTTGCACCTTTGTGAGAGACTGGTATCTGTACTAGGAGAATCCTGTCAGACAGAATACCAGGCCCCCATAACATAGAATAGGTGGATACTAATGTGCTTCATATAGATATGCTTTTAATGTAACATTAATCTACATCATTATCATAAACATGCAAAGAGAAAAGTAGCTATTTAAAACAAGAGAAATATGTAGGTATGTACAACCATTTTAAGGGTGTAAAAAGTGTGAGTGTGTATGGATTTGTGTGTGTGTGTGTGTGTGAGAGAGAGAGTGTGTGTGTGTGTGAGAGAGAGTGTGTGTGAGTGTTTGTGTGTGTGTGAGTGTGTGTGAGTGTATGTGTGTGTGTGTGTGTTTGTTTGAGGGTAAGTGTTTGCGCAATTGTGTGTTATAATAAATGTAATAAATCTATCGTACTGTTTTAAGGAGGTCTTCGGTATTCTCGTATGTAAGTGAGTGCAACCATTGAGTAATTCTCATTTTACATTTGATTTTAGTGAGGGAGTTAATCGACAAAATTGAATTTATTTTATTATAAAGGTGACTTCCCAAGAAACAGAACATTTTTTTAGATATACAATTTTTGTATAAGACGGTTGGGCAAATTCTGTTATCACGACGTCGATCGGCTTAAATGTGTTAAAATGAATATCGGAGTGTTTTTTTAATACTGTGTTTAATATATATAATCGACGCACAGTTAATATCTTGCATTAATCATATAGGAGTGTAGTGGGATGATAGAAAGGGAGGAAATAGGCAACTTTTAATACGGCTCGTTGTGCACGTACGAGGGGTAGGATGATGTAGGTTTTAGATGCTCCACCCCAAACTGTTATGCAATATGACAGTAGAGACTGACATAGTGCTACATACGTATTTTTTATTATTGTTTTGTCAGCAACATGTCTAAGATTTTTAAATATGTACATAATTTTACGAATTCTGGGTGTTAAGAGGTTAATATGGGCCTTGAAATTCAGATTTTGGTCTATTATAATGCCTAAATGTTTTATGCTACTTTGTGACTGTAATTTTGGACAGATGCAGGAGTCATAAGCATCGCAATCATATCGGTGAGCAAAGATTCTCTGTAGATCTTCATTTGGACGATTGTGAGATGAGAGCGAGATATGCATTTAATTAGTTTTGCTGATATTAAGTGTCAAAAAATTGTTGGAGAGCCATGAAGTGACAGTGTTAAAGCCCAACTGGGCGTATTTGTAAGCTTGTTCCCATGTAGCAGCGCTAAAGAGTAGGGCAGTGTCGTCAGCGTAACAAATAACACTTACATTCCTGAGGTGAAGATCACACAGGTCATTTATAAAGGCAAGGAATAATGTAGGGCCGAGTATACTTCCTTGCGGAACTCCATATAGGACCTCAAGATCGTCACTCACCCAATCACCCACTCTGACTCTTTGAATACGGTGAGTAAGGTAACTACCAAAAAGTTCCAACGAAATACCTCTTATTCCTAACTTTTCCATCTTTTTCAGTAGGAGTGATTAAGAAACTTCCTTCCACCCAAAACTAAGACAATGCGTGTGCAAACTTTGGTATTTCCCCTGATCGACTATGGTGATGTATGTTACTATGACCTGAATGCAGATCTTCTTAACAAACTTGACCGTCTTCTCAATAACTGCATTCGATTTATTTTCAATCTTTGCAAGTATGACCACGTGTCTACTTATCGTTCCCAGTTGAAGTGGCTTCCTATTCGTCAAAGACGCGGTCACGCAGACTGCTCTCACTACTCTCTATTCTATCATCATGTCTCCCAATACTCCTGAATATTTAAGTTCTTACTCCAGTACTTAAGCAGCAACCACAATCGTGACCTTCGCTCATCTGATAACCTTCTCCTTCTTTGTCCTTCTCATAGATCTTCTTTCATCCACTCTTCTTTTCCTACCCAAGCTATTCTTCTCTGGAATGACCTTCCTCTCGAAATCAGGACGGCCACTAATAAGTATTGTTTTAAGAGAAGGGTAAAGCAGCTATTATTGGCTAAGTTAGCAGAACTATCGTAACATTTATAATTATATATTTTATGTATTGGTATATATTTATTACTTAGGTATATATATATTTATATATGTACATATAATATGTATGTGTATGTAGGTATATATATGTATATATGCATCATTACTGTGATTTAATTGTATGTAATATGTGTCCATAATGTCTATTAAATAAATAAATTTATATATATAGTCAAACAACCTTTTAGAATACACCTACTATTAATCTCTGCACCACTCTAAGGTAGACTGGCAGAAAATGCCTAAGGCATTTAGTCCACCTAAATACGTTAAGTGTATAAAGCTAATAAATAAATAAATAAACCGTGTCAAAAGCTTTATTCAGATCTAAGAATATGGCTAAAACCTTGTTTTTGTTCTCCAGCTGATTTATAATATAGTCAGTTAACTGATGCACGGCATCATTCGTAGATTTACTTTTTCTAAATGCAAATTGACGGTTAGATAGTAAGTTTTTAGATTCGAGATATTGTAATAACCTATTATTAAGAATCTTTTCCAACATTTTAGAAAACGTAGGTAATATTGAGATAGGTCTATAGTTGTTGACACAGTCTCTATCACCACTCTTATGAATTGGCTGTACAATGGCATGTTTAAAAGATGAAGGGAAAACGCCAGTACTAATAGAGAGATTGCATACATATGCAAGAGGAGGTGCCAGTATATCAGCAAACCTTTTAGTCACATAGCCGCTTATGCTGTCATAACCAGCTGCATGGTCATTCTTTAAATTTCGTATGAGTGTTTTGACTTCGGCTTCATCCGTTGGGAGTAGTACGAATGAATTTAAGATTGTGTGGGTTGGCACTATATCTCGGTTGGGTGGATTGTTGCTTTTAATGGATTCTGCTAAGTTGCGACCTATGTTAACAAAAAAAATATTTATAGCATTGACAGACCTCAAGGGATTTCTCTCACAGATAAATTGCAAAGCTGGTTCCTTTACTTTCTTACATCCAGTTATGTTTTTAATTACCTGCCATAGCTTTTTGTTGTTATTTTGAGCGGCAGCCAATGCGGATCTATCATACTCACGCTTGACTTTCTTTAAAAGATCATTGCAAAAGTTACGGTACCTTAGTTATATAATTTTGTCGCTCTCACTATGAGGGTGCTTTTTAAGTTTTAAATGAAGCCTATCTCTATTTTTAATGCATCTCAGCAAGCCTGGTGTGGTCCATGGTTTAATGATATGTTGACGCCTAGATTGTTTTTTGTAGGTGGTACAATTCTTTAAAATGCTTGTCACAGAGGTGATCAGGAAATCTGTTGCAGTATTTACCTCATCCATCAAGTAAATAGGACTGAAATCAAAACCCAAAAGTGCCGAATTAAAGCTATCGTAGTCCACTGATTTGATCAATTTGTTTGTCATAAAATTAGTATTTGCGGCCTTTAAACTTAAGATTATAGTATAGTGGTCTGTGACAGTTGTGGTAGTGACAAGGGATTTGGCAAGTTGTTTTGTTTTAATTATAAAATGGTCCAGGCAGGTCAGAGTGTGAGTTGGGGTATTAAATGCTGGTAGCATACTGTGCGATGCAAGTAAATTTAGATAACTTTCTGCTCTGGAGTCATTCGATGAAGGGGATATGTCTATATTAAGGTCACCAGTCAAGATCAGAGTTTGGTATTGAGTGAGGTTAATAAGTTGTTTTTGCAGAGATTCTAGAAATATATTTATGTTTCTTTCACTCGGAGGGCGGTATATTGCAAGTATGGCTGTATTAGTATTTACTATGATTAATAAGCAATTTGCATCTAAGATAATGTTTGGTTCAGTTATAATGTACTTATGATTCATCTTGTAAAAAACTACGACGCCCTCGTTTTGGGTTCTATTACTAAGAGTTTGAGCTGAACTGTATCCTTCAATAGATGGCAGCAGCCAGTTACTAGATAGCCAACATTCTGTACAAATTATTATATCCCAAGAAACCTCGGAACTAGACAGTACTGCGATAAAACTATCAATGTTACGTTTAATACTTCTAATGTTTTGTGTTATAATGTTAAGTGAAAGTTTACCCTTATATAAGTATGTTTTACATTCGTCTATTTTGCAGGTGGCATAGTCTGCCACAGACAGGCTGTCTAATTCATTTGTTGTTGTTAGGAAATCGAAAGTTAATTTAAATAAGATTAAAGTACCAACAACTATAATTAGCAGAAGTTAAATTTGGGTTGCAAAGTCCCATTAGACCTGTTTGCCTGTCTAATAAACAATGGAGTGTGTATTGGATATAGCTTAGTAATCTATGTCTTTCGCCTGAAGGAACATTTAACAGTATAAAAATTATAAGATATGTTTTATTATGTATGCTCAATTGAATGTGTTGATATAGGTTTATGTACGTAACCATGACGTCACATTTGAAATTTAATCGAGATAACCTTATACCAAGGTCACATAAATTACGATAAATACTGCGAATGTTTTGTTGCAATACTTTAAGGCAATTATGAGGCGTCCGTAACCGTGCTTTGCATTGGTTAGGAGTACAAAATATAGGGACAGAGACGTTAAAGTCTTCGGTATTGTTTACTAAAACATTAGTTGCCACGAAAAATTGCAATAATATATAACCATGTCACAAAGTTAGATACCTGTAGGGATCGCAGAGATCGTACCCACAAACCACTGCACATAGGTACCGCCCGAAATATAATAATGAGCTGCATATTCATACGTCCACTCCGACATATTGAGTTAAATAAATATGTTCTAATGGTTACATGAAAAGCAGAAACGCCCATTATACACTTACCTTTAGATATAACTACGACGCTAGGAATATATCCACTAGCTGCCGCACAATCGTTGCACTCACTGCATAAAAGAACACGACACTCATAATTACTTCTATGATTCGATAATACTTGCATAAAAAGGTTAAGAAATGGTGTACAACTCGGTATTTGTGTTTTAGAAACATGTCTTCGGTGTGTAATAAAAGATTGAAATGTGTTTTTAGTATAAGGTTGGTAATAACTAAAATAAAAAATATAAAACGTAGGTAAACTTAAAAAATAATAGAGGATGGCTGGCGTAATTATAAGGCATGAGACATACAGGGTACATTCACTATCAACAATAACAAACAATCCTAATTTAATATTCAGTCATATTTTCCTCAGTGTAGCTAGGTCCGCTTCATTTCTTATCTGCTCACGGGTGCCGCCATCGACTTTTCTAATGAATATGCGACCATTATTAATCCAGCAGTACTTATATCCATGGGTTTTGACCGCCTCGCGCGTCATCGCGTACAATTTTCTGTCTTTGCTAGTTAGGCTCTCGGTTATATAAATGGGCATATTGGGTCCTCGATGGCCAATAGTGTCGGAAGAAAGAAATGAAGTCTAAATGTCGGTTTCGGTCAAACTTCATTGAATTTTAAGTCCCCATTGCTAGATTTTCTAATCGCTTCTTCCATATCTTCTTTACTCCAAGAATAATATTTTCTTTTATCATGTTGTTCTAAAATAGAAAATAATTATCTCTAATATGTTTTTAACTTTTGTGTTTATTTTTCCAAGCAAAAATCTAATAAAGCAACTTGTTATAAACAGTTTAAGAATTGGTAAATTATTATATTCACATTCATAAATAGTGTTCCTAAATGGTACCAGTACGTTTTAAGAACTTAACTCAAGTTCGAAATAGGAGCAAGAGCCAAACAAATTTTAAATTTACCGCAAAAAAAAATTACTACAGTTACGAGTATGATAATACGTCAGATGAAATCGCAAAGATACACATTAATGCGTATCAAATCGTAAAATAGGTTATACATGACCTTACGAAATGTGTAAAAATATCACAGTAATAGTTGAAAAAAACTTAGTTTTTCAATATTTTTGTCGAGAGCAGCTGCACAGGTGTTATCTGTCAAAATAGCCGACTGTTATTTATATTTTTGTACACTAGAGGCGCTGATAGCTGTTACCACAGTTATAAGTGGAGTACGAATTTGGCGTAAGTACGAATTAGGCAAGTTTACCCTATATGCGGATTACCTAACTAAAACGCGCAAAGAAGAATATAAAAAGATACATCTAAGGTCTGCCTGACTGCCTCGTTGGTTTCGCGGCATAAATGTGCGCGTGGGATTGGGAGGTCTCGGGTTCGATTCCCGGGTCGGGCAAAGTGTTATTGGGTTTTTCCGTTAGGAAATTCTCAGTAGCAGCACGGAGTCTGGTACTGTGCCCGGCACGGCAATAGGGCCCCCCCTATTACGTGGGACCTAAAAATTCATGGCGAAATGTGGGTGTAATATTACACCTCTGCCTACCCCCTCGGGGATACAGGCGTGAGACTACAAATAAAAAAAAAACATCTAAGGTTTTTCCGTTATAAGCAAACAGCTAAATTCCTGCATAAAATGCATTCCTTTCTTTTCGAAGTAATTGATTTGAGAATTAGTATTACAATGCATGTCTCATCTTTCTAGTTGAGTAGATTGTCTGTGTCATGTTATGAATTCACAGTGTACTCACTAATTTCTAAACCGATAGTTTGAGCCAAGAGTGAACAAAGCTTTGTCTCTGGTTGCAAGACAAATTGGTCTTCAATAGAGCTTGTCATACGTGCTTTTCTACAAATGGCATTCTGTTCAATATTGAAGCCAGTACCAGAGAGATCACAAATGTACCGTATTTCGATTTATTCTTATACAAACAATTTTGCAAGTATGGATTAGCACTGATTTTATTTAATCTGTTTCATAAAATCCATTGCATTTTTTGCAAACTCTGCTTCTGCTAATACCATGTCATGGCAATGTTATGGCAATGCGCAGGTGACATCTATTTCTAACCTTTATAGGCCACTGCAATCCGCTTGCAATTCGGCAAATCTTAGATTTTAAGAAAATTTCATATATTTGATTGATACGTTTTAGTTTGCATTTTGAAATTTTCTTAAAATCTAAAATTCTTAAATAAAAAAGCTTTATTAAAACCCTAAGGGCTAACACGTATTTGTAATATACATAAGAATGGGAGGTATCGAAGTTTGTTTATAGGTAGAATCGGTCCGGAAATAAAAACTGTATGTTGAACGCTGCACCGAGCTCTGCCTACGTGTTTAGCGTTTGGAAACATCAGAATTGTACAACTTTCGGTCTTTTCATATTGCTTTTATATTTTCATGATAATTATTTTTTTATATTGTATGATTTCGAATTTCGTGCGAATATTGTTGTTTCCGTTCGCTCTGTGCATCAATTGGTCAGTTGTGGAATAGGTTTTTGAATGAGTATTTTAAAGAAATTGTTTTTAAATATGTCGCGTAATTTGAAAATATGGTGTATAAAAAGCAAAAAAATATCGTAGAACGCGTACGGTTCTTTTAAAGATATGAGATAAATATTATAAGATTACTTTATGCCACCATTGTCTACCACCAAATTTCTTATAAAAGGGTACTATTTTCAACTCGTGAGCAATCAGTGCCACCATTTATAAATTATTGCGTTGAATGATAGAAAAGTAGTTTTTACATTTAATCAATGTTATGGACACTGTTCTCACTTGCATGCTAAGAATTAAATATATTCTGTTGATATAATATGCAATAAGTTATATTATGTAGACTATCGACAATTTGGCAGGCCAAAGGCTAACCTCAACTCAAAGCATATTTTAATAAAATATCCCAAGTATCTTCGTTAAGTGCACACTCAACGTTGCACAAAGGCCTTAGACGTAGTGTCACCTAGGTAAGTTTCACCTCCTATAAAATCTATACATATTAGTATAAAGTGAAGTCCTTCTTTTCTCCTGCCGGTGGAGGCAGTGCAAGGACTAGAATTTCAACCATACTTCTTTTATAGGTTACCTTAAACATTGGACTACCGCTGTTTCCATTAATATTTTTATTCTTACTAGACCTCATCGGCGCGACTCCACCCGCGTGAATTATACACCTAAACCTTCTTAAAGAATCACACAATTTATTAGTGAAAGCCCACAATTCCTTTTAGGAAATTTTTGGTATATCGCTTTCACGCAGACAGACTCAACGCGGTGGGGAATTCGTTTGATAGTATACATAGATATACATTGAACAATTTTGAATAATAAACCGACAGAAATAAAAATATAATAACAAACCATTACTACAACAAAACGCGTTAACCGGAAGTATATCCCAACAACTAATCCGAAAGAGCGAAATATTTCTTACGGTCGGAATTGGTTGAAAAATACAACATTTGAGGCATTCAGCTCGTTAGGAAACACTGCATTCATAAACAGTTGGCAGTGTTCCAGTGCTGAGAACGACTGTAGTGTTCGCGAGTCGATGACGGCGCAGAAACGTGACTAAGAGAAGATGCATCAGCACTGCTCTCTGAGATCACTACCGACTTTGTGTGTTAAATTGTTGTTTCAAGTTTCTGAAGATCTAACTGATTTACTCACAGTTTTACTGTTACTAAGCTGAGCTAAAAGTAGGTTGAAATTGAGTGAAATTGATGAAACGGCGATAAAGCAAGATCGAGGAGGGACAGGGCCACCTGTCAATCAAAATATATCATCATCATCACCTAAGGCGCTACAGCGCGGGGTGGGCTTTGGCCTTGTCTAGAACATCCATCCATACCGGTCTATTTTTGGCTTTCTCATTCCAGCCTCCAAACCCAATCGTCAAAATATAAGCTATGTATTAATGTACACGAGTGGAGCCTTGGGTGAAATTCTAGCTTCAATTGCTTTACGTGAGAACATTTTGGAGTCGTTAAAAAATCAGAAAAGAAGGATTTTAATAGCCGTTTGGTTATTGAAGTAATCAAGATGTTAAATTATATATCATCAAATCTTAGAAATTTATTGATAGTAAATATGAAAACGAATATAAAACTCAATGCTAACTAGTACACAAGATGAAAAATTTACAATAAAAATACGATGCCTTGCCAACTTGGAACCAATGAAATTAGCATTCGTCCAATCAGAATTTCTTGTTGTTTTTACAATATAATAAGCTGTTATATGAAATACACCTGAAACACAGTACAATACACTACAGTATCCTCTGTAGTAGCTTTTTCAATGGAGTCTCGAGTTTCATTAATTGATTCTTGGAGTTTTGCAATAGACGGCGGCGCGGCGGTACGTATTCTTGAAAGTTCAAGGACGTGAATTTTATTAATAGCCATTGTATCTATGTATACAACTCTGTTTATAGTATAGTGAAACCTCTTTTAGGGGTGATTGTACTCCAAAAATAATAAGCAGTTCCATAAATGTTGTCGAAGTTTCATTCATATTTTCAGAAAAAATAAACTGACACTACATTTTGCCAATGAAGGTAGTAAGCTAATACCGTAGTCAGGTATAATAATTAATGTTGCCAACATTAAATCAATAATTGCTATGGTTCTTAATTTTTATAAATGATGTATTCAAATTTGCTAAGAAACGTAAAGGAAAAATTATACTATATCATTTTAACTTATATAACTCGCACATTATTTAATTATATAATCATCTCAAACTCGCCGTGAGTAAAAGATTATTATTACACATAAAGTGTCAATCATGTCTTCAGCAAACGAAAATACAAATCTCCTTCTACACTTAAAACAACTTTTTCGCTTGATAAACGTGAAATAGATATCAAAACATTCGTTTCAAATACACAATTCTGAAAATCCTAGATAGAGTTTGGCTTCAAATCGAATATCCACTCCATGTAGATGGCTTGAAAATTTATGAAACATGCAACGTTCGACTTTTAATTTTCTAGTGTTTACAGTGTACGAGTGGGGATTCAATTCGTCGGTACAACGAGCATGATGTGTTTGGCAAACGAACTGATTCTGTCCGCTAGGAGGTTCAAATTGTTTGTAGATTTGAAAAAAAGTTGACTCAGCTTTGGGGACCTTTGGGCATGGATGCTTTGTATACGGCTGTTACTAGCTGTTGCAAGTTTGCGACGATTCTGTAGTTTTAATCTCAAGGTTTATGACTACTGGCTTTTTACAGAAATTTTAAATTAATTATAAGTAGAACCTCTAGTTCAAATATTAATTATAAAAAGCACAAAAACTTCTCTTTTCATGCATTATAACTAAACTTTTAAAATATTTGCATATTGAATTTTGCAATGAAAACTTGGATTTTACTAGTGGATATAATTAATGCCTGCCAAAAAATTGCTATCTCAATGAATTTATTACTTTAATAAGTTAATGACGTCATACTTATAACGAGAAATATACATTGTATTAAGCTTCATTTTGCAGCAAGTTACTCAAAGGGTTGTAGGCTCAGCAAACAGGTGAGAACTTAGTGAAGCACTACTTAATTTGAAGGGACAAGCAAAACAAAAGTTAATTAAGGATTTTCCTGGAAACCTCTTACTTTTATGAGGTGCTACTAAGAGCCGATTGTCAACAGACAGATTAAGTTGCTCGTAATAAAATTGTCCACAATCTTATTTTAGCTGATTTATTTTAACGAATTTACCTTAGTTTTTAATCGCTTTTAAAAAAAACAGGGTTTGATTACTTATTAAAGTTTCCTTTGATAGTGATAAAAACAGAACGTGATTTTAAATATGCCACTTCTTTCTTTTCTTCTTCTTCTCGGCGGCGGCCGCGGTGGAGTCTCACCGTGTCCAACGCCCTGCTATTGTAGCTTACCCGACTACAGAGCGTTCAGCTGAATACGGGTCGTCATCCGCTACGAAGCAGGCACTGATGAAGGCCATCAAACCTTGCGACGAAGGCTTTCAAATAGTAGGTGTCAAAAAAACAGCCAAGTCTGGGGTAGTACTACGTGTAGCCAACGAAAAACAACTCAAAAAGTTGGAATCCGTAAGTGCGATTAGGTCTGCCGGTCTACGTCTAGAGAAGCCGAAAGGGCGTAAGCCACGCATTCTTGTCAAGGACGTACCCGGTGCTATAGAGGACAAAGCGTTCATCACGGCGTTATACCGTCAGAATATCAAAGATGAGGTAAGTGTAGACGAGGATACGTTTATTAAAAATACCAAAATCACTCGTAGGCGTAAATTAGATAGTGGTCGTAAATGGATAGGACTGGAAGTAGAACCAGACATTCGTAAACATCTTGTTAGCACAAAAGAAAAATTGTTTATAGATTGGGCAACATGTAGGTTTATAGACGACATAGAAATAGTGCGGTGTTCAAAATGTCAACAATTCGGTCATGTTCAAAAGTTTTGTACGTATAAAACAGCTGCTTGTGCTCACTGTGCTGGGGAACACGAAACAAAAACATGCTCAAATAAAGATCTTCCTGATTTTAAACCTTCATGCGTAGCATGTAAACGCCTTAAGAAACCGCATGACCATCGTTGCGGATCACAGGAATGTCCCACATATAAGTTGAAATTAGAACAACTAATTCTTAATACTAATAGACAATAATAGTTTAGGGAACCTCATACTTAGGTAGGTACATCATGGATAATATCGTTATAGGACAATTAAACCTTCACAACGATAGGGTGACGACATTAGAGTTAGAGCGCTTAGTTATAGAATATAAGTTAGACGTAATACTCGTACAAGAACAATATCAAAATACAAGCCAGAGTAATAAAATCATACAGCTGAACGGCAAAGCACGAGCTGGGATTTATGTCGCGAATTCAAACTTAACTGTAACATCTATTAGTAATCTCATGACGTCACACTGTGCGGTTGCGGAGGTATCTTCTGCGTCCTTTAGAGTTTATGTTGTCAGCTGCTACTTTCAGTATTCACATCCGGTTGCCCCTTACTTACACCATCTTCGCTTGGTTTTAAGGTCCCTTGTGGGCCATAAGGTCATAATTAGTGCCGATGTGAATGCATCATCTACGTTATGGTATGGCAAATATCGTTCTTCTGATAGGGATCGACGGTGCGCCGTCGAGGATTTCATTGCAGAAATTAATTTATCCATCCACAACACACCAGATGCACCACCTACTTTTTGCAGCCGTCCATGGGCGAGTCTTCTATTGACGTCACACTTTCTTGTGGGGACGTTCGTATAGATAGGTGGCGTGTCCTACCGGACGCGTCATGTAGTGACCACCGCCTAATCGTGTACGAATTCACGTCAAGGCTGCCACGGGACTCGTCATGTATCTCCTCTATTAATTTTAGATATAAAACAAAAGGAGCTAATTGGGATCTTTTTGGTTCACTATTCGCGTCACATGTCAAATACTTCACTTGCTGTAGTCTTTCTGTAGAAGAGAGTGCTGAAATTTTGTCTGACACCTTCATATATTGTGCGGATGTTGCCATTGGCCGTGGTTCTATCACCAACACTCGTAGGTGTGATTGGTGGAATAACAACTTAGCTGAACTTCGGCGAGCCTTTCGCAGAGCTCGTAGAAAGTTAAATCTATTAAAAAGACGTCAAATAACAGGTGACGTTTATGATACTGCCTTTATTGCTCTTAGAGTTGCTAGATCTCATTATAGGTCTGCAGTTGAAAAATGCAAAAGAAATTTGTTACGTAAGATTGTTGATAGACTCGATAGGGAGGGTCCGTGGTCTCCTTTATATCACGAATTTAAAGCAAATAGATCTATCGACTTAGCTTATACCCAAAATATCAAAATTAATGGTAGACATTCCACTGGTATTGAGGGGACAACGGACTATCTCTTGAATTGTCTGATACCCAACGATCGGCTGGAGAATGACACAGACTACCACCGTCAGATCCGACAATGGGCTGCTTTGCAACCCGTTTCACCAGCGTCAGACCTACCATCCTATGACGAATTTATAAATGCTGTCGGATCTTTGCCGCCTAACAAAGCTTCAGGCGAAGACAAAATCTCCAACGAGATGATAAAGGAAGCTTGTAAAACATCTGGTGAGTCCATTTTGTTTGTGTTTAAACGTTGCATAGCAGAAGATATTTTTCCTCGTATATGGCGCAGTGGTTACATTAGGATCATACCAAAAAGAGGAGACATACCGTCCGACGACCCTAAGTCATATAGGCCAATAACATTGTTACCATCACTAGGAAAGCTTTTAGAACGTCTCGTAGTTCCCCGGCTTCTGCCGGGCGGTATTAGATTTAGCGATAGACAATTTGGCTTTACAGTAGGTAAATCGACAGTTGACGCAGTTATATCGGTTAGGAAGATAGTTTCGTCATCAACTCTACAATATGTGCTAGGTATATTCTTAGATATATCTGGCGCTTTCGACAACGCATGGTGGCCAATGCTTTTACTTAAATTAAAGTCTCGTGGATGCTTTAGTAACATATATTCCCTCATTTATACGTATTTCCTACATGGAAAAGTTAAAATTAGGCCACCATGCTGTGTCGAAGGCGCTGACCATGGGTTGTCCGCAGGGATCAGTGTTAGGCCCGTATTTATGGAATCTAGGTTTTGATGAATTTCTAAGCATACCACTACCACCAGGTTGCTCATTGACCGGATACGCAGATGACGGTCTATTACTTATTCAATCTAATACTAGGGTAGGACTTGAAAGGTTAGCTAATCAATGTTTTGACTTAATCAACAATTGGGGTGAACGCAATCGTTTATATTTTTCTCCACAGAAAACATTTCAATTACTTTTGAAAGGGAACTTAAAAACACCGCCTCGAATCAAATTCAATAACATCAACACATAACAGAAACAAAGAATTAGTTTGTTATTTAGGGTTAGTATTAGAGAGAAACTTTTCATTTGTCGAGCACATTAAAACAGTAGGTGAAAAATCTAAAATAAGTTTTTACGCCTTGTCAAAGATATCAACTGCGACATGGGGGCTTTCGTTCAAAACTTTAAAAGTAATTTATGATGCAACATATCTGGGTTGTATGTGTTATGGTGCGCCTGCATGGGCTGATAGAGCTACTATCATTGCTGTACGACGTAAAATGCTACAAAGTCAACGTCTCGCGTTGATATTTTTGTGCAAGGGTTATAGGACAGTTAGTACTGAAGCTTTGCCAGTACTGGCAGGTGTATTTCCAGTCGATCTTGAGGTACAAAGACGAGCAGCAATGTATTACGTGACACGAGATAACATGGATCTAAATTTTCTAGCTCCGCGCGACAGACATAAGATCGCTAGATTGTTGAACCATCAATCCACAGTCTATGACGATCTTCTTGATGAATGGCAATGTCGCTGGAACACATCAACTAAGGGCCGTCACCTCTACCAGTTCTTCCCATGCGTCTGAGAGCGACTGGCGAGGAACTGGTTAGAGGTGGATTACTGTGTAGCTTAATTTCTTACAGGTCATGGCAACTTTAAGAGCAAGTTGTATTCATTTAAGCTAGTTGATTCACCGTTATGTCAATGTTCAACATCTGGCAACAATTATGAACAATCTGCTCATCACATTCTATGGGAGTGTAGTCTTTGGCAAATTGAACGTAATATCATGCTTAACGAATTAGAGGTAACTTCTGGAGTAGTGTACTATACGGATCTTGTGGCAAGTAGGACGAATTTCCGTGCGTTTAGGCGTTTCTGCCATACATATTACTGGAAACAGGCATAGTTCACAATTTAGGCCCCCTTAATGCTCATGTCCGTGGTGCTTCATCTTTTCTCATCACTATATCTCTTCGTTGCTTGTCTCCCGCTGTTATGGAGGGAAGTGGATTATTCATTTTCCAACTCCTCCAATATACTTCTGATTAAGTTCGTTGCGGGTTCCAAGACAGTTTAACTTTCCCCGGGTCTTCACGAGTGTCAAAACTCGTTGTCATCAATGGTCACTGCTGCTGAACCTGGCTACACAGGTGACACAGTAGTGGGAATGAGGGTGGGATTAGTAAAATGCCACTTCTTTCCACTTTTTTTACACATTTTTGTGCCGCAATGAAAAGTCCTAGTCGTGGGTCTCTACCACTCAAAGCAGAGCTGAACCACGGTGGCGGGCATATATGCCAAAGATGAACGATGTTCGTCGTACCGCCTAAAAGGGGCGTCCCGCATTTTTTTAAATCAGAGACATAAAAAAGACAGCCTGTCTCCGTGGTCCAGTGGATACCATATGCGTCTGGTGAAGGAAAGGGAGGCAAAAGTGTAACTGAGTTTTCCCGAATTCTCAGTATCAGAACAGAGTCTCTGGCAATGTGCTCGGTAACGGCAATAGGATTGAGAAATGATCGAAATATAGGTCTATTAAATTGGAACTAAAATGCATAAAATAGTAAAATGTGGGTGTAATATTACACCGCTGCCTACTCCTTCGGGGATTCAGGCGTGAATTTATAAGAAAAAGCATATTCCTGCCTCTGAGATAGGAATTACCTGAAGCAAAGCACATTGGGATCGCCTACTGTGCCCAGACCGGCATTCTGCCAAGGTACGTAGTTCCGTGTCTTTGACAACATCGCGACTATCACCGCAGTGATTACAAACGGGCATATCCTGCCGGCCTAATTCTTTCAAGAACCGGCTAAAGTAACCGAGGCCGATCAACATTAGTTCTAGCCGGAAGGCGAGAATGCCGTAACTAGTCTTCAGTTCTTACTGATGCTGACGTTCACGAGTTCCCAAGGTGTGAGCTGAACAAAACATTTAGTTTTGCCCAGCTCACCTTGCGATCCTCAATGTAATTAAAAGTTTACCCAGGATTCAGATACTTGTGAAAACTCTCATAAAACTCAATAAAAAGTCCTGAAAATTACGAGATCCGCCAGTAACCGTAAGAATTTGCTTGATATATCTTTCAATGTCTGCAGGTCGCAGCGTAAAGACTGGCAGAGAGGGAGTGAGATTAATTAAAATATAAGTTCTAGAAAAGGGAGTTTCTGAAACACAACTTTACCATTATCAAATACAGTATTTTAGCCATTTTCACGTGATAGGAATGTGCAATCATGCTATAAGCATACATGCATACCTACTTAAAAAGGTAATTATTATTTTCTTTGAAGTTTTACCTTTGACGTTTCAAATTCAAATCCCAAAGTAAATCCGCACGAAACAAGCAAGAACAACTAGTAACAAAAATGAGCAAAACTTTTCCGAATAAATTATGAGTGTCTGCCAGCCATTTGGCAAGCCTTGCAGGTGCCTAATAAGCCGTTTAAACTACCTAACAAAAAATAAAATACTTCGTACAATTTCTCGTCAAGCGAACGTTGAAACTCATTTCGTTTCTCATTACTCGAAATCCGACGCAGGTAGTGTGAAGTAGATAAAACATACACGATGCAATAAATTAAAAAGATGTGAGTGTAGAGTGCTCTTGGGAGGCATAAGAGTAACAAATTACGGCAATTTTCAATGTGTTACGTTTCTCGATAGCAATTTTCTCCCTAACTGTTCGCAAAGTGGTTCGTGGTCTTAGCTTATGATGTCATGTGATCAGCGTTTCCGAACTTTCTACGTATATTTACATACATACATAGACTCACGTCTGTCTCCCCGAAGGGGCAGGCAGAGGCATATTAAACGCCCACTTTTCGCCAGTGTTTTGATCCCACGTAATAGGTGGTGAGCCTATTGCCACTTATCAGGATATTTTGTTTGCCAGAGCCTCGTCCGTTGATCGGCAGGTGCACCACTTGCAGGTGAGGTTGGCTTGAACCCTAAGTTCTTGGTGGGAACCCTATGCACCCTACTATACTACTACTACTATACTACTATACTACGTATATTTATAGATACCTTGAATATCTGTATTGTGTGTTACGTAGTATCAAATGGCTCGCGGGAATGCGGGAAAATTGAGTACGTTCAAAGGGTTAACTGTCGCTTGTTAACCTGAAACTGAATCTAGTGATCCAAGAATTTGGATAATGACGTACCATATTCGGTGAGCTTGTCCCCTGACTGTGAAAGGTAATGATCCGGATTAATAAGATTTAAATATATATAAAGTTACATGTTTTCCTAAAATTGTATTTTATAATAGTACGCATCGGAAAATTGGCATGAAAAATATCTCAAAATACGAATTAATTTTAAAATTTGTAATATATTTTCCCTTTTTTAAATCACTTCAATATTCATGGATGTCATATGACATGAGATGCCCATAAAATATGTAGTATGAAGAAATATTGGCAGTTAAACCTATGGTTAAGCGCTATCGGTTACACTCCTATGGTTACTTAGCAACGGACTCTATTGTGTCATATCAAACGGCGATTCACACAAACTAAGGTATTAAATTGTTCAAACATATCTCTCTGACATCTATGTATATAGCTTATGCCATACAGTGCATAAACGTTCTATGTAAATTAGGTCACAAAGTAAAACACATCTGCTAGAAGTTTCAGAATTAAATAGACGAAGAGACACGAAAAGTTACCTCAGGTAAATCTGGTAAAAGTTTGAGGGATATGTAACTCGTATGTTTGATGTGCAAATAAAGTTATTCATTTACATAGGGATGTGTTTATACAGTCATATCTGAAAGCTGGGGTGGATAACATGATAGCGCGACGCGAATTTTATTGTGCAATCTGTGTTTGCCACAATGCTTTATAATAGAAACATGTCATGAGCTTTGTGATGTTTTTATATTATCTGCAAAGCATTGTGACTTATTTTACCTTGAAAGCTATACTTTATTTTACTATTACCTTCTATCGACGTTAGATGACTGTCTCTGTGGACTAGCAGTAGCGTAAGGAACTGCGAAGCATGAGGCTTTTATCTGTATTGTTTTATTGGACTATGAGATTGAGGGAGTAGAGAGCACACTTGCAATTGCACCCACTTTTCTATACCGATATATTTGTTTGATATTTTACACTTTAATATTACCTATCATTTTACACCGTATATATATATATAATATATATATATATATATATATATATATATATATATATATATATATATATATATATATATATATATTATATATATATATATATATATATATATATATATATATATAGACGGGAATTAACGCGAACATGCATAAGGTATTTACGTACCTTATTTTGCTTGACGTTTCGAGACGGTTGCACGTCCTGTGATCGCAAGCTGACTGGTGTGGCGATGTCACGTATCCGAGTGCGAGGTAGAAGCTTCCATTTCTACCCCCGGGTCGTTTATTTTCGAAGTACCGGCGCAAAACACACGAACCGTATCTGTATGTTGAACATTCGCCGACTGCGCATTAAAGTGGGGTGTTGTTAGCCGAATCACTGGATTCCACGCCGATGACAATTTGAAGCCCTCTTCCCGATTGAAATTTTTATGTTTTCTGATTTCGATCGCTTCACGCACAACTCTTGGGTAAAAGTGGCGTTCCGTGAAGAGGACTTGGGGACGATGAAATTCAATCCAGTGATTGGTGCCCGATTGAAGTAAATGTTCCGCAATCGCCGATTTGTTCGTTTGACGGTTTTTTACAGCTGCGATGTGCTCCTTTATACGTTCAGCGATAGTCCGCTTCGTTTGCCCTATGTAAGACCTTCCGCTGCTGCAGTTGATTTTATAGACACCTGGGGTTTGTAGCGGTAGAACATCCTTTTGTGTGCCCACCATGTTGTATACTTTGGCCCCTGGTGTAAATACGCTCGGAATGGAGTAGTTTTTAACTTGTCTCCTATTTTATCCGAAACACCTCTAATGTAGGGCATGTAGGTCGGTTGTCTATTCACCGCCGGATGATTTCGCGCTGCCTCTGAGATAGGAATTACCCGAAGGAAAGTCACATTGGGATCGGCTACTGTGCCCAGACAGGGCATTCTGCCAAGAAGCGTTTGTTGTTGTGTTATTCATAATTTGTTGTTTCAAGTCTGGGTGTTCATTGTGTCCGTTGGTTGTATGTTTGTAAAGTCCCCCGCGGCACAGGATTTACTCCTAATGCGGGAGTTGTATTTTTAACAACAACAACAACAACTGAAAGTAGCTGAATAAATACACTCCACACAACGTGTGAAACCTAGCCGCTAACAAAACATCTTACACAAAATACGGAGACGTTCAAAGCGAGTCTGAATGTGAATGCATCAAACGCACATTCACACACAAATACACAAAGACTCACATACACAAAAACATACACACGCGTACAAGGTAAGTGCCAGTAAGCACCAGTCAGAAGTAACTACGAACGCTAAGCGATGCAAATGTGCAGCAAAACGCAAACTTGCAACAAGAATGAGGCGAGACATGAACCGCTACAGTAACGCCGCACTTAACTTACTTTTGATTAATGAACCAACTTGCTTGCTAAGGTAATAGTTCTGCTAAGTGGTAAGTATTTAAACTCTTATGTTCTGAAGATAATCTTACAATGTTTGTGTTGTGTTTTGACTTTGAATTGTTAGTCGGAAGATTTGAGATTGTTCTTGAAAGAACAAAGGTAATAAGCAGAATATCTGACGCAACTGGATTTTTTTAAACGACTCCTGAACCAGGAATAAGTCCTATGTCGCGAGAGACTTCAAACACAGATTATAAAAAATACGCGGACTCTGGGAATCGAAGTTACGACACTCAGCGCAGTGTTAAACGGTGAAGCGACCGATTAAACCACTATGTTATACGTGCAATATTTTTAGAATTTTGTTCAACTTGGATGTGGCATCGCCTGGTTATAGTGGAATAAATTATTTTATTCACCAATAACATGTGTATTGGGTTGTAGCAGTACGTTCACGTAAATGATAAAATCAAATTGTATTTTATTTTGCCATGAAGAACATCAACATCTTAGTTTAACACCAAAGATATTGTTTGCCACGTCAAAGATATTTTTATATAATTTTTGGCGCAGTTTTGCACACAACAATACCCATTGAACAGTCATACAGCAGTTAAGATATTTGATAGCGACGCGGACTATCTATGTTTGCCTATGGTCCAATTTTTTATCGGGCTATGTATCAAAAGTGATTAAATCCTTGTTACATAGTTTTCCGTTCATCAATCATCGTGTGATGAATTTATATACACGGCAATTGGACTGTTGTGTAGTACGGTCACTATCCATCATAGGACTAATAATAATTAGAACAGCGGCTGGTAGTTATCTAGAGCGAAATTATTGGAACTAAAGGTATAACCAAACTAAGTCATTTGGAAAAGTAAAAAGCTCATAATGGTGCAGATTTGAATTCCAAATTTGTAGAAATATATTTTTAAGGTATGTATTTTGAAGTTCGTAAGTAACAATTGCTACCTCTATACATTGAATAAAGAATCATCTTTTTGCAACTGCTTTGCCAGCAAATTTTTTGAATGTCACTTGTTCTTGTATAGAACTCCGACTCCTTTTTTTACCCCTTTGAGTTCGGCCCATATATAGCTAGGTGCTGTGGAGAGGATATTTTATTGTCAGACAATTATCGACATTGTTCTCATTTCGAATAAATATTTAAAATCAATTTACATATCAATGTATGCAACACGCACGCGCGCAATATTAAACATTGGTTCTATCACAGGTAAAATGCCTTGCCACTCTCTTCCATCTACTTTGATTTTCAGTCCTTGTTAAAAGAGTCTGGCTTGTCTTACCATCTTCTTCTAGGTATGTCGGTATAAAGGGCCATACCAAGAGCTCATAGAAACGAATTCATACAAAACGACCTCTGTTTGTATTTTCAGAAGCATAAATATACACGTTAAAAGTTTAGGCCTGCAACGCATTTCTGATGCCTCTCATATTACGGGTGTCCATGGGCGGCAGTAATCGCTTACCATCAGCCGATTCTTCTACTCGTTTGCTCCTTATTTTACAAAAAATACTTTCTTTTAACTTAGAAATAGTAAGTGCAACACCTTGAACAAGTTTACAAAGACGTCAGAACCCAGTAACTTACACAAGCTTTCAAAATATAGTGCTACTACACAAATTTGTAGTACATTTTACAAACCGATTTATTCGCCAGTTATATTATCCTACTGACACTTCGCCACTACCGTCAGGCTTCCGATAGTAGATCCGTTGTAAAGGCCAACTTGGCTGACTACAGGAAAATTCGATTCGCCGACCTAACTCAGCTAACCTGATGTCAATTGTGAATAATTCTTCAGGAGTTTGCATTTCTAGGTATAGAAGAGTTTGAAATCTAAACAGTATAAGATTCTCTGAATGCATTTGAACGTTTGAAGATAAACAAAATCAATCCATTAAAAATCTACTTTACTGTCAATAATCGAACCAAAAGTTTGAGAATGGGAACTTATTATTTTATATACTGGGTGAAAACCCATATTAGTCAATGGTTTCAGAATAACCTGTGCCCAAAAGTTGCTCTTGTTTTCAGTATCCAGAGGGTATCAGGCTTCGGTACGGTGGCATAGTATTAATCTCTGAAGCCATTGTGAAACCTGTTATACTAGTCTATCAGATCTGCTGTTGCATTTTGCGTAGTCAGCAACGATCTCAGACTGAGGTCTAATCATTTATTATCGCCAAGTGTAATACCTGTTCTCATCATCTCTCTTCGTTGCCTCTTTAGTAACGTGCTGCTTATCAGCCAGTTGCAGAGAAGAGAGCACTTACTATGGAACTAAATTGCTTACTTATACCACTCTTTACAAAGAAAGGAGCAATCACCATCATATCAGCCTAGAGACGTCCACTGCTGGACATATGCCTCCCCCAAGGCTCTTCACACAGACCGATCTTGGAAGAGCAATATATTAAAGCATAAATTTTGATACAAATTCCAAATACATCGTCTTAATTTAAAACTAAGAACGAAACTGGGAGCATGTAGTTAAAACATGTCATCATATAATACAATGAGTATATATTATGTATAAAGACATTTACGCAGACAACACCGCCATCGATCATTGTTAGCAAATACAGCTTAATTAACGCGACGACTGCTTAATGTATCCGTTCAACTTGCGCCAGAAAATATGAAGGACGACTGACGCGTATTTGTTGCTCAAATATGTTGTGTTGTTTGTTTTGATTTTGTTATGTTTGGCAGTGGTATGGATTATAAAAATAACGCTATCCTTTTTTGTCAACCTTAAAAAGCGAGCTTCATCGTGTGTTAAATTAGTGCAGTAGTAAAAGAAATAAGTTTCTCGCGGGTAATAAGGTGTAAGCTATCCATATGGCTCCGAAAGGGATTAAAAGAAAATAGCCATATTCGAGCAAAGCATACCACTTCTAAACTGGCTCAAATACCTTTTAACGGTATAAATCTACGAATTTCTGTCTGATTTATTAACCGGAAAATGCTGATTTATAACGATCCCTTTCCTCTCAATACCATTTGATATTTTTATTCTTTTGCTATAAGCACCACTGGTGCTAATTTAATTCTTAGTTTTTTATTGCCACCATATTTATTTGACGTCTATTTTTGGGAATGTTCGTGGCCATTACTACAAAAAAGATCAAAATAAAAATTCAAATTAATCTGAATTTTTATTTTGTAGTGGATATTCTAGTTTTTGCATCTATAATTTGTATATTAGGGTTATTACAGGCTTTCTTTGTCTCCTTGGTAATCGTGTCTGATGGATCGCAACACGATGGATATTGACTAGCTATAGCAATCGTGCGGGTATGTAAATTCTAATATCACGATTCAGGCTTTTTAATCGCTATAAGACTTCGTAATGCCATCAACGTCCTTAAGATGTTACCAGGTTTTATCTTCACTAGGTACTCACAATATGTGGTATCTTGGGAAAAACTACTATTTTCAAATTTATATAATATAAGATATGGCTTTTTACTCCTATATGTTTATCCCTAGCTTAAAAGGAATGTGTATGTATTTCTTAAGTATAATATTACGTCTTATCCGAATGCGAAGGCGCGGTTATAAGCTAGTAAATAAATAAACCACAGCGGTATAAACTTATAGCCACAGTTTACGAGTATAAGTCAAGTTTAAATCCGGTCACGAGTTGCGAGTTCGCACCAATGGTTCCGCATTATTGTTGCTTTTCACTAACTTTCGTTAAACGTACCGTGAGACTGCCAAGTTTTTGTTACTTAAATGCTCTGGGTAGTTTGGTAACATTTGTTATCTATGGTAATTTTTTGACTCTAGTCACATTGGTAAGAACTGCCAAGTCATGCTTCCGTTTTGAACTCTTCCTATTGAAAGCACATTGTAAACCAGCTTCGAATTTGTGAACCCTTGTAAAATTGCCGCTATTTGATTTGTCCGGAACGGTTCAGTCAGCCTTTGATGATAACTTTGTGATATTATATTAGAACTTTTGACATTTCGTAAAATTGTGAATTGTGTAACATCACGCCACGTGCCTTGAAGACATCACGTTTGGAGTATAGCCAGCTAAGCAGATATATCATTCAATCTATCGTGGACACTTTAGTTTTGTGAGTTTGTCTAGCGCTTAGCTCCAGAAGTGACACCAGTGAGGATCCAGGTAACTGCATATTGTATTTGATTGTTAGCGCTGAGTAACTCAGTCAATATATGTCAGACTTTTGCTTTGCCCTGGTCAAGTGTATGATGTAAATTAGCTTCTACTGCCTTCTGCAACAATTCCTACCTGTCTAGGGCAACTTCTGAACATATTAACTGGAAGCAACGCGTGGTTACAATTCAAACCGGATTTCAATGTCCAAGTATGCATAACCTCAAGTTGGTCTTGTTATCTTGTATCTGAGCTATTGTAGTGTTGTATTGTGTCAGTTCTGTTTAAATATATAACAGTTATATGTATTAACTGACCTATTTAATTGTGAACATTGAATTTTAAGCATTATAATAACCACACTTGACTTTATATAGAGAAATTGGTTATATTGATAAACTCCTTAATAACTTTTGTTCTATTGTAATATATCGATAATATTAATATTGTTAGGTAACATATACTTGTGTCTACCTACGTATATAATATATAGCCCAATTTGTTTGTTTTTTGAAGATAATACCAGAGCTGAACCATGATGGAGGAAATATATCCCAAAGATCTCGGCACAAATATAGTTGCAAAACTTCTGAAAAATTCGGAATAATTGCGGAATACTTCTGGGAAAGTTTCTTTAAATCAGAACTATTCAAAATGAATTTAATTAAGATTTATTTATTTTTTTGCTGAAATATCGACTGCCACGAGTCGTGTGTGCAGGCGATGGCGGTGCGGAGTGCGGTAAGAGGGGAGATGCTCTCCGGAGAAGTTTTCCCAACCGCAAGAAAGATTCGTACCCCGCAATCGAATGTTTCCGCCGAATATTTCGCCTGAATAATTCAATGGGAATAAACGTGTTTGTTTGTGATGTGGTGGGTTTTTATATGTATTATAAATGGCGTTGAATAAGTATATATTCATGTTTTTTATACTTTTGTTTTTAGGTACCTAGGTACCTACTTATTTCGAAATCGAATGCTATTTTTATAAATGTTAGTTGTGGAATAAAAAACCAGGCCTAGCATATTTGATTTGTTTTTTGAAAAATGGTTACCTACCTATGTTTTTGGTTAGTTTGTATGTAGCTCTGTACGCATCGCGAGCATTCGGGAGTCGCATAGGTAGGTATTAATCCTTCTACTTAACGCGTATAATAGCCCAGTCAATAAAAACAAATAAAGGCAAAACTTGCAAGCAAACAAAGATAATATACAACTTCCAAGCGCGAAATAGTAAGGTCGATTTTCCTGGCTTTTTTGACAGTTGAAATATTCCCAAAGTTTCGGAATATTTCGGAATACTTCCGAAGTATTCGACGGGAATGATTCGGAATGTTTCTCGCCACCATCTATAGGCACAAACGATGTTCATCGTACCGACTAAAAAAGGCGTCCGGCAAATCTTTTACTCAGGGAAATAAAAAACACAGCCTGTCTCCGTGGTCCAGTGGATACCATATGGGTCTGGTGAAAGAAAGGAAGGCAAAAGTGTAACTGAGTTTTCCCGAATTCTCAGTATCAGAATAGAGTCTCTGGCAATGTGCTTGGTAATTGCAATAGGATTGAGAAATGATTGTAATATGGGTCTATTACATTGGACCTAAAATTCATGAAATAGTAAAATGTGGGTGTGATATTGCACCTAATCTATTAATCATCATCATCAGCCTTTAACAGTCCACAGCTGGACTAGGCCTCTCCTTTGAAAGGAGGATTTGGCCTACTATACCACGCTGGCCAAACGGGTTGGTATAGGGTTTGTATCAAGTTTTCCTTCTCTTACAGTGCTGTTCTCTGCACAATATGCTCCCTCTGTCGGCTCTTACGACACCCATGGGATGATATGGGGTGGTGACATTCCGTATTCTTAATCCGTCACCACACGGACACCTAATCTATTAGAAAAATCATATTCCAGCCTCTGAGATAGGAATTACCCGAAGCAAAGCACATTGGGATCGGCTACTATGCCCAGACCGGGCATTCTGTCAAGGTACGTAGTTCCATGTCTTTGACAACATCGCGACAATCACCGCATTGATTACAAACGGGTATATCTTGTCGGCCTAATTCGTTCAAGAACCAGCTAAAGCAACCGTGGCCGATCAGCACTAGTTCTAGCCGGAAGGCGACAATGCCGTAACTAGTCTTCAGGTGAGAAGAGGTAGTTTCTGAAACACAACTTTACCATTTTCAAATACAGAATTTTAGCCATTTTCGCGTAACAGGATTGTGCAATCATGCTATAATCATACATGCATCCTTAAAAAGATCATTATGATTCTCTTTGAAGTTTTATCTTTGACGTTTCAAATGCAAATCCCAAAGTAAATCCGCACGAAACAAGCAAGAACAACTAGTCACAAAAATGAGCGAATCTTTTCCGAATAAATTATGAGTGTCTGCCGGCCATTCGGCGAGCCTTGCAGGTGCCTAATAAGCCGTATAAACTACCTAACAAAAAATAAAATCCTTCGTACAATTTCTCGTAGTGAACGTTGGAACTCATTTCGTTTCTCATTACTCGAAATCCGGCGTAGGTAGTGTGAAGTAGATAAAAAATACACGATGCAATAAATTTAAAAAATGTGAGTGTAGAGTGCTCTTGGGAGGCATAAGGTTAACAAATTACGACAATTTTCAATGTGTTACGTTTCTCGATAGCAATTTTCTCCCTAACTGGTTGGTTCGCAAAGTGGTTCGTGGTCTTATGATATGTCATCAGCGTTCCCGAACATTCTACGTATATTTATGGATATCTGAAATATCTATATGATGTGTTACATACTATCAAATGGCTCGCGGGAATACGAGGAAATTGAGTACGGTCAAAGGATTAAACGTCGCTTGTTAACCTGAAACTGAATCTAGTGATCCATGAATTTGCAAAATGACGTACCTTAATATTTGGTGAGCTTGTCCCCCGACTGTAAAAGGTAATGAGCCGTATTAACACAGTTTGAAATTAAATAAAGTTTTATGTATTCCACAAATGGTATTTTCTAATAGTAAAGCATGCATTGAATTATTGTTTATTATGTTCTAAAAACGGATAAATTATCATCTATCTATACTTATAACCCAATAGAACTGTAAAATTTGTTGGTTTGTAAGTTTTTTTTATTGAAAACGCCAATATCAGGAACTACTGATTCAATTGGAATATTTTTGGTGTTGGATAGTTGTCCGTATTTATGCAAAAAGGAACCACACAACAAATTTCGATTTTTGCTTTTTTTGAAGAATACTAATTTAAAAGTGGTTTATTTTCTTATTCAAAAAAGATCCACATGATTTTTCCCTTGGAAACAAGTTATACAAAAAGCAGAAAGGAACCAACAGCAAAAACACACATTATACATATTGCAAAACCGAACCATAGCACCATGGGACTCGTTTCATCAAACAAATAAACCATATAAATTCCATGTCATTTTATACAAAACAGATCCACAGATACTTGGTACTATTATACATTAAAAATATTTCTATTTATTAACAATTATTATAATACACAAAATGGAACCAAATTTCCGTGGTACCGTTATGCGTAAAAAAAATTTAAATTCATATTTTAATGACTAATATTTTTTTTTGTAAAATGGAACCACAAGCATTCGGTTCTACCATGTATAAATAAATATTGTTAACAGCAGAACCACAAGTACGTGATTTTATTGTACTGCGGAAGGCGTTAACTTAAAGTTCGAAATTCTCGATGAAATTAAGAGTTTCTACAAAGACTTCTACGCATCATGGAAGTCTAAAGTCTTGAAACCAGGCAATGTTGACTATAGAGCCCAACTCCCGCGCCAATATACGGAAAACATCCCTGATGTCAACCAAGGCGAGGTAAGAGAAGGTCTCGGGCAACTTAAGAACAACAAGTCTCCATAAGATGACGAAATCACCATAGAGCTCTTAAAAGCAGGAGGGACTGTAGTCCTGAAAGAGCTGGCGAGCCTCTTTAATTCCGTTATCCATCAGGGCATTACTTCTCATGCGTGGAGCGGGAGTGCGGTCGTCCTGTTCTTCAAAAAAGGTGACAAAACCTCGCTGAAAACATATAGACCCATTTCTCTCTTCAGCCACCTCTACAAGTTGTTCTTGAGAGTGCTAACAAACAGCCTCACCAGAAAACTTGACGATTTCCAGCCACAGGAACTAGACCACATCCATACTGTTTGGCAGAATATACAGAAGACCAATGGTTATAATAAGCAGCTGTGTATGGCTTTCATGGACTACGAGAAAGCCTTCGACTCCATCGAAACCTGGGTGGTTCTGGTAGGTCTGCAGCGGTCTCGTACCGATTGGCGCTACATCGAGGCGTTGATATGTTTGTATTATATCGCCACTAAGACCATCCAACTCCAGCCCCGTCAACGCGATTGCGTCGAGGTGTGAGGCAGGGAGACTTAATATTTTAATGAGCTCTTCACCAGCGCACTCAAAGACATCTTTAAGATGCTGGACTGGCCTGAACTGGGCATAAACATTAACGGCGAATACATCTCACAACTTCGGATTGCTGACGATATCGTCATCGTTGCGGAGTCCCTGGCAGAGTTGAGTGGGATGCTCCACAGCCTAAACGGAGCCTCTCGACGTGAACTTGTCTCGGCATGAACTGAACACAACCAAGATTATGTTAGACGAACTCATCATGTCGGGATCGGTTTATGTCCACGGATGGATGCTTGAAGTTGTTCAAGAGTATGTCTACCATGAGCAACAGCTTGTTATCCAGTTTGGTAGCAATAACTTCGAGAAAGAAATGACGGTAGTGTCCAATTCGGTTGGGCAACGTTTGGCAAACTACGTCAAGTTTTCTTTTCGCCCCTACCACAGTGCCTGAAGATGTCTACAACCAATGCGTCCTACCTGTTATGAAGTACGGTGCCGAGACGTGGACACTCACAGTGGGACTAGTCCCCAAACTTTAAGTCACGCAGCGAGTTATGGAACGGGGTATGCTTGGCGTCTTTTTGAAGGATAAAATCCGTAACGAAGTTATCCGACAAAGAACCAGAATTACCGACATAGCTCACAGAATAAGTAAGCTTATGAGGCAGTAGACTGGTCATTCTGCAGAAGTACTGATGGCTAATAGACCAAGCTCGTCCTAGAGTGGAGACCACGACTCGGTAAGCGTAAGGTAGGGCGGCACACGGTTAGGTGGACTGACGACCTAAAATCGAAGCTGGGACGAAATGGATGCGTAAGGCTATGAACCATGTACTGTGGCTAGTGTTGGGAGAGGCCTATGTCCAGCAGTGGATTGCTATAGGCTGCATATCAACGGTTTATAATGATAATACTTAGTTTCACGTACAATTATATCGGTAAATCCATGGTTTTACCGATATACAGGAAACCCATGGGTTGTGGTTCTTTTTTGCATATGAGGAAAGCTATTAGTTAGTAAATATTAAAAAGAACCACATGCACATTTTCTTAATTATCTAGAAAAATTAAGAGTATCCAGAGCAAATTTATATACACATACTTAAATGAGTAATTTATCAATACATTTATATAACATAAATGTATTATTTTACTTAATCTAACAGAGCTGCACATGTTTTTGTAAATCCATTGATATCTCAGAAGTGCGCTTTTGCTGGGTGGTTCCTTTTTGCATAAATACGGACAATTATATCCCGTAAGGCAAAATAACTAGATTTTGCCAAACGTCTTAGACTTGTGCGTGAGTGAATTTTGAAGACTTCATTTTGTATGGTTCAAATTACTATGATTAGTATTCTCAAACAAAATCCAATGGTCACCACTGCTCATTCCAACCTTAGCTAACTTAGCTTGACGTTATCGAACCATGTCCTGTTAGAGATATAATGATCTTTTAAAATTTGTTTACTTGACATTATCTTCGGCGAGTGTGTCATCATCGTCCAAGTTCTATCTCGGTTGCACCCAAGACTTTTTCGTCTTAGAATCCGGCGTCCACTTTCTGGTCTCAACGTCTTTAAATATGTGATAAATAAATATTAAATAATAGTGCGTGTGTGTGATTGTGTACACATAGTCATGAACCTACTAAGTACGTGCCTATTAATCAACCCTTAAATCACACACAAACATATATATTTACGAATTTTATTTTCTGCAATCTTAGTTTTGGTTGTCTTGTCTTCGAGTTCGACTAAAAAGGTTTGCAAACAAACAGGTCATTTATTATTTTGTTATTACTTGACGGAAGTAGATTGGGTCGTCACTTCCGTTTTAAGTGCATGAAAATAAATCGGAATGCATTTACTTGTGTAAGTTTTAAGTATTTTCTATAGAAAATGACATGATAAAGGGCAGTATAGTGTCTTGTTTCAGTGTTATATGCAAAAAAGTTATGCTGAATTTGTGGCGATAGATTCCAGATTTCGAAGTTATGTGAGCATTATAAATTAATTATCGCTCGCTTAATGATGTGCCCGGTAGATGGCAACAGGCACTCCCCCTATTACATTGGGACCGAGACATAACTAGCGAAGTGTGGGTGTGTAATGCACCTTTGCCTGCCCCTTCCGGGATAAAAGGCTGAAATTATGTTATGCTGAATGTGTGTAACATTGACTCTATTATTATTTTTCCATGTTTGTTAAATTAGAGTGAATAAAGAGTTTTGGCTAATAGAAAAGTAACTTACATATATTACATTCAATAATTTTTTAAACCAATAAAAAGTATATCTTTGTAAACAAAGATAAACAATCGGTTAATAAATAAAGAAATTCTGATGTAATAAACATTAATAAGCGACAAAATTGGGACTATTTTATGTGGTAAGAAAAAAATACCGATAATTTTTTTAAGTTCTTACTGGCAATATTTCGTTCCCGGATCAAAACATCAAGGCTCCTTACAACTTATAGCTACTATAACTCTATACTAACATAATAAAATATAATTATAATATATGCTTACATAACTGTCAAAATAAATACGTTTATTGAATTATTATTTACCTCCTGTTGTCTGGTTGATAATCGATCGGTCACGACTGAATAACCGGAACTATAAACAGGCCTAAAGTTAAACGATGCAATTAATACATTCTTGTAATGATTTAAGGGAGTTGTGGCAAACCAAAAATAAGCGGGTAAATCAAGCCTGTAAAGGTTGCAATACTATTCTGTTGACCATCTTACTAGTCAAACTACGCAAACTTTTGGCGGTTCAAACTCTATGCGGGCGTTTAAGTATTGGTTTTGCAATAATTGAAAAACCAAAAAATTTGCCGTGTGGTTGACGGCATAGAATACAAGTGTCACCACCCCCTATCTTCCCGTGGGTGTCGTAAGAGGCGACTAAAGGATAACACGATGCAAATACCATCTTTGCGTAGAGACGGAAAACTCGGCATCAAACCCTATACGACTGCTTCGTTGGTCTCACGGCATAAATGTGCGCGTGGTATCGGGAGGTCCCGGGTTAGATTCCTGGGTCGGGCAGAGTTATTGGGTTTTCCTGTCACGAAATTCTCAGTAGCAGCACGGAGTCTGGACATGTACCCGGTACGGCAATAGGCTCGCCCCTTATTTCGTGGGACAAAAGTATATCTGGCGAAAAGTGGGTGTAGAAATACACCTCTGCCTTCGGGGATAAAAGGCGTGACGATATGTATGTATGTAATTGAAAAATAAAAATAGAAAAAAAAGTATAAAACACAGTGTTTTTAAGTTTCTGTAATTATGGAAACGAATACAACGACGGAAAACATCCACATTTATATGCAACTGAAAACAATTTTGCATGTGGGAGAGCCATTTTTTTTTTCTTATTTTTTTTTTTGGTGTTGGGTTGGAAAATCCTCATGGAGTCCCTCCGCCCTGGGGGTGAAGGACGAAGGGGACTGTCAGACTCTTACTGACTAAAAACCAACCCGTGCTCCTCATGTACCCATGTGTCGGAGGGTAGGGTTTCATCGAAGCATTCCTCGCTACCCCCCTGACGGGTATTGGCCCGTCAGATGGTCAGGCGGGCCCCGAACGAAACCCCCTTGGCGGCGGATGAAGGTGTTGGGCTCCGCCGCCAAAACACCCAGCGGCTGCAGAGGATAGGGAGGACGGCAACGCAACACCGCATCTCCTCTTCCTCTGCGGCCCCGCCGCGACGCAACGATGGTGCGCCCCCATTTGGTCGCGGGAGCGACACACTGACACCGACACGCCTCTCCTCCCGTGACCACGCCCGACTGCGAGGGACAAACAGAACTGTCCCCCACACCCGCACCGTTGGACGCATCCTGCGCAGGCCCCTCCAAGCCCACGCGGAGCGTCCCCTCCTGGATCCCTCTTAGCTTCACCGCGGGTGACCAATCCACGGTTACTGAGCCCCCCCCCCCCACCACGACAAGGTGGAGATTCCACGGGGGGGATGTGGGAGAGCCATGCTGGTTATAACATAAATACAGTCCGACGAGGTAACATTATTCCTACTGTTGCGTTTTGTTCAATAAGTAAGAGTTGATTTTTGCATTTTCTTTACATTTTTATACAATACAGTCTGCCTCCGTGGTCTAGTGGATAGCGTATGATGTTGATCGGAGGTCCCGGGTTCGATTCCCGGGTCGGGCAAAAGTGTTACTAGGCTTCCCGAATTCTCAGTAGAAATACGCAGTCTGGTAATGTGCCCGGTAACGGCAATAGGCTCGCCCCCTATTACGTGGGACCTAAAAAAATGTGGGTGTAATGTTACACCTCTGCCTACCCCTACGGGGATACAGGCGTGAGTCTATGAAAAAAAATATATACAATGTGTGAAAAAAGAAAGGCGATGACAGCTTCGTCTCCTTCTTCCTTTCCTTATTTTTCCTTGTAACAAACAAATTATGCCCATCCCCACAGGCGTGAGCCCTTGTCACTCTGTAGGTTTCTACCTATCAGCACACACAAAAATTATGGCAAAGCATCACTCCCTTGCGACGTGAAAGAAGGAAAAACTTTCGCATTTAAACTATTAGTATGGTTTACCTTTCATATAGTATTATCCTTACACATTCCTTTGAACAAGGCCGATGTCCGCAAGTTTTTCAATACGTATATGGAACAGCTACGGCACGTTCACATAAGGCAGCGATAGGCGGCGGCGGCAGCAATTTAGATGTCCATGGCTCGTTTTACTCTGATGCGTCATTATCCGCGGCGGAGTAGAGCGCGACACGTACATCAAAATCGCTGCCGCCCGCTGCCGTTCGTGAATAGGCCCTCTATTATACAAAAATGGCATTTGCTCCTCTTTTCTACTTACGCTAACGCTTGGTAGCCATGGCAACATAAGCAATTCGTTCTTCGTTGACCACGTGACATATCGAAAGCCTATGTGGTTTATTTTCGATGCAAACATTATAGATATACATGCGCCTCTAGTGGCGAAATTTTGAAGCTGTCTAAGATCAAAATTTTTGACAGCTTCCAATACAGTTTATGGTGGTAATTCGGCCGGTTTCTGAATTGAGAATTTCGCGTTGAGAACAATTTTTAACACTAATTATATACTACTTAATCAATTTTCTGTTTCACAAAAAATAGTTGACCCCATTTGTGCTTGTAAAATCTTATATTTAACACAACATATATGATCAACTCATGATCAACTCCATATCAACTCTATATTCGCGTTTCTGAAAACATTTGACATTTCTCAAACCTCACTTAGCACTGATAAATTGAGAAATATTTAATTATACAAATTTGACCTTTTAACCCGTGATCACGAGTAATATGAGAGCCAGTATGTCAAACTGTCCACACTACGCCGTTAGGAAATTCTCAGTAGCAGCACGGAGTCTGGTAATGTGCCCGGTACGGCAATAGGCTCGCCCCCTATTACGTGGGACCTAAAAATTCATGGTGAAATGTGGGTGTAATATTACACCTCTGCCTATCCCTTCGGGTACACAGGCGTGAGTCTATAAATAAAATATATATTATTTGAAATCAGGTAGTTATATTTAAGTATTTTTATAAAAAAATATATATAAAAAAATGTCAATACATCAAATGATTGGACAGATTTATTTATTAAGTTATAGTCATCCGTATTTCATAGTGTTCAAAATTTATGAACTTACACATTTTAACCTGGACAGAAAAGAGGCTTCCCTTTATAATGTTTAATTAACCTGAAAATAAAAGTCTCTTCATAAAGGAAATACATAGATGAAATCTGTTATTCCATCCTAATGCTCTATCACTATCTTAGTCTAAAATTATCTCAACGGTTTGAAACAAATCAGCAAACGGCTTATCAAATCTCAAGATAGTCATACGATCTGCTTGTTTCACTATCTTGTCATTATAATAATACGTACAAGGATTAATTCACACATTTCTTTAGATAATACAAATATTATCGTGTTCCAATTAAGGAGGCTGTGATTCATTGTGCGTTGCGAATGCCAGATGGCGTACCGAGCAACCGGAATTGCGTTACATATATCTTTCGTTTGATATGTATGCTGTACTTCCTATGCTGTTGTTATTGAAGTTGATATCTTTGTAGAATTATGCATTTAAAAAGACCTACTACTCTTCTATTTATTATGTAAGTGTAAAAGTTAGGACGGAAAAATATTCGTGAATTGCATGCAAAAAAATTTAATCAAATGGTAATAAGGAACATTACTGTTTAGTTTATTAATACTTCAGAATTATAGCCTTGTTTTCAACATACCACCTAAAGAATTAGGCCAAAGGTTGTGGCAGACTTAACTTTTTTTTCCTAATGTGGCAGCAAATTTTATTTTATTTCGTTTGAGGGTGAATAAATAACTTGAACGCCTTAGAAATGATGTAATTTTTTACCTTATTTCCATGACTAAGTAGCATTATGCTATAAATGCGGCTACCTATCCTCACTGAGGCCTATGAGAACGTTGCTTAACTTTTGCCAATTTATTACGAATAGCTAGTCAAGTCAGGATATGCGCTACCAGCTAAATCTTTGTAATGTGTTGGTATTCTTAGCTACTGTGACTAAAGTTCACAGAAAGAGATTTATTAAATAGATTTAATATTTTGGTTAAGTTTGTAACGCCGGATGAATCCTTCTTTGTTTGCTTTGTTGCAATGTTAGGAACGACTCAATGTCTCTTGAACTTGGCACAAAGTGTACAACATGATTTCATTGGATAAAAGTTCATTGCGTAAATTTATGTCGTATTAGTCGGAAAAAATAATCTAGATTGAGTTAGAGTTAGGATAATATTTGTGTCTTGATAAGCAGGCGAAATTTTATACTTTGGTAAATTAAAACAATGAAAACAAACAAAAATATTTAAAAAGGCTCTAAGGTGGCAAATGCTTCCAAAAACTAAAACAAAAGAATGAACACAAACCGGCAATGATTCATAGCATCTTACCACTGAGACAACATTTTACTGATTGTCGATGTTATTACTTGTAAAAGTATAGTTATTGATATTATAGTTTTTAGGGTTCCGTACCTCAAGGTAAAAAAAGGAACCCTTATAAGATCACTTTCTTGTCCATCTGTCTGTCTGTCTGTCTGTCTGTCAGTCCGTGTGTCACCACCGATTTTCTCAGGAACGGATGGACCTAGCAAATTGAAACTTATACCAGATACTAAGGTCTATGGTTTCTATTAGGTGTATAAAAATCAGGGTCCTGGGTCAACCCGATAAAAAGATATAGTCAAAATTAGATTTTTGCGAAAACTTGTAAGTACCAAAATTAACCTTACTTTTTAACTTTTTTTAATTTTCGGAATTTTTCCTTTACTTGTGCTGTAAGACCTTGGTTTTGACCAAAATTGACAATTCTAGGTCAACCGTAAGTATCCTATAGGATTTGGGTCAAAAACCTATATGGTAGTTCCCGTTGAACTAGAATCACGAAATTTGGCCAAAAGCAGGGACTTACAGCACAAATAAAGGAAAAATTAAAAAAAATCAAAAAAGTGGAAAATTTAAGGGTGTCCCCATACATACATAGTAGACTCCATTTAAGATAGTCCTCTAAGTTGTATGGGCGCTCATACAGATTTAGAGGACTAGCGGACGTCGTAATTAGCACCAACCACAAAATTAAGTAAGGTAAAATGCGTACGGAACCCTCGGTGCGCGGGTCAGATTCGCACTTGCCCGAATTTTTTTAAATATAAATCACATTGTGGTAGCAGTTTTCGACTTTCATACATAAAAGAGAACATGGCAATAAACATAAGCGATGGTATCGTATAAGTGTTGCTAAGCAATGCTTGCATATTTTATATTCATCAGACTTTTATAACTGACCTTTGCGGCCTAAATTATAAACTAAAGTTATAAGTTTTGCTAAAGTTGTACTTCTGCGTTACCTTTTCGCGAACAAAGAGATGAATTTTGGGAACTATTCTCACTACACCAAGTTTTGATACTACCTGCCTGCATACCAATATAAAATAAAACAAATAGATACCATTTCTACACATTGGCATAAATCAGTCCGATTATAAGACTACATTCAAAATACTGACAGGTGTAAACTGAATTGTATATTTCCAACAAACAAGTTTACAGTAATTATGTAAATTGACAGCAAGTATTGCACTTATGACGTCACCTTGTTAATATTAATATACAAGTTTTGCTACCACACTGAGTATCACGTTATGTCATAAGTGATATTGATATGTGATCCGTCAATGTATGTTTTAATATTTTAAAACGAGGACTTAGCTCATCAATATTGATTGTATAACGATTTATGTAAATTGTAGTTTTTTTAATAATGTTACAAATAAATTGTTATAAAAATGATTACTTACTTATTTTTATATGGAGGTCCAACAGCTAAATCCAATTTGACAAAAATATAATATAAGTAGCCGATACCCAATTAGAGGTCCTCACGTATAACATTATAATATACTTAACACACATTTTCTCAAATCGAAATGTCAATAAGTATCAATGGGTATAATCATTTTCGTATTATGCGTCTTGAAAAAGCATAAATCTTAGTGTCACGAGACCAAATTAATTTTTCTGCTTTAAAATCCATAATATGTAGGGTACACAGACATCAAATATTAATTACTGTTTAACTTTCTCAGGTAAATCCTCCAGGCTTCAGAAAGCTCCTAAACTACATCCAGAAAAACTACAAACTATCAAAAAAAGTACCGATAATAGTCACAGAAAACGGTATGGGGGATAAGGGTCAAATTGACGACTACGAACGTATAGACTACTTCAACGAGTACCTTCATCAACTGCTGCTGGCCTTACATGAAGATAACGTTCCCATACAAGGCTACTTCGCGTGGACTTTGATGGATGACTTCGAATGGTCGGACGGATACGTGTAAGTAGACATAGAAAAAGAATTTTAGTTGTTTAGATTGTTGTAAATTAATGATCTATCAAATTGTATGGGATACTAAGTACTCCTTTATAAGCAGCGATACACTAGTCCTGATACCAACAGAGTGCCACGCATATTTTTGCAGTAATGAATATGGGTTGCGGAGGTCAGACAGCAGTCGCTCTTCGGAAAAGCTGATATTCTATCATATTTAGTAGGACTCCGCGCTGCAAAGCTAGTAAGTCTTGGATGCTACCGAGATAACACTAGAACAAAGATGGTAATGACTAAGTATTCGGTTACACAAAAACAAAAAACGGTACAAGTATGGACCGAAACATCACGTTTGACCCATAATAGTAGCCGGGGCAAACAGGTTGCGTACCCTGTAGCTAGTTGGGCTATGATAGTAGCAGGTGAAAACTTGAAGGAAATAGCTGAAAGCCCAGGTCAACGACATGGTGTAGTATGGTTTTGTCCAACGTGGACTGGAGCTGGCATATTATGATGATAAGACTTCTTTGATGCCACAGTCAGTATATGTACCATATGTAACCACATTATGGAAAAAGCAATAAAATCTTGAAGTATTTTCCAATAATTACGTGATTGAGAACGGGTATATAAATAATATTATGTGTACAAATAGCTAAGAATTTTTAAAATCTTTACCTAAATCGGCCAAATAGAATCTATTCCATATTATGACAACAGCAGCAGCTCATATTAGGAAAGTACTTGTTTTAATCAAGATATCACAACATTGTATCAAACAAAGGTTTACTCTATTAACTAAATTCATAAACAGCGTAGAATGCTGTTTGTTCACAAATATGGAAGCAATGCAATCATTCGGGACCGGTTTTAACTAGAACAATGTAATTTATCCCGGAGTAGATTTATTGGGTAAGTCTGGCACGCCCTTGGCACAATTTCATAAATTTGAATACTAGTTTTTCAACTGCATATTGCGGCTCCACATTAGTGCCGTGAAGCTCCGTGAACAGGCGTGAACGTGAATGTGGACGGTTTTCGCGCTGTTCACACGCGTTCGCGCCTGTTCCCCGACCAGAGTCGTTATTTTGTCTCGCGACAAAGGATTCGCGCCCCCTTCACGCAGCATTCACGCGTACACATCCACATTCGCGGGCCAGTGCCAGTTTTTGCCGGACTTCATAGGCGTATGGACGTGTGCAGTCCTGCATCGAAGGAATAAAAAGGAGTGTCATGATGCCTGGACGCGGATTAGTACTTAAATGGATATTGAAATCAAGGAATTAAAAAAGAAAAAATATTCCTTGCTGTCCAGTTTACAGTGTTGTTGTTCTTACTGTTCAGTTTCTAATAACTCTCTTGTTTTGTACGTGTAAATAGTAATATGTTGCCACAGCAAACATAGTAGCGGTCATAGCGGAATTGGCTTGCCATTCGTAGTAGATCGGCAAAGTTAAGCAACGTTTGCACAGGTTGCTACTAGGATGGGTGACCACATGTGGCATTTGTACCGTGCTCCGGTGGGCATGTAAAGCTGTCAGTCTCGGTTCTTGTATCAGGACAAGGATTCTTAGGCCAACTCGGAGGCATTTGGGGGGACTGAAAACTCCGACACCAGAGTTGGCCATACACTCACACCAAACAGAAGAAAGAAAGAACAGCAAACATAGTTATTGCGGCAGCAGTTTCTACGTCCATTTCGCGACGGGTTTCACGAAAGACTGCGAACATCCCATGAATGTGGACGACACAACTTATGCCGTGAATTCGCGGCGTGAATTTGCGCGTGAATTCACGGCACTAATGTGGAGCCGCCAATACAGTTTGTAGGTACTAAGTTGTAGATGATGTCTTGAATAAGAGCAATAAAATAATCTACATTTGCAAGTTGTAATAATTCCTGACAGTCTAGCCTATTTGTTTTATGAATTACTTTGATAAGGTTATTGCGGTGGGTTTCTACCGTGGTGGCCTGACTGGATTTGCCTATTGATTTAAAAATATAAACTTTGCGTGTATTCATGTTTGCGTGTGTGTTTCATGTACTACTTAACAACAATTATCGATAAATACGCTGTGTCAAGGTTAGGTAATACAGCGTACTAACAGCTATATAATAAACTAGAGGACGCCAGCAGCTACGCCTGCAATTTTTTTAATTTAACCGTTTTGGCCGGATTCGTGGGAATTTCGGGAAATCCCTTCTTAGTGCACCCCTACGGTCCCCAAGAAACATGCATGCCAAATTTCAACTTCCTGTGCCCAATAGTTTCGGCTGTAGCGTGTCTGTCAGTCAGTCAGTAACGCAAGGATTTTATATATTAAGATAAACCCAGATATAGTTTCAATTATAGAAGCCGATTATTTATTTTCCTTTTTCATTTTTGATTTCATATGGTAAAAAATACGCTTGTATATGATGCAATATGAAAGAAAAAATCACAATCGTCAAATCATACGCAAACCATTTTGTTCTTTAACATTAGGTACGTCATCATACACTTAGATTCTTAACTTGATAATTTAAACATCGTCTGAACTTGACGTAAATATTTTAACACAGTCTAGACAGCGACTGGAGCGTGTTTTGCGTAAAAGTAACGCTCCCAAATCTATTTTATATTGAGACTAATTTTGTCTAAGATTCAAATGCCAAGTTCTGATTTTCAAGATTTTTTGTGAAGAGATTCTCTTTTTGAGTTGGAAATTACAAAGTAGATAATGTATTACCTCCTGCGACGTGAAATGTCGCAAACACTGATCAATATTTGGAATTCAGTGCTTCTCCCACAGTACAAACTTTAAACCAACTCTCTGACGAATCTTAATGCTATGTAACATTACGCAGTAACCTTCAAGTGCCAGCGTATAGCCTAAACAAAATGCTAAAGCATGTTAAGCGCTAGCTAAAGCATGTTGGTAGAAACGGGGGCGTATGGCTAAAGAGCTAATAATATTACGACATAAAACATTTTGCTGACAAGATTAATGAATGCTTGTTACCAGAGCAAAACCCAGATATCTTTAATTTAATATTATAAAAATACAAGGGTAAACATTCTACAAAAATATAAATTTAATACAATCTTAACTTAAAAACGATAAAAAATATATAAATCCTGACTTGTCTATTGCATTGCTTTCGTTTCTTTATTCCTTTAAAAGTTCCTTAAAAGAAATTAAGAGTTACGCATGCCTGCCACGACAGTATAAATTAATTTAACTTGGAATGTGTCTCGCACGCTCTTCGCTTGCGTAATTGTTTGCCAAATCGTACTTCTTCGTATTTCCACATTCGTAAACCAAATTTTATCACATACAGCGACGTGTTTAACCTTGAAATAAACAGACATTTAAATACTAATAAGTTGACTAGACGTCTAAAAAACTAATATGTTTACAAAGTGCGTATGTCTGACAACGTTTAAAGACGTCGTGACCTTAGTTCTAGACTAGAAACCTCATTAAAATGAAACTATTTGCTATTTTTAGTTCACTTTAGTGAGAAACTCGTACACGGTCTGCGTAGTAATATTTTTAGGTGTATGACCCTGTGAGACTGTACAAATATTTGACCAATGGCTTTTATTACATAAGTGCAGAGTCCGTAATTGATGCTCCGAGTCTGGGAGATCTTTGCGACCGTTGCTTGAATGGTTTTAAGTCTACCACGATTACGCCTAGTGTAGCCTTTGATAAAAAAGAATATTGTGGTTAGTGTGACCATATGACCGCTACATTTTCTTTTTTGTGGTTTCTTCGTATACAATTATATTTATTAACTGGATCAGAAGCTGTTGACGTCATTGGGTTTATTTTATTTCAGTAGTTACCACAAGATCTTTTGTTTTATAACTTGAGATAATTCAAAGCGGATACGAGAAGATAATTTATTGCATTTTTGCTCATATTATAATTTACTGACACAGAGATCAATATTGTTCCTTGTTATTGCGAAATTGTTTTGTATCTGATTTATTAGAGTATTTTATAGCATGTATCACAGTAATTTTTCATCGTTATGTATATGTTTTTATCTGTATGATTTTAATTCAAGAGGGATAAATACCTCTAATCTTACACCAGATATAATCACGATATGACTAGTGACTACTGCTGGTGGAACTGGTGTAACTAGTGTAACCGGGTTTGATAGAATACTGGCAATTCCACAGAGTGGCTGCCTATCTGACGTCTGTAACCCAAAAAGATAGGTATATTCTAAGGTTTAGGCTAGTGTCAGTTTATTCAGAGATACTGACTCAATATAACGACTGTCCAAGATCTTCATGACAGCCCAAATCGACGGCTTAACGTGCTTGCCGAGGCACGGGTCAAGCCATAATTACCAATGCAATATGCATATAACTCTGAGAAGTCAGTGATTCGTGTCGAGGATTCGAACCTGCGTGGCAATCTGTTGGTATCTCCGAATGTTCATGTCACGTAAAATACATAAAGTTTGTGGCACACTGTACCGACACCGTAACGGCGCTGCTGCAGCGCGACGCTGTCCCGAACTATGGGGTACCCCTTAAATTATCTTTTGATATAATGCCTCCGTAGTCCAATGGATAGCGTATGCGTCTGCTGATCAGGAGGTCCTGGGTTCGATTCCTGGGTCGGGTGAAAGAGTTACTGAGTTTTTCCGAATTCTCAGTAGGAGCACCGAGTCTAGCCCACGCATAAGGCGAAATGAGGGTGTAATAGAACACCTCTGTCTGTCTTTTTTTTATTTTTTTCTGCCGAACAATTTGACCCCATGCTGCCTGATGTTAAGCAGTCAGTGAAGTCCCATAGTCATGGCCATCATCCCAGCAGCCAGCATGGCATTATGGCATGATGGCCCTCACCTTGACGGCCTTGAGTAAAGCTTTTTCACGCCCCGCTTAAAGGACCCGGGATCATAAGTGGAGGGAAACACGTCACACGTGGACTGGTAAAGAGTTCCACATCTTAATGGTACGGCAGAGATAAGAGGCGCCGAACCGTTTGGTGCGTGACGGTATCTGTTCTACCGTGTAAGAGTGGCACCTCAACCTAGCACGTGTCGTTCGGGATAGGAAAAGAGAGGGTGGGATTAGTTGAAAGAGCTCTTCGGAGCACTCACCGTGTTAGATACGGTAGAAGACAGCCATTGAGGCCACGTCTCTGCGTAATTGCAGTGACTCAAGAGTCTTAGTGGCCTCTGGATCCCCGATGATACGGACAGCACGCCGCTGCAACCTATCGAGGGCGTCCAATAAGTACTGAGCGGAGCCATTCCAAAGGTGAGAGCAGTATTCCACGCAGGAGCGAACCTGGGTCTTGTATAACAGACACAACTGCTCCGGCGTGAAAAACCTCCTCACCTTGTTCAGGACTCCGAGTTTCCGAGATGCGCATTTGATGACACCCTCGATGTAGTTCTTCTGGTTGAGATTTTTGCGTATGTCCATACCTAGGATATTGAGACTGTCTTGAATCGGCAGTGGAGTGTCCAGAAGAGAGGGATGGGGAAGGAATGGAGATACCTTGAGAATGCGCACACCTGTGTTTTCTTGGCGTTGAACTCGACCAGGTTCTCATCACCCCAATGCGAGATGCAATTCAGAACCCGGTCAAGCTCAGCAACAAGTGTTCGCCTATACTCCTCAGTATCGGCTTGCTTAGTCGCAGGGTGTCCTAGATATCGCCCATGTACAGTACTGTCATCTGCATAACAATGTATGCCCCCAAAAGTGAGCATATCATTGATGTGCAGAAGAAAAAGCGTAGGCGATAACACGGACCCCTGAGGCACACCAGCATTCACCTGGAGCAACTTCGATGATTCACCGTCACAAAGGACTCGTATACGGCGCTCATTCAGGAAGCTGGCTCTGTCTACTCCTTAGGGGATACAGACGTGTGACTATAAAAATAATAATTAAATTTGTCTTTCTTTACAGAACAAAATTCGGATTATACAAGGTGGACTTCGAGAGCCCAAACAGGACACGAACGCCGAAGCTTTCTGTTTCTAGTTACAGAAACATAGTGCGAACGAGGCGTATCGACTTCAACTTCCTCAAGCCACCATTAAATAGATTGTTCGATTCTAATCATATTTTGTTATAAACTAATTAAACATGTTTTTATTTAGTAGTAGTAATTTATAGAATAAAATAATTTGAATAATTAACTGGTTATTTTATTTTTATTGAAGAATATCGCTTATGGTTAAAAAAGAAATAGTAAAAACCATACCTAAGAGGAGGGATCCTGCCGTTTTGCCGAAAAGATTTTGATAAAATTTCATTACCCAAACAAATTTTAGCATATTTATATTTGGTCAATTTTTTACATGGCAAAATATTACCAAGTATAATTTCATTATGGCATTTGGTCTTTAATCAAATGATTTATCACAGCAAACAATCTTCAGACAATAAACGTTTGGTGATATTAGTTTATTTTTGGAAGTAGTTATAGTAGGTTAATTATAAAAAAAACGGTAAGGTTAGAACTGTGACCTCCTACGCACGAGCCGAGCGAGCGTAGCGGGCGGTGCCGCGGTAGCGGCCGACGAGTGCCAGAAACGACTTGCATTAATATAAAAAAGAGATTGTTTTTAGTAGGTTACCCGGAACTAAACTATTTAGATTAGGATAATTATTGATTTTGCGTAAAAACTGTTATTCCAACTGAAATATTTGACTATATAAAAAATGTTAAAAGTACTAGTTGGTAAACAAGTTATAGTTTAAACGTTCATTTCCCAAACATTAGGTTTGCATTACAATTTTTGTGAATATATTTTTTGCTAAGTAATAATTTGGCAAATGAAATTACGCGAAAAATTTTTTGGGAAGTGAAAATTTGTCAAATTCCTTTCGGTCAAACAAGGGAGACCCCTAAGAGGAAGTGAGAAAGCATTGCCTTCATTTCAAAATTGACAGATTTTATGATCATTCTGTACTTATATATAAAATTCTTGCGTTACTGACTAACTGACTAACGCACAGGAAAAACCATTCAAATTCAAACTCATTTATTCATATAGGTTACAACAGCAACACTTATGAACGTCAATTCTTCTTCATTGGACTTAAAAGCTGAAATTTTGCATGTAGGTAATATATCATTGGGAACCGTATGGGTGCACTAATAAGGTATTTCTCCAAATTCACTAGGGATCTGGAAAGAACGCAGCGATATCCTAGTGGAGAGACCGACGGACTGCTACGTAGAGGATCTCGGGTTCGAATCTACGGCACGCACCAATGAGTTTTCGAAGTTATGTGCGTATTAAATTGTTAATTATAGCTTGCTATACGGTGAAGTAAAACATCGTGAGGAAACCTGTCTGAGAGTTCTCCATAATGTTTTCGAAATACATGTGAAGTCTGCCAACCCGCACTTGGCCAGCGTGACGGACCATAGTCCGTCACGCTGGCCATACCGCGGGCGCATACTCTCCGACACACGGGTACATGAGAGAGTCGAGGTGGTTTTTATTGGTCCGGCTCTCATTTCCCCAAGAGTCCGATCCGGGGTTTTCGTCCGATCCGGATTTTCCATCTCGTAAAAAAAAGAAAAAAGGAAAAGAAAAAAAATGTAAAAATTAAATGGATAATTATAATAAATAAAATATATATAGGATATAAACAACTGTCAGGGTCTATAGATCACATGACTGTATAATATATTAATAACAATATTGAAAGGCTATGTACATTGTTATAGTTATTATAGCGAACTGATTTATCCGAACGTTATTTATATTGATCGGCCAATATAAAATCGGTCAATATTATATAAATAAGTTCAATATAGTCATGTTTAAATACTAACCACAATTTAGTTATTTATAACATCTCTGATTTTGAACACAGTCACTTGATTTCTTGATGATTATGATACCTGCTTTTAAATAAACAAATAGCATTTCGCCTCCAGTTTTTTATAGTTTCGCCATGTCCGTCCATCCGTCCGTCAAGATTATTCAAGAACGAGAACGTGGACAAAACTGTACAATAAAATTGTGAAAATGTTTTAAGTGTAGCCATGCAAAGTAATCCTTTTTGATTTTCAATTATCTCGATTAGGCCTTTTTTATTTATTTGAAGGCTCAATTTTTATTCATTTGTTTTCGGTTGCAAAATATTGTACAACAGACACCAATTGCAAAGAGTCCCCCTCCGCTCGCCTCTATCTACTTTACTAATTAACGAGTAACGGACAATTGACTTATACTTCTACTTGCGAGTGATCAATGAATATTGTGCTTGAGTCCTTCTATCCCTTAGGTCATTAGGTAAGGGGTACTACGGAACCCAACATTGTGCGTGGCCCGACACGCACTTAGCCGGTTTCCATAATTGACCGTAACTTAACAAATCAAACCTAACATTCCATGCCTTATGTAAAGCCATAATGATCAGGCTATACATCAATTAGCGAAACTTGACCGATTAGGCATCAGTGTGAGCAACAAACAGTCAGGCAGTAAACATAAATAAAACATGGATAATTCGGTGTTATATTTTTACTGTAAAGCAGAATAAAGAGGTAACCGAGCCGTATTACGTTGTTTAATTCCATATGTATCAGTTACGATTTTCAGAAATAATATTTTTTCATTTAAAAAACGTGTTAATAATAATAGGCATACTGGAAAAGTGTGTCCATGTTTCAATATCGCTAAATGCAGTTCTGCTATATTCATGCTATTATATTATTGTAACCAATAAACATAGATAAAACATGGAACACAATAATACACCTAAACAATTACGATAAAAATGCAAAAGCAATCGACAAATCATTATACACAAAACTATTTAGCATTTTGTATTCCTGACACCAAATGAGTCTTATTACTTATGAAATAAATATTCAAAATTATTATACGTAAGTAAAAGACATATTTAACGTAAATTCCCGTAACGTAACTTAGCTTAAGCAGCATTGTTGTTGGGTATCAATCAACAGCATTGTTGTAGGGTAATGTTTACAATTCTTCCCCGCCTTTACTTAAGTTCTACCAACAACTGAGTGCCAACCTTTAAACAAAGAGCGAACACAGAACCCTCTAGTTTTGACCAAAACAACCCTTCGCCATACAAGCCTACAGCTTTAGCGGTTTCTCTTTGACTACCCAACTAAGCCTGGCCCAAATTAAAACTTTTACAGTCGCTTTTGGGGTTTGACTATAGCCAGTCAATACGGTGGTAGTAAAAACTTTAAGCATTATATAGACACCAGCTACGTATAACTACGTACCTAATAAAAGCAAATTTTACAAAGGAGCTTTGTATAGGTTTCAAATGGAACGGTATTCGTGGGCCTTTAATTTGCACAAGTGTGGCATAATTATTTTGACATCAGAGTTACAATTTTGTATTCAGCCTAAGCATCCTTAAGTTTAACTTAAGGCATATAATATGCATCTTGAAAAACCTTATCTCCTTTCAATATTGCTTTATGGCACATAAATACATTTTATATACCTTAATTTTAAGCTGCATTTTCTGTCATAGCAAATAGGCAAATTTTAGGTCACAAGATAATGCATACGTATTTTAATCTATGTCATAATGCTATTCTTGACGAAAGATAAATAAACCATTTAATACTTTGATCAGACCACGCTACGGCGTTAGTTGTAAAATGCACCAAATGTAATTACGATGAATGATAATCTCATAAGTAAGAGTGAATTATCAATTCAGGGCATGTAGCTGTTTAAGATAAGATTATTGTTAGATAATAACATCTGTCTGTTTATTGATATTCGTAATACTCGTATCTCTCTGTTTATGACACTCTTGCTCTTTTGTGTAAATGATATGAAATGAATCTTTATTTCGTGTAAATTTTATAAAGTTCTTACGAAAAGGCAAATTAGTTTTTTTCAATGTAAACAAATGGAATAACTTTGGTATAACATGACAAGTCCTTAAACGAAATTTTACAACTATGAACAATATTATTTAAGGAGACTTTGTAGTGCTTGCTAGCGTCGTTGACTAGCGTAGGGGTTTAAGCGGTCGCCTCGCCGTTTTACACTGTGCCGAGTGTTGTGGGTTTGATTCCCGTACGAGACAACACTTTGTATTATACATAAATTGTCGTTGCCAGTCTGGGTGTTCATTGTGTCCGGTTGTATGTATAAAATAAAACTACTCCGGTACACTTAGTACGGCAGCTGCCCTTAACACTAGAGTACACGCGTGGGCAACATATGTAACCCAGGGCACAGAATAATTAATAGTACTCCCAGGGTGTAATATTGTTATATATTGGCAGAACTAGGTATGCCACAGCGCAATCGTCTTGTGTATTCCTCGATTGGTTCTCCCCGCTCCTATCTACTAGTAGAATGCCTTTTACATCGGCATAAGGACGTGCGCAAATATAACAAATGAATAATCTACAAATAAAAGTGATGAAGTTTATTTAATTTTATTTATAAACTCACGCCTGTATCCCCAAATGAGTAGGCAGAGGTGTAATATTACACCCACATAGTGATGAAGTGACTTCAATATTTCTATAAAGTGGAATTCTAGCTAGCAAGATCGTGTCACAGTTGAGCCTCGTATTTCCCAGCAAAATATAGGAACCAAGAGTTACCAAACTGAAAGGCAGGCTACTACAGGATTAAAAGAACATCCCCAGCAACAAAATATGCTTATTCGGAGAGGAGTTGGTTGGTTTTTATTCTGCAGCACACTCAAGCAATGCAGCAAATGAGGCACATTTGTAGTGAACATCGGGAAGGTGTGTGTCCTGATTGCTCGCCAATAGAACAGTCTTTTGCGAATTATTCAATTAAATGGTTAATACCATTGCTAGTGATAAACCTTGAGGTAAATATTACGTTACTAAATGAAAATAAGACTATAGCATCTCAAGCAAGCCTGCCAAATATTGATGATTTTTAAGTAGTTTAAGTTTATGTTTGATATTATAATTAAGTCGACATGTTTTGATAAATTTTATGTTCTATTCTGATTATAATAAAGATATCTATAAATTAAACAATGAGTTTCATTAATTTGTTTACTTCTTCATAGAATTAATTGTTCCACAAATAGGCTACACCTGTAGCCCGCTCGTGCACTCAAGGAGTATAAATGGTTGCGTGCACTCTAGTGTTAAAAAAAGATACGAAAAAGAGAATAGTTAAGGAATAAATACCACTTTCATCATCATCAGCCTTTTACAGTCCACTGCTGGACTAGGCCTCTCCTTTGAAAGGAGGAATTGGCCTACTATACCACGCTGGCCAAACGGGTTGGTATAGGGTTTGTATCAAGTTTTCCTTCTCTTACAGTGCTGTTCTCTGCATAATATGCTCCCTCTGTCGGCTCTTACGACACCCATGGGATGATATGGGGTGGTGGCAATTTGTATTCTTAATCCGTCACCACACGGACAAAATACCTCTTTATCCCGACGCATTGTTTCAACCGGCCGAGATCTGTCTAATCGCGACGACGACTAACGCAACAAGGTCAGAATTTTAGGCACTGAATGAGTATTTCTATCTTATTATAAGACAGCAATTATGATGAGAACGTGTGACAAAGCACGCCATTTGATAATAATGGGAATAAACTTACTACATACATACTTCAACTAAATTTCCAGTGAGTATCAAAGTATTAACCACGATTCAAGAGGACCAAAGCTGCGGGACTTCGACGAGCACAACGTTACTTTAAGTTGGTATGCCCTAAGTTCCTGTAGAATTCGGTTGCCAACGTGGTGAAACCCAATTTATCCAGATCTATTTTTAAGCTAAACTATAAAACAGCATTTGAGATTTTTGAAATAACAGAAGAAAATTACAGCCATATTCAGAGCTGTCTCCTTCTTGTTAGTCAGTTATCTTAATATATAAAATCCTTGCGTTAGTGACTGACTGACAGATACGCTACAGCCGAAACTATTGGGCGCAGGAAGCTTAAATTTGGCATGTATATTCCTTGGGGACCGTAGGAGTGCACTAAGAAGGGATTTCCCGAAATTCCCAGGGGATCGGCCAAAACGGGTAAATTTAAAAAAAATGCAGGCGTAGCTGCTGGCGTCCTCTAGTATAAAATAAATACAATGAATCCTTTTAAAAATTATTATCATTCCTACCCGACATATTTCGATACTGACGTCAGAGCAAGCACAAAGCAATTTTCCATTTATAATATTGACACGGATAATTGAATCGGTGTAGAAACTGCACTAAATATAGCTACCCTCATGGATTTAATCTATCATCATTATCGTCAGATCTAGCCGCACATCATCGAGCTCGCAATGATAATAAATATATGTAACTGCCACCTGCAATGGCTTTCATTGTGCAATATTTTAGCCAATGCAGCTACAAAATTACTATAAAGGTAAATTTAGAAGTGATGATTTGTTGACGCTTATTATCGCTTTTAGATATCTGTAGTATTATGGTGTTCCTAATGTAATGTGCATATGGCTAGTCTATGGGACTGGCCTACTAAAATTTCGATTCATCCCTGCATATCATAAACTCCTAGGTATTTCTCATAGTACCTATGAGTTAACAAAGTGCAGAATAAATTGATATAATCAGCATTTTATAAATTGAAATAACAATGAACTACTAACTACAAATTTTCTTGTTAGAGTCATGAAATCAAAAGTAGTCTATAGGTTTAACTTTAAGAACAGTAGCTAGATCACCGATATTTTATTTTGGGAAACCGTGTTTTCTAAAAATTTTGTTAAGGTAGATCGATTTATAGCCCCCGAAACTCATTGCATACTAAACATGAAAATCGTTGTAGCCGTTTTCGTGATTCAGTTTATACATATACATAGGTATGCAATGCAGTGTAAGCAAAGACTTGGTGATTTTTTAGAAACACCAATAAAATTGTTTTGCGTTCCTTTGTCAGTGACTGGGGCTTTTGGTTGGAACATTTTGGTTTCTGTATTAATTAATCTCTCAAACAATTACAAAATAGCTAAATACTTAATTTAGTTTAATCGTGAAGAACAGAATCAACAACACCGACAAATACTTATTCTCTCTAGTCTATAATTTTAACATTTGTGCTGTTATACGAAGTATGGCAACAACCCATAGCGCCGGAGTGTGTGCACCAATATAGTTATCTAGCTATATCTGTACCTATGCTTTTGTAACACGATTTTGGCACACACACCATTTTCCAACTTGACCGGGAAACGACTCTGGTATCAAATTGCCTATGTTTCAGTTTTACTCTTTTTCGTTAGCCTAGTAGTGGAGCTGGTGCCAAAACAATTTAATCCAAATTCTTTGCATAGTTAAAGTCCTGTTCTTGTTCACATTTGGTTACGCATTCTTCAATGTGCTTATGAGTGGCAGTAATCGCGTAATTGTCATAAAAAGACAAAATTTTAAACTAAAGCCTGTGTATTTCAAGGCATCACTAAGCGTCTAGGAACCGTAGCACAGTCTTCAATGCTGATTGCCCATGTATTGGGGCAAACCGTTTAGAGATTTAGGAAAAAGTGCAAAGAACAAGACTATAGCAGAGTACGTATACAATGGGCTGGTCAAATAAAAGCAACAGTTCAAAATCCTCTATATATTATATGCACTAGCAATCGGGCCAGTAATTACAAATGGTGAGATATTTTGAGCGGCGTCAACAGCTTTAATGATGTCATTGCCTCATCAGGACCACGACCCCTCTGTCAAGAGTGACACAACTATAAAGGAATGATCGCTGAGTTATGAAGGTTCAAGTAGCCATAACCAAAAGCAACGTTGATGATATTTAAGGCTGTTTATCTTGTTGTTTTGTTATACATTCGAATTGCATTTAATATTATTAAAAAATCAAACAACGTAAAAACATACAAATCGTCCACCAAATGACCAACTATATATCAAACTAAATGAGCTTGCTCCGCTCCTGTAGCTCACAGTATCATGTTTTATAGGTTACTGCTAAATGGGCTATCGAACACAAAAAATACTGATTTCAGCATGAGTTGGTCGGCTTGACCGAATAAGTACTACCCTGTCACAGAAAATCAATGTCAAGTAACGGTACCTTAACTGTTGCGTTTCGTATGGGGATAGTGCTAGGATGAAGACGATGATATCAAAAGACGAATGTTTGAAATTACTTACTTTTTCTTGCTAATTATTTAAGGCTCTAGCCTTCGCACTAATTACTACGCAATCCTCCGATGTATCCCAAAGATAAACTGTACGATTAGACCAACCCGACACACATTCATTTCAATTATTTATCAACCACACTGAGAAAGGTTAACCATTACAACTCCTGGTATTTAACCACATAATAGCCTCTTATAATGTTAATTAATGTAATAAGTGCTACCTACCATTATAGTAGAACTTTCTAGAAGCTAGACAACTCTATAGTTCATTAAAGTAATTAAGTCTGCTATTATTTTGTTTTAATAAACTTATTACGCGTTGTAATAACCATTTTAAAAGTTAATTTATATATCATACTATCGTAGGATATGTCATACAAAGAATATGATACGCTCATGTAGTTCGCGTAGCCCTGCTATTACTTTTTATCTTTAGGAGAAAACCGCTTTAGTTTTGGAGACAATGCTCGAACGAGTCTGCAGGAAACTTACAAACTGAAAATAGCTCCTTACTGGGCTGCGAACAAGCGACAAAAAAATGTTAATGTAGGTACCTAAGCTTCTGCCTTCCAGAAAGAAGTACTTCATTGTGACTGTGAAAAATGAATTTAGAGAAATAGTATAATATTAGTTACTTATCTCGCAGAAAACAAAACAAAATGCAATTATCTAAGCCTTGTATATCTTAAGCTATTCACAACAAATGCTTCCAATCTTTGCATGAGAAATTTGATGGAAGTGAATGAAGCAAGAGAGATATATCAAGATAAAATTCAAAATTCAAATTCAATTTATTCTGTTAAATAAAAAGGTACAATTTACATATTTAGAGTACAAACGCTTAGTTTAGGATCCTGATATAAGATTATATGCCTGAATTAGGATAAACCTGTGTTTCAGGCGAATCGATCGTTGCAAATGGCGTTCCGTAGTGTCTGCCTACCCCTCCGGGAAACAGGCGTGAGTCTATGTATGTATGTATGTATGCTTCCAATCCAATTGAAAAGAGCACATCATTATTGACACACTGTAAGGTTAACAACAAACCATTCGCCATAATGTTGTGACCGTGCCTCACCCTCAATTGAGTTTTACGAGAGTAACGCGAACTAAACTATTATTTCACCCTTTCTGCCACAAGTAATACGGAATATTGTTATTTGTTACAGATCCTTGGTAATGAACTTTTGTTTTGTTTTTCCAGTTGATTGGGCTTTTCGTTCATAGTATATAAAGAAGAAGGAAAAATATTTTATTTTATAACGCACGTACTTGCTTGGTACATGTTACACAATTAGGGAGACAGAAAAAATAGGCAAAATATATTACAAAAACTAGGTCACAACTCAGGTTTATTGTTGATTTGAGGCGAATGCCTCATCCCAACCCTAATTAGCGACCATAAGTAACGTATATGAGGAACAAACAGGTATGTCGGAGGGTCGGGTATCGCCGAAGCATTTCTCGCTACCCCCCGACGGATATAGGCCCGCCAGATGGTCAGGCGGGCCCCGAATAAAACCTCCTTGGCGGCGGATGAAGGTGTTGGGCTCCGCCGCCAAAACACCCAGCGGCCGCAGAGGATAGGGAGGACGTCAACCTGGCTACACCGCATCTCCTCTTCCTCTGCGGCCGCACCGCGACGCAACGATGGTGCGCCCCCTTTTGTTCGCGGGAGATAGGGCGCGCGGCAACGCAACACCGACACGCATGTATGTACCTAGGGAACCATAGAGGGGGCACTAAGAACGGATTTCACAAAATCAAACTCAAAACCGAACTCCGCCGGTGTGAGAGAACAAGGGATATATAGAAGAAACCTGACTTGCAGTATTCCGCTGTATACGCGGACTATGCTTCGACACGTGTTTCGCTTCTGCATGGCAACGACTGAAGCTGCTGTCAGTCGTTACCCATCGCTCCTGAGGATGCCTAGTGTAGATGACGGTGACGATGTGAAAGAAAAGAAAGAAAGCGATAGTTTCACTGAGTCGGAAGTACCTAATATTAGACTTGTATTTTTAGCATTGGTTTTGCAACAGTAAATAAAATAACAAAAAGTTCTACCACTGTTATTGTCACCGGAAATATTTCAAGACCGTAAATTAAATATTAATTTTTGTCCATAATGTTCTTTCCGCACTGCCAGTGACGTCGATCGTAACAATATCCATTTACGGTAGGTCATGGTCAATACCGGTTTTAGAATAATGGTATAATCTCGTTCTTCGCGTTAAAAATTATAAAAACATGGTAATAAGAGGCAGTTTGAAAAAACAAAATGTATTACGTTAGTTGCAGCCTGCTGTAGCCTAGTGGAGATACCAACTGACTGCCATGCAGAGGGTATCGAGTTCAAATCCACTGACTTTTCGGAGTTATTTAATAATTTAAACGTATTGAATTCTCAATTATCGCTTGCCTCGTGCCTCTTAGAGTACGTTAAGCCGTCGGTCTCGGCTATCATAAAGATCTTGACAGTCGTTATAGGGAGTAAGGGCCTCTGAATAAACTGACACTAGTTTAAACCATGGAATAACACTATCCCTTTAGGTTGCGGAGGTTAGACAGGCATCGCTCTGTAGAAAATAATAAAAATAATATTCAGTCAGATTTTTCAGGTTCGACTAGTAAGTAGATCCCAGGTTGCAACTGGGATAACGCTAGGAGGATGATGTTGTAGTTGCAGACTTACTAGCGTCAGTTTGATGAAATGAAACAGTGTCATCAGTTTTGCTTGTCTATGAACGAAATATCAATCAGATAAGCTATTCCACTAAGCAAAAATCATTCTATCAATATGTGTTCGATCGGTGTTCGGTACAATAATTGGTTACTCCAAGTTTTAGAACAATCTAAACTTGAGGCAAACTAATCAGCCCAAGAGTAGTGCAACGACAAGCTCTTCGGTACATAGTAAGTGTTTAAAAATATTATATACATCTACTGTTGTATATCGTTCGGCAATCGAGATGCTGGATTCTTTTGATGACCTGTTGGCGTAGCGGGTGTTAAAATGGGAGATTGTGGATTCTATTCTCGCTTATGTCGAACATTTGTGTGCGTGAACATGGACGTTTGCTTGATCTGGGTGTTACTATGGTTTAAACAATAAAGGTATTTACAAAAAGAAAGAATATATGTATGTTTATCCATTTTCTAGTACTCATAGTTCAAGCTATGTTTAGTTTGGGAATATTTGTTTGTTTTCCTCTATAGTTCGATATGAAATACACCACATAAAAACTCTAAATCTTAAAGCATCACATCTCTTTGTACATAGCTTAGCACGAAACCGAATCGAATTAATAAGACAATAATGTAATTCAAAATATTTCGTCACAGCCAGACGGCCTTATTGGAAACTGGATTCCTGTAACTTCGATATTGCAATGCTGTAGGCGTATTAACTAGCAAAGCAGCAATAAATTATAAATAATGCTTTGCGCTACTGTATAAGCTCAACCAGCAGCGATAACCGAGTGGAGAGACCGACAGACTGCTACGCAGAAGGTCTCGGGTTCGAATTCACGGCACGCACCAATGACTTTTCGAAGTTAAGTGCGTATTAATTTGTTAATTTTCGCTTGCTTGTTGGTGAAGGAAAACGTCGTGAGGAAATCTACATGTCTGAGAGTTCTCCATAATGTTCTCGAAAAACATTTGAAGTCTGCCAAGCCGCACTTGGCCAGCGTAGTGGACTATGGCCTTACCCTTTTCATAGTGAGAAGAGGCCCGTGCCCAGCAGTGGGACAGTATAAAGGGCTGATGATGAAGAGGACTATATAAGCTCAGAGAGAAAAAAACAGGCGTGCCATTAGAGAGGCTTATATCCAGCAGTGCAGTATCATAAGGCAGGCTGATGATGATAATAATGATATATCAATTTAAGTTGGTAACAATACTGCCGTCCTTACGAAAAGTGCAATAACTAGGTCAAACCTGATTTCAGGAAAAACGCGGGTAAAGATTTTATTTTTGTTTTGTTTGTTTCTCAATTACTATACAAGGTATCGGATTGAAACTTTTACTACATGATGTATTACAATGTAGAGAATATTATGTGATACTTAATGTTTGTTCCTACATTTATTCCCGATATAAAAACCAATAAATAAAATAATGTTAAGTATTATTACTATGTAGAAAGAATGTTTACTAGTCATAACCGCAATAAGTAACCTATTTATTGCACTAATGGTTAGGAAACCAAGATGATGCATTTTTGAGTAGCAATTAATTTTTATTTTTAACTGCTTCCTAACCAAATGTGCATTAAGTTTCTTATTTATTGCGGTTTTCATTAGTAAAACGCCAAACTTGTTACTATAAGAAAAACGGAGATTTTACACTATTATGTCAAATACCTATGAATAAACAGAAGTTTGCACAACATTATTTTTCCCCTCACCAATTTAGTATGAAACTGTGTTCTGCGTTCAGATGTGTTTTTAAATAATGTAAAATTGGTTATAATTTTATAAAAAAAATATTATAATATTAAATATTTTTTATTTTAAAATAAAAAAGTACAACTACAATGGGAAAATCTTCATATTCATATTCATTTATTTATAAGATATAAGTTTACAGCATATAGTACACCAACTCACTTATATCTATACTAAATGTACTGTAAATTAAATACTATGTTCTATAAAATTACTAAAACTAAAAATAACAATATAAAAATATAAACAAAAACAACAATAAACTAAACTTGAGGTAGGAACTATAATTTAATTCTTAAATTTAGGTACTTTTATTTAAATATGTTTTAATTAATACACTTTGTGGCCTATATTTGAGGACTATATTTAAGAAGCTCATTTATAAGCTTAATCACTCTTGCCGTAGGACTGTTTTCAGCTTGTGGAGAGCGCCATATAGGTGGATAGCAAACGAGTTTATGCTGTCTTCTGCCTACACTACGCAAATACTGGTCGGGAATATAAAAATGTATTAATCGCTGTTTCCGGAATTGAGTTCAGTTCTTGCAGCGAATTCTCTTTTATGTCTTCTACCGATTGAACACGGATGCCACAAAGTGGTGATTTGAGTTTAAGAAAAAGAAAGAAGTCAGCTGGGGCCATATCTGGTGAATGCGGTGGTTGCTCGATGGTATTTGTTTGGTCAAAAATTCGTTCAGAATGACGGCCTTGTGCGAAGGCGTATTATCGTGGAATATCTTTCCACAAATCTGCCCTTTTCGTCGCATTCTCTTAAACACCGCATAACGCACAAATAATATCCCTTATTTACCGTTCGACCTTCCAGCAAGAATTCCAAGTGCACAACACCACGATAATCAAAGAAAAGACTTTGGCGTAGTTTTTTCAGTTTCGGTTCAGTTGCAAGGCGCCACTCCGAAACTTGTTGACTAGTTTGCATGTCAAACTCGTAAACCCTAGTCTTGTCACGAGTAACAATGCGTTTCATGAATATTAGGTCGGAATTGACTTGTTCCTGCATGTCCTCAGCGACTTTCATGCGATTGAGTTTTTGGAGAAAATCCAGGTCTTTTGGGACTAGCCGAGCGGCAATATGTTTCATACCCAAATGATTAGTTAAAATGATACGGATCAAATCGTGAGATACAGAAAGTTTGGTGACTGTCTCTCTCAAAGTTGAATGAGGATTTTCAGTCACTGTTACCTTCACTTTTGCGATGTTAAATTCAGTTGTAACATTTACATTGAATACGAACACGAAATTATATTGGCAATGCAAAATTTAAGACAAACTGTTTTTTAGATGTTTTTGTCCATTAAGAAATTCGCATATACTCACTAGATATTATATAACTATAAAACAGCACTATATTTAATACAACTAACAGATGCAACTTAACGTAAGCCAATCTAACAACAACAAAAATAAACAAAAAATTGACTTTGGAACCATAAACAAATAATCCATTCCCGATGCTTTTTTGACTGAATGTTTAGTGATAAAGTTGCTTTAAAGTTGTTTTATTTTTTGCACAAAATATTTTACTCCCCTCGTACCCTCCAACCTTATGGTGCTAGTTATAATCGCAATAAATGGTGAATTTATTGCAATTGATATCGCGTAGGTAAACTGTATTCATTTTATCTTCCTAGAAATAAATGCAATATATATCTACTAAGTAAATCAAGTTTAGTATCCTTCCCATAATTATTAATAAGGTCTCTTAAGATAACTGCAATAACTCAAGCTTATTGTACTTATAACTAGTAAATGAGAATCACAAGTAACGAAGTATGGTAATTATAAATGCAGTAACTCTACTTAACTACTACAATAATTAGTACATTATTTAATACCGTAAATAAGGATCCTTATCATATCTGCAATAACTCAAACACATTGCACTTATAACAAGTAAATGAATATTACAAATTACGAACTATGCTAATAATAAGTATAGTAACTATACTTATTGTAGATATAGTTAGTTAAATTTCTTTATAGCGTAAGTAAGTTATCGTAGTGAGTCATCCTATCTATAGTTATTTCGGTCTTGATATGTAAATCATAAAGCATCGACCTAGATATTGCAGTTAGGCTTAGTATTAAAACCGGCTGCGTCATAGTTACGTAAAAAGTGTCTTAAAAGAATATATAGATCTCGTTCTGCTAATTCCTGAATATGTACTTATCTCAATTCGGTGCAAAACTCGAGTTATTGCACTTTTCGTAAGGAGGGCAGAATAAAATAATAGATTGCCTCGTTGGTCTCGCGGCATAAATGTGCGTGTGGGATTGGGAGGTCTCGGGTTCGATTCGGGCAAAGTGTTATTGGTAACACGTCAGTAGCAGCAAAAATTCATGGCGAAATGTGGGTGAAATATTACACCTCCGCCTACCACTTCGGGGATTCAGGCGTGAGTATATAGAGTGAGTCTAAAATAAAAGTAATAGCGTAACTTGGCTTGCGACTGCAACAGCATCGGCAAAGTAAAGCAACATTTGCACAGTTCGCCTTTTGGGATGGGCGACCGCTTGACGTGCCATTTAGTACAGAGCGACACCAAGCTTCAGAGGGCGGGGATAGGAACAAATCTGGAGTAGTATATTCGGGTTTAAATGTGATGTACTTTGTACTGTAGCTAGTGAAATTACTGGGTATTAGAAGACTTAACTCCTTACGTCTCAAGATAGGCAGCGACTTGCCTGTGTCTGTAATATGGATGAAGTCTACTGGCGGCGGTTGCTGCTTACTACCGGGTGGGCCGTCATTTCGTCTGACATAATAGGTACTGCTATATTTTTCTTTATATAGACTCAAGACTGTATCCCCGAAGGAGTAGGCAGAGGTGTAAATATTACACCCACATTTCGCCATGAAGTTTTAGGTCCCACTTAATAGGGGGCGAGCCTATTGCCGTGACTAGGCACATCACCAGACTCCGTGCTGCTACTGAGAATTCGGAAAAACCCTCTAACACTATAAAAAAATAATTTGTATTATTTGTATTCTTAATCCGTGACTACATGGATAAATATAGTACCTAGGGAATAAATAAATTATAAATTGAGATAGTGAAATAAATAAGCATTATAATTTAACATTCATATAATCATAACCAGAGCAGATAAGTAAGGCTACGCATATTTTACTACCACAGATAATTAAAAACACAATTCAAATTAGTATATTCAAAGTAGTATAGGATAATCCGATGTCAGTTCTACAGAATCAATATCAATAGCAATTAGAATAGTTCAATTAATCAAACAGATTTTTATTCAAGAATGTATATTATTATCATTAATTGTATTACTGGTGATATAGTCCGTGGTTTTCAAAGTGAGCGTCGCTACCCCTCTTGTGTCGCGAAGAACTTCGTTATTAATAATGTTCCTAGTATATTTAGTAACTAATTAAAATTATTTATTAATATGTTTTGCACACGATTGTAATGGTAAAATGTAGTGAATAAATATTGTAAATTACAAAAAACATCCTTCGTACGTGCTTACTACATTTTGGCAAATAAATGAATCGGATTGATCCCTCAAAAATCAAGATCAAATCATTAAAAATAAAGATTGTTTTGTTGAAAGTTTTATAATAAGATGTACGACACGCCTCTGCTATTGCCATGAATAAAGGGGGTGGGGGTCACTATATATATCACACCCCAGGGGGCCACGGACAAAAGATTGGCAAACACAGGCACACCACAACGAACAGATTGCAACATAGAAGGCTGCAACATTAGCAATCAGAATAATTAAATGGTAAATGGTATTCTGTCAATATTTTATTTGCATTGATTGATAATTATCTCGTTATGTATCTGTTGACCCAATTGATTTAATAACAATACAATTAATAACATTTTATTAAATGAGTAATGTTATTTAATCGTAATATCTAGTATGCGAGGGAGAGGTTAAAAATACGACCTATTTTATTAAGTACTTGAATTTTATAGTGGCATGCATTATAAAAATTCGAGTAACCGCAATTTTTAATTACATTTTTTTTTAGATTGAGGCAAACTAGCAGACGGATCGGCTGATGGTTTTGTTTAATTACATTACCACTTCCTATGGACAAAACCAGAGGAGTCACAATTGAGATTCTGACATTTCTGACGTGGATGGGAAAAGAAAGTGGAAGAGGAACATGATGAGGGAGAAGGAAAAATAGGGCAGGCTTCTGGACCTCTAACTCACCCAACGAAACACTTCAAGTACAGATATTGTTGCTTTACGTCGATATTCTGTGAGAGTACAGGCAGTACTTCCGAGGACGAGTCGGACCATTCATGCTGAAATCGGCAAGGCCCTTTTACCTGCTAAAACTATTAAAATCTTGCAAAATGCTTATAACATTACTAAATTACATATTAACTATCGTGGAATAAAATTGCAAATGTATACTAAAATTTGGGGGCACATTAGTGCCCCCGCCAAGAAGAGCCCATTTATTTATACTAATATATTTTCTACTTCAAGTAAGTAATTCTTGCTTCAGTTGGAGGAATAAACAGCAGCATTTGTGTATCTTTGAGAAAATTATAAGGAAATCTGCACCATTCACCTGTAATGAGCATTCTCGTGAATGTTACAAAAGTGAAAAACAAAAGAGTGTGTTTTAGCAAACATTCTGACGAGCGTTCCGGCGAGCCTTCTTGCGAATGGACAGCAAAGGACCATGGGCGGCATCGTCCCCACCCATCAACAGAAATGAAATGTAGCTCAATCGACACATCTTGGCAAGATGATATTTTTTTACTATGGCGACGTTGCCCAAATGCATGGGGTTGTCATAGTAATTAACGTTTAAACAAATATTTTGTTGACGCATTATTGACGATTAATTGTAAAATACCTACTCATTTATCTATTATAGGAAGTTATGGTACATTCTACCACATTCACAAAACACCATCTAGTCCCAAACTAAGCAGAAGCTTGTAATAAGGGTACTAGATAATGCATAAACATACATATATACTTCTTTTTTTTGTAAATACATACATATTATATATAGAAATACCCAAACCAAGACAAACATCCATGTAAGTACATGCACACAAATGCTTGACTTGAGCGAAAATCGAACCCGCGACCTTCGGCGTACCAGTCGCTTACACTCCCGCGTCGCCAACCGGTCGTCAATATAGTATATAAAAATAGACCAGTAATATTAACACTCTATTACTATTGTTATTTGCCTTTTTTTTTTTTTTTTTGGTTTCGGGTTGGAAAATCCTCATGGAGTCCCTCCGCCCTGGGGGATGGGCGAAGGGGACTGTCAGACTCTTACTGACTAAAAACCAACCCGTGTGCCTCATGTACCCGTGTGTCGGAGGGTCGGGTTTCGCACAAGCATACGTCGCAACCCCCCGACGGGTATCGGCCCGCCTGATGGTCAGGTGGGCCCCGAACAAAACCCCCTTGGCGGCGGATTAAACACCCAGCGGCCGCAGAGGATAGGGCGGACGGCAACGCAACACCGCATCTCCTCTTCCTCTGCAGCCCCACCGCGACGCATCGAATGGTGCGCCTCCATTTGGTCGCGGGAGATAGGGCGCGCGGCAACGCAACACCGACACGACTCTCCTCCCGCGACCGCACCCGACTGCGAGGGACAGACAGAACTGTCCCCCGCACCCGCACCGTTGGACGCATCCTGCGCAGGCCCCGTCAAGCCCACGCGGAGCGTCCCCTCCTGGGGATCCCTCTTAGCTTCACCGCGGATCACCAATCCACGGTTACTGAGCCCCCCACCACGACAAGGTGGAGATCCCACGGGGGGATTGTTATTTGCCTACTATGAGCATTGTAGGAATGAATATTAGAAGACAATGAATTTAAATGATTCATTTATTTATATTCGTTATGTTCTAATTTTTCTTTAGTCTGTACTCTCCCATTGCTGGGCAAAGACCTCCCCCAGATCTTTCCACGCTCTCTTGTCGCCTGCAATCTCAAGCCAACTCTTGTGTTAGGCGTCTAGATCATCTCGCCACCGTTTTCGGGGCCAACCCCGGTGACGACGACCATTTTCTGGCACCCACAGTGTCGAGATTTTCGCCCAACGATCCTCATGTATACAGCTGACATGGCCCGCCCAGTTCTATTTAAGGTTAGTAGACTTTTTCCCACATCTTCAACTTTAGTTTTTTTATTTTCGTTTTATTCGTTTATAATCATTTAAATGTAAGTTTATGATTAAACGTACATTATTTTTATTTTGTATCGTTTCTAAATCATGTTTTGTACTGTAATATAACCATAATGTTAAAATAACTTGCAAGTGTAAAATGAAAATATAGGTTAATGAATAATATTCAATTGTTTTTTTATGGATATATCCCATGGATTTAAGTAAAAAGAAGGATTTTAATCAAATAGTGGATACTTAAGGTACACATTAGCATCAGTTCCATGTGTGTTGGTATATGGGGACGGAGCCCATACATTTTTGCCCATAGTCCTTTGCTTCGAGCTTTTTGCTGATTAGAGCGTTCACCAGAGTGATCGTGAAAATGTTCGTAGTAATGTTCGGCTCCGTTGGTTGTTCAGTTCGACAGAACAAAAAACGGCGAATGCTCGTTGTTTTGTTACAAAAAAATGCCCAGATGTATCAGCACCATAACGCACAATAATATATCTATATCTTCCATGACATATTGATGCAACCGTCTTTTATGTGGATACAATATGTCGAGACAGGTTTCTTTAATATGTCTCGTGAATAAACTCATTGTTCTTCTACACATTTGATATTTTTATACACATGACTATATGTGTGTGGATTGTTTTTATACTGCGCAAAAGGTGTGCATCCCTAGTGCGCAGAGTGTGGGCTAGCAACAACAGCCTTCTGACGATGATAGCGTGCAGGTTTGACTGCTAGTACGTTAGTCACTGCTGTGCAATTGCCTATGGAACTGCGCAGCAATGATGTGTGCGTAGCGTAGTTTTACTAACAAAAATTAGTCTATGGTCACTTGAATAAACTGTATTTATTATTATTATTATATTATAGGACAATACAGGCTAATTAAAAAAAAAATATATATATATATATTATAATAATATCTAGTGTATGGCTAAGTGGTTTAAGTAGCCGTCTAGCAGTTTACCGCGTTATGCTTTTGACCGTCACGAAGGACGACATTTTATTTATTTATTTTATTTTATATCTTTATGCACAAAAATAGTACAAAGGCGAACTTAATGCATGCAATAGCATTATCTACCAGTCAACAAATTGGTAATCCGAGTCTGACTGCACCTTGTGTTCTTTGAAATATTCAAGCAATATAACGTTCATCGCGACACACGATGTAATTTCTAAGTAATAAAAGCCAAAATCTAGCAGATTTTGAATCTCCAACACTTTGTGTGATCCAAGAAATACGAGCGTAGCTCTGGTCATCCTCTGGTCCACTTTGAAATTGTCAACTGTCATCTACTTACTTCAAACTTAGTAACTTGATTCCTAACCAGATGCTTAGTAGTAAATTTATAACATCTCGCTCGCTCTGTAATACTCATATATCGCAAATAAACAATTTGTATTTATGATAATATAGTTTTCTATACCTTTCCACTTTTAAATGCCAGCTTCGCTTTTCATTTGAAAAGTTTTTGTGAAATAATTTTTTTATAAATAAAAAAGCGAAGTTTTCGAAAGGGCGAAGCAATATTATTTCAAAATGTAATAAGTTTAAGGTTTATTCATTTACTGTAATATGTGTCGAGCTAATCAAATTTCTATAACTAGACAATCGTGTCTAACTCAACACATATATCGATATGTGTTGAGTTATGTCAAGATTGATGAAGCCTCTAATTACATTAGGTAATTACAGAGCTATTGTCACCTAAACAGTTTAAAGTACCGTGGTAATTTAATTCTCCCTTGTGTATTAACTTGGCTGTTAGTAGTCAATAATTAATAACATAATTAATTCAAAACATTATAGGTAGTAACACAGTAGATGTCAGAAAATGATAAGCTGTTGGTATTATATTGAGGCATTTCTCGATCTAATACTTTTCTAACTAAAAAGTTGTTACAGAATATTAGCGATAGCCTAGTGGAGAGACCGACAGACCGCTACGCAGAGGGTCCGGGTTCGAATTCACGGCACGCAACAATGACTTTTCGGAGTTATGAGCGTATTAAATTGTTAATTATCGCTCGCTAAACGGTGAAGGAAAACATCGTGAGGAAACCTGCATGTCTGGGAGTTCTCCATAATGTTCTCGAAAGACATGTGAAGTCTGCCGACCCGCACTAGGCCAGCGTGGTGGACTATGGCCTTACCCTTCTCATAGTGAGAAGAGGCCCGTGCCCAGCAGTGGGACGGTTTATATATAGGGATGATGATGATGACAGAATATTTTGTTATAGAAAATTGTGAATTGTATGAGGCTTGTAACCAAGGGTCACCTATTGAATTGAACCTGAGTTATTATAAGGAGCATGTCGCATGTTCCGATAACTCTACGCAGTCTAAACTTAGACGGTGTAGTCCGTATCCTCTACGAAGTGTGACCATATTTGTTAGAACATTTACGCATGAGACTTGTGAAATCTTTAGGTTCATCTAAAGTATGTTAAACTTTATTTAGACTGTGACTATCACCCCGCACTGAAAAGCAGATATAGGAGGTATAAAACGTTATACTTAGATTTTATTTGTTTTTCTATGCCAAATAGGCACCATGGAACACAGTTATTAAATAAAAATTAACATTTGAAATTAAATACGCGACAAAAATATCGTTTAGAAAAATATATTATGCTTGATTATGAAATTCAAACAACCGCCAAATCTGCACCGTAAGCTTAAAGCGAACCCAAGCTCTCAGGGAAACGAGAATAATAATTTTATTTTTGGGAACATGCACGGTTGGCGTAGTGGGTTAAGCGATGGCCTCGCCGCTTGACACTGCTTCGAGTGTCGTGGGTTCGATTCCCACACGGGACGGCACTTTGTGTGATCCATAAATTGTTGTTTCGAGTCTGGGTGTTCATTGTGTCCGTTGGTTGTATATTTGTAAGTCCCCAGCAACACAGGATTTATTGCTAGTGCGGGCGTTGCCTTTTTAAACAAAAAAAAAAACAATTGCTATGTGCATAATGTATTTGTAATACAAAGAATTTCACTGAAATTTTTATATTGTTGTTATCAATCAAATATTACAGTAACAAAACCTTTGTGATTCGGTTGTATTAGTTATTGACAAATACTAGAATACAAATATCGGTAAACAAACATCAAACCACTTTAGATATTATAATGTAATGTTTTTAGTGGCGATTTTCATAAAACTATAATCAGTGGTTAAGGCCGACCGAGAACATAGCAGCAACTCCATTTGAACTCCGTTATAATCTAGCAATTGTGTTGAACTTGTTGCGGTTTATTAACCGGCTATATAGCCGGTTCTATATATCTTCTTCTATATAGAAGAGCAATTAGAAGCATTACGGTCTGTATGTACTACCACACTATCCTTATTTGGCTGGAGAACCAGGTGTTCATCGGTGTGCCAAGCTATGTTTAGCTGTTCGATAAGTTGGTCAAGACGATTGTGCAAATAGCACTTGGATTTTTATGACTTTTCTAAAGCCATTCAGATTTTCACGGTAGATTTTCTGCCATAAAAATAGCATTTCTGCATTTTGACGTCAGTGATTGCATATATTTAGTTTATGTCACAAGAGTAAAATTCTACTTAACTAATAATTTAGCCACTACTATCACTTTCTCCACAGAATATAAGAGTTACTTAAGACGTTTTATTAAGAATGTTCGTGGGAGTAATAAGACAACTATTTGTAAATTATATTCCATTCAGACCTAATCTTACTTCTATTATAAATGCAAAACTCGGAGGATGGATGGATAGATTTTTACTCTTTCACGCTAAAACTAATATATTCACATTTCAAGAACTAGAGCTATACTAAATATAATACGTATAAACGTAGAATTCAACATAAAAGTAAAGAAATTGTAGGGTATTTACAAGGCAGAAAGGTTTAAGAATTCCTCGCCATCACTGGAATAAATAAATATTTACTAATGTATGTTGTATTGAAAGAGCCTTGAACCTTTACCCCAAGAACGGGACGGGACAAATCGAATATCAGTGAAATCATGCGGATAAAATCCCATATTAACCTGTACACCGGTTTGATCTCAGATCAAAGATATCAAAAACATGGCCAGACACCAATCCCAGTAGTAAAGATTGAATTGTAGTAAAATCTGTTTGTAGCCTCCTAAGATGTGACATGAATATTTAATGCAGGTCAAATATTCACAAAATCCGCTTAAAATAATAGTACCTAATAACTTTTGTAAAACCAAAGACGCTTTTTACCCTTTTTAAGCTTTAAAACGGAAGGTTTTTGCTATAAGGCTTTAATAATTCCCTTGGGCTGCTAAAATGTTTCGTGGCACAATTTTCAAGTAAAAGTTTGAAGCTTGTTTTAAGTAACTTTTGCCGAAGGTTTTAAAAACTATAGGATAACATATTATTATTCACTTTTAGCAAATTATAGAGAATTTGCATATTTATATTTTTAGAATGTACTCAATATACATCGTTAGATCAGTTATTATTGTGTCATCCTGATTTACCAAATGAATGATTAAATTACTTTGTTCAACATATTTTTATTTCTCCTTTGCATTATCATACAGTCTTCCGTTGTCCACTGTTAGACATAGACCTCTTCTATTATGCATCACAAAAGCATTGTGAATCAACACTGTGGCCTACGGGTACAAACGTTGCTGGCCAGACGGATTGCTTGGTCGTAGTCTCTTGTCCTAGGAGATATCTCTAAAATCACCAAAGTTTTGTGAATGTAACACCGATGAAAGTAAATTTATATTTTCTTTTCATTCATAAGCCTGTCAATGTGTTGGAACAAAATTAAATATTTATATCGACGTCCCCAGGGAATAAACCCGTATTAGCAAAACTCAAATTTGACAGGAAAAATGATTTAGTGTTTTTGGGGTATATCTCTTCAACAAAATGTAACTATAACAAAATTGTAATATGACGGAAAAGCTAATTTTTACCCGAAAAGTTTACAGTATTTAGTGTAACTATTAAAAATGCACATAATTAGTTATTCACCAAAATACATATTACCGAAAATGGTTTCATACAATTTTAGGTGTATTGATATCTTACGTCATCATCATCAGCCTTTAACAGTCCACTGCTGGACTAGGCCTCTCCTTTGAAAGGAGGAATTGGCCTACTATACCACGCTGGCCAAACGGGTTGGTATAGGGTTTGTATCAAGTTTTCCTTCTCTTACAGTGCTGTTCTCTGCATAATATGCTCCCTCTGTCGGCTCTTACGACACCCATGGGATGATATGGGGTGGTGACATTCCATATTCTTAATCCGTCACCACACGGATATCTTACGATCCCGACTTATTAATATTCTTCCAGTTTTGTTTACTTACCGAATTATTCTTGTAAATTTCTTGAAAATCATGGGCATAATATTGCTTTACAGGATTATTAAACGTGTTTTTTATTACAGGCGAGAGATTGTAATGTTCAGTTACCGACTTGTTATGGTTAATTTTAAATAACCATAAATGGGTAACGTAGTGTAACCCGTATATTAAAGAAAAAAATTGTTAGTCATATTATCGTAACCATTGAAAACCGATTATGTAAAATAAATTTGTCTTCGCTATATTCGAGGGAATAATTAAAGAAAGCTTACAAAGTTTATGAAAATTGTAAATTTTATTGGAAACCAAGTTTTCAAAGAGATCACAAATTACAATCGGTGAAAATATAAAAAAGAGCCAAGTTAAAACATTAATAACTAATCGGTATTATCATTTGCATCATCATTATCATCGCGATCATCACAAATTTCTGCAGAAATTAAAGATTCATAAAATGCGTGGTAATACCGTGGAATCGCTCCACTATTGCACAAGGATAGTAAATCTGTATGCAACGCCTTGCTTATAGGAAGAGGTTGATGATAAGCTTGTGCCAATACAGTGTCTTCTATCGAAGCATCTGTCGTAGGTTTTCGCTCACGTCGTTTGATTTGGAATAAACTTGAAATATTTAATTCAGAATATGCATCATCGTAATCATATTTAAAGAAAACTTTGTCCTGTTGGGATGATGATACATGAATTTTCATTACAGCAGACCAGCGCATCGCTTTTCCATCTATATCGCGACGCAAACTCAAAGGATTTACCAATTGTTTAATGTCTAAAATATCTGTTTGCTCCAATTCTTACAAAATATATTTTTCTACCGAAACTTTGGAGTTTAGAATTATTATACATTTGATCAGGTGTGTAAATAGACTTATTTCTCATGTTCCTTCTAATACAGGCATACATTGAGTCGCCCTCGTTTTGGCTATGTCCAGTCTCAAAAAATCTGTGGGTTATAGACAAATTTAAAGATTATAAATTTAAATTTAACGGAACCACGACAGCAAATTGGACTGCTAGTAACCTACAGGTAGCTGCTGTTGAATTTTCACGCCTATTTTGAAGTAACATAACATGTTTAATGGCTTAACAATTAATCAACAAAGAAATATCGCATTTCAGTTTGGCAATAGGCTCGCCTACTGTTAATAATAGTACCCCTCTGGGGCCGTCGGTATCTCACCATGAGACTAACGCAAACTCGGAGGGCAGAGTAATAGCTTTCAAACATCACCTTCATCTTGTGATATAAACAAAAAATGTATTACAAGAAGAAAAGAAAGCTTACAAACCGCAGGGCAGCTTTGTGGCGAGCTGAATGTGTATAGCGACACTGCGGTCCCGAATGCTTCAGAGGGTCGGTTAGGGCCTCGTCTCCGGCTTGCCTTTGTTGGCTGGTTGGAGTGGATTTTCAAGAGCGCCCGTAAGACTCTCAACTCTGGCTTGCCTTGGTCGGCCGGTCTGAGGGAAGCCGCAAGATTTATTAGCTTGGGGGTGGAAGTGTCATGGTTAAGGGCGTAACTACAGGGAAACACGCTCCGGGTCTCTGTTGTCACTAGACCAGCGAAACCAGTGCCACAACGCTCGACACCCTTAGCCACTAGCACCGGTGTTGCCCTCTGGCTGCCTCTATGGCAGAGTTTGTTTGCTTTGGGCGGCTGTTTAGAGAGGGCCCATCCAGTGAGTTAGCGAGTCACCACCTGCTGCTATAGGAGTATCACTGGCAGGTGCCGTTTGTTATCCATAGTACCATTATTTTCAGTCCATTAAACATCCAACCCCATAATCCATTTAAATTAGGCTCCACATCATCACAATAGTCCTACATGTTCTACGGCTAGTCCGTAGCTGTACTCAGTAGTGCAGTTGTGGAGGCTCCGCGGCATGTGTCCCATCCCATTTTAGATTAAAAATCTCTACGGGCCTCTGCACGTTGGATCCATATCCCCGTGTAAGCCTCCCAAAGGACCGGTTATTCTTCTGACACCAAAGTTAGAAGAATAGCCGTGATAATAGAGAAACATAATAGGAGAGTAACTGCCCTATGTAAAACTCAACTGATGGGCAAGCACCTAATAAAGGCATTGAATACTTACGCAATTCCTATTTTAACATATTCTTTTGGTTTACTAAAATGGAAGAAAACTGATATACAGCAAATAGAGAGAATGACTCGTACTACACTCACCAAATATAATAATCTGCACCCTAAATCTGCTATAGAGAGGCTATCCATCAAACGTCAAAACGGAGGGAGAGGCCTGATAGACATCCACGAACATTGGCAAAAACAAATAAGAAGTTTAAAAACCTTTTTCCACGCTAAGTCTAATACGAGTGAAAGTCACAACGCCATAGTTACAAATGATATCAACTACTCACCACTTAACTTGCACGATCAAACAGAGACACAACACGCTAACATCCATGATACACAAAAGCAAAAACTAGAAGATTGGGAAAAGAAAGTGCTTCATGGCCGGCACCCTCATGATTTAGAGCGACCCACATAGATACAATAGCATCAAATAAATGGCTTAGGATAGGCAATTTATTTCCTGAAACAGAAGGCTTTCTTATTGCAATCCAAGATCAGATTATAAACACAAAAAACTACAGAAAGTATATAATTAAAGATCCCAAAATCACTAATGACAAATGTCGTAAATGCCATAACCAATCGGAAACCATACAACACATAACTGGAGCATGCATACAACTCACACAGACAGATTACACTCATAGACACAACCAGGTAGCAAACATCATACATCAACAACTAGCACTCAATCATAAACTCATAAAAGACACAAAAACTCCTTATTATAACAATTATTGTGTGCACAATAATCTGTCGCAGTTTATTTCCGTGTTTAGAAAGAGATGCACTGACTATCACCGACGCCGCATATTAGTATTAGTGTGCGTAATGTGTATTACATGTAGAAACGCGTTCTTGAGCCGCCGAGCGCGAGCAAGTTACCGCCAATATGTATAGTAGGTATAAATTTATGTCCCGGATGATAACTGTAATAATGAATTACCGAAAATCTTTGCCACAAAATTTACGATAGTAAACCTGTAATGGTGTTAACCAGCAATTTTGCTGAAATATTTTCCAGTATTATTACTTTACCGAAATGAAGCCGCAAAACTTAATTTGTAAAAATTTATTACGTTATTTTTCTAGTAAATAAAAAATTAAAAATTTCCAAAGAACAAAAGTGTTATAAGGAAAAGCATTGAAAATTACAGCAGAAAAAAATTGTAAAAAATTGCATAGGTGTATCCCGGCCCTCTAGATACCGTAAATGGTATAACAATAAAAAGTAAGTATTAGTATAGTACAGGTTTATTCCTTGGGGGCGTCGATATGTATTAGGAGCGTCGATCTGTTACTCAAAAAATAACGTCAAATGATCCTCTAAACATACGAGTATAAAGCTTACGTCAGTATATTAAGTAAAAATACACAGCAAACATTCAAGCAAATCTAAAGTGCATAACTAATTAAATATTTCAAGACAACAACTTATTAATTGCCTAAAGAAGATAACCTTACACTTCATCATTTCAAACTTCGTAATTACTCGTTGAACAAATCTTTCTAACATAAATCACGGCAAGTAAAAATTAAATTAAAGGCCAAAGCTCCCATATTCTTCATTCAATTAACCACTCGACGCTTCTTAAATTTTACTTGATAACCACTTTACCCTTTTAATAAAAACTTAATCACTGTCCACGAAAATTATTTAGGGCGAAAAATCCGAGCGCCATTCTAATTTATTTAAATGTTTCCAAAATTTCGAGATTTCAATGGCTCTATAAGGAAAAGTTTTTAAGTAGTTTTACTCAAGGACTTTAATACGTCCTTAGCGAACTGAAGATAATTACTGCTAGCCTTATAATTTATGTAGTTAAAGGCCTCTAGTTATTCGTCAACTGGCGCGTGTAAAAGTCACGCGTGCGCGCGAGTTGGCACCTTCTGGTTTTACCTATTTTTTTGTCGTCAACTCGCTCGATCCAAAAATCTGATGTATCGATGTACAGTCAGCTACAAAAACGTCTTAAAGAATGTAATATAGATCCAGTTTAGATGTATAAGAAATTATATGTTAGAGGAAGTTTAAAAGTGGCACCATTGATAGAAAGTTGAAAGTGAATCGTTTGGCTTGGTTTGGACACGCTATGAGAAGAGAAGAAACGCATGAGGGTAAGAAAGTAATGAGTATGAATGTTGATGGATGCAAAAGTCTCTTTGGAAGGCCAAAGAAAAGATGGATGAAGTGTTTGAGAGAGGATATGAAAAAAGGTGTAATTGACAAGATAATGAGTAACAGAAAAGTATGGAAGGTGAAGACATACTGCGCCAACCCCAAATAAATTGGGAAAAGGGTGGGAGGATGATAGTACGACTAAATTTAAAATAAAACAAATATAGTTTTATTAAATTTTAAATATCTTAATATATAAAATCCTTGCTTTACTGATTGACTGACAGACACGCTACAGCCGAAATTATTGCGCGCAGGAAGCTGAAATTTGGCACGTATGTTCCTTGGGGACCGTAGGGGTGCACTTAGATGGGATTTCCCGAAATTCCCACGGGATCGGCCAAAACGGGTAATTTAAAAAAAATGCAGGCGTGGCTGCTGGCGTCCTCTAGTTTCATATAAATCAACATGGCACTAATGTCAAACTGTTTATGTATAACTAATAATTATCAACAATATCACAAATCATCATATCACAATAAGTCAAAAATATGGCTTAATAAATATTTTGTAAATTGTCTAAAACAAATAAAAACAGTTAACAATATCACAATTTGCCAGTGAAGCATTTTGCTTATTATTATCTATGTATATTATTTAAAACCAAAATGTGAAAATAAAAAGGTAAGTGTAAAAAACTTTAAAAAAACGTATGTGAGTGACAACAAGTATAATTTGATTAATAATCTCATCAGTCTTAGGAGCAATAGAAATCACAGATTAGGGTTTGTAGTAAATAATTTTCATAACAAACAGTACCTACTATAAAAAATAACTATTTCTCATCAGTCTTAGTAGCTATAAAAAATCAAAGATTAGGGTTTGTTGTAAATAATTTTTATAACAATTAGTACTATCTAAAATAATTATTTTTCAACATTCTTAAGAGCTCTAAAAAAATCACAGATTAGGGTTTGTTGTATATATTTTTTATAACAATTAGTACTATCTAAAATAATTATTTTCAACATTCTTAGGAGCTCTAAAAAAATCACAAATTAGGGTTTGTTGTAAATATTTTTTATATCAAACAGTACTAGTTATAAAAAATAATTATTTCTCATCAGTCTTAAGAGCTATAAAAATCACAGATTAGGGTTTGTAATAAATATTTTTTATAACAAACAGTATGTACTATCTACTTAATATATAAAAATCACAAGATTAGAAGTTCGATGCATAAATCAATACTTATAACTCCGTGGATAAATTCGTTAATGGTGAAGTTAATGTGTTCATCAATTGCGCGGGTTTCTTTTAATTTTGCAGTTATATTAGACCCTTTTAAATATAATGTTAGATAGTAATTATCTTCATTTTGTAAGATGGTCAAAAAATGTGCTATACTTTAAGGTTTACAATTTTTTTTTTACAATATAATGCCAGCTCTTGACCATGTTTGTAGTGCGGTGGTGCATATTATTGCAAGACCATTTGTCGGCAAAAAATGAACTCTTATCTAACCAAGTCTCTACAAAATAATCATTGAATTTACAAATATTTTTGGCAATCGGACTCTGAGACATAATATATAACCAACCACTCTCAACAGCTTCTTTGGGCGAATGTGCCAAAACAATACACCTCTTTATATGTTTCCTACACAGAGCAGATTTTGTTAGTCCTATTTCATCAGCTTTTCGCCACAAGCTTCGTGAGAAATGGAAGAAACAGCCGCTGATTTTTGTTTCGGAGAATATACCTTTAACTGCCAACATTGCAGCCTTCTCGAAGTCAAGTATAACTATTTTAGGATCAAACTGCGGAATTTGACTTTTTATAAGGCGAAACAAAATTTCGTACGTTACTCTTGTTTTGTTAGGCAACAACGCATATATGACAGGTATAATATTGTTATGAGTTTTACGACTTCCTAAATCTACATGTAAGGTGTACAACTGCTGAAAACGGTTTAAACAAAATTTAAAAGTACCATCGCACAGGACTATCAAATTAGGATTTGCTAAAATTGTTTTGCAGTGTTCATTCGCAAATACTTATATTCTATTGAGAAATAATAAAATTCCTACCGCCAATATTCTTAATACGTCGTCTTACCCGAATCAGCCAGCGCAGGTGAAGCTGCGGTCAATAGTTAGCTATTTATAGTTCTTGGTTTCAATCCGTTTTTATTTGACTGTACTTTATATGTGCGAGCGAGTTGACGACAAAAAAAAAGGTAAAACCAGAAGGTGCCAACTCGCGCGCACGCGCGAGTTTTACACGCGCCAGTTGACGAATAACTCATTTTGTGTTGTCTAGCCAATAAAATGTTAATTTATCTCAGAGCAAATAAAAATGAAGGCACAGTTACGACTAAGGCATTTTACTATACACAATTTTTGTGGTAAATAGGTGTAATGGAAAACCGGTCACGCATGTTCTAAGTCTCAAAAGGACGGTATCCTTTGGCCTTTTCCTAACCGGAACTGAAGTTCCTCGGAATCCAACCTAATTTATCAGAAGGAAAAGCGTGACCAATGCAAAGTCAGCCAGTCGACGCTTAGGGATATACGAATATATTTCATCAGATATAATTGAGTGCTGAGCCAAAATGCCGTTCGTGTTGACATTTCCGTTATTATTTATACCTTCCTTCCTTATCTGCGTCGTTTAATAATGTTTATCTTATTAAATTTCCTCTTAGCCGACCATTTCAAGTATAGCCGTGGCAAGATATGGGCATTAGTGGGTAGTGATTGCGTTGCTGCGGTACTTTTGTTCCACAGTTTAAACTGTTTGTCTTGCGTACTGAGAAATGTTTTATTTCTCGCTTCCCTCTTAATTAGTGGGTATTAGTGGTCGGGTTCGCTAATTAAACCAAGCGTGTAATGGTCACAATTAAAAGGGAGCTACTGTGAAGGGCTCTAAGTCGTTTATTGTTGGAAGGTAGAAACCTTGCGGGGGTGTTCGGTAAATATTGTGTGTTTATCTGTAAACATAATTTATTTGCGGAGGCACCGTTGCGAAACGTTCTCAATGTACGAACGAATGACATCTTTACCGTCAGAGAAACGTTTTGCTTATTTCTGTAACGTTTTGAGATTTTTATTTTACCTTTCATTTCTTTAATTCATTTCGTTTGATGGTAAAAATTTTACTTCACAATTTTCTGTACGTCGGACATTTTGAGATAGTGAAGGCTATTTTCGTGCTTAGGTCACAGACAAATAAATTCAAAGGTCATCTTTTGTTTCACTGTTCTAAATTGGAATTGTCGTGTCTTCAAATGGTATAATCAAGGACATGATTTGCCATCACAGAGTACCTTTGTGTATAGGAGGATAGAGACGTCACTCAAGCTATTAGCGCTACCTGGCGGTCGTTTTAAGCATTTTTTAACCATCGTACTTATGGATATTATTAGATAAATTTATTTTATTATGGTTCAATAACATATACATCCCTAAGTGAAAACCATGGTTTTCGCTTATGGATGTACATGCTACTGAACCATTTAATTCTCACCAGATGTGTAACTGCGTACCTACTGTACAATTAAATAAAATATAACATTGATTTAATAGCACTCTTTATTTTTCAAACGTTTTTTACAATATTCATAAAATTTTTGTTGTATCTGAGATTTTTGATCATAGTCAATTCTGGACCCAGTCAAAACTTATTGATGACTTTACACCAAGTAAAAATAAATAAGTTGGTGCATATTTCTTCAAAATTGTTGAGATTTTTTGCTTCAAGATGCGCGAGTTCCTAATGCAGTCCTTCCGCGTGACTCCACTCATCCAGCGCAGCATATTCATCTCATTGACACGCAGGCTGTGCGATACAATCGCTAGCAGCTATAATTCGGCTAAAAACCTGTGTTGCACATTTTACATTCATGTTTGATATTTTCTTTGGATTCACATGATATATTACTTTAGGCATTAAGCCAAGTCCTTGATATGCAGGATTTTCACTTTACAGAAGCATAATATGTTTCCTTTTGCTAAATTTTCTTGCCATCAAAAATTATTTGATCAAATATGTTGTCATTCAAGCCGGGTTTAAGGGACGCTGTTCGAATAATTCGGCTAAGTGTTTTTAGTGATGGTAATACAAAAACCTTTCTGAGCCATCAATACGCTCTTGGACCCTATTTCTAATAGGTCACAATTTTCTCGCCTTTTTTAAACTGTCTGCCTATTTTTCATTTACCAATCTTCCTGATACTGTAGCATGGTGAAAATCATTGCAGGGGATGTATACATTCAGTGTCTTTAAAAGAAATGTGCTTTCTCATAGCTTTAACCATCATCATCATCCTCCTAGTTTTCAGCCTCGGGTCCGCTTACTACTCTAACCGGATTTAGCTGAATATGAGTTTTTTCACAGAGCGACTGCCTGTCTGACCTCCGCAACACAAAGGGTTAAGATCAGTTAAATGACTTATAAAAGTGGCTTTAGTTACTTACACATTTTATTACAGTTTCAAACACAACATTTTCTTGTGGGCATTGCTGTGAATGTTGCTGAATTCCAACGGAATGCAAAATTTCTCGAGTAAGATGGGTACCTAGGCGAAGAGTGCGGGAATCAGAGTCCAATATGTTGCCACAGTAGTTGATGAAAGAAGGATCGTCAGAATCACAAGCTGGGTCGTCGTAAAAAGTTCACAAGAAATAAGAAACATATCCATTCACACAAAAGAAAATAACGGAGATTTTTAAGTTTTCAAAAAGCTTTTATGTCAAATTTGACATACATGTTTGACAATGGACAATGTAGTATTACTTTACTCTATGGTTTGATAGCTCCTCACCGTTTGAAAATCAGGAAATTAAGAAACATTAACATTTAAATGTTGTTTTCAAAATAAAAATTGTTGTTTAAAGATATTTTATGGAGAAAAATTTATGATTATTTTTGGAATTAGAAATAAATATAATAAGAATAATAAAACGTGAGAATAAGTGATTATGTAAAAAAGTGAGTTCTACTGTCATCTAGCGCTCATTTTATGTAAATAAATGAGGTTCTATTCAACTTTGTTCTAAGCTATAAAACCATGTTTGCCATATCTTGGATGTAATTTGGTTGCGTTGCATTGTTTTTAATATTTTTTAAATAATATAGAACATTTATACAATATAAGGATGTTGGTTGCTGTTCGGTATCATTAAGTCGGTTTCATAATGTTGTCTTTAGGTCCTGATTGCCAGTATGTGTAAAGAGGTACTTACTACAGTACTCTAGTTACTATAGCTCGCACTTATTTTCATCATGTCAGAAGGACTCGAGCATAATACATATTTTTAGCGGCCGCAAAAAGCAATCCGTCGCCTAATATGTGTACGTTAAGTAGTAAGATCTAATATGAGGACACCTCCATGTCTGAGAGAACAACATACGAGTATAACAACTTAACTACATACCCATACTCAACATACGAGCATAGGTATGAGTTTCAATTCCGTAACATAGGTTATCCACAATTATGTTCTCGAAAAACATGTGAATTCTGCTAACCCGCTCCTGGCCTGCGTGGAGAGCTATATACTAAACCTTCTCATGGTTAGAAGAGGCCCGTACTCAGCTGTTTGTACAAAATGCTGATGATGACTAACTATTGAATAATAGTTAGTGGAGCGGACAATAGCGGAGGCCAGGATATGGATATCATTAAAAATATGTGTGATTACTAAACAATAAATAAATAACTTTAATTGTTATAAATATCTTCCGACCACTGTGTGCCATATGAATTGTAAATAATTGCATATCTGACATAAAAACTGTTTACTGTCGACGAGGTAATAAACCTAGTCCATTTGTGTCCTAACCAATCAATGCGATATATCATAACAATAAATAACTGCGTTTATCCGTATTAACAGGTACTAACATTTTACTACACAATTATAAATGCGCAAATCTATCGATTATGCCTGTACTGCTAAGCCACAGAGACGATTTAAATCAAATTTAGCAAAGACATAAATGAAATCATGATTTTCTTACAGACTTATACCCGAAATCTAAGGGGCTGCAACAAGAGATGAAAGTTTTTATGACATTTGGCACACACTCACACTTAATCCAGTCTTACGAATATATGAATTACGTCCTTTTTAACGTGGGACGTAAAATTAACATGGTGAAACGTGGATGTAATATTACGCCCCTGCCTACCCCTTTGGTAGCACGGACTGTTTCCGCAACTCCACGTCCTGGCGTGCATTTTGTGCGGGTGGAATTGGTGTTGTCATTCGAGCCACCCCAGTTCTTCGAGGAAGGCCAGCAGACTCTTGATGTGGCCTACTGCTTCCCTCAGGGTGCTGTGTCTGGTCAGGTACTGCTGCCTATACTGTGAGACCTCAGGGCAATTGAGGAGCAGGTGGGCTGCCGTCTCGTCTGCTGCCATACAGGCTCTGCACTGCAGGCTGTCGGTTTTTTAAAGTATCCTGTGTAGGCGGCCGTGACTGTTTGCAGTTGTTGTTTGGACAGCCGGAGGACTTGTTTAGCTATCTTACCGTCTGCTGCCGGAGTAACCTCCTTGGCTGCCTACATGTTGCAATACCAATCCAGGACTGGTTGTGCTGGGTCCTGGTTCTGTTTCTTACCAGGTTGCGATAAAAACCAGAAGGGAGCGGAATAATGAGGCCCTTCTTCTGGTAAGTACGTCGGCTGCGTCATTCCCTCTCGAGCCATTGTGGCCCTTGATCCATTGCAGTGTTAGTTTGTTAAGTTTACCTACCTCTGTTAGTTTCTGGTGGCATTCAAGTGTGAGTACCAAGGTGATAGTATGGCTTTTGAGGGCTGAGAGGATCCTAATGGATCGTTCCCTTACCGCCTACCCCTTTGAGGATACACGTGTGAGTCTATAAAAAGATTACAAATGTAATGTACGCTCTTCTCTTTTCTCTTCGCCTTTTAATTTGGTATCCCTAAAATTCTTATCGACATAACATCCAAGCAAAATGACGATCATAATCAGTAAGATTATATAACTAAACCATTCAAACGCAAATGATATCTAAAGGCAGTCGTAAGTCGTTACTTATAATTTATTACAGAATTATTGCCTTACCAGTTTCCGCTCGAGACCACATCATGTAATGTATAGGAATATACACATTATAAACACCAAAGTGTGTTTGTTTATTTGTCCTTCTCGCAGATCGCAACAGAGAAATGTTAAAGTATACGTTTTGTGTGTCAAGATTTAGTAAGATTTTAAGATTTAATTTTTTTATTTTAATAAGTTAGCAAGGTCGAAAGTAACATAGGCTAATGTTTACCACGCTAAACGAGTTTGTGTGTACCTATTGTCCGTGTAGTGACGGATTAAGAATACAAACTGTCATTACCTCTTTTTAGTCTGTGACTATCGTTAAAGTTGACTAAGAAAAATACACAAAGCAAATAGTATCCTTGGCAAGAGACGATAGATTCAACACCAGATCCTACATCAACTCGTTTGGCCAGCATTGTATACACCAAATCCTTGTATTGGCTCACAAGCTTCTGTATCGCATATTAGTCGGCTCTTATTATGAATTTATTCCCACGCGGCTGGAGCCGCAAACAAAGTCTAGTATTGTAGAAATGTCTGAAAGCAAATACAACTGTGAATTTAATTAAATAAAGCAACGTGACGTTGATACACAAACTAGCATCCAAAATGAGGTTGTCTTCATCAATCATTGTGGATCTTAGCTGTTTGCGAAGTTTTAATCACAGTAATTGCCACTAATATTTGGGTATTAAGGCGTCTGTAGCTTAGCCTAAATGTTGGAGATTTCGTTTTATACGGTTTAGTGTTATTATATATAAACTATTTCTGGTACACTAAGGTATTTTCATCACAACATGTCTAGATTCTACAACTGTATTTGAACTATATAGGAATTTTTTGTACACAAAAAACGAGTAAGAAAGCGGGTAGACCGTTTTACTTGCTCTTAACATTCATCCAGCCACAAAACCCTCAGTTCATATGTGAGCATGGCGCTTGCAACAGTGCCGATATATCGGTTACTCCAAACAAAGGTACGTGCTATATATCCCGAAAGACAAAATAACTAGATTTTGCAAAATATCTAAGACTTGTGCGTGAATTTTGAAGACTTCATTTTGTATGGTTTAAATTACTATGATTAGTGTTCTCAAGAAAAATCTTATTTTTACCACTGCTCATTCGAAACTTAGCTAACTTAGCTTGACATCATCGAACCATGTCCTGGGAGGGATATAATGGTCTTTTAAAATTTGTTTACTTTACAGTATCTTCGGCGAGAGTCTCATCATCGTCCAAGTTTTATCCGGGTTGCACCCGAGACTTTTTCGTCTTAGAGTCGTTCGTTCTTCATCTTTTTTTTATATATACTCACGCCTGTATCCCCGAAGGGCTAACCCTTCGGGGATACAGGCGTGAGTATATGTAACAAAAGAAGAAAAACGAACGACTACATGTGGGTGTAATATTACACCTCTGCCTATGCAGAGGTGTAATATTACACCCACATTTCACCATGAATTTTTAGGTCCCACGTAATAGGGGGCGAGCCTTTTGCCGTACCGGGCACATTACCAGACTCCGTGCTGCTACTGAGAATTTCCTAACGGAAAAACCCAATAACACTTTGCCCAACCCAGGAATCGAACCCAAGATCGCCCAATCCCAAGCGCACATTTATGCCGCGAAACTAACGAGGCGGTCATATATTATGTGATAAATAAATATTAAATAATAGTGCGTGTGTGTGATTGTGTACTCATAGTCATGAACCTACTAAGTACGTGCCTATTAATCAACTCTTAAATCACACACAAACATTTATATTAAAGAATTTATTTTCTGCAATCCTAGTTATGGTCGTCTTGTCTTCGAGTTTTACCAAAAAGGTTTGCAAACAAACAGGTCATTTATTTTTATGTTATCACTTGACAGAAGTAGATTGGGTCTGTCTATTCGTATTTAGTTTTAGTATGTCGGCACTTCCGTTTCGATTGCTTGAAATTAACTTGGAATGTATTTACTTGGTGTAAGTTTTAAGTATTTTCTTTAGAAAATGACATAATAAAGAGCAGTAGGTAAAGTGTCTTGTTTCAGTGTTAATGCAATAAGATGAAACTTTTGCTTTAAAAGTTATGCTGAATGTGTGTAACACTGACTCTATTACTATTTTTCCATGTTTCTTAAATAAGAATGAATGAAGTTTTGGCTGATAGAAAAGTAACTTACAATTATTATATTGAATATATATATTTTATAATCAAATAGAAAGTATATCTTTGCAAACAAAGATAAACAATCGGTTAATAAATGAAGAAATTCTGATGTAATAAACATTAAAAGCGACAAAATAGGGGACAATTTTATGTGGAAAGAAAAATTACCGACAATTTTTTTTAAGTTCTTACTGGCAATATTTCGTTCCCGGTTATCAAAACATCAAGACTCTTTACAACTTATAGCTACAATAACTGATTACACAATAAAATATATAATAATTATATGCTTACATAACTGTCAATAAAACACGTTTATTTAATTATTATTTACCTCCTGTTGCCTGGTTGATAATCGATCGGTCACGACTGAATAACCAAAACTATAAACAGGCCTTAAGTGAAACGATGCAATTAATACATTCTTGTAAATAAGGGAGCTGTGGCAAATCAAAAATCATAAGCGGGTGAATCAAACCTGTATAGGTCGCAATACTATTCTGTTGACCATCTTACAGTCCGTGTGGTGACGGATTAAGAATACGGATTGTCACCACCCCATATCATCCCATGGGTGTCGTAAGAGCCAACAGAGGGAGCATATTATGCAGAAAAGAGCACTGTAAGAGAAGGAAAACTTGATACAAACCCTATACCAACCCGTTTGGCCAGTACCCGTAGGCCAATTCCTCGTTTCAAAGGAGAGGCCTAGTCCAGCAGTGGACTGATAAAGGCTGATGATGATGATGATGACCATTTTACTAGTCAAACTAAGCAAACTTTTGTCGGTTCGAACTCTATGCGGGAGTTTAAGTATTGGTTTTCCAATAATTGAAAAATAATAATAGAAAAAAGAAGTGTAGAACACAGTGTTTTTAAGTTTCTGAATTATGGAAACTATAACAACGACAGACAACATACATATTTATATGCAACAGAAAACAATTTTACATGTGGAAGAGCCATGCTTTTTTTTATGTGTCGGGTTGGAAAATCCTCATGGAGTTCCTCCGCCCTGGGGGGAAGGACGAAGGGGACTGTCAGACTCTTACTGACTAAAAACCAACCCGTGCTCCTCGTGTACCCATGTGTTGGAGGGTAGGGTTTCACCGAAGCATTCCTCGCTACCCCCCGACGGGTATTGGCCCGCCAGATGGTCAGGCGGGCCCCAAACGAAACCCCCTTGGCGGCGGATGAAGGTGTTGGGCTCCGCCGCCAAAATACCCAGCGGCTGCAGAGGATAGGGAGGACGGCAACACAACACCGCATCTCCTCTTCCTCTGGGACCCCACCGCGACGCAAAAATGGTGCGCCCCCATTTGGTCGCGGGAGATAGAGCGCGCGGCAACGCAACACCGACACGCATCTCCTCCCGCGACCACACCCGACTGCGTGGGACAGACAAAACTGTCCCCCGCATCCGCACTTTGGACGCATCCTACGCAGGCCTCACTCAAGCCCACGTGGAGCGTCCCCTCACGGGATCCCACTTAGCTTCACCGTGGGTGTACCTCAAACCCACGGTAACTGAGCCCCCCCCCACCACGACAAGGTGGAGATGCCACTGGGGGATGGAAGAGCCATGCTGGTTATAGCATAAATAGGCCAGTCCAACGAGGTAACAGTATTCCTACTGTTGCGTTTCGTTCAACAAGTAAGAGTTGATTTTTGCATTTTCTCTACCTTTTTATACAATGTGTGCAATGTAGGGTCGTTGACCGTTTTGTATCAGCTGTGTGGAATTCAAAGCATGTGCAAAAATTGCGGAACTTAAAATCGATATTGTGGCTAAACTACTGCACCGATTTAATAGATTTTTGGTACAAGGCTTCAGAATGTTGTACGCTATGCCTCTGTTCAAAAAGTGCCCCTATGGTAGCGCCACCCTGTATAAGCAACTTAAATCGTAAACAAGAACAAAACAAAACAAATATAAAAGCATTAATACACGGTAAACAATTAAAATAATATGTATACAAAATGGCACGAAAAAGTCGCACGCATAGTAAGTGAACTACAAGAGAAATAAAATGTTACGGGTCTCACAAACCAAACCCCCATGACGCCGGGTTAAAAAAGACAAAAGTCCCCCGCGACACAGGATTTAGTCCTAGTGTACTTTACAAACATACAACTAACGGACACAATGAACACCAAGACTCGAAACAACAATTTATGAATCACACAAAGTGTTGTCTCGTGTGGGGATCGAACCCACAACACTCGGCACAGTGTCAAACGGCGAGGTGACCGCTTAAACCACTACGCCAACGGCGCAATCAATCAAAACATCGCTCTCTTGCGACGTGAAAGAAAGAAAAACTATCACACTTTCGCATTTATACTATTGGTATGGTTTACATTTCATATAGTATCATCTTTACGCATTCCTTTGAACAAGGTCGGTTTCCGCAAGTTTTTCAATACGTATATGGAACAGTTACGGCACGTTCACATAAAGCAGCGATAGGCGGCGGCGGCAGCAATGTAGATGTCCATGGCTCGTTTTACTCTGAGGCGTCAGTAGCCGCGGCGGAGTAGAGCGCGACATGTACATCAAAATCGCTGCCGCCCGCTGCTGTTCGTGAATAGGTCCTCTATGATGGCATTCGCTTATCTTTTCTACTTTCGCTAACGCTTGGTAGCCATGGTAACATAAGCAATTCGTTCTTCGTTGACCACGTGACAAATCGAAAGCCTATGTGGTCTATTTTCGTGTTCTATTAGTGGCGAAATTTAGAACTTGTCTAAGATCGACACTTTTGACAGCTTTTAATACAATAGTGGTAATTGTCATATAATTGTATTAAGAGCATTCAAAAGTGTCAAAAGTAGTAGTGATTTGAGAAAGTTTCGTTCTTAGACAACTTCTAAATTTCGTCGCTAGAGTCCCTAGTTACAATCTTAGCATCGTCAATACATTTTTGCACTTAGCGAATAGCGATATCGCTGATCAAATGGTACTTGGCTACAGGCCCAGGGCATTTAAGCAACAAAAACTTGGCAGATTCACGGTACGTTTAACGAAAGTTAGTGAAAAGCAATAATAATGGGAAACCATTGTTGCGAACTCGCAACTCGTGACCGGATTTAAACTTGACTTATACTCGTAAACTGTGGCTGTAAGTTTATACCGCTGTGGTTTATTTATTTACTAGCTTATAACCGCGGCTCCGCATACGGATTAAAGGTAATTTTATAATATAAAATATCAAAGAAATACATATGTACACATTCCTTTTAAGTTCGGGATAATCATGTGGGAGTAAAACCCATATTTTACCCATACAGAAAATAGTAGTTTTATCTAAGATACCCCATATTGTGAGTACCTAGTGAAGATAAAACCTGTTAACATCTTAAGGATATCGATGGCATTACGAGGACTTATATTAAAAATCCTGAATCGTGATATTAGAATTTACATACCCGCACGATTGCTATTGTCAATATCCGTCGTGTTGCGGTCCATCAGACACGATTACCAAGGCTGGTCAGATCCTCCCACTAGCCGACAAAATAAACCACCATACTGAATTTCTCTAAACAACATAATTATTTTTCGAATTTCGATTAATCAGCATATATCTGAGACAATGAGAGCCTGTAATAACCCTAATATACAAATTATAGTTTCATAAATTAGAACATTCTCTACAACAAAGATCAAAATATAAGCTCAGATTAATTACTGGCCACGAACGTTCTCAAAAATAGCCGTCAAAGAAATATGGTGGCAATAAAAAACAAAGAATTTAATCAACCCTAGTGGTACTTATAGCAAAATAATAAAAATATCAAATGGTATTGAGAGGAAAGGGATCGTTATAAATCAGCATTTTCCGATTAATAAATTAGACAGAAATTCGTAGATTTATACCGTTAAAAGGTATGAGCTTAGAAGTGGTATGCTTTCATCGAATATGCCTATTTCCTTTTAATCCCTTTCGGAGCCATATGGATAGTTAACACATGAGAAAGTTACGCGTGATGAACAAAAAGAGTATTTTTAACCCATGAGAAGGCGCGCCCTAAAAAGTTACACGAGCAGGCGCGCGTGAGCTAAACTCTCACGCTACTTCAAATGACGTTTTCTTTGAGATCAATTATATTTTTAATATGACTTAAAATAATTTGATAAAACTAATTAATATAATTATAAACAAGAAGTGAAAATTAAAAATCTTAAAAATTAAAATTTAGAAGGCGTCATGAAACTCATCCACATCGCAGTCAATTGGAAGCGTGCCCAGAAGACTGCTAGCTTAAACTATATCTCCAATTGTTAATTGTTTTATGGAAATAAATATTTGTTCATACCTTTTTAATATAAATTTGCATGTTTTAATAAATTAAAAGTCTTTACTTATTTAAATCAGGTGTTTTATTAATAGTTAATAAAATAAAAGGCAGTCTTATGCGCAAACTAAAAAAATATTGCACTTTGGGCTTAATATTTGGCTAACTTTACATAAAAAATATATAAAAAACAAAATCACAATAGAAATGGAATACTTTTATATTATATGATATCTTGAGTTATGAGTCTTTCATAATACATATTATGGCACGTAAAAGTAACATGCTCAGGGCACACTGATATACTGCACAAAATACATGCTTTTTTTAACGCATTTTTCTAATGTAGGGAGCATATAGGAAGTGTGGGATTTTGCGCAACTGGCATTTTGCAAGTGTGGTATTGTACGCCTAATCCTACTGGTATCTACTAGTGATACAACAATTGGTTTGCCTAGCATATTCCTATGCATATTTTGATTCTGTAATGCTCTTTCTTAGGTGTTTGCTCAGATAAGACCGCGCAAGTTTTATATTTTAAGCCACTATATATTTTCCCTGAACATGTTACAGAGTTACGGCCATGCAAAAAGAAAATACTCCTATTGAGATCTTTCATGGATATATAAAATTCTTGCGTTACTGACTGACTGACAGACAAGCTACAGCCAAATACGGGACGCAAGAAGCTGAAACTGAGCATGTATGTTCCTTGGTAACTATAGGGGTGTCCTAAGAAGGGATTTCCCGAAACTCCCACGGGATCTGGCAGAAACAGTTAATATGCGGGCGTAGCTGCGGGCAGCCTCTAGTCTGATATAGGTCTCAAGATGTTACAACACATGGGGCAAAACCAGCCATTTTCCTTTGAGACGCATACCGATCACCCATTGTAGACCTTGTTTAATGTACGAATCAAATAAAATATGAAAATAATATAACCATTAAGTTAATCAATAACTGCGCACAATAACTACGAAAAAATAATCAAATCAATTTCATTATTAAGAAAAACAGGAACGGGCGCGCGATGAGCAAAATGCCGCGCTTCACGATGCACCTCACACAAACCCATCACCACGCAGTCATGGGGGCACTGAGCAGCACGTCAGGGGAGAGGAGATGAAATTCTAAGTAGATACTGTGAAGCTTGTAGTGACACAGTATAGCTAAAGTTGAAATTTACAGCAAAGAATTTATGCGTGAGAAAAATGCTCATAGCGCGCCTTCTCACGGGTTAATTTGGCAAAGCAAAACATCTGGAGGAAGATGTATAATATCTGTAGAAATACAATATAAAAACAAGGGTTTTATATATAATTATACAGATATTATATTATTGTTTGTTACTGACTGACAGACAGACAACGCACAGCCAAAACTGTTGGGCGTAAGAACCTGAAATTTGGTACGTATATTCCTTGAAGGGATTTCTTAAGATTTCCACAGTATTGGGGACAAATTATTAAATAAAAAACAATTGCAGGTGCAGCTGCGGGCAACCTCTAGTTTCATATATTCATCAATTCATTTGAAAACCTTATACCTATTAATTTTTTTTAGCTTTTTCTACTAAAGAGAACAAATTTTACACATACATACATACATAGTCTCACGCCTATAACCCCGAAGAGGTAGGCAGAGGTGTATTTCTACACCCACTTTTCGCCAGATATACTTTAGTCCCACGTAATAAGGGGCGAGCCTATTGCCGTACCGGGCACATTTCCAGACTCCGTGCTGCTACTGAGAATTTCGTGACAGAAAAACCCAATAACACTGTCCCGACCCAGGAATCGAACCCGGGACCTCCCGATCCCACGCGCACATTCATGCCGCGAGACCAACGAGGCAGTCGTATAGGGTTTGATGTCGAGTTTTCCGTCTCTACGCAAAGATGGTATTTGCATCGTGTTATCCCTTAGTCGCCTCTTACGACACCCACGGAAAGATAGGGGGTGGTGACACTTGTATTCTATGCGCTCAACCACACGGCGTGTTTGAGAACAAATTTTATACACGATTAAGCTCGTTTTGCACGTTTACAAATATTACTAAAGAGTCATTTATAATCCATATCACTGCCAAACTTTAATAAAATCAAATACAAACGACATATTTCAGCAACATATACGCATCAGTCGTCCCTCATATTTTCTGGCGCAACTTGAACGGATACATTAAGCGTTCGTCGCGTTAATTAAGCTGTGTTTGCTAACAATGATCGATGGCGCTGTTGTCTGCGTAAATGTCTATATATATACTCACTGTATTATATGATGACATGTTTTAACTACATACTTCCAGTTTCGTCCTTATTTGTAAATTAAGACGATATATTTGGAATTTCGTGTCAAAATTGATTTATGTATAGCTACTCCAAGATCGGTCTGTGTGAAGAAATTTGAGGGAGGCCTATGTCCAGCAGTGGACGTCTTTAGGCCGACATGATGGTGATTGCTACTTTCTTTGTAAAGATCTCATAGTTAGTGCTGTCTGCTCTTCAACTGGCTGATAAGCTGCAGGTTACTGGAAGAAAATAAAGAGGGGTGAAACAGGTATTAGACATGGCGATAATAAGTGGTTAGACCTCAGTCTGGAAAGGTGCTGACTACGCGAAACGTAACAGCAGATCTGATAGACTAGTATAACAGATTTCACACTCACATACACATGGCTTAAGAGATCAATACCTCCTATGCTACCGTACCGAAACCTAAAGATTTGATTCCCTCTGGATACTGAAAACAAGTGCAACATTTGGGTACAGGTTATTCTGTAACTATTGACTAATATGGTTTTTTTACCCAGCATACAAAATAATACGATCCCATTCCCTAACTTTTAGTTCGATTATTGACAGTAAAGTAGATTTTTAATGGATTGATTTTGTGTATTTTCAAACGTTCATGCATTCAGAAAATCTTATATTGTTTGGATTTCAAACTCTTCTATAGCTAGAGATGCAAACTTCTGAAGAATTATTCACTATAATGTCAGGTTAGCTGAGTTAGGTCGGCGAATTGAATTTTCCTGTATTCAGCCAGTTGGCCTTTACAACGGATCTACTATCGGAAGCCTGACGGTAGTGGCGTAGTGTCAGTAGGATAATATAACTGGCGAATAAACCGGTTTGTAAAATGTACTACAAGTTTGTGTAGTAGCGCTATATTTTGAAAGCTTGTGTAAGTTACTGGGTTGTGACGTTTTAGTAAACTTGTTCAAGGTATTGCTCTTACTATTTCTAACTTATAATAATGTACTTTGGTATAATAAGAGGCAAATGAGAACAAAAATTGGCTAATGATAAGCAATTACCACCCCGCCACCTATGGATACCGCAACACCAGAGCAATCACAAGTGCGTTGTCGGCCTAAACTTTTAACGTGTATATTTTATGCTTCTGAGAATACAGACAGAGATTGTTTTGTATGAATTTTTTTCTAAGGAGCTCTTGGTAATGTCTCTTTGTACCGACTAACCTAGAAGATGATGGCGGGACAAGCCTGACTCTTTTAACAAGGACTGAAAACAAAACAGATGGAAAAAGAGTGGCAAGGCATTTTACTTGTGGTAGAACCAATTATTGTTGCGCGTGTTAGAATCGGAAAAGCTCCCTATAGTGTAGAGAGTTTTGATAAATAAAAGAGACAACTATCAAATTATACTTTCATTTATTCAGTTTGGCACAAGGATATATCTTTAGATTACGTCGTGATTCTACATTTACATTTAGAGCCCAGTTCGCAAAGCAAAGGCATAGAACCAAGAGAAAGAACGGGCAATAAAACTCTTGATCATTCTTTTCATTAAGTACCTAATAATTAACAAACAGTGGTACAGCCAATTTATATCAAATATCAATGTTGTGGGTAGTTTTATATTACTAGAAAGGTCTGTCTTACAACAGAACATAATAAGCATTATGTAGCATCAACACAATCTACTAAATGTATACCACAATGAATCTCATTGATACAACTTGATCCATAGTAGGTATATTATTCTATCCTATATTACTAATATCTCACAAACGATCAAACTACCCACGATATCAATAAGATAATGATTACACCATCTTACATTGTTTCCTAGATGATTAAACAAAAGAACAAGCAACACAGAATATTGAAACACAGTGGCATTTAAATAGTTAGAACCATATCGTACCTGAGCAGTCGTCGAAGGATAATAGGACGAACTAGTCGAGCCTGTCGACTTATATAGGTACACCTTATTTACACGTTAGACAGTTTAACTGTCAAACGTCATGTCAGTGTCATTTAATTGCCACTATCCTCTTACATATTATGTATAAATACTTGGATATCAGTAATTTCAGCCCAAAGCCTAGATATCATTACATATCTCTCACGCGCGTGCTTGTTGCATTCATTGTTATGTTAATTGATTTTAAATATTTATTCGAAATGAGAACAATGTCGATAATTGCCTGACAGTGAAAAATGCTCCACACTGAGCTAAGATAGATCTGTGCTGAACTCAAAAGGGTAACAAAAGGAGTCAAAGTTTTATACAAGAACAAGTGACATTTACGTGGACAAAGCCTAGATGATTCTTTATTTTATGTATAAAGATAGCAATTTTTCGTTACTTACGAACCATTGCGCAAGCCAAAAAAATATCATAACTAGATTATGACAGGTTACCTTAAAAATATATGTATCACTACACTGCGTCTGTCGCTATGTATGCTTAAATCTTAAAAACTACGCAACGGATTTTAATGCGGTTTTTTATAGATAGAATGATTCAAGAGGAAGGTTTATATGTATAATTGACGCGGGCCAACCCGCTGGCGACGTCTAGTATTTGTATAAACCCGGGATTCATCATCATCATCATCAACAGCCTTTGACAGTCCACTGCTGGACTAGGCCTCTCCCATGAAAGGAGGAATTGGCCTACTATACCACGCTGGCCAAACAGGTTGGTATAGGGTTTGTATCAAGTTTTCGCTCTTTTACAGTGCTGTTCTCTGCATAGTATCGTCCCTCTGTCGGCTCTTACGACACCCATGGGATGATATGTGGTGGTGACATTCCGTATTCTTAATCCGTCACACCCGGGATTGAAACCTACATAATCACGTCTTAGTTTGGTTATATGCCTTCATCAATTATGTCTGTCTAGAGACGTCCACTGCTGGACATAGACCTCCCCCAAGGTTCTCCACACAAACCGATTTTGAGCCGCCCGCATCCAACCGCTTCCCGCGATATTAACCAGATCGTCGGTCCACGTTGCGGAAGGCCTACCCCTGCTGCGTCGTCCGGGACGTGGTCGCCTCTCCAGAACCCGCCTGCCCCAACGCCATATTTCTTTATTATATAAACACACGTGCAGGGCTTCACAGCCTTTTTTCAAACAGTTGTGTTTTAGATTTTATGCTTCAGTAAACTCTTATTCTTTTTAAACAGTCGTTTTTTTTCAATTCTCAATATGCTACTTTGTATTCGAATGTGTATTTTTTAATATATCTATGACTTTCTGAGGTGTCCAAAAATGTTCTATCTTTACGAAAATAATTTAGTTTTTGAGTGGTCGAATTTTCCGGAACTATTTTCATAATTTGACACTAGAATTTTAAACAAACCTCTTCTTGATAACTAAAAAATAAAGTTTTATCCTTTGATAAATTCCCGCTAAGTTCAAAAATGTAACTTTGCAATGAAATAACGCAAAATGTTGACGTTCCAGTACGTTGTACTACAAAACACTACTGACAGCGCATATATCGATAAAAACACGATCAATTGACATATTACTTTGCAATGACCCATATCTATGTACCGTTGCGCTCATTGGATTTGAAATTATTTCTTTTTGACAGAACTGTCGCCAAATAACTTAGTGGAAATTCTTTGTTTACAAAAAGTCTATGTTCTCGTGGCACGGACTTTAGTGGGCATCAATGGTTATAAAGTTGAAGACATAGAAAGAAAATTAGATAATAACAAATATTTTACGATCATAAGCAACTTGAATAGCAAGTAAGGTGTACGTCAGATCACGTTTAAACACCGATCTGGGAGTTATCTACTGTTTCTTTTGAGCTTATCCGCAAATATTTGAAGGCAATCAAATATTACTTGTTGACTTATGGAGCCTTAAGTCAGCAACCCTAACTTGCAATAGCGACAGCTGTTATGCGCCGTACCTATGTCAAATCACACGTCACACATTTGCTTATTTGCTTCGTAAGTAAATCGAGGCTATTTTATACATGACATTTATTACATAGGTAGATGAGACCACGGCAGTATATCATTTAGCTTATGTTTTCACCAGCTAAATGGCATTGTCTAAGCATAGTGTAGGGACAAAAAAAATAAGTATGCTTATATTATGTAAAATTCTTGCGTTACTTACCGACAGTCTACCTTACAGCCAAAACTATTGAAACATGCATTCATTCCTTCCCCCCTGTGGGATCTCCACCTTGTCTTGGTGGTGGGGCTCAGTAACCGTGGCTTGAAAACCCACGGTCAAGCTAAGAGAGATCCCGGGAGTGGACGCTCCGCGTGGGCTTGGAGGGGGCCTGCGCAGGATGCGTCCAAAGGTGCGGGTGCGGGGGATAGTTATGCCTGTCCCTCGCAGTCGGGTGCGGTAGCGGGAGAAAGGCGTGTCGGTGTTGCGTTGCCGCGCGCCCTATCTCCCGCGACCAAATGGGGGCGCACCATTGATGCGTCGCGGTGAGACCGCAGAGGAAGAGGAGATGCAGTGTTGTCAGGTTTCCGTCCTCCCTATCCTCTGCGGCCGCTGGATGTTTAGGCGGCGGAGCCCAAGACCTTCATCCGCCGCCAAAGAGGTTGTGGCCTTCGGGCTATCCACCGAGGTGCCAGGGTAGAATGCTAACGCGACTCCCTGGCACCCCAAAATGGCGTGGAAGTATGCGCTGAAAAATAAAAGGCATGTCTTTCCTTGGGGACAGTGCGAGAGGTGCACTAAGAACGGATTGTTCTAAATTCCTATGGCATTGGCAGAAACATTTAAGTTAAAATGAACTTGACATATACATTCATTAGTTTATTGTTTTAAGCGCAATACGTAATAATTTAACCATAAAATTGTATTCAACGTGGTACAATAAAAATGGTTTTACATTTCAAAAGTACGGTGTAAAATGATAGGTTAAAGTATAAAATATAAAACAATTATATCGGTACACAAGAGTGGGCGTAAGTGCAAGTGCGCTCTTTATTCCCTCAATCTCATAGTCCAATGGACTCTTTCCGAGTACAGGCATGTAACACAGCCAATTTCCTGAAGGCGCACTTATATTGCGTAATTCTTACAGATAAACCCATCAGCACTTTTGCTTGACTCGGGAATCGAACTCGATACCTGATAATTCCCTGTCACTTACGCTTCTGCTGGACCACAGAGGCATTCAAATATACTAGGTGTACTGTCTTTTATCGATATTAACAGTAAACTAAATCATAACGCATTGCAGTTAATGTATAAGATCGCAAAACTTATACGTTATGTTTCTTATAAAAAAATATCCTGACAAACACATGCAGATTGCATAATGAAATTCGTGTCATGCTATCATGTTATTCAACCCAATATAGCCGTATGACTGCATAAACACATCCCTATGTAAATTAACAACCTTATATCTATAATGTTATGTTATGTATTATGTAACGTTATCATATTCGTGATTTCATTGGTCATTGGTGACATTACTGAAGCATATGTGTCAATGTCATGTCAAGAACTATCCAATTGATCCAAAATGTGCATTCACAAATGTCGTTATGTACAAGACAACAAAAAAATAACAGATGTAATCCAGTGCTTTCGGCTAGCAGTAAAAACTATTTAAAAATGTTATTTAAGTATAAAATTTTCTTAAATGTATAATATTTATTTTATAGTTACTTAGTAATATTGTTCATTGGTTTTGACGCCCGCGTCTACTGAGGAGCCAGTTGAAAACCAGCGCCGGGCACGTGTGTCCGGCAATATGCTGAACTGGTCTCCTATTTCTATGCAGACGACAGGCGTGTTTTATTAGATCCGTGTGGTGACGGATTAAGAATACGGAATGTCACCACCCCATGTCATCCCATGGGTGTCGTAAGAGCCGACAGAGGGACCATATTATGCAGATAACAGCACTGAAGAGAAGGAAAACTTGATACAAACCCTATACCAACCCGTTTGGCCAGCGTAGTATAGTAGGCAAATTCCTCCTTTCAAAGGAGAGGCCTAGTCCAGCAGTGGACTGCTAAAGGCTGATGATGATGATATTGTAGTCCATTTTGTCACATTGATTTTTCATGTCTTTTATCTTTTAGAAATAAATGCTTTTTCTTTCTTTCTTTCTCTTTCTTTATTTGCACACCAAACATACGAGTTACATATCCCTCAAACTTTGACCAGATTTACCTCAGGTAACTTCCCGTGTGTCTCTTCGTCTATTTAATTCTGAAAATCCTACCAGAAGTATTTTACTTTGTGACCTAATTTATATAGAACTGCATAAGTACTGTTGACATAGATTTATGAGAAATGTGTTTGAGCTATTTAATAGTTTATTCTGTGTGAGTCGCCGCTATGCCAAACATTCAAAAGATTTCGTTGCTAGGTAACTGTATGAAGCAGTAGTGTTGAGGTGCCAATATCCTCATAGTGAGTGCACATTTTACCGGCATGCAGTCCAAATCACACGATAAACACGGATTTGAAAGTTACACAATATAGAAAACTAGATGAGCCTACGGTTATACCCGCATTATTTAGGGCTGCTACTCCGCACCCGTGATGTCATAGCGTGATGTTATATAAATGAACTATCCAACACCAAAAATACTCCAATTGGATCAGTAGTTCCTGATATTGGCGTTTTCAATAAAAATACTTACAAACCAACAAATTTTACAGTTCTATTGGGTTATAAGTATAGATAGATGATAATTTATCCGTTCTTAGAACATAATAATCAATAATTCAATGTATGTTTTACTATTAGAAAATACTATTTGTGGAATAAGTATGTAAGGACACATGTGTGTTATTGTCGAGTAGACATAATGTATTGGTGTGTGTGCCTACGCGCGGCTGCGCCCGCGATCGAAATATTTCTTTAGTCGCAAATAAACCTTTGTTTCAAAGTAACGTTGTTCATATTCCGCTCCCTCGCATCAACCTCGAACACGATAGTAAGATACAGCATTTCAATTGACCATAATTGGGCTGGGACCTTACAACTGGTGACCCCGACGTTTTTACAACGTGATCCAGCAGTACAAATTACAACTGGTGACCCCTTACGGTGGCATAGCGTGATAGAATTTTGAACAATGAATCCTCAAAGTTCGGTTCCACGTGCGCAGGAAGCAAAATGCGAGGTGAGCGGCGACAGCGGAGAAAAGGCCTTAGCCAGCATTACCGTGGCCTCGCGGATTCCCGAATTTTGGGCGGACCAAACGCGACTCTGGTTCGTCCAATTCGAGGCTGCCGTGGAAAATCAGAAACTGAGCGATGCTGCGAAACAAAATCTCGTGGTGACGAAATTGAGCAAAAGCGCCATACAGCAACCTCTTGCTTGCCCCACCGGAAACGCGGAAATACCAGACCTTGAAGGAGAGATTACTTCAGGTGTTTGAGGAGTCCGAGACCAGGAAGCTACAAAAACTCATTGGAGAAATGGAGCTGGGTGATCAGCGGCCATCACAACTGCTGCGTCGTATGCGAGAGTTGGCACGAGAAAAGGTACCAGATGAGACGCTCAGGCTGATGTGGCAATCACACCTGCCGACAGCCGCGAGAGCCATATTGACGGTTACGGAGTCGGAGAGTCTGGATGTCCTCGCGGCGGTAGCGGACAAAGTGCTGGAAAGCACGGCAGGAAGTCCCAACCAGATAACTGAGGTCAGGGGATCGGAGACGCTGAAGGAGCCTACGCCTGGCGGAACAACGGATACCAACCTGATCTTGGGGGAATTGGCGAAGATTAGCTTGCGGCTCGATGAATTGGAGTGTGGCAGACCCAGGGCAGATCACTGGACTGGCCAGAGATCCAGATCGGCATCGCGGAGCGGTAATCCGGCGGCTAAGAGGAAAAATGCTAATTTGTTATGTTTTTACCACTTTCGTTACAGGGAGAAAGCAGCAAAGTGTGTGAAATCCTGTAACTGGAACGGGGCCAAACCGAAGCCGTCGGGAAACTAGAAGTCGTGCAGCCGACGGCGGCACGCTGTACAACGCACAACCGTCTCATAGTATGTGATAGGACTACAGGTATGAGATTTTTAATTGATACCGGTGCAAATGTGTCCGTCATACCAGTGAATAGAAATCGTTTAAACAAGTACAGTGATAAATCTAATTTTAACTTATACGCGGCAAACGGAACTCTAATAAAAACTTATGGTGTTAGAACATTTACATTAAATTTGGGCTTGAGACGTCCCTACATTTGGGATTTTATAGTAGCAGAAGTCAGTCAGTCGATATTGGGCGCAGATTTTTTAATGCAAAATAAATTACTTGTAGATATAAGTGGACGACGTCTCTTAGACCAAATAACTAGTTTAAGTGCTATAGGATCGATTGTAAAGTGGAAGGGATCATCGTTAACTACAATTGATAACAATAGTATATACTCTGATTTACTTTTACAATTTCCGGAGATAACTAAACCTGTTTGTTTTAAGGAAAACCCTCCTTATTCTGTGTTTCATCATATTGAAACCACCGGTCCTCCGGTATTCACGCGTGCTAGGCCATTAGCACCCGAGAGGTACGTTAAAGTCAAGGAAGAGTTTCGGCGTTTGCAGGAGTTAGGTATTTGCAGGCCGTCGAAGAGTCCTTGGGCAAGTCCCCTACACGTCGTACCTAAAAAGGATGGGCAGTTACGTCCGTGCGGCGATTATAGGGCCTTGAATGCAATAACTAAGCCGGATAGGTACCCCATACCGCGAATTAATGATTTTACATACATCCTAGGTAATAAGACAATTTTCTCTCGTTTAGACATAAACAGAGCATATCATAATTTATTAGTAGCGCCGGAAGATGTCGAGAAAACCGCGATTACTACACCATTCGGACTATACGAGTTTATGCGTATGACCTTTGGGTTAAGAAATGCGGCTCAGACATTTCAGCGGTATATGAATAATTCTGTTTTTCAGGGATTAGAAGAAGAATTTAGGCAGGAAGGCGATGATTTAGATCCTAATTTTTATTTTTGTTATATCGATGACGTTTTGGTGGCTAGCAAAACAGCGGAAATTCATAAGCGTCACATAAAAGCGATTTTCGAACGGTTGGATAAGTTCGGTATTACTATCAATTTATCGAAATGTTGCTTTGGCCAAACAAAATTAGAATTTCTTGGCTATGAAATTACGCCAGAAGGGATTAGCCCGCTGCCAAATAAAGTACAGGCAATTTCAGAATTCCCGAAACCCAAAACTATTGACGAGTTGAGGCGTTTCTTGGGAATGGTGAATTTTTATAGGTCTAGTTTGCCTAGGGCCGCGGAATATCAATCAGTATTAAACAGATATTTGCAAAACGCGAAAAAGAAAGACAAATCGCTCGTTCAGTGGACGGACGAAGCGGATGCAGCGTTCGCAAAATGTAAAAGTAGCCTACAGAATGCAATTGTGTTGTGTTACCCAATAGCAAATGCGGAGCTTGCAATTATGTGTGACGCGTCCAATAACTGCGTTGGTAGCGCATTACAGATAAGGGTCGGCAGACACTGGCGTCCATTAGGTTATTTTTCTAAGAAACTTAGTGATGCTCAGCTAAAATATAGTACCTATGATAGGGAACTTTTAGGGATATATTTATCAGTGCAACATTTTAGGTATATGGTAGAAGGTAGACCGTTTATTATTTACACTGACCATAAACCGCTTGTATACGCGTTTTCGAAAAAACCCAGCGATAAAGAGACGCCTAGACGAGTTAGGCAGCTCCTCTTTATCAGTGAGTTTTCTACGGACATACGGCATATTAGCGGTTCTGACAATGTTGTTGCAGACGCGTTATCGCGCGTTTCGACGATTGCATGTGCGACTGCGCTCGACTTCGCAGAATTGGCATTAGCGCAACGTAAGGACAAAGAATTGCGTAGGTTGTTATCGGAACCTAGCGAGCGGTTGCAATTTAAAGGAATTGTTTTGCCGGACGGTCAGGATGAAATTACATGTGAGGTGTCAACTAACGTCGCCAGGCCGTACCTACCTGTAGACTTAAGGAAAAAGGCATTCCACGTGGTTCATGATATGTCTCATCCTGGGAATCGAACAACTAGGAAATTAGTTGCATCTAAGTATTTTTGGCCTAATATGAATGTCGATGTTCGAAATTGGACCAAAACCTGTATTCCATGTCAGAAGTCGAAGGTTATCAGACATACGGTTTCTGGACTTGGACAGTTTCAGGCTAGCGATCGGTTCGAACACATACACGTGGATTTAGTTGGTCCATTACCTATATCACCTGAGGGTTACAGGTATTGTTTGACGGTAATAGATCGCACCACGGATTGGCTGGAAGTATACGCATTGAAAGATATTAATGCTACTACGATAGCCCGATCACTGTATGAAAATTGGATAACGCGTTATGGCTGTCCTGTTAGGATCACTACTGGCCAGGGCAGGCAGTTTGAGAGTAGTCTATTTACCGAGCTAATGCAATATTTAGGTATAAATAAATTAAGAACTACGGCCTATCACCCGCAAGGGAACGGCGCCGTAGAGAGATTTCATCGTGTGTTGAAAGCAGCTCTCATGGCTCGTAAGGAGAAAGGTACCTGGGTCCAGGAGCTGAATACCACTTTGTTTGCATTGCGGGCCACACCACGTAGCGATACGGGAGTTAGTGCCGCTGAGTTAGTATTCGGTAAAACGTTAAGGTTACCCGGTGATTTTTACGGCAGTAAAAACATAAAAGTTAATGATTCGAATGAATATGTAATCATGGTTAGGGAAGCTATTAGAAATCTTATACCAAGACCGACAAAGCAACGCGATTCACGTAACATTTTCGTGCATTCGGATTTTCGTACATGTTCACATGTATTTGTACGGGTTGATTTAGTTAAAAAATCGTTACAGCCACCCTATGATGGTCCTTATAAGCACTTCCTCCACTTCCACTCCTTGTAAGTCCTTATAAGGTCATAGACAGGTGTGACAAGTATTTTCGATTGCAAATACATGATAGACAGGTAAATGTATCAATAGATAGGCTCAAACCGGCCTACATACTTAACTATGATCCCATTTCGCTAGACGAACAATGTAAACATAGTAACATAAATAATTCTAGTGGTAATAATAATCTTAGTAATGACGAGTCCGGTACCAAACCGATAACTCGGACCACTCGTAGCGGTAGAGCTATCAAGCGACCGATAAGGTTCGCAGAATGAACTATAACGAGACTCACAGTATAGTGAGTGCCGCAGATGTCTTGCACAGGTTCGATTCCTGTACGAGGTAAAAAGTTAGTGGCAGGTTATATCCGCCGAACCCAAGACATAGTCGTAGGGCTAACTTCATAACCTATATACAAAAGCTATTTTTGTAATTAAATTTTATTGTGTTTATTTTATTTGTGTGTGACATACCTTATATACGACAGTAATGCAGTGAATGAAATTCAAATCTATTATTGTTCTACCAGTGCGAAATAATACTTATGATACTTTAACCACTGCGCTATTGTCGCATATGTATACAGATACTTACTTATTTTGTTATTGTGTAAAATATGTGTTACAATCTAAATGTATAACTTTTAACATTTTATTGCAGTATTGTAATATTTGTAATTAGGCTATGAAATATAGCAATGTTTCACTTTAGTGAATCAAATACTGACACATCAACTTTTACATGAGTTTTATGTTAATTATTTTACTGTATGTTTTATTCATTCTGTAGCCAGACTTTGCTTGCTAACAGTAAATATTTTATTGTGTATTCACGTGTCTAAGATGGGTTATAGCCAAAGTAAACCCGAACATAACAATGTTGCAATTACACAAAGTGTGTCTAATGAAGTAATTGGCCAAAGATTAAATGGGTTGGAAATTATTATAATGGTATTCGCTATATTGTTAGGACTTGTGTGCCTGTTTCTGTTGCGAAACCAATGCAAGAAGCGGGTGCGAGATTGGTTCCGTAAGGAAGCCGCCGTGGCCGGGTGGTCACCGCCGGTGGTCAAAGTGCACACCGTGCAACCTGCAGCTACGTTGCATAATGCAGACGTGTATCAGTAAGAAACATATTGTAAAATTTACGTTATCTGGACATGTAAACGTACAGTGAATTTGTAATAAAGTGTAAAGTGAACATTGTGTTTATATTAAATGTTTATTTCATTTTTGTGTATTTCAGAGGGGTAAATGTAATCGTAAACGATATACCGACTTTGTATTTTTGTAGTTAAATGATGTAATGTCTAAAGTCTGTAAGAATGAAGTACGGCGAGTAGTGATGAATGGAAGGATTTTCAGGCGTTGTCATGACGGACGCTGACGGGTCCCAAGGGGCGATACTTAAATATAGCAGAACGGGTCGTCATGGCAACTACCATTAGTAACAGGTATGAAAGGTGTAGAAATGAGTAGCATATAAGTATCATGTCCATACTCTGAAACTGATAGCCATAATTATAAAACTTACTTATAATTTATACGCTTAATGTAAACAAGCGCCGCCGGTACGATCTTACTGTCGAGTCAGCATTAAAGCGAGTCGAGCCACATTGCTGGCCTTGTTATAATAATTATTGTAATGATGTACCGAAATGTATGAAACTTCTGCAGTTCGATAAAAAATACACAGGTTTTTATTTTTGTGTGATGATTTGTAAAGTAGCTTCTTCTTATAAGAGGGGGGCTACTGTAGGGACACATGTGTGTTATTGTCGAGTAGACATAATGTATTGGTGTGTGTGCCTACGCGCGGCTGCGCCCGCGATCGAAATATTTCTTTAGTCGCAAATAAACCTTTGTTTCGAAGTAACGTTGTTCATATTCCGCTCCCTCGCATCAACCTCGAACACGATAGTAAGATACAGCATTTCAATTGACCATAATTGGGCTGGGACCTTACAACTTCGGCACAGCTTCGGCAACGCGGCATCGACGCACGTGCACATGGTCAGCGGAATCAAACAAGCGCATGTGCGCGTGGCAACAGCGTGCAGCCAAGCAGCGTGGACATGGAGGCATCTTAGACTCATACATAGGAGACGACTCGCCCTTTTCACTACGACCAAAAGGGCTTACGACCTAACTGCGGAGAACACCTGAGTAAGGACACGTGGAAACTAAAAGTGGAACATACAATACCTACGAATAACAGTGATCACGGCAATATGGGCAGCAGGAGAATTCCGGAGCGGCATACGACGGCGGCACTCTGCCGGACAGTGCGTACGTCGAGGCACAACGCGTAAGGCGTATTGACCTTGGTGGCGAGGCAGCATTCCGCACCAAGACGAATAATACGCAGCACACACCGAGGACGAGATCGACACGGGACCGGCGGTGGCACTCTACAGGACAGTGCACGCGTCGAAGCGGCTCATCACACTTGGAGGCGAGGATGAATACCGCTCAGTGTTGGATTGCGCACCCTGTCATCTCTCAGTACGGCCCAGGCAGAATACGAAGATCGCTGGCAGAATCGGTGAACGTATTTGCTTCTTCGTACGACCAGCTCTCTTTACAAGCGGCTTACGAAGAGCAAAGGAAGTTCGATAGAAACGGCGGCAATTGAGTTATTATTGTGTTTTTGTGTTTACTTATAACTGTTCTAAAAATAGTCACATAATTTATCGTTAAAGAGTCCTACATATTGACCCGCTATAGTGTTTCTGTTTAGTTGGCATTCCCAGAACTAGCGCTCCGGTAACTTGATACATGTTTATGTGACGTGAGTCGAGCGCTAGCGTGTCTAATTAGCTAGATAGTTACCTCAGTATTATTTTATGTTATTGTTTCTTGTAGTTTTTATCAATTTATTTTTTGATTGTATAAGCTTCTTGTATTTTTTTCAATAAAGGGGGGAATATTGTAGCGGCTGCTGACGCTACAAATTATATACGAGGCGTAATATTGTATTAGCGCAGTGCAGCAGTCGTCTTCCCGCTCCCATACAGTTAGGTCGTAGATTTGTAGTATATTTATGTTGTAACCTGGTACCAGTAAAAGTATATATTTCTTATTTTGGATTCTTTCTTTATCTCTCCACAAACAAGATCTTCACGAAACCCTACAATTACATAAGACTTTATTTAATTTTAAACTGTATTAATCCGGCTCATAACCTTTCACAGTCGAGGGACAAGCTCACCGAATATTAAGGTACGTCATTTTCCAAATTCTTGGATCACTAGATTCAGTTTCAGGTTAACAAGCGAAAGTTAACCCTTTGACGCGAGCCATTTGATACTACGTAACACATAATACAGATATTCCAGGTACCCATAAATATACGTAGAAAGTTCGGAAACGCTGATGACACATCATAAGCTAAGACCACGAACCACTTTGCGAACAGTTAGGGAGAAAATTGCTATCGAGAAACGTAACACATTGAAAACTGTCGTAATTTGTTAAACTTACGCCTCCCAAGAGCACTCTACACTCACATTTTTTAAATTTATTGCATCGTGTATTTTTTATCTACTTCACATTACCTGCGCCGGATTACGAGTAATGAGAAACGAAATGAGTTCCAACGTTCGCTTGACGAGAAATTGTACGAAGGATTTTATTTTTTGTAAGATAGTTTAAACGGCTTATTAGGCAACTGTAAGGCTCGCGAAATGGCCGGCAGACAATCATAATTTATTCGGAAACGATTTGCTCATTTTTGTGACTAGTTTTTCGTGCTTGTTTCGTGCAGATTTACTTTGGGATTTGCATTTGAAACGTCAAGAGCAAAACGTCAAAGAAAATCATAATTAACTTTTTAAGGATGCAGTATGCTTATAGCATAATTGCACGATTCTGTTACGTAAAAAAGCTAAAATATTTTATTTGGAAATGGCAAATTGCATTTCAGAAACTACGTCTTCTCTAACTTATACTAATGTAAATTAAGTATGTATTTACAAAAAGTGAAGTATAATATTATTATGTCTATGTGTAAATACTGTCTAGTACCCACGGTATAATGTAATGTAAATGATAAAATATTAGGTATAAATATTATTTTAATTAATCTCACTCACCCTAAGCCGAATAGAGGAATGTTCATGACTCATTTCAATATGTTTTTTCTTCGTCAGCTGGATATTTATGCACATCCGATATTTTCTGATATTGGCGACTATCCTCCATTCGTTCGTGAACGGGTTAACAATATGAGTCTTCAGCAAGGCTTCTCAAGATCACGTCTGCCATATTTTTCTGCTGAGGAGGTTGGTATGCTTCGAATAACATAACCATTTACAATACTATCGATAAAATGTCGTTTGCTAGACGCGGTGTCAACGATAGCTTTATTTATTCAAGATCCATTCTTTGTTCGAAATTGCTTTCTATATTTCCTTCTTAAGGGAAAATATTCGGACAATTTTTATGATAATTTAGCGTCTATTGAATATTTGAAATTACTTTTATAGTAGGTTTGTATCCGTAATTGGTGGTAAATTTACCTATCATCACAAGTGTATATAACAATAGACAAAATATAACTACATAAATTTTGCGAAGTGGTGGGTGCGTTTCCCACACAAGACAGCACTTCGCGTAATCCACAAATTGTTGTTTCGAGTCTGGTTTATGTTTTGTGATACAAGATTTTGTATTTTATTTCCAAATGTTTGTCACTCCATACTATTTCCATTCCATGAAGCCTAAGGATATTTTCTACCTATTATATTTTTTTAGGTAGATGCAATAAGAGGAAGTTCAGATTTCTTCGGTTTGAATCACTACACGACATTCTTGATGTCCCAGTCCGACATGGAAGATCACTGGTATGTGCCGTCTCTAGACCATGACACAGGGGTCAAAGTGGAGCAGAATCTGTCGTGGCCTTTACCAGGACCGGAGTGGCTCACGGTATGTACATAAGTTAATCAAAATAGTCGATGTGCGTAATAAATATTCCAATAAGTACTTAGACAAAAGGAAAAGTATTATAAATTCATTTAAAATGTTTTTTTTTAATTATTCATTTAGTTATGTTTAAATATTTTTATAAACAAATATATTAGAAAATATATTTTCAATGCATCGAATGATAGGGCAGATCAATTTATTGAGTTTAAGTCATCCGTATTTAATACTGTTCAAAATTTATGAGCTTACACCTTTTAACCTGAACAGAAAAGAGGCTTCCCTCTATAATGTTTTAATTAATTTGAAAATAAAAGTCTCTTCATATAGGAAATACATAGATAAAATCAGTTATTGCATCCTAATGCTATCACTACCTTAATTCTAAAATGAACTCCATGATTCAAAACAAATCAGTAAACCACTTATCAAATCTTAAGATAGTCATACGATCTGCTTGTTTTACTATCTTGTCATTATGATAATACGTATGAAGATTAATTCACACATCTCTTTAGATAATACAAATATTATCGTGTTCCAATTAAGGAGGCTGTGATTCATTGTGCGTTGCGAACGCCAGATGGCGTACCGTAACCGGAATTGCGTTACATATATCTTTCGTTTGATATGTATGCTGTACTTCCTATGCTGTTGTTATTGAAGTTGATATCTTTGTAGAATGATGCATATGCATTACCCTACATTATACTACCTATTCTTCTCCTCTTCTATTTATTATATAGTGTAAAAGTTAGGGCGTGAAAATATTCATGATTTTCATGCATTTTTTTTAAATCAAATGGTAATGAGGAACTTTACTGTATAGTTTATTGATACTTTAGAATTATAACCTTGTTACCAACATACCACGTAAAGGATTGGGCTAACGGTTGTGGCTTATTTTCCTAATGTGGCAGCAAATTTTACTTTATTTCATTTGAGGGTAAATAAATCACTTGAACGCCTTAGAAATGATGTAATGATTTTTTAACTTATTTCCAATATACGAAATGTCACCACCCCATATCATCCCATGGGAGTCGTAAGAGCCGACAGAGAAAGCATATTATGCAGAGAACAACATTGCAAGAGAAGGAAAACTTGATACAAACCCTAGACCAACCCGTTTGGCCAGCGTGGTATAGTAGGCCAATTCCTCCTTTCAAAGGAGAGGCCTAGTCCAGCAGTGGACTGTTAACGGCTGATAATGATGATGATGCAAATATCCATCCTAAATGAGGTCTATGAGAACGTTGCTTAACTTTTGCCAATTTATTACGAATAGCTAGTCAAGTCAGGATATGCGCTACCAGCTCAATCTTTGTAAAGTTTACAGAAAGGGATTTATTAAATAGAGTTAATATTGTGGTTAAGTTTGTAACGCCGGATGAATCCTTCTTAGTTTGCTTTGTTGCAATGTTAGGAAAGACACAATGTCTCTTGAACTTGGCACAAAGTGTACATCATGATTTCTTTTGATAAAAGTTCATTTTTTCATTCGTATTAGACGGACTAAATAATCTAGATAGTTGGGATAATATTTGTGTCTTGATAAGCAGGCGAAATTTTATAATAAAATCAAAATAATGAAAACAAACAAAAATATATAAAAAGGCTCAGACAAAATGTTCAGAGGCGGCAAATGCTTCCAAAAATTAAAAGATATGAATGAACACAAACCGGCAATGATTCATAGCATGTTACCACTGAAACAACATTTACTGAATTTCGATGTTATTTACTTGTAAAATTATAGTTATTGATACAGTTTTTTAAATATAAATCACATTGTGGTAGCATTTTTCGAATTTCATACATAAAAGAAAACATGCCAATAAACTTAAGCGATGTTATCGTATAAGTGTTGCTGAGTAAAGTTTGCATATTTTCTAAAATTTTTCAGCCTTTTATAACTGACCTTTGCGGCCTAAATTATAAACTAAAGTTATAAGTTTTGCTAATGTTGTACTGCTGCGTTACCTTTTCGCGAACAAAGATCCGAATTTTGGGAACTATTCTCACTACACCAAGTTTTGATACTACCTGCCTGCATATCAATATAAAATAAAAAAATAGATACCATTTCTACACATTGGCATAAATCAGTCCGATTATAAGACTACATTCGAAATACTGACAGGTGTAAACTGAATTGTATATTTCCAACAAACAAGTTTACAGTAATTATGTAAATTGACAGCAAGTATTGCACTTATGACGTCACCTTGTTAATATTAAGATACAAGTTTTGCTACCACACTGTGTATCACGTTATGTCATAAGTGATATTGATATGTGATCCGTCAATGTATGTATTAATATTTTAAAACGAGGACTTAGCTCATCAATATTGATGGTATAACGATTTATGTAAATTGTAGTTTTTTAATAATGTTACAAATAAATTGTTATAAAAATGATTACTTACTTATTTTTATATGGAGGTCCAACAGCTAAATCCAATTTGACAAAAATATAATATAAGTAGCCGATAGCCAATTAGAGTTCCTCACGTATAACATTAAAATATACTTAACACACATTTTTTTTATTTATTAAAAAAAAGAAAAAAAAACCATTTCCTCAAATAAAAATGTCAATAGGTATCAATGGGTATAATAATTTTTGTATTATGCGTCTTGAAAAAGCATAAATCTTAGTGTCACACGACACCAAATTAACTTTTCTGCTTTAAAGTCCATAATATGTAGGATACACAGACATCAAATATTATTGAATCCTTTACTTTCTCAGGCAAATCCTCCAGGCTTCAGAAAGCTCCTGAACTACATCCAGAAAAACTACAAGCTATCAAAAAAAGTACCGATAATAGTCACGGAAAACGGTATGGGAGATAAGGGTCAGATTGACGACTACGAACGTATAGACTACTTCAATGAATATCTTCATCAACTGCTGCTGTCCTTACATGAAGATAACGTTCCCATACAAGGCTACTTCGCGTGGACATTGATGGATGACTTTGAATGGTCAGACGGATACGTGTAAGTAGTCATGAAAAAATGTAGTTGTTTTGGTTATTTCTAATTAATTATCTGTCAAATTGTATGCTACGCTAAGTATTTGTTTACAAGCAGCGATATTCTAGTGCAGATACCAACAGAGTGCCACGCATATTTTCGTAGTAATGACTTTTGGTTGCGGAGGTCAGACAGCAGTCGCTCTTCGGAAAAGCTGATATTCTATAATATTTGGTTGGACTCCGGGCTCCAAAGCTAATAAGTGTTGGATGCTACCGGGATAACGCTAGAACAAAGATAGTAATGACTAAGTATTCGGTTACACAAAAACAGAACAAGTCCGAAACCGGTACAAGTATGGACTGAAATATCACGTTTGACCCATAATAGTAGCCGGGGCAAACAGGTTGCGTACCCTGTAGCTAGTTGGGCTATGATAGTAGCAGGTGATAACTTGAAGGAAATAGCTGAAAGCCCAGGTCAACGACATGGTGTAGTATGGTTTTGTCCAACGTGGACTGGAGCTGGCATATTATGATGATAAGACTTCTTTGATGCCACAGTCAGTATATGTACCATATGTAACCACATTATGGAAAAAGCAATAAAATCTTGAAGTATTTTCCAATAATTACGTGATTGAGAACGGGTATATAAATAATATTATGTGTACAAATAGCTAAGAATTTTAAAAATCTTTACCTAAATCGGCCAAATAGAATCTATTCCATATTATGACAACAGCGGCAGCTCATATTAGGAAAGTATTTGTTTTAATCAAGATATCACAACATTGTATCAAACAAAGGTTTACTCTATTAACTAAATTCATAAACAGCGTAGAATTCTGTTTGTTCGTAAATATGGAAGCAATGCAATCATTCGGGACCGGTTTTAACTAGAACAATGTAATTTATCCCGAAGTAGATTTATTGGGTAAGTCTGGCACGCCCTTGGCACAATTTCATAAATTTGAATACTAGTTTTTCAACTGCATACAGTTTGTAGGTACTAAGTTGTAGATGATGTCTTGAATAAGAGCAATAAAATAATCTACATTTGCAAGTTGTAATAATTCCTGACAGTCTAGCCTATTTGTTTTATGAATTACTTTGATAAGGTAATTGCGGTGGGTTTCTACCGTGGTGGCCTGACTGGATTTGCCTATTGATTTAAAAATATAAAATTTGCGTGTTTTCATGTTTGCGTGTGTGTTTCATGTACTACTTAACAACAATTATCGATAAATACGCTGTGTCAAGGTTAGGTAATACAGCGTACTAACAGCTATATAAAAAATAAACTCAGATATAGTTTCAATTATAGAAGCCGATTATTTATTGTCCTTTTTCATTTTTGATTTCATAAGGTAAAAAATACGCTTGTATATGATGCAATATGAAAGAAAAAATCACAATCGTCAAATCATACGCAAACCATTTTGTTCTTTAACATTAGGTACGTCATCATACACTTAGGCCCACTTGCGTAACGTTTGATTTAAGTCACGCCTTAATTAAAATTGATTGAACAGAATTATCAGCATAAAATGATTTAACTTAAAAGTATTTAGCGTCCTCTTGCACAACAACAACAACGCTTAGATTTAGTTAAACATTTTATGAGGTCGGTAAAGTAGTTTCTACGTTTTGTTTCATGGCATGAAGCCTTTTTGTTACGATTTTAACGATGTTATGCGTATGGTTTCGCATAAAACCTTAGACTATATATACTTTGAACATAAAACAAAACGCATTGTCGTCGCCTAGCAACGAAATGACAATTGACAAATAATAACTAGAAACTTTTGAGCATTAACCCTAGAACCCTACATGGGGTGCAGGTCCACCCCACACCGAATTGTTTTCTAAATATCTCAATTTCTTTAATATCCACGAATTCGCGCGTCGGAGTATTTTAGTTTGGTGTCAACCGCTCGCGTTACGTCAATACAGAGACGAGGGACCACGTTGTGTGGTCGCCTGTATAAGTGCTGTGGGGTACGCCAGTACCCCAGTGTAGTAAAATCGTAAGATTATTTATTTATTACGATTGATGCATTTATATGTAATAAGTTATTAAATTTGATTATTTATTAAAACAATAGTCTTATATGAATTAAATACAGATATTTTTAGATATTATGAAGGTAAAATTCAATGAAGTTTATTTATTTTGTTTCGGATGGCTGTCAGAGCTATTCTAGAAGTTGGGACCAGTTGTAATTCCTGGGTTCTTTACAAGTCTTCAAGATCAAATAATAAGCCAAATATAAAGTTTCAGCACACAGTTTTGAAATAAGGTTTGGAACTGATACATGAACATTTGGAGGACCGTCACCGGATGCCAACTTAGTCCATTGCAGTGATCCTCAAAAAAGGACCAAATCCTACAAGCGCTGTTGCTCAAACTACATTTAACTTTGTGTAATAAGGCTATTTGTGATCGAAAGTTACCGATTATGTTTAATAAAATGTATTTTCATAAATTGTTTTTTTTTTTTTTTAAGGTTTACAGTCATTTTAGTACGGGGTGTTCCAGCACCCCAGTGTAGGAATAACATGTGCGCCAAATAGTGTAGGATTCTAGGGTTAACAATAACACAAGTAGGTACATTGTTATCAGTTATATCATCATCATCATCATGTCAGCCTAGGGACGTCCACTGGACATAGGCCTCCCCCTGCTGCGTCGTCCGGTCCAGTTATATAATTATTGATAATTGTCGTCGCTAATGACAAGATGCCAACATCAGTGTGACAGTTCTGAAATGAAATTAGCCACTAAACAGCCGATTTTCGGTAATTAATTTTGGCAGTTCTTAAATCATATTACTCGACAAATTTTTCGTTGTGCAAGACGCTAGTGGTGTTTAATATTTTTTTTCTCGTTAAATACATCTTAATTCAATTTAAGAATCGTTGTGCAAGTGGGCCTTAGATTCTTAACTTGATAATTTAAACATCGTCTGAACTTGACGTAAATATTTTAACACAGTCTAGACAGCGACTGGAGCGTGTTTTGCGTAAAAATAACGCTCCCAAATCTATTTTGTATTGAGACTAATTTTGTCTAAGATTCAAATGCCAAGTTCTGATTTTCAAGATTTTTTGTGAAGAGATTCTGAGATTCAATCTTTACATTTATCTCTTTTTGAGTTGGAAATTACAAAGTAGATAATGTATTACCTCCTGCGACGTGAAATGTCGCAAACACTGATCAATATTTGGAATTCAGTGCTTCTCCCACAGTACAAACTTTAAACCAACTCTCTGACGAATCTTAATGCTATGTAACATTACGCAGTAACCTTCAAGTGCCAGCGTATAGCCTAAACAAAATGCTAAAGCATGTTAAGCGCTAGCTAAAGCATGTTGGTAGAAACGGGGGCGTATGGCTAAAGAGCTAATAATATTACGACATAAAACATTTTGCTGACAAGATTAATGAATGCTTGTTACCAGAGCAAAACCCAGATATCTTTAATTTAATATCATAAAAATACAAGGGTAAACATTCTACAAAAATATAAATTTAATACAATCTTAACGTAAAAACGATAAAAAATATATAAATCCTGACTTGTCTATTGCATTGCTTTCGTTTCTTTATTCTTTTAAAAGTTCCTTAAAAGAAATTAAGAGTTACGCATGCCTGCCACGACAGTATAAATTAATTTAACTTGGAATGTGTCTCGCACGCTCTTCGCTTGCGTAATTGTTTGCCAAATCGTACTTCTTCGTATTCCCACATTCGTAAACCAAATTTTATCACATACAGCGACGTGTTTATTATAAACAGACATTTAAATACTAATAAGTTAACTAGACGTCTAAAAAACTAATATGTATACAAAGTGCGTATGTCTGACAACGTTTAAAGACGTTGTGACCTTAGTTCTAGACTAGAAACCTCATTAAAATGAAACTGTTTGCTATTTTAGTTCACTTAAGTGAGAAACTCGTACACGGTCTGCGTAGTAATATTTTTAGGTGTATGATCCTGTGAGACTGTACAAATATTTGACCAATGACTTTTATTACATAAGTGCAGAGTCCGTAATTGATGCTCCGAGTCTGGGAGATCTTTGCGACCGTTGCTTGAATGGTTTTAAGTCCTCCACGATTACGCCTAGTGTAGCCTTTGATAAAAAAGAATATTGTGGTTAGTGTGACCATATGACCGCTACATTTTCTTTTTTGTGGTTTCTTCGTATACAATTATATTTATTAACTGGATCAGAAGCTGTTGACGTCATTGGGTTTATTTTATTTCAGTAGTTACCACAAGATCTTTTGTTTTATAACTTGAGATAATTCAAAGCGCATACGAGAAGATAATTTATTGCATTTTTGCTCATATTATAATTTACTGACACAGAGATAAATATTGTTCCTTGTTATTGCGAAATTGTTTTGTATCTGATTTAGCCAAGAGTATTTTATAGCATGTATCACAGTAATTTTTCATCTTTGCCAACCCCAAATTATTCTCCCTTTATCTTCAATCAATTTTCCGCTTGTGACGTTAAGAAGAGCATACTGGCAGTGACGTCCAATGCAGTCGGCAACGATTGTGTCAGCCGCAAAATGATCCTTCCCATCCTAGATGAAATTCTTCCAGTCCTATGTCACATCCTTAACCATTCCATAGCCCGTGGTGTCTTTCCATCAAGTTGGAAAGAGGCACTAATAATTCCTTTACCTAAGAAGTCCAAACCCTGCTCCTTCTCCGATTATCGACCCATTTCCATACTACCTTTCCTATCAAAAGTCCTTGAACGTCTTGTTCACTCTCAACTTAGCTCCTTCCTACATAAACATGCGCTCCTAAATCCCTATCAATCTGGTTTCCGCCCCGGGCACAGTACTGTCACTGCATTGGTTCGTGTAACAGATGACATTAGGCTGGGTATGGATAGTGGCAATCTGACGGTTTTGACCCTACTTGATTTTAGTAATGCGTTTAACACCGTAGATTTTCACATTATACTTGGCATATTACGCTCTCTTAACGTATCTCCAACGGCAATTGACTGGTTTCACAGTTACCTGTTTGGTCGCCGGCAACGTATACGCATCGAATCGCACGTATACGTATCTCCTTTACTCTTCGCAATATTTATTAATTATATCTCAAACCAATTACTTTCATCCTACCACCTTTACGCAGATGATTTGCAAATTTACACGCAGGTTCTGTTAAATAAGCTAGCAGAAGCCTGTACTACCATTAGCTCGGACCTGTCGCGTATCTGTGAGTGGACCACGAAATATGGACTTAAGGTAAATCCTGACAAAACACAATTGATTGTTGTCGGCAGCCCCAAACTCGTCTCGAAAATTTGTTGGTCCGAACTGCCACGCATTAGTTTTAACGGAAAGGATCTTCCGTTCAGCAAAACCGTAAGGAATCTAGGTATTTACTTTGATGATACTATGTCATGGAGATCTCAAATCCTAGAAACGAGTCGCAAACTATTTGCATCAGCAGGATCGTTGCGTAGATTACGCAACTTCCTTCCAACTGCCACTAAGATTGCGCTTGCTCAAGCTCTGCTTCTGCCTATAATTGACTACGCGGACGTCAGCTATCTTGACCCCACTGAAGAGCAGCTAGATAAACTTGAGCGTCTCCAAAACTTCTGCATACGATTTATATTTGGATTGCGCAAATATGATCACGTTTTAGATTTTCGCAACAAACTCAAGTGGCTGCCAATTCGTCTTCGCAGGAATACTCACATTCTTACATTGTTATATAATGTACTTTTTAATCCTAATTCTCCCTCTTATCTCAAATAACGCTTTAAGTTCCTCGATGACACACATGTAAAGTCCTTGAGGTCGTCTGAGGATCTAACGCTGGAGATGCCGAAGCATTCCACAAATTACTTCGACAAATCTTTTACTGTTCAGGCTGTGCGACTGTGGAATGCTTTACCAGTGGAGATTCGAAGAGCAAGCACAATAAATATTTTCAAAGACTTGGTAAAGAAGCACTATTTCAAGGATTGACAAATATATCAACTTAATTATCGTCTAAGTTCATCATTTGTATAAACTGTATCAATATTACTTAGTATATTGATATATATTTAATTGTATTTGTATAAATTATGTATGTATTTTATGTATGTAAGTAAAAGGTATATTTATTTATGTATATATGTGTATCTTATTTAGGATAATCTTATTGATAATTATTTCACTTTAAAGCTACACCATGCCCACAATAATGCTTTAATCATTCCTGTCCATCCCAAGGTTGCCTGGCAAAGATCGCCCCTGGCGATAAGGCCGCCGTTGGTACATGAAACTTAGCTTTAAGTCACTATATAAAATGTACTTTACTTTGGTGTGCAATAAAGAATACATCTATCTATCTATCTATCTAATTTTTCATCGTTATGTATATGTTTTTATCTGTATGATTTTAATTGAAGAAGGAGAAATACCTCTAATCTTACACCAGATATAATCACGATATGACTAGTGACTACTGCTGGTGGAACTGGTGTAACTAGTGTAACCGGGTTTGATAGAATATTGGAAATTCCACAGAGTGGCTGCCTATCTGACGTCTGTAACCCAAAAAGATAGGTATATTCTAAGGTTTAGGCTAGTGTCAGTTTATTCAGAGATACTGACTCAATATAACGACTGTCCAAGATCTTCATGACAGCCCAAACCGACGGCTTAACGTGCTTGCCGAGGCACGGGTCAAGCCATAATTACCAATGCAATATGCATATAACTCCGAGAAGTCAGTGATTCGTGTCGAGGATTCGAACCTGCGTGGCAATCTGTTGGTATCTCTGAATGTTCATGTCAAGTAAAATACATCAAGTTTGTGGCACACTGTACCGACACCGTAACGGCGCTGCTGCAGCGCGACGCTGTCCCGAACTATGGGGTACCCCTTAAATTATCTCTTGATATAATGCCTCCGTAGTCCAGTGGATAGCGTATGCGTCTGCTGATCAGGAGGTCCTGGGTTCGATTCCTGGGTCGGGTGAAAGAGTTACTGAGTTTTTCCGAATTCTCAGTAGGAGCACCGAGTCTAGCCCACGCATATGGCGAAATGAGAGTGTAATAGAACACCTCTGTCTGTCTTTTTTTTCTTTTTTTCTGCCGAACAATTTGACCCCATGCTGCCTGATGTTAAGCAGTCAGTGAAGTCCCATAGTGATGGCCATCATCCCAGCAGCCAGCATGGCATTATGGCATGATGGCCCTCACCTTGACGGCCTTGAGTAAAGCTTTTTCACGCCCCGCTTAAAGGACCCGGGATCATAAGTGGAGGGAAACACGTGCACTGGTAAAGAGTTCCACATCTTAATGGTACGGCAGAGATAAGAGGCGCCGAACCGTTTGGTGCGTGACGGTATCTGTTCTACCGTGTAAGAGTGGCACCTCAACCCAGCACGTGTCGTTCGGGATAGGAAAGGAGAGGGTGGGATTAGTTGAAAGAGCTCTTGGCGTTGAACTCGACCAAGTTCTCATCACCCCAATGCGAGATGCAATTCAGAACCCGGTCAAGCTCAGCAACAAGTGTTCGCCTATACTTCTCAGTATCGGCTTGCTTAGCCGCAGGGTGTCCGAGATATCGCCCATGTACAGTACTGTCATCTGCATAGCAATGTATGCCCCCAAAAGTGAGCATATCATTGATGTGCAGAAGAAAAAGCGTAGGCGATAACACGGACCCCTGAGGCACACCAGCATTCACCTGGAGCAACTTCGATGATTCACCGTCACAAAGGACTCGTATACGGCGCTCATCCAGAAAGCTGGCTCTGTCTACTCCTTAGGGGATACAGACGTGTGACTATAAAAATAATAATTAAATTAGTCTTTCTTTACAGAACAAAATTCTGATTATACAAGGTGGACTTCGAGAGCCCAAACAGGACACGAACGCCGAAGCTTTCTGTTTCTAGTTACAGAAACATAGTGCGAACGAGGCGTATCGACTTCAACTTCCTCAAGCCACCATTAAATAGATTGTTCGATTCTAATCATATTTTGTTATCAACTAATTAAAAATGTTTTTATTTAGTAGTAGTACTTTATAGAATAAAATAATTTGAATAATTAACTGGTTATTTTATTTTTATTGAAGAATATCGCTTATGGTTAAAAAAGAAATAGTAAAAACCATACCTAAGAGGAGGGATCCTGCCGTTTTGCCGAAAAGATTTTGATAAAATTTCATTACCCAAACAAATTTTAGCAACCTTTTTTTATACCATTGCCATATTTCAAATGATTTTGGTACGCATATTTATATTTGGTCAATTTTTTACATGGCAAAATATTACCAAGTATAATTTCATTATGGCATTTGGTCTTTAATCAAATGATTTATCACAGCAAACAATCTTCAGACAATAAACGTTTGGTGATATTAGTTTATTTTTGGAAGTAGTTAAAGTAGGTTAATTATAAAAAAAACGGTAATTTTAGAACTGTGACCTCCTACGCACGAGCCGAGCGAGCGAAGCGAGCGGTGCCGCGGTAGCGGCCGGCGAGTGGCAGAAACGACTTGCATTATAAAAAAGAGATTGTTTTTAGTAGGTTACCCGGAACTAAACTATTTAGATTAGGATAATTATTGATTTTGCGTAAAAACTGTTATTCCAACTGAAATATTTGACTACATAAAAAATGTTAAAAGTACTAGTTGGTAAACAAATTATAGTTTAAACGTTCATTTCCCGAACATTACAATTTTTGTGAATAGATTTTTTGCTAAGTAATAATTTGGCAAATGAAATTACGCGAAAAATTTTTTGGGAAGTGAAAATTTGTCAAATTCCTTTTGGTAAAACAAGGGAGACCCCTAAGAGGAAGTGAGAAAGCATTGCCTTCATTTCAAAATTGACAGATTTTATGATCATTCTGTACTTATATATAAAATTCTTGCGTTACTGACTAACTGACTAACGCACAGGAAAAACCATTCAAATTCTAACTCATTTATTCATATAGGTTACAAGAGCAACACTTATGAACGTCTATTCTTCTTCATTGGACTGAAAAGCTGAAATTTTGCATGTAGGTAATATATCATTGGGAACCGTATGGGTGCACTAATAAGGTATTTCTCCAAATTCACTAGGGATCTGGAGAGAACGCAGCGATAGCCTAGTGGAGAGACCGACGGACTGCTACGTAGAGGATCTCGGGTTCGAATCTACGGCGCGCACTAATGAGTTTTCGAAGTTATGTGCGTATTAAATTGTTAATTATCGCTTGCTATACGGTGAAGTAAAACATCGTGAGGAAACCTATCTGAGAGTTCTCCATAATGTTTTCGAAATACATGTGAAGTCTGCCAACCCGCACTTGGCCAGCGTGACGGACCATAGTCCGTCACGCTGGCCATACCGCGGGCGCATACTCTCCGACACACGGGTACATGAGAAAGTCGAGGTGGTTTTTATTGGTCCGGCTCTCATTTCCCCAAAAGTCCGATCCGGGGTTTTCGTCCGATCCGGATTTTCCATCTCGTAAAAAAAAGAAAAAAAAGGAAAAGAAAAAAACATTAAAAATTAAATGGATAATTATAATAAATAAAATATATATAGGATATAAACAACTGTCAGGGTCTATAGATCCCCCCCCCGTGGGATCTCCACCTTGTCGTGATGGGGGGCTCAGTAACCGTGGATTGGTCATCCGCGGTGAAGCTAAGAGGGATCCAGGAGGGGACGCTCCGCGTGGGCTTGGAGGGGCCTGCGCAGGATGCGTCTAACGGTGCGGGTGCGGGGGACGGTTCTGTCTGTCCCTCGCAGTCAGGCGCGGTCGCGGGAGGCGAGGCGTGTCGGTGTTGCGTTGCCGCACGCCCTATCTCCCGCGACCAAATGGGGGCGCACCATTCGATGCGTCGCGGTGGGGCCGCAGAGGAAGAGGAGATGCGGTGTTGCGTTGCCGTCCTCCCTATCCTCTGCGGCCGCTGAGTGTTTTGGCGGCGGAGTCCAACATCTTAATCCGCCTCCAAGGGGGTCTTGTTCGGGGCCCGCCTGACCATCTGGTAGGCCAATACCCGTCGGAGGGTAGCGACGAGTGCTTAGGTGATGCCCTACCCTCCGACACACGGGTACACGTGACGAGAATGTCGAGGTGGTTTTTAGTGGAAACACCACATACTCCGGCTCTTATTTCCCCCAAGAGTCGGAGATCTGAAGGGATTTTCCACCTCGTAAAACAAAAAAAAAAAAAAAGGGTCTATAGATCACATGACTGTATAATATATTAATAACAATATTGATAGGCTATGTACATTGTTATAGTTGTTATAGCGAACTGATTTATCCGAACGTTATTAATATTGATCGGCCAATATAAAATCGGTCAATATTATATAAATAAATTCAATATAGTCATGTTTAAATACTAACCACAATTTAGTTATTTATAACATCTCTGATTTTGAACACAGTCACTTGATTTCTAGATGATTATGATACCTGCTTTTAAATAAACAAATAGCATTTCGCCTCTAGTTTCTTATAGTTTCGCCATGTCCGTCCATCCGTTCGTCAGGATTATTCAAGAACGAGAACGTGGACAAAACTGTACAATAAAATTGTGAAAATGTTTTAAGTGTAGCCATGCAAAGTAATTCTTTTTGATTTTCAATCATCTCGATTAGGCCTTTTTTATTTATTTGAAGGCTCAATTTTTATTCATTTGTTTTCGGTTGCAAAATATTGTACAACAGACACCAATTGCAAGAGTCCCCCTCCGCTCGCCTCTATCTTCTAAACCGTAGTATGTGTAACATATCCTCAATAGTGACATAATTATGAACTATCAATGAAAGTTATTGGTAGCGCCATCTACCTTCCTATCTATAACTAATCGCATCAACATCAATCGTTCCACGTACAAGTGTGAGCGATACCATATTTCCGTCTCCCTCTATCCCACTCCCTGGAAGAGGCACTGCCTTTCGCCTGATTGGTCGCCGCGATCGTCGACGCGAGTGACAGTCCAGAACATTCCGCTCGCTGAGACCGTGTCCGCTATATCGTACCACGCCGCACCGCTGTATGTGATTATTACCGCTTCCACCAAGGAAAACCCGCTCGCAAGTGAAAGTGAAACGAATGGTGTAGTGTAGTGTATCAAACAGCTTCAGGATTCTCGAAAACACCAGGAGACTGTCCTTCTGAGAAGAAGAAGATTGCCGTATAAGGTAAGTGCCCTCCATCCTTGAAATATCCTATACCCACTCACAATCACCCCTTTCCGTATCCACTCCTAGGCAGATAAACCCGCTATCCTTTGTATACAGTCCATTAATCCTTCCCAAGTCGCCTATAACCTACCTACGGTTTCGGTGTATCGCCGAACCATTTTTTTGATCCATACGAGTCGGATTCATTTACGTTTTTATACGTTATATCGCTATACCTAGGCAGTTATAGCACCTAGCTATACTCCTAATATATTCACATAACCGTCACATGGTTATTTCCGCCCGCATTAGTAGGTAAACTTTTATGTAGCTACCTACTTATTAAATTATTAATTCTGGAACTATCATAGTTGTCTTATAAATCTCATATTTCAAGCAACTTTTAATTCCTCAGCTCTAAAGTGTTGCCTACTTAGCCTACTTAGGTAAAATAATAGATACATTAGATATTCTTATTTTGTTTCGGTCTCATTAGCTTATACTTACGTAAGCATGTCACAACAAAAGAAGTCACGCGTGTCGGAAGACAAAGAGATGACAATCTTAGAAGCAAAACGCAATATTCTATTTGAGCGCATTCAAAACATCTATGAACGATCAAAAACCGCATCTATGTCTGACAGTAATAGCGAAGCATTTCTCAGTTATTGTATAACAGTAGATAGTATTCGAACAGATTTTCATAAGTTGTTAGACGATTATAACGCAAGATTACTTTCTATCAATCCTGATGAAAAACCGAACTATCAGGCGTATACCTCATTCGAAGATCTTTATTGTATTATTAAGCGTATACAATCGCAATTGGAGGGTAAATGTTCGGCAGAGCCTGTTGCCCGCAAACCGAGATTACCGCCAATCGAGATTATGTCGTTTGACGGAGATATACGAAATTGGCCGTTATTCTATGCGAGTTTTAAGTCTACAGTGCACGATAATGGTTCTCTGACAGATGCTGACAGATTGTACTATTTAATAGGTAAACTGTCACCGAAGGCCCAGTCCGTATTTGCAGGTGTCACACCCAGTGCTGAGAATTATCAGGTCATATTTCAGTCACTACTTGACAGATATCAGGACACGCGCGTCCTAGCGTCTACCTACTTTGACCAAGCTTTAAATCTCAAACCGTCCGGCAACGCGTCTGTCTCGAATTTCCAGCTGTTTATTGATAACTTCGTAACCGCGGTTAATTCTCTTAGGAATTTAAAATTAGAAGATCTTTCCGACTTTATGTTGCTTCAACTCGCTTTAAAAAAGTTTGACACTGATACAATTCGCGCATTCGAGATGACGGAACGCAATAATAAAATACCTACACTTGATAGTTTTATTTCGTTCATCAAAGATCAGTGTCAAATATTTCATAATACGCAGTCTGGTTCACCTGGCTCGTCTAACACTAACAACAACAAACAAAGGTTGAATAAATCGCGAAATAGTAATAATAACTCGGTCCCTAATCTACAATCTTACGTTACATTTTCGGAATCTAATAGTAATAATTCACAGAAGTGTCTGTGCAGTAATTTAGTGCACGACCACTTATACATGTGTCCCGCCTTCGATAATTTGCATGCAACCGCTCGTTTTAAATGCGTAAAAGATAACAAAGCTTGCATTAATTGCTTAAGCATAAAACATAAAACGAGTAATTGTTCCAGTAGAACGAGATGTCGCTCATGTAATCAAAGACATCATACACTGTTACATTTCGATAAAGATAACCCGTTGCCAAGCCAAGCCGCTAACCTTGACACACTTGCACCCCAGGTGCAGACCACGGTAGCTGCGCCTTCCGCGTCTGAGGGCGAAGTATCGTTGTGTTTGACATCCATTGCGCGGGCGACGCGCACGCGAGGACGCCACTCGCGCATCTATAATGATCCGCGCAGGGCCAAAACGCAGTGTACGGCGTCTAAGACGGTACTGTTAGCGACAGCGCAAGTTATCGTATATGATGTTAATGGGTCGCCGCACATGGTACGTTGTCTGCTAGATAGCGCATCTCAGACCAATCTAATAACATCGGAATGCTTCAAACGCCTCGGATTATGGAATAACTTTAAGAATACTAACTCAACCGTCAAACGGATAGGCGAATCAGAAAAGCATTGCAGGGGTTCCGTAGATATTAAAATACATTCGCGTTTTGATAGGAGTATTAATTTTAACATTTCTTCGCTTATCGTGGAGCGTATCACGGACGCATTGCCGAACGCTAATGTAGACGTAGTATCACTCACTCATCTCGAGTCATTGCCGCTAGCCGACGCGGAGTTTGCGAATCCGGCAGGCATTGATCTTTTGATCGGAGCTTCAATATTTCCGCACTTGCTACTAACTAAAATAGTACGTAGTGAGCGACATGATTTACCGCCCGCTATTGAGACGGTACTTGGGTATGTGATTATGGGTACCGTACCTACGTTACATACTTCTCATTGTATTACGTCTTGTTGTTGTTCTGCTCTTCAAGAGATCAAGGTGGATGCTAAAACTGTGTGTAAGATAAAGCACTAATTAGCTATGCTATGCTATGCTATGCTATGCTATGCCATGCCACGCCATGCTATGCTACGCTATGCTACGCTATGCTACGCTATGCTACGCTATGCTACGCTATGCTACGCTATGCTACGCTATGCTACGCTATGCTACGCTATGCTACGCTATGCTACGCTATGCTACGCTATGCTACGCTATGCTACGCTATGCTACGCTATGCTACGCTATGCTATGCTATGCTATGCTATGCTATGCTACGCTATGCTATGCTAAGCTACGCTACACTATACTATACTACCATCCGCTTTGTATATAGATGACATTGCCTGTAATGTCATACCCGCTCCGCTAGCAATTTCGCTTTGTGAAGAGCTTATTCAGCTTTTCAAGCGAGGCCAGTTTGATCTTGTCAAATGGACAAGCAACTCTAAGGAGGTTCTCGCACGCATACCAGATTCTCATAAAGCTTCTCCAGACATTAAGTTTGAGAAGTCTGTACCGCATAAGGTTCTCGGTTTACGCTGGGACAAATCCTGTGATAGTTTTCGGTTTGACGTCTCACCACCAGATGATAAGTGCACCAAACGCACTATGCTGCCCACAGTGGCTCGACTATGGGACATAATGGGTTTTGTGGCTCCCACAATTTTGTACGCCAAGCTCTTGATCAAAGAGCTTTGGCTATCAAAGTGTGAGTGGGATGAAACACCCCCTGACCATATTGTCGCCGCTTGGGGCCAGTTTTGTATTGAGCTTACCGCGCTCAATCAAATTACTATTCCGCGTCATCTTGGGTTGGTAGATAGATGTACCATCAACTTAATAGGTTTCGCTGACGCCAGCGAGCGTGCTTACGGCGGAGTCGTATATCTGCAAGTCCGCATTGGTTCTAACTACTCGGTGCAGTTAGTTTGTGCCAAGTCTAAGGTCTTGCCTGTTAAAACCATTTCGGTTGCGAGACTGGAGTTGTGCGCGGCCCTTCTGCTGTCTCAGTTGCTCCACAAGGTTCAAGACACAGTTTTGCCCCACTACTCTATTAATAAATATACGCATTTTCCGACTCCAAAGTAGTGCTCGCTTGGATTCATTCTTCTCCTCATCGCTGGCAGACTTTTGTCGCCAACCGCGTTAGTAAATTGATTGAACTTGTTCCCGCTAGTTGTTTCAATTACGTCGCGGGTTATCGTACTCGTCTTCAGGAAGAACTCTCCATAGATCATATTGACTGGAAGTATATTCCACCAGCATCACCACATTTCGGTGGATGTTGGGCAAGCATGGTCAAAGTAATTAAAACGCATCTCTTCAAAGTTATAGGTCAACAGATCCTCTCTTACGAAGAGCCTTTAACTGTCCTTGCACAAGTCGAGGCACTGATCAACTCGCGTCCGCTTCCAACTCAGTGAGATCTAGCCTGAAGTTGGACCTACCTCTTAGTTTAAGTATTTAGTTAGTAGTTTTCGCTATTATTGCGTTTGTAGTTTTCGCTAAAGTTAATTTAGATTAATTTTATTGTCATATCGCTGTCTTAGCCTATTGAGGGGTTATGCGGTAGTACACCCAACATAGCTAAGTTCAATTCTAATTTTTTTAAAGGCAACCCTTTAGGGCCGGGGGGATATGTTAGCGCCATCTACCTTCCTATCTATAACTAATCGCATCAACATCAATCGTTCCACGTACAAGTGTGAGCGATACCATATTTCCGTCTCCCTCTATCCCACTCCCTGGAAGAGGCACTGCCTTTCGCCTGATTGGTCGCCGCGATCGTCGACGCGAGTGACAGTCCAGAACATTCCGCTCGCTGAGAACGTGTCCGCTATATCGTACCGCGCCGCACCGCTGTATGTGATTATTACAGCTTCCACCAAGGAAAACCCGCTTGCGAGTGAAAGTGAAACGAATGGTGCAGTGTAGTGAATCAAACAGCTTCAGGATTCTCGAAAACACCAGGAGACTGTCCTTCTGAGAAGAAGAAGATTGCCGTATAAGGTAAGTGCCCTCCATCCTTGAAATATCCTATACCCACTCACAATCACCCCTTCCCGTATCCACTCCAAGGCGGATAAACCCGCTATCCTTTGTATACAGTCCATTAATCCTTCCCAAGTCGCCTATAACCTACCTACGGTTTCGGTGTATCGCCGAACCAGTTATTAAGGCTTTAACTTTACTAATTAACGAGTAACGGACAATTGACTCATACTTCTACTTGCGAGTGATCAATGAATATTGTACTTGAGTCCTTCTATCCCTTAGGTCATTAGGTAAGGGGTACTACGAAACCCAACATTGTGCGTTGCCCGACACGCACTTAGCCGGTTTCCATAATTGACCGTAGCTTAACAAATCAAACCTAACATTCCATGCCTTATGTAAAGCCATAATGATCAGGCTATAGGTACATCAATTAGCGAAACTTGACCGATTAGGCATCAGTGTGAGCAACAAACAGTCAGGCAGTAAACATAAATAAAACATGGATAATTCGGTGTAATATTTTCACTGTAAAGCAGAATAAAGAGGTAACCGAGCCGTATTAAGGCGAGGTTGCAGTACAGTGCGTAGCTCGACCTCACCTCCCGCAAAAACAAAAACACGGCGGTGGCGTCAGTCGTGTGAGCGGGGGGAGGGGAGGGGGGGGTTTCGTGTGTGCGTATGCCACAGCGCAGCGTAAAAAAAACCGTAGATGAGTTATGCGAACTTCAAAAGTGGCACATTAAAAACAGGCTCAATAAATGTCTCATTTGGCTTTAGTCGCGTACGCGCTGCGGCCGGAAGCGCTCGCTCTTTTACTCGCGTGTGTGTACGTTACATTTGAAAATGCCGTCGTGTGTAATGAGATTTTACACAAACTATAGTAGGAAAATGACTAAAAGTTATGGAATCACTTCTCATTCATGAGTATTACAATATTACAACGTTTTATTTACAATTTATAATAAATTCAGTATCACAAATAAAAGAGTGAATAAAAAAATTGGCATTTAGCGAGTGTAAAAGAGAAGCAGTATTGTGCGTGTTCAAAGACTAAAAAACAAAGTATCCAGATGGGACATTCGTAATAATAAAATACTGATGTGTGTTTTTGTCAGGTTATAAAAGTGATTTGAGGCTGAATCAACACAATATATTATTATTATAGAAATACAAAATCATACGTAAGTTACAAACATTGACGGATGATCAAAGTCCATTCACTTGTTCTTGTTTTTCTCCTTTTAGTATTAAACAACTAAGTAGATTGCACTGCACAGTTTTCGCTGCCGAACCACCGTACCCCTGGCAGTACCCCTGGGGGTTTGGTGTGTTTTTCAAAGCTTAACCGTACTCCCAGATAATATTGTTGTGTAATAAGTTTATTAATTTCAGTTCGTTAATTTTAAGTTCTACTATTTTGTGGGATCATTCCCAGTAGCCCAGTCAACAGTTCTGTGATAGAACTGTCCTAATTCTATTAGCACAACTTGATGAGGAGAATAGCACTAATGGGATAAGTAATAGGAAATGTCCCAGTCTAGTTCTATGTATGTTTTTACAAGGGTATTCAATAGAACTACTGGGAATGATCCGTAGTGTCATGACATCGCGCTCATATATCCGAATGAATATGTTTTGTAGACGTTCATTTGTTTAAGGTGTAAAACAAATGAACGTCTACAAAACAAATGAACGTTAACAAAACAAATGAACGTCTACAAAATAAATGACTTACAGAAAGTGATCAGCTATCGATAGTGATTGACAAAAACAGGTGCATGCGATTTTCAACCTTATTGACATTGGTCAGAATTTATAATTTTAGTAACGTAATAATGCCAGAAAGCGAGAAAAACCAAAAAAAAAGTTTGTCATGAACTGTCAATGAGGTCGAAAATCGCATGCACCTGTTTTTTGCAATCACTATCGATAGCTGATCACTTTCTGGTAGTCATTTGTTTTGTAGACGTTCATTGATTTGTTTTGTTAACGTTTATTTGTTTTGTAGACGTTCAATTGTTTTGTAGAGGTTCATTCGTTTAACACATTTTTATACATACATATTTATTCGGATATGTGAGCGCGATGTTGTGACACTACCCTTGTAAAACATACATAGAACTAGTGGAAAATTTCCTATAACTGTTTCCCATTAGTTCTATTCTTCTCATCAAGTTGTGCTAATAGAGCTAGTGGGAAAAAGTCCCACTAGTTCTATCATAGAACTGTTCAATAGAACTAGTGGGAATGATCCGACAGCGCTAGGATGATGATGATGACGGGTCTTCAACAGTACCACAGATTATATCTATAATATACAAAGCATTATAACCATTAGCAGTAGTACCTAAACGTTTTATTCTCTATTATTTATCTCCTTGGTGCACTATATCATCGTAGTAGCGCTTGTCTTCGCTTGTCTAAAAATACAAAAACGTAAGTAGTAAGTCATTATCATACGAGAGATAACACTGTTCAGTTTAATGTCCATGTAGCACGTTGGTACAACACTACGAGCATTTCAGCCAGGAGTACGGTTAAGCTTTAAAAGACCCATCACAACCCCAGGGGTATTGCCAGGGCTACGGTGGGTCCGCAGCGCACAGTTTTTATATTAACGTGTAACGTACTGTTTTAGGACTTTTAGGTTTCATTGAATGAAATGAGAAGAATAAAATGTACTTTTTTAATAAATGTTTTATATAAATCACATCGAATTTTTATTTCCCTACCTTAAATCAATTAATCAAATTTACTTTGAGGCGAATTGAATTTACTCAAGACAGACAAAGACAAGTGATCATGTTGCATCTGAGTCAAATTATTCTTTGTGAAACGGTCAGCATGATGTCACAATGCGCGTCGGTACAGAGAGTATATGTTTATCTCTTTTTCGCACTTGCGATTAGATGTGCTATCTCACTTACACTTCTTATCTAATTCTTAGTGTGTCGTTTTGACATATTTATATTAGTGTGCGTACTACAGGATCACTGTGTAGCCCAATTTCTTACAGGTCATGGTAACTTTAAGAGCAAGTTGTATTCATTTAAGCTAGTTGATTCACCGTTATGCCAATGTTCAACATCTGGCAACAATTATGAACAATCTGCTCATCACATTCTATGGGAGTGTAGTCTTTGGCAAATCGAACGTAATAACATGCTTAACGAATTAAAGGTAACTTCTGGAGTAGTGTACTATACGGATCTTGTGGCAAGTAGGACGAATTTCCGTGCGTTTAGGCGTTTCTGCCATACATATTACTGGAAAAAGGTATAGTTCACAATTTAGGCCCCCTTAATGCTCATGTCCGTGGTGCTTATCTTTTCTCATCACTATATCTCTTCGTTGTTTGTCTCACGCTTTTTTAAGGAGGGAAGTGGATTATTCATTTTCCAACTCCTCCAATATACTTCTGATTAAGTTCGTTGCGGGTTCCAAGACAGTTTAACTTTCCCCGGGACTTCACGAGTGTCAAAACTCGTTGTCATTAATGGTCACTGCTGCTGAACCTGGCAACACAGGTACACAGTAGTGGGAATGAGGGTGGGATTAGTCCCAATAAAAAAAAAAATTGTGTGCGTACGCTTTTCGCGATGCGTGCCAATCGTAAGCGCCGGTTACCTTGTCAGTAACCTGTCTACGGTTTCTTACTAGTATGTCTATGGTTTGAACGATTGAGTTTGGAATACGAATTACTTTGTACTTTTGCGAAAACGTAAATGCGGGGGTGGAGGGGAATTTTGCGGAGCAACGACGTACGTCCGCCCTCAATCACGCCTAGACAGGCACTGATGAACGGCCGGCGAGCGATATAATGCCAACATTTTGACTATTTTTTTTCTTGGAGAAAAATGATAACGAAATTACGAAATCTGTTTTTACCATTTATATTAAAATAAAGAGCTGTTTCTATTGATAATACTTTCATGTGAAATGAAATGAAATGAAATGAAATGAAATGAAATTATTCTTTATTTCGTGTAAACTTTGTTTAAAGTGCTTACGAAACGTCAATTTTAAATTTATCAGTTTGTACAAGTATGTATTTTTATGTTGAATTAGAGCAGCTCAATCCCAAGCATTTTTGTCGTCTATATAATCGGAAATTTTATAATATGCTTTTAAACACAATTTAGTTTTAACAATAATCTTAAATTTATTTATTGTTAAATTTCTAATATTAAGAGGGAGCTTGTTATAAAAGCGTATACACTGCCCCATAAAACAGTTACTTATTTTGTGGAGGCGGGTGCTATGAACTACAAGATTATACTTATGTCTAGTATTTACAGTGTGAAGATCACTTTTTTTACTAAATTTGTCAATATTCTTGTGGACATGTAACAGATTATCGTATATATATTGCGATACAACAGTTAGAATGCCTATCTCACTGAACTTTTCTCTAAGAGAAACACGAGGACCGAGGTTGTAAATTCCCCTTATTGCTCTTTTCTGCAAAACAAATATTGTGTTAAGGTCTGCAGCATTCCCCCAGAGAAGAATCCCATAAGACATAATACTATGAAAGTAACTGAAATAAACCATTCTAGCTGTATCTATATCTGTAAGGCGTCTAATTGTCTTAACTGCATAAGCTGCAGAACTAAGTTTGCCCGAAAGTCTTTCTATATGCGGACCCCATTGAAGCTTGGTATCAAGCATAATACCTAGAAACATAGTTGTCCCGACGGGCTCAATTCTGGATTCCTTAAGTTGTACATTGGTTTCCACCTGTTTAACATTGGGCATTGAGAATTTTAATAGTTTGGTTTTCTTATAATTAAGTAATAAATTATTTACATTAAACCAATTAACAACTTTAGAGAGTGCATGCTTCGTCAAAATTTCTCTGCTGTCGTCTAATATTAAAAATTAAGGAGGTATCATCCGCGAACAACACAATCTCATGATTCTTCTTTACGTAATAGGGTAGATCGTTAATATAAATCAAAAAAGAAATGGTCCGAGGATTGAACCCTGCGGGACTCCCATTTTTAAGGCAGAACCTGGAGATGTCTTGTCATTGATCTGGACCTTCTGGATTCGGTTGCCCAAGTAAGAAACCAGGAGATCGAGAGCTTTGTTCCTAACGCCGTAATGATACAATTTCCTGACCAGAGTGTCATGATGTACACAATCAAATGCTTTTGACAAGTCGCAAAAATACCTAAAGCATCTTGCGACTTCTCCCAAGCAGCAAATATACTTTTGAGTAACTCAACTCCTGCGTCAGTAGTCGAACGACCCCTCGTAAATCCGAACTGTTTCTCGTGAAGTAAATTATGACTATTAAAATAACTAAGTAACTAACTAAGAATTAATTTTTCAAAAATTTTACTAAGTGTCGGTAATACAGAAATAGGTCGAAAGTTAGAAGGGTCGGTTGTGTCACCAGATTTAAATAAAGGTATAACTTTACTATATTTCATTAAGTCAGGAAATATTCCAGAAGCAACGCAACCATTGAATACCTTTGCAAGATGTGGAGCAATTATGGTAATAATTGATGAAGTAGTCTTCACTGACAATCCCCACAAATCCATTGTCTTTTTCATATTTATAGTTTTAAATTGTTTAAGAATATCATCAGTAGTAACAACAGTAAATTCAAAGGCTGCATCACATTCTGGCACGCAGTCCCTAAGAAGCATTTCAGCAGACATGGAAGATGAGTTGAGCGACTCTGTTGTCACTATAGGTATATTAGCAAAGAAATTCTCAAATTCTATCGCAACTTCCAGGTCCTCTGCAATACTCACATTATTGATTTTTAAAAGGTATTCGCGGCTGCGTGCTTTGGCTCTGCCAGTTTCATTGTTGATGACAACTCATTATGTAAATTCATTATGTAATCTCTAAGCAGTACACGTTTAAAATTGTGATTTAGTGCCATGTTTGAAATTTTTTTTATCGAGCCAATCATTCCAAATCGTGTTTCTATCTTTACGATTTACTAGAAGATATGTTCAACTTTTATACTTTAATTTCTATTCATAAAAAATATCATAGTTCATGGGACTTTCAAACGTTCAAAAATCTTAAAAAGTACTGCAACCTCGCCTTAATTACAAAACGTTGTTTAATTCCATATGTATCAGTTACGATTTTCAAAAATATTATTTTTTCATTTAAAAAACGTGTAAATAATAATAGGCATACTGGAAAAGTGTGTCCATGTTAACCGTGTGGTTGACGGCATAGAATACAAGTGTCACCACCCCCTATCTTCCCGTGAGTGTCGTAAGAGGCGACTAAGGGATAACACGATGCAAATACCATCTTTGCGTAGAGACGGAAAACTCGACATCAAACCCTATACGACTGCCTCGTTGGTCTCGTGGCATAAATGTGCGCGTGGGATCGGGAGGTCCTGGGTTTGATTCCTGGGTCGGGCAGTGTTATTGGGTTTTTCTGTCATGAAATTCTCAGTAGCAGCACGGAGTCTGGAAATGTGCCCGGTACGGCAATAGGCTCGCCCCTTATTACGTGGGACTAAAGTATATCTGGCGAAAGGTGGGTGTAGAAATACACCTCTGCCTACCCCTTCGGGGATAAAAGGCGTGACGATATATGTGTCTATGTTTCAATATCGCTAAATGCAGTTCTGCTTTCATGCTATTATATTATTGTAACAAATAAACATGGATAAAACATTGAACACAATAATACACCTAAACAATTACGATAAAAATGCAAAAGCAATCGACAAATCATTATACACAAGACTATTTAGCATTTTGTATTCCTGACACCAAATGAGTCTTATTACTTATGAAATAAATATTCAAAATTATTATACGTAAGTAAAAGACATATTTAACGTAAATTCCCGTAACGTAACTTAGCTTAAGCATTAACAGCATTGTTGTTGGGTATCAATCAACAGCATTGTTGTAGGGTAATGTTTACAATTCTTCCCCGCCTTTACTTAAGTTCTACCAACAACTGAGTGCCAACCTTTAAACAAAGAGCGAACACAGAACCCTCTAGTTTTGACCAAAACAACCCTTCGACATACAAGCCTACAGTTTTAGCGGTTTCTCTTTGACTACCCAACTAAGCCTGGCCCAAATTAAAACCTTTACCGTCGCTTTTGGAGTTTGACTATAGCCAGTCAATACGGTGGTAGTAAAAACTTTAAGCATTATATAGACACCAGCTACGTATAACTCCGTACCTAATAAAAGCAATTTTTACAAAGGAGCTTTGTATAGGTTTCAAATGGAACGGTATTCGTGGGCCTTTAATTTGCACAAGTGTGGCATAATTATTTTGACATCAGAGTTACAATTTTGTATTCAGCCTAAGCATCCTTAAGTTTAACTTAAGGCATATAATATGCATCTTGAAAAACCTTATCTCCTTTCAATATTGCTTTATGGCACATAAATACATTTTATATACTTTAATTTAAAGCTGCATTTTCTGTCACAGCAAATAGGCAAATTTGAGGTCACAAGATAATGTATACGTATATTAATCTACGTCATAATGCTATTCTAGACGAAAGATAAATAAACCATTTAATACTTTGATCAGACTACGCTACGGCGTTGGTTGTAAAATGCACTAAATGTATTTAAGATGAATAATAATCTCATAAGTAAGAGTGAATTATTAATTCAGGGCATGTAGCTGTTTAAGATAAGATTATTGTTGGATGACAAGATTTGTCTGTTTATTGATATTCGTAACACTCGTATCTCTCTGTTTATTGACAATCTCGCTCTTTTGTGTAAATGAAAAGATATGAATTAATTGATATAAGAATTAATATGATTCATATAAGATACTCCAGTCTATAATATCTTTAAGCTATAACAAAATCAAACTTCTAAGCCAACGCAATAAAAAGATACAGCCGTTTATGCTGCAAATTTTCGCATATTTAAAAACTCGCAAGGGTATCAAAACCTACAGGGTACTTCCCGTGAACTCAAAATCTTGAAATTTGGTACGAAGGAATGTCTTATAGCACAAATTAAGGGAAAAAATCCAAAAATGTAAATTTTTAGTAACATTATGTAATAAAAACATAAAAAAATTAAAGTTAGTACCTTTTTCCTCATGAATGCGCAGAGTTATTAAATTGAAATTCATATCAAATACTCAAATCTATAACACCGTTAAGCTGTAATAAAATCAAACTTCTATGTCAACGCAATCAACAGAAACAGCAATATAAGCATATTTTAAAACTCGCAACTACTCGCAAGGGAATCAAAACCTACAGGGTACTCCCCGTGAACTCAGAACCTTGAAATTTGGCACGAAGCAACGTCTTATAGCACAGATAAAGGAAAAATCCGAAAACCATAATATTTAGTTACATCATAATAATATAATTAAAATATGTATTTTTAATAATTTTAAAGGTACTAACTAACCCTTTCCTCATAAACCGTTAGCGGTATAAAATTGAAATTCATATCAAATGCACACGTCAAACCTAAAGGGTACTTCCAGTCGATCCAGAAACATATTTTTTTTTTTTTGGTGTCGTGTTGGAAAATCCTCATGGAGTCCCTCCGCCCTGGGGGAACAGCGAAGGGGACAGTCAGACTCTTACTGACTAAAAACCAACCCGTGTTCCTCATGTACCCGTGTGTCGGAGGGTCGGGTATCACCGAAGCATTCCTCGTTACCCCCCGACGGGTATTGGCCCGCCAGATGGTCAGGCGGGCCCCGAACAAAACCCCCTTGGCGGCGGATGAAGGTGTTGGGCTCCACCGTCAAAACACCCAGCAGCCGCAGAGGATAGGGAGGACGGCAACCTGACAACACCGCATCTCCTCTTCTTCTGCGGCCCCACCGCAACGCAACATATACTTATATCAAAAGTAGTAATGTAATAAATAAATTATTTTTTTAGGTTTATAACAATGTTCAACACAAATTAATTTTGTAATGAATAAATAAAAAAAATAAAAAAAACAAATGGTGCGGCCCCCTCGTTTATCTTCACCGTGGGTGACCCAACCACGGCTACTGAGCCTCCCTACAACGACAAGGTGGAGATCCCACGGCGGGGCGATCTAGAACCTTGTATCTAGAAATTTGGCATAAAGCAACGTTTTATAGCACATAGGAAAAAAATCGAAAACTTTAAAATTTTAGTTACATTACATATTTTTTTAAATAATTATTATAAACCTACAGATTTGTACAGAACCCTCGGTGCGCGAGTCCGATTCGCACTTGACCGGTTTATTTAATACTTACGAAAAATCACATTAAAATGTGTGTAACAAGTTGAATATCTTTGGTATAACAAGCCTTTAAACGAAATTTTACAATTATAAACAAGTTTATTTAAGGAGACTTTGTAGTGATTACTAGTGTCGTTGACTAGCGTAGTGGTTTAAGCGGTCGCCTCGCCCTTTTACATTGTGCCGAGTGTTGTGGGTTTGATTCCTTCCGAGGCAACACTTTGTGTAGACCATAAATTGTTACTTATTTTAAATTGTCTTTCGGGATATATACCACGTACCTTTGTTTTGAGTAACCGATATTTCGGCACTGTTGCAAGCGTCATGTTCACGGATGTACTCTCATAAATTGTTGTTTCCGTTCTGAGTGTCCATTGTATCCGGTTGTACGCTTAAAAGTCCTCCGGCAAATATAGTACGAAAGTGTATGTGAAATTGTCTTTAAAAAATAAAGAAAAGGAAAAGAAGATAGTTAAGGGATAATTTCCATAACGCGACGCGTCGTTTCAACCAGCCGAAATCCGTCTACCCTTGACGAAGCAAAACGAACAGAATTTTGGGCAGTAAAGAAGAATTCATACCTCATAATCAGACAGTAATAATTATGAGATCGTGTAAAAAGTACGCCATTTGATAATAATGGGAATAAACTTACTATATACTTCAACCAAATTTCCGGGGAGTATCACAGTACACTAACCGCGATTCACGTGGACCAAAGCTACGGGACGTCGATGGACACCACGTTAGTTTTAGTGGGTATGTCTTAAGTTCTGTAAGATTCGGTTGCCAACGAAAACCAATTTGTTCAAATCAATTAATGTTTGTCCGTTGATCGGCAAGTGGTGCACCTGCCGATCAACGGACGAGGCTCTGGCAAATAAAATATCCCGATAAGCGGCAATTGGCTCGCCACCTATTACGTTGGATCAATACACTGGCGAAAAGTGGGCGTTTAATATGCCTCTGCCTACCCCTTCGGAGAAACAGGCGTGAGTCTATGTATGTATGCAATGTTTAAGCTAAACTATATTATTATTATAAAACAGCATTAGAGATTTTTGATATAACAGAAGAAAATTACAGCCATATTCAGAGCTGTCTCCTTCTTGTTAGTCAGTTATACATATAAAATAAATATCTACAATGAATCCTTTTAAAAATTATTATCATTCCTACGCGACATATTTACGACAATGACGTCAGAAAAGGAATTTTCCATTTATAATATTGACACGGATAATTGAATCGGCGTGGAAACTGCACTAAATTCAGCGACCGTCATGGATTTAATCTATCATCATTATCGTCAGATCTAACCGCAACTCATCGAGCTCGCAATGATAATAAATTTAACTGCCACCTGCAATGGCTTTCATTGTGCAATATTTTAGCCACTGCAGCTACAAAATTACTATAAAGGTAAATTGAGAAGTGATGATTTGTTGACGGTTATCATAATTATTAGATATCTTTAAAAAATATGGTGTTCCTAATGTAATGTGCATATGGCTAGTCTATGGGACTGCCCTACTAAAATTTCGATTCATCCCTGCATTTCATAAACTCCTAGGTATTTCTCATAGTACCTATGAGTTAACGAAGTGCAGAATAAATTGATATAATCAGCATTTTATAAATTGAAATAACAATGTACTACTAACTACAAATTTTCTTGTTAGAGTCATGAAATCAAAAGTAGTCTATAGGTTTAACTTTAAGAACAGTAGCTAGATCACCGATATTTTATTTTGGGAAACCGTGTTTTCTAAAAATGTTGCCCAGGTAGATCGATTTATAGCCCCCGAAACTCATTGCATACTAAACACGAAAATCGTTGAAGCCGTTTCCGTGATTCAGTTTATACATAGGTATGCAATGCAGTGCAAGCAAAGGCTTGGTGATCTTTTAGAAACACCAATAAAGTTGTTTTGCCTTCCTTTGTCAGTGACTGGGGCTTTTAGTTGACACAATTATACGTATTTTCTAAATCTACATGGTTGTTTGGTTGGAACAATTTGGTTTGTGGATGAATTAATCTCTCAAACTATTACAAAATACCTAAATACTTAATTTAGTTAGTTAGCCGTGTGGTTGACGGCATAGAATACAAGTGTCACCACCCCCTATCTTGCCGTGGATGTCGTAAGAGGCGACTAAGGAATAACACGATGCAAATAGCATCTTTGCGTAGAGACGGAAAACTCGACATCAAACCCTATACGACTGCCTCGTTGGTCTCGCGGCATAAATGTGTGCGTGGGATCGGGAGGTGCCGGATTCCATTCCTGGGTCGGGCAGTGTTATTGGATTTTTCTGTCACGAAATTCTCAGTAGCAGCACAGAGTCTGGAAGTGTGCCCGGTACGGCAATAGACTCGCCCCTTATTACGTGGGACTAAAGTATATCTGGCGAAAAGTGGGTGTAGAAATACACCTCTGCCTACCCCTGCGGGGATAAAAGGCGTGACGATATGTATGTATGTATGTATGTTAATTTAGTTTCATTGTGAAGAACAGAATCAACAACAACGACAAATACTTACTCTCTCTAGTCTATAATTTTAACATATGAGCTGTTATACGAAGTATGGCAACAACCCATAGCGCCGTATTGTGTGCACCAATATAGCTATCTAGCTATATCTGTACCTATGCATTTGTAACGCGATTTTGGCACACACACCATTTTCCAACTTGACCGGGAAACCACTCTGTTATCAAAGGGGTATGCCTATGTTTCAGTTTTACTCTTTTTCGTTTGCCTAGTAGTGGAGCTGGTGCCAAAACAATTGTATCCCAATTCTTTGCAAAGTTGAGGTCCTATTTCTGTTCACGTTCGGCTACGCACTCGTGAATCCTGGCTACGGGTGTTTACGTGTGTCAGCAATCGCGTGATTGCCATAAAAAGACAGAATTTTACACAAAACCCCGCGTATTTCAAGGCATCACTAAGCGTCTAGCAACTCTAGCATAGTCTTCAATGTTGATTGCCCACGTATTGGGGCAAACCGTTTAGACATTTAGAAAAAGGGGCAAGGAACAAGATCGTAGCAGAGAACGTATACAATGAGCTGATCAAATAAAACCAACAGTTTAAAATCCTCTACATATTATATGTACTGAGAGTTCTACATAATGTTCTCGAAAGACATGTGAAGTCTGCCACTTGGCCAGCGTGGTAGACTATGGCCTTATCCTTTTCATAATGGGAAGAGGCCCGTGCCCAGCAGTGGGACAGTATAAAGGGTTGATGATGATGATGATTATATGTACTAGCAATCGGACCAGTAATTACAAATGGAGAGATATTTAGAGCGGCGTCAACACTTTTAATGATAACGTTGCCTCATCTGGACCACGACCCCTCTGTCAAGAGTGACACAACTGTGAAAGAATGATCGCTAAGTTTAGGGTTCAAGTAGTCATGACCGAACCCAACGTTGATAAAATTGAAGTATTGCACTCAATATTATTCCAAAAATTATACATCGCAAAAACATACAAATCGTCCACCAAGTGACCAACTATATATCAAACTAGATCAGCCTGCGGTTACACCCGCGTTATTTCGGGCTAAAGCTCCGCTCCTGTAGCACACAGTATGATGTTATATAGGTTACAGCTAAATGGGCTATTGAACTCAAAAAATGCTGATTTCAGCATGAGTTGGTTGGCTTGACCGGACAAGTACTACCCTGTCACAGAAAATTAATGTAAACTAACGGTACCTAAACTGTTGTGTTTCGTTCGATGACTCACAGTGCCGGTGGCCCTCTCCCGTATTCCTTCTCCTATGAAGTCGACTTATCACCAGGGATGCCGGAGACCCTGCGTAAAAGGTGTCTTGGACCGAAACGGGGATAGCGCTAGGATGAAGATGATGATATCAAGTGACAATTATTTTATTTATTTATATTCTCACGCCTGTATCCCCGAAGGGGTAGGCAGAGGTGTAAATATTACAGCCACATTTCGCCATGAATTTTTAGGTCCCACGTAATAGGGACGTATTACTTATATTTTTTAAATTTTTGGTACTTATTTAAGGCTCTAGTCTTCGCACTAATTACTACGTAATTCTCCAATGTAGCACAAAGATAAACTGTACGATTAGACCAACCCGACATACATTAATTTCAATTATTTATCAACCGCACTGAGAAGGGTTAACCATTACAACTCCTGGTATTTAACCACATAATAGCCGCTTATAATGTTAATTAATGTTATAAGTGCTACCTACCATTATAGTAGAACTTTCTAGAAGCTAGACAACTCTATAGTTTAATGAAGTAATTAAGTCTGTTACTATTTTGTTTTAATAAACTTATTACGCGTTGTAATAACCATTTTAAAAGTTAATCTATATATCATACTATCGTAGGATATGTCATACTTACAAAGAATATGATACGCTGATGTGGTTCCCCTAGCCCTGCTATTACTTTTTATCTTTAGGAGAAAACCGCTTTAGGTTTAGAGACAATGCTCGAACGAGTCTACAGGAAACTTACAAACCGAAGATAGCTCCTTACTGGGCTGCGAAGAAGCGACAAAATAATGTTAATGAAGGTACCTAAGCTTCTGCTTTCCAGAAAGAAGTACTTAATCGTGACTGTGAAAAATGAATTTAGAGAAATAGTATGAAATAAGTTACTTATCTTGTAAAAAACAACACAAAATGCAATTACCTGGGCCTTGTTTATCTTAAGCTATTCACAACATATGCTTCCAATCTAATTGAAAAGAGCACATCATTATTGACACACTGTAACGTTAACAACAAACCATTCGCCATAATGTTGTGACCGTGCCTCACCCTCAATTGAGTTTTACGAGAGTAACGCGAACTAGAACTATTATTTCACCCTTTCTGCCACAAGTAATACGGAATATCGTTATTAGTTACAGATCCTTGGTAGCTGTAAACTTTACTTTTGTTTTGTCTTTTCCAGTTGATTGGGCTTTTCGTTCATAGTATATAAAGAAGAAGGAAAGTATTTTATTCTTATAACGCACGTACTTGGTACATGTGACACAATTAGTGAGACCGAAAAAAATAAGCCGACTATATTACAAAAACTAGGTCATCATCCAGGCTTATTGTTGATTTGATGCGCATGCCTCATCCCAACCCTGATTAGTGACAATAAGTAACGTATATGAGGAACAAACATATACCTATCGCTGATATGTATGTATAAATTTTTGCTTTACTAACTGACTGACAGACAACGCACAGCTAAAAGTTTTACACGCAAGAACCTGAAATTTGGCAAACTTTCGGGACCATAGAGGGGGCACTAAGAAAGGATTTCACTAAAGTTCCTCGAGAACAGCCAGAAACGAAAGAGGAACCCACCACGCACCTTGGGATTGGCCAGCCCAACTATTGTAATAGAAAAAGGTTGTAAAAACCGAACTCCTCCGGTGTGAGAGAAGAAAGGATATATAGGAATGGTATGGTTTCCAGGAAGATACCTAACTTGCAGTATCTCGCTGTATGCGTCGACTATGCTTCGACACGTGTTTCGCTTCTGCATGGCAACGACTGAAGCTACTGTCAGTCGTTACCCATTGCTCCTGAGAATGCCTAGTGTAGATGACGGCGACGATGTGAGAAAAAAAATGAAATCGATACTTTCACTGAGTCGGAAGTAATATTAGTCTTGTATTTTTAGCATTGATTTTGTAGCAATAAATAAAATAACAAAAAGTTCTACCACTGTTATTGCCACCGGAAATATTTCAAGACCGTAAATTAAATATTAATTTTAATTCATAATGTGCTTTCCGCACTGCGAGTGACGTCAATCGTTACAATATTCTTTCGCGGTAGGGCATGGTCAATACCGGTTTTAAAATAATGGTATAATCTCGTTCTGCGTGTTACAAATTACAAAAACATGGTAATAGGATGCATTTTGAAAAAAAAAATGGTGTAACGTTAGTTGCAGCCTGCTGTAGCCTAGTGGAGATACCAACTGACTGCCATGCAGAGGGTATCGAGTTCGAATCCACAGACTTTTTGGAGTTATGTAATAATTTAAGGGTATTGAGTTCTTAATTATCGCTTGCCTCGTGCCTTTTAGAGCACGTTAAGCCATCGGTCTCGGCTATCATAAAGATCTTGGCAGTCGTTATAGGGAGTAAGGGTCTCTGAATAAGCTGACACTAGTCTAAACCATGGAATAACGCTATCCCTTTAGGTTGTGGAGGTCACACAAGCAGTCGCTCTGTAGAAAAGCTAATATTGAGTCAAATCCGGTTCAACTAGTAAGTAGATCCCGGGTTGCAACTGGGATAACGCTAGGAGGATGATGTTGTAGTTGCAGAATTACTGGCGTCAGTATGATGAAATGTAACAGTGTCATCAGTGTTGCTTGTTTATGAACGAAATATCATACCTATCAGATAAGCTATTCCAGTAAGCAAAAATCATTCTATCAATCTGTATTCGATCGGTGTTTGGTACAATAATTGGCTACTCCAAGTTTTAGAACATCTAAACTTGAGGCAAACTAATCAGCCCAAGAGTAGTGCAACGACAAGCTCTTCGGTATATAGTACATGTGTGTTTAGAAATATGATATACCTCTGCTGTTGTATATCGTTCGACAATCGAGATGCTGGATGCTTTTGATGACCTGGTGGCATAGCGCGTGTGAAAACGACTGCCACGCCGGAGATTGTGGATTCGATTCTCGTTTAAGTCAAACATTAGTGTGCGTGAACATAGACGTTTGCTTGATCTGGGTGTTACTATGTTTTATACAATAAAGGTATTTACAAATAGAAAGAATATTTATTATTATGTATGTTTATCCATTTTCTAGTACTCATAGTACAAGCTCTGTTTAGTTTGGGAATATATGGTATTGTGTGTATGTGGTAGATAGTGAATAGATAGATAGATAATTCTTTATTGTACACCACAAGTCAAATTACAGAGTTAAAAGGGAACAAGAAGAAGTTTACAAATACAATGCACAATGGGCGGCCTTATCGCTAAAAGCGATTTCTTCCGGGAAAATAAATAAATTTCTTCTTGAATATATTATTATCACTCTGCTTTATCTCTCTCTTTCTCTCTTGGATCCTGTTTTCCTCTATAGTTTGATATGAAATACACCACTTAAAAACTTTAAATCTAAAGGCATAGCATCAATTTGTACATAGCTTAGCACGAAACCGAATCGAATTAATAAGACAATAATGTAATTCTAAATATTTCGTCACAGCCCAACGGCCTTATTAGAAACTGGATTCCTGTAACTTCGATATTGCAATGCTGTAGGCGTATTAACTAGCATACATACACATACATACATAGACTCACGCCTGTTTCCCGGAGGGGTAGGCAGAGAATACGGAGCGCCATTTGCAACGATCTTGACATATCTCTCTTGCTTCATTCACTCCCATCAGATTCCTCATGCATGCTCTTCTGTTCAGGGTGCTTCTAACCTGTCCTGTTTTTAGGATGTCTCCAATCTGGTCAGAGAACGTCCGCCTAGGTCTTCCACTCCGTCCTGTCCCTTCCACACTTGCCTTATATATCTGCTTGGTCAGTCTTTCGTCATCCATCCTCTCCACGTGTCCAAACCATCTTAGTTTATTTATTCTTCTTTCTCGATGCTTGTCACTACATCTTATTTTACCCCACACTCTCTTATCACACAATTCTTTACTCTGTCAGTCAAAAAAACACCACACATACTTCGCAGTGCTCTCATTTCTACAGCATTTATTCTACTTTCATGACTCTTCTGCCATACCCAACTATCATTACCATACATAAGAGTAGGTACTAATACCCCTCTATGGACAGCCAAACGTGCCTTTTTGGACACGTTTTGGCTATTCATAAACGCCTTCAGAGCTCCATTCACTCTATTACCTTCCTTGTAAACAGCGTACCTAAATATACAAACTCGTTCACTTGCTCCACTCGCTGTCCATCGATCTTAACATTACAAGCCGTAACGCATTCCTCCTTTTCAAAAACCTTAACTTTCGTTTTACTTACATTTACTTTCATTCCTTTCCTCTCTAACGCACCATGCATGATTGTTACCATCTCCTGCAACTCCTCCGCTGAAGACGCAGGTATAACCTGATCATCAGCATAAAGGAGGCATTTGACAAGTAACTCATTCATCCTTAATCCACAGTCACTATTTTTCAAATCTTGCAAACAACTGTCCATGAAGAGGTTGAACAGCCACGGCGACGCTACACATCCCTGTCTAACACCTGTTTCGATGATAAACCAATCCGTGTACGACCCATTTATCCTCACACAAGCTCTAGAATCTTCATAAAGGGATTTCAGAGCTCGTATGAGGCTGCTGTTCACCCCATACATCCACAGTACCGCCCACATTTCATTCCTCACCACTTTATCGTAAGCCTTTTCCAAATCCACGAATGCGCAAAAGACCTTTTGACCTTTGGCCAAGAATTTTTCGGCTACGCACCGCAAGGAAAAGACTTGATCCGTGCACTCCATACCCTTTCGGAATCCTGCTTGTATATCCCATATTTTCTTGTCGGTTACTTCCATAACTCTTTCAATCAGTACCTTCGCATACAATTTGCCAACAATGCTGAGAAGGCTAATGCCTCTATAGTTCTTGCAGTCTTGTTGCGAGCCTTTTCCCTTATAAAGAGGCACAACCACCGCTGTGGTCCAGTCATCAGGTACTCGGCCGGTGCTCCAGCACAAGTTAAATAAGCGCTGCAGCTGACCAACAATGATGCACTGTCCAGCCTTCAGCATTTCTACTGTAATCCTATCATATCCTGCAGCCTTACCTAATTTCATACTTCCCAACGCCTTCACAATCTCATCCACACCAATATCGCTTTCATCATTGCTATTATTACCATTAATTTCGTCGATCGATGTCTCTATCGCCGTTCTTTCAAATAGACCTTCAAAATACTCCTTCCATCTCTTCAGCACGCATGATTCACCATTCAGTATCTTTCCATTCTTGTCTCTGATTGACGTGTATTCTGAGGATTGAGTTCTTCCTCGGATTTCCAGAAAAACTTTGTTTCTCCGGAAATCTTCAGATAGTCTGCTATTAAACTCATCTTTCTTTTCCTTTTTTTTGCTTTTAACAATTTCTTTCACAATTCTTTTTGACCTAACAAACTCCGTTCTTGCTTCATCTATGTCATCACTTGTTGCCTTTCCCATTCTTTCATTTGCTCTGGCAGCCAACCAATCTAACCAAGCTTTCTTCTTCTCTGACACTGCTGATTGTACATCCTTGTCCCACCATGTATTCTTAACCTTTCGTATTTTCCGTCTCTTGATCACACCACATACTTCAGACGCTACATATACTATCTCTTCTTTAAAAGATTGCCATAATTCTTCCATATAATTTATGCCATCGAACCTCTCAAATCTTGCTTTCAATCTTCGCTTATACTCATCTTTCACATCTTTTTCTTGCAGATTTTCTACTTTTATTCTTTCTAGAACCCTATTTTCATAATGTTCTCGGTGTCGCCATCCTTTAAAGAGTCCACTTATCCGGCTCATCACCAAGAAGTGGTCTGTGTGGATGCCGATCCCTCGATACACCCTTGTATCTAACACATTCTTTATCAAACGTTCATCTACAATTACAAAATCAATCATACTTCTTCTAACATTCTTAGCCTCACGCGTATACATGTGTATCCTTTTGTGATCAAACATGGTGTTTGTCACACAAAGGCTCCACTCTAAACAAACCTCAAGCAAAATTTAACTAGCAAAGCAGCGATAAATTATAAATAATGCTTTGCGCTACTGTATAAGCTCAATCAGCAGCGATAACTGAGTGGAGAGACCGACAGACTGCTACGCAGAGGGTCTCGGGTGCGAATCCACAGCACGCACCAATGACTTTTCGAAGTTAAGTGCGTACTAAATTGTTAATTATCGCTTGCTTGTTGGTGAAGGAAAATATCGTGAGGAAACCTGCATGTCTGAGAGTTCTCCATAATGTTCTCGGAAGACATGTAAAGTCTGCCAACCCGCACTTGGCCAGCGTGGTGGACTATGGTCTTACCCTTCTCATAGTGAGAAGAGGCCCGTGCCCAGCAGAGGGACAGAATAAAGGGCTGATGATGAAAAGGACTATATAAGCTCAGAAAGAAAGAAACAGACAAAATTTTATTATTTTGTACATATGATTTATCGATACACCAGTGGCTGGCACCAGTAGGTGGACACGAAATACCGAAAATCAGGCTCAGTGGCGTGCCATTAGAGAGGCTTATATCCAGCAGTGCACTATCGTAAGGCAGGCTGATGATAATAATGATGATTTATCAATTTAAGATGGTAATAATAAAATTAAAGTAATAGCGTAACTTGGCTTGCCGACTGCAACAGCATCGGCAAAGTAAAGCAACAATTGTAGAGTTCGCCCTTTGGGATGGGCGACCTCCGCCAAAGCACGGCTTTGACGTGGCATTTACTTCAGTGCGAAACATAGCTTCAGAGGGCTTGGATACGAACAAATCTGGAGTACTCAGTGGGTTTATTCAGGTTTAAATGTTATGTACTTTGTACTGTAGCTAGTGGAGTTACTGGGTATTAGAAGACTTATCTCCTTACGTCTCAAGATAGGCAGCGACTTAGGTGTGTCTCTGACATGGCCAAAGTCTACGGACGGCGGTTGCTGCTTACTATCGGGTAGGCCATCATTTCGTCCGACACAATAAGTTAAGTCATAAAAAAAATTATTTTGTATACTTTGTATTCTAAATCCGTTACTACATGGCGAAATATAGGACCTAGGGAATGAATAAATAATACATTGTGATAATGAATTAAATAAGCATTATAATTTAACATTGAATCATAACCAGGGCATATAAGAAAGGCTACGCATATTTTATTAACACAGATAATTAAAATTACCATTCAAAATAGTTTCGGATAATCCGACGTCAGTTCTACAGTATCAATATCAATAGCAATTATAATACTTCAATTAATCAAACAGATTTTATTCAAGAATGTATATTATTATCATTTGTATTAATGGTGATGTAGTACGGTGTTCTTCAAAGTGTGCGTCGCTACCCCTCTTGTGTCGCGAAGAACTTCGTTAGTACTAATTTTCCTAGTATGTTTAGTAACTAATTAAAATGATTTAACTATATGTTTTGCACGCGATTGTAATGATAAAATGTAGTAAATAAATATTGTAATTACAAAAAAACATCTGTCGTATGTACTTACTACATTCTGGCAAATAAATGAATCGGATTGAACCCTCAAAAATCCGTTACCCCTTATGGGTCACGGCAGATAGTCATTAAAAAATTAAAACTTTATTTTCTTCAAATTTTTATAACAAGATATACGATACGCCTTTCCTATCGCCATGTATAATGGGGAGGGGGGTCACTATATATATCACACCCCAGGGGGCCATGGACAAAAGATTAGATAACACAGGCACACCACAACGAACAGATTGCAACATAGAAGGCTATAACAACAGCAGTCAGAATAATTAAATGGTAAATGGTATCCTGTCAATATTTCATTTGCATTGATTGATAATTATCTCGTTATGTAAGTGTTGACCCAATTGATTTAATAACAATACAATTCATAACATTCTATTAAATGATTAATGTTATTTAATTATAATATCAGATCTAGTATGCGAGGTAGAGTTAAAAAGACGACCTATTTTTATTACTTCAATGTTATAGTGGCTTGCATTATAAAAATGCGAGTAATAGCAATTTTTCACTACAATTTTTTTAGATGGAGGCAAACGAGCAGATGGGTCGGCTGATGGTTATCTTTTATTACATTACGCTTCCTATGGACAAAACCAGAGGAGTCACAATCGAGATTCTGATGTGGATGGGGAATGAAAGAGGAAGAGGAACATGATGAGGGAGAAGGAAAAACAGAGCAGGCTGCCGGCCCTCTCACTTACCGAATGAAACACTTCAAGTACAGATACTTTTGCTTTACGTCGATATTCTGTGTGAGTATAGGCAGTACTTCCCAGGACGAGCCGGATCATTTATGTTGAAATCGGCAAGGCCCTTCTACCTGCTAAAACTATTAAATTCTTGCAAAACGCATTTAACATTACTAAATTACATATTAATTATCGTAGAAAACAATTACAAATGTATACTTAAATCTGAACTAAATGTATACTAAAACGTAGGTAGTGCCATTGCGAAGCGCAAACCCCTTCGGGGATAAAAGGCGCTTTTATCCCCGAAGGGGTAGGCAGAGGTGTATTTCTACACCCACTTTTCGCCAGATATACTTTAGTCCCACGTAATAAGGGGCGAGCCTATTGCCGTACCGGGCACATTTCCAGACTCCGTGCTGCTACTGAGAATTTCATGACAGAAAAACCCAATAACACTGCCCGACCCAGGAATCGAACCCGGGACCTCCCGATCCCACGCGTACATTTATGCCGAGAGACCAACGAGGCAGTCGTATAGGGTTTGATGTCGAGTTTTCCGTCTCTACGCAAAGATGGTATATGCATCGTGTTATCCCTTAGTCGCCTCTTACGACACTCACGGGAAGATGGGGGGTGGTGACACTTATATTCTATGCCGTCAACCACACGGCCTTACAAAAAACATATAAAGTTTTAATTACAGAGCCCCTATACTTTAGGTTTTATTGATATCCAGAAACCTGAAATTTTGTATGTAAACCAGTACACAAACCAATTATAAAACTTGTAACTTTTATACCCCAACCCCTTAAACTAGGGGATGGGAGTTTGTATGAGACCTGCACTTTTGATGCCTGATCTGATTTGAAAATTGATGCCCCCAGAAATATACATATATGTATAGGTACTCCTTGTTATTATAATTTTATTATAATAAATAAATAAAATGTAATAGAAAATAAAAATAATTAAAAAATATTTTTGTTACAACAAACTTATGAAAAGAAATGAAATCCCACAAAAAACATTTTCATGTAAAATGTTCCCAAGACGAGATAAATTATGACTCGCACTGTCAAAAAGTTATCAGATCTCATGTAGAGCCAAGCTTCTAACTCTACACACACTAATTCTACAAGGCCTAACTTCACAAACTCTACACCTTAGTCAAAGTGGCTTGGCATTCGTTACTATAAGAACAATTATGCATCAGAAAAGCAATGAACAGTATATTCATTTTTCTCCTTACGCCTGTGTCAATGTAGCGAAATGGGCAAGCCTTTGATTTTGATTTCGAGTCATATGCTCTCGTCTTGGCAACATTTTACATGAAAATGTTTTTGGTGGGATAAATACTAATATATGTTCTACTTCAAGTAAGTAATTTTTGCTTCAGTTGGAGGAATAAACGTACCTGGCAGAATTTGTGTATTTTTGAGAAAATTATAAGGAAACCTCCACCATTCACCTGTAATGAGCATTCTCGTGATAGTTATGAAAGTGAAAAACAAAAGAGTGTATTTTAGCAATTCTGACGAGCTTTCCGGCGAGGCTTCTTGCGATTGGACAGAAAATTTGCTCCAACCTTTTTGCTGATTAGAGCGTTCACCAGAATGATCGTGAAGATGTTCGTAGTAATGTTCGGCTCCGTTGGTTGTTCAGTTCGACAAAACAAAAATCGGCGAATGCTCGTTGTTCTGTTACAATAGAATGCTCAGATGTGTCAGCACCATAACGTACAATAATATATCAATATCTTCCATAACATATTGATGCAACCGTCTTTTATGTGGATACAATATGTCGAGACCGGTTTCTTTAATATGTCTCGTGAATAAACTCGTTGTTCTTCTACACATGTGATATTTTTATACACATGACTATACGTGACTATATGTGTGCGGATTGTTTCTATACCACAATGCGCAAAAGGTGTGCATCCCTAGTGTGCAGTGTGTGGGCTGGCAACAACAGCGTTCTGACGATGATTGCAGACAGGTTTGGCTGCTGGTACGTTAGTCACTGTTGTGCCCATGGAACTGCGCAGCGATGAAAGGTGCGTAGTTGTTTTAAAATTATGATAATATTGTAATGTGTGCTTTTTACTAACATAGGTTGAGTTTCTATTACTTCTACTAACAAAAATTTGTCTATGGTCACTTGAATAAACTTTTTTTATTATTATTATTATATAATAATAATATATGTAGAGTATGGCGGAGTGGTTTAAATTGCCGTCTAGCAGTTTACCGCGTTATGCTTTTGACCGTCACGGGGACGACATTTTATTTATTTATTTTATTTTATAACTTTATGCACAAAAATAGTACAAAGGCGGACTTAATGCCGTAGGCATTATCTACCAGTCAACAAATTGCTGATCTGACTCTGACTGCACCTTGTTTTCTTTGAAATATTCAATCAATATAACGTCCATCGCGGTACACGATATAATTTCTAAGAAATTAAAGCCAAAATCCGACCCTTTGTGTGATCCAAGAAATTCGAGTGTAGCTCCGGGCCTCCTCAGGTCCAATTTAAAATTGTCAACTCTCATACACTTACTTCAAACTTAGTAACTTGATTTCTAACCAGATGCTTAGTAGTAAATTTATAACATTTTGCTCCAGTTTACTGGCATTTTCTATAAACTTGTCAGCTTATTTCGTACAAGACTGCTCAGAAATTCACCAAAATCACTGCAGTTAAATCTTCCTTTGCGGTGAAATTCAGTGCTTATTAAATTCATTGTATTCCATCGTCTGCATATCTTCAACTTGCCCGATGTAGGTCACAATGACAAAAATAATTCTATCAGACGCCGTCTCAATACTTTATTCCACATTGCGATCTATTTCAATTTACGGAGCGCTAGTCTGTGTCTAGATGTAGTTCACATTTTCTATTCTACATAGAAAATGTGAACTTTAGAATAGCTGAACTAACTAAAACAACTTTAGTGGTATTGTGTTTATCCCGACACAACTGTATCTTTGGCTTTAAAAGGAAATAGGACTTAGCTGTTTTGTTTTGTAGTACTGCAAGGTCGCTGCGTACAAGTAGAATTCATTTATGTTGTAATGCCTTGCTGTTTTCTTGAAGGAATTATCAGATAACTATTTTTATGTAATATTGTAGGTATTGAAATTAAACTACAGTTTACGGATTTTATCGCGTTATATTGGTTTCACTGGTTATTTGTTATTACATTTAAACCGAAAGATCTAGAAACTACATTTTTATTACTAGCCGACGTTTCGAATTCTTTACAGGATTCGTGTTCACGGCAGACTGAGGTGATATTTGTCTTTGTCTTGAATTTATAAGTTATCTCAAAGTACCTGAACATTTTTCAACTATTGGTGTTACTATCTACGCAGAATGTGCTTACTGTGTCTTGATGTCTTCTGGTGACTTTGTCCTTCTTGGGTTTCATTAGCCTGATTACAGGGTCCCAAGCTGGAGGAACATTCCAACCATCTTCCCTATTGAAATTAGGATGTTTTTTAATTTCAATAGCTTCACGTATCATCGTATGTAGGTATGGTATCCTCATTCCATACATTTATGTATAACATAAAGCAATATTAAATACAGAAAATAACAAACTCCAATTAGATTTTGGTGCATATTTACGTTTCGTCGTCAACGCATCCAGTTTTAGCAGTGAAAAATTCATGATCCAGTTAATTCTATATTGTCGCATCGTAAATAAATTACGATTTTTATACCGATGAATGCACTTTGGAAAAAGTGAAGCTAAGTGAAACACAAAATGGATTAAAATACAAAGTCGTCACTACCCTATTTAAGTCCAAAGAGGCGAGTAAAGAAAATACACGAAGCAAATGGTGGCTCTGCAAAGAGACGGAAATCTGGACATCAAACCATATGCCAACCCAGTAGTATACGGCCAAATCCTTTTTTTGACTCACAATGCCATTGCAACGTCAATAAGAAAGGTCTACAGAGATATGATGAAACCAACAGAACACTTTTCGACGAGTAATGTATTTCCCTTGTTTTTTCATATTTTAAAAGATTCACCCGTCGTGACGTCGTCAATCTCTTTGCGATTGACCCACGGTTCTAAATCGACGTACTCAATCTTTTAAGGCTATGAGAAATCGTATGGTGGTTTCTTCATAACCTTTTCCTTTACCGATAAGGCACACGATAAGTCGTGCGTGCCGTGGGATGACTTAAGATCTCTGTCGATGGTCCATCAACCAGCTCCTAAAGCTTTTGTTAGATATTTATTTTGTAATAACTGACCAAAATGTGTGTTTTAGAAAAAAATACAAATTGAAGCTGAGTCAATTAAGGACTCAGATCATTTCTTCTGCATTTCTGTCTCTCAAAGTCTTATATGTTAGCGAACCTCTTAGTATTAAAAGGAAAGAATGGCCAACTAGTTTTATAGATCTCATAGAATGATTAACAGATCAAATGATATATATACCGCTTTTCTCCTACGTGGACTACTATTTAATATTATGTAAAAAAATAAAAGTTACTTTTGTACAATTAAGTAACATTTTGCATGCCTTCCTGGTTGAAATATGGTGATAACTAATTACTGCAATTGTAACAACTGATAATATTTGTAATACTCATATATCGCAAATAAACAATTTGTATTTAAAATTTTGATAATATATTTTTCTATACCTTTCCACTTTTAAATGCCAGCTTCGCTTTTCATTTGAAAAGTTTTTGTGAAATAATTTTTTTATAAATAAAAAAGCGAAGTTTTCGAAACGGCGAAGCAATATCTTAATATATAAAATCCTGGCGTTACTGACTGACTGACAGACACGCTACAGCCGAAACTATTGGGCGCAGAAAGCTGAAATTTGGCATGTATGTTCCATGGGGACCGCAGTGGTGCACTAAGAAGGGATTTCCCGAAATTTCCACGGGATCGGCCAAAACGGGTAAATTTAAAAAAATGCAGGCGTAGCTGCTGACGTCCTCTAGTTATTTCTAAATGTAATAAGTTTAAGGTTTATTCATTTACTGTAATATGTGTCGAGCTAATCAAATTTCTATAACTAAACACGATATATGTATTGAGTTATGTCAAGATTGATGAAGCCTCTAATTACATTAGGTAATTACAGAGCTATTGTCACCTAAACAGTTTAAAGTACCGTGGTAATTAAATTCTCCCTTGTGTATTAACTTGGCTGTTAGTAGTCAATAATTAATAACATAATTAATTCAAAACATTATAGGTAGTAACACAGTAGATGTCAGAAAATGATAAGCTGTTGGTATTATATTGAGTCATTTCTCGATCTAATACTTTTCTAACTAAAAAGTTGTTACAGAATATTAGCGATAGCCTAGTGGAGAGACCGACAGACTGCTACGCAGAGGGTCCGGGTTCGAATCCACGGCACGCACCAATGACTTTTCGGAGTTATGTGCGTATTAAATTGTTAATTATCGCTCGCTAAACGGTGAAGGAAAACATCGTGAGGAAACCTGCATGTCTGAGAGTTCTCCATAATGTTCTCGAAAGACATGTGAAGTCTGCCGACCCGCACTAGGCCAGCGTGGTGGACTATGGCCTTACCCTTCTCATAGTGAGAAGAGGCCCGTGCCCACCAGTGGGACGGTTTATATATAGGGCTGATGATGATGACAGAATATTTTGTTATAGAAAATTGTGAATTGTATGAGGCTTGTAACCAAGGGTCACTTATTGAATTGAACCTGAGATATTATAAGGAGCATGTCGCATGTTCCGATAACTCTACGCAGTCTAAACTAAGACGGTGTAGTCCGTATCCTCTACGAAGTGTGACCATATTTGTTAGAACATTTACGCATGAGACTTGTGAAATCTTTAGGTTCATCTAAAGTATGTTAAACTTTATTTAGACTGTGACTATCACCCCGCATTGACAAGCAGATATAGGAGGTATAAAACGTTATACTTAGATTTTATTTGTTTTTCTATGCCAAATAGGCACCATGGGACACAGTTATTAAATAAAAATTAACATTTGAAATTAATTACGCGACAAAAATTGCGTCTAGAAAAATATATTATGCTTGATTATGAAATTCAAACAACCGCCAAATCTGCACCGTAAGCTTAAAGCGAACCCATGCTCTCAGGGAAACGAGAATAATAATTTTATTTTTGGGAACATGCACGGTTGGCGTAGTGGTTCAAGGGGTGGCCTCGCCGCTTGACACTGCTTCGAGTGTCGTGGGTTCGATTCCCACACGGGACAGCACTTTGTGTGATCCATAAATTTTTGTTTCGAGTCTGGGTGTTCCTTGTGTCCGTTGGTAATATACATATTTGTAAGTCCCCCGCAACACAGGATTTATTCCTAGTGCGGGCGTTGCCTTTTTAAACAAACAAAAAGCAATTGCTATGTGCATAATGTATTTGTACATACATACATACATACATACATACATAACGTCACGCCTTTTATCCCCGAAGGGGTAGGCAGAGGTGTATTTCTACAGCCACTTTTCACTAGCTATACTTTAGTCCCACGTAATAAGGGGCGAGCCTATTGCCGTACCGGGTACATTTCCAGTCTCCGTGCTGCTACTGAGAATTTTTGACAGAAAAACCCAATAACACTGCCCGACCCAGGAATCGAACCCGGGACCTCCCGATCCCACGCGCACATTTATGCCGCGAGACCAACGAGGCAGTCGTATAGGGTTTGATGTCGAGTTTTCCGTCTCTACGCAAAGATGGTATTAGCATCGTGTTATCCCTTAGTCGCCTCTTACGACACCCACGGGAAGATAGGGGGTGGTGACACTTGTATTCTATGCCGTCAACCACACGGCTATTTATAAACATTAACATTTCAGTGAAATTCTTTGTATTTCTAATACAAAGAATTTCACTGAAATGTTTATATTATTGTTATCCATCAAATATTACAGTAACAAAACCTTTGTGATTCGGTTGTATTAGTTATTGACAAATACTAGAATACAAATATCGGTAAACAAACATCAAACCACTCTAGATATTATAATGTAATGTGGTGGCGATTTTCATAAAACTATAATCAGTGGTTAAGGCCGACCGAGAACATAGCAGCAACTCCATTTGAACTCCGTTATAATCTACCAATTGTGTTGAACTTGTTGCGGTTTATTAACCGGCTATATAGAAGAGCAATTAGAAGCATTACGGTCTGTATGTACTAGCACACTATCCTTATTTGGCTGGAGAACCAGGTGTTCATCGGTGTGCCAAGCTATGTTAAGCTGTTCGATAAGTTGGTCAAGACGATTTTGCAAATAGCACTTGGATTTTTATAACTTTTCTAAAGTCGTTCAGATTTTCTTGGTAGATTTTCTGCCATAAAAATGCATTACTGCATTTTGACGTCAGTGACTGCATATATTTAGTTTATGTCACAAGAGTAAAATTCTGCTTAACTAATCATTTAGCCACTACTATCACTTTCTCCAGAGAATATAAAAGTTACTTAAGACGTTTTATTAAGAATGTTCGTGGGAGTAATAAGACAACTCTTTGTAAATTATAATCCATTCAAACCTAATCTTACTTCTATTATAAATGCAAAACTCTGAGAATGGATGAATAGATTTTACTCTTTCACGCAAAAACTAATATATTCACATTTCAAGAACTAGAGCTATACTAAATATAATACGCATAAACGTAGAATTCAATATAAAAGTCAAGAAATTGACAGGTATTTACAAGGCAGAAAGGTTTAAGAATTCCTCGCCATCACTGGAATAAATAAATATTTATTAATGTATGTTGTATTGAAAGAGCCTTGAACCTTTACACCAAGAACGGGACGGGACAAATCGAATATCAGTGAAATCATGCGGATAATATCCCATATTAACCTATACACCGGTTTGATCTCAGACCAAAGATATCAAAAACATGGCCAGACACCAATCTCAGTACTAAAGATTGTCAGCGCCAGTACAAAATCTGTTTGTAGCCTCCTAAGGCGTGACGTGAATATTCAATTCAGGTCAAATATTCACCAAATTCGCTTAAAATAATACAACCCAATAACTTTCGTAAAACCAGAAACGCTTTTTACCCTTCAATTTTAACCTTTGGCGAAAACGGAAGGTTTTTGCTTTAAGGTTTAATAATTCCCATCGGCAGCTAAAGGGTATTGAGTCACAATTTTTTAATTAAAAGTTTGAAGCTTTTTTTAAATGTATTTTGTGGAAGGTTTTAAAAACTATAGTATAAAATATAAATATTCAGTTTTAGCATATTATGAAGAATTTTCATATTAATATTTCTAGAATGTACTTAATATACATCGTTAGATCAGTTATTATTATGTCATCCTGATTTACCAAATGAACAATTAAATGACTTTGTTCAATATATTTTTATTTCTCCTTTGCATTATCATACAGTCTTTCGTTGTCCACTGTTGGGCATAGACCTCTCTTATTATGCATCACAAAAGCATTGTGAATCAATTGGATCCTGTGGCCTACTGGTACAAACTTTGCTGGCCAGACGGATTGCTTTGTCGTAGTCTCTTGTGGAGATTTCTCTAAAATCAAGGAAGCTTTGTGAATGTAACACCGATGAAAGTACATTTATATTTTGTTTTTATTCATAAGCCTCTCAATGTGTTGGCACAAATTTAAATATTTATATGTATAAGGAGCGGCAATATGGCACTTAAAAATAACGTCAAATGATCGTCGAAAAATACTTACGAGTACAAAACTAACGTCAGTATATTTAGAAAAAATACACGGCAAATACTCAAGCAAATCTAAAAATGCATAGCTAATTATATATTTTACGACAACTTATTAATTTCCTAAAGAAGATAACCTTACACTTCATCATTTCAAACTTCGTAATTACTCGTTGAACAAATCTTTCTAACATAAATCACGGTAAGTAAAAATTAATTTAAAGGCCAAAGCTCCCACATTGTTCATTCAATTAACCACTCGACGCTTCTTAAATTAAACTTGATAACCACTTTACCCTTTTAATAAAAACTTAATCACTGTCCACAAAGATTATTTTGGGCGCAAAATCCGAGCGCCATTCTAATTCATTTAAATGTTACCAAAATGTCTATCCTTCAATGGCTCTATAAGGAAAAGTGTGTCAAATATTCCAGCACAAGTTTTTAGGTAGTTTTACTCGACGAGTTTAATACGTCCTTCGTGAACTGAAAATAATTACTGCTAGCCTTATAATTTATGGAGTCAAAGACCTCTTGTAAATGTTGTCTTGTGTAGCCAATAAAATATTAATATATCTGAGAACAAATAAAAATGAAGGCAAAGTTACGACTAAGGCGTTTTACTATACCACAGAATAAAGAATAGTACTAACGTACAGAAAATTCACTTGTCAAACCAATTTATTGAATTTGCGACTCTTGCTACTAAGCAACAAAGTGCAATTCAACTCGCATAAGCACTCAGTGCCTAATGCGATATTAACCTAACCGTTCCCATTCTTTTCTAACACATAACGCTGTCACTGTCTGGCGCGGAGTGGCGCGCTAAGGTTGTTGACTTGCCGCTGCAACTATAATATTTATTCATCGTCTATCTACCTACTTGACCACGTACCTAATAATAAATAATTACCATATAAGTATCCTATCCCACTATTTGAGCTCGTAGAACAAATACCACAAAAATTCTGGTTGTTTACATTTTTACTATACTGATTCTTAGTTATTTCCTAAACGCGTGGACCGATTTACATGATTCAAACAGATAAAATGGTTTTTGAACTAGATCATTAATTTGACACCATAATCGTTAAGATATCTCAACAAACAAAAAATCAAATTTTCAAGTTGCTCTCGTAATATAAATAAAATAAAATCAAATTTTCAAGTCGTTTTCGACACACAGTTAATTGAGCAATACTTTGCATTAGACTTGTGATGATACATTTTCGTTGTCAAAGGCGTTTAGGTATATAATTTGAACAGTGTATGAACACGGCGCGTGAGAATACGGAGCGGTCGCACTCGTTGCGTTGCGTGACGTCTAATGTGAGCGGCGCGCGGCAACCCACTAAATCCAACCACGTCGACGTGGTCGGCCGAGGTACTTGTAAGTTTGTACCTAAAATGCGAAGTGCGCCAGGCCTGACTATACACAATTTTTGTGGTAAATGGGAGTAATGGAAAACCGGTCACGCATGTTCTAAGTTTCACAAGGACCGACTTAGTTAGGTATCCTTTGGGCCCTTCCTAACCGGAACTGAAGTTCCTCGGAATTCAGCCTAATTTATCAGAAGGAAGAGCGTGACCAATGCAAAGTCGGCGAGTCGACGCTTAGGGATATACGAATAGATTTCATCAGATATAATTGAGTGCTGAGCCAAAATTCCGTTCGTGTTGATATTTCCGTTATTATTTATACCTTCCTTCCTTATCTGCGTCGTTAAATAATGTTTATCTTATTATATTTCCTCTTAGCCAACCATTTAAAGTATAGCTGTGGCAAGATATGGGCATTTGTGGGTAGTGATTGCGTTGCTGCGGAACTTTTGTTCCACAGTTTAAACTGTTTGTCTTGCGTAATGAGAAATGTTTTATTTCTCGCTTCCCTCTTAATTAGTGGGTATTAGTGGTCGGGTTCGCTAATTAAACCAAGCGTGTAATGGTCACAATTAAAAGGGAGCTACTGTGAAGGGCTCTAAGTCGTTTATTGTCGGAAGGTTGAGACTTTGCGGGGGCGTTCGGCAAATATTCTGTGTATATCTGTAAACATAATTTATTTGCGGAGGCAACGTCGCGAAACGTCCTCAATGTACGAACGAATGACATCTTTACCAGAAACGTTTTGCTTATTTCTGTAACGTTTTGCGATTTTTATTTAACCTTTCATTTCATTTCTTTTGATGGTAAAAATTTTACTTCACAATTTTCTGTACGTCGGACATTTTGAGATAGTGAAGGCTATTTTTGTGCTTATTTCGCAGACGAATAAATTCAAAGGTCATCTTGTGTTTCACTCTTCTAAATTGGAATTGTCGTTTCTTTAAATGGTATAATCAGGGACTTGATTTGCCATATCTTGGATATAATTTGGTTGCGTTGCATTGTTTTTAATATTTTTAAATAATATTGAAAATGTATACAATATAAGGATGTTGGTTGGTGTTCGGTAAGTTGGTGGTTATGTTTTAATATTGCCTTTAGGTCCTGATCGCCAGTATGTGTAAAGTGGAACTTACAGTACTCTAGTTACTGTTGCTCGCACTTATTGTCATCATGTCAGAAAGGCTCGAGAAATATACATATTTTTATCGGCCGCAAAAAGCAATCCGTCGCCTTATATGTGTACGCTAAGCAGTAAGATCTAATATGAGGACACCTGCATGTCTGAGATTTAACAACATACGAGTATAACAACGTACCTATACTCAACATACGAGCATAGGTATGAATTTCAGTTCCATAACATACGTTATCCACAATGATGTTCTTGAAAAACATGTGAAGTCTGCTAACCCGCACTTGGCCTGCGTAGAGGGCTATGTCCTAAACCTTCTCATGGTTAGAAGAGGCCCTTGCTCAGCAGTTTGAACAAAATGTTGATGATGACTAACTATTGAATAATAGCGGAGCGGACAATAGCGGAGGACCAGGATATGGCGAAACCATTAAAATATGTGTGATTACTAAACTATAAATAAATCAATTTAATTTCTATAAATATCGTAATACCACTGTGTGCCATAAGAATTGCAAATATTTACATATCTGACATAAAAACTTTTTACTATCGACGAGGTAATAAAACTAGCCCATTTGTTTCCTGGCCAATCAACGTGATATATCATAACAATAAATAACTTAAGCGTTTACCCGTACTATCGGGGACTAACATTTTACTATACAATTATAAATGCTGATGTCTACCTGTTATGCCTGTATTCCTAAACCGCTGAGACGATTTAAATCAAATTTAGCAAAGACATAAATCAAATCTTGGCTTTCTTACAGACTTATACCCGAAATCTAAGGGGGTGCAACAAGAGACGAAAGTTTTTATGAAATTTGGCACACACTCACACTTAATCTAGTTTTACGAATAAATGAATTACGGCCTTTATAACGTGGGACGTAAATTTAACATGGTGAAACATGGGTGTAATATTAAACCTCTGCCTACCGCTTTGGTAGCACGGGCTTTTTCCGCATTTCCACGTCCTGGCGTGTATTTTGCGTGCGGATGGGATTGGTGTTGTCATGCGAGTCACCCCAGCTCTTCGAGGAAGACCAGCAGACTCTTGATGTGGCCCACTGCTTCCCTCAGGGTCTATGTCTGGTCAGGTACTGCTGCTTATACTGTGAGACCTCAGGGCAGTCGAGGAGCAGGTGGGCTGCCGTCTTGTCTGCTGCCATACAGGCTCTGCACAGCGGGCTGTTGGTTTATTAAAGTATCCTGTGTAGGCGGCCGTGACTGTCCGCAGTTGTTGTTTGGACAGCCGGAGGACTTGTTTGGCTATCTTACCGTCTGCTGCAGGAATAGCCTCCTTGGCCTGCCTACCATGCCTACATGTTTCAATACCAATCCAGGACTGGTTGTGCTGGGTCCTGGTTCTGTTTCTTACCAGGTTGCGTTAAAAACCAGAAGGGAGGGAAATGATGAGCTCGGATCCCACCACATCTAAAGTGGCTCCTCTTCTGGCAAGTGCGTCGGCTGCGTCATTCCCTTTCGAGCCATTGTGGCCCCTGATCCATTTCAGTGTTAGTTTCTTTAGTTTACCTACCTCTGTTAGTTTCTGGTGGCATTCAAGTGTGAGTGCCGAGGTGATAGTATGCCTTTTGAGGGCTGAGAGGATCCTAATGGATCGTTCCCTTACCACCTACCCCTTTCGGGATACACGTGTACGTGAGTCTATAAAAAAATTACAAATATAAAGCACACTCTTCTCTTTTCTCTTCGCTTTAAAATTTGGTATCCCCAAAATTCTTATCGACATATTATCCCAGCAAAGTCACAATCATAATCAGTAAGATTATATAACTAAACCATTCATACGCCAATGACATCTAAAGTCGTTCCTTATAATTTATTACAGAATTATTGCCTTACCAGTTTCCGCCTGAGACCACATCATGTAATGTATAGGAATATATAGATTATAAACACCAAAGTGTGTTTGTTTGTTTGTCCTTCTCGCAGATTGCAACAGAGAAATGTTAAAGTACAAGTTTTTTGTGTGAAGATGTAGCAAGATTTTAAGATATTAGTTTTTGATTTTAATAAGTTAGCAAGGTTGAAAGTAACATAGGCAATTTTTACCACGCTAACCGATTTTGTGTGTACCTATTGTCCGTGTAGTGACGGATTAAGAATACAAACGGTCATTACTTCTTTTAAGTCTGTGACTATCGTTAAAGTTGACTAAGAAAAATACACAAAGCAAATAGTATCCTTGGCAAGAGACGATAGATTCAACACCAGACTCTACATCAACTCGTTTGGCCAGCGTGGTATACGCCAAATCCTTGTTTTGGCTCACAAGCTATTGTATCGCATATTAGACGGCTTTTATTATGAATTTATTCCCACGCGGCTGGAGCCGCAAACAAAGTCTAGTATTGTAGAAATGTCTGAAAGCAAATACAACTGTGAATTTAATTAAATAAAGCAACGTGGCGTTAATATACGAACTAGCATCCAAAATGAGGTTGTCTTCATCAATCATTGTGGATCTTAGCTGTTTGCGAAGTTTTAATCACAGTAATGGCGTATAATATTTGGATATTAAGGCGTCTGTAGTTTAGCCTAAATATTGGAAATTCCGTTTTATACGGTGAATGTTATTATATATAAACTATTTCTGGTATGCTAAGGTAATTTTATCACAACATGTCTAGATTCTACAACTATATTTGAACTTTTTTTTTTCTTTTTTTTTTTTTAATAATATAATATATAAAAAAATAGAAAAGAAAAGTCCCAAGCTAAGCAGAGCTTGTGTTATGGGTACTAGATAATGGATAAACATACATATATTTTTTTGTAAATACAAACATATTATTCATAGGAATTTGTTGTACGCAAAAAACGAGTATTAAAGCGGGTAGACCGTTATACTTGCTCGTAACATTCATCCACCCGCAATACCCTCAGTACGTAGCTTCTTCGATGTATGTTTTTCTTATGTGGTGTACAATAAAGATTTTTCTAATGTAATCTAATCTACGTACGTGAATATTGCGCTTGCAACAGTGTCGAAATATCGCTTACTCCAAACAAAGGTACGTGCCATAATTATATCCCGTAAGACAAAATAACTAGATTTTGCCAAACGTCTAAGACTTGTGCGTGAATTTTGAAGACTTCATTTTGTATGGTTTAAATTACTATGAATAGTATTCTCAAACAAAATCCAATTGTCACCACTGCTCATTCCAACCTTAGCTAACTTAACTTGACGTCATCGAACCATGTCCTGTTAGAGATATAATGATCTTTTAAAATTTGTTTACTTTACATTATCTTCGGCGAGAGTGTCATCATCGTCCAAGTTCTATCCCGGTTGCACCCAAGACTTTTTCGTCTTAGAATCCGGCGTCCACGGCGTCCACATAAAAATTAAATAATAGTGCGTTTTGTGTGAAGTACGTGCCTATTAATCAACCCTTAAATCACACACAAAAATATATATTTACGAATTTTATTTTCTGCAATCTTGGCTTTGGTCGTCTTGTATTCGAGTTCGACCAAAGAGGTTTCCAAACAAATAGGTCATTTATTTTTATGTTATTATTTGACGGAAGTAGATAGGGTCCGTCTATTCGAATTTCGTTTTAGTATGTCGTCACTTCCGTTTTGAGTGCATGAAAATAACTCGGAATGCATTTACTTGGTGTAAGTTTTAAGTATTTTCTATAGAAAATTACATGATAAAGGGCAGTATAATGTCTTGTTTCAGTGTTATATGCAATAAGATGAAACTTTTGCTTAAAAAGTTATATTGAATTTGTGGCGATAGCCCAGTGGTGAACGTAACGGACTGTCGAGACGATGGTCTCGGGTTCGATCCCGGGCACACACCTCTGACTTTTCGAAGTTATGTGAGCATTATAAATTAATTATCGCTCGCTTAATCACGTGCCCGGTAGATGGCAACAGGCTCGCCCCTATTACATTGGGACCGAGACATAACTAGCGAAGTGTGTGTGTGTAATACACCTCTGCCTACCCCTTCCGGGATAAAAGGCGTGAAATTATGTTATGCTGAATGTGGGGAACATTGACTCTATTATTATTTTGCATGTTTGTTAAATTAGAGTGAGTAAAGAGTTTTGGCTATTAGAAAAGTAACTTACATATATTACATTCAATAATTTTTTAAACCAATAAAAAGTATATCTTTGCAAACAAAGATAATCGGTTTATAAATGACGAAATTCTGATGAAATAAACATTAAAAAGCAACAAAATTGGGACTATTTTATGTGGTAAGAAAAAAATACCGACAATTTTTTTAAGTTCTTACTGGCAATATTTCGTTCCCGGATCAAAACATCAAGGCTCTTTACAACTTATAGCTACTGTAACTCATAACACAATAAAATATATAATATATGCTTACATAACTGTCAATAAAACACGTTTATTTAATTATTTTTTACCTCCTGTTGCCTGGTTGATAATCGATCGGTCACGACTGAATAACCGGAACTCTAAACAGGCCTTAAATTAAACGATGCAAATAATAAATTCTTGTAATTATACACCACTATTTTTTAATTAGTACAAAAACTTTAAGGACAGATTAGCGAAGACATTATTATCATATATGTGACGTAAGAATTTCATAATATAATAATAATAATAATAATATAATAATAATAATAATATTCTACCACATTCACACAACACCACAATATCAATAAAGAGCAAAGTTATTATCATTTGTTTATTGTAGAAAATCTCACTTAAATCATAGTCATATTTTACAATCCATTCACTAATTTATTGATAATATTCCATCCTGCTCATTCACATTTTCTCTGTCACACTTATGATGTAGGTAGCCATAGAAAATAAAATGAAGGAAAATAATAAATGTGTGTAGTTATTTTTTAATTTTGTTAATTTGACCCTCTCCTTCATACTTTATTCGGGCTTAGGACCGGTAAAATTTATCGTTTAACAAGTAATTTAATACGGAGGTATGTAATTAGAAAGCAAACAAATATCAAAATAAAAGATGGTGTTCTGGACTAAAAGAAAAGAGTAATTTTGAAGTATTTATGAAGTTAGAATCATCTGCTATTTACAAATATTATTTTATCATCATGTCAGCCTAGAGACGTACACTGCTGGACATAGGCCTTCGTCAAGGTGTGTGGAGAATACAGACCGATTTTGAGCCGCCCGTATCAAATTATTATTCACTTAAGTACGTATTATTTACTAAACTTACAAGTATTTCCATTGTCCTTCGAAATGTCCACCACCGTTGTCATAAGCATCCAATATGCACTGTTTTAATTGTTTGACACTGACCCGGTCACTTTTGTACACTCACAATACGATGTCCATGGGTACACAGCTGCATTCGCGATTTTTCCACTCAAAAAGTACGCACGAAGCATAGCTACATACTCCCGTGATATGAACTGATATGATAGGCCATCGCGTCGGGCAAACGTAGACAAACAATTAACTTTTGCAACGAAATTAGATACGCTCACTTTAGCTAACAATTTAGTACTGTTTGTCGCATCGTCGGGGCGTGGCGCAGGCGCAGAGGGGCGCGGGGGGGGATTTATCAATGGTTAATTTTACTATGATAGTACACGGGTCGGTCATAGTATTAGTATTGCATTTACCAATTATCACGTATTTTTGTGGACAGTTTTGAGACAGTTTTGGGACTTAGTGTTTTTATTTTTCAAGTACATAAATATGATCAGTTAAAGATACTTAGTGCCCTGTTAATTTTTTTTTACTAATTAAAAATAGTGGTGTATAAGGGAGCTGTGGCAAATCAAAAATAAGCGGGTGAATCAAGTCTGTATAGGTTGCAATACTATTCTGTTGACCATCTTACTAGTCAAACTACGCAAAGTTTTGTAGGTTCGAACTCCATGCGGGCGTTTAATTATTGGCTTTCCAATAATTGAAAAATAATAATACAAAAAAAAGTATAAAACACAGTGGTTTTAAGTTTCTGTAATTATGGAAACGCAAACGCAATGCAACTGAAAACAGTTTTGCGTGTGGAAGAGCCATGCTGGTTATAGCATAAATAGGTCAGTCCGACGAGGTAACAGTAATCCTACTGTTGCGTTTCGTTCAATAAGTAAGAGTTGTTTTTTGCATTTTCTCTACCTTTTTATATAATGTGTGGAAAAAGAAAGGTGATGATAGCCTCGTCTCCTTCTTCCTTTCCTTATTTTTCCTGGTAACAGACAAATTATGCCCATCCCCACAGGCGAGGGCCTATGTCACTCTCTAGGTTTCTAAATCTAAAAAACCTAAATCTTACACAAAAATTATGGCATAACATCGCTCTCTTGCGACATGAAAGAAGGAAAAAAGAACTCACTTTCGCATTTATACTATTAGTATGGTTTACACTTCATATAGTATTATCCTGGTTGGCGCCGCGGGAGTGTAAGCGAATGCTACGCCGAAGGTCGCGTGTTCGATTCCCGTCCAAGTCAAACATTTGTGTGCATGAACATGGATGTTTGTCTTGGTCTGGGTGTTTCTATGTATAATATGTATGTATTTACAAGAAAGCAGTATCACGGTAAGTTTAACGAAAGTTAGTGAAAAGCAACAATAATGAGGAACCATTGGTGCGAACTCGCAACTAGTGACCGGATTTAAACTTGACTTATACTCGTAAACTGTGGCTGTAAGTTTATACCGCTGTGGTTTATTTATTTACTAGCTTATAACCGCGGCTCCGCATACGGATAAGACGTAATATTATACCTAAGAAATACATACGCATTCCTTTTAAGCTAGGGAAAAACATATGGGAGTAAAAAGCCATATTTTATATATAAATTTGAAAATAGTAGTTTTTCCTAAGGTACCACATATTGTGAGTAGTGAAGATCAACACTGATGACATTTTAAGGATATCGATGGAATAACGAAGACTTATAGCAATTAAATACCCTGAATCGCATGTATTTGGAATTTTGTATCAAAATGTATGTATGTATTGCTCTTCCAAGATCGGTCTGTGTGAATAAGCTTGGGGGAGGCCCATGTCCAGCAGTGGACGTCTCTAGGCTGATATGATGGTGATTGCTACTTTCTTTGTAAAGATTTCATAGTAAGTGCTATCTGCTCTGCAACTGGCTGATAAGCTGCAGGTTACTGGAAAGGAAAGAAAGAGGGATGAATCAGGTATTAGACTTAGCTAGATCTCAGACTGAGGTCTAACCACTTATTATAATAAGTGGTTAGACCTCAGTCTGAGATCGTTGATGACTACGCAAGACGCAATAGCAGATTAGATTAACTAGTATAACAGGTTTCACAATCACATACACATGGCTTAAGAGATCAATACTCTGTTTTCTAACGAAACCTGTAGATTTGATTCCCTCTGGATACTGAAAACAAGTGCAACTTTTGGGCACAAGTTAATCGGTAAATATTGACTAATATGGCTTTTCACCCAGTATATAAAATAATATGGTCCCATTCGCTAACTTTTAGTTCGATTATTGACAGTAAAGTAGATTTTTAATGGATTGATTTTGTTTATCTTCAAATAATAAAAATTATAAAAATGAATTTAAGAAATATTTGAACAAAAACAAATCCAAACTTCTGAAGAATTATTCACAATTGATGGCAGGTTAGCTGAGTTAGGTCGGCGAATTGAATTTTTCTGTATTCAGCCAGTTGGCCTTTACAACGGATCTACTATCGGAAGCTTGACGGTAGTGGCGAAGTGTCAGTAGGATAATATAACTGGCGAATAAACTAGTTTGTAAAATGTAGTACAAGTTTGTGTAGTACCACAGAATAAAGAATAGTACTAACGTAGTAGTACCGCTATATTTTGAAAGCTTGTGTAAGTTACTGGATTGTGACGTGTTTGTAAACTTGTTCAAAGTATAGCACTTACTATTTCTAACTTATAATAATGTACTTTCTGGTATAATAAGAGGCAAATGAAAACCAAGATTGGATAATAATAAGCAATTACCGCCACCTATGGATACTGCAACACCAGAGCAGTCACAAGTGCGTTGCCGGCCTAAACTTTTAACGTGTATATTTATGCTTCTGAAAATACAAACAGAGGTCCTTTTGTATGAATTCTTTTCTATGAGCTCTTGGTAATGGCCCTTTATACCGACTTACCTAGAAGAAGATGGTGGGACAAGCCTGAGTCTTTTAACAAGGACTGAAAATCAAAGTAGATGGAAGAGAGTGGCAAGACATTTTACCTGTGATAGAACCAATGTTTAATATTGCGCGCGTGCGTGTTGCATAAATTGTTATGTTATTTGATTTTAAATATTTATTCGAAATGAGAACAATGTTAATGATTGTATGACAGTAAAATATGCTCTCCACAGCGCCTAGCTATATATGGGCCGAACTCAAAGGGGTAAAAAAGGAGTCAGAGTTCTATACAAGAACAAGTGACAATCAAAAAATTTGCTGGTAAAGCAGTAGCAAAAAGATGATTCTTTATTTGATGTAAAGAGGTAGCAATCGTTACTTACGAACTTCAAAATACATACCTTAAAAATATATTTCTACAAACTTGGAATTCAAATCTGCACCATCATGTTTAAGATTATGAGCTTTTTACTTTCCCAAATGACTTAGTTTGGTTATACCTTTAGTTCCAATAATTTCGGTCTATATACCTACCAGCCGCTGTTCTAATTATTATTAGTACTAAGATGGATAGTGACCGTACTACACAACAGTCCATTTGCCGTGTATATAAATTCATCACACGATGATTGATGAATGGAAAACTAGATAACAAGGATTATTAATCAATTTTGATACATAACCGGATCTAAAATTGGACTATTGGTATCAAATATCTTAACTGCTGTATAACTGCAAAAAAATTATAGAAAAAATCTTTGACGTGGCAAACGATATTTTTGGTATTAAACTAAGACGTTAATGTTCTTCATGGCCAAATGAACTACTATTTGATTTTATCGTTTATCTGAACGTACTGCTACAACCCGATACACACGTTATTGAAGAATAAAAACAATTTATTCCACTACAACTAGGCGATGCCACATCCAAGTTGAACAAAATTATAAAAATACTGCACGTATAACATAGTGGTTTAATCGGTCGCTTCACCGTTTAGCACTGCGTTGAGTGTCGTAACTTCGATTCCCAGAGTCCGCGTATTTCTTATAATACGCTGTTTTGTCTCCTAAGTCTTCCGCGACATTGGACTTATTCCTGGTTCAAGAGTCGTTTAAAAATACAATTGCGTCAGATATTCAGGTTATTACCTTTGTTCTTTCAAGAACAATCAAAAATCAAATATTCTGACTCACAATTCAAAGTCAAAACACTTAAAGATCATGGTTAACTGGGATCCACCATGAACTTTTGGTAATAGCACAAACATTGTAAGATTATCTTCCAGACTTAAGAGCTTAAATACATTACCACTAGCAGAACTATTACTTTGGCAAGCAAGTTGGTTCATTAATCACAAGTAAGTTAAGTGCGGGCGGCGTTACTGTAGCGGTTCATTTCTCGCCTCATTCTTGTTACGAGTTTGCGTTTTGCTGCACATTTGCATCGCTTAGCGTACGTTGTTACTTCTGCCATGGTGCTTACTGGCACTTACCTTGTACCTATGTGTGCGTGAGTATGTCTATTTATAAAAATAATTTGTGGGTAGTTGTGACAGCAAGTACAATTTGAAATTGCTCTACATTAAAAAAAATAATAAAACAGTTTATTTTAAGTTTATATTAAGTTTAATGACCAAAATAAATAGCTAACAGTAAATACCTGCTGGTTAAGTATTATCTCCAAAAACTGACAGATATACACATAATCACACACAATGGAAGGATTTGATGTCTCTAAGATCCTTGACATGCAGACATATTTTGAGGAGCGTATGGCTCGGTTTGAGGCAGAGCTTCAGAAGAAACCTCAACAAAGCTCGGGAAGCTTGGCAGATGACTTTGCCATGTTCAAAGCCTTCGTGTTGCAGTCCCTGAAGACATTCTCGCAGCAGCTTGAAGTTGTGGGTCGTGAGGTGGACAAATTAGAAATGAGGAGCCGCCGGAAGATATTATTGCTTCATGGTGTCGAGGAATGCAAAGATGAGGTGACAACTCAGGTGGTGGTGGAGACTGTCAAGCAGCGTCTTAAGATGGACACCTTCTCATCTGATAACATACGCCGCTGTCAAAGGATGGGGCGTCTGACCTCCAGCGGCAAGGCAAGGCCCATTCTTATTAAATTTGAGTCTCTTGTGGTGCGGGACAACATGTGGTTCGCCAAGACAAAGCTGAAGGGAACGGGAATCACGCTGTCCGAGTTCCTGACACGCTCGCGGCACAACGCCTTTATGGCTGCACGGGCGAAGTTCGGCGTTGCGAAGTGCTGGACACGGGAGGGCTACATTTACATCTTGGGCCCCGACGGCAACCGCCATCGCATTACGAGCGTCGGCGATCTAGGCAGGATTAAACTTGCAGACGAGGAGAAGCCCGCAGCCAAACCACTTGCACCCAAGATCAAGCGAGCAGCCGCCACGAAGAAGTAGGCCTTTTACGTAATATTCATTCATACGTAGGTAATTAACGTATTATATTGTTATTTCACCCTCACTGTTACTTTAATCTCACTATTTTTAGTTTTATTTTTGTTAAGTCATGTCAACAATGAATGAAAAACTAATCTGTCATAATTGTCAGTTGTCAATTATGTCACGCAACGCAACGTTCCGTTTCTCGTAAAAAAAAAAAATATGTAGTCTTTAGATTTGGAAATGTACGAAATTTAAATAGTGTTAATGCCTACTCTGAGTAATTTTGTGTGTTGGTATATTATTTTATCTTAATTTTATTGTTATATTTGTTAGTTTTAAAATTTATCTCTTCACATTTGTTATCTTTCTTCGATAATGCATTTAACTGGCGGGTGGACAAAATGAATACGCTTAACGTAGTAACAATTTTTATTGTGTATTAAATTATTTATTTATATAGCCTATATAAGTACTATATATTATTATATTTTATTATTATTTTATATATTTATTATTATTATTATTTTATATTTATATGTCGGTTACAGACTCAATTAGCGACGATGACAGTTTTCTAACAGCTACGAGCTTTGATGATAGCTTTACTAGTATACCGTCTCTGGGAGACACTCTCCAATCACAGTTTTCAGACGTGCCCAAGAACTTTAATGTAGTCCATTTATATGCACAGAGTATTCCAGCCCATTTCCCAGATATGCTGGCCAATTTTGATTGCAAAAACATACATGCAATTCTTATCTCTGAGTCATGGTTGAAACCGTGTCTCTTATCGACTTCTTATTCTCTTCCAGGTTTCCAACTAATTAGGAATGATCGCGCGTTTGGCGGTGGTGGCGGTGTTGCCATATATTTACGTGCTCACATTCCGTATCATATAGTCACTATGTCATCGCAGCCACCACCGTCGAATGCTGGCGAGCATCTCTTCTTAGAAGTGGAACTCCATCATACAAAAGTGTTGCTTGGCGTATATTATTCTCCTTCGTGTCGCATAAATTTCTTTTCTTCCTTCGAGCAAATCCTGGAAAATCTTACTCCATCTTATGATCATTCCATTATTATGGGAGATTTTAATACCTGTCTCCTTAAACGTGATTCTCGAACTACGTCTTTTCGTCGTGTTACAGAATCCTGTAATATGACTATATTAAACCTTAATGCGACACATCACTTTCCTAATTCTGTTCCTTCTCTACTAGACCTCATCTTAGTTTCTTCTCCTAATTTCGTTTACAGGCATGGTCAATGCTCTGCCGATGCATTTTCCTACCATGACCTTATCTATCTCTCATACAAAATACGCCCACCTAAAGCGAAGCCGACAATAGTTTTGCAGCGCAATTTTGGTGGCATGGTGCTTGACGAACTGCGTGAGGATGCTGCCAAAATAGACTGGGAACCACTGCTGTCCACCGAGTGCGTGGACACTAAGGTGCACATTCTGACAACCAATCTCTTTAAGCTATATGACGTTCATGCCCCTATTCGCGCTATAAAAATAAAACATTTGCCCGCACCTTGGCTTACTGAGGACATCAAGAAGATTATGACAAAAAAAGCTGCAGCGAAGACAAAAGTAAAGCACAGGCCAACTCCTTCCAACATGGAAAATTATGTGGCTATAAGAAATCACTGCAACAAGGTGTGTAGGATAGCACAACGCCAACATATACATAAATCCGTTGAAAACGGTGATCCAGCAAAGGTCTGGAAATTTCTCAACACTTTAGGAGTTGGTAAGACTAGGCACCAATCTATCCCAAACAATATAAATCTAGATTCTCTTAATGCTCATTTCTCTTCTTCGCCCAAATTTGATGGAAATGTTAAAAATAACACATTACAATATCTTTCATCCTTACCAACCCCAGATTATTCTCCTTTTGTCTTCTCGCAATTCACCGATTGTGATGTTAAGAAGAGTATTATGGCAATTGCGTCCAATGCAGTCGGTGATGACTGTATCAGCAGGAAAATGATCCTTCCCATCCTAGATATAATCCTTCCAATCCTATGCAACATTTTAAACCAGTCCATTATCCGTGGCATCTTTCCGTCAGCGTGGAAAGATGCACTTATAATTCCCCTACCTAAAAAACCTAAGCCTTGTTCCTTTTCAGATTACCGTCCTATATCCTTACTACCTTTTCTGTCAAAAGTCCTTGAACGCCTAATCCACACTCAACTCAGTTCCTTTCTCCATAAAAATTCGCTCCTTAATCCATACCAATCTGGTTTCTGTCCCGGCCACAGTACCGTCTCTGCATTGGTACACATCACTGATGACATTCGGAAAGGTATGGATTGTGGAAATCTAACGGTTATGTCCTTGCTCGATTTCAGCAATGCCTTTAACACCGTGGATTTTCACATCATACTCGGCATTCTCCGCTCTCTTAACATATCTCCAACGGCAATTGACTGGTTTCATAGTTACCTGTTTGGTCGCCGGCAACGTATACGCATTGAAGACTCTTATTCCACATGGTCTAACACGAATGCCGGGGTACCACAGGGTGGCGTGCTATCTCCGTTACTCTTCACGATATTCATTAATTCTATCTCTAACCAACTACTTTCATCCTACCACCTTTACGCAGATGATTTACAGATTTACACGCAAGCCTCCTTAGATGAGTTACCAGATGCATGTAGAACCATTAGCACAGATTTGGCTCAGATCTGCGAGTGGACCAAGAAATATGGACTGATGGTGAATCCTGATAAAACTCAGTTAATTATTATTGGTAGCCCAAGAATGACTGCAAAAATTAACTGGTCCGATCTACCACTAATTACTTTCGACGGAAAAGATCTCCTTTATACTAAGAAAGTTAAAAATCTGGGGATCTACCTTGATGAGAATCTATCCTGGGTACCACAAATACAGGAGGTGAGTCGCAGACTATTTGCATCAGCCGGATCTCTGCGTAGACTACGCAACTTTCTTCCGACTGCTACAAAAATTGCGCTTGCACAATCGCTGCTGTTGCCTATTCTCGACTACGCTGATGTCAGCTATCTTGACCCCACGGAGGAGCAGCTAGACAAACTTGAGCGCCTTCAAAACTTCTGTATACGATTTATATTTGGATTACGCAAATATGATCATGTCTCAGAATTTCGCAACAGACTCAAGTGGCTCCCAATTCGTCTTCGCAGGAATACTCACATTCTTACATTACTTTATAAAGTTTTATTTAATCCCAGTACCCCCTTTTATCTCAAAGAACGTTTTAAGTTCCTTCATGACACACATATAAGGTCCTTGAGGTCGTCTGAGAATTTGACCCTGGCGATGCCAATCCATTCTAGCAATTACTATGGAAAATCCTTTACAGTTCAAGCTGCACGCCTGTGGAATGGATTGCCACTAGAAATCCGTAAAGCCAAATCACTTAACATATTTAAGTGTATGTTAAAAAGACACTACCTGTCAATCTAACGCCAATAATTATAAGCATTGTTAATTTATCATAATTATATTGTATAGCTGTCATTCTACAAGTGTTCTGTTCACTGCTTTCTTATAATTATATAATCATATTTTATTTATAATATGTATTGTATCATATATTACCTATACTTATGTATGTTATAGTAGTATAATATAGTATGTATAGTATAATATATATATTGTAGTATGTATAGTATAATATAGTATGTATTTATGTAAGTGTATATTACAATATGTATATATTTAGGTACTTATTTATTTATAATTATTTTAGATTACTGACGCTACACCATCAATATACATGACTGTTAACCTACATCATTTCTGTCCATCCGCGGTTGCCTGGAAGAGATCGCTCTATTAGCGATAAGGCCGCCAATTGCACACTAGTTTTAAGTTATATACTTCTGTAAATACTTTGTTTGTTTTGGTGTTCAATAAAGTATAATCTATCTATCTATCTATGTACATGTGCGTGTAAATGGGTGTATGTGTGCATCATTGTGTGTGTGCATGTTTGTTTGTGTACGTGTGTTTTTGTATGTACATGTGTATGTGTCTCGGGGCTGAATTTGAGCTGAATTTGTAGGAATCTACATGAACGAAAATTGGTGTAAACGAGTGAGCTTTCTGTCTATCCCGTAATCGACTGGATTAGCCTACGCTGAAACGTCGGAGCCAATAGAAGACATTTTATTTTTAAATAATAACGTGAATTTTTTTTTTATCTTCCGTCAAAGTGTGTCACTATCTCGTTTAGACTTGTAATCTTTATTATTGTATACGCATGTAAAAGTTTAAAAGTATTTTATTATTATTATTTTACGTGGTTGAGAAATCATTCACGATGCGTTTATATACGTCCCGTGACAGTTTTCTTAATACTGATACGTACGAGTATCTTCCTATTGCTGGCAAATGTTCTAGTGACGATACCATGATATGAATGAAATATACTTACCAAATAATATAATAAGTCCCGTGAAATTGACTGTGCGTTTAAAATATCATTAGACCCACCTGACACGTAACGCAAAGGTTTTTTTGTAAGCATTTATGCCGTTCATTTGTAAATATGTGTGAAATTTGAGGTTTGCTCCCATCTTTTGAACTAGCGGGATTTTATATGGATTTGTGTGAAAACGCAACCAAGCTGCTACATATCGGGAGGATGGGAAAAGGAATTAGAGGAAGAGTAGTATGGAAGAGAAGACAAAAAGAGAAAGGGCCTCAGGCCTCAATTTCTTACTCACTGAACGAAAAGAAACAGTATAGATACCTACTAGCTGTGTCCTTAAGTAATTATTTTGTGACAAGGTACTACATCCCTGGTCGAGCCGGTCAATTGCTTTTTACTATTCGACGTACGTACAACGTAGTGGTTTTAGTTGCCCACTCCTAGTATAATACAACTACTACTAATGTCTAGATAAAATAAAATGCCTAGATTTGATCTCCACATGGAACAACACTTAATGTGATCAACAAATTTTTGTTCGGGAATCTGGTATTATTTGTACCTATCCGTTGTCTGAATATTTTTAAATTACTTCGCGCTACTGGATTTATTCTAAGTGATGTTTATGGTGCAGGATATTTCTGGCTACGTCTCTCACATCTATCTACATGTGACATTACTAATGTCCGTGTGGTGACGGATTAAGAATACGGAATGTCGCCACCCCATATCATCCCATGGGTGTCGTAAGAGCCGACAGAGAGAGCACATTATGCAGAGAACAGCACTGTAAGAGAAGGAAAACTTGATAAAAACCCTATACCAACCTATTTGGCCAGCGTGGTATAGTAGGCCAATTCCTCCTTTCAAAGGAGAGGCCTAGTCCAGCAGTGGACTGTTAAAGGCTGATGATGATGATGACATTACTAAAAGAATAAAGGGCAAGAGCTTCCGTACCATAAAAACAAAACCATATAAAAAGAACGATACTTAAGGACTCGTTGTAGGCAAAGGTTATGTTTTAGTGTTATGCAAATTTTGAACTGATATGATACAGTGCTATTCATAAGAAAAGCGAACAAAGTATTGATCCTAAAAGATGGAATGATTAGCATAATTATTCTCAATATGGAAATATGCTAATCAACAGACGTGGATTTGCATATTTCCATTTTGTCATGCTTTTTATGTACAATAGTTACTAGACTTAAGGCCTCTAGCATTCTCAGCCTTTTATTTTAAAATTTGCGTTACAGTATCTTAAAAACGAATTCCAGTTAGTGTGCAGAGTGTATAGAATCTCGGTGTTTCACATCAAACTTCATCTGCGGGTGTTACCTAGCATTGTGACGTGTCGCCTCTAAACTGCATATATGGCTGTCAATAGTCCAACCGCTGCAAAATAATGATAAAAAAAGATGCTATCGATAGATAAATTCAGTTAAAAAGCTATTTCTCAAGTGGGCCTCAATGGTTATAAATTAGAAGAAATTGAATGAAAATAATAAATATTTTACGATCTTAAACAACTTGAATAGCAAGTGAGGTGTACGTCAGATCACGTACAAACACCGATCTGGGAGTTATTTACTGTTCTACTAACGGGTCAAACACAAAAAACGAAAAAAAAGTGTTCATGCAACGTAAAGCCGTTATTAAAATATGATATCGACATTAAATACATTTAATAAATATTTTGTGTTGAAAACTAGTTACATTTCATAAAAAAATCGCGTTGTATTGAAATTTAATTTATAATGTTTGCTTTTGAATCTGAAAAAATCTCCTTCTGTGGACTGTTCGGATACCAAGTAGTTGAGTTTAAGTGATGGTTAAAAATATATACACATACTTTCGATGATTTAATATCGTTTCATTACATGAGTTATATTATCAAATATTCATAACATAACGTATTTAAAAATATATAATTCAAAATTTTGTAATAAAACGTATACACATGTTGTTCGCAAATTTTTAGTCTACTTCTGTAGACTTATAAAATAAGCCAAAATATGCCGAAGATAAACGCATCGTTTTTATTTTGTTTTATATGTTGGTAGCACTGTATTCTCTGTCATTTGCTTGGTTGGGATTTTACGTAAAGTGCGTGTGACATTAAAAATTCCAATTTTATTTAATTACACAGGTTTTCGGTAAAGATCAGTGTGTCTTTCCTGTGCAAGGGATATCGGAGTAAGTAGCTTTTACAAATAAATAAAAACATCAAGATAGTTTAAGCTTATGGGCGCAGTATGCAAATATCGCATTGCTTAAATTATAACCTCATAATAAAGGATGCCATCTTTGATTTATGAAAATATGTTTCTCGTGTAGACATCTTTACTGTAGACATTGTATCTACAGAAGAGACGTATGTCAACAGAAGTGAATAGGCAAAATAAATTCGCTGTGTTTGAAAAAGAAATTGGCAAGTGCGAGTCGGACTCGCACACGAAGGGTTCCGTACCATCATCTATAAAATAAAATCATGTTTGTTGTATGTATACTTAAATATTTTTTAAGCTTCTACCTGTTTATTAAGATCGAGTAATAAATTGCTTAAAAATACGGTTTTGTATGGGAGCTCCCTTTTTATTTACTTTCTTAAATTTATTTTGGAACCCTAAAAAAACAATAGCGTTATTCACTGTTTAATTATTCCATTATATATCTATTTTGTTTAGTATTTTATAATGTTGCTTGCAGCGATCTTTTGTTTCAGTTACTATGCCACAAGCCATTCATCCTTGTACAATATGTCACCTGTTTGCCCTGAGGGATCAAGATCATCAGACTCTTTATCTGAGAATGTGTCTATCCGTGATTCTCCTACGGCTCCAGTTACTCCTGAGGCTCCAACTGAGCCAAATTTACCAAGCCTCTCAGATAGACTGACTCCAGATCTGACTATCGAAATATTTAACCAAAGGTATAAACCCCAGAAGAGAAAGAATCTATTTAGAAGACTCTGAAGCTACTGAAGATTCACCACATGAAAAACGACCGACGAATTCCATGTGAGATGATTCTGACGAGGATAATATATTTTAATATTCTGTTCCTTTATTTGCCTACAGAAGCATAATGTCTGTTCTGTGGACAATTTCTTTTTATTTTTTGCACTGGATTGGTATAGAATTTTGATTATGTTTTGTTTGGAGGTAGAGGAGAACTCCATTTTAAGTATTTTTTTATTGTTTCTATTCTTGATCTTATTGATATGATTATGTAAGGTAAATTTTTGTTCCCTTCTGTAGACAGCTCAATCTCTTCTGTAGACGTGAAAAAACTAAAAACGTGATTAATTCCTAAAATATTCAAGACTGATCTCTAATGATATTTTTGTAAGCATAACATTAGCTAACTTTAAATAAATATAATGTTTCATAAAAAATCGTGAAGTTTTATTTTAAATATTTTGCAATGTTCACTTTTTGTGAATGACCCTAAACTTACAATAGCGACAGCTGTTATACGCCGTACCTATCAAATCAAACGTCACATATTTGCTTGTTTGCTTCGAAAGCGAGCGTTCACACTACGCCGGACCGGCTTATTAGCCGGTCCGGCTTAATGCCCGGACTGGCGAATAATGAGCCAGTGGCAGAACAATTTGTATGAAGCTATTCACACTAAGCTGGATCCGGTCAATAGACCGGATCCGGGCATTAAGACGGACTCGTAGAGCTGAGCTAAGAGTACGCGTTAGAATATACCGATCGTTATGGCAACGATCATATGCTATATTAGGTATAGATGGTTATACGTCAATTGTTTGACAATCTAAATTTCATAACGAGTATAACCACCATTATATGCCACGCGCGGTCAGACTTTACCTATGTAGTTATATTTTAACGTAGCGTTTTTTGACAGCAGAATGGTTTGCCGGTGACCATTTAGATAGACATTTTGTAACATTCCAAGGCTTATTTATTTCTTCTTATTGTATTCTTTTTTTGATATATTTATTGTTGAGTTTCCTTTACTCTTTGATAAATAATTTTACGATTTGATATATTTTTACCATTTTTATACACGTTTTGGATTTATGTAATTTTTAAACTTTTTATGTTACTAAGTACAGATAAAAATATAATTATTTTATCTGTACGTAACGATATTACTTTTTCTATTTTTTTTCCACTTTTGTGCTCAATTTTATTACATATAGCTTTTTGTTATTATTAGCACCTTTTTTGTTTAATTTAACTTTATATTATTATAGTATTTTTTTTAATTTCTCTTATTTTGGCGTATTTTTGTTGCCTTGTTACGGTTTATTTGTTCAATTTTAACGTTTTGTAATGTTTGTGGACTTAAAAAAAAACAGCTTTTTGTGATACTATTAAATTTTTTCTTTTTGGTTCGGCGTTACACCGAAACCATAGGGTAGGGCGACTTGGAGAAGGAAATGGACTGTATAGAGAGGATAGCGGTTCTTCGCCGCTAGGAGATGGTAACTGGAAGGGGTGATTGAGTGGGTATAGGATATTTCAAGGATGGAGGGCACTTACCTTATACAACCTTGTTCGTTTTCGTAGGGCAGTCTCCTGGTGGTTTCGTGATGCAGCTGCTTGTTTTCACTTCAATTAACCATTCGCGAGCGGGTTTTCCTTGGTGGAAGCGGTAATAAATCACATACAACGGTGCGGCGCGGTACGGTATCGAGACGGCGTTCTCAGCGAGCGGAATGTTCTAGACTGTCACTCGCGTCCACGATCGCGTCGACGAATCAGGCGAAGGCAGTGCCTCTTCCAGGGAGTGGGATAGAGCGGGACGGAAATATGGTATCGCTCGCACTAGACGTGGAACGATTGATCTTGATGCGATTCGTTATAGATAGGAAGGTAGATGGCGCTACCATATCCCCCCGGCCCTAAAGGGTTGCCTTTAAAAATAGAATTGAACTTAGCTATGTTGGGTGTACTACCGCATAACCCATCAATTGGCTAAGACAGCGATATGACAATAAAATTAATCTAAATTAACTTTAGCGAAAGCTACAAACGCAATAATAGCGAAAACTACTAACTAAATACTTAAACTAAGAGGTAAGTCCAACTTCAGGCTAGATCTCACTGAGTTGGAAGCGGACAGAGACGTACAACAGGGCGCACGTAACTCCCCTTGGCGGTTTTCACGGTAACAACGCGAGTTGTACCGTCCTTGGAAGAATGCAATTTCTCTACGATGGCTAACGGCCATGAAAGCGGCGGAGCATTATCATGTATTATGACGACCAACGTACCCTCCTGTATAGGGGATGCAGGACTATTCCACTTGGATCTAGCCTGAAGCTGGTGTAGATATTCCGCACGCCAGCGCCGCCAGAACGACTGCACGAGTTTATCCAGCAGAGTATGTCTCTGGAGCAAGCTTGAAGAGTCTGCTTCAGGAGCCGGAAATGACGATAATGGCACTGTGTTCAGAAAATGTGCAGGGCTTAACTCGGATGGTTCTGCAGGGTCACTACTCAATGCCGTGAGCGGACGCGAGTTGATCAGTGCCTCGACTTGTGCAAGGACAGTTAAAAGCTCTTCGTAAGAGAGGATCTGTTGACCTATAACCTTGAAGAGATGCGTTTTAATTACTTTGACCATGCTTTCCCAACATCCACCGAAATGCGGTGATGCTGGTGGAATAAACTTCCAGTCAATATGATTTATGGAAAGTTCCTCCTGAAGACGAGTACGATATTCTTCCCTGAGAAACTTATAAAGGTCGCGTAAATAAGAGCTTGCGCCCACAAAACAAGTGCCGTTATCCGTGTACAAACACTGTATAGGGCCGCGCCGTGAGAGAAATCGTTTAAGAGCTGCCAGGAATGACACCGTGCTTAAATCTGTCGCAACTTCAATATGCGTAGCGCGCGTCGTTAAGCATGTAAAAATACATAGCCAGGCTTTACGGCTTTTAACACCTCGACCACGCACTGGCGTATACTGCAGTGGTCCTGCGTAATCACAACCGGTGTGTGTAAACGCTTTAGCAACCTGGTTGACGCGCTGGCTAGGGAGATCGGCCATGGGAGGGAAAGTCGGACGCGGACGAAATTTGAAACAGACGTTACATTTATGTATTCTGTGACGAATTATTCGTCGAGCGGCTAAAATCCAATACTTATGCCTAAGTAAGGACATAAGCAACTCCGGACCGGCATGGAGGTGCTTCTTGTGATAAAAATCAACAAGAAGGTCGACAACATGATAATGTCGCGGCAGAATACAAGGATGTTTGTAGTTATAAGGTTCATCCGAATTTGACAGACGATCCCCAACGCGTATGACGCCATGTTCATCGAGAAACGGCTTGAGTCTAAGGATAGCGGGAGAACAAGGTACATTGTCCTTTAAATTTTGAATGTCGTTACTAAAATGAACAGCTTGTACAGCTCGTAGTAACTTACATTCTGCGAATTTGAGATCAGTACTTGATACAAAAGTCTCATTAGGTAGGTGCCTAAGAAACCTATAGACATAAACGATGGCGCGGAGTAACTTAGACCACGATGACATGCGTAGTGCAAGTGCATAGATGGGAGACTCCGCAACCTCAGCAATCACGGGATAAGAAACAGACTTCCGTTCGGGTACATCTTCGTCTTCTGCACTGTGGTCAAAGGGTTGCATGGGCGATTCTGACGGATCATGGGAGATCCAAGAAGGTCCACGACGCCACAATGGATGATGCAGAAGATTAAGTGGAGTGACACCACGAGACAAGCAATCTGCGGGGTTCTCAATACCCGCGACGTGATTGAAACAAGTAGCAGGAACCAGTTCAATCAATTTGCTAACGCGGTTGGCGACAAAAGTCTGCCAGCGATGAGGAGAAGAATGAATCCAAGCGAGCACTACTTTGGAGTCGGAAAATGCGTATAATTTATTAATGGGGTAGTGGGGCAAAACTGTGTCTTGAACCTTGCGGAGCAACTGAGATAGCAGAAGGGCCGCACACAACTCCAGTCTCGCAACTGAAACGGTTTTAACAGGCGAGACCTTAGACTTGGCACAAACTAACTGCACCGAGTAGATAGAACCAATGCGGACTTGCAGATATACGACTCCGCCGTGAGCACGCTCGCTGGCGTCAGCGAAACCTATCAAGTTGATGGTACATCCATCTACCAACCCAAGATGACGCGGAATAGTAACTTGATTGAGCGCGGTAAGCTCAATACAAAACTGGCCCCAAGCGGCGACAATATGGTCAGGGGGTGTTTCATCCCACTCACATTTTGATAGCCAAAGCTCTTTGATCAAGAGCTTGGCGTACAAAATTGTGGGAGCCACAAAACCCATTATGTCCCATAGTCGAGCCACTGTGGACAGCATAGTGCGTTTGGTGCACTTATCATCTGGTGGTGAGACGTCAAACCGAAAACTATCGCAGGATTTGTCCCAGCGTAAACCGAGAACCTTATGCGGTACAGACTTCTCAAACTCAATGTCTGGAGAAGCCTTATGAGAATCTGGTATGCGTGCGAGAACCTCCTTAGAGTTGCTTGTCCATTTGACAAGATCAAACTGGCCTCGCTTGAAAAGCTGAATAAGCTCTTCACAAAGCGAAATTGCAAGCGGAGCGGATATGACACTACAGGCAATGTCATCCATGTACAAAGCGGAAGTGGCAACAGCCGCTGCGGCGGGAAAGTGATCGCCTTCATCAGCGATCAACTGGCGAACAACTCGTAACGCGTGATATGGGCTAGACTTGAGTCCAAAGCAAACACGATTGAACTGATACACAGATAAAGGTTCTTTCTTGTCAAAACGATAAAAGACCCGTTGAAATCTACGGTCAGATTCGCGAACGCCGATATTGAGGAACATTTGGCGGCAATCAGCTGACAGAGCGATTTGGAAAAGACGAATCTTTATTATGATGTTAAATAAATCACCCTGTAGATTGGGGCCGGCATGCAAAATGTCATTAATCGACTGACCCGATGTAGTCTTACAATTAGCGTCTAAAACCACACGAAGTTTAGTAGAGGTTTTATCTTCGCGAACTACGCCGTGATGCGGGATATAATATGAGGGCAGAGAGTTGCCCTCGTTGTTTACAACTACACTCAAAACACCTTTATCTATGTAGTCACGAATGACGTCGTTATAGGCGCTGCGTAACTTAGGTGATGCATCAAGTTTACGTTCCAAACAATGGAAACGTCTGAGCGCAGCAGCGTACGAGTCGCCTAACGAATAAGGGTCACCACAGAATGGCAAAGCCACAACGTATCTGCCACTGTCGTCACGAACAGTGGTAGCGCGGAAATGCTCTTCACACTCGAGATCTCTACGGCTCATCGAGGGCGGTGCGGTAACCTCTTCAAGCTCCCAAAATCGCTTGAGAAGAGAGTCAATATTGTTTTCTTGAAGAACAGAACAACAGCAAGACGTAACGTATTGAGAAGTATGTAATGTAGGTACGGTACCCATAATCGCATACCCGAATACCGTCTCAATAGCGGGCGGTAAGTTATTTTGCTCACTACGTACCACTTTAGTAAGTAGCAAGTGCGGGAATATTGCGGCTCCGATCAAAACATCAATGTCTGCCGGATTCGCAAACTCCGAATCCGCTAGTGGTAATGACTCGAGATGTGTGAGGAGCGACACGTCCACATTAGCGTTTGGCAACGTGTCCGTAATACGTTCCACGATAAGCGAAGAAATGTTAAAATTAATGTCCCTATTAAAACGCGAATGTATTTTAATATCTACGGAACCTTTGCAATGTTTTTCTGATCCGCCTATCCCTCGGATTATTGAGTTCGTATTTTTAAAGTTATTCCATAATCCGAGGCGTTTGAACAATTCTAACGTTATTAAATTGGTCTGAGATGCGCTATCTAGCAGACAACGTACAATGTGCGGCGACCCATTGACATCATATATGATAACTTGCGCTGTCGCTAACAGAACAGTCTTAGACGCCATACATGGCGGCCTAGCACTGCTCTGATCACTACAAGCGCGCGAAGGCCGTCCGCGCGTGCGTGCCGCCCGCGCAATGGATGTCGTACACAACGATATCTCATTATTGCGAGGCGTGGAAGGCGCAGCTACCGTGTTCTGCACTTGCGGCGTGAGTGTGTCAAGGTTAGCGGCTTGACTTGACAACCGGTTATTTTTATCGAAATGTAACAGTGTATGATGTTTTTGTTTACACGAGCGACATCTCGTTCTACTGGAACAATTACTCGTTTTATGTTTTATGCTTAAGCAATTAATGCAAGCTTTGTTATCTTTTACGCTTTTAAAACGAGCAATTGGATTTAAATCATTAAAGGTGGGACACTTATTGTAATGGTCGTGCACTATATTACTGCACAGACACTTCTGTGAATTATTAATATAAGATTCCGAACATGTTACGTAAGATTGTGGATTAGGGACTGAGTTATTATTACTATTTCGCGATTTATTCAACCTTTGTTTGTTGCTGTTAGTGTTAGACGGGCCAGGTGAACCAGACTGCGTATTATGAAATATTCGACACTGATCTTTGATGAACGAAATAAAACTATCTAGTGTAGGTATTTTATTATTGCGTTCCGTCATCTCGAATGCGCGAATTGTATCAGTGTCAAACTTTTTTAAAGCGAGTTGAAGCAACATAAAGTCGGAAAGATCTTCTAATTTTAAGTTTTTAAGAGAATTAACTGCGGTAACAAAGTTATCAATAAACAGCTGGAAATTCGAGACAGACGCGGCACCGGACAGTTTAAGATTTAAAGCTTGGTCAAAGTACGTAGACGCTAGGACGCGTGTGTCCTGATATCTGTCAAGTAGTGACTGAAATATGACCTGATAATTCTCAGCACTGGGTGTGACACCTGCAAATACGGACTGGGCTTTCGGTGACAGTTTACCTATTAAATAGTACAACCTGTCAGCATCTGTCAGAGAACCATTATCGTGCACTGTAGACTTAAAACTCGCATAGAATAACGGCCAATTTCGTATATCTCCTTCAAACGACATAATCTCGATTGGCGGTAATCTCGGTTTGCGGGCAACGGGCTCTGCTGAACATTTACCCTCCAATTGCGATTGTATACGCTTAATAATACAATAAAGATCTTCGAATGAGGTATACGCCTGATAGTTCGGTTTTTCATCAGGATTGATAGAAAGTAATCTTGCGTTATAATCGTCTAACAACTTATGAAAATCTGTTCGAATACTATCTACTGTTATACAATAACTGAGAAATGCTTCGCTATTACTGTCAGACATAGATGCGGTTTTTGAGCATTCATAGATATTTTGAATGCGCTCAAATAAAATATTGCGTTTTGCTTCTAAGATTGTCATCTCTTTGTCTTCCGACATGCGTGACTTCTTTTGTTGTGACATGCTTACGTAAGTATAAGCTAATGAGACCGAAACAAAATAAGAATATCTTATGTATCTATTATTTTACCTAAGTAAGCTAAGAAGGCAACACCTTAGAGCCGAGGAATTAAAGTTGATTGAAATATGAGATTTATAAGACAACTATGATAGTTGCTGAAATAATAATTTAATAAGTAGGTAGCTACATAAAAGTTTACCTACTGATGCGGGCGGAAATAACCATGTGACGGTTATGTGAATATATTAGGAGTATAGCTAGGTGCTATAACTGCCTAGGTATAGCGGTATAACGTATAAAACGTAAATGAATCCGACTCGTATGGATCAAAAAAATGGTTCAGCGTTACACCGAAACCGTAGGGTAGGGCGACTTGGAGAAGGAAATGGACTGTATAGAGAGGATAGCGGTTCTTCGCCGCTAGGAGATGGTTACTGGAAGGGGTGATTGAGTGGGTATAGGATATTTCAAGGATGGAGGGCACTTACCTTATACAACCTTGTTCGTTTTCGTAGGGCAGTCTCCTGGTGGTTTCGTGATGCAGCTGCTTGTTTTCACTTCAATTCACCATTCGCGAGCGGGTTTTCCTTGGTGGAAGCGGTAATAAATCACATACAACGGTGCGGCGCGGTACGGTATCGAGACGGCGTTCTCAGCGAGCGGAATGTTCTAGACTGTCACTCGCGTCCACGATCGCGTCGACGAATCAGGCGAAGGCAGTGCCTCTTCCAGGGAGTGGGATAGAGCGGGACGGAAATATGGTATCGCTCGCACTAGACGTGGAACGATTGATCTTGATGCGATTCGTTATAGATAGGAAGGTAGATGGCGCTACCACTTTTTGTTTTTTTTTTGGCGTATTCTTCACATAGTTTAATTTTATTTTAAATTAGCATTATATTTAAATTTCTTTAATCTTGCCACATTTGTTATTTGTTTCGATTTTTCTTTTTCACAATATGTTTTGTTGATTAACTTTTTGCTATTTTTGCCGTAGTTTTTGCCATCTCAATACATCATACGTCATTATAGGTCTCGATAACAATCTTAGCATTCTTAATGGTTTTTTAAAACGAGCCTTACCAAACCACTTGCTGTTATCATTCTAGTTATGCATTAGACATATCTACGAGTAAATACTTCTTTAAATTAGGTGATCGAACGATATAGATAGTTATGAAATATAGATAGTTATGACAACGTGCACAGACCCATGCCTAGTGCCGGTGACATAGTGTTACCAACAGTTACAACTAAGCTCTCCACCAGAAACCACAAATAAAATTTCCCTAGACAAATGACACCCACTTAAATTATCATTATAATACTTCTTTCACTTCGGAAAACAATTGGTATACACAAATAATAATTCGTTCTATTAGGTAATATGTAAAGAAAAATGCAAATTAAATGTTAAATCAACACATCAAGTAATATAATAATAATAGATTTAACAATGTACAAATTATTTTAAAACGAACGTTGTATTCAATTTTAGGCAAATGTTGAAACCCCCCGTTTTAGTGCTAATTCTACTAAGATGGTAACACTGATCGGAGCTGGCCTTAGAAAAAGGAAAATACTATAGAGACCGCATTACAATAGCAGTCTTGTCCAATATACATAGTTACTTCATTTTGACTTATGATTTTTTAGCGTAGAGTAAGATAAATGTCTATAAATGATTATATTATTTGATTTAGTCGTGGCTTTAACATAGCCCGGCGCATGCAAAAATAATTTTCAAACCAATAAAAAAAACGCCTGGCAATGTAATAAAGCCCCGACTAAATCATCTGACTTATGTTTGTTTGTATTCTATATTATTATACATTAAACTATTATATTTAAAAATTGCATGTTGCCTCAAATACATTTTTGTTCGTTTTTTCATAATTTTCTATAGCTTCGCTGCTCGCCAGCCAGGTCTGCAATCATGCCTCAAATACCTACCCAAAATTGATGCCAGCTCTCCTAGTAGGTATAAAGTAAATATCGATGAAACATAAATATAGATCAATAAATTTTAACGTAGGATCAGACACTTGTGATTTCATTTACAAAACCTGTTCAAATTAAAACCTGCATATTATTATTATATGTAACCAAGTCAGGAACAAATAAACAAATCGTGTTTTTAGCTGATTTCATTGTCAAACGGACATTGAAGGTTAATAACGTCAATGTTTGGTTGGCACCAGGCACCGTATACTTAATTTAAATGGCAAAAAAATTCAAATTCAAACCCATGTCTCTGAGTTTTGGAAGTTATGTGCATTTATTAGGTAAGTATCGCTTGCTATGATCTAGGAAAAAATCGCGACTAAACATGCATAGCTTAGTAGTTGTTAGCCGAAAATGGTTTTATATATAAACTGTTATTATGAACGCGAAAGTTTCAGAGGATGTATTTGTTTCTCTTTCATACAAAAACATTTTAAATAAAAGTATCGATAAAATTTCAACGTCCCTACAAATATCAGTACAATCTTTATACGCATAAGTCAAAATGTCTATGAATGAAGTTTCTACGTTTCACATGAAGTTCTATTTAATTTTGACTAAAAAAATCTGACATTGGTGACCATGGCCACCCATGGTCACCAATGTCAGATTATTTTAGTGATGATGTTGTGATGCAATACTGCCATCTATAAAGTAAATTTAATCTAGGGAGCCGGCCGTCCTCCGGCTAATTAGCCGGTCGCGTCGTAGTGTGAACACTCGCTCCAGGCGCCGGCTTCCGGCTTATTAGCCGGTCCGGCGCAGTGTGAACGCACGCTAAGTGAATCGAGGCTAATTCATACATGACATTTATTACATAGCTGGTCACCAGCTAAATGATATTGTCTAACCATAGTGTTGGAACAAAAATAATGAGTGTGCTTATCTTAATATATATATTTCTTGTGTGCGTGTGTATGTCACTGAACTCCTCCTAAACGACTAGACCGATCTTGAAGAATTTTTTTGAGTGTGTTCAAGGGGACTTGATAATGGTTTAGATTCACAATTTAGTCCACTGGAAAATGTTTTTGTTACTTAATTTTTAATTTCTAAGTAGTTGTGGATTTTGGAATGTTTCACATTGGAACCGACGGACTGCGCTGCTATCGCAGTGTCAAATCTTATATTAATAATTTCGTCAAGGAGTACAGCGAAACCTTACCTGCATAATAAAACATTAAAAATAAAAATTTCGAGTCGACAACATATATCCGCCAAATTCGGATTGTCGAGTATTTTGTTAAATTCTAAAGGTTCTGACAGACAAATCACAGTCGCCATGTTTGCCACTCTAGCAAAACGTCACAGATACCGGATAACATTTTGAGAACTACTAAGTCTTAGTACTAAGTAGTTTGTATGTGTAAATACTTTTTGCAGTTATATTTCTAAAAGAGTTGTTGACAGCCACCATGCTACAAGAGCTGAGATTCTTAAAGAGTTAAAACGACAATTATAGAAGTATTCGGCCAATAAAGGAGATTTGTGTTACCTCTAACAAAGATGATACACTATAACTAGAGAACCCCGAATTTACGCGAGCAAAGCCGCGTGCAAAAGCTAGTATAATATAATAATATAAAATATAATAAAACTGTAGAGGGGAAAAAGTCTGTATATTAAAGATATTTTGACGAAAATTTGCTAAAAAATCTTGGAAAATGCTAAATAGCAATACTTGATATTTTTAGAATTTATGTCTGTCTGTCTTTCCCTATATTGCTTAAGATCTCTAAAATGGCGAAATTGATTTCAATAAAACTTTCACTCATGTACAAAGGGTACTAAAACCTATAAAATAGTATATGTTACATCACAATCGGTTGAGTGGTTTTTGGTGTACAGCTTGACCTCTCCTTTGTACGTAGTCCCAAACAAAATAGGGATCATTCAAAACTGGTTATATATGTGGTGCCATCTATGATCATTATAAGTTTGTTATTAAAAGTATAGTTAGTCTAAATAGGTAGCTTCAAAGTGTGTTATGGCTATTTACCCGAATTTAAAAAGGGAGGCGATACTTAATTTCGTCAGTATATTTTTATATATTTTCGATAAATTAATTACTGGATCCGAGCATAATTATAGTTATTCATCCGACCGATAGATATCACTATTCTCAAAATTCTAGCAAAATAAATGTTTCTTGCAAAAAAGACAATAATTGTGTGTCAGGTATCTTTCTGTTATTAAAAAATAATAGAGTATAATATACGGCACTTTCATAAACAAAAAGTCTCTGTGTCAAAATTTATTACATTTGTACACTTAATTTAAACGGTCAATCTCATTTATTTCAAATTATTATGTTTATATAACAGTTATATAATCATTTCATTTTATTTTAAATGATACAAACAATGACTATAGATCCTTTTTTCAATAAATTTTCGATTAGTCCGTATTATCTTCTATCTCGGTCGGTTTGTATATGTAAACACTAGACTAGAGGACGCCAGCAGCTACGCCTGCAATTTTTATTAATTTATCAGTTTTGGCCGATCCCGTGGGAATTTCGGGAAATCCCTTCTTAGTGCACCCCTACGGTCCCCAAGGAACATACATGCCAAATTTCAGCTTCCTGCGCCCTATAGTTTTGGCTCTAGCTTGTCTGTCAGTCAGTCAGTAACGCAAGGATTTTATATATTAAGATAAATGACGTCATTTTCTGAATGGCGGTGTTAAGATTCTCCGAGGATTGATGAGGTTCTCGGTTAATTTTCTATATATATATATATCATTTGATTCTTTTGAAAAGCGCGACATACGCTCACACAGACTAAGCTGTTAAAGAACCCAAACACATATCTCATAAATCTATGTCAACAGTGCTTATGCAGTTCTAGGTAAATTAGGTCACAAAGTAAAATACATCTGCTAGGACTTTCAGAATTAAACACATGAAGAGACACACGGAAAGTTACCTGAGGTAAATCTGGTGAAAGTTTGAGGGATATGACTTGTATGTTAGGTGTGCAAATAAAGTTGTTAATTTACATAGGGATGTGTTTATGCACTCATACGGCTATACTGGGTTGAATAACATGATAGCATGACACGAATTTCATTATGCAATCTGCATGTGTTTGTCAGGATATTTTTTATAAGAAAGATAACATATGAGTTTTGCGATCTTATACATACATACATACATAGACTCACGCCTGTTTCACGGAGGGGAAGGCAGAGCTTTCGGAACGCCATTTGGAACGATCCTGACATATCTCTCTTGCTTCCCTCACTCCCATCAAGTTTCTCATGCATGCTCTTCTGTTATGGGTCTTATCCATTAAATGCAATACGTTGTGATTTAGTTTATTGCTAATATTGATATAAGACAGAACACCTAGTATATTTGAATGCCTCTGTGCTCCAGCAGAAGCGTGACAGGGAATTATCAGGTTTCGAGGTCGATTCCCGGGTCAAGTAAAAGTGCTGATGGGTTTATCTGTAAGAATTACGCAATAGCGCGCCATCAGAAAATTGGTGGTGTTACATGCCTGTACCTTAGAAAGCGTCCATTGGACTATGAGATTGAGAGAATAAAGAGCGCACTTGCACTTGCGCCCACTCTTGTGTACCGATAAAATTGTTTGATATTTTACACTTTAATATTACCTATCATTTTACACCGGTCTTTTAAAATGTAAAACCATTTTTATAGTTCCACGTTGAATACAATTGTTATGGTTAAATTATTACCTATTGTGGTTAAAACAATAAACTAATGAATGTATATGTCAAAACGTTTCTACCATGCCATAGGAATTTAGAACAATCCGTTCTTAGTGCACCTCTCGCACGGTCTCCAAGGAAAGATATACCTAGGTTTTTTCAATAGTTTTGGCTGTAAGGTAGACTGTCAGTCAGTCACGCAAGAATTTTATATTATACTAGCTGTGCCCGCGACTTCATTCGCGTAAATGTTGGAATTTAATTAGCATGATATTTTTGCCAAAAGTATATAATATTTATAACTTTTATATGTACATTATATATCTAATATACATCTTTAGAGAATTTCTTTATACACAACATTAACTGTTTTACCACCTTCACATAGAACATTTTGGTAAATTATTTTTACCGCTCACTCGTGAACATGTCACATATAACTGACCAAGTGAAAAACAACATCTTCGGAGGTCGATTCCAGCTGTTTCAAGTGTCTGTCTCTGCGATTTATTTAGAAAATACACACAGGACTACGAATATCCAGCCCAGCCGAAAGTAATATAGTCCCGTTGAGTAACTCAAGAGGTATCTGAATTCAGGCCTCAGTCTCCCGCCCAAAGATTCCCACGTACGTGACGTGAGGAGTGGGAAATTGGGAATAATGAGATACCTGTATAAAAACAGAACACGAACGAACGAAAGAAATCAAAGAAACACAATCACATTCAACAATCAAAAATTCAAAACAAACGACAAAGACACCAATCCAAGTATTCCAACGACGACGAAAGAAAATTAACCGAGAACCTCATCAATCCTCGGAGAATCTTAACACCGCCATTCAGAAAATGACGTCATTTATGTTTATATATACAAACCGACCGAGATAGAAAATAATATGGACTAATCGAAAATTTATTGGAAAAAGGATCTATAGTCATTTTTGTATCATTTAAAATAAAATGAAATGATTATATAACTGTTATATAAACATAATAATTTGAAATAAATGAGATTGACCGTTTAAATTAAGTGTACAAATGTAATAAATTTTGACACAGAGACTTTTTGTTTTTGAAAGTGCCCAATATTATACTCTATTATTTTTAGTAACAGAAAGATACCTAACACATAATTATTGTCTTTTTTGCAAGAAGCATTTATTTTGCTAGAAAATTATTTGAAAATAGTGACACCTATCGGTCGGAAGGATAACTATAATTATGCTCGGATCCAGTAATTTATTTTTCGAAAATACATAAAAATATACTGACAAAATTAAGAATCGCCTCCTTTTTAAATTCGGGTAAATAGCCATAAAACACTTTGAAGGTACCTATTTAGACTAACTATACTTTTACTAACAAACTTATAATGATCATATCAAAAATCTAGGCATTTTACATGTCATATAGACATTCGTAGTAGTTGTATTATACTAGGAGTCGGCAACTAAAACAATTCAAATGATATATATATAAGACTAGAGGACGCCAGCAGCTACGCCTGCATTTTTTTAAATTTACCCGTTTTGGCCGATCCCGTGGGAATTTCTGGAAATCTCTTCTTAGTGCACCTCTACGGTCCTTAAGGAACAAACATGCCAAATTTCAGCTTCCTGCGCCCAATAGTTTCGGCTGTAGCGTGTCTGTCAGTCAGTCAGTAACGCAAGGATTTTATATATTAAGATTTCGTTGCTGGGTAATTAATCATTAATCGAAGCGGTTGCATTGATTTGCCAATATCCTCATGGTGAGTGCACATTTTATATCCGTTTTATCCCTTGATGTACCCCACTCTATTTGTACTTGGCATGGTCGGGTATAACGAATTGAGGGTGCGACGAGAATTCACACTCGTAGAGTATATAGTCAAATTACTCCGTGGCACTGAGCATAATCCGGGCGTGTTACAACACTTAAGTTTTTGTGTTCCCGACCGCTACGTCTGGCGGCGAAGTCGTCCACCACTCCTGGCCGTACCGACAGCGAGAACCAATCTGCTCGCCAAATCTCCTCTTACCCGAGCAATTGGGGTTACCAACATCATACATGATGAAATTGACATCATTACGTGTCAATGGTGTGAATTCACAAAGCTACTAATGCACAAGTTATGCTATGAAAAACTAATAGTGTGGTGGGTTGTATAAGGGAGAGTAATGTATAATTATACAAAATAAATTAGCGGGTCTTAATCGCGTACAATTAATTTATTTAAGGTAAAAGGACCCGCTAATTTATTTTGTTTGATGTATACAAATCGCGAAAGTTTAAAATCGATTAATGTTTAATTAGTATTTTCTTATAAAAATAGATAAGTTATATTAATTATGTTATAGATCGACTGCACGGTTGCAAGAGCACTCTACACTCACATTTTTAAAATTAATTGCATCGTGTATTTTTTATCTACTTCACACTACCTGCGCCGGATTTCGAGTAATGAGAAACGAAATGAGTTCCAACGTTCACTACGAGAAATTGTACAAAGGATTTTATTTTTTGTTAGGTAGTTTAAACGGCTTATTAGGCACCTGCAAGGCTCGCCAAATGGCCGGCAGACACTCATAATTTATTCGAAAAGTTTCGCTCATACTTGTTACTAGTTTTTGTTCTTGCTTGTTTCGTGTGGATTAACTTTGGGATTTGCATTTGAAACGTCAAAGGTAAAACTTCAAAGAAAATAATAATGTCCTTTTTAAGTATGCATGTATCCTTATAGCATGATTGCACATTCCTATAACGTGAAAGTGGTTAAAATACTGTATTTGAAAATGGTAAAGTTGTGTTTCAGAAACTCCGTTTTCTAGAACTTATATTTTAATTAATCTCACTCCCTCTCTGTCAGTCTTTACGCTGCGACCTGCAGACATTGAAAGATGTATCAAGCAACATCTTACGGTTACTGGCGGATCTCGTAATTTTTCTAGACTTCTAATTGAGTTTTATGAGAGTTTTGACAAGTATCTGAATCCTGGGTAAATTTTCAATGACATTGAGGATCGCAAGGTGAGCTGAGCAAAACTTAATGTTTTGTTCAGCTCACACCTTGGGAACTCGTGAACGTCACTTTAGTATCAGTTAGAACTGAAGACTAGTTACGGCATTGTCGCCTTCCGGCTAGAACTAGTGTTGACCGGCCACAGTTGCTTTAGCCGAATACGCCCGTTTGTAATCACTGCGGTGATTGTCGCGATGTTGTCAAAGACACGGAACTACACACCTTGGCAGAATGCCCGGTCTGGGCACGGTTGCCGATCCCAATGTGCCTTTCCTTCGTAACTCCTATCTCAGAGGCAGGAATGTGATTTTGTGATTCACGCCTGAATCCCCAAAGGAGTAGGCAGCGGTGTTGTGTGTGGCACTCACATTTTACTATTTTATGAATTTTAGGTCCAATTAAATAGACCCATATTACAATCATTTCTCAATCATTCCACACAAAGTGTGGAATGATTGTTGAATGATCGTTACCGAGCACATTGCCAGAGACTATGTTCTGATACTGAGAATTCGGTAAAACTCAGTTCCACTTTTGTCTCCCTTTCCTTCACCAGACGCATATAATTATGGTATCCACTGGACCACGGAGACAGGCTGTCTTTTTTATTTCCCTGAGTAAAAGATTTGCGGGACGCCTTTTTTAGTCGGTACGACGAACATCGTTCGTGACGAGATCTTTAACACATATTCCCTCCACCGTGGTTCAGCTCAGCTTTGAGTGGTAGAGACTTTCCACCGCGGCACAAAAATGCGTAAAAAAGTGGAGAGAAGTGGCAAATTTTAAATCACGTTCTGTTTTTATCGCTAAACATAACTTTTATAAGTAATCAAACCTTGTTTTTCTAAAAGCGATTAAACACTAAGGCAAATTCGTTAAAATAAATCAGCTAAAATAAGATTGCGGAAATTTTATTACGAGCAACTTAATCTGTCTGTTGACAATCGGGTCTTAGTAGCACCTCGTAAAAGTAAGAGGTTTCGAGCAAAACCCTTAATTAACTTTTGTTTTAATTGTCCCTTCAAATTAAGTAGTGCTTCACTAAGTTCTCACCTGTTTGCTGAGCCTACAAACGTTTGAGTAACTTGCTGCAAAATGAAGCTTAATACAATGTATATTTCTCGGTATATGTATGACGTCATAAACTTATTCGAGTTATAAATTCATTGAGATAGCATTAATTATATCCACTAGTAAAATCCGAGTTTTCATTGCAAAATTCAATATTTAAAAAGTTTAGTTATAATGCATGAGAACAGAAGCTTTTGTGCGTTTTATTTATATTTGAACTGGAGGTTCTACTTAAAATAAATTTAAAATTTCTATAAGAAGCCAGTAGTCATAAACCTTGAGAATAAAACTACAGAATCGTCGCAAACTTGCAACAGCTAGTAACAGCCGTATACGAAGCATCCATGCCCAAAGGTCCCCAAAGCTGAGTCAACTTTTTTCCAAATCTACAAACAATTTGAACCTCCTAGCGGACAGAATCAGTTCGTTTGCCGTACACATCATGCTCGTTGTACCGACGAATTGAATCCCCACTCGTACACTGTAAACACTAGAAAATTAAAACGTCAAACGTTGCATGTTTCATAGATTTCAAGCCATCTACATGGAGTGGATATTCAATATGAAGCCAAATTCTATCTAGGATTTTCAGGATTGTGTATTTGAAACGAATGTTTTGATATCTATTTCACGTTTATCAAGCGAGAAAGTTGTTTTAAGTGTAGAATGAGATTTGTATTTTCGTTTGCTGAAGACATGATTGACACTTTATGTGAACAAATAATCTTTTACTCACGGCGAGTTTGAGATTATTATATTATAAAATAATGTGCGAGTTATATAAGTTAAAATGATATACTATAATTTTTCTTTTACGTTCCTTAACAAATTTGAATACATCATTTATAAAATCAAGAACCATAGCAATTATTGATTTAATGTTGGCAACATTAATTATTATACCTGACTACGGTATTAGCTTTCTACATTGGCAAAATGTAATGACAGTTTATTATTTCTGAAAATATGAATGAAACTTCGGAAACATTTATGGAACTGCTTATTATTTTTCGAGTACAATCACCCCTAAAAGAGGTTTCACTATACTATAAACAGAGTTGTATACATAGATACAATGGCTATTAATAAAATTCACGTCTATGAACTTTCAAGAATACGTACCGCCGCCGTCTATTGCAAAACTCCACGAATCATTTAATGAAACTCGAGACTCAATTGAAAAAGCTACTACAGAGGATACTGTAGTGTATTGTACTGTGTTTCAGGTGTATTTAATATAACAGCTTATTATATTGTAAAAACAACAAGAAATTCTGATTGGACGAATGCTAATTTCATTGGTTCCAAGTTGGCAGGGCATCGTATTTCTATTGTAAATTTTTCATCTTGTATACTAGTGAGCATTGAGTTTTATATTCGTTTTCATATTTACTATCAATAAATTTCTAAGATTTGATGATATATAATTTAACATCTTGATTACTTCAATAACCAAACGGTTATTAAAATCCTTCTTTTCTGAATTTTCGAAAACGACTCCGAATCTGATCGACTATGTGAGTGCCACCTCACAAAGTTTTCACGTAAAGCAATTGAAGCTAAAATTTCACCCAAGGCTCCACTCGTGTACATTAATACATAGCTTATATTTTGACGATTGGGTTTGGAGGCTGGAATGAGAAAGCCAAAAATAGACCGGTATGGATGGATGTTCTAGACAAGGCCAAAGCCCACCCCGCGCTGTAGCGCCTTAAGTGATGATGATGATATGTTTTGATTGACTGGTTGGCTCTGTTTCTCCTCGATTTTGCTCTATCCCCGTTTCATCGATTTCACTCAATTTCAACCTACTTTTTTCGGCTTAGTAACAGTAAAACTATAAGTGAATCAGTTAGATCAACTGAACAACTTCAGAAACTTGAAACAACAACTTAACACATAAAGTTCTATCCTATAAATACTAATTAAGTCGGTAGTGATCTCAGAGAGCGGTGCTGATGCATCTTCTCTTAGTCACGTTTCTGCGCCGTCATCGACTCGCGAACACTCTACAGTAGTTCTCAGCACTGGAACACTGCCAACTGTTTATGAATGCAGTGTTTCCTAATGAGCTGAATGCCTCAAATGTTGTATTTTTCAATCAATTCCGACCGTAAGAAATATTTCGCTCTTTCGGATTAGTTGTTAGGATATACTTCGGGTGAACGCGTTTTGTTGTAGTAATGGTTTGCTATTATATTTTTATTTCTGTCGGTTTATTAATCAACATTGTTAAATGTATATCTATGTATACTATCAAACGAATTCCCCACCGCGTTGTGTCTGTCTGCGTGAAAGCGATATACCAAAAATTTCCTAAAAGGAATTGTGGGCTTTCACTAATAAATTGTGTGATTCCTTAAGAAGGTTTAGGTGTATAATTCACGTGGGTGGAGTCGCGCCGATGAGGTCTAGTAAGAATAAAAATATTAATGGAAACAGCGGTAGTCCAATGTTTAAGGTAACCTATAAAAGAAGTATGGTTGAAATTCTAGTCCTTGCACTGCCTCCACCGGCAGGAGAAAAGAAGGACTTCACTTTATAATATTATGTATAGATTTTATAGGAGATGAAACTTACCGAGGTGACACTACGTCTAAGGCCTTTGTGAAACGTTGAGTATGCACTTAACGAAGATACTTGGGATATTTTATTGAAATATGCTTTGAGTTGGGGTTAGCCTTTGGCCTGCCAAATTGTCGATAGTCTACATAATATAACTTATTGCATATTATATCAACAGAATGTATTTAATTCTTAGCAGGCAAGTGAGAACAGTGTCCATAACATTGATTAAATGTAAAAACTACTTTTCTTTTATTCAACGCAATTATTTATAAATGGTGGCACTGATTGCTCACGATTTGAAAATAGTACCATTTTATAAGAAATTTGGTGGTAGACAACGGTGGCAAAAAGTAATCTTATAATATATAGCTCATATCTTTAAAAGAACCGTACGCGTTCTACGATATTTTTAGTATTTTTATACACCATATTTTCAAATTACGCAACATATAGGTGCCTACTATATTTAAAAACAATTTCTTTAAAATACTCATTCAAAAACCTACTGGACAACTGACCAATTGATGCACAGAGCGAACGGAAACAACAATATTCGCACGTAATTCGAAAACATACAATATAAAAGCAAAAATAATTATCATGAAAATATAAAAGCAACATGAAAAGACCGAACGTTGTACAATTCTGATGTTTCCGAACGCTAAACACGTAGGCAGAGCTCGGTGCAGCGTTCAAAATACAGTTTTTATTTCCGGACCGATTCTACCTACAAACAAACTTCGATACCTCCATTCTTATGTATATTACAAATACGTGTTAGCCCTTAGGGTTTTAATAAAGCTTTTTCTTGTTTGGTTTTATTATTCAGTATAGGGTAAACGGTCTTTGGAGATCGGTTTTGTAAGTAATTGTAATAGTGCGAATTGTTCTGAAGGAGAAGCAAATTTCAGAAGTATGGAGTAGCTGTGCTTATCTGGCTCTATTTGTTTGCATACAATCTCATAAGTTTGGGAAGTAACTTATTATAATATCAGCTTATTTGTCCCTAACCATTTTAATTAAATGGGCCATTTCTTAACATATTTGATAGATGCATTTTATATGTGGTAACGTTTTAGTTTGCATTTTGAAATTTTCTTAAAATCTAAGAGTTGCCGAATTGCAAGCGGATTGCAGTGGTCTATAAAGGTTAGAAATAGATGTCACCTGCGCATTACCATAACATTGCCATGACATGGTATTAGCAGAAGCAGAGTTTGCAAAAAATGCAATGGATTGTATGAAACTGATAAAATAAAATCAGTGCTAATCCATACTTGCAAAATTGTTTGTATAAGAATAAATCGAAATACGGTACATTTGTGATCTCTCTGGTACTGGCTCCAATATTGAACAGAATGCCATTTGGAGAAAAGCACGTATGACAAGCTCTATTGGAGACCAATTTGTCTTGCAACCAGAGACAAAGCTTTGTTCACTCTTGGCTCAAACTATCGGTTTAGAAATCAGTGAGTACACTGTGAATTCATAACATGACACAGACAATCTACTCAACTAGAAAGATGAGACATGCATTGTAATACTAATTCTCAAATTAATTACTTCGAAAAGAAAGGAATGCATTTTATGCAGGAATTTAGCTGTTTGCTTATAACGGAAAAACCTTAGATGTATCTTTTATATTCTTTTTTGCGCGTTTTAGTTAGGTAATCCGCATATAGGGTAAACTTGCCTAATTCGTACTTACGCCAAATTCGTACTCCACTTATAACTTGGCTTTGGTAACAGCTATCAGCGCCTCTAGTGTACAATAATTATTTTCTATTTTAGAACAACATGATAAAAGAAAATATTATTCTTGGAGTAAAGAAGATATGGAAGAAGCGATTAGAAAATCTAACAATGGGGACTTAAAATTCAATGAAGTTTGTCGTGTATTTAAAATACCGAAACCGACATTTAGACGTCATTTAAAAGGCTTGAATACACGTAAAATAATTGGACGTCCGAGTGATTTAACCGAGGAAATGGAAGCAGAACTAGGTAGTCATGGATTCGAATGTTGCAGTTTATGGCCTTGCAATCACTATAAGATCAGGGATGAGGAATATGTCGTACTTGAAGAAGCTAATTTAAGTCTTCCAGAATCTCCCCGCTCTGAATTGGCTGAAGTCTCCCAGAATTTAACAACTGAAATACAACAAGAACAAACAAAGGCTTTCTTCACGGGTGTGCCACAATCTGACGAGATTTCTGTGCAAGAACAGACTGAGGAAGCTATGTCTCCAAATCTTCAGGTATCGAGAATCCACCCTTTGGAACAGCAAGATCAATGTCTAGAAGAGTTAAATAAAGAAAGTTCTTCAGATACAAAAGTAGAGGATTTTACAGCACAGTCGAACAGAACGATACTGGAAACTATATCTCCATTACGTGCTATTCCAGGAAATTCGAGGCAAATGAAAAGAAAAATTACAGGTGTTATTGTTATTACAGAGAGCCCTTATAAAAAGAGCTCGAGGGTAAAATAGAAGAGTTGAAGAAGAAGAATGTATCAAAGAATCTAGGTGCTATGAAAAGTAAAAATACTAAGGCATCTAAAGGAAAACTAAAGGAAAATAAGAAAAAGAAACAAGAACAAGATGAAAATGGCTGTTGGTACTGCACATTATGTCAAGAAGATATAATAGAAACCGTGATCCAGTGCACACAATGTGGGACGGGGATACATAAACTTTGTGCAGGAACCAATACAAAAACCAAAGATTATAACTGCGATCATTGCCGAGAATTGGCGAAGACCATCCGTCGAATTTGTTAAGAATTACTACTGGTTTTAATAACACATTGTTGATTATGATGCTGATTCTCAATACTGTATACCAATGAATAGATCTCAAAGTACGAATTAAGGATATAGCAGTACGATTTGGGATGAATAGTCTTAAATCGTACTTTTTTTTATTGTTTGTTTTTGAGAAGTTTATAAGGTTTATGTTAAATTTGATTATAGAAACAATAAAGCATTTAGCAAACAAAAATAACTTTTTATTAAAACTAATTTATCTTTCCTAATTTTATAAATTTAATGGTTTTCTCTTAAGGGGTACGAATTAGGCAAGTTTACCCTAGGTGGTAACTGTAAAACATTCGTACTATTGATACTATTTTACTTGGATCTCTAGGAAATGTGGAATTCAATAGGATTATTCTGTTGCGCCAAGGATATTTATTTCTTTTGCAGTTTAGATTTTTATACAGTACTAGAGGACACTTACTATTCGATGTAAAATAGCCTGTACGTACTCTATTTTTGTATTATTGTTTTAGCTTCTTGTAAGCATATGAGAAATAAAAAACTGTATGTCGTTGTAATCTATTTTTTTTAAAAGCTTTGTCATGCGACTATTAATTAAATTATGGCAATCCAGATATGTAATCTAACTTAAGTTGTGTAAGCCTATTACAGAGTAGGAATACACGTTGTGTTAGTCTTCCAGTACTAGCTTAAGATACTGCAGAACATAAAATCTTAGATTATTTTCCTGGACTGTTCTCTTCTGTTCTTCTAATCTCACTCTGGTTTTGGTTAGCACTTAACCTAAAGGACATTCTTCTTTTTAAATGATATTGTCTGGCAATTGACACTACATTAGCGCTTTAAGGTAAGTTATAAAAATAATCCAAAGTTTAAGTAACGCCTCTTACAAAGCATTTCAGTCTATGCTTAATAGTCAAGTTTCGTATTATGACATAACATTATACATCAAAGAGAATATTAAATTTGAATATTTTGGGCGGAAGTAGGTCTAATTCACACTTTTATTTATCAACTAGAGGACGCCAGCAGCTATACCTGCATTTTTTTAAATTTACCCGTTTTGGCCGATCCCGTGGGAATTTCGCGAAATCCCTTCTTAGTGCACCCCTACGGTCCCCAAGAAACATACATGCCAAATTTCAGCTTCCTGCACCTAATAGTTTCGGCTGTAGCGTGTCTGTCAGTCAGTCAGTAACGTAAGGATTTTATATATTAAGATGACTTAGACATACTTCTACTCTCTGCATCTGCGTCCGATGCAGAGTTTGGCGAATGGTCATAGGTGTAGTGCAGGTCGTGCAGATCCCTAGGACAAGGCTGGTGGACTATCCTTCCCGAGGTTGCCGCCCGTTGTTGGTCTGGTTCCATAAGAAACAGATGTAACCAAAACCTCCAGCCGCCACACACATACAGCGTGCAGACACACACAAAAACACGCGCGCAAGCAGACACATTCACCTATACCCACACACTTATACACGCACAATAACACACATACATACACCTACACACTCTTACATGGACGCACATACACACGCATCTAAACACCACTTCAATCACTCACACACATACACAAACACATACTCAACACAGACTCATACCAACAAAAATTAACATGGAGGTGAAACAAAATAGTATCGTACCACAGGAGGGTACCAGCGTCCGTGACGCTGGAGAATCCCTCTCTGCACCATCGTGTGCAGGCTGGCCACCAGGCCACGTATTCTGGGGGGGCAATGTTTCACAATGTCGAGATACATTAAATCTGCACGACCTGGCCAACGCCATGCCTCGTGCAACCCACACTTCATCCATTACCTGGAACATCGCTCCGCGTCGAGCAAACGCACGCCAAAACGCGGACGTTGACTCCGCGTCGACTGCGAATCCAGGTAGTCGTAGACGAGGCGGTAAACGCTACCACCGTTTCAAACGCTCACGTGAGCAAACAACGCAGTCGGGTATTAGCGCATCGAATAAATCGGCTAGCGCACTCCCGACTACGACCACGACGGCTGGTAAAAACAACCAGCGCGGCGACCAAACCTCGACCGGTGGAGCGGACGTTCCACCCCGGACGACGCAGCCGGATGGTTGTGTTGCGCCGCTGACGGCGGGAGGCGCGAATGTAATAACAGACAGCGCACTCCCAGGCGGGAGTGCGCTGTCTGTTATTACAGCGCGTGGCGCACCAACTACGACTGCTCCCGGGGCGCCCCGCCGCGCTCCTCCGGTGGGGATTGGTAACGCTGCGCAGACGTCGTGTAGAAACAAGGAGCCGCGCCACAAACGCGGCCAAAAAGACGCGATCCGGCGCCACCAGGACATCCCACTCCGACACCAAGCACGAAGAGGGATCGCCCTGAGGAATCTACACCACCCAGCGCCGGGTCGAAACGGGCGAAAACAGACGCCACACCCAAGAGCGGTAAGAGCTACGCAGACGCGACAAACTCGCAGCTGATGGTAGCCATCGCTACCACCCCCGCCACGGACCTGACGGTGGAACAGGCGAAGCAGCTCGAACTCTCAATTGAAGAGAGTATAGTTGAAACTGCCTTCGCCTCACCGCCGAATAACGGGCCGGCACTCGCACCTTCCTTTAGGGGCAAACCTCTCGCAGTGGAGGGTGTCCTGAAGTCATGGTGCGAGAACGAACACTCACTGACGTGGCTCAAAAACACAGTACCCAAATTAAGATCGCCGATTGAGGGGACCAGGCTGGTCGTCATCAGGCAGTCAGACATAGCGAAGCGCGTACGCGCAGCGCTGTGGCTGCCGAGGACGATCACCATGGAGCTACCTAAGATCCACCATCTCCTCATTGCCCAAAACCCCTGGTACGCCGTACAAACGTGGCAATTGTACGGCGCATCCTTGCAGGAGCACGGCGTGTACCTTACTTTGGGCACCCCGGAACCCGAGATCCCCAAGATCACGGGACGCGGCCGTCGGGTTTCCTTCTTCGCTGGCAGCGTGTACGTAATGTTCCACGCTTCCAGCGGGAGGGAGCGCTCGGCGGCTGTAGGGCCCAAGGAGACGCCGAGTGAAGGTAAGGACACAACGGGACGAGCTGTACCAGCCATCCCAAGCACCTCGGGCATAGCCCGTATTACACAGGCACCCGCAGCGACTACACAACAACCCACCGCTGTGACGGACGCAAAAGACGAGCACGACTCGTCTGAAGGGGAGTCTATGGATAACAATGTCCTCGACTCTTCGTCAGACTAGAGTCATACAAACTAACCTCCAGCATAAACTAATTGCAACGGCTACCCTACGCAGGCTGCTGGAGGATAATCAGCAGACAATAGCCCTAATCCAGGAGCCGTGGATTAGAGGCGACAACATATGTGGTCTAAACAATATCGGAGGTAAGCTACTGCACAACTGCTCGGTCACTAAACCGAGAACATGCATATACATTCCCCGAACAATACCAGCACTGTTGCTAACCAACTTCTGTTCTAGAAACCTCACTGCCGTAGGACTCCAAACAGAGCCCAACAAACAGATGTTAGTACTAGCTTCGGTCTACACGCCTGGCGATGAGGACATACCATCAAAAGAGCTGGCCGAGCTGGTGCAGCACTGTGAGGACCACGGCAGGTAATCATCTCGGCGGACGCAAACGCGCACCATCCGCTGTGGGGAAGCCCCGACGCAAACAGACGAGGTGAGATCTTGACTGAATACATCTTTTCTACAAACCTATCTGTAGTTAACAACGGTTCGGAGCCCACCTTTGTTAGCTCCAGATAGCAAACCATAGTAGACATAACGCTAGCATCGGATGGGGCCGCGGAACTTGTCACAAACTGGCATGTGTCCGCTGAGCCATCCTTTGCAGACCACAGACGAATCTGCTATGATATACGTGTGCAAGAGAATGTCCAACAACCTAGGCGCAACCCTCGCAGAACCAACATCGCGAAATACAAGACGCTTCTCGTATCACAGGTAGACAAATCCTATTTTAAGGACATGTCAACATAGAACATAACACCAACTTACTAACAGAATGTATACAAACAAGTTACCAGCAAGCCTGTGCACCCACACTCCCAAAGTCGTCTAGCAAAACCCAGTGGTTGGGAAGAGAACTAGAGGGACTCAGGCAAAACCTGAGGAAACTCTTTAACAGGGCTAAAAACACGAGAATGGAAGCAGACTGGCTCAAATACAAAGAAGCCCAGTTACACTACAAGAATCGCAAAAGATTCCGCAGAGGCGAGTCCTGGCGGCGTTTCTGCAGAGGTATAAACACCACGAATGAAGCAGCCAGGGTGAAAAAGATCTTGTCTCAGGATAGCAACAAAACCCTTGGCGCCATTAAAAAGCAAGATGGAACCTACGCAACTACGGACGCTGAAATTAGCCAACTGCTAATTGAAACTCACTTCCCAGGTTGTGAAGTAACCAATGACCTTCTGTGGGACGAGTCAGACTACAGACCACCGACCCAAACAGACTGGCTGGTAGCCGAAAAGGTGGTCACCACAGACCGGCTGAAATGGGCAATAGACAGCTTCCAGGCATTCAAATCCGCAGGCCTGGACGAAATCATACCAGCATTCCTACAGTGGGGATGCACAACGATTGTGCCGCACCTGCTCGACATCCACAGGGCCTCAATAGCACACAGATACAGACCTTGCAGGTGGAGGGGAGTTAAAGTCATATTCCTTCCAAAACCTGGCAAAACTGACTACTCACAAGCGAAAGCATATAGACCCATCAGCTTGACCTCCTTCTTATTGAAAACGCTGGAGAGACTTACGGACCGATACCTCCGTGAGGGCGCATTACTGCGCAATCCACTACACCCACATCAACACGCCTACAGAAGTGGCAGGTCAACTGAATCGGCGCTGCATTCCGTTGTGGGAACCATTAAAACAGCGCTTACCAACAAGTTAATGACACTGGGGGCCTCATTGACATAGAAGGTGCCTTCGACAAAACTAAGTTCAACAGTATCAGGCGGGCCCTCGAAAAGTTCGGAGTTGAGCAAACCCTTAGTGGCTGGATTGATCAACTGCTGAAACAGAGGGCAATACAATTCACGGTAAACTCCACCACAAGGGGCATAGTTGCAAAAGGCTGCCCTCAGGGAGGTGTACTCTCACCCCTGTTGTGGAACATTGTGGTGGACGATCTGTTACGGAACTTAAACGACAGACGATTCTTCACGGTCGGCTATGCAGACGACATTACCATCCTGATCAAAGGTGACTCAGAAGACACGATCCGAAATCGGATGCAAGCAGCCATCAGGATCATGAAGGAATGGTGCAACCAACATGAACTGACGGTTAACCCCAACAAAACGGAGCTAGTACTTTTCACCAACAAAAGGAAAACCCATATGTGCAAAACACCAAAACTCTTAGGAACGGAGCTTACCCTATCGAATGAAGTCAAGTACTTGGGCGTAATACTTGACCATAAGCTAAACTGGGGCAAGCACATCAGCACAAAGACAACAAAAGCATGCATAATCTTCTGGCAATGTCGGAGAATCATAGGCAAAAAATGGGGTCTCAAACCATCAATTACCCTGTGGATCTACACTGCCATTATACGCCCCATGCTTACATATGGTGCAGTAGTGTGGTGGCCACGCACGCAACTAAGCACAATCACAAAAAAGCTACAGAGCCTTCAACGCCTAGCCTGCTTGGCCACAACAGGCTGCATGAAGAGCACCCCAACAGCCGCCTTGGAGATACTACTGGACCTAAGACCGCTGCACCTAATGATCCAGCAGGTAGCTGGCGCTGCAGGAATCCGTCTAGACAAGCTGGAGAAATGTATGGAGAAAGGATGATCGAATTACCCACGCACGCCTAAAAGGGACCTTAACCAAAGAGATCCCGATGCTAAAGGCCGCTTGCGATCTCATCCCTAAAACTTTTGTCTTTGATAAAAAATATCGCATCCAATTGCAGGAGGAACACAAAGACAGCTCTGGTATACACGAAGTCAGAGTATACACAGACGGCTCAAAAACGAAGTATGGGACAGGTGCGGGCGTATTCTCCCATGACATAAATATCAACATCTCAACATCCCTTGGCACCCATAACACCATATTCCAAGCCGAGTGTGTTGGGATAACAAGAGCCGCAACAGCAATCGCGTCTAGGAACGTAAGTGACCTGGCTATACGCATTATCACGGACAGTGCCTCTGTACTACAAGCTCTCGGCAGCAACTGCTTTAACAGCAGCCTCATCATGGAATGCCACCTAGAGCTGCAAAAGATTGCAGTGAAGAATCGGGTTACGCTGCAATGGATTAAAGGCCACAGCAACTCCGCAGGCAATGATGCCGCAGACCAACTGGCACGGCAAGGATCGGACACAATGATAATGGGACCCGAGCCGATTGTACCGATACCAGCAAGCGAACTCAAAATGTGGCTACGCGAGAGACCCGCACATGAACACGAAAAACAGTGGGCAAACATAAAAGAATGCACACAAACAAAAGATGCTATCCCTTGCTTGAACAAGCGACTCTCACACAAGCTGCTGCATTCTAATACAAAAACACTTAAGCATCTGACGGGCATAATAACCGGCCACTGTCCACTCAACAAGCACCTATTCAACATAGGCGTTACGGACAGCCCACTGTGCAGGGGCTGCATGGAAACCGAAGAAACACCCGCTCACGTCATTCTGTACTGTGCAAGTGTGAGCGATCAACGGGCAAAGCTGCTGAACAACCCCAGAATCATGAGTGAAGCTTTAAACGACACCAGCCAACTAATGGCTTTCTGGAAGGAACTAAGGTGGTATGAGTAGTCGGCGTCAATCAAGTCGCCACATACGCACATTGGCCCAAATAAGTGGCTAAGTGCGGAAAACCCACGACCAACTATAACTATAACATCAAAGAGAATTTCATCACTCGATTACAGCGAGATTAATAAGTAAATTATGCCAAACTTTCCAAAAACGACAGGCGTAAGCATCTCAACAATTTGTTTTAGTGTCAAATTTCAACTTGATACACTAAAGCTGACTTTATATCGAGACGTCTTCAAAGTTGCCAACTTTATGGAAATATTTAATTATTACAAAGAAAACATGAATACCAGTTTATATAGAGTATTTACATGAATAGCGAGTGACGTGGCCAGAAAACCGCCGTGGAAATAGGGTTTTCTAGTTTTCTTTAAGTAGTTTATTAAAGGTATGGCTTTACCTTTCTCATGGTGTGAAGAGGCCCGTGCCTTGCATTGGGACAGTTTATATACTGATGACGTTCGTGTGGTGACGGATTAAGAATACGGAATGTCACCACCCCATATCATCCCATGGGTGTCGTAAGAGCCGACAGAGGGAGCACATTATGCTGAGAACAGCACTGTAAGAGAAGGAAAACTTGATACAAGCCCTATACCGTCTGGCCAGCGTGGTATAATAATAATAAAGCCTCTTTATTCCATAACTCTTATTTTACATTTCAAATGATGTTAGTAATAATATATTAAACTTATAATTTAGTGTTAGTAACGGTTAGTTATCTGTTTCCAGAGCTACGGATCTCCTCTGAGTAAAGGCCTCCTCCAGTTAATTCCACAATTTTCTATTTTTACTTTTGTACATCCAGTCATTCCCTGCTATCTCTATTAAATCATCAGCCCACCGTTTGATTGGTCTTCCAACTTTCCTTTTGCCCAATATTGGTCCTTGCCATCTTGTGGTTAGTAGTGTCCATCTATCATCTGTGTATCGTGAGATATGTCCTGCCCATTTCCATTTAAGTCTTAAGGCATGTGTGAGTGCGTCCAAAATTTTAGTTTTTTCTCTTATTGTCTTATTTTTTATCTTGTGTATCTTACTTATTTTTAGGATGCTTCTTTCCATTGCCCTTTGTGCTGTATTTATTCTTTGTTTGATTTTGTTTGTAAAAGTCCATGTTTGGCTTCCATATAGTAAACTGGGCAACAGACATGTATCCATTACAGTTTTCTTCATCTTTAGGCTGTGTTTTCCTTTAAGAATTTCTTTAAGTGACCAAAACTTTCTCCATGTGATATTTATTCGTCTTTCTGCCTCATTTTCATTGTTTGTTTTTATGAAAGATATTTGTTTTCCTAGATATATATCTAGGAAAACAAATATTGTATGGCGTTCTCGACATATTGTATGGCGTTTCCTTTTATGGTAATGGGTATTTTAGAGCTATTAGTCATTATTTTAGTCTTACTTCTATTCATTTTTAAACCAACTTTATCGCTTTCTTGTTCCAATGTGCAAAGCATATCTTGTAATTGTTTGGCTGTTTCAGCAAATATAATAATGTCGTCTGCAAATCTGAGATGATGCAATCTACGTCCATCGATATTAATGCCATATTTCGACCATTGCAAATTCCTAAAAATATTCTCCAGCACAGCTATGAAAAGTTTTGGCGACAAGGGGTCACCTTGTCTAACTCCCCGTTCTATCTTGATCAGATCACCTCTTCTTTCAAGTTTAACTCTACTAGTGCTGTTTGAGTATATGTATTTTATGATGTTTATATATTTGTCTTCTATATTTGCGTTTTTAATGCGTTCCAGATAGAGTTGTGGCTGATGCTGTCAAAGGCTTTGCTATAATCAATAAACGCTGTATATAAAGGTCTGTTGTATTCATTATACATTTCTATTAGTTGTTCCACTGTTTGTATGTGGTCAGTTGTGCTAAAACCTGACCGGAATCCTGCCTGTTCTACTGGCTGTGTGTAGTCAATTTTGTCAGCGATTCTTTTTAGTACAACAGATGTGAAAAGTTTATATACACTTGCTAGTAGGCTAATGGGTCTGTAGTTCCCGATATCTAAAGGGTTTCCTTTTTTATAGATCAGAATGATGTCAGAGGAACACCATTGTTTCGGTACTATTTCGGGGTCAAGTATCTTATTAAAAAGAACTGTTAGTGGTTTCAGCAACACAGGTGCTCCAATTTTTAGAGATTGGTTTGTTAAGCCGTCTGGTCCTGGACTCTTCTCATTTTTAAGCCGTTTTATGTGTGTGTAGACTTCATCTTCATAAATAGGTTCAACTGCGTTGCTATTGTTTTCGTTATTTTGTTCATATTGTGGGTTTTCCTTTTCTTTCCTGCTATATAGTTCTTTATAAAATTTGGTTGCATGGTCTATAACATCTTTTCTTGTCTTTGTTTCGATTGAGCTGTTTTCTAATTTTTGAATCCATTTCTTTTGGAGTGTAATTTCTCTGTAAGCCTTTTTAGCACTTTTGTAGGTGTTTAGATTTCTATTAATAATTTCTTCTTTGTGTTTATAGTAGTCGAGTTTTATTGATTTGTTAGTAGCTTTAAATAACATGGCGAGTTCTTTTTTCTGGTCTTGAGTCTTGTTTTTAGTGCGTATCACTTCTGAGCGTTTCTTAATAAGTTGTTTTGTGTGTTCGCTAAGTATTTTATGTTGTTTCTTTTGAGATTGCTCGCTACTTTTTACACTGTATAGCATGTTCTCTTCCAGTTTATCGTAGTATTTTTGGACATTCTCAGGTGGACTAGTAATTATGTGTTCAAGGTTGACTTTCAGGCTATTCATGTATTTTTTAATTTCGTTATCTGTTTTAGGAATTTTTATGGCGTTTTTAAAGTTCTTCCTACTTTTTCTTTGCTGAGATATGCTGAAAGTTGCTCGTAGTAATCTGTGGTCTGAAAAGAAATCTACTTTGTTTAGAACTTCGATATTTATTACCATTTTAGGCATGTTTGTCATGATAAAATCGATTTCATTTTTTATCTTTTCATTAGGGGATATCCAGGTCCATCACCTTTTTGTCTTTTTCTTGAAGAATGTGTTCATTATTGATAACTTGTGTTCGACAGCATAATCTATTAGTTGTTGGACTCTTTTATTGCGTTTTCCATATCCATAGCTCCCCATACACAAGCTTTCTTCTTGTTTAGGACGTCCAATTTTTGCATTAAAGTCCCCCATGACTATAAGTTTTCCATCGGCTAAGTTATGTGCTTTCTCCATGTCGTTATAAAAGCTCTGGACTTCTACTTCCTGCGATGCCTCTGTTGGTGCATATGCTTGAATTATGGAAAAACTAAGCTCTTCTATTTTGATTTGTAGTAGGGCGACCCTTTCGGAGACCCCTGTGAAGTTAAGAATTTTATTTTTATGTTTTTTCTTCACCAAGAATCCTACACCGTGCAGGCCTTTTGTTTCTCTAGCGTAACATAGAATAAATTCCCGATACTCTTCGATATTACAACCAATCCTCTTCACTTCAGATAACCCCAGCACATCAAAATCGATTTTTTTTAGTATATAAGTCAGTTGCAGGTATCTCTCAGTTGACGATAATGATCTCACATTATATGTTCCAATTTTTATATTGGTATTCAAATGTTTGTTACTATTACTTATGGACATTTTAGATGGAGGGTGGTGGTCTAATTCCCCACGAGAACCAGTCGGCTTGGGGAATGTTTCGATGTTTTCATTTTTAAGTTTTTTAAGTTTAATGTTCTGTTCTGTTTTGTTCCGGTGGCTGACGTTGTTATGTCATTGCTTCTGTTCGTTGGGTTTAGTAAGGGAGGTAAGAGAGTTGCTTCTTTGTCTTTCTCTCATTAAGTCAAAAGCATTCGCTCTATTCGTTTTTGATGGAAGGTGTTGCTTATTCGGTCTTTGTGTTGTTTCAGGAGATGTCGATAAATCCCATTTGCGCTTCTCACTATCCGTCGTTTTTTCTTTAATAACTAATTTGTCATAGGCTATTACCGCAAAGTTGCCCTTCTTCCTCTCTTCTATCATTTTTCTTCTGTTCCTTTCTTTTTTCTTGAATTTCCTTAGGGAAGTCTTCGGAGACGTAAACGTTTATGGAAAGTTTCTTATTTTTAATATTTCAACTTTTTTCCAAGCGTTTACTAATGAGACAAGAATTGGTCTGGCTTCATCACTGTTATTGGTTTTTTTACCAATGCGGCGGATTTCATTGATATCTCTAATATCAAGAGAAATTTTCAAATCAGAAATTATTTTATTTGAGGTAAGTTGCATGAGTTCCGCTGTAGTTTCTTCAGATTCTTCCAATCCATACAGATTTATATTGTTGTTTCGTCTAGATCTCTCCATCATTGTAATTTTCTTCTTAAGTTCTTGATTTTCCAATTTAAGTTCTTCAACTTCACGTGTAAGCGGAGCCAATTTTTCATCCATTCTTGCAATGATGTCCTCAGTTTGCTTAGACATTTCTATTTTCATTCGTTCGAAGAAGATTTCAAAGTTATCCATCATGTAAACACTTTATGTCGGCAACGCTGTTTTGTATATGGCGCCACTTGTTTACGTATGGCAACATTAGTTTATTGCTGGCAACCCTGATTTGGAGTTGGCAACTCGGATTTACAGCTGGCAACACTGTTTTACGCTGTTTTTACATTAATTTGTTTATGGTCACTGTTAACAGGTTGACAGTTATATTTTTCTATAAAGTGTGAAATATCTAACCTCCTTTTATGAAGAAATATGTAGTTTCTTCCGCACTTTAGGCCTTTAAGATGAATTTTATTCGCACTTCAGACACTGATACCAATGTTGATGACCTCCAAAGCTTGATTGTTTTGTTAATAACCGTAAGTTTAATTTATTTTGGCGAGAGCAGTTGTTAGCTGATGTTTACTTGTCGAAGACCGGAACCGGAACCAGGCCAACGTGGTATAGTAGGCCAATTCCTCCTTTCAAAGAAGAGGCCTAGTCCAGCAGTGGACTGTTAAGGACTGTTGATGAAGATATACTGATGAAGATGATCTAATTTAAGTATTAAGAATACGGATTGTCACCACCCCATATCATCCTATGGGTGTTGTAAGAACCGATAGAGGGAGAATATTATGCAGAGAACTGATGTTCTCTGCATAATATTCTCCCTCTGTCGGCAAGACATCAAGTTTTCTTTCTCTTACAGTGCTCTGTAAGAGATGGAAATCTTGATACAAACCCAATACCAACCCGGTTGGCCAGCGGGGTATAGTAGGTCAATTCCTCCTTTCAAAGGAGAGGCCTAGTCCAGCAGTGGACTGTTAAAGGCTGATGATGATGATTCTGCGGTAAGTGAAATAATTTATATTCACTTAATTTTAAGTCATATAAAATAGAGTGTTTTTCTGGTTTCAAGGTTTAAGTACTTCAACTGGACCCGTTGGAAAATTATCACTGATGTTTGTGGGCGCTTTTTACAAGTTTAATTCCAGCTTGGAGAGTTATATCGGATCTTTGTTTTTCATGCACCTTTACTTTTGTTCACAAAAATAAAAATAATTCCAATAATTATAATTATACTATATATAAAACTAAACATTTCTCTAGTATAAACTTATTTAATAATTTAATCTGGTTCAAATAATGTGTTTGAAAACAACCGATAAGTATGTTTAAAATAACTGTAAAGCCTAATCATAATCTAAGGTTTTTTTGGCTGTACTTAAAAACACTTAACGCTTCCAAAAAAATAAATATTTCCTTTATTTTGCTCGCACTTTCAACATCACAACAAGGAAAAAGTCAAATAATGGTGTTTATGTCATGAATGGTTAAAAATACATTCATAAGAAGTTTCTAAAGTTTCCTTCAAAACCTTTTATAAATCATCCAAGAATGGCCGCGGTAATTGAAATACTTTTAATACAATAATTTATGCGCTCATGATCCTTTTTAATGGGAGAAAGCAGAGTATCGAAAAGTTTCTTAAGCTGTGAAGTTGTAGCGATAAATTTAACGGCACGAAGATTTTAATAACATAGATAATGGAAGGTTGTCACTCTATTGGCTGCCTTATTTCTAGTTGTTTTAACGGCCCGACCAGAAAAAGGAAGGGCTACAATTTCAGGTTGGGCCAGGAAACAAATTGAAGGGTAACTAATTATATTAGCTGGAAATCGCTAAAAAATTGTCGGACCTAAGCTGTTTTCGAGTCGTGTGATCTAAGGGGGTTAGAGTATCGCCGTTGCTCTGTAAATGTATTATTAATTGTGATATAATAATTAATTCAAATTATTTTATTATACCATGATTATACTAACATAGCCAAGATTGACGAAAAAATTACTCTTAGCGTTGAGCCTGACAGAGTGGTAACCTTTAAGTACCGACGTGTGCTCTGACAGACACTTTCAGAGTTAGGAAGTTCGAGTTTCATATATAAGCAAAGACGTACGAATCCTCGAGCAGTCGCCTTGTAGGGTTTATGGGGAGTGGCTATGGTGGTGCGTGCAAAGCCTGCGAGTTTTGATTTTTATAAGATTGTGGGTGGTCTGTCGGACCACTCGTCGGTACTTGTGTGAATATTTTTCGATACGAATTATTATAGAATATGAATGGTATAAAAATAAAAAAGCCAGGTACTTCGGGTTTAAAAGTGGTAACCACAAACAAAAATGCCAGTAAAAAAATATCAAACAAGTCTTTAAAATAAAGCTCAGAGTCCGACTGTAACGATATCGACGCAAAGTTGATTGCCTTGGAGAGTGACTATGATTCAACATCTGAACAGGAAGGGTCTGACGGTGAAACATGTCTGCCTCCAATGGAGCAAACTTATCTTGAAGACTGATTATAAGCTTTGATAGTACACACATCTTGGTACCTTGTGATTTTCTAAAAAACAGTTGATTATGTGCTAAATTGTATTTTTATTGTGTACGTAATTACTAAACATTAAGAAAAACAGTATTGTTAAGCAAAAATATTGCTCAGTTGATTAATAATAATTACTAAAGTGAAAGTAAGTTTTTCTCTCAAAAAATTAGAGGCCGTAATGTGAAACTTTATAATTAGTAATAAATGTTATACCTGCTATATTTTCCTTTATTTATAATCATAACAAGATATATAAACAATACATATGAACGGTTAATTTAGAAAAACAAGAAACAACTTAATGTTTATAGTTATGAAAGCAATGGTGATCTGCCAGACCTCACGTCGGTACTTATGTAACTAAAATAGCAAGTCGGTACTTAAAGGTTAAGTTCTGATTTCATGACACTAAAATCAGTGGTTAAAGCCGACCGAGAATATAACAACTACACCATTTGAAGTCCATTATGATCTAGCAATTGTGTTGAACTTGTTGCGGCTATTAACCGGCTATAAAGAAGAGCAATCAGAAGCATTACCGTCTGTATGTAGGATCCTATTATCCTTATTTGGCTGGATAACCAGGTGTCATCGGTGAGCCAAGCTATGTTAAGCTGTTCGATAAGTTGGGCAAAACGATTCTGCAAATGCTATTTGGATTTATATGACTCTTCTACAGTCGTTCAGATTTTCACAGTTGATTTTTAGTTAGAAAAATCGCATTTTAGCGTCTGCAACTGCATGTATTAAGTTTGTGTCACAGAAATAAAATGCTGCTTAACAAATCATTTAGCCGCTTCTGTTACTCTCTCCACCAAGTACAAGAGTTACTTAAGATGTTTTATTAAGAATATGCGTGGGAGTAATAGGACTAATATTTGTAAATTATATTCAATTTTGAACTAATCTTACTACAATTTTAAATGCAAAACTCAGCTAGGATGGACGGATAGATTTTTACTCTTCCACGCATTCAAACCTTAACAACAATACGTATAAATTTAGAATTCAACATAAAAGTGAAGAAATTGACAGGTATTTACAAGGCAGAAAGATTTGAGAATTCCTCGCCATCACTGGAATAAGTAAATATTTACTTATGTATGTTGTATTGAAAGAGCCTTGAACCTTTACCCTAAGAACGGGACGGGACAAATCGAATATCGATGAAATCGTGCGGATAAAATCCCATATTAACCTATACACCGGTTTGATCTCAGATCAATAATATCAAAAATATGGCTAGAAACCAATCCCTGTACTAAAGATTGACAAAATCTCTTTGTAGCCTCCTAAGACGTGACATGAATATTCAATTGAGGTCAAATATTCACAAAATCCGCTTAAAATAATACTACCCAATAGCTTTCGTAAAACCAGAAACCCTTCTTTTACCCTTCATTTTTAACCTTTGGCGAAAACGGAAGGTTTTTGCTATAAGGCTATAATAATTCTCTTGGGTTGCTATAATGTTTTGCGTCACAAAATTTCAAGTAAAAAGTTCGGAGCTTATTTTAAGTAATTTTTACCGAAGGTTTTAAAAACTAAAGGATATCATATTATTATTCAGTTTTTCCAGATGAATTTTCATATTTTATTTCATATATTGCTTCATCAAACAGCCTTTCTCATTGGTTGGACATAGAATTGACCTAATCTGTATCACAAAAGTATTATTTCAGGTTTTTTTTTTGTTTTTTATTTAGTCCATAAAAGGCTATGGCTCATGAGTACGATAGATTGATGACCAGACGCTCAGTATTTAGCTCAGTCTCCTAGGACTCTACCATAATGTGTTAAATCACGTTAGCTCTGTAAATGAAACATCAACTAAGGGCATTTTATAGTATACTACTTGATAAATAAACCTCTCAATCTATTAAAGCAAATGTAATTTACATGTTTATGTGTAGCGTCGATTTGTTACTAAAGAACTACGTCAAATGGAAATTGCGAAATACTTAAGTACTAAATTACGATCAGAAATACACGGCAAAAATTTAAGTAAATCTAAAATGCATAGCTAATTAAATATTCCAAGACAACAACTTATTAATTTCCTCAAGAAGATAACCTTACACTTCATCATTTAAAACTTCGTAATTGCTCGTTGAACAAATCTTTCTAACATAAATTACGGCAAGTAAAAATTAAATTAAAGGCCAAAGCTCCCACATTTTTCATTCAATTAACCACTCGACGCTTCTTAAATTTAACTTGATAACCACTTTACCCTTTTAATAAAAACTTAATCACTGTCCACGAAGATTATTTAGGGCGAAAAATCCGAGCGCCATTCTAATTCATTTAAATGTTCCCAAAATTTCGAGCCTTCAATGGCTCTATTAGGAAAAGTGTGTCAAATATTCTAGCACAAGTTTTTAAGTAGTGTAACTCGACGAGTTTAATACGTCCTTCGTGAACTGAAAATAATTACTGCTAGCCTTATAATTTATAGAGTCAAAGACCTCTTGTAAATGTTGTCTTGTGTAGCCAGTAAAATATATTTCAGAACAAATAAAAATGAAGGCAAAGTTATGACTAAGGCATTTTATTATACACAATTTTTGTGGTACATAGGTGTAATGGAAAACCAGTCACGCATGTTCTAAGTCTCAAAAGGACGGTATCCTTTGGCCTTATCCTAACCGGAACTGAAGTTCCTCGGAATGCAGCCTAATTTATCAGAAGGAAAAGCGTGACCAATGCAAAGTCAGCGATTTGACGCTTAGGGATATACGAATATATTTCATCAGATATAATTGAGTGCTGAGCCAAAATGCCGTTCGTGTTGACATTTCCGTTATTATTTATACCTTCCTTCCTTATCTGCGTCGTTAAATAATGTTTATCTTATTATATTTCCTCTTAGCCGACCATTGAAAGTATAGCTGTGGCAAGATATGGGCATTAGTGGGTAGTGATTGCGTTGCTGCGGAACTTTTGTTCCACACTTTAAACTGTTTGTCTTGCGTAATGAGAAATGTTTTATTTCTCGCTTCCCTCTTAATTAGTGGGTATTAGTGGTCGGGTTTGCTAATTAAACCAAGCGTGTAATGGTCACAATTAAAAGGGAGCTAATGTGAAGGGCTCTAAGTCGTTTATTGTCGGAAGGTTGAGACTTTGCGGGGGCGTTTAGTAAATATTGTTTGTATATCTGTAAACATAATTTATTTGCGTAGGCAACGTTGCGAAACGTTCTCAATGTACGAACGAATGACATCTTTATCGTTACAGAAACGTTTTGCTTATTTCTGGATCGTTTCGAGATTTTTATTTTACCTTTCATTTCTTTAATTCATTTCTTTTGATGGTAAAAATTTTACTTCACAATTTTCTGTACGTCGGACATTTTGTGATAGTGAAGGCTATTTTTGTGCTTAGGTCACAGACAAATATGTATATTGAAAGGTCATCTTTTGTTTCAGTGTTCTAAATTGGAATTGTCGTTTCTTCAAATGGTATAATCAAGGACTTCATTTGCCATATCTTGGATGTAATTTGGTTGCGTTGCATTGTTTTTAATATTTTTAAAATAATATAGAACATTTATACGATATAAGGATGTTGGTCGGTGTTCGGTATCGTCAAGTTGGTGGTTATATTATAATAATATTATAATGTTGTCTTTAGGTCCTGATTGCTAGTATGAGTAAAATGATATTCACGTACTCTAGTTACTGTTGCTCGCAGTTATTGTCAACATGTCAGAAGGACTCGAGCATAATACATATATTTAGCGGCCGCAAAAAGCAATCCGTCGCCTAATATGTGTACGTTAAGTAGTAAGATCTAATATGATGTCACCTCCATGTCTGAGAGTTAAAAACATACCTATACTCAACATACGAGCATAGGTATAAATTTCAATTCCATAACATACCCACAATTTTATTATGTTCTCGAAAAACTTGTGAAGTCTGCTAACCCGCACTTGGCTAAACTTTCTCATGGTTAGAAGGGGCCCTCAGCAGTTTGTACAACATGCTGATGATGACTAGCTATTGAATAATAGTTAGCGGAGCGGTCAATAGCGGAGGGCCAGGATATGGCGAAACCATTAAAAATATGTGTGATTACTAAACTATAAATAGATATCTTTAATTTCTATAAATATCGTCATACCACTGTGTGCCATATGAATTGCAAATATTTGCATTCAGATATGCAACATTAAAACTTTTTACTATCGACGAGGTAATAAACCTAGCCCATTTGTGTCCTAACCATTCAACGTGATATAACATAACAATTAATAACTTAAGCGTTTACCGTTTACGTACTATCGGGTACTAACATTTTACTATACAATTATACATGCTGATGTCTACCTGTTATGCCTTTATTCCTAAACCGTTAACACGATTTAAATCAAATTTAGCAAAGATTCAAATCAAATCTTGGTTTTCTTTCAGACATATACCAGAAATCTAAGGGGCTGCAACAAGAGATGAAAGTTTTTATGAAATGTGGCACACACTCACACTTAATCAAGTTTTACGAATATATGAATTACGTCCTTTTTAACGTGGGACGAAAAATTAACATGGTGAATCGTGGGTGTAATATTAAGCCTCTGCTTACCCCTTTGGTAGCACGGACTGTTTCCGCAACTCCACGTCCTGGCGTGTATTTTGAGTGCAGGTGGGCTTGGTGTTGTCATTCGAGCCACCCCAGTTCTTCGAGGAAGGCCAGCAGACTCTTGATGTGGTACTGCTTCCCTCAGGGTGCTGTGTCTGGTCAGGTACTGCTGCTTATACTGTGAGACCTCAGGGCAATCAAGGAGCAGGTGGGCTGCCGTCTCGTCTGCTGCCATACAGGCTCTGCACTGCGGGCTGTCGGTTTATTAAAGTATCCGTGTCCTGTGTAGGCGGCCGTGACTGTTCGCAGTTGTTGTTTGGACAGCCGGAGGACTTGTTTGGCTATCTTACCGTCTGCTGCGGGAATAGCCTCCTTGGCCTGCCTACATGTTTCAATACCAATCCAGGACTGGTTGTACTGGGTCCTGGTTCTGTTTCTTACCAGATTGCGATAAAAACCAGAATGGAGGGGAATAATGAGCTCGGGTCCCATCACATCTACAGTGACCTCTCTTCTGGCAAGTACGTCTGCTGCGTCATTCCTTCTCGATCGAGCCACTGTGGCCCTTGATCCATTGCAGTGTTAGTTTGTTTAGTTTACCATCCTCTGTTAGTTTCTGGTGGCATTCAAGTGTGAGTGCCGAGGTGATAGTATGGCTTTTGAGAGGATCCTAATGGATCGTTCCCTCACCACCTACCCCTTTGGGGATACACGTGTACGTGAGTCTATAAAAAGATTACAAATATAAAGCACACTCTTCTCTTTTCTCTTCGCTTATGTACCTAGGAGCAAGTTACAGGTATTTTTAAAGGATGATTTCTGGCCTGATGGGATCACATTTCGTCGTTTTGTACACGATAAGTACAAAACCGAAGCTTCATTGAAGCGAAATACCTAAACGTGATTATGGATAAATGTACGTTTATTAGTTTCAATTGCAAATCCGTGAAACGTTCTATTGAAGGAGTCTCTAGTCTAAGAAAGAGCTCTGTCAGTCAGCAGACATAGTAGCTCTTCAAGAAACGTGGCTTCTCCCTGAGGATATACCGTTGTTGGGCCAGATACACAACGATTTCAATTATACTAGGAAATCAGCCATTGACACATCCAAGGGCATACTAAGAGGAAGACCTTTTGGTGGTGTAGCCATTCTCTGGCGAAAGGGTATTTTTGAGTCGGTCAGTGTTATCGAGTGTACAAGTGCGCGTCTTACGGCAATAAAAGTGTTAACTCATAATAGGTCGTTTTTGGTATTTAGTGTTTATATGCCTTCGGATTGCAGTGATAATCTTATCGAATTCACGGACTGTTTAAGTGAAATTAATGCGGTTATAGAATCTAGTGATTGTGGAACATCGTATATGCTCGGTGACTTTAATTCTCATCCGGGTGAGTCATTTTGGGATGAACTTTTAACCTTCTGTTATGAACAAAGTTGGTTGTGTGCTGATGCAGATATTCTGGGCATTAATTCGGATTGTTTTACATTCATTAGTGACTCACATGGGTGTCAAAGATGGCTTGATCACTGTATTGTCACACAGTCGGCGTTCAGCACTATTGAAAATGTTAATGTAATATCTGACGTCTTTTGGTCTGATCATTTTCCTATCTCAGTAACATGTAACATTGAAACAATCAAACCTCTAATATACACGAACAGAGTGCAAATAAATAAAGCTGTATGGGGTGAGAGGGAGGATGATCAGATTAATGAATATTATAGACTTTGCAATGAAAGGCTTCGGCATATTGATTACCAGCAGCACTTTGGAATGTGTAGTAATTCTCACTGTAACAACTTACAACATAGGGAGACGCTTGATGAAATGTACTCTAGCATTGTAAACATTTTATCTGATGCCGCTCAAAGCACGCGTGTCGAGCGTCGGCGCCATAATAAAAGGCAAATAATAGGGTGGAACAGGCATGTGCGTGAGGCGCACAGGTTGGCTAGCCAACCTGTGCGCCTCACGCACATGCCTCAAGTACCATATGTGGTTACTTCATAATAAGCCGTCACATGGCAGTGTATACGAAGATATGAATTTAAGTCGTAAAATCTTTAAGAGCAAACTTAAATGGTGTCAATCTCACCAAGATAAAATTAAGCTAGATATTATGGCGTCGTATCATGCGGATCAAAAATTTAAGCAGTTTTGGAAGGCAACCAACAAATTTAATGTTAAACCTGGCTTGCCAGACAATGTTGGAGATGCCCAAGAGCCGTCAGCAATCGCTAATATGTTTGTTAAGCATTTTAAGGTTGATGCATGTCTGAGCTTGTCTGGAGTGGTCGATGCTGGGGCTTGTTGTGATAGTGACTTAATTCGCTTTTCATCTGCCCAAGTTACAAATGTTATTAAAAACATGACTAAGGGAAAATCACCTGGCCACGACGGTCTCAGCGTTGAGCACTTTCGGCACGCTGGACCTCATCTACCAAGAGTCTTGTCGATGTTTTATTCATTGTGTATGTGTCATTCATATCTTCCTGCTGATCTTATGCATACTATTGTTGTACCAATAATTAAAAACAAAACAGGCGATATAACAGACAAATGTAACTATAGACCTATCTCCTTGGCCACGATTGCAGCAAAGGTGCTCGATGGCCTGCTGGGCACACGTCTTGAGAGTTATTTACAATTACATAATGCACAGTTTGGCTTCCGGTCAGGTCTTTCCACTGAGAGTGCGGTTATGGCACTAAAACACACGGTTAGGTATTACACAGACAGGATGACGCCAGTTTACGCATGTTTTCTAGACCTTTCGCGTGCTTTCGACCTAGTCTCTTACGATGTGCTGTGGAATAAGCTTAGAAATAGGGGCGTACCTGCAGAGTTGTTGAGCATCTTCCAATATTGGTACCACAATCAAACAAACCGCGTGAAATGGGGTAATAGTTTGTCAGACTCGTACAGGTTGGAGTGTGGAGTGAGACAGGGCGGTCTGACCTCGCCTCGCCTTTTCAACCTATATATCAACGATCTGATCGTTGAACTCAGCAGCATGAAGATTGGATGTCGCGTTGAAGACGTTACCGTCAATAGCATTAGCTATGCTGACGACATGGTGCTGCTGTGTCCAACGATCAAATCAATGAGAGCACTATTACAGGTTTGCGAACGGTATGTGCAGGCGCATGGACTGCTGTATAATGTTAAAAAGACAGAATCTTGATGTTTAAGGCCGTGGGTGGGAAGTGTCCCTCTTGTGTACCTTCTATTAAGCTTAATGGTACAGAGCTTAAGCGGGTAAGCCAATTTAAATATCTCGGACACTTTGTAACCTTAAAGACCAAGTAGACATCGAGCGAGAGCGCAGAGCGCTGGCGGTTCGCTGTAACATGTTGGTTAGAAGGTTTGCACGTTGTAGTACGCAAGTAAAATTAACTTTGTTTAGAGCCTACTGCCAAGTTTTCTACACGTGCAGCCTTTGGACCAACTATACGCAGCGAGCCATCAGCGCGCTGCGTATCCAGTATAATAACGCACTCAGAATGTTGTTGGGGCTGCCCCGATTCTGCAGCGCTTCGGGTATGTTCGCACATGCTCATATCAATGACTTTCATTGTATGATGCGCACAAAAACTGTCTCATTGCTCTGCAGACTGCGGTCCAGCTCCAACTCCATTCTGAGGGTGATAGCGGGACGATACGACTCCCCTATCATAGCTTATTGTGTCCGTAGATGCATCTCGGGCACAAAAATTGTGTCCAAATAAATTAGAAATTAAATTGTTACTAACATAGTTTATAAGTCAAAATTGTTACTAACATTATATGGATTTGAAGTCTGAAATAAAACACATTTTTTTTTTATTTATTTATTAAATAAAGCAACGTGGCGTTAATACACGAACTAGCATCCAAAATGAGGTTGTCTTCATCAATCAATGTGGATCTTAGCTGTTTGCGAAGTTTTAATCACAGTAATGGCTACTAATATTTGGATATTAAGGCGTCTGTAGTTTAGCCTAAATGTTGGAGATTTCGTTTTAGGTATACGGTTTAATGTTTTTATATTATATAAACTATTTCTGGTATATTAAGGTATTTTCATCACAACATGTCTAGATTATACAACTATATTTGAACTATATAGGAATTTGTTGTACGCAAAAAACGAGTAAGAAAGCGGGTAGACCGTTATACTTCGCTCGTAACATTCATCCACCCGCAATACCCTCAGTGCATACGTGAACATGGCGCTTGCAATAATGCCGAAATATCGGTTACTCCAAACAAAGGTACGTGCTATTTGTATATCCCGAAAGACAAAATAACTAGATTTTGTCAAACGTCTCAGACTTGTGCGTGAATTTTGCAGACTTCATTATGTATGGTTTAAATTACTATGATTCGTTTTCTCAAAAAAAATCAATTTTTCACCACTGCTCATTCGAACCTTAGCTAACATAGCTTGACGTCATCGAACCATGTCTTTTTAGAGATATAATGATCTTTTAAAATTTGTTTACTTTACATTATCTTCGGCGAGAGTATTATCATCGTCCAAGTTCTATCCCGGTTGCACCCAAGACTTTTTCGTCTTAGAGTCCGGGGTCCACTTTCTGGTCTTAACGTCTTTAAATATGTGATAAATAAATATTAAATAATAGTGCGTGTGTGTGATTGTGTACACATAGTCATGAACCTACTAAGTACGTGCCTTTTAATCAACCCTTAAATCACACACAAACATATATATTTAAGAATTTTATTTTCTGCAATCTTAGCTATGGTGGTCTTGTCTTCGAGTTCGACCAAAGAGGTTTCCAAACAAACAGGTTATTTATTTTTATGTTTTTACTTGACGGAAGTAGATTGGGTCCGTCTATTCGAATTTCGTTTTAGTATGTCGTCACTTCCGTTTTGAGTGCATGAAAATAACTCGGAATGCATTAGCTTGGTGTAAGTTTTAAGTATTTTCTATACAAAATGACATGATAAAGGGCAGTATAGTGTCTTGTTTCAGTGTTATCTTAATATATAAAATCCTTGCGTTACTGACTGACTGACAGACACGCTACAGCCGAAACTATTGGGCGCAGGAAGCTGAAATTTGGCATGTATGTTCCTTGGAAACCGTTGGGTTGCACTAAGAAGGGATTTCCTGAAATTCCCACGGGATCGGCAAAACGGGTAAATTTAAAAAAAAATGCAGGCGTAGCTGCTGGCGTCCTCTAGTATGCAATAAGATGAAACTTTTGCTTAAAAAGTTATGCTGAATGTGTGGGGATAGCCCAGTGGTGAACGTAACGGACTGTCGAGACGATGGTCTCGGCTTCGATCCCGGGTCCCGGGCACACACCTCTGACTTTTCGAAGTTATGTAAGCATTATAAATTAATTATCGCTCGCTTAATGATGTGCCCGGTAGATGGCAATAGGCTAGCCCCCTATTACATTGGGACCGAAACATAACTAGCGAAGTGTGGGTGTGTAATGCACCTCTGCCTACCCCTTCGGGGATAAAAGGCGTGAAATTATGTTATGCTGAATGTGTGTAACATTGACTCTATTATTATTTTTCCATGTTTGTTAAATTAGAGTGAATAAAAAGTTTTGGCTAATAGAAAAACTTACATATATTACATTCAATAATTTTTTAAACCAATAAAAAGTATATCTTTGCAAACAAAGATAAACAATCGGTATATAAATGACGAAATTCTGATGAAATAAACATTAAAAGCAATAAAATTGGGACTATTTTATGTGGTAAGGAAAAATTACCGACAATTTTTTTAAGTTCTTACGGGCAATATTTCGTTCCCGGATCAAAACATCAAGGATATTTACAACTTATAGCTACAATAACTCATAATACAATAAAATATATAATATATGCTTACATAACTGTCAATAAAAACACGTTTATTTAATTATTATTTACCTCCTGTTGCCTGGTTGATAATCGATCGGTCACGACTGAATAACCGGAACTATAAACAGGCCTTAAGTTAAACGATGCAATTAATACATTCTTGTAATTATATAAGGGAGCTGTGGCAAATCAAAAATAAGTGGGTGAATCAAGCCTGTATAGGTTACAATACTATTCTGTTGACCATTTTACTAGTCAAACTACGCAAACTTTTGTTGGTTAGAACTCCATGCGGGCGTTTAAGTATTGGTTTTCCAATAATTGAAAAATAATAATAGAAAAAAACGAAAGTATAAAACACAGTGTTTTTAAGTTTCTGTAATTATGGAAACTATAACAACGACAGAAAACATAATTATACATTTATTTGCAACAATTGAAAACAATTTTGCGTGTGGTCTTCCGCTATGCTGGTTACAGCATAAATAGGCCAGTCCGACGAGGTACCAGTATTCCTACTGATGCGTTTCGTTCAATAAGTAAGAGTTGTTTTTTTTTCACTTTCTCTGGATAGCGTATGCGACTACTGATCGGAGGTCCCGGGTTCGAATGCCGGGTCGGGCAAAAGAGTTACTGGGTTTTTCCGAATTCTCAGTAGCAGCACGGAGTCTGGTGATATGCCCGGTAACGGCAATAGACTCGCCCCCTATTACGTGGCACCTAAAAATTCATGGCGAAATGTGGGTGTAATGTTACACCTCTGCCTACCCCTTCGGGGATACAGGCGTGAGTCTATAAAAAAAATATATACAATGTGTGAAAAAAGAAAGGTGGTCATAGCTTCGTCCCTTCTTCCTTTCCTTAGTTTTCCTTTTAACAAACAAATTGTGCCTATCCTCACAGGCGTAAGCCTATGTCATTCACTAGGTTTCTTTCTATCAGCACACACAAAAATTATAGCATAACATCTCTCTCTGGCGGCGTGAAAGAAGGAAAAACTAACATACTTTCGTATTTATACTATTAGTATGGTTTACATTTTATATATAAGTATTATCCTTACGCATTCCTTTGAACAAGGCCGGTGTCCGCAAGTTTTTCAATACGTATATGGAACAGTTACGGCACGTTCTCATAAAGCAGCAATAGGTGGCGGCGGCAGCGCTTTAGATGTCCATGGCTCGATTCACACTGACGCGTCATAAGCCGCGCCGGAGTAGAGCTTGACATGTTTTGTTTTTTAAAGTAATAGGCGGCAAACGAGCAGACGGATCGCCTGATGGTAAGCAATTACCACTGCCTATGGACAAAAGGAACACCACAGGAGACACAAGTGCGTTGCTGCCCCTTGGGGTTCGAAAAAGGGATAGAATAAGGAGTGGGATGAGGGAGAAGGGATAAGGGATAGGGCCTCCGGCACTCTCGCTCAACGAACGAAACGCAACAGTTTAGGTACTGTTACTTTACGTCGATTTTCTGTGAGAGGGTAGTACTTCCCCGGTCGAGCCGGCCCATTCATGCTGAAATCAGCAAGGCTCTTCTACCGTTACATCGAAATCGCTGCCACGCCACTGTTCTTCGTAAACCTAGACAAATGACATTCGCTTCTTATTTCTGCTTTCGCTAACGCTTGGTTGCCATGGTTACATAAGCCATTCGTTCTTAGTTGACCACGAGACATATAGAAAGCCTATGTCAGTTCCACGGATTTTTGAACTTAGCCAATAGTGATATCGCTGATCGAATGCAACTTGGCTACGGGCCCAGGGCGTTTAAGTAAGAAAACTTGGCAGTCTCACGGTACGTTTAACGAAAGTTAGTGAAAAGCAACAATAATGCGGAACCATTGGTGCGAACTCGCAACTCGTGACCGGATTTAATTATTATAATTTATTCACTAGCTTATAACCGCGGCTCCGCATACGGATAAGACGTAATATTATACCTAAGAAAAACATACACATTCCTTTTAAGTTAGGGATAAACATATGGGAGTAAAAAGCCATATTATAGTATCTTCTTGGGTTTACGCGAATGTTACACATTGAAATTAAACTACAGTTTACGGATTTTATCGCGATGTATTGGTTTCACAGAGTTATTACATTTGAAACGAATGATCTAGAAACTACATTTTTAATTTATTACTAGCCAACGTTTCTACTTTCTTACAGTACTCCACAAGTTTGTCCCTGTTTTTTCCCGGCATGATTCGTGCAACACTGTGTCTGTCGACGTCCTTTCCTAGTTCTTCCTCGAGACTCATGAGATCCACAGCGTGAACAGGGTAGCACAAGAGCAGATGTTCTATCGTCTCTGCATGGACGGGATCACAGATGCACGATGGATTTTCCTTACACTTGAATCGCGTCAAGTATTCTGGAAATCCACCGTGCCCAGTCAAAGCCTTAGTGATGACCCCGTCCAGGCTGAGTTTCCTGATCGTAGTGTACGCGGCCACTGCATCCGGGAAGAACAATTACGTCGTAGCAGCCGTAGCACTAGTGATGTGTCTCCGATTCCATTCGTCAAGCGTCCCCGAATGGATGTGACGTCTGACGAATGAAATCGGGCACAGATTGAACGTAGTCCGGAGCCCTCCTGCTACACTCGGCCGCCTCTTTAGCCAGCTGATCCACCCTTTCGTTGTCTTCTATCCCTGCGTAAGCCTTTACCTAGAACAGGCTGACTAGCTTGTTCTGGCGAGATGCAGATGTTAAATTATCTCTGGCTTTCACCGCCAGGGGGTGAAGGCAATTGTGGTTTTTCATCGACTGCATGGCCGCCATCGAGTCGCTGAAGATATCGAACGACGATGACGCGCTCTTATTATTCTCCTCAGTCGCTTTGCATATCGCCAGAAGCATTCGTTTATCGTTTTGAAGGCTGGTGATGTGCCCGGTAACGGCAATAGGCTCGCCCTCTATTCCGTGGGACCTAAAAAATCATGGCCAAATGTGGGTGTAATATTACACCTCTGCCTACCCCTTCGGGAACTCAGGCGTGAGTCTATAAAATATAATAATAGTTTATCGCGTGCATACAGACAGACAGGACGAAACAGTGCCTTCATTTTATAATAAGTATATAGAAAAGCGTTAAATTTTTCTCTGCTATGCAAAATCTGTATATGTTAAATTATTGCGTTATTGGTGGACTGATAAACAACGCACAGCTCAAATCACTGTGCTCAAAAAGCATTTCCGGAAATTAATTCCTGGGTTTAGGCAAAAAAGGTGTATTTAAAAATACGTCTTGGGTTTTTGTTGAAAATATGAAATAGAATAGAGACACCTAGCTATAAAGAATCGGTTGGATTTATTCAATACCAGGCTTGCAATTTTTAAACAAACGACGCGACGTCTATTTGTTTAAAGAATGTAGGCGTAGTCAAAAGAGTTTTTGCTCGAGACATGTTTGTATACGAAATACGTGTTTGCTATGGACACAAAACGTTAATCTATAACAGACCAATGTTTTTTTAACAAAAATAACATTCTGTATCTTCTGTCACCACTTGCATTTTATTTTTGTTTGTTGTAAAATATTTTTCATACGACGCTTGTTTGAATAGTCATCAACCTTATAAGCTCGTAATGTTGCAATGGTAAAAAAAAAATATCAGGCGCTTTGTGTTCTCATTTGCCATTAAGATTGCGGAAAAATAATGCCTTTTTTAATCATTTTATTTGTATATTATATTTTTTAAAATTAAACATGGAAGTCAATTGTTACGAAAAATTTAAAACTTTGTCTTTAATATGATGGGATATGGGATAAAAATGCATTTTTACATCAGTATAACTAATTTATTATTGACTAGCCGTTTCCCGCGGTTTCACCCGCGTCCTGAGGGAACTACTTCGCGTACCCGAAAAACCCAAATATCTTACGGACCCCTGTCTTTTCTAAAATAAAATATAGCCTATGTTACTCGCAGATAATGTAGCTTTCAAATGGTGAAAGAATTTTTAAAATCGGTTCAGTAGTTTTTGAGTTTATCCATTACAAACAAACAAAAATACAAATTTTTCCTCTTTATAATATTAGTGTAGACAACAACGAAAACAAAACCGAATGACATATTTTACATACTTTCACAGAGTTCGACGCGCGTTCGAAATTAAACGTATTTTCTGCTTAAAAGGTGCCCGTGCTCACCTGCTTCGTAATATTATAACATAATCAATATTAAAAATCTGTTTTTGACTGATAGGCAACGCACAGCCAAACGACTCGGAAGGGATTGGGCAGTTACTAAAATTAAAATAAATAATGTGCAAGAGTAGCTGCGGGCTTCCTCTATATTATATAGTTACAAAATACATAGTAGTTACCGATTTATTCGGAATTTGTTGGACTCAAGACAGGGTACAACCTCGGAGTAAATTTCAACTGGACAGATTGGAAACTAAAAGGACTTTCAGATTAGGCAGCTGCAGTCAGTCTAGACCAACGCACAACATGTTATTTCATAGAATAGGACTTAGGACGCCAGGTTGTCTGGTAGCCATCCTAATTACAGATGTATTACATTGCTTTCGCATGCCTTTGTATAAAAGTCTCTGCGTCACACGACACTTGAGCAGTTTTAATACGGCAGGGATACGGTTGCAATCCGTGAACAGCCATCTAATTTATAAATACCGTAATTTCTAATGTTTTTGCCGATACCAGCTTGATTTGAGTTTAAAATAGAGTAGAGAAAGAATATTGGCAGTTTAATTATCTAATTGCTAACAAAGTACAGTTTCTATTTTGACTCTACATTGAATTATAGATACGCATAATATGTATTTCAAACAAATGTTAACTATGAATCCGTCGCACATATTTCTATTGTGCGTAATTTATATTACCTTCACTTCCCGTATTGGAAAGCGTTTTTCTGGCATTAATTTTTTTTCATGCAGCATTAGTATTTCATTTAAAACCTTGTTCTTACTTTCGAAACTACTGCTATAAAACTACCAACTCAATTTATACTTATAAAACTACCCACAAAGCAAAAAGCCTCATTCTTTACAATACGAAGCATCACATGACACGTTGAATGCCACCGCTATAAAGATGCGATGCTATTGTACCTCACGTAGTTGTTTCACGGAGGCGTATTGTGTAGTCAGGCAAACGTCACTACCACGTCCTGTTTCCGGTAGGCTGCGCTTTAAAACTGCGCAATTCTCGCTTGCAGGGCTGCTGCTAATTTTCATACTGTGACTTAGAAATTAATAGGGTTTGAATTGAAGAAAATCAAACTACAGCTTAAGGATTCTATCGCGGTTATTGGTTTTACTGACATTGCAGATGAACTGAATGGTTTAGAAACAACATTATTTATTTAAATCAAACGTTTCGTCTTCATATTTTAGTTACCAAACTAATATTTTCTGGATACAGGGGAGCCAGTAATATATCTAATCGTAAGCAACAATGTCAAGAAGATGGATATATTTCATTAATAATAAGCCATGTATTTAGCAAGAAAATATGAAATGTGTGTGTTTACTAGCCCCAAAAAATGGGAAGCTAAAGCAAATAGGTAGACTGTATCTCAGCAGATGACCATATTACGTAAGCTGAGCCATTGAATCTTTAAATATTGTATTTGCCCAGGAACAGTGTTTACAGAAAAACTAACAAATTGTTTTTAAATTATCTGTAACTTTAAAGATACAATGCCAAGAAACACCGTTAAAACCTTTGTCCAGTGTCCGGTTGGAAAGAGTAAAATGAGGCAGCAAAAGTTAGGGAGTCTAAGGTCTCCCTTACATTGGGCATGTGCGTAGCTGGAGCGGGCGCTCGGTGTGTGCTCTGCGTGCACCCGGCGTTCATTCTGTAATATGATGTGAATTCGGATGCCTAAATTGTGGTCGGCCTGGCTCATCAGTTCATTATACGCAAAACAAATTATTACGCGGGAAAAGTATCGAAGCAGATACAGCCTACTCCCTTAATGGATAAGTATATTCCCTTGGTGATATAACGACAAGTTATTCCTTTCGAAATATTCTGAACTAACGCCTAAAACTTGGTTAAGTAACCTAATTTGGTAATAGTTGTACGTGCCACTCGATTGCTACAATCCTCAGGGATTCATAGACATTCACAGTATTACTAAACTCTTAGGTATTGTTATAATTAATTGATGACTGATGTCAACCAGGGCGAGGTAAGAGTGGCTCTCGAGCAGCTCAAGAACAACAAGTCTCCAGGGGATGACGGAATCACGACAGAGCCCTTAAAAGCAGGTGGGACAGCAGTTCTGAAAGAGCTCGCGAGCCTGTTTAATTCCGTTATCCACCAAGGCCTAACACCTCAGGCGTGGAGTGGGAGTGCGGTGGTTCTGTTTTTCAAAAAAGGTGACAAAACCCTGCTGAAAAACTACAGACCCATCTCACTCCTGAGTCACGTCTACAAGTTGTTCTCGAGAGTCCTAACATATCGCCTCGCCAGAAAACTCAACGATTTCCAGCCACCGGAACAAGCCGGGTTTCGAAAAGGCTACAGCACCGTAGACCACATCCATACTGTTCGGCAGATTGTACAGAAGACCAACGAATACAATCAGCCGCTGTGTATGGCTTTCGTGGACTACGAGAAAGCCTTCGACTCCATCGAAACCTGGGCGGTTCTGGATGCTCTGCAGCGGTGTCGCATCGATTGGCGCTACATCGAGGTGTTGAGATGTTTGTACGACAAGGCCACTATGACCGTTCAGCTTCAGGACAGTAAAACCAGCCCCATTGAGTTGCGTAGAGGGGTGAGGCAGGCGGATGTAATATCCTTGCCTTTAAGACGCTGGACTGGACTGGACGGGGCATAAACATTAATGGCGAGTACATATCCCACCTTCAGTTTGCCGACGATATCGTCATCGTGGCAGAGAGCCTGGAAGAGCTGAGCGAGATGCTGCACAGCCTAAATGGAGCCTCTCGACGGGTTGGTCTCGGCATGAACTTGGATAAAACCAAGATTATGTTCAACGAACACATTCTGCCGGGACGGGTTTATGTCGACGGATCGATGCTCGAAGTTGTTCAAGAGTATGTCTACCTTGGGCAAGTGGTCCAGCTTGGTAGAAACTACTTCGAGAAAGAAATCGACCGCAGGATCCAGTTGGGTTGGGCAGCGTTTGGCAAGCTACGTCGAGTTTTCTCTTCACCCCTACCGCAATGCCTGAAGACCAAAGTCTTCAACCAATGCGTCCAACCTGTTATGACGTACAGTGCCGAGACGTGGACACTCACAGTGGGACTACTCCACAAACTAAAAGTCACGCAGCGAGCTATGGAACGGGCTATGCTTGGCGTCTCTTTGAAGGATAAAATCCGAAACGAAGTTATCCGACAAAGAACCAAAGTTACCGACATAGCTCACAGGATCAGTAGACTCAAGTGGCAGTGGGCTGGCCATATCTGTAGAAGGACTGATGGCCGATGGAGCAAGCGTATCCTAAAGTGGAAACCACGTCTCAGCAAGCGTAAGGTAAGGCGGCCCCCGGCTAGGTGGACCGACGACCTGAAAAAGGTGGCTGGGACAGACTGGGTGCGGAAGGCTGAGGACCGTGTACTGTGGCGCGTGTTGGGAGAGGCCTATGTCCAGCAGTAGACTGCGATAGGGTGATTGATTGATTGATTGATATAATTAATTAGGGACTTTTTGTTGCCTCAAATATACTTGGTGTGAGTAGATTATTCTATCATTTACGAAGTTATAATTAGCCTTCACTCTAGTTACGAGTTTAACGTTGTAATATCTAGTAATATTAATTTAAATATTATTTGGTGTTCGTATTACATCGTATTTAATGTTCACTTGTCGGTAAATAATTAATGAAAACAGTTTTATGAATTTCTTATATATTTTAAGAAGTATCTATTAAAAATCTTTTAATGTATACTTACTTACCCACTTCGCTGGCTTATCGACCCGAAAGGCTTTAAATGTAAACGGTTTAATCTAATACTAATTTCGAATAAGACATGATTAATGTTATTTTTCTAGGCAAGTCTCAGCACTACGTTTTGTAGATGCAAATTAAATACTTATATTTGAGAATGTTTTTCAAGCTCTGTCATGATTTTTATAATTACTAGTTTAAGCACAAGTCCGGTGCATCTTCCTGGACTTATATGAGTTCCAACCTGTTTAACGTATATCACTAGGGGATACAAAGTATAGCATATAGACATGTCAAAATGTAGAATGAACATTATATTTTATTGTACATTATAAGCTTTGCACATAAGGCACGGCTTAGAATTATTGTATTTAACACTTTGTCAGGCTCAACGTTAACAGTAATTTTTTTTCAGTCAACCTTGGGGTGAATAGAAATTTTGTAAGCAATTATAATTATGATAGTATAGTCATGGTACAGCATAATAATTTTGATTAATTATTATATGAAATGAAATAATGAAATAAATTTATTTTGACTCCACACAAGTTACATACATAAAAAAATATAAAGAACAGTCATAAGAACAAAATAAAAAAGAAATTACATAGCAATTACAGTAGAACAAACAGTAATAAAAAAAAAAGATAACATACTTATACAGACAGGAGAAGAAAAAAGTTGTTTAAGGTCATAATCATAATCATAATCATAATATCTTTATTTGCGAATACAGGTATTACATGGGTGTTACAAAATAACATTTTGGTCTCGACCATATTCCACCAAATGGCATGCAAATATACAGTATATTAGTCTAAAGTAGTCTAAACAATTATTATACATTATACAAATCAATTCTTCATTATACATCGCTAGACACATTTATTGCCAATTCAGTATTAATATTTTAATCAATGTCAATATTTCTATCCTTTAAAAATTCGTCCAAAGTATAATATGCCTTTCTAGTGAGTAAATTGAAAATTTTTTTTTTAAAGAGTTTGTTGTTTTCTATTTCTAATATATGTTTTGGCAGTTTATTATACAGTCTCGGGGCCATACAGAATACACTTTTGTCATATAATGCTGTCTTATGTTGAGGTATACATATTTTATGATTATTACGTGTACTATTATATGTATCAAAGTTGCGCTTATTCGATTTAACAAAACTAATAGCTTCATAAATATACAGACTAGGAAATGTTAATATTTTAAACTTAATGAAGTGAGGCTTACACGTATCAGTTTGTTGTAATCTACATACTGACCTTAGACACCTTTTCTGAGCTATGAAAACCCGTTCTCTTTCAGTTGAGTTACCCCAAAACAGGATACCATATCTTAATGTAGATGTTACATAAGCATGGAATGCAGTCAGTACAGTTTCCTGGTTTACTATTTTCGACATCATATATAAAGCAAACGAGAAACTATTTAATTTATTACAAATGTTATCTATATGTGACTTCCATGTCAAGTTAGAGTCAATATGTATTCCTAGAAATTTTGTGTCATTAATATTCGTGATTTCTTTGTCAAGGTATTTAATGTCAAATGTAATTGATTTATTAGTATTACTGCGAAATGTCATAATGTTAGTCTTATTAAGATTAATTACTAAATTATTAGATGTCAGCCAGTTTACAATTTTAATGAGATTATTGTTGATGTCAGTTTCAATGTTATTATTTACCCTACTCCCAGAAAAAATCACTGTGCTGTCATCAGCGTACATGATCATAGGGTGTTCTACTGCTGAAGGAAAATCATTAATAAATATAATAAAAAGCAAGGGACCTAAAACACTACCTTGAGGTACGCCACAGTGCATGTGTCCTATATCTGACATATATTTTATCTCTGTTTTGGATATTGGACATATTTTTTTAATCTGTGTTACTTGTTTCCTGTCTGATAGATATGAGCATAACAGACCCAGAACATTGCCTCTGACTCCATACGTTTCCAGTTTTTTTCTTAATATTCGATGATCGACATAGTCGAAAGCTTTAGTCAGATCCATGTATAACGCACACACTATTTTTCTGTTATCTAAGTTATTTATAACCTCATGAAGAAAACGATGTATAGCAATATTGATGTTTTTGTTTCTTCTGAATCCTACTTGTGCTTCGGTTAATATTTTGTTATGCTCTAAATAATTATATAAACCTTTATGTACATATCTTTCAAATATTTTGGAAAATATTGAAAGTAGTGCTATGGGTCTATAAGTACTCATCTTTTCCTTGTCATGTTTTTTGAATATCGGAATGATCAAACTAATTTTTAGTCTGTCTGGATAAACTCCGTGATCTATACATAGATTAAGAATATGACTTAACACTGGTGCTATTTCCATGGAGACGTTCTTTATTACTGTTGTACAAATTCCATCATAACCAGTGTTTGTAGTGTTCTTCAGTGACACAATAATTTCAAATATATCTTGTGGGGTAGATGGATTTAAAAACATTGAATTAGGTTTATGCCACGATATACTATTTTTATATTCATAAATTGATCCTTCATTGTTAACTTGCTCTATAAAAAATGTGTCAAATGCCTGTGCTATTTCTTTTGGATCGCTTCTTACTTTATCTTTGTACCTAATATAAGTTATTTCGTCTTTGTATTTAATCGTTTTGCAATCATTTATTACTTTCCATGTAGCTTTTGACTTATTTGAAGCTGTTTGAACCATATAATTATTTTGCGCCCTTTTCGTGAGGTTTATTATATTTTTGAGTCTACTTCTATACGTCTTAAATGTATTTTTATTTTGCATATTTGGATGCTTTCTATATTCTAAAAGGAGTTTTCTTTTCCTTCTTGAGCATATTTGAATACCCTTAGTTATCCACTTCTGTTTTACATATTTATTAATTTTTACTTTTATTTCAGGAAAACATAATTTATAAAATAAATAAAAATAATTCATAAATTTCTCAAACGCCTAATTGGGGTCTTGTGTTTCGTAAACATCACTGAAGCTTAGACTACGTAAAGAGCTCCTAAATTTTTTTAAGTTGTCTATGCTAATGTCTCGTCGGGTTAAAAACCAATAAAATAAGATGGAAAATTCCTTTACCGTACAATTCAATATTTTGCTGTATGATCGGATATCACTAGTTCTACAACTTCAGTACTGCATCCTCGCATATTATGTATAAAATTATTAATGCACGTACCACTAATCATACGAGTTGATTCGTTGATAGCTAATTTGAGGTTGTAAGACCTTACAATATCTTCAAACTGTATACTAATTTTATTTCTCTTAAGTCTGTCTATATTAAAATCCCCGCAGATTACAAGTTTTTGCTTTCTCAAACAGAAATTCGTTAACATTTCATTAAACTTGTCAAAGAATACATTAAGAGCATCAGTATTCATCTTTGGTGGTCTGTATATGCATAAAACTATGATATTATGATCTGGTAAACTAATTCCACAACATTCAATTAGATTTGTTATACAATATAATTTAGTATTTTTAATAACTTCAACCTTTAAATTACAATGTACAAGAATACATGTGCCGCCCCTTCTGTTGTTTCTACAGGAATAGGATATTAACATATAATTTGGTATCTGTAACACATTTGTATCACTCTCTAACATATTATGTTCAGTAATGCAAAGTACGTCAATAGTTTTACCTTCATTTGATAATTCTGAGAGATGTGTTGATATTAATTCGGATTTACCTATGAGACCATTTACATTCTGATGCAATATGTTCAATTGGTTACGGACGAAAAAGACGTGAGCTTGTATTACACTGAGGTATTGTCTCACTCTCTAGTGACTTTTTTGTAAAATAATATGGTATAGTACCCTTAATATTAGGCAGATAATTTACAATTGAAGGCTTTACCCCAATTTCATTTGTGACGTTTTTGTTGTCTTGGTGTACATCAGTTTGTGTGCCTTTTTCCAGTAATGCAGATTGTGACTGGTTTTTTATAGTCTTAAATTTATGCCTATAGTCTATGGACAAGATTTCACGCAGCAAATTGCTAGAAATGTATGCAGGGTGATGTTTTCTATATGGAATGAAGTTACTATATTGCATGTCTAGAAATGTACAATTTTCGTATTTGTTACAGATAAACTTTACACATTTATTTAGTTTCTGCTCTCGTAAATACCTATTATAAGGAACCTCAGCTATTGTAACGTTTGTATTAGACGCTATTCTACCTAGCCAAGAAACAAGAGCACATTGTAGGTCAAAAGGATTGTTGTCGTTTATACCACCCAGGACAATTACAATATCATTCTTACTTAACTTATATATTTCTTCTTGTTCTGATTTTAAAACATCCGATAACTTTGCGCCATCTTTCCATGTGCATTGTACTGTAAAATTGTTGCCCAATTTTATTTGTAATAGTTCTCGTAGGTTTCTGCCTTGTTGATCGCCTATAATAATTATTTTCTTCTTAAAATTTTCTCCTGGCCCGGATACTGGTCGTTTTTCTTGAGATTCTGTCTCTAACTTCGTGTCGCTTGCGGATTTTGCAGGTGAAATATTGCCCGGTGATATCGCATTAGCCCGTGATTTTCTGTTTTTAGGCGTACTTGGATTGTGACTATCCAGTTTAGGAGGTTTAGCCGGTGTTGGAGTCTGATCCAATAGTGTTTTATTATGGATCTTGCCTGCGGTTCGTGGTGTATAGCACTTTTTCACGGGTAGCTCTAATTTTTTATAGTTCGCAATAATTTGAACATACTTGCCCACATCAGCTTTTAGTTTGGTATTTTCCTCATTCAGATTCTCTATTTCTTGGTGTGCAACTTGTAGCTCTATTTGAAGTTTCCGTATCATGTCAGTAAGGCTTCCCATTGTCTGACTATCATAAGGAGAGGAATCAGGCAGACTCATTACAGTATTCTCGAACATGTCCGAGTCCGTCTCAATTGAATTTTGTTTACTGTCTCCCAGGGAGTTTGATCTTGGTTTTTTACGTATAGTTATATTTGCCATCCTTATTTATGTAATGTTACCAATAAAATTCTCCAAGGTTCTAAAGTGAAACAAAACGTGAAAGTCTTAAAATACTGTTGTTCAAAGAAGGAGTATTTTCTGTTTCTGAACGCAACGTCATGTGTCATTTAATATTGCTGGGATATGATTGGTCAGCGAGTAGGGTGTAATGAGTTGATTATGTTGGTATTCTTGTTTTTAATATTTGGATTATCAACTGTTTTCATTTGACGAAATTCGATGTTTATGTTCCTTATTATGTATTTAGTAGTTATAAGGCATTGCCTTCTACGTATATAAGTAAAATAACTTACTGATATGTGCTTACTTTGTTATATTATTTCCTTTTTCATTGTTGACTTTGTCTATAACTGTTTAATATTATTGTTGTTATTATTTAGTAGTCACATAGATGTTCACTGGTATAACATTGTCACTATTAGTTCTTTACTCATAGAAGTGAATTGACTGGTATTTACGTATCTGTACACAAAAATTATTATTTTATTTTATTTATAAACACGAGCGAGTGTTGACACTTGGTCAGGGTTGCCATCCGTCAGGTGAGTGTGGTCAAAAAAGGACCTAATTCGGCATGTGCCAGGCGCATAGGTACCTGGCTCCGATTTTCAATTAGGCCCTAAGTGACTCACGAAAGAGATATCAGAAAATATTTAGGTATAAATAGATAGGTAGATACATAATATAAAATAAATAATGTACTAATAGTAATAAATTTACGTAAATATATACTTTATTAAAACATAATACACTTAAATAGTTATAAAGTTTTATAATAAGAGTATACCCATCATCAGTATTTAAGTAACAAAAACAGTACGGCCATAGCTACTCATAACTGAGTTATGTCTCTTATGTGTGAATTAATGCTTCGGCGCCAGAGTGGCGCGTGAAGGCGTGTGCCGCGTGTGGTAACTAAACTACTAACTAAACTGGTACGGGGGGACACTTGTTTGGCCCTGGCCAAACAAGTGTCCCCCCGTACCAGTTTAGTAAGCAGAGGGTCTCGAGTTCAATGACCTGCACTGCTGATTTTTCGAAGTAATGTACGTATTAATTTGTCATTTAAGTAAAACATGTAAAGCTGTCTGTCGCGGTTGTCAAAACCCTTGACAGTCGTAATGTGGAGTTTGTACCCTTGAATATACTAACGCAGGTCTAAGCCATGTAATATCGCTATCCTAGAATTGCAGAGGTTGAGCAAGAGGTCGCTCTATGAAAAACTTAATACTCAGTCAAATCCAATTAACCCTAGATAGCTAACCTCCGTCGAATCGACGGGTAGCGCAAAGAAATATCGTTGTCTCTTTTTAACGACGTGTCCGAGCGCCTTGGCTCTTTTAGTCAACTCAGTCGCCGGTGAGTTCGTTGCAGTGGCGCACGCATCGAACTGGTAAGTACCGCAGTTTTTGAGATATGTAACTTGGATCCGTCGTTTCGACGGATGGTTAGCTTTACCGTTAGCTTTTTGATTTAAGTGTGTATGTGTGTGCCAGTCCAGTGGCTGCACTACAGCCGGCGTATCTGCGCGCATATAAAATTTATCATGAGCACGCTTTCAATGATTTGATACTCAGCAAGTAAATACATACATATATAAAATAACGCAGAATACAACATTGCTTTGTGAACAAGATAATATGAGACGAAGTACTCAAGACAACTATGGTAAGTGCAGCTTAGTTCGTTATCCGGCAAAGTGTATAGCAGTACATTCATACAAATTTGTGGGCATTATATCACAATGACTAAAATATTTACAGAGCAACGGCGAACGGCGATACATTAACCCCCTTAGATCACACGACTCGAACGCAGTTTAGGTCTGACATTTTTTTTGCGATTTCCAGCTAATATAATTAGTTACTCTTCAATTTGTTTCCTGGCCCAACCTGAAATCGTAGCCCTTCTTCTTTCTGGTCGGGCCGTTAAAACAACTAAAGATAAGGCAGCCAATGGAGTGACAACCTTCCATTATCTATGTTATTAAAATCTTTGTGCCGTTAAATTTATCGCTACAACTTCACAGCTTTAGAAACTTTTCGATACTTTGCTTTCTCCTATTAAAAAGGATCATGAGCGCATAAATTGTATTAAAAGTATTTCAATCACCGCGGCCATTTTTTGATAATTTATAAAAGGTTTTGAAGGAAACTTTGGAAACTTCTTATGAATGTATTTTTAACATTCATGACATAAACACCATTATATGACTTTTTCCTTGTTGTGACGTTGAAAGTGCGAGCAAAATAAAGGAAATATTTATTTTTTTGGAAGCGTTAAGTGTTTTTAAGTCCAGCCAAAAATAACTTAGATTATGGTTAGGCTTTACAATTATTTTAAACATACTTATCGGTTGTTATCAAACACATTATTTGAACCAGATTAAATTATTAAATAAGTTTATACTAGAGTAAAGTTTAGTTTTATATCCGCTTGCTTGCTCCGCGCCGCAACCCACGCCGGCCCCTCTGCCCGGCCACTTGAAAGCGATAACGATCAAATGCCCGCGCGTTTTTATCGCCTCGGCGCGCGGGTCGGGTTCCACACAATCGGTCCCTGTGACTTAATTTGTTTTGAAAGGTTGTCAAGTGTTATATTATTTATGTTTGTTATGAAACTAACTATACAATGTTATCTTTGTTTATTTAGATTACGATTTTGGTGTCGAGTGATGCTCGTTTGAAATTGAGATAGCGCGTTTTAGAGTTCGCTTTGTATTTATAAGTTCATACCTCAAAACTTAAAGCGGTGACATATCGTTTTTAATATTTAATTACGTTACTTATATATTAGATAATAAGATAAAAATAAAAAAGTACACTTATTTATACATATTTATGAATTACAGGCCTCTGATTCCAAACCATTATCTGGCGCCGCGCGGCGTAATTTATGTTAAATTTGATAAGGCCATATAATGCACAAATAACAGTTTTAAGCATACTAATAAATAAACACTAAATAAGTAGTCTCATATTCTTTTAAAACAAAACGAAATCATATGGATAGCATTTACCACTTCTGAGTAATATGAACATTTGTGAAACAGTTCCCATGCTCTCAGTAAAATCACTGTTGCGCGCCAAAATCTAATTAAGGTCTCGAAAAAAGTCAAATCTTATATTTCATGCTGGAATTATTATATATACGTGTTAGTTATTTACATACCTTGATAAACACAATAGATCTTAAAGAATAAAACTAAATTTAACAGAAAAAAACAGCACAAATACACTCACACATTCCGCACATTTCGCACCGACTCAACACTCAATGACAACATTGACAACGAACGTAATTTTTTTTAAATTTCTCTATGGAGTCGAAACTCGACTGGGATTAGTATGACGGGAAATTTAACGTAGAAACGAGATACATAATACAAACTAAGCCCTAGAGCGACAGAGACGAGTATATTTCACTCTTTCGACCGCGGGAGCCATGTCATATACAGTATGACACGGGCAAAGTAGACTGAGATGCGATGTTATATGCCATATAACACGGGCAATTTAGTGTTTGAATTTTGTTATATGCCATATAACACGGGCAAGCAAGCGGATATGTAGTATAATTATAATTATTGGAATTATTTTTATTTTTGTGAACAAAAGTAAAGGTGCATGAAAAACAAAGATCCGATATAACTTGCCAAACTAGAATTAAACTTGTAAAGAGCGGCCACAAACATCAGTGATAATTTTCCAACAGGTCTGGTTGAAGTACTTAAACCTTGAAACCAGAAAAACACTCTAATTTATATGACTTAAAATTAAGTGAATATAAATTATTTTACTTACTGAAGAATCATCATCATCAGCCTTTAACAGTCCACTGCTGGACTAGGCCTCTCCTTTGAAAGGAGGAATTGGCCTACTATACCACGCTGGCCAACCGGGTTGGTATAGGGTTTGTATCAAGATTTCCATCTCTTACAGAACACTGTAAGACAAAGAAAACTTGATGTCTTGCCGACAGAGGGAGAATATTATGCAGAGAACATCAGTTCTCTGCATAATATTCTCCCTCTGTCTGTTACAACACCCATAGGATGATATTATGGGGTGGTGACAATCCCTATTCTTAATACTTAAATAAAATCATCTTCATCAGTATATAAACTGTCCCAATGCAAGGCACGGGCCTCTTCTCACCATGAGAAAGGTAAAGCCATACCTTTAATAAACGACTTAAAGAAAACTAGACAACCCTATTTCCACGGCGGTTTTCTAGCCACGTCACTCGCTGTTCATTTAAAAACTCTATATAAACTGGTATTCATGTTTTCTTTGTAATAATTAAATATTTCCATAAAGTTGGCAATTTTGAAGACGTCTCGATGTAAAGTCACCTTTAATGTATCAAGTTGAAATTTGACACTGAAACAAATAGTTGAGATGCTTACGCCTGTCGTTTTTGGAAAGTTTGGCATAATTTACTTATTAATCTCGCTGTAATCGAGTGATGAAATTCTCTTTGATGTATAATGTTATGTCATAATACGAAACTTGACTATTAAGCATAGACTGAAATGCTTTGTAAGAGGCGTTACTTAAACTTTGGATTATTTTTATAACTTAACTTTAAAGTGCTAATGTAGTGTAAATTGCCAGACAATATCATTGAAAAAGAAGAATGTCCTTTAGGTTAAGTGCTAACCAAAACCAGAGTGAGATTACAACAACAGAAGAGAACAGTCCAGGAAAATAATCTAAGATTTTATGTTATGCAGTATCTTAAGCTAGTACTAGAAGACTAACACAACGTGTATTCCTACTCTGTAATAGGCTTACACAATTAAAGTAAGATTACATATCTGGATTGCCATAATTTAATTAATAGTCGCATGACAAAGCTATTTAAAAAAATAGGTTACAACGACATACAGTTTTTTATTTCTGTTCTGCTTACAAGAAGCTAAAACAATAATACAAAAATAGAGTACGTACAGGCTATTTTACATCGAATAGTGGGTGTCCTCTAGAACTGTATAAAAATCTGAACTGCAAAAGAAATAAATATCCTTGGCGCAACAGAATAATCCTATTGAATCCCACATTTCCTAGAGATCCAAGTAAAATAGTATCAATAGTACGAATGTTTTACTTATCAAAAACAAACAATTAAAAAAAAACAAAAAAACGTACGATTTAAGACTATTCATCCCAAATCGTACTGCTATATCCTTAATTCGTACTTTGAGATCTATTCATTGGTATACAGTATTGAGAATCAGCATCATAATCAACAATGTGTTATTAAAACCAGTAGTAATTCATAACAAATTCGACGGATGGTCTTCGCCAATTCTCGGCAATGATCGCAGTTATAATCTTTGGTTTTGTGTTGGTTCCTGCACAAATTTCATGTATCCCTGTCCCACATTGTGTGCACTGGATCATGGTTTCTTCTATATATCTTCTTGACATAATGTGCAGTACCAACAGCCATTTTCATCTTGTTCTTGTTTCTTTTTCTTATTTTCCTTTAGTTTTCCTTTAGATGTCTTAGTAGTTTTACTTTTCATAGCACCTAGATTCTTTGACACCTTCTTCTTCTTTGACTCTTCTATTTTACCCTCGAGTTCTTTTTATAAGGGCTCTCTGTAATAACAATAACACCTGTAGTTTTTCTTTTCATTTGCCTCGAATTTCCTGGAATAGCACGTAATGGAGATATAGTTTCCAGTATCGTTCTAACTGACTGTGCTGTAAAATACTCTATTATTGTATCTGAAGAACATTCTTTATTTTATTCTTCTAGACATTGATCTTGCTGTTCCAAAGGGTGGATTCTTGATACCTGAAGATTTGGAGACATAGATTCCTCAGTCTGTTCTTGCACAGAAATCTTGTTAGATTGTGGCACACCCGTGAAGAAAGCCTTTGTTTGTTCTTGTTGTATTTCAGTTGTTAAATTCTGGGCGACTTCAGCCAATTCAGAGCGGGGAGATTCTGGAAGACTTAAATTAGCCTCTTCAAGTACGACATATTCCTCATCCCTGATCTTATAGCGATTGCAAGGCCATAAACCGCAACATTCGAATCCATGACTACCTAGTTCTGCTTCCATTTCCTCGGTCAAATCACTCGGACGTCCAATTATTTTACGTGTATTCAAGCCTTTTAAATAATAATAATAATAATAAAAATGTTTATTCTCTTTCACAAAGGCTATGAAATCTTACAATATAAATTAAAGTTCAAAAAAATAGATACAGCTTGCACCTTTGTGAGAGACTGGTATCTGTACTAGGAGAATCCTGTCAGATAGAATACCAGGCCCCCATAACATAGAATAGGTGGATACTAATGTGCTTCATATAGATATGCTTTTAATGTAACATTAATCTATATAATTATCATAAACATGCAAAGAGAAAAGTAGCTATTTAAAACAAGAGAAATATGTAGGTATGTACAACCATTTTAAGGGTGTAAAAAGTGTGAGTGTGTATGGATTTGTGTGTGTGTGTGTTTGTGTGTGTGTGTGTTTGTGTGTGAGAGAGAGTGTGTGTGAGAGAGAGTGTGTGTGTGTGAGTGTGTGTGAGTGTATGTGTGTGTGTGTGTGTGTGTGTGTGTGTGTGTGTTTGTTTGAGTGAAGTGTTTGCGCAATTGTGTGTTATAATAAATGTAATAAATCTATCGTACTGTTTTAAGGAGGTCTTCGGTATTCTCGTATGTAAGTGAGTGCAACCATTGAGTAATTTTCATTTTACATTTGATTTTAGTGAGGGAGTTAATCGACAAAATTGAATTTATTTTATTTTAAAGGTGACTTCCCAAGAAACAGAACATTTTTTTAGACAAACAATTTTTGTATAAGACGGTTGGGCAAATTCTGTTATCACGACGTCGATCAGTAGGCTTAAATGTGTTAAAATGAATATCGGAGTGTTTTTTACCCGACTGCGCGACGCATAGGAGGGTAATGTGTTTATCAGTCTATGTATGTATGTATGTATGTATGTATGTTTCTATGTGGCGTTCTAGAGACCAAACGCATAGGCCGATTTTGATGATTCTTTCGTCAATCGATTCGTCTTAACCTTGCAAGTGTCACTAAAGACATGACAGTTATCAAAATTCACCACAGCGTCAACCAGACGCCATATTGTCAAAATGAAAAAAAAAAATCGATGAACTATGTCATGTGGGGTGTCGTTGAATATGTATTTTAAAATCATCTTTAGGTTCCATTTATCATTTTTCATTTAAAATAATAGTTTAGGATATATAACGATTTAAAGTTGTTTAATAAAACAATCATTCTCGCTAATTTTGTTACTTATTGATTTAAATTTTTACTTCAAGTATAAACGATAAACAAACAAAAAAGCAGTGAATAACTAAAAAGTATAAAATAAAAAAAATATTTAAAGAAAAACAGAAAACCCGACTGCGTAAAAAATAATTAAAAAAATACGTGACAAAAATAACTTAAATAAAAACTAAAAAGAAAGAAACAAGGCTAGTAGTTTAGACTTTAGAATTCTAATGCAGAACAGAACGACTCACAGTCGGGGCCCCTTGGAAACATTTGATTAGTAAAATTTGAATGGGCCCCGACTGTGAGTCGTTCTGTTCTGCATTAGAATTCTAAAGTCTAAACTACTAGCCTTGTTTCTTTCTTTTTAGTTTTTATTTAAGTTATTTTTGTCACGTATTTTTTTAATTATTTTTTACGCAGTCGGGTTTTTTGTATAATACTGTATTTAATATATATAACTGACGCACAGTTAATATCTTGCATTCATCATATAGGAGTGTAGTGGGATGATAGAAAGGGAGGAAATAGGCAACTTTTAATACGGCACGTTGTGCACGTTCGAGGGGTAGGATTATGGTTTTAGATGCTCCACCCCAAACTGTTATACAATATGACAGTAGAGACTGAAATAGTGCTACATACGTATTTTTTACTATTGTTTTGTCAGCAACATGTCTAAGATTTTTAAATATGTACATAATTTTACGAATTCTGGGTGTTAAGAGGTTAATATGGGCCTTGAAATTCAGATTTTGGTCTATTATAATGCCTAAATATTTTATGCTACTTTGTGACTGTAATTTTGGACAGATGCAGGAGTCATAAGCATCGCAATCATATCGGTGAGCAAAGATTCCCTGTAGATCTTCATTTGGACGATTGTGAGATGAGAGCGAGATATGCATATAATTAGTTTTGCTGATATTAAGTGTCAAAAAATTGTTGGAGAGCCATGAAGTGACAGTGTTAAAGCCCAACTGGGCGTATTTGTAAGCTTGTTCCCATGTAGCAGCGCTAAAGAGTAGGGCAGTGTCATCAGCGTAACAAATAACACTTCCATTCCTGAGGTGAAGATCACACAGGTCATTTATAAAGGCAAGGAATAATGTAGGGCCGAGTATACTTCCTTGCGGAACTCCATATAGGACCTCAAGATCGTCACTCACCCAATCACCCACTCTGACTCTTTGAGTACGGTGAGTAAGGTAACTACCAAAAATATCCAACGAAATTCCTCTTATTCCTAACTTTTCCATCTTTTCAGTAGGAGTGGTGTAGAAACCGTGTCAAAAGCTTTATTCAGATCTAAGAATATGGCTAAAACCTTATTTTTGTTCTCCAGCTGTTTTATAATATAGTCAGTTAACTGATGCACGGCATCATTCGTAGATTTACTTTTTCTAAATGCAAATTGACGGTTAGATAGTAAGTTTTTAGATTCGAGATATTGTAATAACCTATTATTAAGAATCTTTTCCAAAATTTTAGAAAACGTAGGTAATATTGAGATAGGTCTATAGTTGTTGACACAGTCTCTATCACCACTCTTATGAATTGGCTGTACAATGGCATGTTTAAAAGATGAAGGGAAAACGCCAGTACTAATATTGTAATCGAAAGAAATTGCATACATATGCAAGAGGAGGTGCCAGTATATCAGCAAACCTTTTAGTCACATAGCCGCTTATGCTGTGATAACCAGCTGCATGGTCATTCTTTAAATTTCGTATGAGTGTTTTGACTTCGGCTTCATCCGTTGGGAGTAGTACGAATGAATTTAAGATTGTGTGGGTTGGCACTATATCTCGGTTGGGTGGATTGTTGCTTTTAATGGATTCTGCTAAGTTGCGACCTATGTTAACAAAAAATTTATATATAGCATTGACAGACCTCAAGGGATTTCTCTCACAGATAAGTTGCAAAGCTGGTTCCTTTACTTTCTTACATCCAACTATGTTTTTAATTACCTGCCATAGCTTTTTGTTGTTATTTTGAGCGGCAGCCAATGCGGATCTATCATACTCACGCTTGACTTTCTTTAAAAGATCATTGCAAAAGTTACGGTACCTTAGGTATATAATTTTGTCGCTCTCACTATGAGGGTGCTTTTTAAGTTTTAAATGAAGCCTATCTCTATTTTTAATGCATCTCAGCAAGCCTGGTGTGGTCCATGGTTTAATGATATGTTGACGCCTAGATTGTTTTTTGTAGGTGGTACAATTCTTTAAAATGCTTGTCACAGAGGTAATCAGGAAATCTGTTGCAGTATTTACCTCATCCATCAAGTAAATAGGACTGAAATCAAAACCCAAAAGTGCCGAATTAAAGCTATCGTAGTCCACTGATTTGATCAATTTGTTTGTCATAAAATTAGTATTTGCGGCCTTTAAACTTAAGATTATAGTATAGTGGTCTGTGACAGTTGTGGTAGTGACAAGGGATTTGGCAAATTGTTTTGTTTTAATTATAAAATGGTCCAGGCAGGTCAGAGTGTGAGTTGGGGTATTAAATGCTGGTAGCATACTGTGCGATGCTAGTAAATTTAGATAACTTTCTGCTCTGGAGTCATTCGATGAAGGGGATATGTCTATATTAAGTCACCAGTCAAGATCAGAGTTTGGTATTGAGTGAGGTTAATAAGTTGTTTGTGCAGAGATTCTAGAAATATATTTATGTTTCTTTCACTCGGAGGGCGGTATATTGCAAGTATGGCTGTATTAGTATTTACTATGATTAATAAGCAATTTGCATCTAAGATAATGTTTGGTTCAGTTATAATGTACTTATGATTCATCTTGTAAAAAACTACGACGCCCTCGTTTTGGGTTCTATTACTAAGAGTTTGAGCTGAACTGTATCCTTCAATAGATGGCAGCAGCCAGTTACTAGATAGCCAACATTCTGTACAAATTATAATATCCCAAGAAACCTCGGAACTAGACAGTACTGCGATAAAACTATCAATGTTACGTTTAATACTTCTAATGTTTTGTGTTATAATGTTAAGTGAAAGTTTACCCTTATATAAGTATGTTTTACATTCGTCTATTTTGCAGGTGGCATAGTCTGCCACAGACAGGCTGTCTAATTCATTTGTTGTTGTTAGGAAATCGAAAGTTAATTTAAATAAGATTAAAGTACCAACAACTATAATTAGCAGAAGTTAAATTTGGGTTGCAAAGTCCCATTAGACCTGTTTGCCTGTCCAATAAACAATGGAGTGTGTATTGGATATAGCTAAGTAATCTATGTCTTTCGCCTGAAGGAACATTTAACAGTATAAAAATTATAAGATATGTTTTATTATGTATGCTCAATTGAATGTGTTGATATAGGTTTATGTACGTAACCTTTGAAATTTAATCGAGATAACCTTATACCAAGGTCACATAAATTACGATAAATACTGCGAATGTTTTGTTGCAATACTTTAAGGCAATTATGAGGCGTCCGTAACCGTGCTTTGCATTGGTTAGGAGTACAAAATATAGGGATAGAGACGTTAAAGTCTTCGGTATTGTTTACTAAAACATTAGTTGCCACGAAAAATTGCAATAATATATAACCGTGTCACAAAGTTAGATACCTGTAGGGATCGCAGAGATCGTACCCACAAACCACTGCACATAGGTACCGCCCGAACTATAATAATGAGCTGCATATTCATACGTCCACTCCGACATATTGAGTTAAATAAATATGTTTTAATGGTTACATGAAAAGCAGAAACGCCCATTATACACTTACCTTTAGATATAACTACGACGCTAGGAATATATCCACTAGCTGCCGCACAATCGTTGCACTCACTGCATAAAAGAACACGACACTCATAATTACTTCTATGATTCGATAATACTTGCATAAATAGGTTAAGAAATGGTGTACAACTCGGTATTTGTGTTTTAGAAACATGTCTTCGGTGTGTAATAAAAGATTGAAATGTGTTTTTAGTATAAGGTTGGTAATAACTAAAATAAAAAATATAAAACGTAGGTAAACTTAAAAAATAATAGAGGATGGCTGGCGTAATTATAAGGCATGAGACATACAGGGTACATTCACTATCAACAATAACAAACAATCCTAATTTAATATTCAGTCATATTTTCCTCAGTGTAGCTAGGTCCGCTTTATTTCTTATCTGCTCACGGGTGCCGCCATCGACTTTTCTAATGAATATGCGACCATTATTAATCCAGCAGTACTTATATCCATGGGTTTTGACCGCCTCGCGCGTCATCGCGTACAATTTTCTGTCTTTGCTAGTTAGGCTCTCGGTTATATAAATGGGCATATTGGGTCCTCGATGGCCAATAGTGTCGGAAGAAAGAAATGAAGTCTAAATGTCGGTTTCGGTATTTTAAATACACGACAAACTTCATTGAATTTTAAGTCCCCATTGCTAGATTTTCTAATCGCTTCTTCCATATCTTCTTTACTCCAAGAATAATATTTTCTTTTATCATGTTGTTCTAAAATAGAAAATAATTATCTCTAATATGTTTTTAACTTTTGTGTTTATTTTTCCAAGCAAAAATCTAATAAAGCAACTTGTTATAAACAGTTTAAGAATTGGTAAATTATGATATTCACATTCATAAATAGTTTTCCTAAATCGTACCAGTACGTTTTAAGAACTTAACTCAAGTTCGAAATAGGAGCAAGAGCCAAACAAATTTTAAATTTACCGCAAAAAAATTTACTACAGTTACGAGTATGATAATACGTCAGATGAAATCGCAAAGATACACATTAATGCGTATCAAATCGTAAAATAGGTTATACATGACCTTACAAAATGTGTAAAAATATTACAGTAATAGTTGAAATAACTTAGTTTTTCAATATTTTTGTCGAGAACAGCTGCACAGGTGTTATCTGTCAAAATAGCCGACTGTTATTTATATTTTTGTACACTAGAGGCGCTGATAGCTGTTACCAAAGCCAAGTTATAACTGGAGTACGAATTTGGCGTAAGTACGAATTAGGCAAGTTTACCCTATATGCGGATTACCTAACTAAAACGCGCAAAGAAGAATATAAAAAGATACATCTAAGGTCTGCCTGACTGCCTCGTTGGTTTTGCGGCATAAATGTGCGCGTGGGATTGGGAGGTCTCGGGTTCGATTCCCGGGTCGGGCAAAGTGTTATTGGGTTTTTCCGTTAGGAAATTCTCAGTAGCAGCACGGAGTCTGGTACTGTGCCCGGCACGGCAATAGGGCCCTCCCTATTACGAGGGACCTAAAAATTCATGGCGAAATGTGGGTGTAATATTACACCTCTGCCTACCCCCTCGGGGATACAGGCGTGAGACTATAAATAAAAAAAAAACATCCAAGGTTTTTCCGTTATAAGCAAACAGCTAAATTCCTGCATAAAATGCATTCCTTTCTTTTCGAAGTAATTGATTTGAGAATTAGTATTACAATGCATGTCTCATCTTTCTTGTTGAGTAGATTGTCTGTGTCATGTTATGAATTCACAGTGTACTCACTGATTTCTAAACCGATAGTTTGAGACAAGAGTGAACAAAGCTTTGTCTCTGGTTGCAAGCCAAATTGGTCTCCAATTGAGCTTGTCATACGTGCTTTTCTACAAATGGTATTCTGTTCAATATTGGAGCCAGTACCAGAGATATCACAAATGTACCGTATTTCGATTTATTCTTATACAAACAATTTTGCAAGTATGGATTAGCACTGATTTTATTTAATCAGTTTCATAAAATCCATTGCATTTTTTGCAAATTCTGCTTCTGCTAATACCATGTCATGGCAATGTTATGGCAATGCGCAGGTGACATCTATTTCTAACCTTTATAGGCCATTGCAATCCGCTTGCAATTCGGCAAATCTTAGATTTTAGGAAAATTTCAAAATGCAAACTAAAACGTTACCACATATAAAATGCATCTATCAAATATGTTAAGAAATGGCTGTGCCCATTTAATTAAAATGGTTAGGGACAAAGAAGCTGATATTATAATAAGTTACTTCCCAAACTTATGAGATTGTATGCAAACAAATAGAGCCAGATAAGCACAGCTACTCCATACTTCTGAAATTTTCTTCTCCTTCAGAACAATTCGCACTATTACAATCACTTACATAACCGATCTCCAAAGACCGTTTACCCTATACTGAATAATAAAACCAAACAAGAAAAAGCTTTATTAAAACCCTAAGAGCTAACACGTATTTGTAATATACATAAGAATGGGAGGTATCGAAGTTTGTTTATAGGTAGAATCGGTCCGGAAATAAAAACTGTATGTTGAACGCTGCACCGAGCTCTGCCTACGTGTTTAGCGTTCGGAAACATCAGAATTGTACAACTTTCTGTCTTTTCATATTGCTTTTATATTTTCATGATAATTATTTTTTTATATTGTATGATTTCGAATTTCGTGCGAATATTGTTGTTTCCGTTCGCTCTGTGCATCAATTGGTCAGTTGTGGAGTAGGTCTTTGAATGAGTATTTTAAAGAAATTGTTTTTAAATATGTCGCGTAATTTGAAAATATGGTGTATAAAAAGAAAAAAAATATCGTAGAACGCGTACGGTTCTTTTAAAGATATGAGCTATATATTATAAGATTACTTTATGCCACCATTGTCTACCACCAAATTTCTTATAAAATGGTACTATTTTCAACTCGTGAGCAATCAGTGCCACCATTTATAAATTATTGCGTTGAATGATAGAAAAGTAGTTTTTACATTTAATCAATGTTATGGACACTGTTCTCACTTGCATGCTAAGAATTAAATATATTCTGTTGATATAATATGCAATAAGTTATATTATGTAGACTATCGACAATTTGGCATTCCAAAGGCTAACCTCAACTCAAAGCATTTTTTAATAAAATATCCCAAGTATCTTCGTTAAGTGCACACTCAACGTTGCACAAAGGCCTTAGACGTAGTGTCACCTAGGTAAGTTTCACCTCCTATAAAATCTATACATATTATTATAAAGTGAAGTCCTTCTTTTCTCCTGCCGGTGGAGGCAGTGCAAGGACTAGAATTTCAACCATACTTCTTTTATAGGTTACCTTAAACATTGGACTACCGCTGTTTCCACTAATATTTTTATTCTTACTAGACCTCATCGGCGCGACTCCACCCGCGTGAATTATACACCTAAACCTTCTTAAAGAATCACACAATTTATTAGTGAAAGCCCACAATTCCTTTTAGGAAATTTTTGGTATATCGCTTTCACGCAGACAGACTCAACGCGGTGGGGAATTCGTTTGATAGTATACATAGATATACATTGAACAATTTTGAATAATAAACCGACAGAAATAAAAATATACTAACAAACCATTACTACAACAAAACGCGTTCACCGGAAGTATTTTCTTTTTTTTTTTTTTTATTGCTGCTAGTGGCAGACGAGCGAACGGCCCATCTGATGGTAAACGGTAACCGCTGCTCATGGACTTCGCTAATGTCAGGGTATACACAGCAAAGCCGCTGCCTACCGTGAAAGTAATGCTCTCTTTAAACCTCGTTTGAAGAAGGACAAGTCATAGTGCTCGGGAAACACCGCAGCAGGTAGTTCATTCCAGAGCCTACACGTACGTGGTAGAAAAGATCGCTGGAAGCGCACCGTACTAGATGAGAACGCTTCCAGGTAGTACGGGTGAACTCTACTGCGTCGGCGAGTGGTACGTTGGTAGAAGGGTGACCCTGGTACCAAATTAAACAATTCTTCGGAGCACTCCCCGTGAAAGAGTCGGTAAAATACGCAGAGAGAACCAAAGTCTCTCCGCTGCTCCAGCGACTCTAGTCTAGCCGTGAGATCGGGATCATCGACGATTCGAACAGCTCGTCTCTGTAGGGAGTCAAGTGGATCAAGCTGATATTTTGGCGCTCCAGCCCAGAGATGTGAGCAGTACTCCACATGTGGCCGGACTTGCGATTTATAAAGCATAAGCCGTTGGCTTGGTGTGAAGCACCACTTAGCCAGGTTCAGCACTCCCAGCTTCTTGCTTGCCAATTTGGCTATATCCTCCAAATGACTCCCAAATTGGACTTTTTTCGATATTTCGACGCCGAGGATCCCAATATTCTCGGCAATATGCAGGGGTACTCCTTGAAACCGTGGCGCTATAACGAAAGGGTCCTTCTTCGCAGTGAACGCGCATACTTGTGTCTTAGTGGGGTTAAATTGAACAAGGTTCTTTTCACCCCATTTGGAGGCGCGCCCTAGAGAGATATATCCCAACAACTAATCCGAAAGAGCGAAATATTTCTTACGGTCGGCATTGGTTGAAAAATACAACATTTGAGGCATTCAGCTCGTTAGGAAACACTGCATTCATAAACAGTTGGCAGTGTTCCAGTGCTGAGAACGACTGTAGTGTTCGCGAGTCGATGACGGCGCAGAAACGTGACTAAGAGAAGATGCATCAGCACTGCTCTCTGAGATCACTACCGACTTTGTGTGTTAAATTGTTGTTTCAAGTTTCTGAAGATCTAACTGATTTACTCACAGTTTTACTGTTACTAAGCTGAGCTAAAAAATAGGTTGAAATTGAGTGAAATTGATGAAACGGCGATAAAGCAAGATCGAGGAGGGACAGGGCCACCTGTCAATCAAAATATATCATCATCATCACCTAAGGCGCTACAGCGCGGGGTGGGCTTTGGCCTTGTCTAGAACATCCATCCATACCGGTCTATTTTTGGCTTTCTCATTCCAGCCTCCAAACCCAATCGTCAAAATATAAGCTATGTATTAATGTACACGAGTGGAGCCTTGAGTGAAATTCTAGCTTCAATTGCTTTACGTGAAAACTTTGTGAGGTGGCACTCACACAGTCGATCGGATTTCGAGTCGTTAAAAAATCAGAAAAGAAGGATTTTAATAGCCGTTTGGTTATTGAAGTATTCAAGATGTTAAATTATATATCATCAAATCTTAGAAATTTATTGATAGTAAATATGAAAACGAATATAAATCTCAATGCTAACTAGTACACAAGATGAAAAATTTACAATAGAAATACGATGCCATGCCAACTTGGAACCAATGAAATAAGCATTCGTCCAATCAGAATTTCTTGTTGTTTTTACAATATAATACGCTGTTATATCAAATGCACCTGAAACACAGTACAATACACTACAGTATCCTCTGTAGTAGCTTTTTCAATGGAGTCTCGAGTTTCATTAATTGATTCGTGGAGTTTTGCAATAGACGGCCGCGCGGCGGTACGTATTCTTGAAAGTTCAAGGACGTGAATTTTATTAATGGCCATTGTATCTATGTATACAACTCTGTTTATAGTATAGTGAAACCTCTTTTAGGGGTGATTGTACTCGAAAAATAATAAGCAGTTCCATAAATGTTGTCGAAGTTTCATTCATATTTTGAGAAATAATAAACTGTCACTACATTTTGCCAATGTAGTAAGCTAATACCGTAGTCAGGTATAATAATTAATGTTGCCAACATTAAATCAATAATTGATATGGTTCTTAATTTTTATAAATGATGTATTCAAATTTGCTAAGGAACGTAAAAGAAAAATTATACTATATCATTTTAACTTATATAACTCGCACATTATTTTTTAATTATATAATCATCTCAAACTCGCCGTGAGTAAAAGATTATTATTTCACATAAAGTGTCAATCATGTCTTCAGCAAACGAAAATACAAATCTCCTTCTACACTTAAAACAACTTTTTCGCTTGATAAACGTGAAATAGATATCAAAACATTCGTTTCAAATTCACAATTCTGAAAATCCTAGATAAAGTTTGGCTTCAAATCGAATATCCACTCCATGTAGATGGCTTGAAAATTTATGAAACATGCAACGTTCGACTTTTAATTTTCTAGTGTTTACAATGTACGAGTGGGGAATCAATTCGTCGGTACAACGAGCATGATGTGTTTGGCAAACGAACTGATTCTGTCCGCTAGGAAGTTCAAATTGTTTGTAGATTTGAAAAAAAGTTGACTCAGCTTTGGGGACCTTTGGGCATGGATGCTTTGTATACGGCTGTTACTAGCTGTTGCAAGTTTGCGACGATTCTGTAGTTTTAATCTCAAGGTTTATGACTACTGGCTTTTTACAGAAATTTTAAATTAATTATAAGTAGAACCTCTAGTTCAAATATTAATTATAAAAAGCACAAAAGCTTCTCTTTTCATGCATTATAACTAAACTTTTAAAATATTTGCATATTGAATTTTGCAATGAAAACTTGGATTTTACTAGTGGATATAATAAATGCCTGCCAAAAAATTGCTATCTCAAAGAATTTATTACTTTAATAAGTTAATGACGTCATACTTACAACGAGAAATATACATTGTATTAAGCTTCATTTTGCAGCAAGTTACTCAAAGGGTTGTAGGCTCAGCAAACACGTGAGAACTTAGTGAAGCACTACTTAATTTGGAATTTAATTAAGGATTTTCCTGGAAACCTCTTACTTTTATGAGGTGCTACTAAGAGCCGATTGTCAACAGACAGATTAAGTTGCTCGTAAAAAAATTGTCCACAATCTTATTTTAGCTGATTTATTTTAAAGAATTTACCTTAGTTTTTAATCGCTTTAAAAAAAAACAAGGTTTGATTACTTATTAAAGTTTCCTTTGATAGTCAAAGAAAAGTCCTAGACGTGGGTCTCTACCACTCAAAGCAGAGCTGAACCACGGTGGCGGGCATATATGCCAAAGATCTCGTCACGAACGATGTTCGTCGTACCGCCTAAAAGGGGCGTCCCGCAATTTTTTAAATCAGAGACATAAAAAAGACAGCCTGTCTCAGTGGTCCAGTGGATACCATATGCGTCTGGTGAAGGAAAGGGAGGCAAAAGTGTAACTGAGTTTTCCCGAATTCTCAGTATCAGAACAGAGTCTCTGGCAATGTGCTCGGTAACGGCAATAGGATTGAGAAATGATCGAAATATAGGTCTATTATATTGGAACTAAAATGCATAAAATAGTAAAATGTGGGTGTAATTTTACACCGCTGCCTAATCCTTCGGGGATTCAGGCGTGAATTTATAAGAAAAAGCATATTCCTGCCTCTGAGATAGGAATTACCTGAAGCAAAGCAGATTGGGATCGCCTACTGTGCCCAGACCGGCATTCTGCCAAGGTACGTAGTTCCGTGTCTTTGACAACATCGCGACTATCACCGCAGTGATTACAAACGGGTATATCCTGCCGGCCTAATTCTTTCAAGAACCGGCTAAAGTAACCGAGGCCGATCAACATTAGTTCTAGCCGGAAGGCGAGAATGCCGTAACTAGTCTTCAGTTCTTACTGATGCTGACGTTCACGAGTTCCCAAGGTGTAAGCTGAACAAAACATTTAGTTTTGCCCAGCTCACCTTGCGATCCTCAATGTAATTGAAAGTTTACCCAGGATTCAGATACTTGTGAAAACTCTCATAAAACTCAATAAAAAGTCCTGAAAATTACGAGATCCGCCAGTAACCGTAAGAATTTGCTTGATATATCTTTCAATGTCTGCAGGTCGCAGTGTAAAGACTGGCAGAGAGGGAGTGAGATTAATTAAAATATAAGTTCTAGAAAAGGGAGTTTCTGAAACACAACTTTACCATTATCAAATACAGTATTTTAGCCATTTTCACGTAATAGGAATGTGCAATCATGCTATAAGCATACATGCATACCTACTTAAAAAGGTAATTATTATTTTCTTTTAAGTTTTACCTTTGACGTTTCAAATTCAAATCCCAAAGTAAATCCGCACGAAACAAGCAAGAACAACTAGTAACAAAAATGAGCAAAACTTTTTCGAATAAATTATGAGTGTCTGCCAGCCATTTGGCAAGCCTTGCAGGTGCCTAATAAGCCGTTTAAACTACCTAACAAAAAATAAAATCCTTCGTACAATTTCTCGTCAAGCGAACGTTGAAACTCATTTCGTTTCTCATTACTCGAAATCCGACGCAGGTAGTGTGAAGTAGATAAAAAATACACGATGCAATAAATTAAAAAGATGTGAGTGTAGAGTGCTCTTGGGAGGCATAAGAGTAACAAATTACGGCAATTTTCAATGTGTTACGTTTCTCGATAGCAATTTTCTCCCTAACTGTTCGCAAAGTGGTTCGTGGTCTTAGCTTAAGATGTCATGTGATCAGCGTTTCCGAACTTTCTACGAATATTTACATACATACATAGACTCACGTCTGTCTCCTCGAAGGGGCAGGCAGAGGCATATTAAACGCCCACTTTTCGCCAGTGTTTTGATCCCACGTAATAGGTGGCGAGCCTATTGCCGCTTATCAGGATATTTTGTTTGCCAGAGCCTCGTCCGTTGATCGGCAGGTGCACCACTTGCAGGTGAGGTTGGCTAGGGACCCTAAGTTCTTGGTGGGAACCCTATGCACCATACTATACTACTATACTACGCATATTTATAGATACCTTGAATATCTGTATTGTGTGTTACGTAGTATCAAATGGCTCGCGGGAATGCGGGAAAATTGAGTACGTTCAAAGGGTTAACTGTCGCTTGTTAACCTGAAACTGAATCTAGTGATCCAAGAATTTGGATAATGTCGTACCATATTCGGTGAGCTTGTCCCCTGACTGTGAAAGGTAATGATCCGGATTAATAAGATTTAAATATATATAAAGTTTCATGTTTTCCTAAAATTGTATTTTATAATAGTACGCATCGGAAAATTGGCATGAAAAATATCTCAAAATACGAATTAATTTTAAAATTTGTAATATATTTTCCCTTTTTTAAATCACTTCAATATTCATGGATGTCATATGACATGAGATGCCCATAAAATATGTAGTATGAAGAAATATTGGCAGTTAAACCTATGGTTAAACGCTATCGGTTACACTCCTATGGTTACTTAGCAACGGACTCTATTGTGTCATCTCAAACGGCGATTCACACAAACTAAGCTATTAAATTGTTCAAACATATCTCTCTGACATCTATGTAAATAGCTTATGCCATACAGTGCATAAACGTTCTATGTAAATTAGGTCACAAAGTAAAACACATCTGCTAGAAGTTTCAGAATTAAATAGACGAAGAGACACGAAAAGTTACCTCAGGTAAATCTGGTAAAAGTTTGAGGGATATGTAACTCGTATGTTTGATGTGCAAATAAAGTTATTCATTTACATAGGGATGTGTTTATACAGTCATATCTGAAAGCTGGAGTGGATAACATGATAGCGCGACGCGAATTTTATTGTGCAATCTGTGTTTGCCACAATGCTTTATAATAGAAACATGTCATGAGCTTTGTGATGTTTTTATATTATCTGCAAAGCATTGTGACTTATTTTACCTTGAAAGCTATACTTTATTTTACTATTACCTTCTATCGACCTTAGATGACTGTCTCTGTGGACCAGCAGTAGCGTAAGGAACTGCGAAGCATGAGGCCTCGAGAAGAGCAAAAAGTGGTGTTGGCTTTATCTGTATTGTTTTATTGGACTATGAGATTGAGGGAGTAGAGAGCACACTTGCAATTGCACCCACTTTTCTATACCGATATATTTGTTTGATATTTTACACTTTAATATTACCTATCATTTTACACCGTATAACCGTCACCCGTCTTTATATATATATATATATATATATATATATATATATATATATATATATATATATATATATATATATATATATATATAAAGACGGGAATTAACGCGAACATGCATAAGGTATTTACGTACCTTATTTTGCTTGACGTTTCGAGACGGTTGCACGTCCTGTGGTCGCAAGCTGACTGGTGTGGCGATGTCACGTCTCCGAGTGCGAGGTAAATGCTTTTATTTCTACCCCCGGGTCGTTTATTTTCGAAGTACCGGCGCAAAACACACTAACCGTATCCGTATGTTGAACATTCGCCGACTGCGCATTAAAGTGGGGTGTTGTTAGCCGAATCACTGGATTCCACGCCGATGTCAATTTGAAGCCCTCTTCCCGATTGAAATTTTTATGTTTTCTGATTTCGATCGCTTCACGCACAACTCTTGGGTAAAAGTGGCGTTCCGTGAAGAGGACTTGGGGACGATGAAATTCAATCCAGTGATTGGTGCCCGATTGAAGTAAATGTTCCGCAATCGCCGATTTGTTCGTTTGACGGTTTTTTACAGCTGCGATGTGCTCCTTTATACGTTCAGCGATAGTCCGCTTCGTTTGCCCTATGTAAGACCTTCCGCTGCTGCAGTTGATTTTATAGACACCTGGGGTTAGTAGCGGTAGAACATCCTTTTGTGTACCCACCATGTTGTATACTTTGGCCCCTGGTGTAAATACGCTCGGAATGGAGTAGTTTTTAACTTGTCTCCTATTTTATCCGAAACACCTCTAATGTAGGGCATGTAGGTCGGTTGTCTATTCACCGCCGGATGTTTTTCGCGCTGCCTCTGAGATAGGAATTACCCAAAGGAAAGTCACATTGGGATCGGCTACTGTGCCCAGACAGGGCATTCTGCCAAGATGCGTAGTTCCGTGTCTTTGACAACATCGCGAAACGCGCGACAAGCGTTTGTTGTTGTGTTATTCATAATTTGTTGTTTCAAGTCTGGGTGTTCATTGTGTCCGTTGGTTGTATGTTTGTAAAGTCCCCCGCGGCACAGGATTTAGTCTTAATGCGGGAGTTGTCTTTTTAACAACAATAACAACAACTGAAAGTAGCTGAATAAATACACTGGAGTGCCACACAACGTGTGAAACCTAGCCGCTAACAAAACATCTTACACAAAATACGGAGACGTTCAAAGCGAGTCTGAATGTGAATGCATAAAACGCACATTCACACACAAATACACAAAGACCCACATACACAAAAACATACACACGCGTACAAGGTAAGTGCCAGTAAGCACCAGTCAGAAGTAACTACGAACGCTAAGCGATGCAAATGTGCAGCAAAACGCAAACTTGCAACAAGAATGAGGCGAGAAATGAACCGTTACAGTAACGCCGCACTTAACTTACTTTTGATTAATGAACCAACTTGCTTGCTAAGGTAATAGTTCTGCTAAGTAGTAAGTATTTAAGCTCTTATGTTCTGAAGATAATCTTACAATGTTTGTGTTGTGTTTTGACTTTGAATTGTTAGTCGGAATATTTGAGATTGTTCTTGAAAGAACAAAGGTAATAAGCAGAATATCTGACGCAATTGGATTTTTTTAAACGACTCCTGAACCAGGAATAAGTCCTATGTCGCGAGAGACTTCAAACACAGATTATAAAAAATACGCGGACTCTGGGAATCGAAGTTACGACACTCAGCGCAGTGTTAAACGGTGAAGCGACCGATTAAACCACTATGTTATACGTGCAATATTTTTAGAATTTTGTTCAACTTGGATGTGGCATCGCCTGGTTATAGTGGAATAAATTATTTTATTCACCAATAACATGTGTATTGGGTTGTAGCAGTACGTTCACGTAAATGATAAAATCAAATTGTATTTTATTTTGCCATGAAGAACATTAACATCTTAGTTTAACACCAAAGATATTGTTTGCCACGTCAAAGATATTTTTATATAATTTTTGGCGCAGTTTTGCACACAACAATACCCATTGAACAGTCATACAGCAGTTAAGATATTTGATACCGACGCGGGCTATCTATGTTTGCCTATGGTCCAATTTTTTATCGGGCTATGTATCAAAAGTGATTAAATCCTTGTTACATAGTTTTCCGTTCATCAATCATCGTGTGATGAATTTATATACACGGCAATTGGACTGCTGCGTAGTACGATCACCATCCATCTTAGTACTAATAATAATTAGAACAGCGGCTGGTAAGTATATAGACCGAAATTATTGGAACTAAAGGTATAACCAAACTAAGTCATTTGGAAAAGTAAAAAGCTCATAATGGTGCAGATTTGAATTCCAAATTTGTAGAAATATATTTTTAAGGTATGTATTTTGAAGTTCGTAAGTAACAATTGCTACCTCTATACATTGAATAAAGAATCATCTTTTTGCTACTGCTTTGCCAGCAAATTTTTTGAATGTCACTTGTTCTTGTATAGAACTCCGACTCCTTTTTTTACCCCTTTGAGTTCGGCCCATATATAGCTAGGTGCTGTGGAGAGGATATTTTATTGTCAGACAATTATCGACATTGTTCTCATTTCGAATAAATATTTAAAATCAATTTACATATCAATATATGCAACACGCACGCGCGCAATATTAAACATTGGTTCTATCACAGGTAAAATGCCTTGCCACTCTCTTCCATCTACTTTGATTTTCAGTCCTTGTTAAAAGAGTCAGGCTTGTCTTACCATCTTCTTCTAGGTATGTCGGTATAAAGGGCCATACCAAGAGCTCATAGAAACGAATTCATACAAAACGATCTCTGTTTGTATTTTCAGAAGCATAAATATACACGTTAAAAGTTTAGGCCTGCAACGCATTTCTGATGCCTCTCATATTACGGGTGTCCATGGGCGGCAGGAATCGCTTATCATCAGCCGATTCTTCTACTCGTTTGCTCTTTATTTTACAAAAAATACTTTCTTATAACTTAGAAATAGTAAGTGCAACATCTTGAACAAGTTTACAAAGACGTCAGAACCCAGTAACTTACACAAGCTTTCAAAATATACCGCTACTACACAAATTTGTAGTACATTTTACAAACCGATTTATTCGCCAGTTATATTATCCTACTGACACTTCGCCACTACCGTCAGGCTTCCGATAGTAGATCCGTTGTAAAGGCCAACTTGGCTGACTACAGGAAAATTCAATTCGCCGACCTAACTCAGCTAACCTGATATCAATTGTGAATAATTCTTCAGGAGTTTGCATTTCTAGGTATAGAAGAGTTTGAAATCTAAACAGTATAAGATTCTCTGAATGCATTTGAACGTGTGAAAATAAACAAAATCAATCCATTAAAAATCTACTTTACTGTCAATAATCGAACCAAAAGTTTGAGAATGGCAACTTATTATTTTATATACTGGGTGAAAACCCATATTAGTCAATGGTTTCAGAATAACCTGTGCCCAAAAGTTGCTCTTGTTTTCAGTATCCAGAGGGTATCAGGCTTCGGTACGGTGGCATAGTATTAATCTCTGAAGCCATTGTGAAACCTGTTATACTAGTCTATCAGATCTGCTGTTGCATTTTGCGTAGTCAGCAACGATCTCAGACTGAGGTCTAATCATTTATTATCGCCAAGTGTAATACCTGTTCTCATCATCTCTCTTCGTTGCCTCTTTAGTAACGTGCTGCTTATCAGCCAGTTGCATGAAGAGAGCACTTACTATGGAACTAAATTGCTTACTTATACCACTCTTTACAAAGAAAGGAGCAATCACCATCATATCAGCCTAGAGACGTCCACTGCTGGACATAGGCCTCCCCCAAGGCTCTTCACACAGACCGATCTTGGAAGAGCAATATATTAAAGCATAAATTTTGACACAAATTCCAAATACATCGTCTTAATTTAAAACTAAGAACGAAACTGGGAGCATGTAGTTAAAACATGTCATCATATAATACAATGAGTATATATTACGTATATAGACATTTACGCAGACAACACCGCCATCGATCATTGTTAGCAAACACAGCTTAATTAACGCGACGAACGCATAATGTATCCGTTTAACTTGCGCCAGAAAATATGAAGGACGAATGACGCGTATATGTTGCTCAAATATGTTGTGTTGTTTGTTTTGATTTTGTTAAAGTTTGGCAGTCCATACCGGATTATAAAAATAACGCTATCCGTATTGTGAAGCTGAGCAAAACATTAAGTTTTGCTCAGCTCACCTTGCGATCCTCAATGTAATTGAAAATTTACCCAGGATTCAGATACTTGTCAAAACTCTCATAAAACTCAATTAGAAGTTCACAAAAATTACGAGAACCGCCAGTCACCGTAAGATGTTGCTTGATACATCTTTCGATGTCTGCAGGTCGCAGCGTAAAGGCTGACAAACAGGGAGTGAGATTAATTAAAATATAAGTTCGAGAAGAGGTAGTTTCTGAAACACAACTTTACCATTTTCAAATACAGTATTTTAGCCATTTTCGCGTAACAGGATTGTGCAATCATGCTATAATCATATATGCATCCTTTAAAAGATCATTATGATTCTCTTTGAAGTTTTATCTTTGACGTTTCAAATGCAAATCCCAAAGTAAATCCGCACGAAACAAGCAAGAACAACTAGTCACAAAAATGAGCGAATCTTTTAAGAATAAATTATGAGTGTCTGCCGGCCATTCAGCGAGCCTTGCAGGTGCCTAATAAGCCGTTTAAACTACCTAACAAAAAATAAAATCCTTCGTACAATTTCTCGTAGTGAACGTTGGAACTCATTTCGTTTCTCATTACTCGAAATCTGGCGTAGGTAGTGTGAAGTAGATAAAAAATACACGATGCAATAAATTTAAAAATGTGAGTGTAGAGTGCTCTTGGGAGGCATAAGGTTAACAAATTACGACAATTTTCCATGTGTTACGTTTCTCGATAGCAATTTTCTCCCTAACTGGTCGCAAAGTGGTTCGTGGTCTTATGATATGTCATCAGCGTTCCCGAACATTCTACGTATATTTATGGATATCTGAAATATCTATATGATGTGTTACATACTATCAAATGGCTCGCGGGAATACGAGGAAATTGAGTACGGTCAAAGGATTAAACGTCGCTTGTTAACCTGAAACTGAATCTAGAGATCCATGAATTTGCAAAATGACGTACCTTAATATTTGTTGAGCTTGTCCACCGACTGTAAAAGGTAATGAGCCGGATTAACACAGTTTGAAATTAAATAAAGTTTTATGTATTCCACAAATGGTATTTTCTAATAGTAAAGCATACATTGAATTATTGTTTATTATGTTCTAAAAACGGATAAATTATCATCTATCTATGCTTATAACCCAATAGAAATTTGTTGGTTTGTAAGTTTTTTTTATTGAAAACGCCAATATCAGGAACTACTGATTCAATTGGAATATTTTTGGTGTTGGATAGTTCATTTATATAACATCACGCTATGACATCACGGGTGCGGAGTAGCAGCCCTAAATAGTGCGGGTATAACCGTAGGCTCATCTAGTTTTCTATATTGTGTAACTTTCATATCCGTGTTTATCGTGTGATTTGGAGTGCATGCCGGTAAAATGTGCACTCACTATGAGGATATTGGCACCTCAACACTACTACTTCATACAGTTACCTAGCAACGAAATCTTTTGAATCTTTGGCAAAGCGGCGACTCGTACAGAATAAACTATTAAATAGCTCAAACACATTTCTCATAAATCTATGTCAACAGTGCTTATGCATTTCTATGTAAATTAGGTCACAAAGTAAAATACTTCTGGTAGGATTTTCAGAATTAAATAGACGAAAAGACACACGGGAAGTTACCTGAGGTAAATCTGGTCAAAGTTTGAGGGATATGTAACTCGTATGTTTGGTGTGCAAATAAAGAAAGAGAAAGAAAGAAAGAAAAAGCACTTATTTCTAACAGACAAAAGCCATGAAAAATCAATGTGACAAAATGGACTACAACATATAGGTATAAAATAAAAAACACGCCTGTCGTCTGCATAGAAATAGGAGACCAGTTCAGTATATTGCCGGACACACGTGCCCGGCGCTGGTTTTCAACTGGCTCCTCAGTAGACGCGGGCGTCAAAACCAATGAACAATATTACTAAGTAACTATAAAATAATTATTCATTTATAACATTAAATTTTTTTTTATACTTAAATAACATTTTTAAATAGTTTTTACTGCTAGCCGAAAGCACTGGATTACATCTGTTATTTTTTGTCTTGTACATAACGACATTTGTGAATGCACATTTTGGATCAATTGGATAGTTCTTGACATGACATTGACACATATGCTTCAGTAATGTCACCAATGACCAATGAAATCACCAATATGATAACGTTGCATAATACATAACATAACATTATAGATATATAGTTGTTAATTTACAAAGTGATGTGTTTATGCAGTCACACGGCTATACTGGGCTGAATAACATGATAGCATGACACGAATTTCATTATGCAATCTGCATGTGTTTGTCAGGATATTTTTTATAAGAAACATAACATATGAGTTTTGCGATCTTATACATTAACTGCAATGCGTTGTGATTTAGTTTACTGTTAATATCGATAAAAGACAGTACACCTAGTAAATTTGAATGCCTCTGTGGTCCAGCAGAAGCGTAAGTGACAGGGAATTATCAGGTTTCGAGGTCGATTCCCGAGTCAAGCAAAAGTGCTGATGGGTTTATCTGTAAGAATTACGCAATATAAGTGCGCCTTCAGAAAATTGGCTGTGTTACATGCCTGTACTTGGAAAGCGTCTATTGGACTATGAGATTGAGGGAATAAAGAGCGCAATTGCACTTGCGCCCACTCTTGTGTACCGATATAATTGTTTTATATTTTATACTTTAACTTATCATTTTACACCATACCTTTGAAATGTAAAACCATTTTTATAGTACTACGTTGAATACAATTTTATGGTTAAATTATAATGTATTGCGCTTAAAACAATGAACTAATGAATGTATACCTATGTCAAGTTCATTTTAACTTAAACGTTTCTGCCCATGCCATAGGAATTTAGAACAATCCGTTCTTAGTGCACCTCTCGCACGGTCCCCAAGGAAAGACATGCCTTTTATTTTTCAGCGCATACTTCCACGCCATTTTGGGGCGCCAGGGAGTCGTGTTAGCATTCTACCCTTGCACCCCGGTGGATAGCCCGAAGGCTACAACCTCTTTGGGGGCGGATGAAGGTCTTGGGCTCCGCCGCCTAAACATCCAGCGGCCGCAGAGGATAGGGAGGACGGCAACATGACAACACCGCATCTCCTCTTCCTCTGCGGTCTCTCCGCGATGCATCAATGGTGCGCCCCCATTTGGTCGCGGGAGATAGGGCGCGCGGCAACGCAACACCGACACGCCTCTCCTCCCGCGACCGCACCCGACTGCGAGGGACAGGCAGAACTTTCCCCCGCACCCGCACCTTTGGACGCATCCTGCGCAGGCCCCCTCCAAGCCCACGCGGAGCGTCCACTCCCGGGATCTCTCTTAGCTTCACCGTGGGTGTTCAAGCCACGGTTACTAAGCCCCACCACCAAGACAAGGCGGAGATCCCACAGGGGGAAGGAATGAATGCATGTTTCAATAGTTTTGGCTATAAGGTAGACTGTCATTCAGTAACGCAAGAAATTTACATTATATAAGCATAGGTACACTATGCTTAGACAATATCATTTAGCTGATGAAAACATTAGCTAAATTATATACTGCCGTGGTCTCATCCAGCTATGCAATAAATGTCATGTATGAAATAGCCTAGATTCACTTACGAAGCAAACAAGCACATGTGTGACGTGAGATTTGACATAGGTACGGCGCATAACAGCTGTCGCTATGTTAGGGTTGGCGACATAAGGCTCCATAAGTCAACAAGTAATATTTGATTACCTTCAAATATTTACGGATAAGCTTAAATTAAATGGTAAACTACCTTATAGCCAAAACTATTGTAACATGCATTCATTCTTTCCCCCTGTGGGATCTCCGCCTTGTCTTGGTGGTGGGGCTTAGTAACCGTGGTTTGAACACCCACGGTGAAGCTAAGAGAGATCCCGGGAGTGGACGCTCCGCGTTGGCTTAGAGGGGGCCTGCGCAGGATGCGTCCAAAGGTACGGGTGCGGGGGAAAGTTCTGCCTGTCCCTCGCAGTTAGATGCGGTCGCGGGAGGAGAGGCGTGTCGGTGTTGCGTTGCCGCGCGCCCTATCTCCCGCGACCAAATGGGGGCGCACCATTGATGCATCGCGGTGAGGCCGCAGAGGAAGAGGAGATGCGGTGTTGTCATGTTGCCGTCCTCCCTATCCTCTGCGGCCGCTGGATTTTTAGGCGCCGGAGCCCAAGACCTTCATCCGCCCCCAAAGAGGTTGTAGCCTTCGGGCTATCCACCGGGGTGCAAGGGTAGAATGCTAACGCGACTCCCTGGCGCCCCAAAATGGCGTGGAAGTATGCGCTGAAAAATAAAAGGCATGTCTTGCCTTGGGGACCGTGCGAGAGGTGCACTAAGAACGGATTGTTCTAAATTCCTATGGCATAGGCAGAAACGTCTAAGTTAAAATGAACTTGACATATCAATTCATTAGTTCATTGTTTTAAACGCAATACGTTATAATTTAACCATAAAATTGTATTCAACGTAGTACTATAAAAATGGTTTTACATTTCAAAAGTATGGTGTAAAATGATAGGTTAAAGTATAAAATATAAAACAATTATATCGGTACACAAGAGTGGGCGCAAGTGCAAGTGCGCTCTTTATTCCCTCAATCTCATAGTCCAATGGATGCTTTCCAAGGTATAGGCATGTAGCACCGCCAATTTTCTGAAGGCGCACTTATATTGCGTAATTCTTACAGATAAACCCATCAACACTTTTGCTTGACTCGGGAATCGACCTCGATACCTGATAATTCCCTGTCACTTACGCTTCTGCTGGACCACAAAGGCATTCAAATATACTAGGTGTACTGTCTTTTATCGATATTAACAGTAAACTAAATCACAACGCATTGCAGTTAATGTATAAGATCGCAAAACTCATACGTTATGTTTCTTATAAAAAAATATCCTGACAAACACATGCAGATTGCATAATGAAATTCGTGTCATGCTATCATGTTATTCAACCCAGTATAGCCGTGTGACTGCATAAACACATCACTTTGTAAATTAACAACGTTATATCTATAATGTTATGTTATGTATTATGTAACGTTATCATATTGGTGATTTCATTGGTCATTGGCGACATTACTGAAGCATATGTGTCAATGTCATGTCAAGAACTATCCAATTGTTCCAAAATGTGCATTCACAAATGTCGTTATGTACAAGACAAAAAATAACAGATGTAATCCAGTGCTTTCGGCTAGCAGTAAAAACTATTTAAAAATGTTATTTAAGTATAAAAAAATTTAAAATGTTATAAATAAATAATTATTTTATAGTTACTTAGTAATATTGTTAATTGGTTTTGACGCCCGCGTCTACTGAGGAGCCAGTTAAAAACCAGCGCCGGGCACGTGTGTCCGGCAATATACTGAACTGGTCTCCTATTTCTATGCAGACGACAGGCGTGTTTTTTATTTTATACCTATATATTGTAGTCTATTTTGTCACATTGATTTTCATGTCTTTTGTCTGTTAGAAATAAATGCTTTTACTTTCTTTCTTTCTTTCTCTTTCTTTATTTGCACACCAAACATACGAGTTACATATCCCTCAAACTTTGACCAGATTTACCTCAGGTAACTTACCGTGTGTCTCTTCGTCTATTTAATTCTGAAAATCCTACCAGAAGTATTTTACTTTGTGACCTAATTTACATAGATCTGCATAAGCACTGTTGACATAGATTTATGAGAAATGTGTTTGAGCTATTTAATAGTTTATTCTGTACGAGTCGCCGCTTTGCCAAAGATTCAAAAGATTTCGTTGCTAGGTAACTGTATGAAGCAGTAGTGTTGAGGTGCCAATATCCTCCCTCATAGTGAGTGCACATTTTACTGGCATGCAGTCTAAATCACACGATAAACACGGATATGAAAGTTACAAAATATAGAAAACTAGATGAGCCTACGGTTATACCCACGTTATTTAGGGCTGCTACTCCGCACCCGTGATGTCATAACGTGATGTTATATAAATGAACTAACCAACACTAAAAATATTTAAATTGAATCAGTAGGAACTACTGATACTGATATTAGCGCTTTCAACCAAAAATACTTACAAACAAAAAAACATCAAGCTCTATTGCGTTATAAGTATAGATAGATGATAATTTATCCGTTCTTAGAACATAATAATCAATAATTCAATGTATGCTTTACTATTAGAAAATACTATTTGTGGAATACAAAAGACTTTATTTAATTTTAAACTGTATTAATCCGGCTCATAACCTTCCACAGTCGGGGGACAAACTCACTGAATATTAAGTTCCGTCATTTTCCAAATTCTTGGATCACTAGATTCAGTTTCAGGTTAACAAGCGACGGTTAACCCTTTGACCGTACTCATTTTCCTCGTATTCCCGTGAGCCATTTGATAGTATGTAACACATCATATAGATATTTCAGATATCCATAAATATATGTAGAATGTTCGGGAACGCTGATGACATATCATAAGACCACGAACCACTTTGCGAACAGTTAAGGAGAAAATTGCTATCGAGAAACGTAACACATTAAAAATTGCCGTAATTTGTTAACCTTATGCCTCCCAAGAGCACTCTACACTCACATTTTTTAAATTTATTGCATCGTGTATTTTGTATCTACTTCACACTACCTGCGCCGGATTTCGAGTAATGAGAAACGAAATGAGTTCCAACGTCCGCTTGACGAGAAATTGTACGAAGGATTTTATTTTTTGTTAGGTAGTTTAAACGGCTTATTAGGCACCTGCAAGGCTCGCCGAATGGCCGGCAGACACTCATGACTTATTCGGCAAAGTTTCGCTCATTTTTGTGACTAGTTGTTCGTGCTTGTTTCGTGCAGATTTACTTTGGGATTTGCATTTGAAACGTTAAGAGCAAAACTTCAAAGAAAATCATAACTAACTTTTTAAGGATGCATGTATGCTTATAGCATAATTGCACGTTTCTATTACGTATAAAAAGCTAAAATATTTTATTTGGAAATGGCAAGTTGCATTTCAGAAACTACGTCTTCTCTAACTTATACTAATGTAAATTAAGTATGTATTTACAAAAAGTGAAGTATAATATTATTATGTCTATGTGTAAATACTGTCTAGTACCCACAGTATAATGTAATGTAAATGATAAAATATTAGGTATAAATATTATTTTAATTAATCTCACTCACCCTAAGCCGAATAGAGGAATGTTCATGACTCATTTTAATATGTTTTTTCTTCGTCAGCTGGATATTTATGCACATCCGATATTTTCTGATATTGGCGAATATCCTCCATTCGTTCGTGAACGGGTTAACAATATGAGTCTTCAGCATGGCTTCTCAAGATCACGTCTGCCATATTTTTCTGCTGAGGAGGTTAGTATGCTTCGAATAACATAACCATTTACATTACTATCGATAAAATGTCGTTTGCTAGACGCGGTGTCAACGATAGCTTTATTTATTCAAGATCCATTCTTTGTTCAAAATTGCGTTCTATATTTCCTTCTTAAGGGAAAATATACGGACAATTTTTATGATAATTTAGCGTCTATTATGATATAGAATACATCAAATTACTTTTATGATAGGTATGTACCCATAATTGGCGGTTAATTTGCCTATCATCACAAATGTATAGCAAAAGACAAAATATAACTACACAAATTTTGCTAAGTGGCGGGTGCGTTTCTCACATAAGACAGCACTTCGCCTATGACTTCGCGTGATCCACAAATGGTTGTTTCGAGTCTGATTTATGTTTTGTGATACAAGATTTTTTTTTTTTAATGGGACATAATTTATTCATTTTCATAACAATGTAGGTAAATACATAATATTATTTAGATATCACTAAATACCTATTTAATTAAACATAACTTAAATGTTAAAATACTATCCTACGAAATATGTATATACAAAACAATCAAAACGAAAAAAGAAAATAATTTAGAGGGCGTCATAAAAGTACTCCACATCGCCGTCGACCGGGAGCGTACCCAGAACGCTGGCAGCATTGCCACGTTGAATGGCAATGCTAAATTTTTGGGCCAAGTACAACCCAGCCTTCTGGTCACACGAGGCGTCGACCAGTCTCTTTGCGAGATCTTTAAAAAGAGATCTTGCACTTGGACCCCATGGCCCCAACGTTTCGACCCCAAACGGCTCAAATACGTAATCCCCTACTAGGTTTGCGTATTTGCGCCGTTTGAAGGTCTCCGCTGTAGCAGCAGCAGCGCCCGCACAACCCGCTGTGCCAGGAAGATGAGATGGCGCGAGGGTATCGACACACGTTGCGTCCCACACCAAAGGCCTACCCAACTTCCATGGGAGTAAAGACATACCATCCGGTCTTTTGCCACAAGATTTTGTATTTTATTTCCAAATGTTTGTCACTCCATACTATTTCCATTCCATGAAGCCTAAGGATATTTTCTAGCTATTATATTTTTTTAGGTAGATGCATTAAGAGGAAGTTCAGATTTCTTCGGTTTGAATCACTACACGACATTCTTAGTGTCCCAGTCCGACATGGAAGATGACTGGTATGTGCCGTCTCTAGACCATGACACAGGGGTCAAAGTTGAGCAGAACCTGTCGTGGCCCTTACCTGGACCGGAGTGGCTCACGGTATGTACACAAGTTAATCAAAATAGTTCAAGTGCTTAATAAATATTCCAATACTTAGACAAAACGAAAAATATTATAAATTCAATTAAAAAATACATTTTTTAATTATGTAGGTATATACATATATTAAGTCGGGCAAAGTCTTATTGGGTTTTTCCGTTAGGAAATTCTCAGTAGCAGCACGGAGTCTGGCTCGCCCCCTATTACGTGGGACCTAAAAATTCATGGTGAAATGTGGGTGTAATATTACACCTCTGCCTACCCCTTCGAGAATACAGGCGTGAGTCTATAAATAAAAATAAAATATATATTATTTGAAATCAGGTAGTTATATTTAAGTATTTTTATAAACAAAAATATATAAAAAAATGTCAATACATCGAATGATTGGACAGATTTATTTCTTAAGTTATAGTCATCCGTATTTCATACTGTTCAAAATGAACTTACACATTTTAAACTGGAAAGAAAAGAGGCTTCCCTTTATAATGTTTAATTAATGTGAAAATAAAAGTCTCTTCATATAGGAAAAACATAGATGAAATCTGTTATTCCATCCTAATGCTCTATCACTATCTTAGTCTAAAATTATCTCAACAGTTTGAAACAAATCAGCAAACGGCTTATCAAATCTCAAGATAGTCATACAATCTGCTTGTTTTACTATCTTGTCATTATAATAATACGTACGAGGATTAATTCACACATCTCTTTAGATAATACAAATATTATCGTGTTCCAATTAAGGAGGCTATGATTCATTGTGCGTTGCGAACGCCAGATGGCGTACCGAGCAACCGGAATTGCGTTACATATATCTTTCGTTTGATATGTATGCTGTACTTCCTATGCTGTTGTTATTGAAGTTGATATCTTTGTAGAATGATGCATTTAAAAAGACCTACTACTCTTCTATTTATTATGTAAGTGTAAAAGTTAGGACGGAAAAATATTCGTGAATTGCATGCAAAAAAATTTAATCAAATGGTAATAAGGAACATTACTGTTTAGTTTATTAATACTTCAGAATTATAGCCTTGTTATCAACATACCACCTAAAGAATTAGGCCAAAGGTTGTGGCAGACTTAACTTTTTTTTTCCTAATGTGGCAGCAAATTTTATTTTATTTTGTTTGAGGGTAAATAAATAACTTGAACGCCTTAGAAATGATGTAATTTTTTACCTCATTTCCATGACTAAGTAGCTTTATGCTATAAATGCGGCTACCCATCCTCACTGAGGCCTATGAGAACGTTTCTTAACTTTTGCCAATTTATTACGAATAGCTAGTCAAGTCAGGATATGCGCTACCAGCTAAATCTTTGTAATGTGTTGGTTTTCTTGGCTACTGTGACTAAAGTTTACAGAAAGAGATTTATTAAATAGATTTGATATTGTGGTTAAGTTTGTAACGCCGGATGAATCCTTCTTTGTTTGCTTTGTTGCAATGTTGGGAAAGACACAATGTCTCTTGAACTTGGCACAAAGTGTAGAACATGATTTCATTTGATAAAAGCTCATTGTGTAAATTTATGTCGTATTAGTCGGAACAAATAATCTAGATTGAGTTAGAGTTAGGATAATATTTGTGTCTTGATAAGCAGGTGAAATTTTATACTTAGGTAAATCAAAACAATGAAACAAACAAAAATATTTAAAAAGGCTCAAAGGTGGCAAATGCTTCCAAAAACTAAAAGATAAGAATGAACACAAACCGGCAATGATTCATAGCATCTTACCACTGAGACAACATTTACTGAAAGGCGATGTTGTTACTTGTAAAATTATAGTTATTGATATAGTTTTTTAAATATAAATCACATTGTGGTAGCAGTTTTCGACTTACATACATAAAAGAGAACATGGCAATAAACATAAGCGATGGTATTGTATAAGTGTTGCTAAGCAATGCTTGCATATTTTATATTTATCAGACTTTTATAACTGACCTTTGCGGCGTAAATTATAAACTAAAGTTATAAGTTTTGCTAATGTTGTACTTCTGCGTTACCTTTTCGCGAACAAAGAGATGAATTTTGGGAACTATTCTCACTACACCAAGTTTTGATACTACCTGCCTGCATACCAATGTAAAATAAAACAAGTTGATATCATTTCTACATATTGAGATAAATCTGTCCGATTATAAAACTACATTCAAAATACTGACAGGTGTGAACAGAATTGTATGTTTCCAACAAACAAGTTTACAGTAATTATGTAAATTGACAGCAAATATTGCACTTATGACGTCACCTTGTTAATATTAAGATACAAGTTTTGCTACCACACTGTGAATCACGTTGTGTCATAAGTGATATTGATATGTGACCCGTCAATGTATGTATTAATATTTTAAAACGAGGACTTAGCTTATCAATATTGATTACTACATGAATGAGATTGTAGTTTTTGAATAATGTTACAAATAAATTATTATAAAAATGATTACTTACTTACATCCATTTTTATATGGAGGTACAACAGCTTAATCCAATTTGACAAAAAATATAATATAAGTAGCCGATAGCCAATTAGAGGTCAAATTAACTTTTCTGCTTTAAAATTCATAATATGTAGGATACACAGACATCAAATATTATTGAATCCTTTACTTTCTCAGGTAAATCCTCCAGGCTTCAGAAAGCTCCTGAACTACATCCAGAAAAACTACAAGCTATCAAAAAAAGTACCGATAATAGTCACAGAAAACGGTATGGGGGATAAGGGTCAAATTGACGACTACGAACGTATAGACTACTTCAATGAATATCTTCATCAACTGCTGCTGTCCTTATATGAAGATAACGTTCCCATACAAGGCTACTTCGCGTGGACATTGATGGATGACTTTGAATGGTCAGACGGATACGTGTAAGTAGTCATAGAAAAATGTAGTTGTTTTGGTTATTTCTAATTAATTCTCTGTCAAATTGTATGATATGCTAAGTATTTGTTTACAAGCAGCGATATTCTAGTGCAGATACCAACAGAGTGCCACGCATATTTTCGTAGATCGTCGACTTTGGGTTGCGGAGGTCAGACAGCAGTCGCTCTTCGGAAAAGCTGATATTCTATAATATTTGGTTGGACTCCGCGCTCCAAAGCTAGTAAGTCTTGGATGCTACCGGGATAACGCTAGAACAAAGATGGTAATAACTAAGTATTCGGTTACACAAAAACAGAACAGGTCCAAAACCGGTACAAGTATGGACTGAAACATCACGTTTGACCCATAATAGTAGCCGAGGCAAACAGGTTGCGTACCCTGTAGCTAGTTGGTCTATGATAGTAGCAGGTGAAAACTTGAAGAAAATAGCCGAAAACCCACGTCAACGACATGGTGTAGTATGGTTTTGTCCAACGTGGACTGGGGCTGGCATATTATGATGATAAGACTTGATTGATGCCACAGTCAGTATAGGTATGTACCATATGTAACCACATTATGAAATAAAATCTTGAAGTATTTTCCAACAATTATGTGATTGTGAACGGGTATATAAATAATATTATGTGTACAAATAGCTAAGAATTTTAAAAATCTTTACCTAAATCGGCTAAATAGAAACTATTCCATTTTGAGACCACAGTCGCAGTTTACATTAAAAGAGTCCTTATTTTGAACAAGATATTTCAACATTGTATCAAACAAAGGTTTACTCTATTAACTAAATTCATAAACAGCGTAGAATGCTGTTTGTTCACAAATATGGAAGCAATGCAATCATTCGGGACCGGTTTTAACTAGAACAATGTAATTTATCCCGAAGTAGATTTATTGGGTAAGTCTGGCACGCCCTTGGCACAATTTCATAAATTTGCATACTAGTTTTTCAACTGCATACAGTTTGTAGGTAGTAAGTTGTAGATAGTGTCTTGAATAGGAGTAATTAAATAATCTACATTTGCAATTTATAATAATTCCTGACAGTCTAGCCTTTTTGTTTTCTGAATTACTTTGATAAGGTAATAGCGGTGGGTTTCTAGCGTGGTGGCCTTACTGGATTTGCCTATTGATTTAAAAATATAAAATTTGCGTGTGTGCGTGTCTTCATGTTTGCGTGTGTGTTTCATGAACTACTTAACAACAATTATCGATAAATACGCTGTGAAAAGGTTAGGTAATACAGCGTACTAACAGCTATGTAAAAAATAAACCCCGATATAGTTTTAATTATAGAAGCCAATTATTTATTGTCCTTTTTCATTTTTGATTTCATAAGGTAAAAAATATGCTTGTATATGATGCAATATGACAGAAAAAATCACAATCATCTAATCACACGCAAACCATTTTTTCTTTAACATTAGGTACGTCATCATACATTTAGATTCTTAGCTTGATAATTTAAACATCGTCTGAACTTGACGTAAATATTTAAACACAGTCTAGACAGCGACAGGAGCGTGTTTTGCGTAAAAATAACGCTCCTAAATCTATTTTGTATTGAGACCAATTTTGTCTAAGATTCAAATGCCAATATCTGATTTTCAAGATTTATGGCGATAGCCCAGTGGTGTACGTAACGGACTGGCGAGACGATGGTCTCGGGTTCGATCCCCAGGTACCCCGGGCACACACCTCTGACTTTTCGAAGTTATGTGTGTATTAATAATGTTAATAATTATCGCTCGCTTAATAATGTGCCCGGAAGATGGCAATAGGCTCGCCCCCTATTACATTGGGACCGAAACATAACTGGCGAAAAGTGGGTGTGTAATACACCTCTGCCTACCCCTTCGGGGATAAAAGGCGTGAAGTTATGTTATATGTATGTTATTTTCTGTGAAGAAATTCTGCGAAAACATCTATATATTTATCTCTTTATGAGTTGGAAATTACAAAGTAGATAATGTATTACCTCCTGCGACATGAAATGCCGCAAATACTGATCAATATTTGGAATTCAGTGCTTCTTCCACAGTACAAACTTTAATATAATCTGTCGGGTGGCAAAGGTCTGTGGCTAAAAAAACACTCTGTCGAATCTCAATGCTATGTAACATTACGCAGTAACCTTGAAGAACCAGCGTACAGCCTAAACAAAATGCTAAAGCATGTTAAGCAAGTAGCATCGGTGGATGAAACGGGGGCGTATGGCTATAGAGTTAATAATAGTAGGACAGAAAACATTTCCCTGAAAAGATTAATGAATACTTGTTACCAGAGCAAAATCCAGATATCTATAATTTAATATCATACAAATACAAGGGTAAACATTCTTCAAAAAATATAAATTTAATACAATCTTAACTTAAAAACGTTAAAAAAAATTAAAATCCTGACTTGTCTATTGCATTTCTTTCGTTTCTTTGTTCATTTTGAAAGTTCCTTAATATAAATTAAGAGTTACGCACGCCCGCCCCCACAGTATACATGAATTTAACTTGGAATGTGTCTCGCACGCTCTTCGCTTGTGTAATTGTATGCCAAATCGTACTTCTTCGTATTCCCACATTCGTAAAACAAATTTTATCACATACAGCGACGTGTTTAACCGTGAAATAAACAGACATTTAAATACTAATAGGTTGACTAGACGTCTAAAAAACTAATATGTATACAAAGTGCGTATGTCTGACAACGTTTAAAGACGTCGTGACCTTGGTTCTAGACTAGAAACTTCATTAAAATGAAACTATTTGCAATTTTTCAGTTCACTTTGGTGAGAAACTCGTACACGATCAGCGTAGTAATTTTTTTAGGTGCATGATCTTGTACAATGACTTTTTGGAGTTAAGTTCGTATTAAGTTGTCAATTCTTGCTTGCTTATCGGTTAAGGAAAACATCGTGAGGAAACCTGCATGTTTGAGGGTTCTCCATAATGTTCTCGAAAGACATGTGAAGTCTGCCAATCCGCACTTGGCCAGTGAGAAAAGGCCTATGGCCTATATAAAGGCTTATGATGATGATCTTGTATCTCGTGGGACTTTACAAATATTTGACCAATGGATTTTATTACATAAGTGCAAAGTCCGTTAGTGATACTCCGAGTCTGGGAGTTCTTTGAAACCGTCGTTGCTTGAATGGTTTTAAATCCTCCACGATTACGCCTAGTGTAGCCTTTGATAAAAAAGTATATTGTGGTTAGTGTGACCATATGACCTCTGCATTTTCTTTTTTGTGGTTTCTTCGTATACAATTATATTTATTAACTGGATCAGGAGCTGTTGACGTCATTGGATTTATTTTATTTCCATAGTTACCCCAAGGTCTTTTGTTTTATAACTTGAGATAATTCAAAGCGAATACGAGAAGATAATTTATTGCATTTTTGCTCATATTTTAATTTACTGACACAGAGATAAATATTGTTCCTTGTTATTTAGAAATAGTTTTTGTATCTGATTTAGTCAAGAGTATTTTATAGCATGTAATACAGTAATTTTTCATCTTTATTTTTTTATCAGTATGGTTTTAATTCAAGAAGGAGAAATACCTCTAATCTTACACCAGATATAATCACGATATGACTAGTGACCACTGCTGGTAGAACTGGTGGTCCGTTTACTAGTGTAACTGGGTCTGATAGAATATTGGCAATTCCACAGAGTGGCTGCCTATCTGACGTCTGCAATCGAAAGAGATAGGTATATTCTAAGGTTGAGGCTAGTGTCAGTTTATTCAGAGATACTGACTCAATATAACGACTGTCCAAGATCTTCATTACAGCCCGAACCGACGGCTTAACGTGATTACCAATGCAATATGCATATACCTAACTCCGAGAAGTCAGTAATTCGTGCTGAGGATTCAAACCCGATGCCCTCTGCATGGCAATCTGTTGGAATTTCCGGATGTTCATGTCAATTAAAATACATAAAGTTCGTGGCAATCTGTACCGACACCGTAAGGGCGCTGCTGCAGCGCGACGCTGTCCCGAATTATGGGGTACCCCTAAAATGATCTTTTGATATAATGCCTCCGTAGTCTAGTGGATAGTGGATAGTATGCGTCTGCTGATGAGGAGGTCCTGCGTTCGATTCCCGGGTCGGGTGAAAGTGTTACTGGGTTTTTCCGAATTCTCAGTAGCAGCACAGAGTCTGGCCCACACATGAGGCGAAATGTGGGTGTAATAGAATACCTCTGTCTGTCTACCCCTTAGGGGCTACAGACGTGAGACTATAAAAATAATAATTAAATTTGTCTTTCTTTACAGAACAAAATTCGGATTATACAAGGTGGACTTCGAGAGCCCAAACAGGACAAGAACGCCGAAGCTTTCTGTTTCTAGTTACAGAAACATCGTGCGAACGAGGCGTATCGACTTCAACTTCCTCAAGCCACCATTGAACAGATTGTTCGATTCTAATCATATTTTGTTATAAACTAATTGAAAATGTTTTTATTTAGTAGTAGTAATTTATAGAATAAAATAATTTGAATAATTAACTGGTTCATTTTATTTTTGTTGAAGAATATTATCGCTGATGGATAATGAAGAAATAGTAAAAACCATACCGAAGAGGAAGTGAGACAGCATTTCAAAATTGACAGATTTTATGATCATTCTGTATCTATATATAAAATTCTTGCGTTGCTGTCTGACTGACAGACAACGCACAGGCAAAACCATTCAAATTCAAATTCATTTATTCATATAGGTTACAAGAGCAACACTTACGAACGTCAATTCTTCTTCATTATACTTAAGAAGCTGAAATTTTGCGTGTAGGTAATATATCATTTGGGAACCGTAGGGGTGCACTAATAAGGGATTTCTCGAAATTCACTTGGGATTGGTAAAGAATGCAGCGATTGCCTAGTGGAGAGACCGACGGACTGCTATAGAGGATCTCGGGTTCGTATCTACGGCGCGCACCAATGAGTTTTCGAAGTTATGTGCGTATTAAATTGTTAACGATCGCTTGCTATACGGTGAAGAAAAACATCGTGAGAAGCCTGCATGTCTGAGAGTTCGCCATAATTTTTTCGAAAGACATGTGAAGTCTGCCAACCCGCATTTGGTCAGCGTGGTGGACTATGGCCTTACTCTTCTCATAGTGAGAAGAGGCCATTGCCCAGCATTGGGACAGTTTATATACAAGGCCGATGATGGTGATAACGATGATGATGCAAGAAAACAATGTGTGGCATAGCAGCGAGTATCGTCTTGTTTTAAAATATTAATACAGTGATTTACAAAATAAAAATTATAAGTTATAGAATTATAATAATTGTAACGCATTTTGACAATATTTTCAAAGTAAAAATTAAATGGATAATTGTAATAAAAAAAATATATAGGATATAAACAACTGTCAGGGCCTATAGATCACACGACTGTATAATATATTAATTACAATATTAAAATAGGTACATAGTTATAGTTAATATAGCGAACTGATTTATCCAAATAAGTTCAATATAGTCATGATAACATACTAACCACAATTTTATTTAGTTATATTATAACATCTCTGGAGTGTGATTCTGGAAGAATTCATTGTAAACTTCGAATCTGAATCCTCTGTGAGTTACTGGATTGGCATTCTAAAAACTCGGTTGATAATTCAAATCTTCACTAGCGCGTAATTCTCCTATCAGTTCGACGCTCACTTCGCACTCATAATCAAGGGCATGTCCGTCAGGATTGTACATTAAGAGAACGTGGACAAAACTGTACAATAAAATTGTGAAAATGTTTTGATGTAAGTGTAACCATAATTGCAAGATCATTCTTTTTGATTTTTTCATCATTCATAGATTCATCTCGAGTAGGCTTTTTTATTATCTATAAGCTCAATTGTTATTCATTTGTTTTCGGTTGCAAAATATTTTACAACAGACACCAATTGCAAAGCGTCCCCCTCCGCTCTCCTCTATCTTCTAAACCGTAGTACGTGTAACCTATGTAGAAAATTATTAAAGCTTTAACTTTACTAATTAACGAGTAACGGTAAATTAACTTATACTTCTACTTGCGAGCGATCAATGAACATTGTGCTTGAGTCCTTCTATCCCTTAGGTCATTAGGTAAGGGGTACTACGGAACCCAACATTGTGCGTGGCCCGACACGCACTTAACCGGTTTTATAATTGACCGTAACTTAACAAATCAAACCTAACATTCCAAGCCTTATAGCTCTTTTGTGTAAATTCAAAATGATCAGGCTATAGATCAATTAGCGAAACTTGACGGATTAGGCATCAGTATTAGCAACAAACATTCAGGCAGTAAAAATTAATAAAACATGGATATTTCGGTATGATATTTTCACTGTAAAGCAGAATAAAGAGATAACAGAGCTGCATTAATTACAAGTAACTACATATTATACCATTTTCTTTTTTGTCGCGGGGGACCTTACAAACACACAACCAACGGACACAATGAATACCCAGACTCGAAACAACAATTTGTGGATCACATCAAGTGTTGTCTCGTGTGGGAATCGAACCCACGACACTCGGTGCCGTGTCAAGCGGCGAGGCGGCCGCTTAAAACACTACGCCAACCGTGCAGTCATTACTTGCATACTTTAAAATTAAGCTGCTACTTTAATATGTAGACTAATTTTAGGTCACAAGATAATGTGTATGTATATTAATCTATGTCATAATGCTATTCTAGACGAAAGATAAATAAACCATTTAATACTTTGATCAGACTATGTTAAAGCGAAGTTGTAAAATGCACTAATTATAATTAAGATGAATAAGCTCATAAGTAAGAGTGAATTATCAATTCAGGGCATGTAGCTGTTTAAGATAAGATTACTGTTGGATAATAAGATCTGTCTGTTTATTGATATTCGTAACAGTCGTATCTCTCTGTTTATTGACAATCTCGCTCTTTTGTGTAAATGAAATGAAATGAATCTTAATTTCGTAAAAGTATTTTGTTTTCATTGTAAAGGAATGGAATAACTTTTGTTGTTTCCAGTCTGGGTGTTCATTGTGTCCGGTTGTATGCATAAAAGTCCTCCACACATAGTATGGCAGTGTATGTGAAACTGTCTTTAAACATAAAGAAAAGAAAAAGAAGATAGTTAAGGGATAATTCCCATAACGCGTAGTGTCGTTTCAACCAGCCGAAATCCGTTTACCCTTGACCACGACCGAAGCAAAACGGTCAGAATTTTGGACAGTAAAAAGGTATTCATGCCTCATTATCAGGCAGCAATAATGATGAGATCGTGTGACAAAGTACGCCATTTGATAATAATGGGAATAAACTTACTATATACATACTTTACCAATTTTCCAGTGAGTATCAAAGTATTAACCTCGATTCAAGGGGACCAAAGCTACGGCACGTCGATGGACATCACTTTAGTTTTAGTGGGTATGCCTTAAGTTCCTAAGAGATTCGGTTGCCAACGAAAATAAATTTATCCAGGTTATTTTTTAAGCTAAACTATATTATTATTATAAAACAGCATTTAAGATTTTTGAGATAACAGAAGAAAATTACAGTCATATTCAGCTGTCTCCTTCTTGTTAGTCAGTTACATAAAATAAATACAATGAATTCGTTTAAAAATAATTATCATTCCTACGCGACATATTTTCGACGCTGACGTCAGAATATCAAGCACAAAGCAATTTTCCATTTATAATATTGATACGGATAATTGAATCGGCATGGAAACTGAACTAAATGCAGCGACCGTCATGGATTTAATCTATCAACATTATCGTCAGATCTAGCCGCAACTCATCGGGCTCACAATGATAATAAATATAACTGCCACCTGCAATGGCTTTCATTGTGCAATATTTTAGCCAATGCAGCTACAAAATGATTATAAAGGTTAATTGAGAAATTATGATTTGTTGACGGTTATGAAATTTTTTAGATATCTTTAAAAATGATAGTGTACCTAATGTAATGTGCATATGGCTAGTCTATGGTATAACTGCCACACTAAAATCTCGATTGATCCCTGCATTTCACAAATTCATAGGTACTTCTCATAGTACCGATGAGTTAACGAAGTGCACAATAAATTGATATAATTAGCCCAGTTTATAGGAGCATTTTATAAATTGAAATAATAATATAGTACTACTAAATACAAATTTTATTTTTAGAGTCATTAAATCAAAAATAGTCTACAGCTAACTGTAACTCCTTTGCTTTGCTAGAGGTGGATGAGTCTGAGATCGAATCCCTCATTCTTAAACTCCGTGACGACTGTGCGGTGGGCTGGGATAGAATCCCACCCGCAGTTCTAAAACAGTGTCGTAATACACTGATCCCGCCACTGACACACATTTTCAACAACTGTTTACTCAAGAGCGTTTTTCCGGATGCTTTAAAACGCGCCATAATTCACTCAATCTATAAGGGAGGGAACAGAGACTGTGTAAACAACTATAGGCCTATCTCAGTGCTTACCGCACTCTCCAAGGTCCTTGAAAAGGTTATTGGCAACCGTCTGACGAAATTTATAAACAAGTATCAAATTATTGCTAAAAATCAGTATGGATTTCGCACGGGTGTTTCGACTGAGGATGCGGTTTTGGATTTGACTCAGGCGATAGCTAGTAATCTCGACAGCAAGACTTAATGTCTAGCCATATTTTTAGACCTATCCAAGGCGTTCGACACGGTCTCTGTTCCCTTACTTATCTCGAAATTAGAACTTGTCGGTGTAAGAGGTATCGTTCTCGAAATCTTCAAAAGCTTCCTCAGTAACCGCACACAACAAGTTAAAATTGATGAATACCTTAGCAATGAAACATCAGTGTCATACGGTGTTCCTCAGGGAAGCATATTGGGTCCTGTATTGTTCCAAATTTATGTAAATGATTTGTGCAATATGCCTCTTCCAAATTGTAAAATTTACGCCTATGCTGACGATACAGCAATTTTAGTTAGTGGCCCTACGTGGGAAAGTGTTAAAAATAATGCGGAATCGGCACTCGGCAACATAATGTCATGGCTCAACGCAAATCTCCTTACCTTGAATGTCACAAAAACCTGTTTTATTCCTTTTGCTATTCGCCGAAACATGTTACCTGACAAATCCTTCTCCGTAGTCGCGCACACGTGCCAGCAACAATCAGCCCCTTGCTTTTGTCTGAAGCTCTCAAGAACTGAAGAGGTACGGTACTTGGGGGTACAAATTGACGCAGGTTTAAAATAGGACAAACAATTAAATGCTCTCACTACGAGAACTATGAGACTTCTCCATATATTTAAGTCTCTCAGAGATGTCACTAACTTTGAAACTCTTAAAATAATATTTCATTCGCTATGCCAATCAGTTATCGGATACTGCATCCCAGTTTGGGGGGTGCAAACAAAACCAACTTTCTGAGGGTTGAGAGAGCTCAGAGGGCAATACTCAAAGTAATGACTCGAAAACCCTTTCGCTATCCTACAGCTTAGTTATACTCAGACTGTAAAATTTTAACAGTCCGTCAGCTTTATGTGCTACAGTCTATACTTAGAAAACACTCTAGTGTTCTTCCTTCAGATCGGAACAAACGCACTAATTTCCCCCTGGGTACCCGTCATAAAACCACATTCGCTAAACAGCAATACTACATCTTAAGCACATACATCTACAAAAAAAATCACAGTAAACTTAACATAACTGACTTAAATAAGAAAGAACTTAAATCTAAATTGACGATATGGCTACTTCAACAGGCCTATTCACAAACAGAGTCCGTTCTTATATTCATCGCATAATATTTGTACAGGCACACACACACAAACCCACGCTCGCACGCACACGCAAACCAAACACACGCTCGCACACACACACACATGCACACACACACACACACACACACACACACACACACACACACACACACACACACACACACACACACACACACACACACACACACACACGCGCGCGCGCACGCACAAACATGCTAGAAGGACAAAAGGACACAGTCCACAAGATACAGGTCATCCTAGTTTAAGAGGCAGGGCTCTATCATATTTGAAACAGATTATTTTCTTGTTTTAAACTATGTCTTGGCCCTTAAATTAGATACAATATTTCCTTCACAATGCATGTAATACTATTGTAATCTGTAACTGGTTTTAATAAAGTTTATTATTATTATTATTATAACTTTAAGAACAGTAGCTAGATCACCGATATTTTATTTGGGAAACCATTTTTTCTAAAAATGTTGCCAAGGTAGATCAATTTATAGTCCTCGAAACTCCTTGCATATTAAATTTCAGGAAAATCGTTGGAGTGTTTTAATGATTCACATCATATGCAATGCAGGGCAAGCAAAGTCTTGGTGATCTTTTAGAAACACCACTAAAATTATTTTGCCTTCCTTTTTCAGTGACTGAGGCTTTTAGTTGACACATAAACGTATCCTCTAAAACTACTTGATTGTTTGGTTAAAACAATTTGGTTTGTGGATGAATTAATCTCTCAAAATTAACAAAATAGCCAAATACCTAATTTAGTTTTGTCGTAAAAACCTGAATCAGCAACAGTGACAAATACTTACCCTCTCTAGTCTAAAATTTTAATATTTTATCTGTTATTCGAGGCTATGGCAACAACCCATAGCGCCGTATTGTGTGCACCAATATAGCTATCTAACTATATCTGTATCTATGCTTTTGTAACATGATTTTGGCACACACACCATTTTCCAACTTGACCGGGAAACGACTCTGTTATCAAAGGGGTAATCCAAATTATTTGCATAGTTAAAGTCCTGTTCCTGTTCACATTTGGTTACGCATTCTTCAATCCTGGCTACGGGTATTTATGAGTGGCAGTAATCGCGTGATTGCCATAAAAATACTGAATTTTACACAAAAAACTGCGTATTTCAAGCCATTACTAAGAGTTTAGCAACAGCAAACAGTCCGTTTAGAAGTTTAGAAAAAGGTGCAAAGAACAAGACCGTAACAGAGTACGTATATGTCGGCGATACGCCAGGGTTATCGTGTCCAGACTCCATTATAATAAAAACTCTCACGTAATATTACTTGGTTTATTTTCAGACGATTTCTAGCACAGAATTGAATTAAAATGTGAGCTACAATCCTTTATATAAACTAACCGTTATTACACTTAATGTGTAACAACTGCCCCTTCCTTTTCAACATATAATTGAAATTACTGTACAATTAATTATAAAATATAAATAAAAAAACATCATTAATATTGTAATGAATTTTGCACAACACCAAATGATTTGTTTTACACGAATAACAAATTTATTTTAATAACCAAACGCGGCTTTACAACATTCGTCAACAGATGGCGCTATCAACAGGATGTAAATATAAGCGCATGTTATTTATTACCGTAAACATAAAAATAAGTGTGAGAATAATGTTATTTAATACTAATCGATGTTACTTTGAAAGTTTCTGGAGTTATCTTAATAATTAAGCGATAAATTAAATACCCAATCTTTATAAAACAGTGAAGCAGTCGATACAGTGTCTAATATTCTAAAATAGTGAAGTTCTCAGTTCTGTGTTCACAAATAGTTATTTAAATATCAATCTTAAATATTATTAACATTTTCGTAACAATGTAATCATTATATATTAATTTGCGCCCATATATACAAAGGGCTGATCAAATAAAACCAACAATTTAAAATTCTCAACATATTCTATGCACTAACAATCGTACCAGTAATTACAAATGGTGAGATATTTTGAGCGGCGTCAACACCTATATTGATGACGTTGCCTCATCAGAACTACGACGCCTCTGTCAAGAGTGACACAACTATGAAGAATGGTCGCTGAGTTTTGAGGGTAGTCATGACCAAATCCAACGTTGATGAAATTGAAGGAAAGTTTATCTTGTTGTTTTGTAATACATTTGAAAAATCATACAACGCAAAAACATACGATTCGTCCAACAAGTGACCAACGACATATCAAACTAGATGAGCCTGCAGTTACACCCGCGTTATTTTGGGCTAAAGCTCCGCTCCAGTAGCACACAGAATGATGTTATACAAGGTTTCAGCTAAATGGGCTATTGAACTCAAAAAATGCTGATTTCAGCATGAGATGGTTGGCTTGAATGTATAAGTACTACCCTGTCACAGAAAATCTATGTAAAGTAACGGTACCTAAACTGTTGCGTTTCGTTCAAAGACTCAGAGTACCGGGAGGACATATCCGCTATTCCTTCTCCTATGAAGTCTACTTATTACATAAAATGAAGATGATGATTTCAAGCGACGAATTACTTTATTTTTCTTGGTACTTATTTAAGGCACTAATTACTACGCAATTCTCTGATGTAACCCAAAGATAAACTGTACGATTAGACCAACCCGACATACATTAATTTCAATTATTTATCAACCACACTGAGAAGGGTAAACCATTACAACTCCTGGTATTTAACCACATAATAGCCTCTTATAATGTTAATTAATGTAATAAGTGCTACCTACAATTATAGTAGAACTTTCTAGAAGCTAGACAACTCTATAGTTTAAGGAAGTAATTAAGTCTGTTATTATTTTGTTTTAAAAAACTTATTACGCGTTGTAATAACCATTTTAAAAGTTAATCTATATATCATACTATCGTAGGATATGTCATACTTACAAAGAATATGATACGCTCATCTAGTTCCCGTAGCCCTGCTATTACTTTTTATCTTTAAGTGAAAACCGCTTAAGTTTTGGAGACAATGCTCCAACGAGTCTACAGGAAACTTACAAACCGAAGATAGCTCTTTACTGGGCTGCGAAGAAGCGACAAAAAAAAAGTTAATGAAGGTACCTAAGCTTCTGTCTTCCAGAAAGAAGTACTTCATTGTGACAGTGAAAAATGAATTTAGAGGAGTAGTTTGAAATTAATTACTCATCTCGTAAAAAACAATACAAAATGCAATTACCTGTGCCTTGTATATCTTAAGCTATTCGCAACAAATGCTTCCAATCCAGTTGAAAAGAGCACGTCATTATTGACACACTGTTACGTTAGCAACAAACCATTCGCTATAATGTTGTGACCGTGCCTCACCCTCAATTGAGTTTTACGAGAGTAACGCGAACTAAAACTATTATTTCACCCTTTCTGCCACAAGTAATACGGAATATTGTTATTTGTTACAGATCCTTGGTAGCTATGAGCTTTACTTTTGTTTTGTCTTTTCCAGTTGATTGGGCTTTTCGTCCATAGTATATAAAGAAGAAGGAAAGTATTTTATTCTTATAACGCACGTACTAGGTACATGTGACAAAATTTGTGACAGAAAAAATAGGCCAAGTATATTACAAAAACTAGGTCACAACTCAGGTTTATTGTTGATTTGATGCGAATGCCTCATCCCAACCCTGATTAGTGACCATAAGTAACGTATATGAGGAACAAACATATACCTATCGCTGATGTGTATGTATAAAATTATTTCGTTACTGACTGTCTGACACACAGCTAAAACTTTTGTACGTAAGAACCAGAAATCTGGCATGTATGTACCTTGAGGGCCATAGAAACCACTAAGAACAGATTTCACAAAATTTCTACGAGTTCAGGCAGAAATGGGATTGACCACCTCAACTATTGTAATAGAAAAAGGTTGTCAAAACCGAACCTCCGGTGTGAGAGAATAAGGGATATATAGGAATGGTATGGTTTCTTGGAAGATACCTGACTTGCAGTATCCCGCTTTATGCGCCGACTATGCTTCGACACGTGTTTCACTTCTGCATGGCGACGACTGAAGCTACTATCAGTCGTTACCCATCGCTCCTGAGGATGCCTAGTGTAGATGACGGTGACGATGTGAAAGAAAAAAAAGAAATCGATACTTTCACTGAGTCGGCAGTAATATTAGACTTGTATTTTTAGCATTGGTTTTGCAACAGTAAATAAAATAACAAAAAGTTCTACCACTGTTATTGCCACCGGAAATATTTCAAGACCGTAAATTAAATATTAATTTTTGTTCATAATGTTCTTTCCGTACTGCCAGTGACGTCGATCGTAACAATATCCATTTACGGTAGGTCATGGTCAATACCGGTTACTTGATACTTGATACTTGATGGCACGGGCTGTTTCCGCAACTCCACGTCTTGGCGTGTATTTTGCGTGCAGGTGGGAATGGTGTCTTCATTCGAGCCACCCCAGCTCTTCGAGGAAGGCCAGCAGACTCTTGATGTGGCCCACTGCCTCCCTCAGGGTGCTGTATCTCGTCAGGTACTGCTGCCTGTACTGTGCGACCTCAGGGCAGTCGAGGAGCAGGTGGGCTGCCGTCTCGTCCGCTGCCATACAGGCCCTGCACAGCGGGCTGTCGGTGATACCTATAGTAAATAGGTGTTTATTAAAGAATCCGTGTCCTGTGTAGGCGGCCGTGACTGTCCGCAGTTGTTGTTTGGACAGCCGGAGGATTTGTTTGGCTATCTTACCGTCTACTGCGGGAAGAGCCTCCTTGGCCTGCCTACATGTTTCAATACCAATCCAGGACTGGTTGTGTTGGGTCCTGGTCCTATTCCTTACCAGGTTGCGATAGAAACCAGAAGGGAGGGGAATAATGGGCTCGGGTCCCACCACCTCTAAAGTGGCCCCTCTTCTGGCAAGTACGTCGGCTGCGTCATTCCCTCTTGAGCCACTGTGGCCCTTGATCCATTGCAGTGTTAATTTGTTTTGTTTACCTACCTCTGTTAGTTTCTGGTGGCATTCAAGCGTGAGTGCCGAGGTGATAGTATGGCTTTTGAGGGCTGAGAGGACAGCCTTACTATCTGAGAGGATCCTAATGGATCGTTCCCTTACCTCACGTGCCATGATTGCTGTGGCAGCTAGGATTATGCCAAAACATTCGGCCTGGTAGACCGTGTTGTAGGCTCCCAGCGGTGCTGCGATGTTGATGTTAAGGTCCTCGGAGAATACTCCTGAACCCGTACCTGTATCCGTCTTAGACCCATCTGTGAAGATCGTGAGCTCGTTGTGGCCAACCGCTCCCTCGTGTAGATCCTCGTACAGTTGGATTTTGTATTTCTTATCGAAAACAAATTGTTTCGGTATTCGGTCGCCAATGGCTTGTGTGAGAGGAACTTCTTTAAAGAGTGTGTTTAAGTTGCTAGTGTGCAGTGTGTTAGTGTCTTTCCAGAGCTTCAGTGCTCTTAGCCGGATCGCCGACATCGTTGCTTCCTGTTGTATGAACAGGTGCAATGGAGGCAAGTCCAGCAACACTTCGAGTGCCGCTGTAGGTGTAGTTTTCATGCAGCCCGTGGCCGCTAGGCATGCAAGTCTTTGAAGCTTTTGAAGCTTGTTGGCGGCCGTTGTTAAGTTGGTCCGAGGCCACCACACTACTGCGCCGTAGCTTATCATCGGCCGTATTATTGTCTTATAGAGCCATAAGACAATTTTGGGGGATAGGCCCCATCGTTTACCTATCATCTTCTTGCACTGCCAGAAGACGATGCTGGCTTTATTGAGCTTATTTTCCATGTGGCTGTTCCATGTCAATTTGCTGTCAAGAGTGACTCCCAGGTACTTTACCTCGGTGGACAGCTTGAGCTCTGTGTTGAATAGCCTGGGCAGTCGGTAAGTACCCAGCGCGCGTTTGTGTGTGAACATAACTAGTTCGGTCTTGTTCGGGTTTACTGATAATTCGTACTCATTACACCACCACTCTACTATGCGTAGAGCCTGTTGAGTAAGGTCGTACACTGTACTAGTTACCTTACCTGAGGTGAGAATGGTCAGATCATCTGCATATCCTATTGTGTAAAAATATCTCGCGTTGAGTTTGTCTATGAGTTCATTGATGACTAAGTTCCACAATAGCGGGGAGAGTACACCGCCCTGCGGGCAACCTTTAGTTATCAAGGCTGTCTGGGAGTCGCCGTGCAGGCGCACTACTCTTTTGCTGAGCATGTTTTGGATCCACTGTATGAGCATCTGATCCACACCATGTCTGGCTAGGGCGTTGCTTATACTGGAGAAGTTTGTCTTGTCAAAGGCTCCTTCTATGTCAATGAAGGTGCCCAGACAGATGCTTTTTTGTTGTATAGCAGCTTCTATCTGGTTCACGACCTGATGTAAGGCCGATTCCGTCGATTTCCCTGAGCTGTATGCATGTTGATTGGCATGTAGGGGTAGGTGTTTAAGTGCCCCACTTCTTAATTCCCTCTCGCATAGCCTTTCCAGGGCTTTAAGCATGAAGGAGGTCAGGCTTATTGGTCTGAAGGACTTTGCATTTGTGTAGTCTGTTTTGCCTGGTTTTGGTATGAAAATTAGTTTGACTTCCCTCCAATTCTTCGGTACATATCTAAGGGCCAGGCTAGCCCTCATGATTGCCAGAAGTCTTTTGCGGACCGGTTCACCCCCCCATTGTAATAACCCAGGGAAGATGCCGTCCAGTCCGGCTGCTTTGAAGGGATGGAAGCTATCGATGGCCCATCGGAGTTTTTCTTCTGTGACCACGGTGTTTGCGTGTCTCCACTCGTGTTCGGTCGCCACTGTTGGTGTATCGTGCCACGTTAGTACCGGGGTGAGGACGCAGCCTGGGAAGTGTGTTTCTAGTAGGACGCGTCTTGTCTCCTCCTCCGATGTGGTGTATGTGTTATCCGGTTTACGGAGAGTACCTGGTGCAACCAACGGTTGCTGAGCCAGTAGTTTCCTTACCCGGTTTGCTTGTTGGCAAGATTCAATGCTCCCACAGAATTTCCGCCATCCCATGGTGCGTCTGAATCTGAGGCATTTCTTGTAGCTTGATTTGGCCGCTTTATAAGCGTCCCAATCTGCGTCCGCGCTTGTGTTCATTGCCCTGTTAAGGGCCCTTCTTACCTTCTTGCGCTTGCGTTCAAGCTCAGCGCCCCACCAGGGTTGTTTACCTGGGGTTGAGGGTAGAGTGGTTTCTGGGCATGCTGCGTGGTAGCTGTCTAGCATCGACTGCGTCAGTGTACATACCTGCTCGTCGATCTGTTCATTGTCACCCAGTACCGTCGGCATAGCAGTAAGGGTAAGTTTCTCTTTAAGTAATTGGACATACTTTGCTTTGTCAGTGTTGTGTGGTTTCCTGCGTGGCTGTGTAGGTTGTATAACGACTTCCATAGAGAAGCTGATCCATCTGTGGTCTGAGCACGATGCCTCTTTCGAGACGTGCCATCCCTTGATGCGTTCAGCCGCTCCTTCTGTTGCGAGAGTTAAGTCGATAATTGTCTGACTACGTCTTGTGACGAAGGTGGGCTCCGTACCTGTGTTTAATAGGGTAAGATTAGTGGTGAATAGGTATTCAACCAGTGATTTACCTCTGTTGTTATTGCAGTTCATGCCCCACATTTGGTGGTGGGCATTGGAGTCCGTTCCTATTACGACCTCCGTTTTGGTTCTCTCGCACTGGTTAACCAGACGCGTGAGGTCGAACGGTGGCGGGTCTTCGGCCTCGGGCATGTAGACCGATGCGAAAACAACCGCTATACTCCTTGGCTGCTGTGTTATTTCAATTTGTATCGCTGTGATGTCTCTGGAACAGAACTCCGTTAGAACTTGGGCTCTGATGTTTTTAGTTGTCAGTATGCAGGTTCTTGGATGTGTGTGGTCAGTTGAAGAATAAATCTTACCTCCCAGGCTGGAGAGGCCTCTGATGAGGCCACCCCTTATCCAAGGTTCCTGGATGAGCACGATGGCTGATTGTTGGACCTCCATCCATTTGCGCAGTTGCGCAGTGGCCGTTTGGCTGTGATGGAGGTTGATTTGGAGGCAACTGACGTCACTAGGCAGAGGGTTCATCTTTGGATGATGTCCCCACCTCCCCGACCGTCAGCTGCGTTAGGCCGGCCAGGATGTCGCCAGCCTCCACCCCGTCGTCCCGCCGCACCGGGCTCAGGAGCAGGCTCTCATCTTCCGAGTTACCCTCGGCTGACGGGCCAGCCCCCGAGCCAGACGCGGCCGGCTCTGACGGGCCGGGTTCTGCGTCGCACCCTGGCTTGGTGTTTGAGTCCTGCTTGACTCGTGTGGAGTTGTCGTCCGGAGGATGGTCGACAAACTTACCTGAGGGGTCCCGGAACCTGACGTAGACGGCACCTACCCCCAACGCGAGGCGGCGCTCGTTCTTCATCAGGATCGGGACCTGTTCTACTGGGACGCCCACTACTAGGAACCACCCACCCGACTGCCTTTCAGAGTGCAGCATCGACCATTTGTCAACCTCCAACCAGGGGTTCTGAAACTCCAGAGCGCGACCCACGTCGCGCACGTCGTCCAAGACCCCCTGTTCGTCGGGTACGACAATGCCGCACCGCACTCCCTTCGGGGTCTCTTCCTGGCCCCTGACCTCCAGTTCGAAGCCCGGTGGTGGGACCAGGAGAGAGACTGCCTCCGTCAGCCAGGTACGCGTTGCCTCGTCGGCGCACCAAAGTTTGAGGACCCCGTCCGCGTGCACGGGTTTCCCGGTGAACGCTGGAGCGGGGCGTTTAGGGGTTTTGGTCGACCAGGCATCACTCAGGATCTTCTTTTGGAGCTCCCGGAGTACCTGGTCCACCAACTCCTTCGGCAAGTTCCCTGTGCGTTTGCATGTTACTGCAACACCCAGGGACGCCTTGGAGGCCTGTGCGTAGGACTTACCTTGTATCCTGGAGGAGTCGAGGCGGGGCTTCTTGTGCTCCCCTCGAGGCGAGCTGGTCTCGTTGAGAGCACGTTTGGCCTCACCTCTATCCTTGTTTTCGGCAGTTTTACCTGCCGCGTTTCCCGGTGGTGCTGGGGCTGGATGCCGTCCAGGGTGGCCAGCCCGCCGCTTGGCGGCAGGCGGCTTCCCCGTACTGCCTCCGGCCTTCGTGCACCCCTCGCTACTGAGCGTGGGCTGCGCGCTGGTCACATTGCTGGGACCTGCGACGGCAACCTGCTCAGCTGTTTTAGTGGAGGCAGCACCGGCAGTAGCAGCGGCTTGTTCAGCCTTCCGCCTAATTGCCATGCGCTGTCTCTTGCTTTTGTTGTTCCTCTTTTTCTTCGTGGAACTGGTAGCAGCGGGGCCACTCGGTTGTGTGGTGGGCGTGCGTTGGACAGGACCGGTGGTCTTGCCCTTACCCTTACCCTTACGGTGACTCACCACTTGCCAGCCCGCGAAGGAGGAGTCATCTTCCCGCTTGATCTCAAACGGGCTGACGATTGTAAGGACGGGACCAGTACTAGCGTTAGCCAGCGCTGAAGTCACGTCCTTGGGGGATGGTTTGACACCTGCAGCCGGGGCCACGGCGTCGACCATCTGTATGGTTTTGGTTGTGGCGGCGGGAACAGCTTTCGCCGTCCCCGTCGCGGTTGGGGTAGTAAAAAGGATTTCGGTATCCATGCGTTTACTTAAAGACTTCATCCCTCTGGCTTCCCACCCTCCATGGAGCCCGCAACAGGGAACGTCAATACCGGTTTTAAAATAATGGTATAATCTCGTTCTGCGCGTTAAAAATTACAAAAACATGGTAATAAGAGGCAGTTTGAAAAAACAAAATGTATTACGTTAGTTGCAGCCTGCTGTAGCCTAGTGGAGATACCAACTGACTACCATGCAGAGGGTATCGAGTTCAAATCCACTGACTTTTCGGAGTTATGTAATAATTTAAACGTATTGAATTCTTAATTATCGCTTGCCTCGTGCCTCTTATAGTACGTTAAGCCGTCGGTCTTGGCTATCATAAAGATCTTGGCAGTCGTTATAGAGAGTAAGGGCCTCTGAATAAACTGACACTAGTCTAAACCATGGAATAACGCTATCCCTTAGGTTGCGGAGGTCAGACAGGCATTCGCTCTGTAGAAGAACTAATATTGAGTCAAATCCGGTTCAACTAGTAAGTAGACCCCGGGTTGCAACTGGGATAACGCTAGGAGGATGATGTTGTAGTTCCAGACTTACTGGCGTCAGTACGATGAAATGTAACAGTGTCACCAGTGTTGCTTTAAAAATAACAGTATCACCTTTGTTGCTTGACTAAGAACGAAATAGCATACCTATCAAGTAGCTATTCCACTAAGCAAAAATCATTCTATCAGTCTGTATTCGATCGGTGTTTGGTACAATAATTGGCTACTCCAAGTTTTAAAACAATCTGAACTTGAGGCAAACTAATCAGCCCAAGAGTAGTGCAACGACAAGCTCTTCGGTACATAGTATGTGTTTAAAAATATTATATACCTCTACTGTTGTATATCGTTCGGCAATCGAGATGCTGGATGCTTTTGATGACCTGGTGGCATAGCGGGTGTGAAAACGACTGCCACGCCGGAGATTGTGGATTCGATTCCCGTTTAAGTCAAACATTAGTGTGCGTGAACATAGACGTTTGCTTGATCTGGGTGTTACTATGTTTTATACAATAAAGGTATTTACAAATAGAAAGAATATTTATTATTATGTATGTTTATCCATTTTCTAGTACTCATAGTAAAAGCTCTGTTTAGTTTGGGAATATATGGTACTAGAGGTCGCCAGCAGCTACGCCTACATTTTTTTTAGATTTACCCGTATTGGCTAATCCCGTGGGAATTTCGGGTAATCCCTTCTTAGTGCACCCCTACGGTCCCCAAGGAACATACATGCCAAATTTCAGCTTCCTGCGCCCAATAGTTTCGGCTGTAGCGTGTCTGTCAGTCAGTCAGTAACACAAGGATTTTATATATTAAGATTGTGTGTATGTGGTAGATAGTGAATAGATAGATAGACAGATAATTCTTTATTGTACACCACAAGTCAAATTACAGAGTTAAAAGAGAACAAGAAGAAGTTTACAAATACAATGCACAATGGGCGGCCTTATCGCTAAAAGCGATTTCTTCCGGGAAAATAAATAAATTTCTTCTTGAATATATTATTATCACTCTGCTTTATCTCTCTCTTTCTCCCTTGGATCCTGTTTTCCTCTATAGTTTGATTTGAAATACACCACTTAAAAACTTAAAATCTAAAGGCATCACATCTATTTGTACATAGCTTAGCATGAAACGGAATCGAATTAATAAGACAATAATGTAATTCTAAATATTTCGTCACAGCCCAACGGCCTTATTAGAAACTGGATTCCTGTAACTTCGATATTGCAATGCTGTAGGCGTATTAACTAGCAAAGCAGCGATAAATTATAAATAATGCTTTGCGCTACTGTATAAGCTCAATACATACATACATACATACATACATAGACTCACGCCTGTTTCCCGGAGGGGTAGGCAGAGACTACGGAACGCCATTTGCAACGATCCTGACATACCTCACTTGCTTCACTCACTCCCATCAAGTTTCTCATGCATGCTCTTCTGTTAAGGGTACTTCTGACTTGTCCTTTTTACAGGATGTCTCCAATCTGGTCAGAGAACGTCCGCCTAGGTCTTCCCCTTTGTCCTGTTCCATTCACACTTGCCTTATATATCTTCTTTGTCAGTCTATCGTCATCCATCCTCTCCATGTGCCCAAACCATCTTAACATGCCTTTCTCGATGCTTGTCACTACATCTTCTTTTACCCCACACCACTCTCGTATCACACAATTCTTTACTCTGTCGGTCAAAGACACACCACTCATACTTCTCAGTGCTCTTATTTCTACAGCATTTATTTTACTTTCAAATCTCTTCTGCCATACCCAACTTTCACTACCATACATAAGGTTAGGCACTAACACGCCTCTATGTACAGCCAAACGTGCCTTTTTGGACACGTTTTGACTATTCATAAACGCTTTCAGAGCTCCATTCACACTATTACCTGCATTAACTCTCCTTTCAATATCTTCTTCATTCTTACCATTTCTTGTAAACAACGTACCTAAGTAAACAAACTCATTCACTTGTTCCACTCGCTGTCCATCGATCAAAACATTACAAGCCGTAACGCATTCCTCCTTTTCAAAAACCATAACTTTCATTTTACTTACATTCACTTTCATTCCTTTTCTCTCTAACGCACCATGCATGATTGCTACCATCTCCTGCAACTGCTACGCAGAGGGTCTCGGGTGCGAATCCACAGCACGCACCAATGACTTTTCGAAGTTAAGTGCGTATTAAATTGTTAATTATCGCTTGCTTGTTGGTGAAGGAAAATATCGTGAGGAAACCTGCATGTCTGAGAGTTCTCCATAATGTTCTCGGAAGACATGTGAAGTCTGCCAACCCGCACTTGGCCAGCGTGGTGGCCTATGGCCTTACCCTTCTCATAGTGAGAAGAGGCCCGTGCCCAGCAGAGGGACGGTATAAAGGGCTGATGATGAAAAGGACTATATAAGCTCAGAAAGAATGAAACAGACAAAATTTTATTATTTTGTACATATGATTTATCGATACACCAGTGGCTGGCACCAGTGGGTGGACACGAAATACCGAAAATCAGGCTCAGTGGCGTGCCATTAGAGAGGCTTATATCGAGCAGTGCACTATCATTAGGCAGGCTAATGATAATAATGACGATTTATCAATTTAAGATGGTAATAATAAAATTAAAGTAATAGCGTAACTTGGCTTACCGACAGCAACAGCATCGGCAAAGTAAAGCAACATTTGTAGAGTTCGCCCTTTGGGATGGGTGACCTCTGCCGAAGCACGGCTTTGACGTGGCATTTACTTCAGTGCGAAACATAGCTTCAGAGGGCTTGTGTCTAGAGTTTGAGCTGAGATCGGGTAAGGTTTACAGAGATCAGTGGAAGCGATTAATTCATCCAGTCTCAGCCCAAGGCAAAGGTCCAACATACACTGCGGTAGCACAGGGAATGAATATAAATTCTACTATTAATAAAATGTCTTACCAAATATCTCCTGGTGATGTTCTTGAGTGGAGTCCTGGAGGCAAGCTAGACACACACGAGACTAAATTGGCCAATATTAGCAAGTGAATTATCTTTACTTTACCAGACTCCAACGCAGCGTTTTCAATCAGCAAATTCGTCCGGCACCAACCACGTGCATCGGATTCACTCAAGTTTTACAATGTTCGTTAAAATACTATTTTTATCACAATTAACCGGTGCCAGTTATTGATCAAGGAAGTGGCAATCAAAACGGGTTCCAAATACAAGATCAAAACGCTCACAAAACGAAATCTATCCAGAGCTTTTTTTCACCGACCGCGGGAAACGACCAAGAGCCCAAGTGAAGCATGACAGTTCAGTGTGACCATTGTCAGAAATTTTCAATAGACTAAACAAAATGTTACTTAATCGATATGATCGATTTGACTTATAATAAAAACTAATTCTATTTCAAACATCCACCCGCCCCGGACCGGCCTAACGGTCCGCTAATCGGTTGGTAGACGTGACAATGTTGCAACCGCTCTCCTCAGAATCGAACCGTCCACCAAGACCTCAGCAAATCGGGGAACTCCATCAGCCCCAGTTACCAAACGAAGGATGCGCCCCCTGCGCCATCTGAGTGGCGGAAGGTTAGCCTCCTTGATCAAAACGAGGTCACCAATCTTGGGTGGATCGGTCTTGTCGGTCCACTTAACGCGTTGCTGGAGTATGTGCAAATATTCCAAATTCCAGCGTTTCCAAAAGCTCTGAGTAATCTGGCGTACCAATTCAAAACGCGAGAGACGACCAGGTCTCGTATCAATGTAGGGGTACTCAGGCAAGGCGACAAGTGGGCGACCAATCAAAAAATGGCCCGGCGTAAGGGCCTCCAAATCATTCGGATCTGAGGAGATCGGGCACAATGGCCGAGAGTTCAAAACGGCCTCAATCTTACAAAACACAGTTGCGAGTTCCTCAAATGTAAGGACAGATTCACCGATTGTCCTGCGCAAGTGTGTTTTGGCCGATTTTACGGCGGCCTCAAATATACCACCCCAGTGCGGACAATTTGGTGGGGAAAACAACCAATTTATCCCACGTCGGGCAAGCCTATCACCTATATCAGCTTTGTTGGTTTCAAGGAAATTAACAACATCATTCAAATAATTATAGGTGCCCTTGAAGTTAGTGCCGCAGTCAGAACGGATCAAGGAAGGCAGCCCTCTGCGGGATACAAATCTGTCAAATGTGGCTACAAACGCCTCGGTCGTAAGCGAGGAGACCAGTTCTAAATGTACGGCCTCTGTGGAGAGGCAAACGAAGACACACAAGTAAGCCTTAACAGTCTTGCTGTTTCGAAGTGTCGACGTTTTCACCAAAAAGGGACCTGCGAAGTCCGTGCCAACACCGTCAAACGTCCTGCTCTCAGTTACGCGATCTGCCGGTAAGTCCCCCATCAACGGCTGCATGGTAGAAGCCTTGAGCTTATAGCAAGGAATGCAGCGAAAGACCACATTCCGAATAATTCTTCGGGCAGACAAGATCCAAAATTCGCGTTGCAAAATGGCCAAGAGCGCATTACAACCAGCATGCAAATTTTTAAGGTGACGGTCAGTTACCAACAAGCGTACCAAATGACCGTCCTTAGGCAACAAAAGGGGGTGACGTGCTCCGTAAGGGAGGTTGGCGTTCTTGAGACGCCCTCCAACACGCAAGAGACCCGTATCGTCCAAAAAGGGGTTCAATTTGGATACAGCTCCCGATAATTTCGATCTACCTGACTTAAGGATAGCAATCTCCTTCTCAAAATGCGCCAACTGCACAGAACGAACCCAAAAGGTGAGGGACTCCTGTCGTTCCTGTGGTGAAAGAAACGGTGTCAGACGTTTTTGTTGTGGGTGCCTAAAATTAAAAACAAAACGCTTTATCAAAGCAGTAACACCTAACAACCTGTCGAGGGAGCTGTAACGATTCAACAAAAAATCGGGGTCAAAGGCGCATTCCACCTTCTCAAGAGCGAGTGTTCGTAGACCCGGCAAATTAGAAGTATTCAAAACTGGCGTTTGAGGCCAATCAATTTCTGGTCGACTCAACCATTCCGGACCCCACCACAGCGAATGACCTATCAAACTAGGCGTCAAGCATCCGCGCGAGGCACAATCAGCGGGGTTGAGCTCACCTGGCACGTGTCTCCAAACAAGTTTGACTTCGGATTTCTGGATTTGGGAAACGCGATTAGCGACAAATACCTCCAAGGTGTGGACAGAAGCCAACCAACAAAGAACAATTTGGCTGTCTGTCCAGGCGTAAGTCCCATTAATACAAATGCTTTTACCCAAAGTGTTAGACACGTGGTTCAACAAACGTACAAGTAGGGCTGCTCCCGAGAGCTCCAATTTTGGGATGGTCAGAGATGTCCGAAGGGGTGCGACCTTGCTCTTCGCGATGATCAGGGAAACTCTCACCTGACCTGAGGCACTGACTGTGCGCAAGTACACCACAGCCGCGTGACCACGTTCCGAGGCATCACAAAATCCGTGAAGGGTGGCCTTGTACTTCCCGGGAGGAAGGATGAGATGAGGCAAGGAGATCTCGTTGACGGCAGGAAGTGAGGATACAAAAGAGGTCCATTCCTCAACAAGAGTGCCGTGTAGAGGTTCGTCCCAGGTCAATCCTGCTGTCCAAAGCTTCTGCAAGAAGCATTTTGCCCAAAATATAATTGGACAGATCCAACCGTTCGGATCAAAGGTTCTGGCGACAGTAGACAATACGAGACGTTTAGTCCAAGAACACGGCAATTTCAAGTCTACGTTATATGTAAAGATGTCTTGGACTGGTCTGTACTGAACGCCGAGAACAGCCATCATGGCGGGGTTGTCAACAATCTCAAACAAATGTGGATCTTGCTGATGATCCTCTGGCAAGTCTTCCAAAAGCGCTGGTGAGTTGGAAATCCATTTGCGCAACTCATAACCAGCGGAGGCCAAAATACCTATCAATTCGTCCCGCAGGAGGATCGCCTCGTCCGCTGTGGAGGCACCCGAGCAAATGTCATCGACGTAAATATCGTCCTTCAAGATGGCAGAGGCTCGTGGGAAACGTAGGCCTTCGCGGTCTGCGAGCTCCCAAAGAGAACGTATTGCCAAGTAGGGGCTTGACCTTAACCCGTACGTATTAGTATTGAGCTCGTAGACGACCATGGGATCACGAGGAGACTCTCTCCAAAGGATCAGCTGGAAGCGACGGTCATCAGGGTGGATAATAGTCTGCCTGAACATCATTTTTATGTCGGCTACAAAGACAACCTGATGTCGTCGGAAGCTGGTGATGACGTCACAAAGGTCCTTGACCAACTTGGGACCAAAATGCAAGCACTGGTTCAAGGATACGCCTGTTGAAGTCTGCGCAGAACCATCAAATACTGTGCTCAGCTTCCCAGTCAATGGCTTCAATACCGCATGATGCGGTAGAAAGTAGTGCTCCACCGAACGCCAATCCAAATTTGACACAGACATGTGTCCCAACTGTTCATATTCCCTCATGAACTCAATGTACTTCTGTCTGAGCTCCGGATCACGACCCATGTGGCGCTCCATGGCCAACAACCTCTTTTCGGCTAAAGGTCGTGACTCACCAAGCGGAGGCCGAACAGACAGGAAGGGTAGCCTCGTAATGAGCCGACCAGAACGGAGTCGACCAGTGTTGTTCTGGAAGAACAGCTCGCACTCCTCATGTTCTGGATTCAAACGGGCAGCTTGAGGGGGCTCCTCTACCTCCCAAAACCTCTGAACCGCATCAGAGAGAGCGGAGCCTACAGCCAACAAATTATCAAGTTCGGGTGGAGGGGGGTCCCTAGGTACAGGTCCCATCAAAGCAAATCCAAATATGGTCGGGATGGCAGTCAAACCATTTGGCACCAAGACCCGTTTTCCACCAATCAAAATTCCACCGAGGACATCAGAGCCAATCAACAAATCGATTTGTCCCGGTGTGTCAAATTTGGGGTCCGCCAGTTCCAATCCCGATGTCAAATTCACCACAGCAGCAGGTAGCTGCTTCTGTGGATGCATACCCAAAATATTCTTCAACACAATAGCCGAGGTTTTAATCCTCGGGTGTGAAGATCCAACAGGGCCAAACCAAACCTTAACTTGCCCTTCAACATTAGAGGCCACGTCCACTATGCCCCGTATACAATTTGGAAAAGAGCCCATATTTAATTTAACCTGCCCTACTAAACAAGTGGAAACAATGCAACCCTGTGAACCTGTGTCCAATATAGCACGGACAACAACAGAGGTCCCCATGGGTCCCCAGACCCTAACAGCAACCGTTGGTAGGATAACGGTCTCAATGGGGGAGGTTGGCGTTATAGGGCAGGGGTCAATGACCTATTGTTGCCTGGGCGGCGACCGTTGGCCAGGACCAGGCAAGTCAAAACGAGGGTGCGGCTTGAAGTCCTCAAAAGCGCGATGACTCGATCCGCGCGCCATCTGTGGGGGGTCATAGTGACGCACCCGCCCAAAACGAGGTGGGCGCGAGTCAAGGCGGGGACGCTCCGCCAAAGGAGGGGAATACCTGGGGCAGCATTCATGGTGCTGGTGACGTTGCGCGGTCGCACATTCAGGTGCGCGAGAGAGAGGAGGCGTGCGCACGCTACGGTTCTCCAAGCGGGGTGAGCGGCGATCAATTAAGCGAGGCGACTTTCGGCTGCGTGCCGGTGAGCCTCGCCTGCCACCTTCAAAACACCCGCCCGTGCGCGGCGTCGGCTGGTTGGACAAGCGGCCAACGTCTCTGGCATTCATGCAGAGAATGTCCAAATGCTGTCCTCCACAGTGAGGACAGGGGCGAGAGTTTGGGCAGTCTCGCTGGTAGTGGGACCCCAAACAAAGAGAAGCAAAGGCGGCGGGCATTCGCGATGCGCCTACGAGAGGCGACATGTAGGTCCAAAAATGCCCTACAACTGGCCGTTCTGTGCCCCGTGACCTTGCAGTAGGAGCACTCCGCTGGGCTCTGCGTGACTGCAAAGCGAGGAGGGCGCCGGTCAACATTGGCTCGGGTGTGAACGCGAGCCTGCTCCTTGACCTTGGGCGGCTGCGTCTTAGCCGGCGTGTCACCACCGGAGTTGTCCAGGACCCGGTACTCATCCTCCAGGAACCTCTCCAGGTCAGCAAAGGGGGGCAGATGGGTCGCGCTATCCCCACCAAAGCGCTGTTCAAAACGCGACCTCAGGTCAGCAGGCAGCTTCTTCAGCACAATGTGCACCAATAGACAGGACCATTGGTCCACGGGCAGGTCAAGGCACTTAAGTGCGTTGATGGCCACCAAAAGCGGGTTCAAAGTTGGGTGCGCAACCCAGAGACCCGGGTGAGCGTCGGCAAACCCAAAATCTGCTCGATGTGCGTGTCGGCGAGGCCACGCTTATTATGGTACCTACGGGTGATTAGGTCCCGAGCCATCTGGTACGCCTCGTCAGACACGGGCAGATGCTGGATGAGGCCCTTAGCCTCCCCATCCAGAACCGACATTAAATATGCCAATTTTTGTGCCGGCCGAAGGTCAGCCCTATCATTGACTAGGCTGTCGAACAAATTAATGAAGCCCAGGTAGCTTCCTAGGCAGCCATCAAAATGGGGGAGGTCCAAAGTAGGAAGCCTACTCACCAGCCCCGGTGCTGACCTAGGAAGCTCCTGCCTCAGGCCGGGTTGCCCTTCCCTATCGGCAACTAGTTGTCTCGCAGTATTGGAGACAGCATCATACAGGTCTAAGACCTGGGCATAGTCTTCGCTGACTTTACTTCGCTGGTCAGCAGTGAAATCATTGATTGACACTTCAAGACAGCAAGTGCTGAAAGTGCGGAATTGCTGTTCCACACTTGCCAGGCGATCTTCAATCCGCTCGTACCTATGTAGTAAGGCCTGCTGGCGATCAGGCCGGTTCACTAAGGCACTGGCCGAGGCAAACCAGCGCAAATCTGATGCAATGGCACCAGCAGCCGCACGCAAGTCCTTGATAGCTGACATAATCAAAATTTCAAAAGAGCCCGGACAAGCGTTAAACAATATTAACAATCAAAACTTAATTTTTCTCAATTCTTTGAAACCAACAAAGTATTAGCCTGTTTACTGCAAGTGCAGGCAAGTGACAGGTATCTACTGTCCAACAAAATTAATAGTTTCAATATATATTGACACAAAACAAAGTCAAAGTTATCAAAGTTATAACTTATAACAAATTAAAAGTTGAAACTTCAAATTAATTAATTAATTATTTGCAACAGACAGACTGGCTGTGTTATTTGACATATACAATAGTAAGTAAGCACAGAATATGTGTTACCTAGCAATATTATCTTTATATTATAACAAGGTTTAACAATGTAAGGTTCAAACTTAATATATCAATATATGCAATAAACTAAATCAATTGATACATATAACTGATATGTATCCAATCAAAGTGACTTATTAATGCAACAACAAATTTAAGTAAGATTTTTCAACAATACAAATCAACAATTACTGATTGAGGTTATGTGTGACAATGTGTTTCAAATTATCTAGGTCAACTTATACAATTAAATATTATGTATTTTATACAATAACAGACCTGACAAACACTACAATACTGTCTACAAGGTGAGATATATAGCTCATACAACATCAATCTGAGTTCAGATGCTATCAACGGCTAAGATACAAGTTTACAATATAGGCACAGTTAACCACGCTCTTGCTATCAAAAATTATGTCTAGAGTTTGAGCTGAGATCGGGTAAGGTTTACAGAGATCAGTGGAAGCGATTAATTCATCCAGTCTCAGCCCAAGGCAAAGGTCCAACATACACTGCGGTAGCACAGCGAATGAATATAAATTCTACTATTAATAAAATGTCTTACCAAATATCTCCTGGTGATGTTCTTGAGTGGAGTCCTGGAGGCAAGCTAGACACACACGAGACTAAATTGGCCAATATTAGCAAGTGAATTATCTTTACTTTACCAGACTCCAACGCAGCGTTTTCAATCAGCAAATTCGTCCGGCACCAACCACGTGCATCGGATTCACTCAAGTTTTACAATGTTCGTTAAAATACTATTGTTATCACAATTAACCGGTGCCAGTTATTGATCAAGGAAGTGGCAATCAAAACGGGTTCCAAATACAAGATCAAAACGCTCACAAAACGAAATCTATCCAGAGCTTTTTTTCACCGACCGCGGGAAACGACCAAGAGCCCAAGTGAAGCATGACAGTTCAGTGTGACCATTGTCAGAAATTTTCAATAGACTAAACAAAATGTTACTTAATCGATATGATCGATTTGACTTATAATAAAAACTAATTCTATTTCAAACAGCTTGGATAAGAACAAATCTGAAGTACTCAGTGGGTTTATTCGGGTTTAAATGTTATGTACTTTGTACTGTAGCTAGTGGAGTTACTGGGTATTAGAAGACTTAACTCCTTACGTCTCAAGATAGGCTGCGGCTTAGGTGTGTCTCTGACATGGCCAAAGTCTACGGACGGTATTTCGTCTGACACAATAGGTTAAGTCATAAAAAAATATGTTGTATACCTTGTATTCTAAATCCGTTACTACGTGGCGAAATATAGAACCTAGGGAATAAATAAATAATACATTGTTATAATGAATTAGCATTATAATTTAACATTGAATCTTAATCTTATTCCGTGTGGTTGATGGCATAGAATACAAGTGTCACCACCCCCTATCTTCCCGTGGGTGTCGTAAGAGGCGACTAAGGGATAACACGATGCAAATACCATCTTTGCGTAGAGACGGAAAACTCGACATCAAACCCTATACGACTGCCTCGTTGGTCTCACGGCATAAATGTGCGCGTGGAATCGGGAGGTCCCGGGTTCGATTCCTGGGTCGGGCAGTGTTATTGGGTTTTTCTGTCACGAAATTCTCAGTAGCAGCACGGAGTCTGGAAATGTGCCCGGTACGGCAATAAGCTCGCCCCTTATTACGTGGGACTAAAGTGTATCTGGCGAAAAGTGGGTGTAGAAATACACCTCTGCCTACCTCTTCGGGGATAAAAGGCGTGACGATATGTATGTATGTATGTATTGAATCTTAACCAGGGCATATAAAAATGGCTACGCATATTTTACTAACACAGATAATTAAAAATACCATTCAAAATAGTTTCTGATAATCTGACGTCAGTTCTACAGAATCAATATCAATAGCAATTATAATACTTCAATTAATCAAACAGATTTTATTCAAGAATGTATATTATTATCATTTGTATTAATGGTGATGTAGAGCAGTGTTTTTCAAAGTGAGCTTCGCTACCCCTCTTGTGTCGCGAAGAACTTCGTTAGTACTAATTTTCCTAGCATGTTTAGTAACTAATTAAAATGATTTAATTATATGTTTTGCACACGATTGTTATAATAAAATGTAGTAAATAAATATTGTAATTACAAGAAAACATCTGTCGTACGCACTTACTACATTCTGGCAAATAAATGAATTGGATTGAACCCTCAAAAATCGGTTATCCCTTATGGGTCACGGCAGATAGTCATAAAAAATTAAGACATTGTTTTGTTCAAAGTTTTATAATAAGATGTACGGTACGCCTCTGCTATCGCGATGTATAATGGGGAGGGGGGTCACTATATATATCACACCCCAGGGGGCCACGGACAAAAGATTGGAAAACACAGGCACACCACAACGAACAGATTGCAACATAGGGCTATGACAACAGCAATCAGAATAATTAAATGGTAAATGGTATCCTGTCAATATTTTATTTGCATTGATTGATAATTATCTCGTTATGTAAGTGTTGACCCAATTGATTTAATAACAATACAATTCATAACATTCTATTAAATGATTAATGTTATTTAATTATAATATCAGATCAAGTATGCGAGGTAGAGGTTAAAAAGACGACCTATTTTTATTACTTCAATGTTATAGTGGCTTGCATTATAAAAATGCGAGTAATAGCAATTTTCCACTACAATTTTTTTAGATGGAGGCAGACGGATCGGCTGATGGTTATCTTTTATTACATTACGCTTCCTATGGACAAAACCAGAGGAGTCACGATCGAGATTCTGATGTGGATGAAAGAGGAAGAGGAACATGATGAGGGAGAAGGAAAAATAGAGCAGGCTGCCGGCCCTCTCACTTACCGAATGAAACACTTCAAGTACAGATACTGTTGCTTTACGTCGATATTCTGTGTGAGTATAGGCAGTACTTTCCAGGACGAGCCGGATCATTTATGCTGAAATCGGCAAGGCCCTTCTACCTGCTAAAACTATTAAATTCTTGCAAAACGCATTTAACATTACTAAATTACATAGTATATTAACTATCGTAGAAAAAAATTACAAACGTATACTTAAATCTGAACTAAATGTATACTAAAACGTAGGTAGTGCCATTGCGAAGTGCAAGGCTACTACCTACGTTTTCTCGAAGCGCTTCGTGGTTGTTTTGAATACTTAAAACTTGAGTTTAGCTTATGCCAGATCAACAAAATTCGCGGGATATGTTGTCAATAGCAGACTTATTAAACATATAAAGTTTTAATTACAGAGCCCCTATACTTTAGGTTTTATTGATATCCAGAAACCTGAAATTTTGTATGTAAACCAGTACACAAACCAATTATAAAACTTGTAACTTTTATACCCCAACCCCTTAAACTAGGGGATGGGAGTTTGTATGAGACCTGCACTTTTGATGCCTGATCTGATTTGAAAATTGATGCCCCCAGAAATATACATATATGTATAGGTACTCCTTGTTATTATAATTTTATTATAATAAATAAATAAAAAATAAAAATAATTAAAAAATATTTTGTTACAAACAACTTATGAAAAGAAATGAAATCCCACAAAAAACATTTTCATGTAAAATGTTGCCAAGACGAGATAAATTATGACTCGCACTGTCAAAAAGTTATCAGATCTCATGTAGAGCCTAGCTTCTAACTCTACACACACTAATTCTACAATGTCTAACGTCACAAACTCTACACCTTAGTCAAAGTGGCTTGGCATTCGTTACTATAAGAACAATTATGCATCAGAAAAGTAATGAACAGTGTATTCATTTTTCTCCTTACGCCTGTGTCAATGTAGCGAAATGGGCAAGCCTTTGATTTTGATTTCGAGTCATATGCTCTCGTCTTGGCAACATTTTACATGAAAATGTTTTTGGTGGGATATATACTAATATATGTTCTACTTCAAGTAAGTAATTTTTGCTTCAGTTGGAGGAATAAACGTACCTGGCAGAATTTGTGTATTTTTGAGAAAATTATAAGGAAACCTCCACCATTCACCTGTAATGAGCATTCTCGTGATATTTATGAAAGTGAAAAACAAAAGAGTGTGTTTTAGCAATTCTGACGAGCTTTCCGGCGAGGCTTCTTGCGAATGGACAGAAAATTTGCTCCAACCTTTTTGCTGATTAGAGCGTTCACCAGAATGATCGTGAAGATGTTCGTAGTAATGTTCGGCTCCGTTGGTTGTTCAGTTCGACAAAACAAAAATCGGCGAATGCTCGTTGTTCTGTTACAATAGAATGCCCAGATGTGTCAGCACCATAACGCACAATAATATATCAATATCTTCCATAACATATTGATGGAACCGTCTTTTATGTGGATACAATATGTCGAGACCGATTTCTTTAATATGTCTCGTGAATAAACTCGTTGTTCTTCTACACATGTGATATTTTTATACACATGACTATACGTGACTATATGTGTGCGGATTGTTTCTATACCACAATGCGCAAAAGGTGTGCATCCCTAGTGCGCAGAGTGTGGGCTAGCTACAACAGCCTTCTGACGATGATTGCAGGCAGGTTTGGCTGCTGGTACGTTAGTCACTGCTGTGCAATTGCCCATGAAACTGCGCAGCGATGAAAGGTGCGTAGTTGTTTTAAAATTATGATAATATTGTAATGTGTGCTTTTTACTAACATAGGTTAAGTTTCTATTACTTCTACTAACAAAAATTTGTCTATGGTCACTTGAATAAACTTTATTTATTATTATTATTATATAATAATAATATATGTAGTGTATGGCAGAGTGGTTTAAGTGGCCGTCTAGCAGTTTACCGCGTTATGCTTTTGACCGTCACGGGGACGACATTTTATTTATTAATTTTATTTTATAACCTTATGCTCAAAAATAATACAAAGGCGGACTTATTGCCATAGGCATTATCTACCAGTCAACAAATTGCTGATCCGAATCTGACTGCACCTTGCTTTCTTTGAAATATTCAATCAATATAACGTCCATCGCGGTACACGATGTAATTTCTAAGAAATTAAAGCCAAAATCCGACCCTTTGTGTGATCCAAGAAATTTGAGTGTAGCTCCGGGCCTCCTCAGGTCCAATTTAAAATTGTTAACTCTTATACACTTACTTCAAACTTAGTAACTTGATATCTAACCAGACAGCTTAGTAGTAAATTTATAACATCTTGCTCAAGTTTACTGGCATTTTCTATTTACTTGTCAGCTTATTTCGTACAAGACTGTTCAGAAATTCACCAAAATCACTGCAGTTAAATCTTCCTTTGCGGTGAAATTCAGTGCTTATTAAATTCATTGTATTCCATCGTCTGCATATCTTCAACTTGCCCGATGTAGGTCACAATGACAAAAATAATTCTATCAGACGCCGTCTCAATACTTTATTCCACATTGCGATCTATTTCAATTTACGGAGCGCCAGTCTGTGTCTAGATGTAGTTCACATTTTCTATTCTACATAGAAAATGTGAACTTTAGAATAGCTGAACTAACTAAAACAACTTTAGTGGTATTGTGTTTATCCCGACACAACTGTATCTTTGGCTTTAAAAGAAAATAAGACTTAGCTGTTTTGTTTCGTAGTACTGCAAGGTCGCTGCGTACAAGTAGAATTCATTTAGGTTGTAATGCCTTGCTGTTTTCTTGAAGGAATTGTCAGATAACTATTTTATGTAATATTGTAGGTATGGTATCCTCATTCCATACATTTATGTATAACATAAAGCAATATTAAATACAGAAAATAACAAGCTCCAATTAGATTTTGGTGCATATTTACGTTCCGTCGTCAACGCATCCGGTTTTAGCAGTGAAAAATTCATGACCCACTTAATTCTATATTGTCGCATCGTAAATAAATTACGATTTTTATACCGATGAATGCACTTTGGAAAAATTGAAGCTAAGTGAAATACAAAACGGATTAAAAATACAAAGTCGTCACTACCCTATTTAAGTCCAAAGAGGCGAGTAAAGAAAATACACGAAGCAAATGGTGGCTCTGCAAAGAGACGAAAATCTGGACATCAAACCATATGCCAACCCAGTAGTATACGGCCAAATCCTTTTTTTGACTCACAATGCCATTGCAACGTCAATAAGAAAGGTCTACAGAGATATGATGAAAACCAACAGAACACTTTTCGACGAGTAATGTATTTCCCTTGTTTTTTCATATTTTAAAAGATTCCCCCGTCGTGACGTCGTCAATCTCTTTGCGATTGACCCACGGTTCTAAATTGACGTACTCAATCTTTTAAGGCTATGAGAAATCGTATGGTGGTTTCTTCATAACCTTTTCCTTTACCGATAAGGCACACGATAAGTCGTGCGTGCCGTGGGATGACTTAAGATCTCTGTCGATGGTCCATCCACCAGCTCCTAAAGCTTTTGTTAGATATTTATTTTGTAATAACTGACCAAAATGTGTGTTTTAGAAAAAAATACAAATTGAAGCTGAGTCAATTAAGGACTCAGATCATTTCTTCTGCATTTCTGTCTCTCAAAGTCTTATATGTTAGCGAACCTCTTAGTATTAAAAGGAAAGAATGGCCAACTAGTTTTATAGATCTCATAGAATGATTAACAGATCAAATGATATATATACCGCTTTTCTCCTACGTGGACTACTATTTAATATTATGTAAAAAAATAAAAGTTACTTTTGTACAATTAAGTAACATTTTGCATGCCTTCCTGGTTGAAATATGGTGATAACTAATTACTGCAATTGTAACAACTGATAATATTTGTAATACTCATATATCGCAAATAAACAATTTGTATTTAAAATTTTGATAATATATTTTTCTATACCTTTCCACTTTTAAATGCCAGCTTCGCTTTTCATTTGAAAAGTTTTTGTGAAATAATTTTTTTATAAATAAAAAAAGCGAAGTTTTCGAAAGGGCGAAGCAATATCTTAATATATAAAATCCTTGCGTTACTGACTGACTGCTGTCAGTCAGTCAGTAACGCAAGGATTTTATATATTAATAATATTTTCGGCTGTAGCGTGTCTATACACGCTACAACCGATACTATTGGGCGCAGAAAGCTGAAATTTGGCATGTATGTTCCATGGGGACCGCAGTGGTGCACTAAGAAGGGATTTCCCGAAATTTCCACGGGATCGTCCAAAACGGGTAAATTAAAAAAAATGCAGGCGTAGCTGCTGGCGTCCTCTCGTTATTTCTAAATGTAATAAGTTTAAGGTTTATTCATTTACTGTAATATGTGTCGAGCTAATCAAATTTCTATAACTAAACACGATATATGTATTGAGTTATGTCAAGATTGATGAAGCCTCTAATTACATTAGGTAATTACAGAGCTATTGTCACCTAAACAGTTTAAAGTACCGTGGTAATTAAATTCTCCCTTGTGTATTAACTTAGCTGTTAGTAGTCAATAATTAATAACATAATTAATTCAAAACATTATAGGTAGTAACACAGTAGATGTCAGAAAATGATAAGCTGTTGGTATTATATTAAGGCATTACTCGATCTAATACTTTTCTAACTAAAAAGTTGTTACAGAATATTAGCGATAGCCTAGTGGAGAGACCGACAGACTGCTACGCAGAGGGTCCGAATCCACGGCACGCACCAATGACTTTTCGGAGTTATGTGCGTATTAAATTGTTAATTATCGCTCGCTAAACGGTGAAGGAAAACATCGTGAGGAAACCTGCATGTCTGAGAGCACTCCATAATGTTCTCGAAAGACATGTGAAGTCTGCCGACCCGCACTAGGCCAGCGTGGTGGACTATGGCCTTACCCTTCTCATAGTGAGAAGAGGCCCGTGCCCAGCAGTGGGACGGTTTATATATAGGGCTGATGATGATGATGACATAATATTTTGTTATAGAAAATTGTGAATTGTATGTGGCTTGTAACCAAGGGTCACTTATTGAATTGAACCTGAGTTATTATAAGGAGCATGTCGCATGTTCCGATAACTCTACGCAGTCTAAACTTAGACGGTGTAGTCCGTATCCTCTACGAAGTGTGACCATATTTGTTAGAACATTTACGCATGAGACTTGTGAAATCTTTAGGTTCATCTAAAGTATGTTAAACTTTATTTAGACTGTGACTATCACCCCGCACTGAAAAGCAGATATAGGAGGTATAAAACGTTATACTTAGATTTTATTTGTTTTTCTATGCCAAATAGGCACCATGGGACACAGTTATTAAATAAAAATTAACATTTGAAATTAAATACGTGACAAAAATATCATCTAGAAAAATATATTATGCTTGATTATGAAATTCAAACAACCGCCTAATCTGCACCGTAACCTTAAAGCGAACCCATGCTCTCAGGGAAACGAGAATAATAATTTTATTTTTGGGAACATGCACGGTTGGCGTAGTGGTTTAAGCAGTGGCCTCGCCGCTTGACACTGCTTCGAGTGTCGTGGGTTCGATTCCCACACGGGACAGCACTTTGTGTGATCCATAAATTGTTGTTTCGAGTCTGGGTGTTCATTGTGTCCGTTGGTTGTATATTTGTAAGTCCCCAGCAACACAGGATTTATTGCTAGTGCGGGCGTTGCCTTTTTAAACAAAAAAAAAACAATTGCTATGTGCATAATGTATTTGTAATACAAAGAATTTCACTGAAATTTTTATATTATTGTTATCCATCAAATATTACAGTAACAAAACCTTTGTGATTCGGTGGTATTAGTTATTGACAAATACAAGAATACAAATATCGGTAAACAAACATCAAACCACTTTAGATATTATAATGTAATGTTTTTAGTGGCGATTTTCATAAAACTATAATCAGTGGTTAAGGCCGACCGAGAACATAGCAGCAACTCCATTTGAACTCCGTTATGATCTATCAATTGTGTTGAACTTGTTGCGGTTTATTAACCGGCTATATAGAAGAGCAATTAGAAGCATTACGGTCTGTATGTACTACCACACTATTCTTATTTGGCTGGAGAACCAGGTGTTCATCGGTGTGCCAAGCTATGTTAAGCTGTTCGATAAGTTGGTCAAGACGATTTTGCAAATAGCACTTGGATTTTTATGACTTTTCTAAAGTCATTCAGATTTTCACGATAGATTTTCTGCCATAAAAATAGCATTTCTGCATTTTGACGTCAGTGATTGCATATATTTAGTTTATGTCACAAGAGTAAAATTCTGCTTAACTAATAATTTAGCCACTACTATCACTTTCTCCACAGACTATAAGAGTTACTTAAGACGTTTTATTAAGAATGTTCGTGGGAGTAATAAGACAACTATTTGTAAATTATAATCCATTCATGCTGGAAATGACTCAGCCTAAATCACGAGGCAAAATATTATTACGAAGCCAAGATCCCAAAGACGAACCTCTAATATATACTGGTATTTATTCAAATGACGATGATCTGGATAAAGTAGCGAGATCTATAGAGCATTTTCATAAGAACCTTATGAAATCAGAGTATTTTAAAGAGCAGAATGCGAGCTTCGTTGATCCGATGAAGAAGAAGTGTGGCATGTACAAATTTAGAAGTCGTGAATACTGCAGATGCTACGCATTGTGTATAATGGATGGTAGTTGGTATTCTGGTGGTACATGTGCCCTGGGTAGCGTGGTTGATGCCAAATTGAGAGTCAAAGGAGTAAACAAATTGCGTGTAGTAGATGCCAGTATTATGCCGAGCCCCCCGGTATCCGGCCCTGCTGCTACAGTTATAATGATAGGTGAAAAAGCTGCAGACATGATTGTTGAAGATATTTCATAGAACTATTGAATTATTCACTTTTGAACTCCAAATTTCGTGGTATGAACTAGCACAGTATGTATGTCAGTATGTAAAATATATATATGTTTGATTGATCCTACTTTAATGGCATAACCCATGTTCAAAACAACCTATCATGTTCTAGTAAACTTTTATTAACTGTTTATTTGTGTTTAATTTTATAAAGTAATTAACCTCTTGTATGCCGGAATGCCAGACACAATTAAAAAGCTATTGTGTCTCGCGTAGATCTGCGTTCCGGCATACAAGGGGTTAATATTACTAATAAGATCTCAGAATTCTGTGTACTTTTGGTTTCGTAAACAAAGGCTACTCAATTACTTTAACTGAAATTGCAGTATTGCATGCATTAGACGACTTTTGCCCTGATAAAGTTCTAAGCTCCTATTTTACTAGTTTGAGTCCCATCATCAGCCCAGCATATTAACTGTCCCACTGCTAAGCACGGCCTCTGCTTACTATGAGAAGGGTAAGGCCACAGTCCGGGGCAGGCTGGCAGATTTCCCACGTATTTCGAGGACATTATGGCAAACTCAAATATCGCGAGGGAAACTGCATGTTTGACATGCAGTTTCCCTCGCGATATTTTCTTCACCGTTAAGCAAGCGCCGTGGATATGATGGAATGGATTATAATTTACAAATGGATCCATGGTGGATAGATTTTTACTCTTTCACGCAAAAACTAATATATTCACATTTCAAGAACTAGAGCTATACTAAATGTAATACGTATAAACGTAGAATTCAACATAAAAGTAAAGAAATTGACAGGTATTTACAAGGCAGAAAGGTTTAAGAATTCCTCGCCATCACTGGAATAAATAAATATTTACTAATGTATGTTGTATTGAAAGAGCCTTGAACCTTTACCCCAAGAACGGGACGGGACAAATCGAATATCAGTGAAATCATGCGGATAAAATCCCATATTAACCTATACGACGGTTTGATCTCAGATCAAAGATATCAAAACATGGCCAGACACCAATCCCAGTACTAAAGATTGAAAAATACTGTTTGTAGCCTCCTAAGATGTGACATGAATATTTAATTCAGGTCAACAAGTCTCTTTGAAAGATCTCTAAAAAGAGATCTAGCACTTGGACCCCATGGTCCCAACGTTTCAACTCCAAACGGCTTAAATGCATAATCCCCTACTAGATTTATGTATTTGCGCCTTTTGAGAGTCTCCGCTGAAGCAGCAGCAGCGCCCGCACAACCTGCTGTGCTAGGAAGATGAGATGGCGCAAGGGTGTCGACACATGTTGCGTCCCACACCAAAGGCCTACCCAGCTTCCATGGGAGTAAAGACATACCGTCTGGTCTCTTACCATCGTCGCGTGCCAAGCCCTGAGGTTCAAGTTGGGCTGGAACGCCAGCGGTGACAAGAGCCCGACGAAGTATGTCATTGAGGTTGGCGTGTCGTGAAATACGACCTGCGCTCCTGCTACATGACAGACCATGGTGTCCAAGGCTGTCGACAGCCTCTCCACAGTGACAGCGATGTGGAGAAACACATGGCGCACCTAAACGAAGGCAAGAAGCAATGCGGAAGGTCGTATCGTCCAACATGGTACCTATGTTGGACGATGGCAGTGCCTGAAGCCAAAGCCCTGACTCTCACTCTCCCACAGCCAGCAAACGAGCACACTCTGCAGCATTGGACGACGTACTTAAGAGATTTTCTCGTACCACGCTGCAAAGCGGCCCGTCCCACTGCCTCTGAGAAGATGGGAATCGGGGTAACTCGGTGCTTGGACAAGCCATTCTCCAAGCATTCATGGCATCGGTCTTACACGGCACCTCAGAATTGACCAGTGTGGTTGCTAAAATTTTCCTGGTCAATTCTTCAGTGCTGTGGACCGAGGACAGGAATGCTGGTAAGCTTACGTCAGTAATTTTGCGAACGCCAAGGCCGCCCAGGCGTACAGGCAAGGACGCCTGTAGCCACACTCGGTCGTTCAGGGCCAGATTTAGAATTTTGCTTAAAGTAATTTGTATAAGTTTGTCAATTTGGGCGAGTGCAGATGGGTTTTTCTAAAAAGGGGAAGATCGAAGAGCGTGTGTAAATTTAGGGACAAAAAGACAATACTTGATTATAGTAAAAGCCGAATGCATATTAATTTTGAGTAACCTGTCTGAAATATCACTAAAATTTTGAATTTTTTCTTGTATAAATGAATCGAAACCTTCGTCTAATATTGGGGACCCAAGGAGGCGAAGAGCACTTTTTTCAACGTGAGTAATATTGGGAGCAAGATGTTGAAATTTTGAAAGTATATCGGATTTGTCTAAGTTATCGTTAATGAAAATTTCGCATCTACTGGGATTAAGTTCTAGGCCAATGGATAAAAATTTCGACTTTAGAAGTGCCAGGTCTTGATAAACTGAGTCTACGTCACCTGCAAGGGTCCCGTCATCCAGGTACCAGATGTTAAATTTTGAATTTAGCTCTTTGATAATTGGGTGAATGGCTAAGCTAAAGAGTAGTGGTCCAAGCGGATCGCCTTGTTGACAGCCAACGGCGGATTCCAAAACATTTTCCTTATATATCAATTTTGAAGGGTGCCTGTAGCACTGCCAAAGAAAACTGAAAATTTCGGGTGTTTCTAATTTAGCTTGTGTCAGCAAGGTGTCCCTATTAACCGAGTTAAAAGCATTCTTTAAGTCTACCTTCAGGATAACCTCACCCTTATTACAGCCAAAGTATGTTGACAGGGCATGTATGGCAGCCTCGCAGCCGCCTCTGGAACCAAATCCCAGCTGTTGTGGCTGAAATTTACAAGAAATGGAGGTGTTATAATGGCGGCAGCAAATCTTGGCTGCCATACGCCTGAACGTACACCCAACGGCAATGGGACGAATGCCACCGTCTCGCTTCCTCAAGGCGCACAGATTTGCGCCATACAAAATATCGACGATGGCATCGTTCACATTACCGGAGAGCATAAGATTAATTAAAGCCGTAAGCTCCTTCAAAAGCTCGTCACCGGCCGACCCGGCGCTTGCACTCACAAGATCCTTTAAATGCTGTGGTGTTAAGCCGTCGAGGCCACCAGCAGACCCGCTTTGGAAGGAGCAAACGGCTGCAACCACGTCCTTGGCTGTAATACTGAGGCAATCTGAAACAGAGTCAGGTGGGTCAGGAAAGGAAAGATTATCCCCTGGCGCTGGATGCTTGCTCTGGAGACTCGCGAGTGTGTCTGCAGAGCAAGGCGCCACCACATCGCTGCTAAATAGGAGTCTGGACGCTCCCCTGATGTCACCTTCCCTTAGTTTGGTTTCTACGTGGTGGTAGATAGTACTGTTACGGTATGGTTTGGATGTATAGTCCAGTAATTTTGACGCCGAAACATTGCAGTTTTCTTTTATTTTGGTTGTTAGTGTTTTTTTGATAGCCGATCATTTTGTGCGTGTAAAATTCTGTAAGGGAAAGTGAAAAGTTGCTCCCAAGCCGTCACTGAATTCTCCCGTACCACAAGGCCTATGCACTGTGCTAGATTTTGAGCCACTGAAGGCCTTGCGCCACGGGGAATTCGTTTGATAATCGGAACCGAATTTTTTAATTTACCCAAATATTGCCAAAAAGGAATTTCGCAGGAGACTATTTGCTCAGTGTGTATACTATTGTGTATTGATGTATTGGGGCCAGAAGGTACATTCTGGTGTTTATGAACTTTACCAAAATGTACCCTTAAGCCCCGCTCACCTTTAAAATAACGTGCCTGGGAGCAAGTAGGGCAGCGCACCAGCGTTGTCGATGTGCAAGGTAGACTGGCACCTATTTCTGCAACACTTTTGCCAACGTTGCACGACATAATCTAGAAAACTTAAAACACTTAAAATAAATAACTATAAAAATTATATAAACACAATATATACAAGTGTTGACGTTTGTCACAAATTAATTAGTTTTTATTTTCCAACGCGGCGGTTTGCAGCCGGCGGCCAGTACGCTAGCGGAGGCCGGCATAGTTTTTCATCGGCCAACCAGCCCCTCGCCGGCCAGCCCAAATTGTAATAATTTTATAACGGGCTTCAGTGCTCAGTTGTGCTCTTCTTGCAAATGATGCTGCGAGACGCAGTAGGCCACGGAAGACGGAGTGTCTTTTTTGAGCATATAATTTTACTTTTATCAAATTCTGCAAATTTTTGGACAGGTATACAGCTTAGTTTTATTTCAAATACAACGCTTGCTTATGTCTTTCTTGTATTATTGCTTGTATTTGTTAATTATTATTATTATTATTATTATTATCTAATATTTATTTGAAAAAAATACCTAAAATACCTAAAATTTCTCTTTTTAGAGATCTTTCAAAGAGACTTGTTGACACCTCGCGTGACCAGAAGGCTGGCCTGTATTTGGCACAAAAGATCAGCATTGCCATACAACGTGGCAATGCTGCCAGCATTCTGGGCACGCTTCCAATTGATGGCGATGTGGAGGATTTCCATGACGCCCTTTAAATTCTGCTTTGACTTTTTTTTTTATGTATTTCCTTTTATTTGTTAGTTATTTAAGTATAGAAATTATTGTTTTAATTTATGTGTAAATAGCCAATTAGTTATAGTTAGTTTTAACAACATTAATATTTATTATCCGTTAAATTCATATAATAATAAATAATTAAAACTGAAAAAAAAAAAAAAACAGGTCAAATATTCACAAAATCCGCTTAAAATAATAGTACCCAATAACTTTCGTAAAACTAAAAACGCTTTTACCCTTCATTTTTAACCTCTGGCGAAAACGGAAGGTTTTTGCTATAAGGCTTTAATAATTCCCTTGGGCTGCTAAAATGTTTCGTGGCACAATTTTCAAGTAAAAGTTTGAAGTTTGTTTTAAGTAACTTTTGCCGAAGGTTTTAAAAACTATAGGATAAAATATTATTATTCACTTTTAGCAAATTATAGAGAATTCATATTTTTAGAATGTACTCAATATAAATCGTTAGATCAGTTATTATTGTGTCATCCTGATTTACCAAATGAATGATTAAATTACTTTGTTCAACATATTTTTATTTCTCCTTTGCATAATCATACAGTCTTCCGTTGTCCACTGTTAGACATAGACCTCTCCTATTATGCATCACAAAAGCATTGTGAATCAACCCTGTGGCCTACGGGTACAAACGTTGCTGGCCAGACGGATTGCTTTGTCGTAGTCTCTTGTCCTAGGAGATATCTCTAAATCAACAAAGTTTTGTGAATGTAACACCGATGAAAGTAAATTTATATTTTCTTTTCATTCATAAGCCTGTCAATGTGTTGGAACAAAATTAAATATTTATATGTATTAGGAGCGACGATCTGTCACTCAAAAGAAAACGTCAAATGATCCTCTAAACATACGAGTATAAAGCTAACGTCAGTATATTAAGTAAAAATACACGGCAAACATTCAAGCAAATCTAAAGTGCATAACTAATTAAATATTTCAAGACAACAACTTATTAATTTCCTAAAGAAGATTTACACTTCATCATTTCAAACTTCGTAATTACTCGTTGAACAAATCTTTCTAACATAAATCACGGCAAGTAAAAATTAAATTAAAGGCCAAAGCTCCCATATTTTTCATTCAATTAACCACTCGACGCTTCTTAAATTTTACTTGATAACCACTTTACCCTTTTAATAAAAACTTAATCACTGTCCACGAAAATTATTTAGGGCGAAAAATCCGAGCGCCATTCTAATTTATTTAAATGTTTCCAAAATTTCGAGATTTCAATGGCTCTATAAGGAAATGTTTTTAAGTAGTTTTACTCAAGGACTTTAAAACGTCTTAAGTGAACTGAAAATAATTACTGCTAGCCTTATAATTTATGGAGTCAAAGGCCTCTTGTTAATTTTGTTTTGTCTACGCAATAAAATGTTAATATATCTCAGAACAAATAAAAATGAAGGCAAAGTTACGACTAAGGCATTTTACTATACACAATTTTTGTGGTAAATAGGTGTAATGGAAAACCGGTCATGCATGTTCTAAGTCTCAAAAGGACGGTATCCTTTGGCCTTTTCCTAACCGGAACTGAAGATCCTCGGAATCCAACCTAATTTATCAGAAGGAAAAGCGTGACCAATGCAAAGTCAGCCAGTCGACGCTTAGGGATATACGAATATATTTCATCAGATATAATTGAGTGCTGAGCCAAAACGCCGTTCGTGTTGTCATTTCCGTTATTATTTATACCTTCCTTCCTTATCTGCGTCGTTTAATAATGTTTATCTTATTATATTTCCTCTTAGCCAACCATTGAAAGTATAGCTGTGGCAAGATATGGGCATTAGTGGGTAGTGATTGCGTTGCTGCGGAACTTTTGTTCCACACTTTAAACTGTTTGTCTTGCGTAATGAGAAATGTTTTATTTCTCGCTTCCCTCTTAATTAGTGGGTATTAGTGGTCGGGTTCGCTAATTAAACCAAGCGTGTAATGGTCACAATTAAACGGGAGCTACTGTGAAGGGCTCTGAGTCGTTTATTGTCGGAAGGTTGAGACTTTGCGGGGGCGTTCGGCAAATATTGTGTGTATATCTGTAAACATAATTTATTTGCGAAGGCAACGTCGCGAAACGTCCTCAATGTACGAACGAATGACATCTTTAACAGAAACGTTTTGCTTATTTCTGTAACGTTTTGAGATTTTTATTTTACCTTTCATTTCTTTACTTCATTTCTTTTGAAGGTAAAAATTTTACTTCACAATTTTCTGTACGTCGGACATTTTGAGATAGTGAAGGCTATTTTTGTGCTTATTTCGCAGACGAATAAATTCAAAGGTCATCTTTTGTTATACTGTTCTAAATTGGAATTGTCGTTTCTTTAATAATCAGGGACTTGATTTGCCATATCTTGGATGTAATTTGGTTGCGTTGCATTGTTTTTAATATTTTTTAAATAATATAGAAAATTTATACAATATAAGGGTGTTTGTTGGTGTTCGGTATCGTCAAGTTGGTGGTTATATTATAATATTGCCTTTAGGTCCTGATTGCCAGTATGTGTAAAGTGGAACTTACAGTACTCTAGTTACAGTTGCTTGCACTTATTGTCGCCATCTCAGAAAGACTCGAACATAATACATATTTTTATCGTCCGCAAAAAGCAATCCGTCGCCTAATATGTGTACGCTAAGCATTAAGATCTAATATGAAGACACCTGCATGTCAGAGATTTAACAACATACGAGTATAACAACGCACCTATACTCAACATACGAGCATAGCTATGAATTACGGTTCCATAACATACGTTATCCACAATTATGTTCTCGAAAACATGAGAAGTCTGCTAACCCGCTCTTGGCCTGCGTGAAGAGCTATATACTAAACCTTCTCATGGTTAGAAGAGGCCCGTACTCAGCTGTTTGTACAAAATGCTGATGATGACTAACTATTGAATAATAGTTAGTGGAGCGGACAATAGCGGAGGCCAGGATATGGATATCATTAAAAATATGTGTGATTACTAAACTATAAATAAATAACTTTAATTGTTATACATATCGTGAGACCACTGTGTTCCATATGAATTGTAAATAATTGCATATCTGACATAAAAACTGTTTACTGTCGACGAGGTAATAAACCTAGCCCATTTGTCTCCTAACCAATCAATGCGATATATCATAACAATAAATAACTGCATTTATCCATATTAACGGGTACTAACATTTTACTACACAATTATAAATGCGCAAATCTATCGATTATGCCTGTACTGCTAAGCCACAGAGACGATTTAAATCAAATTTAGCAAATACATAAATGACATCTTGATTTTCTTACAGACTTATACCCGAAATCTAAGGGGCTGCAACAAGAGATGAACTTTTTATGAAATTTGGCACACACTCACAGTTAATCCAGTTTTTACGAATATATGAATTACGTCCTTTTTAACGTGGGACGTAAAATTAACATGGTGAAACGTGGATGTAATTTTACGCCTCTGCCTACCCCTTTGGTAGCACGGGCTGTTTCCGCAGCTCCACGTCCTGGCGTGTATTTTGTGCGGGTGGGATTGGTGTTGTCATTCGAGCCACCTCAGTTCTTCGAGGAAGGCCAGCAGACTCTTGATGTGGCCTACTGCTTCCCTCATGGTGCTGTGTCTGGTCAGGTACTGCTGCCTATACTGCGAGACCTCAGGGCAATCGAGGAGCAGGTGCGCTGCCGTCTCGTCTGCTGCCATACAGGCTCTGCACTGCGGGCTGTCGGTTTATTAAAGTATCCGTGTCCTGTTTAGGCGGCCGTGACTGTTCGCAGTTGATGTTTGGACAGCCAGAGGACTTGTTTGGCTATCTTACCGTCTGCTACGGGAATAGCCTCCTTGGCCTGCCTACATGTTTCAATATCAATCCAGGACTGGTTGCGCTGGGTCCTGGTTCTGTTTCTTACCAGGTTGCGTTAAAAAAATAGAAGTGAGGGGAATAATGAGCTCGAGTCCCACCACATCTACAGTGGCCCTTCTTCTGGCAAGTACTTCGGCTGTGTCATTCCCTTTCGAGCCATTGTGGCCCTTGATCCATTGCAGTGTTAGTTTGTTTAGTTTACCTACCTCTATTAGTTTCTGGTGGCATTCAAGTGTGAGTGCCTAGGTGATAGTATGGCTTTTGAGGGCTGAGAGGATCCTAATGGATCGTTCCCTTTCCGCCTGCCCCTTTGGGGATACAAGTGTACGTGAGTCTTTAAAATATTACAAATATAAAGCACGCTCTTTTCTTTTCTCTTCGCTTTAAAATTTGGTATCCCTAAAATTCTGATTGACGTATTATCCAAGCAAAATCACGCAAATTATATCTAAAGGCAGTCGTAAGTCGTTACTTATAATTTATTACAGAATTATTGCCTTACCAGTTTCCGCCTGAGACCACATCATGTAATGTATAGGAATATACACATTGTAAACACCAAAGTTTATTTGTTTATTTGTCCTTCTCGCAGATTGCAACAGAGAAATGTTAGAGTATAAGTTTTGTGTGTCAATATTTAGTAAGATTTTAGGATATAATTTTTTGATTTTAATAAGTTAGCAAGGTCGAAAGTAACATAGGCTAATGTTTACCACGCTAACCGATTTTGTGTGTACCTATTGTCCGTGTAGTGACGGATTAAGAATACAAACTGTCATTACCTCTTTTTAGTCTGTGGCTATCGTTAAAGTTGACTAAGAAAAATACACAAAGCAAATAGTATCCTCGGCAATAGACGATAGATTCAACACCAGACCCTACATCAACTCGTTTGGCCAGCGTGGTATACGCCAAATCCTTGTATTGGCTCACAAGCTATTGTATCGCATATTAGTCGCCTCTTATTATGAATTTATTCCCACGCGGCTGGAGCCGCAAACAAAGTCTAGTATTGTAGAAATGTCTGAAAGCAAATACAAATGTGAATTTAATTAAATAAAGCAACGTGGTGTTAATACACGAACTAGCATCCAAAATGAGGTTGTCTTTATCAATCATTGTGGATCTTAGCTGTTTGCGAAGTTTTAATCACAGTAATGGCCACTAATATTTGGGTATTAAGGCGTCTGTAGTTTAGCCTAAATGTTGGAGATTTAGTTTTATACGATTTAATGTTATACTATTTCTGGTATACTTAGGTATTTTTCCCACCACATGTCTAGATTCTACAACTATATTTGAACTATATAGGGATTTGTTGTACGCAAAAAAATGAGTAAGAAAGTGGGTAAACCGTTATACTTGCTCGTAACATTCATCCAACCGCAATACTCTTAGTACATACGGGAACATGGCGCGTGCAACAGTGGCGAAATATCGGTTACTCCAAACAATGTATGGTTTAGTTGTAAGTAATTTTATCTGTATTATATTTGTTTGTTTCCCGAATAAAAATAAAATAAAACAAAGGTACGTGCTCTATATTCCGAAAGACAAAATAACTAGAATTTGCTAAACATCTAAGACTTGTGCGTGAATTTTGAAGACTTCATTTTGTATGGTTTAAATTACTATGATTAGTATTCTCAAGCAAAATCCAAATTTCACCACTGCTCATTCCAACCTTAGCTAACATAGCTTCACGTCATCGAACCATGTCCAGGAAGAGATATAATGTTCTTTTAAAATTTGTTTACTTTACAGTATCTTCGGCGAAAGTCTCATCATCATCATCAGCCCTTTATACTGTCCCACTGCTGGACACGTGCATCTTCTCACTATAAAAGGGGTAAGGTCATAGTCCACCACGCTGGCCAAGTGCGGGTTGGCAGACTTCACATGTCTTTCAAGAACATTATGGAGAACTCTCAGACATGCAGGTTTCCTCACGATGTTTTCTTTCACCGATTAGCAAGCGATAATTAACAATTTCGAGTCTCATCATCGTCCAAGTTTTATCCCGGTTGCACCGAAGACTTTTTTGTCTTAGAGTCCGGGGTCCACTTTCTGGTCTCAACGTCTTTAAATATGTGATAAATAAATATTAAATTATAATGCGCGTGTGTAGTAATCAACTCTTAAATCAAACACAAACATATTATCGCTCTTCTCAGAATCGAAGCGTCCACCAAGACCTCAGCAAATCGGGGAACTTTATCAGCCCCAGTTACCGAACGAAGAATGCGCCCCCTGCGTCATCTGAGTGGCGGAAGGTTAGCCTCCTTAACCCCTTAAGTGTCCTATGGGCACGGTGTGCCCGCAAGAGAAATAGGACGGTAGTGTCCTACGGGTACGGTGTGCCCATAAAGTTTTGTGTGAACTTCACTCCGGTGTTGTGAGATTGGTTACAATAATAAAAACGTACATCGACTAGTTAAAGATTAACCAACATATTACCATCAATTTTTACCATATTTTCAAGCTTGCAACCGAGAAAAATAATAAAATTGCTGATTTCGGTGCTCAGTTATCTCCGTGCCGCCATATTGCGCTGTGGCGATCAACTAAGTTGAATTTGTGATTTTTTTAAAATGTATTCTCAACGCAAACGTTAAGTGATTGTATTAGTATTATATATTAAATTATTGACAATTTAGTGAAGTATATGTTTTAAATATTTTTTTAGCTAGTTATAAAAACATTTACAAAATTAGTGTTAGTAAGTTATGTGAACCAAAACTAAGATTGCAGAAAATAAAATTCGTAAATATATAACGAATTTTATTTTCTGCAATCTTAGTTTTGGTTGTCTTGTCTTCGAGTTCAACCAAAAAGGTTTGCAAACAAACAGGTCATTTATTTTTATGTTATTACTTTACGGAAGTAGATTGGGTCCGTCTATTCGAATTTAGTTTTAGTATGTCGTCACTTCCGTTTCGAGTGCTTGAAAATAACTCGGAATGCATTTACTTGGTGTAAGTTTTAAGTATTTTCTTTAGAAAATGACATAATAAAGAGCAGTAGGTATAGTGTCTTGTTTCAGTGTTAATGCAATAAGATGAAACTTTTGCTTAAAAAGTTATGCTCAATGTGTGTGTGTGTAACACTGACTATTATTAAAGTCAAAAAACAAAGTCAAAAATCATTTGTTCATCTAGGTCACAACGTGACGCTTATGAACGTCAAATTTTTTAAGTAAATTAATAATGCTTCTACATATACATTTACTGCCCATTCGCAAAGCAATAGGTAGATCCACGAGAAAGAACGGGCAATAAAACTCGTGGCCACTCTTTTTAATCGCCAGTGTTATGGTACATATTTTGTTTTTGTAAGGAGCTGCAACTGTTTCACATTGTAATTAATTACTTGTAAATAGTAAATAAGAACATACATAATACTAAATAAAGTGCTGTAGTAGTCTTCAAATGTGAATCTTGTTTAACAAGAGCAAGACTTACGCTTTATAATGTAGGCAACTCGCGATCATATTATTTTCCATGTTTTTTAATAAGAATGAATGAAGAGTTTTGGCTAGTAAAAAAGTAACTTACAAATATTATATTCAATATATATATATATTTTTTAATCAAATAGAAAGTATAATTATCTTTGCAAACAAAGATAAACAATCGGTTAATAAATGAAGAAATTCTGATGTAATAAACATTAAAAAGCGACAACATTGGGACTATTTTATGTGGAAAGAAAAAATTACCGACAATGTTTTTTTAAGTTCTTACTGGCAATATGTCGTTCCCCGATCAAAACATCAAGACTCTTTACAACTTATAGCTACAATAACTGATTACACAATAAAATATATAATAATTATATGCTAACATAACTGTCAATAAAACCACGTTTATTTAATTATTATTTACCTCCTGTTGCCTGGTTGATAATCGATCAGTCACGACTGAATAACCGGAACTATAAACAGGCCTTAAGTTAAACGATGCAATTAATACATTCTTGTAATTATAAAAGGGAGCTATGGCAAATCAAAAATAAGCGGGTGAATCAAGCCCGTATACGTTGCAATACTATTCTGTTGACCATCTTACTGGTCAAACTACGCAAACTTTTGTCGGTTCGAACTCTATGCGGGCGTTAAGTATTGGTTTTCCAATAATTGAAAAATAATAATAGAAAAAAAGTATAAAACACAGTGTTTTTAAGTTTCTGTAATAATGGAAACTATAACAACGACAGAAAACATGCATATTTATATGCAACTGACAACAATTTTGCATGTGGAAGAGCCATGCTGGTTATAACATAAATAGACCAGTCCGAGCGACGAGGTAACAGTATTCCTACTGTTGCGTTTCATTCAATAAGTAAGAGTTGTTTTTTTCCATTTTCTCTTCATTTTTATACAACACAGACTGCCTCCGTACAGTGAATAGCGTATGCGACTGCTAATCGGAGTTCCCGGGTTCGATTCCCGGGTCGGGCAAAAGTGTTACTGGGTTTTTCCGAATTTTCAGAAGCAGCACGGAGTCTGGTGATGTGCCCGGTAACGGCAATAGTGTTTCAATTACGATGGACAAAAAAATGTATTGCAAAATGTTGGTGCAATGTTACAACTCTGCCTACCCCTTCGGGGATACAGGCGTGAGTCTATAAAAATATATACAATGTGTGAAAAAAGAAAGGTGATTATAGCTTAATCTCCTTCTTCCTTTGCTTATTTTCCTACATCATCACAGGCGTGAGCCTATGAAATTCTTTAGGTTTCTACCTATCAGCACACACAAAAATTATAGCATAACATCGCTCTCTTGCGGCCTGAATGAAGGAAAAACTAACACACCGTCGTATTTATACTATTAGAATGGTTTACATTTCATATAGTATTATCCTTACGCATTCCTCCGTGTCCGCAAGTCTTCAATACGTATATGGAACAGTTACGGCACGTTCTCATAAAGCAGCAATACGTGGCGGCGGCAGCGCTTTAGATGTCCATGGCTCGTTTTACTCTGACGCGTCATTAGCCGCGGCGGAGTAGAGCGCGACATGTACATTGAAATCGCTGCCGCCCTCCATTGGTCTTCGTGCACCTAGACAAATGACATTCGCTTCTCATTTCTGCTTTCGCTAACGCTTGGTTGCCATGGTTACATAAGCCATTCGTTCTTTGTTGACCACGAGACATATAGAAAGCCTATGTCATTTCCACAGATTTTTGAACTAGGCGAATAGCGATATCGCTTATCGAATGCAACTTGGCTACAGGCCCAGGGCGTTAAAGCAACAAAAACTTGGCAGTCTCACGGTACGTTTAACGAAAGTTAGTGACAAGCAACAATTATGCGGAACCATTGGTGCAAACTCGCAATTTGTGACCGGATTTAAACTTGACTTATACTCGTAAACTGTGGCTGTAAGTTTATACCGCTGTGGTTTAGCTAGGGATAAACATATGGGAGTAAAAAGCCATATTTTATATATATAAATTTGAAAATAGTAGTTTTTCCTAAGATACCACATATTATGAGTAGTGAAGATCAACACTGATGACTCTTAAGGACATCGACGGAATTACGAAGACTTATAGCAATTAAATAACCTGCTATCGCGCTATAATATATCGCGATATTAGAATTTACATACCCGCACGATTGCTATCGTCAATATCGTGTTGCGGTCCATCAGACACGATTACCAAGGCTTTTCAGATCCTCCCACTAGCTGACAAAATAAACCACCATACTGAATTTCTCCAAACCACATATTTTTCGAATTTCGATTAATCAGCATATATCTGAAACAAAGAGAGCCTGTAATAACCCTAATTTACAAACTATAGATGCATAAATTAGAATATTACGCTCGCCCCTTATTACGTGGGACGAAAGTATATCTGGCGAAAAGTGGGTGTAGAAATACACCTCAGCCTACCTCTTCGGGGTTATAGGCGTGAGACTATGTATGTTTGTATGTAAATTAGAATATCCACAACAAAAATATCAAAATAAAAGCTCAGATTAAATACTGGCCACGAACGTTGTCAAAAATAGCCGTTAAAGAAATATGGTGGCAATAAAAAACTAAGAATTAAATCAGCCCCAGTGGTGCTTATAGCAAAATAATAAAAATACCAAATGGTATTGAGAGGAAAGGGATCGTTATAAATCAGCATTTTCCGGTTAATAAATCAGACAGAAATTTGTAGATTAATACCGTTAAAAGGTATATGATCTAGCTTAGAAGAGGTACGCTTCGCTCGAATATGGCTATTTTCTTTTAATCCCTTTCGGAGCCATATGGATAGCTTACAGTTTGAGAAAGCTATGCGTGATAGACAAAAGTGCTGTTTTTAGTTTGGCAAGAAAGCATACAAAGGCAGATTTGTGAGTTTTAGGGTTCTAACACGTGAACATTCGTCAAATATTTTATATGTTATATTAAAATGAAAACCCTATCTTAATTTCTTTTACTACTAATAAAAGTGCACTAATTTCACACACGATGAAGCTCGAGGGTTAAAAAAAAAAGGAGAGCATTATTTTTTATAATCCATATCACTAACAAACTTTAACAAAATCAAAACAAACAACACAACATATTTGAGCAACATATATTATAGTCATCAGGCAACCTTCATATTTTCTGGCGCAAGTTGAACGGATACATTAAGCGTTCGTCGCGTTAATTAAGCTGTGTTTGCTAACAATGATCGATGGCGGTGTTGTCTGCGTTAATGTCTATATAGATATATATTCACTATATTATATGATGATATGTTTAATTACATGATCCCAGTTTCGTCCTTAGTTGTAAATTAAGACGATGTATTTGGAATTTTGTATCAAAATGTATGTATGTATTACTCTTCCAAGATCGGTCTGTGTGAATAAGCTTGGGGGAGGCCTATGTCCAGCAGTGGACTTCTTTAGGCTGACATGATAGTGTTTGCTACTTTATTTGTAAATTCAAATTCAAAATCCTTTATTCATTTGGGTCACAATGTGACGCTTATGAACGTCAAAATAATAAATTTATAAAATAATTACTTATAGACTCTACATTTACATTTACTGCCACGTTCACAAAGCAATAGGTAGAACCATGAGAAAGAACGAGCAATAAAACTCACGGTCACTCTTTTTCATCGCCAGGTTTTGCATAATACACAATTTACATTTTGTAAGGTGCTGCAACTGTTACACCTTCTATATCACTTGTATATATTTACTGTACATAATAATACTCAAGCATAACACTTTTGGTTAGCCTCCTCCGAATAGACATGGTGAAACAGGAGCAGCCACTTACATTATATATACCTAATAATGCAGGCAATCCGCGAAAGTGATCAGAACCATGATGGAAATGATGCAGTTAAATATTAAAATCTAATACCAGCCCGCAAGACCGTCATCGACCAGTCATCGCAAGTAGCACCCGTTCACGAGTACGACGCATGTGCCAGCAATCATCCCTCTCGCCATATTAGAGGGACAGGGATGACCCGACAAAAAGTCTCGTAAAGATTTCATAGTAAGTGCTGTCTGCTCTGCAACTGGCTGATAAGCTACAGGTTACTGGTTAAGGAAAGAAAGAGGGGTGAAACAGGTATTAGACTTGGCGATAATAAGTGGTTAGACCTCAGTTTGAGATCGTTGATGACTACGCAAAACGCAACAGCAGATCAGATAAACTAGTATAATAGGTTTCACAATCACATAAACATGGCTTAAGAGATCAATACTATGCTACCCTACCGAAACCTGCAGATTTGATTCCCTCTGGATACTGAAAACAAGTGCAACTGTTGGGCACAGGTTATTCGGTAAATATTGACTAATATGGCTTTTCACCCAGTATATAAAATAATATGGTCCGATTCTCTAACTTTTGGTTCGATTATTGACAGTAAAGTAGGTTTTTAATGGATTGATTTTGTTTATCTTCAAATACATGCTAATGCATTCAGAGAATCTTATAATGTTTAGATTTCAAACTCTTCTATACCTAGGAATGAATTGAAGAAATATTTGAACAAAAAATATCTAAACTTCTGAAAAATTATTCACAATTGATAGCTGAGTTAGGTCGGAGAATTGAATTTTCCTGTATTCAGCCAGTTGGCCTTTACAACGGATGTACTATCGGAAGCTTGACGGTAGTGGCAAAGAGTCAGTAGGATAATATAACTGGTGAATAAACTGGTTTGTCAAATGTACTACAAATTTGTGTAGTAGCGCTATATTTTGAAAGCTTGTGTAAGTTACTGGGTTGTGACGTATTTTTAAACTTGTTCAAAGTATTGCACTTACTATTTCTAACTTATAATAATGTACTTTCTGGTATAATAAGAGGCAAATGAGAACAAAGATGGGATAATGATAAGCAATTACCGCCACCTATGCATACCGCAACACCAGAGCAGTCACAAGTGCGTTGTGAGCCTAAACTTTTAACGTGTATATTTATGCTTCTGAAAATACAAACAGAGGTCGTTTCGTATGAATTCTTTTCTATGAGCTCTTGGTAATGGCCCTTTATACCGACTTACCTAGAAGAAGATGGTGGGACAAGCCTGACTCTTTTAACAAGGACTGAAAATCAAAGTAGATGGAAGAGAGTAGCAAGGCATTTTACCTGTGATAGAACCAATGTTTAATATTGCGCGCGTGCGTGTTGCATACATTGTTATGTTAATTGATTTTAAATTTAATCAAACTCAAAGGAGTAAAAAAGGGAGTCAGCATTCTATACAAGAACAAGTGACATTCACGCTGGCAAAGCAGTGGCAAAAAGATGATTCTTTATTTAATGTATAGAGGTAGCAATCATTACTTACGAACTTCAAAATATATTTAAACTAAAAACTGGCAGGTACCTATATACCTTAAAATATATATTTCTACAAACTTGGAATTCAAATCTGCACCATCATGTCTAAGATTATGAGTTTTTTACTTTCTCAAACGACTTAGTTTGGTTATACCTTTAGTTCCAATAATTTCGCTCTAGATAACTACCATCCGCTGTTCTAATTATTATTAGTCCTATGATGGATAGTGACCGTACTACACAACAGTCCAATTGCCGAGCATATAAATTCATCGCACGATGATTGATGAACGGAAAACTATGTAACAAGGATTATTAATCAATTTTGATACAAAGCCCGATCGAAAATTGGACTAGAAAGAGCATGATGCTTTAGAGAGAAAATGAATAAAAGTGAATGTGAGTGTCCGTGTGGTGACGGATTAAGAATACGGATTGTCACCACCCCATATCGTCCCATGGGTGTCGTAAGAGCCGACAGAGGGAGCATATTATGCAGAGAACAGCACTGTAAGAGAAGGAAAACCTGATACAAACCCTATACCAACCCGTTGAGCGAGCGTGGTATATTAGGCCAATTCCTTCTTTCCAAGGAGAGGCCTATTCCAGCAGTGGACTGTTAAAGGCTGATGATGATGAATGTGAACAATACGAAAGTTATAGTTTTTGAAAAGGAGGAATGTGTTACGGCTTGTAATGTTATGATCGATGGACAACGAATGGAGCAAGTGAATGATTTTGTATAAGAAGATATTGAAAGAAGAGCTAATACAGGTAATAGGATGAATGGAGTTTTGAAGGTTTTTATGAACAGTCAAAACGTATCCAAAAAGGCACGTTTGGCCGTGCATAGAGAGGTGTTAAGGTGAGGGTGAAAGTAGAATAAATGCTGTAGAAATGAGAGCACTGATAAGTATATGTGGAGTGTCTTCAAACGACAGAGTAAAGAATTGTGTGATAAGAGAGTGTTGTGGGGTAATGAGTGTTGTGATGTAGTGACAACCATTGAGAAAGTTATGCTTAGATGGTTTGGACACCTGGAGAGGATGGATGAGGAAATACTGACCAATAAGTTATATAAGGCAAGTGTGAATGGGACAGAAGGAAGGAGAAGACCTAGACGGACGTTCTCTGACCAGATTGGAGACATCCTAAAAAAAGGACAGGCTAGAAGTACCCTTAACCGAAGAGCATGCATGAGAAATTTGATGGTGGTGAATGAAGCAAGAGAGATATGTGAGGATCGTTGCAAATGGCGTTCCGTAGTCTCTGCCTACCCCTCCGGGAAACAGGCGTGAGTCTATGTACTTATGTATTTATGTAAGTAAAATTGGACTATTGGTATATTGGTCTATAACATAGATAGTCCGCGTCGGTATCAAATATCTTAACTTCTGTATGACTGCAAAAGTTTGGCAAAAACTTGTTCAATGGGTATTTCTGTGTGCAAAGTTGCGCCAAAAAATATTGAAGAAATATCTTTGACGTGGCAAACGATATTTTAGGTGTTAAACTAAGACTGACAGTTAATGTTCTTCATGGCAAAATGAACTACTATTTGATTTTATCATCTATGCGAACGTACTGCTACAACCCAATACACATGTTATTGGAGAATAAAATAATTTATTCCACTACAACCAGGCGATGCCACATCCAAGTTGAACAAAATTTTAAAAATATTGCACGTATAACACGTTTAATCGGTCGCTTCACCGTTTAGCACTGCGTTGAGAGTCGTAACTTCGATTCCCAGAGTCCGCGTATTTTTTACAATTTGTGTTTGAAGTCTCCCGCGACATAGGAATTATTCCTGGTTCAGGAGCCGTTTAAAAAAATGCAATTGCGTCAGATATTCAGCTTATTACCTTTGTTCTTTCAAGAACAATCTTAAATCTTCCGACTCACAATTTAAAGTCAAAACACAACACAAACATAGTAAGATTATCTTCAGAACATAACAGTTTAAATACTTACTACTTAGCAGAACCTTAGCAAGCAAGTTGGTTCATTAATCACAAGTAAGTTAAGTGTGGCGTTACTGTAGCGGTTCATTTCTCGCCTCATTCTTGTTGCGAATTTGCGTTTTGCTGTACATTTGTATCGCTTAGCGTTCGTTGTTACTTCCAAAGAGTATACAAATACTGGTTACTTCTGTCATGGTGCTTACTAGCGCTTACCTCAAATGATTGTGCGCGTGCGTAAGTCTATGTGTGTGTTCGCGTGTATGTGTGTGTATGTGTGCATCTGTTTGTGTGTCTGTGTGTGTGTGGGTGATGCATTCGCATTCAGTCTCTTTGAACGTCGCCGTGTTTTGTGTAAGATGTTTAGCGGCTACGTTTCACACGTTGTGTGGAGTGTATTTATTCAGTTACTTTTAGTTGTAGTACAATGTTGTATGTCGTCGCATTGATGGCTTACATTTGCTGGTTGGAGCTAAAACTGAGATGAATTTGATTTCTTTACAAACGTTACTGTTATCGTTAATGATAACAGTAAAGTCTTCTGCCTATCCCGTGACCATGGCTGATGTAACCAACGCCGAAACTGAGGACATTTAAAATAATTTATGTTATAACATTATATTAGATATTTAATCCGTGTTTAGTAGGTACGTGGTAAGATGACATTTTTTTAAAAATGGAAGTGCTATGTATGTTCCCATTGCTGAAAAATAATATTGACGATTACTTGATAAGAATAAAATATACCTACATGGTTAGTTAGTTAGTTGGACAGGTGTTTTCCGCACTAAACCACTGAATTAAGCCATTGTGCGTGAGTAGTGAGACGGTTGTCGCCTGCTACTCATACCACGAAAGCTCCTTCCAGAAAGCCATGAGTTGACCAGTGTTGCGTATGGCTTCGCTCATGGTTCTGGGATTGTTCAGGAACCTCGTCCGTTGGTCGCTCACGCTGGTACAATTTAGGATCACATGAGCGGGTGTTTCTTCGGTCTCCATGCAGTCCCTGCATAGTGGGCTGTCCGTGACGCCGATATTGTAGAGATGCTTATTTAGTGGACAATGGCCGGTTATTATGCCAGTCAGATGCTCGAGTGTTTTCCTGTTTGGAGTGCAGCAGTTTTTACGAGAGTCGTTTGTTTAATTGGGGAAAAGCATCTTTAGATTGCCTACACTCTTTCAACTCTGCCCACTCTTTTTCATGTTGTTGTAGGGTTCTCTCGCGTAACCACGTTTTAGTTGGTTGAACGGTATCGGAATAATTGGTTCGGGTCCCAGAGTTGTTGTGTCCGATCCTTTCCTTGCCAGTTGGTCTGCTGCGTCATTGCCCGTGCAGTCACTGTGTCGTCGTATCCACTGGAGCGTGACCCGGTTCCTCGCTGCAGTTTTCTGCAGCTCTTGGTGGCACTCCATAATTAGGCCGCTGTTAAAGCAGTTACCGCCGAGAGCTTGTAGTACTGAGGCACTGTCTGTGATGATGCGTATTGACAGGTCACTCACGTTTCTGGCCGCGATCGCCGTCGCCGCCCTTATAATCCCAACGCATCCAGCCTGGAAGATGGTGTTGAGTTTACCAAGCGATGTTGGGAGATTGATGTTCAAGTCATGGGAGACTACTCCGGCACCAGTCCCATACTTCGTTTTTGAGCCGTCTATGTATACTCTAACTTTGTGTATACCAGAGCTATCCTTGTGCTCTTCTTGCAGTTGTATGCGGTATTTTTTGTCAAAGACAAAGGTTTTGGGTATGAGGTCACACGTTGCATCTAGCATCGGGATTTCGTTAGTTAAGGTCCTTTTCAGGCGTGCATGGGTTATTCGGTCATCCTTTCTCCAAAGATCGAACTTATCGAACCGGATCATGGCGGCACCCACTTCTTGCTGGATGATGAGGTACAGTGGTCGCAGGTCGAAAAGCACCTCCAATTCCGCCGTTGGAGTTGTTTTCATGCAGCCTGTTGTGGCAGTGTAGATCCAGAGGGTGATGAATAGTTTGAGACCCCATTTCTTGCCTATTATTCTCCTGCACTGTCAGAAGATTGTACATGCTTTTGTGGTTTTAGTGGTGATGTGTTTATTCCAGTTGAGCTAATGCTAGAGTGTTACGCCCAGGTACTTGACTTCACTCGATAGGTTGAGCTCCGTGCCAAAAAGTTTTGGTTTTCTGGTCATACGGGTGTTCCTTTTGTTGGTGAAAAGTACTAGCTCCGGTTTATTTGGGTTGACCGTCAGTTCGTGGTGGTTGCACCTTTGTTCCATGATCCTAATGGCTGTTTAGCATCCGATAATGGATCATGTCTTCCGAGTCTCCTTTGATTAGGATGGTTATATCGTCTAGAAGCATTTGTCATTCAGGCTTCTCAACAGATCGTCTACCACTATGTTCCATAGCAGGGGTGATAGGACACCTCCCTGTGGGCAGCCTTTTGCTACTATCCCCCTTGTGGTGGTGTTAACCGTGAATTGAATAGCCCTTTGTTTCAGGAGTTGATCAATCCAGCCATTGACGGTTTGTTCAACTCCGAACTTGTCAAGGGCTCGGCTAATGCTGGTGAATTTAGTTTTGTCGAAGGCGCCTTCTATGTCAATGAATTCGCCTAATGTCATTAGTTTGTCAGATAGCGCTGTCTCTATTGTCCCCACTACGGAGTAAGCGCGGATACTTACATAATAATACAATCAGTGTCCGTTAAATTGACTGTGCGTTTAAAATATCATTAGAGCGCATTAGGTTGTCCTACCTGATACGTAACGTACCTAAGGGGTTTCCTGGAAGTATTTATGCCGTTCATTGGAAAATATGTGTGAAATCTGGTGCGTAGTGATTTTGCTTGCTATTTTTAGTACTAGCAATAAACAGACAAGCCATTGGGCCCACCTGATCGTTTGTAGTAACGACGGTTCATATACATAGTTGTTTGCAAATACGCAACCAAGCTGCTGTCTATAGCTGGGGTGGGCAAAGAAAAAAGAGGAAATGTAGTATGGCGGATAAGAAAAAAGGAAAGGGGCCTCAGGGATTCTTAATCACTGAACAAGACGAAACAGTACCAATCCTGTTACCTTATGACAGTATAATGTGAGACGGTATTAATTCCCCGGTCAAGCCAATCAATTGCTATTTTAAATGTACACGTACAGCGTAGTAGTTTGAGTTGCCGTCTCCAAGTTTAATATAGCGCTAAGAAATATGGATTCGATCCCCACACGTTACAACGCTTTATGTGATGCATAAATTGTTGTTCGGAAATCAGTTATTATTTGTATCAGTTTAATGAATATCTCTATGTTGCTCTACGCTACTCGATTTATTCTAAGTAATGTTTATGTTGAAGAATATTTCTGCCTTCGTCTCTGGCATTTATCTACATGTGACATTACTAAAACAATAAAGGGCAAGAGCTTCCGTATCATAAAAACAAAAACATATAAAAAGAGATATAATTGTGACTTGTTGTAAGCCAAAAATGTTTTGCCGTATATTTTAGATTTTAACTGACATGTTTACTTTGAGCTTCATAAGAAAAGCGAGCAAATATTGTGTCTACTGTCATGGAAATCAAGTTTTAGGCTTGACAAAGACACTTTTTTTACTAGTCTCGACAACACATTGATTTTGCAGGCGTGCTGGAAAATCAATGTGTTGTCGAGACTAGTATAGAGATCAAACAACACTCGCCGCAGTTCTGAAAATCTACAGACGTTCAAAAAATTGTCCCCACTTTATCTATCATTATATATTTGTATTTATTTATGTAGAGAAGTTCCTAGACTTAGTGACTCTAGCATTCTCGTCCTTTTAATACAAAATTTGTGTCGCAGAATCTTAAAAACTAATTTTAGTTAGAGTGCTGAATATACATTCAGCACTCTAACTAAAATTAGTTTGGCATGGCAGTAAGCTTCTATACAGAAGCTCGGTGTTTTACATCAAACTTCACCTGCGGGTGTTACCCAGTATTGTGACGTAACGCCTCTAGACTGCATACAGGGTTGTCAATAGTTCAACCGCTGCACAATATTGTCAGCAGCGGTAGAAGTCCGTGATGACGTAATCGGTCGATAAATTCAGTTAAAAAGCTATTTCTCAAGTGGGCATCAATGGTCATAATTTTAAGAAATATCAAGAAAATTAGAAAAATAAAATATTTTTCGACCTTAAACAAATTGAAAAGCAAGTAAGGTGTACGTCAGATCACGTATAAACACCGATCTGGGAGTTATCTACTGTTCTTTTTAAACTTATCCGCAAATATTTGAAGGCAATCAAATATTACTTGTTGACTTATGGAGCCTTAAGTCGCCAACCCTAACTTGCAAAAGCGACAGCTGTTATGCGCCGTACCTACGTCAAATCACACGTCACACATTTGCTTGTTTGCTTCGTAAGTGAATCGAGGCTATTTCATACATGACATTTATTGCATAGCTGGATGAGACCACGGCAGTATATCATTTAGCTAATGTTTTCATCAGCTAAATGATTTTATCTAAGCATAGTGTAGGAACAAAAAAAAATATGTATGCTTATATAATGTAAATTTCTTGCGTTACTGAATGACAGTTTACCTTACAGCCAAAACTATTGACAAAAACTAGGCATGTCTTTCCTTGGGGACCGTGCGAGAGGTGCACTAAGAACGGATTGTTCTAAATTCCTATTGCATGGGCAGAAACGTTTAAGTTAAAATAAAATTGACATATACATCCATTAGTTTATTGCTTTAACCACAATAGGTAATAATTTAACCATAAAATTGTATTCAACGTGGTACTATAAAAATGATTTTACATTTCAAAAGAACGGTGTAAAATGATAGGTGATATTAAAGTGTAAAATATCAAACTGTGGTGTCCGGCGGAGTAGAATAGCCCTCCTTCTCTCCTACCGAGGTGTCGTAAAAGGCGACTAAGGTATTTCGACTGACGCATTATAACCAAATATAATAAATATTGACGTCTTTAACTTTTTTTGAGAAGGAAAACTTGAAACAAACCCGGCAGTCTGCTCCGCCGTTAGGTACAGACTGTTAAACCCTAAAGAGAACATACAGTCAAATATTAACCGACGTGATCATGGCTGCAGGTAATATTACTGTAAGTGTACCCCAGGGGGGTACCGACGGAGCCGGAGAATCCCTTCCTCGTCCTATATTTGCAGGACGAGGCTGCACCTCGTATTCTGGGGGGAGCAACCTTACAGCTGTAGGCGGCGACGATATTCGCCATACGTCACGTCAAAACCATCCAAATCCTATACGGTATTTTTCGCGTCGGGGCGGAAAGTGGGCAACGGAATGCCGTTTTGCGACTTTAAATATTAGAGGAGGAATGAATAAGAAGCTGGATGATGTTTACGAAGTAATGAATGAAAGAAAACTAGATGTGTTGTTTGTGAATGAGACAAAGCGTAAGGGGAAAGACATGCTGACGCGCGGCCCGTTCACAGAGATTTGATCGGGGGTTCCCGATGAAGAACATGGCAGTAAGGGCGTCGGTATAATTCTTTCAGAGCGAATGGCAGAATGCATGCGTGAATATGAGTGCGTAAGTCTGCGTCTTATCTGGGTCCGGATGAAAGTAGGCCTGACACGTCTATTTCTGGTAGGTGTATATTATGCTCTGGACGCCTCCTATAGCAAGGTGGTAAGAGCGGAATTTTGGGAACAAATGAGAGAGGTCTTGTTATTGCGTAAGGCGAATGAACATATTGTCATGCTTGGAGATTTTAATGCAAGAGTTGGAATGAAGCGCGATGGGTATGAAAATGAAATGAAAACTTGGGGCATTTGGAGATGAGAATGTGAATGAGAACGGCGTATACTTGTTAGATGTATGTGTGGAGATTGGTATGTCTGTGACGAATACGTGGTTTCAGCACAAAAGGATACATATGTACACGTGGCAAAAGAAGGTAGGAAATGTTGTGTTAAGAAGCATGATAGACTTTGTGATAGTTGATGAAAGAATGAGAATGAAAGTAGTGGATACTAGAGCGTATCGTGGACCTGATGTTGGCACTGATCACTATTTAGTCATTAGTAGAATTAGTGGTCTGTTCAAACGTTGGCGGCACAGAATTAAAGCGTGTAACACTGAGTTATCACGTATAAAAGTGGAAAGATTGAAAGAGCAGCGTGTGAAAGAGATGTACAAAAAGCAATTGAGTGAACGGCTGGATACAATCTGGAGTGATGTAAATGAGGAAAGTGTGAGCGATGTATGGTCGGTATTTAAAAGCAACGTAGTGAGATGTGCTGAAGACGTATGCGGCGTGAGTAAAAGAAGAAGTAAGAAAAGTGAAAAAGCTGACAGGTGGGATGATGAAACTCGAAGTATGGTTGAGGAAAATAAAAAGGCATGGCTGGATATCCTAGCAATAGAGGCAACGAATAGATCTAGTGGTGGTATGAATGAAGATCGTTTTAAAGAAATGAAGGACAAGTATAGGTGTATGAATGCTAAAGTTAAAGAATGTATAGAGAGGAAGAATAATGAGAAGAAGGAGAAATATGAGAAGCAATTCGGCGCAAGTTTCAAAGACAGTATAAAACTTTTTTGGAAACTCGTTAAAGAAGTGCGAGGGAAAAATATGAATACATTGCTGAAAGTGATTAGGAATGAAAAAGGTGAGGTCATAAATGAAGAAAAAAGTTTATTTGAGAAAGACCTGAGTGAAATAGAGTGAGAAGAGATAATAGAAGATGCGTGTGTGGGCCCGGGTGACGAAATTAGAAAGGATGAAATTATGGAATCTCTAAAAAGTATGAGGTCAGGAAAGTGTGCTGGGTGCGATAGAGTGACGTCTGAAATGTTGATGGCTGGCGAGGGACTTACAGTAAACCTGCTGCATCGCCTTTTTAATCTGTCCTTGAAACAGGGCCAAGTTCCAGGTGACTGGACTAAGGCAGTGCTTGTTCCAATTTACAAAGGCAAAGGCTCGCAGCAGAAATGTCAAAATTATCGCGGGATCAGCCTTCTTAGTGTTGTTGGAAAAATGTATGCCAGAATATTGATTGATAGAGTAGTAAACGTGACTAATGACAAGATATGGGATGTGCAAGCGGGATTTCGGAAGGGAATGGGATGTACGGTTCAAGTCATTTCCTTGCGCTGCGTTACCGAAAAATGTCTGGCAAACAACCAGAACTATGGAAGGTGCTATCTATGTATGGGGTGGACAACCTTATATCAAGGGCTCTAAAATCTCTTTATAGGGATTCGAGGGCCTGTGTCCGAATTAATGGTGCCTATACGGACTGGTTTGACATCTCTTAAGGTGTTAGACAGGGGTGTCCAGCCTCGCCCTGGTTGTTCAACTTATTCATAGATAGCTGCATGAAAGATATGAGAGAAATTGATTGCGGGATCGATATGGTAGGATTGCGTGCTAAGTGCCTCTTATACGCCGATGATCAAGTCATTCTTGCATCATCAGCTAATGAGTTGCAACAAATGATGCATGAACGAAAGTTTTAAAGCGAAAGGTATGAAAATTAATGCATGAAAGACGAAAGTGATGGTGTTTGAGAAAGATGAAAGTTTGACTGAGTGATATTACGATAGAAGATGAAAATGTGGAACAAGTTGAAAGATTTGTATATCTGGGAAGAATGTTTACAAGAGATGGAAGATGTGAAGGTGATATTGAAAGGAAAGTGACTGCGGGGAACAGTGTGAATGGAGCGCTGCATGCCTTTATGAACGGCCAAACTGTGCCTAAAAAGGCGCGACTGGCGGTTCATAATGGAGTGCTGGTGTCCACCTTGATGTATTGAAGTGAGTGTTGGGTATGGCAGAAAAAGCATGAAAGCAGAATTAACGCAGTTGAGATGCGATCACTGCGTAGTATGTGTAGGGTGAGACTGATTGATAGAATTCCGAATGCAGTAATACGAGAGCGATGTGGCCTGAAAGATGTCGTGACAAGGATTGAGAAAGGAATGCTGAAATAGTTTGGACATGTGGAGCGAATGTGAAGTGAGATTGACGAATCAAATATATATGGCAGAGGTGTATGGGCAAGCCTGTTGCGGCAGACCTTGTAAGACATTCGTCGACCAAATTGGGGATTTCTTGAAAAACGGAAAAGTTCGAAGCACCCGCAACCGGTGAGCATGTATGAAAAGAGTAATTAATGTAGAGGAAGCGCGTGAGTTTTACAAGGATAGAAGCAAGTGGCGATCTGTTGTCTCCACCTACCCCGACGGGAAAAAGGCGTGAGCATATGTATGTATGTATGTAATTATATCGGTACACAAGAGTGGGCGCAAGTGCAAGTGCGCTCTTTATCCCCTAAATCTCATAGTCCAATGGACGATTTCCAAGGTACAGGCATGTAACACCGCCAATTTTCTGATGGCCCGCTTCTATTGCGTAATTTTTACAGATAACCCCATCAGCACTTTTGCTTGACCCGGGAATCGACCTCGAAACCTACTAATTCCCTGTCACTTACGCTTCTGCTGGACCAACGAGGCATTCAAATATATTACGTGTACTGTCTTATATCGATACTAACAGTAAACTAAATCACAACGCATTGCAGTTAATGCATAAGATCGCAAAACTCATATGTTATGTTTCTTATAAAAAAGTATCCTGACAAATACATGCAGATTGCATAATGAAAATCGTGTCATGCTATCATGTTTTTCAACACAGTACAGCCCTATGACTGCATAAACACATACCTATGTAAATTAACAACTTTATTTGCACACCAAACATACGAGTTATATATCCCTCAAACTTTGACCAGATTTACCTCAGGTAACTTCCCGTGTGTCTCTTCGTCTATTTAATTCTGAAAGTCCTAGCAGATGTATTTTGCTTTGTGACCTAATTTACATAGAACTTTTATACACTGTATGGCATAAGCACTGTTGACATAGATTTATGAGAAATGTGTTTGAGCTATTTAATAACTTATTCTGTGTGAGTCTCCGCTTTTCCAATGATTCAAAAGATTTCGTTGCTAGGTAACTGTATGAAGCAGTAGTGTTGAGGTGCGAATATCCTCATAGTGAGTGCACATTTTACCGGCATGCAGTCCAAATAACACAACATAAAAACGGATATGAAAGTCACAAAATATAGAAAACTAGATGAGCCTACGGTTATACCCGCGTTATTTAGGGCTGCTATTCCGCACCCGTGATGTCATAGCGTGATGTTATATAAATGAACTAACCAACACTAAAAATATTCAAATTGATTCAGTAATTCCTGATATTAGTGCTTTCAACCAAAAAAACTTACAAACAAAAAAAACCAGCTCTATTGCGTTATAAGTATAGATAGATGATAATTTATCCGTTCTTAGAACATAATAATAAATAATTCAATGTATGCTTTACTATTAGAAAATACTATTTGTGGAATACATAAGACTTTATTTAATTTTAAACTGTATTAATCCGGCTCATAACCTTTCACAGTCAGGGGACAAGCTCACCGAATATTAAGGTACGTCATTATCCAAATTCTTGGATCACTAGATTCAGTTTCAGGTTAACAAGCGACAGTTAACCCTTTGACCGTACTCAATTTTCCCGTATTCCCGCGAGCCATTTGATACTACGTAACACATAATACAGATATTCCAGGTATCCATAAATATACGTAGAATGTTCGGGAGCGCTGATGACACATCATTAGCTAAGACCACGAACCACTTTGCGAACAGTTAGGGAGAAACTTGCTATCGAGAAACGTAACACATTGAAAATTGCCGTCATTTGTTAACCTTATGCCTCCCAAGAGCACTCTACACTCACATTTTTTAATTTTATTAAATCGTGTTTTTATCTGCGAAATTTTATTTTACCTACTTCACACTACCTGCGCCGGATTTCGAGTAATGAGAAACGAAATGAGTTCCAACGTTCGCTTGACGAGAAATTTTAAGAAGGATTTTATTTTTGTTAGGTAGTTTAAACGGCATATTAGGCACCTGCAAGGCTTGCCAAATGGCCGGCAGACACTCATAATTTATTCGGAAAAGTTTCGCACATTTTTGTTACTAGTTGTTCGTGCTTGTTTCGTGCGGATTTACTTTGGGATTTGCATTTGAAACGTCATAGATAACACTTCAAAGAAAGATTGCACAATCCTGTTACGCGAAAACGGCTAAAATACTGTATTTGAAAATGGTAAAGTTGTGTTTCAGAAACTACCTCTTCTCGAATTTATATTTTAATTAATCTCACTCCCTTTTTGTCAGCCTTTACGCTGCGACCTGCAGACATTGAAAGATGTACCAAACAACATCTTACGGTGACTGAAGGTTCTCGTAATTTTTCTGAACTTCTAATTGAGTTTTATGAGAGTTTTGACAAGTATCTGAATCCTGGGTAAATTTTCAATTACATTGAGTATCGCAAAGTGAGCTGAGCAAAACTTAATGTTTTGTTCAGCTCACACCTTCCGAACTCGTGAACGTCACTTTAGTATCAGTAAGACCTGAAGACTAGTTACAGCATTGTCGCCTTCCGGCTAGAACTAGTGCTAATCGGCCATGGTTGCTTTAGCCGGTTCTTGAATGAATTAGACCGACAAGATACACCCGTTTGTAATCACTGCGGTGATTGTCGCGATGTTGTCAAAGACATGGAACTACGTACCTTGGCAGAATGCCCGGTCTGGGCATAGTAGCCGATCCCAATGTGCTTTGCTTCGGGTAATTCCTATCTCAGAGGCAGGAATATGATTTTTCTAATATATTAGGTGCAATATCACACCCACATTTTACTATTTTATGAATTTTAGGTCCAATGTAATAGACCCATATTATGATATTTTGTGGCATAAACTACTGGAGGAGACAACTATGCCGAGGGAGACGGTATCCCTCCTCAAGTACAGGTACAGCAATCAAAAAAATGCAGTCAGATGGGTCAGCTCGCTTAGTCAGGAATATCCTCTGAAATGTGGAGTCAGACAAGGTGGGTTGACTTCTCCGAGTTTGTTTAACCTATTTGTTAACCAGTTGATTGGTGGGCTCAGCGGAGCTATGGTCGGGTGTTCGATAGACGGCACCATAATAAATAATATTAGTAAGGCGGATGACATGGTTCTGCTAAGCCCGTCAGTAAGTGCGCTCAGAAGACTTCTGGGCATTTGTGAAGTGTATGCCACGTCGCATGGACTCAAGTATAATGCTAGTAAGAGTGTCCTCATGGTATTCAAGGCAGGGAACAAAGCTCCATCAAATGTGCCACCTGTTAGGATCGGGGGGTCGTCACTAGTGAGCGTGACTGAAGTAAAATACTTGGGTCACATGATGACGGATCGCCTGCAGGATGATGCAGACCTAGAGAGGGAAAGGAGGGCGTTGGCAGTCCGCTGCAATATGTTGGCCCGCAGATTCGCACGATGTACTACAGATGTAAAACTGTTACTTTTCAGAGCCTTCTGTCAGTCGTTCTACACGTGCATTCTATGGATCAACTGTACGCGGCGGGCTTACAATGCCCTGTGTGTTCAGTACAATGACGCTCTGAGGGCAGTGTTGAAGAAACCCAGGTACTGCAGTGCTTCCGAAATGTTTGCGGAAGCTTCAATCGATGATTTTTCTCCATCATCAGGAAAAGAACCACATCGATGATGAGCAGGGTCCGTGGTAGCACCAACACAGTCCTCAGAACGTTAGCGTGCAAAATAAACGGTCCGTTTACTGTTTACTGGGCGAGTGTTCACTTACTCAGAAATAGGAAATAGACTGTTATAGACCTACTCATATTAATTTTGTACTAACAAATTACTAACACCCTGTTATTTGTATTTTATGTGTTCTACTAACAACCCTACTAACGTTCTATTTGTTAAAAATGTATGGACCTATGTCTGAAATAAAGATATATTATTATTATTATAAAAACTGGTGACATCTCAAGGAATAACGAAGAATTAAAGCAATTAGTATCCTGAATCGCGATATTAGAATTCACATACCCGCACGATTTCTATCGTCAATATACGTCGTGTTGCAGTCCACCAGGCACGATTATCAAGGCTGGTCAGATTCTCCTACTAGCTGACAAAATAAACCACCATATTTTCGAATTTCAATTAATCAGCATATATCTTAGATAATGAATTCCTATAATTACCCTAATAAACAAATTATAGTTTAATAAATTAGTACATTTTCTACAAAAAAGATCAAAATAAAAGCTCAGATTAATTACTGGCCAAAAACGTTCTCAAAAATAGACGTCGAAGACATATGGTGGCAATAAAAACCTTGATTTCAACTTGACTTGTACTCGTAAACTGTGGCTATAAGTTTATATCGCTGTGGTTTATTTATTTACTAATTTATAACCGCGGCTCCGCATTCGGATAAGACGTAATATTATACTTAAGAAATACATACACATTACTTTTAAGCTAGGGATAAACATATAGGAGTAAAAAGCCATATCTTATCTTAATATATAAAATCCTTGCCTTACTGACTGACTGACAGACACGCTACAGCCGAAACTATTGGGCGCAGGAAGCTGAAATTTGGCATGTATGTTCCTTGGGGACCGTATGGGTGCACTAAGAAGGGATTTCCCGAAATTCCCACGGGATCGGCCAAAACGGGTAAATTAAAAAAAAATGCAGGCGTAGCTGCTGGCGTCCTCTAGTATTATATAAATTTGCAAATAGTAGTTTTCCCCAAGATACCACATATTGTGAGTACCTAGTGAAGATAAAACCTGGTAACATCTTAAGGACGTCGATGGCATTACGAAGTCTTATAGCGATTAAAAAGCCTGAATTGTGATTTTAGAATTTACATACCCGCACGATTGCTATAGTCAATATCCATCGTGTTGCGATCCATCAGACACGATTATCAAGGAGACAAAGAGAGCCTGTAATAACCCTAATATACAAATTATAAATGCAAAAACTAGAATATCCACAACAAAAAAGATCAAAATAAAAGTTCAGATTAATTACTGGCCACGAACGTTCCCAAAAATAGACGTCAAATAAATATGGTGGCAATAAAAAACTAAGAATTAAATCAGCACCAGTGGTGCTTATAGCAAAAGAATAAAAATATCAAATGGTATTGAGAGGAAAGGGATCGTTATAAATCGGCATTTTCCGGTTAATAAATCAGACAGAAATTCGTACATTTATACCGTTAAAAGGTATTTGAGCCAGCTTAGAAGTGGTACGCTTTGCTCGAATATGGCTATTTTCTTTTAATCCCTTTCGGAGCAATATGGATAGCTTACACCTTATTACCCGCGAGAAACTTATTTCTTTTACTACTGCACTAACTTAACACACGATGAAGCTCGCTTTTTAAGGTTGACAAAAAAGGATAGCGTTATTTTTATAATCCATACCACTGCCAAACTTTAACAAAATCAAAACAAACAACACAACATATTTGAGCAACATATACGCGTCAGTCATCCTTCATATTTTCTGGCGCAAGTTGAACGGATACATTAAGCGTTCGTCGCGTTAATTAAGCTGTGTTTGCTAACAATGATCGATGGCGGTGTTGTCTGCGTAAATGTCTATATACATAATATATACTCATTGTATTATATCGAGGGTTCACGGGCAAAATGTATTAAGCGACATTTTTTAAACTTTACAGGAGAGCGTTTTAAAGTTTCAATTTTACGAAAAAAAATCGTTATAAAAAAAGTATAAGGTTATTAACGAATAAGTGACCGAAGTTGATTTCCATGACAAAAGCTGCATAATTGAGTATAGTTTTCATTTCTTTTAAGCTACTATTAATAGAAATAAAAGTCGCTTGATACAATATTACCCCAGTTTACTTTTATTTAGAAACAGGCTAAATGATATAAGTGCCATAAACTTCACAATACAGGTATAGGAAAAACGATTTAAGCGACACTCGGGTATTATTTTGTGTAAGGCTAAATATATGAACAACCATTGGAATACTAAAATAAAATCAGGCTAATCGGTTTAAGCAATTGAAATATCATAAAGTAGTTGCAGATTAAAATGATTTATGTAGCACTTTTCTCTAAAAGTAAATTGTTTGAAATAACAATTAATTTGTATGCATAATTAGGATTGGCGGTTAGATCAACATTAATTTGTTTATTTCCTACAAATGAAAAATCTAAAGAAATTTTAAAATAAAACAAATACATACGTGTTTAAAATCAGACAAGTGATCGTTTTTATTTTAATAGTGGCACAAGGATATTTGAAAAATATTCAGATAACATCTGATCATCATCTTTTCTAAAAATAATAATAAAAATTATGTAACAAAAACATCAATTCTAATTGAGAAAAACTAAGTAACTTCATTATCAGTTATCACACACATACAACTTTTGATTTTCCTCTCTTCATTAAAAATAATCAAGTACTAATATTAAAACCGAAAACTGCTTCTATTTTCATTCTTCTGTCTCATCTTCTATGTCAGTATCTATCAATACGTCTTTAAATAACATATCACACACATACAAATTTTGATTTTCCTCTCTTCAAAAAATAATCAGGTACTAATACGGAAAATTTCGGGAATCAAGGAAGTGACACAACATTACTATTTAAAAATGTATTTATTGCTTTTCGAAGTATTCTCCGCGAAATTTGTCCCATTTTTCCATACGATTGAACCAATCATTGAAGCAACCATTCCATTCGAAAGTTGGGGTCTCCAAAAAGGCCGTTTTGTAGGCGTCCTCAGCTTCTTCAGGTGATGAAAATCTCTGTCCACGCAATTTATTCTTTATTTTAGGAAAGTATAGAAATCATAAGGGCTTAGGTCTAGGCTGTACGGCAGATGGTCTAATAATTCTATGTTTTCTTGCTCTAAAAACTGTTTTGTTCTGTGCGCGGTGTGAGAACTCGCATTGTTGTGATGGAGGATGATGCGGCGGTTGCAGTTCTCTTTACGGAGTTCAGAAACGACCTGTGGCAAACAAATGCTAGCATACCATTCTGCATTAACCATTCTTTGTCCCTCAAGAGGAATAGTCGTAACATGGCCAGTTTTGGAGACAAACGTGGCCACCATTTTTTTTGCAACACTCCGTGAACGAAAAATTTTTGTTGGCTTTAACTCATTTTCAAACACCCAAACTCGTGACTGCTTTTTGTTTCGGGTTCGTACGCGTATATCCAGGATTCTTCACCTGATACGATGTTGTATGCAGCATTTGAGGATCCTGCGTGGAATCTTTCGAGAGTTCTGACGCACCAAGTAACGCGAGCCGCTTTTTGCTCTTCACAGAGCGAATGTGGTATCCATCGGGAAAACAAATTTGTTACACCTAATTGTTCATGCAAGATTATTGGTATTTGACTCATGCCAATGTCTAAAGTTGCCTGAATTTCGCAGTATGTCACATGTCGATCTTCCTCAATCAGCTTACGCACAGCATCAAGGTTTTCTTGGGTGACTGCAGTTTTTGGACGACCTTGACGAGGATCATCACTGAACTTGACACGTCCACGTTGAAATTCAGCAAACCAGCGATAAATTGTGGTTTTGGATGGGGCTTCATCACCAAATGCAGAAATCATCCGGTCAACATACTGTTTTTGTGTTCCACTTCGAAAGACATAATAAATCATCGCCCTTGAATTTTCTCGAGTCAATTCCATTTTCTCAACGACTAAACAAGTTTGAAAAAACCTTGTGACAAGACCGAGAATCTTTTTTAAAATAAATAAATGGCATTCGATTTTTAAAACCAAGGAGTTTTCAATTGAAAAGATTTTAATATGACAGGAACAGTGGAAATATTCCATGCCCGATACTTTTAGTGCAGCCTATGTATTAAAAAAGGTTTTTCCCGTCATGTCCTTATTTTCCTTACTTACCGCTTAAACCTCCTAAATCCCCTCCTAAAGTCCGGTACATGCATTGTTTTGGTCGCATGGATGTTAACAAATTCGTTCAGGATGCTTGTATGATAAATTGGGACAACATGTTTTCTGTCTCCACTGTTGACGAAAAAGTATTTATTTTTAATAGCTCGATTTGTCGTTTATACGATGTTTATGCCCCGGTGAGGCAGGTCAAACTGAGGCATCCTCCAGCACCCTGGCTTACGGCGGGTGTCCGTATGGTAATGTGCCGCAGGGATCGGGCAATATAAAAGGGACCGGTGCGAGGAAAACTGGGCGCTATTCAAATCTGCAAGGAATCGGTGTAATCAAATGGTGCGAAATGCCAAACGCCGACACATTCTCAACAATATCACTTCTTCATCGCCTGCCAATATCTGGAAGTTCTTTGGAACTCTTGGTATTGGCAAGCATCATCGGTGTGACTTCCGTCTGACACTTGGTTTGGATGATATTAACCAATATTTCACCACTCCCAATCCATTGGATCACCAGACCAAGTGTCTTGCAGTCAACTATTTAAATAACTTACCCGACCTAGACATTGAATCTTTCCAATTTTCTCCAAAGTCTTCGGATGATATCAAAAAGATAATCCTTTGCAATAAATCTAATGCCGTGGGACATGACAACATCAGCCGCCGTATGTTTATGACCATCTTAGACCAACTACTTCCGGTGATCTCTCACTTCATTAACTTTTCCCTTGAGTCTGGTTCCTTTCCGTCCTTGTGGGGCAAGGCCCACGTTATCCCTCTAGCCAAGACCTCCAATCCTTCTCTTCCCAACCAGTTTCGACCCATATCCATACTCGTTCACGGTTCACGGTGACTGAAGCACCGCGGGGGCACGCGCGTTATTCACAGTGACATAAATCAAAGACTCTGGCGCCGAAACGATATGTCTTATCCGATAACGGATAAACGATTTATACAAAATTTTGGCTATCTTAACGAATATCGATTTCCTAATTCCAGTAGAGTAAAAATGTTTTAACTTTCACAACTTAGAATACAATATGTCTGATGAGACGAGTCTTTATTAATTTAGTTCAAGAAGAAGGATTTAACCGCCGAGTATAAAGAATTTTTATTACATATGAAAATGATTTAAGCGCCTATGTTTATTAATATCAGATACATGGTAAATGATTTAAGCGACACAAGGTATAGATTTCAGCAGCAGGCTAAATGTTTTAAGCGACATCAAGTATGAATTTCAGGTGCAAGCAAAATGCTTTATGCGACGGTATGTATATATTTTAGGCGCAGGCAAGACGATTCAAACACCTTATCTTACCAAACTTATGGCGGGGAAAATAGCTCATGTCAAAAACACTAAATATTTCGCCTGTATGAAGTCCATTTTTTCTTAAATTGTAAAAAAATGTTGTCGCTTCAATCAAAGCTACTCCGAACTGCGCCTAAATTTACTATTGTTTTAAGCGCCAAAAAAGTGCTCAGATCAGCACGAAACCGAGTGCAAACGACGCAGAAAAATCCGGCGATTCCGAATATGTATATAACTCAATATCGGCCAAGATGTCGCTTAATACATTTTGCCCGTGAACCCTCGATATGATGACATGTTTTAACTACATGCTCCCAGTTTCGTTCTTAGTTTTAAATTAAGACGATGTATTTGGAGTTTTGTGTCAAAATGTATGTATGTATTGCTCTTCCAAGATCGGTCTGTGTGAAGAGCCTTGGGGGAGGCCTATGTCCAGCAGTGGAGTCTCTAGGTTGATATGATGGTGATTGTTCATTCATTGTAAAGAGTGGTATAAGTAAGCAATTTAGTTCCATAGTAAGTGCTCTCTGCTCAGCAACTGGCTGATAAGCAGCACGTTACTAAAGAGGCAAGGAAGAGAGATGATGAGAACAGGTATTAGACTTGGCGATAGTAAATGATTAGACCTCAGTTTGAGATCATTGCTGACTACGCAAAATGCAACAGCAGATCTGATAGACTAGTATAACAGGTTTCATAATGGCTTAAGAGATTAATACTATGACACCGTACCGAAGCCTGATACCCTCTGGATACTGAAAACAAGAGCAACTTTTGGGCACAGGTTATTCTGAAACTATTGACTAATATGGGTTTTCACCCAGTATATAAAATAATAAGTTCCCATTCTCAAACTTTTGGTTCGATTATTGACAGTAAAGTAGATTTTTAATGGATTGATTTTGTTTATTTTCAAACGTTCAAATGCATTCAGAGAATCTTATGCTGTTTAGACTTCAAACTCTTCTATACCTAGAAATGCAAACCCCTGAAGAATTATTCACAATTGATGTCAGGTTAGCTGAGTTAGGTCGGCGAATTGAATTTTCCTGTAGTCAGCCAGTTGGCCTTTACAACGGATCTACTATCGGAAGCCTGACGGTAGTGGCGAAATGTCAGTAGGATAATATAACTGGATAATAAACCGGTTTGTAAAATGTACTACAAATTTGTGTAGTAGCACTATATTTTGAAAGCTTGTGTAAGTTACTGGGTTCTGACGTCTTTGTAAACTTGTTCAAGGTGTTGCACTTACTATTTCTAAGTTATAAGAAAGTATTTTTTGTAAAATAAGGAGCAAACGAGTAGAAGAATCGGCTGATGGTAAGCGATTACTGCCGCCCATGGACACCCGTAATATGAGAGGCATCAGAAATGCGTTGCAGGCCTAAACTTTTAACGTGTATATTTATGCTTCTGAAAATACAAACAGAGGTCGTTTTGTATGAATTCGTTTCTATGAGCTCTTGGTAATGGTATACCGACATACCTAGAAGAAGATGGTGAGACAAGCCTGACTCTTTTAACAAGGACTGAAAATCAAAGTAGATGGAAGAGAGTGGCAAGGCATTTTACCTGTGATAGAACCAAATGTTTAATATTGCGCGCGTGCGTGTTGCATACATTGATATGTAAATTGATTTTAAATATTTATTCAGTTAGAGTGCTGAGTGTATAGAAGCTCGGTGTTTCACATCAAATTTCACCTGCGGGTGTTACCCAGCATTGTGACGTAACGCCTCTAGACTGCATACAGGGCTGTCAATAGTCTAACCGCTGCAAAATAATAGTAATAAAAAAGAAAAAAAATATGTGATCGATCGATAAATTCAGTTAAAAAGCTATTTCTATAGTACTTAAATTTGAAGAAATAGACAGAAAATAAAAAAACAATAAATATTTTACGATCTTAAACAACTATAATAGCAAGTAAGGTGTACGTGAGATTACGTGCAAACACCGATCTGGGAGTTATCTACTGTTCTTTTTAATCTTAGCCGCAAATATTTGAAGACAATCAAATATGGGTGTAGCAATATACCTCTGCCTACCTCTTCGGGGATATAGGCGTGAGACAATGTATGTATGTATGTATCAAATATTACTTGTTGACTTATATAGCCTTAAGTAATTAACCCTAACTTGCAATAGCTGTTATGCGCCGGACCTATGTCAAATCTTGCAATACACATTTGCTTGTTTGCTTCGTAAGTGAATCGAGGCTATTTCATACATGACATTTATTACATAGCTGGATGAGACCACGGGAGTATATCATTTAGCTGATGTTTTCATCAGCTAAATGATATTGTCTAACCATGGTATTATTACAAAAAAAAACCCATAGTACAAGCTCTGCATAGTTTGGGACTAGATGGTGTTGTGTGAATGTGGTAGAATATTATATTATAGTGTAGGCAAAAATAATAAGTATGCTTTGTATTTTTTTTTTGTAACAAAAATATTAAATTGCGTTAGTGACTGACAGTCCACCTTACAGCCAAAACCATTGGGCACAGGAAGCTAAAACTTGGCACGTCTTTCCTTGGGGACCGTGCGAGAGGTGCACTAAGAACGGATTGTTCTAAATTCCTATGGCATGGGCAGAAACGTTTAAGTTAAAATGAACTTGACATATACATTTATTAGTTTATTGTTTTAAGCGCAATACGTAATAATTTAAAAACTTTTAAACACTCGCGTTGCATGTAATATACGGGAATTAACGCGAACATGCATTAGGTATTTACATACCTTATTTTGCTTGACGTTTCGAGACGGTTGCACGACCCGTGGTCGCAAGCTGACTGGTGTAGCGATGTCACGTCTCCGAGTACAAGGTAGAAGATTCTATTTCTACCCCCGGGTCGTTGATTTTCCAAGTACCGGCGCAAAACACACTAACCGTATCTGTATATTGAACATTCGCCGACTGCGCATTAAATTGGGGTGTTGTTAGTCGAATCACTGGATTCCACGCCGATGACAATTTGTACTATAAAAATGTACTGTAAAGTGATAGGTAATATTAAAGTGTAAAATTAGACAAGATTAGAATGGGTGCAGGTGCGCTCTTTATTCCGCCAATCTCATAGTCCAATGGACGCTTTCCAAGGTACAGGCATGTAACACCGCCAATTTTCTGATGGCGCGCTATTGCGTAATTCTTACAGATAAACCCATCAGCACTTTTAGTTGACCCGGGAATCGCTCTCGAAACCTGATAATTCCCTGTCACTTACTCTTCTGCTGGAGCACAGAGGCTTTCAAATATACTAGGTGTACTGTCTTATATCGATATTAACAGTAAACTAAGTCACAACGCATTGCAGTTAATGTATAAGATCGCAAAACTCATATGTTATGTTTCTTATAAAAAAATATCCTGACAAACACATGCAGATTGCATAATGAAATTCGTGTCATGCTATCATGTTATTCAACCCAGTATAGCCGTATGACTGCATAAACACATCCCTATGTAAATCAACAACTTTATTTGCACACCAAACATACGAGTTACATATTCCTCAAACTTTCACCAGATTTACCTCAGGTAACTTCCCGTGTGTCTCTTCGTCTATTTGATTCAGAAAGTGCTAGCAGATGTATTTTACTTTGTGACCTAATTTACATAGAACTTTTATACACTGTATGGCATAAGCACTGTTGACATAGATTTATGAGAAATGTGTTTGAGCTATTTAATAGTTTATTCTGTGTGAGTCGCCGCTTTTCCGATGATTCAAAAGATTTTGTTGCTAGGTAACTGTATGAAGCAGTAGTGTTGAGGTGCGAATATCCTCATAGTGAGTGCACATTTTACCGGCATGCAGTCCAAATGACACAACATAAAAACGGATATGAAAGTTACAAAATATAGAAAACTAGATGAGCCTACGGTTATACCCGCGTTATTTAGGGCTGCTACTCCGCACCCGTGATGTCATAGCGTGATGTTATATAAATGAACTAACCAACACTAAAAATATTCAAATTGATTCAGTAATTCCTGATATTAGTGCTTTCAACCAAAAAACTTACAAACAAAAAAAAACCAGCTCTATTGCGTTATAAGTATAGATAGATGATAATTTATCCGTTCTTAGAACATAATAATCAATAATTCAATGTATGCTTTACTATTAGAAAATACTATTTGTGGAATACATAAGACTTTATTTAATTTTAAACTGTATTAATCCGGCTCATAACCTTTCACAGTCGGGAGACAAGCTCACCGAATATTAAGGTACGTCATTATCCAAATTCTTGGATCACTAGATTCAGTTTCAGGTTAACAAGCGACAGTTAACCCTTTGACCGTACTCAATTTTCCCGTATTCCCGCGAGCCATTTGATACTACGTAACACATAATACAGATATTCCAGGTATCCATAAATATACGTAGAATGTTCGGGAGCGCGGATGACACATCATAAGCTAAGACCACGAACCACTTTGCGAACAGTTAGGGAGAAACTTCCTTTCGAGAAACGTAACACATTGAAAATTGCCGTCATTTGTTAACCTTATGCCTCCCAAGAGCACTCTACACTCACATTTTTTAAATTTATTAAATCGTGTTTTTATCTGCGAAATTTTATTTTATCTACTTCACACTACCTGCGCCGGATTTCGAGTAATGAGAAACGAAATGAGTTCCAACGTTCGCTTGACGAGAAATTCTAAGAAGGATTTTATTTTTGTTAGGTAGTTTAAACGGCATATTAGGCACCTGCAAGGCTTGCCAAATGGCCGGCAGACACTCATAATTTATTCGGAAAAGTTTCGCACATTTTTGTTACTAGTTGTTCGTGCTTGTTTCGTGCGGATTTACTTTGGGATTTGCATTTGAAACGTCATAGATAACACTTCAAAGAAAGATTGCACAATCCTGTTACGCGAAAATGGCTAAAATACTGTATTTGAAAATGGTAAAGTTGTGTTTCAGAAACTACCTCTTCTCGAATTTATATTTTAATTAATCTCACTCCCTTTTTGTCAGCCTTTACGCTGCGACCTGCAGACATTGAAAGATGTATCAAACAACATCTTACGGTGACTGGCGGTTCTCGTAATTTTTCTGAACTTCTAATTGAGTTTTATGAGAGTTTTGACAAGTATCTGAATCCTGGGTAAATTTTCAATTACATTGAGTATCGCAAAGTGAGCTGAGCAAAACTTAATGTTTTGCTCAGCTCACACCTTCCGAACTCGTGAACGTCACTTTAGTATCAGTAAGACCTGAAGACTAGTTACAACATTGTCGCCTTCCGGCTAGAACTAGTGCTAATCGGCCACGGTTGCTTTAGCCGGTTCTTGAATGAATAAGACCGACAAGATACACCCGTTTGTAATCACTGCGGTGATTGTCGCGATGTTGTCAAAGACATGGAACTACGTACCTTGGCAGAATGCCCGGTCTGGGCATAGTAGCCAAACCCAATGAGCTTTGCTTCGGGTAATTCCTATCTCAGAGGCAGGAATATGATTTTTCTAATATATTAGGTGCAACATCACACCCACATTTTACTATTTTATGAATTTTAGGTCCAATGTAATAGACCCATATTATGATATTTTGTGGCATAAACTACTGGAGGAGACGACTGTGCCGAGAGAGACGGTATCCCTCCTCAAGTACAGGTACAGCAATCAAAAAAATGCAGTCAGATGGGTCAGCTCGCTTAGTCAGGAATATCCTCTGAAATGTGGAGTCAGACAAGGTGGGTTGACTTCTTCGAGTTTGTTTAACCTATTTGTTAACCAGTTGATTGGCGGGCTCAGCGGAGCTATGGTTGGGTGTTCGATAGACGGCACCATAATAAATAATATTAGTAATGCGGATGACATGGTTCTGCTCAGCCCGTCAGTAAGTGCGCTCAGAAGACTTCTGGGCATTTGTGAAGTGTATGCCACGTCGCATGGACTCAAGTATAATGCTAGTAAGAGTCTCCTCATGGTATTCAAGGCAGGGAACAAAGCTCCATCAAATGTGCCACCTGTTAGGATCGGGGTGTCGTCACTAGTGAGCGTGACTGAAGTAAAATACTTGGGTCACATGATGACGGATCGCCTGCAGGATGATGCAGACCTAGAGAGGGAAAGGAGGGCGTTGGCAGTCCGCTGCAATATGTTGGCCCGCAGATTCGCACGATGTACTACAGATGTATAACTGTTACTTTTCAGAGCCTTCTGTCAGTCGTTCTACACGTGCAGTCTATGGATCAACTTTACGCGGCGGGCTTACAATGCCCTGCGTGTTCAGTACAATGACGCTCTGAGGGCAGTGTTGAAGAAACCCAGGTACTGCAGTGCTTCCGAAATGTTTGCGGAAGCTTCAATCGATGATTTTTCTCCATCATCAGGAAAAGAACCGCATCGATGATGAGCAGGGTCCGTGGTAGCACCAACACTGTCCTCAGAACGTTAGCGTGCAAAATAAACGGTCCGTTTACTGTTTACTGGGCGAGTGTTCACTTACTCAGAAGTAGGAAATAGACTATTATAGACCTACTCATATTAATTTTGTACTAACAAATTACTAACACCCTGTAATTTGTATTTTATGTGTTCTACTAACAACCCTACTAACGTTCTATTTGTTAAAAATGTATGGACCTATGTCTGAAATAAAGATATATTATTATTATTATAAAAACTGGTGACATCTCAAGGAATAACGAAGAATTAAAGCAATTAGTATCCTGAATCGCGATATTAGAATTCACATACCCGCACGATTTCTATCGTCAATATACGTCGTGTTGCAGTCCACCAGGCACGATTATCAAGGCTGGTCAGATTCTCCTACTAGCTGACAAAATAAACCACCATATTTTCGAATTTCAATTAATCAGCATATATCTTAGATAATGAATTCCTATAATTACCCTAATAAACAAATTATAGTTTAATAAATTAGAACATTCTCTACAAAAAAGATCAAAATAAATGCTCAGATTAATTACTGGCCACGAACGTTCTCAAAAATAGACGTCGAAGACATATGGTGGCAATAAAAACCTTGATTTCAACTTGACTTGTACTCGTAAACTGTGGCTATAAGTTTATATCGCTGTGGTTTATTTATTTACTAATTTATAACCGCGGCTCCGCATTCGGATAAGACGTAATATTATACTTAAGAAATACATACACATTACTTTTAAGCTAGGGATAAACATATAGGAGTAAAAAGCCATATCTTATCTTAATATATAAAATCCTTGCCTTACTGACTGACTGACAGACACGCTACAGCCGAAACTATTGGGCGCAGGAAGCTGAAATTTGGCATGTATGTTCCTCGGGGACCGTATGGGTGCACTAAGAAGGGATTTCCCGAAATTCCCACGGGATCGGCCAAAACGGGTAAATTAAAAAAAAATGCAGGCGTAGCTGCTGGCGTCCTCTAGTATTATATAAATTTGAAAATAGTAGTTTTCCCCAAGATACCACATATTGTGAGTACCTAGTGAAGATAAAACCTGGTAACATCTTAAGGACGTCGATGGCATTACGAAGTCTTATAGCGATTAAAAAGCCTGAATCGTGATATTAGAATTTACATACCCGCACGATTGCTATAGTCAATATCCATCGTGTTGCGATCCATCAGACACGATTATCAAGGAGACAAAGAGAGCCTGCAATAACCCTAATATACAAATTATAGATGCAAAAACTAGAATATCCACAACAAAAAAGATCAAAATAAAAGTTCAGATTAATTACTGGCCACGAACGTTCCCAAAAATAGACGTCAAAAAAAATATGGTGGCAATAAAAAACTAAGAATTAAATCAGCACCAGTGGTGCTTATAGCAAAAGAATAAAAATATCAAATGGTATTGAGAGGAAAGGGATCGTTATAAATCAGCATTTTCCGGTTAATAAATCAGACAGGAATTCGTAGATTTATACCGTTAAAAGGTATTTGAGCCAGCTTAGAAGTGGTACGCTTTGCTCGAATATGGCTATTTTCTTTTAATCCCTTTCGGAGCCATATGGATAGCTTACACCTTATTACCCGCGAGAAACTTATTTCTTTTACTACTGCACTAACTTAACACACGATGAAGCTCGCTTTTTAAGGTTGACAAAAAAGGATAGCGTTATTTTTATAATCCATACCACTGCCAAACTTTAACAAAATCAAAACAAACAACACAACATATTTGAGCAACATATACGCGTCAGTCATCCTTCATATTTTCTGGCGCAAGTTGAACGGATACATTAAGCGTTCGTCGCGTTAATTAAGCTGTTTTTGCTAACAATTATCGATGGCGGTGTTGTCTGCGTAAATGTCTATATACATAATATATACTCATTGTATTATATGATGACATGTTTTAACTACATGCTCCCAGTTTCGTTCTTAGTTTTAAATTAAGACGATGTATTTGGAATTTTGTGTCAAAATTTATGTATGTATTGCTCTTCCAAGATCGGTCTGTGTGAAGAGCCTTGGGGGAGGCCTATGTCCAGCAGTGGAGTCTCTAGGTTGATATGATGGTGATTGTTCATTCTTTGTAAAGAGTGGTATAAGTAAGCAATTTAGTTCCATAGTAAGTGCTCTCTGTTCAGCAACTGGCTGATAAGCAGCACGTTACTAAAGAGGCAAGGAAGAGAGATGATGAGAACAGGTATTAGACTTGGCGATAATAAATGATTAGACCTCAGTTTGAGATCGTTGCTGACTACGCAAAATGCAACAGCAGATCTGATAGACTAGTATAACAGGTTTCATAATGGCTTAAGAGATTAATACTATGCCACCGTACCGAAGCCTGATACCCTCTGGATACTGAAAACAAGAGCAACTTTTGGGCACAGGTTATTCTGAAACTATTGACTAATATGGGTTTTCACCCAGTATATAAAATAATAAGTTCCCACTCTCAAACTTTTGGTTCGATTATTGACAGTAAAGTAGATTTTTAATGGATTGATTTTGTTTATCTTCAAACGTTCAAATGCATTCAGAGAATCTTATGCTGTTAAGATTTCAAACTCTTCTATTCTAGGTAGAAATGCAAACTCCTGAAGAATTCGAGACTGGGCTTCTGGCAACACTGGTGGTTTAACGTAAAACTGTATTTCTCCCAATAATTTATTAGTTTTAAATCTATATAATTAATAACAATGTGCCTAATTTGCTAATTGCTTACGTAATAAGCTGTGATTATTATAATTGTCGTATAATAACTGTGATAAGTGTTGTTTTAACAAGTTGTAAAAGTTTTGCAAAGTCAAGTAAGTGAACTGTCAAACTAACGTACAATTTTATTTAAAAGAATTTGCATTATTTTTACAATAATAGCTAAATTTGAGCCATTTTGAGGAGAGTTTACTTCTTATTTGACTTTCGTACACCTTACACAAGCAGCATACCAAGTTAGCATATCACAATTTACTCAAACAACTTTGTAGGTGTCTTACACAAACCTCAGTGACCTTTCTTGCTTTGTTTATTTACTTTTTAACAAGATGATGACCAGAAGGGCACGCCAAGACGATGAGAAATTACAGGTGACCCTTACTGAACTAAAGAAATATAAGGATTTGTGTCAGTCACTACAAAGTGAACATGAGGACAATGAGAGGGAAATGCTACAGATTTTAGGGAAAAACTCTCAGCTTAGGAGTGAGATGGCAGAAATGCACTCTAATTTAGTCACTTCTTTAAACGAAAGGGATAGATTACAAAATATTGTAATGCAATTTGACAGGTGCAGTGATGAATTTGAGAAAGCTCTCAAACGCATCACTGAATTGGAGGGTCTCCTAAGTGAGGCCAATAATCATATTAACTTATTACAAAGTGCAAACCAGTCTATGAAATCAGTTACAACACAATCGCTATTTGATGCGCTGGTTGGTAGCGCTCCATGCATGGTTTCTGCCATCTCCGATGATAGCAGTAGAAACATAGTGACTATTGATTTAACAGAGTCTAATTCATCTATTCAGTCATTTAGAAACATGAAAGCCTGTAATAAATTGAAGAAGTTTGTTAAAATTAATAAATTTATCAGGAAAAAGGAAAAATTGTTGAGAATTTACAAGAAATTAAGTATTAATATAGATTATTGCAAAAAATATGTTAATGTAAAGGAACAGATGTCAGTATGTCTAGCTAAATTAGATTCTAACCTATTAAAGTATGATGCTGATATTCATTGTTTGCAAACGGAGATTGACAGTTTACAAGAATCTTTGTTGAACATGACAAAAAAATATAATTTATCACAAAAACAAATAAATGAGCATATCTTGGCAATGGATGACTTAGTGGACTTGTGTAAGTATAATGAGCAGAGGCTCCAATCCCTTACCAATAATAATCATGGCAATGAACATAACCAGATGCCACGGAGTCATTCACAGCCAACTACATTAAATTATTGCTCTGATTTGTTATCACCGTCTGATGCAGCGGGTAACAGCACCATTGATTCTAATCTTGGTATTTCCTTCTCACCCCACACTACAAACACCAACAAACTATTAATGTTTAGTGATGAGATAGGGAAAAACATGAGCCAGTTGTTGCGGCAAAGGACAGGTTTAGCTATTACTAACATATGTATGCCTGGAGCAACTTATTCTCAAATAATGCAATCTATTTTATCTAAAACATACTGTCTGGAAACAACAATTATTATATTTATTGGGAGAAGAGGAAATGCAAATATAAATGTAATACAGAGATATTCTGACCAATTACTCAATTTAAAAGTTAGAAAAATTCTGTTACTTGCTTTTCCTTACAGTAACCTGTTGCCACAAGCTGAAAATGATTATAGATTTAGGATTAATTCAAAATTGCATACTATGACATTTTAGAATAATTTGATTGACATTATTGACTCTAATGCTTTAATTAGAAATTTTTATTTGACATATGATAATTATTATATACCACAATTTTATAAAAGACAAATAGCATCATCGCTAGCTTATTATATTAATAACTCAGCCAAGGTTTTGGCTAACCACACTGCTTTTATTGAGCAGTCAAATTTGACATGCAATATAAGCTTGGAATCCGTTCCAAATTCTTTAAATTGACTTCTGAGACAATAGAGTCAATCTCTGGCAATATATTTAATAAGACACCAAATTTTGTACCTAGTTTAAGTGACAAAAACATAGTTCCATCAACCACACATACAAACAATAATTTTAAAAATTGTATCAACCTGGTGCATCAAAATATACAAGGGTTAATGGGTAAGGAGTTAGAATTGGAATTGTTTATGAACTGTAACAATATTGATATTTTATGCATTACAGAACATTGGCTAAGAAGCTACCAGTTCATATTCAATTTTAATAACCACCAGGTTGTAAGCTCGTTCAGTAGAGAAAATTTTATCCATGGTGGCTCGTTAATCATAGCAAGTAAATTTCTAAAATTTATAGAAAGGACTGACATTGTGAGCCTCTCTGTTGAGCGAGTAGTAGAGATTACATGTGTTGAGTTTGAGCAGTTCATTGTTATGAGTGTATACAAACCTCCATGTGCACCATTTGAAAGTCTTTTAGTTATTATGGAGGATGCTCTAAGCAAAGTTTGTGATTGCCGTAAAACGGTTGCTATTTGTGGAGACTTTAACATTAACATATTAGAAAAATGCTCTTCAACTATCAATTTTTTAAATTTACTTAAGTCATACAATTTATGTCATAATTTCTATGAACCAACTAGAGTGACTGCCACAAGTGGTACTTGTATTGATAATATATTTACTAGTATAAAACCAATACACAAATCTTTGATTAATATGCTTCAGTCAGATCACAGTGGGCAGTTAATCTGTTGTCCAAGAGAATGCCCGAGTGAACAGAGAAAAATTGTTAAATATATACCAATAAATGAGAAACGACTTAAAACTTTTAAAAACAATTTATCTCGAAAAATGCGTTGGTTGCCACATCATGACCATCCGGATCAGTTATATAACTCCTTATTTAAATTAATTAATGACGAATTTCAGACTGTATTTACATCCAAAAAATTAAATGTAACTGACCGTCTGATGTTTAGTGATTGGGCAACTGAAGGTATTCATAAAAGCCGAATTAGGTTATATGAACTGTATAATGAAAAGTCTTATAATAATAGTCAGACCTTTATTAATTACGTAAGAAAATATTCCAAAATATTTAGACAAGCTTGTAACACGGCAAAATCTATTTATTTGAGAAATAAAATAAAACTATCAGAAAACACTATAAAGGCTACCTGGAATGTGATCAACAATGAAACTGGCAGAGCTAAAGCACGCAGCCGCGACTACCTGTTAAAAATCAATAATGTGAGTATTTCAGAGGACCTGGAAGTTGCGACAGAATTTGAAAATTTCTTTGCTAATATACCTATAGTGACAACAGAGTCGCTCAACTCATCTTCTATGTCTGCTGAAATGCTTCTTAGGGACTGCGTGCCAGAATGTGATGCAGCCTTTGAATTCACTGTTGTTACTACTGACGATATTATTAAACAATTTAAAACTTTAAATATGAAAAAGACAATGGATTTGTGGGGACTGTCAGTGAAGACTACTTCATCTATTATTAGCATAATTGCTCCACATCTTGCAGCGGTATTCAACGGTTGCGTCGCTTCTGGAATATTTCCTGACTTAATGAAATATAGTAAAGTTATACCTTTATTTAAATCTGGTGACACAACCGACCCTTCTAATTTTCGACCTATTTCTGTATTGCCGACACTTAGTAAAATTTTTGAAAAATTAATTCTTAGTCAGTTGCTTAGTTATTTCAATAGACATAATCTACTCCACGAGAAACAGTTCGGATTTACGAGGGGTCGTTCGACTACTGACGCAGGAGTTGAACTACTCAAAAGTATATTTTCAGCTTGGGAGAAGTCGCAAGATGCATTAGGTATTTTTTGCGACTTGTCAAAAGCGTTTGATTGTGTACATCATGACACTCTGGTCAGGAAATTGTATCATTACGGCGTTAGGAACAAAGCTCTCGATCTCCTGGTTTCTTACTTGGGCAAAAGAATCCAGAAGGTCCAGATCAATGACAAGACATCTCCAGGTTCTGCCTTTAAAATGGGAGTCCCGCAGGGGTCAATTCTCGGACCATTTCTTTTTTTGATTTATATTAACGATCTACCTTATTATGTAAAAAAGAATCATGAGATTGTGTTGTTCGCGGATGACACCTCCTTAATTTTTAATATTAGACGACAACAGATAAATTTTGACGAAGTAAACAATGCACTCTCTAAAGTTGTTAGTTGGTTTAATGTAAATAATTTATTACTTAATGATAAGAAAACCAAACTATTAAAATTCTCAATGCCCAATGTTAAACAGATGGAAACCAATGTACAACTTAAGGAATCCAGAATTGAGCCCGTCGGGACGACTATGTTTCTAGGTATTATGCTTGATACCAAACTCCAATGGGGTCCGCATATAGAAAGACTTTCGGGCAAACTTAGTTCTGCAGCATATGCAGTTAGGACAATTAGACGCCTTACAGATATAGATACAGCTAGAATGGTTTATTTCAGTTACTTTCATAGTATTATGTCTTATGGGATTCTTCTCTGGGGGAATGCTGCAGACCTTAACACAATATTCGTTCTGCAGAAAAGAGCAATAAGGGGAATTTACAACCTTGGTCCTCGTGTTTCTCTAAGAGGAAAGTTCAGTGAGATAGGCATTCTAACTGTTGTATCGCAATATATATACGATAATCTCTTATATGTCCACAAGAATATTGACAAATTTAGTAAAAAAAGTGATCTTCACACTGTAAATACTAGACATAAGTATAATCTTGTAGTTCATAGTACCCGCCTCCACAAAATAAGTAACTGTTTTATGGGGCAGTGTATACGCTTTTATAACAAGCTCCCTCTTAATATAAGAAATTTAACAATAAATAAATTTAAGATAATTGTTAAAACTAAGTTGTGTTTAAAAGCATATTATAAAATTTCCGATTATATAGACGACAAAAATGCTTGGGATTGAGCTGCTCTAATTCAACATAAAAATATAAACTTGTACAACTGATAAATTTAAAATTGACGTTTCGTAAGCACTTTATACAAAGTTTACACGAAATAAAGAATAATTTCATTTCATTTAATTTCATTTCAATTATTCACAATTGATGTCAGGTTAGCTGAGTTAGGTCGGCGAATTGAATTTTCCTGTAGTCAGCCAGTTGGCCTTTACAACGGATCTACTATCGGAAGCCTGACGGTAGTGGCGAAGTGTCAGTAGGATAATATAACTGGAGAATTAACCGGTTTGTAAAATGTACTACAAATTTGTGTAGTAGCACTATATTTTGAAAGCTTGTGTAAGTTACTGGGTTCTGACGTCTTTGTAAACTTGTTCAAGGTGTTGCACTTACTATTTCTAAGTTATAAGAAAGTATTTTTTGTAAAATAAGGAGCAAACGAGTAGAAGAATCGGCTGATGGTAAGCGATTACTGCCGCCCATGAACACCCGTAATATGAGAGGCATCAGAAATGCGTTGCAGGCCTAAACTTTTAACGTGTATATTTATGCTTCTGAAAATACAAACAGAGGTCGTTTTGTATGAATTCGTTTCTATGAGCTCTTGGTAATGGTATACCGACATACCTAGAAGAAGATGGTGAGACAAGCCTGACTCTTTTAACAAGGACTGAAAATCAAAGTAGATGGAAGAGAGTGGCAAGGCATTTTACCTGTGATAGAACCAAATGTTTAATATTGCGCGCGTGCGTGTTGCATACATTGATATGTAAATTGATTTTAAATATTTATTCGAAATGAGAACAATGTCGATAATTGTCTGACAATAACATATGCTCTCCACAGCACCTAGCTATATATGGCCCGAACTCAAAGGGGTAAAAAAGGAGTCAGAGTTCTATACAAGAACAAGTGACATTCAAAAAATTTGCTGGCAAAGCAGTAGCAAAAAGATGATTCTTTATTCAATGTATAGAGGTAGCAATTGTTACTTACGAACTTCAAAATACATACCTTAAAAATATATTTCTACAAATTTGGAATTCAAATCTGCACCATCATGTGTGATTATGAGCTTTTTACTTTCCCAATTGACTTAGTTTGGTTATACCTTTAGTTCCAATAATTTCGGTCTATATACCTACCAGCCGCTGTTCTAATTATTATTAGTACTAAGATGGATAGTGACCGTACTACACAGCAGTCCAATTGCCGTGTATCACACGATGATTGATGAACGGAAAACTATGTAACAAGGATTATTAATCAATTTTGATACATAACCGGATCTGAAATTGGACTATTGGTATATCGGTCTATAACATAGATAGTCCGCGTCGGTATCAAATATCTTAACTGCTGTATGACTGCAAAAAAATTATAGAAAAAATCTTTGACGTGGCAAACGATATTTTTGGTGTTAAACTAAGACGTTAATGTTCTTCACGGCCAAATAAACTACTATTTGATTTTATCGTTTATCTGAACGTACTGCTACAACCCGATACACACGTTATTGGAGCATAAAAATAATTTATTCCACTACAAGCAGGCGATGCCACATCCAAGTTAAACAAAATTATAAAAATACTGCACGTATAACATAGTGGTTTAATCCGTCGCTTCACCGTTTAGCACTGCGTTGAGTGTCGTAACTTCGATTCCCAGAGTCTTTTTTATAATATGCTGTTTTTGTCTCCTAAGTCTTCCGCGACATTGGACTTATTCCTGGTTCAAGAGTCGTTTAAAAATACAATTGCGTCAGATATTCAGCTTATTACCTTTGTTCTTTCAAGAACAATCAAAAATCAAATCTTCTGACTCACAATTCAAAGTCAAAACACTTAAAGATCATGGTTAACTGGGGTCCATCATGAACTTTTGGTAATAGCACAAACATTGTAAGATTATCTTCCAGACTTAAGAGCTTAAATACATTACCACTTAGCAGAACTATAACCTTGGCAAGCAAGTTGGTTCATTAATCACAAGTAAGTTAAGTGCGGGCGGCGTTACTGTAGCGGTTCATTTCTCGCCTCATTCTTGTTACGAGTTTGCGTTTTGCTGCACATTTGCATCGCTTAGCGTACGTTGTTACTACTGCCATGGTGCTTACTGGCACTTACCTTGTACCTATGTGTGCGTGAGTATGTCTATTTATATGTACATGTGCGTGTAAATGGGTGTATGTGTGCATCTTTGTGTGTGTGCATGTTTGTTTGTGTACGTGTGTTTTTGTATGTACATGTGTATGTGTCTCGGGGCTGAATTTGAGCTGAATTTGTAGGAATCTACATGAACGAAAATTGGTGTAAACGAGTAAGCTTTCTGTCTATCCCGTAATCGACTGGATTAGCCTACGCTGAAACGTCGGAGCAAATAGAAGACATTTTATTTTTAAATAATAACGTGATATTTTTTTTATCTTCCGTCAAAGTGTGTCACTATCTCGTTTAGACTTGTAATCTTTATAATTGTATACTCATGTAAAAGTTTAAAAGTATTTTATTATTATTATTTTACGTGGTTGAGAAATCATTCACGATGCGTTTATATACGTCCCGTGACAGTTTTCTTAAAACTGATACCTATCTTCCTATTGCTGGCAAATGTTCTAGTGACGATACCATGATATGAATGAAATATACTTACCAAATAATATAATAAGTCCCGTGAAATTGACTGTGCGTTTAAAATATCATTAGACCCACCTGACACGTAACGCAAAGGTTTTTTGTAAGCATTTATGCCGTTCATTTGTAAATATGTGTGAAATTTGAGGTTTGCTCCCATCTTTTGAACTAGCGGGGATTTATATGGATTTGTGTGAAAACGCAACCAAGCTGCTACATATCGGGAGGATGGGAAAAGGAATTAGAGGAAGAGTAGTATGGAGGAGAAGACAAAAAGAGAAAGGGCCTCAGGCTTCAATTTCTTACTCACTGAACGAAAAGAAGCAGTATAGATACCTACTAGCTGTGTCCTTAAGTAATTATTTTGTGACAAGGTACTACATCCCTGGTCGAGCCGGTCAATTGCTTTTTACTATTCGACGTACGTACAACGTAGTGGTTTTAGTTGCCGACTCCTAGTATAATACAACTACTACTAATGTCTAGATAAAATAAAATGCCTAGATTTGATCTCCACATGGAACAACACTTAATGTGATCAACAAATTTTTGTTCGGGAACCTGGTATTATTTGTACCTATCCGTTGTCTGAATATTTCTAAATTACTTCGCGCTACTGAATTTATTCTAAGTGATGTTTATGGTGCAGGATATTTCTGGCTACGTCTCTCACATTTATCTTCATGTGACATTACTAATGTCCGTGTGGTGACGGATTAAGAATACGGATCGTCACCACCCCATATCATCCCATGGGTGTCGTAAGAGCCGACAGAGGGAGCATATTATGCAGAGAACAGCACTGTAAGAGAAGGAAAACTTGATAAAAACCCTATACCAACCCGTTTGGCCAGCGTGGTATAGTAGGCCAATTAATCCTTTCAAAGGAGTGGTCTAGTCCAGCAGTGGACTGTTAAAGGCTGATTATGATGATGACATTACTAAAACAATAAAAGGCAAGCTTCCGTACCATAAAAACAAAAACATATAAAAAGAGCGATACTTAAGGACTCGTTGTAGGCCAAGGTTATGTTTTGGTGTTTTGCAAATTTTGAACTGATATGATACAGTGCTATTCATAAGAAAAGCGAACAAAGTATTGATCCTACTTTAATGGCAATGAATTTCAAGGCTTGACAATGTCACGGCTGCAAAGTCAAGGTGTTGTCTAGTGTGGAGATTAAATTAACAGCACTCGCCGCGGTTGTAGATGGCGAGACGACACCTTAAACGTCTACGCCATACGTAAAACCAAATGGGATGCAAATCCACAGACGTGGATTTGAATATTTGTCATATTGTCATGCTTTTTATGTACAATAGTTACTAGACTTAAGGCCTCTAGCATTCTCAGCGTTTTATTTTAAAATTTGCGTTGCAGTTTCTTAAAAACGAATTCCAGTTAGTGTGCACAGTGTATAGAATCTCGGTGTTTCACATCAAACTTCACCTGCGGGTGTTACCTAGCATTGTGACGTAACGCCTCTAAGCTGCATATATGGCTGTCAAAAGTCCAACCGCTGCAAAATAATAATAAAAAAAGAAAATAAAAGATGCTATCGATCGATAAATTCAATTAAAAAGCTATTTCTCAAATGGGCCTCAATGTACTGTTCCTACGGGATATATACCACGTACCTTTGTTTTGAGTAACCGATCAGTACATCCGTGAACATGGCGCTTGCAACAGTGCCGAAATGTCGGTTACTCAAAACAAAGGTACGTGGTATATATCCCGTAGGAATAGTACAGAGTAATTATAGTGACCACGAAAGTTTAAATTCCTATATTGGGCCTCAATGGTCTCCCTCAGTGGTCATAAATTAGAAGAAATAGAATGAAAATAATAAATATTTTTAAAGAACTTGAAGTGCAAGTGAGGTGTACGTCAGATCACGTGCAAACACCGATCGGGGAGTTATCTACTGTTCTTTTTAAGCTTAGCCGCAAATATTTGTAGACAATCAAATATTACTTATTGTCTTATAGAGCCTTATGCCGCCAACCCTAACTTACAATAGCGACAGCTGTTATGCGCCGTACCTTTGACAGGTCGCACGTCACACATTTGCTTGTTTGCTTCGTAAGTGAATCGAGGTTATTTCATACCTGACATTTATTACATAGCTGGTCATCAGCTAAATTATATTGTCTAACCATAGTGTTGGAACAAAAATAATAAGTATGCTTATCTTAATATATATATATATTTCTTGTGTACGTGTGTATGTCACTGAACTCCTCCTAAACGACAGGACCGATCTTGAAGAATTTTTAATTTTTTTGTGTGTGTTCAAGGGGACTTGAGAATGGTTTAGATTCACAATTTATTCCACTGGAAAATGTTTTTGTTACTTAATTTTTAATTTGTAAGTAGTTGTGGATTTTGGAATGTTTCACATTGGCACCGACGGACTGCGCTGCTATCGCAGTGTCAAATCTTATATTAATAATTTCGTCAAGGAGTACAACCAAACCTTACCTGCATAATAAAACATTAAAAAATAAAAATTTCGAGTCGTCAACATATATCCGCCAAATTCGGATTGTCGAGTATTTTGTTAAATTCTAATGGTTCTGACAGACAAATCACAGTCGCCATATTTGCCACTCTAGCGAAACGCCACAGATACCCGATAACATTTTGAGTTCTACTAAGTCTTAGTACTAAGTAGTTTGTATGTATCTTCTTGGGTTTACGCGAATGTTACACATTGAAATTAAACTACAGTTTACGGATTTTATCGCGTTGTATTGGTGCTCATTCTGCGTAAATAGTAACACCAGTAGTTGAAAAATGTTCGGGTACTTTGAGATAACTTATACATTCAAGAAAAAGACAAATATAACCTCAGTCTGCCGTGAACATGAATTCTGTAAAGAATTCGAAACGTCGGCTAGTAATAAATAAAAAATAAAAATATAGTTTCTAGATCTTTAGTTTCAAATGTAATAACTTAGTGAAACCAATACAACGCGATAAAATCCGTAAACTGTAGTTTAATTTCAATGTAGTTTGTATGTGTTAATACTTTTTGCAGTCATATTTCTAAAAGAGTTGTTGACAGCCACGCCACCATGCTACAAGAGCTGACATTCTTAAAGAGTTAAAACGACAATTATAGAAGTATCCGGCCAATAAAGGCGATTTGTGTTACCTCGAACAAAGATGATACACTATAACTAGAGAACCCCGAGTTTCCGCGAGCAAAGCCGCGGGCAAAAGCTAGTATAATATAATAATATAAAATATAATAAAACTGTAGAGGTGAAAAAGTCTGTACATTAAAGATATTTTGACGAAAATTAGCTAAAAAATCTAGGAAAATGCTAAATAGCAATACTTGATATTTTTTAGAATTTATGTCTGTCTTTCTCTATATTGCTAAAGATCTCTAAAATGGCGAAATAGATTTCAATAAAACTTATCCTCATGTGCAAAGGATACTCAAACCTATAAAATAGTATATGTTACATCACAATCGGTTGAGTGGTTTTTGGTGTACAGCTTGACCTCTCCTTTGTACGTAGTCGCAAACAAAACAGGGATCATTCAAAACTGGTTATATATGTGGTGCCATCTATGATCATTATAAGTTTGTTAGTAAAAGTATAGTTAGTCTAAATAGGTACCTTCAAAGTGTTTTATGGCTATTTACCCCAATTTAAAAAAGGAGGCGATTCTTAATTTTGTCAGTATATTTTTATATATTTTCGATAAATAAATTACTGGATCCGAGCATAATTATAGTTATCCTTCCGACCGATAGATGTCACTATTTTCAAATAATTTTCTAGCAAAATAAATGTTTCTTGCAAAAAAGACAATAATTATGTGTCAGGTATCTTTCTGTTATTAAAAAATAATAGAGTATAATATTCGGCACTTTCATAAACTAAAAGTCTCTGTGTCAAAATTTATTACAATGTCCACTTAATTTAAACGGTAAATCTCATTTATTTCAAATTATTATGTTTATATAACAGTTATATAATCATTTCATTTTATTTTAAATGATACAAACAATGACTATATATCCTTTTTCAATAAATTTTCGATTAGTCCGTATTATTTTCTATCTCGGTCGGTTTGTATATGTAAACATAAATGACGTCATTTTCTGAATGGCGGTGTTAAGATTCTCCGAGGATTGATGAGGTTCTCTCTTTCGTCGTCGTTGAAATACTTGGATTGGTTTTATTGTCGTTTGTTTTGAATTTTTGATTGTTGAATGTGATTGTGTTTCTTTGATTTCTTTCGTTCGTTCGTGTTCTGTTCTTATACAGGTGTCTCATTATTCCCAATTTCCCACTCCTCACGTCACATACGTGGGAATCTTTGGGCGGGAGACTGAGGCCTGAATTCAGATACCTCTTGAGTTACTCAACGGGACTATATTACTTTCGGCAGGGCTGGATATTCGTAGTCCGGCTGTCCGTAGTAGGGCTGGATATTCCTGAGATTAGCACCAAACCACACATTCAAACTCTTCACAGTCTTCTTAATTCATTATGTTATAAATATAGATAGATAATAATTTATCTATCCTTGGAATATAATAATCAATTATTTATAAACTTCTCCTATAATACTAAACTACTACTAAACTGGTTGGGTCCTTGTTCCACATGTTCACACACAGCAGTTCATAAACGCTCAACAAAGTCTGCTGTGTGTGAACATGTGGAACAAGGACCCAACCACTACCTGCGATTTGATGAACCACAGATACTCGCAAAAGAACACCGTTTTCTTCCAAGGATGATACGAGAGGCTATTGAAATTAAAAAACCCCCTAATTTCAATAGGGAAGATGGTTGGAATGTTCCTCCAGCTTGGGACCCTGTCGTAAGGCTAATGAAACCCAAAAAGGACAAAGTCACCAGAAGACCTAAGGACACTGTGAGCTCATTCTGCGTAAATAGTAACACCAGTAGTTGAAGAAAAAAAAATGTTCGGGTACTTTGAGATAACTTATACATTCAAGAAAAAGACAAATATCACCTCAGTCTGCCGTGAACATGAATTTTGTAAAGAATTTGAAACGTTGGCTAGTAATAAATTAATTAAAATTGGGCAAGTGCGAGTCGGATTCGCGCACAAAGGGTTCCGTACCATCATCTATAAAAGAAAATCACGTTCGTTGTATGTATACTTAAATACTTTATAAGTTTCTACCTGTTTATTAAGATCGAGTAACAAATTGCTTAAAAATTACGTTTGTTGTATGGGAGCCCCCCTTTATTATTTACTTTTTTTAAATTTAATTATTTATTTTGAAGGGTAATATACAACTACATATTCTGTAAAAATTTAAAGCGTCTACCTGTAACAGTTAGTAATTTTGAGCAAAATATACGAAAAAAAACACGTTTTTTGTATGGGACCCCCCCTTATTTTTTTATTTTTTTTTATTTTTAGTATTTGTTGTTATAGCGGCAACCGAAATACATAATTTGTGAAAATTTCAGCTATCTAGCTATCATGGTTTATGAGATACAGCCTGGTGACAGACAGACAGACAGACAGACAGACAGACAGACAGACAGACAGACAGACAGACAGACGACGGAGGCTTAGTAATAGGGTTCCGTTTTTTACCTTTTAGGTACGGAACCCTAAAAATATAGTTTCTAGATCATTAGTTTCAAATGTAATAACTTAGTGAAACCAATACATCGCGATAAAAGTCGTAAACTGTAGTTTCATCTCAATAGTTACGGCATTCTCGCCTTCCGGCTAGAACTAGTGTTGATCGGCCACGGTTGCTTTAGCCGGTTCTTGAAAGAATTAGGCCGGCAGGATGCGCCCATTTGTAATCACTGCGGTGATTGTCGTGATGTTGTCAAAAACACGAAACTACGCACCTTGGCAAAATGCCCGGTCTGGCCACAGTAGCCGATCCCAATGTGCCTTTCCTTCGGGTAATTTCTATCTCAGAGGCAGGAATGTGATTTTTCTTATAGATTCACGCCTGAATCCCCAAAGGAGTACGCAGCGGTGTTGTGTGTGGCACCCACATTTTACTATTTTATGAATTTTAGATCCAATTTAATAGACCCATATTACAATCATTTCTCAATCCTATTGCCGTTTCCGAGCACATTGCCAGAGACTCTGTTCTGATACTGAGAATTCGGGAAAACTCAGTTACACTTTTGTCTCCCTTTCCTTCACCAGACGCATATGGTATCCACTGGACCACGGAGACAGGCCGTCTTTTTTATTTCCCTGAGTAAAAGATTTGCGGGTCACCTTTTTTAGTCGGTACGACGAACATCATTCGTGACGAGATCTTTGGCATATATTCCCTCCACCGTGGTTCAGCTCTGCTTTGAGTGGTAGAGACCCACGATTAGGACTTTCCATTGCGGCACAAAAATGCGTAAAAAAAGTGAAAGGAAGTGGCATATTTAAAATCACCTTCTGTTTTTATCACTATCAAAGAAAACTTTTATTAGTACTCAAACCTTGTTTTTTTAAAAGCTTTTAAAAACTAAGGTAAATTCGTTAAAATAAATCAGCTAAAATAAGATTGCGGACAATTTTATTACGAGCAACTTAATCTGTCTGTTGACAATCGGCTCTTAGTAGCACCTCGTAAAAGTGAGAGGTTTCGAGGAAAACCCTTAATTAACTTTTGTTTTGATTGTCCCTTCAAATTAAGTAGTGCTTCACTAAGTTCTCACCTGTTTGCTGAGCCTCGACCGTTTGAGTAATTTGCTGCAAAATGAAGCTTAATACAATGAATATTTCTCGCTACAAGTATGACGTCATAAACTTAATCGAGTAATAAATTCATTGAGATAGCAATTTTTAGGCAGGCATTAATTATATCCACTAGTAAAATCCGAGTTTTCATTGCAAAATTCAATATTTAAAAAGTTTAGTTATAATGCATGAGAACAGAAGCTTTTGTGCTTTTTATTAATATTTGAACTGGAGGTTCTACTTAAAATTAATTTAAAATTTCTGTAAGAAGCCAGTAGTCATAAACCTTGAGATTAAAACTACAGAATCGTCGCAAACTTGCAACAGATAGTAACAGCCGTATACGAAGCATCCATGCCCAAAGGTCCCCAAAGCTGAGTCAACTTTTTCCAAATCTACAAACAATTTGAACCTCCTAGCGGACAGAATCAGTTCGTTTGCCGAACACATCATGCTCGTTGTACCGACGAATTGAATCCCCACTCGTACACTGTAAACACTAGAAAATTAAAACGTCGAACGTTGCATGTTTCATAGATTTTCAAGCCATCTACATGGAGTGGATATTCGATATGAAGCCAAACTCTATCTAGGATTTTCAGGATTGTGTATTTGAAACGAATGTTTTGATATCTATTTCACGTTTATCAAGCGAGAAAAGTGTTTTAGGTGTAGATGAAGATTTGTATTTTCGTTTGCTGAAGACATGATTGACACTTTATATGAAATAATAATCTTTTACTCACGGCGAGTTTGAGATGATTAAATAATTAAATAATGTGCGAGTTATATAAGTTAAAATGATATACTATAATTTTTCTTTTACGTTCCTTAACAAATTTGAATTCATCATTTATAAAAATCAAGAACCATAGCAATTATTGATTTAATGTTGGCAACATTAATTATTATACCTGATTACGGTATTAGCTTACTACATTGGCAAAATGTAGTGACAGTTTATTTTTTCTGAAAATATGAATGAAACTTCGACAACATTTATGGAACTGCTTATTATTTTTCGAGTACAATCACCCTTAAAAGAGATTTTACTATACTATAAACAGAGTTGTATACATAGATACAATGGCTATTAATAAAATTCACGTCTTTGAACTTTCAAGAATACGTACCGCCGCGCCGCCGTCTTTTGCAAAACTCCACGAATCAATTAATGAAACTCGAGACTCCATTGAAAAAGCTACTACAGAGGATACTGTAGTGTTGTACTGTGTTTCAGGTGTATTTGATATAAAAGCTTATTATATTGTAAAAACAACAAGAAATTCTGATTGGACGAATGCTAATTTCATTGGTTCCAAGTTGGCAGGGCATCGTATTTCTATTGTAATTTTTCATCTTGTATACTAGTTAGCATTGAGTTTTATATTCGTTTTCATATTTACTATCAATAAATTTCTAAGATTTGATGATTATATAATTTAACAGTTTGATTACTTCAATAACCACACGGCTATTAAAATTCTTCTTTTCTGTTTTTTTAACGACTCCAAATCCGATCGACTGTGTGAGAGCCACCTCACAAAGTTTTCACGTAAAGCAATTGAAGCTAGAATTTCACTCAAGGCTCCACTCGTGTACATTAATACATAGCTTATATTTTGACGATTGGGTTTGGAGGCTGGAATGAGAAAGCCAAAAATAGACCGGTACGGATGGATGTTCTAGACAAGGCCAAAGCCCACCCCGCGCTGTAGCGCCTTAGGTGATGATGATGATATATTTTGTTTGACAGGTGGCCTTGTCCCTCCTCGATCTTGCTCTATCCCCGTTTCATCAATTTCACTCGATTTCAACAGGACCTACATTTTTCAGCTTAGTAATAGTATAACTATGAGTAAATCAGTTAGATCAAATGAACAACTTCAGAAACTTGAAACAACAACTTAACACATAAAGCTCTATCCTATAAATACCTACTAATTAAGTCGGTAGTGATCTCAGAGAACAGTGCTGATGCATCTTCTCTTAGTCACGTTTCTGCGCCGTCATCGACTCGCGAACACTCTACAGTCGTTCTCAGCACTGGAACAATGCCAACTGTTTATGAATGCAGTGTTTCCTAACGATCTGAATGCTTTAAATGTTGTATTTTTCAACCAATTCCGACCGTAAGAAATATTTCGCTCTTTCGGATTAGTTGTTGGGATATTCTTCGGGTGAACGCGTTTTGTTGTAGTAATGGTTTGTTATTATATTTTTATTTCTGTCGGTTTATTGTTCAAAATTGTTCAATGTATATCTATGTTTACTATCAAACGAATTCCCCACCGCGTTGTGTCTGTCTGCGTGAAAGCGATATACTAAAAATTTCCTAAAAGGAATTGTGGGCTTTCACTAATAAATTGTGTGATTCCTTCAGAAAGTTTAGGTGTATAATTCACGCGGGTGGAGTCGCGCCGATGAGGTCTAGTAAGAATAAAAATATTAATGGAAACAGCGGTAGTCCAATGTTTAAGGTAACCTATAAAAGAAGTATGGTTGAAATTCTAGTCCTTGCACTGCCTCCACCGGCAGGAGAAAAGAAGGACTTCACTTTATAATAATATGTATAAATTTTATAGGAGGTGAAACTTACCTAGGTGACACTACGTCTAAGGCCTTTGTGAAACGTTGAGTATGCACTTAACGAAGATACTTGGGATATTTTATTGAAATATGCTTTGAGTTGAGGTTAGCCTTTGGAATGCCAAATTGTCGGTAGTCTACATAATATAACTTATAGCATATTATATCAACAGAATATATTTAATTCTTAACATGCTAGTGAGAACAGTGTCCATAACATTGATTAAATGTAAAAACTACTTTTCTTTTATTCAACGCAATAATTTATAAATGGTGGCACTGATTGCTCACGAGTTGAAAATAGTACAATTTTATTAAAATTTGGTGGTAGACAATGGTGGCATAAAGTAATCTTATAATATATAGCTCATATCTTTATAAGCTCTATCTTTATATAATATATATCTTTAAAAGAACCGTACGCGTTCTACGATATTTTTATTCTTTTTATACACCATATTTTCAAATTACGCGACATATAGGTGCCTACTATATTTAAAAACAATTTCTTTAAAATACTCATTCAAAAACCTACTCCACAACTGACCAATTGATGCACAGAGCGAACGGAAACAACAATATTCGCACGTAATTCGAAAACATACCATATAAAAGCAAAAATAATTATCATGAAAATATAAAAGCAATATGAAAAGACCGAACGTTGTACAATTCTGATGTTTCCGAACGCTAAACACGTAGGCAGAGCTCGGTGCCTCTGCAACATACAGTTTTTATTTCCGGACCGATTCTACCTACAAACAAACTTCGATATCTCCATTCTTATGTATATTACAAATACGTGTTAGCTCTTAGGGTTTTAATAAAGTTTTTTCTTGTTTGGTTCTATTATTCAGTATAGGGTAAACGGTCTTTGGAGATCGGTTATGTAAGTGATTGTAATAGTGCTAATTGTTCTGAAGGAGAAGAAAATTTCAGAAGTATAGAGTAGCTGTGCATATCTGGCTCTATTTGTTTGCATACAATCTCATAAGTTTGGGAAGTAACTTATTATAATACCAGCTTTCTTGTCCCTAACCATTTTAATTAAATGGGCACAGCCATTTCTTAACATATTTGATAGTTGCATTTTATATGTCTGTGGTAACGTTTTGGTTTACATTTTGAAATTTTCTTAAAATCTAAGATTTGCCGAATTGCAAGCGGATTGCAGTGGCCTATAAAGGTTAGAAATAGATGTCACCTGCGCATTGCCATAACATTGCCATGACATGGTATTAGCAGAAGCAGAGTTTGCAAAAAATGCAATGGATTTTATGAAACTGATTAAATAAAATCAGTGCTAATCCATACTTGCAAAATTGTTTGTATGAGAATAAATCGAAATACGGTACATTTGTGTTATCTCTGGTACTGGCTCCAATATTGAACAGAATGCCATTTGTAGAAAAGCACGTATGACAAGCTCAATTGGAGACCAATTTGGCTTGCAACCAGAGACAAAGCTTTGTTCTATCTTGGCTCAAACTGTCGGTATATAAATCAGTGAGTACACTGTGAATTCATAACATGACACAGACAATCTACTCAACTAGAAAGATGAGACATACATTGTAATACTAATTCTCAGATCAATTACTTCGAAAAGAAAGGAATGCATTTTATGCAGGAATTTAGCTGTTTGCTTATAACGGGAAAACCTTAGTTGTGTCTTTTTATATTCTTTTTTGCGCGTTTTAGTTAGGTAATCCACATAAAGGCGGTAACTGTAAAACATTCGTTCTATTGATACTATTTTACTTGGATCTCTAGGAAATGCGGGATTCAATAGGATTATTCTGTTGCGCCAAGGATATTTATTTCTTTTGCAGTTTAGATTTTTATACAGTACTAGAGGACACCCACTATTCGATGTAAAATAGCCTGTACGTACTCTATTTTTGTATTATTGTTTTAGCTTCTTGTAAGCAGAACAGAATTTAAAAAAATGTATGTCGTTGTAACCCTTTTCTTTTTCAAATTGCTTTGTCATACGTCTATTAATTGAAAGATGGCAATCCAGATATGTAATCTAACTTTAATTGTGTAAGCCTATTACAGAGCAGGAATACACGTTGTGTTAGTCTTCCAGTACTAGCTTAAGATACTGCAGAACATAAAACCTTAGATTATTTTCCCGGACTGAGCAAGTGGTGACATTGTTTTCTACTAGTCGACATTTAGTAGCGTATCCCTAATAGCGCCATGTCTGAGGAAATACAATCAAACAACCTTTGAAATTACGAGCATTCTCACTCTGGTTTTGGTTAGCACTTAACCTAAAGGACATTCTTCTTTTTCAATGAAATTGTCTGGCAAGTTACACTACATTAGCACTTTAATGTAAGTTACAAAAATAATCCAAAGTTTAAGTAACGCCTCTTACAAAGCATTTCAGTCTATGCTTAATAGTCAAGTTTCGTATTATGACATAACATTATACATCAAAGAGAATTTCATCACTCGATTATAGCGAGATTAATAAGTAAATTATGCCAAACTTTCCAAAAACGACAGGCGTAAGCATCTCAACAATTTGTTTCAGAGTCAAATTTCAACTTGATACACTAAAGCTGACTTTACATCGAGACGTCTTCAAAGTTGCCAACTTTATGGAAATATTACAAAGAAAACATGAATACCAGTTTATATAGAGTATTTAAATGAACAGCGAGTGACGTGGCCAGAAAACCGCCGTGGAAATAGGGTTGTCTAGTTTTCTTTAAGTAGTTTATTAAAGGTATGGCTTTACCTTTCTCATGGTGAGAAGAGGCCAGTGCCTTGCATTGGGACAATTTATATACTGATGAAGATGAATTTATTTAAGTATTAAGAATACGGATTTTCACCACCCCATACCATCCTATGGGTGTTGTACGAGCCGACAGAGGGAGAAGCATCAAGTTTTCCTTCTCTTACGGTGCTCTGTAAGAGAAGGAAATCTTGATACACACCCTATACCAATCCGGTTGGCCAGCTTGGTATAGTAGGCCAATTCCTCCTTTCAAAGGAGAGGCCTAGTCCAGCAGTGGACTGTTAAAGGCTGATGATGACATGAACCTTGAGAAGAAACATACGAAACAAACTCAGGGGTCATATTCTCTAGTCCATTGTACACGTGATTACAGCACGCACGGTCGTGCTCTAATTCAAGTGGTCCCATGCGGCACGCATGTTCGTGCTCTAAAAAAGGCGTCCTATTGGTCGCGGATTTTTTACGTTTTGTTTTACTTAAACCAAGAAACAAAAGTAGTAACTATTAGAATAGTTCATATTCTATGCAACTAAATCGTTTTAGAAGGGTGAGGGAAACGAAACGTGCCAAAAAATATTGAAATATAATTATCTGTGTCTCAGTTGCGAAAGCGTCCGCCATTGTTGTATTTTGTTCCGCGATCTTTATAATAAAAGTTGTCTTGTGGAAGAAACCGGTGAATATTTTATAAAGATACTTATATAGATTTACTCAGAAATAAATAAATATTAATTGTGAAGTGACATTATACGTGACAAAGACACGAAATACAGTGAAAACAGGCAAACACTTTTTAGAAGGGCTATTTCTACTCTTGAAACTTGCTATTTTTGTTATAGTTTTATGATAAATACTCTTTTAATAGTTATGAAAGACATAAAAGTACCCAGATTATTTATCTGAAAACATATTTTAGCAATTAAATACTAGTATTGTTGTACATTTTCACTGTTATCGTGTTTCAAATGGTAAATAATTCACAGCCACAGTGTTCGTTACAGTACAATGGCGGCCTGGCACGGCGAACTTTTTGTTACGCGTTCGGATTATAGTTTTTTTAGTGGCGTTAGATTCATTTGTTACAAATAAATAATGTATTGTGTGAATACCTAAAGGTATATGTGATAATGTTTTTGTGTTAATGAACCAAACAAGTAATGAAATTCATTAATATGTGATGAAATGTTTGTGCGAACGAGTGAAAAAAAACAAACTTCTAAGTTTGTAAGCCTGTTTTGCCAGAAAGGTGAGTATTTAGTTGTAATTCATGTTATTATTATGATAGCTGATTTAATACCCAACACAATGATATGCAATTTATATGATATAATTATATTAAGGTGTCATAATTAATTTTTTTCCGGTAACCTATGCCAAAGAAATTTTGTAGCAACGTGACCTTTCGCACTTGTGGCACTTTGCCTTTAGTTTGATCGCACCTCAAGGGTGATTCTTCAGTAAGTAAAATAATTTATATTCACTTTCAACTCTTTTTAATTTTAAGTCATATAAAATAGTGTTTTTGTGGTTTCAAGGTTTAAGTACTTCAACTAGACCCGTTGGAAAATTATGACTGATGTTTGTGGCCGCTCTTGACAAGTTTAATTCCAGTTTGGAAAGTTACATACATACATACATACATATCGTCACGCCTTTTATCCCCAAAGGGGTAGGTAGAGGTGTATTTCTACACCCACTTTTCGCCAGATATACTTTAGTCCCACGTAATAAGGGGCGAGCCTATTGCCGTACCGGGGATTTGTTCCCTTGATGTCGAGTCTCGCCACGTCGAGTAGCCGCTACGTCTACTCCGAAAACTCCACGCATTTATTCCCGCCTCGTCGAGTCTTTAAAAAAGTCTATTTTATTACCGCTACGTCTACTTAACCGATCTAAATTACTACCACAAAAAAATTTTGTCTAGTGCCTCCACGTCGAATGTATGGAAGGGTACAGTCAATGAAAGAAGTCATTCCAATCATAATATTTTGTATTTATTTTGTCAATAATTGCAGTACTTAACTTATAAAATATAAAAACATAACATGAATTATTTTCATTTGAGCACAGTAAATCACAGATCAGTTATAAGTATGCGACGAAGTTCCTTTTAGAGAATTATTATAATTAGTTATATAAAGGTACTTCTGTACCTATTGTTATTAAGAATCGCAGTTTCTTATAAATGTTTCTTTTAATAAAATAGGTTAATACTAATAAAAATACGTTCAGATTATATCTATTCATTCCTAACTTAAAAATCTAAAAGATTTGACTAATTACTTATTTACTTTTAAATTATTAAATTCAGCTCAGCTTGATATAATTTTAGTTTTATATTTTGATGTTTAGAGTATAGACAAAATTAATACTCATACTTATCAAGACTGGGATTGATAAGCATATATGAGTATTAATTTTGTCCTTCAAGTAGGTAATCATCAACAATTTTTGTAATGTATTATTTATTGCCTACGACGAAAAATTATAACACATTGAAATGAAAATTTGTTGCCAATTTCATTCGATTTTCGTTTGTAACTTTGTTATTTTTAATTTTAAGACTAAATGCTGCGGGACTTGGATCTAAACGTACCTTGACATTTTTCTGTACGGCAATAGTTTGCCAGATAATTTAGAAAAGCCATTTGTACCACGCTTTTCAAGATGTCGGCCGCAGGACAAGGTCTGCGACCCCACAAACTTGGATTTAACATTGTACTAACCCTCTCTAGGCATCTATAAAATAAAGTTGTGTCCTCTGACAAATGCAGGCTAAGCCCAAGAAAATTTAGCATTTCAATGGACTAGCCGTAGTATTTATGTAACTAGTTATACAATACACTGGGGTAGTGGATCTATAGGTGTGTGTATTTAAGGTTTCATTTTTTGTTCTTTATTTCTGTTCTGTCTCACTGGTGTCGCCTCTTGCCTTCATTTCTTTTTACAAAATTGAAAACTTGCAGTTTTGTGAACATCCGTTTCCCCCATATCTAGTCAGACGATGGCATACCTTAGAAAACCACCACGTTGTCGTTTGCCCACTAATGCGGATGCGTTTAACAGACACAACCCATCCAATGCATTTTTAGTAAACACGCAGATAAAAAAAGTACTTAGAAAACCACCACCTTGTCGTTTGCCCACTGATGCGGATGCGTTTAACAGACACAACCCATCCAATCCATTTTTAGTAAACACGCAGATAAAAACAGTACTTAGTATTTAGTATAGGCTTGTGTCCTAAAATGTAATTAGCGATTGATTCGTTCCTTTATTAGATGTTAAACTGAAATACCAGATTTTTTCTTCAAAAATCGATCAGCAACATTACTAATTACGGCTTTTTAAAAACCTTTTTGAATTTGACACGAAAACGTTGTAAACCATCATGGCGGTTGAGTGATATCACAAAGTCCAAAACAAAACAAACCGTGTATGAAGTCTGGTCTGATGTACCCACTTTTATTTTGTTATATTCGATTTGACAGGTAGAAAGTTTGACGTTTTAGTTGTATTTACTACTAAAACGTCAGCAACATGAATGGCGAACGTAAGTACTGTTTGACGTAATGCTCTCTGATTGGTGTTCACTGTCACAAGAATAAATACATTATTTTTAGTTTTAGAATCCTAAAAATAGCATTTATCTTACTTTTTATAATGAATAATAAACTTTATTGACATCTTAAAATCACTTATCCAAAATTATTACTCATATTATATGCTTATCAAGACTGGGAAACATCACAATAAAAAACGAAAATAATAATTGAAAAGTAAATATTTAGTAAAATCTTCTAGATTTTTAAGTTAGAAATGAATAGATATAGTCTGAACGTATTTTTATAAGTATTAACCTATTTTATTTAGCATATAAGAAACTGTGGTTATTAATAATAATAGGTACAGAAGTACCTTTATATAACTAATTATAATAATTCTCTCGTCCATGTGGTGACGGATTAAGACGTCCGTGTGTTGACGGATTAAGAATACGGAATGTCACCACCCCATATCATCCCATGGGTGTCGTAAGAGCCGACAGAGGGAGCATATTATGCAGAGAATAGCACTGTAAGAGAAGGAAAACTTGATACAAACCCTATACCAACCCGTTTGGCCAGCGTGGTATAGTAGGCCGATTCCTCCTTTCACAGGAGAGGCCTAGTCCAGCAGTGGACTGTTAACTGTTAAAGGCTGATAATGATGATAATAATTCTCTAAAGGGAATTTCGTCGTAAACTTATAATTGGTCTGTTATTTACTGTGCTCAAATTAAAATAATTCATGTTATGTTTTTTTTATTTTATAAGTTACTGCAATGATTGACAAAATAAATAGAAATATTATGATTGGAATGACTTGTTTCATTGAATGTACCATTCCATACAATCGACGTGGAGGCACTAGGCTAAATTTTTTGTGGTAGTAATTTACATCGGTTAAGTTGACGTAGCGGTAATAAAATAGACTTTTTTAAAGACTCGACGAGGCGGGAATAAATGCGTGGAGTTTTCGGAGTAGACGTAGCGGCTACTCGACGTGGCGAGACTCGACATCAAGGGAACAAATCTACCGGGCACATTTTCAGACTCCGTGCTGCTACTGAGAATTTCGTGACAGAAAAACCCAATAACACCGCCCGACCCAGGAATCGAACCCGGGACCTCCCGAGCCCACGCGCACATTTATGCCGCGAGACCAACGAGGTAGTCGTATAGGGTTTGATGTCGAGTTTTCCGTCTCTACGCAAAGATGGTATTTGCATCGTGTTATCCCTTAGTCGCCTCTGTGCACAAAATATTAGATAATTGTCAATATGGTTTTCTAAAAGGGAGAAGTACCAAAACATTATTGTCTAAATTTACAGATGAAATTAACACCTACTTAGAAGAAAAGAAATTCATTATTTTAATATTTTCGATAATATAAAAGCATTTGATACATTAGAGTTTAACACCCTTCTTAATGCGATGAGGGAATGTGGTGTGGGAAAACCATTGAACCAGTGGTTCAGTGATTACCTCACAGCGCGTTCCTACCGCGTAAAGGTGAGTGACACACTCAGTGACAAGATAGAGTGCGATGCGGAGTACCGCAGGGCTCTGGATGCGCACCTGTAAGCTACCTTAGGCACGTTAATAGCGTGTGCAATGTGCTGCAGCACTGCTCCGCACACATGTACGCAGATGATCTGTGTGTGTTGCTAGCCGGCACCGAGATGCTTGACGCTTGATGCGAGTACAACAGGACATAGATGCTGTGATGTTTTTCTTCTACCTTATGAAAGATTCGTTCAAGTTGTATGAATTCTTTGTTGATATTTAGTTTCTAATTTATTATACTTAGCAGTGAACATTGACTATCGTTGAAAAAAACACTTTGTGTATTTTAAACAGGATTATTTTAAAAAGTAAATCGATGACATACATATTTTATGAGTTTTCACTGTAGAGGGGTTCTATCTACACCGAATTAAATAAAAAAAAACATGTATCATAGTATAAAAATATTTAATTACACGCATACGATTAGCACGTAATCATGGAGCGCACGAAACAAAGAAAAGCATTTGCCATTATTTTTTCGTTCCGGGTTAACGATTTTAAGACTTGCTTCGTATTTTTAGCATGAAGAAATGTTCAACGATTTGAATAGAACAGAGAAAAAGGATTTAAAACATTACGTAATAGAAAAAAACAGTAAATTCAGACCGAGTATAGCGCTGTAACCAAAAAGAGAAAATAGTTACTTGTGCGCGGTCTACGGAATTTCGAAAAAGGGAGAATAGTCACTTGTGCGCGGTCAAGCGGTTATTACATTCAGATGTTTATATTTGTCTTTAGTAGATTCCATCCTCGATTACGCTTTGGATTGCTATGGTCTTACCTTTAAAACATATATTGACAAAATAGAAGCAATTCAAAACCGATTTATAAAACTACTAGTTAGTTATAAAACTAAAGAAAAATATAAAAATGATTATGCAAAACTGTACAAAATCTGTAAAATCCTACCAGTTAAATTAAAGCATAAATATCTTCTTTTAGTTAACAACCGTAGCAATCCGGAGATTAACTTTGAGGAGGTCACAAATAACTACAATACTCGACCGATGTCCTCCGGCAGATTTACAGTGCCAAGAGTATATAACTATTATGGAGATAGAACTTTAAAAAAACGCCTGCCATACCTGTTAAACAGTCGGCCTGAGGACATCCGTCAAGAAAAAGAAAAAAAAATATTTAAGAAAAAACTTAAGAAGTATTATTTAGATTGTATTTAGTTTAATGTTCCTACCTTTATATAATTGCTTTGTAATATTTAATTTAATTTCATAACATTGTACCTGCAGAAACTATTGTTATAACAGTACGGAGACTGGATCCCACAGTCAAACCTGTTACAAGGTTTTGTGGGGCATAATGTAACTACATATAAGAATAATGTTTAATAATAAATTCATAATAAGTAAATAATATCGGATCTTTGTTTTTCATGTACCTTTACTTTTGTTCACAAAAATAAAAATAATTCCAATAATTATAATTATACTATATATAAAACTAAACATTACTCAAGTATAAACTTATTATTAATAATTTAATCTGGTTCAAATAATGTGTTTGCAATCAACCGATAAGTATGTTTAAAATAATTGTAAAGCCTAACCACTATCTAAGTTTTTTTTGTCTGGACTTAAAAACACTTAACGCTTCCAAAAAAATAAATATTTCCTTTATTTTGCTCGCACTTTCAACGTCACAACAAGGAAAAAGTCATATAATCGTGTTTATGTCATGAATGGTTAAAAATACATTCATAAGAAGTTTCCAAAGTTTCCTTCAAAACCTTTTATAAATTATCCAAAAATGGCGGCGGTAATTGAAATACTTTTAATACAATTTATGCGCTCATGATCCTTTTTGATGGGAGAAAGCAAAGTATTGAAAAGTTTCTTAAGCTGTGTTGTAGCGATAAATTTAACGGCACGAAGATTTTAATAACATAGATAATGGAAAGTTGTCACTCCATTGGCTGCCTTATCTTTTGTTGTTTTAACGGCCCGACCAGAAAGAGGTAAGGTTACAATTTCAGGTTGGGTCAGGAAACAAATTGAAGAGTAACTGTTATATTAGCTAGAAATCGCAAAAAAATTGTCAGACCTAAACTGCGTTCGAGTCGTGTGATTTAAGGGGGTTAATGTATCGCCATAGCTCTGTAAATGTATTATTCATTGTGATATAATAATTAATTAAAATTATTATACTATACCATGACTATACTATCATAATTATAATTGCTTAGAAAATGTCTGTTCACCCCAAGGTTGACTGAAAGAAATTACTCTTAGCGCTGAGCCTGACAAAGTGTTCAATACAATAATTCTAAGCGGTGCCTAATGTGAAAATTTGCTTATAGTGAACAATAAACAAAGCTCATTTTTTATTTTGAAATGTTTATGCTATATTATACTTTGTACCCACTAGTGAATTATGCAGAGAACAGCACTGTAAGAGAAGGAAAACTTGATACAAACCCTATATCAACCCGTTTGGCCAGCGTGGTATAGTAGGCAAATTCCTCCTTTCAAAGGAGAGGCCTAGACCAACAGTGGACGGTTAAAGGCTGATGATGATGATCCCCTAGTGATATACGTTAAACAGGTAGGAACCTATATAAGTCCGGGAAGATGCACCGGACTTGTGTTCAAACTAGTAATTATAAAAATCATGATAGATCTTGAAAAACATTCTTAAATATAATTATTTAATTTGCATCTACAAAACGTAGTGCTGAGACTTTCCTAGAAAAATAATAATAATTATGTCTTATTCGAAATTATTATTAGACTAGCTGACCCAGCGAACTCCGTATCGCCTTTTTAAGAGGTTTTATTTAATTCCCTTTTTTCCAAGCCTCTTTTCCAAAGTTACCATTGACTTAGCGCTTAATATCTTATCATTCCAGGGTCCATAAATGATGCAAAAACAAACATAGATTTTTATATAATATTGAATTTCCCATTCCTTAAAATATCGAAGACGATACCCATATCGCCTTAAAAAAAATCCCGTCCGCCATCTTTGATTTCCTATCCGCCATCTTTGATCACGAAATAGATGTTGTATTTGGATTCACCATCCCTTAAATCATCAGAGACGATACCCATACCCGTATTGATTTTTCAATTTTTTCCCATCTGCCATCTTGAATCACGAAATAGATTTTGTATTTGGATTCCCCATCCCTTCAAACATGGGAGACGATACTCATATTGATTTAAAAAAGAAAACCCATCCGCCATCTTTGATCACGAAATAGATGGTGTTTTTGAATTCCCCATTCCTTAAAATATCGGAGACGATACCCATATCGACTTTAAAAAAATCCCGTCCGCCATCTTTGATTTCCTATCCGCCATCTTTGATCACGAAATAGATGTTGTTTTTGGATTCTCCATCTCCTAAATCTCATCAAAGACGATACAAATTTTTCCCATCTGCCATCTTTGATTTCCCATCCACCATCTTGAAAAACGAAACAGATGTTGTATTTGGATTCCCCATCCATTTTAACATCGCTGACGATACCAATATTGATTTTTTTAAATTTTCCCATCTGCCACCTTTGATTTCCCATCCGCCATCTTTGATCACGAAATAGATGTTGTATTTGGATTCCCCACCCCTTAAAATATCGAAGGCGATACCCATATTGATTTTTAAAAACTTTCTCATCCACCATCTTTGATTTCTCATTCACCATTTTTGATCACGAAATAGATGTCGGATTTGGATTCCCCATCCCTTTAAATATCGGCGACGATACCCATATCGACTTTTAAAAAAATCACGTCCGCCATCTTTGATTTCCTATTCGCCATCTTTGATCACGAAATACCTGTTGTATTTGGATTCACCATCCCTTAAATCATCAGAGACGATACCCATATTGATTTTTAAAATTTTTCCCATCCGCCATTTTTGATTTCCCATCCGCTATCTTGAATCACGAAATAGATGTTGTATTTGGATTCCCCATCCCTTTAAACATCGGAGACGATACCTATATTGATTTTTTTAAATTTTCCCATCCGCCATCTTTGATTGCCCATTCGCCATCTTTGATCATGAAATAGATGTTGTATTTCGATTCTCCACCCCTTAAAATATCGAAGGCGATACCCATATTGATATTTAAAATTTTCTCATCCACCATCTTTGATTTCCCGTCCGCCATCTTGGATCACTAAATAAATTTCATATTATTAGACAGCGTCCCGAAAATCTCGAAAACGATACCCATATACTCGTAGATAGTATCCTATTCGTTTAGCCTTTTTTGCCTTTGACCCAACCCTCCACCTTCTCGTTTGACCATTTTATTATTTTGACTGGTCCCTAAAAGTTGTGGCGTAATTTTATATAGCCTATAGCCTTTCGGAATAATAGGGCTATCATAGGCAATAACAATTTTTAAAATCCGACTGCTAGTTCCTGAGATTAGCCGACATTATGTTTTAGCCTTTTTAGCCTTTTGCCCGGCCCCAAAGGGTCGAAGCGTTATGTTATATAGCCTATAGCCTTCCGGAATAACTGGACTATCGTATACAAAAAGAATTTTTCAGATCCGACCGGTAGTTCCTGAAATTAGCGCGTTCAAACAAACAAACAAACAAACAAACTCTTCCGCTTTATTATATTAGTATAGATTAAACCGTTTACATTTAAAGTTTAACGGATCGTTAAGCCAGCGAAGTACCTAAGTAAGTAGTAAGAAGTTCATTTAACTTTTTTCATTAATTATTTACCGACAACTGAACATTCACCACATCAGCCGTAATAGTCCACTGCTGGACTAGGCCTCTCCTTTGAAAGGAGGAATTGGCCTACTATATCACGCTGGCCAAACGGGTTGGTATAGGGTTTGTATCAAGTTTTCCTTCTCTTGCAGTGTTATTCTCTGCATAATATGCTCCCTCTGTCGGCTCTTCCGACACCCATGGGATGATATGTGGTGGTGACATTCCGTATTCTTAATCCGTCACCACACGGAATCTGACGTTTCTCTAAAGTTACAAACAAGTCTCGGGGACACTCTTTCTGAGCAAGAAAAATATTTATATAAATATTGCCCCAGGATTCACAATGTGATCAGTTTGTGACAAACTGTGTATTTTCTTTTAATTCCCTTATTCAACGGAGAGTAAAGAAATACGCCGGTAAAAAGCTCTGATTATATTTTTTGTAATAAAGACTCCGAGACTAAATTTTGTGTCGCGAGGGACAATTAATATGTAACCAACGGACACCAAGAACAGCCATACTCGAAGAAAACAAATTGTGGATCACACAAAATTATGTTTCGTTAAGGGTTTGAGCCCACAATACTCGATGTAGCGCTAAACGGCGAAACGACCGCTTAAACAACTATACTATGCGTGCAGTCGATTTCAAAAAGTTATTATGCTTTTAAAACACAAAAACAATTCCAACACGTTCTTGACATTGCTGCCATTAGATATGTAACTGACCACGTCCAAAACACATCACTTTCACAAATAAAACTTGACTTTTATAGAGAATATTTTGTTTGGTTTACGCGACTGTTACAATATGTAGCCAAAACGTCGGATTAAAATAAATAATGAAGTTTCTAGATCATTCGGTTTACAGCAATGTCAGTAAGCCCAATATATCGCGATAGAATCTTTAAGCTGTGGTTTGATTTCAAAGCCTTTAAATTTCTAAGTCACAGTATGAAAATTAGCAGCAGTCCTGCAAGCGAGAATAGTGCAGTTTTGTAGCGCAGCCTACTGGAAACAGGACGTGGTAGTGACGTTTGCCTGACTACACAATACGCCTCCGTGAAAAAACTACGTGAGGCACAATAGCATCGCATCTTTATAGCGGTGGCATTCAACGTGTAATGTGATGCTTCGTATTGTAAACAAAGAGGCTTTTTGCTTTGTGGGTAGTTTTATAAGTATAAATTGAGTTGGTAGTTTTATAGCAGTACTTTCGAAAGTAAGAACAAGGTTTTAAATGAAATACTAATGCTGCATGAAAAAAAATTAATGCCAGAAAAACGCTTTCCAATACGGGAAGTGAATGTAATATAATGTGAATGTGTAATATAAATTACGCACAATAGAAATATGTGCGACGGATTCATAGTTAACATTCGTTTGAAATACATATACGTATCTTTAATTCAATGTAGAGTCAAAATAGAAACTGTACTTTGTTAGCAATTAGATAATAAAACTTCCAATATTCCTTCTCTACTCTATTTTAAACTAAAATCAAGCTGGCATCGGCAAAAACATGAGAAATTACGGTGTTTATAGATTAGATGGCTGTTCACGGATTGCAACCGTGCCGTATTAAAACTGCTCAAGTGTCGTGTGACGCAGAGACAGTTTTGTTTCTTTTATACAAAAGAATGTGAAAGCAATGTAATTCATCTGTAAGTAGGATGGCTACCACAACAACCTAGCGTCCTAAGTCCTATTCTAAGAAATAACATGTTGTGCGTTGGTCTAGCTAGACTGACTGCAACTGCCTTATCTGAAAGTCCTTTTAGTTCCAAATCTGTCTAGTTGAAATCTACTCTAAGGTTGTGCGCTGTCTCATGACAGCGCACAACCTTAGAGTAGATTAGTAGTAGTAGTAGTTACTGATTTCTTCAAAATTTGTTGGACTCATGTCCAATAAATTTCGAAGAAATCGGTTACTACTATGTGTTCTGTAACTATATAATATAGAGGAAGCCCGCAGCTACTCTTGCACATTATTTATTTTAATTTTAGTAACTGCCCAATCCCCACCCTTCCGAGTCGTTTCGGCTGTGCGTTGTCTGTCAGTCAAAAACAGATTATTTAATATTGATTATGTTATAGTATTACGAAGCTGGTGAGCACGGGCACCTTTTAAGAAGAAGATACGTTTAATTTGGAACGCGCGTCGAACTCTGTGAAAGTATGTGAAATATGTCATTCGTATTTGTTTTCATTGTTGTCTACACTAATATTATAAAGAGGAAAAATTTGTATTTTTGTTTGTTTGTAATGAATAAACTCAAGAACTACTGAACCGATTTTAAAAATTCTTTCACCATTTTAAAGCTACATTATCTGCGAGTAACATAGGCTATATTTTATTTTAGAAAAAACAGGGGTCCGTAAGATATTTGGGTTTTTCGGGTACGCGAAGTAGTTCCCTCAGGACGCGAGTGAAACCGCGGGAAACGGCTAGTCAATAATCAGTAAGTTATACTGATGTAAAAAATGTTTTTATTTTTATCCCATATCGCATCATATTAAAGACAAAATTTTAAAGTTTTCGTAACTATTGACTTCTATGTTTAATTTAAAAAAATATATTATACAAATATAATTATTAAAAAAGCCGGTCAAGTGCGAGTCGGACTCCCGCACCGAGGGTTCCGTACAAACCTGTAGGTAGGTATATAAGTAAAAGTTCACCAGTCATAGTTATGGTATTTTTATTGCCAAATGAAATCCATAACATTACAGTATGGAAAGCTGGAGGAGCATAACTTAAATAAAAAGAGGTCTTTGTCGTTTGTAATCAGTTATCCTTTATTTTATATTAACATATATCGCTTATTTTATAATATAACTTAAATACCTATACCAGCCTTGCAGCAGCCTTGCAAAAGTCTGCTGATGAATGATGTTAAGATTTTTTATCAAAGTTATTGATTTACAAAGTTTTTAGTGACTATTAGAAATCTGTTACAAAAATACTTATAAAGTACAGAATAATTAGCAAAAAGGTTTGAAGACTATGTAATTATTTGAAATCTCAATCTCAACCAGCCTATCGCAGTCTACTGCTGGACATAGGCCTCTCCCAACACGCACCACAGCACACGGTCCTCAACCTTCCGCATCCTTTATCTGGGCTATAAGACGTTGCTTCGTACCAAATTTCAAGATTTTGAGTTCACGGGAAGTAAGTACCCTGTAGGTTTTGATTCCCTTGCGAGTAGTCGCGAGTTTAAAAATATGATTATATTGCTCTTTCTTTTGATTGCTTAGAAATAGAAGTTTGATTTTATTACAGCCTAACGGTGTTATATACTTGAGTATTTGATATGAATTTCAATTTAATACAGAGACGCGTTCAAGAGAAAGGGGTAGTAACTTTAAATTTATTAAAAATATTTTTTTTTATGCTGTAACTAAAAAATTACGGTTTTCGCAATTTTTCCTTTATAAGTAATATAAGACGTTGCTTCGTACCAAATTTCAAGATTTTGAGTTCACGGGAAGAATCCTGTAGGTTTTGATTCTCTTGCGAGTAGTCGCGAGTTTGAAAATATGATGATATTGCTCTTTCTTTTGATTGCGTAGACATAGAAGTTTGGTTTTGTTACAGCCTAGCGGTGTTATATACCTGAGTATTTGATATGAATTTCAATTTAATACCTCTACGCGTTCAAGAGAAAGGGGTAGTAACTTTAAATTTATTAAAATTATTTTTTTATATGCTGTAACTAAAAAATTACGGGTTTCGCAATTTTTCCTTTATAAGTGATATAAGACGTTACTTCGTACCAAATTTCAAGATTTTGAGTTCACGGTAACAACCCTGTAGGTTTTGATTCCCTTGCGAGTAGTCGCGAGTTTGAAAATATGCTTATATTGCTCTTTCTTTTGATTGCGTTGACATAGAAGTTTGATTTTGTTGCAGCCTAACGGTGTTATATACTTGAGTATTTGATATGAATTTCAATTTAATACCTCCACGCGTTCAAGAAAAAGGGGTAGTAACTTTAAATTTATTAAAAATATTTTTCTTATATGATGTAACAAAAAATTTATGGTTTTCGCAATTTTTCCTTTATATGTGCTATAAGGCGTTGCTTCGTCCCAAATTTCAAGATTCTGAGCTTACGGAAAGTACCCTGTAGGTTTTGATTCACTTGCGAGTAGGCCGAGTTTGAAAATATGCTTATATTGCTCTTACTTTTGATTGCGTTGACATAGAAGCTTGATTTTGTTGCAGCTTAACGGTGTTATATACTTGAGTATTTGATATGAATTTCAATTTAATACCTCCACGCGTTCAAGAGAAAGGGGTAGTAATTTTAAATTTATTAAAAATATTTTTTTATATGCTGTAACTAAAAATTTACGGTTTTCGCAATTTTTCCTTTATAAGTGATATAAGACGTTGCTTCGTACTAAATTTCAAGATTCTGAATTCACGGGAAGTACCCTGTAGGTTTTGATTCCAATGCGAGTTTGAAAATATGCTGCAATTTGCAGCATATACAGCTGTATCTTTTGATTGCGTTGGATTAGAAGTTTGATTTTTTTACAGCTCTATGGAACCGTAGATTCGAGTATTTAGTATAAATTTCAGTTTGATACCTCCACGCATTCCTGAGAAAAAGGGTCTTGACAGACGGACGGACAACAAAGTGATCCTATAAGGGTTCCGTTTTTTCCTTTCGAGGTACGGAACCCTAAAAAGGCATTATTTTTCCGCAATCTTAATGGCAAATGAGAACACAAAGCGCCTGATATTTTTTTTTACCATTGCAACATTACGAGCTTATAAGGTTGATGACTATTCAAACAAGCGTCGTATGAAAAATATTTTACAACAAACAAAAATAAAATGCAAGTGGTGACAGAAGATACAGAATGTTATTTTTGTTAAAAAACATTGGTCTGTTATAGATTAACGTTTTGTGTCCATAGCAAAAACGTATTTCGTATGCAAACATGTCTAGAGCAAAAGCTCTTTTGACTACGCCTACATTCTTCAAACAAATAGACGTCGCGTCGTTTGTTTAAAAATTGCAAGCCTGATATTGAATAAATCCAACCGATTCTTTATAGCTACGTGTTTCTATTTCATATGTTCAACAAAAACCCTAGACGTATTTTTAAATACACCTTTTTTGCCTAAACCCAGGCATTAATTTCGGAAAATGCTTTTTGAGCACAGTGATTTGAGCTGTGCGTAGTTTATCAGTCCACCAATAACGCAAGAATTTAACATATTATACAGATTTTGCATAGCAGAGAAAAATTTAACGCTTTTCTATATACTTATTATTAAATGAAGTCACTGTTTCGTCCTGTCTGTCTGTATGCACGCGATAAACTATTATTATATTTTATAGATTCACGCCTGAGTTCCCGAAGGGGTAGGCAAGGTGTAATATTACACCCACATTTGGCCATGATTTTTTAGGTCCCACGTAATAGAGGGCGAGCCTATTGCCGACACTGGGCACATCACCAGCCAAAACGATAAACTAATGCTTCTGGCGATATGCAAAGCGACTGAGGAGATTAATAAGAGTGCGTCATCGTCGTTCGGGATCTTCAGCGACTCAATGGCGGCCTTGCAGTCGGTGAAAACCACAATTGCCTTCACCCCCTGGCGGTGGTAGCCACATCTGCATCTCGCCAGAACAAGCTAGTCAGCCTGTTCTGGGTAAAGGCTTACACAGGGATAGAAGACAACGAAAGGGTGGATCAGCTGGCTAAAGAGGCGGCCGAGTGTAGCAGGAGGGCTCCAGACTACGTTCAATCTGTGCCCGATTTTATTCGTCAGACGTCACATCCGTTCGGGGACGCTTGACGAATGGAATCGGAGATACACCACCAGTGCTACGGCTGCTACGACGTAATTGTTCTTCCCGGATGCGGTGGCCGCGTACACTACGATCAGGAAACTCAGCCTGGACGGGGTCATCACTAAGGCTTTGACTGGACACGGTGGATTTTCAGAACTTGACGCGATTCAAGTAAGTAAGGAAAATCCAGCGTGCATCTGTGATCCCGTCCATGCAGAGACGATAGAACATCTGCTCTTTTGCTACCCTGTTCACGCTGTGGATCTCATGAGTCTCGAGGAAGAACTAGGAAAGGACGTCGACAGACACAGTGTAGCACGAGTCATGCAGGGAAAAAACAGGGACAAACTTGTGGAGTACTTTAAGAAAGTAGTCATGATCGTCAATAAAAGAAACCAATAGCCGAGCAAAATTATGTGCATTTATATTATGCTTAATATAAAATCCTACATAATATTATGTAAAATAGATTAAGAAATAGTAATAAAATAAAATGCAGTAGACATAAGAACCCTAGATTAGGAACAAACATTATATTATGTAGAAAGGTAAAGAAATAAGAATTGTAGTAGTAATTAAGAATATTATAATAGAAATAAAATACTAACTGTCTAATAAAAGAAAAGAAAATGTGTACAACCCCCTCTCAATTAGAAACCTACCTGTGTACAAGTGATAAGAATTAAAGAATTAAAAATAAAATAGTCGAACAGAACAGAGTTGATATGGGTGTGACCCCCCAATAGGAAATAATGTGGATGAATGACCGAAAAAATACAGTATGAGAAATGGAAGTACGAGAGGCATAAAAGATAGAACTGGAGTTAGAAAGAGAATTAGAATAACTAAGGCGCCGACCAAACGCGGCATTTTTTAATGATTCCTGAGTGTATAATTCAGGCGGGCGGAGCCACGAACGATGACTAGTTAGCGATAATTTTCTTGACTGTACTTAGTACTAGACAGGTAATCAGAAGACGATTGCATTATTTTTCTTCATTTCACCTGTGTTTCATCTGCAAAAAATGTGTGTGTCAGTGAAATTGACAATTCATATATTCACAAATTGATGCGATTCCCCGATGCACTACGGATTCATTTCCATCGCATATCAATTAAAATTCAAATGAGATTTTTCATTGCTCAGTTAACCTATCCCCTCATAAATGAATTTTATAAGCCTACTAGAGGACGCCAGCAGCTACGCCTAAATATTTTTTTTAATTTATCTGTTTTTACCGATCCCGTGGGTATTTCGGGAAATCCTATTTTAGTGCACCCCTACGCTCCCCAAGGAACACACATGCCAAATTTCAGCTTCTTGCGCCAAGTAGTTTCGGCTGTAGCTTGTCTGTCAGTCAGTCAGTAACGCCAGGATTTTATATATTAAGATGATGATGAGAGATTGAATATTGATTTTCTTTGTTTGTATTTTTAGTTTTTATGAAGAGGTATAATAATATATTTTATAATAATTTACAAATTTTAAGACACTTAACAATATACTTGTCATTCTGTTATGGGTCTATATCGTGTAATTGATTGAAAATAATGGTAAAATATATCTTGTTTACCCTGACGTTACACGTTTTATACAGACAGTGTATAGTAATTTAGTGTAATGAGGACAAAATAGGCGAAAAACAATGCGTATCTTTTAGAATTATCATATTAATAGATACTATACGCTCTTATACACACAATTCGCAAAAGTTTATAATTGTTTGCTCTGGAAATAGCTCGAAATATAGAAACACAATCTGGCTGTAAAGTTTTAAACCGATATTCGATAACGCTGAGCTGCTATTACCTTGATCTCGCTTATCTTTCAGTTCAATCCATTCCTCTTTATAATGTCCTACCTGTTGAAAAGCAAACAGTTCCGTGCAATTTAAGAGTCATTATACTCTTTATACATACGTATAAGTGAAAACATTGGGTCAATATCTTCAGCTTAATTTTAAATCAACGAAACCAAATAAATTCAGTTATTTTGTTCCATTCATTTGACATTGGATGAATTGTTTAAAATAGTTCTACTAATTCCTCAATATCGCTTTCAATAACCGACCTTGATAAATTATAAATGACCACCATCATACTTGTCTAAAAGCTTATTAACATAGGTAGTAGCTGTTATAATTTTACTTAGCATAAAATTTTCAAGACTTGCCGTTTCGGTCAAATATAACTCACCTTGATCACAATCATTTCAAATGTTCATTGTAAATAGAGGTCTGTAACACAACGCTATAACCCTAGAGTGCGCAGATATACTCCGTGGCGTAAATGCTACAAAGCACCGGACACAAATAACAACCAGACTCAAAACAACCACACAATGTATTGTCCTGCACGGACACAAGAACACTAAGTATGTGCAGTAGATCGAATATTGAATTCAGCAGTATATAAACATAGCATCCCTATAGTTTCCATTACTACTGCCCAATATAACATTGGCCATGCGCACAATTCAGCTATTATTCTATGTTTACCTATATCACCTGCAGATGGTTCTGAATGGTCAGGTGAATAAAACTAACCAAATGATACATTAAGTGAGGCACGAAATCTATGTGTCTGGACTAAATGGAATCCCTTTGAGGAATGAACGCTATTCGTGTTACTAGTGGAGTATTTAATAGTCTTCACGAATCAATAATTTTCCTTCACAGAGTATTTCACTTGGTGATTTTGAATATCAGTGATATTGATTTTGCATGGTAACTGATTTCGGTTATGTTATTTGAGACGTAAGTGAAGCCGTAAGTTGCTACGTTAATGATTTTGTAAGAATGCTCAGTATTGTCTGGTCTGTCAGTGGTCTTATTTCAAAACAAGAGCTATAAAAATTGTCTCTAGAAGATCATACAAGTATTTCAGAAGGTATTTCTATAAATGTATATGTAAGAAGGTTAATGCTAAATCTTTATGATAAAGCATCTCATATCCTTTAAAGATTTGGAAAAGTCAATTTTAAATAATGTCTTTCTTTCAATTTGTCTTTGCTTTTTTGCCATTTAACGAAAACTATAAAAATAATAACTGACCTTTGACAGTTTTTTTATAAGAGCATAAAATAAGGAAATGAAATCCCAACAAATGCATCTATGACGCTAAAATATTAACAATTATGTTAAAGAAGGAAAACTTTGAGAAATAATTAATGAAAAGAAAACTGTTAAAGTACATCGAGATAATAAACTAAGAATGGATAACAGGAGGTTCGTAGGCAGCTTTGATTTTTTGTGTTTCTATGTATAATATGTATGTATTTACAAAAAAAAAGTATATATGTATTTTTATCCATTATCTAGCACACATAGTACAAGCTTCTGCTTAGTTTGGGACTAGATGGTGTTGTGTGAATGTGGTAGAATATTATTATTTACTATTGTTTTGTTTCTTATATGGAATCATCAAAGTTTCATTATTTACGACACAAGTTGCGTGAACTTACCTACGGGGCTTAATTATTATCGCTATATAAATATTGTATATTTGTTGTACTAACACGACTACCCGAGTATCTGTTTGTTTTGTGGGTTAATGTTGGGTTTCGAGTATAGATATGAATTATTTTTATATTTGTTCATATTCATATGTACCTATAGTATGTTAAGTAGATGTGTGTGCATCTAAAAAGTATTTACAGGCTTTAAAAGTAAGCTTGAAGTAAGTTCTTAATATCAAGTTAAAATGTGATTGTAAGAAGTGTATACACACTGTAAGAGAAAGCTACGTTCTTAATACCAACTTAATATTTTCAATATTTTAGTTATATTAAACTTTCCTATTTTGGTAAAAAACATAATGAGCCTTTTAAACATGAGTATGAGTAATCTAGACTCAATTCAAGAAACGAGTTGTGAAAAGTACCTATGCCAAAGCCTATAAATGCCAATAAAAATGAACACAAATAAAAAAAATTAAAATTTTCTGTACGGCTGTAGGCTTTTTATCAATACGATCGGCTGAAAATATCACTTACAAACGCCAACGCTTAGAGCGGTTTCAGATTAGCGTTTTATACGCGCGTATAAGCTCGTTTTTAGCAGCGCATTTAGGTGCGTATAGGCGCGCCTTTTGGCACACGCGCAACTCGTACGAGCGTTGACGCGCTTCTAAGCTCGTATAACTACGAGCTGTCAGAATCCATGTTGACACTGACAAGTACGTCACTACCGTTTCGAGCGAACACGCCCGTATACGTAAGTCTGGTTTTTTGAAGCGCGTAATATAGCGCGCGTGTAAGCGCGTATGCCGAAACGACCGTATACGCGCAGAAAAATACGCTAATCTGAAACCGCCCTTACAATAACAATTGACGTATAAAAAATTGAATATTGAACTCAGTGAGTACTTGCGTGAAGACAATGTGACATGGTAAAACTACAAAAAAAAATTAGCACGCAGTATGAATATCAAGTATCTACATTACAATGTGTATTTTTTTCGACGATATCGGTGATAATAGATTGCTTACGGACCACTAACGATTCAAGGAAATACCTCCAAAGCCTTTTGGGATTTCGTTTCTTGGTCATTAGTTGCAGAAGTTTTTACTCAACCTATGTACATCCGGGAGCTTTATTACCTTTTACTATCGTTATCGTTGATATTTAAATGGTAAGCTTTACTTTACAATTTTAACTCCTCTATAAGGAGTAATTGATATTTTATGAAAGTTAAAGGAACAAATTCAAAGGAGGGAAAAAGATAAAATTATTTAAAGCTTCTCGACGTTCAAACTCATTTGTCATATTAAAACTTACACCATTAATGACCTCAATAGTTTAGTTAACGTAAAAGTGAATTAGCTTCGTTATTTCGGTATGCGCCATCATACGATCACAGACGTTAGTGAATGTTGTCACCGAGAAGCTCAAGTTTATCTTACACTTGCTGATGACAGAATGTAGATCACAATTCTTCTTCAAATGTTTTTCTGCTAAAACTAGTAATTTAGATCAAAATATTGTTTGGTTTTGAAGTAATAGAAGACTGATTATAATCTCTATTATCTGTATATATAAAATTCATGCGTTACTGACTGACTGACAGACAAGCTACAGCCGAAACTACGGGGCGCAAAATGCTGAAATTTGGCATGTAAGTTCCTTGGTGACTATAGGGGTGCACTAAGAAGAGATTTGCCAAAACGCCCACGTTATCCGACATAAACAGATAATGTGCGTGCATAGCTGCGGGCACCCTTTAGTACATATATAAAATAATTGCGTTACTGACTGAATAACAGACAACGCATAGCCAAAGCTATTGGGCGTAAGCAGCTGAAATTTGGCATGTATATTCCTTGATGACCGTAAGTCTGCACTAAGAAGGGATTTCAGGCATAGCAGCCTGTAGCCGTAAATAGATTAACATAACATAACCGGACTTCACGCCTTTGTCTCCGAAGTGGCAGGCAGAGGCGTATTACACACCCATAATAAGATTCTTTCTTTTTTTCCACTTGTCGTTCAAAAACCATTGAAAACAGAATAGAGTACCGTCACAATCAAAAGTACTAAATAATGTGCTGCGTAGCGCATCCAGATTGTAATCAGCACCCGTCTTTCATTTCCGTGCTGTGTGACACGTGGAAATTGCGAGTCCACCCAGTGTCGATACATTGACTGCACAGTTTTTGGTTGACCCCTTTATGCATTTTAATGATGGAGCAGTCAAGTGAATGTTGCAAACTATAAACAGTTATTAACATAAAGTAATTGATCATATTAGCAGGGCAATAAATTTTATGGACGAATAAATAATTAGGTTTTGCGAGTATTTTTTTCACATTGGAAATAAGAAATGAAAGTAAAGAAGTATTTTTCTTAATGTCGAAAATTCGTTATCATCATTGCACTTTCCTGGTTGCGCCTTGCAGCTGACGTAGGACGACATAGTTAAGATTTTTATTTTAAGAATTTAAAAACATAAAACAACATCATAATCGTTTTCTCTGGAGAATGCATCAATGCCAAATATTTGTATCTAATACTAAATCACTACATAGTATAAAACGGAGTCTCCTCCCCGTGGGATCTCCACCTTGTCCTCCCCGTGGGATCTCCACCTTGTCGTGGTGGGGGGGCTCAGTAACCGTGGATTGGTGACCCGCGGTGAAGCTAAGAGGGATCCAGGAGGGGACGCTCTGCGTGGGCTTGACGGAGGCCTGCGCAGGATGCGTCCAAAGGGGCGGGTGCGAGGGACAGTTCTTCTGTCAGTCCGGGAGGAGAGGCGTGTCGGTGTTGCGTTGCCGCGCGCCCTATCTCCCGCGACCAAATGGGGGCGCACCATCGTTGCGTCGCGGTGGGGCCGCAGAGGAAGAGGAGATGCGGTGTTGCGTTGCCGTCCTCCCCATCCTCTGCGGCCGCTGGGTGTTTTGGCGGCGGAGCTCAACACCTTCATCCGCCGCCAAGGGGGTTTCGTTCGGGGCCCGCCTGACCATCTGGCGGGCCAATAGCCGTCAGGGAGTTGCGAGGAATGCTTTGGTGAAACCCTACCCTCCGACACATGGGTACATGAGGAGTACGGGTTGGTTTTTAGTCAGTAAGAGTCTGACAGTCCCCTTCGTCCTTTCCCCCCAGGGCGAAGGGACTCCATGAGGATTTTCCAACCCGACACCAAAAAAATAGTATAAAACAGAGTCTGTCTTCTGTCTGTCTGTCCCTATGTATGCTTAAGTCTTAAAAACTACGCAACGGATTTTAATGGAGTTTTTTTAATAGATAGAATGATTCAAGACAAAGGTTTATAATTATGTGTAATTGACGCGCGTCCGTGTGGTGACGGATTAAGAATACAGATTGTCACCACCCCATATCATCCCATGGGTGTCGTAATAGCCGACAGAGGGAGCATATTATGCATAGAACGGTTTACTAATGTTTGCCATAATTTAAACTGCCATAATTTCAAATAAATATCGCTTCAGTTGCCATAATCGTGAAATGACATAAAATTACTTTCACTAATTCCATTGGTCATAATCGATCAAGTGTCATAATAATTTAAATCCATATTTTCAATAATGCAATTTTCCATAACTTTTATTCACCATAAACTGAGGTTGACGGAGCCCTGCTTTGCAGGGCTCCTATTTTCGGGTTAAGGGTCAAAAGAGAACCTAACACAACCTATTTAGTTACTTTCACATAAAACTTAAAATTACGTTACGTTTTGGTTCCGTGAGGTTGACGGAGCCCTGCTTCGCAGGGCTCCTATTTTCGGGTTAAGGGTCAAAAGAGAACCTAACACAACCTATTTAGTTACTTTCACATAAAACCTAAAATTACGTTCCGTTTTGCATATTCGAATGAAGAATTTTTGGAAATTGTTTTGTCGCTTGGCTCCTACTACTGGGTGGTTTAAAAAAAAACCGCAAAGACTAAGCTAACCTAACCTATCCGAGTCGGATTACACTGAGTCGGGGTGTTACGTTACGATAATTAATTTCAACCTAACAATATTATGTATTATTTTCATAATTATATCAAATTTTGGTAATGTCAAGAGTCGATTATGAGATGTGTTACTTATGGAAACTAATTATTATGATATATGTTGTTATAGAAAGTCATTTTATGGCCAATAAAAGTTATCACTGTTGAGTTGTTAAGGCAAACGTTATCAGTATAAATGATAATAGTGCAAGTAAATATTATGATCAGGGATGATTATGCAGCAAACAATATTAGTGCAAATGAATTTATGGAAAACGAGAGAATACCGCATAGAACAGCACTGTAAGAGAAGGGAAACTTGATACAAGCCCTATACCAACCCGTTTGGCCAGCGTGGTATAGTAGGCCAATTCCTCCTTTCAAAGGAGAGGCCTAGTCCAGCAGTGGACTGTTAAAGGCTGATGATGATGATGATGATGATTGACGCAGGCGATGCCGCTGGCAACGTCTAGTCCTACATATTTAGTAGTCAGTAGTCCTACCACCATACTCGTACTACCTGTCTATTGATTTGAATTTTGTCCTATTTTCTTAAGTGGTGGTAAAAGACCATTCTTTTGATTCGGCTCTAAACTAAAGCCGTTTGAAAAAGTATTTTATACTCCATGAAAGGATAAAAATAAAAAATATTCTATCCAAAAGCTACGGTGACCGATACCTTTTGAGTGTAAGCCTTCTCCACTGAGTTTACTTATTTCAGTTCTAAATCACATATGTGATATAAAATACGTTTTTACTGCAGGTGTAAAAGATACGGAATATGAATGTTCACCTGTCATCGCCGTTTGCACATATAACTGATTTAGATGCGCTTATTTTGGTTTGAACAATGTGACTGGGCAGCCTAGACGAAATACCAACAGACTGCTAGGCAAGGGGATTCGGCTTCGAATGTACCGGCGCACCAATGACTTTTCGCCCTTATGTGCATATTTCAAATGGTTATGTATCCTGTAATATGTGCCCCGTGCTTCGGAGAGCACGTTCAATCGTCGGTCCCGGCTGACATGAAGATTTTTGAATGGCGTTATGTGGAATCAATACCCTCGAATAAACTAACACTGGTCTAAACTATGGACTATCGCTAACTCTTTGGGTTACGGAGGTTTTTCATATCTGGTTAGACAAGGAAGCGAACCCTGGACTCGAAGGCGTCTTGGATGTAACTGTGAAAACGTTATAGCATGGAAATGATTTTACTAAATCAGTTTAGTCAACCATTTTGTCAGAAGATATTACTTAATTATTTATTACATACATACATACATACATACATATCGTCACGCCTTTTATCCCCGAAGGGGTAGGCAGAGGTGTATCTCTACACCCACTTTTCGCCAGATATACTTTAGTCCCTCGTAATAAGGGGCGAGCCTATTGCCGTACCGGGCACATTTCCAGACTCCGTGCTGCTACTGAGAATTTCGTGACAGAAAAACCCAATAACACTGTCCGACCCAGGAATCGAACCTGGGACCTCCCGATCCCACGCGCATATTTATGCCGCGAGACCAACAAGGCAGTCGTATAGGGTTTGATGTCGAGTTTTCCGTCTCTACGGAAAGATGGTATTTGCATCTTGTTATCCCTTAGTCGCCTCTTACGACACCCACGGGAAGATAGGAGGTGGTGACACTTGTATTCTATGCCGTCAAACACACGGCAACTACTTCTTTTTTTTTAATTATTTATTATAAGTAAAATTTATAATAATATACTATTCTACTAATTAATCAACATAATATGACGTTAGACGTACACCCAAGGGGCTTATTAATTATTTCTGATCTTTAACTTCATAGATTTATTGCTCAAAAGAACAATTATAAACAAATTGGCATAGTTCGTAAACTCATCTTATTTGTTTGGACATGTGTACGTTATCATTTATTGACATTCATAAATTAGAAATAATTATCATAGGATAGACAACAGCTTACGGTAAAGTATAACTAAATAATGTTGTATTGTTTGGAAATTTATCACATCACGATTTGTTTTCTTTTCCTGAATTTCTCCCTTAAAAATATATTTTGCTCTTTATGAGATTTAGGAAAACGTAACAGCATTAGTGAGTAAATGTTAATCGGTTGCATACATTTCAAGCGGTCTTCAAACTCCGACAGGAAATTTAACCACACAACTAATACTTTTGTATAAATTTGTAAAATTTTTGTAATACTGCTGACTTTCTTGTCGATTTCAATTCTCCGTAATTAAGTTTGAAACAAAAGTGGTAGTTCTTTGTCTACACAAATATTATAAAGAGGAAAAATTTGTATTTTTGTTTATTTGTAATGAATAATCTCAAAACCTACTGGACCGATTTTTTTAATTCTTTCACAATTAGAAAGCTACATTATCTGCGAGTAACATAGGCTATATTTTATTTTAGAAAAAATAGGGGTCCGTATGATATTAGGGTTTTTCGGGTACGCGAAGCAGTTCCCCCAGGACGCGGGTGAAACCGCGGGAAACGGCTAGTACGTTATAATTTACTTCTGTATAGGTATACGATTTAAATATTCTAGTAAACGGAGCAGTGTTTTTGAAATGAACATTATAATATGTGCATGTGCAGCATATTTTAGGCAATACTTATGTATGGCTGCATAGGGTTCCTACCAAGAACTTAGGGTCCCAAGCCAACCTCACCTGCAAGTGGTGCACCTGCCGATCAACGGACGAGGCTCTGGCAAACATAATATCCCGATAAGCGGCAATAGGCTCGCCACCTATTACGTGGGATCAAAACACTGGCGAAAAATGGGCGTTTAATATGCCTCTGCCTATCCTTTCGGGGAAACAGGCGTGAGTCTATGTATGTATGTATGTACTTATGTATGTAAAAAATAAAAAAAACTATTTTATTAATGAACTGATATATTGAATACTGTTCAAAATAACGTAGTAATTAACATAATAAAATGAAAACGAAATACCTTTTTTATAAAAGGTATTTCGTTTTCATTTTTATTTCGTTTTCATCAAGCAGCGATAGCCGAATGGAGAGACCGACACACTGCTATGTAGAGGGTCTCGGGTTCGAATTCACGGCACGCACCAATGACTTTTCGGTGTTAAGTGCGTATTAAATTGTTACATAATTATCGCTTTCTAATCGGTGAAGGAAAACATCGTGAGGAAACCTGCATGTCTGAGAGTTTTCCATGAAGTTCTCGAAAAGACATGTGAAGTCTGCCAACCCGCACTTGGCCAGCGTGGTGGACTATGGCCTTACCCTTCTCATAAGTGAGAAGAGGCCCGTGCCCAACAGTGGGACGGTATTAAGGGCTGATGATGTGACCTTTTTTGGTAAATATTGTCTCCAATAAATAAGTAAATATATTACGTGAATGTTAATATTGTACTTAATTTAAAATCCACATTGTATTAAATTTGTAGTTGAAAATAAAGCGTGAAAATTCTCTTCCGTATATTATTTGCATAAATTGAAACATTTTAATCAAACAGTAGGCACGGCTTCTAAATAAATAACAAAATTTATTAAATGTAGAAATTTCCTTCAAATAATTCCGACAAATCAAAATCAAATTCTTTCTGTGCTAGTTACGAAGTCCCTGAATTCGACAAAAATTATTAACTTCGGCACTGTCATTTTCCTTATAAATATATTGAGAAATTATATTTTGTGCGGTGTCGAGATTATTAAGATTGGAGTTATTTATATTAACAGGATCTCATCTTCCTAGCACAGCGGGTTGTGCGGGCGCTGCTGCTGTTTCAGCGGAGACTCTCAAAAGGCGCAAATACATAAATCTAGTAGGGGATTATGTATTTGAGCCGTTTGGAGTTGAAACGTTGGGACCATGGGGTCCAAGTGCGAGATCTCTTTTTAGAGATCTTTCAAAGAGACTTGTTGACACCTCGCGTGACCAGAAGGCTGGCCTGTATTTGGCACAAAAGATCAGCATTGCCATACAACGTGGCAATGCTGCCAGCATTCTGGGCACGCTTCCAATTGATGGCGATGTGGAGGATTTCCATGACGCCCTTTAAATTCTGCTTTTACTTTTTTTTATGTATTTCCTTTTATTTGTTAGTTATTTAAGTATAGAAATTATTGTTTTAATTTATGTGTAAATAGCCAAGTGGCTATTTACATATATAACTAAGTAGTTATAGTTAGTTTTAACAACATTTATATTTATTCTATAGATTGAATATTGAATTCCGAAATAATAATAATCAATAAACTTACTACAGGATCTTCCTTTATACTATATACAATTTAAATGATGAAATTCTTCCAATAGATAGAGTCTAATTAACATACAGTGTTTTTTTTATTAGCTTTATACACTCGGCATATACAGGTGGACTTAATGCCTTAGGCATTTTCTCCCAGTTTACCTTAGAGTGTAGGTAGCGAAGTCAATAAAAAGGAATTTCTTTTTATCATACAATATATTATATAACATTTCTTGTCCTGACTGACATAAATATTATTGCAGAGCCTGATAAATGTAGCTAGAAATATAAAAACATAAGCTCCAAAAAGGGTATATTTATTAAAGTTCCTCCCCCAAGAGATTAAAGTTAGTGTTAAAAACCAGCAGCCGACTGCTAGTTTCTTTATAAATCAGCCTTCCTTTTCAAAGAATACAAAACAAAATCCTGATACGTAAATATATTTACGGAAATGTACGTCTTTCATGTTAGTATTAGAATCTTTCACATACAATGGTTTTCAAACAACTACGGAAATTAAATTACACAGAAACAGAAAAAATACTTGAGGTGCTAAAATAAGATTTAAAAAAAAAACACACACACATACACACATACACACACACGCACACACATGCACGCACGCACTAACGTACACACACACACATACCTATAATTTCACTCACGTTGACAAACTTTATACCTACTATAATGGGGGCCTGGAGTTCTAAAATACAGGCTCTGGCTTAGTTTAGACACCAGGTAACCCAAATTACAAATATGTCACGCGAACTATTTGTCATAAACAAATAAACTTGTACTGTACTAGTTATAAGATTAAGAATGTAATTTGAGGTGATAAAAAAAATTAAATAAATTAAAAAAAAAATAACAATCTGAGAACCACGTTCCATTTCACGAGTTCACGAATCGTAAATTACATTTGCAGTGAAAGGTGGAGTGATACAGCATCAATTGTAGTAGCTCCACAAGTCAGCGCAAAGTTGGCAGATACCCAAAGAATGGTGTACATCAAACAAGACAGTGCGATGACTACCTACGTATTATTTAGGTCACATCCCTTTGCGTAAAACATTTGCCTAAGGTAACTGTAAAAACTGTTGTCCGTGTGGTGACGGATTAAGAATACTGAATGTCACCACCCCATATCATCCCATGGGTGTCGTAAGAGCCGACAAAGGGAGCATACTATGCAGAGAACAGCATTGTAAGAGAAGGAAAACTTGATACAAACCCTATACCAACCCGTTTGGCCAGTGTGATATAGTAGGCCAATTCTTCCTTTCAAAGGAGAGGCTTAGTCCAGCAGTGGACTGTTAAAGGCTGATGATGAACTGTAAAAGGAGAAACCGCTAAAGCTGTGTGTCTATTCCAAATGGGTGGACATGTGCGCATACTACGACAACATCCATGAACGGTGTCACAGTTTTGCTGAGCTAGTAGGCTGCTCAACTAAAAAGCCGTTTCTGTAATACGAAGCAAAAATAAATCAGTTATAAGAGCTAACTATACAAATAAAATATTACTCGTTTAAAATCACAATATTTTAATGATATCGCTTTTACTTGAAATAAATCACGAATCGCTAGGAGCTCTTCAATCAATTATGAAACACTCAGATTCGCAGCAGCATTTGTGGATCCCTCAAAGTGTTACTCCGTTAGGGGTTCGAACCTATAAACCCTGGCGCACGGATAAGCAGCAAGATGACCGCTTAGGCCACGATGTACGTGTTTGGTTACAGCTCAGCTGTGCGGTTCATTTTTATTAGATACGTAGTCCAAAGCTGAGTGAGCCAGAGCGCAGAGCATGAGGCGTCTATTATTGTCACGGCCGTTTTCATAAAACTTTTTTGCTTGTTAACGCGAGGAAAATATTGCATTTTCCTAAAGTCCCCTCTAACGTGTTACAGCTTTCTCTGCCGAAAAGCCTTGCTCGTCGCGTAGCGTATAATAAGTATGCCTAATAATGGGCTTAGCTTTATTTTTGGCAACTGTCCCTCAGATGTTGTTTTGCTACTAAAAGTAAAGGATTTTACGATTTGCACAGCCTTGGGAAAAATAAACAGACACTGCTAACAGATTTATAGTACAATACCAGCACTTTTCAAATTATAATCAGCAGTGAAGTCAGTCAAACGCGGCTATAACTATGAAAACTATTTACTTAACATCTGAAAAGAAAACTGGCAACCCAGCTCAGCTCCACACTTCGTGGCAATGGGACCGCCAGAACGTCTCTTAAGTTCTTTGACATGTAAGGTATTTTTTTAGATAGCTTCACCAACGATGGGGAAATCAAGTGGCATACGTAATAAAAATATTCGTCAGACATAGAACCATTTCCTTTTGTTTGAAGTTGCTTAAAATAGGAAAGATTGCAGCCTTATAAGTTTGAGTGCTGTTTCAAAGCAGTGTAAGATTTCCTTACCTAATCGCGCAAAAACAATGTCTGTTGCACTATTAATATACTGCAAAGAATAAAATTAATACACTTCGAGGTTGAAAATAAGCCTTAAGAAAGTACAAAGGTTTTAGTTTTTAGTGTTTTGTTGCATAATAACTATCTAATACACTTTTTGTGTAAGTTGACAAATATTGACTTCCTAGTAAAATTTTATATTAAAATTGTGAAACATAGGTCATGTGCCTGCAAAGGTTCGTCAAATTAATTGTAAAGAAAATTTCGCTGTCAAAGAGTCAAAAATAACATATTTTAAAACTTTCATATTTATAATAGTATTAAGCCAAAGATAAACAGGAATGTTATTACAATATGCCTATGAGTAAAGCACTATTGTAAAAATAAACAACTTTTTAATTAATGGATTCTAACCCTAATTACCACATGTGCAACCAAACTGAATATGATCATCGATTTCGTATCAACACACCGCAGAGAGATCAAATCGCAATATCTCCCCACATATCCTGTCATATACATCCACGTTTTCGAGAAAATTCGCCTTATTTGAATGTCGAGTTCAAATCATATTAATGACAAAATGCAAGTGAAGCGTGGGATTTCCATTTCTCGATCGGAGTGAATTTTCATAATGTCTGCACTCTGGCAGATATTCAGCGTTTAATATTCATGCTAGCTCTACGGCAGCTTTGCTTCCTTACCCAGAAATTAGATATTCGTTTCTCAGCAGAAACTTCGACATTAACCACTGAATATCGAAGTTTGTGTTGGACTAACGTAATTGTTCATGTAATTGTTTGTTTACCCTGTTTTCTTACAAATTATTTTCCATTCAACAAATATATTCAATACACAATTTGTCTACGCAAATGTTAAACATACAAATTTTCGGCTCGAAGACGACGCTAATGCGATCTTTTTTGGATCTTTAGTAGACGGGCACAATTTTCCATAAATTTTTTGTGCCTCTTTCAAACGAGAAAAATCACCAAAGACATTTTTTTTTAAATGTTCGTTTTTTTCATCAGCAAACGGTACGAAAACGATCCATTAATGTCCCCAACTAGAAATATCTACCGTGTAGTCTAATTTTTCTTTTCATGCGTTCATAGCAAATGCAAGTACATTTTAAGTTGAATATAACACTAACTCTTTGCAGTACATTTCCAAGGCTTTTTGTAAGCTGAAGTTTATTGGTCTAGAGGAAAATGAGTTTTAAAGACTTCATACCGCTAGCCTATACGTCAAAGGTTGTCGGTACGTCCGGTCTGAAGCACTGAAAAGGAATAAAATTTATTTTTTAAACTTGAATGGGGAAAAATCCAACTCACTTGCATATACAGCTTTTCTTGACTCAAATATGTAATAGGCGTTTGTTTTCATAAGGACCTAACTAAACATGTATTAAATGCATGATTATACTTCAACTTTTCGTTGCATTCGAATTCCAATATCATTTTCATATTTTTATCACCATAAAGCCATATAAAAGCCAAACTTTCTACTTTTCATATCTTGAATTGTTTTACACTTTGCTTGCCTTGGGATGTTTACCACGAAACTCCTCCAAGAGGTCGTTCTGATTAGCATAATCAGTCAAAAAACCATTAAACTGAAAATTTAAGGACAATAACAGCTAAGAAATCTGCTCAAAATTGTGAAAATCACTTCTTCTGAATTCCAGCAACTTTTTGGTGTCTGCCTATCTTAGAGTTTATCAACCCGTCTTGGCTTCTACAAGTATATAAGACAATATTTACAATCAAGTCATGTCTTCAGACACATATTATTTTAAATAAAATCTACGCACTAAAAACGCTAGCTTGAAGGAGCTCCTTTATCTGACATTATTAATTTTTAGGCGAATTAATAAGCCCGTGGAATCTCATACATTACGCTAAAGCGAGCATTAAACGTTTACAAGGGCACGGCAAACAATTAAAAAGCCACTAAATTTATTCATCGTCATACTTTGGCTTTGTGAGTCCTTAGTTGTTTTGTTTGTCTCATCACATCGTCGTAAATGAGTTATGTCTATTTTATTTGTCTTCCGTAAATTTTAGTACGTTTTGATTGAATACCTCGGTCGTTTCGGGACATAAGTTTGAGGATATGTTTTAAACAATCGAGAGTTTACAGGGCTGATTTTCGGCACTAACAAGTTCTTAAATATATAAAATTCTTGCGTTACTGACTGATTGACATAGAACGCACAGCCAAAACTATTGGACAGAAGAAGCTGAAAATTGGCATGTTCCTTGGGGACTGTAGGGGTGCATTAAGTAAATTCCCAAGGGATTGGGCAGAAACGGTTAAATTAAAATATAATATGCGGTCGTACTATTAGCTAGGGACATCTTCTTGTCCTTAATATAAAACAAAGAAACTGCCACCATTCGGAATAAGTCCATTATATAAAGACACCTTTTCTTTACATCTTAATAAATATATTACGATTTTTCATTGGTAATTTTATTATATTTAAAAACATAGTTCTTTACACAAGCTAACACATGCACATATAATTATAAAAAATACGCTGTGTCTTTATTATTAATAATGTAGAAACACGTGGACTGCCCCAGTGTCCAGTGAATAGCGTATGCGACTGCTAATCGGAGGTCCGGGTTCGATTCCCGGGTCGGGCAAAAGTGTTACTGGGTTTTTCCGATTTCTCAGTAGCAGCACGGAGTCTGGTGATGTGCCCAGTAACGACAATAGGTTCGCCCTCTATTACGTGGGACCTAAAAATTGGACCTCCGATCAGAAAACGCATACGCTATCCACTGAACCACGGAGGCAGGCTTATTTATAATGACTCCAAAGTATTTAAACTATAATAAACTAATTATGCGCGTTTATATTTATAGAGCACTAGCTACACTCGCGGTTAAACACTCGTTATTTAGGTCTACTGCTCCGCACCCTTGGCTTATAGCGTGATTTTTATGTAACAGAAAAATATGTATAAAAATATACATTTAGCAAGCTTCAAATAAATTTTCTGATATTTATTGTTGCAAATAAATACTCGCGCTACAAAATTAAGCCTATCACAGATTGAACAAGCAAAAAAAGTGTAAATATTAAAAGACACATCGACAAAAATATGTGTCTTATTAGGTACTTTGAAAAAACCAAAGATTGCCGATGTGAAATCTAAACATTTTAAATACATTACTAATGAGCCAAAAAGTTGGCTATATGACCCTCTAGAGAACGAGTAGGTGGGTCATGGACAATTTTAATTTACAAAGGTTTGATTAAACAAAACGGCTTGCTAAATAGACGTTATCATAACTTTTTCACGCCGAATTTGTATAATGTGAGTTTGTTTAGCAGAAATTACACACTCACACAGTTTTTGTTGGGATATTGTTACAGTTTCAAACTCACATACACAATTTTTGTTCAGGATATTGTTACAGTTTTAAAGATAGGTAAATATTTAGTGCAAATTAGTTGGTAGCAGGTAATTATACTCCTTTTGCTTGTCTTTATTTGTAACTTTTGACCTAATATTGACTTACTTAATGCCGTGTTGCCTTCTAGTAGCAAAAGATGTAGTAAACAATTTATGTAAACCGAAGATAAAAAGAATTTGAAAAATGTCGATCTTTTATTCCTAGTGCCTAGTTTTCTTGATAAAACTTAACTTACATTCTTATTTATATTAAAATGTTAATGATGTAGATGACGATGTTGCTAGAATAAATAGTTCTGGGTATAAACCGACTTTACCTGATATTGAAATTCCTCGATAAGCGGTGTAACTTCAAAGGTATCGTGCGCGACCATCTGCTAAACCACGCACCGTGGGCAGCGGGCTTATGATATCGAACAATAATAAAATTATAATTATATTTTTAATTCACCATTATAAAATTTTCTTCTAAAATCTTTCTTGTTTGTCTCGTACTACACAGAAAGTTTTGTACAAAAAGTACCCTTTGTGTGTTTTACTTTCAAGCTTTTTATGTAGGCAATTTCTACATGTTGCGAATCTGGACACAGTGCTCAAAATCTTATTGAAATCAAAATCGTCAGCATCGCTTTAAAATCTTGTTATCCCATCTACGTGAAGGTTTCGTGTATCGTCGTTATCTAATTGTGTTAGTTAAATTCACGTCAAGATCCTATTATGGTCTAAGTTTTACTATGTCACCAACATAACACAACGCCGCAAGTTCCGTCGCCAGATTTCACCATAATCTGGTTATTTTATCAACTAAATTGTTTGGCTTGACAAAGGTGTTGTGTGACAGTGTTTGAAATATCCTGCAAATTGCATACGGAAACGTCTGTTTCCGAATGAAACTTTAAATTGAATGTCCTATATTGGGATCTGTGTGCCCTGATATTATTTGCTAGATTAACTCCATCTACAATTGTAACTACTTCATAACCTCACAAACAAAATATATTCTATATCTACAGGTGATTTGTAATTACTGGTATTCCCTTCGGGAGGTATTTATAGGACCAAAATGGGGTACTTTTACCCCCTAGATATGGGACTCCAAAATGCACCATTTTGAAATAAAGCGGTTATTTACGGATATTTTATTCAAGAAAATTATAATGATAATTTAAATGCATTCAAGCGCAAGGGATAAGCATGTGCCTGATTTATATAATGTGGTCATGGTGATTTGTTTCGGTCAATCAGAAACCGAAGAGGGTAATCGAATCCAACTTATCATTTTGACCCGCGGTACTATATTCAAGTTATTTTGCGTTCAAAAGATATAGGCCGGATGAAATAATGTACTGTATTTTGTTGATAAGGAATGGACAAAAGACTTTTATTTTACAATTTTGAGGTTATTTTGTTGATGTTATGAATGTGATAAAAACGTCAATAATATAACTGGACTAGTCTACAGTCAGCAAAATATTAGACACCCACAAAGAAAGGTTTTGTGTAAAAGGGAATGTGATAGGAGTTTAATTTTGTATCCAACACGGGCGTAATCGCCTGCAATAACTACAAAATGTAATAAAACTTAAAAACGAGTACGCCAATAACGTATCATAAAATTCGGCCATTGTGTACAAAAATAATGATAGTTCCGATGTTATTTAATTCGAAGCCTAATATTAATATAAATTCAACATAACGGTGTATGACAATTTTTTATAAAGCTTATAGCTCTACGAAGTTAAAATCTTTATGTAGATTGATATTAAACATAAAATTGACCTTTCACTCTGAAAAAAAAGAACTCATAACAAGAGAACGGCTAAAAGGAGTTACAGAGATCCGTAAAATAAAACTTGGGCAATTTTACTTTTTGTAGTCTCTCGATTGCTTCTTTAGGTTATTTAAAGCTCAAGCTTTAATATTTTTATGGTGGATTTTGGTTTGATGCTTCCCGTAACATTTTTTTTTATGTTAATAGGCGGCAAACGAGCAGACGGATTGCCTGATGATAAGCAATTACCGCCGCCCATGGACACAAGCAACACCACAGGAGTCACAAGTGCGTTGCCGCCTCTTGGAGTTGGGAATGGGGATAGGATGAGGAGTGGGATGAGGGAGAAGGAATAGGGGGTAGGGCCTCCGGCACTCTCACTCACCGAACGAAACGCAACAGTTTAGGTACCGTTACTTTACGTCGATTTTCTGTGAGAGGGTAGTACTTCCCCGGTCGAGCCGGCCCATTAATGCTGAAATCAGCAAGGCTTTACTACCTATAAACGTATAACCTAACATGGACAAATCTATGGTCAAGGATTTTTATGTGACTTGGGCCAGGGCCACTTCGTGTAATTTCAGCTTTCAGTAGTCGGAATAAATGCAGAGACAAGAAGATTCTGTACTACTAATAAAATGTCAAGATAGAGAGAATCCTTTTGTCAATATTTATAAAATTAAAACACAAAATCAATAAAAAGGCTGTGATATACGGTCGGACTCACAGACAGATATAGCCAAGCTATAGGGTTCCATTTTTTTTTCCATTTTTGGCTACGGAACATTAAAAAGACTTTACATTAAAATAAGAATTATGATCGGAACAATGGATACTCACGATACAGATTTCGCAAATAAAAGAGATAGCAAATGTTCTATACTATATATATATATTTATTAAATGTGTTTCTAGCTAGAACTCTTTGCTGAAGACCGATTCCCACGTGACATATCAATTCTATTCAACAATACGTTTACACTTAAATTACATTAAAAGTCGCGAACATCAATTGGATATTCAGATCGAGAGGCGTAAATTGAAAGCAGTTAAAATCCAAGTGTACGCCCACTAAAGCTGCGAAGCATCGAATAAGAAACTCGTGAATGAATATGCGAAGCCTTTCAACCTAAGGTAACGTTCGACTGTTAAGCTAAGCACGTAATACGAAAGTGTTATTTTTGTTTTGGATTAACAAAATAATTATGTTAACTGGCCTTTTCTAGGTGGATCCTATTTAAATTTATACAAGTAAATTGTCTTATTTACATCATCAGCCTTTAACAGTCCACTGCTGGACTAGGCCTCTCCTTTGAAAGGAGGAATTGGCCTACTATACCACGCTGGCCAAACGGGTTGGTATAGGGTTTGTATCAAGTTTTCCTTCTCTTACAGTGCTGTTCCCTGCATAATATGGTCCCTCTGTCGGCTCTTACGACACCCATGGGATGATATGGGGTGGTGACATTCCGTATTCTTAATCCGTCACCACACGGACTTGTCTTATTTACTGCATACATATTCTCATACTAGTGTATAAACATCCAAGTCATTGTATATTAGCTAAGTGTATGAGTGTAATCACATGTCAGAGTTTTGAAATTATACATAAGATGATGATGTTTCTACGCTGTTGTTTAGTTATATAAGACACTATTATGTGTGAAGTGCTGAACAAATATTGGTTTAAATAAATGTAAGTTTAAACTTCCTTTTTCATTCATGACAAGGCATAAACTATAATAATTATTATGCGTGGTCTAATTACTCAGACCTCTATTTTGTTCTGATTGTGTGTGAAAATACGGCCGTAGGAAACTTTTTGTTTAATAATTATATATTATTATGTTATCTTGTTATAAATTTTTTTTTAAGTGAAATATGAATAAGACAAAAAATTGCCTTTGTGTCATTTGCCATTTCTTACTCAGCTGCAAGCATTAGCTTGCAGCTGAGTAAGAAATGGCCAGCCAGGTTTAGAAAGAGGTCCAATTCCCGTACTACTATTTGTTCAAAATACAGATACGATCTAATGTCAGTGTCATAGTTAGGTATGTCACAAATGGTATACTCCTGTGTATACTCCTAAATTAACTGATATTTGAATGATATCGCGACTACCTACTTAACTTAACTTAACGACGAACTACTTAGACGATAATGATATTAAGTTAGTAGAATACCAATTGTGCGTCCATTCAAAATATAATCTCATTTCGTTCAAAATATAGTTTAGATGTCAGCTGAAATAGGAGAATGAGGGTGTTTGCTATTTCTTCTACCACCAGACGGGGCTTCGTATGCGTCAGGTCCAAACAGCTGTCAAATATGTACAGACACATGATAAGGAAAAGCACAAGATGTATGAAATTATAGAGGCTTTGACACTTTTGACAGGTTTCTGCACCTGATGCCTCAGTGCTGCCGCATAGTGAGCGTCATTTTAGAAAACCCTCATTGGCCTACTGGTGGATTATATCTCCGTTTTATTATTTAAGATATCTTTATAAATTATACATCAAATTCTTAATACCCATAGGTACTCTATATGTGTCTTAGTTTTGTTGTTCTGTACAATGCTCTGGTGTTTATATTTGTTAGTTACATATTTCATCTTGGAAAATTTTGTTCTCTTTGCTTTGTTAATACGCAACTGGCAGGTGGACACACAGTTGAGTTTATAGGAATATTTAGATATTTTGTTTTTTACGTGTACCTATATTTACTTATTAGATATTCTTTGTATATAAATATTTATACTTATATATATTTTTTTTTCATATATGTCACAAACCGACTCGAAAAGCGACGATGAAAGCTTTCATTCAGCAACTAGCTTTGATGACAGCTTTGTTAGTGTACCTTCTCTGGGAGACATTCTTCGGTCTCAGTTTTCAGACGTACCCAAGCACTTTAATGTAGTCCATTTAAAGGCACAGAGTATTCCTGCTCATTTCCCTGATATGCTGCTAACTTAGACTGCCATAATATACATGCCATTCTTGTGTCCGAGTCATGGTTGAAACCATGCCTACCATCAATTTCTTATATTCTTCCTGGTTTCCAACTAATCAGGAATGATCGCAGTATCGGCGGTGGTGGCGGTGTTGCCATATATTTACGCACTTACATTCCTTATCAGATTGTTTCTACGTCATCACAACCGCCACCGTCGAATGCTGGCGAGCATCTCTTTTTAGAAGTGGAACTTCAACACACAAAACTTTTATTGGGCGTATATTATTCTCCTTCGCGTCATATTAACTATTTTTCTTCATTTGAGCAAATCCTGGAAAATCTCACACCTTCCTATGATCATACCATTATTATGGGTGATTTTAATACTTGCCTTCTCAAGCAGGATTCAAGAACTACATCTTTACGACGTGTTACAGAATCCTGCAATTTGACTATTCTAAATCTCGATGCAGCACATCACTTTCCTAATACTACTCCATCTCTTCTCGACCTTATTCTAGTTTCTTCTTCCAATCATGTTCATAGGCATGGTCAATGTTCAGCTGACGCATTTTCTTACCATGACCTCATCTATCTCTCTTACAATATTCGCCCACCTAAACTGAAGCCAAGGATCATACTGCAGCGCAATTTTGGTGGAATGGATCATGATAAAATTCGTGAGGACGCGGCTAATATAGATTGGGAATCACTGTTCTCCTTAGATTGCGTCGACACTAAAATCCATCTTTTAACAACTCAACTAATTAAGTTGTATGACGTGCATGCGCCAGTTCGTGCAATCAGAATCAAACATTTACCTGCCCCGTGGCTGACAGATGACATTAAAAAGCTCATGGCGAAGAAAAGTGCTGCGAAATCAAGATTTAAGCATAAACCAACTCCAACGAACCACGAAAAATACGTGGCCATAAGAAATTACTGCAACAAGGTGTGTAGGAAAGCACAACGCCAACATATCCATAAGTCAGTTGAAAACGGTGATCCAGCAAAGGTCTGGAAATTTCTCAAAACTTTGGGTGTTGGTAAGACACAGCAAAAATCTATTCCAAATAATATCAATATTGACTCTCTTAACATACATTTCTCTTCCTCGTCCAAGTTTGATGAAAATATTAAAAGTAACACTCTACAGCATCTTTCCTCTTTACCAACCCCAGATTATTCTCCTTTTATCTTCTCTTAATTCACCGCTTGTGATGTTAAGAAGAGCATTCTCGAAATCACGTCTAGTGCAATCGGTAATGACTGTGTAAGCCGCAAAATGATCCTTCCCATCCTTGACCAAATCCTTCCAGTCCTATGCAATATCTTAAATCAGTCTATTTCCTGTGGCATCTTTCCTTTAGCGTGGAAAGAAGCACTGATTATTCCCCTGCCTAAAAAACTTAGCAGATTACCGTCCTATATCCATATTACCATTCCTATCAAAAGTCCTAGAACGTCTCATCCATAAACAACTTAGTTCCTTCCTTTCTGAAAATTCCCTCCTTAATCCTTACCAATCAGGTTTCCGACCTGGACATAGTACCACCACGGCTTTAGTTTGTGTTACAGATGACATTAGGCAAGGGATGGACAGTGGCAATCTAACAGTGCTCTCGTTACTTGACTTCAGTAATGCGTTCAACACTGTGGATTTCCACATCATGCTTGGCATCCTCGGCTCTCTTAACATATCTCCATCGGTAATTGACTGGTTTCAAAGTTACCTGTTTGGTCGCCGGCAACGTGTCCGCGTTGAAGATACCTATTCCACTTGGTCTAACACGAATGCAGGTGTACCACAGGGTGGCGTGCTATCCCCCTTACTCTTCGCAATATTTATTAATGCTATTTCAAACCAATTAGTTTCATCCTACCACCTTTACGCAGATGATTTACATATTTACACGCAAGCTCCCTTTGACAAGCTAGCAGAAGCCTGTAAGACTATTAACTCGGACCTCGAGCGGATCTGCGAATGGACTCAGAAGTATGGTCTCGTAGTGAACCCTGAAAAACCCAACTGATTGTTATTGGCAGCCCAAGAATGTTGGCTAAAATTGTCTGGTCTGATCTACCACGAATCAGTTTTAATGGCAAAGACCTATCATTTAGGAAAACCGTTAAAAATTTGGGTGTCCATATAGATGAAACAATGTCTTGGCGACTTCAGATACAAGAAACAAGTCGAAAACTGTTTGCTTCAGCCGCATCAATACGAAAATTACGCAATTTCCTTCCAACTGCAACTAAAATTGCACTTGCACAATCTTTGCTTCTGCCGATCCTTGACTACGCTGATGTCAGCTATCTTGACCCCACAGAGGAGCAACTGAACAAACTTGAGCGTCTCCAAAATTTCTGCATACGTTTTATATTTGGTTTACGCAAATATGATCATATTTCAGAATTCCGCAACAGGCTCAAGTGGCTTCCGATTCGCCTTCGCAGAAATACTCATATTCTTACATTACTGTATAATATCCTGTTTAATCCCAATAGTCCCTCATATCTTAAAGAAAGTTTTAAGTTCCTTCATGACACACATTCAAGGTCCTTGAGGTCGTCTGTGGACTTGAGGCTGGAGATGCCAATGCATTCCACTAATTATTTTGACAAATCTTTTACTGTACAAGCTGTGCGCCTGTGGAATGCATTGCCTCTAGATATTCGTAGAGCAAAATCACCTAGTATATTTAAAGGTTTGTTGAAATCGCACTATCTTTCATCCATATAACATCTTTCATTATAGTTATAGTATGTATTATATATCATTTTTATATTATATATATATTTATATGTGTATGTCGTGTATGTATATGTAGGTATATGTATGTGTGTATGTATATATGTTTCTGTATATCTATGAACTACTTGTATACAATTCTGGTTGTCTTTAAACTACACCATTTATCGCACTAAACTTATTTACCATCTGTCCATCCTAAGGTTGCCTGGCAGAGATTGCTTTTAGCGATAAGGCCGCCATTTGTACATTCTGTTTGTGTTTTATATATATTTTGTTCTATAATGTAACTTTTGTAAGGTGTACAATAAAGAATAATCAATCAATCAATCAAATTCTTATTTAAAACCTATAGAAATATGCTCCTGCTATTTCTCTCAATAAGCATATTTCTAATATATTTGTCACTGCAGCTAACAAAGAACTGCTAAAATACGAAGTGATATAGAAATAAGTGCTCTTGCAGGCTGTATCATATTCGTTCTACGCACAAATTCAATATAGCGACCTGCTCCCTTTAATTTATCAAGCCTGCAAAACTCAAAAACTTAGCTTCATACACCGTTATTCTTCAAATTGGGAGCAGAATTGACTACCACGAGTAAAACATAAATTCCCGTACAAAATGTTTTAGCTAAAATTTACTTGGACTATTTCCTAACCAATTTAAGAGTTACCTATAGTAAAAAATCCCAGTATTCTTTACGTCGTTTCATTGTAAACTAAGCATATTGAAACCAATCGTCTTATTTACTTTTCTTGATAGTTCTGGCCAGTGTTGGCCTTTTATAACTTTATTGAACGAAGCAGATTGTTCTTATAAAGTTTTCCCAAGTTGGTTTTTACTGAATTTGATCGTTGCAAGATATTGTAAGCACATGTTTGTCAGTGTTCCTTGAATTGTGAAGTTTTATTAACTGAATAAAAATGTTTATTTTTGTAGGTATTTTATACCACCGATACCATAATCGATATAAGGTAAATTTTCAGGGTATGTATTAATTATCAATCGTCAAATACACTCGTTTGATATTTATTACCGTGCCAGTTTTTTAAACAAATATAAAAATAAATATACTAATCTTAATCGTTGTAATAAAGCAGACCAGTGTTTAGTTTCAAAACAAATTAAAAATACTATAGTGGAAATACGTTTTATTGTCACCGCATTGTTTAATATGAGATATCAATTATCAGTTTGCTAGTTTTTGCTTCATAAATTGTCGATAGAGACAGTCTATGCCATCTAGGTAAAGTTTACAAAAGATCACATCATGTACGTATATATAGCAGTGGATTATTTTGGCCAATGCTAGAAGAAACACCACAATAAAGAGTGCTCCTAACGAACAAAATAGAAAATTCATCGATCATCGATTCAGCCTGTTGATAGAACCATATTTCTAATATAAGAAAGACAGCAAATAATAAACTGAATAAATATATTTTGATGTAGGTACCTATACCCGTTCATCGTTCGAATGAAATATCTACTTAAAGGAGTACAACAAAGTACAACGATTCCACTCCATGAACTTGATAACAAGATACTTGATACTTGATGGCACGGGCTGTTTCCGCAACTCCACGTCTTGGCGTGTATTTTGCGTGCGGGTGGGAATGGTGTCTTCATTCGAGCCACCCCAGCTCTTCGAGGAAGGCCAGCAGACTCTTGATGTGGCCCACGGCCTCCCTCAGGGTGCTGTATCTGGTCAGGTACTGCTGCCTGTACTGTGCGACCACAGGGCAGTCGAGGAGCAGGTGGGCTGCCGTCTCGTCTGCTGCCATACAGGCCCTGCACAGCGGGCTGTCGGTGATACCTATAGTAAATAGGTGTTTATTAAAGAATCCGTGTCCTGTGTAGGCGGCCGTGACTGTCCGTAGTTGTTGTTTGGACAGCCGGAGGATTTGTTTGGCTATCTTACCGTCTACTGCGGGAAGAGCCTCCTTAGCCTGCCTACATGTTTCAATACCAATCCAGGACTGGTTGTGTTTGGTCCTGGTCCTATTTCTTACCAGGTTGCGATAAAAACCAGAAGGGAGGGGAATTATGGGCTCGGGTCCCACCACCTCTAAAGTGGCCCCTCTTCTGGCGAGTACGTCGGCTGCGTCATTCCCTCTTGAGCCACTGTGGCCCTTGATCCATTGCAGTGTTAATTTGTTTAGTTTACCTACCTCTGTTAGTTTCTGGTGGCATTCAAGCGTGAGTGCCGAGGTGATAGTATGGCTTTTGAGGGCTGAGAAGACAGCCTTACTATCTGAGAGGATCCTAATGGATCGTTCCCTTACCTCATGTGCCATGATTGCTGTGGCAGCTAGGATTATGCCAAAACATTCGGCCTGGTAGACCGTGTTGTAGGCTCCCAGCGGTGCTGCGATGTTGATGTTTAGGTCCTCGGAGAATACTCCTGAACCCGTACCTGTATCCGTTTTGGACCCATCTGTGAAGATCGTGAGCTCGTTGTGATTAACTGCTCCTCCGTGTAGATCCTCGTACAGTTGGATTTTGTATTTCTTGTCGAAAACAAATTGTTTCGGTATGCGGTCGCTTATTGCTTGTGTGATAGGAACTTCTTTAAAGAGTGTATTTATGTTGTTAGTGTGCGGTATATTCGTGTCTTTCCAGAGCTTCAGGGCTCTCAGCCGGACTGCCGACATCGTTGCTTCCTGTTGTATGAACAGGTGCAATGGAGGCAGATCCAGCAACACTTCAAGTGCCGCTGTTGGCGTTGTTTTCATACAGCCCGTGGCCGCTAGGCATGCAAGTCTTTGAAGCTTCTGAAGCTTGTTGGCGGCCGTTATTAGGTTGGTCCTAGGCCACCACACTACTGCGCCGTAGCTTACCATCGGACGTATTATTGTCTTATAGAGCCATAAGACAATTTTGGGGGATAGACCCCAGCGTTTTCCTATCATCTTCTTGCACTGCCAGAAAATGATGCTGGCTTTATTGAGCTTATTTTCCATGTGGCTGTTCCATGTCAATTTGCTGTCGAGAGTGACACCTAGGTACTTGACCTCGGTAGACAGCTTAAGCTCTGTATCGAATAACCTGGGCAATCGGTAAGTACCCAGCGCGCGTTTGTGTGTGAACATAACTAGTTCGGTCTTGGTCGGGTTTACAGATAATTCGTACTTATTACACCACCACTCTACTATGCGTAGGGCTTGTTGGGTTAGGTCGTACACTGTACTGGTTACCTTACCTGATGTGAGTATGGTTAGATCATCTGCATAACCTATTGTATAGAAGTATCTCGCGTTGAGTTTGACTATGAGTTCATTGATGACTAAGTTCCACAATAGCGGGGAGAGTACACCTCCCTGCGGGCACCCTTTAGTTATCAAGGCTGTCTGATTGTCGCCTTGCAGGCGCACTACCCTTTTGCTGAGCATGTTTTGGATCCACTGTATGAGCATCTGATCCACACCATGCCTGGCTAGGGCGTTGCTTATGCTGGAAAAGTTTGTCTTGTCGAAGGCTCCTTCTATGTCGATGAAGGTGCCCAAGCAGATGCTTTTTTGTTGTATAGCAGCTTCTATCTGGGCCACGACCTGATGTAAGGCCGATTCCGTCGATTTCCCTGAGCTGTATGCATGTTGGTTGGCATGTAAGGGTAGGTGCTTAAGAGCCCCACTTCTTAGTTCCCTCTCGCAAAGCCTTTCCAAGGCTTTAAGCATGAAGGAGGTAAGGCTTATTGGTCTAAAGGACTTTGCATGGGTATAGTCTGTTTTGCCTGGTTTTGGTATGAAGATTAGTTTGACTTCCCTCCACCTCTTCGGTACATATCTGAGGGCCAGGCTAGACCTCATGATTGCCAGGAGTCTTTTAAGGACAGGTTCCCCTCCCCATTGTAGTAACCCTGGGAAGATGCCATCCAGTCCGGCTGCTTTGAAGGGGTGGAAGCTATCGATGGCCCATCGGAGTTTTTCTTCTGTGACCACGTTGTTTGCTTGTCTCCATTCGTGTTCGGTCGCCACTGTTGGTGTATCGTGCCACGTTACTACCGGGGTGAGGACGCAGCCTGGGAAGTGTGTTTCGAGTAGGACGCGTCTTGTCTCCTCCTCCGATGTAGTGTATGTGTTATCCGGTTTACGGAGAGTACCTGGTGCAACCGTCGGTTGCTGGGCCAGTAGTTTCCTTACCCGGTTTGCTTGTTGGCAGGATTCAATGCTCCCACAGAATTTTCTCCATCCCATGGTGCGTCTGAATCTGAGGCATTTTCTGTAGTCTGATTTGGCCGCTTTATAAGCGTCCCAATCTGTGTCCGCGCTTGTGTTCATTGCCCTATTTAGAGACTTTCTTACCTTCTTGCGCTTACGTTCAAGTTCAGCGCCCCACCAGGGTTGTTTCCCCGGGGTTGAAGGTGGAGTGGTTTCTGGGCAATCTGTTCAGTGTCACCCAGTACCGGCGGCGTGGCCGTAAGGGTAAGTTTCTCATTAAGTAGTAAGACATACTTTGCTTTGTCAGTGTTGTGTGGTTTCCTGCGGGGCTGTGTGGGCTGTATATCGACTTTTATGGAGAAGCTGATCCATCTGTGGTCTGAGCATGATGCCTCTTTCGAGACGTGCCATCCCTTGATGCGTTCAGCCGCTCCTTCTGTTGCGAGAGTTAAGTCGATAATTGTCTGACTACGTTTAGTGACGAAGGTGGGCTCCGTACCTGTGTTTAATAGGGTAAGATTAGTGGTGAATAAGTATTCAACCAATGACGTACCTCTGTTATTGTTGCAGTCCATGCCCCACATTTGGTGGTGGGCATTGGAGTCCGTTCCTATTACGACCTCCGTATTGGTTCTCTCGCACTGGTTAACCAGACGCGTGAGGTCGAACGGAGGCGGGTCTTCGGCCTCGGGCATGTAGACCGATGCGAAAACGACCGCTATACTCCTTGGCTGCTGTATTATTTCAATTTGTATTGCTGTGATGTCTCTGGAACAGAACTCCGTTAAAGCTTGGGCTCTGATGTTTTTAGTTGTAAGTATGCAGGTTCTTGGATGTGTGTGGTCAGTAGAATAGTAAATCTTACCTCCCAGGCTGGAGAGGCCTCTAATGAGGCCACCCCTTATCCAAGGTTCCTGGATGAGCACGATGGCTGAATGTTGGACCTCCATCCATTTGCGCAGTTGCGCAGTGGCCGTTTGGCTATGATGGAGGTTGATTTGTAGGCAGCTGACGTCACTAGGCAGAGGGTTCATCTGTGGTAGATGTCCCCTCCTCCCCGACTTTCAGCTGCGTTAGGCCGGCCAGGATGTCGCCAGCCTCCACCCCGTCGTCCCGCCGCACCGGACTCAGGAGCAAGCTCTCATCTTCCGAGTTACCCTCGGCTGACGGGCCAGCCCCCGAGCCAGACGCGGCCGGCTCTGACAGGCCGGATTTCGTGGAGCACCCTGACTGGGTGTTTGAGGCTTGTTGTGTGGAGTTGTCGCATCCCGGAGGATGGTCGACATACTTTCCTGTAGATTCCCGGAACCGGACGTAGACTGCACCCAGCCCCAACGCGAGGCGGCGCTCGTTCTGCACCAGGACCGGGACTTGTTCCTCCGGGACGCCCACGACCAGGAACCACCCACCTGACTGTTTCTCCGAGTGCAGCAGAGACCATTTGTCGACCGCCAACCAGGGGTTCTGGAACTCCAGAGCCCGACCCACGTCGCGCACGTCGTCCCAGACCCCCTGTTCGTTGGGAACGAAAACGCCGCACCGCACTCTCTTCGGGGCCTCTTCCTGGCCCCTGACCTCCAGTTCGAAGCCCGGTGGTGGGACCAGGAGAGAGACCGCCTCCGTCAGCCAGGTACGCGTTGCTTCGTCGGCGCACCAGAGTTTGAGGACCCCGTCCGCGTACATGGGTTTCCCGGTGAACGCAGGGGCGGGGCGTTTTGGAGTTTTAGTCGACCAGGCGTCACTCAGGATCTTCCTTTGAATCTCCGTGAGTAACCGGTCCACGAACTCCTTCGGCAAGTTCCCTGTGCACTTGCATGTTACTGAAACGCCCAGAGATGCCTTGGAGACCTGTGCATAGGACTTACCCTGTTTAGTGGAGGAGTCGAGGCGGGGCTTCTTGTGCTCCCCTCGAGGCGAGCTGGTCTCGTTGAGAGCGCGTTTGGCCTCACCTCTTTCCTTGTTTTCGGCAGTTTTACCTGCCGTGTTTCCTGGTGGTGCTGGGGCTAGATGCCGTCCAGGGTGACCAGCCCGCCGCTTGGCGGCAGGCGGCTTCCCCGTACTGCCTCCGGCCTTTGTGCACCCCCTACTGCTGAGCGCAGGCTGCGCGCTGGTCACATTACTGGGACCTGCGACAGCGACCTGCACCGCTGTTTATGTAGAGGCAGCACCGGCTGCGGCAGCGGTTTGTGCCGCCTTCCGCCTTATTGCCAGGCGCTGTCTCTTGTTTTTGTTTGCCCTCTTCTTCTTCGCAGAGCTGGTAGCAGCGGGGCCACTCGGTTGTGTGGTGGGCGGGTGTTGGGCAGGATTGGTGGTCTTGCCCTTACCCTTGCCCTTGTGGTGACTTACCACTTGCCAGCCTGCGAAGGAGGAGTCGTCTTCCCGCTTGATTTCAAACGGGCTGACGATTGTAAGGACGGGACCAGTACTAGCGTTAGCCAGCGCTGAAGTCTCGTCCTTGGGGGATGGTTTAACACCTGCAGCCGAGGCCACGGCGTCAACCATCTGTTTAGTTGATGCGGCGGGAACAGCTTTCGCTGCCACCGTCGTAGTTGGGGTAATTAAAGGGATTTCGGTATCCATACAAGTTTACTAAGACTTCATCCCTCTGGCTTCCCACCCTCCATGGAGCCCGCAACTGGGAACGTCATCCGGACGTTAGGATTACCAGAGGGATATAGGAACGCGGGGCTGGTTTACAGCACGACTTCGGGCGCCCGCTTGGGTCAACGGCCTGAGCCGAGTTACCAACTCTAGCCGTCATCCCTCGCTTGCGCCCTCCGTATAGCCTTCACCAACCACATCAACAGCCGAAATAAATTCCAACTGCTGATGTGGACCCTACGTCCCTAGCCTGTGGCCCTCTGACGGGACACGATGGCCATTTCCCCCGCTGCGGCTCACAGCGGGGGCTACCGTTTAGCGTGAAATCAGGACCAAAGAGGGCGTGTTGCCTCACGGTCACATTACCGTCAGCGCCGCTCGGCTCAACCCCCCAGGACTCCGTCATCCCCGCGTACGGCGCTCGACTGCGCAGGTCCTAGCGCAGGTGGTCAGCTTCTCTTACCCGTGACTTTTTACTACGAGCCCACACCCACCCGACCACGAAGGGGCGTGGTGAAGAGATGTGTTCCTGTATGTGGATGTGTGCGCGCATGTGTGTACGTGTGTGTATGTGTTTGTGTAATGTGCCTGTTGTTTGTGTTTCGGCTGGAGGTTTTGGTTGCGTCCATTTCTGAAGGAACTGGACCAAGAACGGGCGGCAACCTCGAGAAGGATAGTCCACCAGCCTTGCCTAAGGGATCATCGCGACCTGCGCTACCCCTGAGACCATTCGCCACTCCCTACACCGGACTCAGGTGAAGGGAGTAGAAGTCAGTGCAGATCAGTGGTGTTAAATATGGGTTGACCTGCACGGGCTTCCGCCCGTGCAGGTCAACTCATATTATATAACAAGAGAGGCCGATTTATTTTTTCCCATAAATTAACTTACAAAAGAACATTAAGGCGAATTCTCTACCATTGAATAAGCCATTCGAAATTTTTCTCACGAATTCACGGAATTGGGACAAACGTGATTGCGAGACTTATTGAAACGAGAACTGTTTTATCATTATTGAAACTTTTGGCTTATGTGATAGGTTTGCAGATGTAGCCAATGTTTCTATAGTTGGGTGTGAATGTTCAAACCGTTTCGTTGTTTTAACATTCTGTTTTGCTATAAATATGTATATGCGTGCTAACCCTATGACGATGCAATGTATCCTGCAATTGTATTCATAATAAAAGGTTCTTATTGATTTATGTATTATATCATACAAAATAAATTAGCGGGTCTTAATCGCGTACAACTAACTTATTTAAGGTATAAATACCTATTTGTCAGTCTCTCCGCAACCGCGCTCGGTGCAAGACGAGCGCAATGTCGGAACCAAATAGGTATTTATACCTTAAATAAGTTAGTTGTACGCGATTAAGACCCGCTTATTTATTTTGTATGATGTATACAAATCGCGAAAGTTTAAAATCGATTATGTATTATAGAAAATTGCTTCTTGTCTTTATCAGCCAAGTTATTTGCGTTTAGTCGCGTCTTTTTATGTGAAATGAGCATCTATGTAATTTCTTTTTTTTTTAATGGTTAAACCATTAAGTGTCATTTGAGTAAAATGTAACACACAGGACTGGAATTATACCCGAACGATTGGCTGAGTAACACAAACACAAAAAAATTATGCTATCAAACTCTTCCATTGCTGATTTAAGAGCTCGTTTCACATTGTCGGTCCAAGACGAAGTACTGAAAAGTGCATTGTAAATTATGTAATGAGGGGTGACAGGCAAGTTTTTCTTGTATAAACAAAAACATGACAAACTGTATAGTGCCAGTAAGACCTTGAATTAAACTTTAGCTTGTGTAACTAAGTCTTGCAAACATATGACTTTTGGCGCCTATTGGGCATAATATTTAATAAACTGACGACAGTATTTACATCGTACTTATATGTTTTGATTCTACACTTTGCTTAAATGTGACAGCAAATTTTGAGAAAATATTAAAATTTAGGTACAATATAACAAAATTGTCGTAATACCCAGTTATCAATAATGATCTATTTAAAGCTTAGGGTTATAAGCTCATATCTTATTTCTTCCTCTTACGAGTGGCAGAACCTTATATTTAACGTGTACATCTTCGGAATAAAATTATATTTTTTATTCCGAAGATGTATGACGTAGGTAGATTTATCGCAATCGACTTATCACATTTGTTTTTTGAGGTTTTATATAAATGCGATATCATTTCACCTTAATTTCATTTATAATATAAGCAACTCGAGCAGTCTTTGCAAAATTATTTACAGTTTAACATTTATTTCGCGATTTAAGTACGGATTGTTTAAATCGTGGATCGGGATTGACCGAGATTCTTCCCATTAAGGCGAACAGGGGTATAAATTGGTATTTTCATTAGATCCTAGCCGAGGAGGCAATTTACAAGGCTTTTCGAACGACATCGAAGTGTAAAAGGAACCAATTTATCAATACCCCGTTTCCAGCGAAATGAACATTTTTTTAAACGACCAAAGGAAACTTTTTGAATATGTCTTTACTGCTCCATAAATTTCGTTTCTATAGCTCCATTGCTGAGTATACTTTGATGTATTTAAATGAATAAAAGGGAGCATGTAACAAATAAATGAACTATTAACTAGGCTACGCAAACGTGTTGCTAACTCGGATACAAGGCTTTAGATATTTTTGCTTTTTTTTTTCAATATGAAATCCCTTCGCAGACGGTGTCACATTCAGTTGTTTTTCCTTGTAATTTCTTGTCAATCAAAGTTTTCGGCATCCCAAGCTACAGATTAATTTTTCAGTAAAAGACACACGTTTGCGAACTCCCTAAATTGCTCTCAAAATTGTAATTTACGTTAGAAACAACCATTTTCTTTAGCTTCATCACAATGATCGCTACATTGAATTGAATTACATTCTCTCCCTTTGATAGAATCAACGAACGTTTTAAAATGTATGGTTATGTGTGTATTTGATTTTTCACGTCGGGTTAAATGAATTATTTGTGTGTGTAGGGTGTAAACGGTTAAGGCTTTGTGGGGTGGAACTGTTACATATATGTACACCAGTCAAAGTCGAAGTCAAAAATCATTTATTCATCTAGGTCACAAGGTGACGCTTATGGACGTCCTATTTTTAAAGTAAATTACTTAATGCTTTTACATTTACATTTACTGCCTCGTTCGCAAAGCAATAGGAACCACGAGAAAGAACGGGCAATAAAACTCGCGGCCACTCTTTTTAATCGCCAGTGTTATGGTACATATTTTGTTTTTGTAAGGAGCTGCAACTGTTTCACATTGTAATTAATTACTTGTAAATAGTAAATAGGGACATACATAATACTTAAACAACTATGCAGTTACTAAATTAAGTGCTGTAGTAGCCTCCCAATGTGAACCTTGTGTACTTGTGTAACAGGAGCCAGCAGAGAGCAGGAGCTTACGCCTTATAATGTAGGCAACTCGCGATCATGTTCAGAACTATGGTGGAAATGTATGTTACAGAAAGTGACGGTATATGAATACACGAAAATTACATAAAAATATAGTATACAGCCCATGATAACGAGTTATCTTCATCTAACACTGTAGCAAATTTTAATAAAATTAGTGGAACAACAATGCAAATGTAAATGTAGTAAGTTGAATGACCTAATAATACATGAATATTAATTTAATAGAACTAGAGATATTATTAAAAAAAAAAACTGAAAAGCAAGGTTTCTATATAAATTCAGAATAAGTACAAAGATAAAGAGTTGACTAGTGTAACTGACCATCTATCCTTATCACTGAAATAATAATAATCGAAATGGCCCTTAGCTACAATTTAAGGTGATCTTCATATATTGTAGTTAGAGATCTCCATTACGCCAGCTTACACAGCAAAAAAAATAAACTGGATTGAAATCCGGTTCATCTTTTTGAGAGCTACGAGTCAACAAGCATACAGATCCGTCAAACATATATTATGCCTGTGTTATCATCTAAGATTATAAACCACTCTACATAACGTATTCCTGCTAATACTCAAAAGCCTGACTTAGAATGAGCATATAACTGAAACTAGCAAACAACCTAATTATAGGTAGCGGCAGTTAAGCATAGGGTATGTGGTCGGAGTGCCTTGTGGTTACGTACAAGTGTCCCGCCTGTCTCGGGTCTCGGGAATTCTCGGCAACTCTCGGCTTGAGACCGAGACCGTACTACCGCAGCCATCTGCCACCCACTATACATTTATTGGAGTTAAATTAGCTCTGTCTGATGATTTTATCACACAGTCGTACGTTTAAGTTAATTAAGTCGTAGTAACGTGCCTTTCAGAATAGTTGCGTGAATTTCTAGTGTTATAATATAATCACATTCATATACTGTCAAGATGGAGTAGGAAGAATGAAAGAATACAATGTGTTCCATTAAACATAATATATGATACTGAGCTATGCAATTTACAAATTATACAATTGGTAGCATTATCGCAGAGACCGATCTCTTCCAGGCTTTTATTATCGGCTGGACAGAAATTATGTTTTGTGTGCATTCAAGTACGCCTTTTGTCTCACTGCATGATACAAGTCTCTTCTTACCATGGTAGGCAACAGTCCAGCACGCTGTCCGAGGCTAGAAAATTTTAAATGATTTTTCAATGTCAAAAGGCAAGTTTTATACTCAGAACATTGAACGACCTTGTTATCTGCATTTCAGGTACATATTTTGTTTTTACCAGAGGAAAAAGCTCCTCATTTATTTGACCTTTTGACTGCCATTTTTAACAATTTGCATTTTTTTTAAATTAACACGAGTTTTAAATTAGTCAAACATTTTAGTCTTCTGATAGTTACTTTTAAATTTAACCACAAAATACATAACACATCTCGCAGTCCACTTTATTGAAATCGTGTTATGGTCCTATTTGAGCACCAATCTTCCCAAACAAATCGTAGTCACAAGTGCTGTATCTGTTCTTTTATAAATTCCAAAAAAACATTTACGTCTAGATGGAAACTAAAGTGACGCTTTAACACAATGTCGCCGTGTCGTGGATAAAACGCAGACTCAAACTTCTAAAGAAACATCCGTCTAATTTGTAGTTAAAAAGGAAATAAATAGACTACAATGCTTTCCTTTTAGGAGTTCGCGAAAGCACAAACGTTGAGTGAAACTTTGACACAAGCCGAGGTACAAATTTACTTCGGTTCTCCAGTTTTACAATCTAAACAAAAGTTTAATGGAATTCATTTATTATTAACAGTAATATCATTCAAATTTCGATTTGAATCCGATTGAGAGTTTATGGAGAGTCATGACTAAATAATATAATTTAATATCTTCTCCTTACAAAAGTACCAATTTTGAAAAGGAAAAAATATTCACCTCCTATTTGCTATCAAATACAATTCAAGCGTTAACAATTTTAGTAATTTGAATTTATATATTTAATAAGGTCAGTTAAAAGTTAGGTTATTAACCTCATAAACAATGCTTCAGTCAGATTCGCAAAGCGAGTAGAACTATGAGAAAAATAATAGAAGGAAATCTTGCTATTCTTTTTATTCGCCAAATTATTACACATATAATATTTACAATTAGTAAGTATGACTGTTGGCTCCGTCAAAATACTGCGCTGTAGTGAATTTATAAATTTTGCTCCTACAAGTCGGGTACAAAATCTTAATACCTAAGAAATATAACAGCCCTAAAACGGCATGGAAGCAGTAACTATTCACCTGTGTGTATATTCCGAGAAATATTTTAAAATGAAAACATTTTATTTAGAATATACCCAAAATAATGATTAAACAAAACGTGGCACTTTGTTTTGGTTCTCCTACCATCCATCTTGATTATAACAAAAATAATTGAAATCGGAATTCAAAAACGAAAAAAGAAATAGTGGTTAACCATTATTGTTCTATGAAATTGACCGTTGAAATTAAATTAAAAAGGTTTCAAATATGAGAACCGCTAATGAACGCGACCTGTCATTGGTCAGCTCAGTAAGAGATAATTGGACTAATGACCACGTTGTGAGCGGCTAATTGCAAGTCGAATACAAAAGCCAAACACAGTGCACGGGTTTGCCACCATTTGCTTATTGGCAGTCCTTTCTTTATGTGCTTGTGTTTTTGGTTTTGGATCGTAATTTCTCTCCAGTTTTGTGGCATGTATTGCACGTTTTCGCGCTACTGGCGGCGTCATATATGAAAATGTTCAAATTATTTATGGGAGTGGAAATCGTCTGTCATTGTGTCGGTGGTCGGTATATCATTCAACAGAACAAAAACCAAAGTCATCAGACTCTCTACCGTGTGCTACCTACCACTTTGGCGACAGAGCTCGAAGACAGCCAAAAATCTCGTTAAGCTAGATGTTGCTGGCAAAGTTGAAAGACCTAGAAGTCGAGGACCAAGTCAGTTAGTTCTCGGACACCGCAAAAGACATTCCAGGACTCCTTGTGACTGATGATCTAAGGCACGCAGCTGACAGGGTGGTGTGGAGACAGTTCGTCGCTTTCATGACCAGAACCTATCAGACCACTCACGACCTTCAGAAATGAAGAACATGACAAAGAAGAATACATTTTAAATTTATTCAGTTTCATCCCAAATTTGATTCCTAAGATGACTAGCCTGATTCATACATTCATCTTAGCCTAGAGATGTCCACTGCAGGACATAGGCAAGATCGGTCTGTACGGAGAACTTTGGGCTGCCCCAAGGTTCTCCATACAGAGCGATATTAAGCAGCCTGCATCCAACGGCTTCCCTCAATCTTCGTTTTTTTATTGAAAGTTTGAGCGAATTAACTTAATTGCAACCGCGAAATCATTCGCTCTTTGCAATGCATTGTTGCATTTGAATGGAGATTCTAATTAAGACTACACTTTCCGATTTGCATATCTACTGCATTGAGCAATTGGAAATAATCTTATACGAAGTCGAAAATAAAATTCCTTCACTGTTGACGTTTCTTCAATGTAATTTTATAATCATAGTTACAGAATGTTTCCGCAGGCCAAATTCCAGGTGGGTCGCGGTAAAGTATGCTAGACGCGATTGGTGTGAACCCGCCACGTTAAAGTAGATAAGTCTAAGTTAAAAAAAAAATGCAACTATGGAAAAAGTCGCAATAATATTACTCTGCAAGTAACAATATTAGTATAAGGTGTAGTTCGAGTACCTATTGGTTGAAAATATTCCATCTTATGCATGGGTAGGAGAATTAAAATACAGTTATTATTAAGAAATATAATAATATATTGTTTTGCACTGAGAATTCTTGTAGTCTTAAGTCACATTAATAATATAAGTGACATTGAGTTAATAAAGTCAAATTGAAATTAATTGTTCGATTGCACATAATGTTTTACAATGAGGTTTCGATCAAATTTTTATTCCATAGACGTGTGTTAGTGAAAGAAGCTGATCTCATTTTACCATATTAACGCCAGAAGGCTAATCAAATAATCACCATATTATATTCCACTACTAGTTCCCTCCAGTGGCTTTGCTACCCGCAAATGTTGGTTGCCGGAAATAATACACCAAAATGTATGTCCCTCATTCATTTCCAAATCAGTGAGTCATTTTTTTTCAAACAGATTTTTGTTTTACAGTATATAAGGGCATTACTATAGCAGTATGATTATTTATATACTAAACACAATTAATTCAATAGTAACATCCTTCAAAGAACATCGATGCCTTAGCAATCAACAAGTGGCTTTGTTTTATTCCTTGTTCTTTGTCATAATAATACTTAACCCCGATTCACGGTCACAAAGCGTCTAGAACTACGCTTGGTTAGACGAAGTCTCCACAAAAGAACCTGCTTACGCCATCGCCCATCGGTTCTGTAACGATGTAAATCCACTGTCACTTCAGTTTGCTACACCTCTGAACTTTGCCAGTTACTTAGTTCCTCAGAAGGATTTTAGCGAAACATTGACCTTTTCATTACTTAATAAGTGACAGATAGTCAACGGGCTAGATTTTCCATCATGTCTCTCTTCTCACACCTCGCCGTATAGAAAGCAATATTATTGTTGGCAATTTTACCGTTTGCAACTCTTATTAATCATAAATATATGACTCACGGTGTAGGCAAGCTAATACATAACTAAATCTGGGTACACAAATTGCGAAATATATTCAAAGTACCAGAAAAATAATCACGAAATGAAACCCAGTATAAAAATAATCTTCAGTAGAGCCGAATACACGTATTAGCTGTAATCAAAAACATCTTGAACATTTCATTTACATTCCACTTCAGAAATAAGAGCTCGATTTAGAATTATTCTACCAAGTTGCTCGACTAGAATAAGGAAAACAAACAATGTTTTCGAAGAAACCGATTTCACATATTTGTTTTCCTTTAGCTATCAATAAGTAGAATAAACATTCAACAACAAACTCAGATTGCAAGTAAAACTAGAAGTGATTTGTAGACAATTTGTAACATGAATGTTCAAGCAAGACTGCACCCGTAACTTGTCAACATATAATATGATGGATGGGAAACTACCGAATATGTATTTGTCTATGAAGAAATCTCCACGATGATTTGTGTTCTATTTGAGACCATGTTCCAATGGTATGAATGTCTTGTAAATTACTTTGGTAAATAGAAGCCGTTCAACTCTGAATGTACTGAGTCCTGTAATGAAATAAGTTGAAGAATGTCCTTATTTATTTTATAGAGGTCATGGACTTTATTGTGATACATTTCGATAGTAGCCTATTTTTTTTTGTAACCCTATAATTGTCTAAAAGTACAGTGAATAAAATATAGATTTCATAGCATGTTTCTTCACCCTGCCCGCTGTTGTCCACTGTTAGATATAGGCCTCTCCGAAGGCACACCACTGAACTCATTTTTTGGCTTAGAATATTTAGATATGGCTATATTGATTAAAAATGACATTGCAACATTTCTCTTTCACGCTCAAACCTTTGACAAAATGTTCCTTGTATCATCTTTTGACAACTTACTAATCACGCTAGCTCTGTAAATTAGAGTGACTGCCAGAGTCATTAAATTACTATCCGGAGCTAAACCTACGTTTCTAAATAGGGGATTGAAATTATATTGCAACGGTAAATTTCAGATTGCTCAAAATACGTTTTGCCAAATGACCGGTTGCTTTTGAACGTATAGAGCTTTAATCGAGCTGGGTAGTGAAGTTTATTACTATGCCTTTTAGCAGAATGAAGTTGAAAACGTGGATGTATCAGAGTGAACTTTACTGCATGAATTAATTAATTATCTATTTCTAGGAAGTTATTTTATATGTAAATAGATAGCAAAAAGTAGAGTATTTTCTGTCATAAAATACTTTTAGTAATAAATTATATTGAACAGAGAGTACAGCGTGACTTGAACGCTGAACTCTCTAAAACAATTTAAATCTACAATTTCAAACGAATCAGCCTTAGAAATGTTATAGTAGCTCGACTGTTAAAGTTCATTTTAATTCTCAATCGTCTGTACCAGTCTGTACGTTCCTGTAAAAGTAAACTATTGTGCTAATGTGATGAATCGGTGTCACCCAAATGGGCGTCTACGGTGAATCAGTGTGATCGTTATCTTCTTGTCCCGGAGACCATATCAATTTTTGTTAGAATTTTGATAATGCGTGAATGAGTAGATCTCGGCTATATGACTGACAAGGTTATAGCTGCTTATTATATGTTTATTATATATACCTGACGTTGATTATGTTGTCCTAAACTACTATCTTCTTTCGGTGCATAATCATTATATAACGCTGAACTTTACATAAAACACAAAACACCAAGACAATTACCTTAACAACGACAATCCATGCAAAGTTCTCTCCACTAAAATCACTTCACTATCCAGCGCGTTCTAAAGCGTTAGAAGTAATACAGTATAAGTAAGTTTATGTTAATGCATATAGCATAGTGGTGTTCTTCGTGCAATTCGGATTCACAGCGGTGGCGATCACAAGGGCCCGCCGGACCACGCTGGGTGAAATATGGCGCCATAAATTACTATATTATCTCGCTCAGTCGATTTTCTGCCACCGTTCTTGGACGCTTCATTACCTATAGACACTGTATCTACATTAGTTTTAGCTTTATGTTCTCGTGTAGCCTTTGACTTGTTTATTACTGCGCAGAGAGGATTTTTTGTATTCGTTAGTATGTTTTTTTAAAATGGATATTCAATGCGGGCATCAAGTTAAAGGATTATAACCATTCTTGAAATAATAATTAATAGTGTGCTAAAAATGAGTTGGACTAAACAACAGTCAAGCAAATCTGTATCGGCTTTGTTTTTCAATCTTGTCTTAATAAAGAGCTCCAAGTTGGTATAAATCATGAAGGTGTAGGCAGAGTTGACTTGCACCTTGACTTAACCTGTACACAAAATTATGCATTGTAGTATTTAAAAACGAAAGCATTGTTATGCCTTGTGAGTCAATCATCATCAACATCACAATCATATCACTAATCCAAGACTAAGTGCTATTTCCCAGAGCAACAAGGAGAAGAATACTGAAGAAACCAACTCAGAAAATAAGCCAAGAATCACATGATCAATTTGAGTCTACCAGACTTCAGTATAACTTTATTCACTAAATTATTCATAAATAAGTTCATCAAATTACGTAACATTATTTATATAATACATTTAATGAACATTGGTTTAGAGCATACATATTGCGAGTTTGACGATGCGTGAAATAGTTTCCACTATACGGGCTCATGCATAGCACGTTCACGTATTATGGCTGATTATAATGCAACTGATCTAATAATATGTATTTCATCATTCAGATAAAAAACTTACTATCTACTGCCCAGGAAAGTGCTATAAATATTCAGGTATATTATTCCAGGATTTGATTTAGATTTGTTAAGTGCTGCTATATGGCTTATGGTTATTTTAATTGTTGTTATCTCTACTAGGCTCTAGGCTATCTCTGCCTGCTAATTTACAGAATGTCATCATACCAATTGATCTAGCCTAGTCAAGATATAATGAATTATTGATTTTTGGGTGGTGCCTCATATCAACACAAATAAATAGATGGAAGAAAATTGCTTCAAGCTTTTAAAATTTCCATGACAGATTCCGAATATTTTTACAATTTTAATTACGAACACAACAATTTCTACACACGACCAAGTTTACAGAATCGCTCACCACAGCTGCGATTATTCCAGTACCACTGCACGTATGTATTTATTATTTCATAGCTTCGATTATTTTCCTTTATCTTTATAGACCACACAATCATTACAGTTACGTAATAGAAATGTGTAATAAACCAGTCTTGCTTTTAGATCGTCAAACAATGGGTGCCAAAGCAGCCCATTAAATAATATTGGATAATTCAAATGATCGAAATTATGTTAAAGGCTAGTGTGATTTAACCATCTTACGGGTCACCTTGATTTGGTCGGTGTTGAAAACATTAATTGGCTCCCTCCAATTCCAATTAAGATCTGACACAGATTTTTCCGTTATGATTACAATGAGACTGCAGCGATCGATTTGAAGAGCAAGGGAATCACTACTATGGTTAACACTGCAATAAAAACAAGGAAAACATTATTTATCAATCGTATGCCACGGTAGTAAAAGCATCAAAGATAGAAAGTCACTGTCATTATTTTACAGATGAATATCTTCATTGTGACAATATTACTCGCTATTCGTGAAGTGGTTGCAGCGAAGAACAGCTCAAAATACATAATTATTCGTAATATTACCTATGACAAGGAAAGGTAAATGGGCACCTTAGTATGGAAACCATACCCATGGCGGACACAAACGAAATATAGCAGAGTGTATTCATCTATGGCTCTCATTTACTATGGCATTTGTCGCATTAATTACACAATACATTAATTAGTGGCTTCCCATACGTCAGCGCCGTAGTTTGCGTGCTCTCACTACCCTCTATACTATTCTTACATCTTCAACTTCTCCCCAGTATTTATCTTCCTCCTTTCAATACTTATGCTCTAACCATGAACGAAACCTCCGTTCATCTAATAATCTTCTCCTCACTGTACCCTCTCATAACTCTAATTTTCTTCATTCCTCTTTTACTGTCCAATCTATTCTTCTTTGGAATGCCCTCCCTCTTGAAATCAGGATGGCCAAGACTAAGAATACTTTCAAGTTCAAGGCGAAGAAACTTCTACTGGCTGAGTCAGCGAATGTATCATAAGTCGTTTAAATTTCATATTGGTTTAATATGTATATAATATATACCATATGTACGTATAAATATTTATATATTCTTATATGTGTATGAATGTATGTAGTTCTATAATACATCTATATTATGTATGTTTATATTTTATGTAAATTATGTACCTATATATGTTTTAATGTGAATGTATCTTTAGTTTTTATTACCTATTTGTGTTATTTCAAATTCATTTTCTTTATATAACACCTACTTCTTTTCTCTCTGCACCACTCTAAGGTAGACTGGGAGATAATGACCATGGCATTAAGTCCGCCTGTATACGTTGTGTATATAAAGTTTTAATAAATCAAAAAATTTCTTTGTGTGTGATTCATGAGTAAGGTTTTAGGCTACTTTTTATCCCGCTATTCCCGCGGGATCACTGAATGAGGCCGACGAAGTCGCGGGCGTCCGCTTATTAATTGATATAGGTAAGAAAAATAAAATGCTAATTCATTAAAATATGTAAATATGTATAATATATATATATTTAAATATTTTTTATTCAATTTCATCCAAAGCAATCATAAGATCATTTAAAAATGCAGCGGGTGTGCCTGTTGCTTCCTGGTGTATGGCCCAAGACATCTGTCTTGGGCCATACACCAGGAAGCTGCGCCCATATGTAGCATAAACAATGCTAGATATGGGCGCAGCTATTAAATGTGCGAAAAAAAACCTGTTCAATGTGCGAAAGAGATAGCGTATAACATATCTCTAAACATAAGCTCATTTCGATATTATTTTTATGCCATTATAAGATGAAATAAAAACCTTTGATACCGTTTGTTTTCTTTTTTAAAGGATCCTGTACATTTTTCTCCGACGATTTTTAATCCAACAATTATATGCAATGAAAGGTCATATTATTCCCCTTTGTTTAAAACTATTTTGGTTAATGTCCGCCACTGTTCGCAAAACGGGTCTGATATGCCCAATGACCTTTTATTCAGCAATGTTTCCGGCCCATATCATTTAGCGATAGATTACAAAACAAACATATTGTTCTTTGGCTATACAGTAAAAGAGATAGTTCGCGATATAAAAATTATGCCTACGTTTGAAATAGGTTGCTTTAATTTTAAATCGCATGAATTTGGTCCAGTCTATGGCATTAATGATGGATTTGCAACAGCAGTTAATATCACAGCAAGCAAAGTGTACATGGGTAGTGAAGACGGTGTATACAGCTATGACTATGATTCTAACTATGCCACAAAATTGAATATAGTCAATGAAAGTATCTGGCACATATTCTACAAAAATGGATTGTATTTTACTACGTTCCCAAATGAGAAAGTATTTTATAAGCATGGCGAAACTATAGAATTACTATTATATTAATTAGAAAATTTAAAAAAAGTCACTTACTGTTAAAAAAAATAATCACTATATTTTTTATAATAGTAGTGGATTATATGAATACAACAGATCTAAACAAAAGGCTACTCGAGTGGGCACATACATCCTGGTTAATGGATTTACTTCTGATATAGAGAACAATATATACACCAGACGTTGAGAACAACGTCTGGTGCGATTTAATATATTGATGAAAATGCGAACAAAATAGAAAAAATTACCCAAATAAATGACATTTTTGGTTTTGTTATTGATCAATTCAGCAGTATGATTTATTCGACATCAGAAGATATAATAAAGTTAATACCAACTATAAAGAAATGCTATAATGAAACTGTACATACTAATAAAACAAAAATTAAAGGCTGAAAAGTATTATTAAAATTCCATGTTTATCTTGGTGTTAATAAATTTGTACTTATTATGGTTATATTATATTTTATTTTTTTGAGTTCCAGTTTGTTTTCTGTTGTACGATAAGGCATCGTAAAGTTCTTATCAGTATTTTTGTGTTTTGAAATTGTGGAAATATCGGTTACTCCGAACAAGTGTACGTAGTATATATCCCGAAAGACAATTAAAAATAAGTTTAAAAGACTAAGAATGTTTAATTTCCTAAAGTATTTTTGTGTATTAATTCTAGAGAATATTAAGTTTTCATTACTATATTTTAGGTTGTTTAATTTATATAAATAGAGTATTTATGTCTATCTATGTTTCTAAACGTCACACCTGTCTACCATTGGGGTAGGCAGAGACCATGGAACGACAAATGCTCCGGTTCAAACATACCTACCTCTTTCTCTTACCCGACATTAATTAATCTCGTCATGCATGCTCGCTTACGGGTACTTTTGATTTGGCCCTTTCGCAGTATGTCACCAATTTGGTCGGCTTAAGTCCGTCTTGGACGTCCTCTACCGATAACTCCATTCATTCTTACTCGATATGCTTCTTTCGTAATTCTTCTTTCATCCATCCGTTCCAAAATTGTCCAAACCATCGCAACATCCCTTTCTCAATGTTTGCCGTGGCAAACTAAGAAGATGTGGTGACATATATACATACATACATAGTCTCATGCCTATAACCCCGAAGAAGTAGGCAGAGGTGTATTTCTACACCCACTTTTCGCCAGATATACTTTAATCCCACGTAATAAGGGGCGAGCCTATTGCCGTACCGGGCACATTTCCAGACTCCGTGCTGCTACTGAGAATTTCGTGACAGAAAAACCCAATAACACTGCCCGACCCAGGAATCGAACCTGGGACCTCCCGATCCCACGCGCACATTTATGCCGCGAGACCAACGAGGCAGTCGTATAGGGTTTGATGACTTTGATGTCGAGTTTTCCGTCTCTACGCAAAGATGGTATTTGCATCGTGTTATCCCTTAGGCCTATTGTCCACGTAAACCGCACGTCATGCGCACGCTTTCGTCAATTGACGATTGCAAGACGAATGCTTGCATCTTGCGTATAAAAAATCAAAACTGTGTCCACGGTGCGGCATGCTGCCGCGCGCATCTCATGACGACCGCATGACGAGACTCGAAGCGAAAAAGCACATAGTAAGGTCACAAAAATGACGAAGAACTTGTGTGGAAAAAAGCTATTTGTCCGGAGAAAGATCTATATAATTATTTTATTAATCCTTGCCTGTGTGGTAGTCCTGCTATATAAAACATGAATTCTGTCACCAAGTAAACAGGTAAATTATGTGTCAATAAAGCTTTTACTTAGTAACAATGTCAACAGGTCACTGACTACCGATAACTCTGTTTTCTACGATGAATTCTTGTCACGATTGTGCGAATAGCGATAGTGCAATCTCACAGTTCATATTTACGTATGTATTTGTGTTCAAGTTTGTTTCAACAGAAGCAACGGAGGAAAATTTTGCTCAAATTAATGTATTTTTTCTAGCAGAAAAATAAAAAAGATATTGGAATAAATATGCATTCTTCAAAAAGTATTGGAATGCTTACACACTAAATCATTTTCATGGAGCAAGTCAAATAAATCGGAGACTGGTTTTGATTTTTTGAAGTAGTCAGCTCATTTAATTACTTCTCACTCACAAACCTTAGCAACTGCGTCGTCTCCACTTATGATGCAGCTATTAGGTACTCGTATATATGTAATTGCTGTTAGTCACTAAGTGAAGTCACGGTACTTCACCGTTATGCGTTTGTTTATAAAGTCAAGTCGGCAGTCATAAGTGATATCTCAGTTGTAACCTTTATGACATGTAGACGCTCTGCAGTGCATAAACAAAAACATCAGTATTACTTTCCAGTTATCGAAAACAAGTCTAGTTTTTAGTGTTTTAATTTCAAATTTAAAAGCATAGATAATCAATTGTTTTGTTATTTGATTCATGGTATGTATTTTTATTTGAATTTATTTAAATTTCTTTTTTATTTTTGTAAGGTTTAACTTTTTTTTTGCTTCTATGTGAGTTTTGTTTTCTATTTTTATTTACCAACGATAAATTAAACTTGCTGTCGTTAAGATGATAAATTGATCAACCTGTTGTTCATCAAATTATTGATATATTGATAGTTAACTCCAACTGAAAAACTTTTTATATATTTAATGTGAATAATATATCTAAAGTGCCTCGGTGATGTTAAAATATGGTATATTCAAATTATCTTATTTTTTTAATTTTTTGTTAATTGTCAATAACGTTATAACATACAGTGGAAAAGTAGATAGTTAAAACTGATCAGTGGCATAACACATAATTGATGGATGAATTAAGTACATGTAATAAAGCAGACAAAGTCCTTATTCTTAGCTTAAGTCTGCTAACAATGACTGATAGGTATATTTTTTCTTTTCAGATGAAGATTTTACTATCAGTGCTTTTATTTGCGTTTGGGAATGCTGGAATTATAATTATAAAACCAAAATGCGTAACTATCCGTGCCACGAGATATGAAGAAGAAGTCTTAAAACGTGATATCACTAACCCGTATCAACTGGCCATCGATCACGATACAAACACATTGTTTTTCAGTTATACAGTAAACACCACTGATATATTTCAAATTGCATACCTCAGCTTGAAAACCAAAGATTATGATATCGTACATGGCATTCGCGGTGGTTTCGCAACAGCCATAGATAGCAGATCTCATGTTGTATACATGGGTGGTCAAGATGGCATATACACATTTGACTACGATACAAAAGTTGCAACGAATATTAAAAACGACGTAAATATTTGGCAAATGTTTCACAAAAATTAACTGTACTTTACCACATATCCCGATGAACTAGCCTATGTATACAAACAACAAGAAGTTGTGAGGGTACCAGAATTGAAAGAAAGAGCTATGGTATTAGCTGTTAAGAATGATGGCAGCTTCGTATTTTCAAACTCTTCTGGATTATTTATCTATAGCAGATCTGAAAACAGAGCTGAAAATGTTGGTGATTATACTGTTAACGGGTTTTCAGCTGACATAGATGGCAACATATACTTCTCAACACCGAGTGGAATCTTCTACGTTAACGATAAAACGAATAAAATTGAAGAACTAGCTAAGTTTGACAATATTTACGGTGTTGCAATTGAAGCTAATGGCAATTTAGTTTATGCAACTGAAGATAGTATTGTAAGACTGAAACCAACAAAGAAAGAGTGTTTAGATGACTTGAAAGAGTATGGTTATATTTTGTAATCATCCTATATTGATAAAAATATCAAAATGTAAAGTGATTAAACATTACGATCAAAATGTAATATTATATTTGTAGTTTGATTGTTTTTTTTTGTGGGCAATATAAAACTTTTCTTTCCTAGTATTTTCTTGGGTTTGCTTACTTCGAAGGACTTACTGTTGAACGTTATACTATATCTATTTAACAATATTGTATTTTTTTTTTCATTATTGCGAAATCGTTTTGTCTTAACCCAATGAGGACTAGGAGTTACTAGTTTTACAAGTTGCTTATTCAAAATCTTAACGAGAATTTGATTAATAGATAATATGTGTTGTGCTCCCATTTCTTACGTCGTGAGGCTCACTAGGGTCAAACCCATAAAATACAAACAAATAAAGATATAATAAACTTTGAAATATGTATCTTTTAGAATGTGCAGTTCTATATTCACTAAATTAAGGCTAAGGTATATTATATTTACGTTTGAGGTATTCAAATAGTACCTATTTAACAGGCAAAGCAAGTCGCAGCATTCAACCCGTGGTAAATAAGAACACAAATACAAAATGCAATTTTATTTTGTAGTTGTAAGAATCGTAACGACCGCCCTAGTTTTAAGTTTTCAATGTAATTTATTGAAATATTGTTTATTTACTGGTGTACAATGAAGTGATATATCTATCTCAAAAGTGAATTTCACAGATTTTATTGTTATGATGATTGTTTGTAATGACTAAGTGTTTTGAACTTATTTTAAAGCCAACTACCAAGATTCGCGGATAGTACCTAATGACATTTGAAAAGATATGGCAAACAAAGATATATTAGCCTCTGTGGAACCAATAGTAAAATATAATCGACCGGGTCGTCGGGGTTTTAAGTACGAATCCCTTATGGTATACAATTTTGTGTATGGGGTCTGGGGATACTAGTATTCATTGTGTTTTGGTCATGTTGCCCGTAAATTTACCCCAAGCATGGAAGTAATCTTTTACAAAGTGTAAAATATTTTACCGTAAATAATGTTGTCTGTTGGTGTTAAAATTCTGGCTAAATAACCAACCAATGGCTCTAATCAGCGATATAAAGGCACGATTGTCAGCGCTCATGATGATTTCAAGTAAATAATAATGTTTTCAGCATACAAATTTTATTTCAGATGTTTCTTTTCAACTTGGTACTGTGATTTGCATTGGCTTAAGCTGATTTTATGGATTTGGATTCATATCCAAAATGCATTAATATTCGTAACACCGCGTATCAAGCAGAAGCTTTAATACAAGTAGCCAAAGATGCTTGTGCACTGGCTATTGATTATGAGAGGAATCCGTTCGTTTTCAGCTACTCAGTGCATTACACGCCTTTCTGTATGAACAAGAATAATTTTATTTACTAATGAATTACCAGACCTAATGAGAATGTCATCGAATTGGCCGTTAAAATGCAGCTTTATATACTCACATTCTGCCGGACGTTTTACAACCCTCTCATACCTAAAAATTGGCCCTAGATCCATGCTAGCAAGTATGCGTACACTCATAGCACATACTAACACTACATTATTCCATACATTTCGTTTCGAGAAAATAAGTAAGGTCTGGCGGCCCTGGGATCTTACTCTATTACCCGTCTCATAGTGAGAAGAGGCCCGTGCCTAGCAGTAGGATAGTACATACAGGGCTGATGATGATGATTTAATTTTCTTTTCTTATGCATAAGGTAAGTAATTTTAGTGTACGTAATATTGGTTATACATCAATAGCATACATTCATTCTTCAAGTTACCATGCTAGCGAGACTTTACGTCTTATTTTATATGCCTAAATATTAATGTATCGGATGAGTCCTGTGTTCGACTTTGTTTGACAAGAGTAAAGAGGTGAATACTGTTGAATGTGATGTAATTTATTTATAACACAAAGCGTATATTCTCATGCCTATTTGTCATAAGCATTTGAAGGCTACAATAGTGTGTGTTTAAATTAAGCAAATTGAATACAATAGAAAAATGTAGCAGCGATAGCCCTGTGGTGTACGTAACGGACTGCCGAGACGATGGTCTCGGATTCGATCCCCAGTGACCGCGGGCATACACCTCTAACTTTTCGAAGTTATAAGTGTATTAAAAATGTTTATTGTCGCTCGCTTAACAATGTGTCCGGTAGATGGCAATAGGGTCAAATAGGCTAGAAATATAACTGGCGAAGTGTGGGTGTGTAATGCATCATTGCCTACCCCTTCGACGACAATGGCGTGAAGTTATGTAATGTAATGAATACAATAGAAATGACACAACACATGTTTTGAACTAGTCTTGTTATTCTCTATCTATTCAAAAACCATAGCAATTGATAAAATTTCTTGCAATATGCTGCTAGCAGTTAGAGAGGTTAATTCTGCTGTTTACTGAGGGTCACCTTTATTATACTTGTCTTTATATTTGTTACGGATAATGCTAGAAGATGGAGTAAACGCAGGTTTGCCAGGGAAACTGTTCAAACAAGTACAACACCAAGTGAGGGTAGGTGCCGAAACCCGTACTTCGCGGAGTAGGCGCTGCAAGACATCGTAACCACGACTGGTGTAATCCATGCCGAAACGTCGAGGCAACTATAAGGTATTTAAAGTTTTTTTATTAGGGTTCCGTAGAAAAATGGTTATAAACGGAACCTTTATAGATTCGCCATGTCTGTCCATCTGTCTGTCCGTATCACAGCCACTTTGTGCCAAAACTATTGAGGCTATAGGTTTGAAAATTGGTAGGCAGATGTATTCAGTGAACCGCTTTACAGTGTGGCTATAAAAATATAAAAAATAGAAAATTAAGGGGCGATAATAATAAATATCTTAAGTGTTTTATGTAACTAGATTAACTCGGCCGTCGCATGAAAACACAATAATTATATCTCAAGAAATAATACATAATTATACACCGCTATTTTTTAATTAGTACAAAAACTTTAAGGACAGATTTGCGAAGATATTATTATCATATATGTGACGTAAGAATTTCATAATATCAATAAAAAGCAAAGTTATTTCCATTTGTTTATTGTAGAAAATTTCACTTAAATCATAGTCATATTTTACAATCCATTCACTAATTCATTGATAATATTCCATCCTGCTCATTCGCATTTTCTCTGTCGCACTTATGATGTAGGTAGCAATAGAAAATAAAATGTAGAAAAATAATAAATGTAGGTAGTTATTTTTTAATTTTATTAGTTCTACCCTCTCCTTCATGCTTCATTCGGGCGTAGGACCGGTAACATTTATCGTTTAACAAGTAATTAAATACGGAGGTATGTAATTAGAAAGCAAACAAATATCAAAATGAAAGATGGTGTTCTGGACTAAAAGAAAAGAGTAATTTTGGCGTATTTATGAAGTTAGAATCATCTGCTATTAACAAACTATTTTATCATCATCATGTCAGCCTAGAGACGTCCACTGTTGGACATAGGCCTTCCTCAAGGTGTGTGGAGAACACAGACCGATTTTGAGGCGCCTGCATCAAATTATTATTTACTTAAGTACGTATTATTTACTAAACTTACAAGTATTTCCATTGTCCTTCGAAATGTCCACCACCGTTGTCAAAAGCATCCAATATGCACTGTTTTAATTGTTTGACACTGACCCGGTCACTTTTGTACACTCACAATACGATGTCCATGGGTACACAGCTGCACTCGCGATTTTTCCACTCAAAAAGTACGCACGAAGCATAGCTACATACTCCCGTGATATGAACTGATATGATAGGCCATCGCGTCGGGCAAACGTAGACAAACAATTAAGTTTTGCAACGAAATTAGATACGCTGACTTTCACTAGTCATTTAGTACTGTTTGTAGCATCGTCGGGGCGTGGCGCAGGCGCAGAGGGGCGGGTGGGGGGGGGTAATTTATCAATGGTATGATAGTACACGGGTCGGTCATAGTATTAGTATTGCATTTACCAATTATCACGTATTTTTGTGGACAGTTTTGAGGCAGTTTTGGGACTTAGTGTTTTTATTTTTCAACTACATAATTATGATCAGTTAAAGATACTTAGTGCCCTGTTAAATTTTTTGTACTAATTAAAAAATAGCGGTGTATAGATAAGATTGATAAGAGTGATTTTTAAGTCAATGTTTATATAGGTAAAACATTAAAGATTTTTAATTAACAGACTTGGTATAACATGGATCTCACAACATTGTACAGTAGCGACACTTGGTTTCTTTGAAAAGTATTGTGTTTTATGGGATCTCATTTCTTTTTGTAGTTAGTCCTTTTTTTTTTTTTTTTGTTTTACGAGGTGGAAAATCCCTTCGGATCTCCGACTCTTGAGGGAAATAAGAGCCGGAGTATGTGGTGTTTCCACTAAAAACCACCTCGACTTTCGCCATGTACCCGTGTGTCGGAGGGTGGGGCATCACCAAAGCACTCGTCGCCACCCTCCGACGGGTATTGGCTCGCCAGATGGTCAGGCGGGCCCCGAACAAAACCCCCTTGGCGACGGATTAAGGTGTTGGACTCCGCCGCCAAAACGCCCAGCGGCCGCAGAGGATAGGGAGGACGGCAACGCAACACCGCATCTCCTCTTCCTCTGCGGCCCCACCGCGACGCATCGAATGGTGCGCCCCCATTTGGTCGCGGGAGATAGGGCGCGCGGCAACGCAACACCGACACGCCTCTTCTCCCGCGACCGCACCCGACTGCGAGGGACAGACAGAACTGTCCCCCGCACCCGCACCGTTGGACGCATCCTGCGCAGGCCCCTCCAAGCCCACGCGGAGCGTCCCCTCCCGGATCCCTCTTAGCTTCACCGCGGGTGACCAATCCACGGTTACTGAGCCCCCCCACCACGACAAGGTGGAGATCCCACGGGGGGGTTTTGTAGTTAGTCCTGCGTTTGCCCTTTTCGATAACTTCTACTTCTTGTACACCAACAATGAATTTTCTTAATGAAAGTCCTAACTGAAAATTTAATTTTGTAATTCTATATATTTATATTATGCGTGATGTATGAGTTGATGTATCTTGAAAACTGAACAGCTATTGAAATATATTTTAGTTTTTCCTTGATTCATACACTAAAAACTAATTGTATACTAATTTGAAATTTCTATGTCTGCTGTTTCTATGTCTTGTCCGTGTGGTGACGGATTAAGAATACAGAATATCACCACCCCATATCATCCCACACCAACTGCTTCGAGAAAAGGATGGTAAGGCAGTGCCGCTCTTTTGCTCTACTTGGCGGGGGCACTGCCGATGCCGTGTCTCCAGATGGGCTCTCCCAAACAGATGTATGGTACGCGCAGACACGGGCAACATCTTGTTTATCTATATATATAAAATTGCTTGGGCTGACTGATTCATCAACGCAGAGCCTAAACCACAGGGGCTAGAGACTTGAAATTTTGCCAGTTGATACATTTTATGACGTAAGCACTCATTAAGGAAGGATTTTTGGAAATTCCACCCCTAAAGGGGTGAAATAAGAGATGAACGGTTGTATGGAAATTCGTCATTTTTAAAGTTAGGCACATGAAACTTCATATGTAAGTTTCTGGTAGAAAATAAATATATATTTATTTTAGAAATTTTGCAAATCTACCCTCTAAGGGTGAAAAATAAGGGTTGAAAGTTTTTATGGGAGGTCCATCATTTTCAAAGATAGAAGCATGGAATTTTGGGTGCGAACTTCTGGTTAGAAATAAGCAAACACGTGTTTTAGCGTTTTTGAATATCTACTTTGGAAAGGGTGAAATGGGGGTTGAAAGTTTATATGCGCAGTCCGTCATCTATACATTTAAATTTTTAATGTTAAGCATGCCATTTCATATACGAACTACTGGTTATAAATAAATATATATGTTGTCAATTGTCAGATGCGTTAAGTCTTTGGGAAAAGCACAAAGATAGCATGTCGGAAGATACACGACATCAAGTAGAAATAGAGTTACAAGTGTTACAACATGGTGATGGTAATTTAATATTAAATGAAGTATACAACAAATGTTTAGTTTGTATTGAAGACGCAGTTCTATCGTTAGGAGGCCAATTTCTACAACAGTATGGCTTACCTCAGCCACAAAGGTATGAAGATGTTTTACAAAATAGAGACTATCTTCGGGAAATCAGTTACGACCTAAATGTTGAAGAGCAAGTCATCATTACTAATGAAAAATCACTAAATGACGAACAGTTGTGACGTCGTGCCCAAGCGCCCGCGAGCCTCGCTACGAGTGACGCACAGCAGTGGGGCGCCCCGCTCGCCCCCTCCTCCTCGCCGGCCTTATATATACCGGGGACACACGTGGTTTGGCCTTTTTTGCTCTGGGACAACACGACCAAAGCTGAGTACCCCATCTGAAGACCTGTGAAGTGCCAACAACGTCGCTCACGCCCTGGATAATAGTCTCTTCTGTGTATGTGTATAACTGGAATTATAACGCAAGTTTAAACTTTCCTGGTGATATTTTTTATTTATTTCCCGTAAGCCAACCTAATTATCTCTCTTTAATTGCTCGGCGAGTGATCGATCCCGGCTAACCCGTGGAAATCAATCACTCGTGCGACATTGGCGCCCAATAGAATTTTTAATTATATTTTTAAAACGTAAGTTGGCACTTTACAGGTGAGTGAAATAATTTCTTTTTCTCTTGTATATTTTTCTCCTGTGTGTGCATATATTCTGGTGTGGTGAATTGCGTACAGGTACAGTTTCTATCTATTTTGGTTGGCCATAAGCAATTTAACTGTGTAAATAACATAACGGTGATTTAATTAACGTCGGTCTAAAATCATGTTTCACCGCGGGCAGCGTGTCGAGTCGCCAACCGGTTCTAACCGCTTAGCCGTTGAACTAACGAGCCTCGTGTTCGCGAAAAAATATTGCGATTCAACCTTTGAGTGACCTTTAAGAATTTTTTTTTAATCCTTTACCAATCATCACACCATTGTATAATTTAGTGTATTTCAGCTTTTCTTAGCACGGTATTCGATTTTCTGGCGATATTTAATTTTTTTTCTAGTGCCGGCGTAAATACTTAGATTTTCTATTATTGTTTTGTAATAATGGCTAACATTATAAATTTCTCATTACTAACTAAAGCGGAATTAGAATATGAGACCACAATACGCGGCGTTTCAAAGCCTGACGATCCCCGCAAACAAATTGCTAAGCTTTCAGTTAAAACTCCCTCAGAGGATATATTATCTTCACCCTTCCCACCAGAGGAGGATGTGGCAGAAGTGGAAAAGTCGTTATTAAGATCAAATAAACACTTATCTATGTTGGAAGCAAACTATACTTCCGAGCTTCAACAGAAGGTCGAAACCGTGCTACACCATTGTTTTCATCGACTGAATAGGGTGGATACCGGCAGTCTTGATATTAAAAAAATTGAGTCTGTGTGGAATACATTTAATGACTTATATGCGAAATTACAATTAATCACGAGCCGTAGTTCGCGGTCGGATTGCTCAGTGGCAGAGGTAAACACTTCCCATAATTACGACCGTAAGCTTTTTTCGGAATTAGGTAAATTCAAATTTAACGGTAAATCATGTGTAAGATCTTTTATTGAAAAAATTGATGAATTTATGTCCTGTAGATCTATTCCACACGACAAGATGTTGTCTTTCACTTTAGAAATATTTTCGGGTGACGCATTAGTTTGGTATCGTTCTGTTAAAAATAATGTAAAGACTTGGTTAGAACTTTGCGAACTTTTGAAACGAGACTTTAGTCCGCATAACTACGATTATCGGCTTATGATGGAGATTCGTCAGCGCTCACAGGGCGAGAACGAATCAATAACTATTTACGTGGCAAAAATGCACGGTCTATTTTCGCGACTTAGTTCTCCTATCGCTGATTCGGAGAAGCTAGAAATTTTACTAAATAATATTAGACCTTGTTACACTAATTGTCTGCTCACTGCAAAGGTTGTTGATGTTGATAGTCTGGTCGAAGTTTGTCGTCTTTTCGAAAATTACCAAAGTCGCAGTAAGCAATTTTCTGAACCCCCTAAAGTTTCAAAGAATACTGTAGCACCCGATCTAGCGTATAATTATCCGTTTTCTAATTTTTCTTCAAACAAAAATGTTTACAATCATAATCACTTCAATAAATATAACTCTGTCGCCGATACATCGAGATACAAGTCTGTACCACAAGTCAACGCCGTATCGAGTACTTCTAATATAAATAAAACTTTTTGCGTGCGTTGTAGATGCAATTCGCACTCATTACGTAATTGCCGTCAGCCACACTACCTAATCTGTTTTAAGTGCGGCACAAAGGGTTTCAAGGTGTCAGACTGCCCCAATTGTAAATCTAAGTCGACCCCTACAGTTTCAAAAAACTAGTTAACAGGGATTGTGGAAAATCAAATTTTACAACTAATTGTAATAAAACAGAGTGGAATAATTGGTTGGACTTTTAAAAAAAATTCTTTAGTAGCTATCATATTTCCTCAATCCGTAATTCTAAAGTAGAATATTTACCTTACGTTACTCTAAAATTAAACGGAATACCTACCACTGGTCTTTTAGATTCTGGATCTTGCGTTACAATTTTAGGTAATAATTTGCATAACTTATTTTTGAAAGACAATGTTTTGGATAAATCGAAACCTTTAAGGTTAATAACAGCTGGCGGCGAACGATTTGAGTCTTTGGGATTGGTGTTTCTACCCTTTGAGTTTCAGGATAAATTGATTAACTTAGAAGTTCATGTTGTACCTGGGATTCAAAATTCCCTTATCCTTGGCATGGATTTTTGGCGAAGCTTCGGCCTATTTCCTAACAAATTAGAGTCTGTTTTGATTGTGAACAAGTCTGACGCTCAAGTAATGGAGTTGCAGGCAGTTCCCCCTACACATCTTGTTTCTTACGATCATCTTACAGTCGACCAGAGAGCTACCGCTGACAACATTATTTCTAAATTTATCGATATTTCATACGAGAAGCGGGGTCTCGGTTGCACAAATATTATTTCTCATTCAATTGATACAGGTGATTGTCCCCCTATTCGGCAAAGATTTTATCGCATGTCTCCCGATAAACAAAGAATTTTAATAAAGCATCTTGACGACATGCTCTCAGAGGATGTTGTTGAACGATGTGAAAGCCCGTGGTCAAACCCGGTCATTTTGACCCCTAAGAAGAATGGTGAACTGCGTTTCTGTTTGGACAGTCGTAAATTAAATTCCGTTACAAAAAAAGATGCATATAGCTTGCCTTATATTTCGGAAATTTTAGATAATCTGAGAGATGCTAAATACTTGTCTAGTTTAGATTTGTCTAAATCTTTTTGGCAAACATTAATTAAAGAAGAGGATCGTTGCAAAACAGCCTTTTATATTCCTACGCGTGGCACATTTCAATTCAAAAGAATGCCCTTCGGTCTTACGAATGCGCCAGCTACTCAACAACGATTAGTTGATATTTTATTTTATGGTCCAGAATTTGAAAATAAGGTTTTCTGTTTTATCGATGACATAATCTGTATAACGTCCAGCTTCAACGAGCATATTACTCTTTTATTACGCATTCTTAATAAACTAAAAAGCGCTAATTTAACAATTAATCTCGAAAAATGTCAATTTTTTAGAGATAAACTAAAATATTTAGGCTATGTTGTCGACTCTAGTGGATTGCATCCCGATCCGGATAAAGTAAATTCAATGAAAAATTATCCCACTCCTTCTAATAGAAAAGAAGTACGTCGATTTTTAGGCGCAGCCTCGTGGTACAGGCGTTTTATACCGAATTTTAGCTCTATTGCTGCACCCTTAAATAAGTTAACATCTCAAAGTAAAAACGCACCTCAATTCCGTTGGACGACAGAGGCTAATGAGGCGTTTAGTAACCTAAAGAATTGTTTGATTTCCTCCTCGGTGTTGGCTTGTCCTGACTACTCGCAACCGTTTGAAATACACTCAGATGCTAGCGATTTTGGTCTTGGCGCGATCCTCTGTCAAAGGTTAAATGGTGAGGAAAGAGTCATAGCGTACTATAGCAAATCACTCACTAAGCAAAAAAAAAATTACAGTGCCACAGAGCGCGAGGCCCTGGCTGTTCTATCTGCTATAGAACACTGGCGTTGTTATGTTGAAAATGGTAAAAAGTTTATTGTTTACACTGATCACGCTGCTTTGGAATGGTTCTGGACCTTAAATAACCCTACTGGCCGGTTAGCCAGATGGGGAGTTCGCTTATCTTCCTATAATTTCGAAATACGTCATCGTCGTGGTTCCGATAACGTTTTACCTGATTTTCTGTCTCGCTCTTTACCCGTTTCTGCTATTGCTAATGATATAAATATAGATATTAATTCTAATCAGAATTTACCAGTTTCTACTAATGATCCTTGGTATTTAAATATCTATAAAGGCTGTTCAAGTTCTCCGACTTCCTTTGTTAACTACCAAGTAATAAACAATAAATTGTATTGTTTTAAAAAAACATTAAACCCTCTCACTAGAGAATTTCAATGGAAAGAGGTTATTCCGTCTGACCAAAGAAATGACATTCTAAGGGAGAATCATTCTTCGCCCACTGCTGGACATCTGGGTATTTTTAAGACATACAAACGTCTCGCACTTAATTACTTTTGGCCTGGTATGTACACCGATGTTGTCAAGTTCGTCAGTTCATGTGAACACCAAAATCACCCAAATTTAGGTCTAATGGGAAAACCCAAATCATGTCAAAAGCCCTTCCAGACGATTAGTATTGATTTGATTGGTCCATTGCCTCCCAGCAGGAAACAAAACACTTTTATATTTGTGGTCAGTTGTTGCTTCTCTAAATATTGTTTACTTTTCCCCATTAAACGGGCAACTGCAGAAGTGATACCAAAAATTCTTGAGGAAAATGTATTTTTGGTGCATGGAATTCCATCTACTATTGTTTTGGATAACGGTAAACAATTTATTAGCGCAACCTTTAAAAGTATGTTGTCAAAATATAAAATTCCAAATTTGCATTTTACACCGTTGTATACTCCCCACGTTAACTCAGTTGAACGTTACAACAAAACCATTATGACAGCTATTACAACTTTCATAGAATCTGATCATTGAATCTGGGACACTCTAATCACTAAAGTTCAATTCGCCCTTAACTGCGCAGTTAGTGAGGTTACTGGTTATTCTCCTAATTTCACTCCCCCAATACCCAATTAAACATGTGGTTCTCAGTATATTGACAAGGAATTTAATTCCAATATGGTGCTTGAACCACGGGACGGCTATGCCGAAACCTTAGGCTACTTATCTTCTATTTTCGAGAAGGTACATTCAGCTCTGTTGTCGGCCCACCAACGAAATTGTTCATCTTATAATCTTCGCCGTAAACCGGCAGAATTCAATGTCGGTGATATAGTTTGGCGCAGAACGTTTCTACTTAGTGACAAGGATAAATACTTTAGCAAGAAATTGCGCCTGAATTTATTAAATGTAAGATTGCCTCAAAAAAGTCACCTCTAGTATACAAACTTAACGAAATGGCCGGAAAACCTTTAGGCGAATGGCACATCAAGGATTTAAAGTTGATTAATTACAAAGAATAATAAAAGTATAAAAACAACAATGTAAGACGCATATCTATACAAAGTTATAATTACCTACATAATTATTTGTGAAGGCCAACAATGGTTCTTTTGTTTTCGAGTCGAAGCTCACAAGATAATGCATTGTGTTGTGTTAATGATTTATGTAAACATGCTAACATAAAATGAATAAATGTTTCAGTTATAAATTGTAATAAAGTTTATTACATGTAATATTGTTACAAAGAATCTGTTGTTTATCTAACTATCAGTTATGGCTCAGTGGTTAAAAAGTTGTTGTCGGATCGGTCTGTGGTTCGATTCTCGCATGAGTATTTTCTTTCCGCAAATCTATTTGTTGAAATGCATGTTGATTGGCGTATTGTTTTTCGCCGTGCCTTGTTCTGAAGTTCTCTTGTTATTCTTAATTCTGTATAAATTCCATAATCAAATTGTTATTATAGGTACTTTATAAACATTCAGGGTGATTAACCGTGCGTCGCGAGCTCGGAACAGTCGAATAGTACCTACCATTTAGATCGTACCTACCTGGTTGTCGTTATGACGCACGCGCGTTCACTCAGCGACGCGCCGATAAATAAATGCCTAACTAATGATTCACCATTGTTTACATTCAAAAGGTGTTTACTGGTCGTGTTGTAGTTATTAATTAGAGCAAAATATTTATTAATTTCTTTCCTTTGACATTGAGCGGTCCGGTCGTGTCTGCGGCTTATATTATTTTTGTTCATCGTTACGAAAAATCTGTTGTTATACCTAACTATATTCAAAAAGTTTACTTATCTAGTGGCAAAGGCCGAACCCAGGATTTTTAAGTCGTAGGGCTAGATCAAGTTTCTTATATCTACAAATCATTATTACATAATAATTACCCTAAGCGCTTCTCCATAGATTGTTATCTTTAATATTAAGCTATTACACTGGCCTTGGCATTTACATGTAGGTATGTGTGATGAATTATGAATGATAAATGTTTATGTTCAAATTCAGACTGCCGTTGTACGCGTGAAGAATGCAAGCGTGGGTCATTATTATTTAGGTATCCTAATTAGCGTATAGGGTTGTCACTTGTTCAAGGTACTCATGCCCTTGTTTTCTCTAATTTCAGGGAGTATCTTCAGGGCTGCTACGCCCGTTGGGCTAGGGAATTTTCCTTAGGGAAAATCCCGGCCTAACGGGGGGGGGGGGTGTGACGTCGTGCCCCGGCGCCCGCGAGCCTCGCTACGAGTGACGCACAGCAGTGAGGCGCCCCGTTCGCCCCCTCCTCCTCGCCGGCCTTATATATACCGGGGACACACGTGGTTTGGCCTTTTTTGCTCCGGGACAACACGACCAAAGCTGAGTACCCCATCTGAAGACCTGTGAAGTGCCAACAACGTCGCTCACGCCCTGGATAATAGTCTCTTCTGTGTATGTGTATAACTGGAATTATAACGCGAGTTTAAACTTTCCTGGTGATATTTTTTATTTATTTCCCGTAAGCCAACCTAATTATCTCTCTTTAATTGCTCGGCGAGTGATCGATCCCGGCTACCCCGTGGAAATCAATCACTCGTGCGACAATGTTTATCACCAAATCTTAAAAAACATTACACTCCTTTTTTTGGGCAGTCGTGAAAAAAGCAAAAAATATGTGGGTCTATTTAAGAGGTGATGCATCCGCAGGGCTTTTTGCTAAGATACTACTCGAAATAGGTGATGGAAATTATCCAATATCCATTACTCGATTGCAAAATTACAATCCCTTCAAATTTGGCCACAGTAGTTACCTCCGTGTCCGATTTAACGGCTTAAATATATCCCGACATCAGCAGCATAAAGAAAAAGCCCATTGAATGGCTATGCGAGCGTGCTATCCTAACACCTAAAAATGATAGAGCAGCTTTAATTAATGACCTTTGATAAAATCATTTAAAGAACAAGAAGTTGAATACAAGTCCTTTGATTCTGTGATTGAAATAGATGATGCCTATAGGGTAATCCCTATAGAAATTCTCAACAGTCTAAATTCTTCTGGTTTGCCATCGCATAAACTTAGCCTTAAAATCGGAGCTCCAGTGATGCTATTTAGAAATCTCAATCCGCCTAAATTGTGCCATTGCACACGGACTATCAGCATCAGTAGAATGTTTGAAGCATTCTCATTCATTTCATAATGTGGAGCAGATTTTGAATAATGTTGTCGAACATCAAAGATCGTCATCACTTCCGTCGGTCCCGGTGGTCACGAAAATCTTTTATAGTCGCTTTAAGGAGTCGGTTCCCTTGCATACTATCTATCCCTGTGGGTTGCCGATGACAGAAAACAGTCGCTCTGTAGAAAAGCTGTAAAATATCTATAAAATCTGGTAAAGTATACGGACTTCGAGCGTTAAGACGACATCAACGTCTTTGATGCAGCTAGGATATCGCTGGGAAGATAATGATAAGATTAAAAGATCATTTAGATTTTAATGATATTTATATCATGTAATATTTTAAATGACAATTCTTCTTAGTGTGTCTCTTTTGGTAAATTAATGATTGCAAACCAATTAACAACAAGTTAAAACGCTACCTCATACCATATCTTACACAGAAGTAGATTTTCTATTACAAGGTTGTAGTAGCTTAATAAACGGGGTCTCGATCGTAAGACGTAGTAAAGAGGTCAGGTATTGAGGTGAGGTATTGCGTCATATTTCAACTCGTACGCCGCATGGTATTCATGGCATCCGTTATGCAACACAAATGCCCGTAATCTGATGAATTTGCACCGAAATACGAGCCTAATTGCATACAAATAGTGCCATTATAGAGTTGTTCTTCTTGCAATTGTTTTTATAGAACCAGTACTGTTTGTTTTGGTATGATTATAATATTAGCCGAAGTTTTTAATATGCTATAATTCAATATCGGAACATAAAATAATTTCCGTTGAGTGAATTCAGAAAACAATAAAGAATAGAATAAAATAAGCCAACACCTGTTAATTATTATATAAAGTCCTTACATCGCAACCCAAGGGGCTCCATTCTGATAGGATAATAAAACTCAACATTTATCCCAATTTTATTGATATTTTTTTAAACAAAACTGTTTCGGATTCGATCTCGGTATATTGGTTTTACTGATGATACATTTTAAACCGAATGACGAAACTATATTTTAATTGATATTCGACGTTTACTTTGATTTATTCCTATATAGAATCCGTAAGCCGTAGTTTGATTTCATTGGGTTAAATTCACGAGAACCTAAGGAATTATTACGATGATTACTTCTCGTATGGTTCCATTTAAATTGAATCATTATCTGACTAGTAGTTTTTAAAGTATCCTTATTCAGGCGTTTTTAGATTATATTTGTATGTATTTTGAGGTGTGTTTGAAGAAAGTTTTGAAGCGTAATTTTTACTGAAAATATGAGTTAAAATATCATAGAAATCTATCGTTACATCGGTATTATCCGCCAAATATCATAATTATAACTGTCGAAATCACTGCGGCCATAAATCATGTATTCATATTCGATTCTGTCGGATTTTAACACAAGCTTCGTTACGGCTCCCACGAACTTTCATGTGAGATAATAATTTATGCGCCGCAGGAACATTTGCTCTGTAATTCATTTTACGGTTCGTTAGCTGTTTTAACAGACTTAAAAAAGGCGGGCGACCAGCAACAATACATGTTAGTCTTTTTAATTTAGAACAGAGGTTACGCATTTGGCTTTGCTTTAAATCAACCCAAATTATATGTGCGTATTGAAGGCACGAGCGCAGTAGACTTTGTTTTTAGATTGTGTGTGGGTCTGTAATGTATTGCTCGTCAATATTTATTCTTAGTATCAGTATAACTGTATGCAGGCACGTTCATAGAGTAGGGATTTATAAAATTCAGTGGGAGAAAGATTTTTAATTGGAATTTACTTGCTTGTAAAGATTACGCCGAGTTGCATTCACGCTGCGTAGAATTCCTGTTGCTGGTGTTTCTTCCATTAGACGATATTGCTCCCCGTGGGTGTAGAAAGATATGAGTTTACTTAATCCATAGGTTTGAGACATGTTTAGACTAATGATTGTATCTTGATCAAAGTTTTGATGACTCTATTCTAATAAGTGGTTATTGCATATGCTGGTATTTACCATTTAGAGGCGTTTATTCGCAAGGATCGGTTTCGGCTGACACCGCGAATATCTCTTAATTATTTTTATAATAGACAATCGACAGAAAAAGCATCTGCTATCGTCAGACTCCTCAATGGGTAATAAATAATGCCAAATTACATCAGACTATTACAAATTTAAAGCTGTTGTCTGATATCTTCCTCTTAAAAACCAGATGATGATATAATATTGCACGTTTTTTGCCAATAAAGCGAGAAACCGTCCCGTGACCCTAAATCAAATAGGGTAATAACATTGTTACCATCGTTAGGTAAATCTGTAGGATATCCAGTAGTCCTGGTGGCATCAAATTTAGTTAAGTGATAGACAATTTGGTTTTAAGGTTAGTAAATCGAAAGTTGATGGGTATTACTATATTAAGGTATATAGAATACCCAGTCTTGTCTCCATTTGTAGCATTTCTAGTGTGACTTGACTTCCGACGCAACCGGCTTGAAACGGCGTGAAAATCTGTTGGTCTCGGTTCTTGTCTAAGGGCAAGAATTGATAGCTCACGTCGGAGGACTTTGGGCTGCCTATAAACACCGACATCGCAGTTGACCAAACGCTTACACAAAATGAAAGAAGAAAGAAATTCACAAATAAGTTGAACACTTTCGACCCCTCGTGGTAGTCAAAGCTATTGCTAACACGTTTGTATTAATTGTATTCACGAGGTCACTGCTGCTAAATATAGATACCTCCCATTAAGTACATACATACATAGACTTACGCCTGTTTCCCGGAGGGGATGACAGAGACTACGGAACGCCATTTGCAACGATCCTGACATATGTAATATCTCTCTTGCTTCATTCCCATGAAATTTCTCATGCATGCTCATCGGTTAAGGGTACTTCTAACCTGTATGTATCGTATCATTATCGCGTAATTCACGGAATATGTGTATTCGTATAGAACCAGTCGCAGAAAAATGTGAAGGAATAACCAATTTGTTAAGACCAACGAAAATAAAGCAATTTAACTGATTTACTAGCTGTTTCACTAAATATTCAATGTTACCCACGTTCCCGTGACCATGAGTCCTGTAAAGAATTTAAAACGTGGGCTAAACGTTTCTAGATCATTCGGTTTAAATGTAATAAGTAAGTGCAACCAATATAACGCGATAAAACCCGTAAACTGTAGTTTAATTTTAATGTGTAACGTTCGCGTAAACCCAAGAAGATATTATGTTGACCACGTTCAATTTGATTAATTTAAAATGATGATTGCTACAATTAAGCAAATTTATTGATATTTATTATGTAGGGTTTGTTGAAGATGTTGCGGTGTGAAGAAAGAAATAACTCAAAAGACAAAATATATACAGGGTGTAATTAAGTACACAATCGATGCATTTACCCTGCCAATATGTTCTTCAGATGCCTTATGACCCCATTGTTAAGTAGGTATTTCGAGCATTGCACGCGCGCGCTTTTAATTGCGGTTTAAAAAATGAAGACTTAAAAAAACAACGTTTCCCAGGTATTATTTTTGGTAAGTATGACTTGGCATGATGTCCACAACGAGTAGACTTCGGCTTGGTGATGGGTATTGTGACACCCTGTATACTTTACTGTGGTACCACAAAATATATGTACTTATAAATAAACTACTTATCTATGACCTAACTTATGGGAGCGGGAAGACAACTGCTGCGCCGCGCTAATACAATATTACGCCTTGTATTTAATTTGTAGCGTCAGCAGCCGCAACAATTAAAACAACAACTCGCCTCTACAGGCCACACAATTTATTGAAATGAAATGATTATGAAATGAAATGATTATTTATTTCGTGTAAAATTTTTAAAGTGCTTACGAAAAGTTAAATTAAAATTGTTCAGTTTATACATAATTTATATTTTTGTGTTGAATTAGAGCAGCTCAATCCCAAGCATTTTTATCGCCTATATAATTAGAAATTTTATAATATGCTTTTAAATACAGTGTAGTTTTAACAATAATTTTGAATTAATTTATAGATACACTAGAGGACGCCAGCAGCTACGCCTGCATTTTTTTAAATTTACCCGTGTTGGCCGATCCCTTGGGAATTTCGGGAAATCCCTTCTTAGTGCACCCCTACGGTGCCCAAGGAACATACATGCCAAATTTCAGCTTCCTGCGCCCAGTAGTTTCGGCTGTAAGAGGGATCTTAATATAAGAAATCTTAATATATAAAATCCTTGCGTTACTGACTGACTGACAGACACGCTACAGCCAAAACTACTGGGCGCAGGAAGCTTGTTATAAAAGCGTATACACTGCACTATAAAACAACTACTTATTTTGTGAAGGCGGGTGCTATGAACTATAAGATTATTCTTAAGTCTAGTATAAACAGTGTGTAGATCACTTTTTTTACTAAATGTTTCAATGTTCTTGTGGACATAAAACAATTTCTTGTAAATATATTGCAAAGCAAAAGATAGAATGCCTATCTCACTCAACTTTTCTCTTTGAGAAACACGAGGACCGAGGTTGTAAATATCCCTTATTGCTCTTTTCTGTAGAACGAATATTGTGTTAAGGTCTGCAGCATTCCCCCAGAGAAGAATTCCATATGACATAATACTATGAAAGTAACTGAAATAGACCATTCTAGCTGTTTCTATATCTGTGAGGCGTCTAATTGTCTTAACCGCATAAGCTGCAGAACTAAGTTTGCCCAAAAGTCTTTCTAAATGCGAACGCCATTGAAGTTTGGAATCAAGCATAATACCTAGAAATAAGGTTGTCCCGACGGGCTCAATTCTGGATTCCTTCAGTTGTACATTGGTTTCCATCTGTTTAACATTGGGCATGGAGAATTTTAAGTGTTTAATTTTCTTATCATTGAGTAATAAATTATTTACATTAAACCAATTAACAATTTTAGAGAGTGCGTTGTTTACTTCGTCAAAATTACTCTATAATATTAAAAATTAAAGAGGTGTAATCCGCGAACAACGCAATCTCATGATTGTTCTTTACGTAATAGGGTAAATCGTTGAAATCCTAAAATCTTTCGTAGGAGCATTATATTTAAAATCGGTCTGGTATTTTTTTTAACTAGCTCGTCAACAACAGTAATTTCGTCTTGCGCCATTATAGGACTAAAATAACGTAACATAACTTCACACCTTTTATCCCCGAAGGGATTAGCAGTGGTGTATAATTACTCACCCACACTTCGCCAGTTATGTTTCGGCACCAATGTAATAGGGGGCGAACCTATTGCCATCACATTGCTAAGCGAGCGATAATTCACTTAAAATGCACACAAATAACTTCGAAAACTCAGAGGTGTGTGTCCTGGTTACTTGGGGTTCGAACCCGAGACCATCGTCTCGGAAGTGCGTTACGTACACCACTGGGCTATCGCTGCTGTAACTGCAGCACTGAAATAGCTATATTTTATTACCAATACCTATTGAACAGTATTAAAAATGAAAGACACAGTTACAGTAGCAATAAGAAACATAATTCGTTATTCCATTTGTACAGATATCTCTTTGAGATAAGTGGTATGTGTGTTCGTTGTTTCGATGTTTATAGAGGTCATTGAGTCAAGCTTATCTGACGAGAGTTATTTACAAAACAAAAGGAATCGCGTGCCTTTATTACAAACAAATATTTCCCAACCTCGCTATTTAGACCAATGAAGACTCCCTACATAGTAATTAGGTTCATCAGAATACAGCTCATTGGATAAATCCATATAATCTGATATAACTGCGTTACATAGTCGTTATTCTGAGAAATTAATCCGTAAATCACAAAGGGACCTTTCGCTAAAGCTTTTATGAACTTGAAATAAGAAAGGAAACTAAGTCATCCATTTCACGCGTAAACGTTTACTCCGCCAATGTCTGTTACTCGTAATTGAATTCAACAAAGAAGATAGAAAAAAAGTAAAGTCCGTACGTGTTGCGAAAACGGGACTGGAGACTATCAACACTTGTTTTGTAAGTCAATGTGAAAGAACCAACAGTGTTGTATGCGTGCGATATCAGTGTTTAAGAATAAATCTCAGTGCGCAATAACTTATAACTGTTAATGTATATTTATGAGGCCAGTTAAGGACGAGCAGTCTCGTTACTTAGATATATTTACGTGGGTACCCTTTAAAATGTATAGTCCACTAATGGAGAATTTTGAATATTCCAACCCTAAGATGTTAAAAGGGTGTCTGAAAGTTTTTTCGAAAATCCAAAAAGGTTATATAAAGTGAGCAAAAAATAAACAAAATGGGAAGTTTAGTGCCTGTGCAATTTCATTTACTCAAAATTAATACTATATACGGTTAAATATAGTATCACTGACGAGCAGTGTGAGTAAAATTAATTTGGCTTTTACCGAAAGCTTTCATAGGTCCGGGGCTTCATATTAAATGTATAGTACTTATACATAAATAATATCAGTTAAATATTCGAGATTGCCTGACTGAAATTACGGTATAATATGTGACATGATAATATTCGATTTATCCGGTTGAAGTTTATATTAAAATTCGCAACAAGATTCAATGTTAATTAAAAAGTATTTCGAAACAATGTTCATCGTAACGTTCAGTCATTCATTTATTGTTTATTGCATGGATTGTATTTTTTTTTTTCTGGAAGGACTTGGTAATTATTTCATTTGTAGTTGATTTGAGTACTTTAAATCCCTGGTGAAACATACAATTAATGGGAATTATCCTCGTTTGAATGTGTTTAGGGTACATGTTTTGCTACTACTGCTACTGCCAAATCAGCCTTAGCTAAAGATCGCTTCACCTGCTCAAGAGGCTTTGGCGCAAACTTTATCCTCGGGATAGGAATGTAAGAAACGGCAGTCGTTCTCATAAATGGCACCAATGAATGTCACACAGAATTAGGACTGCTGCTACTTAAGTGCCGAAGACGGTGCTGGAGATCTCTTTGAGCGGGCGGAAGGCTGACAGTAACAAGTAAGTTTCCTAGTGTAAGAAACCCCCGCTCAAAACGTGGCAAGCATCCAGATCATGTGCAGACTACGTCACATATAGGGATGCATGACATGCCCCTTAAAGGACCATAGTCAAAGTTGGATGAGATCACTTAGGTACCTATACCTGAAATATCTTTTACGATACATTCAATACATTTACCAAAAAGTACTTCAAAGTGCCGTGTAGTTGACGGCATAGAATACAAGTGTCACCACCCTCTATCTTCCCGTGGGTGTCGTAAGAGGCGACTAAGGGATAACACGATGCAAATACCATCTTTGCGTAGAGACGGAAAACTCGACATCAAAGACATCAAACCCTATACGACTGCCTCTTTGGTCTCGCGGCATAAGTGTGCGCGTGGGATCGGGAGGCCCTGGGTTCGATTTCTGGGTCGGGCAGTGTTATTGGGTTTTTCTGTCACGAAATTCTCCGTAGCAGCACGGAGTCTGGAAATGTACCCGGTACGGCAATAGGCTCGCCCCTTATTACGTGGGACTAAAGTATATCTGGCGAAAAGTGGGTGTAGAGATACACCTCTGCCTCCCTCTTGGGGGTTATAGGCGTGAGAATATGTATGGACGTACTTCAAAGTAAAATGAAAGCCTACAGAGACCCGTTCCTGTTATTAAAATATAGTAAATGTAAGGACCACACCGTAAATCAAAAAAGGTATAACCGAAAACTCGGCTAAGGTAATCTTGGCAATTTTTGTTTAGCGTAAGGACCCTAGCACCCAAATAAATCATTCATCGGTAGGTTGAATCAATATTTGGATCTCAGAGAGGCTCCACCGTATCGCCACGGGGCTATTAAAATAAAGGTAAACGATTGGTTTGGGTTTCAAACATTTTTTATATTTTATGATTTAGATGAAAGAAGGGTACCCACATTCAGAGTTATATTGTGGTTAGTTGGGTACAATGAAATATTCATATTATTACCTAAATATAGAGTAGTTTCAATTACACTATTTATGTGAATAATTATCGCGGTATATTGTTTTTGGATGGTTTTTGGTTTATCATCAATTCTTTTTAGAATCATAAATAGCCTACCAAATATAATAACCTGCTTATATTAAAAACAACTAACAATAATCCAACCAATATTCTACCAACGTACCTTCCAAAATTGAACAATAAGGTTCATAAAAGACGTGAAAATGTACTTTAAATAAAAAAATATACATTTTAAGTGACATTTCGCACAGTCGCGCAAGCCTTAGCCGACCGCATTACAGCGCGCAATTCAATTCGTGCCGAGCAATATCGTAATAGCGTATTGAAGAATTGCAGCTCCCAGATAAGCATACAAAAAAAATAAAAAGCGGATAAAGCTCTACTGCAAGTTTTATAAGTACTCCTCTTGTGTATTGTTTTATTGTGCTACGCTGCGTGTAATATTGAAGATGGTAGTTAATTTGCTACTAGATTTTTCCTGCGGCTTTGCCTGCAAGGGTATTGGGTGTCGTAAAAAGTAGCTTCTGTCACTCTCCAGCCTCTTATTTCACACACGTCATACAGTCACGTTATCCCGCTGTGAAGAAGCGTGGAAGAAGGACGAACAAGCAAACACATTTCTTCTTTTATAATATAGGGGCTCATAACTTATACCGCGTGATTGGGCTTGCCGTCCTTGATGGGTCAGCAAAGTAAAGCAGCGCTTACCAGGTCGCCACTTGAATGGGTGACCGCGTGTGGCATTTACATCAGAGCGCTACCCTTCTTTAGAGGGTATAAAAAGCTCTTGGTCTGGGTTCTAGCCTCGGTACATGAATCCAAAAATTGCTAGGCTGTGTTAAAGACCTTTAGGCGGTCTAATTTTTCAAGGTTTGCTTCAGAAACACCAAATTCTTTCAATTGCGTACTGAAACTTCATGGGTCTCAATGTAAACCAATTTGCAGTAAGCAAATTCCTATATCTTGATACGTGTTTCATCTCCAACAGTAAGGGTACGATGTCTTTAAAGGTATTCGCACAATTGGATTTAAACATGGTAAGAACGAACGGTGAACATTTTGTTCGAATTAAGGTACTATTAACCATCATGAAAAAATTACATTTATAGACTCATATTCCAATTTTTTGAGGTAACGACGACCTGGAAAACATATTGTGTCTATCGCACTAAGTGTTGTCCAGTGACGGAACGGAATCCTCAACGCTTGGTATAGTTGTGTGGAGAGATAGCCGCTTAAGCCGCCATCTATGCAGTCAATCGTACGTGACCTTGCGTTTTAAAACAACTTAACCTTATTGTTATGTTGACACAAATATCATAGAAACATGATTTCCTTACTTTTGTCCACGCGTACAGACAAACATATTATATGTATAGAATAGGTTCATAACAGTGAAGTATCATCACTGAAAGAGGATATTGCGCTATTCTAATTTAGGTCGTAGATCTATTCACTCTGAACCAACATAGGACATAAGTTTGCGAGTAGAATTTATAGTCCAGCATAAATCGGGCAGACAAATAATGTGAGTCGAATAAAAATTTCGCATATCACTTACTCTTTGTTTTATTTGCTAACGAATGACGTTAATTGGCACATAAACCCTGCAGTGAGACTATAATATCTTCTAGTGATAACAAGCCTTGTAGTTTTATAGTAGGGAAACCAGACAGTATGACCTACCACCCCCTTCCCGCATGCACAAAAAGACCATAGCTACAGGGTAATCTACTGAAAAATCGCGGCTTTTCTCTCGCTTGCTGCGTTATAAAGATCATTGGAACGCTCCATGCAAGAGGAGCTTTGTGTCGGAAACTTGAGTAGTAACAAATCTTTTATTTTCTTTTCTCGTTTAATGATGTGTACGACAATCTTTCATGCAAAGTAGAAAAAGCCTTTCTATCTACCACTATAAAGAGGTACAATTTATCTACATTTTCTGATTTTATGTATTTTTTAATTTATCCGGTTCCTGTGTGTGAATAGGAAATGGGATTATTTGGGTAAATATGTCACCGGGTTAGGTACAATGGAATACAAGTCGTTAGGATTCATTATTTGAAGTGGCGTGAGCAGGAGACGTATACTGCCCATTGGATGTTTGTATCCCGCAGTGACAGATGTTAAATAGTTGCGAGGCGTTGAATAATAATAATAATAATGTTTATTGTACACCAAATTAAAATTTAACATAAGAATTTCAACATATAAGACATATTGCACAAACGGCGGCCTTATCGCTAAAAAGCAATCTCTTACAGGCAACCCATAAGGAAAAGAGAAGTAAGTAGCCAGACATAGGGCAGTTTTGGCGTAGTAGGATACCAATGAAATTATACCAAATAAAAAATACGAATGCACACTATACTATACAAATACACTAATATATATTATACTATAATATACATACATACAATAATTTAATGAATTAAATAATGGGAGTAGACAGTAGTAAAAAAGGGAGAGAAAGAAAGTGTGAGTTTGACAATATTATGGAAAGCTAAAGAGTTAAGTAGTGGTTTTTCACTAAGTTTTTAAAATATGTGATATTTTGAGCCAGTTTGATGGATACAGGCAATGCATTCCACAACCGTGCGGCTTGTACAGTAAAGGATTTATCGTAAAAAGTAGTGGAATGCATTGGAATTTCCAATCTCAAATTTACCGATGACCTAAGACCTGATCTTGAATGAGAGTCACTAAGGAACTTGAAGCGTTCTTTCAAATAAGATGAAGTAGAAGGATTGAAAAGAATATTATAGAGTAAGGAAAGAATGTGAGTATTCCGCCAAAGGCGAATTGGCAGCCACTTGAGCTTATTGCGGAAATTAGAAACGTGATCATATGTACGTAATCCAAATATGAACCTAATACAGAAGTTTTGAAGACGCTCAAGCTTATCAAGTTGCTCCTCAGTGAGATCTAGATAGCTGACATCGGCATAGTCAAGGATAGGTAATAGAAGAGAGTTTGCAAGTGCAATCTTAGTGGCAATCGGCAGAAAGTTCCGCAGTTTTCGCAAAGTCCCCGCCGCAGCAAACAATTTGCGACTAACTTCGGTGATTTGTGGTCCCCAAGATAGAATTTTATCAATATATACACCTAAGTCCTTCACACAATCACTTATAGGTATTGGGATACCACCAAAAGTAATTTGGGGTAGCAGATTCCAGTCAATGCGAGACATCATCCTGGGACTACCAACAACGATAATCTGTGTTTTCACAGGGTTGATCTGCAAACCAAATCTCAGGCTCCAAGCAGATATCCGTTCTAAATCAGAGTTCATGATGCGAAATGCTTCAAACAGCTCATGTGCCGGTGCCTGTGTGTAAATTTGAAGATCATCTGCATAAAGTTGCGTCTCGCATCTGCGCATCTGCGTTGAAGTTATGTTTGTATTTTGTAAAATATGTTGTTGCGCAACTAGGTGCAAAGCATTAAAACGTACTTTATTGTATACTCCGCTATATTGCGTTATTTAACTGTGATTGCCTGCAACATGCGTTTTAGATAAAATGAACAGATAACAAAATATGTTGTCTGCTCTGAGCGTTCCTTCTATATTGCGGGACTCACAAATCAATAGGTATAGACCTACACCAATATAATTAACTAGATCCTATATGTCTGGCACAAGGCTCTTTTGTCGAAACTTTCTTCCTATGGCTTATGCTAGGCTATAGCTTTCTTTCGGCACGTAGCATTAAAGTCGTAGTTGACGGTTCATGCTCTGACCCTAGGCCCGTGAATGCTGGTGTCCCTCAGGGCTGTGTACTATCGCCAACACTGTTTCTTCTGCATATCAATGATATGATACAAACCAGTGACATACATTGCTATACAGATGATAGCACCGTAGACGCTCTGTACCCCGGTAGTGCTAAAATGTCTCAGGCACAAGTAATTGAGGGTCGGAACAAACTTGTGTCTTTAACGGAAACTACACTCGACTTGGTCTCCGATTGGGGTCATCGTGACCTGGTCACTTTTAACCCCAAAAAGACACAGGTTTGCACGTTTACCACAAAAAGATCCTCTTTGTCGAATCTCCAATATTTCAGAGCCGGTCATAGGGATTCTTGGAGTCGAGATAACGCAAGACGTCCAATTTCGCGGTCATCGGGAGGATAAGGCTAAACTAGCCTCCAAAAAACTGGGTGTCATCAATAAAGCAAGAAGATGCTTCACATCGGTGCAGCGTCTCTTGCTTTACAAAGCTCAAGTTAGATCCCACACGGAGTACTGCTGCCATCTTTAGGCCGGGGCACCACAATACCAACTGCTTCCATTTGACCGCGTCCAACGTCGAGCGGCTCGAGTCATCAATGACGCGGTCCTTACAAACCGGCTCGACCATCTTGACATGCGAAGAGATGTTGCGTCTCTCTGCGTTCTCTATCGTATGTATCATGGGAAGTGTTCTGAGGAGTTGTTTGGTCTGATACCCGCTGCAGAATTTCACCACCGTACAACTCGCCACTAATTAAAATTCCACCCTCACCACCTTGATGAGTGGCGTTCTTCTACCGTACAATTCACACGCCATTTCCTGACTCGTACGGCCAAACTGTGGAACCAGCTACCTGCAGCGGTATTTCAAAACCAGTTCGACATTGGAATCTTCAAAAAACGAGCATATTTCTTTTTAAAAGGTAGGCAACGCACTTGTGATCCTTCGGGCATTGCAGGTGTCTATGAGCGGCGGTGATTACTTACCATCAGGTGACCCGCTTGTTCGTTTGTCTTCCTATACTATAAAAAAATATATATGTCTATAGTAGTCGGTATGTAAAAACTCCTATGACAACATTTTAGCTCTAACGAGAGTCCTCCCTTTTAAGGCGAAATTTTGGAAACATTAGAATAATAGTGCGCGAATAAATAACAGAATGTTTTCATACATTTGAGAGGTGTGAGATTTTCCCCTGAAATTTCGTAAAAGGTGATTGAATGGGTACATGACTCGCGCAAATCCGGATGCTACCGTTCTGATTATGGTAATGTCACCCGAGCCCTGAGGTCGTTTGTAATGATGGGCTCTGGAGTGAAAAATGTTCAAAACGTTACATTTTCTGATGATAATAATAATGAAAAGATGACGACGATGATGAACATTATCTTATATTAACTTGGACAACTTTCAAAAGTATTTTTATTTGAAAAGTCTAGACATAATTTCTTATAATATTCATGAAAACTTATTACTCCGAAATAGGTACTTGACGTAGTAATAAGGAAAATAAAATTAAGTGTTAAAGCAAATTGGTTTCCAGCAATTAGTGATCACTTAAATCATTTTTTTTAGAATATTCATAAGTATCTAAATTTTTAGCATTATTAAGAAAAGTTATTTAGAAAATTTTAATATTTATAGGAAATTATATTTACGATGTTCAAAGTACTGCATTCTTGTTCACTCTTTCTATTGTAGTATCATAGACTTGTTTGTTACCCACAAGTTGCCAAATTTATGTAGCGTTCATAATATCATTTTTGTAGTCAGACACGTTTTTCTCTTTTCACAATACTATTGCTACACTCATTTAAACTAGCAATATAACATAACGCCTATAATGGTATAATATGATTAGTTTTGTTTTTAAAAGACATTTGCTGAAATATAAATAATTCCTATACTTAGTGTAGGCAAGAACAAAAAAAATACATAATAATAGGCAATACAGCGCCTGGTTGAATTCATGGAGCAAAATACAATATATACATGTTATACTAGTGGTAATAGCGAGATATTAATCATCATCAGCAGCCTAGTACTTCAGATACCTTGATGGATGTGATTTTCTAGTCCATATAACAAAACATGCCGCTACAGACGTAACAGAAAAATCCAAAACCGTTTTACCATCTGCATCGTATATTTCGCACAATGGTTTCCCATTAATACTGGTGTACATATATGTCACGGTTCCACCCCACAAAGCCTTAGCCGTTTACCTTGACGTGAAAAATCAAATACATACATAAACATACATTTTAAAACGTTCGTTGATTCTATCAAAGGGAGAGAATGTAATTCAATTGAATGTAGCAATCATTGTGATGAAGCTAAACAAAATGGTTGCTTTTAACGTAAATGCCACTTTTGAACTAGTAGGAGCGGTGAGAACCAATCGAGGAATACACAAGACGATTACGCTGTGGCATACCTAGTTCCTTCAATGTATGACAATATTACACCCTGGGCTACATATGTAGCCAACGCGTGTACTCTAGTGTTAAAAAGAAATTACTAGCAAAATAACGAGATGCGACATCGTCTGCGAAGGGATTTCATATTAAATAATAAAAGCTAAAATATCTAAAGCCTTGTATCCGAGTTAGGAACACGTTTGCATAGCCTTGTTAATAGTTCATTTATTTGCCGCATGGTCTCTTTTATTCATTTAAATATATCAAAGCATACTCAGCAATGGCACTATAGAAAAATGAAATTTATGGAGCAGTAAAAATATATTCAAAAAATTCCTTTGTTCTTTTAAAAAACGTTCATTTCGCTGGCAACGGGGTATTGATAAATCGGTTCTTTTTACACTTCGATGTCGTTCGAAAAGCCTTGCAAATCGCCTCCTCAGCTATAGAATAGGATCTAATGAAAACACCAATTCAAACCCCTGTTCGCCTTAATGGGAAGAATATCGTTCAATCCCGATCCACGGTTTAAACAATCCGTACTTAAATCGCAAAATAAATGTTAAGCTGTAAATAATTTTGCACAGACTGCTCGAGTTTCCTATATTTTAAATGCAATTAAGGTGAAACGGTATCGTATTTGTATAAAACCCCAAAAAACAAATGCGATATATTATCTTAGACTTTATATTTACAACTTGCGTGAAATATAATATTATGTGCATGTTAAGAGATAATGTTCGGGTTTTATACCAAAAGAAAAAAAAAGTTAACGTGCACATCACACGTTAACTATAAGGTTCTACCACTTGTAAGAGGAAAAAATAAGATATGAGCTTATAACTCTAACTACTCTAACTACTCTCTCTCTCTCTCTCTTACTACTCTTATAACCTTTAAAAGATCATTATTGATAACTGGATATTAGGACTATTTTAATAGATATATTGTTAATATTTTTCTAAAAATTTCATCGTCAGCTTTTACTATATTGCCAATACTTAATATGCTTTAAATTTTTGGCGCCTAAAGTCATATGTTTACAAGACTTAGTTACACAAGCACAAGTTTGTTTCAAGGTCTTACTGGCAATATAAAGTTTGCCATGTTTTGTCTATACAAAAGCTTGTCTCTCACCCTTCATTACATAACTTACAATACACTTTTCAGAACTTCGTCTTGGACCGGCAATGTGAAAGCAACTCTTAAATCAGCAATGGAAGCGTTATTTTTTGTGTTTGTAGCTCAGAAATTCGTTCAGGTATAATTCCAGTCCTGTATTTTACTACAATTGTTTAAACAATTAAAATAAAGAAATTACATATATGCTCATTTCACATAAAAAGACGCGACTAAACGCAAATAACTTGGCTGATAAAGACAACAAGTAATTTCCTATATCAGATAAATCAATAAGAACCTTCTAAATTAGGAATATAATTGCAGGATATTATTTACTCAATAACGGAAGAAATATTGCTCTAAACCTAGAAACATGGACTACGCAATATCGCGCAGAGAACCAAAACAGGATGTTAAAACAAGGAAAAGGCATCATTTTAAACATTCACAGCCAACTATAGAAGCATTGGCTGCATCTGCAAACCTATCACGCAAGCCAAAACTTTCAATAATGATAAAACAATTCTCGTTTAGATAAGTCTCGCAATCACTTTTGTCCCAATTCCTTGAATACGTGAGTAAAATTTCGAGTGTTAAATATTCAATGGTAGAGAATTCGCCTAAATGTTCTTTTGTAAGTTAATTTATGGGAAAAAATAAATCGGCCGCTCTTGTTATCAAAGTCATGGAGTGGAATCGTTGTTCTTTGTTGTACTCTTTTAAGTAGTAATATTTTATTCGAATGATAAACGGACTTACGTCAAAATATATTTATTCAGTTTATTATTTGCTGTCTTTCTTATTTAAAAATATGATTCTTTCGTGTCGTATATCTAAAAAGAAAAAAAATGACAAAAAAAATGACAAAAGATTGACCAAGGAGATATACAAGGCAAGTGTGAATGGGACAGGATGAAGGGGAAGATCTTGGCGGACGTTCTCTGACCAAATTGGAGACATCCTAAAAACAGGACAGGTTAGAAGTACCCTTAACACAAGAGCATGCATGAGGAATCTGATGGGAGGGAATGAAGCACGTGAAATATGTCAGGATCGTTGGAAATGGCGTTCCGTAGTCTCTGCTTCCCTTCCAGGAAGCAGTCGTGAGTCTATGTATGTATGTATGATTCTATCAACAGGCTAAATTGATGATCGATGAATTTTCTATTTTGTTCGTTAGAGGCACTCTTTATTGTGATGTTTCTTCTAGCTTTGGCCAAAATAATCCACAGCTATTTATAGATACGTACATGATGTGGTCTTTTGTATATTTTACCTAGATGACATGGACTGTCTCTATCACCAATGTATGAAGCAAAAACTTGCAGAATGATAGTTGATATCTCATATTAAACAATGCAGCGACAGTAAAACGTATTTCCGCTACTGTATTTTTAATTTGTTTTGAAACTAAAAACTGTTCAGCTTTATAGCAATGATTAAGAGTAGTTAATTTATTTTTATATTTGTATAAAAAACTGGCACGGTATTAAATATCAAACGAGTGTCTTTAACGATTGATACTGAATACAAATCCTGAAAATTTATATATCGTGTATCGGTGGTATAAATTACCTACAAAAATAAACATTTTAATTCAATTAATAAAACTTCACAATTCAGGAACACTGAAAAACATGTGCTTACAATATCTTGAAACGATGAAATTGAATAAAAAATAAGGGTTTCCCATGAAAACCGCAACTTTGAAAAACTTTATATGAACAACCTGCTTGCTTCAATAAAGTTATAAAAGACGAACACTGGCCAGTACTATCAAGAAAAGTAAATAAGAAGATTGGTTTCATTGCTTAGTTTACAATGAAACGACGTAAAGAATACTAGGAAATTTTTAATGCCTCTATTATAGGTTACTCTTATATTGGTTAGGAAATAGTCCAAGTGAATTCTTTCTAGAACATTTTGTGCGGGAATTTCTTTCTTAAACGGTTTTATTACTCGAAGTAGTCAAGTTTGCTCCCAATTTGATGGAAAGCGATGTGTATTTTTAATTTTTTTAAATAAGACATTTTAAATTAAGTTCCACCTATAAAAAGCCAGTTAACATGATTATTTTGTTGATCCAAAACAAAAATAACACTTTCGTATTACGTGCTTAGTTTAACAGTCGAAAGTTACCTTAGGTTGAAAAACTTCGTATATTCAAATTCATTCATGAGTTTCTTATTCGATGCTTCGCAACTTCAGAGGGCATACACTTGGATTTTAACTGCTTTCAATTTATTTCAGACGAGAAGAATACGGCTCTCGATCTGAATATCCAATTGATGATCGCGACTTTTACTGTAATTTAAGTGTGAACGTTTTGTTGAATAGAATTGACATGTAACGTGTGAACGGTCTTCAGCAAAGAGCTAGCTTTCTAGCTAGAAACACATTTTATAAATAAACATATAGTATAGGAAATTTGCTATGCCTTTTGTTTGCGAAATCTGTATCGTAAGTATCCATTGTTCCGAACATAATTCTTAATTTTATGTTAAGTCTTTTTAATGTTCCGTAGCCAAAAATGGCAAAAACGGAACCCTATAGATTTGCTATGTCTGTCTGTGAGTTCGTCCGTATGTCACAGCGTTTTTATTGACTTTGTGTTTCAATTTTATAAATGTTGACAAAAGGATTCTCTCTATCTTGACATTTTATCAGTAGTACAGAATCTTCTTGTCTTTGCATTTATTCCGACTACTGAAAGCTGAAATTACACGAAGTGGTCCAAGTCACATAAATATTTCGAGTACCATAGATTTGTCTATTTCATGGGAAGCATCAAAACAAATCCTTATATAATAACTTAAATAAGCAATCGAGAGGCCACAAAAAGTTAAATTGCCCAAGTTTTAATTTACGGAACTCTGTAACTCCTTTTGGCGGTTCTCGTGTTATGAGTTCTTTTTTTAAGAGTGAAGGGTCAGTTTTATGTTTAATATCAATCTTCGTAAAGATTAAAACTTCGTAGAGCTGTAAGCTTTATAAAAATTTCATAAACCGTTATGTTGAATTTATATTAATATTAGGCTTTGAATCAAATAACATTATATCAAATAATATTATATATTTTTGTACACAATGGCCAAATTTCATGATATATTATTGGCGCACTCGTTCTTAATTTCTATTACATTTTTAGTTCTTGCAGGCGATTTCGCCCGTGTTGGAAGTTACTGATACAAAATTAAACTCCTATCACATTCCCTTTTACACAAAACCTTTCTTTGTGGGTGTCTACTATTTTGCTGACTGTAGACTAGTCCAGTTATTTTATTGACGTTTTTATCACATTCATAACACATCAACAAAATAACCTCAAAATTGTAAAATAAAAGTCTTTTCTCCATTCCTTATCAACAAAATACCGTAATCCGGCCTATATCTTTTGAACGCAAAATAGCTTGAATATATTACCGTGGGTCACAATGAAAAGTTGGATTCGGTTAGCCTCTTCGGTTTCTGATTGACCGAAACAAATCACCATGACCCCATTTTATATATCAGGCACGTTTATCCCTTGCGCTTGAATGCGTTTAAATTATCATATGAATTTATTGAATAAAATATCAGTAAATAACCTTTTTATTTCTAAATTGTGCATTTTGGACTACTATATAGTGGGTAAACATTATCCATTTTGGTCCTATAAACACCTCCAGAAGGGAATACCAGTAATTACAAATTACATGTAGATATAGAATATATTAATTTATTTGTAAGGTTATGAATTTTGCCGTGCCATTTTGCCGTGTGGTTGACGGCATAGAATACAAGTGTCACCACCCCCTATCTTCCCGTGGGTGTCGTAAGAGGCGACTAAGGGTTAACACGATGCAAATACCATCTTTGCGTAGAGACGGAAAACTCGACATCAAACCCTATACGACTGCCTCGTTGGTCTCGCGGCATACATGTGCGCGTGGGATCCCGGGTTCGATTCCTGGGTCGGGCAGTATTATTGGGTTTTTCTGTCACAAAATTCTCAGTAGCAGCACGGAGTCTGGAAATGTGCCCGGTACGGCAATAGGCTCGCCCCTTATTACGTGGGACTAAAGTATATCTGGCGAGAAGTGGGTGTAGAAATACACCTCTGCCTACCCCTTCGGGGATAAAAGGCGTGACGTTATGTATGTATGTATTGTAAGGTTATGAAGTAGTTAAAATAATTGTAACTACTTCATAACCTTACAAAATTGTAGATGGAGTTAATCAAGCAAATAATACCAAGGCACACAGATCCCAATATAGGACATTCAATTTAAAGTTTCATTCGGAAACAGACGTTACCGTAAGCAATTCGCAGGATAGTTCAAACACGGCCTTTGTTAAGCTAAACAATTTAGTTGATAAAATAACCAGATTATGGTGAAATCTGGCGACGGAACTTGCGGCGTTGTGTTATGTTGGTGACTTAGTAAAACTTAGACCATAATAGGATCTTGACGTGAATTTAACTTACACGACTAGATAAGGAACGAAACCTTCACGTAGATGAAATAACAAGGCTTCGAAGGGGTGCTGTCGATTTTGATTTAAATAAGTTGCTAAGCACATAGTTGCAGATTCGCAACATATAAAAATTGCCTACATAAAGAGCTTGAAAGTAAAACACACAAAGGGAACTGTTTGTACAAAACTTTATGTTAGAACGAGACAAACAAGAAGAATTTTTGAAGAAAATTTTGATAGAATTGTGAATTAAAAATATATCGTTCGATATCATAAGCCCGCTTCCCACGGTGCGTGGTTTTGCAGATGGACGCGCACCTTACCTTTGAAGTTACACCGCTAATTGAGGAACTTCAATGTCAGTTAACTTTAAAGTCGGTTTATGTGCAGAACTATTTATTCCAACAACATCTTCATCGACATAATTAACATTTTAATAGAAATAAGAATGTAAATTAAGTTTTATCTAGAAAATTAGGCTCTCGGAATAAAATGTCGTCATTTTTCAAATTGTTTTTATCTACGGTTTACCTAAACTGTGTACTACTACCACTCCTCGAAAACAACACGAGGCATTAGGTTAGTCAATATTAGGCCGAAATTTACAAATTAAGTTAACCGAAAGGAGTATAATTGCTACAGACTACATATAACTGCTACAGAAATACCAACTAATTCGCACAAAATATACAATATCCTGAACAAAAATTGTGTGTGAGTGTGAAATTTTCCCTAAACAAACGCATTATACAAACTCGGCGTAAAAAGTTATGATAACATCTATTTAGCAAGCCGTTTTGTTTAATCAAACCTTTGTTAATTAAAATTATCCATGACCCACCCACTTGTTCTCTAGAGGGTCATTAAGGCCATTTTTTGTCTCATTAGTAATGTATTAAAATGTTTAGATTTCACATCGCCAATCTCCTCGTTTGGTTTTTTCAAAGTACCTAATTAGGCACATATTTTTACTAATTAATATTAAAATACACATCGACAACATGTTTTGTCGATGTGTCTTTTAATATCTACACTTTTTTTTACTGGTACAAATTGTGGTAGAGTTACTTTTGTAGCGCGAGAATTTACTTACAACAGTAAATATCAGAAAATTTATTTGAAGCCTGCAGAAAGTATATTATTATACATATTTTTTCTGTTAAATAAAAATCTCTCTTTAACCGCGATTGTAGCTAGTGCTCTATAAAGATAACGCGTGTAATTATTTTCTTAAAGTTTTAATACTTTGAAGTCATTATAAATAAAATGAAACCCGAAACATGTTTTATCAAATTTTATTCAACTATAAACAAAATAAACATGATAATACAATTTCAAAACGTTTTGGGTGGTATACATTGATAAACGTTTAGTGGATATTAGTTTTTAAATTTTACATTTAATTTAGTTTCCATTTCGAGACTTGTAAGCCTGCATAACATATGTATTTCCCAATAGAACATTTTCAACTTCTGTTTCGTTTCCCGAAAGCAATCCACTGTTGAATAATATGCAGGTACTTTTATTGAACAAGATTGATCGCAGAGCCTAATACGGAATGCCGTGTGATCAATTTGGAGATTCTTTCCGCCGAGTCATTAGTCGATCGTTTGTGATGCGCTGTCCGATATCATTATGAATAATTATACACACGAAATATTTCACGAGGGCCATCTTTTATGTGGTTTTGAAGTTTTATTTCACATTGGTGTCACTTTTACTTTAAACTAAATAATGTTTTACATAAAATGTGTCGGGTGATTATTCCTCGGTCTGTGTAAATAGTGGTGTAGTCGTATATTTTCCAGTGTGCGAACGCTAACATCTTCTATGAATTTAGTAACATCAGGCGATCCAGAAAGAGTCACGTATTAACAATAATATATAAAATTCCCTTAGAAAAAGCAGAGTTAGAACATTGTCCATGCATTGCCACATTTCTAATTATAAAGTTACTACGTATGTTTTAAAAATAATTTTCACAACGTTTCAGTTTACGTGAAATACTATGGTTTTTAATATAATAATAATAATAATATTTATTTGCTCAAATATGTAGTATACATACATTATATTGCATGCAAAATTTTATAATTGTGTCCGTTCACACATGTTTACCATATTTAATGGCATGCAAAATCTGTTGAATTGTACTTATATAATTCTAAGAGGATCAATCAGTAAAATTTTTTATTGTAAAGTTATAGCAAATTAATTAAATGTTTTTAAAATTAGAGTAATAAAATAGCAGCAAAATTTAAAGTTCATTCAATAATAAAATGTTGTGAAAAATAAGGAAAAAATGTCAATAGAAAATGAAAATGTCAATAATTAATCAAATTTACAATATCAATCGAGCGTGTAATACATAATATTAATTAATTATTAAAATACCTCTTATTTATACAATAATAAATAACATTGGAAGAAATTTAAATTTACTGCGTTATATAGAGTCGTTTAAAAACTCTGTGACATTGTAATACGCTTTATTATGTAACAAGGCTTTTACTTCTCTTTTGAAGGCTTCTGTGCTAAGCGTTTTCCAGCTCTTAGGCAGTTTATTATAGATAACCGGAGCCATGCAAAACACACTTTTGCGCATAAGAGTTGTCCGGGCCGCATGCAGACACAATTTGCTGCTATCGCGCCTATTTCTGGGTATTACGTCTGCTAGGCGAGGAAATAAATGTGGGTTGGATTTAACAAATAAGGCTATTTCTAAGATGTAAATGGATGGCATTGTGAGTATGTTAAATTGTTTAAAATATGGTTTGCAGCTATCGGTGACTTTAAGATTAAACATTGATCTAAGGCATCTTTTTTGAGCTTTGAGTATTAAATCCTTGTTGATTGAGTTGCCCCAAAATATAATTCCGAATCGGATTAAGGATTCTACAAGCCCATAATATGCAATCAACAATGCTTCCCTGTTAATAACACGTGAGAGCATGAAAAGAGCATATGCACTGCTGCTTATTTTTTTATTAAGACTATCTATGTGCGCCTTCCAATTAAGATTTCTATCCATAGATAAACCTAAAAACTTAGTAGTACTAACTGCGTCAATTTTGTTATCATTATATTTTATGTCAAGATTACTACATGTCAATGTTCGTTAGCTAAGGTGCATAACCTCTCAAAGCATTTTGGCCACCATCGAGGCATCTCAGGACACCCGTAGAAGTATTTTGGCCACTTTCGAGGCGAGGCTTTCAAGCTAAGTACGGCGCGTAATATTTTCGTTGAAAGCATGGTGATATTTCTATTTATTAAGTTAATATTGTACATCAAAAGACGCGTAATTAAATAAGCTTTTGAATGATATTAATTAACACCAAATAATATAGTTGAAGCCCACGCAAGAGCGGTATAAAGCGCGCCCGGTATAATATTTTCCCGCCATTTTCGAGCGCGCTATTATATTTGTAACATATTCATATTTCTCGTCGTTTTTTATTATAGGAGGTATATAAGTATTGTACATGGTTAGAAAGGTAATTTAATTTACTTTCAGAGATAATAAATATAATGGAAAGAAACATTTTAATTTTAAACATAAAAAAATATAAAATATAAATTATTGTTAATTGCCGCCAATTTTCGTATTTTATTTTTTTTAACATATTTTTTTGTTATATATCAGATTCAAACCTAGATAAGTTTCTTCTCAACTAGGTTACCAATTTAAAAAACCATATCTGATAAGATTCCGATAAGAATTATTCTTATTGGACTTTGCACAATTGTTTACTTTTGCCCGCAAAAAATAACCGCCATACCCGCCAAAATTTTCGAAAGCCATATATCTCATGAATTATAGGAGTATTATATATAACATGATAGGTTTATTTATATACTCATAATAAAACAATAATTCATAGCATAAATGTAACGTTATCTATATATTTTCATTCAATAAAAAATAAATGCCGTTGTTTAGGTAATTGAATGAATATAGCCTCTTGAATTAAATTATTACACAATATTTGTTTATTTTTTGCTGTTATTTTATAACTAATTAGTCCATTCACAATTAAAACATAAAAATATCAAATATAATTATATTATTTGTTTACAATGATGTTTTGAATCCATAATTACGCCCCGCGCGCAACATGCAACGACAGTGTATAGTAGTGTTACAGTTATATACAAAAATTTCAAATGCTGACATTTAAATAATTTTCTAAGCAAGCATTGCTTTAATTTTATATTTTTGTAAAGCTTATACTACCACGTATACAAGATACTCAAAGGAAGCAATTTATAACCCATATTGTTATCATGACAAACAAAAATGGCGAGTAGGTCATCGATAGACGACATTGTTTACAATAGGATCAAGTTCGGCGGGTCTCATAAACTAAATATTCCGTCATTCAGTCACCATTCAAACATTACTACAAAGCTTATTTAATCTACTTTCATAAAAACATCATTTCAAATATCAATACCTGAGTGACGAGTCGTAAGTTTAGGTTTAAGGTAACATGGCAAGTGGCCTTGCTTCGCGGGTGGTCAGATAGCGACCGCGTGATGCTTTAGCGATAAATGTCAAATTAAAGCGGTACCTTGAGCGGATAATTACTGTTTTATTAGCATTTATCTTGAGATTGTTGCTATTCAACCATGAAATACTTTTAGCCAAAGTGTTATTAATATCATGTCTATATGCTTCTCTATATTTGCAAGGTATAGTTATTGCGCTTATCCGTGTGGTGACGGATTAAGAATACGGATTGTCACCACCCCATATCATCCCATGGGTGTCGTAAGAGCCGACAGAGGGAACATATTATGCAGAAAACAGCACTGTAAGAGAAGGAAAACTTGATACAAACCCTATACCAACCCGTTTGGCCAGCGTGGTATAGTAGGCCAATTCCTCCTTTTAAAAGAGAGGCCTAGTCTAGTAGTGGCCTGATAAAGGCTGATGATGATGATAATGATGAGTTATTGCGCAATCATCCGCGAATAAAGTCATGGGATGTTCTATGGCTCTTGGCAAATCATTTATATATAGTAAGAATATTAGGGGTCCGAGTACGCTCCCTTGTGGGATACCGTAGGCAATTGTACGTTCTCCTGATTCAAAAATGTCTTCTCGTTTGTTCTTTAAATTAATTCTCTTGACTGTAGGATTGTAGGAGCTCTAGGACGTTACTTCTAATGCCGCAAGCGTCAAGCTTTTCTTTTAAAATTTCATGATCGACGTGGTCGAAGGCCTGCGTCATGTCATACAGCAATGCACAGATTGGAGTATTTTTGTCCATATGTTGCATGACTGTGTGAAGAAAATCATAAATGGCCATGTTAATGGTTTTGCCTTGCCTGAAGCCTTTTTGCTCATCACATATTATGGGTTCTTTTTCTAAGTAATTATTTAGTTCCTTATAGATATACTTTTCTATAACTTTAGAAAATATAGGTATCAAAGAGATTGGTCTGTAGTTCTCCATCAGCTCCCTGTCTAGTTTTTTGAATAATGGCTTTATAATAGTTTTTTTAGGGCAACTGGAAAGATACCTTCGCTTATGCTTATATTTATGATATGACTCAATGGGCCACATATTTCATGAGCTACTGATTTTACTATTTTTGTAGATATACCATCATAACCTACGCTGTTTGTTGCTTTTATATTTAAAATTATTTTTAGGATGTCATGTGGTATACTCGGAGCCATAAAAATGGAGCACTTTTTACTTAAAATGTATTTTTTTACCAATCTCCAGAGGTAGGTAACGGTTGTATCTTATCAATAAAATAGTTATTTTAATAAATTTGCTATTAATTTAGGGTCCGTAATATATTTATTATTTATCTTCAATTTATCTATGTTTCTCTTTGGTAAATTTAGTTTTGATTGATTTATTAATTGCCAAGTGCTTTTTATTTAGTTTTCGATTTCTTTATTTTATAGTCATTTTGTGCACGTTTTGTTAGGTTTATTATTTTTCTTAATACTTTTGAATATCATAACAGTAGATTTTTGTTTTGTGAGGTTGTCTTCATTCTGTACCGCCACAACAACTGACGTTTTTTCTTACAGCATATTTTTACACCAGAAGATATCCACTTTTGCTTTTTATTTACATTGACACATATTATTTTTTCGGGAAAACATTGTTGGTATAATAATGTGAATATATCTATGAAGTAGTTATAAGCAATGTTTAGATCGGTGGCTTTGTATACATCTGTAAAGGATAGACTTCTTAAGTATGATTTGAATTTGATAATAGTAGTAAAACCGAGTATAGCGCTGTAACTAAAAAGGGGAAAATAGTCACTTGTGCGCGGTCTACGGCATTTCGAAAAAGGGAGAATAGTCACTTGTGCGCGGTCAAGCGGTTATGTATCCAATCAAAGTGACTTATTAATAGGTACTAACTACAACAAATCTTTACTAGATTTCAACAATTTAAATCAAACAATTACTGATTGAGGTTATGTATGACATGTGTTTCAAGTTATGCATGTCAACCAATACAAATTAATATGATGTATTTTAAACAAAACTAACCTGGGAACACCACAACACTGTTAACAATGAATATATAGCTCAGATACAAGCCTATACAATACCAATCTGAGTATAGGTACAATCAACAGCGGCTAAGATACAACAGCGCTCTGCACCAAAATTATGTCTAGAGTTACCTTATCCCTTTCCAACCGATGGACGTAATCTTAATATTTGCATGTATAACTTAGCTCGTACGGTTATTTAGGCTTCATGAAGCTTAAAAAAAATAGTAAAAAAAATCCTATACCCCCCCTTTTCCCACCAAAGTACCCTCACGATCGTGACGATTAGGAATAAGTTGACTTACGCACGATCGTGACTTTTTAGGTAGTAGTAGTGTAAATTAAATAAAAAGTTGCGTTTAATCAGCATATTATGATTAAAACATACAGATTATGTTTTAATCATAATCGTTGTGTAACATCTTAGAATCAGTCAATCTGGGAATATTAACATTCTCCTAGGAGTTGATTTGCTTGTCCCATCGTTTAACGAAGTCAATTTGACTGGCACCAGTACAATTGGAAGCCATTAGAACCGTTTTGTTATCCATTTGACCAAGGATACTAAATCTCTTACAAACTGATGATGTTATCAACGGTACATCTTGCTCTCCTTCTTAAATTTTAGTGCTGCTTGCCCAGGGATTCGATTCATCATAATGGTTCATTTCCTCAATCAAAGGGACAGTTGTGAAAAGTGATAATGGTAAATACAACAACCGGGCGAGATAGTTTTTATTAAATGCAAGACTACAGATGGACCTACACCAAACATAGTATTTCCAAACATTGTTTTGGTGCCTTTGTAAATTTAAAAATTGACCATAGGCCGTTGCTGGTAGTTTTGACGAAGTTCTTTAATCCTGTAGGTCGTGGTTTATTTCTAACGACTTGCTTCAATGCACATCGGCCTGTGACGGGTATCATCTGCTAGTCAATACTATAATAGCCAGGAACCCTTTCTATTTTGTAACAGGCTGCTTGTAGTCGGTCAATGATAGGTTGTACTTTGCACAGAGGATTAGGCGGTGTATTCTGTGGTGGTGATTCTGCATTGACCACATGTAACGAATGTCTGACTTGTAGGAACCGGTCTCGGCTCATATTATTACTGATAAGAGACAATCTGGTAGATTCTCTCCAGTACATAGGTAAACGTGGATACGGGATTAGTCCCATAATCAAAGGAATAGCAAATAATTTTCAAATTTCTATAGGGGTTGTTTTTAGTTCCGTTCCATATTAACGCAGGTGATAAATATTTTAACAACAAGCAGCAATTTCAAGGAACTCCTCGTCAAAATAGTTCTAAACGAATTCACTGTGTCCTTACTGGCTGCGAGGGAAGACTTGGATGGTCATGGCTGTTATCAGTACAAGTTGATTGTCTCCACATACCAGATCGATGAGTTATCACTGATTACCACATTTAAAGATTCTGGAGGAATCGAACGCGGTGCAGATGTAGATGCAGTTGCTTCAGAATCTCATACGGTACTTTCATGGTTTTCCTCCTCAAGCAGACTATTAAAAAATACTAGATTAAATTGTTCACCCTCGTGTTCAAAATCTTCAATATCAAAGATATGCCTGTCTTGCAACAGATCCAAATCGTCTTGGTCTCTCAAAAGTGCGCCTAAATAAAGGAAAAACACTGCTCAAACTTCACTGAAATACAATAAAAACAGCATTGAGAAATTTAAAACCCGGATCGTCACAATCGTGACGATTTGAGTTTAACTGATCACACACGGAGATATTGGTATGTTATTACTATAAAAATTGCACATTCGTACTGATTGGTATGCCTTCTTAACTTTAAACACAAAAAGCTATTATAATATTATAAAAAAGGGGAAAGAAATATAGTTACGTGAGCGTGATCCTCCCCCAAAATGCACGGCCATCTTTAACGGTGGTTGCCCGACGACTGACGACTCAAAACGGATCATTTTATTTTTTTAAGTAAGCGCTTATATTAACACGATCGCTCGAGGCCGGTTGCGTTCACAAAAGCTAATGTAATTTTGATGTAGATTTTTTTTTATCGATCGTCACGCTCGTATAGAGTCGGTTGGAAAGGGGTAGGCAGGTAGGAAATTGTTCAGAGTGCGCAGTGGAAGTTGTAATACATCTACTTGACCACGATAGACAATTTATTTAAACAGTATTGCTGCGATTGCACAGTGAATTACAACTATCAATATTAATAAAATGTCTTATCAAAGATCTCGGTGGTGGTGACGTTCTTGAGTGGACCTATAAGATTAAACTCATAATTTTGGCCAAAATAACCAGCAAATCGAATAAATACCACAGGGTGCAGTTCGGCGTCCTTCATCAGCGAAGTCATCGAGCACCAAGCATGCATCAGATTCACACAAGTTTTACAATGTTCATTAAGATACTATTTTTATCACAAATAAACCGGTGCCGGTTATTGATCAAGAAAGCGGCAATCAAACGGGTTCCAAATATTATTTTATAGCACAAGGGCACGCGAGATTACAAGATACGGCGTGGTCAAGACAACTTTTTATACCGGGAACCGACAATGAATCAAAAAAGAGTGAATGACAGTTCAGTGTGACCATAGTCAAAATTTACAATAGACTAAACTAAACGTTACTAATTCGATATAATCGACTTGACCTATCACAAATAATATTTCTATTTCAAACAGTAGGCATATAATCAAATTAGTATGTTGTACTTCTTGCAGTACTTGCCTGATATAAAGAGTAATGTAAATAATAATTACTTGTTCTTTTGAAATCCTCTTCTCCGATGAATATGATACAAAAAATATTCTTAATAAAGCCTTTTAATTTGGTGTTTATATCGCTTAAAAGCTGTTCTGTGTTTTCGTTTGGTTTTAGATAATGACATAATTATATTAAAATTGTTCGTGAATGTTTTTTCGGCAGCAGTTAGCAGATCGTTGTATTTATTTGTACTAAGTATACACATTTTGCGTGTTGGGTTTCTTGGTTGTGCCGTGTTTATGTCATTATTTTCTCTGTTAGTTATGTTACTCTTTACAGATTCTGGGTTTTTGTTGCATTCGTGCTTGTTTAGGTTCAAACTTATAGGTAATTCTGTTTGCGTAGACTTATCTTTGTTTGAACTCTTTGGCGTTGATTGCTTGATCTTTTTAATATTACTATGACTATTATGACTATTTGATACTTTTTTAAATAACGCGTTCTTTTTTACTAGTTCTTCGTTTGTTTTCTTTTGTTCGGTATTTTCTAAGGAGAGAGACTCAATCTCTTTATGTGCACTTTCCAGTTCTAATCTTAGTGACTTAATTTGCTCACTTAAATCCTTTATTCTATCGTTCATCATCATCCGATGCCTCAAGCATGCTGTTATTATTTGTGCTATTGAGTGTATCGGCTGTGACTATATAGCTGTCGTAGGTTGGATCGGATTTAGTTCGAGTTCGTTGGAACGTGATATTTTCCAAGAAATTCATTTTACAATTGTTTTATGTACATATCGCTGCTTCAATTAAAAACAACCATAAACCTAAATAACACTTTTTTACAGCAGAGCTAATCAAAGAAAAAAATACTATATTTTGTCTAATTCTTCCTTATTTTTAATTAAATTATATGCATATTATATATTGTTAGAAGCGTATTTTTAAGCAGCATTAAATGTTTTAATTATTTTAATAATAAACGTAATGCTAGAGCAAACATAAGCATATAAGTTACTTTTGAATATAAATAACATGTTTAACATATACGAAATATGGAATGAAACAACCATAAGTCAAAAAAATAAATGTATTAATCATGCTTTTTTATAAAACTTTATAGCTTTATAATAAAATCACCATGTAATTTAATAATATAAAAAAAATGCTATCAAAAACTTTAAAAAAATCAAAGCTTTTCTCAAAATAACAAATAAAAAGCTTTCTTATACTCTTAACTTTTAAATCAACCAGCTATTAAAATGTTGTAAATGCAATTAGAAATATTTATGAGATCACAACCATTTGTAAATATGTACTTAATAAAATTTATTTATTTATATAAATATACGCTTATAATTTTAAAATCTTTAAATAATCATCATCATTTATTAAATTGACCACGCTAATTAGCAAAACTAACATAAGTTTTTCAAAACTCAAAATAAGATAGAGATATTATGGAGAAAATGTAAAAAAAATCTAAACAAAATTATTTATCGCTATTTCGCTAATTATTAATTATTTATCGCCATCATAAACGCTTTCTGGAATAACTTCGTTTGGTACACTTTTTAAACATTCATCATCAAGTAAAGACAAATTGAAAATGTGTTGACTGTCAGGAATATAATTACTGTCAAAAGATTAATTTAGGTAGGTACATCTGTTTCTTCCAACATTGAACAATTAGTTTGCGGATATTTTCCCGAATCTTGAACATTTTCGCCATTAATTTTACTGTTATCTCTTACCATGTTGAGTGTTCTATGTACTCTTCTACTCATTCTGTAAATAAAAAATAATAATGTAATGAGGCTTAGGTTGTAGGGGCTGGGTGGCTTTGGTACGTATAGGCCATACAATACCAAAGATCCAGCCGCCGATCTAAGCCGCCTCCTCAAAAGGAGCCTGGAGTTCTTAAAATTATTAAACTTCCTTCTAGTAAACAAAAAATATAAAATTAATAACTTTAAAATTTTATTAATTTATTTAAAGTTAATACCTACGAAATATTATAAGGCAGCGATAGCCTAGTGGAGATACCAACAGACTGCCATGCAGAGGGTATCGGGTTCGAATCCAGGGCGCGCACCAATGACTTTTCGGAGTAATGTGCGTATTAAATTGCTAATTATCGCTTGCCCCGTGCCTCGGAGAGCACTTTAAGCCGTCGTTCCCGGTTGTTATGAAGATCTTTGCCAGCCGTTATAGGGCGTCAGTACCTTCTAAATAAACTGACACTACTCTAAACCATGGAATATCGCTATCCGTTCGGGTTGCGGAGGCCGACAGGCAGTCGCTCCGTGGAAAAGCTAATATTCAGCCAAATCCGGTTAGACTAGTTAGCGAACCCCAGATTAAAATTGGGATAACGCTAGGAGGATGATGACCTACGAAATATTAGTAATATAAGCCTCGGCGCAAACGGGCCACCGACCACAGCCAACGGTGGCTGGCGCGCGCCACCTCCTTTAATAAACAATGAAACGTGAATGGGTGCCACGTGCCACTGGCCACACGTGCCGCACACGTTCAATACAAAATGTATGAAAAATCGTGTGAACTGCTTGTCGCTGGCCATTGGTGGCTATGTTGGTGGCCTGTTTATGCCGAGGCTGGTACAATAAGAATAGCAGGTTAGATAAGGACGATCGGCGCGGCGAGTTAATTGCCTATTCTTAAGTTGACGCATTGGGTTATCACTTTTATTTTTAGTTAAATTTTATTTGCGTATTATGACAGCACTAGGTTTAAAACAACGTAATATATTAAAACGTTTTACCAATTCATAAATGGGCTGTAAGTTAAATAAATTTTTGAGCGGGCGAGCAGTGTAGTACGTGAATGCGCGCGATCAAACGCGTGGCGCATCCCGTACAGAGGCTCCGGCCACCCCGTTCGGTTGTGTGATTGTGTGCGTGAAAGTGCGTGCGTACACGGTGCCGCCGGCGACTCACGCGTAGGTACATTCAAACTGGCGGCGGCCGATTTGTATGAAGCTATCCCACTATTCCTATTGTACTATGCTATACGTAAAAACATACCTACAATTTTTAACTGACAATACATGCTAAAGTGATGTATCTCGAAACATGGCTTTATTGAATAATCTATGTATGTTGACATCTCTCATAAAAAAAAGCAAAAAAAGTGTATTCCTAAATACGGTCCTTTTGATTTGAAATGATAATTTGAAAAACTTGATTTGTTATTTTCAAAATTAACTATTTTTAAATACCGAACTTTACATTAAATAATTTAAATGCAGAACGAACACATTGTCTCATAAGTTTATTTTGATCAAAAGATTTAAGTTCATATAAGTATATTTTCTGTGCAAAACAAACAGTTTTGTAATATGGTTCTTTTGATTTAAAAATTGTGTCATACTTACGTGAATCCTTTTTTCGAAAGTGGAGTATTCCGAAATATGGTCGTCTTCTGTATAAAATGTATTAACAACACAGATAAATTTTTGTGATATGGCACTTTTGCACAAAAGAAACGTGCTTTCATTTCAGTTGTCGACGCGCAACTGACAATATGGTAGTTTAGATCATATTTAGCGCGTTCAAAACGAAAATTCAAAAGTAACGGTTGCATTGTTTGTGTACTCCAAAATGCAAAATCAATGGGTGTCTTTTTTAAATATAAAATTATTTTTGCATTTTTTTTATTTGTGGTAGTTTTGAATTGAAGCAGCGATATATTCTTAGACAGTATGATTATTTAAGATAGTAATGTATATACATTACAGATGATTACTTATAAGTATATACTTATAAGTAATCATCTGCAATGTACCTAATTATGAAAAATTAAGAAAATAAATATCCTTCATTTCCCTTACATCTTTTACAATTTTTTGTTATGATTATTGTTACCTTTTGTTGTAAATTCTGTTTTTACTATCTTTAATTCAATGTTATCACTAATATGACCTCAAAAAGTGATTTTATACGGTGGCGGAGATTTGAACTCGACTCTATTATGTCTCTCACGATGTATCCAGTACTGTTATGCACAGGACCACTGTAACTCTTACAGGTGAGGTCAAAATTGGTCGTCTATTGATTCTCCGTATGGTTTTTTTGTTGGAAACAATATTTAGATGTCGCTACTGTCTTTGTGTCGGTGTATTCGTTCATTCAATTTTTTATGTTGTCTATGAGTCAGTTTGACGTTTGTAGTTTTGTGGTTCGTAACTTTGCACTGTCGATAAAGCAGTTTGTTTACTTATGCAGTTTGTAAAAATAACGAACTTGGTATATCCCTTTCTTATAAAAACCTCAATGTGAATACACTTTTCCGTCACGTTATGCCCTGATTTTGTCTCGTTGTTTATAAACACTTATATTTAGTGGTATACGGCAGTTATTTAGTGCGTTTCATATTGTTTTTACACTAAGATACTTCCAGTTGATTTTCTTCGTATATTGATATTAAATTGACTGGATAACATTGTCACAGATGGCACGGACACTATTATTTCTAACTGGGTTAATTTGCACTGAATTTCACGTTTTCACAGATTTGTTTGTTATTTTTATATTATTAAATTACTAATAAAGAAGCATAATACATTTATTATGTTGTCAATAAAAGTTGTCTTGATATAAAAGGAGGTCTTTAATTTTAATGGTGTCAGTTTGATTGTTTTTTTAAATAATAAAAAAGAAAACTGAATCGCCATATTGTACCAACCGCTACGACCATTTTTTACTTCGGCACCATACTTGGGAAATTACTGGTTCAGGCGTTATTGAGGCTCAAAGTTACTATACAATTTTTATAATTAGGTACAAAATCGATGCAGTTACCCCGCCAATCTGTTCTAAGGATGTCCTATGTACATGTAAATATAGGTATTTCAAAAATTGCACGCGCAAACTTTTAAATGCGGCTTAAAAATGTGTCTTTTTGAAAAATAACATTATTTCCTAAGTTTTATTTTTGCTTAGTATGACTTGGCATGATATCCAAAACGTAGTAGATTTAAGCTTGGTGATGTATCTTGTGAAACCCTGTATATAATATATATGATAAGAAGATGTCTGCAATTAAGCCCGCACATTTTATTGTAATTTAACCAGTTTTTTCCGATCCCTTGGGAATTTTGGGAAATTTTCTTTTTAATGCAACCATAAGGTTTCCGAGAAACATATTTTCAATTTTTCAGCTTCTTGCGTTCAATAGTTTTGGCTGTGCGTTGACTGTTAGTCAATCAGTAACGCACAAAATTATACATACAGATTGCCCAATAAAAAATATTTATAGACAGAGTGCCGTCAAAACCCAATAAGAATTTGTGAGCTCCAAAAATCAGTCCAGTAATTCATGTTTCTTTCAAATATAACCGCAACCTTATGTCCAGAACGACCGAGGTATTCAATCAAAACGTACTAAAATTTACAAAAGACAAATAAAATAGACATAACTCATTTACGACGATGTGATGAGACAAACAAAATAACTAAGGACTCACAAAGCCAAAGTATGACGATGAATAAATTTAGTGGCTTTTTAATTGTTTTCTGTGCCCTTGTAAAGGTTTAATGTTCTCTTAAGCGTATATTTAGGAGATTCCATGTTCTTAATAATTCGCCTGATAATTAATAATGTCAGATGAAGTAGCTCCTTCAAGCTAGCGTTTTTAGTGCGTAGATTTTCTTTAAAATAATATGTGTCTGAAGATATGACTTGATTGTGCATATTACTTGTAGAAGTCTGGAAGGGTGCTTGTGTTGATAAGCTCTAAGATTGGCAGACACCAAAAAGTTGCTTAAATTTTGCTGGAATTCAGAAGAAGCTGATTTTCACCATTTTAAGCAGGTTTGTTAGCTGTAACAGTCCTTAAATTTGCAGTTTACTGGTTTTTTGATTTATAATGCTAATCAGAACAACCTTTTGGAGGATTTTCGTGATATACATCCAAAGGCAGGCAAAGTGTAAAACAATTCAAGATATTAAACGTAGAAAGTTTGCCTTTTATATGGCTTTATAGTGATTAAAATATGAAAATCATTTTCATATTTTAATCACTATAAAGCCATGTATTTGAAGGCCATGAAAAGTTGAAGTGTAATCATGCATTTGATATACTAAACATTAGTTATGAAAACGAACGCCCATTACATCTTTGAATCAAGAAAAGCTGCATATGCAAGTGAGTTGGGTTTTTCCGCATTCAAGTTTTAGAAATAAATTTTATTCCTTTTCAGAGCTTCAGACCGGACGTACCGACAACCTTTGACGTATAGGCTGGCCGTATGAAATCTTAAGTCATATTCCTCTAGACCAATAAACTTCAGCTTACAAAAAGCCTTGGAAATATACTGCAAAGAGTTAGTGTTATATTCAACTTAAAATGTACTTGCTAGGAATGCATGGAAAATAAAATTAGTCTACATGGTACCCATACCTATTTGAGGGCACGAATGGATCGCTTTAGAGTCGTTTGCTGATGAAAAACACTGTTTTTTTTTAAAACGTCGTTGGTGGTTTTCTTGACTGATAGAGGCGCAAAAAAAATGATGGGATATGTGCCCGTCTACTAAAGATCCCAAAAAGATCGCATTAGTGTCGTCTTCGAGCCGAAAATTGTTATGTTTAACATTTGCGTAGACAAATTGTGTATTGAAAATATTCGTTGAATGGAAAATGAGTTTGTAAGAAAACAGGGTAAACAAACAATTACAAGAACAATAAGCATACGTTAGTCCAACACAAACTTCGATATTGTATATATATATATAGTAGTTAATGTCGTAGTTTCTGCTGAGAAACAAATATCTAATTTCTGGCTAAGGAAGCAGGCCAGCTAGCATGAATATCTGCAGACATTGTGAAAATTCACTCCGATCGAGAAATGGAAATCCCACGCTACACTTGCATTTTGTCATTAATATGATTTGAACTCGACATTCAAATAAGGCGAATTTTCTCGGAAACGTGGATGTATATGAGAGGATATGTTGGGATATATCGCGGTTTGATCTATCTGCGGTGTGTTGATTCGAAATCGATGGTCATATTCAGTTTGGTTGGATATGTGGTAATCAGGGTTAGAGTCCATAAATTAAAAAGTTGTTTATTGTTACAATAGTGCTTTACTCATAAGCATCTTGTAATAACATTCCTGTTTAATATCTTTGACTTAATACTATTATATATATGAAAGTTTTTGAAGATATTATTTTTGACTGTTTAACAGCGAAGTTTTTCTTTACAATAAATTTGACGAACCTTTGCAGGAACATAGCCAATGTTTCAGAATTTTAATATAGAATCTTAATAATCATATACTATCTTTTGTTTCGCCATCTGAGCCTCAGTCAGGTTTAACCGCAGGTAAAAACTAGTAGTCAATATTTGTCAACTTACACAATAAGGGTATTAGATAGTTCCGTTATTGTGCAACATGATACTAAAAAATAAAACCTTTGTACTTTCTTAGGGTTTATTTTCAACCTTCAAGTGTATTATTTTTATTCTTTTCAGTAAAAATCATGGGTGGGTGGCCTCTTACTACCTCTTCGGGGATATAGGCGTGACACTATGTGTGTATATATGTAAAAATCCTGCCTGAATAGTGCAACAGACATTTTTTTTGCGCAATAAGCTAAAACTTATAAGGCTGCAATCTTTCCTATTTTAACCGACTTCAAACAAAAGGAGATGGTTCTATGACTGACGAATATTTTATTACGTCTGATTTCCCCATCATTTGTGCAGCGATCTAAAAAAATACTTTTCATGTCAAAAAACGTACTGAAGAGATGGTCTGGCGGTCCTATTGCCCCGAAGTGAGTAACTGATAATGGGTTGCCAGAATTTATTTTTTTATTTTCAGATGTTAAGTAAATAGTTTTCATAGTTATAGCCGCGTTGGACTGACTTCACTGCTAATTTTAATAATTTGAAGAGAGCTGGTATTGTACAATAAATCTGTTAGCAGTTTCTGTTTATTTTTCCCAAGGCTGTGCAAATCGTAAAATCCTTTGTTTTTAGTCAAAGCAACAACTGAGGGACCGTTGCCAAAAATAAAGCTGAGCCCATTCCGAGGCATACTTATTATACGCTACGCGAAAAGCAAGGCTTTTCAGCAGAGAAAGCTGTAACACATTAGGGCGGGCTTCAGGAAAATGCACTAGTTTCCTCGCGATAACAAGCAAAAAAGTTTTATAAAAACACTCTGGCCGCGACAATAATAGACGCATCATGTGAGCTCTCGCTCACTAAGCTTTAGGCTATGTATCTAATAAAGATGAACCGCAAAGCTGAGCTGTAACTACACACATACGTCGTGGTCTAAGCGGTCATCTTGCTGCTTAACCGTGCGCCAGGGTTTATAGGTTCGAAACCCTAACGGAGTAACACTTGAGAGATCCACAAATGCTGCTGCGAATCTGAGTGTTTAATAAGTGGTTAAAGAGCTCCTAGCAATTCGTGATTTATTATATATTGTTATTATAAACGAGTAATATTTTATAGTTAACTCTTATAACTTATTTATTTTTGCTTCGTATTACAGAAACGGCTTTTTAGTTGAGTAGCCTACTAGCCAGCAAAACTGTGACACGGTTTATGGATATTGTCGTAGTATGCGCTCATGTATGTATGAAAATCTATGTATTTATTGTGATATCTGAGCATTATTTTTAGGAAATTTATATTATGTTTATGTTTTTATTTGGATGATTTAATCTATTTAATTCATAGTGTATGTACTATTCATAATTATTGATGACTAGTTGTAAGATATTGTATGTATGTAAGTAGGACTTGCGGGAATATCAGTTTTGCAGTCTCACCTGATTCTGCAACTTATATATGGGCGCAAATTAATATATAATGATTATATTGTTACGAAAATGTTAATAATATTTAAGATTGATATTTAAATAACTGTTTGTGAACACAGAACTGAGAACTTCACTACTTTAGAATATTAGACACTGTATCGACTGCTTCACTGTTTTATAAAGATTGGGTATTTATAATTTATCGCTTAATTATTAAGATAACTCCAGAAACTTTCAAAGTAAAATCAATTAGTATTAAATAACATTATTCTGACACTTATTTTTATGTTAACGGTAATAAATAACATGCGCTTATATTTGCATCCTGTTGATAGCGCCATCTGTTGACAATGTTGTAAAGCAGCGTTTGGTTATTAAAATACATTTGTTATTCGTGTAAAATAAATCATTTGGTGTTGTGCAAAATTCATTACAATATCAATGTTGATTTTTTATTTATATTTTAAAGTTTAAAAGGAAGTGGCAGTTGTTAAACATTAAGTGTAATGACGGTTAGTTTATAAAAAGGACTGTAGCTACTGTAGCTCATATTTTAATTTAGTTATGTGCTAGAAATCGTCTGAAAATAAACTAAGTAATATTACGTGAGTGTTTTTATTATAATGGAGTCTGGACACGATAACCATGGCGTATCGCCGATAGCAGCGGTTGGATAAACGCCCCCTAAGAGACTTCGGTATCTACAGTTGGCGCGAGAGTGATGGGTCTCTTGGCTTGGCCGCCATTACCAATGATGACCTGAAGACTGATGCGACAAGCGCTTGGCAGCCGTGTTTGGCCCTATTCAACACTGATCGGAGAACACACGGTGTGTCGGAGTTATGGCGAGCACGTTTACACTTCACGTGAGGCCACGTGCGAGCGAGAGCGACAGAGCGACTACGACGGGGTGCACGCACCGGGGTGTGCTGTGGTGTGAACCCAGTATATCTGTATAATCTATGGTGTGAACGCTGTGCTACCAGAGGTTGCAGATGCCGGTTGCTGATGCACTGACCAGAGGTATTTATCCAGAGCTGATTTGATTAGAGTTTTTGAGAAAACTCCATAATTTTATAAATTATGGTGCTTACACGAAAACCTACTGTCCCCGTAAGGATTACCAGATAATTATTAGTAAAGAACGGTATATACCGTTCTTTACTAATAATTACATTAGTCGAACTACATAACAAAGCTATTTTCCCTTTCTTGTGTAGATAAGTAAGTTTTACAGAATGTTTCTGACATGGCCTAACGATTAATAAACAGACAAGAGCCCCAGCCGATGGCATAACATGACTATAAGCACAGTAGCACTGCAATGTACCAAACGTGGATAAACAACAGTTACCTATAAGTTCTATTTGGGGTGTAACATTCGTAATTTTGACTGTATAATGTTTATCTGGTAATCCTTACGGGGACAGTAGGTTTTCGTGTAAGCACCATAATTTATAAAATTATGGAGTTTTCTCAAAAACTCTAATCAAATCAGCTCTGGATAAATACCTCTGGTCAGTGCATCAGCAACCGGCATCTGCAACCTCTGGTAGCACAGCGTTCACACCATAGATTATACAGATATACTGGGTTCACACCACAGCACACCCCGGTGCGTGCACCCCGTCGTAGTCGCTCTGTCGCTCTCGCTCGCACGTGGCCTCACGTGAAGTGTAAACGTGCTCGCCATAACTCCGACACACCGTGTGGTCTCCGATCAGTGTTGAATAGGGCCAAACACGGCTGCCAAGCGCTTGTCGCATCAGTCTTCAGGTCATCATTGGTAATGGCGGCCAAGCCAAGAGACCCATCACTCTCGCGCCAACTGTAGATACCGAAGTCTCTTAGGGGGCGTTTATCCAACCGCTGCTATCGGCGATACGCCATGGTTATCGTGTCCAGACTCCATTATAATAAAAACACTCACGTAATATTACTTAGTTTATTTTCAGACGATTTCTAGCACATAACTAAATTAAAATATGAGCTACAGTAGCTACAGTCCTTTTTATAAACTAACCGTCATTACACTTAATGTTTAACAACTGCCACTTCCTTTTAAACTTTAAAATATAAATAAAAAATCAACATTGATATTGTAATGAATTTTGCACAACACCAAATGATTTATTTTACACGAATAACAAATGTATTTTAATAACCAAACGCTGCTTTACAACATTGTCAACAGATGGCGCTATCAACAGGATGCAAATATAAGCGCATGTTATTTATTACCGTTAACATAAAAATAAGTGTCAGAATAATGTTATTTAATACTAATTGATTTTACTTTGAAAGTTTCTGGAGTTATCTTAATAATTAAGCGATAAATTATAAATACCCAATCTTTATAAAACAGTGAAGCAGTCGATACAGTGTCTAATATTCTAAAGTAGTGAAGTTCTCAGTTCTGTGTTCACAAACAGTTATTTAAATATCAATCTTAAATATTATTAACATTTTCGTAACAATATAATCATTATATATTAATTTGCGCCCATATATAAGTTGCAGAATCAGGTGAGACTGCAAAACTGATATTCCCGCAGGTCCTACTTACATACATACAATATCTTACAACTAGTCATCAATAATTATGAATAGTACATACACTATGAATTAAATAGACTAAATCATCCAAATAAAAACATAAACATAATATAAATTTCCTAAAAATAATGCTCAGATATCACAATAAATACATAGATTTTCATACATACATGAGCGCATACTACGACAATATCCATAAACCGTGTCACAGTTTTGCTGGCTAGTAGGCTACTCAACTAAAAAGCCGTTTCTGTAATACGAAGCAAAAATAACTAAGTTATAAGAGTTAACTATAAAATATTACTCGTTTATAATAACAATATATAATAAATCACGAATTGCTAGGAGCTCTTTAACCACTTATTAAACACTCAGATTCGCAGCAGCATTTGTGGATCTCTCAAGTGTTACTCCGTTAGGGTTTCGAACCTATAAACCCTGGCGCACGGTTAAGCAGCAAGATGACCGCTTAGACCACGACGTATGTGTGTAGTTACAGCTCAGCTTTGCGGTTCATCTTTATTAGATACATAGCCTAAAGCTTAGTGAGCGAGAGCTCACATGATGCGTCTATTATTGTCGCGGCCAGAGTGTTTTTATAAAACTTTTTTGCTTGTTATCGCGAGGAAACTAGTGCATTTTCCTGAAGCCCGCCCTAATGTGTTACAGCTTTCTCTGCTGAAAAGCCTTGCTTTTCGCGTAGCGTATAATAAGTATGCCTCGGAATGGGCTCAGCTTTATTTTTGGCAACGGTCCCTCAGTTGTTGCTTTGACTAAAAACAAAGGATTTTACGATTTGCACAGCCTTGGGAAAAATAAACAGAAACTGCTAACAGATTTATTGTACAATACCAGCTCTCTTCAAATTATTAAAATTAGCAGTGAAGTCAGTCCAACGTGGCTATAACTATGAAAACTATTTACTTAACATCTGAAAATAAAAAAATAAATTCTGGCAACCCATTATCAGTTACTCACTTCGGGGCAATAGGACCGCCAGACCATCTCTTCAGTACGTTTTTTGACATGAAAAGTATTTTTTTAGATCGCTGCACAAATGATGGGGAAATCATACGTAATAAAATATTCGTCAGTCATAGAACCATCTCCTTTTGTTTGAAGTCGGTTAAAATAGGAAAGATTGCAGCCTTATAAGTTTTAGCTTATTGCGCAAAAAAAATGTCTGTTGCACTATTCAGGCAGGATTTTTACATATATACACACATAGTGTCACGCCTATATCCCCGAAGAGGTAGTAAGAGGCCACCCACCCATGATTTTTACTGAAAAGAATAAAAATAATACACTTGAAGGTTGAAAATAAACCCTAAGAAAGTACAAAGGTTTTATTTTTTAGTATCATGTTGCACAATAACGGAACTATCTAATACCCTTATTGTGTAAGTTGACAAATATTGACTACTAGTTTTTACCTGCGGTTAAACCTGACTGAGGCTCAGATGGCGAAACAAAAGATAGTATATGATTATTAAGATTCTATATTAAAATTCTGAAACATTGGCTATGTTCCTGCAAAGGTTCGTCAAATTTATTGTAAAGAAAAACTTCGCTGTTAAACAGTCAAAAATAATATCTTCAAAAACTTTCATATATATAATAGTATTAAGTCAAAGATATTAAACAGGAATGTTATTACAAGATGCTTATGAGTAAAGCACTATTGTAACAATAAACAACTTTTTAATTTATGGACTCTAACCCTGATTACCACATATCCAACCAAACTGAATATGACCATCGATTTCGAATCAACACACCGCAGATAGATCAAACCGCGATATATCCCAACATATCCTCTCATATACATCCACGTTTCCGAGAAAATTCGCCTTATTTGAATGTCGAGTTCAAATCATATTAATGACAAAATGCAAGTGAAGCGTGGGATTTCCATTTCTCGATCGGAGTGAATTTTCACAATGTCTGCAGATATTCATGCTAGCTGGCCTGCTTCCTTAGCCAGAAATTAGATATTTGTTTCTCAGCAGAAACTACGACATTAACTACTATATATATATACAATATCGAAGTTTGTGTTGGACTAACGTATGCTTATTGTTCTTGTAATTGTTTGTTTACCCTGTTTTCTTACAAACTCATTTTCCATTCAACGAATATTTTCAATACACAATTTGTCTACGCAAATGTTAAACATAACAATTTTCGGCTCGAAGACGACACTAATGCGATCTTTTTGGGATCTTTAGTAGACGGGCACATATCCCATCATTTTTTTTGCGCCTCTATCAGTCAAGAAAACCACCAACGACGTTTTAAAAAAAAACAGTGTTTTTCATCAGCAAACGACTCTAAAGCGATCCATTCGTGCCCTCAAATAGGTATGGGTACCATGTAGACTAATTTTGTTTTCCATGCATTCCTAGCAAGTACATTTTAAGTTGAATATAACACTAACTCTTTGCAGTATATTTCCAAGGCTTTTTGTAAGCTGAAGTTTATTGGTCTAGAGGAATATGACTTAAGATTTCATACGGCCAGCCTATACGTCAAAGGTTGTCGGTACGTCCGGTCTGAAGCTCTGAAAAGGAATAAAATTTATTTCTAAAACTTGAATGCGGAAAAACCCAACTCACTTGCATATGCAGCTTTTCTTGATTCAAAGATGTAATGGGCGTTCGTTTTCATAACTAATGTTTAGTATATCAAATGCATGATTACACTTCAACTTTTCATGGCCTTCAAATACATGGCTTTATAGTGATTAAAATATGAAAATGATTTTCATATTTTAATCACTATTGTCGAGTACTCGACATGTCACATCTACGGCGGATCGTGGCTGACCGGTCTGTGAGGTCAACGACCCCGTCGCCTCGCCCCACCGCCAGCGACCGTCAGCAACGGCAGTCAGCTGACAGATACAATATCGCACGGCCGCGCTCGCGCAACTTATACACACTTGCTTTAAATTCGCACGATTATCTATCCCAAGTATTGTACTTAATTGTTATTATCAGTATACATTTTAAAACTACAGTCCACTCGTATTATTAACCATTCCACTGAGGTATCGTCGGCAACAAATGGTCCATCAACCGTCGTCATCAAGAACCGAAGAAATCAAATTTTGAAACTTCAACGGTCACGGAAATTTTTTTGAAGTCGAAGCCGTTAACTGGACTCGAAGTTGCATTTCATCTGTTCCTGGGATTGTACCTGCCTTTGGACTACAAGAATATCAACACGGTCACACATTCGCCGCCTTTGTTGAATTCCTGCTTTTTCCACGGGTGCAAGAACGAAGAATATTTGAAATAAGGACGTAACTATATATACAAGATCTTCACTGGAAGCCCCACATCGTCAGATTGTCGTCGTGATTTGGAATCAACACCAAGCAGTTCCTGCGCCACAATCATCATAGTGGTTTGCTACAAAACAGTGAGATCGTTCCATATTTCCTTATCTATTTTCCTTCTAATTTTTTCATACTCATCTTCATATCCATTTCATAATATAATCATTTAAATTCAAATTCATTTCGTTAGACACATCAATGCAATAAGTGCATAGTCATTCAATCATCTTCAGTTTCACGTCTGATCAAACATTATCCATATCTTCATACATTCAATCATTAATTAGTTTTAATTATATTCATAGTAGTATAAACTGTTATTTTCATTATAATTAATGCTTGGTTGATAATAATTAGTGCACATACATAATTATTAAGTACCCACATTTTTTTTCTCATATTCTTTTATTACTTATCATTTTCTTTGCAATTGCTAAAGCGCCTGAATTAAATAAAAAGCAACACACAGCTTTCACACTTTGTATTGTTTTCACATATTAGTCTATCACGGCAGATATTTTTTTTCGCGCTTCAATTTAAATAAAGTAGCTTAAATATGGCTGATGTTAAATCTTTTATTAAAAAGCGCGCATCTATTAAGGCTAAGCTTACGCAATTTGCTACATATCTTAACGTTTCTAAGTCATGCGAAAAGTTAAGTGACACACAAATAATCGAGGTTGAATACCGTCTTAATATATTTGAAAGCTTATACGAGAAATACGACATGTTACAGAGTGAGTTGGAGGCAGCTATTGACGACCCTACCGAGCAATTTGCTGAGCGTGAAGAGTTCGAGAAGCAGTACTACAATTTGGTGGCTTCTGCTCGCCAATTGATCTCTCAAGCTCGCAAGTCTCTTTCGGGCGACGCTTCAAGCGAGGTGGGTTCTGGTAATTCAGACACACATAAACACAACACAATACGTCTACCTAAAATAGATTTACCGAAATTCTCGGGCGGCTATAGTGATTGGTTACCTTTTAGGGATCTTTTTATTTCCATAATACATGAAAACACTAGCATAGATAAAATAACCAAACTGCATTACTTACGCGCTTCCTTAAAAGGAAGCGCTAGCCTTGTTATTGATAACCTAGACTTTAGTTCAGACAACTACGATGCTGCCTGGAAGCTATTGTGCGAAAGGTATGACAATAAAAGACTGCTTGTCAACAACCATGTACAGGCACTCTTCAACATACCGACGATCAACACAGAGTCAAGTAAGTCATTACGTCACGTCATCGATAGCGTCAACAAAAATCTTAGGGCCTTAGCAAGTCTTGGACAACCCGTTCAACACTGGGATACACTTGTTATCTTCATAATTACCAGTAAACTCGATCAGGTTACAAGCCGAGAATGGGAAGAACACAGAAATTCTTTCACTGAACCTCCAACATTAAATATTTTTGTTACATTTCTCAGCAACAGAGCGGACTTATTAGAGACACTTGAGGAGTCTATTTCACGAAGATACAAGCGTGAAGGGCAACTCACAAATAATAGCAAGCCCAGTTCGAGTCTCTCCAGTCCTTCACTCAGTAATAATTCCAAATCAAATAAAAAATATACATGTCCAGTGTGCCTACAAGACCACTATTTGTACCAGTGCACGAAATTTGCTAATTTACCTGTACAGGCGCGTATTAAAAAAGCCCATAACTCTAATGTTTGTCTCAATTGCCTGCGACCAGGTCATGATGTTGCCAAATGCAGATTGTCACATTGTAAACACTGTTCTGAGAAACATAATAGCTTGTTACATGTAGATACGACCTCTGTTTTTCCTACTACCACACAAGCACTCGCACTATCTGTTAATCAGCCTGTTACATCTCGACTTATTTTACTTTCCACAGCTCGCGTGAAAGTGATGGATGGTGAAGGAATTCTTCATCCCGCACGAGTCTTGTTGGATAACGCAAGTACAGCAAACCTTGTCACTGAAGAGTTTGTTGAAAAGCTTCAATTAAGTACCTATTCTACCAAGTCCAAGGTGGTAGGTATAAACCTTCATACATCAAACTGTGCCAAAGGATGCTCGATTTCATTAAAATCGTGCGACGGTGATTACGAAATTGACATCCAATGCTTAATATTGCCAAAAATATCATCATGCGTTCCAAATACGTACGTTGATATTAGCAACATTCACACGCCTTCAAATGTACGTCTTGCCGATCCACAATATTATGTGCCGTCTTCGATAGACATATTAGTCGGCGCAGAAGTCTTTTGGAGTATTGTGGGCAATAGTCGTATAGCCTTAGGTAAACATATGCCTATTTTATTAGAATCCAAATTAGGGTGGTTAGTTTCCGGTGAGATATATCAGTCAGGCTCCTCATCTCATGTGTGTATGTTTGCTGATAGCTTACATACAGATTTAAATCGCTTTTGGGAGCTAGATTCGGTATCCCCGAAACACAAGCTCACCTCTGAAGAACGATCATGTGAACAGCTGTTTAATGATACCACCTATCGTGATTCGGATGGCCGATTCGTAGTTCAAATACCCCTAAAAGAATCACCTACCGTATTAGGTAATTCGTATACGATGGCAAAGCTTCGCTTCCTGTCTATTGAACGTAGATTTGAAAGAGACCCTTATTTTAAAAAGCTATATACAGAATTTATGCAGGAGTATATAGACTTAGGTCATATGTCTGAGGATAACCATGAAATACAAGAATCCACAGTCAGTTATTTTATGCCCCACCATGCCATTTTAAAGGAGTCAAGTTCGACTACGAAGTTAAGGTGTGTTTTTGACGCCTCGGCCCGTACAACATCAGGCAAGTCCTTTAATGATATTCAGATGGTAGGACCTACGGTACAAGACGATTTATTTTCGATATTACTTCGGTTCCGTCAGCATAAAATTGCTGTGTGCGCGGACATCGAAAAAATGTACCGCCAGACCCTGGTCCATGATAGTCACCGACAGCTGCAAAAAATTCTTTGGAGAGCACAGCCTACTCACCAATTAAAATCTTACAAATTAAATACAGTGACGTATGGCACCGCGTCTGCCCCCTTTCTAGCTACTAGGTGCTTACTGCAGCTTGCTGAGGAATGCTCTGACTTGTCGACAAGGTTCACAATAGCACATGACTTTTATGTCGATGACTATTTATCCGGTGGGTCATCGGTTCCAGATACAGTAAGCCAGTGTCGAGAAGTGATTGCAGTTCTTCGATCGGCCAAGTACAATCTTCGTAAATGGCGATCAAATTCTAGCGAACTTATGCAAATTCTTTGTAACAGTCATAATACTTCTGAATCCGTCGAGCTTAGTGACGGCGGAACTTCAAAGACTTTAGGTCTCAACTGGCATTGTGCCAGTGATACATTATCATTTTCAATTAATTTATCTTCCACCGGTGTGGTTACAAAAAGGCGCATCTTATCTGTCATAGCCCAAATCTATGATCCTATTGGCTTGGCTGTAACTTGCATCGTGGAAGCAAAAATAATTATGCAACGTCTTTGGCTTGCGAAATGCTCATGGGATGAACCAGTTCCTGAGGATATTCAGCATGCCTGGTGCAATTTCCAAAATACAATCGTACATTTAAACAAACTTAATATACCCAGGTGGGTATTATCAAAATCGTGTTCCCATATATCTCTTCACGTGTTCACAGATTCATCTGAAAGAGCTCTAGGAACATGTGTTTATGTTCGCAGCATTTCGGATGACGGTGACATAAAGGTTCAGCTTCTTACTGCTAAAAGCAAAGTTGCTCCTGTTAAATTTGTGACAATACCGCGACTTGAGCTCTGCGCTGCGTTACTTGGAACTCGTCTCTACGATAAGGTTCGTCAATCTCTCACTCTGTCATTAGATGGCGTAACCTTTTGGTGCGATTCAACCATAGTTTTAGGTTGGTTAGCTACTCCACCGGTACAACTAAAGACTTTCGTACGTCATCGTGTTACAGAGATTATTGACACTGCCGCTGGCAACGTTTGGCGTTACGTTCCATCACAAGAAAACCCGGCAGACCTCGCTTCGCGCGGACTTAGCGCTGATAAGCTGCTGTCGTCTTCTTTGTGGTGGTCGGGACCTACATTTCTGTCTAGTCATGAATCGTCATGGCCGGTGTTTCCTCAATCAAACCAGCAAAATTTGTCTAACTTACCAGATATAGCAATATCATTACACGTTGATACTTCAAATAACACTATCAGTAATCTTATATCTAACCTAACTTTGAAGTATTCACAATTTTTCAAATTACAGCGCGTAGTAGCATACATTTTGCGATTTGTTAGTAAATGTAAGAGACAATCATTTCAATATGGTTCTCTCACATCACATGAATATAATAGTTCATTAAACCTATTATTAAAGTTAAGTCAACAAGAGGCATTTCCTGAAGAATATAATTTATTATTATTAGGCAAACAATTGCCAGCAAAAAACAAATTATTGTCATTATCTCCCTTCTTCGATACAGCTGCCAATTTAATTCGTGTTGGCGGTAGATTACATAACTCCTTCTATGATTACAATATTAAACACCCAATTTTACTGTCAAGCAGACATCATATTTGTAAATTAATTTTCCATATGTACCACCTTAGACTCATGCATGCTGGACCTCAGCTCTTATTAGCCACTGTACGTCATCACTATTATCCAATTGGAGGTAGAAACTTGGCTAAGAAAATCACCCATCAATGTGTGAAATGTTGCAGGATGAAGGCGAACACCATACAACCTATCATGGGTAACCTACCAGAACAACGCTTACACTTAGAGTTTCCATTTTTAGATACCGGCGTAGACTATGCAGGGCCTATCATGATAGCTGACCGAAAGGGTAGAGGATGTAGACTTATCAAATGTTTTATTTGTGTGTCTGGCTACCAGAGCTCTCCACCTTGAACTTCTGTCAGACCTCACTAAGGACGCTTTCTTAGCTGCTTTATCTCGGTTTATTGCTCGAAGGGGGAAACCACGTAACATATTTTCTGACAATGGCACTACCTTTGTAGGTGCCTTCAATGAATTAGCCAATCTTCTGTCACAGGACATAGAACTAAGTAAAATCGATCCAGGAATTAACTTTAACTTTATTCCCGCGTACTCTCCACATTTCGGTGGTTTGTGGGAGTCCGCCGTAAAATCCACAAAACATCATTTGCGACGCGTCTTAAGCCTGACAAACTTGACGTTTGAAGAAATGGCAACGTGTTTGATTCAGATAGAGGCTATTCTCAATTCCAGACCTTTGACTCCTCTTTCACAAGATCCTTCTGACCTTACTCCCTTGACTCCGTCTCATTTCTTAATAGGACGCTCACTTGTTATGTTGCCACATCCACAGATACAACATCTCAGCATTAGCAGTCTCCAGAGATTTAGACGCATAGAATGCATAAAGCAACATTTCTGGAGTCGTTTTTCTCACGAATACATTCTTTGGCTTCAGGAGAGAACCAAGTGGCGCCGATCCACGGGAGAATTGAAGACTGGAACACTAGTCCTCATAAAGGACAAAACCTCACCCCCTTTGATTTGGTCTTTGGGCCGTATTGTTCAGGTCCTGCCTGGCAGAGATGGCATCGCAAGAGTCGCCGACATCCGCACCAGCAAGGGAGTCATCCGGCGCGCCTTCAACACGATCTGCCCCTTACCAGTCAGCGCTGTTGAAGATTCTTCAACGGGGGGGAGTATGTCGAGTACTCGACATGTCACATCTACGGCGGATCGTGGCTGACCGGTCTGTGAGGTCAACGACCCCGTCGCCTCGCCCCACCGCCAGCGACCGTCAGCAACGGCAGTCAGCTGACAGATACAATATCGCACGGCCGCGCTCGCGCAACTTATACACACTTGCTTTAAATTCGCACGATTATCTATCCCAAGTATTGTACTTAATTGTTATTATCAGTATACATTTTAAAACTACAGTCCACTCGTATTATTAACCATTCCACTGAGGTATCGTCGGCAACAACTATAAAGCCATATAAAAGGCAAACTTTCTACGTTTAATATCTTGAATTGTTTTACACTTTGCCTGCCTTTGGATGTATATCACGAAAATCCTCCAAAAGGTTGTTCTGATTAGCATTATAAATAAAAAAACCAGTAAACTGCAAATTTAAGGACTGTTACAGCTAACAAACCTGCTTAAAATGGTGAAAATCAGCTTCTTCTGAATTCCAGCAAAATTTAAGCAACTTTTTGGTGTCTGCCAATCTTAGAGCTTATCAACACAAGCACCCTTCCAGACTTCTACAAGTAATATGCACAATCAAGTCATATCTTCAGACACATATTATTTTAAAGAAAATCTACGCACTAAAAACGCTAGCTTGAAGGAGCTACTTCATCTGACATTATTAATTATCAGGCGAATTATTAAGAACATGGAATCTCCTAAATATACGCTTAAGAGAACATTAAACCTTTACAAGGGCACAGAAAACAATTAAAAAGCCACTAAATTTATTCATCGTCATACTTTGGCTTTGTGAGTCCTTAGTTATTTTGTTTGTCTCATCACATCGTCGTAAATGAGTTATGTCTATTTTATTTGTCTTTTGTAAATTTTAGTACGTTTTGATTGAATACCTCGATCGTTCTGGACATAAGGTTGCGGTTATATTTGAAAGAAACATGAATTACTGAACTGATTTTTGGAGCTCACAAATTCTTATTGGGTTTTGACGGCACTCTGTCTATAAATATTGTTTATTGGGCAATCTGTATGTATAATTTTGTGCGTTACTGATTGACTAACAGTCAACGCACAGCCAAAACTATTGAACGCAAGAAGCTGAAAAATTGAAAATATGTTTCTCGGAAACCTTATGGTTGCATTAAAAAGAAAATTTCCCAAAATTCCCAAGGGATCGGAAAAAACTGGTTAAATTACAATAAAATGTGCGGGCTTAATTGCAGACATCTTCTTATCATATATATTATATACAGGGTTTCACAAGATACATCACCAAGCTTAAATCTACTACGTTTTGGATATCATGCCAAGTCATACTAAGCAAAAATAAAACTTGGGAAATAATGTTATTTTTCAAAAAGACACATTTTTAAGCCGCATTTAAAAGTTTGCGCGTGCAATTTTCGAAATACCTATATTTACATGTACATAGGACATTCTTAGAACAGATTGGCGGGGTAACTGCATCGATTTTGTACCTAATTATAAAAATTGTATAGTAACTTTGAGCCTCAATAACGCCTGAACCAGTAATTTCCCAAGTATGGTGCCGAAGTAAAAAATGGTCGTAGCGGTTGGTACAATATGGCGATTCAGTTTTCTTTTTTATTATTTAAAAAAACAATCAAACTGACACCATTAAAATTAAAGACCTCCTTTTATATCAAGACAACTTTTATTGACAACATAATAAATGTATTATGCTTCTTTATTAGTAATTTAATAATATAAAAATAACAAACAAATCTGCGAAAAGGTGAAATTCAGTGCAAATTAACCCAGTTAGAAATAATAGTGTCCGTGCCATCTGTGACAATGTTATCCAGTCAATTTAATATCAATATACGAAGAAAATCAACTGGAAGTATCTTAGTGTAAAAACAATATGAAACGCACTAAATAACTGCCGTATACCACTAAATATAAGTGTTTATAAACAACGAGACAAAATCAGGGCATAACGTGACGGAAAAGTGTATTCACATTGAGGTTTTTATAAGAAAGGGATATACCAAGTTCGTTATTTTTACAAACTGCATAAGTAAACAAACTGCTTTATCGACAGTGCAAAGTTACGAACCACAAAACTACAAACGTCAAACTGACTCATAGACAACATAAAAAATTGAATGAACGAATACACCGACACAAAGACAGTAGCGACATCTAAATATTGTTTCCAACAAAAAAACCATACGGAGAATCAATAGACGACCAATTTTGACCTCACCTGTAAGAGTTACAGTGGTCCTGTGCATAACAGTACTGGATACATCGTGAGAGACATAATAGAGTCGAGTTCAAATCTCCGCCACCGTATAAAATCACTTTTTGAGGTCATATTAATGATAACATTGAATTAAAGATAGTAAAAACAGAATTTACAACAAAAGGTAACAATAATCATAACAAAAAATTGTAAAAGATGTAAGGGAAATGAAGGATATTTATTTTCCTAATTTTTCATAATTAGGTACATTGCAGATGATTACTTATAAGTATATACATTACTATCTTAAATAATCATACTGTCTAAGAATATATCGCTGCTTCAATTCAAAACTACCACAAATAAAAAAAATGCAAAAATAATTTTATATTTAAAAAAGACACCCTGTACGGTCCGCACACCCGGGGTAGTAAGGTATAATCAGTAAAACTCAGAAATAAATTTAACTGACTATATTGATAGAAAAATAAGATAAAAGATGATATGATATTGATACGCGATTACAATGATTATCGAACGCGAAATGATAGGTGAGACGCGGTACGTCAGTTGATGCTAAGACGTGAACGCGTACTAATTTCTAATATGATTAACTATAATAATGAAAGAAGTAAATTGCTGATATTACAAAAGGAATAATTAGGCCAATGTACGCTACGTTGCACGTGGCTCGTACATACTCCCGGGCCAGAAAATGAGGGATAGTGGTATGTGGTTGTCATGATTGATGCAATGATATGTGACTGATGTGAGTTAAAAGGTGATGGAACAATATTTAGCTTAAAATTATAGATGATGCTAGTCCATTATGAAGTACGATCGAATTTCTTATGCACAATTATAGGCGAGCTACACTTATTGATCACACTTGCACTTCGCGATTTACCATCAATCTCACTACTAACACTACACTGGTTTATCGCACTTTCACTAACGCATCTGACTGAAGAAAGCTCGCAGTTCGTAGTTTGGAGTTCGATATCCTCTTCTCCAGGGTGGCGCGACACCACCGTAGTAGTTTGTGCTGCTGCGTGCGCTTCCGGGCGCGGCGGGAGCGCGGCACCTTCCCGCGCTCTCCTGCCGCACCACACCAGCACCACCAGCGTGACCGCTCCCGCCAGCAGCATCCCGTAGATAACGACATAGTGATGAACGTCGTGGTATGATAGCCGTTCGGTCAACACTCCATCCGCCGTACTGGCTTGTAGTTGTTTTATCTGCTTGTCGATTTTCTCAAAATATTTTTGATGATCAGAGGGTATGGATTGATTCTCGAAAGTAGAAGCTGGTACAGATAAATTCAGGAGATGATTGATAGGGGGAATCTCAATTTTCATTACGTCAGCCACTTTTTGTACGACATTTGACGGAGTTTGATGCGCGTAAATAATATAATTATCGCTCTTGATAATGCAATCCTCGCTTATTGTTATTATACCAGAGTTATGTAACAACTCTACGGTAATTTGATTTCTGCACATTATGCGTATAGAGCAATGACCGCAACAGAAATACAGGTAGGTGTTTCTACTATTTAACTCCTTCCAGGAATCTAAACAAGCTACTGTAGTGGTTTGGCACCCATTATGATCATGATTTTGGACACATAAAGTTTCTTGCGAACTCATTTTGTATATGGGCTGTTTCAAACGACACAATTGTATATCGTTTTTGATATAAATACAATTTCGTACATCTTCCTCGGATAACCCTATATAAGAATCCTGCTGTATATTGATTGCTACGTAATCTGATACTGGTACCAGGCTGGTCATTGCCTTTTCCGTTTGTTGTGGGACTGCTAGAAGTCTGTACAACTCGAAGTTGTCCCTGCTCACTAAAGGAATCAGTATCTCGAAAATGATAAATTTGTTTGTAGCTCTTGCTTTCACGGTCAGAAGATGGTACAACTCTGATATGCTCTCCATGTTATTCAACGGTAATGTCACGTCTCTTGATAACAAACTCGTGATGATATTCATCTCGTCTCGGAGCTGCTTAGGAGTGAGTAGATGGAAGTTGAATTTACCCGCGTAAATATCAGTTAAAGAGTCAATGATCATATTTTGGATGTTCTGTAGGTTTACGAGAGTACCTTGGGCGATAACCGATGATAACGTGAAATCGCAAGTGGTTGATGTAGCTTCTACAGTCTCCTTTTGCCTGTTCAGCGATTTTTCAAGGTTGTTCAAGTGTTGGTTGAACAATTTACTTTGTTTGTTGATAGATGCTTCGACTCTCTTTATCAAATTAAACTCACCCTCGACCACCGAGGTCTGGTTTCTCCATAGTAGGGCAAGATGTCTCTGATTATTTCTAATAGTCTCGATGTCTCGTTCGTACTGTTCTGCGAATTCTTGATCGAGTACGCCGAACAATTTGTTTGCAACGAACCCGACACCGTTGATAAGGCCGCGCGTGTGTCGCTCGTGCCGAGTGTATTGATTACCTATCAAAATATTGTTGTAATGCTCGAGTTCATTAAGTCCGTGATGTAATTGGAGTAGGATGACATCACACTGCGCTATAGTATTATTTGTTTTGTTGTGACACATACTATCCAAGTGATTTATATATTTTCCAAGAAGTTCTGAACTTTGCCAATAGGGAGACATGTCATAGTAGATTACTAATTTCCACTGATCTCGTTCAAGACGCACGTTGGTGAGGCGATCTAAGTAGAAACCTTGACTATGTTTAAAACTTGATATTTGATAGGAGCCATACACGGGTGTTAATATGACACAAAACAGCAATAAAAATGTGTATATAAAATGATATAAACATGGTCTCATTGCTGTTTTTCCGTTTTCATCTATGTAAGGAGACAGTTGTGATATTTTGCTCTTATTTGGTACGTGACCTTTCTCCTTAATACTTTTGATTTCCTGTACAAAATCAATCTGCTGGACTTGCTTGACGATAAGGTTCTCAGCTCTATCTAACTCTGATATTGATAGATAAGTTGGTGGTTTGTCCTGTTTTCTAACGAATCTAAACATCCATGCAATGACTCGAATGGTTTTGCTGATACTGCTGTATTTATTTAGTAATTGCATAACGATGTTGTTGTCAAGGTCAGGCTCGGTGACAACATTAACTTGGTGAACTATTTTCAATTCAACATCAGTAGTAAAATTCTGCTGTTTGCATTGTTCGTCAAAGTTTGATAGCCAGAACGGTCCTTGCCACCATAGATCATGATTGATTAATTGAGAAGCGGTTAGCCCCCGACTAGCGCAGTCCGCTGGGTTATCTTCTGACTTAACATAACGCCAACATGTTGATGGTATTATGTTAGTGATATTTCGAACTCTATTTGAGACAAATGCCTTCCATTTGGTTGGGTCGCCATTCAGCCAACCTAGAACGATCATTGAGTCTGACCACCCATAAACCTTGATATCATATTCACTCAAGCACTTCTGTACTTTGAGCATGGTTTTTGCTAGAAGGAGAGCTGCACACAATTCCAACCGTGGAAGACTGATATTTTTGTTTTTCGGTACAAGTCGCGCTTTTCCGATTAACGGTGTGATAATAGTTTGATTATTGCGTTTCACTTTACAATATATAATGCAACTGTACGCCTTGGTCGACGAATCGCAAAATCCGCATAATTCTAATACGTCACGTTCGCAAGTTGATATCCACCTAGGCACTTGTATTTTGTTTATATTTATGATATCGGTTTGGATAACAATCCACTCAGACAGAATATCGTCCGGTAGGGGGTCATCCCAATGGATACCGGATAGCCACACCGTTTGGAAAATGATTTTTAGCTTTGTTGATACTGGTGTAAGCCAACCGAGGGGATCAAATAGCTTGGAAATATTAGATAAAAGCGAACGTTTTGTTGCCTGCTCAGTAGATGGTTCTATGGTTGAAATAAAGGTAAACAAATCTTGCCGGTGATTCCAGCTAAGACCTAGTGTTTTACAGGACTCAAATTGCTGGCAATTGAAGTCTTGATTCGTATCTGATAGCTCGGGAATGTTAGATCTCCATTTTCTAAGATTAAACCCACCGGATTTTAATAGTTTGATAAGATCGTCCCGCAGTTGTTTCGCTGAACTAGCAAGGTGAGTTCCATGGACTAAATCGTCGACAAAGAAAGAGTTTTCAAGGACATCGGTAGCTGTGCTACTCTGATAGTTGGCTTTTTCATCTAATGCTAATTGCCGTAAAGTCATCATAGCTAAGAAAGGTGCTGCTTTTGTGCCGTAGGTCACAGTAGTCAGCTCCCAATCTTTGATAGGATCTTGCTCAGAATCTCGCCAGACGATTTTTTGGAGTTTTTGGTCATGATAATTAATCCATATCTGACGGAACATCTTCTCTATATCCGCAGTGAATGCAAATTTATACTGCCGCCATTTGATAATAAGTGACTGTAAATCTTGTTGTAAATTTGGGCCACATTTCATGACGTCGTTTAAACTGAATCCCGACGAAGTTTTTGCGGATCCATTAAATACCACCCTAAACTTAGTAGTAGTGGATTCAGCGCGTTCTATCCCATGATGAGTAAAATAGAAGGATGGTTTGATAATCCCTGTGCTAGGAGCGGGCTTCATGTGTCCCATAGATTGATATTCTTTGATAAATGATTTATAACTTTCTTCCAACTGTTGATTTTTCGAAAACTTTCTTTCTAATGATTTAAATTGCGCAACTGCCTTATTTTTAGATGTACCTAAATTGTTCTCAAATTCTGGTTTTAGAGGAAGCCGAACCTCATAGCGACCATCCGCCCGACGTACAGTGGTGTCCTTGTAGAACTGTATGCACTCCTGATCTTCGACTGATAATTGAGACTCCTCCGCGATATCCTCGACCTCCCAAAATCTTTGAATTTCGTCTATATTGTTCAAGGTGACGTTACATTGCAAAGTCTTTGCGCACCCACATAAAATCCATCCTAACCGAGTGTTCTGGGCAATAGGTGAATTATTTTGTTCGCCCCTGCATATCCCTTCTAATAATATTAAAGAATAAACATCGGCTCCAAATAGAATGTCAACTGGGCGACTTATGTTAAACTCGGGATCAGCCAGAGATACGTTATCTAAGTAAGACCAATCCGGTTTAGGGAACGAATAGCTTGGTAGATTTTTCACAAGATTTTGCATGATAATGACGTCAGTTTGAAACTCAAAGTTTCGGTTCATCGATACGCATTTGATATTGATAACTCCTGTACAGTTCGTTTGCTTCGCACCTACGCCTGTAATAACACCCTGACATCTATGACGCGGTAACCCCAACCGTTGAGCCGCATTTTCGGTGATAAGAGAAGTCTGGGATCCTTGATCGATAAGTGCGCGTAAGTTAAGGTAGGAGCCATCCCAGGTTTCAACCCTGATTATCGCTGTTGCTAAGAGGATCTCTGGTACTTCCGATTGCATTGACACGTGCGAACTCCGGGCTGCCGGTCTTTGACCCTGTTTAGGACTGCTGATGATACTATTGTTGGACGTTGACCCGGCCGGCCCGGCCTCGTTGTTAAGTTGTGTAAATGAATCGTGTAATAAAGTATTATGAGGCAGGTTGCACTCACGACAGCGTTTTTCTGAAATGCATTCATTGCCATTATGACAATAAAGACAGTTTTCGCATAACTTTAGTTTCTCTGTCGTCCTAAGTTTTGCCGATGAATTCATTTGACGAAACTTAGTGCATTGGAAAATGGCGTGATTATTAGTTTTGCAGAGCGCGCATTTGTAGAATTTCGTTACATATACGTTTTTGTCGCTAGATAATTGCGTAACATTGCGTCCGGTCGAAGATGGTTTGGTGTTGAAATTGTTACTTTTATGATAATTATGATTTTGGTTTGATTTGGGCTCATGCTTTCTTTTTGAAGTTTCCATGGTCGTAAAGGTTTTCTCCAAAAATGATAAGAAGTCCTCTAAGATAGGCACCTCCTTAGGGTCTTTTAGCGAGCTTAGGTATTCACTGAGTGTTTCAAAATCCAATTTTTGGCTAAGAAGATGAATGATAAGTGGATCCCAGGACTCCACGCTTACGCCGAGGTTTTTGATAGCATTGAGACTTTCGCGAGTTACATCGTGAAGCCTCTTGATATGTGATATTGACCTAATCTGAATCGTAGGAACATTGAGCATTTGATCAAAGTGGGAACTCATAATAAGCCGTTTGTTATTGTACCTATTATTAAGTAAATCCCAACAAATAGAGTAATTGTCAGAAGAAATAGGCAAGTGTTGGATGAGTCTTTCTGCTTCACCTCTCACTTTTGCTTTCAAAAATTGCATCTTCTGAGCGCTGGATAGTGTAGGATTCGCATGAATAGTCTCAGTGAACAGATCTTTGAAGCTGGACCATTGATGATAGTTGCCAGAGAAAGTAGGGATATCAATCTTTGGAGTAGATTTCTCCATATGAGAAACAGACCATAATTTCTTATTTATGGATTTGATCATATCGTTAAACCGTTTTTCCGCGAGAAAGAAATGAGATTCGTACTCGGGATTTCTCTGGCCTAACTCGCTATCTAACTCCCAATGTAGAGAGTCGATGGTCGTCCAACGAGTCTGGATAGTGCGTAACACGTAATCAAATTCCCATTTTTCCGATATGGAATCTAAATTGATGTTTGAAATCGTATGCTCAAACGCCTTGAAATTGCTACTTTGTTTCCGTAGCATCTCGTCGGTTTTGCTGTCGCTACCGCGGCTTTGACTGGTAAATTCTGATACAGGAGGGTCTGAAACTGCCATGGGAGTAGCTGATCGAACGAGTGGAGAGGGAGGAACCGTTTCATCCCTTGGCTTGGTAGATACTTCGTAATTTTGTATAGCAGCCCTGATAGTATTATACCGATTTCTAGTATACTCAAATTGGTTGTTAGTAAAGTATGGATGAGTACTAGTACTATATACGCTCAGATTCCTCTGATTAGACTGAAATTCACTCCAGTAGCTGTCTAGAGTATCTAGTCTACGCTTGATATAGTCTGGAGATTTCCTATCCGAACCGTCTTTCTTAAAATTCGAATATAATCGTTCAATCGCAGTAGAAATTTGCTCTTGAGTCGATAGTAAATCTTCCATGCTAGACATGTTGATTAATGATATAAGTATAGGCGCTAATATGGAAAGATCTTACTTGATATCTTGATACTTAGTGACGATCTCGAGCAGCTTCTATGATATCTGTTGATGCCTTGCTGATAGGTGAACTGCTTGCACGCACTAATATGATAGTTCCACTTGCTAATGAGTTTTCACAAATGTCACAGAGCCGTGATTGCTAAATACGATAGAGTCACAAACACAGTTCACTGAACCACTCGCGAGGTCAATATAGTCAGAGTATTAAACTATTAAATTTAAAAAAAAGGATGTACGGTCCGCACACCCGGGGTAGTAAGGTATAATCAGTAAAACTCAGAAATAAATTTAACTGACTATATTGATAGAAAAATAAGATAAAAGATGATATGATATTGATACGCGATTACAATGATTATCGAACGCGAAATGATAGGTGAGACGCGGTACGTCAGTTGATGCTAAGACGTGAACGCGTACTAATTTCTAATATGATTAACTATAATAATGAAAGAAGTAAATTGCTGATATTACAAAAGGAATAATTAGGCCAATGTACGCTACGTTGCACGTGGCTCGTACACACCCATTGATTTTGCATTTTGGAGTACACAAACAATGCAACCGTTACTTTTGAATTTTCGTTTTGAACGCGCTAAATATGATCTAAACTACCATATTGTCAGTTGCGCGTCGACAACTGAAATGAAAGCACGTTTCTTTTGTGCAAAAGTGCCATATCACAAAAATTTATCTGTGTTGTTAATACATTTTATACAGAAGACGACCATATTTCGGAATACTCCACTTTCGAAAAAAGGATTCACGTAAGTATGACACAATTTTTAAATCAAAAGAACCATATTACAAAACTGTTTGTTTTGCACAGAAAATATACTTATATGAACTTAAATCTTTTGATCAAAATAAACTTATGAGACAATGTGTTCGTTCTGCATTTAAATTATTTAATGTAAAGTTCGGTATTTAAAAATAGTTAATTTTGAAAATAACAAATCAAGTTTTTCAAATTATCATTTCAAATGAAAAGGACCGTATTTAGGATACACTTGTTTTGCTTTTTTTATGAGAGATGTCAACATACATAGATTATTCAATAAAGCCATGTTTCGAGATACATCACTTTAGCATGTATTGTCAGTTAAAAATTGTAGGTATGTTTTTACGTATAGCATAGTACAATAGGAATAGTGGGATAGCTTCATACAAATCGGCCGCCGCCAGTTTGAATGTACCTACGCGTGAGTCGCCGGCGGCGCCGTGTACGCACGCACTTTCACGCACACAATCACACAACCGAACGGGGTGGCCGGAGCCTCTGTACGGGATGCGCCACGCGTTTGATCGCGCGCATTCACGTACTACACTGCTCGCCCGCTCAAAAATGTATTTAACTTACAGCCCATTTATGAATTGGTAAAACGTTTTAATATATTACGTTGTTTTAAACCTAGTGCTGTCATAATACGCAAATAAAATTTAACTAAAAATAAAAGTGATAACCCAATGCGTCAACTTAAGAATAGGCAATTAACTCGCCGCGCCGATCGTCCTTATCTAACCTGCTATTCTTATTGTACCAGCCTCGGCATAAACAGGCCACCAACATAGCCACCAATGGCCAGCGACAAGCAGTTCACACGATTTTTCATACATTTTGTATTGAACGTGTGCGGCACGTGTGGCCAGTGGCACGTGGCACCCATTCACGTTTCATTGTTTATTAAAGGAGGTGGCGCGCGCCGGCCACCGTTGGCTGTGGTCGGTGGCCCGTTTGCGCCGAGGCTTATATTACTAATATTTCGTAGGTCATCATCCTCCTAGCGTTATCCCAATTTTAATCTGGGGTTCGCTAACTAGTCTAACCGGATTTGGCTGAATATTAGCTTTTCCACGGAGCGACTGCCTGTCTGCCTCCGCAACCCGAACGGATAGCGATATTCCATGGTTTAGAGTAGTGTCAGTTTATTTAGAAGGTACTGACGCCCTATAACGGCTGGCAAAGATCTTCATAACAACCGGGAACGACGGCTTAAAGTGCTCTCCGAGGCACGGGGCAAGCGATAATTAGCAATTTAATACGCACATTACTCCGAAAAGTCATTGGTGCGCGCCCTGGATTCGAACCCGATACCTTCTGCATGGCAGTCTGTTGGTATCTCCACTAGGCTATCGCTGCCTTATAATATTTCGTAGGTATTAACTTTAAATAAATTAATAAAATTTTAAAGTTATTAATTTTATATTTTTTGTTTACTAGAAGGAAGTTTAATAATTTTAAGAACTCCAGGCTCCTTTTGAGGAGGCGGCTTAGATCGGCGGCTGGATCTTTGGTATTGTATGGCCTATATGTACCAAAGCCACCCAGCCCCTACAACCTAAGCCTCATTACATTATTATTTTTTATTTACAGAATGAGTAGAAGAGTACATAGAACACTCAACATGGTAAGAGATAACAGTAAAATTAATGGCGAAAATGTTCAAGATTCGGGAAAATATCCGCAAACTAATTGTTCAATGTTGGAAGAAACAGATGTACCTACCTAAATTAATCTTTTGACAGTAATTATATTCCTGACAGTCAACACATTTTCAATTTGTCTTTACTTGATGATGAATGTTTAAAAAGTGTACCAAACGAAGTTATTCCAGAAAGCGTTTATGATGGCGATAAATAATTAATAATTAGCGAAATAGCGATAAATAATTTTGTTTAGATTTTTTTTACATTTTCTCCATAATATCTCTATCTTATTTTGAGTTTTGAAAAACTTATGTTAGTTTTGCTAATTAGCGTGGTCAATTTAATAAATGATGATGATTATTTAAAGATTTTAAAATTATAAGCGTATATTTATATAAATAAATAAATTTTATTAAGTACATATTTACAAATGGTTGTGATCTCATAAATGTTTCTAATTGCATTTACAACATTTTAATAGCTGGTTGATTTAAAAGTTAAGAGTATAAGAAAGCTTTTTATTTGTTATTTTGAGAAAAGCTTTGATTTTTTTAAAGTTTTTGATAGCATTTTTGTTATATTATTAAATTACATGGTGATTTTATTATAAAGCTATAAAGTTTTATAAAAAAGCATGATTAATACATTTATTTTTTTGACTTATGGTTGTTTCATTCCATATTTCGTATATGTTAAACATGTTATTTATATTCAAAAGTAACTTATATGCTTATGTCTGCTCTAGCATTACGTTTATTATTAAAATAATTAAAACATTTAATGCTGCTTAAAAATACGCTTCTAACAATATATAATATGCATATAATTTAATTAAAAATAAGGAAGAATTAGACAAAATATAGTATTTTTTTCTTTGATTAGCTCTGCTGTAAAAAAGTGTTATTTAGGTTTATGGTTGTTTTGAATTGAAGCAGCGATATGTACATAAAACAATTGTAAAATGAATTTCTTGGAAAATATCACGTTCCAACGAACTCGAACTAAATCCGATCCAACCTACGACAGCTATATAGTCACAGCCGATACACTCAATAGCACAAATAATAACAGCATGCTTGAGGCATCGGATGATGATGAACGATAGAATAAAGGATTTAAGTGAGCAAATTAAGTCACTAAGATTAGAACTGGAAAGTGCACATAAAGAGATTGAGTCTCTCTCCTTAGAAAATACCGAACAAAAGAAAACAAACGAAGAACTAGTAAAAAAGAACGCGTTATTTAAAAAAGTATCAAATAGTCATAATAGTCATAGTAATATTAAAAAGATCAAGCAATCAACGCCAAAGAGTTCAAACAAAGATAAGTCTACGCAAACAGAATTACCTATAAGTTTGAACCTAAACAAGCACGAATGCAACAAAAACCCAGAATCTGTAAAGAGTAACATAACTAACAGAGAAAATAATGACATAAACACGGCACAACCAAGAAACCCAACACGCAAAATGTGTATACTTAGTACAAATAAATACAACGATCTGCTAACTGCTGCCGAAAACACATTCACGAACAATTTTAATATATGTCATTATCTAAAACCAAACGGAAACACAGAACAGCTTTTAAGCGATATAAACACCAAATTAAAAGGCTTTATTAAGAATATTTTTTGTATCATATTCATCGGAGAAGAGGATTTCAAAAGAACAAGTAATTATTATTTACATTACTCTTTATATCAGGCAAGTACTGCAAGAAGTACAACATACTAATTTGATTATATGCCTACTGTTTGAAATAGAAATATTATTTGTGATAGGTCAAGTCGATTATATCGAATTAGTAACGTTTAGTTTAGTCTATTGTAAATTTTGACTATGGTCACACTGAACTGTCATTCACTCTTTTTTGGTTCATTGTCGGTTCCCGGTATAAAAAGTTGTCTTGACCACGCCGTATCTTGTAATCTCGCGTGCCCTTGTGCTATAAAATAATATTTGGAACCCGTTTGATTGCCGCTTTCTTGATCAATAACCGGCACCGGTTTATTTGTGATAAAAATAGTATCTTAATGAACATTGTAAAACTTGTGTGAATCTGATGCATGCTTAGTGCTCGATGACTTCGCTGATGAAGGACGCCGAACTGGACCCTGTGGTATTTATTCGATTTGCTGGTTATTTTGGCCAAAATTATGAGTTTAATCTTATAGGTCCACTCAAGAACGTCACCACCACCGAGATCTTTGATAAGACATTTTATTAATATTGATAGTTGTAATTCACTGTGCAATCGCAGCAATACTGTTTAAATAAATTGTCTATCGTGGTCAAGTAGATGTATTACAACTTCCACTGCGCACTCTGAACAATTTCCTACCTGCCTACGGTAACTCTAGACATAATTTTGGTGCAAAGCGCTGTTGTATCTTAGCCGCTGTTGATTGTACCTATACTCAGATTGGTATTGTATAGGCTTGTATCTGAGCTATATATTCATTGTTAACAGTGTTGTGGTGTTCCCAGGTTAGTTTTGTTTAAAACACATCATATTAATTTGTATTGGTTGACATGCATAACTTGAAACACATGTCATACATAACCTCAATCAGTAATTGTTTGATTTAAATTGTTGAAATCTAGTAAAGATTTGTTGTGGTTAGTACCTATTAATAAGTCACTTTGATTGGATACATAACCGCTTGACCGCGCACAAGTGACTATTCTCCCTTTTTCGAAATGCCGTAGACCGCGCACAAGTGACTATTTTCCCCTTTTTAGTTACAGCGCTATACTCGGTTTTACTACTATTATCAAATTCAAATCATACTTAAGAAGTCTATCCTTTACAGATGTATACAAAGCCACCGATCTAAACATTGCTTATAACTACTTCATAAATATATTCACATTATTATACCAACAATGTTTTCCCGAAAAAATAATATGTGTCAATGTAAATAAAAAGCAAAAGTGGATATCTTCTGGTGTAAAAATATGCTGTAAGAAAAAACGTCAGTTGTTGTGGCGGTACAGAATGAAGACAACCTCACAAAACAAAAATCTACTGTTATGATATTCAAAAGTATTAAGAAAAATAATAAACCTAACAAAACGTGCACAAAATGACTATAAAATAAAGAAATCGAAAACTAAATAAAAAGCACTTGGCAATTAATAAATCAATCAAAACTAAATTTACCAAAGAGAAACATAGATAAATTGAAGATAAATAATAAATATATTACGGACCCTAAATTAATAGCAAATTTATTAAAATAACTATTTTATTGATAAGATACAACCGTTACCTACCTCTGGAGATTGGTAAAAAAATACATTTTAAGTAAAAAGTGCTCCATTTTTATGGCTCCGAGTATACCACATGACATCCTAAAAATAATTTTAAATATAAAAGCAACAAACAGCGTAGGTTATGATGGTATATCTACAAAAATAGTAAAATCAGTAGCTCATGAAATATGTGGCCCATTGAGTCATATCATAAATATAAGCATAAGCGAAGGTATCTTTCCAGTTGCCCTAAAAAAACTATTTTAAGCCATTATTCAAAAAACTAGACAGGGAGCTGATGGAGAACTACAGGCCAATCTCTTTGATACCTATATTTTCTAAAGTTATAGAAAAGTATATCTATAAGGAACTAAATAATTACTTAGATAAAGAACCCATAATATGTGATGAGCAAAAAGGCTTCAGGCAAGGCAAAACCATTAACATGGCCATTTATGATTTTCTTCACACAGTCATGCAACATATGGACAAAAATACTCCAATCTGTGCATTGCTGTATGACATGACGCAGGCCTTCGACCACGTCGATCATGAAATTTTAAAAGAAAAGCTTGACGCTTGCGGCATTAGAAGTAACGTCCTAGAGCTCCTACAATCCTACAGTCAAGAGAATTAATTTAAAGAACAAACGAGAAGACATTTTTTGAATCAGGAGAACGTACAATTGCCTACGGTATCCCACAAGGGAGCGTACTCGGACCCCTAATATTCTTACTATATATAAATGATTTGCCAAGAGCCATAGAACATCCCATGACTTTATTCGCGGATGATTGCGCAATAACTCATCATTATCATCATCATCAGCCTTTATCAGTCCACTGCTAGACTAGGCCTCTCTTTTAAAAGGAGGAATTGGCCTACTATACCACGCTGGCCAAACGGGTTGGTATAGGGTTTGTATCAAGTTTTCCTTCTCTTACAGTGCTGTTTTCTGCATAATATGTTCCCTCTGTCGGCTCTTACGACACCCATGGGATGATATGGGGTGGTGACAATCCGTATTCTTAATCCGTCACCACACGGATAAGCGCAATAACTATACCTTGCAAATATAGAGAAGCATATAGACATGATATTAATAACACTTTGGCTAAAAGTATTTCATGGTTGAATAGCAACAATCTCAAGATAAATGCTAATAAAACAGTAATTATCCGCTCAAGGTACCGCTTTAATTTGACATTTATCGCTAAAGCATCACGCGGTCGCTATCTGACCACCCGCGAAGCAAGGCCACTTGCCATGTTACCTTAAACCTAAACTTACGACTCGTCACTCAGGTATTGATATTTGAAATGATGTTTTTATGAAAGTAGATTAAATAAGCTTTGTAGTAATGTTTGAATGGTGACTGAATGACGGAATATTTAGTTTATGAGACCCGCCGAACTTGATCCTATTGTAAACAATGTCGTCTATCGATGACCTACTCGCCATTTTTGTTTGTCATGATAACAATATGGGTTATAAATTGCTTCCTTTGAGTATCTTGTATACGTGGTAGTATAAGCTTTACAAAAATATAAAATTAAAGCAATGCTTGCTTAGAAAATTATTTAAATGTCAGCATTTGAAATTTTTGTATATAACTGTAACACTACTATACACTGTCGTTGCATGTTGCGCGCGGGGCGTAATTATGGATTCAAAACATCATTGTAAACAAATAATATAATTATATTTGATATTTTTATGTTTTAATTGTGAATGGACTAATTAGTTATAAAATAACAGCAAAAAATAAACAAATATTGTGTAATAATTTAATTTAAGAGGCTATATTCATTCAATTACCGAAACAACGGCATTTATTTTTTATTGAATGAAAATATATAGATAACGTTACATTTATGCTATGAATTATTGTTTTATTATGAGTATATAAATAAACCTATCATGTTATATATAATACTCCTATAATTCATGAGATATATGGCTTTCGAAAATTTTGGCGGGTATGGCGGTTATTTTTTGCGGGCAAAAGTAAACAATTGTGCAAAGTCCAATAAGAATAATTCTTATCGGAATCTTATCAGATATGGTTTTTTAAATTGGTAACCTAGTTGAGAAGAAACTTATCTAGGTTTGAATCTGATATATAACAAAAAAATATGTTAAAAAAAATAAAATACGAAAATTGGCGGCAATTAACAATAATTTATATTTTATATTTTTTTATGTTTAAAATTAAAATGTTTCTTTCCATTATATTTATTATCTCTGAAAGTAAATTAAATTACCTTTCTAACCATGTACAATACTTATATACCTCCTATAATAAAAAACGACGAGAAATATGAATATGTTACAAATATAATAGCGCGCTCGAAAATGGCGGGAAAATATTATACCGGGCGCGCTTTATACCGCTCTTGCGTGGGCTTCAACTATATTATTTGGTGTTAATTAATATCATTCAAAAGCTTATTTAATTACACGTCTTTTGATGTACAATATTAACTTAATAAATAGAAATATCACCATGCTTTCAACGAAAATATTACGCGCCGTACTTAGCTTGAAAGCCTCGCCTCGAAAGTAAAGAGAATAAGACAAGGGAACCCGACATATCTTAATATTTGTCGCTTAATTTTATACCTGTATAGAATGATTTGTTCCGACCATGATAAGTCCTTGCTTAACCCGAACTACTGAAGCTAGAAACATGAGATCTGGACAGTAGATTTCTTTATGGACATATGCACTCACTTAGGTTTTATAAAAGTCCATCTCTAAGCATTTTAGGTTGAAAGTCTTAAGGCAGGTGACTGCTAATCTTTTATAAATAACAAGCCTTAGTGTTAGACTCGGTAAATACAATTTATTTTAGTTGTGAGTTAATTTGCTAAGTTAGTTGCATCTATATTCAAGATGACAACCAGTGATAAACCAATAAAATTTAGTGCCAACCTTATTGCTTAGCTCTTAAGGGATACAAGACGGTTAGGAATATGATTATTAGGATAATGATAAGTGGGTTTAAAGAACATGATGTAAAAATCCATATTATCTCTTTTCCCATTTAGCAGTATTTATTATTGGCAAATAAAAGTAAATGTATGGACTACTCATGCTTTATTTCTAAGTCAGTTGTGATTAGTAAGTTGAAATTTATTTATTCAGATAAACAATTATTAATTATGTATGAATAAATAAGAATTACATTAGCAACACATGTTAACAGTTTAAAATAAATATTAACATTATTTAGAAAATTCCCTTAAATATAAAGTCAAATAAAACTATTGATATAAACTCACCACCATATCAACTGCCTATACAAACTGAGTGGAATCATTTTTAGAAATAAGACTTCACTACTCTTGCTTTGTAATATTGGTAGCTTGTAAATTTCTCTTTTATGGCTCAGTTGGCAAACGGTTCAACAATTTCACAGCTTGCACTATGCCTAAAAATATTCAATATTGGATTAAACATGTTCTTACATGGGTAATAATTATGGCACTACTATTTTCGAAATCCTTGAATCAGCATGGTTTAAAATCATTTCATATTTATCACCAACAGTCCGACTGTTCACGGCTGAACATAGGCCTCTCTTTGTCTTTGTCATTTTGTTTTCCTGTTTGATGTGGATAAAACTTATTTTGAATATAATTATTAAGTTTTAACTATTTTATCAAAACTGCAAAATATGGGTATCCTGATAACTTTATATTTGATTATCTAAAATGGCACTGTCAGACAGAACCTGAGAAAATTTAGTGTCTTTTGTATTTTACCTTATGCGTAAAATATGGGCTCCAACACTATTGTAGCTAAGATAACTATAGATCAATGCACAGGTTGAACATGCCTGATATATTGATATAGCTTAATAGACCGGACCACTTTGTAAGAGTAGAATTTTATTTCATCTACAGTTACGAAGGTTCATGGAACTAATATTTGGATGGGAAATGTTGCCAACCACCTGTCTTTTGAGTGTTGCAGGTTGATGATGACATCCTAGCAGATGACCTGACGTTAGTGTGAAGAGAGGATGGACGAGCGGTCCTTTACTGATTAATACTCGTATGTATGGATGACGGTGGCCCACCCTTTTGACGTCAGTGGTTTTGTGTGTGGGCTACGCGCACACATGCCGCATGAGTGCTGTACTGAGCTGGAGTCAAGCATTGTTTGCTAACCTCTGTTGCTGATCAACATCAACAACTGTATGAGCAGCTTGACCGTATGGACGGAGGATTCGTCAGATACCGATTTACGTGGGGGGTCCTCTAACTCCTCCACTGTCGTTGTTGGACCTATGTAATCATGACGAGCGATGATTATTATATTATGTATATGCATTGATGTGTTTATGAGGCAAATTTTGCATTTATGTGTTTGAGTAAAATGTTATTTTTCCTATCCAACATCCTTCCCAAAACGCTGGCTGGCCACCATGCGTATCCTTGATCCTGTTCTTGTTGGCTAGATCCCGTGATGGGTGATGCCGTGTGTTGGCTAGATCCCGTGATGGGTGATGCCGTGTGTTGGCTAGATCCCGTGATGGGTGATGCCGTGTGTTGGCTAGATCCCGTGATGCGTGATGCCGTGTGTTGGCTAGATCCCGTGATGGGTGATGCCGTGTGTTGGCTAGATCCCGTGATGCGTGATGCCGTGTGTTAGCTAGATCCCGTGATGGGTGATGCCGTGTGTTGGCTAGATCCCGTGATGCGTGATGCCGTGTCTTGGCTAGATCCCGTGATGGGTGATGCCGCGTGGGCTAGATCGACCCTATGTGGGTGATGCCGTTTGTGGGCTAGATCCCTATGTGGGTGATGCCTGCGTGCGCTAGATCCCGTAATCGGTGATGCCACGAGTTGGCTTAGCCATGGGTGAAGCATTGTTTGTTAGATCCCGTGATGGGAGACGCATGCCACAGGCTACGATCCTATGACTAGGTGAAGCCTTGTAAAGAACTTTTAGTTCATTCTGTATGATAAACGCTTATTTATGTAATTTTTATATTCATTATTTTTGTTTCTTATTCTGTTTATTCTGTAACCGTTAAATAATCAGCGCGAGGAGCGCGCTGGATCAGAATGGCCGTATGGGCGCAAATTAATATATAATGATTATATTGTTACGAAAATAACTATTAAATAACTATTTAACCTTTTAAGCGCTTGGCTAAATATCAATTGCCGTGCCCCTAGCGCGCGGCCACAAATCGATAAAATAATACCTACAATAAATAAGGAGGAGCAATCGTTGTATCGATAGGTCAAAATTACATTTCGTAACAAATGGTGGGTAGGTAGGTATATAAATTTAATAAACGGGCAACGCCGGAGCACAGTAAAGTAGCAGTAACCGTTCGTTAAAAAGAGACAAACACGAGTGCGAGTGCCTGTCCGACTTGGTAGGTACTGTCACAGTAGGTACTAATGGTATGGACAACATACAACATTGTTCCAAATTTGAACAATAATAATAATAATAATCAATAGGATAGGTATGTAGAAAAGTAGGTAATATAATAACAGAATTACATCACAATGTTGAAAATACTATTTCGATTCATCAAAGAGTTACCTAAACCCAACGGAAGTCTTATTTATACCTATACCTACTAAATAAAGAAGAAGAACATAAGAAGAAATTGAAATAGGTGCTTACCTCTCCATCACTTCTAAATTCTTCCGTAGATTCGAATAATGCCTCTTCGTCGTCACCTTCTTATATTCTTATTAATTCCTCAGTAGTCATCATTATTGAAATGTGACTGTTTTATCGACAATGCGAAGATATCCACGAACATCATTAATGGAACTTTCCATTCGTTTGATCCGCTTGTGACGAAGGCAGCGGTCGTATTAATGTGACAGCCGCGCTAGACTAACTAGAGAAATATGTTGCAAGCATAGGCGTCTAGGGATGGGAACTAACGTCAAATGTTGGCATTATACAAAGATCCTCAGGGGTATTTTTCTGTGAATAATAAGGAAAATAATAATACAAGGCAATATGTTGTTAAATTTAACTTTATTTTGTATGACACTGTTTATTTTATGCTGAATGATGCATTATACCTGATTATTTAGCTGTGTGTTATTTCGTTTTTAAAATGCGCATTGCATTGTATCCCATCCCTATGGTCATATTTATGCGACACGCGCGATAGACAATGAAGAAAAGTCCGAGCTGCCGGTTACTTTTTTTGTTTAAGTTTTTTCAACGCTTTGAGCTATGACACATAATTTTAAGTAGTTGTTATAAATAATAGCTCTATTTAATAATAGTTTTAGCTGTACCACACAGTTAATAGGACGAAAATAGAACGAAATAATCATGCATATTCTCTGTCGCAGAAATACGACACGAGCGGTAGGGACACGGAAATATGTGTCGCATATATGCGACACAAGCGGTTAAAGGGTTAAATAACTATTTGTAAACACAGAAGTGAGAACTTTACTACTTTAGAATATTAGACACTGTATCGACTGCTTCACTGTTTTATAAAAATTGGGTATTTATAATTTATCGCTTAATTACTAAGATAACTCCAGAAGCTTCCAAAATAAAATCAATTAGTATTAAATAACATTATTCTGACACTTATTTTTATGTTTACGGTAATAAATAACATGCGCTTATATTTGCATCCTGTTGATAGCGCCATCTGTTGACAATGTTATAAAGCAGCGTTTGGTTATTAAAATACATTTGTTATTCGTGTAAAATAAATCATTTGGTGTTGTTCAAAATTCATTACAATATTAATGTTGATTTTTTATTTATATTTTATAATTAATAATTAATTGTACAGTAATTTCAATACATTAAGTGTAATGACGGTTAGTTTATAAAAAGGACTGTAGCTCATATTTTAATTCAGTTCTGTGCTAGAAATCGTCTGAAAATAAACTAAGTAATATTACGTGTGTGTTTTTATTTGTTTTTCTTTTTCCTTTTTCTCTATATTGTTATTGTTGTATTGGAGTTGCAAATAAAAAACAATTTCATTTCATTTAATTTAACTTCATTTCATTTCATGTCCACCCATTTCGAATAGACACATAGCTTTAGCGGTTTCTCTTTTTAAAGTTACCGTAGGCAAATGTTTTACGTCAAGGGATGTGACCTAAATAATACGTAGGTCGTCATCGCACTGTCTCGTTTGATGTACACCATTCTTTGGGTATCTGCCAACTTTCCGCTGACTTGTGCGGCTAATACAATTGATGCTGTGTCATTCCACCTTTCCCTGCGAATGTAATTTATGATTCGTGAGCTCGTGAAACGAAACGTGGTTCTCAGACTGTATGTGAAAGGTTCCAATACTAACATGAAAGACTTACATTTTCGTAAATACATTTACGTATCAGGATTTTGTTTTGTATTCTTTGAAAAGGAAAGCTGATTGCCTGGTGCTTTCCCGCCTTTTTAACACTAACTTTACTCGTTTGGGAGAGGAATTTTAAAAAATATACCCTTTTTGGGAGCATACGTTTTATATTTTTAGCTTCATTCATTAGGCTCTGCGATGATATTTTTAGTATCAGTCAGGACAAGAAATGTTATATAAACTGTATGATAAAAAGTAGACGTAAGAAAAAGTACGTACTGTATGATAAAAAGTAGACGAAGAGTTCCTATTTATTGACTACACGAATAGCAGGGTATTAAGGTTAGATACTTCAGATCACGAAGTCTTTTACTCGTTAAAAATTATAAAATCAATCAAGGTATGCAAATACTTGTGAATTTTATAAAAATGTATAATTATTGGCTAAGTTAGCAGAACTATCATAACATTTATAATTATATATTTTATATATTATGTATTTATTAATTGGATACATATATATGTATAGGAAAGATCTTATAGCCCAATATACAGTATGGCAAACGATCTGCTCACTTGTACAACAAAATAAATAGAGAGGTTTATATCTACCCTAAACCGTACACAGAATCAAAAGAAATGTTAATGAGATGGATAAAACTTCTCACATATGAGGACACAGAGATAATGCTGCAACAAACAATATAACATAAACACACATATCCTTACGTACACACATGCATACACTTATTCAAACACACACACCCATACCCACACTCACACACACACGCACACACAGACACATAAACACACACAATCGTACACACACACCAATTGCATGTAATTTATAATTGTAATGTCTCTCTTTTTTACTTTACTTTTTTATTTTTGTACACATGTTTTCTTTTTGTTTTTATATTAGTAGCTTTTGTTATATTAACTGAGTGTATACATATAGTTGAATTATAATCATGTTGTGGAAGAGCGGAGCCTCCTAATACAGGCATCTCTTGCTTAAAAGCAGGTTCCCATCACTAATTATGTGAAATTGTAACATTGTTGAAGACATTAAATTATTATTATTATTATTTATTTTTCATATATTTATATATAATATGTATGTATATGTAGGTATATATATATATCATTATTATGATTTAATTTTATGTAATTTATACGTCCATAATGTATTTTTAATATATCTCCACCTTTTAGAACACACCTATCATTAATCTCTGCACCACTCTAAGGTAGACTGGAAGAAAATGCCTTAGGCATTAAGTCCACCTGTATACGCTAAGTTATAAAGCTAATAAAAAAAAACACTAAATGCTTATCAGACTATCTATTGAAAGAATTTCACCATTTAAATCGTATATAGTATAAAGTGAAATCCTGTTAATATAAATAATTCCAATCCTAATAATCTCGGCACCGCACAAAATATAATTTCTCAATATATTTTTTAGGAAAATGACAGTGCCGAAATTAATAATTTTGGCGAATTCAGGGACTTCATAAACAGCACAGAAGGTATTTGATTTTGATTTGTCGGAATTAATTGAAGGAAATTTCTAAATTTAATAAATTTTGTTATTTATTTAGTAGCCGTGCCTACTGTTTGATTAAAATCTCGAGTTATGCAAATAATGTACGGAAGAGTATTTTCATGCTTTTTTTTCAACTACAAATTTAATACAATGTGGAATTTTAATTAAGTACAATAATTACATTCACGTAATATAGGTATTTACTGATTTATTGGCGAATAGTCCGAGCTGCCGGTAGTATTAAATATATCAGTTAATTTATAAAATAGTTTGTTTATTTTTTAAAACACTGTTCCATTTGCTAGAATATTTAAATCGTATACCTATACAGTAGTAAATTACAACGTACAAAGAACTACCACTTTTGTCCCAAGTAAGGTAAAACTGAATAGTCCTTACGGAGAATTGAAATCGAAAAAAGTTCAGCAGTATTACAAAAATAGATCTGATATATCATTTCATTCGTTGTCGTATTAGTTGTGTGGCTAAATTTCCTGTCGGAGTTTGAAGACCGCTTGAAATGTTAACTTGCAACCGATTAACATTTGAGTAATTACCAATTAAACAATAAAACAAAAATATTCTTAATATAATAAATTAAAAATAGACTTTGCATTACTGTTGTTGCGTATTAATTCAGCTAGAAATATCTAAAGTTGTGTGTTCAGAGCAAATACCAATGTCACTAATGCTTTTACGTTTACCTAAATCTCATAAAGAGTAAAATATATTTTTAAGGGAGAAATTTAGGAAAAGAAAACAAATAATGATATGATAAATTTCCAAACAAAACAAAATTATTTAGTTATTCTCTTCCTTAAGTTGTTGTCTATCCTAAAATAATTATTTATAATTTATGAATGACAATAAATGATAACTTACAGATGTCCAAGCAAATACGATGAGTTTGCGAACTATGCCAATTGTTTATAATAGTTCTTTTGAGCAATGGTTGACTGAACTGATTTAGTAAAATCACTTCGATCTTATACCGTTTTCACAGTCACATCCAAGACGCCTTCGAGTCCGGGGTTCGCTTCCTTGTCAAACCAGATATGAAAAACCTCCGTAACTCAAAGTGTTCGATATTCCATAGTTTAGACCGGTGTTAATTTATTCGAAGGTATTGATTCCCTATAAAGCCGTTCAAAAATCTTCATGTCAGCCCGGAGCGACGGCTGAACGTGCTCTCCGAGGCACGGGGCACATATTACAGGATACTTGAAATATGCACATATTTGAAATATGCACATAAGAGCGAAAAGTCATTGGTGCGCGCCGTACATCCGAAGCCGAAACCCCTTGCCTGGCAGTCTGTTGGTATTTCGTCTAGGCTATTGCTGACCATTGTTCAACCAAAATAACCGCATTTAAATCAGTTATAACTGCAAATGGCGATGTCAGGTGAACATTCATATTCCCTATATTTTACACCTGCAGTAAAAACGTATTTTATATCCCGTATGTGATTTAAAACTGAAATAAGCTGAACGGCGAAGGCTTAAACTCAAAAGGTATCGGTCACCGCAGCTTGTGAATAGCATATTTTTTTCATTTTTATCCTTTCATGGAGTATAAAATACTTTTTCAGACGGCTTTAGTTTAGAGCCGTATCAAAACAATGGTCTTTTACCACCACTTAACGAAGTAGGACAAAATTCAAATCAATAGACAGGTAGTACGAGTATGGTAGTAGGACTACTGTAAAAAATATGTATGACTAGACGTCGCCAGCGGCTTTGCCCGCGTCAATTACACATAATATAGACCTATGACTTAAATCATTCTATCTATTAAAAAAAACCGCATTACAATCCGTTGCGTAGTTTTTAAGATTTAAGCATACATAAGGACAGACAGACAGAAGACAGGCTCTTTTTATACTATGTAGTGATTTAGTATTTACAATCCGAACGTGCGACTATGCAGACGCGTTTTAGCTAACGTTAAAATGAATTAAAATAATTACGGCCAATAATTATTTTTTACCAAATTGCAGTGGCAATAAGTAAATCGAAGTGTGTCGCGAGTGATTTGTGCATACCTTTTCATAAACTGCGAATATGAACTAGAAACATTTGTGTGGACGAAATTACTGATTAACAGTGATGTCTGCGCCTGACTTTAGCCCTTTTGGCAAAAGCCGAAAAACTACGCGAAGTCCTCCACCAACACCAAGTCAAGTATCCCAAACTCTTGACCCGAATCCACCTGCACCTGAGTATTATGACGTCCCCGCTGAAGTTATACCAACTTCAGAGATCCAAAGATGGATGAGCACAATTGAGTCATATTTGAATGAAATTGGCTCCATCACCTCAGAGAGCAAAATTAACTCTGACCAGAAGCTGCGTGTAGCTCACGAGTGCCGTAAAATAACATCAGTATCGGCACAAATGTCCACCCTGTACCAAACACTCAAGCAGAAAACTATTCTAGCTCACGCAACTATTCGCCACCTACAGGAAAAGCAAGACCTGACGAGTTCTTTGCAGCAGTTCAAAGAGGTTGTAGAAGAAAAGCTGAAACCAGGCGAACACCACTCCTATGCTGACATGGTGAAAAAAAAGCACAAACAATTTTGTCCGCCCAAACAATTTGAGCTCTCTTGCCATCTACCCTAACGACAAGAACAAAAGTAGTGACGAAACGAAGTCCCTTGTCCAAAAAATTATATCTCCTGAAGAGATGAAATTACATGTTCGTGCTGTGAGAAAAGTGAGGAATGGGGGCGTTATAATTAGCACGGAGTCAAAAGGAGACATCGAAAAGCTCAGGAAGTCAGAGAAACTTGTCTCGTCTGACTTGACCATCGAAGAACCTACTAAACGCCGCCCTAGAATAGCTGTAGTGCGAGTTCCCGATACTCTAACGGAAAAAGAAGTATTTGAGTGCATTTACGAGCAAAACATAGCCGACAAGTTCCCGAACTCTACACGTGAGTCCTTTATGAAAGCTGTGAAATTGAGCCACAAAGCCGATAAGAAAAATTTGCCCACCTGTACCTATGTCCTAGAAGTAGCCGCTAACATCAGAAAATGTCTCATTAACCAAGGTCGTATTTATATTAATTGGACGTCGTGCCCGGTTAAAGACTTCACCTTTGTGACTAGGTGCTTTAATTGCCAACAGTTTGGTCACGCAGCCAAATATTGCCGTGAAACTAGTCCCACATGTCTTCATTGTGGAGAGCTTGGCCACTCTTTTAAGGAATGTAACAGCAAAACTTCACCTCCTAAGTGTGCTACTTGTAAACGCTTCAAGAGGAAATGTGATCACCAAACGGGAGAAATAGGTTGCCTGGCACGTAAATATGCAGAGGACAATTATATTAATAGCATAGACTATGAGGGCGCCTAAGAGCGTCACTGTTAAAGTTTATTAATAGGTCCTTAAAACTAGTTTATATTTTCTTACTTATTTATAAGGTATTTTATTATAACTATGGACAATCAAGTACTTATTGATCTAGATAATTACTGTGTATCAAATAGTATGACTTGTAAAATAGAGGAATGCAAAAGTCTATTACCCGCGTCTGATAAAAACTTAGTTATAATGACGCAGAACATCCGAAGTATTTATAAGAACAAAAGACGCCCTAGAATTACTCCTACAGACAATTAATATAAACTGTGACGTAATTGTTCTAACCGAATGCTGGCTGTCTAAGCGGGCGTTCTGCTTACTATCTTTAGATGGCTACAACTCACACTCAACTGAGAACATAATTAACCAAAATGATGGTGTAGTGGTCTAAACAAAAAAACACTTAAATGTAATTGTTGCAAAGCCAGAAATCCAGGACTGTAATTGTCTATTTATTACAATTAATTCAGACACTGCTATTTTAGGAGTGTACAGACCTCCTTCGCAAAGTACAGATACATTTTTGCGATCTCTCGATTTAGAATTAAGTAAGTTATCAGCATATAAGAATATTGTAATTACGGGTGACATAAACATAAATATTCTGTCCGAAAAATGTAACCTTCAAGGACAAGACTATTTAAATATTTGTTCTTTCCATGGTCTTACGCTCTACATGGCACACCTTCCCTACACATGAAAGTGGATCATGCTTGGATCATTTCATTATTAAAACTAAACAGCCATCTACCACTTTAGTTACTAACTCAACTATCACAGACCACCAAGCCATATTACTAACACTAAAATTATCATGTGGAAAACTTAATTGCGTACCTAGCTATACAAAATTAAACATGGCAGGCCTTGAAAAAAGCATTCGTAATACAAATTTTGCCCCAGTTTACTTTTGTGCCGACGTTAACGAATCAATATCTTACGTCATAGCTTCCATACAGTACGCAATTAGCAAAAACACATACACAGTAACATTATCGCGAAAATATATGAATATAAAGCCATGGATTACTCCGGGTCTTCTCCGCTGTATTAGACACAGAGATAATTTACACATGAAAGCTAAAAAGGCACCTTAAAATGAGATTCTGGCTATAACATATAAGAGATATAGAAACTTTTGCAATAAACTTCTTAAAAAACTAAAGGTCGAGTACGATACATCTCAGTTGAATAAAGCAGGTAACAACACTAAACTAGTATGGAAATTCTTAAAAAAACGATCATTTACTTCAAAATCATTTGAACAACCCTTGGATTTGCTCAAAAACCGATCAAATCCTACAGCAGCACTAGATGAAATCAACACATTCTTTTCCGACGTTGGCAAAAATCTAGCAGACAGAATCTCTTTTTCCGATCATTCATCTACTAACTATGCTTCGAATACCTCACCCATTTCCAGGCTTAAATCTTTTGTTATGCTGGATACCGATATAGACGAAGTTATTCAAGTCATTACTGGGTTAAAAGATACTTCTGCGCTGGGATGGGATAACATCCCCACAAACATAATTAAAAGGTTTAAGCACATTCTTGCACCGCCACTAACACACATATTCCAAATTTGTATGTCTGAAGGAATATTTCCAAAATGCTTAAAAAAGGCTATTGTGATACCTATCCACAAAGCAGGCGACAAGAGCTGTGTTAATAATTATCGGCCCATTTCTATATTACCAGTGCTATCTAAGATATTAGAGAAAATAATAAACAATCGACTAATAAAATATCTTGAAACCAACAACATTCTTTCAGACAGGCAATTTGGTTTTCGGCCTCACAGGTCAACAAGCCAGGCAGTTGAGCAACTCACTGACCACATTACAACTAATTTAGATAGTAGACAGCATGCTATTGGGATATTTCTAGACCTTGCTAAAGCTTTTGACTCTGTGTCGTCTTATATACTGCTTAAGAAACTTGAATCTGTCGGTATAAGAGGTAAACAGTTAGCACTGTTTACTGATTACCTCTCTGACAGGTATCAATGTGTAAGAATAGGCAACAACATAAGTAACGATGTCCCTAACACTACATTTGGTGTACCCCAAGGAAGTATATTAGGAGCTACCCTGTTCTTGATATATATAAACGACCTTTGCAACCTAAACCTTCAAATTGGTGTCATTATGTCATATGCAGACGATACAGCACTTATTTTTACTGCAAAGTCACTCGATGAGGTATATGAACTAGCTCAACTTGGCTTCAACACCGTAAACACTTGGCTATTTAAAAATTTGTTGACCCTAAATGCACATAAAACAAAGTACATTCATTTTACAATGAAAAACAATAGCAGACACATCTCATCTAACAGTTTAGTGGCTCACAACAAGCTTCACTCACATGCTGACACTGCATGCGCTTGCCCTACTTTAGAAAAAACTGATTATATTAAATATCTAGGAATTACGCTTGACACTAATCTGAACTTCCCAAACATATCGAATTATTGTGTAAAAGAATGCGGAAACTAATTTCCATATTTAAAAATATACGCGACGTTGTAAACTTAAAATTGTTAAGACCGGTTTACACTGCACTATGTGAATCCATCATCTCATATTGTATAACCGCATGGGGAGGGGCAGCTAAAGCGATCCTACTCCCTTTAGAACGGGCTCAAAGAGCTATCTTAAAGGTAGCAACCCTTCGCCCTTTCATTTTTCCCACTTATGAGTTAAATCAGTCCACCGATGTTCTAACTGTGCGCCAATTATTTATTCTACGCACCATCCTAAAACAACACACCCTTCTTCCTTATACACCAATCCCATCAGGCAAAAGACGGAAAGATCTAGTCTGCACCAAACCTATAGGTAAACATGTTTATGTAAATAGATTCTTTGCTTTCCTCGGACCTTTCCTATATAATAAATTAAATAAAACCTTAGATTTATATAGCATAAGTTATAAGCAGTGTCATCTTGTTGTTACAAAACACCTAATGACAATGACCTACTCTGATACAGAGAATTTGCTTACTGTAATAAAATAGTGTGTAAGTACCTACGCTAAGTTACAACAAATCATAATATTAAGTCTACTTTCTATTACATATTGGCAGTTCATGATTATTATTATGTTAAAATATAGCCCTTTATTATTATTATTTCAGATTTTTTTCCTGAAACACAGGTGTTATAGCCTAGTTCAGGTAAACATTAAAATAGCTATATATACCATATATAAGGTATTACCGTAATAAATAAAGTAACTACGCATCAATGTCTTTCTTTCTTTCTTATGTACCACAATTTAACAAAGGCACTTATCGCATACATTATACTGAATTATAAAATTTAATTTAATTATTTTTACTGTAATATTTTTCCTATGTAACATGTGACGTTTATTTTATTGAATAAAGTTATTATTATTATTATTATTATATTATAGTATTACAAATATTTGGCATTGTTGCATTTCCAGAGAAAACGATGACGGTGTTGTTTTACGTGTTTAAATTCTTAAAATAACAATCTTAATTACGAGTATGTCGTCTTACGTCAGCTGCAAGGCGCAACCAGGATAGTGCAATGATGATGACGATTTTCTAAATAAAAACAAAATTACTTCTTTACTTTCATTTCTTATTTCCTTTATTTGTATTTCTTTTTTATAGACTCACGCCCGTATCCCCGAAGGGGTAGGCAAAGGTGTAATATTACACCCACATTTATTTCCTATTCTTATTTCCTATGTGAAAAAAATACTCGCAAAACCTAATAATTCGGCCATAATATTTATTGCCGTGCAATTATGACCTATGCCATTATGTTAATAACTTCACTGCTCCATCATTAAAATGCATAAAGGGGTCAACCAAAAACTGTGCAGTCAATGTATCGACACGGGGTGGAATCGCAATTTCCATGTGTCACTCAGCACGGAAATGAAAGACGGGCGTCGATTACAATCTGTATAGGCCACGCAGCACATTATTTAGTACTTTTGTTAGTGACGGTACTCTATTTTGTTTTCAATGGCTTTTTGAACGACATGTGAAAAAAAGACAATCTTTTTGTGAGTTTGTAATACGCCTCTGCCTGCCACTTCGGGGACAAAGGCGTAAGTAAAGTCCGGTTTTGTTATGTTAATCTATTTACGGCTACAGCTACGCCCGAACGTTATTTTTTTTTGCCGATCCCGTGGGACATTTAGGAAATCCCTTCTTAGTGCACTCTTAGGGCGTTATCATACTAGCGGTTTGGAAGCGGTTGCGGGGTGGGGCGGACGCGCACCGAATGCATCGCGAACACGCCGCGGCTGCGCAGCAAGGACGCTGCGGACGTGTGGCAAATACGTTGCGTTTTTGTCGCGTGTTTGTAGCAAATTATCGACGTTCAATACATCCACTAACAAAATGGATTCCGACGAGGAAACACTGCTGTTGGCTTTATTACTTTTACCCGTTGTGCGTCGCTTTTTACTCGTTGCGCGTCCGCAACGAATCCGTTGCGCATGCGCGTCGTGTTCGTTGTGACTGTTGTGAGCCCGTAACGAATTCGTTGCGCGCCCGCTCCGCTTTGAGAACGTTTGCAATCCGCTAGTATGATAAGGCCCTTACGGTCATCAAGGAATAAACATGCCAAATTTCAGCTGCTTACGCCCAATAGCTTGTCAGTAACGTAATAATTTTATATAAGTGTAAATGAAGCTCTCTCTTCATTCAGTTTATCTATCATAATTCAAATTGCCGCGCTAACCTTTGGCTGTCATGTGGTGACGGCACTATTCACTATGGCCGGTCTACATAATTGCTGTGCACTCTGGATTTGTCTGATTATTAATGGAGGATCTTTGAAAGGTTGTTAAAACTACATAAAACGTTATAAGCAAATAGCTCTTAATGTTGTTTCTTGTTTTACGGGTTAGTACCTTATTAATATTAAATATTGTGTTTATCGTGTACAAATGATTTGTTATTTTGTTAAAACAAGAAATCCACTTATTTTACAGAGCGACACATATAAGCTTTTTGTTTCATTCTGTTAACAAAATACTAATTACATAAGTATAATACAGATTATAATCAGCTTTCTTATACTTCAAAAACAAACAATATTCTGATCTAAATTAGTAGTTTTAGCAGAAAAACATTTGAAAAAGAACTGTGATCTACATTCTGTCATCAACAAGTGTAAGATAAACTTGAGCTTTTCGGTGACAACGTTCACTGACGTCTGTGCTCGTATGATGGCGCATACCAGAGAGGTTGGACGTTTAGACTAGAGAGAACATGCTCGCCAAATTTCCTTATACTGAACGTCTAGGACCAAATCTAGAATCAAATCCGTCTACAATCAAATGGACTCGACATTTGCGTACACCCGTAAAGGACGGATATAGAGTACATCCCGAGTTGGTGTTACCAGATGTTGTATATGTTTACCCTACAACGAAGTACATATTAACTTTTAAGTAACATTGTATCAAACCTGAATTGAGTTGACTTGAATTCCATCCATAAGGTGTGCCATAAGTATTTTTTATACTTAATATTATTATGTATAACAAAAATGTCAAGTAGGAGGTACTGGCTTCACTCGCCAAATAAACACGAGGCTCAGAGTTATATTTTATTATATTATTTCACACTCAAATTTACTGTCCTTTGAACAAAATTAATTTTGTGTACAAATTTCTTATTTTCTCTCCTTTATCACACAAAGATTTGGTAGCATAATGAATACGCACATTCAAATACTTTTACAAACAGCTTTAATCAAAAGCGAATAATGGTGAAAATGGTTGGTTTTCCTAAAACACTATTGTTCAAAGTGTTTAGAGCATACTCTTGCATATTTATTCGGATCCCAGTTTTCTCGTCCTGTTGCACGTATCCACAATTGTCGGATAATGCAGTCCTTTGGGAATCTATAAACAAATAATTTCATTACTACAAAGAATCGGAAAACAAATTAAAATAAATAATTAATCTTAGGTTCATATGAAACTAAACAACGGTAAATTACCCAAAATTTGGGTAATTTCCCAAACGCTTCTGTGGTATCCCTAAAAAAAATTAACGCTGTAAAATTAAAAAGTATCGATGACGTTTGGTTAGCTCAGTATTCAACAACCTATTGAATTCGATTGTGTCTAACATCGCGGTGATAATAAAATAGCCTTTTTTTGGTTTATTGATGTAATTTAGACATGTTTCTTTATGTAATAATACGCTATTTGTATCATTCTATCAATATTTGCATGTATAAAAATAGATATTATAACTAAAATATCGTACTTACGAATGAAAGGTTATTTTCTCACATTTCCGCTCACTACGGCTTTTACAGCCTAAAATGTAACAAATTACCATAATAAATCTGATCCAATGATATTTTCACTAATCATTCACAAATAATAACAATAATAACACAATATTTCGCGGATATTATCGAGAGCTCAACAGTTTGTTGGTCACAATATTCAGTTGTGACCAACAAAAAGAACGAAAACTCTGACAAAGACAAAAAATGCTATCTTTGTCTCTTTTACTCTTATTAATTTCTGTATGTCATTATCTCGGTCTGTCACGGTATTATTATTTGCTTGTCAAATCCATAGAGATACATCATCCTAGCTGAACGTGCAACATGTAATGTCAGTTGGTCTTAGTTGGTTAATCATAACGTCAAATTACGCGTCTCATTTAAAGAGGCATAGACTCCTTACAGACTCATATCTTTGACTGCATTCTTTAAATAGCCGTGCTGTCAAATGCCATGACTAAGGAGTGATGGGATTTGACAGTGAAAGGAGATATCGATGTTTTTTGAATGAGGGATAAATACGGAAACAAACTATCGGACATGAATGTAAAACTGAATCGTACCCGCAAGCTTCGGCGTGGCAGTCGGTTGCACTCACGCCAACTGGGTTGTCAAAGTAGTTCACACTGCTGTACTAATATTTACATAAAGGCGAATCATTTGTGCTGGCGCATCACAAATCGGATTACCTACAACTCTAAAAAAATCGAGCAGTGTCCAACGTAAGCGATAGCAAGCAACGTGATATGATGCGACGCACACCAATTGCCAAAGCCTGCCGCATTAGCCAATCTGGTATAATTCGTACAATACATAATCTAAGTGACAGTTTCTTAGCATCTCATCGCAACGCATCGCTCATTAGTTTATGAATACTTTTTGTCAATAGATTTTGTGGCTAAAACGAACAATTAAACACGTGAATTTTTTTAGTACTCTCTGTCTGGCAAGTCTTTGCAAAGCACTGTCCGGCGTCGACAGCAAAAACTACAATTTCAATATTTTAGTTGTTTACTTCTACGGCTTAGCCTAGTGGAGATACCAACAGACTGCCATGCGGAGGGTATCGGGTTCGAATCCACGGCGCGCACCAATGACTTTTCGGAGTTATGTGCGTATTAAATTGTTAATTATCGCTTGTCCCGTGCCTCGGAGAGCACGTTAAGCCGTCGGTCCCGGTTGTCATGAAGATCTTTGACAATCGTTACAGGGCGTCAGAACCTTCTAATAAACTGACACTAGTCTAAACCATGGAATATCGCTATCCCTTCGGGTTGCGGAGGTCAGACAGGCAGTCGCTCCGTGGAAAAGCTAATATTCAGCCAAATCCGGTTAGACTAAAAAGCCGACCCCAGATTGAAACTGGGATAACGCTAAGAGGATGATGACTTCTACGGCTTAAATATATCGACACATACTAAAGTTAGACATGTGACCAAAAATATTTATCGATAAATCATCACTGTTACGAACAACACTCGGTTTCCTAACTCTATGTTTTGTCTACTGTTTGGCTACCACGAGGCTGCTATAAGAGCGTGCTGCTAAACCTATCGACAGCTCTTTCTACCATACTGCATGTGCCAGTAGAAAGAAGATATCAATCATAGCAACCGCTGTTGTTATTTAGTGTTACTTCTATGACTTACGGTTATATTTCTTTGGCGCATACCGAAACAACGAAACTAATTCACTTTTACGTAAAAAAATTATTGAGGTCATTAATGGTGTAAGTTTTTAAATGACAAATGAGTTTGAACGTCGAGAAGCTTAAAATTATTTTATCAAGAACCGAAATCCCAAAAGGCTTTGGCGGTATTTCCTTGAATCGTTAGTGGTCTGTAAGCAATCTATTATCGCCGATATCGTCGAAGAAAATACATATTGTAATGGAGATACTTGATATTCATACTGCGTGCAACTTTTTTTTTTAGTTTTGCCATGTCACATTGTCGTCACGCAAGTATTCACTGAGTTCAATATTTAAAGCTATACGTCAATTGTTATTGTAAGCGTTGGCCTTTGTAAGTGATATTTTCAGCAGATCGTATAGATAAAAAGCCTACATCAGTACAGAAAATTTTAAATTTTTGCGTTAATATTTGCGTTAATTTTTATTGGCGTTTATAGGCTTCGGCGTAGGTACTTTTCACAACTAATTTCTTGAATTGAGTCTAGATTACTCATACTCATGTTTAAAAGGCTCATTATGTTTTTTACCATAATAGGAAAGTTTAATATAAATAAAATAATGAAAATATTAACTTGATATTAAGAACTTACTTTTAGCTTAATTTTATAGCGTGTAAAAACTTCTTAGATGCACACACTTCTACCTAACATACTATTGGTACATACAAATATGAACAAGTTTAAAGATAAATCATATCCATACTCGAAACCCAACATTACCCACAAAACAAACAGATACTCGGGTAGTCGTATTAGTACAACAAATGTACAATATCTATATAACGATAATAATTAAGCCCCGTAGGTAAGTTCACGCAACTTGTCTCGTAAATAATGAAACTGTGATGATTCCATATAAGAACAAAACTATAGTAAATCAAAGCTGCCTACAAATCTCCTGTTATCCATTCTTAGTTTATTATCTCGATGTAGTTTAACAGTTTTCTCTTCATTAATAATAATTATTTCTCAAAGTTTTCCTTCTTTAACATAATTGATTATATTTTAGCGTCGTAGATACTTTGTTGGGATTTCATTTCCTTTTTTTATGTTCTTATAAAAAAACTGTAAAAGGTTAACGGTCAGTTATTATTTTTATAGTTTTCGTTAGACGGCAAAAAAGCAAAGACAAATTGAAAGAAAGATGTTATTTAAAATCGACTTTTCCAACGCTTTAAAGGATATGAAATGCTTCATCATAACGATTTAGCATTAACCTTCTTACATATACATTTATAGAAGTACCTACTTACATATTTGTATGATCTTCTACAAACAATTTTTATAGCACTTGTTTTGAAATAAGACCTTGTGACTTCTCTTATCGACAAATCGAATAAGACAATACTGAGCATTCTTACAAAATCAATAAACGTGGTAACTTACGACTTCACTTACGTCTCAAATGACATAACCGAAAATCAGTTACCGAAGTTTAGAAGACTATTAAATACTCCACTAGTAACACGAATAGTGTTCATTCCCTCAAAGGGATTCCGTTTAGTCCAGTTACATAGATTTCGTGCCTCACTTAATGTATCATTTGGTTAGTTTGATTCACCTGACCATTCAGAACCATCTGCAGGTGATATTGGTAAACATAGAATAATAGCTGAGTTGTAGTATATATTATATTGGGTAGTAGTAATGGAAACTATAGGGATGCAATGTTTATATACTGCTGAATTCAATATTCGATCTATTCATCTTTTTTAGATTTTGATTCATTTTTGACATAAACTCCATACAAAATATATAAATCCATGGAGAGATCGAATATTGAAACCGGCCTACTACACATACCTAGTGTTCTTGTGTCCGTACAGGACAATACATTGTGTGGTTGTTTTGAGTCTGCTTGTTATTTGTATCCGTTGCTTTAATTTTTATAAAGTTCCTTAAGACACAGGATTTATTTTTGTGCGAGCGTTGTCTTTTAAATATAATTTCTACAGTGCAGGTCTGTAGCCTTTACGCCATGGAGTATATCTGCGCACTCTAGGGTTGTAGCGTTGTGTTGCTGAACTGAATTTACAACGAAAATTTAAAATGATTGTGACCAAAGTTAGTTCTATTTGATCCAAAAGGCAAGTCTTGAAAGTGTTATACAAAGTAAAATTAAAACAACTACTAACTATGTTAATAAGTTTTTAGACAAGTGCGATGGTGGTACGAGTAATTTATAATTTATCAAGATCTGTTAATGAAAGCGATATTGAGCAATTATTAGAACTATTTTGAACAATTCATCCAATGTCAAATGAATGGAACAAAATAAATGGATTTTTTTGGTTGCGTTGATTTAAAATCAGCCTTAAAATTAAGCTGAAGATATTGACCCAATGTTTTCACTTATACCTACGTATGTTTAAAGAGTATAATGACTCTTAAATTGCACGGAACTGTCTGCTTTTCAACAGGTAGGACATTATAAAGAAGAATTGATTGAACTAAAAGATAAACGAGATCAAGTTAATACCAGCTCGTCGCTATCGAATATCGGGTTAAAACTTTACAGTCAGAAGGTGTCTCTATATTTTGAGCTATTTCCAGAGCAAACAATTTTAAACTTTTGCGAATTGTGTGCATAAGAGCGTATAGTATTAATATAATCATTATATACGCATTGTTTTCCGCCTATTTTGTTCTCATTATATTAAATTACTATACACTGACTACTACATATCATCGCAGAGACTAAACTATTGCAGCTATAAACATATATTCGAACAGTGTACATATTGTATCTACGACATAAAATAATGTATGAAACGCTGTAACGTAAGGGTAAACAAGAGCTACTTAACCTTTATTTTCAATTGCAATATATAGATCCGTTACATTAGTATTTGTAAAATTGTCTTATATAGCAAATAGTTTAAAAAAGATATACTTCTTCATAATAACTAAAAATACAAACAAAGAAAATCAATATTCAATCTCTCATCGTAGGCTTATAAAATTCTTTTATGAGGGGATAGGTTAATTGAGCAATGAAAAACCTCATTTGAATTTTAATTGATATGCGATGGAAATGAACCCGTGGTGCATCGGCGAATAGTATCAACTTGTGAATATATGAATTTTATTGTCAGTGACATTGGAAATTTTTGTAGACTAGCGAAATAAAGAAAATAAAATTGGGCAAGTGCGAGTCGAACTCGCGCACTAAGGGTTCCGTTCTATCTATAAAAAAAATCACGTTCGTTGTATGTATACTAAAATACTTTTTAAGTTTCTACCAGACCTGTTTGTTAAGATCGAGTTACAAATTGCTTAAAAATTACGTTTATTGTATGGGAGCCCCCCTTTATTATTTACTTTTTTTTATTTCATTATTTATTTTAAAAGGTAATATACATAGTATCTTCTTGGGTTTACGCGAATGTTACACATTGAAATTGTCCAATGTATGAGAGCCCACACTCACAGTCTATCTTGTAAATCCCGGCCTCTTGTAAGGGTAACTGACTCTTGACAGATGGTAATAATTGGCTTATCTTCGTTGGCGGCTTGTAGAAAGTTTTGATCGAAGCTCGCTTCAAGATATAGCCAATCTTGTCGGTCACGCCCTTGATGTATGGGAGGACAGCAGGTTGTCTTTCTACTGTGGCTGGCTTGTTCTTCGGGGATCTGTGACGTTGGCGCAGCGGTCGAAGCTTGTTGTCTTGCAGAACTTGCTTGACATGTTGAAGCTAAAGACAAACCAAGAGAAGCATAGGCATTCGACTAAAGGAACATATAGCTGACATTAAACACAAACGCTCGACGAAGTCTGCTGTTTGTGAACATGTAGAACAAGGAACCAACCATTACCTGCGATTTGATAAACCACAGATACTCGCAAAAGAACATCGGTTTATTCCAAGAATGATACGTGAAGCTATTGAAATTAAAAAACATCCTAATTTCAATAGGGAAGATGGTTGGAATGTTCCTCCAGCTTGGGACCCTGTTATCAGGCTAATGAAACCCAAGAAGGACAAAGTTACCAGAAGACATCAAGACACAGTGAGCACATTCTGCGTAGATAGTAACACCAATAGTTGAAAAATGTTCGGGTACTTTGAGATAACTTTGAAATTCAATACAAAGACAAATATCACCTCAGTCTGCCGTGAACATGAATCCTGTAAAGAATTCGAAACGTCGGCTATTAATAAATTAAAAATGTAGTTTCTAGATCATTAGTTTCAAATGTAATAACTCAGTGAAACCAATACATCGCGATAAAATCCGTAAACTGTAGTTTAATTTCAAAGGTAATATACAACTACATATTCTGTGAAAATTTAAAGCGTCTACCTGTTACAGTTAGTAATTTTAAGCAAGAAATACGAAAAAAGATACGTTTTTTGTTTGGGATTCCCCCTTAATATTTTTTATTTTTAGTATTTGTTGTTATAGCGGCAATCAAAATACATAATTTGTCAAAATTTCAGCTTTCTAGCTATCACGGTTTATGAGATACAGCCTGGTGACAGACAGACAGACAGCGGAGGCTTAGTAATACATACATACATAGCCTCACGCCTGTTTCCCCGAAGGGGTAGGCAAAGGCATATTAAACGCCCACTTTTCGCCATTGTTTTGATCCCACGTAACAGGTGGCGAGCCTAATGCCGCTTATTGGGACATTTTGTTTGCCAGAGCCTCGTCCGTTGATCGGCAGGTGCACCACTTGCAGGTGAGGTTGGCTTGGGACCCTAAGTTCTTGGTGGGAACCCTATGCATCCTTTCTTAGTAATAGGGTCCTGTTTTTTACCTTTTAGGCACGGAACCCTAAAAATGGGCAGGTGCGAATCCGACTCGCGCACGAAGGGTTCCGTACTATCATCTATGAAAGAAAATCACGTTTGTTGTATGTATACTTAAATATTTTTTTTAAGTTTCTACCTGTTTATTAAGATCGAATAATAAATTGCTTAAAAATTACGTTTCTTTTATGGGAGCCCCCCTTAATTACATTTTTTTTTATTTAATGATTTATTTTGAAAGGTAATATACAACTACATATTCTGTGAAAATTTTAAGCGTCTACCTGTAACCGTTGGTAATTTTGAGCAAAAAATTCGAAAAAAAAACGTTTATTGTATGGGACCCCCTTAATATTTTTAATTTTAGTATTTGTTGTTATAGCGGCAACCGAAATACATAATTTGTGAAATTTCAGCTTTCTAGCTATCACGGTTTATGAGATACAGCCTGGTAACAGACAAACAGACAGTGGAGGCTTAGTAATAGGGTCCCGCTTTTTAACTTTTAGGTACGGAACCCTAAAAAGCTAAGTAATCGTCGTTTAATAACATGTCTAGTACTAAGTAAAGTCACGCAAAATTATCGCTACACAAATAATATCAGGATCTAAATCGCATAAAATTTACTAATTTAAGGCATTAATACCTATGTTCTTCCAACGGTTCGACCTTCTTGGTTGCGGAAGAACTGGTAAGAGCTCAGCGCCGCACCGTGGAAGTGCGGGTTTTGACACCTACTCCAAGTGCCGAAACCCGCAAAATTTTCATGGACTATTGTAGAAAATATAAAGTAAAAACACGCATTTTTTTCAATACCAGGCTTACAGTTCTTGAAAAAACGACGAATATTTGTTTAAAAAATTGTAGGCGTAGTGAAAAGAGCTTTTGCTCTAGACATGTTGGCATACGAAATACTTTTCTGCCATGTACACAAAATGCTAATCTATAACAGACCAATATTTTTTTAACAAAAATAACATTCTGTATCTTCTGTCACCACTTGCATTTTATTTCTGATTGGTGTAGCAATACTTTTTTGTACACTTCTTTCAATAGTTATATGCTCGTAATCTAGCAAGTCCAAATATAATGGTAACAGATATTATCAAGCGCTTTGTTTAAATTGTTGAAAACAAAAATCGCCAACCGATTATAATTATGTATTTATGTATGTAATATGTATGTATCTTTATCCACTATCAAGTACTCATATTACAAGCTTCTGCTTAGTTTGGGACTAGATGGTGGTGTGTGAATTTATGTTTTTCATAAAGGTAACCTATAATATAGAAGTCAAGTAATTACGATTCATTTAAAACTTTGACTTTAATCTAAATTAAAAAAAATTGCTTTATTGTCTGACTGACAGACAACTCAGAGCCTAAATAAACTACTGGGTACGAAGAAACTTAAATTAAAATAAATAATGTCCAAGAGTAGCTGTGGGCTTCCTCTATATAATATAGTTACAAAATACATAGAAGTAACCTATTTACCCGGAATTTGTTTGACTCAAGACTGTGCACAACCTCGGAGTAAATTTCAATTAGACATTTGGGAACTAAAAGCGTTTTCGGATTAGGCAGTTGGTGCTAGTCTGCAACCGGAACGCCGCCGCACATCATTTTATTTCATAGAACAGGACTGTACACGCCAAGTTGTGTGGTAGCAATCCTACTTATGGACAAAATACATTGCTCTCGTATGCCTTTGCAGAAAAAAAAAACTATAAACATTATTGTCTCTGCTTCACACGACACCTGGCCAGTTTTTAAACGGCAGTGAGCCGGTTACGATGCGGGATCAACCATCTAATCTATAATCACCGTAACAACTCATGTTTTTGCCGATGTCAGCTTGATTTTAGGTCAAAATAAACGTTAACTAAGAAGGAATATCGGAAGTTTCATTATCTAATTGCTATCAAATTACATCTTCTCGTTTTACTCTACATGGTCACAAATATGTAGGTATTTTATAATATTTTTAAATGCGGTGACATTTCTTACAAACATAGTACAGTACTGAAAAGAGTCTAGTCTATGATCTATAATGTGTTCCGGATCTGTTAAATTTGCAACTACTCAGAATTCACTTTCTACACATAAAGAAAGCTCAATGGAAACCTGCTCCTTACCTCAATGCTTGCTCCACATAGGCTGAGCGTTTCTTAAAATGGCTTCCGCAAGCAAAAATGTACCTCTATTGCAGCTTTCTCCCCGATGAAACATATAACACAAAGCCTAAATGACAAAACGGTAATACCGTGTGCGTGTCTAGATATGTCTAAAGCGTTCGACTTTGTCTGCCATAAAACCCTACTTTCGAAGCTTTATAACTATGGCATACGCGGAACAGCGAACACTTGGCTTCAAAGCTTGACAGGTGTCAAGTAGAGTACAGTGTGTAGAAATAACGAGCACCGACAAATTCCAACAAAATATATTTCGTTCAACGTACGTCGAAATAAACTACGGTGTCCCACAAGGGAGTTTATTATCTCCTACATATATTAATGACTTGCCAGATGCCACAAATCAACAATGTATACTATTCGCGCATGATACCACACTAATATTAAAAAGTGAAGATGAAAAGACATTAAAAAACGATATACTTGACACCCTACAAACAACTGTGACGTTGTTAGAAAGTAATAATATAAAATTAAACATGGCTAAAACAAATATCATTAAATTTAAAACTTACAACAAAATAACGAGGAATTTAAATATTAATTTTAACAACAAACCATTAATATTTACTAATGAATGTGTATTTTTAGGAATGACTATAGACCAAAACTGTAACTGGAAATCACATATTGATAAAATAACTAGAAAAATTTATCGATACGTCTATGTTTTAAGGAGGATTAGGCAAATAGTAGACCTTTATACTGCAATAATGGTATATCATGCAAATGTGGCGCCTATTTTGTGATACGGGATTATTGTATGGAGTAATTCAGTGGATATAGGTATTTTATTCCGAGCTCAAAATAGTGTATTAGGACGATGTGTGGAGCCAAATATCTGGATAGTTTTAAACCACTGTTTGAGAAATACAAAATCTTACCACTGCCGTGCCTGTACATCTTCGAATTATGCAAATTTGTAAATAATCATCCAGAACTTTTTGTTAAACTTGGCGAAAACGAAGGGAGTAGAACTAGACACAAGGATACATTACAGTTACCACATATAAGAATTGTCCGTGTGGTGACGGATTAAGAATACGGAATGTCACCACCCCATATCATCCCATGGGTGTCGTAAGAGCCGACACAGGGAGTATATTATGCAGAGAACAGCACTGTAAGAGAAGGAAAACTTGATACAAACCCTATACCAACCCGTTTGGCCAGCGTGGTATAGTAGGCCAATTCCTCCTTTCAAAGGAGAGGCCTAGTCCAGCAGTGGACTGTTAAAGGCTGATGATGATGATATAAGAATTGAGCTATTCAGGCGAAATGCCTTTTGTATGGCCATAAAATTATTCAACCATTTACCTAAAGAGCTCATCAAGTTACCCCCACGTCCACGTTCAAATACTGATTTTTAAAAATATTATTCGAAAAAAAATATTACTCCATAAAAGAATATCTCACAGATAAAATTATTATAATTTAAATTAATTGACATGAAACACAATTATTACATTTTGACATGATTTTTTTGACATTAATATCACATGTTTTGACATGATTTATACGTTTTACTATTATTTTTATTATTATATTATATTATTACTTGTTGGAATTTTCCAAGGCCATTACTTAAGGTGCATATTGACGACTTAAACCTACTAGAAGAATCGCAGCTATTGAAGCATCTTCTATAATTTTGCCAATATCGGCCAAATCTTGCACAGTTGACATGACAGCATTTATGTACGTCTCTATATTGGAATCAAAATCATCAAGACAGTACCTGTATAGTTTCCGTTTGAGGCTTATACGTCGCCCTAAAACTTTGTCGCTCTATACGGCTGTGAAACTTGGACCATGACGCAAAGGGATAGAGAAAAATTGGAGGCGTTTGAGATGTGGTGCTGGAGGAGGATGAAGAGAATAAGCTGGACAGAAAAGATTACAAACGAAGAGGTTCTGCGAATGGTTAATGAAGAGAGACGGTTGCTAAAACTAATAGAAAATCGGAGAGGGAAGATGATTGGCCACTTGATACGACACGACAACTTTTTCAAAATAATACTAGAAGGCAAAATAGAAGGGAGAAGAGGAAGAGGACGGCCTCGACGTACCTACATGACACAGCTGAAGGAAAAAGTTGGAGTCGGGTCCTATCAAGAGGTCAAAGAAAAGGCAGAAAACCGAAGCCAATGGCAATTGCTCCACCGACAAGAGCTACCTAGCTCTTAAATGGAAGAAGAAGAAAACTTTGTCCTCGTAAGTGGACAAAAGAGCATCCCAAGCTTCCTTGGCTGTTTTGCATGATCTTACATGAGTTATTGCCATACCATCTAAAGTGAGACATATTTTCGATAGCGCCTTTTGATCGTTACGTGATTTCTTCTCAGCAGAAATATCATTATCTTGAGAATATCCAACAATCGTCTCCCATAACTCTTCATGCATAAGGTACATACGCATTTTGAATTTCCATACGGAATAACCGTCTCTGTTTATGAGTGGTTTTATACCAGAAATGGAATTACTTGCCATATTTACACGTACAGCTGTTCAATGTCACAACAAAAATTGACTGAAAATATCTTCGTGAACTGTTAAAAATTTTCACAAATTTTCATAATTTATACATGCACGTACTGGAAAAAACTTGCAGAATCACTTTTTACTAAATAATATGCAGTTTTTATAGGTATAACTGATATTGCAGATAACGTATTGCAGATAACGTATGTTGGAAACGACTTTATTTAATGAAGTGACATATATACATCAAACGGAATACAGGAATATGAATTCAAAATTTTGATTAGCCAGTGGTATACAACATTACTTAAGCTACTAATTTGATTTCGAATTTTACTATTAATTTGAATGTTCTTTCATTACTTACACAAATATCTTTATTATGTAATTGCAAAAATAATTTGCACGCCACATGTGGCAGAATATGCTGTATTAAACTTAAAACCACCACCTGTATATGACCATGTTCTGGCAAATAAACTTATCTTATCTATCTTATCTTATCTAAATACCTTGTTATTAGTTTAGTCCCTACTGCTATAAAACTACCAACTCAATTTATACTTATAAAATTCCCACAAAGCAAAAAACCTCACGATTTACAATACGAAGCATCACATGACACGTTGAATGCCACAGTTATAAAGATGCGATGCTATTGTACCTCACGTAGTTGTTTCACGGCGTATTGTGTAGTCAGGCAAACGTCACTACCACGTCCTGTTTCCGGTAGGCTGCGCTACAAAACTGCGCAATTCTCGCTTGCAGGGTTGCTGCTAATTTTTATACTGTGACTTAGAAATTTATTGGCTTTGAAATTAAACTACAGCTTAAGGATTCTATCGCGGTTATACATAGGTTTTACTTACATTGCAGATGAACTGAATGGTCTAGAAACAACATTGTTTATTTTAATCAGACATTTCGACTACGTATTGTAACAGTCGCGTAAACCCAAGAAAAAATTCATTATAAAAGTCAACTTTAGTTGTGTAAGTGATGTGTTTTGGACATGGCCAGTAACATATCTAATGGTAAACAGCAATGTCAATAACATGTTGGAAATGTTTTTTGGTTTTAAAAGCATTATAACTTTTTCATATCGACTGCACGCATAGTATAGTTGTTTAAGCGGTCGTTTCGCCGTTTAGCGCTACATCGAGAATTGTGGGCTCAAACCCTATACGAAACATAATTTTGTACATACATACATAACGTCACGCCTTTTATCCCCAAAGGGGTAGACAGAGGTGTATTTCTACACCCACTTTTCGCCAGATATACTTTAGTCCCACGTAATAAGGGGCGAGCCTATTGCGTACCGGACACATTTCCAGACTCCGTGCGGCTACTGAGAATTTCGTGACAGAAAAAGCCAATAGCACTGCCCGACCCAGGAATCGAACCCGGGACCTCCCGATCCCACGCGCACATTTATACCGCGAGACCAAAGAGGCAGTCGTATAGGGTTTGATGTCGAGTTTTCCGTCTCTACGCAAAGATGGTATTAGCATCGTGTTATCCCTTAGTCGCCTCTTACGACACCCACGGGAAGATAGGGGGTGGTGACACTTGTATTCTATGCCGTCAACCACACATATTTTGTGTGATCCACAATTTGTTTTCTTAGAGTATGGTTGTTCTTGGTGTCCATTAGTTACATATTAATTTTCCCTCGCGACACAAAATGTATTCTCAGTACATTACAAAAAATAATCAGAGCTTTTTACCGGCGTATTTCTTTACTCTCCATTGAATAAGGGAATTAAAAGAAAATAAACAGTTTCTCACAAACTGATCACATTGTGGATCCTGGGACATTATTTCTATAAATATTTATCTTGCTCAGAAAGAGTGTCCCCGAGACTTTTCTGTAACTTTAGAGAAACAATAGCTATGAACAACATTGAGGCCTTTGTCCATTCTGAAGTAAGAAAGAATAAGATGATTCAGGCAATTTTGGGACCTTTAGGTCTCCCTCACATTGGGCATGTGCTTTCTTCGAGTGTGCGCTCGGCGTGCGCCCAGCGGGCGTTTGACGTGGGCCTGCATTAGCTTACTACTAAACAGTGAACGCCGAGCGCACGCATGGCACACACTGAACGCCCGTTCGAGAAACGCACACGCCCAATGCAAGGCCGGAATTAGTGAACAGTCTATTATACGCAAAACAAAATATTACGCGGAAAAAGTATCGTAACAAATACAGCCTAATACCTACTTCCTTAATAATAAAATAACCGCAAAACTTATTAATGGATAAATATATTCCCTTGGTGATATAACGACAAGTTATTCCTTTAGAAATATTCTGAACTAACACCTAAAACTTGGTTAAATAACCTAATTTGGTGATAGTTGAACGTGCCACTCAATTGCTACAATCCTAAGGGATTCATAGACATTCACAGTATTACTAAACTTTTAGGTATTGTTATAATTAATTAGGGACTTTTTGTTCATGATCATCAAATCGTCCATTTGCGACTACAATGTGATATCTCGAAAAAATCGATTTTTCGTTTTATAGATAATCGAAATCGCCGTATCGAGATCTATTATCTGCAAAAACGTGGTAGCTTTTACTTTAAAAATGGCTCCGCAGTGAGAGAAAAAGACAAATATATCACAGTGTAGCACTGTCTCTTTCGGCTATCTGTTGACTTCGACAAAGTGCCAGCTCAGTTGTGCAACTGCATTGCTAGCGTGAAGTATTTTCGTTTTTCGCGACCAACGTGATAATACGAAGTTATTACGTTTTTGGCGCAAAGTGAGTATATTTAAAGACTGATTTCTTTTTTTCAACATAGTGACATGTTGTTTTGTCATAGTGTTACTGTAAAAATTAAAAGTAGTAAGCATGTGGGACTTTGATTTTGTCACATTGTTCTTGTAAAAATAAGAAACTTTACTGTGACATCTCGAATTGTAGCATTGAAGATGATGAAACATTAACTCTTTAGTGAATTTGAACGTGGGTTATTTGTTGATGTACTGTTATTACTGAATAGTTTCGGATAAGTTATGTTTTTATTTCCACTTGTAACGCTATAGGTGCTAAATAAAAGTATTTTATCTATGTTACGTTTACAAACTTTTACTTAACTTCACTAGCCTATGAATATTTACAAATCTTCTACATAACATTTAAATCACTTCCCGTGGAGAGATTGACCTAAAATTTGGTATACTTACGTAGCTTTAATGACAATTAAATAATATAATAGATTTGTTTTGATAATGTAGCCGGGGTAGTCATTTTTAATAAACAAGAAACAAGATAATTTACTATTGTTTAACAAAAAAACGTATGACAAAAGATCATTTTACAAGCAACGTTTGAAAAACTAATCATTTGACAAACTTTTATTTTGCAGACATATAACTTTAGAAACAATCATTTGACATAATACTTACAGGTTTTACTTAGAAAATAATAAAATGTTAAATAATTATTTTAAAAATAATCATTTGACTAAATAATTCGTTTGCCAAATTGGTGATTGTACAAAAAGTTAACAGATAAATTATTAGATTTTAAAAATAACTAATTTCTAAGCGATACTTAGAGCGAAATTTTGAAAATATTTAATTGCATGGTTGTAATTCTCATCTTGGACAGATTATTCCTGGGCAAGTAATAATTTTGTATTAATACTAATTCCATAGAAACTTATGTCTTTTAAAAAAATACACACTGCCTGAATTAAGCAAAATAAGTAGAATTCGGTTCTCGTTGTAGTCGCAGTTCTAACCTAACCTAACCAGCCATTGTTTCAATTGACCCTACATATCAAGTATCAAGTATAATTTTGTCAAATGTTATTCGTGAAATGAAACATTTTCATTTGTTTTTTGTCAAATGATCGGACGCCGATAATCCCACTGTGTCTGATTTGTCTTCGTCGTATCAAAACTGTAACTTTGTTAGCATTTGTTTTCTGATATAGGTATCTTTTTTTAAATGAATTCGAGAGCAAAGCGTATACTACAGTTAGCAACTACAAGCAATGCGGATGATCTGCAAACTTTTGACCACACTTCACATGAGAGCACTAATGCTTTGCAATGTGCTAAGGATATCTCAGATAGAAAGACAAGTTAAGAGGCAGATGAGGTCTGGACCTATCTACACCCCTGAGGGGTTCATCGGAGCCATAAAAGCTGCAAGAAAGAAATCCACGCCGATTCATGTCAATGAAATGTGCCACAATACACATGATGACAAGAAAATCGTAAAGCTCACTGATATTAAGGTTTATAAGGTCACTAAACATGAGCCTGAAGCATTATATTATAAAACCTCTTACGATGAAGAGTTTAAACGAGCTATAAAAAAACAGACTGATTTTAATATACAACTTAGGACAGCTTATGATAGAAAACCTGGCTTAGCTGAAAATAAGAAGATTGATATTCTTTCCTTATTAAATAGTAATCACATTCCTGGTTATTACAGGACATTCTTTGAAAGTTTGTAGTTTTGTTAAGATTGAATTTGTTTTTTTATATTTTATTTTATAAAAAGACAACTTCCGCATTAGGACTAAATCCTGTGTCGCGGGGAACTTTATAAACATACAACTAACGGACACAATGAACACCCAGACTCGAAACAACAATTTATGAATCACACAAAGTGTTGTCTCGTGTGTGGATCGAACCCACAACACTTCGGCACAGTGTCAAGCGGTGAGGCGGCTGCTTAAACCACTACGCCAACCGTGCAGTAAAAAAAATTCTTTATTTCGTTTGTGTGTTGATTTGATAATAATTATTATATTTGTAAGAAAGTTTAAACAATAGTTGTTTCAAGAGACTACTACTAATTTGATAAGAATTATTTTGAGAAGTCAACTCTATTGTGATTTTAATATAAGTAGATTCCAATTTATATGTGCCATATATAATTGTAATTCTGAATGGGGTAGTAGGAAATAAGTATAGTTGGGTAGGGGTAAACAGGGTAACCCAATTTGTTTTTTGTTTACGTTTCTTGTATAACCCAATCAGATTATTTTGTTATAATTACCTTTATTTGACTTCTCACTGGTATGATTCGGTAATCATGAGTGATGTATGTGATTATTATAAGAACCTAGATATAATCTTCAAATTAAAATTAAGATAATGTTGATCTCATTCTAAGAACAAAAGACTTGTTACTTGATATTAATCTTTGTTTGTTGTAAATTAAAAAAAATAATAAATTATATACTTTCGACAACAATGTTTTATTTAGAATTGATACAATCTCAATTAAACGTTTTCATCATCTTCAACGTGATATTTAGTTATATCGCAACATAAATATTTATTTTATCAGGTAATATGTGATAAGTTCTCCGTTTTATTTTTAAACATGAAAAATATGTAAAATTTCAGAGAAAATTAAAACGTATATAAATTAAATCATTATATAAATATTTTACCTAAAACACACTCATACATCATTTTGGTATTTGGACAAAATTTCGAAAGTTAGAAGCGATCTAAAGTTTAAGACGTCTCCTGTGAAAAATCGGGGTTTTCGATATATCACATTATAGTCGCAAATGGACGAAATATACTTGGCGTGAGTAGATTATTCTATCATTTACAAAGTTATAACAACCCTTAACTCTAGTTACAGTACTCGCCAATCTTTATGGCCGCTCTGAATGTAGTCATCGGTACGAACTTGCGCATGGTACAGTCGGGTGGACATGTCATAACCAAGAAAACATATTTGTAATTATTGAAAATTAAAATCTTCAGTTACGTTGTTAGATCAGCCATATTATATTGTTTAATTACATATTCAATCAAATTCGAGTAATGTAAATTCAGTTAGGTGAAGAGACTTTTAAGCCTAGACTTTTTTCCTTCTTCATAAACGTTACTACGTCATACACTATTTTTCGTGTTTGGCGACGTAAAACATTAAAACGACCGCAAGGCATGATCAATGACAATGGTAACTATATCAGTACAAATAACAACAAGAAACAACGATAGCAACGAGAAACAATAAAGAAGTAACACTACGAAACTATTTTAAACGCGACGATACTGTAAGAGCTCAGCGATTATGTGAGTCGTGTACGAACGTAGCACACTCACACTAACGCGCGAGAGGCGAGGACGCTAGCGGGTGGAAGATAGCGCGCGCGGGCGTGCCCTGCCTCCACTCCCCGCGTACGTCCCGCTGATACCTGATTTTGTGTTCTGCGCAGCGCAATGCGGCTATGTTCGGAGCGGCCATAAAGTTTGGCGAGTACTGTACGAGTTTAACGTTGTAATATCTAGTTATATTAATTTTAATATTATTTGGTGTTCGTATTACATCTTATTTAATGTTCAGTTGTCGGTAAATAATTAATGAAAAAGTTTAATGAAGTTCTTATATTAGAAGTATTAAAAATCTTTAAATGCATACTTACTTACTTCGCTGGCTTAACGACCCGAAGGCTTTAAATGTAAACTGTTTAATCTAATAATAATTTCGAATAGACACAATGATTGTTATTTTTATAGGAAAGTCTGAGTACAACATTTTGAAGATGCAAATTAAATAATAATACAGTCATGATTTTTATAATTCCTAGTTTGAGCACAAGTCTGGTGCAGCTTCCTGGACTTTTATGAGTTTCTACCTATTTAACGTATATGACTAGGGGATACGAAGTACAATATAGCATAAATATTTCAAAATATAGAATGAGCATTATTTATTGTTCATTATAAGCAAATTTTCACATTAGGCACGGCTCAACGCTAAGAGTATTTTTTTTTTCAGTTTATGATAGTTAATTATGATAGTATAGTCATGGTATAGTATAATAATTTTAATTAATTATTATGTCACAATGAATAATACATTTACAGATCTACGGCGATACATTAATCTCCTTAGATCACACGACTCGAACGCAGCTAATATAATTAGTTACTCTTCAATTTGTTTCCTGGCCCAACCTGAAATTGTTACCTAACCTCTTTCTGGTCGGGCCGTTAAAACAACTAAAGATAAGGCAACCAATGGAGTGACAACCTTCCATTATCTATGTTATTAAAATCTTCATCAGAAACTTTTCGATACTTTGCTTTCTCCCACTAAAAAGGACCATGGGCGCATAAACTGTATTAAAAGTATTTCAATTACCGCGGCCATTTTCGGATAATGTATTAAAGGTTTTGAAGGAAACTTTGGAAACTTCTTTTGAATGTATTTTTAGCATTCATGACATAAACACGATTATGTGACTTTTTCCTTGTTGTGACGTTAAACGTGATATAAAGTAAATTTTCCTTTTTTTTTGAGATATCGAGGGTTTTTAAGTCATGCCAAAACACTTAGATTATGACTGAGCTTTACATTTCTTTTTAAATATTTAGCGATTGTTTTTGATAAACAGCATGATTTTGTATCTCAAAAAGGTAAAATAAGAAATAAAAATGAAACTAAAGCTGGTTCTCAAATGACAACCATAATCTCAAAAAAAAGTCGTGCTAGTTTTCTGTGAAATTATGATTCTTTAGTTTAATATTTTATTAAGTTTTTTGGACTGTGCTTATGCATTAAGAAATGATCAATGTCCAACTTATCGAAAATAAGCTATATTCAAGGAATTTGGCCTTTTCATTTTCAAAACCATTATTTGAACCAGATGCTTCGAATAATTTAATAAGTTTATACTGGAGTATTGTTTAGTTTAATACACAGTATAATTAAATTTACTGGTGTGATTTTTATTTTTGTGACCAAATGGTAAAAGGGCTTGAGTAACAAAGATCCGATAAAACTTTCCAAACTGAAATTAAACTTGTAAAGAGCGACTACAAACATCAGGGACAATTTGCCAACGGGTTTAGTGAAGTACTTAAACCTTGGAACCAGAAAATGAGTAAAAATGAGTATACATTATTTAATTTACAAAAGAGTACTTTAAACATGTTATAATCAATAGCCCCGTAAATAAACTGTCTCACTGTTGGACATGGGCTTCTTCTCACTATGAGAAAGGTAACGCCATAGTCTTAAATAAACTACTTAAGGAAAACTAGACAACCCTATTTCCACGGCAGTTTTCTGGCCACGTCACTCGCTGTTCATTTAAATACTCGATATAAACTGTTATTCATGTTTTCTTTGTAATAATTAAGTTTTCCCATAAAGTTGGCAACTTTGAAGACGTCTCGATGTAAAGTCAGCTTTACTATATCAAGTTGAAACATAACACTGAAACAAATTGTTGAGATGCTTACGCCTGTCATTTTTGGAAAGTTTGGCATGATTTACTTATTAATCTTGGTGATGAAATTATCTTTTGATGTATAATATTATGTCATAATACGAAACTAAACTATTAAGCATAGCCTAAAATAGGCGTTATTTTAAGTTTAGATTACTTTTATGACTAAACTTAAAGTGCTAGAGGCAATTGCCGGACTTTAAAAAAATCCTTCAGTTTAACTGCCGATTGGGCGACATATCTTATCACAACCCGAGTGATATCGGACGTAAAGGCAACGGGTGGGTATGTTTCATAATACATGGAGGTAGAAGGGTACATTCCCAAATTTCTACTACCAGATTTTGGTTAAATGTTTTGTAGTAAGAAACAATGTCCGGTCCGTGTGGATTAAGAATACGGAATGTCACCACTCCATATCATCCCATGGGTGTCATAAGAGCCGACAGAGGGAGCATACTATGCAAAGAACAGCACTGTAAGAGAAGGAAAATTTGATACAAACCCTATACCAACCCGTTTGGCCAGCGTGGTATAGTAGGCCAATTCCTCCTTTCAAAGGAGAGGCCTAGTCCAGCAGTGGACTGTTAAAGGCTTATGATGAAGAAACAATGTCACCATTTGGTCATTCCAGGAATAGAAACTAAGATTGTCCTGCAGTCACTTTAACTTCTACAGGAAGCTCAAGACAACGCGTACTCCTGGTCTGTTTTAGGCTCAAACAATCATAGGTGGGTATCAGAACCGGATTACGGCCCTTTAATTATTTGTGGTATGACAATAAAATTTTATTCTAACTCATTTTTATAATAACCTAAACCTAAAATAGGGTAGAATAAAATTTTATTCCAAAATAACTTTACTTGCTTTGTTTTATTATAATTAATACAAAATTTGCATGTCTTGGAATAAACAGAACATGTTGAGATGGTTTATGTAGTATGTATCATCTTCTTCTTCTTCTGCCTGCCCTGTTCCCATATTACTTGGGGTCGGCGCAGAATGTCTTTCTCTTCCATTCTCTCCTATCAGACGTCATCTCATCATTCACTTCCTTTTCATTCATGTCACCCTTCACACAATCCATCCATATTTTCTTTGGTCTTGCTCTTGCCATAAATCCCTTGTAGTATGTATCATAACACCAAAATATATATACACATGTTGAGACGAATGAAAAATCTTAAAAAAAGGAAAAACTTGTTTATATTTCTGTACATCTCACAAGAATTCAATCTCATATTGTTAAACAAAAATAGATTTGGTGCTGGATATTTTATCTTGAATTACTACTGACGTTTTATAGTGTTATATAAAAACTAAACTGAAATTGAAATAAATATCCTTGGAGCAACAGAATAATCCTATTGAATCCCAGATTTCCTGGAGATGCAAGTAAAAACCTATCAATAGTATGTATGTTTAGTTACAACCTGCATGAGGATTAACTGAAGCACGCAAAAAAGAATACATTCCCTATTTAAAAGAGAGACGTCGAACGCTTGTGCGTTATTAGCAAACAGCTTAAGTTTAAGAATTACAAAAAGTATTTTTAGAAATTGCTGCAGAAAACACATTCCTATCTTTTCGAAGTCATTGAGTTGAGAATTAGTATTCATTAGAATTAGTTCAGTATATTGTCTGTGTCAAATGAATCCACAGTGTTTGGGCCAAGATTGGACAAAGCTTTGTCTCTGGTTGCAGGACAAATTGGTATCCAATTGAGCTTGTCATACGTGCTTTTCTACAAATGGCATTCTGTTCGAGATCATAAATGTGTAAGTATTTCGATTTATTGTTACACAGACTATTTTTAAGTATGGATTAGCACCCATGTTATATAATCAGTTTAAAAAATTCATAGTGTTTGTTTTTTGGAATCTCTGCTTTATGAAAATGTTACGATACCACAAAGCGTTGTTATCAATGGTAATGAGTCGCATGCTTATAATGCAGTTTCAGGAGTACCTCAGGGATCGCATTCAGGGCCACTTCTCTTTTTTATATTTATAAACGATAGTCTCTCGCGCAAAACATTGCAGAATTTCAATCTTTGCCGATGACCCTTAAAATCTAACGTCCAAGTAGATCAGTCGTTGATTCTAAACTTATTCAGGACGATATCAATGAAATTGTTGGCTGGTGCAATGTAAATGGTATGGCACTTAATGTTGATAAATGCTTTCATATAACGTTTTCTCGCAAAAAGAAACCACTTGTCACAAAGTACGAGATTGGCGGCGTATATTTAACCGAAACTGATGAAAATCGCGATTTGGGAATTGTCATCGATGCGAAGCTAACTTTTACAAAACATGTCGATAAAATTATTAAGAAGGCCGTGCAGATGCTTGGCTTTCTGAGGAGATCTATAGTTGGCTTCAAAAACGTAAGAACTAAAATACTTCTGTTCAACACCCTCGTCCGCAGCAATCTCGAATATGCTAGTACAGTTTGGTCGCCGTATTATGTCGCCCATTCACAACGGATTGAAAGCATACAACGAGCTTTTACCAAGAATATTTCATTCCCATATAGTGGTCTCTCGCACAGAAATCCATATAACCGGCGGCTATCCAAATTTCGAATGACTAGTCTTTATAATCGAAGACGAGTACAGAATCTCTGTTTCCTCCACAAATTAATAAATATTGCTCTGCTGCTTAGTGAAGACTGCCTCGTTGGTCTCGCGGCATAAATGTGCGCGTGGGATTGGGAGGTCTCGGGTTCGATTCCTGGGTTGTCCAAAGTGTTATTGGGTTTTTCCGTTAGGAAAGTCTCAGTAGCAGCACGGAGTCTGGTAATGTGCCCGGTACGGCAATAGGCTCGCCCCCTATTACGTGGGACCTAAAAATTCATGGCGAAATGTGGGTGTAATATTACACCTCTGCCTACTCCTTCGGGGATACAGGCGTGAGTCTATAAATAAAAAATAATAAAGTTTAGTGCAATCATTTATTAGAAAAAGTATCCTTGGCTGTTCCTCACTTATACCCTAGGCATAAAATCAATCCCCCCCATGGGATCTCCACCTTGTCGTGGTGTGGGGGCTCAGTAACCGCGGCTTTGAACTCCGCGGTGAAGCTGAGAGGGATCCCTGAAGTGGACGCTCAGCGTGGGATTGGCAGTGGGCCTGCACAGGATGCGTCCGACGGTGCGGGTGCGGGGGACAGTTCTGTCTGTCCCTCGCAGTCGGGCGCGGTCGCGGGAGGAGAGGCGTATCGGTGTTGCATTGCCGCGCGCCCTATCGCCCGCGACCAAATGGGGGCGCACTAATCGATGCGTCGCGGTGGGGCCGCAGAGGAAGAGGAGATGCGGTGTTGCGTTGCCGTCCTCCCTATCCTCTGCGGCCGCTGGGTGTTTTGGTGGAGAAGCAACACCTTAATCCGACGCCAACGGGGTTTTGTTCGGGGCCCGCCTGACCACCTGGCGGGCCAATACCCGTCGGGGGGTTGCGACGTATGCTTGAGAGATACCCGACACACGGGTACAGGAGGCACACGGGTTGGTTTTTACGCAGTAAGAGTCTGACAGTCCCCTTCGCCTAAAAAAAAGGCATAAAATCAATAAAATTTTCCATACACTATTTTCCAGAACTAATCTTGGTCGTCAGTCACCAATAAACAGAATTCTTAATCAGTACAATATTATACATTGACATCTTTTGTAATTTATTTCCCAAATTCAAAACGCTACTAAAAAAATGTTTTGTGGCAACTAGCACTTTCAATTTGAATTTATGTATATCCACGGTAGTTAAAATTACTTTTAAGATTATTTTAACTTATGTTATATTGTTATTTTTTAAGCTAAGCATTTGTAGTCAGTGTTATGTACACCATAAGAGTCATACATATCGGATGTGAGACTTTATAACAATTCCATCGTACCATGCATGGATATGTGTGATGTGGATGTGCTTAATAAATAAATACCCAGTCATGAAAATGTTATGGCAATGCGCGTGTGATACCTATTTCTAACATTTAGATTAGGCAAATTTCAGTTTTCCATAAAAAAATTGCGATCTAAAACTTAATCACACATAAAATGGCATCTATCAAATATGTTTAGAAATCGCTGGGCCAATTAATATGCTTAGGAACTAGATACCTGATATTATAAGGAGTGACTTGGGCAACAAATCGGATTGTATGCAAACAAATAGAGCCAGAGAAGCACAGATATTCTCCATACTAAAATGTTCTTCTACTTCAACAACTATAATATCACACCTCCTACACAATCACTTACACCACCGATCTCCAAAGACCGTTTACCCTATAGTGAATAATAAAAGCGAACAAAAAAAAACTATATTAAAACCCTTGAAGCTAACACGTATTTGTAATATAAATAAGAATATAGGTACCGAAGTTTGTTTGTAGGTAGAATCGGTCCGAAAATAAAAACTGTATGTTGAACGCTGCACTGAGCTCTGCGTACGTGTTTAGCATTCAGAAACATCAGAATTGTACAACGTTCGGTCTTTTCATATTGCTTTTTTATTTTCATGATAATTATTTTTGCTTTTATATTGTATGATTTCGAATTTCGTGCGAATATTGTTGTTTCCGTTCGTTCTGTGCATCAATTGAACAGTTGTGGAGTAGGTTTTTGAATGAGTATTTTAAAGAAATTGTATTTTAATAAAGTAGGTACCTATATGTCGTGTAATTTGAAAATATGGTGTTTAAAAAGAAAATAAATATCGCAGAAGACCTACGGTTATTTAAAGATATGAGCTATATATTATAAGATTACTTTATGCCATCATTGTCTACCACCAAATTTCTTATAAAAATGTACTATTTTCAAATGCTGAGGATTCAATGCCACCACTTATAAATTATTGCGTTGAATAAAATAAAAAGTAGTTTTTACATTTAACCCATGAGAAGGCGCGCCCTAAAAAGTTACACCGGCAGGTGCGCGTGAGCAAAACTCTCACGCTACTTCAAATGACGTTTTCTTTGCGATCAATTATATTTCTTCTATAAATATACATGTTTTAATAAATTATAAGTCTTTATTTAATTAAATAAAGAGTTTTATTAATAGTAAGTAACAAAAATGCAGTCTTATGTGCAAACTTAAAAATATAGCACTTTGACCTTCATATTTTGCTAAATTTACATAAAAAATCTATAAAAAACAAAATCAGAGTAATAATGAAATGATTTAATCCTCAATGAGATCTTGAGTTATCTGTCTTTCATAGCACATATGGCACATAAAAGTAATATGCACGGTGCACACTGATATACTGCACAAAATACATGCATTTCTTAACGCATTTTAATAATGTGGTGTATAGGAAGTGTGGCATTTTGCGTCCATGTGTCATTTTTCGAATGTGGCATTGTGCGCTTAATCTACTCGTGTATCTACTAGTGTTTCTTTACATGCGATTTCTGAGGTGTTCACTCATATAAGAAATCAAGTTCTATTTTTTTATAGAACTATAACATTTTCCCTGCATATATTACAGAGATATACCCATACAAAAAATACACTCATTGGGATCTTACATCTGTATATACAAAATTCTTGCGCTACTGACTGACTGACAGACAAGCTACAGCCAAAAGTACGGGGCGCAAGAAGTTGAAATTTAGCTGGTATGCTTGTTGGTGACTATAGTGCGCTTTCTTACTCCCTGCGCTAAGAAGGGATTTCCCGAAACTCCCCCGTAATTCGGCTGAAACAGTTTATGTTCATGTAACAAGATCGCGGAAGGCGGTTAGATACGGGCGGCTCAAGACTGGTCTGTGTGGAGAACCTTGGGGGAGGCCTATGTCCAGCACCGGACGTCGTTTGGCTGATATGATGAGTTTATGTGCGGGCGTAACTGCGGGCACCTTCTAGTTTGATTTAGATCTCAATATGTTACAACACTTGGGTGGGTATGGAAGGGTTCGTTCCATTCTCCTTTGAGGGGCTTTCCAATCACCAATTGCAGACCTTGTTTACTGTAAGAAATAAATAAAACATTTAAATAATATATCCACTAAGTTAATCAATACCTGTGCACAATAACTACGAAAAAACAATCAAATCAATGTTATTATTAAGAAAAAAATACTTACACGCACGGGCACGCGATGAGCAAAATGCCGCGCTTCACGATGCATCTCACACAAACCCATCACCACGCAGTCGTAGTGGCACTGAGCAGCACGGGAGTTGCGTCAAGGGAGAGGGGGTGAAATTTTAGGAAGGTACTGTGAAGCTAGTAGTGCAGCAGTATAGTTAACGTTGAAGCACGTGAGCAAAATGCTCATAGCGCGCCTACTCACGGGTTAATCAATGTCGTCGGCACTGTTCTCACTTGCATGCTAAGAACTAAATATACTTTTATTAATATTATATGCTATAAGTTATATTATGTATACTATCGACAATTTGGCGGGCCAAAGGCTAACCTCAACTCAAAGCATATTTCAATAAAATACCCCAAGAATCTCCTTCGTTAAGTGCATATTTAACGTTGCACAAAGGCCTTAGACGTAGTATCACCTAGGTAGGTTTCACCTCCTTTAAAATCTATCCATATTATTTTAAAGTGAAGTCCTTCTTTTCTCCTGTCAGTGGTGGTAGTGCAATGACTGGAATTTGAACTTTGTAGTTACCTTTTTAAACCTACCTTAAACTTTGGGCTACCGCTGTTTCTATTGATATCTTTACTAGACTGCAGCGGCAACTTCATCCGCGTGAATTATACACCTAAACCTACTTCAAGAATCACATTATCTATTGCTGAAAGCTTACAGATTTTTTTAGATAATTTTAGTTTATTGCTTTCATGCAGACAGACACAACGCGATAGGAACTTCGTTTTATAATATATAAAGATATACATTAAACAATTTTAATGAATAAACTGACAGAAATAGAAGTATAATAATAAATCTTTACCACAACAAAACTCGTTCACCCGAACTACAGCCAAACAACTAATCCGAAATAGCGAACTATATAAAATATCTCACGGACGGAATTAGTTGAAAAATACAACATTTGAGGCATTCAGCTCGTTAGGAAACACTGCATTCATAAACAGTTGGCAGTGTTCCAGTGCTGAGAACGACTGTAGAGTGTTCCCGAGTCGATGACGGCGCAGAAACGTGACTAAGAGAAGATGCATCAGCACTGTTCTCTGAGATCACTACCGACTTAATTAGTATTTATAGGATAGAGCTTTCTTTGTTAAGTTGTTGTTTCAAGTTTCTGAAGTTGTTCATTTGATCTAACTGATTTACTCATAGTTATACTGTTACTAAGCTGAAAAATGTATGTAATGTGAAATCGATGAAACGGGGATAGAGCAAGATCGAGGAGGGACAGGGCCACCTATCAATCAAAATATATCATCATCATCACCTAAGGCGCTACAGCCCGGGGTGGTCTTTGGCCTTGTCTAGGACATCCATCCATACCGGTCTATTTTTGGCTTTCTCCTTCCAGCCACCAAACCCAATCGTCAAAATATATGCTATGTATTAATGTCCTCGAGTGGAGCCTTGGGTGAAATTCTAGCTTTAATTGCTTGACGTCAAAATTTTGTGAGTACTAACACAGCCGATCCGATTTGGAGTCGTTAAAAAATTAGAAAAGTAGGGTTTTAATAGCCTTTTGGTTATTATAATAATAATAATAATAATAACATAAGTGGCAACCCCAGCTGTCAACACCGGGTCTAAAATTTTGTTGTTTATATTTTTGATTTTTTATAATTTATCAAAGTTAATACATATATAATAAATCAATCCAAATTACAGAAAGATCAAAGAAATAAGTATCTAAATAAAAATATGTCTATTACACCACAAGCAAAACATTTAGAAAAAATATATAGTTACGATGACATTAAAACTGTCAAAAGAAATAACAACAAGATAATATACAAATAAATAACGGAAAATGTTGACGAGAAATGCCAAGAAACAATTACGAGCACAAACAACAACCCCGGGCTCGTCGCTGAGCTCCGCCTCGCAGCCATCGAGGCCCGCGCCAACATCACCAGCGGCTGCAGTTGCGTCGAGCTCAAGCGACGAGTACTTCTCGCCGCCGTCGTCGCCGTCACCTGTGCGTCGGAGAGGCAGAGGCCGGCCGCCAGCCTGCCTGGGACCACGAGACCCACCGGTCTCAAACAGGGTCCTCGCTGCTGGTGGTAATGTGCAGCGCATGCGATGGACAGAATCCATCAACGAAAACGTCATGCGCGCATATTTTGGGGCTACAGAGGGGGGGACTAAACTCACTGCGTATCGCAGTCGCATGCTCCTTCTGTTTCAGGCTTTGGAACCTGGTATCAACGTTACCGCTCAACGATTGTCGGATCAGGTGCGAGTTATCCAGCGTAGTAATAAGCTGGATAACGTCGTACTTGATAGGCTACGCTCAGACTACTTACCTACGAGCCAGGCCGTTCACGTCCAACCCGCTAGTGCTCCCGTAAACACAAATACACCGCGGACGGGTAATAATACCGATGTGGAGGTGGATGATATGATTTGTATCGTAAGTATTCAGTACAATGAGGAGGTTATGGATGCTTTGAAATGTGCGATTGAGCAATATCGGTACATGTCACCAACAATTAGGCCGCGCCTGCCCCGGTTGCCAATGCATAGACGAAATATGGCGCTGGTAGGTGCCCTTGATTCGCTATTAACTAGTTTTCTAGAAAATAGTGAAAATCTTGGTGATACGCACTCAATTCTGTACTGCGCCGCCGTAGCGGCATGTCGTATGGCAGGTGTCAAGTTTCAAGAACATGATACTGTCATGCGACAAAGATCTGCTGTCCCGGCGTGGCAGTGCAGAATTGAGCGGCGTATTACTGAGACAAGGGCACTTATCGGTAAGTTAATCTGCTTAAGGTCTGGGAATACACGTCCCAGGGTCATGCACTTTGTGCGCCGAGCCTTCTTGGGGACTGGCATCAGTCCTCATGAATATACATCTCGGATCACAGAGCGCATTGACTTCCTAAAGCAGAAAGTCTATGCATGGGCAAATCGGATACGCAGATATAGAAAACGCGTGGACCGATATATGTTGAATCGTACATTTCAAAGGGACCAAAAGTGGGTTTATAGAAACTGGGACCGACCAGACCAAGATGTGGCTAATGGGCAGCTGCCGGATACAGACGCCACAAACCGGTTTTGGCGTAGCATATGGTCGGCGCCTATTGGTCACACTGAGGGTGGTTGGATTCGGGATGTTGAACGGACATGTGAACATATTCCAGAGATGGATAACGTAGTCATTTCAGGCGAAGATGTCACTAGTGCAGTCCGGTCGTTATCCAATTGGAAATCTCCAGGACCGGATGGACTGCACAATTACTGGCTGAAATGGCTACGTAGTTCACATGACCGATTAGCATCCCAATTTCAATCAGCCATAGAATCTGGATCGATCCCAGATTTCATGACAACTGGAGTAACCCACTTGCTCCATAAGACAGGTAGTACCACAGAGCCCGGTAATTATAGGCCGATTACATGTTTGCCATCGGTCTATAAACTTCTTACGTCTATTCTGAGGGCTAAAATATTAAAACACATAGAGCTAAATTCCATTATGTCGCACACTCAGAATGGATGTAAGAAGGGGGCTCGTGGTACTAAGGAGCTCCTCCTTATAGATATGACCATTAGCCAACAAGTTCGTCGTAACCGAAAGGATATGGCGGCATGTTGGATAGACTACAAGAAAGCGTATGATTCTGTGCCACATACATGGCTTTTGAGGGTGTTGGAGTTGTATAAAATAAATACAACTCTACGCACCTTCTTAAGGTCATGTATGGGGCAATGGAAAACGGTTCTTGGCTATCCAGGATGCCGACGGATCCAGGGAAATGGCGAACTTGTTAAAATTGAGCGGGGTATCTTCCAGGGCGATAGTCTGAGCCCGTTGTGGTTTTGCTTAGCGCTGAACCCTCTTAGTACATTACTAGAGGGTTCAGGGTTAGGTTATAGGCTACGCAGAGGTGGTCAGGTCATATCCCACTTGTTGTTCATGGATGACTTGGAGCTGTTTGCTCACACCAATTCACAGTTGATGGATTTACTAAAAATTACTGAAAGTTTTAGTAATTCTATCAAAATGGAATTTGGTGTGGATAAATGTGCAGTGATACATGTGAAACAAGGAAGGATGGTGGAATCTGAAGGGATTCAACTCTCAGATTCCATTAACCTCAGATCACTTCTGCGAACCAATACCTATAAATACTTGGGTATGTCACAGGCCTTATGTATTAACGAGACAGACATGAAGCAATCGTTGCAAGAACGTTTCTTTGGCCGCCTGACAAAAGTACTGAAAAGTCTTCTGTCAGGTGGCAATAAGGTTCGAGTTTGCAACGGTTGGGTCATGCCGGTTCTGATGTACTCCTTTGGCATACTCAAGTGGACTCAGACTGAGTTAGACGCCCTGGACAGAAAGGTGCGTACAATGCTGACAGCTTACCGGATGCATCATCCACGCTCGTCCGTAATGAGGTTGTATATTCCGCGGAAGTGTGGAGGTCGTGGCTTTTTAAATGTCAAATCTCTACACAACCGCGAAGTATGCAACCTCAGAGAATATTTTCTCAACGCGAACGTGGATATGCATCGGGACGTTGTCGCAGTGGACGCCGGATTAACCCCGCTCAGTTTATCGAAGGACAACTGGCGCAGACCTGTGGTGCTTAGCACTGACGATCGCAAGCTTGTTTGGCAGAGCAAGGAGCTTCATGGCAGGTTCTACCGGGCTCTACATGGGCCGGAAGTAGACTTATTAGCCTCGGTGAACTGGCTACGCTTCGGTGACTTCTTTGGGGAAACCGAAGGGTTTGTCTGTGCAATTGCTGACGAAGTGATCAAGACGAATAACTACCGGAAATATATCCTGAGGGATGGCACTACTGATATTTGCCGTGCGTGTCACCAGCCTGGTGAATCCCTCAGGCATATCATTTCCGGTTGTTCTCGTCTTGCTAACAGTGAGTACTTGCACAGGCATAACCAAGTAGCCAGGGTCATTCACCAGCAACTTGCTCTGAAATACAGGCTTGTAGATGGTGAGGTGCCGTACTACAGGTATGTGGCGGAGCCTGTCCTGGATAATGGTCATATCACGTTGTACTGGGATCGATCTATCATCACAGACAGGACTGTTGTTGCCAACAAACCTGATATTGTGTTGATAGATCGATCAGAGCGCCGCGCAATAATTGTTGATGTTGCCATCCCTCATGATGGCAATCTCGTGAAGGCTGAGAAGGACAAGCAGATAAAATATCTGGACTTGGCTCACGAGATTGTTGACATGTGGGATGTTGATTCAGCAATTATTGTGCCGATAATCGTTACAGTGAACGGTTTAATACCCAAGAGCCTCACCCAACATCTTAGGAGGCTCGCGTTGGAACCTTGGGTCAGGGGCCTGATACAGAAGGCAGTACTGCTGGACACGGCACGCATAGTGAGGAGGTTCCTTTCTCTTGAGCCCTAACCACCAGTAGCTTGGAGCCTGTTCCCGATACTGGTGGGTTTCCATAACATACTTTTATATTTTTAAATGTATTTTTTTTTTTTTATATTTAAAAATGTATTGATATGGTATGAGATAAATATTAAATAAAGGTGATAATAATAATCTTTATTCAAAAATGTTTACATTTCAGTGGATGGATACATTATGTCTGGATAATCTTATACTATAATACTTTATAATCTAATAAACAATAAATACTTAACATATAGTTTAAGGCCGGTATAGGTTATTTTTACTTTGCTATCTAGGTTTAAAATTAATTGCCTGAACTAGGTTTTCACCTGTGTTTCAGGCTGTTTTGTTCTTACGTAATATAATTGTGCAAAATATAACTAATGTGCATACTCTTAAATTTAACATTGACGCAATAATAATAAAAATCGAAGCTATTCAATGGTAGGTAATTATTTTATGACATTAAGCAAATTCTCAGTATCGGAGTAGGTCATTGTTTGTAAGTATCTAGTTATGATTATTTTACATTGCTTATAACTATAATTATATATATCTAGTAACTTATTTAATCTATTGTATAAAAAAGGGCCTATGAATAAGAAAAATCTATTTATAAAGACATGTTTACCATGAAACTTAGTACAGACTAGATCTTTTCGTCTCTTGTCCGGGGGCAGTGGTTTGAATGGAGTTAGTGCGTGTTGTTTAAGTATGACGTGCAGTATGAACAATTGACGTACAGTTAGGACATTAGTGGACTGATACAAATCATAGGTAGGAAACATATAAGGTCGAAACGTCGCCACTTTTAGAATAGCTCTTTGAGCGCGTTCTAGTGGCAATAGGACAGTTTTGGATGCCCCTCCCCATGAAGTAATGCAATAGGATATGATGGACTGACACAACGACAGGTAGATTTGTTTAATTAATTTAAAATTTGCAGCGCTGCGCATTGTTTTGAAAATAAATATTAATTTGCGCACCCGTTTACATAAGAGATCTATGTGAATGCGGAAATTAAGATTATTGTCAAGTGTTATTCCAAGGTACTTGATACATTGAGTAGATTCTAAAGTAGGGCAGGTGCATGCAACGTCAGCAGATGAATGACATTTATTGTCGTGAGCGAATATAGTGTTGTTAGGTGATTCATGAATCGGACGAAGGTTATTGACGTAATCAAGATATTTAATTATATAACATCAAATCTTAGAAATGTATTTATAGTAAATATGAAAACTAATATAAAACTCAATGCTAACTAGGGCAAGTACGGAACATGTGGACACTTTCCAGAATTTGGAATAAATCATTTTTTATATCTGAATTATATAAGTATTTATTATTCATAATAAATCACATCTAGTAAGGAATAATCGGTCTTTATTAAACTAAATTCATAGTCTTGATATAATTTATACTTAGGAAGATAATAAACTTTTTTTTAAAACACCATATTTGTCCATAGGTTCAGCGACTGATTGTACCTATGGACAGTCAAATTGTACCTACGGACTCTACTTTAATTAGACAATATATTAAAGGGAAAAAGCCATAAAATCTGCAGCAAATCAACATTTAATAAATATCACTTATTCTTATTACTTATTTGTACTAATTACGGCACATTTTAATGTTACTTCAGGAGGACTACATTCTACTAAGGACAGTCCACAGGTACACTCTTTTATTTGTCTATAGGTACAAATTAAGACCGTAAAACTAAAACTTGTCTTACTGACGATAAAAACACACTTATAAACATGTTAAGTAGCTCTAACTAAGCAATGAATAAGCCAAATTATATTGTACACACAATAAAACCAATATCGTAAGTAGTTTTACGGTAAAACACATTAAAATTAGCAGCATAATTTACTTTTCGCTGCGAAAATCTTTTGAAACCTGCATACCCACGACTGTACAGAGAATAAAGATACTTCAAATCTGTCAATCATATACAAAGCCAGGTCAGGTTTAAATTAGAATTTTAGAGTCGCTAATTTCGGCGGTATCGATAGTGTCCATAGGTACAAGTGTCCACAGGAACAACACTTGCCCATATACATACAAGATGAAACATTTGCAATAGAAATACGATACCCTGGCAACTTGGAACCAATAAAATAAGCATTCGTTGAATTTCTTATTGTTAGCACAATATAATAAGCTGTTATATAATATACGCCTGAAACACAGTACAATATACTCCATCCTCTGTAGTAGCTTTTTCAATGGAGTCTCGAGTTTCATTAATTGATTCGTGGAGTTTTGCAATAGACGGCGGCGGTACGTATTCTTGAAAGTGCAAAGACGTAAATTTTATTAATAGCCATTGTATCTGTGTATACAACTCTATTTATAGTATAGTTAAACCTCTTTTAGGAGTGATTGTACTCGAAAAATAATAAGCAGTTCCATAAATGTTGTCGAAGTTTCATTCATACATACATACATACATAACGTCACGCCTTTTATCCCCGAAGGGGTAGTCAGAGGTGTATTTCTACACCCACTTTTCGCCAGATATACTTTAGTCCCACGTAATAAGAGGCGAGCCTATTGCCGTACCGGGCACATTTCCAGACTCCGTGCTGCTACTGAGAAATTCGTGACAGAAAAACCCAATAACACTGCCCGACCCAGGAATCGAACCCGGGACCTCCCGATCCCACGCGCACATTTATGCCGCGAGACCAACGAGGCAGTCGTATAGGGTTTGATTTCGAGTTTTCTGTCTCTACGCAAAGATGGTATTTGCATCGTATTATCCCTTAGTCGCCTCTTACGACACCCACGGGAAGATAGGGGGTGGTGACACTTGTATTCTATGCCGTCAACCACACGGCAAGTTTCATTCATATTTACAGAAATAATAGAATGTCACTTCATTTTGCCAATGTAGTTAGCTAAAAACGTATTCAGGTATAATAATTAATGTTGCCAACATCAAATCAATAATTGCTGTGATACTTGATTTTTATAAATGATGAATTCAAATTTGTTAAAGAACGTAAAAGAAAAATTATAGTATATCATTTAAAATTATATAACTCGCACATTATTTAATTATAATAATCTCAAACTCGCCGTGAGTAAAACATTATTATTTCACATAAAGTGTCATACGTGTCTTCGGCTAACGAAAATACAAATCTTCTTCTACACATAAAACACTTTTATCTCTTGAAAAACGTGATTACAAAACATTCGTTTCAAATACACAATCCTGAAAATCCTAGATGGAGTTTTGCTTCATATCGAATATCCACTCCATGTAGATGGCTTGAAAATCTATGAAACATACAACGTTCGACGTTTTAATTTTCTAGTGTTTACAGTGGATGGTTGGGATTGAATTCGTCGGTACAACGAGCATGATGTGTTCGGCAAACGAACTGATTCTGTCCGCTAGGCGGTTCTCTTCTTTGTGAACCTTTGGGTATGGATGTATACGGCTGTTACTAGCTGTCGCAAGTTTGGGACAATTCTGTAGTTTCAATCTTAAGTATTTTGATTACTCCTACCTACCTAGTTTTAGAAATTTAAAATTAATTTTAAGTAAGAGTAGGTAGAATCTGCACATCAAATATTAATAATAAAACATAAAAGCTTCTGTTTTGCATGCATTATAATAAACTTTGTAACTTAGATTAATGATTGGTAAATTAATCTAAGCTTTTTAAATATCGAATTTTGAAATGACCCCTCGGATTTCACTAGCGGACATAATGAATACCTGCTACATATTTTACTAGCAAAACAGATTTCATACTCGAATAAGTAAATGACGTTAAATGCATAGTCCTGATACCGACTTTGCTGAAAGTTACCCAAACGGTTTTACGTTCCACATAGATGTGAGAACTAAGTGAAAAACTACTTAACTAGAAGGGACAATCAAAACAAAAGTTGAATTATTGTACCGCGATGGAAAGTCCCAATAGCGGAAACCACTCAAAGCAGAGTTGGACCATGGTGGAGTTTGTGCTAAAGGTCTCGTCAGGAAAGATGTTTGGCCTACCCAATAAAAATGTCCCGCAAATCTATAACTCATTGAATAAAAACCAGCCATAATTTGCTCACCTCTGTCATAGGAATTGCCGGAAGCAAAGGCACATCAGGATCGGCTATTGTGCCCAGGCAGGGCACTCTGCTAAGGTGCGTAGCGCCGTGTCTTCGACAACGTCGCTGCAATCGCCGCAATGATTACAAACGAGCGTATTCTCCCAGCCTATTTCGTTCAGGAACCGGCTAAAGCAATCGTGGCTGGTCAACACTAGGGCTAGACGCCAGGTGAGAAAGCCGTTACTAGTCTCCAGCCAATACAGATCTTAGCGACACCAATTTGACGTTCACAAGTTCACACAGTGTGAGCTAAGCAGAATTCTTGATTAATGTAATTTAAAAATTTACCCAGGATATAGATACTTGTCAAAATTGACATAGTTATGCTACCAATCACAATCAATTTCATAAAACACACATAAAATTGATCTTAACAAAAGTCCAAAAAAATTACTGTAACCACCTGTAGCCGCAAGATGTTGCTTGTTATATCTTTCAATGTCTGCAGGTCGCAGGGCAAAGACTGTCAGAGGGGGGAGTGATATAAGTTAGAGAAGAGGTAGTTTCTGAAATACAACATGGCCATTTACAAATACAGTATTATACTACGTAAGAAGATCGTGCAATAGTATTTACGTAACCAGATCGTGCAATCATGCTATCCCTATAAAGTTCATTACGATTTTATTTTACGTTTAGCTTTTGACGTTTCAAATTCAAATCCCAAAGTAAATCTGCACGAAACAAGCACGGACAACTAGTAAAGAAATGAGCAAAACTTTTCCGAATAAATTATTAATGTCTGCCGGCCTTGCAGGCACCTAATAAGCGGTTAAAACTACCTAACAAAAAATAAAATCCTTCGTACAATTTCTCGACAAGCGAACGTTGGAACTCATTTCGTTTCTCATTACTCAAAATCCGGCGAAGGTAGTGTGAAGTAGATAAAAAATGCACGATGCAATAAATTTAAAAAATGTGAGTGTAGAGTGCTTTTGGGAGGCATAAGGTTAACAAATTACGACAATTTTCCATGTGTTACGTTCTCGATAGCAATTTTCTCCCTAACTGTTCGCAAAGTGGTTCGTGGTCTTAGCTTATGAAGTGTCATCAGCGTTCCCGAACTTTCTACGCATATTTATGGATACCTGGAATATCTGTATTATGTGTTACGTAGTATCAAATTGCTCGCGAGAATATGGGGAAATTGATTACGGTCAAAGGGTTAACTTTCGCTTGTTAACCTAAAACTGAATCTAGTGATCCAAGAATTTGAATAATGACGTACCTTAATATTCGGTGAGCTTGTCCCCCGACTGTGAAAAGTAATGATCCGGATTAATACGATTTAAAATTAAATAACGCTTTTTGTACCTATTTCTAAAATAGTATTTAATTGCAAAGAACACATCGGAAAATTGAACACATTTCTCTTAAATCTATGTCAACCGGTGCCTATGCAATAAGTGTATAAAAGTTCTATGTAAATTAGGTTTCAAAGTAAAATACATCTGCTAGGACTTTCAGAATTAAATAGACGAACAGACACGAAAAGTTACCTCAGGTAAATCTGGTGAAAGTTCACGGGATATGTAACGTGTATGTTTGGTGTGCAAATAAAGTTATTAATTTACATAGGGATGTATTTATACAGTCATACTTGAAAACTGGGCTGAATAACATGATAGCACGACACAAATTTCATTATGCAATCTGCATGTTGTGTTTGTCAGGATATTTTTAGGGTTCCATACCTAGAAATGTAAAAACGGAACCCTTATAGGATCACTTTGTTGTCCATCCGACTGTCAAGACCCTTTTTCTCAGAAACGCGTGAAGGTATCAAACAGAAATTTATATTAAATAGTCAAATCTACTGTCTCATCAAGTTGTGAAAAAATCAAGCTTCTAAGCCATCGCAATCAAAAGATGCAGCTGTTTATGCTGCAAATTGCCGCAAATATTCGAAACTCGCAACTCGCTCGCTCTCTCGCTCCCGTGAACTCAGAATCTTTAAACTTGGTACGAAGCAATGTCTTACAGCACAGATAAAGGAAAAATTGCGAAAACCGTAAATTTTTATTCAATTGATATCATAAAAATATTTTTAATAATTTTAAAGTTGTTTGCATTTTTCAAGAACGCGTAGAGATATTAAATTGAAATTCATATCAAATACTCAAGTGTATACTTTTAAGCTGTAACAAAATCAAACTTCTATGTCAACGCAATAAAAAGAAACCTCAATTTAAGCCGCATATTTTCTCGCAACTACTCGCAAGGTAATTAAACCCAGTTCCTCATGAACCCGTAGAGAGATATAAAATTTAAATTCATATCAAATGCTCAAGTCAAAACTAAAGGGTACTTCCAGTCGATCTAGAATCTTGAAGTTTGGCATAAAGCAACGTTTTATAGCACATAGGCAAAACTTCGAAAACCTTAATTTTTTAGTTACATCACTTATTTTTTTAAATAATTATATATACCTACAGGTTTGTACGAAACCCTCGGTGCGCGAGTTCGACTCGCACTTGACCGGTTTATTTATGAGTAACATAGCATGATGTAATACATTAACTGCAATGCATTTTGATTTATTTTTCTATTAATATCGATTTAAGGCATTACCTGAAGTATATTTGAATGTCTCCGTGGTCCAGTAGAAGCGTAACTGACAGCGAATTATCAGGTTTCGAGGTCGATTCCCGGGTCAAGCAAAAGTGTTGTAGGGTTTATCTGTAAGAATCTATACTATTATAAAACTCAAAGAGCACTTTGTCTGTACATTAAATATTTTTCCCAAATTTCAATTGGATTGTGACATGTTATCGATATAGAACACAAAACATTTTTTTTGGAATTATTGTCTGTCTGTCTGTCTGTGTTTGTTCAATCATCACGCAATAATCAGTGAACGGATTTTGATGCGGTTTCCGCCAATATATTGCCTGAAGACCCGATTACAATCTTGGACAACAATCATCACGCTATCACCTATGGGAGCCTAGCAGTGTCATTCAATAAATTTAATAGACTTGAATTCAAGCAACACACCAAATTGTTTGTATCGCGATAGTGACAAACGCATAGTTTGTGTCTTTGGTTATCATTTAGTCGTTAGTTAATCAGAATCCGTTTATTCTATCAAAAGTTATCGCAATTTAAAATATACATACATACATAGACTCACGCCTGCCTCCCCGAAGGGGTAGGCAGAGGCATATTAAACGCCCACTTTTCGCCAGTGTTTTGATCCCACGTAATAGGTGGCGAGCCTATTGCCGCTTATCGGGATATTTTGTTTGCCAGAGCCGCGTCTGTTGATCGGCAGGTGCACCACTTGCAGGTGAGGTTGGCTTGGGACCCTAAGTTCTTGGTGGGAACCCTATGCACCCTATTATACATGACTATATATTTAATCTTGTTTTAAATTGTCTTTCGGGATTTATACCACGTACTTACCTTTGTTTGGAGTAACCGATATTTCGGCACTGTTGCAAGCGCCATGTTCACGGATGTACATGACACGAATGCAGTAACATTTTTAAAAGTAAAGTAGTAAGTAAAATTTAAAATTAGTTTTAATGACCACAAAAGTTTAAATTCCTATATTATATTATTATATTCAATGTTCAACGATAGATGATAAAAATGCTTTTTAAAATCACACCCATTTGACATTTCAAATACCGTTCGGTGGATACATTATAATGCCTGCAGGCAAGTTAGTCTGATCTTACAAATCTACGCGAAATAATATCTTATTGCACATCTGTGGAAGATTGCCAGCAGCGTTCTCAAAACTTATCACTCATAGGTGCCATTTTGTAATAATATTATTAGTATGCGCCATTCGTGAGTTTTAAATTGAACTTTTGAGTAAACCAACCAGAAGCACTGGACTAAAAAAATGTATACCAGGAATTTTGGCTCCTTTGGTAAAAAAATTGTTATAAATTATCTGCTGTTGTAATCTAGGTCGTACTTACTGTACGAGGCTGTAGACTTAATTATATTTTTTTTAAGAATTTAGCTATGCTGAGCTTTTTTATCCTTTGTAAATTAAATGTTGGCTGGTAACACTGAGATAAAATGAATTTATGCAATGCTGACCCACTCACATGCTGACACAAAATGTACTAACATTCTTTTTCGAATTACAACTAAGTATTACAATACTTCACTTTCGGCAAAATAGCTGAGCAAAAACTACGACATAGTGGCTATGTGGCTACAATTCTGACTTCCGATTATATGTATAGGCGTTTAATACTGACACACTAATCTGCTCTCATCTGATAGCTATATTGAAGATCTAGAGGTTTACAAAATGACGTCTTTCCAAAATCCAATTACAAAATTTGGGCCGAGTCTCGCTGCATGCCGGCGGAAGAATAAACTCAAAAATATTTCTGTAAGACATCAGTTTAAAAAGGACAGGATTTGTCAACAGATTGCTGAAGATAAAGAACGTCTATTATATGTAATTTATCGATTAATTTGATGTCATCCTGTACTGTGGTTCAGGATACACAGAGTTTCCGAGCGATGCTATTATATTGTTACGGACGAGGTAACTTGATTGGAAGGAAACACCGAGTAGCGATGATGACTCTTTATTTAACTACGTACAGCATACACTTCCACGGTGCGTCGTCCAACCTTCGACGCGGACAGCACCAGCACAACAACTTTTGCACTGTAATATACCTTCACTTCACTGTACTTTACTCCACTACTACTTCTTCCTTTTACTTCTTCATTTTTTTCTTCACTGTACCGCTTCTAAACTTAAAACTGGCGTTTAACGCATCTAGACCGCCTTTTATACACTAACAAATATTCTAGATCCACTTCGATTGTCATTTCCTGTCTCTTTCTATCCCTTCTATTCGTTCCTGAACTTACTAGAATTTTCTAATTTCATTTCAAAATAATGAAATAGTCTTCAAACCTTTTTGCTAATTCATCTGATAGACGACCAGTCAGCTTGTCATGCAGACGTCAGCATTACTTACGCGCTCCTTGATGACCGGAGTGTGGACAATTTAACATGACACTGGCCGTCACAATATTCATACTCACGATATACTCTAAATTTAAACATTTAGAGTATATTGTGAGTATGAATATTTACCAAAGTTCAAGTTTCATAGGGTTAAGAAGACTGACACGCGCCTCCGAATTTTTTCTTGTGTCGTCACGCGTTAGCTATCCGCTAAAATCATATCACTACTTTGAAGATGGGAACAAGTCTACAAAAACTTTCCTTCTCATGTAGAAGGAAAACTTTCCGGAGACCAAAAAATATGATGTGCAAAACACTGACTAAAGATGTATGTACCATACCAGTTTCAATATAGAAAATGAAAAAAGTCTTGCATGTTAAATAAGAACAGTCCATGCAGTACTTTCTGAATCTCTCATTATCCTCGTAAATATGGTTTGTTTACGAAGACACACAAACTCTGAGTAATAAATGTCCTGAGTGACGCAATAAATTGCGACAGTTGCTTACTACTCGTAGTTGAGCACGCTAGTGATACACGTTAGTAAGGGTCAGTTTCCATCGAACGAAAAACATTCCAGAAAATACGGTACCATTTTTTAACGCAGCGAATAAGCAACTTTACCAGTATAATGTAGCATAACGTTTAAGGGTTGCTTGACTTGCAATTTGAATAATTTGTATAGATCGGAAAAGTTAAGCAACTTTTTCACCGGTCACGACTTGGATGGTTGAACACATGTTATGGCATTTACATCACAGCGTTAACGTAATTCGATGTTAACATAAAGCCGTAGTTCCAGGTTTTTGTCGTTGACATGAATCAGGTCACGTCTGAGATATTTGAGCATTCATTAACTCCCAGTGCTGGCCACACACTTTCATAAAAAGGAAGGAAGAATTAAAGACTAAGAGTGCCAAAGGAGAATGCTCACGTAGTATGGAGAAAAAAACCCAGCCTCGGTGCAAATGTAATGTATCTCAGATTATCAGTGTAAAAAAGTAATAAAATGCTATAGGGGTGGCATCATCAAAAATGATGGCTAAATGGTGGAAATTGCCGTTTGTTTTACGTTGGAGTAATTTTTAAATAATGGTTACATACGAGTGATTGAGAGGTATAATGCTGTTTGTTACCAGCAATAGCTCAATGAGGTAGTTAACCTAGCGCTATGCAGAGCGTCTCAGGTTCAAATCCCACGACGCGGACTTTTAGACTTCTAGTTTTCATTTTATTACTCCTTTACACTGATAATCTGAGATTTAATTTGCGCCAGAGCTGGGTTTTTTGAGCACTGTCCTTTGAATCAGAAATGAACATAATGCCTGAACATGTTCGCGCGGCTAGTGGCCAGGACTTTGCAGATTCCCACCGTGCATCCAATATCCGAATTGCATGCTTGCTCATAGTAGTAATAAGCGCCTAAGGATTTTTCCGTAAGGTACAAACTTACCCGGTTGCACACTCCATAGTGAAATTGCCGCAACTTAGAGAATCGTATGAACGTGTTCCAATGTTTCGGTATTCACTTATTCAGTAGATTAGAGTGGCTTTGCTAAAAAAAGTATTCGTTCTCATTTCGTCGATTATTCTACTGATTAAGTTTGTGATCCCCTTGTGGCTATGGGTTTCACGCAACTTTATATGGTCTGTTTCTTGCATTGACTGATTATAGCAATGAATCAACTATTTATGTGAATAGGTTACGCAGAAAAGTAAAAGTGTTGATTTTAATGTTGTTATTTCTATTTAGATTAGGAGAACAATATAACACAATGAATAATTATGCTTTGAGTTCAGTTAAGTTTTTTTAAAAAGCTTTTTTTTTGTATTTACATATATACTTATAAAGGAATGTAAAGTGCTCAAACTCTTGGTGATGGTCCGAAATATTTATACTGGAAAATATAATTGCTCAGTGCAATAATATATATTAAATTCTGGGGGGAAAATCTGCCTCGTTGGTCTCGCGGCATAAACGTGCGCGTGGGATTAGGAGGTCTCGGGTTCGATTCCCGGGTCGGGCAAAATGTTATTGGGTTTTTCCGCTAGGAAATTCTCAGTAGCAGCACGGAGTCTGGTAATGTGCCCGGTACGGCAATAGGCTCGCCCCCTATTACGTGGGACTAAAATAAATCTGGCGAAATGTGGGTGTAATATTTACACCTCTGCCTACCCCTTCGGGGAAACAGGCGTGAGACTATAAAAAAAACTGGGTAAATGTCACGTCTTCTGCACTGCAAACACCAGCATACATAAATTAATTATATATAAAATAAAATATTATGCATTACGATGCAATGCTATAATCTTTTGATCAAGCGCACCAGAAATAGATATATATATATATATATTTTTCTGCCGAACAAATTGACTCCATGCTGCCTGATGTTAAGCAGTCAGTGTAGTATAAGCCGATAGTTATGGCCATCATCCCAGCAGCCAGCATGGCATTATGGCATGATGGCCCTCACCTTGACGGCCTTGAGAAAAGCTTTTTCACGCCCCACTTAAAGGACCCAGGATCATAAGTGGAGGGAACACGTGGGCTGGTAAAGAGTTCCACATCTTAATGATGCGGCAGAGATAAGAGGCGCCGAACCGTTTGGTGCGTTACGGTATCTGTTCTACCGTGTAAGAGTGGCACCTCAACCCAGCACGTGTTGTTCGGGATAGGAAAGAAGAGGGTGGGATTAGTTGAAAGAGCTCTTCGGAGCACTCACCGTGATAGATGCGGTAGAAGACAGCCATTGCGGTCACGTCTCTGCGTAATTTCAGTGACTTAAGAGTCTTGGTGGCCTCTGGATCCCCAATGATACGGACAGCACGCCGCTGCAACCTATTCCAATAAGTACTGAGCGGAGCCATTCCAAAGGTGGGAGCAGTATTCCACGCTGGAGCGAACCTGGGTCTTGTATAACAGACACAACTGCTCCGGCGTGAAAAACCTCCTCACCTTGTTCAGGACTCCGAGTTTCCGAGATGCGGATTTGATGACACCCTCGATGTAGTTCTTCTGGTTTAGATTTCTGCGTATGTCCATACCTAGGATATTGATGCTGTCTTGAATCGGTAGTGGAGTGTCCAGAAGAGAGGGATGGGGAAGGAATGGAGATACCTTGGCTGAGAATGCGCACACCTGTGTTTTCTTGGCGTTGAACTCGACCAGGTTCTCATCACTCCAATGCGAGATGCAATTCAGAACCCAGTCAAGCTCAGCAACAAGTGTTCGCCTATACCCCTCAGTATCGGCTGGCTTAGCCGCAGGGTGTCCGAGATATCGCCCATGTACAGTACTGTCATCTGCATAGCAATGTATGCCCCCAAAAGTGAGCATATCATTGATATGCAGAAGAAAAAGCGTGGGCGATAACACGGACCCCTGAGACACACCAGCATTCACCTGGAGAAAGTTCGATGACTCACCGTCACAAAGGTCTCGTATACGGCGCTCATGCAGGCAGCTGGCAACCCAGTTGCACAATCGAGGCGGCAAGCCGTAGGCTGGTAGCTTGGAAAGAAGCGCACGATGCCAGACTCTATCGAAGGCTTTGGAGATGTCGAGGCTAACAGCCAACGACTCCCCATGCCTGTCCATCACCTCACCCCCAAGGGGTGTGAGATACGCTAGAATTGCGTTATATAACATAGAACTGTGTTAATTTTTCATGAACAATGCGTACTCTTATATCATCAAGAAAACATTAACGTATGTAGTTTTAAGAGCATAAACCTATGAAATGGTCGGTGAATTCGACATCAAATTGGGTGATGTTCAAGCGATAATGATTCGCAAATATACCTGAATTGCTCTTGCCACACATGTGTGATATGTGGTGCAAACGCCAAACGAAACACATTGTACAATCATTAGCAAGCAATCCTACATCGCACTTTCACCCCTAATTTCGGTTTTGTAGTAATTCCTGTTTGCATGGAACATTTTGCAGAATTTTTTGATGTAACATTTGCTAAATGGCATGGTAATGCATATCAGCATAGTGGTTTTCGTCATCACTAAAAATAACAATGTCAAAATAACGATAAAAACGGTAATTAATTTGTTTGCTTGACTTTACTTTGTGGTTTACCTGATAATTTTATTATAAAAATAAAATTACATTCACACCTGATTATTGTTATTTTATAAATAACTAAGGGATGCCCGCAGCTTCACCCGAACATTTCTTTTATTTAATCGTTTCATCCCGATCCTATAGGGATTGCCGAAAATTCCTTATTAATAGATACTCGTTTACGATTCTCAAGGAACATACAAGCCAAATTGTATGCTTTTTGTAACCAATAGTTTTGCTGTGCATCACCAGTCAGACAGACAGTAACGCAAGAATTTTATATGATTATGTATCAGAGATAAGTATCGAGATGGTCCTTAGATACAATTTATGATAATCTTCATATGTAAATTATAGTTAAAGATCACTTCCATCTCGTCAGCTTACAAAGCAAAAAAAAGAAACTGGATTGAAATCTAGGTCATCTTTTTGAGAGCTACGATTCCACAGGCATACAGATCCGTCAAGCATACATCATTCTTGTGTTTTCATCTGAGATTATAAACTACTCTACATAACGTATTCCTGCCAATAATCACCAATCTGACCAGCAATGAGCGTGTAACTGCAATAATACCTCTAGTACTCACCAAACAAGCTAATTATAGGTAGCGGCTGTTAAACATAGAGATGTGGTCGGAGTCCCTTGCGGTTACGTACAAGTGTCTCGCCTGTCTCGGGTCGCGGGAATTCTCGGGAATTCTCAGCAACTCCCGGCTTGAGACCGAGACCGCACCACCGCAGCCATCTGCCACCTACTATACATTTATTGGAGTTAAATTAGCTCTGTCTGATGATTTTATCACAGTCGTACGTTTATGTTAATTAAGTTATAGTATGTAACGTACCTTTAGGGATAGTAGCGTGTACCTAATTTGTTTAATGATATTATACCTGGGTTTGGTAAATCTAGTTTTCTATGGATGAATCCTACCTAGATCAATTTATTGTGATCGAAATTGCTCTGCCCTCTGCATACTAAATTTCATGAAAATGGAGCCGCTGCCGAGATTCAGACTTTAAACATAATATATACTCTTTTGCATAGCTTTATCCCAGTTTCAACCTGGGGTCCGCTTACTAGTCTAACCGGATTTGACTGAATATTAGCTTTTCCACGGAGCGACTGCCTGTCTGACCTCCGCAACCCAAAGGGATAGCGATATTCCATGGTTTAGACTAGTGTCAGTTTATTCAGAGATAGGTACTGACTCCCTATACCGACTGTCAAAGATCTTCATGACAACCGGGACCGACGGCTTAACGTGCTCTCCAAGGCATGGGACACGCGATAATTAATAATTCAATACGCACATAACTCCGAAAAGAACATATATACAATAATTGTATAGAGGTATTATTAGTTTAAACGTTTAAAGATATTGGATAATATTAACTATCATCATAATATGATTATATACTGTCCAGACGGAGTACAATATACTTCAATGTTCAGCATAAAATATATATGATAATACTATGCTATGCAATTTACAAATCATACAATTTGTAGCATTATCGCAGAGACCAATCTCTTCCAGGCTTTTATTATAGGCTGGACAGAAATGATGTTTTGTGTGCATTCAAGTACGCTTTATGTCCCACTGCATGATACACGTCTCTTCTTATCATGGTAGGCAACAGTCCAACACGCTGTCCAAAGCTGGAAAATTTTACTTGATTTTCACGGTCAAAAGACACGTTTTTGACACAGAACATTGAACGACCTTGTTATCTGCATTTCAGTTACATATTTTGTATTTACCAGAGGAAAAAGCTCCTCATTTTATGATCAAAAGTACCACGAGTTTTAAATTAATCAAACATTTAGGTCTTCTGATAGTTACTTTTTAATTTAACCATAAAATACATAACACATCTCGCAGTTCACTTTATTGAAATCGTGTTTTGGACCTATTTGAGCACCAATCTTCCCAAGCAAATCGTAGTCACAAGTACTTTATCTGTACTTAGATAACTTTCAACAAAACATTTACGTCTAGATGGAAACTAAAGTGACGCTTTAACACAATGTCGCCCTGTCGTGGATAAAACGCAGACTCAACAAACTTCTATAGAAACATCCGTCTAATTTGTAGTTAAAAAGGAAATAAATATACTACAATGCTTTCCTTTTAGGAGTTCGTGAAAGCACAAACGCTGAGTGAAACCTCGACACAAGCCGAGGAACAAATTTACTTCGGTTCTCCAGTTTTACAATCTAAACAAAAGTTTAATGGAATTAATTTATTATAAACAGTAATATCATTCAAATTTCCGGCTCCGAATCCGATTGAGAGTTTATGGAGAGTCATGACTAATTAATATAATTTAATATCTTCTCTTTACAAAAGTACCGATGTTGAAAAAGAAAAATTATTCACCACCTGTTTGCAATCAAATATGATTCGAGCGTTTAGAATTTTGGAAATTGAAATAAATTTATTTAATAAGGTTAGTTCAAGTTAGGTTATGAATGTCGAAAGCAATGCTTCAGTCAGATTCACAAGAAGAGTAGAACTATGAAGATAGGTATGACAATATAGAAATTCTTAGGTATGACTGTAATACTTAAGTGTTACTTAGTTTAATGAATTCATAATTTTCGCCCCTTTATTTTGGGAGTGAAATATCTACCAGCCCTAAAACGATAGAGGAGCAATTATGTGTCACGTGTGTGTATATCCTGGAAAGCATTTTAATTATAATAGACACAAAAAAAATATATAAGAAAGTTACTCTTAATTTTGGTTCTCCAACCAGATTACATAAAGATATATAATATATTTGAAATTGGAAACAAAAAACTAAATAAAAAAATGGTGGTCTACCATTTCTGTACTATGAAATTTACCGTTCAAATTAAATTTAAAACATTCCAAATATGAATATATATATAGACGGGAATTAACGCGAACATGCATTAGGTATTTACATACCTTATTTTGCTTGACGTTTCGAGACGGTTGCACGTCCCGTGGTCGCAAGCTGACTGGTGTAGCGATGTCACGTCTCCGAGTGTGAGGTAGAAGATTCTATTTCTACCCCCAGTTCGTTGATATCCGAATTACCGGCGCAAAACACACTAACCGTATCTGTATATTGAACATTCGCCGACTGCGCATTAAAGTGGGGTGTTGTTAGCCGAATCACTGGATTCACCAATCATCATTTACACCAGATGCCAAAGTATACAACATGGTGGGCACACCAAATGATGTTCTACCGTTACAAACCCCAGGTGTCTATAAAATCAACTGCAGCTGCAGAAGTTCTTACATAGGGCAAACGAAGCGGACTATCGCTGAACGTATAAAGGAGCACATCGCAGCTGTAAAGAACCGTCAAACGAACAAATCGGCGATTGCGGAACATTTACTTCAATCGGGCACCAATCACTGGATTGAATTTCATCGTCCCCAAGTCCTCTCCACGGAACGCCACTTTTACCCAAGAGTTGTGCGTGAAGCGATCGAAATCAGAAGACATAAAAATTTCAATCGGGAAGAGGGCTTCAAATTGTCATCGGCGTGGAATCCAGTGATTCGGCTAATAACACCCCACTTTAATGCGCAGTCGGCGAATATTCAATATTCAGATACGGTTAGTGTGTTTTGCGCCGGTACTTCGAAAATCAACGACCCGGGGGTAGAAATAGAATCTTCTACCTCACACTCGGAAACGTGACATCGCTACACCAGTCAGCTTGCAACCACGGGACGTGCAACCGCCTCGAAACGTCAAGCAAAATAAGGTATGTAAATACCTAATGCATGTTCGTGATAATTCCCGTCTATATAATTATATTCGTAAACATGCAACGCGATTGTTTAAAAGTTTCTATTCCAAATATGAGAATCGCTAGTGAATGCGACCTGTCATTGGTCAGCTCAGTAAAAGATAATTGGAGTAATCACCACGTTCTGAGCGGCTAATTGCAAGTCGAATACAAAAACCAACACAGTGCGCGGGTTCGCCACCATTGCTTATTGGCAATTCGTTCTTTATGTGTCTGCCTGGTTTTGGATCGTAATTTCTCTCCAGTTTTGAGGCATGTATTGCAATTTTCGCGCATATTTGACGCCCCCAGTTGGAGTCGTCAAATATGTAAATGTTCGAATTATTTTTGGAAGTGGAAATCTAGACCGAGGTGGTCAGTCTATTATTCAACAGAACAAAGAGCAAAGTGATCGGACTCTCTACCGTGTGCTATCAACTACTTTGGACACAGAGCTTAAAGACAGCCAAAAATCTCGATAAACAGGCTGTTGCTGGTAAAGTAGAAAGACCTAGAAGTCGAACACCAAGCCAATTAGTTCACTGACACCGTAAAAGACATTCCAGGACTCCTTGTAACTGATGCTCTAAGGCACGCAGCTGACAGGGTGGCGTTGAAGCAGTTTGTCACTTCCATGACCAGGACCTATCAGAGCAATCATGACCTTCAGCAATGAAGAACATGACAAAGAAAAAAACATTTTAAATTTATTCAGTTTCATCCCAAAGTTGATTCCTAAGATGACTCGCCTGATTCATTCATTCATCTTAGCCTAGAGACGTCCACTGCAGGACATAGGCATCCCCCAAGGTTCTCCACACAGATCGATCTTAAGCAGCCTGCATCCAACGGCTTCCTTAAATCTTAACAAGATCATCGGTCCACCTTGTAGAAGGCCTACCCCGTTAGCGTGGTCCCATGCGTGGGCGTACCCTTAATACTGGGCTAGTATTTAAAAAAGAATTGTGGTCTAATTGGATACCACGTCTAAAAAATATTGTCTTCGTTCTACACTGCATGTGTACTATGGGCAATAAACGGAAAAATGTAACATAAATTTTTTTGTCATTTGACAAATTTGTTGAACGTTTTGTTATTGAAAGTTTCAATGAATTAACTTAATTGGATGCGAACTCATTCGCTCTTGCAATGCATTGTTGAATTTGGTTGGACATTCTAATTGCGACTACATTTTCCGATTTACATGTCTACTGCATTGCGCAATTGGAACTAGCCTTATACGATATCACTACATAGTAAAAAACAAAGTCTGTCTTCTGTCCCTATGTATGCTTAAATCTCAAAAACTACGCCACCGATTTTAATGCAGTTTTTTAATAGATGGAATGATTCAAGAGGAAGGTTTATATGTATAATTGACGCGGGCGAAGCCGCTGGCGACGTCTAGTCAAAAATAAAATACCTTCAACGTTGATGTTTTATCAATGTATCCTTACACCATATTCATAATTACTGAAGCTCAGCATCCTACCTGCTGATATCGGTTCCGCAGGCCAAATTCCAGGTGGGTCGCGGTAAAGTATGCTAGACGAGATTGGTGTGAACCCGCCACGTTCGTTGAAGTAGATAAGTTAAGTGGTTAAAAACTAATTTGCAAATATTATTATGGCAAAAGTCCAAATAATACATACATACATACATAGTCTCACGCCTATAACCCCGAACAGGTAGGCAGAGGTGTATTTCTACACCCGCTTTTCGCCAGATATACTTTAGTCCCACGTAATAAGGGGCGAGTCTATTGCCGTTCCAAATATATAATATTACTCTGCAAATAACAATATTAGTTCATAATTTTATTAGTTAAAAGAAGTAGTTTGAGTACTTATAAGTTGAAAATATTCCTTCTCATCTATATTATTAACAAATATCTGTTTTGCACTGACACGACAATTATTTTGATAACAACTGTCTTGGGTCACATTTTAATATAAGTCACATTAAGTTGATAAAGTCAAGAAAAATATATCAAATTGAAACTAAATTTTTCGTTGCACATAAATATTTACAATGAGGTTTTGGTCAAATTCTCATCCCTTGTGTCCACCTGTGTTATTGAAAGAGCTGATCTTTTTTTACTTCATTAACGCCAGAAGGCTAATATTCAACAACTAGTTCTCTCCGGTGGCGTTGCCGATGGTTTGCCTGCATAATGTTGGCTGCCGTAAATAATCCACCAAAATCTTCCCGATTTATTTCTCTGTCCAATGGTGAAAACCGTAGAGTTTTTTTTTTCAAACAGAGTTTTGTTTTATAGTATCTAAGGGCATTATTATAGAAGAATAATTATTTATATAGTAAATACAATTATTAATTCAATAGTAACATCCTTTAAAAACATCGATGCTTTAGCAAGTAATAAGTGGCTTTGTTTAATTCCTTGTTTATTGTCACGATAATATTTAACGTCGATTCGCGGTCACAAAGCGTCTAGAACTACGCTTGGTTAGACGAGGCCTCCACAAAACAACCTGTTTACGCCATCGCCCATCGGTTCTATAATCGATGTCAACCCAATGTCACTTCAGTTTGCTACACCTCTGAACTTTGCCAGTTACTTTGTTCCTCAGGAGAATCTTAGCGAAACATTGACCTTTGCATTACTTTATAAGTGACAGATAGTCAGCGGGCTAGATTTTACATCATGTTTCTCTTCTCACACCTCAGTATTCATGCATTTGCTTAAATGCCATCGCCGTATAGAAAGCAATATTATTTTTGGCAATTTTACCGTTTACTGTCTTGCGAGGAACACTTTAGAAACTCAACTCTTATTAATCATAAATGTATGACTCACAAGATATATAAGGCAAATGTGAATGGGACAGGACGAAGGGGAAGACCTAGGCGGACGTTTTCTGACCAGATTGGAGACATCCTAAAAAAACGACAGGTCAGAAGTAACCTAAACAGAAGAGCATGCATGAGAAACTTGATGGGAGTGAATGAAGCGAGAGAGGTATGTCAGGATCGTTGCAAATGGCGTTCCGTAGTCTTTGCCTATCCCTCCGGGAAACAGGCGTGAGTCTATGTATGTATGTATATGACTCACGGTGTAGGCAAGCGGCTAATACATAACTAAATCTAGGCACACAAATCGCGAAATATATTGTACCAGAAAAAAATTCACGAAACGAAACCCAGTATAAAAATAATCTTCAGTAGAGCCGAATACACGTATTAGCTGAAATAACATCTTGAACATTAATTTCATATACATTCCACTTCAGAAATAAGAGCTCATTGATTTAGAATTATTCTATCAAGTTGCTCGACTAGAATAAGGAAAACAAACAATGTTTTCGAAGAAACCGATTTCACATATTTGTTTTCCTTTAGCTATCAATAAGTAGAATAAACATTCAACAACAAACCCAGATTGTAAGTAAAACTGGAAGTGATTTGTAGACAATTTGTAACATGAATGTTCAAGCAAGACTGCACGCGTAACTTGTCAACATATTATGATGGATGAGAAACTACCGAATATGTATTTGTCTATGAAGAAATTTCAACGATGATTTGTGTTCTATTTGAGACAATACATCATATTCGAATGGAATGAATGTCTTGTGAATTATTTTGGTAAATAAAAAAACACATGCAACTCTGAATGTACTGACTTCTGCAATGGAATAAGTTGAAAATATCTTTATTTATTATTATATACTTAGGTCATATAATGAGATACATTTCGGTCATGATCGATTTTGTTCTGTAACCCAGGTATTGCCTTCAAGTAAAGTAAGCGAATTATAGTTTTCTTATGAGAGTCCACCAGGCTCTCCAACTGTCGTCCACCAGGCACACCACTGAAGTCAATTTTTGGCTTAGAAAATGTCGATATGGCTGTATTGACTAAGAAACGATATTTGAACATTTTTCATTCACGTTCAGCCCGCTTACTCCATCTTCCCTCTTCCTTGTATCCAGCTAATATTACTACCATTGACAACTTACTAATTTCACTAGCTCTGTAAATTGATCGATGACTATCAGACTGTTATTAAACTACCAGCCAGCACTAAACCTACGTTTCTGAATAGGGTATTGAAATTATATTGCAACGGTAAATTTCAGATTGCTCAAAATACGTATTGCCAAATGACCGGTTGCTTTTGAACGTATAGAGCTTTAATCAAGCTGGGTAGTGAAGTTTATTACTATGCCTTTTAGCAGATTGAAGTTGAAAACCTGGTTGTATCAAAGTGAACTTTACTGCATGAATTAATTAATTATGTATTTCTAGGAAGATATTTTATATGTAAATAGATAGCAAAACGTAGAATATTTTCTGTTATAAAATACTTTTAGCAACGAATAATATTGAGCAGAGACTTCAACGATGTACTCTCTGAAACTATTTAAATCTACAATTTCAAACGAATCAGTCTTTGAAATTTTGGAGTAGCTTGAATGTTAAAGTTCATTTTAAATCGCAATCTTCTGTACGTTCCTGTAAAAGTAAAATATTGTGCTAGTGTGATGAATCGGTGTCACCCAAATGGGCGTCTACGGTGAATCAGTGTGATCGTTATCTTCTTGTCCCGAAGACCATTACAATTTTTGCTAGAATTTTGATAATGCGTGAATGAGTTGATCTCGGCTATATGATTGACAAGGTAATAGCTGATTATTATATGTTTATTATATATACCTGACGTTGATTATGTTGCCCTAAACTACTATCGGTTTTCTGTGAATAATCATTATATAATGCTGCACTTTACATAAAACACAAAACACCAAGACAATTGCCTTAACAACGGCAGTCCATGCAAAGTTATCTCCGCTAAAATCACTTCACTATCCAGCGCGTTCTAAAGCCTTAGGAGTAATACAGTATGAGTAAATTTATGTTAATGCATAAAGCATAGTGGTGTTCTTCGTGCAAGTCGGATTCACAGCGGTGGCGATCACAAGGGTCCGCCGGACCACGCCGGGTAAAATATGGCGCCATAAATTACTATATTATCTCGCTCAGTCGATTTTCTGCCACCGTTCTTGGACGCTTCATTACCTATAGACACTGTATCTACATTAGTTTTAGACTTGTTTATTACTGCGCAGAGAGAGAGATTTTTTTATATGTATTGGTTTGTTTTTTTTTTTAATTGATATTCAATGCTGGCATCAGGTTAAAGGATTATAACCATACTTGAAATAATACTTAAAAGTGTGCTAAAAATTAGTTGGACTAAACAACAGTCAAGCAAATCTGTATCGGCTTTGTTTTTCAATCTTGTCTTATTACAGAGCTCCAAGTCAGTATAAATCATGAAGGTATAGGCAGAGTTGACTTGCACTTTGACTTAACCTGTACACAAAATTATACTTTGTAGTATTTAAAAACGAAAGCATCGTTATGCCTTATGAGTCAATCATCATCATCATCATCACTATTACATCATAAATCCAAGACTAAGTGCTATTTCCTAAAGAAACAATGAGAAGAATACTTAAGGACAAAAACCAACTCAGAAAAGGAGCCAAGAATCTCATGGTCAATTTTAGTCTACCAGACTTAAGAATAATTTTATTCACAAAATTATTCATAATTAAGGCCATAACATTACGTAACATATTTATACATACATACATACATACATACATAGACTCACGCCTGTTTCCCGGAGGGGTAGGCAGAGACATATTTGACATATTAATATAACACATTTAATGAACATTGGTTTAGAGCATACATATTGCGAGTTTTACGATGCGTTAAATAGTTTCCCCTATACGGGCTCATGTATGACATGTTCAATAATTATAAAGCAACAACTGATCTAATAATATGTATTTCATTCGAATTGTTTTGAAAATTAAGTTACGTATGCATATTTGAATAACTTAATATCCACTGCCCAGGAAAGTGCTCTAAATATTTAGGTATATTATTCCAGGTTTTGATTTAGATTTGTTAAGTGCTGCTTTGTGGCTGATGGTTAGTTAGTTAGTTGGACAGATGTTTTCCGCACTTAGCCACTTAATTGGGCCATTGTGCGTTAGCAATGACACGGTTGTCGCCTGCTACTCATACCATGCAAGCTCCTTCCAGAAGGCCATGAGTTGGCCAGTGTTGCGTATGGCCTCGCTCATGGTTCTGGGGTTGTTCAGGAACCTCGTCCATTGGTCGCTCACGCTAGTACAATGTAGGATCACATGAGCGGGTGTGTAACGGGTTCCGGTAGTAAAACGCAGAAAAGATTCTATGCGTTTATTTGCTGAGTATTGCCTCGCTTCCTATGCCGAGTATGACCGACCAACAACACGACACTGGCCTGAACACTAAGGGCTGCAGTCTCCCATGCTGTTCCCTTCGGTAGTGTGTAGGCAGGCTGCTCGAAGGCTGCGCGTAGCGGTACAGGTCTTCGCTGACGTTGGCTCAGCTGGCAGGCGCCGGCGGTGCGAGTATGATGAGCAGGGCAGGCCAGACTCTTCGGCAAAGGTGACGCCGAAGGTGATGCAGGAAAGTGTAGCGGTCTAGGAGCGTAGCCGGAGCTTGTTTGGAGAGGTGGACCTGGAACCCGTAGCTGGGACCAGGATACACGTAGATACGACGTAGGGTCAGTAGATACGCTTAGTTATAGTAGGTAGGTAGTAGAAGCGACGTTAGAGTAGCGGTGCCGGCCTCTCTGTCGGCCCCTTTATATACCGGGCCCTCCAGCAGGGTGAGAGTCCGTTTATGAACATATTTGGTCAGGCTTTGCGAGCGCGGACAATGGCTTTCTCTGATTGGCTGAGCGTATGGGCGGTACTGTGACGCAACGCGGTAAGTACCGGACATACGTTACAATACCGCCCGCCTTAGACGTAAAATCCTCTCGATTTTACGTGGCCAACAAGGAAAATCCGACTAGCTGCGTTAGGTCTATGAGTCCGCTACTGTCCAAGCTAAGACGGCATATAGAGAAAAGGAAGGGAAGGTCTTCTACGGTTTGTAACAAATAGTTAGGCACCATAGTGTATAGGTTTTAGGTCCTTAATGTGCCAAAACCCAATAGAATTTCCAGACGCGTCCGACAACTCGTAAACGAGGGGCGACTTTTTATTAATCACTGTGCACTTCACGAATTTAGGGGCTAGTTTCTTACAGAAGGACTTATCCTTGTCGCTCTGATAAAAAGTCCTTTTCCACACAGTGTCTTTCACATTAAACTCAGCTGGTTTACGGCGTAAATTATACGTTTGGGAATTCCTAGCATGAGCTTGAATGAGGAGTGCCTGAACTTTGTCAAATATGCCTGATAAGTGACCTATGTTTTCTGCGTAATCGTCCCTAGGTCTGTATACTATATCATCAGCGTCCGTGTCGACATAGTGTGAGCCGCATGGAACTAATTAACGTCCATAGACTAAAAAACTAGGTGTATAGCCCGTGACTTCATTAACTGCAGTATTTAATGCAAACTGCAACTTAGGTAGGAGAGTGTCCCATAATCTCTGGTCATTTCCTACAAACGCCGCTAAGGTAGAACCAATGGTTTTATTATAGCGTTCGACCGTAATGACATAATTATGGGGAATATTTAGGAGTATAATGAAGATAAGGGATTTTGTACTTGCGCAACATAGCTTTTAAAGTAGCACTTACAAACTGTTTACCATTGTCCAATATAATTGTAGATGGTATACCATGAACTAAAAATAGTTTTTCTTCCAAAATATTAGTTATTATTTCAGCAGTTGCGCGCCTGATAGGAAAAAGTAGACAGTATTTACTAAAACAACAAGTTACAACAAAGATGTAGGCGTTTTGTTTTCTTGTGACGGGTAATGGCCCCACCAAATCTACACTAATGGTTTGGAAGCGTCGTGAACACACTTTGGGTCGTCCCATGGTTCCCAATGGTGCATGGTTCTGATGTTTGTGCGAGATACAAGTACATATACATATAGATACACCTAGATTTTATCAAACGATACAATTTATTATTTTTAATAGAATAGTCTGGATAGTTATTAGGCGAAGATAAACAACCATTGTAGGTGGCTGAATACCATGGATCAGTGTCAACATTAGGGTCATTCACGTTATTATTATTTGCGTTAATTATATTTACAGGTAGGGATCGTGATAACGCATCGGCTATAAATTATCTGCGCCGCGCCGATGCTTTATTTCGAAGTTAAAGGCTGACAGACGAACCGACCACCGAGCTAATCTACCAGTCGGGTTGCTCAAGTTTAGGAATCATTTCAGTGCAGAATGGTCAGTATACACCACGAACTTTAACCCGTTATCTAAATAACAGCGCCAATATTCGAGGGCTGTTAGAACTGCTAATGTCTCTCGTTCTGTTATACTGTAGTTTTGTTCCTGTGCATTTAGTGACCTACTCATGTATGCGATTGGTAGTTCCACGCCATCAATTTCTTGTGTAAGCAACCCACCGATGCCACTCGCACTCGCATCTGTGTGAACTTGAAAAGGTTTCTCGTAATCGGGACACGATAATATTGGTGCGGAGCTTAACAATTGTTTTAGTTTACAAAACGAGTCATCAGCTTCCACCGACCACTGAAATGGTGCGTCTTTCTTACCGGTAGAGGTAAGTTTGTTCAAAGGACCGGCAATAGTACTAAAATTAGGTATAAATCGCCGATACCATGATGCAATGCCTAAGAACCTTTTGACTTCTTTTTTATTCTTAGGCGTAGCATATTGAAGAATGGCTTCCACCTTACATGGGTCTACTTGTAACCCTTTAGAGTTTACTACGTAGCCCAAGTACTTCAATTCATCACGGAAGAATTTAGATTTTTCTAAGTTAATGGTAAGGTTGGCCGATTTTAATTTGTCGTATACTTTATTTAATAGTGACACATGAGCATTAAAAGATGGCGATATAAGCACGATATCATCTAAAAAAACGAATACAGAGTTTTCGAACTCAGGACTGTTCGTAAACAAGTGATCCACCAAACGCTGTTGTGTCGCAGGCGCATTCGTTAAACCAAACGGCATAGTCACAAATCTAAATGTTCCTCTAGTAGGCACATAGAACGCAGTCTTATCACGATCACATTCGCGAAGAGGCGTCTGCCAAAAGGACTTAGATAAGTCAATACTACTTAGATATCTAGCGTTCCTAACATTGTCTAAAATTTTGGATACGTAAGGTAGTTTGTACGCGTCTTTTTTAGTAATAGAATTAAGTTTCCGACTATCTAAACAAAACCTTAATTTACCGTCCTTCTTAGGCGTTAGTAAAATCGGTGACGACCACGGACTTTCGCATTTTTCTACCACTCCCAATGCAAGCATTTCGTCTAATTCGTCAATAATTATTTTTAATTTCGCCGGCGGTAACCTATAATATCTTTGGCGTATCGGCGCAGAATCGCCAGTGTCTATTGCATGTTCTATTAAGTGAGTTCGTCCTAAACCGGTTTTTTCAGTAGAAATCGACTCGTATTGCTTTATAATTAACTTAGCCGTTCTTTGTTGTGACTCACTCAACTCACTAAAAGATTGCAATACGTTCGTGTTACTCGGCTTATTTTCACTTAACACACTACACGGCAATGTTTTAGACATGCATACGGATGCGATATGGTTAGGCAGTAATTTAAATAGTTTCCAGAAATCGATGCCTAAAATTAAATTACTTGTTACTTCTGGAATAATATAAGCTTTCAATAAGTGGGTTTGATTATTAAAAGTAGTGGGTAAGTTGATAAAACCGCGCGGCAACAATATATTTCCACCCGCGGACCGAATAGAATTAGTGTTGTGACACTGCTGTATTTCTAACCCGGTTTTAGTAATTACCTCCAGATGGGAGTTGTTACCTAGAATTGTAATGGCTGAACCGGAATTGAGCAATCCACAAATAGGTAAACTGTTAATCGTTACGTTAACATAGGGCCGTAGGTCATTTTTAGGTTTATTATCCAGGATCGAGGCGACGGAATAACTAGAGAAATACACTTTTAGAGTGTTTAGCCAATTTCTCCAATCATCTTTGTCAAAATTGGTTGAATAGATTGTAGAACCTAATGATGAAAAGGCTGATAATGATGATGATGAACCATCATAAAACAGTATTCGTATTTTTTTTGAGGTAACGGCAACCTGAAAAACATTTTGTGTCTATCGCACAAAGTGTTGTCCCGTGACGGCGTGAAATCTTCAACGCTTGATGTATGTAGTTGTGCGAAAGGTAGCCGCTTAAACCACTTCGTCTCAAGCCGCCATCTATGTAGTCAAGTCAATCGTACATAACCTTAATTTTAAAACATAAATTGTTATTTATTATTTCTATGGTTACACAAATACCATAGAAACACGATTTCTTACTTTTGTCCACGTGTACAGAAAAACAAACACATTATTTATAGAAAAGTTTTATTACAGTGAAGTATCATTACTAAAAGAGGATATTGCGCTATTCTAATTTAGGTCGTAGATCTATTCACTCTGAACCGACATAGGACATAAGTTTGCGAGCAGAATTTATAGTCCAGCATAAGTCAGGGAGACAAATAATGTGAGTCGAATAACAATTTCGCATATCACTTACTCTTTATTTCTTTTGGAATGACGTTTTATGGCACATAAATTCTGTAGTGAGGCTATAATATCTTCTAGTGATAACAAGCATTGTCGTTTTATAGTAGGGAAACCAGACAGTGTGACCTACCACCCCCTTCCCGCATGCACAAAAAGACCATAGCTACAGGGTAATCTACTGAAAAATCGCGGCTCTTCTCTCGCTGGCTGCGTTATAAAGACCACTGGAACGCTCCATGCAAGAGGAGCTTTGTGTCGGAAACTTGAGTAGTAACAAATCTTTTATTTTCTTTTCTCGTTTAATGACGTGTACGACAATCTTTCATCCAAAGTAGAAAAAAGCCTTTCTATCTGCCACTACTTCTTAATCGTTTCCCCACTGTTGAGGATCGTGACTCCTTTTTAGGCGATTGATGGTTTCCTTCCAACTGATCCGGTCTGTCGCTCGGTGAAGGGCGATGCTGACAGGTAGCTCCAGGTGTTCGGGGATTTGGTCAGACCATCTTTTTGGACTTCGACCTCTGGGTCTTTTGCCTTCGATCTTGCCCGTCACTACCAGTTTCTCTAAATTATTGGCCTCTCTTCGTGCGATATGGCCAAAATAGCTTATGACACGGTGTAGACAAATCGAGGATAGACGTTGGGTGTTCTCTAATTTAAGTTCCTTAAGGACAGACACGTTTGTGCGGTGGGCTGTCCAAGGAATCCTCAGCAGGCGGCGCCAGCACCACATTTCAAAGGCGTCGATCCTCTGCCTGTCAGCGGCTTTGAGCGTCCAGGTTTCAGCCCCATAGAGAAATATGGAAAATATGAGTGTACGGACGAGGTGCACTTTAGTCCGGTTTGAGATGTTTCTATTTTTCCATATTTTCTCAAGTTGGGTCATCGCTGTTTTGGCCATTCCAATTCGTCTACGTATCTCTGGTTCGCAGGTGCCTTTGTTCGTGATTACTGAGCCAAGGTACTGGAATTGTTCCACGGTTTCAAACTCCTGGAGAAGATTGGTACGTTGTGTAGCAGCAAAACGGTCGACTATCATTAGCTTGGTCTTTTGTTTGTTAATTTTAAGTCCCATTCTAAGACTGGTCGATTGGAGCCGTTCCAGAAGTTCGGCCATTTCGACTTCGGTAGATGCAATGAGGGTGGTGTCATCTGCGTAGCGGAGGTTTGATATTGAAACTCCTCCTATTTTGACGCCTCCGTCCCAACCTTCAAGGGTGTGCCGCATTATGTACTCGCCATATATGTTAAAAAGTATGGGCGAGATAATGCACCCTTGTCGTGTGCCCTTCCGGAATTTAAAGGTTTTGGATGTGACGTCTCCCATCGACACAGTTCCATATCCTGACTCGTAAAGACTATGTATTAGTGATATGAGGTGGTTTGGAACTCCAACTTCAGATAATACCTCCCATAGTTTATCCCACCTGACGCAGTCAAAAGCTTTCTGATAGTCGACAAAGCACAAGTACAATGGGTTGTTAAACTCGTAACATTTCTCTACTATGAGCCGCAGGTTTAGGATTTGCTCGCGAGTGCCTTTCCCCTTGACAAAACCCGCTTGTTCTTGCGGTATTTGCCAGTCAAGGTATGATCTTAACCTTGCGTTAATTATGTGTAAGAGCGTTTTACTGGCATGTGATATCAGGGATATCGTGCGATAATTGTTGCAATTACGTACCGATCCTTTTTTGTGAAGAGGAAGTATAGAGGAGTGTACCCAGTCAGAGGGCCATTGTCCGGTTTTCCATATTGCATTACAGATCTTGTGTAAACAGGTAATCCCCATAGGCCCCAAGGCTTTAAGTGCTTCCGCTGTGATTCCATCTGATCCAGGGGCTTTGTTCATTTTTAACTTTCGAATCGAGTCCTCTATTTCAGAGCGGAGTATATCGGGTTCTAGAGCGCCTGCCACTTCGAGGTGTTGTGTAGATGATGAACTCTGCCGATCCTGATAGAGCTCCTCGCAGTACTCCCTCCATCTCTCTGTGACTTGGCAAAGGTCGTGTATTGGGCGTCCATCTTTGTCATCGATAACCCAAGAGAGCGGTTTGAACGTGTTCGTAATTTGTCGGATCTTTTTGAACAAATCGGCAGATTGGTACTTATGGGCGTGTGTTTCGATTTCTACACAGATGTCCTGGAGATATTTGTTCTTATCCCTCCTGCCTGCCACTACAAAGAGGGACAATTTATCAACATTTTGTGATTTTATGTATTTTTGATTTTTATCCGGTTCCTGTGTGTGAATGGGGAACGGGATAATTTGGGTGAATATGTCACCAGGTTAGAGTGGAATACAAGTCGTTAGGATTCATTATTTGAGCAGGAGATGTATACCGCCCATTGCATGTTTGTATACGCCATTGACAGATGTTAAATAGTTGCGAGGCGTTGAAGTTATGTATGTATGTATTTTGTTACAGATATTGTTGCGGAACAAGATGCAAAGCATTAAAATGTAATTTAGAGTATACTCGGCAACATCATACAATTTTATTTAACGGGTCTTATTCGCGATATTTAATTATTTAAGGTATAAATACCTATGTTTTACCGAAGTTTCGGCCGTCTTACAACAGCCTTGGTCGCGGCAGGACTGATGTCATCTCAGCGTCAGCCTTGTGAAGCGCGGGTTTCGGCAGCTACCCTCACTTGTGTTTTATTTTTATTTTTATCCGAACTGTCGGTACGTCGGGAATCCAGGGAGTGACGGACAAAGTTGGAACAGTACTACAGAAATACTCCATAAAGACTGTATATAGTCCGCTCTCCAAGGTAGCACACAATCTGCGTACCCCGAAGGATGTCATTCCTCTACAAACACCTGGCGTCTACAAGGTCGACTGCAATTGTGGTCATTCCTATATCGGACAGACCAAACAAACCATCGCTGAAAGGGTCAAGGAACATATTGCAGCTGTAAAAAACTGGCAAATAAACAAGTCTGCCATAGCTGAGCATTTGTTGGAGTCTGGACCAAACCACTGGATCGAATTACATAAACCAAAGGTCTTATCTACCGATCGTCACTATTACTCCAGGATAGTACGTGAAGCGGTTGAAATCAAAAAGCATAAAAATTTCAACCGGGAAGATGGATACAGACTGTCTACAACTTGGAATCCAGTAATCAACAAATGTAAACCCCACCGCAGTAACACAGCTCATCAGTGTGTAGACGTCATAAGTGTTGTGTGTCGACGTACCGACAGTTCGAATAAAAATAAAAAAAAAACAAGTGAGGGTAGCTGCCGAAACCCGCGCTTCACAAGGACGACGCTGAGATGACATCAGTCCTGCCGCGACCAAGACTGTTGTAAGACGGCCGAAACGTAGGTAAAACATAGGTATTTATACCTTAAATAAATTAAATATCGCGAATAAGACCCGTTAAATAGTAGTAACAAATCTTTTATTTTCTTGTCTCGTTTAATAATGTGTACGACAATCATTCTTTTATATAATATATATATATATATATATATATATATATATATATATATATATATATTGGAATGGTCATCAGTATAGGACGTCAATTGACTACGAAACGGAAGTGCGAAAATTGCGCGCTTCGACAGAGTCTACGCGTCACGTTATATATATATATATATATATTGGAATGGTCATCAGTATAGGACGTCAATTGACTACGAAACGGAAGTGCGAAGATTGCGCGCTTCGACAGAGTCTACGCGTCACGTTCGCTACAGTCGAAGAGGGGGGATGACGGTTGACGTTCAACGGAGCAACGACAACTATGACTTCTCTTGGAGACTCCGGGCGGGCAACAAGTACCTAGAAACTGTCACTCGTTTCGTGTTCAGTAATACAAAATAGTTATAGTCAGTTTTGTTAAATTTCATTTGGTGTGAACTTATAACAAACTGTGATGTGAAGTGTTGATACCGGCCAAGAATAAAGCAATTCGCCGTCATCAGAAGTGGGATCATGGACCAGCGCGACCACAAGGCGCGAGCGAAGGCGACTGCTAACGCTGCTATGTTGGTGAATCAGCTGAGCTTGCAACTGCCACCGAGCGCGGCCTGATGGCAGGCGCGGCCTGGTAGCTGGCGCGGCACGGTGGCGGGCGCGGCACGGTGGCCGGCGCGGCATGGTGGCTGGCGCGGTCTGGCGGCCGGCGCAGCCTGGCGGCCGGCGCGGCCTGGTGGCGAGTGTGGCTTGGTGGCCAGCATAGCCCGTGTGTGGCGTGCGGCCCGTGTGTGGAGCGCGGCTCGTGTGGCGCGGGGCCTGTGTGAAGCCTGTATGTGGCTTTGACGACCTTGGTAACTGGTATAGCTAAAGCCTATCTGGCCGAAACTGGCAATGAAAGTGAAGGTAGTTTATTGAAGGAGTTTGCTTAGAAGATGTAGAATCCAAAGACCTTAGCTTAATTAATGTTTTGGTTAACTTGGTTTAAAATATTTTAAAGTATAAAAGCCCATTTGAGGTCAGAGAAGTTCCTTACGATGATTGTTATAATCGCAAAGCCCTTCATTCTAAGCGTAACTGTAAGTACGCACTGGACAGGTTGCGAAAAATGCCTGAAGGTCAAAGTACAACTGACGAAATTGAGGTAGAACAAACTAGTTCTGATATTGAAGAAAGTGTTTAAGTTTACATGATGATCGGATCGGACCGTACCAGAGGCTGACGTGTAGTCGTAGCTCGGTAGAAATCGGCGTCTGCTAACTTAGTAGTCGGTGAGTAGGCGGTATTGCAGTCAGCTCTGGTGGAGGTCTGGTTTCAGTGGCGTTCCCATGTGGGGTTCGCAGAAAGTAGAGTAACTGGAGGTTACTGGGCTATGCATAGCTATGATCACATGTAGCGCTTAAATGTTATGGTTTACTTGGTTTGAAATAATATCTTTAGAGATACAACGATAGTGAAATGTCAGTTTTACTTGGAGTTTCCTGATTATTGATTTTGATACAGAAACTTTGTGCCAGAGGATCAGAGCATAACTGACTATCTTAAAGAGAGAAAATTGTGAACCTCAATACTGACGGGACAGTAGAAAACTGGGCTTACATGTTGATTGGTTGTGTGATTTAATGTCAGAGGTCGGTTTGTAGCCGTAATAGCCGTAAATCAGTACAAATCGGATTCAATACAACTGTGAAGGCAGTTGTCCGTGAGTACACGGTAGGTACGCAGACGACTCCGATGTTTGATTGGCGCAGATAAATGGGCGGCAACCAAGTGACTGGTGTAAGGCCTGGTTTAGTAACTGGAGGTTACTGAATGGGGGCAACCGAGTGGCTGGTTGAGTGCCTGGTTTAGTAACTGGAGGTTACTGAATGGTTATGAATCACATGTAGAGCTTTAGTTATTTGATTTGATTATAACGTGAGTCTATAGTAATTGACTGTATCGTCAGTGATGCTCTGAATCCAGCTCCTATAATAGAATGTAATGTAGGAGGTAATTTTGTAGAAAATTTTAATATTTTGGAGGTAATTTTGTAGATTCAACCCTTACCTGGGTTAAGTCAGGAGTGACCAAGCAATGTGATACTGTGCGTGTAAAATTTTGTTACAGATTTAACACACAGGGACGTGTGTCTTGTAGGATGGCCGTATTGGAATGGTCATCAATATAGGACGTCAATTGACTACGAAACGGAAGTGCGAAGATTGCGCGCTTCGACAGAGTCTACGCGTCACGTTCGCTACAGTCGAAGAGGGGGGATGACGGTTGACGTTCAACGGAGCAACGACAACTATGACTTCTCTTGGAGACTCCGGGCGGGCAACAAGTACCTAGAAACTGTCACTCGTTTCGTGTTCAGTAATACAAAATAGTTATAGTCAGTTTTGTTAAATTTGATTTGGTGTGAACTTATAACAAACTGTGATGTGAAGTGTTGATACCGGCCAAGAATAAAGCAATCCGCCGTCATATATATATATATATATATATACATATATATATATATATATATATATATATATATATATAATTAATTACACTCAGAGCAGACAAAACATCTGTGCATTTTATCTAAAACACATGTTGCAGGCTATTCATCACAGTTGAATAACACTATATTGCCGAGTATACTCTAAATTACATTTTAATGCTTTGCATCTTGTTCCGCAACAATATCTGTAACAAAATACATACATACATAACTTCAAGGCCTCGCAACTATTTAACATCTGTCACTGGCGGATACAAACATGCAATGCGCGGTATACTTCTCCTGCTCAAATAATGAATCCTTACGACTTGTGTTCCACTCTAGCCGGGTGACATATTCACCCAAATTATCCCGTTCCCCATTAACACACAGGAACCGGATAAAAATCAAAAATACATAAAATCACAAAATGTAGATAAATTGTCCCTCTTTGTAGTGGCAGATAGAAAGGCTTTTTTCTACTTTGGATGAAAGATTGTCGTACACATCATTAAACGAGAAAAGAAAATAAAAGATTTGTTACTACTCAAGTTTCCGACACAAAGCTCCTCTTGCATGGAGCGTTCCAATGGTCTTTATAACGCAGCCAGCGAGAGAAGAGCCGCGATTTTTCAGTAGATTACCCTGTAGCTATGGTCTTTTTGTGCATGCGGGAAGGGGTGGTAGGTCATACTGTCTGGTTTCCCTACTATAAAACGACAAGGCTTGTTATCACTAGAAGATATTATAGCCTCACTACAGAGTTTATGTGCCATAAAACGTCATTCCAAATAAAATAAAGAGTAAGTGACATGCGAAATTGTTATTCGACTCACATTATGTCTCCCTGATTTATGCTGGACTATAAATTCTGCTCGCAAACTTATGTCCTATGTTGGTTCAGAGTGAATAGATCTACGACCTAAATTAGAATAGCGCAATATCCTCTTTTAGTGATGATACTTCACTGTAATAAAACTTTTCTATAAATAATGTGTTTGTTTTTCTGTACTCGTGGACAAAAGTAAAAAATCGTGTTTCTATGGTTACACAAATATGTGTAACCATAGAAATAATCTTCTTTCTCTTAGCGTTATCCCAGTTTCAATCTGGGGTCCGCTTTCTAGTCTAACCGGATTTGGCTGAATATTAGCTTTTCCACGGAGCGACTGCCTGTCTGACCTCCGCAACCCGAAGGGATAGCGATATTCCATGGTTTAGACTAGTGTCAGTTTATTTAGAAGGTACTGACGCCCTATAACGACTGTCAAAGATCTTCATGACAACCGGGACCGAAGGCTTAACGTGCTCTCCGAGGCACAGGACAAGCGATAATTTACAATTCAATACGCACATAACTCCGAAAAGTCATTGGTGCGCGCCGTGGATTCGAACCTGATACCCTCTGCATGGCAGTCTGTTGGTATATCCACTCGGCTATCGCTGCCTATAGAAATAATAAATAACAATTTATGTTTTAAAATTAAGGTTATGTACGATTGACTTGACTGCATAGATGGCGGCTTCAGACGAAGTGGTTTAAGCGGCTACCTTTCACACAACTACATACATCAAGCGTTGAAGATTTCATGCCGTCACGGGACAACACTTTGTGCGATAGACACAAAATGTTTTTCAGGTTGCCGTTACCTCAAAAAAAATACGAATACTGTTTTATGATGGTTCATCATCATCATTATCAGCCTTTAACCGTCCACTGCTGGACTAGGCCTCTCCTTTGAAAGGAGGAAATGGCCTTATATACCATATATATATATATATATATATATATATATATATATATATATATATACCGCGCTGGCCAAACGGGTTGGTATAGGGTTTGTATCAAGTTTTCCTTCTCTTACAGTGCTGTTCTCTGCTTAATATGCTCCCTCTGGCTCTTACGATACCCATGGGATGATATGGGGTGGTGACATTCCGTATTATTAATCCGTCACCACACGCATGATGGTTAATAGTACCTTAATTCGAACAAAATGTTCGTTGTTCGTTCTTACGATTAAAGCCAATTGTGCGAATACCTATTAAGAGATAGCATCCATACTGTTTAGGCGAAACACGTATAAAGGCATTAGTATTTAATTACTGCAAATTGGTTTACATTGAGACCCATGGCACTTCAGTATGCAATTGAAAGAATTCGGTATTTCTAAAGAAAACTTGACCAATTAGACTGCCTAAAGGTCTCCAACACGGCCTAGCAATTCTTGGATTCATGTACCAAGGCAAGAACCGAGACCAAGAGCTTTTTATACCCTCCGAAGAACAGTAGCGCTCTGATGTAAATGCGACACGCGGTCACATATTCAAGTGACGACCTGGTAAGCGCTGCTTTACTTTGCTGACCAGTCACGAACGCCAAGCCCAATCACGCGGTATGAGCAAGCTTCTTCAGAGCGGGCTGACGTGACTGTATGACGTGTGTGGTGATAAGAGGCTGGAGAGTGCCATTAGCTTCTTTTTACTATACCCAAAATCAAGTAGGCAAAGCCGCAGGAAAAGTCTAGTAGCAAATTAACTACCATCTTCAACATTGCACGTAGCGAAGTACAATATAACAAGACACAAAAGTACCTACTACTTATAAAACCTGCAGCAGAGCTTTATCCGCTTTTTATTTTATTTGTATGCTTATCTGGGAGCTGCAATTCTTCAATACGATAGTACGATATTGCTTGGCACGAATTGAATTGAGTGCTGTAATGCGGTCGGCTAAGGTTTGCGAGACTGTGCGAAATGTCACTTAAAATATATATTTTTTATTTAAGGCGAGGACATATGTGAATTGGGCGTTCATTAGGGGTAAATTAAAACCGATTTTCTTCGTAATTGCCATAGAAAAAAAAATAAAAAAAAATGTCTTAATCTACATCATATAAAGCATTTACTCTTCGGTACCAAATCAGAAAAAAAGTATTTTAAATATCTGAATAAAATATGCAAAGTAACCTCTGTTTTTGTAGTTATTACCTTTTTTCTCCTAATCTATCAATCATAAGATTGTTTAAACTGAATCAGCCTCTTATATATTAGAACACCAAGGGATCATTCAGATTATTTTTGCAAATAACTTTACTTATTATTTTCTAACGATTTTTTTACGTCACCGATACTCACAAATCGCGCGTGGACAACAAACCAGTAGTACGAGCAAGGTCAACGGCGTATATCCAACTCTTAAAATACATTTTCACGTCTTTTATGAACTTAATTGTTCAATTTTGGAAGGTACGTTGGTAGAATATTAGTTGGGATATTGTCAGTTGTTTTTAATATAAGCAGGTTATTATATTTGGAAGGCGGATTTACGATTCTAAAAAAGAATTGATGATAAACCAAAACCCATCCAAATCAATATACCGCGATAATTATTCACATAAATAGTGTTACTGAAACTACTCTATATTTAGGTAAGGTTTTAGCACATTTTTACAATTTTGCCGTATAAATCTAGGTATTAAAAAATAACCCTGATTGTTACAACATATTAAAATTGTAAAAAAACACAAACGTTGTAACTACTGGCATCCAAGCTAAGATTAAACTTGTATTATGGCTGCCAGGGCCCTATCGGTGGTGAATAAAATAATCTTACAAAGGTCTTCTGTAAAAATTATATGGCGTTACATTGCTGTAGTAGTATTATTTATACATAATAAAGAAAATAAAAAGTAAAACAATAATAATAAAAGCAATATAAAAAAACGTAAAAGTGACGAGCGCGAGCGCGCGCGCTTGTGTGTGTGTGTGTGTGTGTGTGTGTGTGTGTGTGTGTGTGTGTGTGTGTGTGTGTATGTGTGTGTGTATGTGTATGTGTGTGTGTGCGTGAGATGTGCGTGCGTGCGTATGCGTGTGTGAGTGTGTGTGTCCTACAAATCAGCCACTAGCAAGTTTTCAATCTCCTCATATGTCAGAGACAGAAGATGTAATCTAATAATTTTCACGCATTCAAACCTATTGCGACCATAAAAATTGCAACTTTTATTTAACACATTATAAATGCGACATCCCAATATTTTAAAATGTCTTTTTGCCAGTTTTGTTCTGTGGAATGTCACGGGGCAGACCTTGAAAGACTTACGTTTGACTAGGTGTGCTTTGTCATATTGTAGCGTCCTATGTTTGCGTAGTGTCGCATTTAGCACGAAGAGCTGTCTGATGTTCATGACATTACAGTCTTTATATAACTGTGTGGTGCTGTACTGGTAGTGTTTAAAGTTCATCACCTTCAGGACAGCCCTCTGTGCTCTTTCCAATTTCAGGATGTTTACTTTAGGAGCACCACCCCAGACTACAATACCAAATCATAGAATTGACTGGCACAGCGAGATATTATGAGCATCACAAATCGCAATACTTGTACGAATGTAACTAGATCCTATAATTATGTATATTGTTTTACGTACGTAAAAAAACCTCATGTCATGTCAGCTTAGAGACGTCCACTGCTAGACTGATTTTGAGCTGCCCGCATCCAACCGCTTCCCGCGATCTTAACACGATCGTCGGTCCAGCTTGCGGGAGGCCTACCCCTGCTGCGTCGTCCGGTACGTGGTTGCCACTCTAGAACTCACTTGCCCCAACGGCCATCAAATCTTCGAGCTATGTACCCTGCCCTTTCCACTTCAGCCTGGCTATTCGGAGAGCTATGTCAGTGGCTTTGGTTCTCCTACGGATCTCCTCATTTCTGATTCGATCTCGCAGGGAAACTCCGAGCATAGCTCTTTCCATCGCCCTCTGACTGCCCCCGAGCTTATGGAAAAAAACCTATGGTACGGTATGTTTACCTGCTACGAGAGTCTTTCCTTTTGAAGGTGACAATTTGAAAACATTTGAATACGCTTTTAAAAATGTTTTCATACATTTTCAGAGGTGTGAGATTTCCCCTAAAATTTCGTAAAAGGTGACTGAATAGGTACATGACTCGCGCAAATCCGGATGCTACTGTTCTGATTATGGTAATGTCATCCGAGCCCCGAGGTCGTTTGTAATAATGGGCTCTGGAGTGAAAAATGTTCAAAACGTAATATTTTCTGATGATAATAATAAGGACAAGATGACGACGTTGATGGACATTATCTTATATTAACTTGGACAACTTTCAAGAGTATTTGTATTTGAAAAGTCTTGACATCATTTCTAATAATATTCATGAAATTTATTACTCCGAAATAGGTAATTGACGTAGTAATAAGGCAAATAAAATTAAGTGTTAAAATAAATTGGTTTTTGGTAATGTATGTATACTAAAATTATATTTTTATAGTATATTGAAGTGTCTAATTTTAGCGTTATTAAATAAGGTTATTTAGAGAATTCATAAAAATAATGATTTATAGAAAATTATACTTACAGTGTTCAAAATACTGAATTCTTGTTTGTTCCTGTTTTAGTATTATAGACTTGTTTGTTATAATCGATTTAAAACTTTCGCGATTTGTATACATCATGCAAAATAATAAATTAGCGGGTCTTAATCGCGTACAATTAACTTATTTAAGGTATAAATACCTATTTGGTTCCGACGTTTCGCTCGTCTTGCACCGAGCGTGGTCGCGGAAAGATTAAGACCCGCTAATTGATTATTTTGTATGACTTGTTTGTAGTCCAAAAGTTTCCCAATTTATGAAGCCTATTATATAATACGGGGTGTAAGGGACGGTGTACCGAAAACCGATACAAGTGATTCAGTACATGATACTGAGGCCATTGGCGATCGAATTTTCCGGAAAATTTTCATGAATTTTCCGATTTTTCTTTTGCATTTTTCGCCATATAATGTAATGAAATAGTAATTATAGTCGACCCGCATTAATATTTTTGTAAAATTCTAAGAATTACACATGTACATGGTGCGTTTACTCTGACGTGACATCGGCCGAGGCACGCGGTCGCAGCACAGTAGGCGCACCAGTACATCGTAATCACTGCCACTACCACCCGTCGCTGTAGGGGTGTTACAGCTGACAGTGCGAGTTTGCGTGTTACTATTTACATCGCAATTTTTGAAAAATTGTCGAGTTCTTAATTTTTTTTCGGAAAATTCGACCGCCATGGGTCTCAGTATAATATTATACTGAATCACTGGTATCAGTTTTCGGTACACCGTCGCCTACACCCAGTATAGTTTTTGTAGTCAGACACGTTTTTCCCTTATTACAATACAATTGTTACACTGGTTTAAGCTAGCATTATAACATAACGTGTTAGTGATGATATTATTTTGATTGGTTGTGTAGTAGAGGACATTAGCTGATTTATAAATAATTCCTATAGCTTATGCAAGAACAAAGAAAATTTGCCTTTTGTTTGTTAGTTGGAACGCGCTTATCTCAGGTTTTTCTAGTCCGATTTGAAAAATTATTTCAGAAGAAAGAAGAAAGAAAGAAAATCTATTTATTTGTCACAGACACTGGAAAGGTATAACATAAAAAATAAAACATCACAAGGCATAACAGTAATCTGTGGCAGATAGGTACACACTCAACTATATTGTTGCATTGTGGTAGTGTCCACAATACAACGCTGTTATTCTGTGTGCACCTTAAATGCCGCACGGACGTTAAACAGCACAATAATTTTCAGTGTCAGATAGCCTATTTACCGAGGAAGGCTGAAAGTTATATAAAATCACGCTATGAGCCACGGGAGTGGAGCAGTAACCATAAAAAATCTAGGTTCATTTAGAGCATTATAACAGAATGCCATTTAGAGCCATACAATTTCAATTAAGCGCCTTGTTGATTTCATGGAGCAAAATACAATATTTATATGTTATACATTACTTCATAAATGAGTCGAAGCAATAAAAATAGTGAAGGATACTGGTGGTAGTAACGATATATTCATCATCATCATCATCAGCCTGCCACAGGCCACTACTGGATATAGGCCTCTCCAATGGCACGCTTTCGGTGCGATATTATTACATTTCAGCTACAAAAACCATTCCAATTGTCACAAAATATTTTCTGAGAACTTCAAGGGTGTCTTTCTCATATGCAACGCAAACAAAATGTCATATGGGACGCACTTCCTTCACCTTGATAGATGTGATTTTCTAGTCCATATAACAAAACATGCTGCTACAGACGTAACAGAAAAATCCAAAACCGTTTTACCATCTGCATCCTATATTTTGCATAATGGTTTTCCATTAATACTGGTGTACATATATGTCGCGGTTCCACCCCACAAAGCCTTAACCGTTTACACCCTACAGCGGGGCACAAATAATTCATTTAACCCGACGTGAAAAGTCAAATACATACATACACATACATTTTAAAACGGTCGTTGATTCTATCAAAGGGAGAGAATGTAATTCAATTGAATGTAGCAATCATTGTGATGAAGCTAAATAAAATGGTTGCTTTTAACGTAAATGCCACTTCTGAGAGCAATTTAGGGACTTCGCAAACGTGTGTCTTTTACTGAAGAATTAATCTGTAGCTTTTTAAATTACAAGGAAAAACAACTGGACTGGACAGCGATTTCATAGTGAAAAATAAAAGCAAAAATTTATCCGAGTTAGGAACACGTTTGCATAGCCTAGTTAATAGTTAGTTTTAGTTTTATTTGCCACATTGTCCCTTTTATTCATTTAAATACATCAAAGCTTACTCAGCCATGGCGATATAGAAACGAAATTTATGGAGCAGTAAAAATATATTCAAAACATTTCCTTTCTTCGTTTAAAAATCGTTCATTTCGCTGGCAACGGGGTATTGATAAATCGGTGCTTTAACACTTCGATGTCGTTCGAAAAGCCTTGCAAATCGCCTCCTCGGCTATAGAATAGGATCTAATGAAAATACCAATTTATACCACTCCATCCGCCTTAATGGGAAGAATATCGGTCAATCCCGAACCACGATTTAAACAATCCGTACTTAAATCGCGAAATAAATGTTACGCTGTAAATAATATTGTATAGACTGCACGAGTTGTATATATTTAAATGAAATTAACGTGAAATGGTATCGCGATGTTGTGTTTAAAACCATAAAATTTTAACAAATACGATACATTGTCTTATACTTTTTATTTACAACTTGCGTGCAGTATATGTTCTGTATACGTGCAGCATATTATGTGTATGTTCATGATTATAATTTTCAATTTTATTCCGAAGATACAAAAGTTACTGTTATGGCTCTGCCACTCGTTAGAGGAAGAAATAAGATACAAGTTTAAAACTCTTAAAATTAAATAGATCATTATTGATAACTGGGAATAACGACTCTTTTAATATACCTATTGTATTTGTTTTTCATTTACACACATGCAATCAATTTATAGATAGGTACCTAACATTTAAGTACGATGTTAATACGTTCGTCAGCTTATTATATACCAACTATTGATAACACTGTAAATGCATAAACTTAGGCGTCTGATGTCAAATGATTACAAGACTTTACTCTTAAATCAGCAATGGAAAAGTTTAATCGAGTTATTTTTTTTGTTTATTGCTCAGCCTATGCTTCGGATATAATTCCAGTCCTGTATGCGACATTTTACTGCAATTTTACACTCTTAATGCTTTAACCAATTATAATAAAGATATTACATAGGTATATGCTCATTTCACATAAAAAGACGCGACTAAACACAAATAACTTGGCTGATAAAGACAACAAGAAATTTTCTATAATACATAAATCAATAAGAACCTTCTAAGTTAGGAATACAATTGCAGGATATATTTACTCAATAATAAAAGAAATATTGCTCTAAACCTTAAAACATGGACTACGCAATATCGCGCAGTGAACCAAAACAGAATGTTAAAACAACGAAACGGCATCCTTTTGAACATTCACACCCAACTATAGAAGCATTGGCTGCATCTGCAAACCTATCACATAAGCCAAAAGTTTCAATAATGATAAAATAGTTCTCGTTTCAATAAAATCTCGCAATCATGTTTGTCCCAATTCCTTAAATACGTGAGTAACATTTCGAGTGGTAAATATGCAATGGTAGAGATTCGCCTAAATGTTCTTTTGTAAGTTTATTTATGGGAAAAATAAATCGGCCTCTCTTGTTATCAAATTCATGGAGTGGAATCGTTGTTCTTTGTTGTACTCCTTTTCGTATATTTCATTCGAATGATGAACGGGCATACGTCAAAATATATTTATTCAGTTTATTATTTGCTGTATTTCTTATATTAAAAATATGATTCTATCAACAGGCTGAATCGACGATCGATGAATTTTCTACTTTGTCCTTTAGGAGCACGCTTTATTGTGACAGTTCTGCTAGCTTGGGACAAAATAATCCACTGCTATAAATACCTACATATTTGGATGTGATCTTTTGTATATTGTACCTAGCTGGCACTGTCTCTATCACCGATGTATGAAGCAAAAACTAGCACATTGATTATTGATATCTCATATTAAACAATGCAGAGACAATGAGACGTATTTCCGCTACTGTTTTATTTGTTTTTTTGTCCTTATAGCGGTCTATAAGAAATCGTTGTAATGCATTTATCAGCATAGTTGTCTTACTAGTGTATTTTAAAGAGTAATTGCTCTTAAATATTATTAATTGCACTTATAAAAGCATTTTAAACGTACATTTTTCTTAGTAGAGTCTGCAGTATGTGTCTTATTATACTTAAGACCTTGATAAACTTTTGCGTAGAACCACTATAAAACTAACAAGCTGTAAGTGTGAATTGTCTTCGCTGAGTCAAATAAAAGAGAAGATGAATAATTATAGAGCGCTATCAGAATATTTTGTCTTTTAAAAGATTTTGAATACTTAATTAAGAATGTCGACCATTTTATTCATATAAACAACGCTGAGTATTTGTAACAGTTAAACATGGAGTTTGAATAAAATAAAATAAAATAAAAACATTTTTATTTCAAACGGGTTTATTACAATAAAAAAATATGTAGTTAAAAATAATTCGGTAAGTCCTAGCTACCAGATCGCACCAATCTTCTCATCAATCTGGGGTATTGATCAGATAAATATAAAATCGCTGTGCGTAGCGTATCCAGAGTAAACATTTTGATAGAAATTTCACGCGCAATGTGTTTATTTTATATTATTTTCAATTTTTTAGTGTTGTTGTTATTTCATATTGAGCCCTTTTCTACTAATCCAAAGCCCTTTCATTCGATACCCATATTGAGGTATTTGTGAAAAATATGTAATCCACCATTTCGTGGCGGCAGTCATCTTGGATTTTTCATAGTGGGCTTTATTCTACCAATCAAGTCCTTTCATTCGATACCCATATTGAGGTTGTTGTGAAGAAATATGTGATCCGCCATTTTGTATCGGCGGCCATCTCTGATTTTTCATAGTGAGTTGCATTCTACCAATCAAACCCTTTCGTTTGATACCCATATTGGGGTTGTTGTGAAGTAATATGTGATCTGCCATTTTGTAGCGGCGGCCATATTGGATTTACAATCATAAGGAATAAATTATGTTATATTGCCATCAAGATTTAGAGTGTGTGCCAAATATTACCAAATATCAGATCAATCTGTCATCAGGAAGGGGGTAAAATTCCAATTACTAAATTTGACTCAAACAAACAAACAAATAAACAGGTCAAGCTAAGTAAAACCGTTAAATAATAAAAATGGAAAAGAATTAAAAAATGTGTAGGGTACAAGAATAAAATTAAACAAAAATGCTCAACCTCACAAAAAAGCTATTTGGCGCTAGTAGAATTACAATGAATGAAACGATAGAGCCTGTAAATCGTTAATGGTTCCGTATAAAAACGAGAAGACAATATCTTTGAAGACTTTGACCCGATAGATTCTAGTCTAATTTTTGGTTCTAAGGATAGTGATGAAAGAAAATGTGAAACGGGTATCCACGACGGCCACTTGCTCTTCTTGAGCAATCTATCTTTTTTTAATCAATAAGCAGTCTAGGTACATCCATTATTGCAACCATTATATTACCGTGACACGGCGAGGAGTCAATAGCCACTCATAAAAGATTTAATAAAAAAATATTTCAAAACATATTCACTTATTAGTATCTGCCTGCCTACCCACCTATTAGGTACATATTATACCTAGTTAGGCATATGTGACTCACCAAACATTATACTTACAACAAGATGTTAATTTGTATACCATGGTCTTTAAAAGGAACCCTAAATTTATTAAATGGCTGCAAATAGCTACCTTATGCAAGTATTCAATAAGACCAAAAGATTTAAAGTTGTCTTAGGAAGTGTGAAATAAGACATTTTAGTATTCAGCTTCTCTTCTAGAAGAGTAATTGGTCTTATGAATCTGTTATGTCGTCAAATATACATAAATATTCATATTCTAAATACATTCCGAAGTGGGCCTGAGAAAATATATGACTTTATTCCACAAAACATTCGAAGAAATGTACTCCGCAAGTTATTTAGATTTATAGACATAAGCAAATGAACTAAATGATCAAATAAAATCAAAATAATACATTTGTAGGCTAACCTCATTGGTGGTTAACAATGAGGTTTGCTACAATGTTACAGGCCGCCAAGAAGAACGACATTCCAATAGCGAACACCGGGCTCTGGCGAGGTGAGCACTGTTCGAATCGCAGTCAACGAGGAAACAGCTGAACAGGCGCTCGTGGCCACGTGATCGGTGGACGCTAATTTTTGATAGAAATTGTAATTGTTGCGATACCCAATCAATTATACTGTGAATATAGAATAATAACTGAAGTGATGTACAAATGCTGTTTTACTTACCATCTCCTCGCCCGCAAATCTACGCCCGCTCACAATTTGAAGAAACAAACGATAGTAGAAGGAGAAAATGGAAAGAATGCAGTAGAAATCCCTTAATCCTCAGTCGAAAGACTTTATCAGAAGTGGTTACGAAGGGCAGATGAACAGGAGATGGCATTCGATCATGGAAAGACAAATCCCGTGTGAGTACCCATGATTTTCTTATAATAACGAGGCGATTGTGACAAAGCCGTTACAAGCAACGTAACCCGATTCTGCTCGTGAAATTACATTCCTGGCGATGTTGAAGCTGATATTGCAAGATGGTGAAGAAACACCAACATCATAATTGCGTTATTGGAATCGCCTTAAGCGACGCATTGAAGAGGCGCGCCGCGTTAATATGAAATGTGACGGCCGCATTTTAAGGAATTGCTACTCGCAAGGTTCGGCAATTTGAAGAGATCATTACTGGATTGACTGTGAACCCAATACATACACCATCATGTAAGCAAGGAGGTATCTCTTTAGCAACCTGAACAGGATAACCGACCTGCTTTGTAATGCGACTGGCCGCAAATACGAATTTGACAACACGATGACAGCTCAATACAATAATGTCGTGCACCTAGAAAATATCGTTGAAAAAAAAAATCGAGAGCTAAAATATCGCACTACGATGATAATGAAGGAATCTTGTTTACTTGCGGATTTATAATTGGACGGATCCTGCCTCCACCGTGATCAGGCACAAGATGGAAGTAAAGCAAAGTTAAAGATGGTGTCGCTGTTATAAAAATGCTGTAGAGAAGATCGCCACTTATTTTCAGGTTTCAAAAGATATCCGAGAATATTGGTAGAAAAAAAAAAACGTTAACGTTTGTGAACAGAAACTAGTAAATGGTGTGGTATCCACATCGGCTGGTAAGCTTAAGTGTCAGTGAGCTAGTCAAATCTGCACATTACAAGGACTGATGGGCGATGGAGCAAGCGTGTCCAGAGTGGAGAACGCGACTCAGTAAACGTAAGGACGGCCGGCCCCCTCTGCTAGGTGGACCGACGACCTGAAAAAGTTGGCAGGGTTGGACTTGATGCGGTAGGCTGATTGATTGCTTACAGGTAAAGCAGAAACAGGCTCCCGATATTCAGAACCTAGCACGAATAAGCCTCTGTTGGATTCAACGGTCAGGTGAAGAGGGCACATGCGTAGCTTAAAACAATCCGCTATATGTCATCGTACCTACTACCTATGTATCATCTTCGTCCGTTACACAAATAGTGCACGATTGGCGTAGTGGTTGAAGCGACCATCTCACCACTTCACACTATGCCGAGGGTTGTAGGTTCATTCCTACACGAGACAACACTTTGTGTGGTCCTCAAATACCGCTTCACACTGAGCTGAGTGTTATGGGTACAGTCCCCATACGAAACACTGTGTGTGACCCACAAATGATGGTTTAGATGTACTTGAATGTCTGTTGGTTGTATGTTTGTAAAGTCCCCCGCGCACATTATTTATAGCTAGTGCATGAAATATGACTTAAAAATGTACAGTAACAATTCGTCATAACTAGTTTTGGATAAGTCTATGAATAAAATAAAGGAGATGAACATGCTGCACTGGATGTGTGGTGTCACGCGGAAGGATCGCATTAGGAACTCCCGCATCCGGGGTAGCCTTCATGTCCGTGACATTGCTGACAAACTGCAAGAGTGTAGTCTACACTGGTATGGCCACGTCTTATGTCAACCGGCATCTTATGTGGGTAACAAATGTCTTGCCATGCTACCTCCGCCGGGTCCCGGTAAACGGGGAACGCTAAAGGAATGCTGGCTTGACGTCGTAAGGGATGATATGCGTGCCTATCAACTAACCACCAGGGATGCTGAAGACCGTGCGAAGTGGAGGAGACATAGCCGGAAAGCGGACTCCGGGCTCCAAGGCGTGGGTTTTGGAGCGCCACCGGGACAGCACTAAAATGATGATGATAATGATGATGAATAAAAGTAAAGCATCAATCGCTTTAATCTTGTTCACAAGTAGGCTCATTAAAACTTATATGCTTCAGGATTTTGAAGACGTGGTAGAAATATTTACTACTCTAACCAAGATCTTCGATGAGGATGAAGTGTCTGCGATTAATGGTAAAGAAATTGAACAGTCCTAAGAAACCGACGGTGAGGCAGCGTCCATTCCTGATGAGAAGACATCACTGCTGCCAGCGTCGATAGTCTCCACACCGTAGGATGACTCGCTAAGTAATTGAGACTTGAGTAAAGGTATGTGTGTACTTACGTGTGTTGTATAGTAAGTTGCTTAAGGCGATCGGAAGGGCCCAGTATGCCCTGTCCATGATATGAGTTGATCGAAAGGGTCCAGTATGCCCTGTCCATGATTTGAGTCGGTTGAACAGGGCGTAGTTCGCCCAGTCCGCACTCTAGTAATTTGTTGAAAGGGCCTAGTCAGCTGAGCCTGATAAGCCTAGTATGTAGCATTTTGGTATTCGGTCTGTAGGACCTGGTACCCCAAGAGGGTGTCATGGTCTATACTATGCCTGTACCATGCTTGGTAGTTGAATGATGGGGCTCCGCGCACCCAATCCAAGTTACTACGCAATAGCGATGTATATCATTCTGGTCAGGAAAAGCCGAGCGAATGTTAATGTGCATCTTTACTCATTGAACAGGTCTGGAGAAATAATGCTGCGTCCTGTAGATGCTGGACACCATGCGCACGAGGTCGTGCGATTCGTCAGAATGGCCGTGTAGGCTAAGCTCATTGGTGGTTAACAATGAGGTTTGCTACAATGTTACAGGCCGCCAAGAAGAACGACATTCCAATAGCGAACACCGGGCTCTGGCGAGGTGAGCACTGTTCGAATCGCAGTCAACGAGGAAACAGCTGAACAGGCGCTCGTGGCCACGTGATCGGTGGACGCTAATTTTTGATAGAAATTGTAATTGTTGCGATACCTAATCAATTATCCTGTGAATATAGAATAATAACTGAAGTGATGTACAAATGCTGTTTTACTTACCATCTCCTCGCCCGCAAATCTACGCCCGCTCACAATTTGAAGCAACAAACGATAGTAGAAGGAGAAAATGGAAAGAATGCGGTAGAAATCCCTTAATCCTCAGTCGAAACACTTTACATTCATAAATAATACTTACATGAATTGAAAAATAAACTTTTAAGTTTTTTCTTATTTCAGCAGCGCTCTCATACTCTTTCGGCCGCTGTGATAAGTACTTCTTTGGTAATCTGCCGCAGAGTAATAGAAGATGAATAACACTTTTAAGAGCAGTCGTAAGAGCGCTCTAAGTCTTATTGCACTCAAAGCGTGCCATTATAAAACCCTCGTAAGTTAATTTGGTATTACAACAGCAATAACAAGATTTTTGTAAGTGTAAAGTTATTCTTAATAAGATGACTATAAATGAGAATTCTCCTATAAAGTGCGCCTAAATCGACACTTATAGCCATCTGTAAGTATGCTATAAGAGTAAAAAATATTGGTCTTGAGACACTTGACACTTGTAAGTTAAAATTTTGCTAGTTGGATTGTTAGTTGCAATTTACTTGCTTGTAACGAGAATAAGGCAATTAAACTGATTTACTAGCTGTTTCACAACATTTTCAATGTTACCCACGTTCCCGTGACCATGAATCCTGTAAAGAATTCGTGGGCTAGTAATATTAAAAATGTAGTTTTTAGATCATTCGATTTAAATGTAATAAGTAAGTGAAACCAATATAACGCGATAAAATCAGTAAACTGTAGTTTAATTTCAATGTGTAACATTCGCGTAAACCTAATGTTGACCGCGTTCAATTTGTTTAATTTAAAATGAAGATTGCTACAATTTGTACGCAGAATTTATTGATATTTATCATAACAACAACTCGACACCTACAAGCCACACAATATATTAAATCCTAAAATCTTTCGTACACGCATTATTTTTAAAATCAGTCTGGTAATTTTTCTGACTAGCTCGTCAACAACAGTAATAGCCTCCTGCGCCATTATAGGACTGAAATAACGCAACATAACTTCACACCTTTTATCCCCGAAGGGGTTGGCAGAGGTGTATTACACACCCACACTTCGCCAGTTATGTTTCGGTCCCAATGTAATAGAGGGCGAGCCTATTGCCATCTACCGGGCACATTACTAAGCGAGCGATGATTAATTTATATAAAGCATAACTTCGAAAAGTCAGAGGTGTGTGCCCTGGGTACTTAGGGGTCGAACCCGAGACGTTACGTACACCACTGGGCTATCGCCACTGTAACTGCAGCACTGAAATAGCTATAGTTTATTACCAATATCTACTGAACAGTATTAAAAATGAAAGCCACTTTTACAGTAGCAAAGAGAAATACATTAGTAATTTCCATTTCTAAAGATATCTCTTTCAGATAAGTGGTCTGTATGGTCACTGTTCCGATGTTTATCGAGGTCATTGAGTCGAGCTTATCCGACGAGAGTTATATACAAAAGAAAAGGAATCGCATGCCTTTATTACAAACAAATATTCCCCAACCTCGCTATTTAGACCAATGATAGTCCCTACACAGTAATTAGGTTTATCAGAATACAGCCCGTTGGATAGATCCACATAATCTGATATAACTGCGTTACAAAGTCGTAATTCTGAGAAATTATTACTCCGTAAATCAATAAAAGGAACTTTCGCTGAAGCTTTTATGAACTTGAAATAAGAAAGGAAACTAAGTCATCCATTTCACGCGTAAACGTTTACTCCGCTAATGCCTGTAACTCGTAATTGAATTCAACAAAGAAGATAGAAAAAAGTAAACTCCGTACGTGATGCGAAAACGGGATTGGAGACTATCAACACTTGTTTTGTAAGTCAATGAGAAAGAACCAACACAGTTGTATGCGTGCAATGTCAGTGTTTCAGAATAAATCTCAGTGCGCAATAACATATAACTGTTAATATATATTATATTTATGAGGCCAGTTAAGGACGAGCAGGCTCGTTACCTAAAGTGCGAGTGTAAGTGCTTAATATGTTTTCCATTTGTTTGCACTGTATTCTGAGCGGAGGAGCTGGTTGTTGCTATGGAGGCTAAGTTACTGTTAAGTTAAGTTGTTGTTAGTGTAAAATATACTAGTTACTCATGGTTCCTGTATCTTTCATTTGCGTATTTCCTCTTATCTTACTGTAGAATATCAAATATACCAACATAATTTAAATTTATTTGTTCCTCTAACGAAAACTACAAACAGCTTGCCATCGGTGTCACTCCACTTCTCAGTTAAATTTCCTTTCCACCGTCGTTTTCTAGTTAAACATTCAAACAATCCAAAATTGTTTAGATCACCTAATATTTTGCACTTCTAAGCACATTTTTCTCCTTGTCAATTATTATCAGCATCACATTTTTAAAATCACTTTTTCAGACTGACATAACATCACAGAGCCTAGACTACGAAAGCTAGAAACGTTAAACTACGGTAGTGCGTTCCTTTTATAATGTAGGCATCCACTACCGAAGTATTTTTATTATTCAAACCCCAATATGTTAGAAACTTTGTTTCAAAATTCGCTTCTTATGCAGCTAGATTAGATAGCTAGATAGACAGCTGCAATTCGATAATGCAGCTAACACTTAGTAAACAAAAATATGCAAAGTGGCATGTTTAGTAGGTAGCTGTGCCATTTCATTTACTCAAAATTAATTTCATATACGGTTAAATATAGTATCACCGACGAGCAGTGTGAGTAAAATTAATTTGGCTTTTACTGAAAGCTTTCACAGGCCCGGGGCTTCATATTAAATTTATAGTAGTTATACATAAATAATATCAGATAAATATTCGATAAGAATATTGCCTGAATGAAATTACGGTATAATATGTCACATGATAATATTCGATTTATCCAGTTGAAGCTTATATTAAAATTCGCAACAAGATTCAATGCTAATTAATTATTTTGAAACCATGTTCATCGTAACGTTCAATCACTCAGTTTATTGCGCTGATTGTATTTCTTTTTTTAATTATCTGGAAAGACTTTGTTATTATTTCATTTGTAGTTGATTTTTACTTTGAGCCTCTGGTGCATTTTAATGTTCGAATCTGTTTTGGCTATATAGTGTGCAATTAATACTAATACTGCTCAATCAGCCTCAATTATAGTTTGCTGCACCTGCTTATGAGGTTTGGCGCAAAGTTTATCCTCCTCCCTCAGAATAAGAAAGTTAGATAGCAAGATTGTAACTATACACTCTAAAGAGTTTCATGACAAATCTTGGTGGTTACACGTTATAGCTATCGCATTTCGGTTATTGACGTGCTTAATGAAGTGGTTATAATCCATTGGAAAAGAATCTTTGGACCACGGGCAAGTACCAAACCTACGATACCAAAAAAAAATAGAGTTCTGAGTTGGACTCGTTGCAGTTTGTCATTGTATTCCATTGGCAGAACAGATCGTTTTATGTAGTGTGATAGTGAGTGGATATGCAGGTAAGAGGTGCAAAAAATATTAGCGTGATTTTAGTTACGGTGGCTAACATAGAGGCTGTTGACCTTGTCATTATAAACATGTACTAAAAAACCCTTGGTGCTGACAACCCCCGACTTGACAGTCATCGGCACAGAGTTAAGGCTAGTCAAACCACTCGTAGTCTAAGAAAACTTCGTAGTCTACGAAATGCACCCGCTTCGTAGTCTAAGAAAATTCTCCTCAAAATGTGGGTAGCATCCAGATCTTGTGAACATGCCTCTAAGAGGATCATTGTCATCAACGATACCACTGATCTATAGCTGAAAGATCTTTTACGATACATTCAAGAATATACCAAAAATAGGTACTACAAGTAAAATGAAAGCCTACAGAGACACGTACCTGTTATTAAAATATTGTAAATCTAAGGACCACACCATAAATCAAAAAAGGTATAAACAAAAACTCGGGTAAGGTAATCTTGGCATTTTTTGTTTAGCGTAAGGACTAGCACCCAAATAAATCATTCATCGGTAGGTTGAATCAATATTTGGATCTCAGAGAGCCTCTACCGTATTGCCACGGGGCTATTAAAATAAAGGTAAACGATTGGTTTGGGTTTCAAGCGTTTTTTATATTATATGATTTGGATGAAAAAAGGGTACCCACATTCAGAGTTATACAGAGTTTGTATTGTGGTTAGTTGAGTAGAATGAAATATTCATATTATTACCTGAATATAGAGTAGTTTCAGTGAAACTATTTATGTGAATATTATCGCGGTATATTGTTTTGTATGTTTTTTTGGTTTATCATAAATTCTTTTCTATAATCGTAAATAGCCTATCAAATATATTTACCTGCTTATTTTAAAAACAACCGACAATATCAGAACAAATATTCTACCATTTTTCCATATCTAATACTTACTTTCCAATATTGAGCAATAAAGTCCATAACAGACGTGAAAATGTATTTAAATAAAAAAATAATACATTTTAAGTGACATTTCGCACAGTCGCGCAAGCCTAAGGCCTCGCGCACTTTGGACATGTTTTCGTACGAATTTTACTCGTGCGTACACGTACGAAAACATACAATCATATCAGCCAAACGACGTCCACTGCTGAACATAGGCTTAAAGAACACATACAAACGATCCCGATATTCCAAATACTATGGGAGCGCGCAGACTGGGTGCGTGTTAGTCGTGCGCGGGGCTGTGAAACTTCCATATATCTGCCGTCACAAAAAAGTATACAAAGAAAGTAGCGCCATCTTTGTAGATGGGTACTCAAACTTGGGCCATAATTTTACAAAGCTTCTGATAGATGGCGCTAATTTACTAGTTGACACGAAAACTCTAAATAATTAAGGTGTTTACCTAAATATAATATTTTTATTTCAATTATAGTTCAAAACTTTTCTGTTTCTGGTTTCGTGAACTTTCGTGGTGATCTATTTTGTGTTTTTTTCAACTTTGACCCTGCTTCTCCCTTGGACCCTGTGATAAGATACACTAAAGATTGACCCTACGCTGTGAATACTGGACCTTGTTTGCCTCGCGATTTGGATTTGACGACGCTTTTAAAATGCCTAGAAAGTCGGCTTTTAAGTGCTATTTTGGATGTTTTCCATATAAAGGTAAGGCTTAATCGGTTTATATAATTCTCATATATCAAAATTTGGCCAGTGAGTAGTCTTTTCGACCCAGAATTTTGTATATGACTATGATAATAGCTACAAATTTGTACTTACTCTCTCTCTTTCAGGAAAAGTCCATCACTTCCCACCTCCGAAATACCCATATTCGGAAAAATTTGATGAGTGGAAGAAAGTTTTGAGTGAAATAGACAAAGAAAAGGGTGACCAATACATATATAACAACATACGTATATGTGATCATCATTTTGAACACTTTTACAAAACAGCCAGTGGTCATCTCACTAAGAATGCAGTTCCAACATTAAATCTTGGTAAGTAGCCTATAATATTTAGAACTATAACAACAACACCTAGTTGAATTATGGATTCCAATGATTTTTTTTTTAATTTAATATTTCATTGAAAATTATGAAAAGCTATTAAAATAAAGATACATCAAATGTTATTAAAAAGTAGAATTTCGATATTCCATTGCTTTATACAAAAATAGTACTTGTTTGAAAACTAATGAGTGATCTTAAGATTTGACCTACAATCATTGACGTTTGTGTTATATTTAATTTCAGCATCTACATCAACAACTTCCACTGCTTTGCAATCTTTTGAAGTTCAGTTGACGTCATGTTCTGTTGAGCAAAATAAACCATCTGATAATGTAGAAACCACTTCTGGTGAAGGTAAATATATAATGTTTCACTAAAACATTCTACTATTGTGCCTATGAGAAAAAGTAATAAAATAAGAAAATTAAACCGGTCTAGTGCGAGACAGACTTGTACACAAAGGGTTCGCTATTGTCATACATTACTTGTTTTTTTACAAACAGACAGCGGTGGTTTATTAAAAACAATGGGTTTTAATGTACACAATGGTACAGACCCACATGAAATATGAAGTTGACAGCCGGAGGACTTAAAAAAAACCGAATTAATTTCAATAAAGATTTATTTTACTGAATTATTACAATATAACTTATTATTTAAATTAAGACTAAGTTCGACCGATGCTAGAATCGAAGTGAGATACAATTTAGTTTTAATTATTAATTACACCAATGTCCAAATCATCACTTTTGGTAACTCGCGACACGAGGAGCGATCTCAGTGAAATTAGGATTTCACAATCGATGGCAATTGGTATCGGCGCACGAAGTATCGACACGAGGCGTGGACTCAGCGAATTCGGCGTTGCGACATCTCCGTAGTTATAGTTTACTTATAAAATATATCATCTCGCTATTCAGCGGAATTGGTGTAGGCAGGGCACGTAACACATGTGTATTGAACCAAACTAACATAGGCATAAACATAGCAAGCATCTTATCTCTAATGAATAGGGTTAATAACCCCTTGTGTGAGTTTGACTTGTGCATTTGTTGATGGGTTTAATTGTAGTTTACATATTTTTGAGTTATAATCCAGAAACTGAAAATCTTCTATGTTAAATTTTACTTTTAGTTCTTACTTTTTCTGTGATTTTAATAAATAAAATAAATGGTACCTGATGCCTAAAGTAATTAAATTACTTAATTTAAATCACAATTACGTTGACTACTTAGTCATGACTCATGATATTATGTGTATCTATAAGATAATGACCCATCCACATGACACGATTTTTCTTCTGATCAGAATTAGCTTATATGTGGAATTATTACAAAAGTACTTGAATTATGTTGTTTTGTCAATGATTTCGTAAAAAATCTTAATTAACATGCTTCTTTAATTGAAAATCATGAAAACCTGTAACTACACAATGTTATTAAATGGCAAAATAGTCCATTGTTTTATAAATTTATACAAAAATAGAACTTGTTTGAATACTAATCAGTCACCCTATATTCTGATGTATATTATTTTAAGATTTGACCTACAATCATTGATTTTTGTGTTATATTTAATTTCAGCATCTACATCAACGACTTCCACTGCTTTGCAATCTTTTGAAGTTCAGTTGACTTTATGTTCTGTTCAGCAAAATAAACCATCTGATAATGTAGAAGCCACTTCTGGTGAAGGTAAATATATAATGTTTTACTATTACATTCTTTGATTGTGGCTATGAGAAAAAGTAATAAAATAAGAAAATTTAATTGGTTTAGTGCAAGTCAGACTTGTACACAAAGGGTTCGGTACTGTCATACATCACTTGGTTTTTTCATTACTTCAAACAGACAGCGGAGGCTAATTAAAACCAATATTTTACAATGTATACAATAGTATCACAGCATAAGGAACATACAGTGGTCCAACTCCTTTGATGTCTGGCGAAATGCCGCTCCCGTCTAGACATTCGTGATTTTCACAGGGCTGTCACATTCCGATATTTTTTTTCATAATAACTTATTACAACATGATTTTAATCAACGTTACGACTACCTGGGGTCTTAGTACAAGTTCAACAGCTCAAATCTCGATTTCGACTCGATTGGCGTTGGCTGCACTGATTGGCGCGCTCAAGGTCAAATCGTCAAGGTGTTAAACCTTGAGAGATAGAGACACATTATAGCATCTTAACTCAACCAAATACAATTGATATCGACTACATGATTTGATCAAATTGGACGTTAAATCATGTTGTGTGAACGGGCCTGGGCTCGGATTATGTATATCTTAATAATAATACTACTCTACAAAAAATATTTCTATTTAAGGTATTAACTGCTACTATACTATTTTCTTTAAAGGGTCAACATCTAAGAACAATGTGCCATGTGAGGATCCACCTATAGCAATTGCCCAGAAACATACTTCAGTCAAGAAAAGTCAGTATCTATTTTGTTCTTAATTAAAACATATACAGGATTTAGAAATGTGATTTCAAGATATCGTATTATATGTCCTTGCATGTTGTATGTTATGCACTTGCTTGCTTGTTCTAAAATGATATTGCATATTCTGGTATTTTTATACATATTTTTAACTTTTTAAGTGGCATATAATTCGGTTTCTAGTGATTATGTATTAATGATATAATATATCTTGGCGCGGCAGCGATAGCCTAGTGGAGAGACCAACAAACTGCCTTGCAGAGGTTCGAATCCACGGCAGCACCAATGACTTTTCGAAGTTCTTAGGACTTCTTGAAGTTATGTGCGTATTAATTAGTTAATTATCGCTTGCCCCGTGCTTTGGAAGGCACGTTAAGCTGTGGGTCCCAGCTGTCATGAAGATCTTTGACAGTTGTTACGGGGAGTCAGTACCCTCAAATATCCTGACACTAGTCTCAACCATGGAATTTTTGGGTTGCGGAGGTCAGACGGCAGTCGCTCTGTGGAAAAGCGAATATTCAGTCACATCTGGTTAGACTAGTTAGCGGACCCCGGGCTCCAAGTCTTGGACGCAACCGGGAAAAACGCTAGGATGATGATGATGATGTTTTAATATATCTTGGGTAACATTGAACACTGATTACATTTTACTGATTTAGTTGACTTAGTTTTATTTAATTTTACAGCAAAATTCAATGTTTTCCAAGATGAGTGTAGTTAATACTCCTAGTATTTAAATTATTGGATGTATTAATTTATGTCAATGAATGAATTAATTTATATTGCCGACCGGGTTGGCGTATCGGTAGTGTAACCGGCTGCCATGTCGAGGGTCGCAGGTGCGATTCCCGCTCAAGTCAGACATTTGTGTGCGTGAAAATGGATGTTTGGCTTGGTCTGGGTGTTTCTATGTATTATATGTATATATTTACAAAAAAAGTATATATGTATGTTTAGCCATTGTCTAGTACCCATAGTACCAGCTCTGCTTAGTTTGGGACTGGAGGGTGTTGTGTGAATGTGGTATTATCTTTTATCTAAATGTTACCAGCCTACACAAAAGGAACTGTACTTTTTATGTTGTTAAATCATTTATTTTGGATATTAAGTAATCATGAGTATTATTTCAGGCACTGAAACCATTAATGCTGTCCGGAATAAATTTTTGAAATCACATGCACAATTGAAGGTCAAGCTTATAAAATTAAGGCAGAAATGCAAGAACCTTAACCAAAAAGTTCGACAAGCTGCAAAAATTGCACAGAGTAAAGCATTTTTAAAAGCAGTTGAAAAATTGCCTGAACCTGCAGCTATATTTACCAGTATGCAATTAGGAAAGGCATCAATAAAACCAAGAGGACGAAGATTTACCAATAAAGAAAAAAAATTGTGCCTGACTATTTACAAGCAAAGCCAAAAGGCCTATAAGCTACTACAAAGACTGTTTGCATTGCCTTCAAGACGGACAATCCAAAAAATTCTCAGCAAAGTGACCATTAAGCCTGGAATAAATAGTGTTGTCATTGAACACCTGAAAAAGGCAGTAAAAAAATTACCCCAAGAAAAAAAGTTATGTACACTCATATTTGACGAAGTGGCATTAAGTCCTGGTTTATATTACCACAAAACTTGGGATGAAATAATTGGTTTTGAGGATTTCAGTCCTCAGAAAACCAATAAGATTGCAGACCATGCACTTGTATTTATGGTCAAGGGTCTCAAAGGAAGATACAAGCAGCCCATTGCCTTCACATTCTGCCAGAGCGCAACAAAGAGTGCAGAATTAAAAAAACAGATTTTGGATGTACTAAAAACTGTTCAAAGCACAGGCTTAATAGTCGTTGCCACTGTATGTGACCAATCTGCCTCAAACATGTGTGCAATAAAAAGTCTTGTAGATGATACAAAAAGAAAATATTTAACAGAAGGCAAGGAATTCAAAAGTTTAGCGTTTGAGTATAACGAAAACAAAATATTCCCAGTTTTTGACCCGCCACACCTTCTAAAAGGGTTAAGAAATAATCTGCTCACTAAGGATTTACGATTTATTCAGGATGGCGTCGTCAAATTTGCCAAATGGGAGCACTTGCAAATGCTGTTGGATGCTGATCCAGGGGAAGACGACATAAGGCTGATTAATAAATTAACAGAGAATCATGTCGTAAAGGAAAAAATACCTAAAATGAAAGTGAAGCATGCAGCCCAAGTTTTCAGTCAAAGGGTGTCTGCTGCAATGAGATTTTTAGCTGGTAAGTACTTAAAGCTTTAGAATACCAATACAATTACTGCTTACATTAAAGTTTAATGTAAGCAGTGATTGTATGGCTATGGATTGTAGGCTTCAAGATATTGATTTTATAATTACAAGAACTAATATTACTTTATTGCAACTTGTAATCATTATTTCGTTCATTTCAGGTCATGATATTCTTCCTAAGGAATGTCTTAGCACAGCAGATTTGTTGCTCCTGATAGATAAGCTTTTCGACTCATTTAATGGCCATTGCTATGAACAAACTGAAAAAATGTACAAGTGCGCACTGAAAAGAAACTCGCCGCATTTCAAGCTATGGGAAGAATCACTACCAATCCTCAGATCAATGCGATTTAAAATAGACAAGAAATTACGAGATGGCACTACGTCCACAAAATTTGAACAAGTGCCATCAATAAAAAATTGGATCGCAAATATCGATGTATATAAAGAAATGTTTTCATATTTGAACAAAATACATAATATAAGTAGTCTCTTGACAAGAAATATAAACCAAGATCCATTAGAAAATTTCTTCTGAAATATACGTAGCAATGGGGTGCGTAATACATCACCAACTTGCTCGCAGTTCACTGGAGCTCTTAAGACGTTACTAATAAATAATTTAACTTCGTCACACTCGGTTGGGGCGAATTGCGAGCAAGACGATAACAAGGCATTAAAACCATTGAAAGCGTTATTGAATTCTACAGAGAACAAAGAAACAGAATACCATTCAAATATTGTTAATGTGGACTCCATAATAAATCGCTTTATGCAAACCTCTGAAACAGATTGTACTAATACGACTAGTAAAGAGGCAAAAAGGTATGTTGCTGGCTATATAATAAAGAAAACATGCCAGAAATTTACAAAAAAATGCCACACTTGTCGTATGAATTTAGTAAGCACAATGCCTCCAAATAACAATGATTATATATTAGAAATGGATTACACAAAAAGATCCTTTAATTATCCATCGGAGGCATAGTGCGAGTTTTTAGATGAGGTTTGCATGGTAGTTGAAATAAAATTAAACGAGGAACCACATCAAAAATGTCTCAAGGGTACAATAAAACAAATTTCAAATATATTCTGTAATTTTTCACAGTTCTCTTGTAGAACTCATAAAACAGAAGTAGAAAATTTTCTAATGGATAGTGTAATAAATATTATTATAAACAGCTGGTGCACTAATGTCAACAGAATACTAAAAGGTAAAACAAATATATGTAATAATAATGCAACAAAAATTCAAGCGTTAAGTTATTATAATTCACATAATAAAAGAAGAAATTAAATGTTGAGTTATTTTATTTTAAATCCTAAAGTTATTCTATATTATAATAATATTGATATTATAATATGACATAAATTAGCTCCATCTAGCGGGCCAGATGTGAGAAACGCTACGCCAGCGCCATCTCTGTGCTTGGGTACACTCATTTTAATGAATTTAAAACCTTAGTGGCGCATCTATCTCTGGTATATAGTGTATTATTATATTATATATCTATGTATATAGTGTATTATCTATGGTTTTTATGTTTTTATTTATATATTATATATCTATGTATATAGTGTATTATCTATGGTCGTGCGTATACGTACGTGTAGTGCAGACGTCCGAAAACAATCCGATTTTGTTGGGAATTCAAAACACATTCGTACGTTTAAACATAAGAAATGGATGTAGAAAAGTTAATTAAACCTGATTCACGAACATAAATGTTTGTGGGACCGGAGTGATTGTATAAGTTATGTTATAAGTCTTCCATGATGTGATGAAATTCACCAAAATCGTCTATTTTTTAATATATTTCACGAACCCATTCGGTTCTACGATAGCGACGACCCCCCCGCAGTCTTTCGAGTGATAAGAGAGTTGTCGTGATGATACAGATTATTCATCGCGCTCCAACCAAAGCAGACTACAAATCCGATATCACTAGAACAATAAAAATGTATACAGTGTACGCACTTAATTCGTACGACCACGATCGTACGTATACTGTACGATACGAATTCGTGTCCATCGTGCGCGCGGCCTTAGCCGACCGTATTACAGCGCTCAATTCAATACGTGCCGAGCAATATCGTAATATCGTATTGAAGAATTGCAGCTCCCAGATAAGCATACAAATATAATAAAAAGCGGATAAAGCTCTACTGCAAGTTTTATGAGTACTTCTTTTATGTATTGTTTTATTGTGCTACGCTGCGTGTAATGTTGAAGATGGTAGTTAATTTGCAAGTTGACTTTTCCTGCAGCTTTGCCTGCATGTGTATTGGGTATAGTAAAAAGTAGCTACTGTCACTCTCCAGCCTCTTATTTCACACACGTCATACAGTCACTTCAGCCCGCTCTGAAGAAGCTCGTGGAAGAAAGACGCTCATAACTCATACCGCCTAATTGAGCTTGACGTCCGTGATGGGTCAGCAAAATAAAGTAACGCTTACCAGGTCGCCACTTGAATGTGTGACCTCGTGTGGCATTTACATCAGAGCGCTACCGTTCTTTGGAGGGTTTAAAGAGCTTTTGGTCTGGGTTCTTACCTAGGCACATGAATCCAAGAATCGCTAGGCCATGTCGGAAGCCTTTGGGTGGTCTAATTGTTCAAGGCTTGCTTTAGAAACACCAAATTCTTTCAATTGCGTACTGAAACTTCATGGGTCTCAATGTAAACCAATTTGCAGTAAGCAAATTCTTATGCCTTGATATCTTGATACATGTTTCGCCTCCACAGTAATTGCGCGATCTCTTAAAAGGTATTCGCACAATCGGATTTAAACGAGAACGCGAACATTTTGTTCGAATGAAGGAACTATCATATATCTATATAACATCATGAAACAGTATGCGTATTTTTTTGAGGTAACGGCAACCTGGAAAACCTTCGATTTTGTGTCTAGCGCACAAAGTGATGTCCCGTGACGGAATGAAATCCTCAACAGTTGGTGTAGTTGAGTGGAGAGGTAGCCGCTTAAACCACTTCGCCTAAAGCCACCATCTATGCAGTCAAGTCAATCGTACGTGATCTTAAATTTTACAACAATTAAACCTTTTTTTTATAGTTACACAAAAAGAAATAGAAACACGATTTCCTACTTTTGTCCACGCTTACAGAAAAGCAAACATATTATTTATAGAATAGGTTCAGTAGTGAAGTATCATCACTAAAAGAGGATATTGCGCTATTCTAATTTAGATCAATATTTCACAGCTCTATTCCCTCTGAACCAACACAGGACATAAGTTTGCGAGCAGAATTTATAGTCCAGTATAAATCAGAAAGACAATGTGAGTCGAATAACAATTTCGCATATCACTTACTCTTTATTTCATTTGCTAACGAATGACGTTTTATGCCACATAAACTCTGCAGTGAGGCTATAATATCTTCTAGTGATAACAAGCCTTGTCGTTTTATAGTAGGGAAACCAGACAGTATGACCTACCACCCCCCTCCAGCATGCACAAAAAGACCATAGCTACAGGGTAATCTACTGAAAAATCGCGGCTCTTTCTTCGCTGGCTGCATTATAAAGACCATTGGAATGCTCCATGCTAGAGGAGATTTGTGTCGGAAACTTGAGTAGTAACAAATCTTATTTTCTTTTCTCGTTTAATGATGTGTACGACAATCTTTCATCCAAAGTAGAAAAAAGCCTTTCTATCTACCACTACAAAGAGGGACAATTTATCTACATTTTGTGATTTTATGTATTTTTTATTTTTATCCGGTTCCTGTGTGTGAATAGGGAATGGGATAATTTGGGTGACTATGTCATCGGGTTACAATGGAATACAAGTCGTTAGGATTTATTATTTGAGGTGGCGTGAGCAGGCTATGTATTCCACCCATGTTTGTATCCGCCAGTGACAGATGTTAAGTAGTTGCGAGGCGTTGAAGTTATGTATGTATTTTGTTAGAGATAGCGTTGCGCAACTAGGTGCAAAGCATTAAAATGTAATTCACAGTATATGTACTCGGCAATATAGTGTTATTTAACTGTGATAAATAGCCTGCAACATGCGTTTTAGATAAAATGCACAAATATTTTGTCTGCTCTAAGTGTCGTTTTTATATTGTGAGCATCACAAATCGCAATACTTGTACCGGTATAACTAGATCCTATATGTCTATTGTTTTACGTATGTAAAAAAGCCTCATGTCATGGCAGCCTAGAGACTTTCACTGCTGGACATAGGCTTCCCTCAAGGTTCTCCACACATACCGATTTTGAGTCGCCCGGATCCAACCGCCATCCATCCACCAGGTCGTCGGTCCACCTTGCGGGAGGCCTACCCCTGCTGCGTTGTCCGGTACGTGGTCGCCACTCTAAAACCCACCTGCCCCAACGGCCATTGGCTTTCGAGCTATGTGCCCTGCCCATTTCCACTTCAGCCTGGCTATTCGGAGAGCTATGACAGTGACTTTGGTTCTCCTGCAGATCTCCTCATTTCTGGTTCGATCTCGCACGGAAACTCCGAGAATAGCTCTTCCATCGAGTGACCCCGAGCTTACGGAAAAAAATTACGATAAAATAATTATACCTGGTGTAGTCTTTCCTTTTGAAGGTGACATTTTGGAAACATTTGAATTCTCTTTTCAGAATATTTTCATACATTTGAGAGGTGTGAGATTTCCCCCAAAATTTTCGTAAAAGGTGACTGAATCTCGCGCAGATCCGGATGCTACCGTTCTGATTATGGTAATATCATCCGAGCCCCGAGGTCGTTTGTAATGATGGGCTCTGGAGTGAAAAATGTTCAAAATGTAGCATTTTCTGATGATAATAATAATGACAAGATGACGACGATGATGGACATTATCTTATATTAACTTGAACAACTTTCAAGAGTGTTTTTATTTGAAAAGTTTTGACATAATTTCGTATAATATTCATGAAATTCATTACTGTGAAATACTTGAAGTAGTAATAAGGAAAATAAAATTAAGTGTTAAAATAAATTGGTTTTTGGTAATGTATGTCTATCTATCTATGTATATCGTCACGCCTGTCTCCCATTGGGGTAGGCAGAGACTATGGAACGCCACATATTTCGGTTCAAACAAACCTCTTTCGCTTCCTCGACATTCATTAACCTCATCATGCATGCGCGTCGGTTATGGGTACTTTTAATTTGGCCCTTTTTTAGTACGTCACCTATTTGATCGGCATACGTCCGCCTAGGGCGACATTTCCATTCATTCTCGCACGATACACTTCTTTCGTATTTCTTCTTTCATCCATCCGTTCCAAATGTCCAAACCAACGCAACATTCCTTTTTCAAACTTTGTCACTACATCTTCTTTTAGACCACACTTTTCCCGTATCACACTATTACGCACTTTATATATCATTCTTACTCCGCACATACTCCTTAAAGCTCTCATCTCCACAGCACTGATTCTACTTTCATGCTTCTTCAGCCAGACCCATGATTCGCTACCATACATCAGTGTTGGCGCCAAAACTAAAGGTAATGTATGTATATTAAAATTATATTTTTATAGTATATTGAAATGTCTAATTTTAGCGTTATTAAGTAAGGTTATTTATAGAATTCATAAAAATAATGATTTATAGAAAATTATACTTACGGTGTTCAAAATACTGAATTCTTGTTTGTTCCTGTTTTAGTATTATAGACTTGTTTGTTATAATCGATTTTAAACTTTCGCGATTTGTATTTTAATACCTATTTTGTACCAAATAGGTATTTATACATCAAATAAGTTAATCGCGTACAATTAACTTATTTGATGTATAAATACCTATTTGGTTCCGACGTTTCGCTCGTCTTGCACCGAGCGTGGTCGCGGAAAGATTAAGCCCCGCTAATTGATTATTTTGTATGACTTGTTTGTTATCCAAAAGTTTCCCAATTTATGAAGCCTTTTATATTATAATACGGGGTGTAAGGGACGGTACCAGTGATTCAGTACATGTACTGAGGCCATTGGCGGTCGAATTTTCCGGAAAATTTTCATGTATTTTCCGATTTTTCTTTTACCTTTTTCGCTATATAATGTAATGAAATAGTAACTATAGTCGACCCGCATTAATATTTTTGTAAAATTCTAAGAATTACACATGTAGGTACATGGTGCGTTTACTATGACGTGACATCGGCCGAGGCGCACGGTCGCAGCACAGTAGGCGCACCAGTACATCGTAATCACTGCCGCTACCACCCGTCGCTGTAGGGGTGTTACAGCTGACAGTGCGAGTTTGCGTGTTACTATTTACATCGCAATTTTTGAAAAATTGTCGGGTTCTTAATTTTTTTCCGGAAAATTCGATCGCCATGGGTCTCAGTATAATATACTGAATCACTGGTATCAGTTTTCGGTACACCGTCCCTTACACCCAGTATAGATTTTGTAGTCAGACACGTTTTTCCCTTATTACAATACTATTGTTACACTGGTTTAAGCTAGCATTATAACATAACGTGTTAGTGATATTATTTTGATTGGTTGTGTAAGTAGAGGACATTAGCTGAATTATAAAGAATTCCTATAGCTTATGCAAGAACAAAGAAAACATGCTTTTTGTTTGTTAGCTGGTACGCGCTAATCTCAGGCTTTTCTAGTCCGATTTGAAAAATTATTTCAGAAGAAAGAAGAAAGAAAGAAAAAAATACTATTTATTTGTCACAGACACTGGAAAGGTACAACATATAAAATAAAACATCACAAGGCATAACAGTAATCTGTGACAGATAGGTACACACACAGCTATATTGTTGCTTTGTGGTAGTGTCCACAATACAGCGCTGTTATTCTGTGTGCACCTTAAATGCCGCACGGATGTTAAACAGCACAATAATTTTCAGTGTTACCTCATTTACCGAGGAAGGCTATAAGTTATATAACATCACGCTATGAGCCACGGGATTGGAGCAGTAGCCTTAAAAAATCTAGGCTCATCTAGAGCATTATAACAGAATGCCATTTAAAGCCATACAATTTCAATTAAGCGTCTTGTTGATTTCATGGAGCAAAATACAATATTTATATGTTATACATTACTTCATAAATGAGTTGAAGCAATTAAAATAGTGAAGGATACTGGTAGTAGTAACGATATATTCATCATCATCACACCTGGAGAGGCCTTTATCCAGTTGTGGCCTGCCACAGGCCACTACTGGATATAGGCCTCTCCAATGGCACGCCATTGAGCCCGATTTTCGGTGAAATATTATTACATTTCAGCTACAAAAACCATTCCAATTGTCACAAAATATTTTCTGAGAACTTCAAGGGTGTCTTTCTCATATGCGACGCAAACAAAATGTCATATGGGACGCACTTCGTACACCTTGATGGATGTAATTTTCTAGTCCATATAACAAAACATGCTGCTACAGACGTAACAGAAACATCCAAAACCGTTTTACCATCTGCATCGTATATTTCGCACAATGGTTTCCCATTAATACTGGTGTACATGTCACAGTTTCGCCCCACAAAGCCTTAACCGTTTAACACCCTACAGCGGGGCATAAATAATTCATTTACCTCGACGTGAAAAATCAAATACATACATACACATACATTTTAGACGTTCGTTGATTCTATCAAAGGGAGAGAATGTAATTCAATTGTATGTAGCAATCATTGTGATGAAGCTAAATAAAATGGTTGCTTTTAACGTAAATGCCACTTTTGAGAGCAATTTAGGGACTTCGCAAACGTGTGTCTTTTACTGAAGGATCAATCTGTGGACTCGGATACCGAAAACTTTGATAGACAATAAATTACAAGGAAAAACAATTGGATGCGACAGCGTCTGCGAAGGGATTTTATATTGAAAAACAAAAGCAAAAATATCTAAAGTCTCGTATCCGAGTTAGAAACACGTTTGCATAGCCTAGTTAATAGTTCAATTGTTTGCTTCATGGTCCCTTTTATTCATTTAAATACATCAAAGCATACTTAGCCGTGGCGCTATTGAAACGAAATTTATGAAGCAGTAAAAATATATTCAAAAAAATTCCTTTGTTCGTTTAAAAAAACGTTCATTTAGCTGGCAACGGGGTATTGATAAATCGGTTCTTTTTACACTTCGATGTCGTTCGAAGCCTTGCAAATAGCCTCCTCGGCTATAGAATAGGTTTTAATGAAAATAGCAATTTATATGTTCGCCTTAATGGGAAGAATATAGGTCAATCCCGATCGACGGTTTAAATAATCCGTACATCGCGAAATAAATGTTAAGCTGTAAATAATTTTGCAAAGGCTGCTCGACTTGCTTATATTTTAAATGAAATTAAGGTGAAATGATATCGCATTTATATAAAACCCCAAAAAAAATAAATGCGAAGAGTAGATTGCGAAAAATCTACATCATACATCTTCGGAATAAGAAATATAATTTTATTCAGAAGATGTACACGTTAAATATAAGGTTCTGCCACTCGTAAGGGGAAGAAATAAGATTTGAGCTAATAACTTTGTGACGTCGCTGTGACGTCGTGATGACACCACCTCCCGGCCGCTTGCATCTTGCTAGGACCCTCAACAAAACCTTCACCATCGCCGAATCACGCGACCCTGTTTATATCTTTTTTTAATAACATTTAAATAGTAATTTTTTCGCTAGTGAAACGCTTGCTAAATGATGTTTGAATTTATTGGAGAAATAAATCAATTTTTATTGTAACATTCAACTCACATTTTTCATTTTAAACACACCCCAAGGCGTCCTACGTTACAGTAGCGCCCACGGGAATATATAGGTAGGGTTTTGTTGAGAATCCGCTGCCCGGTGAGTCCATTTTTTATTTTATTTTTTTGTGTATGTGTGAAATCGTTCCAAAGCAGTGTGTAATTATTTTAGTGGCATATATTGTTTCTTTTTGCTTGTTTTATTGTAGACGGGAAGTCGGTGGTGTTATGCCGGCCACAATAGACATTTTCTCTTTTTGTTCTGTTGTGCTCGGAAGGTCGGCGTGTTGAGCCGGTCACAACAGACAAATTTTGTCTTACTACGCTTGGTAAGCATTTTTATATCATAACTATTTATGTTGCCGCGTGTGATAATTAATTTTGTATCAACCGCATAAGTAACAAGTTATAATCGTTTTGCTTGCGACCACGTGTCAACTAAATGACGCGCTGTGGTCACATTCTTTGATCGCATTCTTTGTATTGCGATTTATGGCCTCGCGTCCTCTAACGACGTGCTAAGGTCACCTTCGTTGATCGTATGCTTCGCGATTAGCTTTTTAAAATGCCACTACTGTAATTAAGTGCTACTGGTAATTGTTGCTAATAATCTGCTTTGGCTGACTTATGGAACGAATTCACACCCTTCTCTTTTTCATTTCTTCTCATTTTCTACTATAACCTTCTGCTAGTGATTTTGTACGGCTATATATTTCTATATAGTAAATATGATTAAATACTTTTACCGCCTACTACGGCGATTATCTTTTAAAATTAACTTTTTTTTTTTCTTTCTTACTAAGAAAGTTGCATCTTTGTTATGCCACGTTTACTTATTATAGTTGGACTGGCTGAACTGAGAATGAACGTACCTAAAGATGCTAGCGTATAATATACTAGGTATTTAGCTAGAATTCCGCGTTCATTTATTAATAAAATGTACACGTGTCACATGCAGGTTGCTCACTAACAATAATTAACGAATTTAATCTTTGTCTATTTGGTATATAAATACGAATATCATCGTAGAATTATTAGTTGTTCGTTTTGTCAAATGTTTATTATGCTACAATCGTTGTTTTTGGTCTTCGATTTTATCTCCTTGTTACTGCCTATCGGTATGTTATTTGAGAATGCATCTATTTATGCATTTACTGTTCATTGTGAACTCAAACATAAAATTCCTGTTTCGCAATTATTGAATTATGTTTTTTTTTGTAATGTTTTGTGTCGCTAGGATTGTTTCTTTCAAAGTCTGGTTTCTATTGAAATATATAAAACATATAATGATAAATAAATGATAAAATGGAACCGCTGACAGCCGTAAAAATACTTAATTATCAATATGTAACTTGTTTCCTTTATACAAAATGCTATGCATCTGGTTTTACTAAACCATCTTAAATAGTGCTGGTTATAATGTGTTCTTGTGTTTACGCAAAAGTTATTTTATCAAACTGAAATTATCAAACTTAATTGAATTGAAACTAAATTTAACTAAAGTGGGTATTTGCACATAAATTAAATCAGTAACTTCTATTCTTGAATAAATAAGTGGTTATTTACATATGAATCAAATAAGTAATTTTTATACCTCATTAAATAACTAAAGTGGTTGTTTACACACAAATTGAATAAATAATTTCAATACTTAAATAACTAATGTGAGTATTTCTACATAAATCAATAATTTATATACTTTAATACCTAAAGCAAATTAATTGATTTACAAGTTAAAGATAATACCATTTCGTATTTCACCGTCGTTTATTTTAACCTAAAAGCTGAATAAAATAATTGAATCTTATTCTATTATAGCATCAATGTGTTTATATACGATTGGGTACAGTGTCATTAACAACAATGTAAAACGCATATGTATGCGAAGTTATAATTACGTACATAATTATTTGTGAAGGCCAACAATAGTGCTATTGTTTTCGAGTTGGAGCTCACAAGTCACAAGATAACGCATTGTTGTGTTAACGATTTATGTAATCATGCTAACATAAAATGAATAAATATTTCAGTTATAAATTGTCGCAGAAGTTTATTAAATGTAATATTGTTACAAGGAATCTGTTATTTATCTAACTAAATATCGAAAAATCAGACAAATATCTAACTATCAGATTTGTCTTGGTGATTTCCATATAAAAGATCTTGAATTGACTCACTACAAAGTTTAAGAATGTAATGATTCAATGCTCATCACTAATGAACTAATCACTAAAATAACTTAAAACTTTGTTTCAAATAATATAAAATCTTTGACTCCCGATTACAGCTAAATCATGTACCCAATTATCTTGTTATATATAGCTTTAGTAATGACTGATTGAAATATAATAAAATATTTTTTTCCCTTATGGCTCAGTGGCTGAAAGGTTGTTGTCGGATCGGTCTGTGGTTCGATTCTCGATTGTGTTTTTTTTTGTTTTTTTAACTATGGTAGTGTATACTATGTCGTCGACCGCCTCCTTCGAGGATGTATTATACATCACATCTTGCTGCGAATATTTTTCTTTGTGTTTTTTTTTTAACTATGATAGTGTGTACTTTACCATCGACGTTCTCCTTCGATGGTGTATTATTCATTACATTTTACTAAGAATTGTGCAATTGTCTTTAGTTAATTGTATCGTGTACAGAAACTAGATAATGACTCGCGTCAATGGAATGAGGTCAGCGCCAAGCGCACAGTGATGACTCACGTGTTCACCGGTTCAAACTTTCGATCGCAGAAATCATTGTTATTCCATTTTAAATGAATACAATTTGTTCTTGCAATATTGCATCGACCTTGTTAATGAGCAATTTGTTTGTGATATTGCCAACTAATCGTATGATTGTTAGTATCGTAATATAGTAAGATCGTAATCTTGGTTTACGACTTATACTCTTTCAATTAATTTCACTTATCGAATACGGGTGGTCAGGTGGTGCCTACCAACATAGACTGGGTGGCTATTTGCTATAAAACTCACGTATAATACCTCATCGCGCGTCGTGTATTATAATGAATACGACTCGCATCGTGAATGAATGCTGGCTTGTTCATGCGTATGATTGTGTAGGCCTTTTGAATGTGATGTATGTCAGGTAATAGGAACGTTCAATGCTTGGTGACGTATGAATGGTCGAGGGTTATACTTGTTTTTTTTACTCTTTTAGGGTTAGTAGTTGCCTTGTATTTAACCTACTGACACCACTACCACACATCTGTTTCAGGGTCCCGGAATGCAGTGGCCGCCTACCAACCACAGAATTTTCCAAAATTCTGGCCTAATGGGGGGAGTGTGTGACGTCGCTGTGACGTCGTGATGACACCACCTCCCGGCCGCTTGCATCTTCGCTCCCCACCGCACCTCAAGCTGATATAAAAGCTGAGGTGTTGGCTGCGCTCGTCCCTTACATCTGGCGAACCGGCACCGAGTTAAGTAACCTCTTCTCCTGGACGAACCGGCAGCAGGACCCTCAACAAAACCTTCACCATCGCCGAATCACGCGACCCTGTTTATATCTTTTTTTAATAACATTTGTAGCAAGACAATATTATCATTACGCGCGGACTCGAAAACTTTCCCGCTCGCACACCGACTATCTGTTTCACTCAACGTGCATCACATACGACGTCATCGAGGTGGTGGGACAAGACCCGCCTATATAAGCTCATGCGCATCGAAAATTTATTCATACGCTCGCTCGGCGACTCAGAGTGCGATAGCCCCGCAGTCCACTCTGGTGTCCAGTAGGCATAGCGAACCTGATCGATAGCCCCGCAGTCATCAGGTTAGCTAAGTATCGAGGTTTAAAGAGCGATAGCCGCGCAGTCCTCTTTAGACACTCGCGAAGCGTAGGGAGGAAGTGAAGAGCGATAGCCCCGCAGTCCTCTTCGCCCCTCACATAGGGTTAATAAGTATATGCATAAGTATAAGTTGGTAAATGTATGTATGAAGAAATATAGAATAAACGGTCAAAGCTACCCAAGAAGTCTATAATTTCTACACTGGTAACTCTATCGCCCTACATTTGGCGCCCAACGTAAATGAAGTTAGCTACAGATGTCAAGAGGATATTTTGAGATATTGTGAAATACCCACTTCGCAAATAATAATATCTGAAGAAAGTGAAGCCTTCAACAAGTTGAAGACTGCATTGACTACAGCACCCGTAATGAAACAAACTGACGAAAGTTTGCCATTCATAATAAAAACAGATGCAAGTTAGTATGCCATTGGCGCAGCTTTAGTGCAGGGGGAGGGCGAAAATGAGCACCCTGTGGAATCGTCGTGATGGTCCTTACATTATATTGAAGAAACATGGCACTTCGACTTATGAAGTAGCACACCCAGATTCACCTGAAGTTTCAATTGGAAAATATCACACCTCTGCAATAACTAAGTTTGAAAGAAGAGATGACGTCTTGCCAGAACCTGTTAATCCGATCCGTCGAAGAGGACGACTTCGCAAGAATGCTGGTACTCTCACGGGACGCTAACGAGTACCAGAGGGGGAGAATGTAGCAAGACAATATTATCATTACGCGCGGACTCGAAAACATTCCCGCTCGCACACCGACTATCTGTTTCACTCAACGTGCATCACATACGACGTCATCAAGGTGATGGGACAAGACCCGCCTATATAAGCTCATGCGCATCGAAAATTTATTCATACGCTCGCTAGGCGACTCAGAGTGCGATAGCCCCGCAGTCCACTCTGGTGTCCAGTAGGCATAGCGAACCTGATCAATAGCCCCGCAGTCATCAGGTTAGCTAAGTATCGAGGTTTAAAGAGCGATAGCCGCGCAGTCCTCTTTAGACACTCGCGAAGCGTAGGGAGGAAGTGAAGAGCGATAGCCCCGCAGTCCTCTTCGCCCCTCACATAGGGTTAATACGTATATGCATAAGTATAAGTTGGTAAATGTATGTATGAAGAAATATAGAATAAACGGTCAAAGCTACCCAAGAAGTCTATAATTTCTACACTGGTAACTCTATCACCCTACACATTTAAATAGTATTTTTTTCGCTAGTGAAACGCTTGCTAAATGATGTTTAAATTTATTGGAGAAATAAATCAATTTTTATTGTAACATTCAACTCACATTTTTCATTCTAACCTCACCCAAAGGCGAAACTACGTTACAGTGGACACCTGGTAGGTCTTCTTTCGTTACAACTTTAAGCTTTAAATAGATCATTATTGATAACTGGGTATTACGACTATTTTATTAAATTGTAAATTTTAGCCGTGTGGTTGACGGCATAGAATACAAGTATCACCACCCCCTATCTTCCCGTGGGTGTCGTAAGAGGCGACTAAGGGATAACACGATGCAAATGCCATCTTTGCGTAGAGACGGAAAACTCGACATCAAACCCTATACGACTGCCTCGTTGGTCTCGCGGCATAAATGTGCGCGTGGGATCGGGAGGTCCCGGGTTCGATTCCTGGGTCGGGCAGTGTTATTGGGTTTTTCTGTCACGAAATTCTCAGTAGCAGCACGGAGTCTGGAAATGTGCCCGGTACGGCAATAGGCTCGCCCCCTATTACGTGGGACTAAAGTATATCTGGCGAAAAGTGGGTGTAGAAATACACCTCTGCCTACCTCTTCGGGGTTATAGGCGTGAGACTATGAATGTATGTATGTATGTAAATTTTAATATTTTTCTCAAAACTTGCTCTCACATGTAAGCAAAGTGTAAAATAAAGAAATTACATAGATGCTCATTTCACATAAAAAGACGCGACTAAACGCAAATACCTTGGTTGATAAAGACAAGAAGTAATTTTCTATAATACATAAATCAATAAGAACCTTCTACTATGAATATATTTACTTACAACTGCAGGATATATTTACTCAATAACAGAAGAAAAAATGCTCAAAACCGCAAAATATGGACTACGCAATATTGCGCAGTGAACCAAAACTGAATGTTAAAACAACGAAACGGCATCATTTTGAACATTCACACCCGACTAGAGAAGCATTGGCTGCATCCTGAAACCAATCACATAAGCTAAAAGTTTCAGTAATGATAAAACAGTTCTCGTTTCAATAAGTCTCGCAATCACGTTTGTCCCAATTCCTTGAATACGTGAGTAAAATTTCGAGTGTTTTATTCACTGGTGGAGAATTCGCCTAAATTATCTTTTGTAAGTTAATTTATGGGAAAAAATAAATCGGCCTCTCTTGTTATCAAATTCATGGAGTGGAATCGTTGTTCTTTTTTATACTCCTTTAAGTAGATATTTCATTCGAATGATGAACGGGCATACGTCAAAATATATTTATTCAGTTTATTGTTTGCTGGCTTTCTTATATTAAAAATATGATTCTATCAACAGGCTAAATCAATGATCGATGAATTTTCTATTTTGTTCGTTAGAGGCACGCCTTATTGTAATGTTTCTTCTAGTTTTAGCCAAAATAATCAACTGCTATAGATAGGATGATATGGTCTTTTGTATATATATTGTTCCTAGATGGCATAGACTGTCTCTATCGCCAATGTATGAAGCAAAAACTAGCAGATTGATAATTGGTATGGCATATTAAATAATACAGCGACAATAAAACGTATTTCCGCTACTGTATTTTTAATTTGTTTTGAAACTAAAAAAAATTCAGCTTTATTACAATGATTAAGAGTAGTATATTTTTTTTTATATTTGTATAAAAATCTGGCACGGTTAAAATATCAAACGAGTGTATATTTTAACGATTGATAATTAATAAAAATCCTGAAAATTTACCTAATATCGATTATGGTATCGGTGGTATTATGGTATCGGTATTCAAGGAACGTTGAAAAACATGTGCTTACAATATCTTGGAACGATCAAATTAAAATAAGTAATAAGTAAATAATAATAATTAAAATAAAGAAATAAGGATTTCCTATAAAAACCGCAACTTGGGAAAACTTTATAAGAACAACCTGCTTCGTTCAATAAAGTTATAAAAGGCAAGCACTGGCCAGAACTACCGACAAAAGTAAATAAGACGATTGCTTTCAACAAGCTTAGTTGACAATGTAACGACGTAAAGAATACTGGCAAATTTTAATGCGTCTATGGACGGTGGGGGACGGGTGGGATAGTTAGGAAATAGTCCAAGTAAATTTTTGCTAGAACATTTTGTACGGCAATTTTTTCTTACTCGTGATAGTCAATTCTGCTTCCAATTTGAAGAAAAACGGTATGTATAGCTAAGTTTTTGAGTTTTGCAGGCTTGAAGATTTAAAAAGAGCAGGTCGCTATATTGAATTTGAACGTAGAACGAATGTGGTGCAGCACGCAAGAGCACTTATTTCTATATCATTTCGTATTTTAGCAGGGCTTTGTTAGCTGCAGCATGGTCACAAATATATTAGAAATATACTTATTGAGAGAAATAGCAAGAGCATATTTCTACAGCTTTTAAATAAGAATTTGATGTATAATCTATGAAGTTATGTTAAAAAATAAAACGGAGATATAATCCACCAGTAGGCCAATGAGGGTCTTCTGAAATGACGCTCACTATGCGGCAGCACTGAGGCATCAGGTCCAGAAACCTGTCAAAAGTGTCAAAGCCCCTATAATTTCATACGTCTGTGCTTTTTCTTATCATGTGTCTGTACATATCTGACAGCTGTTTGGACCTGACGCATACGAAGCGCCGTCTGGTGGTAGAAGAAATATCATTCTCCTATTTTATCTGACATCGAAACTATATTTTGAAGGAAATGAGATTATATTTTGAATTGACTCACAATTGGTATTCTGCTAACTTAATGTCATTATCGTCTTAGTATTTCGTCGTTGACACATATTTTGACATATTTTTCAATTTACAATCTAGTCGCGATATCATTCAAATATCAGTTATAATTTAGGAGTATACCATTTGTAACATAATTAAGTACTTAAGTACACTGTCATTAGATCAAAACTGTATTTTTGAAAAAATAGTTTTACGGGTATCGGACCTCTTTTTAAACCTGGCTTGCATTAGCTTGCAGCTGAGTAAGAAATGGCAAATGACACAATGGCAATATTTTGTCTTATTCATTTTTCACTTAAAAAAATGAATAACAATAATTAAACAAACAAACATTTATAATAATTAAACAAACAGTTTCCTACGGCCGTATTTTCACACACGACCAGAACAAAATAGAGATCTGACTAATAGGCCACGCATAATGATTATAGTTTATGCCTCGTCATGAAAAAAAAAGGTAGTTTAAACTTATATTTATTTGCCAATATTTGTTCAGCACTTCACACATAATACAGTGTCTTATATAACTAAACAACAGCGTAGAAACAGCATCTCTTAAGTATAATTTCAAAACTCTGACATGTGATCACACTCATACATTTAGCTAATATACAAAGACTTAGATGTTTATACACTAGTATGAGAATATGTATGCAGTAAATAAGAAAATTTATTTACATAAATTTTAATAAGATCCACCTAGAAAAGACCAGTTAACATGATTATTTTGTTGATCCAAAACAAAAATAACACTTTCGTTTTACGTCCTTAGCTTAACAGTCGAAAGTTACCTTAGGTTGAAAGGCTTCGTATATTTAAATTAATTCATGAGTTTCTTATTCGATGCTTCGCAGCTTCAGTGGGCATATACTTGGATTTTAACTGCTTTCAATTTATTTTAGATGAGAAGAACGCGCCTCACCGTTTGAATAACCAATTGATGTTCGCGACTTTTACTGTAATTTAAGTGTGGACGTTTTGTTGAATAGAATTGATATGTAACGTGTGAATCGTTCTTAACCTTTAAGTATCGACGTGTGGTCTGGCAGACCACCACAGCTTTCATAACGAAAAACTGTTGTTTCATATTTTTCTAAAAAATATATTTTATAAACATAGTTATTGTATAAACAAAGGAAAATATAGCAGGTATAATATTTATACCGATCTCCTAATACTTTGGAAGATTTTATCGGCGTAAAGTAACAGTACCTAAACTGTTGCGTTTCGTTCGGTGAGTGAGAGTGCCGGAGGCCCTATCCCCTTTCCTTCTCCCTCATCCCACTCCTCATCCTTTCCCTTTTCCCAACCCTAAGGGGCGGCAACGCACATGTGACTCCTGTGGTGTTGCTTGTGTCCATGGGCGGCGGTAATTGCTAACCATCAGGCGATCCGTCTGCTCGTTTGCCGCCTATAACTATATATAAAAAAACACACTTTCACTTTAATAAGTTCTAAAATAGCACGTCGGTACTTAAAGGTTAAGCAAAAAAATCTGCTAGAAACTCATTCAATGCATATAAATATAATATTGCATCACTTTTGCTAGTGAAATCTATTGTGTATACATTTTAGACGATAATAAAATTCTTAGCTTGTATGCCAAGCTTTTTTAATTATGTTCATGACAAAATTCTTCACTCACTTCTACAATACACCTACTTTAATCTCTGCACCACTCTAAGGTAGACTGGGAGAGAATGCCCAAGGCATTAAGTCCGCCTTTATACGCTTCAGTGTATATAAAGTTATTAAATAAAATAAATATAAGTGTGATATTCTCGATATCCCTACATTTTATTAATGGAACGGAATCTTCTTATTTGCCGACTTATTCCGGTCACTGTAAGACAAACTTGCCCAAGTCACATAAATATTCCTGGCCATAGATTTGTCCATGTCACGGGAAGCATCAAAACAAATTCCTCCATAAAGTTATTAAAGATTGAACTTAAATAACTTAAAGAAGCAATCGAGAGGCTACAAAAAGTTAAATTGCCCAAGTTTTTAATTTACGGACCTCTAACTCCTTTTGGCGGTTCTCCTGTTATGAGTTCTTTTTCTAAGAGGGAAGGGTCAGTTTTATGTTTAATATCAGGCTACGTAAAGATTTTAACTTCGTAGAGCTATAAGCTTTATAAAAAATCTTATTAATCGTTTTCTTTAATTTATATTTTCTGGTAATAGGCTTTGAATCTTTTAGCTGATGAATAACATTTTAGTCACTACATTTTATCATTATTTTCTACATAATTTATTTTGCTACGAATTATTGGGAATGGACAACAGACAATTATAAAAACCTGTTGTCTATTCCCTACCAGCAAAATACCTTTGGTTCATTAAATCAACCAGCCTATATAATTTTGAACGCAGTATCGTGGGTTGAATGTAGTATCGCGAGTCCCAATGAAAATTTAGTTTTAGTTAGCCTCTTAAGTCTTTGATTGACGGAAACAAATCACAGTGACCACATTTTGTAATATCAGGCACGCGCTTATTCTTTTTGCTTGAATGCGTTTAAAAATAACATGAATTGCATGAACAAAATCTTCTTAATATATAAAATCCTTACGTTACTGACTGACTGACAGACACGCTACAGCCGAAACTATTGGGCGCAGGAAGCTGAAATTTGGCACGTATGTTCCTTGGGAACCGTAGGGGTGCACTAAGAAGGGATTGCCCGAAATTCCCACGGGATCGGCCAAAACAGGTAAATTTAAAAAAAAATGCAGGTGTAGCTGCTGGCATCCTCTAGTATCTAAATATAATGTATCTTTGCTTTGTGTAAGATTTTGTAGTTACAAACAAAAAACATAAATATATAAATATATTTTTTGCGTTTATCAATTACAATTCGGGAACATATATGATGTTTACCTTTGGATTTATAATAAACTCGATTAAGCACGTATTAAACATAGCTTGGTAATCCTTAGAATAAATTTGTGCTTGTGTTTGTAGACTAGGATAACTTGTGTGTCCCTGGAATACAAAAGGTTCAACAAAATTATGAAATTTACTAATAGACGCTAGCTTGACCCATCCTAATCTTTTGTTTTGCAATAAGTGATGTTAATTCAAGAACAGTGTAATATACTCATTCAATTAATATAGTTTTATTTAAAAATATATGTATATATTTCAAAATCATCATCATCATCAGCCTTTAACAGTCCACTGCTGGACTAGGCCTCTCCTTTCAAAGGAGGAATTGGCCTACTATACCACGCTGGCCAAACGGGTTGTATAGGGTTTGTATCAAGTTTTCCTTCTCTTATAGTCGTGTTCTCTGCATAATATGCTCCCTCTGTCGGCTCTTATGACACCCATGGGATGATATGGGGTGGTGACATTCCGTATGGTCCGTGTGGTGACGGACTAAGAGTCCGTCACCACACGGACCATATTATCATAACATAGACCATATGTATGACAAGATAATATTTCTAAATATTTAATTCATTTAAATTCTGGCTGATTCAATGGCTTGAGAAACGACTATATAAATATTTTTTTCATTTTAAATCTCATAATATTATGTAGAATATGTTTTACTTGTAAGGATAACTATATATAGCGATATAACGATAGAACTAGTTACAATTGAAGATGGAGTTAATCGAGCAAATAATATCGGGGTACACAGATCCCAATATAGGACATTCAATTTAAAGTTTCATTCGGAAACAGACGTTGTCGTATGCAATTTGCAGGATAGTTCAAACACTGCCTTTGTCAAACCAAACAATTTAGTTGATCAGATAACCAGATTATGGTGAAATCTGGCGACGAAACTTGCGGCGTTCTGTTATATTGGTGACTTAGTAAAACTTAGACCATAATAGGATCTTGACCTGAAATTAAAACACACAAAGGGTAATGTTTGTACAAAACTTTCTGTGTAGTACAAGACAAACAAGAAGGATTTTTGAAGAAAATTTTAAAATGGTAAATTAAAAATATTATTATATCGTTGGATACCATAAACCCGCTGCCCAAGAAGCGTGGTTTTGCAGATGCGCACGATGCCTTTGAATTTACACCGCTAATCGAGGAACTTCAATGTCAGTTAAAGTCGGTTTATGCCCAGAACTATTTATGCTAGCAACATCGTCATCTACATAATTAACATTTTAATATAAAATATAAGAATGTAAGTAAAGTTTTATCTAGAAAATTAGGCTCGAGGAAAGATCGACATTTTCAAATTCTTTTTATCTTCGGTTTACATAAATTGTATACTATATCTATTGCTACTCGAAGGCAACGTTAGTCAATATTAGGCCAATATTTACAAATTAAGTATACCTTTAGAACTGTAACAATATCCTCAACAAAAATTGTGTGAGTGTGTAATTTCCGCTAAACAAACTCATTATACAAACTCGGCGTAAAAAGTTATGATAACGTCTATTTAGCAAGCCGTTCTGTTTAATCAAACCTTTGTAAATAAAAATTGTCCATGACGCACCCACTCGTTCTCTAGAGGGTCATAAAGCCAACTTTTTAGCTCATTAGTAATGTATTAATATGTTTAGATTTCACATCGGCAATCTCCTCGTTTGGTTTTTTAAAGTACCTAATTAGGCACATATTTTTTGTGTCGATGATTTTTTTAATCTTTATACTCTTTTTGGCTTGTACTAATGAATTGTGATAGAGTTGCTTTTGTAGCGCGAGTATTTACTTAGAGCAGGACATTTCAGAATGTTTTTATAATGCCTACTAGTGGTAGTTCATACGCACATTTTACTGTATGAATTATATAATAATCCTCTTAGCGTTATCCCAGTTTCAATCTGAGGTCCGCTTTCTAGTCTAACCGGATTTGGCTGAATATTAGCTTTTCCACGGAGCGACTGCCTGTCTGACCTCCGCAACCCGAAGGGATAGCGATATATATATTTTTATTAATTATATAATTATATAATAAATAAAAAAAAATAATACAAAACAATTTTTGTTTTGTTTTTCGTGTGAGTGTGTGGCCAACTCTGGTGTCGGAGTTATCAGACCGCCCGAAGGCCTCCGACATGGCCTAACGATTCTTATCCTTAGGCAAGAACCGGGACCGACGGCTTTACGTGCCCTCCGAAGCACGGTAGCGCTCAGATGGAAATGCCACACACGGTCACCCATCCAAGTGGTAACCTGTGCAAAATAATAATAAAAAACAATTTTTGTTTTCTTTTTCGTGTGAGTGTGTGGCCAACTCTGGTGTCAGAGTTATCAGACCGCCCGAAGGCCTCCGACATGGCCTAACGATTCTTATCCTTAGGCAAGAACCGGGACCGACGGCTTTACGTGCCCTCCGAAGCACGGTAGCGCTCAGATGGAAATGCCACACACGGTCACCCATCCAAGTGGTAACCTGTGCAAGCGTTGCTTAACTTTGCCGATCTGTTACGAACGGCAAGCTAAGTCTCGCTATGAGCGCTACAATAAAACAATTAACATCACGCTATGAGTGCAGAGCAATAGACGTAAATACTGCGTGTTTAACCGCGGGTTCATCATTTGATTATAGTATTAAAACTTTACAGACATTATACATACTCTTGAATCCCCAATACTTGTTTTATCAAATAAAGTAGAAAATACATTTTCAATAAGTTTTATTTAGTCTATCTAAGTAAACGTTCAGTGCGATTAAGTTTTTTAAAAATCATTTAATTTAGCTTCCATTTCAGCACTTGTAAGCCTGCATTACATATGTATTTCCCAATAAAAAATTTCAACTTGTGTTTCGTTTCCCGAAAGCAATCAGCCACCGTTGAATAATGTGCAGGTATTTTTATTGAACAAGATTGATCACAGGTCTTAATAACTTTCCGTGGGAACAATTTGGGGATTCTTTCCGCTTCGTCATTAGTCGATCGTTTGTAATGCGCTGTCCGATATCATTATGAATAATAACACACACGAAATATTTCACGAGGGCCATCTTTTATGTGGTTTTGAAGTTTTATTTTATATTGGTGTCACTTTTACTTTAAACTAAATAATGTTTTGTTTTTTTTTTGTTCACTGCGGTGGAAACTCTTCTTATGAGCCATCTCAACTTGACCGGCCAGAGTATATTCGACCGGGCTTGGGACTGGCGGAGGAGGTGTGTGGAGGCTCTCCCCTATAACGGGGCATACCAACTAAAACCACCGCGGTGTCCCTACGGGTCCCATGTAATGGCGGGGTCACGCAATTGCGGATAGCATACTTTTACGTGACTCCGCCTGGGATTGGCCCGCCATTGGTGACGGCGGGCCCCATCTCGTTATAAATTGGGAGGTGCCGCGGACACTACGCCACCTCCTTGCCTTTTGGCGGACGGGGAGCAGCCCCAACGCTCGCCGTCCGCAGGCACTAAAACGGCCGCAGAGGATAGGGAGGACGGCAACTTGATAACACCGCATCTCCTCTTCCTCTGCGGCCCCATCGCAACGCATCACATGGTGCGCCCTCATTTGGTCGCAGGAGATAGAACGTGGGCAACGTAACACCGACACGCCTCTCCTCCTGCGACCGCGCCCGATTGCGAGGGACAGACAGAACTGTCCCCCGCATAAGTACCTTTTGGACGCAACCTACGCAGGCTTCACCCAAGCCCACGTGGAGCGTCCCGGGATCCCGTTTAGCTTCACGCTGGTTGTCCAAGCCACGGTTACTGAGGCTCCCCACCACAACAAGGTGGATATCCCAAAGGGGACAAATAATGTTTTACCTAGAATGTGTTGGGTGATTATTCCTAGTTCTGTGTAAATAGTAGAGTAGTCGGATATTTTCCAGTTTGGTTACGCTAAGATCTTCTATGAATTTAGTAACATAAGGCGATCCAGAAAGAGTCACGTATTAATAATATATAAAATTCTCTTGAAAAAAAAAACAGAGTTAGAACATCATCCATGCGTTCCCACATTTCTAATTATTAAGTTACAACGTATGTTTTAGAAATAATTTTTACAACGTTTCAGCTTGCGTGAAATACTATGGTTTTTAATAGAATTAAATTACTAATAAAGAAGCATAATACATTTATTATGTTGTTAAGAAAAGTTGTCTTGATTTAAAAGGAGGTCTTTAATCTGAATCATCATCATCCTTTTAGCGTTATACCAGTTTCAACCCGGGGTCCGCTTTCTAGTCTAACCGGATTTGGCTGAATATTAGCTTTTCCACGGAGCGACTGCCTGTCTAACCTCCGCAACCCGAAGGGATAGCGATATTGCATGGTTTAGACTAGTGACAGTTTATTTAGAAGGTACTGACGCACTATAACGACTGTCTTTAATCTGATGGTGTCAGTTTTATTGTTTTTTCTATAGTATAAAAGAAAACTAAAATCCCATATTGTACCAATCAATACGAACATTGTTTAATTCGGCACTATACCTGGGAAATTGCTGGTTCAGGAGTAATTAAGGCTCAAAGTTACTATACAATTTTTGTAATTAGGTACAAAATCAATGCAATTACCACGCGAACATGTTCTATGGATGTCCTATGCACCCATAAATAAGTAGGTATTTCGAAAATTGAACGCGCATTCTTTTAAATGCAGCAAAAAATTTGTCTATTTGAAAAATAAAATCATTTTCCAAGTTTTATTTTTGCTTAGAATGACTTGGCATGATGTCCAAAACGAGTAGACTTCAGCTTGGTAATGGGTCTTGTGACACTCTGTATATTATATACAGGGTTATTTGTAAAAGACCGTTAACCTCTCAGGACTATGTTACTAACATCATAATAAACAACTTTTGTTCTACAAACAAGCGAGATTCCGAAAGGGTATGGGATGCACGGATCAGGTTTTTTCCTTGCGAAGCATAGCCGGAAAATTTTTGGCCAAAGGTCAAAAGGTCTATTGCGCATTCGTGGATTTGGAAAAGGCTTACGATAAAGTGGTGAGGAATGAAATGTGGTCGGTGCTGTCAATGAATGGGGTGGACAGCAGCCTCATTCGAGCTCTGAAATCCCTTTATGAGGATTCTAGAGCTTGTGTGAGGATAAACGGGGCATACGCTGACTGGTTTACCATCGATAAAGGTGTTAGACAGGGATGTGTAGCGTCGCCGTGGCTGTTTGACCTCTTCATGGACAGTTGTTTGCAAGATTTAAAACATAGTGACTGCGGATTAAGGATGAATGGGTTACTCGTCAAATGCCTCCTTTATGCTGATGATCAGGTTATACTTGCATCTTCAACGGAGGAGTTGCAGGAGATGGTAACAATAGTGCATCGTGCGTTAGAAAGGAAAGGAATGAAAGTGAATGTAAGTAAAACGAAAGTTATGGTTTTTGAAAAGGAGGAATGCGTTACGGCTTGTAATGTTTTGATCAATGGACAGCGAGTGGAACAAGTGAATGAGTTTGTTTACTTAGGTACGTTGTTTACAAGAGATGGTAAGAATGAAGCAGATATTGAAAGGAGAGTTAATGCAGGTAATTGTGTGAATGGAGCTCTGAAGGCGTTTATGAACAGTCAAAACGTGTCCAAAAAGGCACGTTTGGCTGTACATAGAGGTGTGTTAGTGCCTACCCTTATGAATGGTAGTGAAAGTTGGGTATGGCAGAAGAGATTTGAAAGTAGAATAAATGCTGTAGAAATGAGAGCACTGAGAAGTATGTGTGGTGTGTCTTTGACCGACAGAGTAAAGAATTGTGTGATACGAGAGTGGTGTGGGGTAAAAGAAGATGTAGTGACAAGCATTGAGAAAGGCATGTTAAGATGGTTTGGAAACATGGAGAGGATGGATGACGATAGACTGACAAAGAAGATATATCAGGCTAGTGTGAATGGGACAGGACAAAGGGGAAGACCTAGGAGAACGTTCTCTGACCAGATTGGAGACATCCTGAAAAAATGACAAGTCAGAAGTACCCTTAACAGAAGAGCATGCATGAGAAACTTGATGGGAGTGAGTGAAGCAAGTGAGGTATGTCAGGATCGTTGCAAATGGCGTTCCGTAGTCTCTGCCTACCCCTCCGGGAAACAGGCGTGAGTCTATGTATGTATGTATGTATGTATGTATGTTCTATGACTTTTACAAATACATCATATTTTAGTTCAGCAGATTTCCCCACAAAAATAAAAATATTTGTAATATAGTCCTGAGGGGTTAACGGTGTTTTACAAATAACCCTGTATATGATAAGAATACGTCTGCAACCAACGCACATTTTATTTAATGTAGCCGTTTTTGCCCGATCCCTTGGGAATTTTGGGAAACCCTTTTTAATGCACCCATAAGGTCTCCAAGAAACATAATAGCCAAAACTATTGGACACGAGAAGCTGAAAAATGGAAAGCCATTTTTCAGCTTCTCGTGTCCAATAGTTTTGGCTGTGCGTTGACTGTCAGTCAGTCAGTAACGCACAAAATTATACATACAGATTGTTAAATAAAAATTATAAAGAGTGCCACCAAAACCCAATAAGAATTTGTTAGCTCCAAAAATCAGTCCAGTAACTCATGATTATTTCAAACATAACTGCAACCTTATGTCCAGAACGACCGAGGTATTCAATCAAAACGTACTAAAATTTACAAAAGACAAATAAAATAGACATGACTAATTTACGACGATGTGATGAGACAAACAAAACAACTAAGGACTCACAAAGCCAAAGTATGACGATGAATAAATTTCATCATCATCATCATCATCATCAGCCTGCCGTAGTCCGCTGCTGGATATAGGCCTCTCCAATGGCACGCCACTGAGCTCGATTTTTGGCTCTTCGTGTCCAGCCGCTGGCAGCCACTAAAGTGTGTGCCATTGAGGTTTTGCCCGTAATCACCACGCTGGGCATGCGTGTTGGTGATCGCAGGGCGTAGCTTCTCGCACCGGTGACGCTGCTGCCCGTCACCGATCTATTATATTTAGCTACGCCTATTTGCAACGGTTATACCGCCGTTAGTCGGTCGAACCGTGGTCGATGAATAAATTTAGTGGCTTTTTAATTGTTTTCTGTGCCCTTGTAAACGTTAAATGCTCTCTTTATCGTATATGTATGAGATTCCACGTACTTATTAATGCCTGAAAATTAATATAGTCAGATGAAGGAGCTCCTTCAAGCTAGCGTTTTTAGTGCGTAGATTTTCTTTAAAATAATATGTGTTTGAAGATATTATGACTTGATTGTGAACATTGTCTTATATACTTGCAGAAGTCTAGAAGGGCGCTTGTGTTGATAAGCTCTAAGATAGCAAAAAGTTGCTTAAATTTTGCTGGCATTCAGAAGAAGCTGATTGTCAGCATTTTAAGCAGGTTTGTTAGCTGTTATAGTCCTTAAATTTGCATTTGTTTTGTTTAATGGTTTTTTGAATGATAATGCTAATCAGAACGACCTCTTGGAGGATTCTCGCGTTAAACATCCAAAGGCAGGCAAAGTGTAAAACAATTCAAGCTATTAAAAGTAGAAAGTTTACCTTTTGTATGGCTTTATTTATTTATTATTTATTTATTTAAACTTTATTGTACACCAGTATCAACATAATAGAAAACTTATATATTAGGTAAAGTACAAAGGGCGGCCTTATCGCTTAAAGCGATATCTACCAGGCAACCTTTGGATGGAGATATTGGTAGGAGAAGAAGTGGTAGTTGTAGGTGTACCAGTTTTAATATTTATATTATAAACATATACATTTATATAATATATATAATATTTAAATATACATATATATATACTAATACATAAATAACATAGGCATACATAAATAAGTTGGTGCATAATACTAAATATATATTTTTAGAATAGGAAATAAATTAAACGGACAAATAATGTTCCTTAACTAAAGCTTTGAATGAAGTGATCGTTTGTGCCTTTCTTATGTTTAGAGGTAACGCATTCCACAAGCGAACAGCCGTTACAGAAAAAGATTTCATATCATAAAATGCTGTGGAATGTGTCGGCATTTTCAGTCGTAAATTTTCTGATGACCTTAAATATCGGTTATGAGTGTCATGAAGGAACTCGAATCGTTCTTTAAGATAGGAGGGTGTTGAAGGGTTAAACAATATATTGTATAGTAAAGTTAAAACGTGAGCATTCCGACGATGTCGAATAGGTAACCACTTGAGTTGGGCTCTAAATTGTGGAACATGATCATATTTGGGTAATCCAAATATGAATCGTATGCAGAAATTATATTATTAATTATTATTATTATTTTTATTGTGATAAAAATATGAAAATGATATTGGCATTTGAATGCAACAAAAAGTTGAAGTCTAATCATGCATTTGATACATGTTTAGTTAGTTCCTTATGAAAACGAACGCCTATTAAATCTTGAGTCAAGAAAAGCTGCATATGCAAGTGAGTTGGATTTTTCCCCTGCATTTAAGTTTTAAAAAATAAATTTTATTCCTTATCAGTGCTTCAGACCGGACGTACCGTCAACCTTTGACGTATAGGCTAGACGTATGAAATCTTTTATAGTCATATTTCTCTAGCTAGACCAATAAACTTCAGCTTACAAAAGGCCTTGGAAATTTACTGCGAAGAGTTAGTTTTATATTCAACTTAAAATATACTTGCATTTGCTATAAACGTCATCATCATCATCCTCTTAGCGTCGGGGTCCACTTTGTAGTCTAACCGGCTTTGACTGAATATTAGCTTTTTCCGCACAGCGACTGCCTGTCTGACCTCTGCAACCCGAAGGGATAGTGATATTCCATAGTTAAAGACTAGTGTCAGTTTGTTCTAAACAAAGATACTAAAAGGTACTGACGCCCTGTAACGACTGTCAAAGATCTTCATGACAACCGGGACCGACGGTTTAACGTGCTCTCCGAGGCACGGGACAAGCGATAATTAACCATTCAATATGCACACAACTCCCAAAAGTCATTGGTGCGCGCCGTGGATTCGAACCCGATACCCTCTGCATGGCAGTCTGTTGGTATAGCCACTCGGCTATCGCCGCCTTGCATTTGCTTTAAACGTATGGAAAATAAATTAGACTACACGGTGGTTATTTCTAGTTGATGACACTAATGGATCGCTTTCGAGTCGTTTGCTGATGAAAAAACCGATCATTTTTTTAATAACACCTTTGATGGTTTTTCTTGTTTTAAAGAGGCGCAAAAAATTCGTCTACTAAAGATCCCAAAAAGATCGCATTAGTGTCGTTTTCGAGCTGATTTTTTTTATGAATAACATTTGCGTAGGCAAATTGTGTATTTGAAAATATTCGTTGAAAGAAAAATAAGTTTGTAAGAACATAGGGTAAACAAACAATTAAAAGAACAATAACCATACGTTAGCCGAACACAAACTTCGATATTCAGTGGTTAATATCGAAGTTTCTGCTGAGAAACGAATATCTAATTTCTGGCTAAGGAAGCAAAACTGCCGTAGAGCTAGCATGAATATTAAACGCTGAATATCTGCCAGAGTGCAGACATTGTGAAAATTCACTCCGATCGAGAAATGGAAATCCCACGCTTCACTTGCATTTAGAAACTAGTAGTAAATATTTGTCAACTTACACAATAAGAGTATTAGATACTTATTGTGCAATATGACACAAAAAAATAAAATCTCTGTACTTTCTTAGGGTTTATTTTCATCCTCCAAGTGTATTATTTTTATTCTTTGCAATAAAAATCCTGCCTGAATAGTGCAACATACTTTTTTTTTGCCCAATTAGCTAAGGAAATCTTACACTGCTTTGAAACAGAACTCAAAATTATAAGGCTGAAATCTTTCCTATTTTAACCAACTTCAAACAAAAGGAGATGGTTCTATGACTGACGAATATTTTTATTACGTATGCCTCTTGATTTCCTCATCATTTGTGCAGCGATCTAAAAAATACTTTTCATGTCAAAGAACGTACTCTACGACTTCGACTACGTCGGAGGAACTGGGCTCAACACCCTGTGATTACGGGTGCCATATTGGCACCCGTAATCACAGGGTGGACAAAAAAAAAAGTGCGTAGCTGATAATGGGTTGCCAGAATTTATTTTTTTATTTTCAGATGTTAATAGTTTTCATAATTTCACTGCTGATTTTAATAATTTGAAGAGTGCTGGTATTGTACAATAAATCTGTTAGCAGTTTCTGTTTATTTTTCCCAAGGCTGTGCAAATCGTAACATCCTTTGTTTTTAGTTGTAAAACAACATCTGAGGGATCGTTGCCAAAAATAACGCTGAGCCCATTCCGAGGCATACTTATTATACGCTATGCGAAGAGCAAGGCTTTTCGGCAGAGAAAGCTGTAACACATTAGGGCGGGCTTCAGCAAAATGCACTAGTTTCCTCGCGTTAACAAGCAAAAAAGTTTTATAAAAACACTCTGGCCCCGACAATAATAGACGCCTCATGTGAGCTCTCGCTCACTAAGCTTTGGGCTATGTATCTAATAAAGATGAACCGCACAGCTGAGCTGTAACTATACACGTACGTCGTGGCCTAAGCGGTCATCTTGCTGCTTAACCGTGCGCCAGGATTTATAGGTTCAGAGTAACACTTTGAAAGATCCACAAATGCTGCTGCGAATCTGAGTGTTTCATAAGTGATTGGAAAGCTCCTAGCGATTCGTGATTTATTTCAAGTAAAAGTGATGTCTTTAAAATATGGTTATTATAAACGAGTAATATTTCATTTTTATAGTTAGCTCTTATAATTTATTTATTTTTGCTTCGTATGAAAGTAACGGCTTTTTAGTTGAGTAGCCTAGCTCAGCAAAACTGTGACATCGTTCATGGATGTTGTCGTAGTATGCGCTCATCTCCACCCATTTCGAATAGCCACACAGCTTTAGCGGTTTCTCCTTTTATAGTTACCGTAGGCAAATGTTTTACGCAAAGCGATGTGACTTAAATAATACGTAGGTCGCCATCGCACTGTCTCGTTTGATGTCCACCATTCTTTAGGTATCTGCCAACTGTGCGCTGACTTGTGGAGCTATTACAATTGATGCTGTGTCATTCCACCTTTCCCTGCGAATGTAATTTATGATTCGTGAACCCGTGAAACGAAACGTGGCTCTCAGATTGTATGTGAAAGGTTCCAATACTAACATGAAAGACGTTCATTTCCGTAAATACATTTACGTATCAGGATTTTGTTTTGTATTTCTTGAAAAGGTAAGCTGATTTTTAAAGAAACTAGCAGTCACCTGCTGCTTCCTGCCTTTTTTAACATTAACTTTACTTCCTTGGGGGAGGAATTTTAAAAAAGATACCCTTTTGGGACCTTACCTTTTTATATTTTTAGCTTCATTCATTAGGCACTGCGGTGATAATTTTACTGTCAGTCAGGATAAGACTTTTTATTTAATTATATTGTATGATAAAAAGAAGTTCCTTTTTATTGACTTCACGAATAGCAGGGTGTTAAGATTAGTTATTCTTCAGATCATGAAGTGTTTTACTTGTTAAAAATTATAAAATCAATCAAAGTATGCAAATACTTAACATGTTCTGGTTTCATCATGATTATTGAAAATACGTGAATTTTCATAAAAATAAATTATTATTGCCTAAGTTAGCAGAACTATCGTAACATTTATAATTATATTTTTAATGTATTATAATATATTTATTATTGCGGTATATATTATTGAAATGTTAACTCACCTTCACCAGCTACAAACTGCGTGCAGGCTTAGCGGTTTGGGAGTGACCACCTATACTATTGAAATTGAATTTACAGCCATTTCATATTTTTAGTTTTCTTGTCTCTGGCAACGCAAGTTTTATTTCAGTATAAGTTTTGATCACTACGAGAAAGTTCCTTGTGTAATCTTATTCAGATAAATTACACAGTAATTCATTGTCAAGTCGTCCACTTATTTAAAATTCATCAAGTTATGGGCCCAATTGCCCGTAAAAAGTGTAAGTGCATAAAAAAACCTAAAATAACGAACATGGGACCGCCATGTTTTGAAAAAGTGTTGAAAATGTCTTCAAATAACCAGCTGAGGTTAATAGAAAAACTAACTGGCCGCGACAATTACTCCACATGGAGATTCGCTGTAAAAAACTTCTTTGAACATGAGGTATTATGTTCACATACAAGATGCGACGTCAGCAAAGGAAATTTGGGACAACCTGGCAAATTCTTTCGACGACTCAGGGCTAACACGCCGAGTAGGTTTCTTCGTGAATTATGTACCACAAGTCTCGCAGAGTGTCAAAATGTAGAAGAATATGTCAGTAAAGTAGTCGCCTCTCTCATAAGCTACGTAATATCGGCTTCAAAGTGGATGATGAGTGGCTAGGAACCCTGCTTCTCTCCGGTCTACCTCAAACATACAAACCGATGATCATGATGGCCATCGAAAGTTCAGGTATAAAAGTAAGTGCCGATTCAGTTTAAGCTAAAATTCTACAGGATGTAAAATGAGCAACAGTGATACAAATGCTTTTGCAACTAATTCTAAGAAAAAGGTATTCAGAAAACCTAATTCAAAATTCAAAAATTCAAAAAGTGGTGGTTGACGGCATAGAATACAAGGGTCACCACCCCCTATCTTCCCGTGGGTGTCGTAAGAGGCGACTAAGGGATAACACGATGCAAATACCATCTTTGCGTAGAGACGGAAAACTCGACATCAAACCCTATACGACTGCCTCGTTGGTCTCGCGGCATAAATGTGCGCGTGGGATCGGGAGGTCCCGGGTTCGATTCCTGGGTCGGGCAGTGTTATTGGGTTTTTCTGTCACGAAATTCTCAGTAGCAGCACGGAGTCTGGAAATGTGCCCGGTACGGCAATAGGCTCGCCCCCTATTACGTGGGACTAAAGTATATCTGGCGAAAAGTGGGTGTAAAAATACACCTCTGCCTACCCCTTCGGGGATAAGAGGCGTGACGTTATGTAATTCAAAATTTCCTCCCTGTTTCAAATGCAATCAATATGGCCATAATATATACGCACAGAGTGCAAGTCTAAACAGAAACAGAAACCTGAAAGTTCTAACTATACTGCTGCATTCATAGCTTCTGTCAGAAACAGTGATGCTTGGTATATAGACTCCGGTACCTCAATGCATATGACCAAACACAAACAATTATTGCATAACGAACTGACTGGACTGCCTCGTTGGTCTCGCGGCATAAATGGGCGCGTGGGATTGGGAGGTCTCGGGTTCGATTCCCGGGTCGGGCAAAGTGTTATTGGTTTTTTTCGTTAGGAAATTCTCAGTAGCAGCACGGAGCCTGGTAATGTGCCCGGTACGGCTATAGGCTCGCGCCCTATCACGTGGGATCTAAAAATTCACGGCGAAATGTGGGTGTAATATTACACCTCTGCCTACCCCTTCGGGGATACAGGCGTGAGTCTATAAATAAATAAAATATAATAAATAAAATGTTTGCGTACAGACAATGGACTTGAATATTTAAACAGTGCTTTTTCTGAGTTCCTCACATCAGCCGGTATTATTCATCAAACAACAACACCTTATACACCTGAATAAAATCGTGCTTCCGAAAGCATGAATCGTATGCTTGTTGAAAAAGCGAAGTGTCTGTTAATTAATACAAAACTGGCTAAACTGTATTGAGCAGAAGCGATACAAACAGCTGCTTACCTCATTAATAGGACTCCTCCACGTTCACTGGGTTATAAAACTCCAGAAGAAGTATGGTCTAAGAAGAAATCAAATATAAGCCATCTAAAAATATTTGGCTACGAAGCAATGATTCGTCTTCCAAAAGAAAAACGCAAGAAATGTGACAGTAATTCACATAAAGCAATATTCATTGGATACTAGGATGATACAAAGGGGTATAGATTTATTATACCTGCTTCCAAAACTGTTTGTATTAAAAGCAGGGATGCTGTTTTTCTAGAGACCACAGTAAAAAGAACTATCTTCCTTTAAATCTGACAGAGAATAGAACTACATATGATCTATCATTGGAACAAACGTGTTGAAGTTTGCCACGTCAGTAATCCTAGTGGTACGCCGATGAATACTGGTGAGTCATATCCATTTTATTACGATTCTGGCGCCGAATGCTCACTCATTAAAGATCGTGTTGCGTCAAAGTTTAGTGGCAAGCGTGTAAATATCACGGTAAAATTAACTGGTATCGGTCAAGGTAGTGTGCAAAGTACCCTACAAATTGTATCTGAGGTTATGATTAACGATCTGCGGTTAGAGATCTTATTTCATGTTGTACCGGATAGTTGTTTTAAAAATGATATTTTAATCGGCCGTGAGATTTTAGATCAGGGATTTAACGTTAGTATGACGTCTAATTGTTTTGTGTAAGGCTAAGGTTGTTAGGTTATGTGATGTTTCAAATAACCTCAAAAACGATTCTATTTGTCGTGTTGATCTCGATCAGGTTGATACCAACATTCCGCCAGAATATCATTCTCAATTAATTAACCTTTTGTCAGAGTATTCATCTTCGTTTACTACTGGTGTTTCTAGATCCCGGGTAACAACAGGACAGTTGCAAATTAGGCTTATAGATCCTAGTCGTACAGTAAATCGTCGCCCATATAGGCTTAGTGCGAGTGAACGCGAAGTTGTTACGGCTAAAGTTCGTGAATTAGAGGAAGCTGGTATTATTAGGCCAAGTTGTTCACCTTTTTCTAGCCCAGTGTTGATTGTCAAGAAATAAGATGGTTCAGATCGCATGTGTGTCAACTACAGAGAACTGAACGACAACACTGTATCGGATAGGTTTCCACTGCCGTTGATAGAGGATCTTGTATCTAGGTTAGGTGGTGCTATATGGTTCACGATATGTTATCAGAGTATCATCAAGATCCAGTGCACCCTGAATCAATAGAGCGCACTGCGTTCGTCACGCCAGACGGTCAGTGGGAATATTTGACTATACCGTTTAGTTTGAAGAATGCTAGCTCAGTTTATCAGCGTGCGGTGATGAAAGCACTGGGTGATCTGGCTCAACGCTATACTGTTACATACGTCAACGATATTTTAGTGATAGAATCATGTGTTCAGGAGAGTTTAGTTCGTCTTCGTACTGTGCTCGATAAACTGATAAAAGCCGGTTTTTCCCTGAATTTTAGTAAGTGCTCATTTCTTAAGCGACGGGTTGAATATTTAGGCTTTGTTGTTGAGAACGGCCAGATCAGACCCAACCCTAATAAAATTGTTGCTTTATCGAGACTTCCCCCACCTGCAACCATCACTCAACTGAGATAGTTCATAGGGCTGGCCACTTATTTTAGACAATTTGTGCCACAGTTTTCAAAAACGATGGCTCCTCTATTTCGTTTAACAAGTGGCAAGAATAAGTCCATTTGTTGGGAACCGAGTCATGAGGCCATTCGTCACAAAATAATATCTTACTTAACCAGTGAGCCAGTTCTAACAATTTTTTAAACCTGCTCATTCAATCGAGTTAAATACCGATGCTAGTGCTGAAGGATATGGTGCCATTTTTATTCAAAAGATTAATGGGAAACAACATGTAGTTGCTTATTATAGTCATCGCACGTCCCCAGCAGAGTCAAAGTTTCATTCATTTGAATTAAAAACGTTAGCAGTCTTTGATGCCATAAAACATTTTGGACATTATTTGCTAGGGCGTACACATATATACATAGACAGATAGCAGTTCTGTTAAAGCATCTAAAAATAAAACTGATTTGTCTCCACGAGTTCATCGTTGGTGGGCCTACATGCAGTCGTTTGAGTTTGAGATTGTTCACCGTGAAGGCAGTAGGATGACCCAAGTAGACTTTCTTTCTAGGAATCCTCTCCCTGTATCTAAAGGAGCCTTCATACGTGTAGAACAAAAGCGGGTCGATTTAGCTGAGCTTTCTAGTAACTGGTTGCAAGCTGAGCAGGAAAAGGACGAAGAAATTAGCAAGATTGTGTCTGATCTTCGTAATAAAGTTTTTCCTGAGGAAACTCGCAAAATTTACGAAATTCGTAAGCATATTTTGTATCGTAAGATTCAGCGCAATGGTCGCACTCGATGTCTTCCCATTGTTCCAAGATCACTTAGGTGGTCAGTGATTAATAATGTCCACGAGTCCGTCATGCATTTAGGATGGGAGAAAACCCTTTTTTTGATTTAAGAGTACTATTGGTTTGAAGGAACGTCAAAATATGTGAGGAAATTCGTTGACAACTGTATCACTTGTAAAGTAGCAAAACCCCACTCTGGTAAAGTTCAAGCAGAACTTCACCCAATTCCCAAGTTCAATATTCCATGGCACACAATTCAAATTGACGCCTCTGGTAAACTATCTGGGAAAACCGACATCAAAAAGTACGTGTTTGTCATAATAGATGCTTTCACCAAATTTGTTCTACTCCGTCATTCGCTTAACATCGACACTTATAGTACTATTTGTGCTATTAAGTTCTGTATTGCATTGTTTGGTGCACCGAAACGCATAGTAGCAGATCAAGGTCGTTGTTTCGCTAGTAAAGAATTTTCCAGTTTTTGTTCTTCTAACAACATAGAGTTGCACTTAATAGCCGCTGGAGGCAGCCGCGCTAACGGTCAGGTAGAAAGGGTAATGAGGTACTCATTACCCTTTCTCTATCTCAAGAGTATGTTGACAGCTGTAGAGACTAGTCGTGATCGCTCTTGGCAGGATGCGTTAGGAGAGGTTCAATTAGCCCTAAACTCTACTGTTAATAGGGGAACTAAATCTAGCCCTCTCGAGTTGATGATTGGAAAAGTAGCACGACCACTTGGTTTAGTGACCGCTGATGAGGATGTGACTGACATTAATCTAGATGAGATTAGAGAGCAAGCGACACAGAATATTACAAAAAATGCTAATTACGATAAAAATCGATTTGACCAAAGTAAGACTCAGGTTTCTAAGTTAGCTGTTAATGATGTTTGTTTGTTTGTTTTTCGTGTGAGCGTGTGGCCAACTCTAGTGTCGGAGTTTTCAGACCGCCCGAAGGCCTCCGACGTGGCCTAACGATCCTTATCCTTGGACAAGAACCGGGACCGACAGCTTTACGTGCCCTCCGAAGCACGGTAGCGCTCAGATGTAAAATGCCACACACGGTCACCCATCCAAGTGGTAACCTGTGCAAGCGTTGCTTAACTTTGTAATGATTATGTTCTAAAAGAAAATGAAGAAAGGAATAAAACAAAATTGGATCCTAAATTTAAAGGTCCATTTAAGATAAATGATAAAAAAAAAGCGAGGCCCACGGATGTGTGAGTTGGCTAGACCATTGCGTAGTAACGTAACGGAAGTCTGTTTCTTATCCCGTGATTGCTGAGGTTGCGGAGTCTCCCATCTATGCACTCGCACTACGCATGTCATCGTGGTCTAAGTTACTCCGCGCCATCGATTATGTCTATAGGTTTCTTAGGCACCTACCTAATGAGACTTTTGTATCAAGTACTGATATCAAATTCGCAGAATGTAAGTTACTACGAGCTGTACAAGCTGTTCATTTTAATAACGACATTCAAAATTTAAAAGACAATGTACCTTGTTCTCCCGCTATCCTTAGACTCAAGCCGTTTCTCGATGAACACGGCGTCATACGCGTTGGGGGTCGTATGTCAAATTCGGATGAACCTTATAACTACAAACATCCTTGTATTCTGCCACGACATGATCATGTTGTCGACCTTCTTGTTGATTTTTATCACAAGAAGCACCTCCATGCCGGTCCGGAGTTGCTTATGTCCTTACTTAGGCATAAGTATTGGATTTTAGCCGCTCGACGAATAATTCATCACAGAATACATAAATGTAACGCCTGTTTCAAATTTCGTCCGCGTCCGACTTTCCCTCCCATGGCCGATCTCCCTAGCCAGCGCGTCAACCAGGTTGCTAAAGCGTTTACACACACCGGTTGCGATTACGCAGGACCACTGCAGTATACGCCAGTGAGTGGTCGAGGTGTTAAAAGCCGTAAGGCCTGGCTATGTATTTTTACATGCTTAACGACGCGCGCTACGCATATTGAAGTTGCGACAGATTTAAGCACGGTGTCATTCCTGGCAGCCCTTAAACGATTTCTCTCACGGCGCGGCCCTATACAGTGTTTGTACACGGATAACGGCACTTGTTTTGTGGGCGCAAGCTCTTATTTACGCGACCTTTATAAGTTTCTCAGGGAAGAATATCGTACTCGTCTTCAGGAAGAACTTTCCATAAATCATATTGACTGGAAGTTTATTCCACCAGCATCACCACATTTCGGTGGATGTTGGGAAAGCATGGTCAAAGTAATTAAAACGCATCTCTTCAAGGTCATAGGTCAACAGATCCTCGCTTACGAAGAGCTTTTAACTGTCCTTGCACAAGTCGAGGCACTGATCAACTCGCGTCCACTCACGGCATTGAGTAGTAACTCTGCAGAACCATCCGCGTTAAGCCCTGCACATTTCCTGAACACAGTGCCATTATTGTCATTTTCGGCTCCTGAAGCAGACTCTTCAAGCTTGCTCCAGAGACATACTCTGCTGGATAAACTTGTGCAGTCGTTCTGGCGGCGCTGGCGTGCGGAATATCTACACCAGCTTCAGGCTAGATCCAAGTGGAATAGTCCTGCATCCCCTATACAGGAGGGTACGTTGATCGTCATAATACATGATAATGCTCCGCCGCATTCATGGCCGTTAGCCATCGTAGAGAAATTGCATAATTCCAAGGACGGTACAACTCGCGTTGTTACCGTGAAAACCGCTAAAGGGAGTTACGTGCGCCCTGTTGTACGTCTCTGTCCGCTTCCAACTCAGTGAGATCTAGCCTCAAGTTGGACCTACCTCTTAGTTTAAGTATTTAGTTAGTAGTTTTCGCCATTATTGCGTTTGTAGTTTTCGCTAAAGTTAATTTAGATTAATTTTATTGTCATATCGCTGTCTTAGCCTATTGATGGGTTATGCGGTAGTACACCCAACATAGCTAAGTTCAATTCTATTTTTTTTAAAGGCAACCCTTTAGGGCCGGGGGGATGTGGTAGCGCCATCTACCTTCCTATCTATAACTAATCGCATCAACGTTAATTGTTCCACGCTTGTCTAGTGCGAGCGATACCATATTTCCGTCCCTCTCTATCCCACTCCCTGGAAGAGGCACTGCCTTTCGCCTGATTGGTCGCCGCGAAAGGTCGACGTGAGAGACAGTCCAGAACTTTCGAGAACATTACGATTCGCGATACGCGTCCGCTATACCGTATCACCGCGCCACTCCCGCTATAGTTGTTACCGCTTATAAAACCGCTCGCAAGTGGAAGTGACTGTGAAGTGAAGTGAAAACAAGCAGCTGCATCACGAAACCACCGGGAGACTGCCCTTCGGAAACGAAGAAGATTGCCGTACAAGGTAAGTGCCCTCCATCCTTGGAATATCCTATACCCACTCACAATCACCTCTTCCCGTATCCAATCCTAGGCGGCTAAAAACCCGCTATCCTTTGAATACAGTCCATTCCATTAATCCTTCCGGTTTCGGTGTACCGCCGAACCAACTGCACAGTTTTTGGTTGACCCCTTTATGCATTTTAATGATGGAGCAATCAAGTGAATAATGCAAACTATTAAACAATTATTAACATAAAGTCATAGGTTATATTTGCACGGCAACAAATATTTAGTCCTAATGCGGGAGTCATCATCATATCAGCCAAACGACGTCCACTGCTGGACATAGGCCTCCCCCAAGGTTCTCCACACAGACCGGTCTTGAGCCGCCCGCATCCAACCTCCTCCCGCGATCTTGACAAGATCGTCGGTCCACCTTGCGGGGGGCCTACCTCTGCTGCGTCGTCCGGTACGTGGCCGCCACTCCAGAACCTTTCTGCCCCAACGGCCATCGGTTCTTCGAGCTATGTGCCCTGCCCACTGCCACTTCAGATTGGCTATCCGGAGAGCTATGTCGGCGACTTTGGTTCTACTGCGGATCTCCTCATTTCTGATTCGATCTCGCAGGGAAACTCCAAGCATAGCTCTCTCCATCGCCCTCTGAGTGACCTTGAGCCTTCTGATAAGGCCCATAGTGAGCGACCACGTCTCTGATCCGTAAGTCATCACTGGCAACACACACTGGTCAAAGACTTTCGTCTTGAGACACTGCGGGATATCGGACGAGAAGATATGTCGTAGCTTCCCGAACGCTGCCCAACCGAGTTGGATTCGACGATTGACCTCCTTCTCGAAGTTGGACCTACCTAATTGGACTACTTGTCCCAGGTAGATATACTTGTCGACAACTTCGAGCGTAGAGTTCCCAACCTGAATAGGAGCAGGTACAACATGGACGTTCGACATGATTTTCGTCTTGTCCATGTTCATCTTAAGACCTACTTGTTGGGAGACTCTACAGAGGCCATCGAGCATTGTGCCCAGGTCTTCCATGGTCTCAGCCATGACTACGATATCGTCTGCGAATCGAAGGTGAGTGATGTACTCGCCGTTGATGTTGATGCCGAGTCCATTCCAGTCCAGAAGCTTGAAAACATCCTCCAGCGCAGTGGTAAACAGTTTCGGGGATATGACATCCCCCTGTCTCACCCCTCGCTGGAGTTGAATAGGTTTCGAACTCTGGTCCTGGAGGCGGACTGACATAGTGGCGTTTTCATACATGCTAACGTCCGGGATATCTTCGGTATAGTGTCGGGTCAATCCAGCTCTAGGGTCTGACGCTGGAGTGCTTGCGGGTTGTTGCGTTGTCGTGTATAGCTGTCCATAGAACCTTTCGATCTCCTCCAAGAGCTCAGGCTTGGACGATACGATTCTGCCATCCTCCGTCTTCAGCTTTGTCAGCTGACTCTGCCCAACAGACAGATCCCTTTGGAACACTTTGGATCCCTTATTCCGCTCGATCGCCTCACGAACACATTTTGTGTTATATTGGCGGAGATCGCGAGTCAGAGACTTAGAGATCTGTCTGTTGAGGTGCCGATATTTCGGCATGTCGTCGGAGGATAGCAGAACCATCTTGCGCCTTTCCTCTAACAGCTCGAGGGTCGGATCCGAGATCTTTTTGGTTCTCTGGCTTTTCTGGGGCTTAAAAAATTTAGCCCCTGTTGTATGGACAGCATCCACGAACCCGTTACTGTACACGTCCACATCTACGCATTCACCCAGGCATTCGAAACGGTTCTTGAGTTCGAGCTGAAAGCTCTCGGGGTTTTGGATATGAACCGGTGCCGGTCGGAGCGTGGACTTTATCAACCTCGACCGTTCGAGGCTTGTACGGATATTCAATGTGCCTCTTACCATTCGGTGATCGCTCCCCACTTTAAGTGAATTGATCACGGAGACATCATTGAATATCTGCCTCTTCGTCGACATGATAAAGTCGATCTCATTTTTGGTTGCACCGTCTGGACTTACCCAGGTCCACTTGCAGCATTCTCGCTTCTTGAAGAAGGAATTCATCATATAGAGTCCTTCCTTCTCCATAAAGCTAGCCAGCAAGTGACCCCGGGAATTCCGATGCCCATAACCAAATGGCCCCACTCTCAGCTCATCACCGTCGCGTTTGCCCAGTTTCGCGTTAAAATCTCCCATGACCACGGTGTTATGGGTTTTGTAGCCATGTATAGCCCGAGATATGTTCTCGTACATGGCTTCCATCTCCTCATCGGGGTGCGACGAGGTCGGAGCGTATACCTGTATGACCTTCAGCGAATACCGCTTGGATATTCTGAGTATAAGGTACGCTACCCTGCTCGACACACTCCCGATATTTACCACGTTGGTCACGAGAGATTTGTGGACGATGAACCCGACACCACCTTGGGACTGTTGGTCGCCCTCCCGGTAGAAGAGCAAGTTACCGGAATTGAGAACTATCGAGTCCTCCCCCTGTCTTCGGACTTCAGATAGGCCTATGATATCCCATCGCAACTTACTCAATTCTTCTTCCAGCTCGACAATCTTCTCGTCGGTCCGCAGTGTGCGCGTGTTCAGTGTTGCCAGGGCCAATTGTCGTTGGTGGTGGTAGCCCGATCTCTGCCGGAGATTCTTCGCACCCCTTGCCCCGACGTTACCGTGGCCGCTACCATAACCAGGACTAGCGGGGCTGCCGGGGACTAGGGGCCGGTTTTTAATGGTGTGATTCATAATTGGGGGGGATATGCCATAATCGCCACGCTTGGCAGGCGTATTGGCGATCGCAGTGGCGGAAGTTCTTAGTGCTGGACGCTGCTGCCCATCTAGCATCTCGGGATTTCCTTCCGCCAGGTTCGGATGGTTTGACCGCCATCTTTCGGTTGACTGCTTGCGCTGGGGGAGATATTATGACGAGTATCTACTCGTCAGAGTAACTCCCCCAGTGGGCGGTGGGGTCGTCACGTCCCGACGCCTAATGCGGGAGTAGTCTTTTCAAAAAAAAAAATATGGCCGAATAAATTATTAGGTTTTGCGAGTATTTTTTTCACATAGGAAATAAGATTAGGAAATAAATGTGAGTGTAATATTACACCTCTGCCTACCCCTTCGGCGATACGGGCGTGAGTCTATAAGAAAGAAATATTAAAAAAAGGAAATAAGAAATTAAAGTAAAGAAGTAATTTTGTTTTTATTTAGAAAATCTTCATCATCATTGCCCTATCCTGGTTGTGCCTTGCAGCTGACGTAAGACGACATAATTAAGATTTTTATTTTAAGTATTTAAAATAAAAATCTTAATTCGCACAACCTCGGAGTAAATTTCAATTAGACAGATTGGGGACAGTTGCCGTCAGTCTGCAACGGGAATACCAACGCACAACATGTTATTTCATAGAACAGGGCTTTACACACCAAATTCTGTGGCAGTATTCCTACTCACAGACGAATACAGTGCCCTCACATGCCTTTGTATGAAAAAACATAACTCTCTCTTCGTCACATGATGTCTGGCGACCTTTTAAACAGCAGCGACTCGGTTTCAATCCGGGAACCCACCATCTAATCTATAAACACCGTAACTGATCACATTTTTGCCGATGTCAGCTTGATTTTATCCGATTTTAAACTTTCGCGATTTGTATACATCATACAATTTTATTAGCCGCGATATTTAATTAATTTATACCTTAAATTAATTAAATATTGCGAATAAGACCCGCTTTATTAAATTGTATGAAGCTTGATTTTAGTTTAAAATAGAGCAGAAAAAAGGTACCTAACAAAGTGTATTGGAAGTTACATTATCTGGTTGCTAACAAAGTACAGTTTGTCGTTTTACACTGCATTGATTTAAAGTCACAAATATGTATGAAATAATATTTTCACAAATATGTTTTTGATCATATTTTTATTATTTTTATGTGAAGACATTACTTTCATACCGTTATTAAAGTTCCTGCTAAGATGTTGAAGTACTGGTGAGCCTAGTATAGACTAGGCTCACCAGTACTTCTTGTTATAGAACACTACCGAGTGCATTTCCAAACTGCAAAATTGCCAGTTTCTCTGAATTTACCTACTGACACATATTCGTGCTAGTAAGCAATTTTAGGATATATATTCTATTTTTATATCACCATAACTTCCCGTATCGGCAGGAGCTTTTTGGCATTAAAACTATTTCATGCAGTCTTAGCATTTCATTTAAAAACACATGTTCTTAATTTCCATATAAAACTACCAACACAATTTCTATAAAATTACCTTTAAAGCAAAACCTTATTCTTTACAATACGAAGCACCACATGACATGTTGAATGCCGCCGCTATAAAGATGCGATGCTATTGTGCGTCACGTAGTTGTTTCATGGGGGCGTATTGTGTAGTCAGGCAAACGTCACTACCACGTCCTTTTTCCGGTAGGCTGCGCTACAAAACTGCGCAATTCTCGCTTGCAGAGCTGCTGCAAATTTTTATACTGTGACTTAGAAATTTATAAGCTTTAAAATGAAACTACAGCTTCAAGATTCTATCGCAATATATTGGTTTTACTGACATTGCATTTAAACCTACATTATTTATTATAATCCGACGTTACGCTGACGTATTGTAACATTCGCGTAAACCCAAAAAAATACGCATCAATAGCCTTCATGTTTTAATTGTGAAACTGATGTGTTTTTGGATACGGCCAGTAACATATGATGATAATCACCAATGTCAAGAACATGTTGAAATTGTTTTGTGGTTTAAAAATTATAATTAGTTTTTGAAATAGCTGCACGTATGATATAGTTTTTTAAGCTGTCGTCTCGCCGTTTAGCAATACGCCGAGTATTGTTGGCTCAAGCCACATATGAGACATCATTTTGTGTGATCCACAATTTGTTTTCTTCGAGAATGGGTGTAGTTTATGTCTGTTGATTGGATGTTTGTTAAGTCAGCTATGACACAAGATTTATTCTTAGCACGGCAGTTGTCTTTATTGCAGAAAGGAATCAGATATTTTTATCGTCGTATTTCTGTAGTCACCGTCAAAAACGGGAAGTAAAATTAAATACGCAGTTTCTCACCAATCACAATATGGATGCTGAGACTTTAATTCTTCTATAAATATTTTTGTTGCCTAGGAACAGTGTCCCCGAGACTTTGTTTGTCTGTAACTTTAGAGATACAATGTCATTATACAACATTGAATCTTTTGTCCACTTTAAAGTAAGAAAGAGTAAAAGGAGTCGGAAAAAATAGAGAGCCTTGTCCACTGCACATTAGGCACGCGCGTTCCTCGAGCGTACGCTCGACGTTCACTTTGTGCTACAGTGATCGCCGAGCGCACGCAGGGCACACGCTGGGCGCCCGCTTGATTACCGCACACGCCTAATGTGAGGCCAGCCTTACTCAACAGTCTATTAGGTATACGCAAAACAAACTATTACACAGAAAATGTACAGTTACAAATACAGACTAATACCAACCTCATTAATAATAAAATAACCACACAACATATACCTAAATGGGTAAATATATTCCCTTGGTGACATAGCGACAAGTTATTTCTTTAGAAATATTCTGAACTAACGCCTGAAACTTGGCTAAATAACCTTATTCAGTAATAGTTGATCGTGCAACTCGATTGGTAATATCCTAAGGGAATCATAGATATTCACAGTATTACTAAACTTTTAGGTATTGTTATAATTAATTAGGGACTTTTTGTTGCCTCAAATACGCTTGGCGTGACTAGATTATTCTATCATTGCAAAGTTATAATTAGCCTTAACTATAGTTACGAGTTTAACATTGTAATCGTACCTAGTTATATTAATTTTAATAATATTTGTTGTTCGTAATATATCGTATTTAATGTTCAGTTGTTGAATAATTTATGATTATAAATTTATAAAGTTCTTATGTACATATTTATAAGAAGTGTTTAAATCTTTAAATGTATACTTACTTACTTACTCGCTGGCTCAGCGACCCGAAGGCTTTAAATGTATACGGTTTAATCTAAGTAGAATTTTAAGAAGATAAAATAAATAGTTTTTTTCTAGTAAACTCTCAGCACAAAGTTTTGTAGATGCAGATTAAATTACACTCAAGCATAGTTTTTAAAATATGTCATGCTTTTTATTATGACTTTTTTGAGCACGAGTCCCATGCATCTTACTGAACTCATATAAATGTCTACCTATTTATCGTATATCACTAGGGGTTACAAGGTATAATGTAGCAAAGGTATTTCAAAGAAAAATATAATGATTAATCTTCATTGTACACCATAAGCAAAATTTCACATTTGGCACAGTACAGATTTTTTTAAAGATTTTGTGAGTATTTATTTAAATACATTCATTTTTGTAATATGTTTAAGATAAGAACTAAAACTAACCTATGCTTAAGAAAAAAAGAACAAAAGAAAAAAAATATATATACTTATATTTATGCTATACTGCGTCCAAGAATTCTTCCGCAACGCTGTCAACTGGTAGCGTGCCCTGACGGGCAGCGTGGCAATCAAGTTGGATGTCAATTCTTATTCCATCTGCGAAAAATAGGTTACAGGGAGCATCGATCAGCCTTTTTGCTATTTCTCTGTATAGAGTTCGAGCACTCGGACCCCATGGGCCCAGCGTTTCGACCCCAAACAGCTCAAACACGTAATTCCCAACTAGATTTTGGTATTTTCGCCGTTTGAGGGTCTCCGCCAATGCACCAGCAGCGCCACCTGAACCAGCTGTGCTTAGAAGATGTGATGGTGCAAGGGTATCGACGCAGGTTGCGTCCCACACCAGAGGCCTACCCATCTTCTAAGGTAATAATGACATACCATCTGGTCTCTTCCCATCGTCACGTACCAGACCATTAGGTTCAAGATGAGCAAATTCAAATCGAGAATTAGGAACTTTCTTTTACATAAGGATTATTATACTATTAAATAATTTTTAAATGATACGACATCATGGGGATAGTTTCTTGTTAAATTCAAAATAATGTTATTTTTATGACTGAATTAAATATATGTTATGTATATTGGTTAAATTCTCATCTTGATAAGTGACATGTTAAGTGGAGGTGCCTCGTGAATACATGATGTTTTCAGGATTTGGATGTTTTCATGATTCGTTGAATGTAATATTTTTTTTTTATCCCTGACCAAATAATTGTTCACTTGTCACCTTTAGAAAACTCTTCAGCCTATTGGTTGCTGATTCGGGTTAGGCGACAAGTCGCTCGGTCGAAAACTCGCCCGCGGGCGAGTTGTCCCGTTTTATCAGATGTTGGGGCCGTACTCGCCCGAATGTACTTTTATGACTGGGCCAGTTATACCCCTGAAAAATAACTAGGTGTCAAGTGGCCCACTGATGTACATTCTTATACAGATCTGGTAGTTGCGTAATTTCTTGTTATTTCTAAACATCAGGAGTAAAAAGAACTAGTTTATATTTCAAAAATTCTATACTATACTCTCAGTATGTAATACATGTAGGAATTGAGCTGGTACACCGGCGGTGGAAAGAGCACGACGGATTATATCATTAATGTGGGCGTGTCTGTGATTTCGAGGCAAGTCAGAGCTCTGGCAAGCCATTTTCCAAGCGTTTATGGCACCAGTCTTACACGGCACCTAGGAATTAACCAGTGTGGGTTCTAGAATTTTCCTGGTCAATTCCTCAGTGCCATGGACTGAGGACAAAAACACTGGCAAACTGATATCAGTAATTTTGCGAACGCCGAACGCCGCCCGAACGAACTGGTAAAGTTGCTTGAAGCCACACACTCGGTCGTTCATGTTAAGATTTAGGATTTTGCTCAAAGTGCTCAGAATCACATTATCTAGGCTTTCCAAAAGAGATGAATGTTTCCAAAAAGCAGAGGACTGCAGCAAATGTGTGAATTGTAGAATGAAGAGGCAATACCGAGTAATTGTGTAAGCCGAATGTAAATTGATTTTGCATAACCGTTGTGAAGATTCACAAAAATTTTGAATTTTCTTATTTACAACAGTTTCAAACGCTTCGTCAACAGAACAGAAACGTCAAAGTCAACAGAAGATTTATTGATAACTTTTATATTTGGCGTCAAATAATTAAATTTTGATTGTACGGAAAGTGTTCTAATTTGTCATTTATGAAAATTCCCCATTTATTGGAATTTAGTTCTAAACCGATAGTGCTAAGTATACTGTTTTTTTTTTAATTCTTAATCTTGTAGAATTTTCGTATTAAACACTCTGTCAGGCACTACGCTAAGAGTGCTAGTGCTAGCTAAGAATACTTGCAGTCAACCTTGGGGTAGACAGAATTTTTTTAAGCAATTATGTGATAGTATAGTTATGGTATCGTATAATTATAATTTTTTTTTTATTTTAATTACAAAGAATAATACATTTACATAAATACGGCGATACATTGTAGATCACACGACTCGAATGTAGTTTAGGTATGACTACGTTTTTAACTGAGTACCAGCTGTAATAAGTTATTACATTGCTTAGCTGGTAGTCAGGAAACGAAATTGAAAAGTAAGTTATTACTAATAACTTACTCTTCAATTTCGTTTCCTGGCCCAACCTGAAATTGTAGCCCTTCCTCTTTCTGGTTGGGCCGTTAAAACAACTAAAGATAAGGCAGCCAATGGAGTGACAACCTTCCATTATCTATGTTATTAAAATCTTCGTGCCGTTAAATTTATCGTTACAACTTCACAGCTTAAGAAACTTTCCGATACTTTGCTTTCTCCCATTAAAAAGGATCATGAGCGCATAAATTGTATTAAAAGTATTTCAATTACCGCGGCCATTTTAGGATAATTTATAAAAGGTTTTGATGGAAACTTTGAAACTTCTTATAAATGTATTTTTAACATTTATGACATAAACACGATTATGGGTCTTTTTCCTTGTTGTGACGTTGAACGTGCGAGCAAAATAAAGTTAATATAACATTTTATTTTTTTGGAAGCTTTAAGTGTTTTTAAGTCCAGTCAAAAAACTTAGATTATGGTTGACCTTTACAATTATTTTAAACATACTTATCGGTTGTTTCTAATTATTTAATATATAAAAATGTAATCATTTATCTCAAAAAGGTAAAATAAGTAAGTAAGAAATAAAAAGTGATGAAACTAAAGCTGATACTCTATTGAAACTACTTATACCGCAAACATCATTTCAAAGAACATCATGCCGTGCTTATTCACAAAGAAATGATACATGCTAGTGTTCAACTTATAGAAAATAAGCAATTTTCAAGGAATTTGACGTTTTAATTTTGAAACACATTATTTGAACCAGATATTTCGAATTATTTAATAAGTTTATACTAGAGTAATGTCTAGTTTTATATAAAGTATAATTATAATTACTGGAGTTATTTTTATTTTTGTGAACAACAAGTAAACGTGCGTGAAGAACAAAGATCCGATAAAACTTTCCAAACTTGTATAGAGCGGCCACAAACATCAGTGACAATTTTCCAACGGGTCTGGTGAAGTACTTAAACCTTGGAACCAGAAAAGCACTCTTTTTTATATGAATTAAAAAGAGTTGAAAGTGAATATAAATTATTTTACGTACTGAAGAGTACTTAAATATAATCATTTTCATCAGTAGGTATATAAACTGTCCCAATGCTAGGCACGGGCCTCTTCTCACCATGAGAAAGGTAAAGCCATACCTGGAGAGGTATGGCTAGCAGCTAGCATTCTATCGGTCTCTGCACTAGGCTATCGCTGCCATTGGACCCCTCCAATGGCAGCCTAGTGCAGAGACCGACAGACTGCTACGCAGAGAGTCCGAGTTCGAATCCAAGGCACGCACCAATGACTTTTCGGAGTTATGTGCATATTAAATTGTTAATTATCGCTTGCTAAGCGGTAAAGAAAAATATCGTGAGGAAACCTGCATGTCTGAGAGTTCTCCATAATGTTCTCGAAAGAAATGTGAACTCTGCCAACCCACGCTAGGCCTGCGTGGGGATTATGGACTTACCCTTCTCATAGTGAAAAGAGGCCCGTGCCTAGCAGTTTGACAGTTTATATAATGATGACGATACCTTTAATAAACTACTTAAAGAAAACTAGACAACCCTATTTCCACGGCGGTTTTCTGGCCACGTCACTCGCTGTTCATTTAAATACTCATACTACATTTAAAACATGAATACCAGTTTATATATATTATAAACTGGTATTCATGTTTTCTTTGTAATAATTAAATATTTAAATAAAGTTGGCAACTTTGGAGACGTCTCGATGTAAAGTCAGCTTTACTATATCAAGATGAAATATGACTCTGAAACAAATTGTTGAGATGCTTACGCCTGTCGTTTTTGGAAAGTTTGGCATAATTTACTTATTAATCTCGCTGTAATCGAGTGATGAAATTCTCTTTGATGTATAATGTTATCTCATAATACGAAACTTGACTGTTAAGTATAGACTGAAAGGCTTTGTAAGAGGCGTTACTTAAACTTTGGATTATTTTTATAACTTAGCTTAAAGTGCTAGTGTACCTATATTGCCAGACAATGTCATTGAAAAAGAAGAATGTCCTTTAGGTTAACTGTCTAACCAAAACCAGAGTGAGATAGCTCGCAATGCCTACGGTTGTTTGATTGTGTTGCCTCAGACATGGCGGTATAAAAGATACGCTACTAAATGTTGACTAGTAGGAAACAATGTCGTCATTTGCTCAGTCCAGGAAAATAATCTAAGCTTTTATGTTCTGCAGTATCTTAAGCTAGTACTGGAAGACTAACAGAACGTGTTTGCCTGGTCTGTAAAAGACTCACACAATTAAAGTTACATCACATATCTGAATTGCCATCATTGAAATAATAGTCGTATGACAAAGCTATATGAAAAAAAAGGGTTAAAACAACATACAGTTTTTTTATTTCTGGTCTGCTTACAAGAAGCTAAAGACAATACTATAAAAATAAAGTACGTACTGGCTATTTTCCATCGAGTAGTGGGTGTCCTCTAGTGCTGTATAAAAAACAGAACTGCAATAGAAATAAATATCCTTGGAGCAACAGAATAATCCAATTGAATCCCACATTTCCTAGAGATCCAAGTAAAAAAGTATCGAAGGTACGAATGTTTTTACAGTTACCACTTGTATACGGATTACCTAATTAAAGCGCGCAAAAAAGAATATAAAAAGATACATCTAATTATATAAAATAGGGAATTTAAAAAGATACATCTAAGGTTTTTCCGTTATAACATACATAGACTCACGCCTGTTTCCCGGAGGGGTAGGCAGAGACTACGGGACGCCATTTGCAACGATCCTGACATACCTCTCTTGCTTCATTCACTCTATAGCAACTCTAGCGGCGAATTTGGAAGTTGTCTGGGTTGTCTTTTGACAGCTCAATACAATTACCACTATAACCTCGAAGCAAAGTTCTATTGAAAGCTGAAAAAAGGCACGTTTGGCTGTGCATATAGGGGTGTTAGTGCCTACCCTTATGTATGGTAGTGAAAGTTGGGTATGGCAGAAGAGAGCACTGATAAGCATGTATGGTGTATCTTTGACCGACAAAGTAAATAATTGTCTGATAAGAGAGTGGTGTGGGGTAAAAGAAGATGTAGTGACAAGCATCGAGAACGGCATGGTTTGGGCAATGGAGAGGATGGATGACGAAAGACTGACAAAGAAGATATATAAGGCAAATGTGAATGGGACAGGACGAAGGGGAAGACCTAGGCGGACGTTCTCTGACCTAATTGGAGACATCCTAAAAAAAGGATAGGTCAGAAGTACCCTAAACAGAAGAGCATGCATGAGAAACTTGATGGAAGTAAATGAAGCAAGAGAGGTATGTCAGGATCGTTGCAAATGGCGTTCCGTAGTCTCTGCCTACCCCTCCGGGGAACAGGCGTGAGTCTATGTATGTATGTATATATGTATGTATGTTGTAGGGTGACTAATACTTTTGGACATATAGGTATACATTGAACAATTTTAAATAAGAAACTGACAGAAATAGAAATATAATAACAAACCATTACCACAACAAAACGCGTTCACCCAAAGTACATCCCAACAACTAATCCGAAAGAGCGAAAATAAATATTTCCCACGGGCGGAATTGGTTGTAAAACACAACATTTGAGGCATTCAGCTCGTTAGAAAACACTGCATTCATAAACATTTGGCAGTGCTCCAGTGCTGAGAACGACTGTAGAGTGTTCGCGAGTCGATGACGGCGCAGAAACGTGACTAAGAAAAGATGCATCAGCACTGCTCTCTGAGATCACTACCGGCTTAATTAGTATTTATAGGATAGAGCTTTGTGTGTTAAGTTGTTGTTTCAAGTTTCTAAAGATGTTCAGTTGATCTAACTGATTTACTCATAGTTTTACTGTTACTAAGCTGAAAAAAGTAGGTTTAAATTGAGTGAAATCGATAAAACGGGGATAGAGCAAGATCAAGGAGAGACAGAACCACCTGTCAATCAAAATATATCATCATCATCACCTAAGGCGCTACAGCCCGGGGTGGGCTTTGGCCTTGTCTAGAAAATCCATCCATGGCGGGCTATTATTGGCTTTCTCCTTCCAGCCTTGGCTTCCTTCCAGTCAAAATAATTATAAGCTATGTATTAATGTAAAGTACACGAATGGAGCCTTGGGTGAAATTTTAGATTCAATTGCTTTACGTGAAAATTTTGTGAAGTGGCACTTACGCAGCCGATCCGATTTAGAGTCGTTAAAAAATGAGAAAAGAAGGATTTTAATAGCCGTTTGGTTATTGAAGTAATCAAGATACTTAATTATATAACATCAATCTTGAAAATTTATTATTAGTAAATATGAAAACTAATATAAAACTTAATGCTAACTAGTATACAAAATGAAACATTTACAATAGGAATACGATGCCCTGCCAACTAGGAATAATAATAATAATAATAACAACCACAGGGCAGCTTTGTGGCGTGCTGAATGTGTGTGGCGACACTGCGGTCCCGAATGCTTCAGAGAGTCGGTCAGGGCCTCGTCTCCGGCTTGCCTTTATTGGCTGGCCGGAGTGGATTTCCAAGAGTGCCCGCAGGACTCTCAACTCTGGCTTGCCTTGGTCGGCCGGCCAGAGGGAAGCCGCAAGAGCTATTAGCTCGGGGGTGGAAGTGTCATTTTCAAGGGCGTAATTACGGGGAAACCCGCTCCGGGTCACGACCCGCGATGGCGAAAACGGTGCCCCACCGCTCTACACCCCTAGCCACTCGCACCGGTGTTGCCCTCTGCCTGCCTTTATAGCAGACTTCGTTTACCGTGGTGGCTATTTAGAGAGGGCCCATGTAGTGAGTTGGCGAGTCACCGTCTGCCCCTTTCCGACGTACTATAAAAGTATTTAGGGCAGACGCCGTTTTTCATCCATAGTTTTCATATTCACTTATCCATTGAACACCCATCACAATAGCCCAGAGTAATTAGTTTCCATACAAGTAGCAATAGTCCTACACCTGCTGCGGCTAATCCGTGGCTGTACTTCATAGTGTAGTTATGGAGGCTCCTCAGTAGGTGTCCCACCTCATTCTAGATTAAAATTCTCAAAGGGCCTCTGCGCGTTGGACCTATGTCTCCGTGTACGCCTGCCAAAGGGCCGTGTACTTTTTTAACATCATTATGTTAGAAAAGTACGCGTGAAAGAGAAACAAATAATAATAATAATAAGCGGCAACCCCAGCTGTCAACACCGGGTCTAAAATTTTGTTGTTTATATTTTTGAATTTTTATAATTTATCAAAGTTAATGCACATATTATAAATCAATCCGAATTACAGGAAGATCAAAGAAATAAGTATTCAAATAAAATATGTCTATTACACCACAAGCAAAACATTTAGAAAAAATATATAGTTACGATGACATTAAAACTGTCAAAAGAAATAACAACAAGATAATATACAAATAAATAACGGAAATGTTGACAAGAAATGCCACGAAACAATTACGAGCACAAACAACAACCCCGGGCTCGTCGCTGAGCTCCGCCTCGCAGCCATCGAGGCCCGCGCCAACATCACCAGCGGCTGCAGTTGCGTCGAGCTCAAGCGACGAGTACTTCTCGCCGCCGTCGTCGCCGTCACCTGTGCGTCGGAGAGGCAGAGGCCGGCCACCAGCCTGCCTGGGACCACGAGACCCACCAGTCTCAAACAAGGTCCTCGCTGCTGGTGGTAATGTGCAGCGCATGCGATGGACAGAATCCATCAACGAAAACGTCATGCGCGCATATTTTGGGGCTACAGAGGGGGGGACTAAACTCACTGCGCATCGCAGTCGCATGCTCCTTCTGTTTCAGGCTTTGGAACCAGGTATCAACGTTACGGCTCAACGATTGTCGGATCAGGTGCGAGTTATCCAGCGTAGTAATAAGCTGGATAACGTCGTACTTGATAGGCTACGATCAGAATACTTACCTACGAGCCAGGCTGTGCACGTCCAACCCGCTAGTGCTCCCGTAAACACAGATACACCGTGGACGGGTAATAACGCCGATGTGGACGTGGATGATATGGTTTGTATCGTAAGTATTCAGTACAATGAGGAGGTTATGGATGCTTTGAAATGTGTGATTGAACAATATCGGTACATGTCACCAACAATTAGGCCGCGCCTGCCCCGGTTGCCTATGCATAGACGAAATATAGCGCTGGTAGGTGCCCTTGATTCACTATTAACTAGTTTTCTAGAAAATAGTGAAAATCTTGGTGATACGCACTCAATTCTGTACTGCGCCGCCGTAGCGGCATGTCGTATGACAGGTGTCAAGTTTCAAGAACATGATACTGTCATGCGACAAAGATCTGCTGTCCCGGCGTGGCAGTGCAGAATTGAGCGGCGTATTGCTGAGACAAGGGTGCTTATTGGTAAGCTAATCTGCTTTAGGTCTGGGAATACACGTCCCAGGGTCATGCGCTTTGTGCGCCGAGCCTTCTTGGGGACTGGCATCAGTCCTCATGAATATACATCTCGGATCACAGAGCGCATTGACTTCCTAAAGCAGAAAGTCTATGCATGGGCAAATCGGATTCGCAGATATAAAAAGCGCGTGGACCGATATATATTGAATCGTACATTTCAAAGAGACCAAAAGTGGGTTTATAGAAACTGGGACCGACCAGACCAAGATGTGGCTAATGGGCAGCTGCCGGATGCAGACGCCACAAACCGGTTTTGGCGTAGAATATGGTCGGCGCCTATTGGTCACACTGAGGGTGGTTGGATTCGGGATGTTGAACGGACATGTGAACATATTCCAGAGATGGATAACGTAGTCATTTCAGGCGAAGATGTCACTAGTGCAGTCCGGTCGTTATCCAATTTGAAATCTCCAGGACCGGATGGACTGCACAATTACTGCCTGAAATGGCTACGTAGTTCACATGACCGGTTAGCTTCCCAATTTCAATCATCCATAGAATCTGGATCGATCCCAGATTTCATGACAACTGGAGTAACCCACTTGCTCCATAAGACAGGTAGTACCACAGAGCCCGGTAATTATAGGCCGATTACATGTTTGCCATCGGTCTATAAAATTCTTACTTCTATTCTGAGGGCTAAAATATTAAAGCACATAGAGTTAAATTCCATTATGTCGCACACTCAGAATGGATGTAAGAAGGGGGCTCGTGGTACCAAGGAGCTCCTCCTTATAGATATGACCATTAGCCAACAAGTTCGGCGTAACCGAAAGGATCTGGCGGCATGTTGGATAGACTACAAGAAAGCGTATGATTCTGTGCCACATACATGGCTTTTGAGGGTGTTGGAGTTGTATAAAATAAATACAACTCTACGCACCTTCTTAAGGTCTGTATGGGGCAATGGAAAACGGTTCTTGGCTATCCAGGATGCCGACTGATCCAGGAAAATGGCGAACTTGTTAAAATTGAGCGGGGTATCTTCCAGGGCGACAGTCTGAGCCCGTTGTGGTTTTGCTTAGCGCTGAACCCTCTTAGTACATTACTAGAGGGTTCAGGGTTAGGTTATAGGCTACGCAGAGGTGGTCAGGTCATATCCCACTTGTTGTTCATGGATGACTTGAAGCTGTTTGCTCACACCAATTCACAGTTCATGGATTTACTAAAAATGACTGAAAGTTTTAGTAATTCTATCAAAATGGAATTTGGTGTGGATAAATGTGCAGTGATACATGTGAAACAAGGAAGGATGGTGGAATCTGAAGGGATTCAACTCTCAGATTCCATTGACCTAAGATCACTCCTTCGAACCAATACCTACAAATACTTGGGTATGTCACAGGCTTTAAGTATTAATGAGGCTGAAATGAAACAATCGTTGCAAGAGCGGTTCTTTGGCCGCCTGAAAAAGGTACTGAATAGTCTTTTATCAGGTGGCAATAAAGTTCGAGCTTGCAACGGTTGGGTCATGCCGGTTCTGATGTACTCCTTTGGCATACTCAAGTGGACTCAGACTGACTTAGACGCCCTGGACAGAAAGGTGCGTACAATGCTGACAGCTTACCGGATGCATCATCCACGCTCGTCCGTAATGAGGTTGTATATTCCGCGGAAGTGTGGAGGTCGTGGCTTTTTAAATGTCAAATCTCTACACAACCGCGAAGTATGCAACCTCAGAGAATATTTTCTCAACGCGAGCGTGGATATGCATCGGGACGTTGTCGCAGTGGACGCCGGATTAACCAAGCTCAGTTTATCGAAGGACAACTGGCGCAGACCTGTAGTGCTTAGCACTGACGATCGCAAGCTTGTTTGGCAGAGCAAGGAGCTTCATGGCAGGTTCTACCGGGCTCTACATGGGCCGGAAGTAGACTTTTTAGCCTCGGTGAACTGGCTACGCTTCGGTGACCTCTTTGGGAAAACCGAAGGGTTTGTCTGTGCAATTGCTGACGAAGTGATCAAGACGAATAACTACCGGAAATATATCCTGAGGGATGGCACTACTGATATTTGCCGTGCGTGTCACCAGTCTGGTGAATCCCTCAGGCATATCATTTCCGGTTGTTCTCGTCTTGCTAACAGTGAGTACTTGCACAGGCATAACCAAGTAGCCAGGGTCATTCACCAGCAACTTGCTCTGAAATATAGGCTTGTAGATCGTGAGGTGCCGTACTACAGGTATGTGGCGGAGCCTGTCCTGGATAATGGTCATATCACGTTGTACTGGGATCGATCTATCATCACAGACAGGACTGTTGTTGCCAACAAACCTGATATTGTGTTGATAGATCGATCAGAGCGCCGCGCAATAATTGTTGATGTTGCCATTCCTCATGATGGCAATCACGTGAAGGCTGAGAAGGACAAGCAGATAAAATATCTGGACTTGGCTCACGAGATTGCTGACATGTGGGATGTTGATTCAGCAATTATTGTGCCGATAATCGTTACAGTGAACGGTTTAATACCGAAGAGCCTCGCCCAACATCTTAGGAGGCTCGCGTTGGAACCTTGGGTCAGGGGCCTGATACAGAAGGCAGTACTGCTGGACACGGCACGCATAGTGAGGAGGTTCCTTTCTCTTGAGCCCTAACCACCAGTAGCTTGGAGCATGTTCCCGATACTGGTGGGTTTCCGTAGCATAGGTTTATATTTTTAAATGTATTTTTTTATAGATCATATATTTAAAAATGTATGAATATGATATGAGAGAAATATTAAATAAAGGTGATAATAATAATAATAATAATGGCAACCCCAGCTGTCAACATCGGTTCAAAAATTTTGCAGTTAATATTTTTGAATTTATTTAATTTACCAGTTACTACATTTATTATAAATAGAAGAATATCAGTGAAGATCAAATAAAAACGTACCTAATTAAAGAAAATATGCCTACATACACCATAAATAAATCATTCAGAAAAATATATGAGATGTCATTGAAACTGTCAAAACAAACAGCAAAATATTAAAATGAAAATACATAATGTTGACGAGAAATGCCTTTAAAAGACTAAGAGCACAAACAACAACCCCGGACTCATCGCTGAGCTCCGCCTCGCAGCCGGCGAGGCCTACGCCAACAATCGCCAGTGGTTGCAGTTGCGTCGAGCTCAAGCGACGAGTACTTCTCGCCCCCGTCGTCGTCGCCGTCACCTGTACGTCGGAGAGGCAGAAGCCGGCCGCCAGCCTGCCTGGGACCACGAGACCCACCGGTCTCAAACAGGGTCCTCGCTGCTGGTGGTAATGTGCAGCGCATGTGATGAACGGGATCCATTAATGAAAACGTCATGCGCGCATATTTTGGGGCTACAGAGGGAGGAACTAACCTCACTGCGTATCGCAGTCGCATGTTCCTTTTGTTTCAGGCCTTAGAACCAGGTATCAACGTTACGGCTCAACGATTATCGGATCAGGTGCGAGTTATCCAGCGCAGTAACAAGCTGGATTACGTCGTACTTGATAGGCTACGCTCAGAATACTTACCTACGAGCCAAGCCGTTCGCGTCCAACCCGCTAGTGCTCCCGTAAACACTGATACACCGCGGACGGGTAGTAATGCCGTCGTGGATGTGGATGATATGGTTTGTAACGTAAGTATTCAGTACAATGGGGAGGTCATGGATGCTTTGAAATGTGCGATTGAGGAATATCGGTACATGTTACCAACAATTAGGCCGCGCCTGCCCCGGTTGCCTATGCATAGACGTAATATAGCGCTGGTAGGTGCCCCTGACTCGCTATTACCTAGTTTTCTAGAGAATAGTGAGAATCTTGGTGATACGCGCTCAATTTTGTACTGCGCCGCCGTAGCGGCTTGTCGTATGGCAGGTGTCAAGTTTCAAGAACGTGATACTGTCATGCGACAAAAATCTGCTGTGCCGGCGTGGCAGTACAGAATTGAACGGCGTATTGCTGAGGCAAGGGCACTTATCGGTAAGCTAATCTGCTTTAGGTCTGGGAATATACGTCCCAGGGTCATGCGCTTTGTGCGCCGAGCTTTCTTGGGGACTGGCATCAGTCCTCATGACTATACATCTCGGATCACAGAGCGCATTGACTTCCTAAAGCAGAAAGTTTATGCATGGGCAAACCGGATACGCAGATATAAAAAACGCGTGGACCGCTATACCTTAAATCGTACATTTCAAAGGGACCAAAAGTGGGTTTATAGAAACTGGGACCGACCAGACTCAGATGTGGCTAATGGGCAGCTGCCGGATGCAGACGCCACAAACACATTTTGGCGTAGCATATGGTCGGCGCCTATTGGCCACACTGAGGGTGGTTGGATGCGGGATGTTGAGCGGTCATGTGAACATATTCCAGAAATGGAAAACGTAGTCATTTCCAGCGAGGATGTTACAAGTGCAGTCCGTTCGTTATCAAATTGGAAAGCTCCAGGACCGGATGGATTGCACAATTTCTGGCTGAAATGGCTACGTAGTTCGCATGGCTGCTTGGCATCCCAGTTCCAATCAGCCATAGAGTCTGGTTCGATCCCAGATTTTATGACAACTGGAGTAACCCACTTGCTCCACAAGACAGGTAGTACCACAGAGCCCGGTAATTATAGACCGATTACATGTTTGCCATCGGTCTATAAACTTCTTACATCTATTCTGAATGCTAAAATATCAAAACATGCTGTTCTGAATTCAATTATGTCAGACACTCAGAATGGATGTAGGAAGGGGGCTCGTGGTACTAAGGAGCTCCTCCTTATTGATATGACTATTAGCCAGCAAGTTCGCCGTAACCGAAAGGATTTGGCGGCATGTTGGATAGATTACAAGAAAGCGTACGATTCTGTGCCTCATACGTGGCTTTTGTGGGTGTTGGAGTTGTATAAAATAAATACAACTCTACGCAGCTTCTTAAAGTCATGTATGGGGCAATGGAAAACGGTTCTTGGCTATCCAGGGTGCCGACGAATCCAGGGGAATGGCGAACTTGTTAAGATTGAGCGGGGTATCTTCCAGGGTGACAGCCTGAGTCCATTATGGTTTTGCTTAGCGCTGAACCCTCTCAGTACGTTGCTGGAGGGTTCAGGGCTAGGTTACAGGTTACGAAGAAGTGGTCGGGTAGTGTCCCACTTGTTGTTCATGGATGACTTAAAGCTGTTTGCCCCCACCAGTCCTCAATTGATAGATTTACTAAAAATAACTGAAAGTTTTAGTAATTCTATCAAAATGAAATTTGGTGTGGATAAATGTGCCGTGATTCATGTAAAGCAAGGAAGGATGGTGGAATCTGAAGGGATTCAACTCTCACATTCCATTGACCTAAGATCACTCCTTCGAACCGATACCTACAAATACTTGGGTATGTCACAGGCCTTAAGTATTAATGAGGCTGAAATGAAACAATCGTTGCAAGAGCGGTTCTTTGGCCGCCTGAAAAAGGTACTGAATAGTCTTTTATCAGGTGGCAATAAAGTTCGAGCTTGCAACGGTTGGGTCATGCCGGTTCTCATGTACTCCTTTGGCATACTCAAGTGGACTCAGACTGAACTGGACAGCTTAGACCGAAAGGTACGTACACTGCTGACAGCATACCGGATGCATCATCCACGCTCATCCGTAATGAGGTTGTATATCCCGCGGAAGTGTGGGGGTCGTGGCTTTTTAAATGTCAAATCCCTACACAACCGCGAGGTAAGCAACCTGAGAGAATATTTTCTCAACGCGAACGTGGATGTTCATCGCGATGTTGTAGCAGTGGACGCCGGGTTAACCCCGCTCAGTCTTTCTAAGGACAACTGGCGCAGACCTGTAGTACTTAGCACTGACGATCGCAGGCTTGTATGGCAGAGCAAGGAGCTTTATGGCAGGTTCTACCGGGCCCTGCATGGGCCAGATGTAGACCTCTTAGCCTCGGTGAACTGGCTACGCTTCGGTGACCTTCTTGGAGAAACCGAAGGGTTTGTCTGTGCAATTGCTGATGAAGTTATCAAGACGAATAACTACCGGAAATATATCCTGAGGGATGGCACCACAGATATTTGTCGGGCGTGTCACCAGCCTGGTGAATCCCTCAGGCATATAGTTTCCGGCTGTTCGCGTCTTGCTAACGGCGAGTACTTGCACAGGCATAACCAAGTAGCCAGGATCATGCACCAGCAACTTGCTCTGAAATACAGCCTTGTAGATGTTGAGGTGCCATACTACAGGTATGTGGCGGAACCTGTTCTGGAAAATGGTCATATCACATTGTACTGGGATCGATCTATCATCACAGACGGGACTGTTGTAGCCAACAAACCTGATATTGTGGTGGTAGATTGATCAGAGCGCCGCGCAATAATTGTGGATGTTGCCATTCCTCATGACGAGAATCTCGTGAAGGCTGAGAAAGATAAGCAGATCAAATATCTGGACTTGGCTAACGAGATTGTCGACATGTGGGATGTGGATTCTGCAATTATTGTGCCGATAATCGTCACAGTCAATGGTCTTATAGCCAAGAGCCTCGACCACAATCTTAGGAGGCTCGCGTTGGATCCTTGGGTCAAGGGTCTGATACAGAAGGCGGTACTTTTGGACACGGCACGCATAGTGAGGCGGTTCCTGTCTCTGGGGCCCTAACCACCAGTAGCTTGGACCCTGTTCCCGATACTGGTGGGTCTCCATAATAATTTAAATATTTTTAAATGTATTGTAAACTTACTATATATTTAAAAATGTACATTGTTATGTGATTATATTAAAGATGAGTATAATAATAATAATAAACTTTTGTAAGTCTATCAAGATGGAGTTCGGTGTAGATATATGTGCGGTCTTGCATGTAAAGAAGGGCAGGGTTCTGGGATTTGATGGTATAGAACTTTCAGATTTCACACAACTTAGATCTCTCTCTGCAACCGAAACCTACAAATATCTAGGTATGTCGCAGGCACTAGGTATTGCTGAGACTGGCATGAAACAGGCGTTGCAGGAGCGCTTCTTTGGCCGTTTGAGAAAAATCTTAAATAGTTTTTTATCAGGCGGCAACAGGGTGCGCGCCTGTAACGGTTGGGCCATGCCAGTCTTAATGTACTCCTTCGGCATACTTAGGTGGACTCAAACAGAACTTGATGCCTTGGATAGAAAAGTTTTAAAGATAGTAGTAAATCCATTGTCTACTAACTACATACCGGATGCATCACCCGCGGTCGTCAGTAATGAGATTGTACATCCCGCGGAAGTGCGGGGGTCGCGGCTTCTTAAGTGTCAAGACCCTCCATAACCGCGAGGTGTGCAATCTCAGGGAATATTTTCTCAGCACTGACGCGGGTGTCCACCTTGATGTGGTCACTGTGGACAACGGGCTTACCCCGCTGGGTCTGGCTAAGGAGAACTGGCGCAAACTTGCCGTACTTGGTGTTGAGGAGCGCAAGGAAGAATGGAAAGGTAAAGAGCTGCATGGACGTTTTTATCGGGCCCTGCTTGGACCCGATGTAAACTTACCAGCTTCTGTGGTCTGTGTCCTGGCTACGTTTTGGCGATCTTTTCGCCGAAACAGAAGGTTTTGTCTTTGCGATTATGGACGAGGTTGTCATGACGAATAACTACCGGAAGTATTTCCTGAGGGATGGGACGGTTGACATATGTCGGGCATGTCACCAGCCTGGTGAATCTCTCATACATATAGTATCTGGTTGTTCTCGTCTTGTCAACGGCGAGTATTTGCATAGACACAACCAAGTGGCCAGGATTGTCCACCAGCAACTTGCCTTAAAGTACCAACTTGTCGACTCTGAAATACCGTACTACAGGTATGTGCCCGACCCAGATCTTGAAAATGGTCGTGCCACCATGTATTGGAATCGATCTATCATTACTGATAGAACTATTGTGGCTAACAAGCCAGACATAGTAGTGATAGATCGATCTAAGCGCCTTGCAATTATCATCGATGTCACCATTCCCCATGACGAGAAATTCGTGAAAGCCGAGAAAGATAAACAAATAAAATATTTGGATTTGGCTCACGAGATTGTCGACATGTGGGATGTGGACTCGGCGATCATTGTACCGATAGTCGTATCAGTTAATGGTCTCATTGCCAAGAGCCTCGATCACCACCTCAAGAGGCTCACGTTAGACGGCTGGATTAAGTCCTCTATACAGAAGGCAGTATTGCTGGCCACGGCTCGTATCGTCAGGAAGTTCCTCTCTCTGGAGCCCTAACCACCGGTAGCTTGGTCCCTGCACCCGATACCGGTGAGCCCCGTAATTTTTTTATATTTGTTTTTTTCTAAATAACAGAGAAATGTAAAATATCATTATGACTAAACTACAGTTTACGGATTTTATCGCGTTATATTACTTTCACTGGTTATTTGTTATTACATTTAAACTGAAAGCTAGAAACTACATTTTTATTACTACAAGTGGCCGGGGTTTACAAGATAGACTGTGAGTATGGGCTCCCATACATTGGACAAACCAAGAGAAGCATAGGCATTCGACTAAAGGAACATATAGGTGACATTAAACACAAACGCTCGACGAAGTCTGCTGTGTGTGAACATGTAGAACAAGGAACCAACCATTACCTGCGATTTGATAAACCACAGATACTCGCAAAAGAACACCGCTTTATTCCAAGAAACAGAAATAAATCTAAACGTAGGGAGTGCGGAGATCGCATATGTCCAGGAATATTTATACCTTGGCCAAGTAGACTCTTTCCAGGCGAGACAAGACAGAGAAGTCATGCGTCGCATAGAAAACGCCTGGAAGAGCTACTGGTCGATGAAAGACCTAATGAAAGGAGATCTCCCATTATGTCACAAGCGTAAACTCATGGACATGTGCGTTCTCCCCATTCTCACGTATGGTGCACAAACATGGTCTTTGACTGCTCAACAGAGGTCCGCACTCGAGGTCTGCCAGCGAGCAATGGAGCGTAGTATTCTAGGAGTCCGTTTAACAGACCGCGTAAAAAATACAATACTACGCTCCAAAACAAAAATCGCCGATGTCACCCACAAAGCCTGCAAACTCAAATGGGACTGGGCAGGCCACGTTTGCCGCATGCCGGAAGACCTTTGGGCCAAAATCGCCACTAATTGGATCCCCGAAGGTACTAGGCGACAACGTGGAAGGCCGAGACGACGATGGTGGGACGAACTGGACTCGTATAGGAAGGACTGGTCTGTGCTAGCACAAAATAGAGACCTGTGGAAAAAGGAGAGGGAGGCCTTTGCCCTGCAGTGGGACACTACAGGCTGAAAATAAAATTAAAATAAAATTTATTCCAAGAATGATACGTGAAGCTATTGAAATTAAAAAAACATCCTAATTTCAATAGGGAAGATGGTTGGAATGTACCTCCAGCTTGGGACCCTGTTATCAGGCTAATGAAACCCAAAAAGGACAAAGTCACCAGAAGACATCAAGACACAGTGAGCACATTCTGCGTAGATAGTAACACCAATAGCTGAAAAATGTTCGGGTACTTTGAGATAACTTTTAAATTCAAGACAAAGACAAATATCACCTCAGTCTGCCGTGAACATGAATCCTGTAAAGAATTCGAAACGTTGGCTAGTAATAAAAGTGTAGTTTCTAGATCTTTCGGTTTAAATGTAATAACAAATAACCAGTGAAAGTAATATAACGCGATAAAATCCGTAAACTGAAGTTTAATTTCAATGTGTAACATTCGCGTAAACCCAAGAAAATATTATGTTAACCAGTACGGACTGGAAACAGCAACCAAAATACGCCGGCTAGAAGATCTACAAACCAAGCGCGCAAGATACATAACATCTTTAAATTTCTTGAAGAGATGCCGTGATCACGATCTCATCCCTACATGCTGCAAAATATCAGCCAAGAAGGACATACGTGCGCTAAGATCTTAAAACAGGCAAGTCAAAAGTTACTCATTCAAAAGATACACGAACACCGCGTTGACTTACGCAGAATAAATAGAAATGTTGAGAATTTGTCTAACGAAATATACAGATTGATAACTCCATTTGATTTTGAAAAATGCATCAATGCAATAAATAACAGAAAAACATCAAAATATTACGCGTGTAAACGTAACAAAATAGAAAAATTTGAAAAATTACAACAAAAATCAAATGACCAGTACAAAATGAAACAGAACGTTTTTGCACGGACCAATCACACGCTACCGTCCGCCGATCATAGAAAAACAGTTGTCAATCTGTCAAAACACACGTTAGATAAAAACACCGAAAAATTATTAAGCAGAGGTTTAAATTATGTGATAACTCCATCCAGAATACCGTATGAGACCATTATTTGCAACGTTGAGGATTGTCTAGTCAAGAACAATGTGTGTAAGGAAGATTTCGAGGCCATACGTCAGGACGTTTCTGCTGTATTGCGTCAGTCAACAGTGCCGAGAAGGAATCTACCAAAACCAGAGTATTTCGCACTGAAGAACCTACGGGCTAGACCTGAACTAACAGTACTTCGAGCAGATAAAGGAAATGTAACGGTAGTGATGGACACGTCCGATTATAAACGAAAAATGGAAAATCTTTTATCGGATGAAAGTACATATAAATTGGTTAAGACAGACCCTACCAACAAAATACTCAAGCAAACGAGTGACATTGTGAAGAAATACTCCGAACATTTGAATCTGGACGTGAAATACTTAATACCATCGTGTGCAAAACCTCCTCAATTGTATGGTCTACCGAAAATACACAAAGAAAATGCTCCACTGCGCCCTATAGTCAGTCAAATAGGGGCACCAACCTACAGATTGGCTCAACACATTGCGAAGATTCTCTCGCCACTCAGAGGCAAGACGAGACCGCATGTAAAGGATTCCTACCATTTTGTCAGTGAAATAAAACACCTACATCTCTCTGACAAGGAAACTATGGTTAGTTTTGATGTACAGTCATTATTTACATGCTTACCAGCACATGACTGTATTGAAATAACTAGAAGGAAGCTAATAGAGAACAAAATGCCCGAGGAATAGGCAGAAATATTAAAACACTGCTTAACAACCGGCTATCTGCTATGGGATGAGAAATACTACATACAAGTAGACGGTGTGGCAATGGGCTCTCCAGTATCGCCTGTTGTTGCTGACATCTTCATGGAGGACTTCGAGGCGCGAGCCCTGCAGACTGCCACCATCACACCGAGGTTCTACAAGCGGTATGTAGATGACACTTTTACAATTTTACCAACAGATAGTGTTAATGTATTCCTAGACCATCTTAATTCTATTCATAACAACATCAAATTTACAATGGAATTAGAGGCAAACAATTCTTTAGCTTTCCTAGATGTACTTGTTATCAGGAACAAAAACAACTCTTTGAGCCACACTGTGTATAGGAAAAAGACACATACAAATAGGTACTTAAACAGTGAATCTCACCACCATCCTAAACAGTTAGCTACCGTAGGAATGTCTTTGTTTCAGAGAGCCCGGGGGATCTGTGACAAGAAACACCTGGACGCCGAGCTTGTTGTAGAACTTGCTTGACATGTTGAAGACATGTCAAGCAAGTTCTGCAAGACAACACGCTCCGACCACCGCGCCAACGTCACAGATCCCCGAAGAACAAGCCAGCCACAGTAAAGAGACAACCTGCTGTCCTCCCATACATCAAGGGCGTGTCCGACAAGATTGGCTACATCTTGAAGCGAGCTTCAATCAAAACTGTCTACAAGCCGCCAACGAAGATAAGCCAATTATTACCATCTGTCAAGAGTCAGTTACCCTTACAAGAGGCCGGGGTTTACAAGATAGACTGTGAGTGTGGGCTCTCATACATTGGACAAACCAAGAGAAGCATAGGCATTCGACTAAAGGAACATATAGCTGACATTAAACACAAACGCTCGACGAAGTCTGCTGTGTGTGAACATGTAGAACAAGGAACCAACCATTACCTGCGATTTGATAAACCACAGATACTCGCAAAAGAACACCGCTTTATTCCAAGAATGATACGTGAAGCTATTGAAATTAAAAAACATCCTAATTTCAATAGGGAAGATGGTTGGAATGTACCTCCAGCTTGGGACCCTGTTATCAGGCTAATGAAACCCAAAAAGGACAAAGTCACCAGAAGACATCAAGACACAGTGAGCACATTCTGCGTAGATAGTAACACCAATAGTTGAAAAATGTTCGGGTACTTTGAGATAACTTTTAAATTCAAGACAAAGACAAATATCACCTCAGTCTGCCGTGAACATGAATCCTGTAAAGAATTCGAAACGTCGGCTAGTAATAAAAATGTAGTTTCTAGATCTTTCGGTTTAAATGTAATAACAAATAACCAGTGAAAGTAATATAACGCGATAAAATCCGTAAACTGTAGTTTAATTTCAATGTGTAACATTCGCGTAAACCCAAGAAAATATTATATCATTATGAGAAAAGGTTAAAATAAAGAGAATAATAATAATAATTCTTTATTGACAAAATACAATATTTCAGAATTCCCTGACTTCTGCACTAGTAATAACTGTATCGCAGGAGATAGTGTCTTCCCAAATTTTATCCTGGCACAGATCATTTATGTCTCAAGAAAAACAAAAATAATAAAAAAGAATGAAAGCATAACAAGAAAAGGAATTAAAGGTTCCAAAATATTCAGTGCAATGTAAATGTAATGTAAGAGATTGTTGATGTCACGTGCTGTGAACGTGTGTGTGTGTCTGTGTGTGTGTGTGTGTGTGTGTGTGTGTGTGTGTGTGTGTGTGTGTGTATGTGTGTGTGTGTGTATGTTTGTGGGTGTGTTTGTGGGTGAGTTTGTGTGTGTGCGCGTGCGTGTGCATGTGTGTGTGTGTGTATGTTCTTTAAATTAATCTGACCTGATTGGCCCTGCGACGGTGTCTTGGGATTGGAAAAACAGATGTCCACCAATCAGATCTATTTGAAACAGTGTTACAATATGATTCTAAGTAAATTCTCAACAATATTATAGTCCATCATGTTAAGCCATTCAATTACAACCTTTTTAAATTGGTTATTGTTAAGGGTTTTTATATCATTCACTTTTTAGTACACATTTTGTTGTAGATATACGTGGCTAGAAAATTAAAGTGTTTCTGACCAAGGCTAGTTTAAACTTTAGGCACAGGGCATCGCTCAATTTGTTTAGATGTTAACGGTAAGTTTGGTACAATGTTTTTGTGGTGTCTCGTATATGTATATATTTCTTACAGACAGTTCGCCAGTCATTTGATAAACTGCTAAAGTAGGATGTCTGAAGGGTAAACGCATTATAACTTTTAACATCGAGCGTTGGGCCCGCTCTGCAGATAGGATAAAGGTATTTCCTGCGCCACCACATGCACAGATACAGTATCTTATTATACATTCACACGCCAATGAAATTAGCATTCGTAGAATTTCTTATTGTTTGCACAATATAATAAGCTGTTATATTAAATACGCCTGAAACACAGTACAACACTACAGTATCCTCTGTAGTAGCTTTTTCAATGGAGTCTCGAGTTTCATAAATTGATTCGTGGAGTTTTGCAATAGACGGCGGCGGTACGTATTCTTGAAAGTTCAAAGACGTGAATTTTATTAATAGCCATTGTATCTATGTATACAACTCTATTTATAGTATACTGAAACCTCTTGTAGGAGTGATTGTACTCGAAAATAATAAGCAGTTCCATAAATGTTGTCGATGTTTCATTCATATTAATTACAGAAATAATAAACTGTCACTACATTTTCCCAATGTTAGTGACAGATAGCTAAAAACGTATTCAGGTATAATAATTAATGTTGCCAACATTGCTGTGTTACTTGATTTTTATAAAATGAAATGATAAATCCAAAGAACAATGGCAGAATTATGTCTGGGTTTGTTGTGGCGAGCATAAACTTCATATGAACAAAACAAATTGTTTATTTTTTCTAATATTTTTTATATTTTCACTTTGTCTCGATAAAGACGGATTATTTTATGATGATAAAAAGCATTCCAATTGATTACGAACTAGGTGCTTACTTTATTGTTTGATTGTTGCCATAGACAATGGTGTGACAGGAATAGGCGTTTGACATTGATGCGTATCGATTATTAAATAAGTAATCGATATGATCGACCATTATAGGGTTGGTTTGGTTTAAAATATAGTAATTAAAATGCAGTTAATTAATTGTTAATCAACATTATATCAAAAAGCTAATTCTTTTGTAGCAAAACAACTTTTAAATCAAATAAAAACGTCACAGCATCGTTTTAACGTTATATCGATTTGACATAAAATCGATTTAAAATGTGCAGCTCTGCTTTTGTCTTTGGCTGTGACAGGTAGATGCTACAGAATAGTTCTGCGTTTAGATGTCAATCTGACATAATGCCTTTGATAATTCAAACGTACCCACATTGATCGTTCTTAACTGAACATTAAAAACCGATATCTTCTTTTTCCGGCTTTCCCGAGTGAAAATAGAATAATTTATAGACTCTGTTACTTACGCCGAATTTTTTGATATATTTTTAATTACTGAGCGCTTCAATTTAATTTCAGACATTTTAATGTATGGAGATCTGCCATTGTCCTTTGTTAAGGAATTGGAAGAAAAAAAATTATAGTATATGATTTAAATTATAATCATCTCAACTCACCGTGAGTAAAACATTATTATTTCACATAAAGTGTCAATCATGTCTTTGGCAAACGATAACACAAATCTCCTTCTACACCTAAAACACTTTTCTCGCTTGATAAACGTGAAAAAAATAACAAAACATTCGTTTCAAATACACAATCCTGAAAATCCTAGATGGAGTTTGGCTTCATATCGAATATCCACTTCATAGAGATGGATGTTCGAAAATCTATAAAACATACAACGTTCGACGTTTTAATTTTCTTGTGTTTTACAGTAACGGGTGGGGATACAATTCGTCGGTACAACGAGCATGATGTGTTCGGCAAACGAACTGATTCTGTCCGCTAGGAGGTTCAAATTGTTTGTAGATTTGGAAAAAAGTTGACTCAACTTTGGGGACCTTTGGGCATGGATGCTTCGTATACGGCTGTTACTAATTGTTTCAAGTTTGGGACGATTCTGTAGTTTTAATCTCAAGGTTTATGACCACTGGCTTCTAACAGAAATTTTAAATTAATTATAAGTAGAACCTCCATTTCAAATATTTAAAAAAATCACAAAAGCTTCTGTTTTCATGCATTACAACTAAACTTTTTAAATATTGAATTTTGCAACGAAAACTCGGATTTTACTTGTGGATATAATTAATGCCTGCCAAAAAATTGCTATCTCAATGAATTTATTAATCGAATAAGTTAATGACGTCATACTTATACCGAGAAATATACATTGTATTAAGCTTCATTTTGCAGCAAGTTACTCAAACGGTTGTAACCTCAGCAAACAGGTGAGAACTTAGTGAAGCACTTCTTAATTTGAAGGGACAATTAAAGCAAAAGTTAATTAAGGATTTTCCTCGAAACCTCTTACTTTTACGAGGAGCTACTAAGAGCAGATTGTCAACAGACAGATTAAGTTGCTCGTAATAAAATTGTCCGCAATCTTATTTTAGCTGATTTATTTTAACGAATTTACCTTAGTTTTTAATCGCTTTGAAAAAAAAGGTTTGATTACTCATAAAAGTTTTCTTTGATAGTGATAAAAACAGAGCGCTTTTTATACGCATTTTTGTGCCGCAATAGAAAGTCCTACTCGCGGGTCTCTACCACTCAAAGCAGAGCTGAACTACGGTGGAGGGAATATATGCCAAAAATCTCGTCACGAACGATATTCGTCGTACCGACTAAAAGAGGTAACCCGCAAATATTTTACTCAGGGAAATAAAAAAGACGGCCTGACTCCGTGGTCCAGTGGATACCATATGCGATTGGTGAAGGAAAAGGAGGCAAAAGTGTAACTGAGTTTTCCCGAATTCTCAGTATCAGATCAGAACAGAGTCTCTGGCAATGTGCTCGGTACCGGCAATACGATTTAGAAATGATTGTAACATGGGTCTATTAAATAGGACCTAAAATTCATAAAAAAGTAAAATGTGGGTGTCACACACAACACCACTGCCAACTCCTTTGGGGATTCAGGCGTGAATCTATAAGAAAATCACATTCCTGCCTCTGAGATAGGAATTACCCGAAGCAAATGCACATTGGGATCGGCTACTGTGCCCAGAGCGGGCATTCTGCCAAGGTGCGTAGTTCCTTGTCTTAGACAACATCGCGACAATCACCGCAGTGATTACAAACGGACGTATTCTGCCGGCCTAATTCTTTCAAGAACCGGCTAAAGCAACCGTGGCCGGTCAACACTAGTTCAATCAATCAATCAAATGTTTATAGCTGAACATAGTATACAGGTACATTACAAGTTGTTAGGTAATGAGTAGTTAAACTATGTTTACCAACGTAGGCATGCAACGTTAAAAATAAATCGATTTTAGGCTTCACAATAAACAGATAAGATTACATACAGTCTGAATGTTATATTATATTATTATTATTTTTTTTATGTATGTTAAGTATGTCAAATATAAACCAAGTAATACATCAAAACACTACAAACTAAAATAAGATTAAAAATTAATATCATGTCAAGTACAGATTGTTCATAATTATATAATCAGTCAAACAAAAGGATCAAATAATTATTTGTATATTTTTGTCTTCCAGATATTCTTTAACACTATAGTAAGTTTTACGTACCTATATCTTATTCAGTTCATATTAAACACATTGACATGACCTATTCTATGTAGTTCAGACGGTAAATCATTATAAATCCTGGTAGTCATACAAAGTATACTATTATTTAATAGGGATGTCTTACTAGGCATAATTCTTATTTTATGTTGGTGACGACTTTCACTTTGCTTTTCAAATAGGTTCATATTTTTTCTTACAACTAAAGCTGTCTCTAATATAAGGCTATACATGGCAAGGTTAGTAGATTTAATGTTTTAAAATGTGTTTTGCATTGTTTCTGCGCTCTAAATGCAGCTACCCAATCTGTAGAGTTACCCCAGAATATTATACCATAGCGTAGTGTTGATTCCACATATGCATAGTAAGCACTTAAGCAGTCATACTGCAGAAATGCTTACATTTTTTGTTACTGTATATAGAGCATATGAACATGTACTTAACTTTGAGCAAACATACTCTATGTGGGATTTCCAGTTTAAATTACAGTCAACATACAGACCCAAAAATTTTGTAATCTCGACTTATTTTATCTTTGTGCCTGAGAATTCTAATTCAATATTAGGTAATTTTCTGACTCGATTTCTAAATACCATTATATTTCTTTTTTCTAAATTTAAAACAAGATTATTAGCTTCATGCCAGCAAACTAGATCAGTTAATGTATCAGCAATTATTCTCGTTATTAGATTGTGATTTTGGTTAGAAAAAATTACAGTGCTATCGTCGGCGAAAAGAAACATTGGCGAGCTTTTGTGGCTTTAGTGAAATCGTTGATATATATAAGAAATAATAAGGGGACTAGTACACTTCCCTGGGGAACGCCATATTTAACTTCCCTTTATTCTAAAGTATATGTTATTTCTTTATATTTAGGTTTGTATACCAATGTTGATTTTTTTACTTGACATAAATCTGTTACACTCGTTGCTTGTTTTCTATTGCTCAGGTAGGAGTTTATTAAATCCAGAATATTACCTCTAATTCCGTTCGCGTATAGTTTATTACTTAATATCTTATAATCCACACAGTCAAATGCTTTGCTCAGGTCCATGAATAGGGCACATGTGGCTATCTTTTTGTCTAGGTTTTTTTAATATTTCGCCTAAAAATTGTATATAGTTCTAGCCGGAAGGCGAGATTGCTGTTACTAGTCCTCAGTTTTTACTGATGCTAAAGTGACGTTCACAAGTTTCCAAGGTGTGAGCTGAACAAAACATTCAGTTTTGCTCAGCTGCCCTTGCGATCCTCAATGTAATTGAAAATTTACCCAGGATTCAGATACTTGTGAAAAATCTCGTAAAACTCAATTAGAAGTCCAGAAAAATTACGAGATCCGCCAGCCATAAGATGTTGCTTGATACAACTTTCAATGTCTGCAGATCGCAGCGTAAAGACTGGCAAAGAGGGAGTGAGATTGATTAAAATATCAGTTCGAGAAAAGAGAGTTTCTGAAACACAACTTTACCATTTTCAAATACAGTATTTTAGCCATTTTCACGTAACAGGAATGTGCAATCATGCTATAAGCAGACATGCATCCTTAAAAAGTTCATTATGATTTTCTTTGAAGTTTACCTTTGACGTTTCAAATGCAAATCCCAAAGTAAATCCGCACGAAACAAGCGCGAACAACTAGTAACAAAAATGAGCGGAACTTTTCCGAATAAATTATGAGTGTCTGCCGGCCATTTGGCGAGCCTTGCAGGTGCCTAATAAGCCGTTTAAAGTACCTAACAAAAAGTAAAATCCTTCGTACAATTTCTCATTACTCGAAATCCGGCGCAGGTAGTGTGAAGTAGATAAAAAATACACGATGCAATAAATTTAAAAAAAGTGTAGAGTGTTCTTGGGAGGCATAAGGTTAACAAATTACGGCAATTTTCAATGTGTTACGTTACTCGATAGCAATTTTCTCCCTTACTGTTCGCAAAGTGGTTTGTGGTCTTAGCTTATTATGTATCATCAGCGTTCCCGAACTCTCTACGTATATTTATGGATACCTGGAATATCTGTATTATGTGCTACGTAGTAACAAAGGGCTTGCGGGAATACGGGGAAATTGAGTACGGTCAAAGGGTTAAATGTCGCTTGTTAACCTGAAACTGAATCTAGTGATCCAAGAATTTGGATAATGACGTACCTTAATATTCGGTGAGCTTGTCCCCCGACTGTAAAAGGTAAAGATCCGGATAAATATAATTTAAAATTAAATAACGCTTTATGTACCTATTACTAAAATTGTATTTAATTGTAAAGAACACATCGGAAAATTGGCATGTACAATATTATAAGTTCATAAATTATTATCTATACTAATGTTATAAAGTAATTAAGCTGAAGACTGTTGTTTGTTTGTGTAGTTAGTTAGGTAAATGCGATAACACCCGGAACTACTGGTCCGGTGTTAATACTATTAATTATTGCGTTGGACAGCCTACTTATCAAGGAAGGCTATAGGCTATATCAAATCACGCATGGGTGCGGAGCAGTAGCCTTCAAAAACGCGGGTGTGACCACGGGCTCATCTAGTTTTCTATATTTTGTGTGTGAACTTTCATATCCGTGTATATCGTGTTATTTAGACTGCATGCCGGTAAAATGTGTACTGACTATGAGGATATTGGCACATTCAAGTTAGCAACGAAATCTTTTATGTGTCATTTGAATCTTTCGTCATCAGTCTCAAAAGCGGCGATTCACATAGAATTAACTATTAAATAACTCAAACACATTTCTCATAAATCTATGTCAACAGTGCTTATGCTATACAGTGTATAAAAGTTCTATGTAAATTAGGTCACAAAGTAAAATACATCTGCAAGGACTTTCAGAATTAAATAGACGAAGAGACACACGGGAAGTTACCTGAGGTAAATCTGGTGAAAGTTTGAGGGATATGTAACTCGTATGTTTGGTGTGCAAATAAAGTTGTTAATTTACATAGGGATGTGTTATGTTTTGTGTTTACTGAATAACATGATAGTATGACACGAATTTCATTATGCAATCTGCATGTGTTTGTCAGGATATTTTTTTATAAGAAACATAACATATGAGTTTTGCGATCTTATACATTAACAGCAATGCGTTGTGATTTAGTTTACTGTTAATATCGATATAAGACAGTACACCTAGTATATTTGAATGCCTCTGTTGTCCAGCAGAAGCGTAAGTGACGGGGAATTATCAGGTTTGGAGGTCGATTCCTGGTCGATTCAAGCAAAAGTGCTGATGGGTTTATCTGTAAGAATTACGCAATAGAAGCGCGCCATCAGAAAATTGGCGGTGTTACGAGCATGCCTGTACCTTGGAAAACGTCCATTGGAATATGAGATTGCGGGAATGAAGAGCGCACTTGCAATTGCCCCCACTTTTGTATACCGATATACTTGTTTGATATTTTACGCTTTAATATTACCTATCGTTTTACACCGTACTTTTGAAATGTAAAACCATTTTTATAGTACTATAATATTTTTATAGTATATATGTAAGTGGTACCACTTTGAATACAATTTTTATGGTTATACTGGCTTTTGCCCGCTGCTTCGCACGCGAAAATTTTGCTTCGATAAAATGTTTTGCACAAACTCCCCTATCTCCTCAAGGAACACACATGCTAAATTTCACCTAATTGCGCTTAGTAGTTTCGGCTGTAGCGTATCTGTCAGTCGGTCAGTAATACAAGTATTTTATATATACGATGAGAGTGATTCGATTGAAAAATAAAAGGTTTAAGAGAAAGTCGGACTCACTTTCCTACCCTCTTAGGGGAAGAATTTCCAAAATAAATATCTTTGTGTTCGCTAACGTCATTTGCGGATCCAATAAACAAAGTATGAAGTTAATCCCTTGAAGTATTAAAAGTTTTTAATACGAATTCTGACTCCCCTTTTTATCCACTTAGGGTAAGAACTTCCAAAAAGACTTCCTTAGTGTTCACGAACTTCATTTGAGGAACCAATATACAAAGTTTGAAGTCAATCCATTGAAAGAAACAAAAGTTTCATACAAACTCTGACAACCTGTTTTACCCCCTTAGGGCAGGAATTTCCAAAAATCCTCTCTTAGTGCGCCCCTACGCACCTCCAGAAATATACATGGCAAATTTCACCTACTTGCGCTCAGTAGTTTCGGCTGCAGCGTGTCTGTCAGTCAGTCAGTAACGCAAGGATTTTATATATACAGATTATTACCTATTTCAATTAAAACAATAAACTAATGAATGTATATGTAGATTTTATTTTAACTTAAACGTTTCTGCCCATGCAATAGGAATTTAGAACAATCCGTTCTTAGTGAACCTCTCGGACGGTCCCCAAGGAAAGACATGCCTAGTTTTTGTCAATAGTTTTGGCTGTAAGGTAGACTGTCATTCAGTAACGCAAGAAATTTACATTATACTAGCTTTTGCTTGCTCGCGTAAATTCGGGATTCTCTAGTTATAGTAAGTATATCATCTATGTTCGGGATAACACAAATCTCCTTTATTGGGTGGATACTTATTTAATTGTCGTTTTAACTGTTTTTGAAATAATATATAGTTAAAAGTATTTACACATACAAACTACTTAGTACCAAGGCAGTGTTACTTTTCGGACTACATATTATTTTCTAATTGTATCAATAAATAGGGGTAATTTTTCCGTACGTGGTATCCCTGAATATAGAGTGACGTACTATGTTTGTCTCTTTCTGCGACACGCTTTGCCGGTGTCTATAGGATTCTCTGTCTACGTATGTAACGTGTGATTTGACGTAGGTGCGGCGCATAGCAGTTGTCGCTATTGCAAGTTAGGGTTGGCGACTTAAGGCTCTATAAGTCAACAATTATTAATATTTGAATGTCTTCAAATATTTGCGGATAAGCTTAAAAAGAACAGTAGATAACTCCCAGATCGGTGTTTATACGTGATCTATCGTACACCTTACTTGCTATTCAAGTTGTATAAGATCGAAAAAAAATTCTTTTCTAATTTTCTGATATTTTTTCTTAAAATTTATGACCATTGATGCCCACTTGAGACATAGCTTTTTAACTGAATTTATCGACCGATTACGTCATCACGGACTTCTTCCGCTGCTAACAATATTGTGCAGTGGTTGAACTTTTGACAACCCTGTATGCAGTCTAGAGGCGTTACGTCACAATACTGGGTAACACCCGCAGATGAAGTTTGATGTACAACACCGATCTTCTATAGACTTAGCACTCTAACTGAAATTAGTTTTTAAGACTCTGCGACACAAATTTTGTATTAAAAGGAGCATGCTAGAGTCGCTAAGTCTAGGAACTACTCTACATAAATAAATACAAATATATGATGATAGATGAAGTGGGGACATTTTTTTAACGTTAGATTTTCAGAACAGCTGTGGCGAGTGTTAGTGTGAACGCCCTGCTAGCGCTATCTATGAGCACACTCATAAACCAAGACGTATAACAGCACACGAAGCAAATTTTTTGACATGCGATGTTCGGCACGCGGCGACTAACCGCGACAAATCAATAAAAGACATAAAAAGACATATTTATTTCTGCATTTTGGTTGTTTACAACACTTATACACGTCAAAACGCTATTCTAGATGATGCCGGCTTTTCCTAGCTAAATGACTTCTTGAGAAGAAAGGCCGAAACAAACTCAGAGTCATTATTTTTTTGTCACTTCAATTTCTTTAGTCTTTTCTTCATCTTTTAAAGTCCAGACAAAAGAAGGGTTTAGTATGCAAGTACAATGCAGGAAATTATCTGACGCTTTTGACTGACTCGGCCCACTGATGGCCCGCATTCAACAGCAATCGTACGGCTCAACCTTAATTGAGGGAGCCAGCACGATCTGTATAACTATGCCTCCACGCCATCAGAAGGTGTATGCATAAGCATGTCAGCCTAAGCCATCAGACAGGTTGCCACAACTATTTGTTTATATGTTTAATAATGCCCACATCGTACTCACAACTTTACATACTTATACACAGTAAAATACATGTTGCAAACAATAAGTAAAAATAATAAAAATTTAAACAATAAAATTTTATATATTTAAAATGTCAGAAAATATTATTAAATGTCAGAAAATATTATTGAATGTCAATTTATGAATAATAATATATTACTTAAGTAATTAATATTGACCTTGGTTCAGCCTGAGATTTATAGAGGGCGGTACCTGTACTCTCATTGTGATTGTTTACATTGATTACCACTTAGGACTTCAAATTACACATTAATTCAACTTCACAAAAACAAACAGATCAAATATGGAATGCTGTAATGATTCCTCAGCTTCGGGTAACCGAATTCTAAGGTGTTCTGCATGCAGTGGAAAGTATCATTATGAATGCTTAAACATGAGTTCAAAGCAGTTTTCTGCTTTAAGCAAAGAATATAAGGCTGTATGGAAGTGTCCGTCCTGCACTAATGTTACAAGACGGACTAAGTCAAACATAAACCCTCCTGTGCGCAGCTACACGCAACCGCTAACTGATGACCGCTGTATGAATATAACGCACGACTCGGAGAACAGTCAGCATGTCCTCTCTAACAACCTGGGAATGAATAAAACCTTGCCCACTGAACAGCTGTCGGGCACCATATCGAGCCTTGACTTCGTATCTTTCACTACAAAGCTAGAAACCTCCCTAAATCAGAGGCGTGAAGATATGAATAGAGATATACATGATATGCGTGATGATATTAAATCTGCCTTATCGGACATCCGGATGGAAATGCATAGCTTGCGTACTGAGCAAGGTGTTTTAAAACAACAAATCTCTTACATTCACGACAACATTACTGTACTCCAAAATACTTGCCAGGGTCAGTCCTTTGAGCGTGAAATTCTCAAAAAGAAAATCGATGACTTAAACAGTAAAACACATCGACCATGTTACAATTGATAATAGACAACCTAGAGTCTAAGATAGAATCTCTGGAATAGCAGGCACGACAGTGCAACGTGGAGATTTGCAACTCGCCCGAAAGACGTAATGAAAACTTAGCGTCAATTACTGAAACCATAGGCAATATTTTAAAATATCCTATCAACCTGAAAGATATCGTTGCAGTGCATAGAGTTCCTCACGCCTCTCAGCATAGCAATAGACTGAAGAACGTCGTACTAAAACTTACGTCACGGCTGCAGAGCGATAACTTGCTGAGTGCGTATCGTAAAGCTGCCTCGCTGAACACTGAACAAATTGATATCACCGGCAAGCCCGTGTCTATTTATATTAATGAACATTTGACGTTGGCGAAGAAGCAGTTATTTCGTAAAACTCGTGAAGTTGCACATAAACATAATTATAAATATGTCTGGATTAGAAGCGGTACAATACTGGTGCGTGAACGAGACGGGGTAACTGCGTTTGCAATACGTGGCAATAGTGACCTAGATAAAATTAAACTGACTAAACCTGAGGTATAACTGCTTCTTCTTTATCGTTACGATATATTGTATATTTAATATTGATATGCTTGCATTCACGTATATTTTTAACATGTTACTTTATAATGTGCTTTGCTTGGACATCTGGATGCGTAAATTTGATCATTATGATGCTGTTTTATTACATTGTTGCCATACTACCTGCTGTTGCTATGTGATTTTGTTGCGCAATGGAACCATTAAGTACTCAAAACATTCGGTGTCATATGAATTTAAGTTGTTAAATACACGCAATGGATAGTATCGATTTAACTATATATTACCAAAATTGCAGGGACATTAGAACTAAGCTGCATACGCTGTTATTGAGTATTCTATGTTTCTCATATGACATCATAATCTTAACGGAAACATGGCTTATTCCTGATATCTCCAACTCGGAGTTTATAGACCCACGTTACGTGGTATATCGCTGTGACCGCGATCGGAATACTACGAATAAGCAGGACGGTGGCAGGTTTCTCATTGCTGTGTTACGGGAACATAGGTCATGTATTCTGGATCGCCATAAGAACTCGCAAATTAGCAATTCAACTATGCGCTTGGAGCATGTTCTGGTCGGACTGCCTAATAGAGAAGATAATCTCAAATGCATGTACTCAGTGCAGTGTATATTCCACCATGGGCCGCCACCGAGCTTTATAACTTGCATTTCGATGAACTGCAGGACCTTCTAGTCGAACCCTATGTGAGAAATGTATTTATTGTTGGTGATTATAACATCCCTGTGGCTAGTTGGCATATTACCCAGTCCCGTGTCTCAAATCACGCTTCCGGTTCTTTATGTACCGGCACATCTGCTAAATGCTTGCAACTGCAGCAAATAATGTCAACTATAAATGCATGTCAATACAATAACATATGCAACCATAAGGAAAAGATTCTTGACATGTTTATATCTAATGTCGCCTTAAGTGTGACCTCGCCATTAGATCCCTTATTACCGGTTGACTCTCACCACCCTCCTATTATAGCTACTGTAACTACAGACCTTTCAAAGCAGGTCTTGAAAAAAGACGTAATAATTAAATATAATTTCCGCAAAGCGAACTATGACGTCATCAACAACCAAATCAGTGAAGAGAACTGATCTAGCCAATTGGTCCACCTTTTTTCTGAAAAGGCAGTTGAGGTGTTTTATGATATGCTAAATAACATAGTCAGATCCAATGTTCCACGCATTAAATCGCGAGCGCTTGGCTTTCCAATTTGGTTCTCTCCGCAACTAGTTAAAATATTCAAAAAGAAACAGCGTTCTTGCATTATGTGAAAAAAAAATAACAACATTAAAGATTACAATCAGTTTTCCGAATGTCGAGCTATTTTCAAAGATATGTGTAGATCTTGCTACTTGTCCTACATTAAATCCGTTGAAAATAATATCACCACAAATATTAAGCTTTTTTGGAGATACATCTCAAATCGAAAAAATAAATCTGGTATCCCATCCATGATGCAATATCAAGCAGTTAAGCCAAGTGCTCCAGAAGTGATCTGTAATATATTTTCTGACTTCTTTTTTTTCGGTTTTTGAACCGGCGACTACCACACTCTCAACATGGACCCCACCATCGGAAAGCTCCACAAATGTTGATCTTATTGACAATATTCATATTGAGGAAGACGAAATACATAAAGAGTTTAAACTACTAGACCCTTTAAAAGGAGCAGGCCCTGATGGTTATCCAGCATTTAAGACCACCGCAACTTCTATCTGTAAACCACTTTATATTATTTATAATAAATGTTTGAGTGAGGGTGTCTGTCCCGATGTATGGAAACAGGCAAACACACAGGCGTAAGCCTGTGCATAAAAGTGGTTCTAAACATGATGTTGAATTGTATCGTCCTATTTCTATTCTATCGACCTTGTCAAAACTTTTTGAAAGGCTCGTTCATAATGCAATTTATCCAATCCTCCATAGCGTCATAATACCTGAACTACATGGCTTTGTTCAACGCCGCTCTACAATATCAAACCTCCTAATTTTCTCAAACTTTCTTTTTGAAAATACTGACAAGCGACTTCAAGTAGACGCTGTATATATAGAATTCAAAAAGGCTTTTGACAAGGTCGATCATGAAATCATTTTGAATAAGATAGCGTTTACGTGGCAATTTGCTTTGCTGGTTCTCATCCTATATAAAAAATAGGACACAAAAGGTAGTTTTGAATGGCTTTCAGTCAAAAACAGTGACTATAACTTCTGGTGTTCCACAAGGCTCAATTTTAGGGCCTCTATTGTTTAATTTATACATAAACGACATTAATCAATGTTTTAAACACTCAAGATTTGAAAGCCTTCAAAACAATAAGCAATGTAGAAGAGTGCCACCTTTTCCAAGAAGACCTGGACAGACTCACAGCATATTGCCTCTTTAATAAACTACATTTAAGTATCGCAAGGTGTCATAATGTTCACTTCACTAAAAAAATACCATAGTCAGTTTAAATTATAAATTAAACGGTGTGTCACTTGATAGTGTCTCTGTAATTAAGGACTCAGGTGTTTTATTAGATGACAAGCTGTTGTTGAATGAGCACGTAGACAAAATTGTTAATAACGCATTTAAATTATACGGGTTTGTCATGAGATCTTCTACAGGATTCAAACGCCCATCCACCTACCTCTATTTATACAAGACACTAATAATATCGAAGTTAGAATATACCGCACCTATATGGAACGCATTTTATCAAAAACTAGCTTTTGCCCGCGGCTTCGCTCACGTTAAATTCGGGGTAACACAAAACTCTTTCATCGTTCGATAGTAATTTTCGTTTTAATTCTGTTCATAGGAACTAATAATAAATATAACCGCAAGAAATATTTAAAACATTTCAGTTTCGGTAAACAGTATTTTTAGAGTTCCGTAGTCAAAAATGGCTAAACACGAAGTCTTTATAGACGCGCTATGTCTGTCAGTCTATCTGTATATTATAGCCATTTTATGCCGAAACTATTCAGTTTACACATTTGGAAATTGGTAGCTAGATGTATTCTGTGAACCGCTTTACGACGTTATAGAAAATAAAAAATATTGAAGATTAAGGGCTCTTCATACATGGAACTGATGTGGAAAATGGGTCGTTAAAATTACTTTGAGGTTCCTAAAACCATTGTTTCTCGAAGTCAATCGTTTGAAAGATATACGGTTCCAAAGTGGTAAAATGGGTGTGTGTGTCCCTCTAACTTTTAAAGTAAGAGAGTGACATATCTAAAAACTTTCAAAGAAAATTGGTTTAAACGATATGTAGTTTTGGAAATAAAGCACATCTTAAAAACCGCAAATATAGCTTAATCGTTGATACAAATACTATTTATAGTTAGTTGAAGATAATGGCTATGGTAAGTAGATACCTCCACTACGGAACACTTAATCGCGAAAAGATTTTATAATGTTTCGTCCTAGGTGTTACTTGTAGCCGTTTGCCATTACAAAGCTTTGGTGCATTAAGATTCCGCATTAACAGGACTGAAACACCAGCGTGCAGTCTCAGGTTGCTTGAAGGTACTCCTGATAATTGGAAGGAGTTCAGAAACTCTATAGGGTACGAAGAAACTTGGTCAGTATTCATGACATTATTTACCAAAAGGTGCTCAACAACATCACTTAGCATACAGTCAAATGTCAAAGCCATGGTCCGATATATCTCTATACACACTTTCGCATTTATGAGTAGAGAATATTGATTCAGCCGGTTCAGCGTGAAATTGGCACATACATACATACAAATTTTCGCAATTGTTTCGCAAAAAAAAAAAAACACTTTGTGTATTTTAAACAGGATTATTTTAAAAAGTAAATCGATGACATACATATTTTATGAGTATTCACTATAGAGGGATTCTATCTACACCGAATTAAATAAAAAAAAAACATGTATCATAGTATAAAAATTTTTAATTACACGCATACGATTAGCACGTAATCACGGAGCGCGCGAAACAAAGAGTGGCATTTGACATTATTTTTTCGTTCCGAGTTAACGATTTTAAGACTCACTTCGTATTCTTCACTTCTTAGCATGAAAAAATGTTCAATGATTTGAATATAACAGAGAAAAAGGATTTAAAACATTACGTAATAGAAAGAAACAGTAAATTCAGACCGAGTATAGCGCTGTTACCAAAAAGGGAAAATAGTCACTTGTGCGCGGTCTACGGAATTTCGAAAAAGAGAGAATAGTCACTTGTGCGCGGTCAAGTGGATATACAGGGTGATTTGTAATTGCTCGTATTCCCTTCGGGAGGTGATTCTAGGGCCAGAATGGAGTATTTTTACCCCCTACAGGAGGTCCAAAATGCACCATTTTGGAATAAAACGGTTTTTAAGATTTTTTGAGAAAATGCAAAATTTTTGTTATAAACATCTTGTAAAAAATTATTTTGACTATTCTTGGAGGCAAATTGGGTCTTATTTAATGGACAATTTAATGACCCATCTTTTAAATAAAAATAAACCTAATAGCTCAATGTAGAATTTGAAAATAGAGCCAATAAACACGCAAAAAATGTTCGAATAAAATAAAATTACGCCACAAAAATGCAATTATTTGAAAAAAATTATATGTGGTATGTTATGTAAAGTATAGGAATAACTTTCTGGTATTACCTGCTATCCAAAAAGGTATAATAGTCTTAGACAATTGGTGCAAATTTTGAGTAATAGCCACTTTTAATTTGGTTTAATTCAGTGTCACGCCTTTGTTTTTAATTATTTATTTATTTGACTAAATTTTTTACAAGATGTTTATAACAAAAATTTGGAATTTTCTCAAAAAATCTTAAAAACCGTTTTATTCCAAAATGGTGCATTTTGGACCCCCATATGTAGGGGGTAAAAATACTCCATTTTGGCCCTAAAATCACCGGGCAAGGGAATACGAGCAATTACAAATCAACCTGTATAGATTATATACCTAATATAGACATTTAGACAATTTCTTTATACACAACATTAACTGTTTTACCACCTTCACATAGAACATGTAAATTATTTTTACCGCTTACTCGTGAACATACCACATATAACTGACCATGTGAAAAACAACATGTTCGGAGGTCGATTTTAGCTGTTTCAAGTGTCTGTCATTGCGATTTTTTTAGAAAATACACATAGGACTAAGAATATCCAGCCCTGCCGAAAGTAAGATAGCCCCGTTGAGTAACTCAAGAGGTATCTGAATTCAGGCCTCAGTCTCCCGCTCAAAACTTCCCACGTACGTGCCGTGAGGAGTGGGAAATTGGGAATAATGAGATACCTGTAGGTATATGAACAGAACACGAACGAACGAAAGAAATCAAAGAAACACAATCATATGCAACTATCAAATATTCAAAAGAAACGACAAAGACACCAATCCAAGTAATCTCATCTCAACGCCACCTATGTTTACATATACAAACCGACCGAGATAGAAAATAATATATTATGGACTAATCGACAATTTATTAACAAAAAGATCTATAGTCATTAATTTTTTAAGAATCATCTCCTTTTCTAAAGTCGGCTAAATAGCCATAAAAAAACTTTAAAAGTACCTATTTAGACTAACTATACTTTTACTAACAAACTTATAATGATCATAGATGGCACCACATATATAACCAGTTTTGGATGATACATGTTTTGTTTGGGACTACGTACAAAGGAGAGGTCAAGCTGTACACCGAAAACCACTCAACCGATTGTGATGTAACAAATACTTTTTTATAGGTTTGAGTATCCTTTGTACATGAGTGTAAGTTTTATTGAAATCAATTTCGCCATTTTAGAGATCTTTAGCAACATAGGGAAAGACAGACAGACGTAAATTTAAAAAAAATATCAAGTATTGCTTTTAGCATTTTCCTAGAATTTTTAGCTAATTTTCGTCAAAATATCTTTAATGTACAGACTTTTTCACCTCTACAGTTTTATTATAGTATAGATATCAATAATATGTAGATATCATTGAGAGAGTCCAGCGTAAGTTCCTGCGCGCCATGCAATACAGATGCTACGGATCGTATCTAGCATATGAAGAGTTACTGCACAAATACAATCTGCTCACGCTGATGTCTCGGCGCAAATTATTAGAGGCTAATCTGTTGCATAAAATTGTACATAACAAACTTGATGCGATAGATATAACTTGTAAACTATGTTATGCTGTTCCTCGCACTGTAAATAAACGAAATGTACGTGCCGGTACACTGTTCGCAGTAAACTCATGCAGAACCAACGCGGGATTACGTTGTCCTATTCGACGAATGGTAGACTCCTATTATCGCAACTTTTTAAAACCTGTTTAAAATTAACCTGTTTTAAATGTAGGTTCAAGCAAAGCGTTATTAAATGTTTGTCCAATTAATTTTTCTGTTACATGTAATTATTCTATTTGAATATTTAATTTTAAATATTGCCTAATCCTAACCCAATGCTGTGAAATCAATTTCAATTATTAATTTCAGTTGTTAATTTCAATTATTCATTTCATTATATTTCATGTCATTTATTTCTTAGCGATAAGCATAATTACCTATTTCTTATATCTAAAATACTTCTATATTTGTGCTGCTTTCTAGTGGCTCCTTTTGTCTTATATTTTTTGTCAATTTGTGGATAACGCAGTGGGCTGCAATGTTGTAAAATTAGACTAAGCTGAATTTATTTATGTTACATGTATGTTGTAGCTGTTCGTTAACCCTGGGGTGCATAGGGTTCCCACCAAGAACTTAGGGTCGCAAGCCAACTTCACCTGCAAGTGGTGCACCTGCCGATCAACGGACGAGGCTCTGGCAAACAAAATATCTCGATAAGCGGCAATAGGCTCACCACCTATTACGTGGGATCAAAACACTGGCGAAAAGTGGGCGTTTAATATGCCTCTGCCTACCCCTTCGGGGAAACAGGCGTGAGTCTATGTATGTATGTAATTATCTCCAAATAAATAAAACAAAATATTTGCTCGCTTTTCTTATGAACCTCAAATTAAATATGTCAGTTAAAATCTTAAATATACAGCAAAAAAATTTTGGCTTACAACAAGTCACAAATGTGGCTCTTTTTATACGTTTTTGTTTTTATGATACGGAAGCTCTTGCCCTTTATTGTTTTAGTAATATCACATTTAGATAAATGCGAGAGACAAAGCCAGAAATATTCTTTGACATAAACATCACTTATAATAAATCCAGTAGCATAGAGGAACATAGAGATATTCATTAAACAGATATAAATAATAACTGATTTCCGAACAATAATAAATTGTGTATCACATAAAGCGTTGTAACGTTTGGGCATCGAATCCACATTTCTTAGTAGTAAAGTTGGAGAAGGCAACTTAAACTTCTTCGCTGTACGTGTACAGTTAAAATAGCAATTGATTGGCTTGACCGGGAAATTACTACCATCTCATAGTATAATGACGTAAGGTAACAGATTGGTACTGTTTCGTTTCGTTCAGTGAGTAAGAATCGCTGAGGCCCCTTCCCTTTTTTCTTCGCCGCCATACTACTCTTCCTCTTTTTTCTTTGCCCACCCACCCTATAGACAGCGGTTTGGTTGCGTATTCACAAACAGCTATATGTATGAACCCGGGTTACTACTAACGATCAGGTGGGCCGATGGTTCGTCTGTTTATTGCTAGTACTTAAATAGCAAGCAAAATCACTATTCACCAGATTTCACACATATTTTCCAATGAACGGCATAAATACTTCCAGGAAAACCCTTATATTATGCATCAGATGGGACAACCTAATGCGCTCTAATGATATTTTAAACGCGCAGTCAATTCGACGCGACTTATTATATTATTAGGTAGGTATATTTCATTCTTATCAAGTAATCGTCAATATTACTTTTTCCAGCAATTAGATACGTAGCATTTCCACCTTACGATAAGACAAGGATTTAATTTTTAATAGAATGTTATAACATAAATTATTTTTAAATGTCCTCAGTTTCGGCGTTGGTAACATCAGCCATGGTCACGGGATAGGCAGAATACTTACTCGTTAATAATAACAGTAACGTTTGTAAAGAAATAAAATTCATCTAAGTTCTAGCTCCAACCAGCAGCTGCAAGCCATCAAAGCGACGACATACAACATTGTACAACAACTAAAAGTAACTGAATAAATACACTCCAGACAACGTATGAAACCTAGCCGCTAACAAAACATCTTACACAAAATACGGGGACGTTCAAAGCGAGTCTGAATGTGAATGCGTCACACGCACATACACACACACGTATACAAAGATCCACATACATACGTACGCACGCATATAAGGTAAGAGCCAGTAAGCACCATGTCAGAACTAACAACGAACGCTAAGCGATGCAAATGTGCAGCAAAACGCAAACTCGTAACAAGAATGAGGCGAGAAATGAACCGCTACAGTAACTTACTTGTGATTAATGAACCAACTTGCTTGTTAAGGTAATAAGTTCTGCTAAGTGGTAAGTATTTAAGCTCTTATGTTCTGAATATAATCTTACAATGTTTGTGCTATATAGCAAAAGTTCATGGTGGACCCCACTTAACCATGATAGTAAGTGTTTTGACTTTTAATTGTTAGTCGGAAGATTTGAGATTGTTCCTGAAAGAACAAAGGCAATAAGCTGAATATCTGACGTAATAATATTTTTTTATGACTCCTGAACCACGAATAAGTCCTATGTCGCGGGAAACTTCAAATTACAAAAAATACGCAGGGAATCGAAGTTACACCTACGTACCGTTTTGGTTTATTTACTCATGTGGTACTACTACTAAGTGCAGTACTAAGCGGTGAGGCGACTGCTACAACCACTACGCTATACGTACAGTATTTTCAAAATTTTCTTTAACTTTGTAATGGTATAGCCTGGTTGTAGTGGAGTAATATACAAAAATAAAGGGATAAACGATAAAAACAAATAGTAATTAACTTTGTCATGAAGATTATTAACGTTTTCGTTTAGCACCAAAAGCATATCTTGCCATATAATATAAAATTTTAATTCCATCTTTTACTGAACTATTGCAGTTACATCGAAGTCAAGATATCTTATGCTGACGCGGGCTATCTATGTTTGCATATAGTCCAATTTTCGATCGGACTATGAATCAAAATTGATTAATAATCCTTGTTAGATAGTTTTCCGTTCATCTATCACCGTGTGATAAATTTATATGCTCGGCAATTGGACTGCTGCGTAGTACGGTCACTATCCATCTTAGTACTAATAATAATTTGAGTAGCTTGCGGTTGGTAGATATCTAGAGGGAAATAATTGGGACTAAAGGCGTATACGGACTGCCTCCGTGGTCCAGTGGATAGCGTACGCGTCTGCTGATCGGCAAGTATTACTGAGTTTTTTTGAATTCTCAGTAGCAGCACGGAGTCTGGTGATGTACCTGGTATCGGCAATAGGCTCACTCTCTATTACGTAGGACCTAAAAATTCATGGCAAAATGTGGGTGTAATATTACACCTCTGCCTGCCTTTCGGGGATAAAGGCATGAGTCTATAAAAATAAATATAAATAAAGGCATAACCAAACTAAGACGTGATTATGTAGGTTTGAATCCCGGGTTTATACAAATACTAGACGTCGCCAGCGGCTTGGCCCGCGTCAGTTATAGATATTAACCTTTCTCTTGAAAAATTCTATCTAACAAAAAAATCCGCATTAAAATCCGTTGCGTAGTTTTTGAGATTTAAGCATACATAGGGACAGACAGACAGAAGACAGGCTTTGTTTTATACTATGTAGTGATACCTACATATATTTTTAAGATAACCTATCAGAATCTCATACATCATCAGCCTTTAACAGTCCACTGCTGGACTAGGCCTCTCCTTTGAAAGGAGGAAATGGCCTACTATACCACGTTGGCCAAACGGGTTGGTATAGGGTTTGTATTAAGTTTTCTTTCTCTTACAGTGCTGTTCTCTGCATTATATGCTCCCTCTGTCGGCTCTTACGACACCCATGGGATGATATAGGGTGGTGACATTCTTTATTCTTAATCCGTCACCACACGGACATGTGTCATAATCTAGTTATGATAATTTTTTGGCTTGCGCAATGGTCGGTAAGTAACGAAAAATTGCTATTTTTATACATAAAATATAGAATCATCTAGGCTTTGTCCACGTGAATGTCACTTGTTCTTGGATAAAACTTTGATTCCCTTTGTTACTTTTTTGAGTTCGGCACAGATCTAACTAAGCGCAGTGTAGAGCATTTTTCACTGTCAAACAATTATCGACATTGTTTTTATTTCGAATAAATATTTGAAATCAATTAACATAACAGTGAATGCAACAAGCACGCGCGCAACAATAATTGGTTCTCATCATATCAGCCCCCCAAGGTTCTTCACACAGACCGATCTTTATAGAGCAATACATACATAAATTTTGACACAAAATTCCAAATACATCGATAGACATTTACGCAGACAACACCGCCATCGATCATTGTTAGCAAACACAGCTTAATTAACGCGACGAACGCTCAATGTATTCGTTCAACTTGCGCCAGAAAATATGAAGGACGACTGATGGGTATATGTTGCTCAAATATGTTGTGTTGTTTGTTTTAATTTTGATAAAGTTAGGCAGTGATATGGATTATAAATGACTCTCTAGTAATATTTGTAAACCTGCAAAGCGAGCTTAATCGTGTATAAAATTTGTTCTCTTTAGTAGAAAAAAGATAAAACAATGCCCGCAGCTGCACCTGCACTGTTTTTTAATTTATTAATTTGTCCCCAATACTGTGAAAATCTCAAGAAATCCCTTCTTAGGGCACCCCTACAGTCCTAAGGAATATACGTACCAAATTTCAGGTTCTTTCACCCAACAGTTTCGACTCTGCGTTGTCCGTCTGTCAGTCAGTAACGAATAATAATATAATATCTGTATATTTAAAATCCTTGTTTTATATTGTATTTCTACAGATATTCAACTGACTCCCAATAGTTGTAAATCCAGACATCTGTCTCCAAATGCTTTGCCAAGTTAAAAAAGCTCTTTATGTCAATCACGTATAGTTTTCTCAAAGTGTTAGCCATTCACATGGCTCCGAAAAGGATTAAAAGATTATAGCCGTATTCGAGCAAAGCGTACCACTTCTAAGCTAGCTCAAATACCTTTTAACGGTATAAATCTACGAATTTCTGTCTGATTTATCAACCGGAAAATGCTGATTTATAACGATCCCTTTCCTCTCAATTCCGTTAGATATTTTTATTCTTTTGCTATAAGCACCACTGGGGCTGATTTAATTCTTAGTTTTATATTGCCGCCATATTTATTTGACGTCTATTTTTGGTAACGTTCGTGGCCAGTAATTAATCTGAGCTTTTATTTTGATCTTTTTTGTAGTGGATATTCTAATTTATGCAATAATTTGTATATTAGGGTTATTACAGGCTCTCTCTGTCTCAGATATATGCTGATTAATCGAAATTCGAAAAATATGTGGTTTGGAGAAATTCAGTATGTGGAAGGATAATATCAGCTAGTGGAAGGATCATCTAATCGTCTCTGATGAACCGGAACACGACGCAAATTGACGATAGCAATCGTGCGGGAATGTAAAATCTAATAATTAAATTTTTATTCGCTATAAGTCTTTGTAATGCCATAGATGTCCTTAAGACGTTAACAGGTTTTATCTTCACTAGATACTCACAATATGTGCTATCTTAGGGAAAACTACTATTTTCAAATTTATATATAAAAAAATGGCTTTTTACTCCCATGTTTATCAAAACTCTTCATTCATTCTTATTTTTAAAACATGGAAAAATAATAAACAGAGCCAGTGTTACATACATTCAGCATAACTTTTTAAGCAAAAGTTTCATCTTATTGCATTAACACTGAAACAAGACACTATACCTATAGCTCTTTATTATGTCATTTGCTAAAGAAAATACTTAAAACCTACACCAAGTAAATGCATTCCGAGTTATTTTCAAGCACTCGAAACGGAAGTGACGACATACTAAAACTAAATTCGAATAGACGGACCCAATCTACTTCAGTCAAGTGATAACATAAAAATAAATGACCTGTTTGTTTGCAAACCTTTTTGGTCAAACTCGAAGACAAGACGACCAAAACTAAGATTGCAGAAAATAAATTCGTAAATATATGTACATGTTTGTGTGTGATTTAAGGGTTGATTGATTGGCACGTACTTACGGCCATTTTCAATATTCGAACTATAGATAGATCTGTAGATTTTAAATTCGTGTTTGACAAATTTTGTATGAAGCTTGTGTCAAAAACTGTCAAAAACGAATCTAAAATCTACAGATCTATCTATGATTCGAATATTGAATTCCGTAGTTAGTAGGTTCATGACTATGTGTACACAATCACACACACGCACTATAATTTAATATTTATTTATCACATATGACTGCCTCGTTAATTTCGCGGCATAAATGTGCGCTTGTGATTGGGATGTCTTGGTTGCGATTCCTGGGTCGGGCAATGTGTTATTGAGTTTTTCCGTTAAGAAATTCTCAGTAGCAGCACGGAGTCTAGTAATGTGCCCGGTACGGCAATAGGCTCGCCCCCTATTACGTGGGACCTAAAAATTCATGGTGAAATGTGGGTGTAAAATTACGCCTCTGCGTAGGCATAGGTGTAATATTACACCCACAAATAGTCGTTAGTTTTTCGTCTTTTTTTAATTATACTCACGCCTGTATACTTTGTCCTGTATCCCCGAAGGGGTAGCCCTTCGGGGATACAGGCATGAGTATATATCGAAAAACGAATGACTCTAAGACGAAAAAGTCTCGGGTGCAACCGGGATAAAACTTGGACGATGATGAGACTCTCGCCGCAGATACGGTAAAGTAAACAAATTTTAAAAGACCATTATATCTGTCCCAGGACATGGTTCGATGATGTCAACGCAATATTCACGTATGTACTGAGGGTATTGCGAGTGGATGAATTTTACGAGCAAGTATAACGCTCTACCTGCTTCTTTACACGTTTTTTGCATACAGCGAATTCCTATATAGTTCAATTAATATAGTTGTAGAATCTAGACATGTTGTGATGAAAATACCTTAGTATACCAGAAATAGTTTATATATAATAACATTAAATCGTATAAAACGAAATCGCCAGCATTTAGGCTAAACTACAGACGCCCTTATATCCAAATATTAGTGGCCATTACTGTGATTAAAATTTCGCAAACAGCTAAGATCCACAATGATTGATGAATACAACCTCATTTTGGATGCTAGTTCGTGTATTAACGTCACGTTGCTTTATTTAATTAAATCACAGTTATATTTGCTTTCAGACATTTATACAATACTAGGCTTTGCCCGGCTCTACTTGCGTGGGAATTGTTTTATTATAACAGACTTTTTTAGTCCAGTGAGCCAATAAACAACGCTGGTCGACGCTGGCCGACGCGTTGGTGTAGGTTTTTATGTCGAGTTTTCCGTCTTTTCGCACATATACAATTTTTTGTATACTTTTCTTAGTCACCTCTTACGATATCCATGGAATGAAAGGGGGTGGTGAAACTTTGTTTTCTCAATGCGTCACCACAAGGACTACATACGCAATCGGTTATCGTGGTAAAAAGTAGTGGTAGTATGTCACTCTAGCTTACTAATTACACACACACAATTTATACTATAACATCGCTCTGTTGCGATCCACAAGAAGGACAAACACACAAACACACTTTCGTGTTTATAATATTTTTAATGTACATATACATATACAAATTCATATATATTAAACGAGAAGATATCTTAGGCGGAAACTGGTAAGGCAATAATTCTGTAATAAATTATAAGGAACGACTTACGACTGCCTTTAAGTGTAATTGTCGTTTGAATGGTTTAGTTATATAATCTTATTAGCTTATGACCCCGGCTTCGTCTTAGTGATATATTTTTTTAAGATGATAATAAAAATGTAAAATTAGATAAAAATATTTGTGTGTGTCAAAACCTTCATCTCTAATATAATTAAAATATCTCTGTGATAATTTTAATTGAAACCAGCTCAGCAGTTTAGCAAGATGCGCTAGGTATATTTTGCGACTTATTTAAATCCTTTGAGTGTGTTCATCATGATACTCTTATCAGGAAACTATATCATTACGGCATTAAGAACAAAGCTCTTGATTTCCTGACTTATTATTTGGGCAACAGATTCCAGAAGGTCGAGGTTGCTGGTAAGACGTCTCCAGGTTTTGCTTTAAAAGTGGGTGTCCCGCAGGGTTCAATTCTTGGACCATATCTATTCTTGATATATATTATCGATTTACCTTATCACGTAAAGAACAATCATGTGATTGTGTTGTTCGAGGATAATACCTCTTTGATTTTTCATATTAAACGACAACAGAGTTACTTTGACGAAGAAAACAATGCACTTTCTAAAGTTGTTAATTGGTTTAATGTTAATAAACTATCACTTAATAATAAGAAAACTATACTTTTAAAATTTTCAATGTCTAATGTTAAACATATGGAAACTGTCTAAACAACCAAGTTTTAGATATTATGCTCGACACCAAACTACATTTACTGAGTTTACCCGATAGTGTTTCTACATGAGGACCCTCCTCAAATAGAAACACTATCGGGTAAACTCAGTTCTGCAGCTTATGCAGTTAAGACAAAAAGACGCCTAACAAATTTAGAAACAGCTAAAATGTTTTATTTCAGTTACTTTCATAGCTTAATGTCTTATGGGATTCTTCTCTGGGGAATGCTGCAGACCTAAATATAATATTCGTTCTGCAGGAAAAAGCTGTAAAGGGCATTTATAACCTCGGTCCAAGAGTATCTCTAAAAGAAAAGTTCAAAGAAATAAACATTCTTACTGATTTATCACAATATATTTTCATGAAAATAAAATATTGACAAATTTTGTAAGAACTGTGATATACATTATGTAAATACAAGACACAGGAATAATCTCGTAGTTCATAGCACTCGTCTCCACAAAATAAGTAGCTGTTTTATGATGCAATGCATACGCTTCTATAAAAAGCTCCCTTATAAGAAACCTATCCATAAATAAGTAAAAAAATATTGTAAAAGGAAAATTGCGTTTTAAAGCATATTATTAAATATCTGAATATAAAGACAACCAAAACGCTTGCGACTGAGCTGTTCTAATTCGACACACTAAAATAATAGTATAAAATGATTTTTTTAATGAAGTTTCGTAAGTACTTGCAAAGTTTGCACGAAATAAAGAAGAATTTCATTTCATTTCAATAAAGGCATAACAGACAGACTGTTCTACGCATTTATAATTTTATATCAGTACTAGAGGACCAGGAGCCAGCAGCTACGCCTGCATTTTTTTTTAATTTACCCGTTTTGGCCGATCCCGTGGGAATTTCGGGAAATCCCTTCTTAGTGCACCCCTACGGTCCCCAAGGAACATACATGCCAAATTTCAGCTTCCTGCGCCCAATAGTTTCGGCTGTAGCGTGTCTGTCAGTCAGTCAGTAACGCAAGGATTTTGTATATTAAGAAGATTGTTATGTTATTTCCCGTAAACACTTAAGTTATTTATTGTTATGTTATATCACACTGATTTGTCAGGACACAAATGGGCTAGTTTTATTACCTCGTCGATAGTTAAAAGTTTTTATGTCAGTTATGCAAATATTTGCAATTCATATGGCACACAGTGGTATGACGATATTTATAGAAATTAAATTTATTTATTTATAGTTTAGTAATCACACATATTTTTAATGGTTTCGCCATATCCTGGCCCTCCGCTGTTGTCCGCTGCGCTATTATTCAATAGTTAGTCATCATCAACATTTTGTACAAACTGCTGAGCACGGGCCTCTTCTAACCATGAGAAGGTTTAGAACATAGGCCTACACGCAGGCCAAATGCGGGTTAGCAGACTTCACATGTATTTCGAGAACATAATTGTGGATAACCTATGTTTAAATGGAATTGAAACTCATACCTATGCTCGTATGTTGAGTATAGGTATGTTGTTATACTCGTATGTTGTTAACTCTCAAACATGGAGGTGTCCTCATATTAGATCTTACGACTTAACGTACACATATTAGGCGACGAATTGCTTTTTGCGACCGCAAAAATATGTATTATGCTCGAGTCCTTCTGACATGATGACAATAAGTGCGAGTTACAGTAACTAGAGTACTGTAATAAGTACCACTTTACACATACTGGCAATCAGGACCTAAAGACAACATTATAAAATTATTATAATATAACCACCAACTTGATGATACCCAACAGCAACCAATTTCCTTTATATTGTATAAATGTTCTATATTATTAAAAAAAAATTAAATACAATGCAACGCAACCAAATTACATCCAAGATATGGCAAATCATGTCCTTGTTGATAATACCATGTGAAGAAACGACAATTCCAATTTAGAACAGTGAAACAAAAGATGACCTTTGAATTTATTTGTCTGTGACCTAAGCAAAAATAGCCCTTACTATCTCAAAATGTCCGACGTACAGAAAATTGTGAAGTAAAATTTTTACCATCAAACGAAATGAATTAAAGAAATAAAAGGTAAAATAAAAATCTCAAAACGTTACAGAAATAAGCAAAACGTTTCAGTGACGGTAAAGATGTCATTCGTTCGTATATTCAGAACGTTTCGCAACGGTGCCTCCGCAAATAAATTATGTTTACAGATATACACACAATATTTACCGAACGCCCCCACAAAGTTTCAACCTTCCAACAATAAACGACTTCGAGCCCTTCACAGTAGCTCCCTTTTAATTGTGACCATTACACGCTTGGTTTAATTAGCGAACCCGACCACTAATACCCACTAATTAAGAGGGAAGCGAGAAATAAAACATTTCTCAGTACGCAAGACAAACAGTTTAAACTGTGGAACAAAATGCCCATATATAATATAACACTAATGCCCATATCTTGCCACAGCTATACTTTAAAAGGTCGGCTTAGAGGAAATATAATAAGATAAACATTATTAAACGACGCAGATAAGGAAGGAAGGTATAAATAATAACGGAAATGTCAACACGAACGGAATTTTGACTCAGCACTCAATTATATCTGATGAAATATATTCGTATATTCCAAAGCGTCGACTCGCCGACTTTGCATTGGTCACGCTCTTCCTTCTGATAAATTAGTCTGAATTCCGAGGAACTTCAGTTCCGGTTAGGAAGGGCTAAAAGGATACAGGCTAACTCTGTTGGTCCTTGTGAAACTTAGAACTTGCGTCACCAGTTTTCCATTAACTCCCAATGAGCACGAAAAGTGTTTAGTAAAATCCATTAGTCGTTACTTTGCCTTCATTTTTATTTGTTCTGAGATTATATTAATATTTTATTGGCTACACAAGACAACATTTACGAGAGGTCTTTGATTCTATAAATTATAAGGCTAGCAGTAATTATTTTCAGTTCACGAAGGACGTATTAAACTCGTCGAGTAAGACTACTTGAAAACTTGTGCTGGAATATTTGACACACTTTTCCTTATAGAGCCATTGACGGCTCGAAATTTTGGAAACATTTAAATGAATGAGAATGGCGCTCGGACTTTTCGCCCTAAATAATTTTCGTGGACAGTGATTAAGTTTTTATTAAAAGGGTATAGTGGTTATCAAGTTAAAGGAGAAGTTGCAACTTCCATATAAAATTACCCCACGTCCGACAGCTGAGAAAAATATCTCAAATAATAGATAAAATTAAGTATTAATAAGTTGCATACCTCTGATTGTCATCCTTACTGGCTATCATACTTAGAAATTGCTCCAAATAATATTGTTTCAGGCGCAGTATTAAGTACTTATCTTATAAATATTTTACTTTCAATCATGCAATATCTACTACTCTAACGACCATAAAAAAACATATTTTTTTATAGACTCTAGCCTGTATCCCCGAACACATTTACAAAAAGTGCCCCTAACGGAGAGTAGCGATCGATAGAGTCCGCTAGGGGGCGCATTTAGAAAATGTATGGAAATTGTTCCCGACGACTAGGCTATCGTCCACCGTGACGATCGAGTGCAAACTCGTACTAGACCCTCTGATATCATAATTAATTTCTCCTAGTTGCTTCCAACCTCGCAAAGTGAACTCTGCTGGTTTAGATTATGTTCTTCGACATAATCTGCTAACAAGTTTGGTTTAAGCATATTTAGCCTTATTGTTTGACAAAACTCTTCAGTATATGTGCTTTATTACTAACGTAGTATAATAACTATTATCAAACGTGAGTTATTACAGTTAATTGCTTTTTAATCCTATTCTAAAACTAAAATCAGAAGTTAGTATATTACAGGTTTTCTGCTCCTGAATTAATATTTAGAGCAATTTTTTATGTGCTAGCCAGTAAGGATGATTACCGGAAGTATATAATTTTTTTATACTGATTTTTAGCGATTTTTTGAGATACTTATCTTTGCAGTCGGACGTGGGGCATTTTTGCTACTTCTTCTTTGTGGTGTAAGTAATAAGTGGTTAATTGAATAAAAAAATGTAGGAGCTTTGGCCTTTAAATTAATTTTTACTTACCGTGATTTATGTTAGAAAGATTTGTTCAACGAGTAATTACGAAGTTTGAAATGATGAAGTGTAAGGTTATCTTCTTTAGGAAATTAATAAGTTGTTGTCTTGAAATATTTAATCAGCTATGCATTTTAGATTTGTTTGAGTCTTTGCCGTGTATTTTCTCTAAATATTCTGACGTTAGTTTTGTACTCGTAAGTATATTTCGAGGATCATTAGACGTTATTTTTTAAGTGACATCGACACCCCTTATACATATAAATATTTAATTTTGTTCCAACACATTGAGAGGCTTATGAATAAAAACAAAATATAAATGTACTTTCATCGGTGTTACATTCACAAAGCTTCCTTGATTTTAGAGAAATCTCCACAAGAGACTAAGACAAAGCAATCCGTCTGGCCAGCAATGTTTTTACCCGTAGGCCACAGTATCCAATTGACTCACAATGCTTTTGTGATGCATAATAGGAGAGGTCTATGTCCAACAGTGGATAACGAAAGACTGTATGATAATGCAAAGGAGAAATAAAAATATATTGAACAAAGTCATTTAATCGTTCATTTGGTAAATCAGGATCACATATTAATAACTGATCTAACGATGTATATTGAGTACATTCTAGAAATATAAATATGAAAATTCTGTAAAATATGCTAAAACTGATTTTTTATATTTTATACTATAGATTTTAAAACCTTCCACAAAATATACTTAAAACAAGCTTCAAACTTTTAATTGAAAAATTGTGACTCAATACCTTATAGCTGCCGATGGGAATTATTAAGCTTTAAAGCAAAACCTTCCGTTTTCGCCAAAGGTTAAAATTGAAGGGTAAAAAGCGTTTCTGGTTTTACGAAAGTTATTGGGTTTTATTATTTTAAGCGGATTTGGTGAATATTTGACCTGAATTGAATATTCATGTCACGTCTTAACAGGCTACAAAGATATTGTCAATCTTTAGTACTGGGATTGGTGTCTGGCCATGTTTTTGATATCTTTGATCTGAGATCAAACCGGTGTATAGGTTAATATGGCTTTTTATCCGCATGATTTCACCGATATTCGATTTGTACCGTCCCGTTCTTGGGGTAAAGGTTCAAGGCTCTTTCAATACAACATACATTAGTAAATATTTATTTATTCCAGTGATGGCGAGGAATTCTTAAACCCTTCTGCCTTGTAAATACCTGTCAACTTCCTTACTTTTATGTTGAATTCTAAGTTTATACGTATAGTTCTTGTTGTTAAGGTGTGAATATAGTAGTTTTTGCGTGGAAGAGTAAAATCTATCTGTCCATGCTCGCTGAGTTTTGCATTTATAATTGTAGTAAGATTAGTTCAAAATTGAATATAATTTACAAATATTAGTCCTATTACGCCCACGAATATTCTTAATAAACGTCTAAAGTAACTCTAGTATTCTGTAGAAGCGGCTAAATGATTAGTTCAGCAAATTTTTACTTCTGTGAATATATGCAGTCACGGACTAATCGACAATTTATTGACAAAAAGATCTATAGTCATTATTTTTTAAGAATCACCTCCTTTTCTAAAGTCGGCTAAATAGCCATAAAAAACTTTAAAAGTACCTATTTAGACTAACTATACTTTTACTAACAAACTTATAATGATCATAGATGGCACCACATATATAACCAGTTTTGGATGATCCCTGTTTTGTTTGGGACTACGTACAAAGGAGAGGTCAAGCTGTACACCGAAAACCACTCAACCGATTGTGATGTAACAAATACTATTTTATAGGTTTGAGTATCCTTTGTACATGAGTGTAAGTTTTATTGAAATCAATTTCGCCATTTTAGAGATCTTAAGCAACATAGGGAAAGACAGACAAACGTAAATTTTAAAAAATATCAAGTATTGCTTTTAGCATTTTCCTAGATTTTTTAGCTAATTTACGTCAAAATATCTTTAATGTACAGACTTTTTCACCTCTACAGTTTTATTATAGTATAGATATAAAAATATGTAGATATCATTGAGAGAGTCCAGCGTAAGTTCCTGCGCGCCATGCAATACAGATGCTACGGATCGTATCTAGCATATGAAGAGTTACTGCACAAATACAATCTGCTCACGCTGATGTCTCGGCGCAAATTATTAGAGGCTAATCTGTTGCATAAAATTGTACATACACAAACTTGATGCGATAGATATAACTTGTAAACTATGTTATGCTGTTCCTCGCACTGTAAATAAACGAAATGTACGTGCCGGTACACTGTTCGCAGTAAACTCATGCAGAACCAACGCGGGATAACGTTGTCCTATTCGACGAATGGTAGACTCCTATTATCGCAACTTTATAGATATTGATATTTTCATATATGTTTTAAATGTAGGTTCAAGCAAAGCGTTATTAAATGTTTGTCCAATTAATTATTCTCTTACATGTAATTATTCTATTTGAATATTTAATTTTAAATATTTCCAAATCCTAACCCAATGCTGTGAAATCAAATTCAATTATTAATTTCAGTTGTTAATTTCAATTATTCATTTCATTATATTTCATGTCATTTATTTCTTAGCGATAAGCAGAATTACCTATTTCTTATATCTAAAATACTTCTATATTTGTGCTGCTTTCTAGTGGCTCCTTTTGTCTTATATTTTTTGTCAATTTGTGGATAACGCAGTGGGCTGCAATGTTGTAAAATTAGACTAAGCTGAATTTATTTATGTTACATGTATGTTGTAGCTGTTCGTTAACCCTGGGGTGCATAGGGTTCCCACCAAGAACTTAGGGTCGCAAGCCAACTTCACCTGCAAGTGGTGCACCTGCCGATCAACGGACGAGGCTCTGGCAAACAAAATATCTCGATAAGCGGCAATAGGCTCGCCACCTATTACGTGGGATCAAAACACTGGCGAAAAGTGGGCGTTTAATATGCCTCTGCCTACCCCTTCGGGGAAACAGGCGTGAGTCTATGCATGTATGTATGTAATTATCCCCAAATAAATAAAACAAAATATTTGCTCGCTTTTCTTATGAACCTCAAACTAAACATGTCAGTTAAAATCTTAAATATACAGCAAAAAAAATTTGGCTTACAACAAGTCACAAATATGGCTCTTTTTATACGTTTTTGTTTTTATGATACGGAAGCTCTTGCCCTTTATTGTTTTAGTAATATCACATGTAGATAAATGCGAGAGACAAAGCCAGAAATATTCTTTGACATAAACATCACTTATAATAAATCCAGTAGCATAGAGGAACATAGAGATATTCATTAAACAGATATAAATAATAACTGATTTCCGAACAATAATAAATTGTGCATCACATAAAGCGTTGTAACGTTTGGGCATCGAATCCACATTTCTTAGAAGTAAAGTTGGAGAAGGCAACTTAAACTTCTTCACTGTACGTGTACAGTTAAAATAGCAATTGATTGGCTTGACCGGGAAATTACTACCATCTCATAGTATAATGACGTAAGGTAACAGATTGGTACTGTTTCGTTTCGTTCAGTGAGTAAGAATCGCTGAGGCCCCTTCCCTTTTTTCTTCGCCGCCATACTACTCTTCCTCTTTTTTCTTTGCCCACCCACCCTATAGACAGCGGTTTGGTTGCGTATTCACAAACAGCTATATGTATGAACCCGGGTTACTACTAACGATCAGGTGGGCCGATGGTTCGTCTGTTTATTGCTAGTACTTAAATAGCAAGCAAAATCACTATTCACTAGATTTCACACATATTTTCCAATGAACGGCATAAATACTTCCAGGAAAACCCTTATATTATGCATCAGATGGGACAACCTAATGCGCTCTAATGATATTTTAAACGCGCAGTCAATTCGACGCGACTTATTATATTATTAGGTAGGTATATTTCATTCTTATCAAGTAATCGTCAATATTACTTTTTCCAGCAATGAGATACGTAGCATTTCCACCTTACGATAAGACAAGGATTTAATTTCTAATAGAATGTTATAACATAAATTATTTTTAAATGTCCTCAGTTTCGGCGTTGGTAACATCAGCCATGGTCACGGGATAGGCAGAATACTTACTCGTTAATAATAACAGTAACGTTTGTAAAGAAATAAAATTCATCTAAGTTCTAGCTCCAAGTAGCAGCTGCAAGCCATCAAAGCGACGACATACAACATTGTACAACAACTAAAAGTAACTGAATAAATACACTCCACACAACGTATGAAACCTAGCCGCTAACAAAACATCTTACACAAAATACGGGGACGTTCAAAGCGAGTCTGAATGTGAATGCGTCACACGCACATACACACACACGTATACAAAGATACACAAGCACATACACACGTACGCACGCGTATAAGGTAAGAGCCAGTAAGCACCATGTCAGAACTAACAATGAACGCTAAGCGATGCAAATGTGCAGCAAAACATAAACTCGTAACAAGAATGAGGCGAGAAATGAACCGCTACAGTAACTTACTTGTGATTAATGAACCAACTTGCTTGCTAAGGTAATAAGTTCTGCTATGTGGTTAGTATTTAAGCTCTTATGTTCTGAATATAATTTTACAATGTTTGTGCTATATAGCAAAAGTTCATGGTGGACCCCACTTAACCATGATAGTGTTTTGACTTTTAATTGTTAGTCGGAAGATTTGAGATTGTTCCTGAAAGAACAAAGGCAATAAGCTGAATATCTGACGTAATTATATTTTTTTATGACTCCTGAACCACGAATAAGTCCTATGTCGCGGGAAACTTCAAATTACAAAAAATACGCGGGCTCTGTGAATCGAAGTTACACCTACGTACCGTTTTGGTTTATTTACTCATGTGGTACTACTACTAAGTGCAGTACTAAGCGGTGAGGCGACTGCTACAACCACTACGCTATACGTACAGTATTTTCAAAATGTTCTATAACTTTGTAATGGTATAGCCTGGTTGTAGTGGAGTAATATCCAAAAATAAATGGATAAACGATAAAAACAAATAGTAATTAACTTTGTCATGAAGATTATTAACGTTTTCGTTTAGCACCAAAAGCATATCTTGCCATATAATATAAGATTTTAATTCCATCTTTTGGCATAGTTTCGCATACGGGAATATCTATTGAACAGATTTTGCTGAACTATTGCAATAACATAGCAGTCGAGATATTTAATGCTGACGCGGGCTATCTATGTTTGCATGTAGTCCAATTTTCGATCGGACTATGTATCAAAATTGATTAATAATCCTTGTTACATAGTTTTCCGTTCATCAATCACCGTGTGATGAATTTATATGCTCGGCAATTGGACTGCTGCGTAGTACGGTCACTATCCATCTTAGTACTAATAATAATTTGAGTAGCTTGCGGTTGGTAGATATCTAGAGGGAAATAATTGGGACTAAAGGCGTATACGGACTGCCTCCGTGGTCCAGTGGATAGCGTACGCGTCTGCTGATCGGCAAGTATTACTGAGTTTTTTTGAATTCTCAGTAGCAGCACGGAGTCTGGTGATGTACCTGGTATCGGCAATAGGCTCACTCTCTATTACGTAGGACCTAAAAATTCATGGCAAAATGTGGGTGTAATATTACACCTCTGCCTACCCCTTCGGGATAAAGGCATGAGTTTATAAAAATAAATATAAATAAAGGCATATAACCAAACTAAGACGTGATTATGTAGGTTTGAATCCCGGGTTTATACAAATACTAGACGTCGCCAGCGGCTTGGCCCGCGTCAGTTATAGATATAAACCTTTCTCTTGAAACATTCTATCTAACAAAAAAATCCGCATTAAAATCCGTTGCGTAGTTTTTGAGATTTAAGCATACATAGGGACAGACAGACAGAAGACAGACTTTGTTTTGTACTATGTAGTGATACCTACATATATTTTTAAGATAACCTATCAGAATCTCATACATCATCAGCCTTTAACAGTCCACTGCTGGACTAGGCCTCTCCTTTGAAAGGAGGAAATGGCCTACTATACCACGCTGGCCAAACGGGTTGGTATAGGGTTTGTATTAAGTTTTCCTTCTCTTACAGTGCTGTTCTCTGCATTATATGCTCCCTCTGTCAGCTCTTACGACACCCATGGGATGATATAGGGTGGTGACATTCTTTATTCTTAATCCGTCACCACACGGACATGTGTCATAATCTAGTTATGATAATTTTTTGGCTTGCGCAATGGTCGGTAAGTAACGAAAAATTGCTATCTTTATACATAAAATATAGAATCATCTAGGCTTTGTCCACGTGAATGTCACTTGTTCTTGTATAAAACTTTGATTCCCTTTGTTACATTTTTGAGTTCGGCACAGATCTAACTAAGCGCAGTGTAGAGCATTTTTCACTGTCAGACAATTATCGACATTGTTTTTATTTCGAATAAATATTTAAAATCAATTAACATAACAGTGAATGCAACAAGCACGCGCGCAACAATAATTGGTTCTCATCATATCAGCCAAACGACGTCCACTGCTGGACATAGGCCTCCCCCAAGGTTTTTCACACAGACCGATCTTGATAGAGCAATACATACATAAATTTTGACACAAAATTCCAAATACATCGTCTTAATTTACAACTAAGGACCAAACTGGGAGCATGTGGTTAAAACATGTCATCATATAATACAGTGAGTATATATATATTATAGATAGACATTTACGCAGACAACACCGCCATCGATCATTGTTAGCAAACACAGCTTAATTAACGCGACGAACGCTTAATGTATCCGTTCAACTTGCGCCAGAAAATATGAAGGACGACTGATGCGTATATGTTGCTCAAATATGTTGTGTTGTTTGTTTTAATTTTGATAAAGTTTGGCAGTGATATGGATTATAAATGACTCTCTAGTAATATTTGTAAACCTGCAAAGCGAGCTTAATCGTGTATAAAATTTGTTCTCTTTAGTAGAAAAAGATAAAACAATGCCCGCAGCTGCACCTGCACTGTTTTTTAATTTATTAATTTGTCCCCAATACTGTGAAAATCTCAAGAAATCCCTTCTTAGGGCACCCCTACAGTCCTAAGGAATATACGTACCAAATTTCAGGTTCTTTCACCCAACAGTTTCGACTCTGCGTTGTCCGTCTGTCAGTCAGTAACGAATAATAATATAATATCTGTATATATAAAATCCTTGTTTTATATTGTATTTCTACAGATATTCAACTGACTCCCAATAGTTGTAAATCCAGACATCTTTCTCCAAATGCTTTGCCAAGTTAAAAAAGCTCTTTATGTCAATCACGTATAGTTTTCTCAAAGTGAAGCCATTCACATGGCTCCGAAAAGGATTAAAAGATTATAGCCATATTCGAGCAAAGCGTACCACTTCTAAGCTAGCTCAAATACCTTTTAACGGTACAAATCTACGAATTTCTGTCTGATTTATTAAGCGGAAAATGCTGATTTATAACGATCCCTTTCCTCTCAATTCCGTTTGATATTTTTATTCTTTTGCTATAAGCACCACTGGGGCTGATTTAATTCTTAGTTTTAAATTGCCGCCATATTTCTTTGACGTCTATTTTTGGTAACGTACGTGGCCAGTAATTAATCTGAGCTTTTATTTTGATCTTTTTTGTAGTGGATATTCTAATTTATGCAATAATTTGTATATTAGGGTTATTACAGGCTCTCTCTGTCTCAGATATATGCTGATTAATCAAAATTCGAAAAATATGTGGTTTGGTGAAATTCAGTATGGTGGATTACTTTGTCAGCTAGTGGATGGATCATCTAATCGTCTCTGATGAACCGGAACACGACGCAAATTGACGATAACAATCGTGCGGGTATGTAAAATCTAATAATAAAATTTTTATTCGCTATAAGTCTTTGTAATGCCATAGATGTCCTTAAGACGTTAACAGGTTTTATCTTCACTAGGTACTCACAATATGTGCTATCTTAGGGAAAACTACTATTTTCAAATTTATATATAAAAAAAAATGGCTTTTTACTCCCATGTTTATCAAAACTCTTCATTCATTCTTATTTTAAAAACATGGAAAAATAATAAATAGAGCCAGTGTTACACACATTCAGCATAACTTTTTAAGCAAAAGTTTCATCTTATTGCATTAACACTGAAACAAGACACTATACCTATAGCCCTTTATTATGTCATTTTCTAAAGAAAATACTTAAAACCTACACCAAGTAAATGCATTCCGAGTTATTTTCAAGCACTCGAAACGGAAGTGACGACATACCAAAACTAAATTCGAATAGACGGACCCAATCTACTTCCGTCAAGTGATAACATAAAAATAAATGACCTATTTGTTTGCAAACCTTTTTGGTCAAACTCGAAGACAAGACGACCAAAACTAAGATTGCAGAAAATAAATTCGAAAATATATGTATATGTTTTTGTGTGATTTAAGGGTTGATTGATTGGCACGTACTTACGGCCATTTTCAATATTCGAACTATAGATAGATCTGTAGATTTTAAATTCATGTTTGACAAATTTTGTATGAAGCTTGTGTCAAAAACTGTCAAAAACGAATCTAAAATCTACAGATCTATCTATAATTCGAATATTGAATTCCGTAGTTAGTAGGTTCATGACTATGTGTATAGGTAAATTCACGAAAGATGACCACTGCGCAGAAATCATTTTTTAGGTCCCCGTGGAGGTGCGGGGTGAGGCGCGGGTGGAGTGCCAATGGCGTGGGTCCGTTCTTGACGCATTCCCTAAATGCGTCAAGAATGGAGCAACGCCATTGGTGCACGAATGTACATATGCGCGACGGCCGCCATTTGTGGTCAACTTTCGTGAATTTACCTATACACAATCACACACACGCACTATAATTTAATATTTATTTATCACATATGACTGCCTCGTTAGTTTCGCGCGATAAATGTGCGATTGGGATTGGGAGGTCTTGGGTTCGATTCCTGGGTCGGGCAATGTGTTATTGAGTTTTTCCGTTAGGAAATTCTCAGTAGCAGCACGGAGTCTAGTAATAAGCCCGGTACGGCAATAGGCTCGCCCCCTATTACGTGGGACTTAAAAATTCATGATGAAATGTGGGTGTTAAATTACGCCTCTGCGTAGGCATAGGTGTAATATTACACCCACAAGTAGTCGTTAGTTTTTCATCTTTTTTTAATTATACTCACGCCTGTATACTTTGTCCTGTACCCCGAAGGGGTAGCCCTTCGGGGATACAGGCATGAGTATATATCGAAAAACGAACGACTCTAAGACGAAAAAGTCTCGGGTGTAACCCGGATAAAACTTGGACGATGATGAGACTCTCGCCGCAGATACGGTAAAGTAAACAAATTTTAAAAGACCATTATATCTGTCCCAGGACATGGTTCGATGATGTCAGCGCCATATTCACGTATGTACTGAGGGTATTGCGAGTGGATGAATTTTACGAGCAAGTATAACGCTCTACCCGCTTCTTTACACGTTTTTTGCATACAGCGAATTCCTATATAGTTCAATTAATATAGTTGTAGAATCTAGACATGTTGTGATGAAAATACCTTAGTATACCAGAAATAGTTTATATTAATAACATTAAACCGTATAAAACGAAACTTCCAACATTTAGGCTAAACTACAGACACCTTAATATCCAAATATTAGTTGCCATTACTGTGATTAAAACTTCGCAAACAGCTAAGATCCACAATGATTGATGAAGACAACCTCATTTTGGATGCTAGTTCGTGTATCAACGCCACGTTGCTTTATTTAATTAAAACCACAGTTGTATTTGTTTTCAGAGATTTAAACAATACTAGGCTTTGCCCGGCTCTACTCGTGTGGGAATTGTTTTATTATAACAGACTTTTTTAGTCCAGTGAGCCAATAAACAACGCTGGTCAGACGCGTTGGTATAGGCTTTTATGTCGAGTTTTCCGTCTTTTCGCACATATACAATTTTTTGTATACTTTTCTTAGTCACCTCTTACGATATCCATGGAATGAAAGGGGGTGGTGAAACTTTGTTTTCTCAATGCGTCACCACAAGGACTACACACGCAATCGGTTATCGTGGTAAAAGTAGTGGTAGTATGTCACTCTAGCTTACTATTTACACACACACAATTTATACTATAACATCGCTCTGTTGCGATCCACAAGAAGGACAAACACACAAACACACTTTCGTGTTTATAATATTTTTAATGTACATATACATATACAAATTCATATATATTAAACGAGAAGATATCTTAGGCGGAAACTGGTAAGGCAATAATTCTGTAATAAATTATAAGGAACGATTTACGACGGCCGTTAAGTGTAATTGTCGTTTGAATGGTTTAGTTATATAATCTTACTAGATTATGCTTCGGCTTCGTCTTAGTGATATATTTTTTTAAGATGATAATAAAATTGTAAAATTAGATAAAAATATTTGTGCGTCAAAACCTTCATCTCTAATATAATTGAAATATCTCTGTGATAATTTTAATTGAAACCAGCTCAGCAGTTTAGCAAGATGCGTTAGGTACATTTTGCCACTTGTTAAAATCCTTTGATTGTGTTCATCATGATACTCTTATCAGGAAACTATATCATTACGGCATTAAGAACAAAGCACTTGATCTCCTGACTTATTATTTGGGCAACAGATTCCAGAAGGTCGAGGTTGCTGGTAAGACGTCTCCAGGTTTTGCTTTAAAAGTGGGTGTCCCGCAGGGCTCAATTCTCGGACCATATCTTTTCTTGATATATATTATCGATTTACCTTATCACGTAAAGAACAATCATGGGATTGTGTTGTTCGAGGATAATACCTCTTTGATTTTTCATATTAAACGACAACAGAGTTACTTTGACGAAGAAAACAATGCACTTTCTAAAGTTGTTAATTGGTTTAATGTTAATAATCTATCACTTAATAATAAGAAAACGAAACTTTTAAAATTTTCAATGTCTGTTAAACATATGGAAACTGTCTAGACAACCAAGTTTTAAATATTATGCTCGACACAAAACTACATTTACTGAGTTTACCCGATAGTGTTTCTACATGAGGACCCTCCTCATATAGAAACACTATCGGGTAAACTCAGTTCTGCAGCTTATGCAGTTAAGACAAAAAGACGCCTAACAAATTTAGAAACAGCTAAAATGTTTTATTTCAGTTACTTTCATAGCTTAATGTCTAATGGGATTCTTCTCTGGGGAATGCTGCAGACCTAAATATAATATTCGTTCTGCAGGAAAAAGCTGTAAAGGGCATTTATAACCTCGGTCCAAGAGTTTATCTAAAAGAAAAGTTCAAAGAAATAAACATTCTTACTGATTTATCACAATATATTTTCATGAAAATAAAATATTGAAAAATTTTGTAAGAACTGTGATATACATTATGTAAATACAAGACACAGGAATAATCTCGTAGTTCATAGCACTCGTCTCCACAAAATAAGTAGCTGTTTTATGATGCAATGCATACGCTTCTATAAAAAGCTCCCTTATAAGATAAGAAACCTATCCATAAATAAGAAAAAATTATTGTAAAAGCAAAATTGCGTTTTAAAGCATATTATTAAATATCTGAATATAAAGACAACCAAAACGCTTGGGACTGAGCTGTTCTAATTCGACACACTAAAATAATAGTATAAAATGATTTTTTTAATGAAGTTTCGTAAGTACTTGCAAAGTTTACACGAAATAAAGAAGAATTTAATTTCATTTCAATAAAGGCATAACAGACAGACTGTTCTACGCATTTATAATTTTATATCAGTACTAGAGGACGCCAGCAGCTACGCCTGCATTTTTTTTAATTTACCCGTTTTGGCCGATCCCGTGGGAATTTCGGGAAATCCCTTCTTAGTGCACCCCTACGGTCCCCAAGGAACATACATGCCAAATTTCAGCTTCCTGCGCCCAATAGTTTCGGCTGTAGCGTGTCTGTCAGTCAGTCAGTAACGCAAGGATTTTATATATTAAGATTGTTATGTTATTTCCCGTAAACACTTAAGTTATTTATTGTTATGATATATCACACCGACTTGTCAGTACACAAATGGGCTAGTTTTATTACCTCGTCGATAGTAAAAAGTTTTTATGTCAGATATGCAAATATTTGCAATTCATATGGCACACAGTGGTATGACGATATTTATAGAAATTAAATTTATTTATTTATAGTTTAGTAATCACACATATTTTTAATGGTTTCGCCATATCCTGGTCCTCCACTGTTGTCCGCTGCGCTATTATTCAATCCTCCTCCTCCTCAAGTCGGTCCCTCACTGCTGAGGATCGTAGCTCCGACGGAAACGCTGCAGCAGGCTTCGCCATTTGCTACGATCTTGTGCTTCATGGAGAGCCTGAGACACCGGCATTTGAAGTTCTTCGGAAACCTGGTCAGACCATCTTTTCGGGCTTCGTCCTCTCTGTCGCTTGCCATCCACATTGCCAGTTATGATGAGCTTTTCAAGGTTATCTGTGCCTCGGCGCGCTATGTGGCCGAAGTATTGCAATATCCTGTGGAGGCAGACAGTCGAAAGCCGTTGTTGTTTGTCTAGCTTGAGCTCTTTTAAAATCGAGATATTGGTGCGTCGCGCCGTCCAGGGGATGCAAAGCACTCTGCGCCAGCACCACATCTCGAAAGCGTCGATCCTTTTTCTCTCGCCTGCCTTCAAAGTCCAGCCTTCGGAACCGTAGAGGAATATTGGAAAGACCAACGTGCGAACAATGTGAATTTTAGTTTTCCTTGAGATGTTGTGATCTTTCCAAATCTTGGTGAGCTGCGTCATTGCGGTCTTAGCCATGCCGATGCGTCAACGGATTTCCTTTTCGCAGCCGCCTTTGCTGTTGATCACTGATCCAAGATACTGGAATTCCTGTACTGTTTCGTAATCATCCAGCAGGTTGGTTCGCTGTATTTGGCCTAGCCGATCGACCACCAACAATTTGGTCTTATTTTTATTGACGCTTAAACCAAATTCTGCACTGACTTGCTCCAAACGCTGTAGTAGCTCCGCCATTTCTCTTTCAGATCCAGTCAGCAGGGTGGTATCGTCACCCAGTCACAGAAAATTGTGAAGTAAAATTTTTACCATCAAACGAAATGAATTAAAGAAATGAAAGGTAAAATAAAAATCTCAAAACGTTACAGAAATAAGCAAAACGTTTCTGTGACGGTAAAGATGTCATTCGTTCGTACATTCAGAACGTTTCGCAACGGTGCCTCCGCAAATAAATTATGTTTACAGATATACACACAATATTTACCGAACGCCCCCGCAAAGTTTCAACCTTCCAACAATAAACGACTTAGGGCCCTTCACAGTAGCTCCCTTTTAATTGTGACCATTACACGCTTGGTTTAATTAGCGAACCCGACCACTAATACCCACTAATTAAGAGGGAAGCGAGAAATAAAACATTTCTCAGTACGCAAGACAAACAGTTTAAACTGTGGAACAAAAGTACCGCAGCAACGCAGTCACTACCCACTAATGCCCATATCTTGCCACAGCTATACTTTAAAAGGTCGGCTAAGGGGAAATATAATAAGATAAACATTATTAAACGACGCAGATAAGGAAGGAAGGTATAAATAATAACGGAAATGTCAACACGAACGGAATTTTGACTCAGCACTCAATTATATCTGATGAAATATATTCGTATATTCCAAAGCGTCGACTCGCCGACTTTGCATTGGTCACGCTCTTCCTTCTGATAAATTAGTCTGAATTCCGAGGAACTTCAGTTCCGGTTAGGAAGGGCCCAAAGGATACCTAACTTAGTTGCTCCTTGTGAAACTTAGAACATGCGTGACCAGTTTTCCATTAACTCCCAATGAGCACGAAAAGTGTTTAGCAAAATCCATTAGTCGTTACTTTGCCTTCATTTTTATTTGTTCTTAGATTATATTAATATTTTATTGGCTACACAAGACAACATTTACGAGAGGTCTTTGACTCTATAAATTATAAGGCTAGCAGTAATTATTTTCAGTTCACGAAGGACGTATTAAACTCGTCGAGTAAGACTACTTGAAAACTTGTGCTGGAATATTTGACACACTTTTCCTTATAGAGCCATAGACGGCTCGAAATTTTGGAAACATTTAAATGAAAGAGAATGGCGCTCGGATTTTTCGCCCTAAATAATGTTCGTGGACTGTGATTAAGTTTTTATTAAAAGGGTAAAGTGGTTATCAAGTTAAATTTGTAGTGTAAGTAATAAGTGGTTAATTGAATAAAAAAATGTAGGAGCTTTGGCCTTTAAATTAATTTTTACTTACCGTGATTTATGTTAGAAAGATTTGTTCAACGAGTAATTACGAAGTTTGAAATGATGAAGTGTAAGGTTATCTTCTTTAGGAAATTAATAAGTTGTTGTCTTGAAATATTTATTCAGCTATGCATTTTAGATTTGTTTGAGTCTTCGCCGTGTATTTTCTCTAAATATACTGACGTTAGTTTTGTACTCGTAAGTATTTTTCGAGGATCATTTGACGTTATTTTTTAAGTGACAGATCGACGCTCCTTATACATATAAATATTTAATTTTGTTCCAACACATTGAGAGGCTTATGAATAAAAACAAAATATAAATGTACTTTCATCGGTGTTACATTCACAAAACTTCCTTGATTTTAGAGAAATCTCCACAAGAGACTAAGACAAAGCAATCCGTCTGGCCAGCAATGTTTTTACCCGTAGGCCACAGTGTCCAATTGACTCACAATGCTTTTGTGATGCATAATAGGAGAGGTCTATGTCCAACAGTGGACAACGAAAGACTGTATGATAATGCAAAGGAGAAATAAAAATATATTGAACAAAGTCATTTAATCGTTCATTTGGTAAATCAGGATCACATATTAATAACTGATCTAACGATGTATATTGAGTAAATTCTAGAAATATAAATAAGAAAATTCTGTATAATTTGCTAAAACTGAATTTTTATATTTTATACTATAGATTTTAAAACCTTCCACAAAATATACTTAAAACAAGCTTCAAACTTTTAATTAAAAAATTGTGACTCAATACCCTTTAGCTGCCGATGGGAATTACTAAGCCTTAAAGCAAAACCTTCCGTTTTCGCCAAAGGTTAAAATTGAAGGGTAAAAAGCGTTTCTGGTTTTACGAAAGTTATTGGGTTTTATTATTTTAAGTGGATTTGGTGAATATTTGACCTGAATTGAATATTCATGTCACGTCTTAGGAGGCTACAAAGATATTGTCAATCTTTAGTACTGGGATTGGTGTCTGGCCATGTTTTTGATATCTTTGATCTGAGATCAAACCGGTGTATAGGTTAATATGGGATTTTATCCGCATGATTTCACTGATATTCGATTTGTTCCTTCCCGTTCTTGGGTAAAGGTTCAAGGCTCTTTCAATACAACATACATTAGTAAATATTTATTTATTCCAGTGATGGCGACGAATTCTTAAACCTTTCTGCCTTGTAAATACTTGTCAATTTTTTTACTTTTATGTTGAATTCTAAGTTTACACGTATAGTTCTTGTTGTTAAGGTGTGAATATATTAGTTTTTGTGTGGAAGAGTAAAATCTATCTGTCCATGCTCGCTGAGTTTTGCATTTATAATTATTGTAGTAAGATTACTCGTAGTTCAAAATTGAATATAATTTACAAATATTAGTCCTATTACTCCCACGAATATTCTTAATAAACGTCTTAAGTAACTCTAGTATTCTGTAGAAGCGGCTAAATGATTAGTTCAGCAAATTTTTACTTCTGTGAATATATGCAGTCACAGACGCCCGAAATGAGATTTTTATGACAGAAAATCCTCTGTTCAAATCTCAACTACTTTAGAAGAGTCATAAAAATCCAAGTGCTATTTGCGAAATCGTTTTGACTAACTTATCGAACAGTTTAACATAGCTTGGCACACCGATGAACACCTGGTTATCTGGATAACCAGGTGTTCAAGTTAGCATCCTACTATCCTTATTTGGCTGGCCAAATAAGGATAGTAGGATGCTAACTTATCGAACAGCTTAACATAGCTTGGCACACCGATGAACACCTGGTTATCCAGCCAAAAAAGGATAGTAGGATGCTACATACAGACGGTAATGCTTCGGATTGCTCTTCTTTATAGCCGGTTAATAGCCGCAACAAGTTCAACACAATTGCTAGATCATAATGGAGTTCAAATTGTGTAGTTGTTATATTCTCGGTCGGCCGTAACCTATATAAATTCTAGTTTAACGAAAATCACCACTAAAACAGTACCTACATTATAATATGTAGAGCGGTTTCATGTTTGTTTACCGATATTTGTATTGTAGTATTTGTCAATAACTAATACAACCGAATCGCAAAGGTTTTGTTTGTTACTGTAATATTTGACGGAAAACAATAATATAAAAATTTCAGTGAAATTCATTGTATTATAAATTTAATAAAGTTATGCACATTGCAATTGTTTTCTTTTTTTGTTTAAAAAGGCAACTCCCGCACTAGGAATAAATCCTGTGTCGCGGGGGACTTACAAACATACAACCAAACTCAAAACAACAATTTATGGCTCACACAAAATGTTGTCTCGTGTGGAGATGGAACCCACGACACTCAACGCAGTGTCAAGCGGCGAAGCGGCCGCTTAAGCCACTACGCCAACCGTGCATGTTCCCAAAAATAAAATTATTATCTTTGTTTCCCTGTGAGAATGGGTTCGCTTTAAGCTTACGGCGCAGATATGGCGGTTGTTTGAATTTCATAATCAAACATGATACCTATATTTTTCTAGACGCAATTTTTGTCGCGTATTTAATTTAAAATGTTAATTTTCACTTAATAAGTTCTGTGTCCCATGGTGCCTATTTGGCATAGAAAAACAAATAAAATCTATAACGTTTTATACCTCCTGGATCTGCTTTTCTGTGCGGGGTGATAGTCACAGTCTAAATAAAGTTTAACATACTTTAGATAAACCTAAAGATTTTACAAGTCTCATGCGTAAATGTTCTAACACTGCCACCTTAACGCTCGAGATCTGAAATAAAATTCCTTGTTATCGTCCTGCTTACGTTATTAACTTAAATAATTATTCATTCTAACTCATACATGTATTCTCACGAACGCAAACATTATTTTCCCATTGATTAATGACTCATCTACATACCCTATCAGTATGACCGGTGGTAGTGGTATCTCCATTTCTCCTCCGTACAAATTACGTAGTTCGCATCGCTGCTTCCGTCACACATATTCGTAGGCATGTTTTAAAGGGCCAGGCTTGAGTATCGCTGCCCAGACACAATATGACAGTTATTTACAGAGATCTGGAATTCAAAACACTAGTTATTCCAACAGTCGTGTGTTTAAGTTGTTTCAGCTGCGTTATAAACAAATTCGATAAATATTTAGAGATAGGACAGTAGAATTATTATGGTTACGACTTGCCCATGTATTTATATATAATATTATGATTTGATATTAATATTATTCATAATTAATTTGATTCTTGATGACACCTTATAATTATTTTAAATCTTTGAAACTACAGTAGGTATTTATTGTTTGTTGCATGCGGGTGATTCATTGCGCGCATAGCGTGCATAGTTTCAAGTTCGATCGTCCGAACAAATGTTAGTGTTGCGTCAAGAGGCGGTGACCGCCTCGGATGGTGTGTGCATTTGCTCCGCTTCGTCGTGAGCGAGCGCCGAGTAAACAGTATATTCTAATCCATGCCTCACACCCGCTCGCTCCTCGTCTCCCGACAAGGCGGACGCGGCGATAATTTAGGATATTATGCAACAATGTGTATACGTATGTATGTAGTACGTGCACATCAGCTGACGGCGAGTCTGCCCTCGACTCGTTACCGGCACCACAGTTTGGCGCGCTTCTCAGCCATATTATTATGTATTTTATATCACATACTTAACGTACGATGACGATATGTATGTATGTATGTATACTTAACGTACACCTTTTATCCCCGAAGGGGTAGGCAGAGGTGTATTTCTACACCCACTTTTCGAGATATACTTTAGTCCCACGTAATAAGGGGCGAGCCTATTGCCGTACCGGGCACATTTCCAGACTCCGTGCGGCTACTGAGAATTTCGTGACAGAAAAACCCAATAACACTGCCCGATCCTGGAATCGAACCCGGAACCTCCCAATCCCACGCGCACATTTATGCCGCGAGACCAACGAGGCAGTCGTACAGGGTTTGATGTCGAGTTTTCCGTCTCTACGCAAAGATGGTATTTGCATCGTGTTATCCCTTAGTCGCCTCTTACGACACCCACGGGAAGATAGGGGGTGGTGACACTTGTATTCTATGCCGTCAACCACACGGTCTAAACTTACGGTTCTAACTTATATCATTAATATATTTATTTATTTTATTAACTTTATGCAACTAAGTATATGGGTATATATTTTTTTTACTAATTAGATAATCTATATATATTATATAAATCACTACACAATACACATTCATTGATACACCTCACACTGATTGCATGTTGTGATCAGCACGGCGATGGTTGCACATGCGGGATATCCAGAAGGGGCTGGAAGAATACCAGCGTCCGGTATGCACTAGCATCACTGTACATAGTGCTGATCCAGCCACATTTTTTGGCCAGCGATGGGACACATACCTCACCATATTCTATTGTAATTGTTTTTTATTTTTATTTTTTCTTTTATTGAAATGTTCTAATACTACTATTTGTTGTATATGTACCTACCTACTTGTTTTCTATTATGTGTCCTATGTGCTGTTACAAAATATTTTTTTCTTTTCTTTTTCTTTTCTTAACAAATATGGTCACACTTCGTAGAGGATACGGACTACTCCGTCGAAGTTTAGACTGCGTAGAGTTATCGGAACATGCGACATGCTCCTTATATCTCAGGTTCAAGTCAATAAGTGAGTAATTGAGATATTTTATATAACAAAATATTCTGTAACAACATATTAGTTAGAAAAGTATTAGATCGAGAAATGCAACGATATTATCACCATAATAGCAACATCTTATCATTTTCTGACATCTACTGTGTTACTACCTATAATGTTTTGAATTAATTATGTTATTCATTATTGAGTACTCACAGCCAAATTAATCCACAGGGGAGAATTTAATTACCACGGTACTTTAAACTGTTTAGGTGACAATAGCTCTGTAATTACCTAATGTAATTAGAGGCTTCATCAATCTTGACATAACTCAATACATATATCGTGTTTAGTTACAGAAATTTGATTAGCTCGATATATATTATAGTTAATGAATAAACCTTTAACTTATTATATCTCACGAAGAGTATGAATTAATATGTATAAAAATAATATTGCTTCGCCCTTTCGAAAACTTCCCTTTTTTTATTTAAGAAAAAAATATTTCACAAAAACTTTTAAAATGAAAAGCAAAGCTGGAAGTTCGAAGTGGAAAGGTAAAGAAAAATATACTATCAAAATTTCAAATTCAAATGGTTTATTTGCTATATATATGGGTATTACAAATATTATCAGTTGATATAATTGCAGTAATTAGGTATCACCATATTTCAACCAGGTAGGCATGCAAAATGTTACTTATTTGTACAAAATGCAACTTTTATTTTTGTACATAATATTAAATAGTAGTCCACGTAGGAGAAAAGCGGTATATATCATTTGATCTGTTAATCATTGTATGAGATCTATAAAACTAGTTGGACATTTTTTCCTTTTAAAACTAAGAGGTTCGCTTACATAAGACTTTGAGAGAGAGAGAAATGCAGAAGAACGTTCTGAGTCCTTAACTAACTCAGCTTCAATTTGTATTTTGTACTAACACACACATATTGGTCAGTTAGTACAAAATAAACATCTAACGAAAGTTTTAGGAGTTGGTTGATGGAACATCAAAAGAGATCTTGAGTCATCCCACGGCACGCACGACTTATCGTGTGCCTTATCGGTAAATGAAAACGTTATAAAGAAACCACCATACGATTTCTCAAAGCCTTAAAAGATTGAGTGCGTAAATTTTGAACCGTGGCTCAATCGCAAATAGATAGACGACGACCCGACGGGTCAATCTTTTAAAATATGAAAAACTTCGGGCAAGTGCGAGTCTGACCCGCGCACCGAGGGTACGCATTTTACCTTATTTGAGGTTGGTGCTAATTACGCTAGTCCTCTAAATCTTACAACTTAGAGGCCTATCTTATGTGGAGTCTACTATGTATGTATGGGGACACCCTTATATATTCCACTTTTTTAATTTTTGTAATTTCTCCTTTATTTGTACTGTAAGACCCTGCTTTTGGCAACATTTCGTGATTCTAGTTCAACGGGAACTACCATATAGGTTTTCGACCCAAAACCTATAGGGTACTTACGATTGACCTAGAATTGTCAATTTTGGTTAAAACCGAGGTCTTACAGTACAAGTAAAGGAAAAATTCCGAAAATTAAAATTGAAAATTAACGTTAATTTTAGTACTTACAAGTTTTCGCAAAAATCTAATTTTGACCATATCTTTTTATCGGGTTGACCGAGGACCCTGATTTTTATCCATTTGGTAGGTCCACCCGTTCCTGAGAAAATCGGTGGTGACACACGGACAGACAGACAGACGGTCCAGAAAGTGATCTTATAAGGGTTCGTTTTTTTACCTTGTGAGGTACGGAACCCTAAAAACAAGAGAAATAGAGAACTACATTTCTCGTTGAAAAGTGTTCTGTTTGATTTTCATCATCTCTTTGTAGTCCTCTACTAGATCTAAACCCTTTCTTATTGACGTCGCAATGGCATTGTGAGTCAAAAAAGGATTTGGCCGTATACTACTGGGTTGGCATATGGTTTGATGACCAGATTTCCGTCTCTTTGCAGAGCCACCATTTGCTTCGTGTATTTTTTCTCTTTGGACTTATGGGGTAGTGACGACTTTGTATTTTTAATCCGTTTTTTTGTTTCACTTAGCTTCAAATTTTCCATTTTCCACAGTGCATTCATCGGTATGAAAATCGTAATTTATTTACGATGCTACAATATAGAATTAACTGGGTCATGAATTTTTCACTGCTAAAACCGGATGCGTTGACAACAGAACGTAAATATGCAAAAAAATCTAATTGGAGCTTGTTATTTTCTGTATTTAATATTGCTTTATGTTATACATAAATGTATGGACTGACGATACCATACCTACAACATTATATAAAAAATACCTACAACATTATATAAAAAATAGTTATCTGATAAACCCCTATCTAACGTACAACTATTGCATTCCCTCGAGAAAACAGCAAGGCATTACAACTTAAACAAATTCTACTTGTACGCAGCGACCTTGCATTACTATAAAACAAAACAACTAAGTCCTATTTCCTCTTAAAGCCAAAGATACAGTTGTGTCGGGATAAACACAATACCACTAAAGTTGTTTTAGTTAGGTCAGCTATTCTAAAGTTCACATTTTCTATTCTACCATCTAGACACAGACTGGTGCTCCGTAAATTGAAATAGATCGCAATGTGGAACAAAGTATTGAGACGGCGTCTGATAGAATTATTTTTGTCATTGTGACCTACATCGGGCAAGTTGAAGATCGAATAAAATGAATTTAATAAGCACTGAATTTCACCGTAAAAGAAGAATTTACTGCAGTGATTTTGGTGAATTTCTGAACAGTCTTGTGCGAAATAAGCTGACAAGTTTATAGAAAATGCAAGTAAACTGGAGCGAGATGTAATAAATTTAATAATAATAATACTTTATTTCAGGCTCTAAGATCCATATACAAGGGCGACACACAATAGAAAACAGCAGTTAAAAAAGTATAAAATGTATAAAAGTAACCTATAACAAATTAGGTGGCAATAGCCATCCATCGTCGGCTGCAGCAGGCGCTCCGATATACTTCTAATTATGGTATTTTTACACATGTCAACTGTGGACATAAAGAATGCTATTCTTTTCCGCTGAATGGCATTAAAAGTATCCACGCGCGCATCAAAAAACATTCCGGACGCGCTACAACTTCGTGGTAATCGCATAAGTTGCCGGTATATGTTATTGTATGCCACTCTGATGGTATTGTGCGAGTTTACAGTGTAATCGGTCCAGAGCTGACATGTATAGAAAGTCTGGCAGAATGATTTAAAAAGAGTAATCTTCACGCCAGGCGCCGCATTAAAGAATCTTCTCGCAATCATATTACCCACCACGCACAAAGCACGTCTCTGGCGTTCTATATCGTCATTATCAGTCATCTTTGACGTTAAGATGTGACCAACGTACTTGAAACTCTCCACCGTCCTAATTAGCTGTCCATTCAAACGCAATTCTGGTACACTTTTGGGACCCTTTCTCGACCTAAAAATCACCATATTTTTTTATTTTTGAAAAGTATCAATTTTCCAACCCGACACCAAAAAAAAAATTGGTTGCCTGTAAAGTCGGTATACGGGCGAAAGTTTTACGTGACAACGACTTTGAGTGGTAAAATAATTTTAATGTGAATATTCATTCGTATAGTAGGAAGAAGGATGCAAGACGCGTGCCTTTCACTTTTTATGTCTGACTCTCTCGCTCTTAGGCGGGACGCGTGCCTCTCACTCGCTCTCATTGTGAGCGCATAACGTGAGCGGAGCGTAACGCAGTTTCTTGAAGTGTCACCCGGCAAACCAATTTATAAGACGTTGTCACGTCAAAAAAAAAAAAAAATGTTACAACAGCGATAGGTATATCCCCCCGTGGGATCTCCACCTTGAGGTGGTGGGGGGGCTCAGTAACCGTGTTTAGGTCACCCACGGTGAAGCTAAGCGAGATCCCGAGAGTGGACGCTCCGCGTGGGCTTGACGGAGGCCTGCGCAGGATGCGTCCAAAGGTGCGGGTGCGAGGGACAGTTTATCTTCTCCTAGCCTCTGCGACCGCTGGGTGTTTTGACGGCGGAGCCCAACACCTTCATCCGCCGCCAAGGGGGTTTTGTTCGGGGCCCGCCTGACCATCTGGCGGGCCTATACCCGTCGGGGCGTAGCGAGAAATGCTTCGGCGATACCCGACCCTCCGACATACGGGTACATGAGGAACACTAAAATAAAGCGATAGGTATATGTTTGTTTCTCATATACGTTACTTTTGGTCACTAATCAGGGTTGGGATGAGGCATGCGCCTCAAATCAACAATAAACCTGAGTAGTGACCTAGTTTTTGTAATATACTCGCCCTATTTTTCCTGAGTCACTAATTGTGTCACGTGTACCAAGTACGTGCGTTCTAAGAATAAAATACTTCCCTTCTTCTTTATATACTATGAACGAAAAGCCCAATCAACTGGAAAAGACAAAACAAGTAAAGTTCACAACTACCAAGGATCTGTAACAAATAACAATATTCCGTATTACTTGTGGTAGAAAGGGTGACATAATAGTTTTAGTTCGCGTTACTCTCGTAAAACTCAATCGAGGGTGAGGCACGGACACAACATTATAGCAAATGGTTTGTTGTTAACGTTACAGTGTGTCAATAATGATGTGCTCTTTTCAGTGGGATTGGAAGCATACACACATATAAGAATATATAATTATTATATACGGGAATTAACGCGAACATGCATGGTATTTACATACCTTATTTTGCTTGACGTTTCGAGACGGTTGCACGTCCCGTGGTCGCAAGCTGACTGGTGTCGCGATGTCTCACGTCTCCGAGTGCGAGGTAGAAGAATCTATTTCTACCCCCGGGTTGTTGATTTTCGATGTACCGGCGCAAAACACACTAACCGTATCTGTATATTGAACATTCGCCGACTGCGCATTAAAGTGGGGTGTTGTTAATCGAATCACTGAATTGAATTTCATCGTCCCCAAGTCCTCTCCACGGAACGCCACTTTTACCCAAGAGTTGTGCGTGAAGGGATCGAAATTAGAAAACATAAAAATTTCAATCGGGCAGAGGGCTTCAAATTGTCATCGGCGTGGAATCCAGTGATTCGACTAACAACACCCCACTTATGATCTACGATAGTATGATATATATGTCGGAGATTGGAAAACGGAACGTCAAATCTTAATAGATTTGGGCGTATTCGGATACGATGGTTGGCAACACTGAGGTCGGCAGTTGACCGCTGTCAATGTCATTTGATATTTTTATAAGCGAACGTGGAGCTGTCAACGGACATTTTTGGCGACAGACACAGCGGAGGAAACAAATGTGGCCTACCTATGTCCGACTTCACCGCGGTTCCAAAAGTTATCCATCAAAGCCACGTGTGCATATTAAGATTGTGAAGATTTGAACTCGACTTGACTCAAACTGTATTTTGTGTCCTCGAATAAACAGTGTGTTGAAATGTGTGTTTTCATTGCAAAGAGACCCAGCTGTGCCCACCTAGAACTGTGCAGCGTTGATACCGGCCAAAATGAAGATACCCTTCGTCATATAGATTAACTTTTAAAATTGTTTTTAAAGAATGCATTATTCTAAAAATAATATCCATTGGAGCGCAATATCTAATTACTGCAACGCGTAATAAGTTTATTAAAACTAAATAATAACAGTCTTAATTACTTCGTAAAACTATAGAGTTGTCTAGATTCCAGAAAGTTCTACTATAATGGTAGGTAGCACTTATTACATTAATTAACATTATAAGGGGCTATTATGTGGTTAAATACTAGGAGTTGTAATGGTTAACCCTTCTCAGTTTGGTTGATAAATAATTGAATCTAATGTATGTCGGGTTGGTCTAATTGTACAGTTTATCTTTGGGTTACAACGGCAAATTGCGTAGTAATTAGTGCAAAGAGCCTTAAATAAGTACCAAGAAAAAGAAAGTAATTCGTCACTTGATATCATCATCTTCATCCTATGTGATAAGTGGACTTCATAGGAGAAGGAATAGGGGATAGGGCCTCCGGCACTCTCACTCACTGAACGAAACGCAATATTAAATGCAGTTCGAATGTATAACAAAACAACAAGATAAACAATCCGTCAATTTCATCAACGTTGCTTTTGGTTATGGCTACTTGAACCCTCATAGCTCAGCGATCATTCCTTCATAGTTGTGTCACTCTTGACAGAGGGGTCGTGGTCCTGATGAGGCAATGACATCATTAAAGCTGTTGACGCCGCTCAAAATATCTCGCCACTTGTAATTACTTGCCCGATTGCTAAAGCATATAATATGTAGAGGATTTTAAACTGTTGGTTTTATTTTATCAGCCCATGGTATACGTACTCTGCTATAGTCTTGTTCTTTGCACTTTTTCCTAAACCTCTAAACGGTTTGCCCCAATACATGGGCAATCAGCATTGAAGACTGTGCTACGGTTCCTAGACGCTTAGTGATGCCTTGAAATACGCAGGCTTTAGTTTAAAATTTTGTCTTTTTATGGCAATCACGCGATTACTGCCACTCATAAGCAACCGTAGCCAGGATTGAAGAGTGCGTAACCAAATGACAACAGGAATAGGACTTTAACTATGCAAAGAATTTGGATTAAATTGTTTTGGGACCAGCTTCACTACTAGGCTAACGAAAAAGAGTAAAACTGAAACATAGGCATACTCCTTTGATAACAGAGTCGTTTCCCGGTCAAGTTGAAAATGGTGTATGTGCCAAAATCGTGTTACAAAAGCATAGATACAGATATAGCTAGATAGTTATATTGGTGCACACAATACGGCGGTATGAGTTGTTGACATAACCTCGTATAACAGATCATATGTTAAAATTTTAGACTAGAGAGAGTAAGTATTTGTCACTGTTGCTGATTCAGGTCTTCACGACAAAACTAAATTAGGTATTTGGCTATTTTGTTAATTTTGAGAGATTAATTCATCCACAAACCAAAGTGTTTCAACCAAACAACCAAGTAGGTTTAGAATTTAGAGGATACGTTTATGTAAAGACATAAAGACATATTTATTTCTGCATTTTGGTTGTTTACAACACTTATACATGTCAAAACCCTATTCTAGATGAAGCCGGCTTTTCCTAGCTAAATGACTTCTTGAGAAGAAAGGCCGAAACAAACTCAGAGTCATTGTTTTTTTTGTCACTTCAATTTCTTTAGTCTTTTCTTCATCTTTTAAAGTCCAGACAAAAAAGGGTTTAGTATGCAAGTAGCAATGCAGGAAATTATCTGACGCTTTTGACTGACTCGGCCCACTGATGGCCCGCATTCAACAGCAATCGTACAGCTCAACCCTAATTGAGGGAGCCAGCACGATCTGTATCACTAAGCCTCCACGCCATCAGAAGGTGTATGCATAAGCATGTCAACCTAAGCCATCAGACAGGTTGCCACAACTATTTGTTTATATGTTTAATAATGCCCACATCGTACTCACAATTTTACATGCTAATATACAGTAAAATACATGTTGCAAACAATAAGTAAAAATAATAAAAATTTAAACAATAAAATGTCATATATTTAAAATATCAGAAAATATTATTATTCCTCTTTATTCACTTATTTTATCTCATCGTCTTATTTTACATAATTAAATCACTCTTATAAAAATACAAATAAAATTTAACCATATAAAATAGGATCACGGAGACCCACCGGTACCGGGCACAGGGACCAAGCTACCAGTGGTTAGGGCTCCAGAGAGAGGAACCTCCGAACTATGCGCGTCGTGTCCAACAATACTGCCTTTTGTATGGAGGACTTGATCCAGCCGCCTAACGAGAGCCTCTTGAGATGGTGATCGAGGCTCTTGGCAATGAGACCATTAACTGACACGACTATCGGTACAATGATCGCCGAGTCCACATCCCACATGTCGACAATCTCGTGAGCCAGGTCCAAATACTTGATTTCCTTGTCTTTTTCGGCCTTCACGAGATTCTCGTCATGGGGAATAGTGACATCAACGATCATTGCAAGGCGTTCTGATCGATCTATCACCACGATATCGGGCTTGTTAGCCACGATAGTCCTATCGGTGATGATAGATCGATCCCAGTACATAGTGGCACGGCCATTTTCGAGAACTGGATCGGGCACATACCTGTAGTACGGTACTTCAAAGGGTACAAGGCTGTATTTTAAGGCAAGCTGCTGATGGACGATCCTGGCTACTTTATTATGTCTGTGCAAGTAGTCGCCGTTGGCAAGACGAGAACAACCGGAAACTATATGTCTGAGGGATTCGCCGGGCTGGTGACACGCCCGAAATATGTCAACAGTCCCATCCTTCAGAATATACTTACGGTAGTTGTTCGTCATGACAACTTCGTCCATAATTGCACAGACAAAACCTTCGGTCTCTGCAAATAGATCACCGAACCGTAGCCAAGCAACTGATGACATGAAGTCTACATCAGGCCTATGTAAGGCCCGATAAAAACGTCCATGCAACTCCTTGCCCTTCCATACATCCCTGCGCTCCTCAATACTTAGTACAACAGGTTTGCGCCAGCTCTCTTTTGCCAGACCCAACGGGGTAAGTCCGTTGTCTACAGCAACAATATCACGATGCACACCCGTGTCCGTCTTGAGAAAATATTCTCTAAGGTTGTACACCTCGCGGTTGTGGAGGTCCTTAGCACTTAAGAAACCACGACCACCACATTTCCGCGGGATGTACAACCTCAACCTCGACCGCGGGTGATGCATTCGATATTCAGTCAATAGACAACGGACTTTTCTGTCCAAGGCGTCCAGTTCTGATTGAGTCCATCTGAGTATGCCGAAGGAGTACGCTAAGACTGGCATGGCCCAACCATTATAGGCACGCACCCTGTTGCCGCCTGATAAAAAACTTTTCAGTATTTTCTTCAGGCGGCCAAAGAAGCGCTCCCGCAATGATTGTTTCATGGCAGTCTCAGCAATACCTAAGGCCTGCGACATACCCAGATACTTGTAAGTCTCGGTTGCAGATAGAGATCTAAGTTTTGAGGAATCTGAAAGCTCTATTCCATCAGATTCCACAGTACCACCTAGTTTTACATACATGACCGCACACTTATCCACACCAAATTCCATCTTGATAGAATTACTAAAAGTTTCAGTTACTTTTAGTAACGCTGTCAATTGGAAAGTGGTGGGGCAAATAGTTTAAGGTCATCCATATAAAAAAGGTGGGATATAACTTGACCTCTATGCCGCAACCGATAGCCTAGCCCAGACCCCTCTAGCAGAGTGCTGAGAGGATTCAGAGCTAGACAAAACCACAAGGGACTTAAACTGTCACCTTGGAATATACCCCGTTCGATCTTTAGAGGAGCACCACAATCGCGAATCTGCCGACACCCTGGATAGCGAAGGACCGTACTCCACTGCCCCATACATGCTTTCAAGAAGGTGCATAAAGTTATATCGACTTTATATAACTCCAGCACCCTCAAGAGCCACGTATGTGGCACGGAGTCGTAGGCCTTCTTGTAATCTATCCAGCATGTCGCCAGATCCTTTCGATTGCGACGCACCTGCTGGCTAATGGCCATGTCAAATAGGAGTAGCTCTTTTGTACCACGGGCCCCATTCTTACATCCATTTTGAGCCACTGACATAATGTTATTATTTCTTATATGTGATAACATCTTCGTCCTCAAAATGGATGTAAGAAGTTTATACATAGGCGGTAGACACGTTATCGGTCTATAATTTTTGGGGTCCGTGGTACAACCTGACTTAAAGAGCAGGTGAGTGATACCAGTTGTCATAAAAGTTGGGATCGAGCCCGATTCCAAAGATGCCTGGAATTGGGATGCCAACCGAGCATGGGCACTACGTAGCCATTTCAACCAGAAGTTGTGCAGTCCGTCCGGTCCCGCTGATTTCCAGTTAGATAATGAACGGACTGCACAAGCTATATCCGTTGTTTCAATGGCTACGCTCTGCATTTGAGGTATTCCCTCACATGATCGCTTAACATCCCCAAACCAATCACCCTCAGTGTGGCTGATGGGCATCGACCAAATGCTGCGCCAGAAAGCGTTCGTTGCCTCAGCATCCGGCAGACGCCCATCATCCACACTTGGATCAGTCCGCTCCCAACTTCTATACACCCACCTTTCATCTTTTTGAAATGCCCTATTCTGGGTGTATCGGTCCACATGCCTTTTGTACCGTCTTAAACGGTTTGCCCACGCACAAACTTTTTGCTTCAGGTAGTCGATGCGTTCTGTGACTCGTGATTCGTATTCTTGGCGACTAGGGCCCGTACCTAAGAACGCCCGAGTCACAAAACGCATCACTCTCGGTCTTGTATTGCCCGACCTGAAGCAAATTAGCTTTCCGATGAGCGCCCTGGCCTCAGCGATACGACGCTCAATCCTGCACTGCCAGGCCGGTACAGCATTAGTTCGAGGGGCAGTATTACTACCATTTGGTATTTTAATACCTGCTACTCGACACGCTGTAACAGCCGCACAGTACAGAATCGAGTGGGTATCGCTAAGATCTTCACTATTGTCTAAGTACGTGGACAATAGTGAATCCAGGGCACACACCAGCGCTATATTTTTCTTGTGTATGGGCAAACGCGGTAAGCGAGGCCTATCTACGGTATTCACAAAACGATACTCCCGAATAGTGCACTCCAAAGTACTCCTTAATTCATCTATGTACTGGGTACTTACTTGTGTATCCCTACTATGCACCTCTTCAACAGTCCTTTGCGGTCTGACAATATTTGCAACTTGTAAATCACTACTCGTAGAAGAAGGGATAGGCAGGTTACGTAGTAAGTCAGATCGTAGCCTCTCAAGTGCGTCGTTATCCAGCAAGCGACAGCGCTGGATAGCCCGCACTTGATCCGACAGTCGCTGTGCCGAAACGTTGACAGCTGGTTCGAAGCCCTGAAACAGAGGCAGCATGCGGTCACGATACGCCGTAAGGTTGGTACCTTCCTCTGTAGCCACAAAATATGCCCGCATGACGTTTTCATTCATGGTTGTAGTCCATTTCATGCGGTGCACATTATCACCGGGAGCGGGGGCCCTGTTCGAGACCGGTGGATCTCGAGGTCCCAAGCGTAGCGGTGGCCGGCCTCTCCCACGGCGGCGTACGGGTGTTGGTGACGTCGGCGGGAAAAATACTCGTCGCTTGACGAGTTCGACGCCTCTATGATTGCCGGCAACTCTGTTGTAGGTGCCGGCGGCTGCGAGGCGGAGCTGAGCGACGAGTCCGGGGATGTATTGCGTGCAGCTGCTGCCCTAGCTCTTGTCAACATAATATCATTATCATCTCCTCGTTGTAATTATAATTATATGTTTATTTACACTTTTATTTGTCATTGACGTTAGATGTCATCAGTTGAGTAATGTTTTTGTATCTTCTTTTCATAATGTATTATATGTTTATTTACACTTTTATTTGTCATTGACGTTAGATGTCATCAGTTGAGTAATGTTTTTGTATATTCTTTTCATAATGTATTACACATAATATTATTATTGTAATACATTATGAAAAGTCATTAGTCTCTAATAGCACATTCCAAAGCGTCCTTTACCTCTTCATTGCACTGGGTACTTACATTATCAGCCATGTCATCCTCCTCCCTGACGGCACTGTCGCCTATTGGCGGTGCGGTCAGTGCAGATGTCTGTGTAGGCTGGACGGGGGTGGCATGGCTCGCAGGTAAGTACTCTAAGCGCATCCTATCAAGCACGGCATTATCCAACTTGCCACTGCGCTGGATAACCCGTACCTGATCCGATAGTCGTTGAGCCGTGACGTTGATGCTTGGTTCCAAGGCCTGAAACAAAGACAGCATGCGACTACGGTACGCAGTGAGGTTAGTGCCTCCCTCTGTCGCCCCAAAATATGCGCGCATGACATGTTCGTTTATTGATGTCGTCCACTTCATGCGCTGCACATTACCACCGGCAGCGGGGACCCTGTTTGGGGCCGGTGGGCCCCGAGGTCCCAAGCACGCAGGTGGCCGGCCTCTCCCACGCCGCCGCGCAGGTGACGGTGTCGACGGCGGAGAGAAATACTCGTCGCTGGAGCTCGACGCAACTGCAGCCGTCGGTGTTGTCGGCGCAGGTGCCGACGGCTGCGAGGCGGAGCTCAGCGACGAGCCCGGAGGTGTTGGTCGTGCTCCCTTGTTCCTGGCTCTCGTCAACATACTAGAGTGCTAATAATTTCATTTTTATTCTCGTAAATATTGTTATTGATATTGGTGTCATATTTGTTGTGACGGCTGTCATCTCTTCACTTTTTCTTTATTTGTGGCGGATTTTACCAAATATTTCCTTCTTTTGATTGAGTTTTATATACTAATTTCAGATGCGATATATTATTACAATTTATAAGGTGAAATTCGTGAAATATTAATATTTAAAATTCTTTGATGAAAAAAGCACGTTGACATTGGTGGTGTTGCCAGATTATTCTTATTATTATTATTATTATTATGTGTCAACTGAAAGCCTCAGACACTGACAAAAGAAGGATAAATAATTTTATTGGTGTATCTATAAGATCACCAAGCTTTTGCTTGCCCTGCATATACATATGCATAATGCAAACTAAAACGCTCCAATTATTTTCCTGAAATTTAATATGCACTGGGTTTTGGGCTATAAGTCAAGCTAACTTGGATAAATTTTTAGAAAACACGATTTACTAAAAATAAAATACGGTGATCTAGCTACTGTTTTTAAAGTTAGCCATAGACTAATTTTGACTTCATGACAATAACAAGAACATTTGTAGTTAGTGGTACTATATTATTATTGCAATTTATAAAATGCCCCTCTATACTGGCCTGATTATATCAATTTATTCTGCACTTCGTTAACTCATCGGTAACTATAAGTACCTAGGAGTTTATGAAATGCAGGGATAAATCGAGATTTTAGTGTGGCAGTCGCATAGACTAGCCATATGCACATTGCATTAGGTACACCATAAGTTTTAAAGATATCTAATAATTATGATAACCGTCAACAAATCATCACTTCTCAATTTACCTTTATAGTAATTTTGTAGCTGCATTGGCTTAAATATTGCACAATGAAAGCCATTGCAGGTGGCAGTTATATTTATTATCATTGCGAGCTCGATGAGTTGCGGCTAGATCTGACGATAATGATGATAGATTAAATCCATGACGGTCGCTGCATTTAGAGCAGTTTCCACACCGATTCAATTATCCTTGTCAATATTATAAATGGAAAAATGCTTTGTGCTTGCTCTGACGTCGGCGTTGAAAATATGTCGCGTAGGAATGATAATTATTTTTAAACGAATTCATTGTATTTATTTTATCTTACAATCTAACAAGAAGGACTGCTCTGAATATGGCTGTAATTTTCTTCTGTTATCTCAAAAATCTCAAATGCTGTTATATAATAATAATAAAGTTTAGCTTAAACATTGATCTGGATAAATCGGTTTTCGTTGGCAACCGAATCCATCGACGTCCCGTAGCTTTCATCACCGTGAATCGTGGTTAGCATACTTTGATACTCAGTGGAAATTTGGTTGAAGTATATATAGTAAGTTTATTCCCATTATTGTCAAATGGCGTACTTTGTCACACGATCTCATCATTATTGCTGTCTGATAATGAGGTATGACTACTTCTTTACTGCCCAAAATTCTGATCGTTTTGCATCAATTGTGGTCAAGGGTCAATGGATTTCGGCTGGTTGAAACGACGCGTCGCGTTATGGGAATTATTCCTTAACTATCTTCTTCTTCTTTTCTTTATTTTTTAAAGACAGATACACATACACTTCCGCACTATGTGTGCCGGAGGACTTTTATGCATACAACCAGACACAATGAACACCCAGACTGGAAACAACAATTTATGAGAGTACGTCCGTGACCATGACGCTTGCAACAGTGCCGAAATATTGGTTACTCAAAACAAAGGTAGGTACGTGGTGTATATCCCGAAAGACAATTTAAAATAAGTAACAATTTATTGTTCACACAAAGCGTTGTCTCGTGAGGAATCAAACCCACAACACTCGGCACAGTGGGGACCGCTTAAACCACTACGCTAGTCTACGATGCTAGTAAGCACTACAAAGTCTCCTTAAATAATCTTGTTCTTAATTGTAAAATTTCGTTTAAAGCCTTGTCATGTTATACCAAAGTTTTTCCATTTGTTTACACTGAAAAAAAATAATTTGACTTTTTTTAAGTACTTTAAAAAAGTTTATACGAAATAAAGATTCGTTTCATTTTATTAACACAAAAGAGCGAGAGTTTCAATAAACAGAGATATACGAGTATTACGAATATCAACAAACCGGCGGATGTTATTATCCAACAATAATCTTATCTTAAACCTCTGCATGCCCTGAATTGATAATTCACTTTTATGAGATTATCATTCATCTTAACTATAATTAGTGCATTTTACAACTTCGCTTTAACGTAGTCTGATCAAAGAAATAAATGGTTAATTTATCTTTCGTCTAGAATAGCATTTTGATTAATATACATACACATTATCTTGTGACCTAAAATTTGTCTATATATATTTGTTATGAAGGAAAATGCAGCTTAAAATAAAAGTAAATAATATATTGTATGTAGTTATGTGCCATAAAGCAATATCTAAAGGAGTTAAGGTTTTTCAAGATGCATAATAATATAAGCAGTGATAGCCTAATGGAGAGAACCACAGACTGCTACGCGGAGAGTCTCGGGTTCAAATCCTCGGCACGCACCAATTACTTTTCGAAGTTAAGTGCGTATTAAATTGTTAATTATAGCTTGCTAAACGGTGAAGGAAAACATCGTGAGGAAACCTGCATGTTTTTTATTATATTAATTTTTTTGTTTATTAAACTTCCTGCACAATACTGTACATAGGCGGACTAAATGCCTTAGGCATTGTCTTACAGTCTACCTTAGGCTGATGCAGAGATAGTTTATTTTTTTAATTTATAGACCTGTATCTCCGAAAGGGTAGGCAGAGGTGTAATATTACACCCACATTTCGCCATGAATTTTTAGGTCCCACGTAATAGCTTTGTCCAAAGTAGACCGCAGATGGCTTATAACGATAAAACTTCATCGATACGGTTTCAATGAAGTTACAAATAGTATGTGTACCATATGTGACCACATTATGGAAAAGTAATAAAATCTTTAAATATTTCCCAATAATTACGTGATTGAGACCTGGTATATAAATATATTTTTTTATAGACTCACGCCTGTATCCCCGAAGGGGTAGGCAGAGGTGTAATATTACACCCACATTTCGCCATGAATTTTTAGGTCCCACGTAATAGGGGGCGAGCCTATTGCCGTCCCGGGCACATTACCAGACTCCGTTCTGCTACTGAGAATTGCCTAACGGAAAAACCCAATGACACTTTGCCAGACCCGGGAATCGAACCCGAGACCTCCCAATCCCACGCGCACATTTATGCCGCGAGACCAACGAGGCAGAGATAGTTAAGGCAGGTATTAAGTTAGGTGGAAGTACTTTATAATTGAATTTAGATATACTTTAATAAATAATATACATGACACACTAATACGATACACATATAAATTCAATAATTAATATAATACACTATAATATATAATATAATTTATATATTATTACATATATATTTAATAAAATATTCTATATACATACATAATCATGTGATGATTACTATGATTCAGCCGATAACCCACGTTGAATCCATTGCCGAGCCTTGTTTTTAAATGTCCAGCGACTGTCTGCCATCCTGACTTCCAGAGGGAGCGCGTTCCATAAGTGTATAGCTTGAAGGTAGAAGGAAGAATGTACAAGGCTAGAGCTATGTTGAGGACATAGAAGTAAAAGGTTATGGGACGAACAAAGGGCTTTATCATGCGAAGAGCATGGGTATTGAAAGTGAGAAGTTAGATAAGATGGAGGAGTGGGTGAGTGAGGTAGCGAGTAGAGAGTAGTAAGAGCACGCAAGCTACGGCGTTGACGAATGAGAACTATAAGTAGACACATGGTCATACTTGCGAAGTTTGAAAACGAATCGAAGGCAGTTATTGAGAAGCCGGTCGAGTTTGTTGAGAAGGTCTGCATTCAGGTCATAATAACACACATCACCATAATCGATGATAGGGAACACTAAAGATGATATGCACTAGCATAGTCTTTGTTTTGGAGGGGAGGAAATCCTTCAGACGATAGAGACATCGCAGGGTCCCAGTGACACCTTGACACACGTTAGTGACTTGCGTTCTCCAGTTAAGGGTGTCATCTATGTGTAGTCTCAGGCCCTTAACGCTCGAAGTGATCTTAACACTTTCACTGTCCGACGCCAGATACAATAGAAATTCAATTGTTCTGAGCCACATGTAGCTCATGGGACTATGAATGGGTTAATATTTAACCTGTCAAAGAAGATTGTAGGGTGAGCTGCATTATCCACTCTGCACATCATGCGGTTACCACCCACGATAATGGCTTGACATTTTGACGGGTTAACTGATTGTCCAAACTGATCAGAGCAATGCTTTATTGCCATTAAGTCTTGGTCCACATAGTTGATGGCCCGTCTTAGATCCTCAACCCTCGCCTGAGAATACAGCTGCAGGTTGTCTGCATACATATGATACGAACACCGAAGATTGTGAGTTAAGATATTAATAAATAGAGAAAAAAGAAGTGGAGAAAGAATGCCGCTTTGTGGGACGCCAGAGTCAAGATCACACCAACGAGATAAGGACTCATCAATGCGAACAGACTGTTGACGCCCACGAAGATAGGATGAGAACCATTCCAAAGCTTCAGGTGCGATCAAAAGGTGGGATAGTATGGAGAGGAGGATATCGTGACTGACGGCATTAAAAGCGTTCGAGAAATCTACCAAGACCAACATAGTGACCTTGGTGTCCTCCACTCCTGCTCTAATAGCGCCAGTCAGTTGAAGGAGGGCTGAGGTTGTGCTGTGTCCCGATCTGAATCCTGATTGAAAAGGACTCAATAGGTTATTTATATGTACAAATCGGGTCAGCTGCTGGTGGACACAAGCCTCAAGCACTTTGGATAGGAAAGGAAGAATGGATATAGGACGAAAATGACTAGGTAAAGTGTGTTTAGACCTTGGGTACAGGACGAATATAGGTTTAATAAATATAGGTTATACCGAGGGGAAAACGCCAGACACGAGTGAAAAATTTATAATATGAACAATTGGGGGTACAAGTTCATCTAAGGCTGCGATAATCATACGACGACTAATGTCTGTGAGTTCTCCATAACGTTCTCGAAAGACATGTGAAGTCTGCCAACGCACTTGGCCAGCGTGGTGGACTATGGCCTTACCCTGCTCACAGTGAAAAGAGCCCCGTGCCTAGAAGTGGGACAGTACATTTACAGGGCTGATGACGATGATATTATATGCCTTTAGTCTAGTTAAGCTTAGTACGTTTAGGCTGAATACAACATTTTTACTCTAATGTCAAAGTAATTATATCATACTTTTGCAAATTAAAAGGCCACTAATATTGTTCTATTTGACAATTTTGAAACCTACACAAAGATCGTTCGTGAAATTTGCTTTTATTAGGTACGTAGTTATACGTAGCTGGTGTCTATATAATGCTTAAAGTTTTTACTACCACCGTATTGACTGGCTATAGTCAAACTCCAAAAGCGACGGTAAAAGTTTTAATTTGGGCCAGGCTTATTTGGGTAGTCAAAGGGAAACCGCTAAAACTGTAGGCTTGTCGAAGGGTTGTTTTGGTCAAAACTAGAGGGTTCTATGTTCACTCTTTGTTTAAGGGTTGGCACTCAGTTATTGGTAGAACTTAAGTAAAGGCGGGGAAGAATTGTAAATATTACCCTACAACAATGCTGTTGATTGATACCCAACAATAATGCTGTTAATGCTTATGCTAAGTTACATTACGGGAATTTACGTTAAATATGGCTTTTACTTACGTAGAATAATTTTGAATCTTTATTTTATAAGTAATAAGACTCATTTGGTGTCAGGAACACAAAATGCTTAATAGTTTTGTGTATAATGATTTGTCGATTGCTTTCGCATTTTTATCGTAATTACCTAGGTGTATTATTGTGTTCAATGCTTTATCCATGTTTCTTTGTTATAATAATATAAAGGCATGAATATAGCATAAATGCATATAGCGATATTGAAACATCTACACAATGTTCCAATATGCCTATTATTATTTACACGTTTTTTACATGAAAGAAAATCATTTCTGAAAATCGTAACTGATACAAATGAAATTAAACAACTGTTATTAATACCGTTCGGTTATCTCTTTATTCTGCTTTACAGTGAAAATATTATACCGAAATATACATGTTTTATTTATTTTTGACGACCGGTTGGCGCCGCGGGACTGGGAGTGTAAGCGACTGCTTCGCAGAAGGTCGCGGATTCGATTCCCGCTCAAGTCAAACATTTGTGTGCATGAACATGGATGATTGTCTTGGTCTGGGTGTTTCTATCTATAATATGTATGTATTTACAAAAAAAAAGTATATATGTATATTTATCCATTGTCTAGTACCCATAGTACAAGCTCTGCTTAGTTTGGGACTAGATGGTGTTGTGTGAATGTGGTAGAATATTATTATTATTATCACCTTTATTTCACATTTCTCTCATAACATATTAACACATTTTTTAATATATGGTATATATTAAAAATATAAAAATATGCTATGGAAACCCACCAGTATCGGGAACAGGCTTCAAGCTACTGGTGGTTAGGGCTCGAGAGAAAGAAAGCTCCTCACTATGCGTGCCGTGTCCAGCAGTACTGCCTTCTGTATCAGGCCCCTGACCCAAGGTTCCAACGCGAGCCTCCTTAGATGTTGGGCGAGGCTCTTGGGTATTAAACCGTTCATCATCATCAGCCTTTAACAGTCCCCTGCTGGACTAGTAGGCCTCTCTTTTAAAAGGAGGAATTGGCCTACTATACCACGCGGGCCAAACGGATTGTTATAGGGTTTGTATCAAGTTTTCCTTCTTTTACAGTGTTGTTCTTTGCATAATATGCTCCCTCTGTCGGCTCTTACGACACCCAGGGGATGATATGGGGTGGTGACATTCCGTATTCTTAATCCGTCACCACACGGACTTCCTAAACCGTTCACTGTAACGATTATCGGCACAATAATTGCTGAATCAACATCCCACGTGTCAATAATCTCGTGAGCCAAGTCCAGATATTTTATCTGCTTGTCCTTCTCAGCCTTCACGAGATTGCCATCATGAGAGATGGCAACATCAACAATTATTGCGCGGAGCGGCGCTTTGATCGATCTGTCGGCTCTTACGACACCCAGGGGATGATATGGGGTGGTGACATTCCGTATTCTTAATCCGTCACCACACGGACTTCCTAAACCGTTCACTGTAACGATTATCGGCACAATAATTGCTGAATCAACATCCCACGTGTCAATAATCTCGTGAGTCAAGTCCAGATATTTTATCTGCTTGTCCTTCTCAGCCTTCACGAGATTGCCATCATGAGAGATGGCAACATCAACAATTATTGCGCGGAGCGGCGCTTTGATCGATCTATCAACACAATATCAGGTTTGTTGGCTACAACTGTCCTCTCTGTGATGATAGATCGATCCCAGCACAACGTGATATGACCATTTTCTAGGACAGGTTCCGCCACGTACCTGTAGTACGGCACCTCACCATCTACAAGCTTGTATTTCAGAGCAGGTTGCTGGTGAATGACCCTGGCTACTTGGTTATGCCTGTGCAAGTAGTCACTGTTAGCAAGACGCGAACAACCGGAAATGATATGCCTGAGGAATTCACCAGGCTGGTGACACGCACTATGATGCCTGGTTGTTATTATTATTATTTGTTTCTCTTTCACGACTATTATTCTAATTTGTTAGAACAATACCCGGCCCTTTGGCAGGCATACAAGGAGACATAGGTCCAACGCAATGAGGCCCTTTGAGAGTTTTAATCTAGAATGTGATAGGACACCTACTGAGGAGCCTCCATAACTGCACTATTAAGTACAGACACGGGTTAGCCGCAGCAGGTAAGGGACTATTGCTACTTTTATGGAAACTAATTACTCTGGGCTATTGGGATGGGTGTTAAATGGATTGGTTTAGATGAAAACTATAGATGAGTGCCGGCGCCTGCCCTAATTACTCTTATAGTACGTGTTATTATTATCATTATTATTTTTAATGCCTGACTATTTGTTGCTAATATTGATGCCTAATCTGTAAAGTTACGCTAATTGATCTATAGCCTGATCATTTTGGATTTACATAAGGAGAATACATACATAACATACCAAGATGTTAGGTTTAATTTGTTAAGTTACGGTCAATTATGAAAACCGGCTAAGTGCGTGTCGGGCCACGCACAATGCTGGGTTCCGTAGTACCCCTTACCTAATGACCTAAGGAATAGAAGGACTCAATCGCAATATTCATTGATCGCCCGCAAGTAGATGTATAAGTCAATTCTCCTTTACTCGTTAATTAGTAAAGTTGAAGCCTTAATAATTCTCATTGATAGTTCATAATTATGTTTTTTTTTCATTTTTTTTTCTTTTTTAAAAAGACAACTCCCGCATTAGGACTTTAATCCTGTGTCGCGGGGGACTTTACAAACATACAACTAACGGACACAATGTACACCCAGACTCGAAACAACAATTTATGAATCACACAAAGTGTTGTCTCGTGTGGGGATCGAACCCACAACACTGCGCCCAGCGTTAAGCAGCGAGGCGGCCGCTTAAACCACTACGCCAACCGTGCAGTAAATTGCAAATGTCACTATTGAGGATAGGTTACACATACTACGGTTTAGTTTAGAAGATAGAGGAGAGCGGAGGGGGACACTTGGGCAATTGGTGTCTGTTGTACGATATTTTGCAACCGAAAACAAATGAATAAAAATTGAGCTTGCAAATAAATAAAAAAGGCCTAATCGAGATAATTGAAAATCAAAAAGAATTACTTTGCATTTATGGCTACACTTAAAGCAAAACATTTTCACAATTTTATTCCACAGTTTTGTCCACGTTCTCTTAATCTTAATATATAAAATCCTTGCGTTACTGACTGACTGACAGACACGCTACAGCTGAAACTATTGGGCGCAGGAAGCTGAAATTTGGCATGTATGTTCCTTGGGGACCGTAGGGGTGCACTAAGAAGGGATTTCCCGAAATTCGAAGATCGGCCAAAACGGGTAAATTAAAAAAAATGCAGGCGTAGCTGCTGGCGTCCTCTAGTGATATTATAATCCTGACGGACGGATGGACGGACATGGCGAAACTATAAAAAACTGGAGGTGGAATGCTATTTATTTATTTAAAAAAAATTGGTGTCAAAAGTAAACTGGTCGCAGCTCCCTGATATTGTTTTTGATGGTACCATACTTCACATACGGGACAAAGTCAAGAATTTGGGTGTTACGATCGACTCTGCTCTTACTTGGGGACCAAAGATCCAAGAAGTAAGTCGAAAAGTGTTTGCTTCAGCAGGCTCGCTGAGAAGATTGAGGAACTTTCTTCCGACTGCCACCAAAATTGCGCTTGCCTACTCGATTTTTTTACCCATTATCGATTATGCGGATGTCAGCTATCTAGATCTCGCCGAAAACCAACTTGACAAACTTGAGTGCCTCCAAAATGTCTGTATACGATTCATATTTGGATTACGCAAATATGATCATGTTTCACAATTTCGAACGCAACTCAAGTGGTTACCCATACGTCATCGCCGGAATGCTCACATTCTTACTTTACAGTACAATGTATTGTTTAACCCTTCAACTCCTTCCTATCTTAAAGGTCGATTTGAGTACCTACATGACACACATAATAAGTTTTTGAGGTCATCAGAAAATTTAAAACTGAAAATGCCAGGACATTCCACGAGCTTTTTTGATAAGTCCTTTACTGTTACTGCTGTACGTTTGTGGAATGCTCTACCGCTACCTATTAGGCAGGCTTAAACAGTAACGAAGTTTAAAGCGATGGTAAAGGAACACTATCTGTCCTTGTAGGGTAAGCTATCATTCTACTATAATAATTTATATCATTATAAGTCGTGTTAATATATAATATTATACTTAGTATGATTATTTAGATGTATGTATATATGTTGAGATGTATATATGTTTAGTTGCAGAGGTATATATTATAAAATTATGATTAAAATTTTCGATATAATAAGTATTGATGTAATATTATTATGTATTTATGTATATATATTATACATATATATATTATAAATATATATTTATAATATATTTATTTGGTATGCCTACAACCACCATTATTTTCCTCTGCAAACCATATCCATCCAAAGGTTGCCTGGCAGAGATCGCTTTTAGCGATAAGGCCGCCCACTGTACTTTTCTTATAGTCTAAGTTTATGCTATGTAATAATTTTATAGGTGTACAGTAAAGTATATAATAAAAAAAAAAAAAAAAAAAAGCAGGTATCATAACCATCTGGAAATCAAGTGACTATGTTCAAGATCAGAGATGTTATAAATAACAAAATTGTGGTTAGTATTTAAACATGATAGTCATTGACCTTATTTGTATAATATTGACCGATTTTATATTGGCCGATCGAAATAAATAACGTTCTGATAAATCAGTTCACCATAATAACTATAACTACTCGTATCATACAATATTATTTAGCGGGTCTTAGTCACGATTATTTACTTATTTCAAGGCATAAATACCTCTGTTATTCTCCTACATTTCTACCGGCTTGCAAAGGTGGAAGGACTCAGTTCCTCCGCGACCACGACCGTTGCATGTTTATGCCTTGAAATAAGTAAATTATCGCGACTAAGGCCCGCTAAATAATATTGTATGATGTGTACAAATCGCGAAAGTTTAAACCTATTTTAATATTGTAATTTATATATTATACAGTCGTGTGATCTATTGGCCCTGACAGTTGTTTATATCCTATATATATTTTATTTATTACAATAAAATTATCCATTTAATGTTTACCTTGAAAACTGTTTATAATTCTATAACAAATTATTCATTTTTTTGCATTAATATTTTAAAATAAGATGATACTCGCTGCCATGCCACACTTTGTTTTCTTACATCATCATCGTCATCATCATCATCGGCCCTGTATTTATACTGTCCCACTGCTGGGCAATGGCCTCTTCTCGCTATGAGAAGAGAAAGGCCATAGTAGGCCATGCTGGCCAAGTGCGGGTTAGCAGACTTCACATGTCTTTCGAAAGCATTATAGAGAAGTCTCAGACAGGCAGGTTTCCTCACGATGTTTTTCTTCACCATATAGCAAGCGATAATTAACAATTTAATACGCACACAACTTCGAAAACTCATTGGTGCGCGCCGTAGATTTGAACCCGAGATCCTCTACGTAACAGTCCGTCGGTCTCTACACTAGGCTATCGCTGCGTTTTACCCCGATCGCTAGTAAATTTCGAGAAATGCCTTATTAGTGCACCCTTACGGTTTCCAATGATATCTTACCTACACGCAAATTTTCAGCTTCTTGAGTCCAATGAAGAATAATTGACGTTCATAAGTGTTGCTCTTGTAACCTATATGAATAAATGAGTTTAAATTTGAATTTCAATGGTTTTGCCTTCATATTGACTCGTTAGGCATTCATATTGACTCGTTACTGACCTGGAAAAATGAAATGAATGCTATAGATGGGTAAATATCTTCAGCATGTTACGCTCTAAGAAGTCTAAGAGACGAAGTAAACAAAAAATATTTCAAATCTGTATAAATCACCCACAAGTTGAGTCTCGGTTGCGATATAGCATTCAATTCTGGGGTAATAGTTATAAATAATAATTGTGATCGTGCTTTCATATAACAGAAAAAGGCAATAAGAACAATAGTACGTATACCACAATGGGAATCGTGTAGGGAACATTTTCTGAATCTTTCTATACTGACCGTACCCAGTTTGTACATTTTAACGGTTTTAAGTAATTTTGCAAAGAAGATAAATACTTACGAGTCTGAAGAGGAAAGGTTAATACGAGAAAGTGCCCGAAAAAAACACTTTCGTCAGAAGCTGAAACCAAATCTAAATGTTGTAAAACATAGTACGGAATATCAAGGTGTTAAGTTATTCAATTGCTTACCAAAAGAGCTGAAACAATATTTATATAAGAGACATTTATTTATTATTATAGGTGCCGTGTGGTTGACGGCATAGAATACAAGTGTCACCACCCCCTATCTTCCCGTGGGTGTCGTAAGAGGCGACTAAGGGATAACACGATGCAAATACCATCTTTGCGTAGAGACGGAAAACTCGACATCAAACCCTATACGACTGCCTCGTTGGTCTCGCGGCATAAATGTGCGCGTGGGATCGGGAGGTCCCGGGTTCGATTCCTGGGTCGGGCAGTGTTATTGGGTTTTTCTATCACGAAATTCTCAGTAGCAGCACGGAGTCTGGAAATGTGCCCAGCACGGCAATAGGCTCGCCCCTTATTACGTGGGACTAAAGTATATCTGGCGAAAAGTGGGTGTAGAAAATCACCTCTGCCTACCCCTTCGGGGATAAAAGGCGTGACGTTATGTATGTATGTATAAAATTAAAGGCATATCTCCTACAGAAGTGTTATTATTCAATAACGAATTAGATGAATTTTTAACTAATGTATGAATTTTAATTTTTATTATGTTTATTATCCTTATAATGGTTGATTAATGTAATATGTACGTGTTATAATTTGACATACCTGATTTTAAATTATTTTGGACATGTTTTAATTATTGTTTTATAATGTAATTTAATGTTATAGATGTGATTGATTTTATGTTGTTTTGAATGTGCGCATTTTTTATGTTTTATTAATTAATTGCCTAAGTACCTATTATTGTATGTGCTATTGTATGTTTTAATATTCAGACACAATGTGATATTGTTATGTGAATAAATGAAATGAAATGCCTGTCTGTTGTCTGTCAGTCAGTCAGTAATGCAAGAATTTTATATATAGACATAAAGAATTTTAAATATTTATTTCTGCATTTTGGTTGTTTACAACACTTATACATGTCAAAACCCTATTCTAGATGATAGATACAGAATGATAATAAAATGTGTCAATTTTGAAATTGACAATGCTGTCTCACTTCCTCTTAGCTATGGTTTTTACTATTTCTTCAATATCCATCAGCGATATTTTTCAACAAAAATAAAATAAACTAGTTACTTATTCAAATTATTTTATTCTATAAATCACTACTACTAAATAAAACATTTTAATTAGTTTATAACAAAATATGATTAGAATCGAACAATCTGTTTAATGGTGGCTTGAGGAAGTTGAAGTCGATACGCCTCGTTCGCACTATGTTCCTGTAACTAGAAACAGAAAGCTTCGGCGTTCGCGTCCTGTTTGGGCTCTCGCAGTTCACCTTGTATAATCCGAATTTTGTTCTGTAAAGAAAGACATACATTTAATTAATATGGTTATAGTCTCATGCCTGTATCGCCGGGTAGAGAGAGGTGTTATGTTACACCCACATTTCGCGTTATGAATTGTTAGGCCCAACGTTATAGGGGGGCAGATTCCGTGATTATTTATATTTTATTTATTTTGTGCCAAAACAGGCGCGACTGGCGGTTCATAATGGAGTGCTTGTGCCCACGTTGATGTACGGTAGTGAGTGTTGGGTGTGGCAGAAAAAGCATGAAAGCAGAATTAACGCAGTTGAGATGCGGTCACTGCGTAGTATGTGTGGGGTAAGACTGATTGATAGAATTCCGAATGCAGAAATACGAGAGCGATGTGGCCTGAAAGAAGATGTCGTGACAAGGATTGAGAAAGGAATGCTGAAATGGTTTGGGCACGTGGAGCGAATGAGTGAAGAAGGAATGACGCTCCAAATATATGAGGCTAACGTGTATGGGCAAGCCGGTCGCGGCCGACCTCGTAGGACATTCGTCGACCAAATTGGTGACGTTCTGAAAAACGGGAAGGTCCTAAGCACCCGGAACCGGCGAGCATGTATGAACAGAGTAATGTGAGGTTTGTAAGGATAGATGCAAGTGGCGTTCCGTTGTCTCTGCCTACCCCGACGGGAAAAAGGCGTGAGTTTATGTATGTATTTATTTATAGACTCAGAGGCAGAGGTGTTTATATACGAGTAGATTCCGTGATGCTACTGAGAATTCGAAAAAACTCAGTAACACTTTCGCCCGACCCGGAAATCGAACCCAGGACCTCTATCCACTGGACAAAGAAGGCATTATATCAAAAGATAATTATAGGGGTACCCCATTATTTGAGACAGCGTCACGATGCAGCCTGCAGCGCCGTTTCTATCCTGGTACAGTGTGCCACAAACTTTATGTATTTTACCTGACATGAACATCACTGGAGATACCAACAGATTGCCATGTAGAGGGTATCGCGTCCAAATCCTTGGCGCGCATCACTGACCTATCGCAGTTATAGACGTATTGCATTGGTAACTATGGCTTGCCCCGTGCATCGGAAAGCATGTTAAGCCGTCGGCCCCGGCTGTCATGAAGATCTTGGACAGTCGTTATATTGAGTCAGTCATCATCATCATCATCATCAGCCCTGTATATAAACTTTTCTACTGCTAGGCACGGGCCTGTTCTCACTATGAGAAGGGTAAGGTCATAGTCAGTACCTCTGAATAAATTGAAACTAGCCTTAACCATAAGGCGCTGATACACTTGAGCATTCACCTGTAATGAGCATTCTCGCAACGTAAACGTTACAAAACAAATGAGTGTGTTTTAGCGAGCACTCTCACGAAAATTCGGGCGAGCCTTAGAATATAGATAATACATAGAATTCGTCCGTGTGGTGACGGATTAACGTCCGTGTGGTGACGGATTAAGAATACGGATTGTCACTACCCCATATCATGCCATGGGTGTCGTAAGAGCCGACAGAGGGACCATACTATACAGAGAACAGCACTGTAAGAGAAGGAAAACTTGATACAAACCCTATACCAACCCGTTTGGCCAGCGTGGTATAGTAGGCCAATTCCTCCTTTCAAAGGAGAGGCCTAGTCCAGCAGTGGACTGTTAAAGGCTGATGATGATGATGATGATGATAGAATTCACGCTACAATGGCGGTTAAACCCAATATATTTACTTCACCTTGTCTTATGGTTTAATCTAGGGAAGAATCTACGTAGTTTGTCACTAATTTTAACTTGACTAGTGATGGGCTTACTTAGAATAAATATCGATAAAATATCGATAATGTTTACAATAGATCCTTAGATTTGGTTTACTCAGAATTAATTTCGATAGAATGTTGATAAACACTCGATATCGATACATAAATTTGAACGTAGGAACAGACACTTGTGTGATTTATTAAACCTGTTCACATTAAAATCTGCATTTTATTATTTAGAAACGACATTTGTTTATGTATCTTACTCTTACTCTAGAAAAAATTCATAAGTGAAACTGAAGTAAATATATTGGGTAAAACTGCTGTTGTAGTACGATTTCTATATTTTTCTATATTCAACGGACTAGTTTGAATTTAGAGTGTTCGCTAGAATGATCGTTAAAATGTTCGGTTCGACAAATCAAAAAACGGCGAATGCTCGCTGTTCTGTTACAAGTGAATGCTCAAGTGTATCAGCGCCAATAGAATATTGCTACCTCTTTGGGCTACGAACGTCAGCAGGCAGTCTCTCTGCGGAAATGCTAATATTGTGTCTAATCCGGTTAGAGTAGTAAGCGGATCCCGGGTTGCAGCTGGGATAACATCAGACATGTCTCGGTTAACGTAATCTTAAAAATGTATGGGTACCAAAAACTGGTTAAAAATCGGTTGAATGGCTCTTCTATGTTAAGATTGGAAGTCCTGATATTTCAACATCAGTTACACCAACCTTGGTCACTAGTCATATCGTGATCACATCTGGTGTAAGCCATTCCTAAACGTTGGTGGTACAAATGAGAGGTATTTAACCGTCCCCATTTAAAATAGTAGTGATAAAAAAATGCTGTACATTCTATAAAAATAATCTCCTTCACAGATACAAAAATAATTTCAACCAACATTTGTAACACCAAGGAACAATATTTCGCTCTGTGTCAGTAAGATAAATATTAGCAAAAATGCAATAAATTATCTTCTCGTATCCGCTTTGAATTATCTCAAGCTATAAAACAAAAGACCTTGGGGTAACTATTTAATTGATAAACCCAATGACGTCAACAGCTCCTGATCCAGTTAATAAATATAATTGTATACGAAGAAACCACAAAAAGCAAAGCAGCGGTCATATGGTCACACTAACGACAATGTCGATGCCTTCCGGCCAAAAGGGGGTAAGCGACATTTTTTGCGAAATCGACTTATAGATATGGTTAGAATCGGCTTTTTTTTCTGCGTCTAATGGTCTAAGTTTCGTGGCTCTAGGAAAATCTTTTTGTCGCTTAGGCGGTAAAGGAATTGAGGTTCTAACACTAAGTTTTTCGTCATAAACGACAGTTATTTTTGGTGTAATTTGTATTATGGTGGTTGGATAAAAATTATATTTCAAAACTGTGAGATAAGCATTTTTGGCTTTGAATATTTTTTTCTTTACTTGAACGTTAAGTAGTTTGGGCTGTAAATACTTTATTGTAAAAAATACATTAGTCAAATTTTACTTGAATCTTTGTGTACCAAACTTTCGGTTAGGCTATTAGGGCAGTTCCTTTGGATAAAATATATGTCATTTATTACATTTAGGTCTCATTTCCGTGACTTTATTTGGCGTTTATTTTTATTTTCCCTAGTCACCAGATCAATCATTGAAGGCGCTTAGGATAATTTATCCAAACGAATGTCACCTTACATTGTCGCTTACCCTTTTTTTTCCCTCCCCAAAAAAATATCTGTTATGGTGGTTAGATAACAAGGTAAATCAAAGGTTTGGCAGTTAGCTTACAGAAGAATGACAAACAGCGTCGGTTATCTCACTCCTTCGTTCGAATAAAATGTCGTTAGCGTTGCACAGCGAACATTCACCGCGGGCATAAGCACCTCCGTGCTTGCGAGTCCGTTTGGCGCGAAGTTTTTAAGAAGGAAATAAAACGGTAAGATTATTTTAATAGACTTTTATATTCGTCTATAATTGTGTATTCTAATTAGTTATTTTAAGTTTTATAGGTAAGAAGTCATTCTTTTGCTATCTTGTTCAGACAATACTGAATGGTTAAATAAGTACCTACAGAGTTTTTGTTGGCTGGCCTGGCTTAGGAGCATAATCAAGGGTTCGAATCCCAGGTTGGGCCTGCAAGGAATTATTGGATTTTTTGATGAATTCTCAGTAACAGTCAAGAGTTAATCCTGCGACTGATATGACTCTGTTGCGTCGAATTGCCTATGGGACTATGAGAGTGAGAGAATAAAAACTGCACGTTTGTTTTGCACATAATTATATTAGCGTTAGTAGGTCCATCTTTTGCAAATTGTTATTCTGCCTCAAGATTTGTCACCGTGACTGAGGGTGCCTGTACACGGTGCATGTAGCTGGAGCAAGTAAAGGTGCGGGTTACATGCGTGAGTAACATGCGCAAGCTGCTTGTTCAAGTTACCCGCTTGTTCTTATACATGACGCAAATAACTGGAGCAAGTAAAGACGCGGGCTACTTGCACAAGCTGTATGTACATGTTATTTGTTCGTGGTCAAGAGCTACATGTGCATGCTATTCGCGCGGTAGCTTTGCGACTTGAATCACGTCAAAATGTCTCGACGAACGAAAAATCTTTTAAAATCATATGTTAAAAATGTAATTTTAACAAGTAACATGCGCGAGTGACCCGCGCGCGCCGCAGAGCACGCGAGTTAGTTGCGCGGGTGGCTCGCTTTGGTACATGCACGAGTCGCTGGACCCGTACATTTGTTTAAACGATATGTTTGCCGTGCATATAACCCGCGCAAGTGCCTCAACATGCTCAAGCTACATGCACCGTGTAGAAGCACCCTGATTTAACATGTGTCATCATCATTGTTTTATCGATTGAGTGAATGGATGGGTGAGTGCGAATGAATGGATACACGGCAAAACGATAGTAAGAACCCTCTTTTTGGAGTGGCTGAAGGCCGCCACGGTGTCCTCACCTTCCGCCTGACGCATGTCTTCATCGGACACGATTGTTTTGGGTAGTTTCTTTGCTGTGAAGGACTCCCCCGGCTACGGAGTACATGTTGTATGGGGAAGCGGAAATAATTGTGAAGGTTGTCTATTCCTTTAGAAAGTAGTAAAACAAAATATTTTTCATCGATATTTGGTTATGTAATAATAATATATATGTTTCGTTAAGATTTGCTATTTCACTTTCCATTCTCGCAATTTCGTTGTTACTGACGTCTGTAGTTTCTTTCATGAACTGAAACTGTACTGGTCTACAGTACCTGGTTGAAGAAGGAGATTCATTCTTCCAATACACCGAAGATTGTTTTCATTGGTCATTGAGACGGAGAGGAACTAATGTTGTTAGAAACAAGTTAGTTAGTGTCTGTGGCACCATCTTAATGTGCGTAATAATGAGTTAATTAACTAATATGGCAAAAAAGGGAGATTCGCAGGTATTCGCAGCTGTAAGTGATTTATTAATTATCTACACAAATGTGCCTATTATTTGAATTATAAGAGAAACCGCCGGAAGCCGCCGCAACCTAGATATGGCCGATTAAACTAAGAATTTTACTTAAAAACAAGCTTTCTTCTCTAATTATCCTGCACTCATATTAATCACTTTATCGACAATACTAATTATCTAGTAGATTCTCTAAGACGTGTTGTATTACAGAAAATTTAAGTAAATTAAAAAAAACACCACAAACTGGAACATACAACCCACTAACTTAGGGCTTTTTTCAAGTGAAAATTCAATATCCTTTTAACTTACATAACGTCACGCCTTTTATCCCCGAAGGGGTAGGCAGAGGTGTATTTCTACACCCACTTTTCGCCAGATATACTTTAGTCCCACGTAATAAGGGGCGAGCCTATTGCCGTACCGGGCACATTTCCAGACTCCGTGCGGCTACTGAGAATTTCATGACAGAAAAACCCAATAACACTGCCCGACCCAGGAATCGAACCCGGGACCTCCCGATCCCACGCGCACATTTATGTCGCGAGACCTACGAGGCAGTCGTATAGGGTTTGATGTCGAGTTTTCCGTCTCTACGCAAAGATGGTATTTGCATCGTGTTATCCCTTAGTCGCCTCTTACGACACCCACGGGAAGATAGGGGGTGGTGACACTTGTATTCTATGCCGTCATCCACACGGATCCTTTTAACTTCAACTTTGTAATTTTATTAAACTAATAAGGTAACGCAATAAAAATAAAATTATTATGTGTTTGTGTTTATTTAGGCTTGTAGTATCCAATACTGGTATGACATATTCGAATAGTCATACTTTGCAAAATTGAATTTTTTCCGCTCATTGACCACCGTGGGACATCGCGAGGTGATTTACGACAACTGTAGACGCGGACATGCGGGCGACGAGGACCAAACGCCTACCGTCATACCTAAAAGTGGTCCTTAGGTACGAAATTTTAAGTTTATTTTTTTTTCATACCTAGAATGTCAGCATGAATGTATAATGCAAGACTAACTTACAATGAGTAACAATTGTTTTGTTTAATTTTATAAACTGATTGAGCACAATTTCTCTTTTTTTTAATTCATACCTTAGTCGGTTAGCCAGTTTAAAAACTTATAAAAGTCTAATGTATGTATGTAAGTATGTATGTATTATTTTATAAGAATTAATCACAATGCGCTTTCGCGTTGTATAAAAGAGCTTATAGTATTTTTTATAGATAATTAACTTATAACAATTTCCTTGTTCTTCTGCCATTAACCAATAGCCGGTTATGTCATATTGGCTCCACTTGATGAACAGAAAAAGCACAGGTATGCTCTTTTTCTTCAACAGAAATAAAATAAATGGTGCAGTTAAATCATTTGGGTTGGAACTCATTAATTGGGTTGTTTTCATTTACGACGTTTTTTCCTGTTAGTATAATTAGGACCATTTGAGGGTAAGCGACAGTAAATAGTGTTAGGAGTGTGATTTGTTTTAATTAACAACGTCATTTCGTAGAGACCTAATCAAAAACTATATGGTTAAATTTTGAAGCTTTTGGAACATACAGAAAATTTTCTATGATTTTTTTTCACTTATTTTGAACTTTAAACTACTCTCCTGTAAAGTTTGTTAAGTGGCGGTTAGCCTCTTTTGGCCGTAAGGCATCGATGTTATTTTTTATCAAAGGCTACACTAGGCGTAATCGTGGACGACTTATAACCATTCAAGCAACGGTCGCAAAGAACTCCCAGACTCGGAGTATCACTTACGGACTCTGTACTGTAATCCATCATGGAAGCATACATACATACATACATAGACTCACGCCTGTTTACCGGAGGGGTAGGCAGAGACTACGGAACGCCATTTGCAACGATCCTGATATCTCTCTTGCTTCATTCACTCCCATCAAATTTCTCATGCATGCTCTTCGGTTAAGGTTACTTCTAACCTGTCCTTTTTTTAGGGTGTCTCCAATCTGGTCAGAGAACGTCCGTCAAGGTCTTCCCCTTCCTCCTGTCCCATTCACACTTGACTTATATAACAGGATCATGCACCTAAAAAAATTACTACGCAGACCGTGTACGAGTTTCTCACCAAAGTGAACTAAAAAATTGCAAATAGTTTCATTTTAATGAAGTTTCTAGTCTAGAACCAAGGTCACGACGTCTTTAAACGTTGTCAGACATACGCACTTTGTATACATATTAGTTTTTTAGACGTCTAGTTAACCTATTTAATATTTAAATGTCTGTTTATTTCTCGGTTAAACACGTCACTGTATGTGATACAATTAGGTTTACGAATGTGGGAATACGAATTAGTACGATTTGGCAAACAATCACACAAGCAAAAAGCGTGCGAGACACATTCTAAGTTAAATTCATTTATACTGTCGTCGCAGGCGTGCGTAACTCTTAATTTATTTTAAGGAACTTTTAAAATGAATAAAGAAACGAAAGCATTGCATCTGACAAGTCGTTATTTATATTTTCTTATCTTTTTTAAATTGAGATTGTATACTTATTATAGAGTGTTTACACCCTTGTATTTTGTGATGTTAAAAATAGAGAGGTATACTTAACTGGATTCAACAACTGGATAACAAGCCTTCATCCATTCATTCACCGACATTTTCACCCTAATTATAGAGCTATATGCCCGAGGTTTACCCACCGATTTTTGCTTAACTTTGTGTGCTCATTCATTTTGTTTCGATAATTATGTCTCCTACGAGTTACAGCCTGCATTAACATAGTATGAAGATTCGACTTAGTGTTAGTTTTGCCACGGAAATTTGCAACCCGCAAAAAAACCTGAACTGGGTTTAACTGAATTCCAAATATTATATTTTTCGTAGCAAAAAAAATAATCTCGAAAATCAGAACTAGACAATCAAATTTGAGACGTCATAATAATTTTCGCTAAACCAGCGACACAGTTTAACAAGCAACCGATTGTGTCTAAGCCATAGACATATATAATACTGGTATTACGATTAGTAATAATTTAAAATAGATTAGGGAGCGTTATTGATACGCAAAGCACGCACCTGCCGATGTCTAGACTGCGTTAATATATGCGACAATTTTTCATTTATCAAGCTAAGAATCTAAATAACTGTTATGATGAAGAAAAATGGTTTGTGTATATTTGTAACTTTTTGCGCAATATTGCATCATGTACAAACGTATTTTTTACCTAATGAAATAAAAATGAAGAAAGTCAATAAATAATCGGCTCCTACTAATACATGCGGGTATATTTTTATCAACCATAGCCGCGCATAGCCGGGTTAATTCGCTCTATTACCTAACCTTGACAAAGCGTTTTAATCGGTAATTGTTGAAAAGTAGTACATGAAACACACGCACATATATAAACACGCGCACACGCACATTTTATGTTTATAAATCGACAGGCAAAACCCAATAAGGCCACCATAGTAGATACCTACCACAATTACCTTATCAAAGTAATTCATTAAACAAACAGGCTAGACTGTTAGGAATTATTACAACTTGCAAATGTAAATTATTTTATTGCTCCTATTCAAGACATTATCTACAACTTACTATCTACAAACTGTATGCAGTTGAAAAACTGGTATTCAAATTTATCAAATTGTGCCAAGAGCGTACCAGACTTACTCAATAAATCTACTTCGGGATAAATTACATTGTTCTAGTTAAAAACCGGTCCCGAATGATTGCATTGCTTCCATATTAGTGAACAAACAGCATTCTACGCTGTTTATGAATTTAGTTAATAGAGTAAACCTTTGTTTGATACAATGTTGTAATATCTTGTTCAAAATAAGGACTCTTTTAGTATAAACTGCGACTGTTGTCTCAATATGGAATAGTTTCTATTTCGCCTATCTGGGTAAAGATTTTTAGAAATCTCCGCTATTTATACACATTCTAATATTTATACTGCCTCGTTAGTCTCACGGCATAAATGTGCGCGTGGGATTGAGAGGTCTCGGGTTCTAGTCCCGGGTCGGGCAAAGTGTTATTGGGTTTTTCCGTTAGGAAATTCTCAGTAGAAGCACGGAGTCTGGTAATGTGCCCGGTACGGCAATAGGCTCGCCTCCTATTACGTGGGACCTACAAATTCATGGCGAAATGTGGGTGTAATATTACACCTCTGCCTACCCCTTCGGGGATACAGGCGTGAGTCTTTAAAAATATATATATTTATGTACCAGGATTCAATTACGTAATTATTTGGGAAATACTTGAAGATTTTATTACTTTTCCATAATGTGGTTACATATTATGGTACAATATAAAGTGCATAATGCCACACTATTTTTATTCCTTTGCAATTATCCAACAATTATTGAAATGATTTACAATATAATTAAATTAAGTCTTAAAATAATAAAAAAAAATATCAATATTAATATTTAACTTCATTGATACCATATCGATGAAGTTTTATCATTATAAGCCATCTTTGGGCCACTTTGGACAAAGCTTTTACTTCGCCACATCGTGACGAATCGTGGGTCTTCAGCTTTTTTCTTCAAGGTCTTACCTACTATCTTACAAATGTCATAGCCTAACAAGCTACAGGGCAGGCAAACTGTTTGCCCCGGCTACCATTATGGGCCAAACTTGATAGTTTAGCCCATAACTTGTACTGGTTTTGGTATTGTTCAGTTTTTGTGTAACTGAGTACATATTTAGTCATCATCATCATCGTCCTAGCGTTATCGCGGTAGCATTCAAAACTTACACACTGTGGTCGCCTGGAGTCCGCTTACTACTACAACCAGATAAACAGAATATCGGCTTTGCCACAGAGCCTTACAATTTGACAGATAAATAATTAAACATAATCAAAACAACTACAATTTTTTCTATGAATACTTACCGTCTGACCATTCGAAGTCATCCATCAATGTCCACGCGAAGCCTAGTATTGGGACGTTATCCTCATGTAAGGCCAGCAGCAGTTGATGAAGGTACTCGTCGAAGTAGTCTATACGGTCGTAGTCGTCAATCTGACCCTTGTCTCCTATACCGTTTTCTGTGACTATTATCGGTACTTTTTTTGATAACTTGTAGTTTTTCTGGCTGTTGTAGTTTAGGAGCTTTCTGAAGCCTGGATGATTTACCTGAGAAAGTAAAGTACTCATTAATATTTGATGTCTGTGTAACCTACATATTATGGATTTTAAAGCAGTAAAGTTAATTTGGTGTCGTGTGACACTAAGATTTATGCTTTTTCTAGACGCTTAATACGAAAATGATTATACCCATTGATACCTATTGAAATTTCTATTTGCGAAGATGTGGGTTAAGTTTATTTTAATGTTATTCGTGATGACCTCTAATTGGCTATCGGCTACTTATATTATATTTTTTGTCAAATTGGATTAAGCTGTTGGACCTCCATATAAAAATAAGTAAGTAAGTAATCATTTTTATAATAATTTATTTGTAACACTATTCAAAAACTACAATCCCATTCATGTAGTAATAATTTACATTAATCGTTATACAATCAATATTTATGAGCTAAGTCCTCGTGTAACGCTCATAGCGAGACTTGGCTTGCCGTTCGTAACAGATCGGCAAAGTTAAGCAACGCTTGCACAGGTTGCCACTTGGATGGGTGACCGTTTGTGGCATTTTCATCTGAGCGCTACCGTGCTTCGGAGGGCACGTAAAGCTGTCGGTCCCGGCTCTTGCCTAAGGATAAGGGTCGTTAGGCCATGTCGGAGGCCTTTGGGCGGTCTGAAAACTCCGACACCAGAGTTGGCCACACACTCACACGAAAAACAAACAAAACAAACAAACAAACAAGCTAAGTCCTCGTTTTAAAATATTAATACATACATTGACGGATCACATATCAATATCACTTATGAGACAGCGTGATACACAGTGTGGTAGCAAGACTTGTATCTTAATATTAACAAGGTGACGTCATAAGTGCAATACTTGCTGTCAATTTACATAGTTACTGGAAACTGGAAATAAAGTAAAAAATCATTACATCATTTCTAAGGCGTTCAAGTGATTTATTTACCCTCAAACGAAATAAAGTAAAATTTGCTGCCACATTAGGAAAAAGAAAGCCACAACCTTTGGCCCAATCCTTTACGTGGTATGTTGATAACAAGGCTATAATTCTGAAGTAGCAATAAACTATACAGTAATGTTTCTTATTACCATTTGATTTAAAAAAAATGTATGATAATCATGAATATTTTCACGTCCTAACTTTTACACTTATATAATAAATAGAAGAGGAGAAGAATAAGTAGTATAATGTAGGATAATGCAAATGCATCATTCTACAAAGATATCAACTTCAATAACAACAGCATAGGAAGTACAGCATAAATATCAAACGAAAGATATATGTAACGCAATTCCGGTTGCTCGGTACGCCATCTGGCGTTCGCAACGCACAATGAATCACAGCCTCCTTAATTGGAACACGATAATATTTGTATTATCTGAAGAGATGTGTGAATTAATCCTCGTACGTATTATTATAATGACAAGATAGTAAAACAAGCAGATCATATGACTATCTTGAGATTTGATAAGCGGTTTGCTGATTTGTTTTGAATCTTGGAGAGATCTCTGATTTGTTTTGAATCTCTTTTCATTTTAGAAGTAAGATAGTGATAGCATTAGGATGCAATAACTGATTTCATCTATGTAATTCCTATATGAAAAGACTTTTATTTTCAGGTTAATTAAAACATTATAAAGGGAAGCCTCTTTTCTGTCCAGGTTAAAATGTGTAAGCTCATAAATGTTGAACACTATGAAATACGGATGACAAAAACTTAATAAATAAATCTGTCCAATCATTCGATGTATTGACATTTTTTATATATATATTTGTTTATAAAAATAGTTAAATATAACCCCTCGTCTGTCAAGCCACTTTTCGCGCGACTTAAACGCATCTGTCACGCTACTTTTCAGTACCCTGCGCGTTATCGGCGCGTATGATTCAAATGACCATATCTCTAAAGTTTTGTATGGGAACTATATATAAAACTTATTTCGTTGAAATCGCTATGAAAGAAGCTAACAAGTTATGTATGATTTAGTAAAGTTTTGTCTTTCAATATATTGTTAAATTTAATTTCAAAAGGGGGTAGTATCAATATTGGGGTAATTAGATAAATGTCGAGATAATTATAAAATAAAACCATTATATCAATATATTTATATTTTTCAACAAAAAGATACTTTGTTATTTAATAAAAAACCTTCCAAAAACCAAGAAAATAAAGCAAAATAATGTTACGGACGAAATAATATACTTCGTCAACGTGCCGTCTGGCGGCAATGAAGAATTCCTCGCGTATAATTTAGTTTTGGCTATGGAACGCTGCGTGGAACTTTTATGAAACGTCAGATATACTCTTCACGATTATTTTGAACCTTTCACCAAGGTAATAAAGTCAAACATATTTATAAAAAGTTGAGTCAAGTGCACAACGATCGATTTGCCGCCAGACGGCTAGTTGACAGATGCGGGGGGTGTTGTGTTCTGCCGCCTGGCGGCGAGTTGACAGACGAGGGGTTATCTACCTGATTTCAAATAATATATATATTTTTTTTATTTATAGACTCACGCCTGTATACCCGAAGGGGCAGGCAGAGGTGTAATATCACACCCACATTTCACTATGAATTTTTAGGTCCCACGTAATAGGGGGCGAGCCTATTGCCGTACCGGGCACATTACCAGACTCCGTGCTGCTACTAAGAATTTCCTAACGAAAAAACCCAATAACACTTTGCCCGACTTAATGTATATACATAATTTAAAAAAATATTTTTTAATTGAATTTATAATATTTTTCCTTTTGTCTAAAGTATTGGAATATTTATTAAGCAATTGAACTATTTTGATTAACTTGTGTACATACCGTGAGCCACTCCGGTCCAAGTAAAGGCCACGACAGATTCTGCTCAACTTTGACCCCTGCGTCATGGTCTAGAGACGGCACATACCAGTCATCTTCCATGTCAGACTGGGACATCAAGAATGTCGTGTAGTGATTCAAACTGAAGAAATCTGAACTTCCTCTTAATGCATCTACCTAAAAATTTATAATAGGTAGAAAATATCCTTAGGCTTTATGGAATGGAAATAGTATGGAGTGACAAACATTTGGAAATAAAATACAAAATCTTGTATCACAAAACATAAACCAGACTCGAAACAACAATTTGTGGATCTCGCGAAGTGCTGTCTTGTGTGGGAAACGCACCCACTTAGCAAAATTTATGTAGTTATATTTTGTCTTTTGTTATACATTTGTGATGATAGGCAAATTAACCGCCAATTACGGTTACATACCTATCATAAAAGTAATTTGACGTATTCAATAGACGTTAAATTATTATAAAAATTGTCCGCATATTTTCCCTTAAGAAGGAAATATAGAAAGCAATTTCGAACAAAGAATGGATCTTGAATAAATAAAGCTATCGTTGACACCGCGTCTAGCAAACGACATTTTATCGATAGTAATGTAAATGGTTATGTTATTCGAAGCATACTAACCTCCTCAGCAGAAAAATATGGCAGACGTGATCTTGAGAAGCCTTGCTGAAGACTCATATTGTTAACCTGTTCACGAACGAATGGAGGATAGTCGCCAATATCAGAAAATATCGGATGCGCATAAATATCCAGCTGACGAAGAAAAAACATATTGAAATGAGTCATGCACATTCCTCTATTCGGCTTAGGGTGAGTGAGATTAATTAAAATAATATTTATACCTAATATTTTATCATTTACATTACATAATACTGTGGGTACTAGAAGTTATTCACACATAGACATAATAATATTATACTTCACCTTTTGTAAATACCTACTTAATTTACATTAGTATAAGTTAGAGAAGAGGTAGTTTCTTAAATGCAACTTGGCATTTCCAAATATAATATTTTAGCTTTTTATACGAAACAGAATTGTGCAATTATGCTATAAGCATACATGCATCCTTAAAAAGTTCATTATGATTTTCTTTGAAGTTTAGCTTTTGACGTTTCTAATGCAAATCCCAAAGTAAATCTGCACGAAACAAGCACGAACAACTAGTAACAAAAATGAGCGTATCTTTTCCGAATAAATTATGAGTGTCTACCGGCCATTCGGCGAGCCTTGCAGGTGCCTAATAAGCCATTTAAACTACCTAACAAAAATAAAATCATTCGTACAATTTCTCGTCAAGCGAACGTTGGAACTCATTTCGTTTCTTATTACTCGAAATCTGGCGCAGGTAGTGTGAAGTAGATAAAAAATACACGATGCAATAAATTTAAAAAATGTGAGTGTAGAGTGCTCTTGGGAGGCATAAGGTTAACAAATTACGGCAATTTTCAATGTGTTACATTTCTCGATAGCAATTTTGTCCCAAACTGTTCGCAAAGTGGTTCGTGGTCTTAGCTTATGATGTGTCATCAGCGTTCCCGAACATTCTACGTATATGTATGGATATCTGAAATACCTATATCATGTGTTACATACTATCAAATCGGCTGTCCCAAATCAAAACACAGTAAGGGACTTCGAACAAATTTTAGAGGAGGGTAAAAAAAGCTGATTTTATTATGCCTTACCAAACTATGAATCTACAGCTGAATATGATTCTTGGAGATGGTAGATAAGATTACTTTCTACATTTTTGCATACTAAAACTTCCAAAATATAATTCGATGCACGTTGTATAACACTTACTAAGTTTGGAATGGGATCCAACACTAACCATTGCCCATGGAAACTAAACCAAAACACAGTAAGTTATAAGACATTATCAGGTTTTGTTTTTTTTATGAAAACTTTTAGTTATGATAAAAGTTATGATAAAGAAAACATACATACATACATAGACTCACGCCTGTTTCCCCGAAGGGGTAGGCAGAGGCATATTAAACGCCCACTTTTCGCCAGTGTTTTGATCCCACGTAATAGGTGGCGAGATGTGCGTCAGAATGGCTGGTTGTCTGTGGCGTTGGTATAAGAGATTTGATTTAAAAATTGCTACATAATTGCTTATATTTGCTACATATAATAAATAATTGCTACATGGGATATATATTTAGAAATAAAATTTTTTTTTTGACCAGCCATCCTGACGTTTGGTTGGCTGGTCACCTCCTAGTTTAAAGTTAAGCATGCAGAGTTTCCCGAAATGTATTGCGTGAATAATTGCTACATATTTACTTCATTTATCTAATTTTGTTGTAACTTCAGTCATATGTTAAATCAAGGATATAGGAATTATTTAAATTATCCAAATAAAAAGTGCCTGATAAAATAATAAAGGCAAATACTTAGTTATGTAGGTGTTGGTTTAATATGGTTTAGGCTCTGGTAACCATGTAAGTAAAGGCTGCTACACACAGTGCCAGCGGCCAAGCCGCGTGCGCCCGGCGGCACACAAAGCCGCCGGCCTGGCCGCACGAATGAGTCGCCGGCATGGCCGCACGGGTAGGCCGCCGGCCGGCCGCGGGTTGCAACTTGCCACTTGTGGTCGTTCTATTAGTGTTGTCAACCATACTTTATAATAACCTATCCTACTTTATTTTGGGCACTTATACTTTATACTTTGGTATACAAATGTAGTTTATGAAAATTGTTTATTTCCAACCCTTACTGTGACGTGTAAAACAAAACACTAATTATGAGTACTTAGCTATATAACGTTACACATAAATGGATGATGGAAACTATTTCGGCTCAAAGAGATCTAAAATAAATTCACCACTAATGGTAAAGAATTTTTACAGAAAAAGGCAACTGGCAATGGTATAGACTCACGCCTGTATCCCCGAAGGGGTAGGCAGGAGTGTAATATTACACCCACATTTCGCCATGAATTTTAAGGTCCCACATAATAGGTGGCGAGCCTATTGCCGTTACCGGGCACATCACCAGACTCCGTGCTGCTACTGAGAATTCGGATAAACCCAGTAACACTTTTGCCCAACCCGAGAATCGAACCCGGGACCTCCGATCAGCAGTCGCATACGCTATCCACTGGACCACGGAGGCAATTTATACTTAAAATCATATCTCCGACTCCTTCCCCGCCACTTCTGAAGTTCAGAATTAAAGAGTTTAGTGATGAATCAAAAGTGACGAGAAGAAAGAATTAGAATGTCAATATGTAATTAACGTAATTAAAAACTAATTGTTTATTTTTTAATTTTTATTGTAAATAATCACCAGCCCTGTATATAAACAGTCCCACTGCTGGGCACGGGCCTCTTTATTATTTTATCAGGCACTTTTCATTGGGATAATTTTTAATAATCGCTATATCCTTGATTTAACATATGATTGAAATTACAACTAAATTAGATAAATGAAGTAAATATGTAGCAATTATTGACGCAATACATTTCGGGAAACTCTGCATGCTTAACTTTAAAGTAGGAGGTGACCAGCCAACCAAACGTCAGAATGGCTGGTCAAAAAAATATTTTATTTCTAAATATGTATCCCATGTAGCAATTATTTATTATATGTAGCAAATATAAGCAATTGTGTAGCAATTTTCAAATCAACTCTCATATACCAACGCCACAGACAACCAGCCATTCTGACGCACATGTGGCGAGCCTATTGCCGCTTATCGGGACATTTTGTTTGCCAGAGCCTCGTCCGTTGATCGGCAGGTGCACCACTTGCAGGTGAGGTTGACTTGGGACCCTAAGTTCTTGGTGGGAACGCTATGCACCCTTAAGAATAAAGAAAATGAGAAAATAAATATTGCAGTAAAACACATTAACGAGAATTAACTATGTTTATTATTCAAATTATTAGTACGTGAAGTAATTTAATGTGAAAAGTTCCAAATTATAGTAGAAAATGAGGAATTAATAACAAAAACAGATAAACTCAAAATACGAAATTTGATGTTTTCTCACTAATTTAAACCCTAATTCCTGGAGATAGAAACTCCGACGGGTGTGTGCTGTACTGTGTATTTTTTTAGATTTTATGGTCTTTTAGACTTATTAATTCCCATATCAAAAACCTAGCAAGTGGAAATTCCCAATCCAAAACAAAGTAAGTACGTGTGCCTTGCTGTGTTTTGAACTGGTTATCAGCTGTTACTAGGTTTTTGATTTGTGGTTTGCGGTTTAGTCTGTGCACTTACTAGGTTTTATGGTATCGCTATATTGGGAATGGAGGCCTTTATTGAAAAAAGGGTTTTTGCATATTGTGGGCATTTATTGTGTTAAAAGCATGGTGTAAAAATCTTGATTTCGGCAAAAATGTCCCTTACTGTGTTTTGATTTGGGACAGCCAAAATGGCTCCCGGGAATACGAGGAAATTGAGTACGGTCAAAGGGTTAACCGTCGCTTGTTAACCTAAAACTGATTCTAGTGATCCAAGAATTTGGAAAATGACGTACCTTAATATTTGGTGAGTTTGTCCCTCGACTGTGAAAGGTTATGAGCCGGATTAATACAGTTTAAAATTAAATAAAGTCTTATGTATTGCACAAATAGTATTTTCTAATAGTAAAACATACATTGAATTATTGATTATTATGTTCTAAGAACGGATAAATTATCATCTACCTATACTTATAACCACACATAGGGTCAGAGTACACACATTTCATCATCATGGGCGATTTTAACACCGATCTCCTTTCCCAACATTCCAGTCGTTCCCGCAAATTCCTTGACGTCGTCCAGTCAGCCAGCCTCCATATACTACCTTTGCAAGCAACTCACCACGATGTTAACGGTGAGGACACTTGGCTTGACATAATCCTCACCTCTGATCCTTCCTTAGTCACATCCCATGGCCAACTTTTGGCACCTGGATTTTCCCGTCATGATCTCATTTTCCAAAGGCGAGCGATAATTAACAATTAAATACCACATAACTTCGAAAAGTCAGTGGTGCGCGCCGTGGATTCGAACTCCCCGCACGGCAGTCTGTTGTTATATCCACTAGGCTATCGTTGCCTGCTTTTTGGTTATTTAAGTTTTTTAGTTAAATCATAATAGGGAAACTGTCTTTATTAGATTTAATAGCATACGGCAATGAATTGTCATAATAAAATTAGTACAATTAGAAGAAAATCATTTTCTTCAAACATCCTCAGTTCAAGGAGGGCAAATACTTATGAGCGGTAGTGTACATGCTACAGTTAGACGAGTGAAGTTGAGGCCTGCACCTTGGATCACAACGAGTGTTCGGATGGCGATGCGCCGTAGAGACCGAGCATATCGGAGATACAAAAGGGACCGTTGTGAGGCAAACTGGGCACTTTTTAAGTCTGCAAGGAATCGGTGCAATCAGATGGTACGCAACGCTAAACGCCGACATATTCTCGATAATATCAACTCTTCATCAGCTGGCAATATCTGAAAGTTCCTTGGAACACTAGGTATTAGCAAGCAGCGGTGTGTTGACTACCATGGGACTCTTAGTTTGGATGATATCAAGAAACATTTCACCTCTACTGATTCGCTGGATCGCCAAACTACGAGTCTCACTGTCAACTATTTAGCCGGGCTACCTCAACCCACACTTGAATCTTTTTTCTTTTCTCCAGAGTCTCCGGCCGAGATCAAAAAGATAATCCTCTCCATAAGGTCTAATGCTGTGGCATGTGACAACATCAGCCGTCGTATGAATACAATGATCCTAGATCAGCTCCTGTCGGCAATATCCCACATCATAAACTTTTGACTTACCTCTGGTACCTTTCCTTCCTTGAGGCGCAAAGCCCACATAATTCCTCTACCCAAAATCCCCAATCCTACTCTTCCTCAACACTTCCGGCCAATTTCCGTTCTTACCCTTCCTATCCAAAGTGCTTGAGGCCTGTGTGAATAAACAATTGTCTCGTTTTGTGTACCAAAATAACTTGTTGAGCCCATTTCAGTCAGGCTTCAGGCCTGGTCATAGCACTACCTCCGCCCTCCTCAAAGTGACTGGCAATATTCGAGAGGCTATGGAACACACCAAAATCACTGTTCTTGTGTTGATCGATTTCTCAAATGCTTTCAATACCGTCAGTCACGATGTCTTTTTGTCTATCCTCTCCCATCTCAAGGTCTCGGCTGGAGCTCTGGATTGGTTCTCAACTTATCTTCGAGGTCGTCAGCAATCTGTCCGCCTCGATGAGTCATCCTCGAGGTGGGACGACGTCACATCTGGCATTCCTCAAGGCGGCACCCTCTCTCCTCTTTTATTTTCTATTTTCATAAATCTCCTAACTCAACATCTTCAGTGCGCTTACCATTTGTATGCCGACGACTTGCAGATTTACTCCCATTTAAGTGTGGAATGCGTAGCTGAGGCCATTGACAAGGTTAATACGGATTTGACGACCATAAAGACATGGTCTGACAAGTTTGGTCACACCGTAAACCCCTGCGAGACCCAGGCCATAATTGTAGGCAGCCAACGAATCCTAAGCAGACTTAACTTAGCAACACTACCAGCCATAATTTTCAACGGAACTACCGTCGATCTGTACCCTACGGTTAAAAATCTCGGGATATACCTGGATACAACGCTGAATTGGGAGGCTCAGGTGACACATGTAAGTCAGAAAGTCACCGGCACCCTGCGCGCTCTCTACCGCCTTAAAAACTTACTCCCTTCCGAGATCAAAACAATGCTTGTGGAAATTTTGATTTTCTCACTGATCGACTATGGTGATGTATGTTACTTTGACCTGAATGCAGATCCCCTCAATAAACTTGACCGTCTTCTGAATAACTGCATTCGATTCATTTTTAATCTTCGTAAGTACGACTATGTGTCTACTTATAGTTCCCAATTAAAGTGGCTCCCTATACGTCAGCGCCGTAGTTTGCGTGCTCTCACTACCCTATACACTATTCTCACATCTCCTACTTCTACTCAGTATATGACTCCTTACTTTCAGTACTTATGTTCTAATCATGAGCGAAATCTTCGCTCCTCTAATAATCTTCAACTCACGGTTCCTACTCACAGATCTTGTTTCCTACTGCACTCCTCTTTCACCGTACAATCTATTCTTCTATGGAATGCTCTAACTCCTGAGATCAGAATGGCCAAAACCAAATTCATATTCAAGTCCAATGTAAGGCAGCTCTTGTTGGCTGAGTCCTTGAATGTATCATAAGTCGCTATCTTAACTAGGTATATGTTCATGTATCAGTATAAGATAGTCTATAATTTTACTCATCTCTGATTTTAGTTGTAATATATATATATATATAAAGACATAAACGTCATACACACACAATAAATGCAAATATTTATTTAAATATATATATATCTATTAATAAATATTTGCATTTATTGTGTGTGTATGACGTTTATGTCTTTTTATCATAATATAATTATATTTATGTAAGTTTTAGTATGACTAATAATTCAATAATTACTAATTTTCATATAATACACCTACTTATCTCTCTGCACCACTCTAAGGTAGACTGGTAGATAATGCCTAAGGCATTAAGTCCGCCTAAATACTTTGTGTATATGAAGAATAAAAATAAATAAATAACCCAATAGAGCTGGAAATTTTTTTGTTTGTAAGTTTTTTTGGTTGAAAGCGCTAATATCAGGAACTACTTATTCAATTTGAATATTTTTAGTATTGGTTAGTTCATTTATGTAACATCACGCTATGACATCACGAGTGCGGAGTAGCAGCCCTAAATAACGCGGGTATAACCGTAGGCTCATCTAGTTTTCTATATTTTGTAACTTTTATATCCGTGTTTATCGTGTGATTTGGACTGCATGCCGGTAAAATGTGCACTCACTATGAGGATATTCGCACCTCAACACTACTGCTTCTTACAGTTACCTAGCAACGAAATATTTTGAATCATTGGAAAAGCGGCGACTCACACAGAATAAACTATTAAATAGCTCAAACACATTTCTCATAAATCTATGTCAACAGTGCTTATGCCATACAGTGTATAAAAAATCTATGTAAATTAGGTCACAAAGTAAAATACATCTGCTAGGACTTTCAGAATTAAATAGACGAAGAGACACACGGAAAGATACCTCAGGTAAATCTGGTCAAAGTTTGAGGGATATGTAACTCGTATGTTTGATGTGCAAATAAAGTTGTTAATTTACATAGGGATGTGTTTATGCAGTCATACGGCTATACTGGATTGAATAACATGATAGCATAACACGAATTTCATTATGCAATCTGGATGTGTTTGTCAGGATATTTTTTTATAAGAAACATAACATATGAATATATGTAGACGGGAATTAACGCGAACATGCAAATTAGGTATTTACATACCTTATTTTGCTTGACGTTTCGAGACGGTTGCACGTCCCGTGGTCGCAAGCTGACTGGTGAAGCGATGTCACGTCTCCGAGTGCGAGGTAGAAGATTATATTTCTACCCCCGGGTCGTTGATATTCGAAGTACCGGCGCAAAACACACTAACCGTATCTGTATATTGAACATTCGCCGACTGCGCATTAAAATGGGGTATTGTTAGCCGAATCACAGGATTCCACGCCGATGACAATTTGAAGCCCTCTTCCCGATTGAAATTTTTATGTTTTCTGATTTCAATCGCTTCACGCACAACTCTTGGGTAAAAGTGGCGTTCCGTGGAGAGGACTTGGGGACGATGAAATTCTATCCAGTGATTGGTGCCCGATTGAAGTAAATGTTTCGCAATCGCCGATTTGTTCGTTTGACGGTTCTTTACAGCTGCGATGTGGTCCTTTATACGTTCAGCGATAGTCCGCTTCGTTTGCCTTATGTAAGAGCTTCCGCAGCTGCAGTTGATTTTATAGACACCTGGGGTTTGTAGCGGTAGAACATCCTTTGGTGTGCCCACCATGTTATATACTTTGGCCCCTGGTGTAAATTCGGTCGGAATGGAGTAGTTTTTTAACTTGTCTCCTATTTTATCCGTAACACCTCTAATGTAGGGCATATAGGTCGGTTGTCTATTTACCGCCGGATGTTTATCGCGCTTGATAGGCTGCGTCGCTTGATAGGCCGTAGGGCTACGGCCAGAGTAAGGCGCAGAATACGAACACTGATACAAGACCACCAGGACCTGTTCACGGAAGACGAGTACAGCAAGTTATATGGTCCCAAGCCATACCAACCACCTAGGCTATATGGTCTGCCTAAGGTACATAAATAAGCCCAACGTGCCACTGCGGCCTATCGTAAGTCAGATTTCCTCGCCTACTTACGAACTTGCGAAGCACGTTGCATCGGTATTGCAGCCATTAGTCGGTATGACACCGTCTTTTGTAAAGAACTCACGTCATTTCGTCCAGATCGTACAGAGTATTCGATTGGAACCGGAACATGTAATGGTAAGCTTTGACGTTGTGTCGCTTTTTACCAATGTTCCAATAAGGGAATGTCTGGACGTAGTGAGGGACAGACTGAGTGACAACGATATGCCTCACAACTATATTGATCTACTAAAACACTGCTTAGATGGCAACTACTTCCTCTTCCAAGGCCAATATTACCTCCAGATCGATGGCGCCAATATGGGGCGCCAGGGAGTCGCGTTGGCATTCTACCCTGGCACCCCGGCGGATAGCCCGAAGGCCACAACCTCTTTGGCGGCGGATGAAGGTCTTGGGCTCCGCCGCCTAAACACCCAGCGGCCGCAGAGGATAGGGAGGACGGCAACCTGACAACACCGCATCTCCTCTTCCTCTGCGGCCTCACCGCGACGCATCAATGGTGCGCCCACATTTGGTCGCGAGAGAAAGGGCGCGCGGCAATGCAACACCGACACGCCTCTCCTCCCGCGACCGCACCCGACTGCGAGGGACAGACAGAACTGTCCCCCGCACCTGCACCTTTGGACGTATCCTGCGCAGGCCCCCTCCAAGCCCACGCGGAGCGTGCACTCCCGGAATCACTCTTAGCTTCACCGTGGGTGTTCAAGCCACGGTTACTGAGCCCCACCACCAAGACAAGGTGGAGATCCCACAGGGGGGGGGGAAGGAATGACATGCCTAGTTTTTTTCAATCGTTTTGGCTGTAAGATAGACTGTCAGTCAGTAACGCAAGAATTTTACATTATATAAGCATACTTATTTTTTTTTTGATCCGACACTCATCATCAGCCTATTAAAGTCCACTGCTGGACTAGGCCTCTTCTTTGAAAGGAGGAATTGGCCTACTATACCACACTGGCCAAACGGGTTGGTTTAGGGTTTGTATCAAGTTTTCCTTCTCTTACAGTGCTGTTCTCTGTATAATTTGCTCCCTCTGTCGGCTTTTACGACAACCATGGGATGATATGGGGTGGTGACATTCCGTATTCCTAATCCGTCACCACACGGAAGATCCTAGACTATGCTTAGACAATATCATTTAGCTGTTGAAAACATCAGCTAAATGATATACTGCGGTGGTCTCATCCAGCTATGTAATAAATGTCATGTATGAAATAGCCACGATTCACTTACGAAGCAAACAAGCAAATGTGTGACACGAGATTTGAAAGGTACGGCGCATAACAGCTGTCGCTATTGTAAGTTAGGGTCGGCGACTTAGGGCTCAATAAGTCAACAAGTAATATTTGATTGCCTTCAAATATTTGCGGATAAGCTTAAAAAGATCGGTGTTTGTACGTGATCTGACGTACACCTTACTTGCTATACAAGTTGTTTATGATCGAAAAATATTTATTATTTTCAAATTGTCTTTCTATTTCTTTATCTTTATGACCATTGATGCCCACATGAGAAATAACTTGAATTTATCGACTGATCACATCATCACGGACTTCTACCGCTGCTGACAATATTGTGCAGCGGTAGGACTATTGACAACCCTGTATGCAGTCTAGAGGCGTTACGTCACAATACTGGGTAACACTCGTAGGTGAAGTTTGATGTAAAACACCGATCTTCTATACACTCAGCACTCTTACTGAAATTAGTTTTTAGGAATCTGCGACACAAATTTTGTATTAAAAGGATGGGAATGCTAGAGTCACTAAGTCTAGAACCTACTCTATATAAATAAATACAAATATATGATGATAGATGAAGTGGGGACAATTTTTGAACGTCAGTAGATTTTCAGAACTGCGGCGAGTTTTGTTTGATCTCCATACTAGTCTAGAGAACACATTGATTTGCAGCCGTGTCTTTGTCAAGCCTAAAAATTCATCACCATTACAGTAGACACAACATTTGCTCGCTTTTCTTATGAATCTCAAAGTAAACATGTCAGTTAAAATCTAAAATATACAGCAAAAAATGTTTGGCTTTTCAACAACAAGTCACAAATATGGCTTTTGTTTTTGTTTTTATGATACGGAAGCTCTTGCCTCTCTTGCTTTCTTGCTTTATTGTTTTAGTAATGTCACATGTTGATAAATGCGAGAGACGAAGCCAGAAACATTCTTCAACATCAATTAGAATAAATCCAGGAACATAGAAATATTTATTAAACGAATACATATAATAACCGATTTCCTAAAAACAATTTGTGCATCACATAAAGCGTTGTAACGTGTGGGGATCGAATCCACATTTCTTAGTGCAGTATTAAACTTGGAAGCTTGGAGTCGGCAACTCACACTACTACGCTGTACGTGTACAGTTAAAATAGCAATTGTTTGGCTTGACCGGAGAATTAATACCATCTCACAGTATACTGACGTAAGGTAACAGGATTGGTACTGTTTCGTATCGTTCAGTGAGTAAGAATCTCTGAGGCCCCTTCCCTTTTTTCTTCTCCGCCATACCACTCTTCCTCTTTTTTCTTTGCCCACCCTACCTATTGACAGCGGCTTGGTCGCGTATTCGCAAATAGCTATGTGTGTGAACCGGGGTTACTACTAACTATCAGGTGGGCCGATGGCTCGTCTGTTTATTGCTCGTACTAAAAATAGCAAGCACAATCACTACGCACCAGATTTCACACATATTTTCCAAGGAATGGCATAAATAACATAACATAACTTCACGCCTGTTATCCCCGAAGGGGTAGGCAGAGGTGTATTACACTCCCACTTTTCGCCAGTTATGTTTCGGTCCCAATGTAATAGGGGGCGAGCCTATTGCCATCTACCGGGCACATTATTAAGCATAAATACTTCCAGGAAAACCCTTACATTATGTGTCAGGTGGGACAACCTAATACGCTCTAATGATATTTTAAACGCGCAGTCAATTCGACGGGACTAATTATATTATGTAGTTATATTTCATTCTTATCAAGTAATCGTCAATATTACATTTTTCAGCAATGAGATACGTAGCATTCCCACCTTACAATAAGACAAGGATTTAATATCTAAAATAATGTTATAACATAAATTATTTTTAAATGTCCTCAGTTTCGGCGTTGGTAACATCAGCCATGGTCGCGGAATAGGCAGAAGACTTACTCGTTAATAATAACAGTAACGCTTGTAAAAGAATCAAATTCATCTCAGTTTTAGCTCCAACCTGCAGCTGTAAGCCATCAAAGCGACGACATACAACATTGTAGTACAACTAAAAGTAACTGAATAAATACACTCCACACAACGTGTGAAACCTAGCCGCTAACAAAACATCTTACACAAAATATGGGGACGTTCAAAGCGAGACTGAATGCGAATGCATCACACGCACATACACACACACACACATACACACACACACACATACACAAAGACCCACATACACAAGCACATATACACGTACACACGCGTAAAAGGTAAGTGCCAGTAAGCACCATGTCAGAAGTGACAACGAACGCTAAGCGATGCAAATAGCAGTAAAACATCTGTCATCGTACGTCAATGAGTTCGGTCATAGTTCTACAGCTCCCTATAAATAAATATTTAGCAGTGCAATAACCTAACAAAACTGGAAAATTTTAGTGAAAGTGGACAATTGTAGTGACAAGTGAACTTGTGCCATATCGGTGGCAGTATTTACGGCGCAAATTATCACAATTAAAGTGAAAAAATAAGTGTGGTGAACATTGTCAATTAAATAATTTTAGGCATACCCCCATATTATCATCTTACATTTCATTAACAAACTTCATTTAAAAGTGCGGCCTAGTGTGTTGCTCTCAAAAAACCGTCAGGCATTTTAACGCTTGAGTCACACCTGATTGCTATTAATTATTGGGTAGGCTCCTTGTGCAGTGAGTTGAAACTTGTTGCTATCACCATTTTTTAAGGCGTTTGTACCATCACATTCCGGAAGACAGTAGGTTTCAGCTTGTGATTTTCGCTTGTTGGAAGACTGGTAGATAATTGAAATCGTTATCATGAAGTGCAAAAAGTGTGATAAAAATATAAACGCAAGTGAGCTAAAGTCTTGTAGCCACTGCGCCGACAATTTCCACTACCAATGTCTTGGAATATCTACAGAAAACTATGCGAAGGAATCTAAACAGGCAAAGTCTGCATGGAAATGTTCTGACTGCAAGGCTTCGGATAAGCGATCACCGCTGTTTCTGCGAGGCAGCAGGACTCTATCAAGTCTCCGACTGTGCAGTTGCCTATTAGTAGCAGCGGTATCAATGAACTGAAAGAATACATAAATCAGAAGATCAACGAGTCAACAAACAAAATTCTAACGGACTTGAAATCAAGTATAAATTTAGAAACAGAAAGTCTGAATATAGCCATGGAAGAATTGAAGAAAACAGTAACCTACATATCTGCACAATACGATGATCTTGTCAAAGTTACAAATGAAAAGAAGACCATTATCAACGAGCTCAAAAGTGAAAATGCGCTCCTGCGTTCTGAAATAGCTCTTATTAACTCAAAACTTAACCAAATGGATCAAGAAGCTCGCAACAGCAATATTGAAATACAATGTATGCCGGAACATAAAAACGAGAATATATGCTCTATCGTGACTCAGTTGGTAAGAGTGGTCATATGATCTGAAAGAGACGGACATCGTGACTTATCACAGAGTTCCAAAGCAGAACGCGGCATCAACTCGTCCTCGCTCTATCGTTGTTAAGTTCAATAGTCCTAGACTCCGCGATAATGTTCTGGCATCGGTAAAAATCTTTAACAAAAACCATCCTGATGACAAACTCAATACCAGTCACCTAAGCATAGCTGGCAACAAGAAACCTGTGTATGTCACTGAGCATCTTTCTTTAGCAAATAAGAAACTCCATGCTGCTGCAAGAACTATAGCTAAGGAAAAGCATTATAACTTCGTATGGGTCCGTGGTGGTCGAATTTTGTTACGTAAGGATGTGAACTCTAAGTCTATTGTTGTGAATAGTGAAATCTTAAAGTCTTTGTAGGCTTAAATATAACTTAGCTTGTTAAAAATGTCTCTAATATTAAAATTCAATTTATCAATTTACTATCAGAATGTACGTGGTCTTAGGACCAAGACAGTCGATTTGTATACAAGTGTTTTAAATGAAGAATTCCATATAATAGTAATAACTGAGTCGTGGCTAAACGATACTGTTTTCGATCATGAACTACTAGATGATAGGTATAATGTCTTTCGCCGAGACCGCAGCTCCACTAGACGAGCAAATAGGAAAGAGGGTGGGGGCGTTATGGATGCAGTTTTGAAAACTCTAAATGTCCTACGGATGAAAGCTTGGGAGTCGGACTCGGAGGAATTATGGATTTCGCGCAAAATTGGACAACATAGAAATATTTATACACTAAATATCTGTTCTGTTTACATGGCTCCTGCCGTAAAGGATGAGCATATGGATACATTCTTAAACAACTTTAATAATGTTTTTCATAATAAAATCAAAAACAAATCAGTTACGTTGCTGCTAGGAGACTTTAATTTTCCACGTATTTCATGGCAGTGGAATGATAAACTGAAAATGTGCACGCCCTTAGCGAGTGGGACATGATTGAGAGAAAGTTTTTGGACGAAATGATGTATTGTGGTTTGGAACAAAGCAATCATATTTGTAATACTAACCACCGTATTTTAGATTTAATATTCTCAAATTTACCTGAGCAAATAACGGTCTCTAGCGCTTGTAATCCATTGATTAAGCTGGATATACATCACCCAGCAATTATAATAGATGTAAATCTTGCAATTACCACTAGCAACAAGGTTCTTAGGTCGGATCGTACTCCTACGCTTAACTACAATAGGTGTGACTATAACGTCATTAATGAAAAACTGATGGCTGTTCCATGGGATGATGTCTGGCAACACACCCCTGCTGGCAACGTAGACCTTAAAACAGAGCTCTTTTATACAACAATAGAAGCAATTATAGTAAATCACACACCTTTAACACGTAAACGTAACCAAAGATACCCACTGTGGTTTAGTAAACCATTAATAAAATGTTGAAAGAGAAAGCAAAATATCATAGTAAATATAAAAGGTATAACAATTTAATGGATAAATATGAATATATGTTGCTTAGAGATCGCTGTGACTCTATGATTAAAGAATGTTTCCGAAATTTTAAAGCTAACGCAGCTAATACTCTTCAGACTAATCCAAAATATTTTTGGTTATATATAAAGGGCTTAAAATCCAATAGTGATTCACTGCCTTACCGTATGAAATTAGGTCATATTAATGCGAGTGGAGGCCAGGAGATATGTGACTTATTTGGAGAAAGTTTTAATTCAATATTTAGCAAGTTACGAACAGCTCCTAAGTCTACCCATATCTCAGGGACCTCCTGTAATATTCCTTGTCTCAGTAAAATTATATTATCAGAAGCCGAGGTCCTCAGTGCGCTTACAGCTCTAGACATTGAAAAAGGTGCTGGTACTGATGGTTTGCCGCCCATATTTCTTAAGAAATGTGCAAAAAATTTGGTTTATCCACTTTGTGACATTTTTAATGCTTCATTGAGCCAAGGTATCTTTCCCAGCAAATGGAAAGTTGCACGAATCTCACCGATTTTAAAGAATGGAGACATCTGATGTGTCAAATTATCGTCCCATCTCTATCCTCTCATCAATTGGTAAGGTCTTTGAATCACTAGTGGTAAAAAAAATCTATTGGCATGTTAAGCAGCAGCTTCATCCCGTGCAACATGGTTTTCTTCCTAGGAAATCCACAACCTCAAATCTTTTGTGTTTTACCAGTGATATTGCAGATGCACTGGATGGGGTAGGGGAGGTCCATGCTGTGTACACCGACTTCAGCAAAGCCTTTGATCTCATAAATCATGACATTCTGCTTGAAAAGGTTGCTTGTATGAGTATTCATGGTTCGTTGTATCGTTGCTGTGAATCTTACCTCAAAAACCGATCACAAATGGTAGTCATACAGGGATTCAAATCTCAAACTTATGTTATACCATCAGGTGTTCCACAGGGCTCCCATATGGGGCCTTTGTTATTTTTAATCTTTACTAATGACTTAGTCAAAATTATAGAATGTAAATTTAACATGTATGCGGATGACCTTAAATTATACCAAATTGTAAAATGTCCTGAGGATATTATGAAATTACAAAATGCAATCAATAGCGTGTCCAGATGGTGTTCCAAAAATCATATGATTTTAAATGCAAATAAATGCAAGCAAATTAGATTTACCAGAAAACGACTTCAAATTAACGCAACTTACTCTATTGACAATGTACCACTCGAAGAAGTTTCGTGGATCCGTGACTTAGGCGTAGTCATAGATTGTCAGCTTAGCTTTAGACAACATATTGATAGTATAGCTCAAAAAGCCGCCCGTATATCGGGTTTTATATCAAGACAACTTAAAACGTTTAAAAACCCGAAAGTCACGATACCAGTATATAATTGTATTGTTCGAAGTGTTTTGGAGTATGGAAGTCCAGTTTGGAATCCTACATATAATGTTCACTCACATAAATTGGAATGTATACAAAAACGATTTCTCTACCAATTATCATATGTAAACAACCAATATAATAGACTAATATCTTATGAGTCTAGATTAGAATACTTCAAAATGTCATGCTTATACTCTAGAAGAAAAGCAGCAGATGTTTTGTATCTTTTTAAATTGGTGAATAGTATCATAGATTGTGAAGCTTTGCTGGAGAGGATACCAATTGTTGTTCCGCGCCAGGGTAGTCGCTTGTGCAATAGGCGTACATTTGAGTTGCCTAAATGTCGAACCAATGTAGGGCAACATGCTCCGCTTTATAGAATGTTTTCTAGCTACAATGATATGCGACAGCATTTTGATGTTTTCTCCAGTAGCCTACCTGCAGCCAAAATTGTTGTCAGGAAAGTCTTGGAGGGTAAATTCTCCGGCACATAGGCCTCGCCCGTAACTATATATATATATATATATATATATATTTCTTCTATTTCTTTAAATTCATTTTAAATATTGTAAACTGTAACAACATAATATGATCTAACTCGTATTCACAAAGCACGCTGTGTTCACTATTTAAAGGCATGCAATTTATTATTAATGTTAATGTATAGTGTGTAAGAATGTGCAAATTGTATTGCCCGATTTGTGAACCAACAAAAAAAAAATTAAAAAAAAACGTATACTCGTAACAAGAATGAGGCGAGAAATGAACCGCTACAGTAACACCTTACCGCACTGAACTTACTTGTGGTTAATGAACCAACTTGCTGGCTAAGGTAGTAGTTCTGCTAAGTTTAAGCTAATAAGGTAGTAGTTTTGCTAAGTTTTGTATTTAAGCTCTTATGTTTGAAAGATAATCTTACAATGTTTGTGCCGTTAGTAAAACTTCATGATGGACCAATGGTTAAATGTGTTCCCTAGGAGTCCGTTGATGAGTTGAAGAAGCTTTCATGAAGAAGCAAGTTGTAAATGGGCTGCCTATCTGACGCAAATGTGCTTGTTTTAAAACGACTCCTGAACTAGGAATAAACTTTGTATGTTAAATACATTCAATCACAAAGAATACGCAGACTCAAAGTTACGACACTCAGCGCTGTGCTAAACGCTGAGGTGACCTTAAACTCTTAGGCTATACATTCCTTTCAGAATTTCCTTCAACTTGGATATGGTATCGGTTGCTAGTATTGGAATAAATTGTCTTTATTCTTCAATAGCGTGTGTATTGGGTTGTAGTAGTATGTTCAGATGAACGAAATAAACAAATAGTAGTTTACTTTTCCATCAAGAATATTATTGTCTTAGTTAAAAAACATATTTTGCCATATTATATAAGCTTTTTATTACTAAAATATGAAATTTACAACTTTTGGCATAGTTTCGCAGATGGCAATACCTACTGGACGTATTTTACTGAACTATTGCAGTTACATAGAAGTCAAGATATCTTATGCCGACGCAAGCTACCTATGTTTGCCTATAGTCCAATTTTCGATCAGACTATGTAACAAAATTGATAATCCTTGTTACATAGTTTTCCGTTCATCAATCATAGTGTGATGAATTTATATGCTCGGCAACTGTGCTCGGCAATTGGACTGCCGTGTAGTACGGTCACTATCCATCTTAGTACTAATAATAATTTGAGTAGCTTGCGGTTGGTAGATATCTAGAGGGAAATACATACATACATAGACTCACGCCTGTTTCCCGGAGGGGTAGGCAGAGACTATGGAATGCCATTTGCAACGATCCTGACATATAGAGGGAAATAATTGGGACTAAAGGCGTATACGGACTGCCTCCGTGGTCCAGTGGATGGCGCACGCGTCTGCTGATCGGCAAAAGTGTTACTGAGTTTTTCTGCTTTGTTTTTCTGTCCCTCCGCCACCACAACCGTTGCAAGCCCGGTAGAAACGTAGGAGAATAACAGAAGTATTTATGCCTTGAAATAAATAAATTATCGCGACTAAGACCCGCTAAATAATATTGTATGATATAAACTTTCATGTAAGTATTTAATTATAAAACAAAAAAAATCAGTTAAGAAGATGATATCAGTTAGTAGTAATTGGTTATTGTTAGTAAATTATTTTAAAATACTTTGGATGTTTGTAATATCACTTAAATTGGTATGTAGGTACTTATATAAATGGACCTGTGTAACACTATAGTACTATTTAAATTAATAAATTTTCTAATAATATAATTATGTTTTGTGTATAGTGTGTCATGTAGTATAATATTATGGTGTCTGAGGCAAATGTTTTACGTCATCGATTTTGCTTCCACAAATTGTCAAGCAAAAGGAGACATAAACGCTGCCGCTGTGTATTGTAAATTGACGTCGCTCATATGTAATGAGCAGTGTACGTATGTGATGTATAGTGTATTTTAGATATTATTAAATTAAATAAAACAGAACAGGAATAAGTTATGAATTATGAAAACGATACTCCCCGGGTTTCCAGACAATTTGTGTTGCAGACAACTTCGATTGACGGTTACTTTGACAGTTAGTCCGCCACAAATTTTCCAGCGAGGTTTTATCACAAGTCCTTGGTTAAAAAGTTACATCAACAATTATTGCTTAGGTTTATGTCTATACACTTCACTCTCCACATGGAATTATGACTATTAGCAAGATAAAACTATTAGTATCAATTAAATTATTATACACGTAGGGAAATGGCAACTGCTCGCTGGTGTTGCCAGCGAAGAAAACCTGCGTTGCGAGGTTGCGAGGTTGGCTCAAAATCGATCTGTGTGGAGAACCTTGGGGGAGGCCTATGTCCAGCAGTTGACGTCTCTAGGCTGACATGATGATGAAGGCATATAACCAAACTAAGACGTGATTATGTAGGTTTTAATCCCAGGTTTATAAAAATACAAGACGTCGCCAGCGGCTTAGCCCGCATCAATTATACATATAAACCTTCCTCTTGCATCATTCTATCTATTAAAAAAAGCCTGCAACGCATTTCCGATGCTTCTCATATTACAGGTGTCCATGGGCGGCAGTATCCGCTTACCATCAGCCTATTCTTCTACTCATTTGCCTCTTATTATACCAAAGTACATTATTATAAGTTTGCAATAGTAAGTACAATACCTGGAACAAGTTTACAAACACGCCACAACCCAGTAACTTACACAAGCTTTCAAAATATAGCGCTACTATACAAACTTGTAGTACATTTTACAAGGCGGTTTATTCGCCAGTTATATTTTCATACTGACACTTCGCCACTACCGTCAGGCTTCCGATAGTAGATCCGTTGTAAAGGCCAACTGGCTGAGTACAGGAAAATTCAATTCGCCGACCTAACTCAGCTAACCTGACATCAATTGTGAATAATTCTTCAGGAGTTTGCATTTCTAGCTATATAAGAGTTTTAAATTTAAACAGTATAAGATTCTCTGAATGCATTTGAACGTTTGAAGATAAACAAAATCAATCCATTAAAAATCTACTTTACTAAGTAATACGAACTAAAAATTAGAGAATGGGACCATATTATTTCATATAATGGGTGAAAAAAACCATATCAGTCAATAGTTACAGAATAACCTGTGCCCAAATGTTGCACTTTTCTTCAGTATCCAGAGGAAATCAACTCTACAGGTTTCGGTACGGTGGCATAGTATTGATCTCTTAAGCCAGGTGTATGTGAAACCACCAGTCTATCAGATCTGCTGTCATTTCGCGTAGTCAGCAACGACCTCAGACTGAGATCTAACGACTTATTACCTAATACCTGTTTCATCTTTCTTCCTTGCCTCTATAGTAATGTGCAGTTTATCTGCCAGTTGCAGAGCAGACAGCACTTACTATAAAACTAAATTGCTTACTTATACCACTCTTTACAAAGAAAGCAGTATTCGCCATCATGTCAGTCTAGAGACGTCCACTGCTGGACAAATACCTCCCCCAAGCTTCTTCATACAGACTGAATATATATATATATATATAGACATTTACGCAGACGACACCGCCATCGATCATTGTTACCAAACACAGCTTAATTAACGCGACGAACGCTTAATGTATCCGTTCAACCTGCGCCAGAAAATCTAAAGAACGACTGATGAGTATATTATGTTGCTCAAATATAATGTTGTGTTGTTTGTTTTGATTTTGTTAAATTTTGGTAGTGATATGGATTATAAAAATAATGCTCTCCTTTTTTTTCAACCCTAAAAAGCGGGCTTCATCGTGTGTGAAATTAGTGCACTTTAGTAGTAAAAGAAATTAATATAAGGTTTTCGCGGCGAATACCATTCATAATCAATAGCCTTTAACAAAATATAAAATATTTGACGAATGTTCACCCTAAAACTCAAAAATCTGCCTCTGTAGGCTTTCTTGCCAAACTAACAACAGCACTTTTATCCATCACGCATAGCTTCCTCGAAGTGTAAGCTATCCATATTGCTCCGAGAGGGATTAAAAGAAAATAGCCATATTCCAGCGAAGCGTACCACTTCTAAGCTAGCTCATATACCTTTTAACGGTATAAATCTACGAATTTCTGTCTGATTTATTAACCGGAAAATGTTGATTTATAACGATCCCTTTCCTCTCAATACCATTTGATATTTTTATTCTTTTGCTATAAGCACCACTGCTGCTGATTTAATTCTTAGTTCTTTATTGCCACCATATTTCTTTGACGTCTATTTTTGGGAACGTTCGTGGCCAGTAATTAATCTGAGCTTTTATTTTGATCTTTTTTGTAGAGAATGTTCTAATTTATGAAACTATAATTTGTATATTAGGGTTATTATAGGAAGTCATTCTCAAAGATATAATTATGCTGATAAGAACAAAAAATATGGTGGTCTATTTTGTCAGCTGGTGCGAGGATCTGACCAGCCTTGATAATGGTGCCTGGTGGACTGCAACACGACGCATATTGACGATAGTCATTAATTTATTTTATTTTATTTATTAGGGACCACCATCAATTATACAACAATACATTAAGAATATACAAGATTAGGCGTATAGATTGGTTTTATAATCTTTCTAAGGCAGCCACGGCATGTAAAATGTGACCTGGTCTTGGGAATGATTGATTTTGATATAAAATTAGAATTTTTAAATTAAAGAAAGAGAAAAAAATAATACAACCAATAAATAAATTAGGAATACAGTTCATTAAAATTATCATTATACATAATATAAATTAATTTGGAAATGCAATGTGTCCAATATTGAAACTGTCAAAACATAAAATTTCCCAATCAACTTATAAACGATTAATCCTAAAAATATCTGATTTTAAAATACAGTAATATCAGTTTAAACTTAAGAATACAAAATAAAAAGCAATAAATTAAATAAAATAATAATAGTATCAATTTATAAATAACAACTTAATGATTTAATAACATAAACAATGATATTATATACAACAAACAAGCAAAAAAGAAAATATGTTACATGCGCTCGAATTTTGAGGACTCGCAACGATCCTTATTATGACCAGTGAAGCCAGTTTTCCTCGACAAGCATGACGCTAGTGACTATGACAATTTGAAAATAATTCTCGGATATTGGACAGTGGTTAACATGGAGGTAACATATCTATGTATAAAATATCACCAAACATACAGACAAAAAAAAATAGTATATAAGAATTTATAGTAGGTAGGTAGAAGTCTATACAATGCATTGGCTGGTTAAAATATAATATAATCCAATTAAAATATAAGAAAGACAAGATTACAAAATGATCCATGTATGTCATAATTCAACCTCTAGTCACGGTACCCACGGATAAAGACCTGGTAATCTTCTCTCGGAATACCTTAAGTGAGTCAAAGTGTGTGTCTATTGTCCCACTGCATCCGTTCAATAAACGGCATAATCGCGGCAGCCAGGAGTTTTTTTCCGAATTCAGTTTTTCTAAAGGGAGCTTTAAGTGGTGCGATGGGCTTGCGTGGACATCTAGAAGGTACATTTATTCCAATTTTGTTCAGAAGTTTCGGGCAGTTTATTTGACTTCTTACTAATTTAAATAAAAATACCAAGTCGAGAATGTCTGTACGCACTGAAAGGGCCTGCATTTGAAACCTTTGAAGCCTCTGGTCGTACGATGTTAAGCTGTGATGCAAGCCTGAGCTACGGCACAGATGCCAAAGGAATCGTTTTTTAATCCTTTCCAACTTGAGACAATGCACTGCGTAGTGTGGTCTCCAAATTTGGCTGCAGTACTCCAGTGTGCTCTGGACTAGGCTATTATATAAAACTATTTTTGTTTAAATCCTACGAAAATCCGCATTACGTTTTACGGAATCCAACGTTTTGGAAGCTTTCTTGGTTATATGTTCTATATGTGGAACAAACGTAAGTTTGCTATCTAAGAGTACTTTAAGATCTCTTACAGTTTCCACTTCGTATAGTGTGTTTCCATTAATATAGTATGATGACGCGATTAGTGATGGTTTCCAAGTAAATCTTATAAACGAACATTTTTTATAGTTTAATTGCATACCGTTTAAAGTACACCAATTAGCCAATTTATCCAAATCGCTTTGAAGTTTGACTGTGTTCTCAAGAGTTTTTATTTCTTTCGAAATATTGAGGTCTTGATCTGCGAACATGTAAGGTGTTGAAAAGTTAAAGCATGAGGGTAGGTTGTTAATAAATATATTGAAAAGTATAGGCTCCAAATGCGAACCCTGTGGAACGCCGGATGTTATTCGTTTAGTGTTTGACCTGTATCTATTGACGACTAAAAAAAAACTATGACCATTTAAGTATGACTCGAGCCATAATAGTAGCGAACCTGTCAGTCCGTATCCAGAAAGTTTCCCTAGCAGAATATTGTGTGACACCTTGTCAAAAGCCTTACTGAAGTCGGTGTAGGTAGTATCCACCTGACCCTGGCGATCAAGAGCACCAACCACATTATCAACAAATGACGCAAGATTGGTACTAGTTGACCGAGACCGAACAAAGCCGTGTTGAGCATCCGCGAGAAAACATTTGAAATGACTCTGTATCACAGGAAACACGAGCGACTCAAATACTTTAGCCATGGTAGAGAGTAATGATATCGGTCTATAGTTTTGAACCATTGCATTTTCGTGACTCTTATGCACTGGGACGATCTTGGCAAATTTCCATAAAGATAGAACCCTTCCTATTCGTAAGGATTTATTAAATATTATATACAGCGGTCGTGTAAAGGCTTTAGCACATCTTTTGATGAATAAAGGTGGTATTTCATCAAGTCCAGTGCCTTTATTAGGATCTAGTTGTCTAAGTTTACTATAAATTGTACTAGGCTCCAAGACCACGGTCGACAAAGTTTGATTGGAATCCATGCCAATCTCAGGCTGGTTTAATGCAGGCGTATGTGAGCTTTCTACATCGTAAACTGAAGCAAAATAATCAGCAAACATATTGCAGATTCCCGCTCCATCCACAGATGTTTCAGTCCCATTATTCATGGCTACAGGATAGGAATATTCACGCTTACTTTTAATAAATGACCAAAGATATTTTGAGTTTTTTGTGATTTTGTCCTCAGCAAGCTCAATGTAAGACTTGTACGAACTAATCGCCATACTTTTGCATTGCTTATTTAGTATTTTTGGATCTATGCCATCCATTAGATTACCATACTTTTTATATTTACGTAGTAGCTTCTTTTTTTGGTTTAAAATTTTGCAAGTTTTCTATTAAACCAGGGGGCTTTTTATTTCTTTTTATCGGTATCGTGGGAACAAATTGCTCAATTGCATCATTCAACACGGAGTACAAGTCATCCACCATATTTTCTATCGTAGAATCGGTGTCCAATGCAGTTTCCCAACAGATCGAGTGAATATATTCATTTATTTGGTCAAAATTCGCTTTTTGAAAGTTATACTTTACACTTGTTTCACATGGTTTTGAATGGGAAGGTACCTCAATTGAAATTTCAAGGTCTAGAGGCGGATGCAGTGGGTCAATCGAACTCAAGCTATCAACCGATTCCCGCAATGAAAAAGGTAGCGAGCCATCCAAAAGTACCAAATCTAAAATTTTTGTTCTATTATTGAGGGCATTATTACATTGTACGAGATTGTTTACGTTAATAAAATCCAATAGTGACTGGGTTGCATGAAATTGCGTATTTGAAAACTATTGCTATTTATAGTGGACCAATTTATATGAAGTAAATTAAAGTCACCTATAAGACAAGGCAGTACGTTGGTTTGATCAACTACTTTATTACAATTAGCAATAAATGTATCTAAAGTAACCCTATTGAGTGGTGGTGGTAAATATATTGAACAAAATGCTAAACTTATAGTTTTTATTAAGAGTTTTTTTGACAGTCACCCACAAGTCTTCGCAATCAGTTTCCCATGACTTCATACGCTGAGGGCTATGCTTATTTAATATAGCCAGTACGCCTCCACCATCCTTCTTGTGACAAGGGTTATCTGAGGATCTATCTTTTCTAAATACAGTATATCTGTTATCAAATCGTTCACCATCAAGGATAACTTCATTCAGCCATGTTTCCGTTAAAATAATTACATCATAATTGCTGCTACAAACATTTCGATAAAAATTCAAGGGCTTTGTCCTCAAACCTCTCACATTTTGGTAATATATATTTAGAGACATGAATTTTCAGCGTTAATATACAGATACAAAATGAATACACAAAAACAATAAAAAAGAAATGAAAGCATAAGAGATACTATTGGAGTTTTGCCAACGACTCAATATTTCTGACAAAAATTTGTTCAGATCCCTCAGCCTTGCGTAGTAAGACGCGCTCGTTTCTGACCTAAACGAATTTATATCCTATTTCTTTTGCCTTTTTCTCGCTGCTGCATGCAGGGCTTTATTTACAGGTGACAAATGTTCCATCACGTAGATGGGATCTTTATTACCCTTATTTCCAGCATGTTTGTTGTTAAGTTTGTCTTTATGATTGGATCGGTTGTACTGGATAGTTGACGCCAAGAAACTGTATCTGGAAATCTGAGAATTAAACCGCACGATGACTCCGCGAGGTCTAGCGGAAGCCGGATTCTGTTTTGTAATTCCAGTGAAATTTCTAATTTCGTCCTCTCCAATTGAGCATCCCACAACAACGCCCAGCTTCTTCACAACGGTAACAAGATTCTCCGACTTAGATTCTGTAAGTCCCTGAATTTCAATGTTACAGGCCCGTGAGTGCTGCTCAAGTAGGTTGACCTGGTTCCTAAGTTCATTCACCAAAGAGATCATTTTTCTATTTTCTTCATCTAAGAATGATATACGCGTATAATTATGAGTTTTTATAAATTCATCATATTTCTCGTTTATAAATGTCATTGAGTCTCTCAGTTCTTGTATATCACCCTGAATAGGTTTTAATTTCTCGCAAAACGACACATTGATAGTTGATCTCATTTGATTCACATATTCTATAATTTCCTCCCAAAGAATTTCCTTCTTGACTTCACGTATATCATCTTTAGTTAGATGCGGCGTAGGGCACTGCTCCGAAGACAAAGTGGGCGGTGGGCACTTTTTAGAGCGTTGCGTAACATTTTGTGTATCTACGGAGCTTACTCGGACTGGTGTTGTGTCATTCTTACCTTTGGGGCCATGACATAGCTGACATTTCCATTCCCTTGACTTAAAACTGTTAGCCCTGATATTAAGGCATTTGTAATTAATTTTTTTTCTATGCACCGTACACAGAATGTGACCCTCCTTATCAAGCTCTTTATTACAGCATTCTGGAATCATAGTGCCTTCAGAAAGTCAGTGACGGCTGTTTTCAAATATTCGTGCTACAAACAACGACACAAACAATGCTGTTCGTTGCAGTTACTAAACGCTATCTCAGAATGGCAACTTCGGTGTATTGTTGTCAATGTCACTTGTTTGCGCTGCAGATGTTCTGAAAAATATTTGCGATGTCAGGTGCAATAAGGTGTTTTATGCCTGTGTGAGTGCAATTTGAATTGAACAAACGAACCGAAGAAAATTTATGACGTGTTTTAACTCACGGGATCCCTCCTTATAGCGGTGCTTGTTTGTCAGTTCACTTGTTGAGGTTATGTTGTCATACCAGTCAGTTGATGATATTATTGCACTTTTATTATTTTTTGTGAATATTATGCTACAGAGCTCTGTTTTAACTGTTTACGGACGCAGTGTTGCCACTCGAGAGTCATAGTGCGGGTATGTAAATTCTAATATCGTGATTCATGGTATTTAATTGCTATAAGTCTTCGTCATTCCGTCGATGTCATCAGTGTTGATCTTCACACTCACAATATGTGGTATCTTAGGGAAAACTACTTATTTCAAATTTATATATAAAATATGTCATTTTACTCCCATATGTTTATCCTTAGCTTAAAAGGAATGTGTATGTATTTCTTAGGTATAATATTACGTCTTATCCGTATGTGGAGCTGCGGTTATAAGCTAGTAAATAAATAAACCATAGCGGTATAACCTTACAGCCACAGTTTACGAGTATAAGTCATGTTTAAATCCGGTCACGAGTTGCGAGTTCGCACCAATGGTTCCGCATTATTGTTACTTTTCACTAACTTTCGTAAAACTTACCGTGACACTGCCAAGTTTTTGTTACATAAATGCTCTGGGTCTGTAGCCAAGTGGCATTTGATCGGCGATATTGCTATTCGCTCAGTGCAAAAATGTATTGGCGAAGCTAAGATTCTAACTAGTGACTCTAGCGGTGAAATTTAGAAGTTGTCTAAGAACGACATTTTCTCAAAACAACTACTTTGGACACTTTTGAATGCTCTTAATACAATTATATGATAATTACCACCATAAACTGTATTGAAAGCAGTCAAAAGTGTCGTTCTTAAACAACTTCTAAATTTCGCCACTAGAGGCGCTCGTATAATCTCTCATCGAAAATAGAATACATAGGCTTTCGATATGTCACGTGGTCAACGAAGATCGAATTGCTTATGTTACCATAGCTACCAAGCGTTAGCGAAAGTAGAAAAGAGAAGCGAATGCCATTTTTGTATAATAGATAGCCTACTCACGAACAGCAGCGGGCGGCAGCGATTTCGATGTACATGTCGCGCTCTACTCCGCCGCGGCTAATGACGCGTCAGAGTAAAACGAGCCATGGATATCTAAATCGCTGCCGCCGCCGCCTGTCGCTGCTTTATGTGAACGTGCCGTAACTGTTCTAAATACGTATTGAAAAACTTTCGGACACCGGCCTTGTTCAAAGGAATGCGTAAAGATAATACTATATGTAAAGTAAACCATACTAATAGTATAAATGCGAAAGTGTGTTCGTTTTTCCTTCTTTCACGCCGCAAGAGAGCGATGTTATGCTATAATGTTTGTGTGTGCTGATAGGTAGAAGTGTAGTTTGTCCGTGTGGTGACGGATTAAGAATACGGAATGTCATCACCCCATATCATCCCATGGGTGTCGTAAGAGCCGACAGAGGGAACATAATTATTATACAGAGAACAGCATTGTAAGAGAAGGAAAACTTGATACAAACCCTATACCAACCCGTTTGGCCAGCGATTGAGCAGTATAGTAGGCCAATTCCTCCTTTCAAAGGAGAGGCCTAGTCCAGCAGTGGACTGTTAAAGGCTGATGATGATGATAGGTAGAAACCTAGTGAATGACATAGGCTCACGCCTAGGCTGATGGGCATAATTTGTCTGTTACCAAGAAAAATAAGGAAAGGAAGAAGGAGACGAAGCTATCATCACCTTTCTTTTTTTCACACATTGTATATATTTTTTTATAGACTCACGCCTGTATCCCCGAAGGGGTAGGCAGAGGTGTAACATTACACCCACATTTCGCCATGATTTTTTAGGTGCCACGTAATAGGGGGCGAGCCTATTGCCGTTACCGGGCACATCACCAGACTCCGTGCTGCTACTGAGAATTCGGAAAAACCCAGTAACACTTTTGCCCGACCCGGGAATCGAGCCCGGGACCTTCGATCAGTAGTCGCATACGCTATCCAGAGAAAATGAAAAAAACAACTCTTACTTATTGAATGAAAAGCAACAATAGGAATACTGTTACCTCGTCGGACTGGCCTATTTATGCTATAACCAGCATGGCTCTTCCACACGCAAAATTGTTGTCAGTTGCATATAAATGTGTATGTTTTCTGTCGTTGTTATAGATTCCATAATAACAGAAACTTTAAAACACTGTGTTTTATACTTTTTTTCTATTATTATTTTTCAATTATTGGAAAACCAATACTTAAACGCCCGCATGGAGTTCGACAAAAGTTTGCGTAGTTTGACTAGTAAGATGGTCAACAGAATAGTATTGTAACCTATACAGGCTTGATTCACCCGCTTATTTTTGGTTTGCCACAGCTCCCTTATATAATTACAAGAATGTATTAATTGCATCGTTTAACTTAACCTCTTGTATGCCGGGAATGCCAGACACAATTAAAAAGCCATTGTGTCTCGCGTAGATCTACGTTCCGGCATACAAGGGGTTAAGGCCTGTTTATAGTTACGGTTATTCAGTCGTGACCGATCGATTATCAACCAGGCAACAGGAGGTAAATAATAATTAAATAAACGTGTTTTTATTGACAGTTATGTAAGCATATATTATATATTTTTTTGTGTAATGAGTTATTGTAGCTATAAGTTGTAAAGAGTGTTGATGTTTTGATCCGGGAACGAAATATTGCCAGTAAGAACTTTAAAAAAATTGTCGGTAATTTTTTCATACCACATAAAAAAGTCCCAATGTTGTCGCTTTTTAATGTTTATTACATCAGAATTTCTTCATTTATTAACCGATTGTTTATCTTTGTTTGCAAAGATATACTTTCTATTTGATTAAAAATATATATATTGAATGTAATATTTGTAAGTTACTTTTCTATTAACCAAAACGCTTCATTCATTCTTATTTAAGAAACATGGAAAAATAATAATAAAGTCAGTTTTACACAGATTCAGCATAACTTTTTAAGCAAAAATTTCATCTTATTGCTTGAAACAAGACACTATACTGCTCTTTATTATGTCATTTTCTAAAGAAAATACTTAAAACTTACACCAAGTAAATGCATTCCGAGTTATTTTCAAGCACTCGAAACGGAAGTGACGACATACTAAAACTAAATTCGAATAGACGGAACCAATCTACTTCTGTCAAGTGATAACATAAAAATAAATGACCTGTTTGTTTGCAAACCTTTTTGGTCAAATTCGAAGACAAGACGACCAAAACTAAGATTGCAGAAAATAAATTCGTAAATATATATGTTTGTGCGTGATTTACGGGTTGATTGATTGGCACGTACTTAGTAGGTTTAAGACTATGCGTACACAATCACACACACGCACTATAATTTAATATTTATTCATCACATATGACACCCTCGTTAGTTTCGCGGCATAAATGTGCGCTTGGGATTGGGAGGTCTTGGGTTCGATTCCTCGGTCGGGCAAAGTGTTATTGGGTTTTTCCGTTAGGAAATTCTCAGTAGCAGCACGGTGTCTGGTAATGTGCCCGGTACGGCAATAGGCTCGCCCCCTATTACGTGGGACCTAAAAAATCATGGTGAAATGTCGAGGTGTAATATTACACCCACATGTAGTCGTTCGTTTTTCGTCTTTTTTTATATAAACTCACGCCCGTATCCCCGAAGGGGTAGCCCTTCGAGGATACAGGCGTGAGTATATATAAAAAAAGACGAAAAACGAACGACTCTAAGACGAAAAAGTCTCGGGTGCAACCGGGATAAAACTTGGACGACGATGAGACTCTCGCCGAAGATACTGTAAAGTAAACAAATTTTAAAAGACCATTATATCTCTCCCAGGACATGGTTCGATGACGTCAAGCTAAGTTAGCTAAGGTTGGAATGAGCAGTGGTGAAATTTGGATTTTGCTTGAGAAAACTAATCATAGTACGACTACGCTGATGTCAGCTATCTTGACCCCACGGAGGAGCAGCTAGACAAACTTGAGCGCCTTCAAAACTTCTGTATACGATTTATATTTGGATTACGCAAATATGATCACGTCTCAGAATTTCGCAACAGACTCAAGTTGCTCCCAATTCGTCTTCGCAGGAATACTCACATTCTTACATTACTTTATAATGTTTTATTTAATCCCAGTACTCCCTTTTATCTCAAAGAACGTTTTAAGTTCGTTCATGACACACATATAAGGTCCTTGAGGTCGTCTGAGAATTTGACCCTGGCGATGCCAATCCATTCTAGCAATTACTATGGAAAATCCTTTGCAATTCAAGCTGCACGCCTGTGGAATGGATTGCCACTAGAAATCCGTAAAGCCAAATCGCTTAACATATTTAAGTGTATGTTAAAAAAACACTACCTGTCAATCTAACGCCCATCATTATAAGTATTGTTAATTTATCATATTATATTGTATAGCTGTCGTTCTACAAGAGTTCTGTTTACTGCTTCCTTAAATATAATCATATTTTATTTATAATATGTATTGTATCATATCGTACCAATACTTATGTATGTTATAGTAGTATAATATAGTATGTATTTATGTAAGTATATGTGTATATATTTAGGTACTTATTTATGAATATTATATATTACTGACGCTACACCATCAATGAACATGACTATTAACTTACATCATTTCTGTCCATCCGCGGTTGCCTGGAAGAGATCGCTCTATTAGCGATAAGGCCGCCAATTGCACACTAGTTTTAAGTTATATATGTACTTATGTAAATACTTTGTTTGTTTTGGTGTTCAATAAAGTGTAATCTATCTATCTTATATTATAGTAATTTAAATCATACAAAATGAAGTCTTCAAACTTCACGCACAAGTCTTAGACGTTTGGCAAAATCTAGTTATTTTGTCTTTCGGGATATATAGCACATACCTTTGTATGGAGTAACCGAAATTTCGGCACTGTTGCAAGCGCCATATTCACGTATGTACTGAGGGTATTGCGAGTGGATGAATGTTACAAGCAAGTATAACAGTCTACCCGCTTTCTTACACGTTTTTTGCATGCAGCGAATTCCTGTATAGTTCAATTAATATAGTTGTACAATCTAGACATGTTGTGATGAAAATACCTTAGTAAACCAGAAATAGTTTATATATTCTTAAGGTGATTTTCCACCAGAGTGGCGAGACGAGACTAGGCGAGAAGAGAATTGAAATCACACTGACCCTTTTCCACTAAAAATTGCTATCGCGAGCTCACGCGTGACCGCCGCGCCGCCCGTAGGCTTCATTAGATAAAGATATAGGTACAGTGCTGTTTGAGTTCGTCTTGCAATACACACGCAATTTCTATCGCGAGAAGCGTGTTTCTGTTGCAAAGTTAATTTATACTCTATGTTGGAAGCAATACGGTTCATTTCTACACAAACAAATATTTCAATTCACGCCTCGCATATTCTCGCCAATCCACACTGTTTCCACCAAAGATGCGCTGGGAGAGAATTGAAAATTTGCCATACAAATATCAATTCTCTCCTCGCCTCGCCTCGTCTCACCACTCTGGTGGAAAATCAGCTTTAGGGATCAGATGTGGTTAGATTTAACCTCTTGTATGCCGGAATGCAAGACACAATTAAAAAGCTATTGTGTCTCGCGTAGATCTGCGTTCCGGCATACAAGGGGTTAAAAAAGAAAACAAGACACTGATCTAACTAGGAAGTTTTATTCCTTACAAATTATTTTACTTAACACAAATAGTTAATAACAGCGATATATGTACACTGAACTGAATATACCGCAACTAAAAGAACTATAAAAATAACTAAGCACTACAATAACGTCCGTCGAGTCCGACAGCCAAACACGGAGTGAACCCGAGACATTGTAAACGCTCCGTTTTATTCCCTTTCACTCGACTCGTTTTGGTGGGTAGGAGTATTTTTAAGAATATAATAACATAAAACGAAATCTCCAACATTTAGGCTAAACTACAGACGCCTTAATATCCAAATATTAGTGGTCATTACTGTGATTAAAACTTCGCAAACAGCTAAGATCCACAATGATTGATGAAGACAACCTCATTTTGGATGATAGTTCGTGTATCAACGCCACGTTGCTTTATTTAATTAAAATCACAGTTGTATTTGCTTTCAGAGATTTAGACAATACTAGGCTTTGCCTGGCTCTACTCGTGTGGGAATTGTTTTATTATAACAGTCTTTTTTAGTCCAGTGAGCCAATAAACAACGCTGGTCAGACGGGTTGGTATAGGTTTTTATGTCGAGTTTTGCGTCTTTTCGCAAATATACTGTATTTTGTATACTTTTCTTAGTCACCTCTTACAATATCCATGGAATGAAAGGGGGTGGTGAAACTTTGATTTCTCAATGCGTCACCACAAGGACTACACACGCAATCGGTTATCGTGGTAAAAAGTAGTGGTAGTATGTCACTCTAGCTTACTATTTACACACAAACAATTTATACTATAACATCGCTCTGTTGCGATCCACAAGAAGGACAAACACACAAACACACTTTCGTGTTTAAAATATTTTTAATGTACATATACATATACAAATTTATATATATTAAACGATGTGGTCTTAGGCGGAAACTGGTAAGGCAATAATTCTGTAATAAATTATAAGGAACGACTTACGACTGCCTTAAAGTGTAATTGTTGTTTGAATGGTTTAGTTATATAATCTTACTAGCTTATGACCCCGGCTTCGTCTTAGTGATATATTTTTTTAAATGATAATAAAAATGTAAAATTAGATGAAAATATTTGTGTGTGTCAAAACCTTCATCTCTAATATAATTGAAATATCTCTGTGTTAATTTTAATTGAAACCAGCTCAGCAGTTTAGCAAGATGCGTTAGGTATATTTTGCGACTTGTTAAAATCCTTTGATTGTGTTCATCATGATACTCTTATCAGGAAACTATTTCATTACGGCATTAAGAACAAAGCTCTCGATCTCCTGACTTATTATTTGGGCAACAGAATCCAGAAGCTCGAGGTTGCTGGTAAGACGTCTCCAGGTTTTGTTATAAAAATGGGTGTCCCGCAGGGTTCAATTCTCGGACCATATCTATTCTTGATATACATTAGCGATTTACCTTATTACGTAAAGAACAATCATGTGATTGTGTTTTTCGAGGATAATACCTCTTTGATTTTTCATATTAAACGACAACAGAGTTACTTTGACGAAGAAAACAGTGCACTTTCTAAAGTTGTTAATTGGTTTAATATTAATAATCTATTACTTAATAATAAGAAAACTAAACTTTTAAAATTTTCAATATCTAATGTTAAACATATGGAAACCGTCTAGGCAACCAAGTTTTAGGTATTATGCTCGACACCAAACTACAATAGGGTCCTCATATAGAAATACTATCGGGTAAACTCAGTTCTGCAGCTTATGCAGTTAAGACAAAAGACGCCTCACAGATTTAGAAACAGCTAAAATGTTTTATTTCAGTTACTTTTATAGCTTAATGTCTTATGGGATTCTTCTCTGGGGAATGCTGTAGACCTAAATACAATATTTGTTCTGCAGGAGAAAGCTGTAAAGGGCATTTTATAACCTCGGTCCAAGAGTTTCTCTAAAAGAAAAGTTCAAAGAAATAAACATTATTACTGATTTATCACAATATATTTATGAAAATAAAATATTGTCAAACTTTGTAAGAACTGTGATATACATTACGTAAATACAAGACACAGGAATAATCTCGTAGTTCATAGCACTCGTCTCCACAAAATAAGTAGCTGTTTTATGATGCAATGCATACGCTCCTATAAAAAGCTCCCTTATAAGATAAGAAACGATAGGTTTCTCTCTCATCTAAAAATAAGTTAAAAATTATTGTAAAAGCAAAATTGTGTTTTAAAGCATATTATAAAATATCTGAATATAACGACAACCAAAACGCTTGGGACTGAGCTGTTCTAATTCGACATACTAAAATAATTGTATAAAATGATTTTTTTAATGAAGTTTCGTAAGTACTTGCAAAGTTTACACGAAATAAAGAAGAATTTCATTTCATTTCAATAAAGGCATAACAGACAGACTGTTCTACGCATTTATAATTTTATATCAGTATTGTTATGTTAGTTCCCGTAAACACTTAAGTTATTTATTGTTATGATATATCACACTGATTGGTCAGGACACAAATGGGCTAGTTTTATTACCTCGTCGATAGTAAAAAGTTTTTATGTCAGATATGCAAATATTTGCAATTCATATGGCACACAGTGGTATGACGATATTTATAGAAATTAATTTTTTTTATTTATAGTTTAGTAATCACACATATTTTTAATGGTTTCGCCATATCCTGGCCCTCCGCTATTGTCCGCTGCGCTATCATTCAATAGTTAGTCATAATCAACATTTTGTACAAAGTGCTGAGTACTGGCCTCTTCTAACCATGAGAAGGTTTAGAAAATAGGCCTCCACGCAGGCCAAGTGCGGGTTAGCAGACATCACATGTTTTTCGAGAACATAATTGTGGATAACCTATGTAATGGAATTGAACTCATACCTATGCTCGTATGTTGAGTATAGGTATGTTGTTATACTCGTACGTTGTTAACTCTCAGACATGGAGGTGTCCTCATATTAGATCTTACTACTTAACGTACACATATTAGGCGACGGATTGCTTTTTGCGGCCGCTAAAAATATGTATTATGCTCGAGTCCTTCTGACATGATGACAATAAGTGCGAGCTACAGTAACTAGAGTACTGTAGTAAGCACCACTTTACACATACTGGCAATCAGGACCTAAAGACAACATTATAAAATTATTATAATTTAACCACCAACTTGATGATACCGAACAGCAACCAACATTCTTTATATTGTATAAATGTTCTATATTATTTAAAAAATATTAAAAACAATGCAACGCAACCAAATTACATCCAAGATATGGCAAATCATGTCCTTGTTGATTATACCATTTGAAGAAACGACAATTCCAATTTAGAACAGTGAAACAAAAGATGACCTTTGAATTCATTTGTCTGTGACCTAAGCAAAAATAGCCTTCACTATCTCAAAATGTCCGACGTACAGAAAATTTTGAAGTAAAATTTTTACCATCAAACGAAATGAATTAAAGAAATGAAAGGTAAAATAAAAATCTCAAAACGTTACAGAAATAAGCAAAACGTTTCTATGACGGTAAAGATGTCATTCATTCGTACGTTGAGAACGTTTCGCAACGGTGCCTCTGCAAATAAATTATGTTTACAGATATACACACAATATTTACCGAACGCCCCCGCAAAGTTTCAACCTTCCAACAATAAACGACTTAGAGCCCTTGACAGTAGCTCCCTTTTAATTGTGACCATTACACGCTTGGTTTAATTAGCGAACCCGATCACTAATACCCACTAATTAAGAGGGAAGCGAGAAATAAAACATTTCTCAGTACGCAAGACAAACAGTTTAAACTGTGGAACAAAAGTACCGCAGCAACGCAATCACTACCCACTATTGCCCATATCTTTCTACAGCTATACTTTAAATGGTCGGCTAAGAGGAAATATAATAAGATAAATATTAATAAACGACGCAGATAAGGAAGGAAGGTATAAATAATAACGGAAATGTCAACACGAACGGAATTTTGGCTCAGCATTCAATTATATCTGATGAAATATATTCGTATATTCCAAAGCGTCGACTCGCCGACTTTGCATTGGTCACGCTCTTCCTTCTGATAAATTAGTCTGAATTCCGAGGAACTTCAGTTCCGGTTAGGAAGGGCCCAAAGGATACCTAACTAAGTCGGTCCTTGTGAAACTTAGAACATGCGTGACCAGTTTTCCATTAACTCCCAATTAGCACGAAAAGTGTTTAGTAAAATCAATTAGTCGTTACTTTGCCTTCATTTTTATTTGTTGTGAGATACATTAATATTTTATTGGCTACACAAGACAACATTTACAAGAGGTCTTTGACTCTATAAATTATAAGGCTATCAGTAATTATTTTCAGTTCACGAAGGACGTATTAAACTCGTCGAGTAAAACTATTTAAAAACTTGTGCTGGAATATTTGACACAGTTTTCCTTATAGAGCCATTGACGGCTCGAAATTTTGGAAACATTTAAATGAATGAGAATGGCGCTCGGATTTTTCGCCCTAAATAATTTTCGTGGACAGTGATTAAGTTTTTATTAAAAGGGTAAAGTGGTTATCAAGTTCAATTAAAGAAGCGTCGAGTGGTTAATTGAATGAAAAATGTGGGAGCTTTGGCCTTTAATTTAATTTTTACTTACCGTGATTTATGTTAGAAATATTTGTTCAACGAATAATTCTGAAGTTTGAAATGATGAGGTGTAAGTTTATCTCCTTTAGGAAATTAATAAGTTGTAGTCTTTAAATATTTAATTAGCTATGCATTTTAGATTTGCTTGAGTGTTTGCCGTGTATTTTCTCTAAATATACTGACGTTAGTTTTGTCCTCGTAAGTATTTTTCGAGGATCATTTGACGTTATTTTTAAGTGACAGATCGACGCTCCTTATACATATAAATATTTAATTTTGTTCCAACACATTGAGAGGCTTATGAATAAAAACAAAATATAAATGTACTTTCATCTGTGTTACATTCACAAAGCTTCCTTGATTTTAGAGAAATCTCCACAAGAGACTAAGACAAAGCAATCCGCCTGGCCAGCAAAGTTGTACCCGTAGGCCACAGGGTCCAATTAATTCACAATGCTTTTGTGATGCATAATATGAGAGGTCTATGTCCAATAGTGGACAACGAAAGACTGTATGATAATGCAAAGGAGAAATAAAAATATGTTGAACAAAGTAATTTAATCGTTCATTTGGTAAATCAGGATGACACAATAATAACTGATGTAACTATTTATATTGAGTACATTCTAGAAATTTAAATATGAAAATTCTCTATAATATGATAAAACTGAATAATAATATGTTATCCTATAGTTTTTAAAACCTTCGGCAAAAGTTACTTAAAACAAGCTTCAAACTTTTACTTGAAAATTGCGACGCGAAATTTTTAGCAGCCCAAGGGAATTATTAAAGCCTTATAGCAAAAACCTTCCGTTTTCGCTAAAAAGGGTTAAAAGGTTAAAAATGAAGGGTAAAAAGCGTTTCTGGTTTTACGAAAGATATTGGGTACTATTATTTTAAGCGGATTTTGTGAATATTTGACCTCAATTGAATATACATGTCACGTTTTAGGAGGCTACAAAGAGATTTTGTCAATCTTTAGTACAGGGATCTGGCCATGTTTTTGATATCATAGATCCGAGATCAAACCGGTGTATAGGTTAATTTGGGATTTTATCCGCATGATTCACCGATATTCGATTTGTCCCCTCCCGTTCTTGGGGTAAAGATTTAAGGCTTTTTCAATACAACATACATCACTATACATATATTTATTACAGTGATCACGAGGAATTCTTAAACCCTTCTGCCTTGTAAATACCTGTCAATTTCTTTACTTTTATGTTGAATTCTAAATTTATACCTTTGTGTTTAAAATGTGAATATATTTGTATTTGCGTGAAAAATCTATCCGTCCATCTTCGCTAAGTTTTGCATCTATAATGGTAGTAAGATTATGTCTGAATTGATTATAATTTACAAATATTAGTGCTATTACTCCCTCGAATATTCTTCATAAAATGTCTTAAGTAACTCTTGTATTTTGTGGAGAGAGTAACAGAAGCGGCTAAATGATTTGTTAACCCTCCACGCGCCAACGACACAGACGAGTGTGCTAGTTTGTAAGCTTCTTTTGCCGGAAAGGCAAAGGCAAGGCAAAGCCGCTTATTTAGTTATAAGTCATGTAATTAATATGAGAGCAGATTTTATACCAAACATAATGATATGCAATTTATGTGGTATAGTTAGATTAAGGTGTCATAATATTTTTTTCCGGTAACCAATGCCAATGAAAATTTGCAGCTACGTGATCTTTTATGAAATGCTGCAGTTTGCTTTTAGGGATCTATCAGACAGAGAGCGGTCACGTGGTCAAGCGTTCAAGCGTCAGTTTTGCGTTCTTTGTGTTATATCACGTTACATAGACCGCGTGACCGCTCTCTGTCTGATAGGACCCTATGTAACGTAATATAACACAAAGAACGCAAAACTGACCACTTGAACGCTTGACCGCGTGACCGGTCTCTGGCTGATAGAACCCTTAGTTTTTTGTGGACGCGTGAAGGTATAATTATCTAATAGGTATATTTTTAATATATTTGTGACCATGCTGGAGCTAACAAATACCTGCTACAATAAAAAGTGATTGAGAAATAAGTGCTCTTAAAGGCTGCACCATACTCGGTTTACATCTCAAATTCTATATAGCTAAGTGCTTCTTAAGTTCTTCATGTCTGCAAAACTAAAATAACACAGCTATACACATCGCTTTACATCAAATTGGGAGCAAACTTGACTATTACGAGTAATAAAACCGTTTTAAAGAAATTCCCGCACAAAATGTTCTAGGAAGAATTTACTTAGACTATTTCCTAACCAATATAAGAGTTACCTATAATAGAGGTATTAAAAATTTCCCAATATTCTTTACGTCGTTTCATTGTAAACTAAGGTTATTGAAACCAATCTTATTATTTACTTTTCTTGGTTGTACTGGCCAGAGTTCGTCTTTTATAACTTTATTGAAGCAAGCAGGTTGTTCTTATAAAGTTTTCGCAAGTTGCGGTTTTCATGGGAAACTGTTGTTTTCTATTGAATATGATCGTTCCAAGATATTGTAAGCACATCTTTTTCAGTGTTCCTTGAATTGCGAAGTTTTAACAACTTTATTAAAATGTTATTTTCATAAGTATTTTATACCACCGATACCATAGTCGATATAAGGTAAGCTTTCGGGATTTGTATTAATCCAAAAAGGTGAGGTATAAAGTCCTCTGTTATAAACCTGCAACTAACTTATTCATCCTTAATCCACAGTCACTATTTTTCAAATCTTGCAAACAACTGTACATGATGAGGTTGAACGGCCACGGCGAAGCTACACATCCCTGTCTAACACCTGTCTCGATGGTAAACTAATCCGTGTACGACCCATTTATCCTCACACAAGCTCTACAATCTTCATAAAGGGATTTCAGAGCTCGTATGAGGCTGCTGTTCACCCCATACATCGACAGTACCGACCACATTTCATTCCTCACCACTTTATCGTAAGCCTTTTCCAAATCCACGAATGCGCAATAGACCTTTTGACCTTTGGCCAAGAATTTTTGGGCTATGCACCGCAAGGAAAAGACTTCATCCGTGCACCCCATACCCTTTCGGAATCCTGCTTGTACATCCCATATTTTCTTGTCGGTTACTTCCATAACTCTTTCAATCAGTACCTTCGCATACAATTTGCCAACAATGCTGAGAAGGCTAATGCCTCTATAGTTCTTGCAGTCTTGTTGCGAGCCTTTTCCTTTATAAAGAGGCACAACCACCACTGTGGCCCAGTCATCAGGTACTCGGCCGGTGCTCCAGCACAAGTTAAATAAGCGCTGCAGCTGACCAACTATGATGCCCTGTCCAACCTTCAGCATTTCAACTGTAGTCCTATCATATCCTGCAGCCTTACCTAATTTCATACTTTCCGACGCCTTCACAACCTCATCCACACCAATATCGCTTTCATCATTGCTATTATTACCATTCATTTCGTCGATCGATGTCTCTATCGCCGTTCTTTTAAATAGAACTTCAAAATACTCCTTCAAGCTCTTCAGCACGCATGATTCACCATTCAGTATCTTTCCATTGTTGTCTCTGATTGACGTGTATTCTGAAGATTGAGTTCTTCCTCATTAGTCATTATAATAAAGCTGAAGAGATTTTTAGATTCAAATGCGAACAAAGAATGCGGGCCATCAGTGGGCCGAGTCAGTCAAAAGCGTCAGATAATTTCCTGCATTGTACTTGCATACTAAACCCTTTTTTTGTCTGGACTTTAAAAGATCAAGAAAAGACTAAAGAAATTGAAGTGACAAAAAAAACAATGACTCTGAGTTTGTTTCGGCCTTTCTTCTCAAGAAGTATTTTAGCTAGGAAAAGCCGGCATCATCTAGAATAGGGTTTTGACATGTATAAGTATTGTAAAGAACCAAAATGCAGAAATAAATATGTCTTTATGTCTTTAAAACTAATAAATAAAACAGCAAGTTAAATACGTACCAATTTGGAAGTTTAGCTCGTTGGTGATTTGTTCACATAGACACAATGTATGTCATCTAGGTACAATGTGTAAAAGACCATTTCCAACTATGTACGTTTGTACGTATCTATAGCAGTGGATTATTTTCCCAAAGCTAGATAGCTACAAGAAGCGTCACAATAAAGCGTGCCTCTAACGCACAAAGTAGGAAATTCATCGATCATCGATTCAGCCCGTTGATAAAATCATATTTTAAATGTAAAAAGACAGCAAATAATATCATCCTCTTAGCGTTATCCCAGTTAGAACTCGGGGTTCGCTTTCTAGTCTAACCGGATTTTACTGAATATTAGCTTTGCCACGGAGCGACTGCCTGCCTGACCTCTGCAACCCAAAGGGATAGCTATATTCCATGGTTTAGACTAGTGTCAATTTAATCATAGATACTGACTCCCTATAACGACTGTCAAAATTTGCATGACAGCCGGGACCGACAGCTTAACGTGCTCTCCCAGGCACGGGGCAAGCGACAATTTACAATTAAATACGCACGTGACTCCGAAAAGTCATTGGTGCGTGCCGTGGATTCGAACCTGATACCTGGCATGGCTACCTCTGCATGTCAGTTGGTATCTCCACTAGGCTATCGCTGCCTCTAAAGACAGCAAATAATAAACTGAATAAATATATTTTGACGTATGCCTCTTCATCATCCGCATGAAATATCTACTTAACGGAGTACAAAAAAGAACAACGATGCCACTCCATGAATTTGATAACAAGAGTGGCCGATTTATTTTTTCCCCGTAAATTAACTTACAAAAGAACATTTAGGCGAATTATCTACCATTGAATATTTAACATTCGAAATTTTACTCACGTATTCAAGGAATTGGGACAAACGTGATTGCGAGACCTATTGAAACGAGAACTGTTTTATCATAATTGAAACTTTTGGCTTGTGTGATAGGTTTGCAAATGCAGCCAATGCTTCTATAATTGGCAGTGAATGTTCAAAAGGATGCCGTTTCGTTGTTTTAACATTCTGTTTTGGTTCACTGCGCGATATTGCGTAGTCCATATTTTAAGGTTTAGAGCAATATTTCTTCTGTTTTTGAGTAAATATATCCTAAAATTGTATTCTGAATTAAGAATGTTCTTATTGATTTATCTGATATAGAAAATTACTTGTTGTCTTTATCAGCCAAGTTATCTGCGTTTAGTCTCGTCTTTTTATGTGAAATGAGCATATATGTAATTTCTTTATTTTAATTGGTTAAACCATTGAGAGTGTAACATTGTAGTAAAATATCGCATACAGGACTGGAATTATACCTGAACGATTTGCTGAGCAACAAACACAAAAAATAACGCTATCAAACTCTTCCATTGCTGATTTAAGATCTCATTTCATATTACCGGTCCAAGACGAAGTTCTGAAAAGTGCATTGTAAATTATGTACTTAATGAAGGGTGACAGACAAGTTATTGTATAGAAAAAACATGGCAAGCTTTATATTGCAAGTAAGACCTTGAAACAAACAAGTTACACTATATTAAAATTGTCGTAATATCCAGTTTTCAATAATGATCTATTTAAGGTTTAGAGTTATAAGCTCATATCTTATTTCTTCCTCTTACAAGTGGTTAGAACCTTAAAGTTAACATGTGATGTACACGTTAACTTGTTTTTCTTTTGGAATAAAAACTGAACATTATCTCTTAACATGCACATAATTTTATGCTGCACGCAAGTTGTAAATAAAATGTCTAAGACAATGTATCGTATTTGTCAAAATTTTATGGTTCTAAACACAACATCGCGATTTTTGTTTGTTTTTCGTGTGAGCGTGTGGCCAACTCTGGTGTCGGAATTTTCAGACCGCCCGAAGGCCTCCGACATGGCCTAACGATCCTTATCCTTGGACAAGAACCGGGACCGACAGCTTTACGTGCCCTCCGAAGCACGGTAGCGCTCAGATGTAAATGCCACACACGGTCACCCATCCAAGTGGTAACCTGTGCAAGCGTTGCTTAACTTTGCCGATCTGTTACGAACGGCAAGCCAAGTCTCGCTACGAGCGCTACAAACCGATACATCGCGATACCATTTCACGTTAATTTCATTTAAAATATAAGCAACTCGAGCAGTCTTTGCAAATTTATTCACAGCTTAACATTTATTTCGCGATTTAAGTACGGATTGTTTAAACCGTGGATCGGGATTGACCGATATTCTTCCCATTAAGGCGGACAGGGGTATAAGTTGGTGTTTTCATTAGATCCTATTCTTTGGCCGAGGAGGCGATTTGCAAGGCTTTTCGAATGACATCGAAGTGTAAAAAGAACAGATTTATCAATACCCCGTTGCCAGCGAAATGAACGTTTTTTTAACAAACAAAGGAATTTCTTTTTAATATGTTTTTACTGCTGCATAAATTTTGTTTCTATAGCGCCATGGCTGAGTATGAGTACGAGATGTGATGTATTTAAATGAATAAAAGGGACCATGTGGCAAATAAATGAACTTATTAACTAGGCTATGCAAACGTGTTCCTACCTCGGATACAAGGCTTTAGATATTTTTGTTTTCATTTTTCAATATGAAATCCCTTCACAGACGCTGTCGCATGTTTTTCCTTGTAATTTCTTGTCAATCAAAGTTTTCGGTATCTGAAGCTACAGATTAATTCTTCAGTAAAAGAGACACGTTTGCGAACTCCCTACAATGCTCTCAAAAGTGGCATTCACTTTAAAAGCAACCATTTTGCTTAGCTTCATCACAATGATTGCTACATTCAATTGAATTATATTCTCTCCCTTTGATAGAGTCAACGAACGTTATAAAATGTATGTTTATGTATGTACTTGATGTTTCACGTCAGGATAAATGAATTATTTGTGGGCACAAATAATTTTTACACCCTGCAGCGGGGCCGCTGTAGGGTGTAAACGGTTAAGGCTTTGTGGGGCGGCACTGTGAAATGTACACCAGTATTAATGGGAAACCATTGTGCAAAATATACGGTGCTGATGGTAAAACGGTTTTGGATTTTTCTGTTGTCACTGTCTGCAGCGGAGCCATGTCTGGAAAATCACATCTATCAAGGCAAACGAAGTGCGTTCCATACGATATAAATTTATTTTATGTGTTGTGTTGCACATGAAAAAGACACCACTGAAGCTGTCACAAAATATTTTGTGACAATTGGAATGGTTTTTTGCAGCTGAAACGCAATAATAGGTATTGTATCTCGCTGAAAAACGAGCTCAGTGGCGTGCCTTTGGCGAAGGCATTAACCAACAGTGGACTACGTCAGGCTGGTGATGATGATGAATATCTCACTACTACTACTAGTATCATACATACTATAAGACATCATACATACTATTATAAAGACAACATAAATTCAGAAAATTTTGGATAACAAACAAGTCTATAATACTAAAACAGAAAGAGTGAACAAGGATTCAGTACTTTGAACACCGTAAATATAATTTCCTATAAATCTTTATTTTATGAATTTTCAAAATAACTTTCCTTAATAACGCTAAAATTTAGATACTTATGAATATTCTATAAAATATAATTTTAGTATACACAGATTACCGAAAACCAATTTGCTTTAACACTTAATTTTATTTTCCTTATTACTACGTCAAGTATTTCGCAGTAATTAATTTCATGTATATAACCAGAAATGATATTAAAGCCCTTCTAATAAAAACACTCTTGAAAGTTGTTCAAGTTAATATAAGATAATGTCCATCATCGTCGTCATCTTGTCATTATTATTATCATCAGAAAATGTTACGTTTTCAACATTTTTCACTCCAGAGCCAATCATTACAAACGACCTTGGGGCTCAGATGACATTACCATAATCAGAACGGTAGCATCCGGATTTGCGTGAGTCACCTTTAACGAAATTTTAGGTGAAAATCTCACACCTCTCAAATGTATGAAAACATTCTGAAAAGAGTATTCGCTCACTATTATTCAAATATTCTAAAATTTCACCTTAAAAAGGAGGTCTCTCGTTAGAGCTAGAATTATTTTGTCATAGGAATACCGACTACTATAGATATATATAGGATCTAGCTAATTATATTGGTGTAGGTTTAGTGATTTGTGAGTCCCGTAATATAGAACGAACGCTCATAGGAGACTAAATATTTTATTATCTGTGCATTTTATCTAAAACGCATGTTGCAGGCTATACATCACAGTTAAATAACGGAATATAGCGGACTATACAATAAAGTACATTTTAATGCTTTGCACCTAGTAGCGCAACAACTTCTCGTACAAAATACATACATAACTTCAATGCCTCGCAACTATTTAACATCTGTCACTGCGGGATACAAACATCCAATGGGCGGTATACATATCCTGATCACTCCACCTTAAATAATGATACCTAACGGCTTGTATTCCATTGTAACCCGGTGACATATTCACCCAAATTATCCCATTCCCCATTCACACACAGGAACCGGATAAAAATAAAAAATACATAAAATCACAAAATGTAGATAAATTGTCCCTCTTTGTAGTGGTAGATAGAAAGCTTTTTTTCTACTTTGGATGAAAGATTGTCGTACACATCATTAAACGAGAAAAGAAAATAAAAGATTTGTTACTACTCAAGTATCCGACACAAAGCTCCTCTTGCATGGAGCGTTCCAATGGTCTTTATAACGCAGCCAGCGAGAGAAGAGCCGCGATTTTTCAGTAGATTACCCTGTAGCTATGGTCTTTTTGTGGAAGCGGGAGGGGGGTAGTAGGTCATTCTGTCTGGTTTCCCTACTATAAAACGACAATGCTTGTTATCACTAGAAGATATTATAGCCTCACTGCAGAGTTTATGTGGCATAAAACGTCATTCGTTAGCAAATGAAATAAAGAGTAAGTGATATGCGAAATTGTTATTCGACTCACATTAGTAGTCTCCCTGATTTATGCTGGACTATAAATTTTGCTCGCAAACTTATGTCCTGTGTTGGTTCAGAGTGAATAGACGGCCTAAATTAGAATAGCGCAATATCCTCTTTTAGTGACGATACTTCACTGTAATGAACCTATTCTATAAATAAGCGGCGATAGCCCAGTGGTGTACGTAACGAACTGCCGAGACGATGGTCTCAGGTTCGATCCCCAGGTACCCCAGGCACACACCTCTGACTTTTCGAAGTTATGTGTATTAAAAATGTTAATTATCGCTCGCTTAACAATGTGCCCGGTAGATGGCAATAGGCTCGCCCCCTATTACATTGGGACCGAAACATAACTGGCGAAAAGTGGGTGTGTAATACACCTCTGCCTACCCCTTCGGGGATAAAAGGTTTGAAGTTATGTTACGTTATTTTAGTCCTATAATGGCGCAGGAAGATATTACTGATGTTGACGAGCTAGTCAAAAAATTTACCAGACCGATTTTAAAAATAATGCGTCTACGAAAGGTTTTAGGATTTCAACCATTTACCCTATTACGTAAAGAACAATCATGAGATTGTGTTGTTCGCGGATGATACCTCTTTAATTTTTAATATTAAAAGAGAACAGATTAATTTTGACGAAGTATTTATTTATTTATTTAAAAACGTCCTGCAAAATACATTGCACAAGGCGGACTTAATGCCTATAGGCATTTTCTCCCAGTCAACCTTTAGGTAATGCAGAGATGATCATGGTAGGTGTGTACTACACATAAAGAGAAAAATTAAAGAGAATACGCAACATAATTCATACTTATAATTTAATTATAAATACATAACAAAATACATATAAATAAATAAATATATAAATACATATATAATTATATACATGAAAATAAATATTTAAGAAGATAGATTACTAACAGTTAATAATATACATAACTATACACATGAAAATAAATAGTTAAAAAGATAGAATACTAACAAGTAGTGAATTGCTACAGAGAAGGTTCCGTCAATTCGCTATACAACAGCTGGCGAACTCTAAATTTGAACGTGGCACGACTAAAGTTTAAGTAAACAATGCACTCTCTAAAGTTGTTAATTCATCATCATCATCATCAGCCTTTATCAGTCCACTGCTGGACTAGGCCTCTCCTTTGAAAGGAGGAATTGGCCTACTATACCACGCTGGCCAAACGGGTTGGCATAGGGTTTGTATCAAGTTTTCCTTCTCTTACGGTGCTGTACGACTAGTACGAGTTTTACACGGTGACGATAGCCTACTCGACGGGAACATTTTTCATACATTTTCTAAATGCGCCCCCTAGCGGACTCTATCGATCGCTACTCTCTGTTAGGGGCGCTTTTACAAAATGTATGGAAATTGCTAGGCTATCGTCCATAGTGACGATCGAGTGCAAACTCGTACTAGACCCTCTGTTCTCTGCATAATCTGCTCCCTCTGTCGGCTCTTACGACACTCATGGGATGATATGGGGTGGTGACAATCCGTATTCTTAATCCGTCACCACACGGACAAATTGTTAATTGGTTTAATGTAAATAATTTATTACTCAATGATAAGAAAACTAAACACTTAAAATTCTCCATGCCCAATATTAAACAGATGGAAACCAATGTACAACTGAAGGAATCCAGAATTGAGCCCGTCGGGACAACCTTATTTCTAGGTACTATGCTTGATTCCAAACTTCAATGGGGTCCGCATATAGAAATTCTTTCGGGCAAACTTAGTTCCGCAGCTTATGCGGTTAAGACAATTAGACGCCTCAAAGATATAGAAACAGCTAGAATGGTTTATTTCAGTTACTTTCATAGTATTATGTCATATGGGATTCTTCTCTGGGGGCATGCTAAGTTATGTTATGTCTATAAATAATATGTTTGTTTTTCTGTACGCGGGACAAAAAAAGGGAAATCGTGTTTCTATGGTATTTGTGTAACCAGATAAGATTACGTACGATTGACTTGACTGCATTGATGGCGGCTTGAGGCGAAGTGCTTTAAGTGGCTACCTCTCACACACAACTACATCCAGCATTGAGGATTTCATTCCTTCACGGGACAATACTTTATGCGATAGACACAAAATGTTATCCAGGTTGCCGTTACCTGAAAATAAAATACAAATACTGTTTCATGTTGGTTAATAGTACCTTCATTTGTACAAAATGTTTGCCATTCGTTCTTACCATGTTTAAATACAATTGTGCGAATACCTTTTAAGAGATCGCGCCTTTACTGTGGAGGCGAAACAAGTATCAAGATATCAAGGCATAAAATTTGCTTACTGCAAATTGGTTTATATTGAGAGCCATGACGTTTCAGTACGTAATTGAAAGAGTTCGATAGTATCAACCTTTTTATAAAGCAATCGTTGGCCAATTAGACCGCCCCAAGGCCTCTGACATGGCCTAGCGATTCTTGGATTCATGTACCAAGGCAAAAACCGAGACCAAGAGCTTTTTGTACCCTCCGAAGAATAGTAGCGCTCTGATGTAAATACGACGTGGTCACCCATTCAAGTAACGACCTGGTAAGCGCTGCTTTAATTTGCTGACCCATCAAGGACGGAAAGCCCAATCACGCGGTATAAGTTATGAGCCCCTATATTATAAAAGAAGAAATGTGTTTGCTTGTTCGTCCTTCTTCCACGCTTCTTCACAGCGGGATGACGTGACTGTGTGATGTTCGGAAATAAGAGGCTGGAGAGTGATAGTAGCTACTTTTTACGATACCCAATACCCACGTAGGCAAAGCCGCAGGAAAAGTCTAGTAGCAAATTAACTAACATGTTCAACATTACACGCAGCGTAGCACAATAAACAATACACAAGAGAAGTACTTATAAAACTTGCGGCAGAGCTTTATCCGCTTTTTATTTTATTTGTATGCTTATCTGGGAGCTGCAATTCCTCAATACGATATTACGATATTGCTCGGCACGAATTCAATTGAGTGCTGTAATGCGGTCGGTTAAGGCTTGCGCGACTGTGCGAAATGTCACTTAAAATGTAATTTTTTTATTTAAAATACCGTTTTACGTCTTTTATGAACATTATTGTTCAATATTGGAAGGTACGTTTGTAGAATATTGGTTGGGATATTGTCAGTTGTTTTTAACATAAGCAAGTTATATTTGGTAGGCTATTTACGATTATAAGAAAGAATAGATGATAAACTAAAAACAATGCACTGTGATAAAATCTGTAAACATTACTTTAATTTCAAAGAAAATATTCACATAAGTAGTTAAATTGAAACTACTCTATATTAAGGTAATAATATGAATATTTCATTCTACCCAACTTACCACAATATAACTCTGAATACGGTATCCCTTTCATCTAAATCATAAAATATAAAAAATGCTTGAAACCCAAACCAATCGTTTACTTTTATTTTAATAGCCCCGAGGCGATACGGTGGAGCCTCTCTGAGATCCAAATATTGATTCAACCTACCGATGAATGATTTATTTGGGTGCTAGGGTCCTTACGCTAAACAAAAAATGCCAAGATTACCTTACCCGAGTTTTCGCTTATACCTTTTTTGATTTACAGTGTGGTCCTTACATTTACTATATTTTAATAACAGGAACGTGTCTCTGTAGGCTTTCATTTTACTTTGAAGTACTTTTTGGTAAATATATTGAATGTATCGTAAAAGATCTTTCAGATATAAGTAAGTGGTCTCGTCCGTGTGGTGACGGATTAAGAATACGGAATGTAACCACCCCATATCATCCCATGGGTGTCGTAAGAGCCGACAGAGGGAGCATATTATGCAGAGAACAGCACTGAAAGAGAATGAAAACTTGATACAAACCCTACACCAACACGTTTTGCCAGCGTAATATAGTAGGCCAATTCCTCCTTTCAAAGGAGAGGCCTAGTCCAGCAGTGGACTGCTAAAGGCTGATGAAGTGGTCTCGTCCAACTTTGACTATGGCCCTCTAAGAGGCATGTCATGCATCCCTATATGTGACGTAGTCTGCACATGATCAGGATGCTTTCCACGTTTTGAGGAGGGGTTTCTTGCACTAGAAAACTACTAATTACTGTCATCCTTCCGCCAAAGAGATGTCCAGCACCGCCTTCGGCACTTAAGTGGCAGCAGTCCTAATTCTGTGTCGTCATTCATTGGTGCCATTTATAAGACCGATTGACGTTTCTTACTTTCCTATTCCGAGGATAAAGTTTGCGTCAAAGCCTCTTGAGCAGGTGCAGCGATCTTTAGCTAAGGCTGATTTGGCAGTAGCAGTAGTAGAAAAACATGTACCCCAAAAACATTCAAACGAAGACTACTTACCACTGAAATCAACTACAAGTGAAGTAATTACAAAGTCTTTCCAGATAATTAAAAAAATTTAAACAATCAGCGCAATAAACAATGAATGAATGATTGAACGCTACGATGAACATTGTTTCGAAATACTTATTAATTAACATTGAATCTTGTTGCGAATTTTAATAAAAACTTTAACCGGATAAATGGAACATTATCATGTCACATATACCTACCTTAATTTCATTCACGCAATCTTCTTATCGAATATTTAACTAATACTATTTATGTATAAATACTATAAATTTAATATGAAGCCCCGGGCCTGTGAAAGCTTTCGGTAAAAGCTAAATTAATTTTACTCACACTGCTCGTCGGTGATACTATATTTAACCGTATATGAAATTAATTTTAAGTAAATGAAATTGCACAGCCACTTAACGTCACATTTTGTTTATTTTTCGTTCACTTGATGTAACTAGCTGTTAGCTGCATGATCAATATTTGTTCGAAAATCCGCTTCAAAGGAAGCGGATTTTCGAACAAACGTTCAAACCCTATTTTAAAGTATGGAAGGAATTAAAAAAAAATCACCAATAGTGGATCCCTAGGTTCTAAGTATTCACTATCCTAATTTCATATTTCTAGCTTTCGTAGTCTATGAAATGTGTTTAGAGTCCGGCTAGAAGGCTGAGAAGGGTTGTTTGCAGAAGGCAGTGGAAGCGTTAATTCATCCAGTCTGGTCTAGCCAAGGCAAAGGTCTAACATATATATAAACTAATACATGTGCAAATTTACCTGAGATCTTCTTGTGATGTTCCGGAGTAGACCTATAAGATTACACTCATAATTTTGGCCATAATGACAAGCAAATCGTTATAGCTACCCAGCCGGTCCAGCTCGGAGTCTTTCTTCAGAACACGATGCAAGTGGATGACGACACATAAATTTTACAAGGGTTTAGTTCACAATTTTATTACAATTCTTGCCGGTAATGTTTAAGGGGCGGCAGATACAAGAACTTACAAGACAAATTCACTTCAATACCACTACGATTCGCGAAGCACCCATGTGCTTTCAAAGGGCGATATTTAACGAGACGACGACAATTTAAATCACTTACTTTATCAATCGCTCACAACCTTTGTCGGGCACTTCAATAGCGACAGTTGCAAGGTTATTAACCAAAACTATTCGATTACATACCACGCGAAAGACAAACGGCGCGAGCGCAAGCCAATTTTTTCCGGAAACGACAAATGAGAAAGAGAGAATGATTTGACAGTTCATAGTGTGACCATAGTCAGAAATTTTCAATATACAAAGTAACACGCTACTAAACTGATATAATCGATTTAACTTATTACAAACAATATTTCAGCAGATGTGCAACATCAACATTACTAAAAATAGGTGATCAAAATAGATTTAGATTTTTTAAATGTTTACCAAACTCTATAAACTAAGTAAAACTTAGCCTACATAGCACCAACCAGCTCCTTCATTCAGAATACAGTGCAAATAAACGGGAAAACATATTGAGCAATTACACTCGCACTTTATGTATCGATAGCACGTAAATATATCTAAGTAACGAGCCTGTTCGTCCTTAACTGGCCTCATAAATATACATTAACAGCTATAAGTTATTGCGCACTGAGATTTTTTCTTAAACACTGATATCGCACGCATACAACAGTATTGGTTCTTTCACATTGACTTACAAAACAAGTGTTGATAGTCTCCAATCCCGTTTTCGCATCACGTACGGAGTTTACTTTTTTTCTATCTCCTTTGTTGAATTCAATTACTAGTTACTGGCATTGGCGAAGTAAACGTTTTCGCGTCAAATGGATGACTTAGTTTCCTTTTTTAATCCAAATTCATAAAAGCTTCAGCGAAAGATCCCTTTAGTGATTTATAGAGTAATAATTTTTCAGAATTACGACTTTGTAACGCAGTTATATCAGACTAGAGGACGCCAGCAGCTACGCCTGCATTTTTTTTAATTTATCCGTTTTGACCGATCCCGTGGGAATTTCGGGAAATCTCTTCTTAGTGCACCCTTACGGTCCCCAAGGAACATACATGCCAAATTTCAGCTTCCCGCGCCCAATAGTTACGGCTGTAGCGTGTCTGTCAGTCAGTCAGTAACGCAAGGATTTTATATATTAAGATTATGTGGATCTATCCAACGGACTGTATACTGATGAACCTAATTACTGTGTAGGGAGTATCTTTTGTCTAAATAGCGAGGTTGGGGAATATTTGTTTGTAATAAAGGCACGCGATTACTTTTGTTTTGTATATAACTCTCGTCGGATAACCTCGACTCAATGACCTCTATAAAAATCGGAAAAACGACCACACAGACAACTTATCTCAAAGAGATATCTGTAGAAATTGAATAACTAATTATGTTTCTTATTGCTACTGTAACTGTGTCTTTCATTTTTAATACTGTTTAATAGATATTGGTAATAAAATATAGCTATTTCAGTGCTGCAGTTACAGCGGCGATAGCCCAGTGGTGTACGTAACGGACTGCCGAGACGATGGTCTCGGGTTCGATTCCCAAGTAACCAGGGCACACACCTCTGACTTTTCGAAGTTATTTGTGTGCATTATAAATGACTTATCGCTCGCTTAGTAATGTGCCCGGTAGATGGCAATAGGCTCGCCCCCTATTACATTGGTGCCGAAACATAACTGGCGAAGTGTGGGTGTGCAATACACCACTGCCAACCCCTTCGGGGATAAAAGGTGTGAAGTTATGTTACGTTATTTTAGTCCTATAATGGCGCAGGACGATATTACTATTGTTGACGAGCTAGTCAAAAAATTTACCAGACCGATTTTAAAAATAATGCGTTTTAGGATTTCAACGATTTACCCTATTACGTAAAGAACAACTCTTCTCTTTAATTTTTAATATTAAAAGGCAACAGAGTAATTTTGACGAAGTAAGCAACGCACTCTCTAAAGTTGTTAATTGGTTTAATGTAAATAATCTGCAGCTTATGCGGTTAAGACAATTAGATGCCTCACAGATATAGAAACAGCTAGAATGGTCTATTTCAGTAACTTTCATAGTATTATGTCATATGGGATTCTGCTCTGGGGAAATGCTACAGACCTTAACACAATATTCGTCCTGCAGAAAAGAGCAATAAGGGGTTTTAAAAACCTCGGTCCTCGTGTTTCTCTTAGAGAAAAGTTCAGTGAGATAGGCATTCTAACTGTTGCTTCGCAATATATATACAAGAAACTGTTGTATGTTCACAAGAACATTGAAACATTTAGTAAAAAAGTGATCTACACACTGTTTATACTAGACTTAAGACTAATCTTATAGTTCATAGCACCCGCCTTCACAAAATAAGTAGTTGTTTTATAGTGCAGTGTATACGCTTTTATAACAAGCTCCCTCTTAATAAAAGATATTTATCTATAAATAAAGTCACAGTTATTGTTAAAACTACACCGTGTTTAAAAGCATATTATAAAATTTCTGATTATATAGGCGATAAAAATGCTTGGGATTGAGCTGCTCTAATTCAACACAAAAATATAAATTATGTATGAACTGAACATTTTTAATTTGACTTTTCGTAAGGACTTTAAAAAAGTTTACACGAAATAAATAATCATTTCATTTCATAATCATTTCATTTCAATAAATTGTGTGGCCTGTAGGGGCGAGTTGTTGTTACAATAAATATCAATAAATTCTGCGTATTTGTAGCACTCGTCATTTTAAATTAAACAAATTGATCGTGCTCAACATTATATCTTCTTTGGTTTATGCAAATGTTACACATTGAAATTAAACTACAGTTTACGGATTTTATCGCGTTATATTGGTTTCACTTACTAATTACATTTAAACCGAATGATCTAGAAACTACATCTTTAATTTATTACTAGCCCACGTTTCGAATTCTTTACAGGATTCATGGTAACGGAAACGTGGGTAACATTGGGGGTAACAGCATCCCATTCTGAACAAAATATTTTGATAGGAACTAATAATACTATCATATGCGTAATGAGTTGCTGTTCAGCTTAAACTATCCACTTTTTATTGAATATAAAGTAATTAAAAATGAAAAAAACAATTAATTTTTAAGGTAATTTGAAGGAGAAGGAAAACTCCGAAATTAAACCAACTTTCAGGGAGCATACCCGACACAAAACCCCGATCTAAGGTGTAAACCGACCCGTGACGAGAGATTCGTGGCCAGAGGGTAAGCTGATCGCAAACGGAGGGTGCCTGTGTTGGTGGTCACAGGGCACACGTGATGGACATTTAAAAACCCTAATTCTCGTGGGAACGCAATGGGAACAATAAATAATATTTCCTCACACGGCGGCGACGCGGTTCGCAACCCATCACGTCTCGTTTCCCGCGAGGGCAAACAGCGGCCTACGGAGAACAGGTTTGCAACATTGAATGTTGGAGGAGGAATGAACGGCAAATTGGATGAAGTATGTCAGATGATGGATGATAGAAAGATTGATGTTCTTTGTGTGAAGGAAACAAAAAGAAAAGGGTGTGAAACCACCAAGCATGGCGCATATACGGCGTATTGGTCTGGGGTAGATAGTACCACCAGAGCCTGTAAGGGAGTTGGTGTAATACTGTCTGCGCGAATGAATGAGTGTGTAAAAGAGTTTGAATGTGTAAATGCTAGGCTACGGTGGATCAGAATGAAAGTAGGACTTACTCGTCTCTTTATTGTGGGGGTGTATGCCCCGGTCAATATAGTTACGGGTATGTTACAACATGAGCAAGACGAAAAAGGCAGGAGTTTTGGAGAGTTTAAGAGAGATTTTGAGGAACTGCAAGGATAATAAAAGATTGATCTTGTTAGGGGATTTCAATGGATGGGTGGGAGTAAAGCGAGATGGATTTGAAAGGGTGTTAGGTGCATTTGGTGATGAGAGTGTGAACGAAAATGGAAAAGTACTGCTTGAGATTTGTTTGGAGTGGAGCCTTTGTGTCACAAACACCATGTTTGTTCATAAAAGGATACATATGTATACGTGAGAGGCGAAAAATGTTAGAAGAAGTATGATTGATTTTGTGATAGTAGATGAACGATTGTTAAAGAATGTGTTAGATACAAGAGCATATCGAGGGATCGGCATCCACACAGACCACTTTTTGGTGTTGAGCCGGATAAGTGGGCTCTTTAAAGGATGGCGACACCGAGAGCGTAATGAAAATAGGGTCTTGGAAAGAATTAAGGTAGAAAATCTACAAGAGAAAGATGTGAAAGATGAGTATAAACGAAGATCGATAGCAAAATTTGAGAGGTTCGATTGCATTAATGATATGGAAGAATTATGGCAGGCCTTTAAAGAAGAGGTAGTATGTGTAGCGTCTGAAATATGTGGTGTGATCAAGAGAAGGAAAATACGAAAGGTTAAGAATACATGGTGGGACAAAGATGTACAATCAGCAGTGTCAGAGAAGAAGAAAGCTTGGTCAGATTGGTTGGCTGCCAGAGCAAATGAAAGAATGGGAAAAGCAACGAGTGTAGACATAGATGAAGCAAGAAAGGAGTTTGTTAGGTCAAAAATAATAGTGAAAGAAATGGTTAAAAGGAAAAAGAGGAAAAGAAAGGTGAGTTTGATAGCAGATTATCTGACGATTTCCAGAGGAACATTAAGTTTTTCTGGAAATCCGTTCGTGCAGTTCGAGGAAGAACTCAATCCTCAGAACACACATCCATCAGAGACGAGAATGGAAAGATAGTAAATGATGAATCGTGCGTGCTGAAGAGATGGAAAGAGTATTTTAAAAGTTTATTTGAAAGATCGGCGATAGAGACACCGATAGCTGAAATTAATGGTAACGATAGCAATGATGAAAGCGTTATTGGCGTGGATGAGATCCTGAAGGCACTGGGAAGTATGAAAGTAGGTAAGGCTGCAGGATATGATAGGATTACAGTCGAAATGCTGAAGGCTGGACAGGGCATCATAGTTGGTCAGTTGCAGTGGTTACATAACCTGTGCTGGAGCACCGGCCGAGTACCTAATGACTGGGCCACAGCTGTAGTTGTGCCTCTTTATAAAGGAAAAGGCTCGCAACAAGATTGCAAAAACTATAGAGGCATTAGCCTTCTCAGCATTGTTGGCAAATTGTATGCAAAGGTACTTATTGAAAGAGTTATGGAAGTAACCGACAAGAAAATATGGGATGTACAAGCGGGATTCCGAAAGGGTATGGGATGTACGGATCAGGTTTTTTCCTTGCGAAGCATGGCCGAAAAGTTTTTGGCCAAAGGTCAAAAGGTCTATTGCGCATTCGTGGATTTGGAAAAGGCTAACGATAAAGTGGTGAGGAATGAAATGTGGTCGGTGCTATCAATGAATGGGGTGGACAGCAGCCTCATTTGAGCACTGAAATCCCTTTATGAGGATTCTAGAGCTTGTGTGAGGATAAACGGGGCATACACTGACTGGTTTACCATCGAGAAAGGTGTTAGACAAGGATGTGTAGCGTCGCCGTGGCTGTTTAACCTCTTCATGGACAGTTGTTTGCAAGATTTAAAACATAGTGACTGCGGATTAAGGATGAATGGGGTACTCGTCAAATGCTTCCTTTATGCTGATGATCAGGTAATACTTGCATCTTCAGCGGAGGAGTTGCAGGAGATGGTAGCAATCATGCATGGTGCGTTAGAGAGGAAAGGAATGAAAGTGAATGTAAGAAAAACGAAAGTTATGGTTTTTGAAAAGGAGGAATGCGTTACGGCTTGTAATGTTTTGATCGATGGACAGCGAGTGGAACAAGTGAATGAGTTTGTTTACTTAGGTACGTTGTTTACAAGAGATGGTAAGAATGAAGAAGATATTGAAAGGAGAGTTAATGCAGGCAATAGTGTGAATGGAGCTCTGAAAGCGTCCAAAAAGGCACGTTTGGCTGTGCATAGAGGTGTGTTAGTGCCTACCCTTATGTATGGTAGTGAAAGTTGGGTATGGCAGAAGTGATTTGAAAGTAAAATAAATGCTGTAGAAATGAGAGCACTGAGAAGTATGTGTGGTGTGTCTTTGACCGACAGAGTAAAGAATTGTGTGATACGAGAGTGGTGTGGGGTAAAAGAAGATGTAGTGACAAGCATTGAGAAAGGCATGTTAAGATGGTTTGGGCACATGGAGAGGATGGATGACGATAGACTGACAAAGAAGATATATAAGGCAAGTGTGAATGGAACAGGACAAAGGGGAAGACCTAGGCGGACGTTCTCAGACCAGGGGGGCGATTCAGAATCGTTCGATATCTCATTTGACATTCGATTCCGTTAATTGTCAAACGGGCTACCTCATTTTTTTAAAACTATCGCATTTCCTAACAATTTTATGCATTCAGTATGAAGTAAATTAATAAATAAACCGAATTCAATGAATATTTGTTCAAGATATCTCTGATAGGCGGCTAAAAGACGAGGACAATATTTTGACATATCGTACGATTACTTGTCGTGACATTCTGAATAGGCCTGCAGATTGGAGACATCCTGAAAAAGGACAAGTCAGAAGTACCCTTAACAAAAGAGCATGCATGAGAAACTTGATGGGAGTGAGTGAAGCAAGTGAGGTATATCAGAATCGTTGCAAATGGTGTTCCGTAGTCTCTGCCTACCTTTCCGGGAAACAGGCGTGAACCTATTTATGTATGTAATTTGAATATAACATATTTTAACATGACCAAGGCTCTTTTCATATACTATAGGTACATATTTGTTAAATACATAGGAAAGATCTTCAGTTGTGATTAAATATCAAAATAACCAGACTTGCTTTCAATAACTTGGAAATAATACTGATGTTTTTGTTTATGCACAGCAGAGCGTCTGCAAGTTGTAAAAGTTACAACTGAGATATCACTAATAACTGCCCACTTGACTTTATAAATAAATAAACGCATAACGGTGAAGTACTGTGACTTCACTGGGTGACTAACAGAAATTACCTATATACCTGCTGCATCATTGGTGAAGATGACGCACTTGCTAAGGGTTATGAGTGAGTAGAAATTAAACTTGAACAACAAGTCTTAAGTCATCTTTGACTTATTCGACTTATTTCACGAAAATTTTCTCTTGTTTTAGCTCTCAGATACTATTTCAAAGAGGCATTTTGAATATTGTTATGTCCTTTTTTGCTACATAAAAGAATACATCAGCAAATTTTCCTTCTTCACTTCTGTTGAAACAAACTTGCACATGTATACATTAAGTATGAGATTGCAGTATCACTATTCGCACAACCGTGACAAGAGTTCATCGTAGAAAACAGAGTTATCGGTAGTCGGTGACCTGTTGACTTTGTTATTAAGTTTAAGCTTTACTGATACAGAATTTAGCTGTTTACTTGGAGACAGAATTCATCTTTTATGTAGTGAAACTACCACACCGCCAAGGATTAATAAAATAAGTATTTAGATCTTTCTCCGGACAAATAACTTTTTTTCACGCAAATTCTTTGTCATTTTTGTGACCTTACTATGTGCTTTCTCGTTTCGAATTTCATATTATTATTTCATATCATTTAAAAAACATAGATATTCTTATTCTATCAATAAAACAACCGAAAATTTAATAATGTAAACTTAATATTCTCTAGGATTAATACACAAAAATACTGATAAGAACTTGACGATAAGGTAACAAACAGGAATTAAACAAAAATGTAATAAAATATTACCATAATAAATATACATTGATTGACGCCAAGATGTATTGAATATGCAATATGTAACATTTTAGTAATACTTCTCAGCCTTTGATTTTTGTTTTATTAGTATGTACAGTTTCATTATAGCATTTCTTTTTAGTTGGTATTAACTTTACTATATCTTCCGATGTCGAATAAATCATACTGCCGAATTGATCAATAACAAAACCAAAAATGTCATTTATTTGGGTCAATTTTTCTATTTCGTTCGCATTTTCATCAATATAATAAATCGCAGTAGACGTTGAGAAGTATATATTGTTCTCCTTATCAGATGTAAATCCATTGACCAGGATGTATGTGCCCACTCGAGTAGCCTTTTGTTTAGCTCTGTTGTATTCATATAATCCACTACTGTTATAAAAAATATACTGATTATTTTTTGTAACAGCAAGTGATTTGACTTTTGTAAAATTTTTAAATTCAGGTAATTCTATAGTTTCGCCATGCTTATAAAAGTATACTTTCTCATTTGGGAACGTAGTAAAATACAATCCATTTTTGTAGAACATGTGCCAAATACTTTCATTGACTATATTCAATTTTGTGGCATAGTTAGAATCATAGTCATAGCTGTATACACCGTCTTCACCACCCATGTATACTTTGCTTGCTTTCATATTAATTGCTGTTGCAAATCCACCAACAATGCCATAGACTGGACCAAATTCATGCGATTTTAAATTTAAGCAACCTATTTCAAATGTGGGCATAAATTGTATATCGCGAACTGTCTCTTTTATTGTATAGGTAAAAAATAAAGTATTTATTCTATAGTCTATCGCTAAATGATATGGACCGGAAACATTGCTGTATAAAATTTCCTTGTTATAGGTAATATTACGAATAGTTATGCATTTTGAGCTGTTTTTCGCTGCGACCACTTCACGAATAGCGATGAATATTATCACAATGAAGATATTCATCTGTAAAATAATAACAGTGACTTTATATCTTTTATGCCCTTACTACTGTGGCATACGATTGATGAATAATGTTTTCCTTGTTTTTATTGCAGAGTTAACCATAGTGGTGATTCCCTTGCTCTTCAAATCGATTGCTGCAGTCTCACTGTAATCATAAACAAAAAATCTGTGTTAGATCGTTGTTGGAATTGAAGTAAGACAATTCATGTTTTCAACACCGACCAAATCAGGGTGACCCGTAAAATGGTTAAATCGCACTAGCCATTAACTTAATTTCAGTCATTTGAATTATCCAATATTATTTAATGGGCCGCTTTGGCACCCACTGTTTGACGATCAGAATGCAAGACTGATTTTATTACACATTTCTATTACGTAACTGTAATGATTGGGTGGTCTATAAAGATAAAGGAAAATAATCGAAGCTATTAAATAATAAATACATACGTGCCGTGGTACTGGAATAATCGCAGTTGTGGTGAGCGATTCTGTAAACTTGGTTGTGTGTAGAAATTGTTCTGTTCTTATATAAAATTGTAGAAATTTTCGGAATCTGTCATGGAAATTTTAAAACTTAGAGTGTATATTATGTAAGCTTGAAGCGAAAGTTGCTTCATCTTTTCTGCTTCTCTGCTTCCATCTTTTTGTTTTTATTATATGAGGCACCACGCGAAAACAAATAACTCATTAAATCTTGACTAGGCTAGATTAGTTGGTAAGATGATATTCTGTAAATTAGCAGGCAGGGATAGCCTATAGCCTAGTAGAGATAACAACAATTAAAATAACCATCAGCCACAAAGCAGCACTTAACTAATCCGAATCAAATCCTGGAATAATATTATGACGACCGGTTGGCGCAGCGGTAGTGTAAGCGACTGCCACGCCGAAGGTCGCGGGTTCGATTCCCGCTCAAGTCAAACATTTATGTGCATGAACATGGATGTTTGTCTTGGTCTGGGTGTTTCTATGTATAATATGTATGTATTTACAAAAAAAAAGTATATATGTATGGTTATCCATTGTCTAGTACCCATAGTACAAGCTTCTGCTTAGTTTGGGACTAGATGGTGTTGTGTGAATGCAAAAAAAAAAAAAACCTGAATATTTATAGCACTTTCCTGGGCAGTGGACAGTAAGTTTTTGATCTGAATGAGGAAATACATATTATTAGATCAGTTGCATTATAATCAAGCATATAATACGTGAACGTGCTATGCATGAGCCCGTATAGTGGAAACAATTTCACACATCGTAAAACTCACAACATGTATGCTCTAAACCAATGTTCATTAAATATAATAAATATGTTACGTAATGTAGGTTAACTTTATATATATAATTAATAAAATTAATCATGTGATTCTTGGCTTCTTTTCTGAGATTTGGTCTCTTCAGTATTCTTCTCATTGTTGCCTTAGGAAATAGCACTTAGTCTAGTTAGTGATATGATTGTGATGATAATGATGATTGATTCACAAGGCATAACGGTGTTTTCGTTTTTAAATACTACAATGTATAATTTTGTGTACAGGTTAAGTCAAAGTGCAAGTCAACTCTGCCATGATTTATACCAACTTGGAGCTCTGTAATAAGACAAGATTAAAAAACAAAGCCGATACAGATTTGCTTGACTGTTGTCATTTTAAGCACACTATTAATTATTATTTCAAGTATGGTTATAATCCTTTAACCTGATGCCCGCATTGAATATCAATTTTAAAAAACATACTAACGAGTACAAAAATCTCTCTGCGCAGTAATAAACAAGTCAAAGGCTACACGAGGACATAAAGCTAAAACTAGTGTAGATACAGTGTCTATAGGTAATGAAGCGTCCAAGAACGGTGGCAAAAATCGACTGAGCGAGATAATATAGTAATTTATGGCGCCATATTTCACCCGGCGTGGTCCTACTACCGGTTACACAGCGGTGGCGATCACAAGATCGCCACCGCTGTGAAACCGAATTGCACAAAGAACAGCACTACTATGCTATATGCATTAACATAAATTTACTCATACTGTATTACTTCTTACCCTCTAGAACGCGTTGGATAGTAAAGTGATTTTAGTGAAGAGTACTTTGCATGGATTGTCGTTGTTAAGGCAATTGTCTTGGTGTTTTGTGTTTTATGTAAAGTTCAGCGTTATATAATTATTATGCACAGAAAGACAATAGTAGTTTAGGACAACATAATCAACGTCAGGTATATAATAAACATATAAAGAGCAACTCTAACCTTGTCGGTCATATAGCCGAGATCAAATCATTCACGCATTCTCAAAATTCTAGCAAAAAATGCTATGGTCTCCGGGACAAGAAGATAACGATCACACTGAATCACCGTAGATGCCCATTTGGGTGACACCGATTAAATCACATTAGCACAACATTTTACTTTTACAGGAACGTACAGAAGATTGAAAATTAAAATGAACTTTAACAGTTCCGGGGGGCAATCGTGCTAAACGTCAACGTATTTACCAAAACCAAACTTCAACAGAAAACGTCACGTTATGCACATTTCGTATCGTGCTAATTATTTGAACGTAAACGATTTGGTTTTTGTAGGGCAGATACGTTCAGTGACAGCTAGGTGCGAGCGAACTCTCGTTGTTGCATGGTATCGCGCTATTATTTGACAACGTTTTAAACCAAAACCGTTACTTTCGCGGACGTCTCATACGTTGTCAAACCAAAAGTTCCTATCGACGAACTTTACAATTATATAATATTATAAATTTGAGAAAATTATTAAGATAATTTTGTATTATTTATCAATTTAGTGGCATATGCTTATAATACGTTTGATTGCAACTTAAATGAGTGAACAACATTGTTTCATAAGGCAATTTTTATAGATATCTCTTTGGTAAAGCTTTTTGTTGCGGTAGAATTCATAATTGTAAGATTGGCGTCGACCTTGCTTGGCCCTATATTTATGACAATGTCTAGGAAGGCATCTCATCAAATAGGATTCATCTCGACGCGATACCTTCCTAGACATTCGCTTTTGAAAGGCTGAAAAAATATTATGGGGATATACGTATACCATACACATAATACTGTCACAGTTATAGGTTCTTTGGGTGGCTTAAGCCAAAAGACTGCCTACTCGGTCAGTGCGCGCTCAGACGCCTGTATACAGCAAGTAGACGTTATTTTTCCTAAGTAGGTACTTACCTAGATAGGTATTGTAATTATGTTATTTAACCAAGACACAGACAAAAGCGTAGCTCATCATACAAAGATTTTTCGTGTTAGAAATCCAACCCACTACCTCGGGTAACAGACCTAAGTCTTAGATTAGGGCTGGGTGGCAGCGAGTTGAATGTGCGTGCGTGGGAAGCGCAATGCGGTGCCGACACAGAATTGTAAATTTCATGTAATCTGTGGGTGCCGAGTAGTTCTTTCTCCACCGGCCGTAGCTCAGGCCATGTTGACGGAAGATGTCCGGTGGGACGCTGATGTGGTCTCCTTCTGTGAAGCGGTCATGCTCCAGAAGGAGACCGCCGAGCGGGATCGCGAGAGAGCTGGTCCCGCTCGCAGACGCAGGCGGCGTCGCGCGTCGTGGCGGTGGCAATGGCCGCTAGCCCGACTCTTCCTTGGGGCCATGGGCAATCAGAGATGGCAATCTGACTGCCCGACCACGAACGACCCCGAGAAGACAGCTTTCTCGGATAGTCGAGGGACCACTGTACTCGCACAGTACGAGGTAGCGAAGGGAGGACACTACCAACCTAGCCCTTTCAGAGACTGAGCCCTACTACGGGACAAGCGTAACGGGACCCAGGAGCAGTACACCCGCGTTCCCTGTGTCCCATTCGCTAAGGCGGCTATCGTGGCGGTTTTAGTCGGTAAACCTGGGTTCTGTCCCGGGGAGTCCGACATACCCTCTCTGCCCGCCCCGCGGAGAGGCACTTGCAAAAGAGTTTCCCGACGTAAAAAAGAAAGAGTACCGAATAGTTCATCGAATCGGTCAGAGCCTAGACATGGCCTAGACTCTGGCCAGCCTATTTTGACTAGCTGGTTCAGGGCTCTTAAATTTGGCTTGCTTTGGCCGATCAGCGAAGGGAAGGCCACAGGAGCTATTCGCTTGGTGTAATTTTCAAAGGCATAATCACGGGAAAACCTGCCCCGGGTCTTTGTTGCCACGAGACCCGCCATGACAAAATATCACTGTTGCCCACTTTGCATATATAGTAAAAGTAATAGGCCTTGGAGCCTGTTAAGAGAATATCTATCTAATAAGGTCGCCCATCAAGTACCACCTGCCCATACTAGTATAAGAGTGGTTAGGGTAGGTGCCGCCTTTCGTCCTTAGTGACCATTTAGACTGGGTGAATTTCTAAGTGAATTGTAAGAAAATATCCGTGAAGAAGGGAAACATAAGAATAAATTAATTATCTGTGACAACCCACACCTGGCGATGTGATCCCAAACTAGACACAACCTAGTGGCATGGTAGTCAAACAATTGATTAATAGTTATGGTAATTTGCTCATCGCACAAAGAGTTCTCCTGGGTGGTAATCGAACCCATGACTTTCGTCTTAGCACTCAGGTTTAGGTACCACTAGACCAATAAGCCGTTCTACAAGGGAGACTAACCACAAACTCAGCAGGATGTGACACAATTGTGTGAGCCACCATAAGCGTAGCGTGTTTCTAATCGGGTACCGAGTCCAACATCTGATGATCCAGTGTTACCCAGACTGCCGCTGGATCACTTCAATAGATATTTAAAAGAATAGAAGTAGGTATGTATATTAAAAGGCAAGCTCCAATTTCACATTTCGATCTTATTTATTCAGTGTATTGAGATGATGAAATCTGATACAAAATATTATTTTAAGTAGAGTTGAAACAATCAACATCTGTTAGGCCATTTGATTGTAACAATTACAATGTGACCTTCACAGTAATAATAATGTATTTGGTTTGGTTTTCATAATTTTAGTAAACTACATACATACATACATAGTCTCACGCCTATAACCCCGAAGAGGTAGGCAGAGGTGTATTTCTACACCCACTTTTCGCCAAATATACTTTAGTCCCACATAATAATAATATAATAATATTCTACCACATACACACAACACCATCTAGTCCCAAACTAAGCAGAGCTTGTACTATGGGTACTAGATAATGGATAAACATATTTATATACTTTTTTTTTGTAAATACATACATATTATACATAGAAACACCCAGACCAAGACAAACATCCATGTTCATGAACACAAATGTTTGACTTGTGCGGGAATCTAATAATTAGGGGCGAGCCTATTGCCGTACCGGGCACATTTCCAGACTCCGTGCTGCTACTGAGAATTTCGTGACAGAAAAACCCAATAACACTGCCCGACCCAGGAATCGAACCCAGGACCTCCCGATCCCACGCGCACACTTATGCCGCGAGACCAAAGAGGCAGTCGTATAGGGTTTGATGTCGAGTTTTCTGTCTCTACGCAAAGATGGTATTTGCATAATGTTATCCCTTAGTCGCCTCTTACGACACCCACGGGAAGAGAACTAATTAATAGTATATTCTTGTTTAATGTCCAAGAAGTGACGATGGTCTCGATTTGGCTCATAGCAAATTCCTCATTTTTGTTAACTTGCAATGATGTACTGTCCATGTGGTTGTGCTAACGAGCGGTTTATTATTCTGCTTACTCCTCGGCTACTGTGAACAAAATTAAAACATAAATTATTTAGTAAATATTTACTCAAATGTAAGTCGTACGAAAATAACTAAACACGCTGACATTTAACTTAAGATTAATATTGTTCTCGTGTGATTAATATACGTGCGCTATATCTTGTGTTTGAGTATATACTTACAATATTTTGTTGGGAATTTATGCATATTATAAGACAAGTTCAGAATGAGAGTAAATACTGTAGGATCTTACGTAATGATAATTGAAATGCGTACCTGAAAAGTTAGAAAGTCAGCCAAATTCAAATTCTCCAGCTTTTCGTCTATCTCTTCTTATATACGAGATGACTATTATGCGGAACGCTGACAATTGGGCTTTGTTTAACATCTTTCTCTGCTCTATATATTATTCCAAATCTGAAAATAGGTGTTTTTTATTGTAACGATCATATAAAATTCGTATTGGGCTCGACAAATAGCAGAAGAAGCTGCAATTGCAGTAATGTTGTGGTGCATCATCATTTGAATTCACCTTCGTTACTCTAGTGAAATAAAAACCACTTTTACATGACCAAGTATGATCATTAATTGTTTTTTGCATAAATCACTTATTACAGTAAACAATATTTCGGTACTTACCGTAAAATTTGAATAAAATTATTTCATATAAATATAATATTTGTTGACATTCAATGACATTCACATAATGACATTTGTCTTTTTAAAATAGTGCTTGCACATGGCGCGATGTCGCTACAGCCTCTTTAGTATAAGAATAGTACTTACTATTTTCAAAAGCCGGTGTCAAGCACTAAACGTTTGACGTTAGCCCAACGTAAGGATTGCGTCTACGGTTCGAACGCTCAATACAATAAGCACGATACCATGTTTGACATCAGCCAAACTAAAACCAAACGCTCACCAAATACGTTACGTTGTCAACGTTTGAACGTTTGAAAATAGCACGATTAGCCCCCAGCTATTCCAAAATCAAAGGCTGCTTCGTTTGAAATTGTAGATTTTAAATTGTTTCAGAGAATACAGCGTTGAAGTCACGCTGTACACTCTGCTCAATATTATTCGTTGTTAATAGTATTTTATGACAGAAAATATTCTACTTTTTGCTATCTATTTACATATAAAATATGTTCCTAGAAATAAATAATAAATTAATTCATGCAGTAAAGTTCACTTTGATACATCCATGTTTTCATCTTCATTCTGCTAAATTACGTAGTAATAAACTTCACTACCTAGCTCTATTAAAGCTCTATGCGTTCAAAAGCAACCGGTCATTTGGCAATACGTATTTTGAGCAATCTGAAATTTACCGTTGCAATATAATTTCAATACCTTATTCAGAAACGTAGGTTTAGCTTCGGATAGCAGTTTACAGAGCTAGCGAGATTAGAATGTTGTCAATGGTAGTAATAGATGATACAAGGAAGATTTAGTCAGTGGTCTGAACTTGAATGCAAAATGTTATTTTAATCAATATTGCAAAATCTGAATAATCTATGCCACAAATCGTGTTGAGTGATGTGCTATAGAGAGGCCTTTACCTAACGGTGAACTACCGCGGGCTGATGATGACATAATATGATGATACTGTACTTTAAGGCAATACTAAGGTTACATACATACATACATATATATACTCACTCCTTTTTCCCGTCGGGGTAGGCAGAGACAACGGAACGCCACTTGCTTCTATCCTTACAAACCTCACGCGCTTCCTCTACATTCATTACTCTTTTCATACATGCTCGTCGGTTCCGGGTGCTTCGGACCTTGCCGTTTTTCAGAACGTCACCAATTTGGTCAACGAATGTCCTACGAGGTCGGCCGCGACCGGCTTGCTTATATACGTTTCCCTCATATATTTGGTGCGTCATTCTTTCTTCACTCATTCGCTCCACGTGTCCAAACCATCTCAGCATTCCTTTCTCAATTCTTGTCACAACATCTTCTTTCAGGCCACATCGCTCTCTTATAACTGCATTCGGAATTCTATCAATCAGTCTCACCCCACACATACTACGCAGTGATCGCATCTCAACTGCGTTAATTCTGCTTTCATGCTTTTTCTGCCATACCCAACACTCACTGCCATACATCAGCGTGGGCACAAGCGCACCATTATGAACCGCCAGTCGCGCCTCTTTCGGCACAGTCTGACCGTTCATAAAGGCATGCAGCGCTCCATTCACACAGTTTCCCGCAGTCACTCTCCTTTCAATATCTCCTTCACATCGTCCATCTCTTGTAAACATGCTACCCAAATATACAAATTCTTCAACTTGTTCAACATGTTCCTCTTCAATCGCAATATTAAACTCAGTCACACTTTCATCCTTCTCAAACAACACACAACCCCAAGGTAGTGTCCTCGGGCCGACCTTGTTCTTGATTTACATTAATGATCTGTGCAATATATCCATCAAAGATGCAAACATTTTCACATATGCCGATGACACTGCTGTTGTCTTCGCTGGCAGGTCCTGGGATGTTGTCAGGGCAAGTGCAGAGCATGGCTTGGAGATTTTAGGCAAATGGTTGTGCAACAATATACTTACTTTAAACGCAGATAAGACCAACTACATTTGTTTCTCTGTTTATAATAACTCGCAACCAATTCATGACCTTAATATTAAATTGCATAGTTGTAATAAAGATATATATAGATCTAACTGTACCTGCCCAACTATACAGAAAGTTACCCAAATAAAATATTTAGGAGTATTTTTGGACCAGAGACTCTCATGGTATAGACATCTCGAACACGTTGCTCAAAGAATCAGAAAGTTAATTTGGATTTTCAAGACACTAAGACATGTAATTCCAGGAACAATTTCTGGTCCAGGGCAAACGAGTAGAGATATACTGAAAGAAACATATATTTCTTTAGCACAATCTGTGCTGGCTTATTGCATCCCTGTATGGGGTGGTGCAGCCAAAACTAATTTTATAGAAGTGGAACGCGCTCAACGCAGTCTACTTAAAATCATGTATTTCAAAAAAATTACATTCCCCACCGAAGAATTATTTCAAATGACGAAATTGCTCTCAGTAAGAAAACTGTACATTTTATATACTGTGTTAGGAAAACATAAGACCTTACCTTATGATCCTACTAATTACAGTAAAAGACGAAAGCATGTTGTAGCGCAGGTACCTAGAATCTTCACCACGTTTGCCAGTAGGCAATATAGTACACGTTCATCTCAACTATATAACTTTATAAATAAACATTTAGATATTTACAGTAAATTATATTATAAGATCAAAAAACATGTAACATATTGGCTAGAAATAAAAAATTATGAGGAAACTGAGCAACTACTGCAAACAGAATTTAAATAAACATGTATCACCTACATAAAGACATACTTATTTACACATAATGTATATAATAAAAAAATAAATAAAAAATATAATATATATTTATATGTTTATATATACATATATTTATATATCTTTGGAAACATCCGACCAAACACACACGCACACACACATATACGCAGACATACACGCAGACACACACACATACATACACACATGTTTAATTTTATTTTATCAATTAGCTGTAAGGAAACAAAATAAAATACTTGTTAGATCATAACATCATGGTTACCTATGTATGTACGTGTTGGAGGAGCGGAGCTTTCCTGACACAGGCCTTGAAGCCCCAGCTTTAAGTTTAAGATATTTTGATGTGGTTAAAGAAAATAAAAGATTTTATTTTATTTTATTTTTTATTTTTAAACACCATCACTTTCGTCTTTCTTGCATTTAATTTCATACCCTTCGCTTTAAAGGTCTCGTTCATACAGTCCATCATTTGCTGCAACTCATTCGCCGAGGACGCAAGAATGACTTGATCATTGGCGTACAAGAGGCACTTAGCAAGCAATCCTACCATATCGATCCCGCATTCACTTTCTCTTATATCATTCATGCAGCTATCTATGAATAGATTGAACAACCAGGGCGAAGCTGCACAGCCCTGTCTGACACCTTTGGAGATATCAAACCATTCTGTATAGGCACCGTTAATTCTTACACAGGCTCTAGAACCCCTATACAGAGACTTCAGAGCTCTTACTATAAAATTGTCCACCCCATACATAGATAGCACCTTCCATAATTCCTTTCTATCCTAGGCTATGACCCTATCATAAGCCTTTTCCAAGTCTATGAACGCGCAATATACCTTCTGGTTTTTTGCCAGACATTTTTCGGTTACGCAGCGCAAGGAAAAGACTTGATCCGTACATCCCATTCCCTTCCGAAATCCCGCTTGCACATCCCATATCTTGTCATTAGTCACATTTATTACTCTGTCAATCAATATTCTGGCATACATTTTCCCTACCACACTGAGAAGACTGATCCCGCGATAATTATGACATTGCTGCCGCGAACCTTTGCCTTTATAAATTGGGACGAGCACTGCCTTCGTCCAGTCATCTGGCACCTGGCCCTGTATGTAACATAGATTAAAAAGGCGATGCAGCAGGTTTACTATTAGTCCATCGCCAGCCTTCAACATTTCAGCCGTCACCTTATCACACCCAGCAGACTTTCCTGACCTCATACCTTTTAGTGTTTTCATTATTTCATCTACTCCAATTTCACCAGTCGGATCCACAGGCATATCAATCGTCTCTTCTGGCTCTATTTCACTCACATCTTTCTCAAATAAGCTCTCAAAATAATCCTTCCAGCACTTGAGTATCATTCTTTTTAGGGTTCCGTACCTCAAGGTAAAAAAGGAACCCTTATAAGATCACTTTCTTGTCCGTCTGTCTGTCTGTCTGTCCGTGTGTCACCACCGATTTTCTCAGGAACGGGTGAACCTAGCAAATTGAAATTTATACCAGATACTGAGGTCTATGGTTGCTATTAGGTGTATGAAAATCAGGGTCCTGGGTCAACCCAATAAAAATATATAGTCAAAATTAGATTTTTGCGAAAACTTGTAAGTACCAAAATTAACCTTAATTTTCAACTTTTTTTAATTTTCGGAATTTTTCCTTTACTTGTGCTGTAAGACCTTGGTTTTGACCAAAATTGACAATTCTAGGTCAACCGTAAGTACCCTATAGGTTTTGGATCGAAAACCTATATGGTAGTTCCCGTTGAACTAGAATCACGAAATTTGGCCAAAAGCAGGGTCTTGCAGCACTAATAAAGGAAAAATTACAAAAAATAAAAAAGTGGAAAATTTAAGGGTGTCCCCATACATACATAGTAGACTCCATTTAAGATAGTCCTCTAAGTTGTATGGGCGCTCATACAGATTTAGAGGACTAGCGTAATTCAGCCCTAAATAAGGTAAAATGCGTACGGAACCCTCGGTGCGCGAGTCAGACTCGCACTTGCCCGAATTTTTTTCTTTCATGACTTCACCTCTTTCGTTCCTAATTACTTTCATTAAAGCATTCATGGTTTTGCCCCGCGCTTCTTTCACGAGTTTCCAAAACAATTTTATATTGTCTTGGAAACTTAAGCCGAATTGTTCCTCACATTTCTTCTTTTTCTCGTTCTTCTTCCTCTCTATACATTCCTTAACCTTAGCTTTCACACACCTATATTTGTCCTTCATTTCTTTAACACTATATTCATTCATACCACCACTAGCTCTATTGGTTGCTTCTATTGCTAGGATATCCAGCCATTTTTCTTTTTCTCACTAAGGTTACAGATAACAAATTCAGCAACTATTAAGTGTATCATAATAAAGTTCATGGCCTCAATAATTAAGGTCATTCTTCAACTTATTTCATTACAGAATTCAGTACAAAGTTGCATGTGTTTATATTTACCAAAATAATTCACAAGACATTCATACCATTCGAATATGATGTATTGTCTCAAATAGAACACAAATCATGGTGGAGATTTCTCCATAGACAAATACATATTCGGTAGTGTCTCATCCATCATATGTTGACAAGTTACGGGTGCAGTCTTGCTTGAACATTCATGTTACAAATTGTCTACAAATCACTTCTAGTCTTACTCACAATCTGAGTTTGTTGTTGAATGTTTATTCTACTTATTGATAGCAAAAGTAAAACATATATATGAAATCGGTTTCTTCGAAAACATTGTTTGTTATCCCTATTCTAGTGGAGCAACTTAGTAGAATAATTCTAACTCAATGAGCTCTTATTTATGAAGTGGAATATATATGAAATGTTCAAGATGTTATTACAGCTAATCCGTGTAGGTATTCGGCTGAACGGAAGATTATTTTTATACGTGTTTTTCGTTTCGTGAAATATTTTCTAGTACTTTGCGATGTGTGTACATAGATTTAGCTCTGTATAAGCCGCTTGCCTTACACCGTGAATCATATTATTATAATTAATAAGAGTTGAGTGTCTATAGTGTTCTTAGTAAGACAGCAAATGGCGAAGGCTTTTAAGCAGAAGCCTGAATGAAGACCAAGGTGCCTTTGCCATGGGTCCTGTCAGTCATTACGTATGGATGTGAAAAGAGAAACATGATTGTGAATCTAGCCTTCTATATGTCACTTATAAAGTAATGCAAAGGTCAATGTTTCGCTAACATCCTTCTCAGGAACAAAGTAACTAGCATAGTTCAGAGGTGTAGCAAACTGAAGTGACAGTGGGTTGACATCGTTATAGAACCGATGGGCGATGGCGTAAATAGGTTATTTTGTGGAGTGTTCGTCTAACCAAGCGTAGTTCTCGAAGCTTAGTGACCGCGAATCGAAGTTAAATATTATTGTGACAAAGAACAAGGAATAAAACAAAGCCACCTATTAATTGCTAAAGCATCGATGTTTTTAAAGGATTTTACTATTGAATTAATTATATTTACTATGTAAATAATCATACTTCTATAAAAATGCCCTTACATATTATGAAACAAAACTCCGTTTGAAAAAAACACTATGATTTTCACCATTGGACAGAGAAGTGAATCAGGCATTTGGTGATTCAGATTTTGGTGTATTATTAACGGCAACCAACATATGCGGGAAAACCACCGGCAAAGCCACCAGAGAGAATAAATGGTAATTAGCCGTCTGGCTTTAATGTAGTAAAATAAGATCAGCTCTTTCAATAACACACGTGGACACAAGGGACGAGAATTTGACTGAAACCTCATTGTAAAAATTTATGTGCAGCGGAAAAATTTAGTTTCAATTTGATATATTTTTCTTGACTTTATCAACTCAATGTGACTTATATTAAAATGTGACCCAAGACAGTTGTTATCAAAATAACTGTCGTAACAGTATGGTGACAGTGCAAAACAGATATTTGTTAATAATATGGATAAGACGGAATATTTTCAACTTATATGTAGGTACTCAAACTACTACTTTTAACTAATTATGAATTAATATTGTTATTTGCAGAGTAATATTATTAGGACTTTTGCCATAATAATATTTGCAAATTTGTTTTTAACCACTTAACTTACACATATATACGTAAACGTTGCGGGTTCACACCAATCACGTCTAGCCTACTTTACCGAGACCCACCTGGAATTCGGCCTGCGGAACCGATATCAGCAGGTAGGCCGCTGACCTTCTGTAATTATGATTACGTGTATAAGAATACATTGATAAAATATCAACGTTTAAGGTATTTTATTTTTGACTAGACGTCGCCGGCGGTTTCGTCTGCGTCAATTATACATATAAACCTTCCTCTTCAATCATTCCATTCCATCTATAAAAAAAACGCATTAAAATCTGTAGCGTACTTTTTAAGATTTAAGCATATATAGGGACAGACAGATAGAAGACAGACTTTGTATTTTTACTATGTAGTAATATCGTATAAGGCTAGTTTCAATTGCGCAATGCAGTAGATTTGCAAATCGAAAAGTGTAGTCGCAATTAGAATTTGATTAAGGACCATAAAAACGTTTTCACGGAAGATAAATTTGAACGTCTACACAAACCTCAAATCGTGCAGCCGCCCAAGATATACGGTTTGCCTAAAGTCCACAAGACTAAAGTACCATTGCGACCGATAGTGAGTCAAATAAACTCACCCATATATGGTTTAGCGAAACACATCAGCAAGGTACTGCAACCGTTGGTAGGTAAGACGGCATCTTTCGTGAAGGACTCTCGTCACTTTATTGACATTATCAAGAGCGTGAAAAAGGAACCAGACGAAGTGATGGTGAGTTTTGACGTGGAGTCACTCTTCACCAATGTTCCAGTACAGGATTGCCTTGAGGTCGTTGAGAGAAAACTAAGGGCAAACGGTCTGTCTGACAAATATACTGTTCTACTTAAAAATTGTTTGGAAGCAAACTACTTCCTATACCGTGGGCAACATTACCTCCAGATCGACGGAGTGGCTATGGGTAGCCCAGTAGCACCGGTAATGGCCAACATCTGGATGGAGTACTTCGAGGAACCCATAGACATGCAGGCATCAAATGTAAAGCTATGGAAGAGGTATGTCGACGATGTATTCTGTATCATGAAGGGCGACAAGCAAGACGTAGAACAGTTCGCAAATAGCTTAAACTCCATACACCCTAATATAAGATTTACATTTGAAATGGAGGCAGACGGGTCGTTACCCTTTCTCGACGTAAAAGTGACAGTGAGGGAAAACGGTACCTTGGGACACACTGTTTATAGAACACCGACACACACAGATAGGTATCTCAACGCATACTCGCATCATCACCCGCGACACTTGGAATCCGTAGTGACTTCTTTAGTAAACAGAGCGTATGATCTCTGTGACACTGAACATTTGAACAGTGAGCTGTCACATGTACAGGAGGTACTTAGGTGCAACGGATTCAACAAGAAGATACCACGTCTGAATAGGAAGGACCGTAAACCGGAAGTAAGCAGAGTACCGGCTTACATGCCTTACATAAAGGGAGTGACGGACAAAGTTGGAAGAGTACTACAGAAATACTCCATTAAGACTGTATACAGTCCGCTCTCCAAGGTAGCACACAATCTGCGCACCCCGAAGGATGTCATTCCTCTACAAACACCTGGCGTCTACAAGGTCGACTGCAGTTGTGGTAGTTCCTATCTCGGACAGACCAAACGAACCATCACTGAAAGGGTCATGGAACATATCGCAGCTGTAATAAACCGGCAAATTAACAAGTCTGCCATAGCTGAGCATTTGTTGGAGTCTGGACCAAACCACTGGATCGAATTACATCAACCAAAGGTCTTATCTACCAATCGTCACTATTACTCCAGGATAGTACGTGAAGCGGTTGAAATCAAAAAGCATAAAAATTTCAACCGGGAGGATGGATACAGACTGTCTGCAACTTGGAATCCGGTAATCAACAAATATAAACCCCGCCGCAGTAACACAGCTCATCAGTGTGTAGACGTCATAAGTGTTGTGTGTCAACGTACCGACCGTTCGGATAAAAATAAAAATAAAAAACAAGTGAGGGTAGCTGCCGAAACCCGCGCTTCACAAGGACGACGCTGAGATGACATCAGTCCTGCCGCGACCAAGGCTGTTGTAAGATGGCCGAAACGTCGGTAAAACATAGGTATTTATACCTTAAATGAATTAAATATCGCGAATAAGACCCGTTTTAATAAAATTGTATGATGCAATTAGAATGTCCAATCAAATTCAACAATGCATTGCAAAGAGCGAATGAGTTCGCATCCAATTAAGTTAATTCGCTGAAACTTTCAATAAAAAAACGTTCAACTAATTTGTCATTACATTTTTCCGTTTATTGCCCATAGTACACATGTAGTGTAGAACGAGGACAATATTTTTTAGACGTGGTATCCAATTAGACCACAATTCTTTTATATATACTAGCCTAGTATTAAGGGCATGCCCACGCATGAGACCACGCCACCGGGATAGGCCTTCTACAAGGTGGACCGATGATCTGGTTAACATCGAGGGAAGCCGTTAAATGCCTATGTCCTGCAGTGGACGTCTCTAGGCTAAGATGAATGAATGAATCAGGTGAGTCATCTTAGGAATCAACTTTTGAATGAAACTGAATAAATTTAAAATATTTTCTTCTTTGTCATGTTCTTCATTGCTGGAGGTCCTGGTCATGGAAGCGACAAACTGCTTCAACGCCAGCCTGTCAGCTGCGTGCCTTAGAGCATCCGTAACAGGGAGTCCTGGAATGTCTTTTACGGTGTCAGTGAACTAATTGGCTTAGTGCTCGACTTCTAGGTCTTTCCTCTTTACCAGCAACAACCTGTTTATCGAGATTTTTGGCTGTCTTTAAGCTCTGTGACCAAAGTAGTTGATAGCACACGGTAGAGAGTGTGACTTTGCTCTTTGTTCTGTTGAATAATAGACCGACCACCTCGGTCTAGATTTCCACTACCATAAATAATTCGAACATTTACATATTTGACGCCCCCAGTAGCGCGAAAACTTGCAATACATGCTTCAAAACTGGCGAGAAATTACGATCCAAAACCAGGCAGACACATAAAGAACGAATTGCCAATAAGCAATGGTGGCAAACCCGCCCACTGTGTTTGGTCGCGTTCATTAGCGATTCTCATATTTGGAATGTTTTTAATTTAAATTCAACGGTCAATTTCATAGTACAGAAATGGTAGACCACCATTTTTTAATTTTGTTTTTTGTTTCCAAATTCAAATACATTATCTTTTTGTAATCTGGTTGGAGAACCAAAATTAAGAGTCACTTTCTTATATATATTTTTGTGTCTATTATAATTAAAATGCTTTCCAGGATATACACACACATGACACATAATTGTTCCTCTATCGTTTTAGGGCTGGTAGATATTTCGCTCCCAAAATAAAGGGGCGAAAATTAGGAATTTATTAAACTGAAGTATTACAGTCATACCTAAGAATTTCTATATTGTCATATATATCTTCATAGTTCTACTCTTCTTGTAAATCTGACTGAAGCATTGCTTTCGACATTCATAACCTAACTTGAACTGACCTTATTAAATAAATATATTTCAGTTACCAAAATTATAAACGCTCGAATCATATTTGATTGCAAACAGGAGGTGAATAATTTTTCTTGTTCAACACTGGTACTTTTGTAAAGAGAAGATATTAAATTACATATATTAATTAGTCATGACTCTCCATAAACTCTCAATCTGATTCGGAGCCGGAAACTTGAATGATATTACTGTTAATAATAAATTAATTCCATTAAACTTTTGTTTAGATTGTAAAACTGAAGAAACGAAGTAAATTTGTACCTCGGCTTGTGTCGAAGTTTCACTCAGCGTTTGCGAACTCCTAAAAGGAAAGCATTGTAGTCTATTTATTTCCTTTTCAACTACAAATTAGACGGATTTTTCTTTAGAAGTTTGTTGAGTCTGCGTTTTATCCTCGACACGGTGACATTGTGTTAAAGCGGCACTTTAGTTTTCATCTAGACGTAAATGTTTTGTTAGAATTTATAAAAGAACAGATACAGTACTTGTGACTACGATTTGTTTAGGAAGATTGGTGCTCGAATAGGGCCAAAACACGATTTCAGTAAAGTGGACTGCGAGATGTGTTATGTATTTTATGGTTAAATTAAGTAAAGTAACTATCAGAAGACTAAAATGTTTTATTAATTTAAAACTCGTGTTAATTTTGGGAAAATTGTTAAAAGTGGCTGTCATAAAGTCAAATAAATGAGGAGCTTTTTTCCGCTGGTAAATACAAAATATATAAACTCTGGTAAATATATAATGTACCTGAAATCCATATAACAAGGTCATTCAATGTTCTGTGTCAAAAACGTGTCTTTTGGTAGACTGTTGCCTTCCATGGTAAGAAGAGACGTGTATCATGCAGTAGGACATACAACGTACTTGAATGCACATAAAACATAATTTCTGTCCAGCCTATAACCGCTTGACCGCTAGCGCCAATTCGCCGAATTCACTTGACCGCTCACGTTCTAAACAAAATGTTGCGCCGCCGCTCGCCAGATGGGCGCGCTAACATAAACATTTATTGTTGATAAGTCGGTAACATGAGTAAGTTGAAGTGATGTTTTTCTTCAACCTTATAAATGACTCTTTCAAGTCGTATGAATTCTTTGTTGATATTTACTTTCTAATTGATTATACTTAGCAGCGAACATTGACTATCGTTGAAAAAAACACTTTGTGTATTTTAAACAGGATTATTTTAAAAAGTAAATCGATGACATACATATTTTATGAGTTTTAACTGTAGAGGGATTCTATCTATACCAAATTAAATAAAAAAAACATGTATCATAGTATATCAATATTTAATTACAGCATACGATAAGCACGTAATTACTTAGCAGCGAACATTGACTATCGTTGATAAAAACACTTTGTGTATTTTAAACAGGATTATTTTAAAAAGTAAATCGATGACATACAAATTTTATGAGTTTTAACTGTAGAGGGATTCTATCTACACCGAATTAAATAAAAAAAAACATGTATCATAGTATAAAAATATTTAATTACATGCATACGATAAGCACGTAATCACGGAGCGCGAGAAACAAAGAGTGGCATTTGACATTATTTTTTCGTTCCGGGTTAACGATTTTAAGACTCGCTTCGTATTTTTAGCATGAAGAAATGTTCAATGATTTGATTAGAACAGAGAAAAACAATTTAAAACATTACGTAATAAAAGAAACAGTAAATTCAGACCGAGTATAGCGCTGTAACCAAAAAGGGAAAATAGTCACTTGTGCGCGGTCTACAGCATTTCGAATAAGGGAGAATAGTCACTTGTGCGCGGTCAAGCGGATAATAGCCTGGAAGAGATCGGTCTCTGCGATGCTACCAATTGTATAATTTGTAAATTGCATAGCATAGTATCATCATTAACATTTTATGCTGAATATAGAAGTACATATATTCTACTCCGTCTGGACAGTATATAAATATATTATGATGATAGATAACACTGCATAACTGCATTTTTGTTGCATGGAATGTTTTTTATGGATCTAGCTGCATTTTCTACCCTGATTCCTACTTTTTGAGATACGAAGGGTAGCTATTTTTGATAGAAAATCATGGATTCTCGTCATATAACAATTTATTTAAATATTTAATTAGAACAAAACTTTCTTTTATGCGATTTAAATGAGTTGGAGTTTTACTACTAATCTAGATAATCCAACAGTAGTCAACCAGCATACTTTCACTCCAATAGCCCTGGTAGCGCTTCCATAGTGCGAATATCCTGATGGAAGCGTTCTCTCTGCTTCTCGCTTAAATGTTCAAGATTTTCAGGAATTCGATCGAGGTAGCTGTGAAGGAAATGCATCTCAATGCTCATGTTGCATCCAATCCCATTGACGTGGCCAGGAAAGTCGACAGACTTTTTATTAACAAACTCATACCCGGCATTTTTTCCACGGGTTGTCATACTTTATATACTTTTGTAAAATCTACACCGTTTAATAATTTTCTGATTTGGTCCATCGAAAATCCCAGCTTTTAACTTATTAGCACTTAATTTTGGGATCGATCTTTGCAGCTTGTGTCACTTTCCTCCATTCGTTGAACAATTTCGTGCGGACGTGCCTGAGATGTACTTGGTTGGAGTTCTAATGTATCAGTTGAACGCAGGATAGGTCTAAGTAACTGACGGCACAGTAGGATAAACCCATTTGGACCGATTTTGGCGGTTAATTCCTGTTATGTTTACAACGCAGAAATAACAGTCGTCGTGGTGGTTTGACGGTTCACGCCAAATCATAGGACTAATAAGGTTCAAGGGATACCTCTTGTCATTTTTCTATATCCGTAAAGACTCCACACACGTTTTACACACTATATTCGTTATCCAGGGCTTGCTGTTTGTTTCCAATGGACGTTGAATGTACTCCATGCAGGCATTTTTTACGAAGTCTGACACATTTATATAGATTTTTTGAATCTATATTTGACACAAATGTAACAAAATTTATTTGGATTGTTTACACAGATCCTTCTAGACGAAACCATTGATAAAAGGAAACAAAAACTAGTAAGACGTTGATGTTAGCGATATCAACACTCAAATAGAGAGGTCATGTTGAGGGGGTACCTGTATCTCCTAAACTAGAGCTGCTAGAAAAAATCTGAATGTGGATTTAAAATATCAGTCGGGCGCGCGCAGCGATAGCTAGCGAGCGTGGTCCAGGTTACGCGATAACTGCGTTTTGTTGTGTGCTAAAATGTCGACAACAGTGAAGTGTGCTAGTTGTAATATTGTTATAAATGAGCTTTTGGCGTATATGCAAAATAAGATTTCGATTATAACTGAAGACAGTTTAATGAAAATTTGTTTGTCCTCGTTTAGTAGTGACCAAATTGATGAAGCAAAGACGTTGCTATTTGAATCTTTACCTGCTGAATACCGGAAAAAAGTGCGAAAAGGACAGGGCAAGGAAAATCGGGATTAAATGGATATCATCAGTTTATTCAAGGTCATAGACAGTGATGTGATGCCAGTGTTTGTAGCTCGCGATCTGGAGAAACTACCTCCAATAACATTCGATCACCTAGATGTGTCTGAACTACTAAAGGACCTGATTCTAGTGCAATCTGAGATCAAGAATATCAAATCTTCGTATGTTACAATAACTCAATTGGAGGAAGAAGTAAAAAGCCAGTTGCAAAATTTGAACCACTGCGTTCCCGCGTTTTCAATCGGGAATGTGAATGTCAAGAGAGGTGGTACGTGTGCCTATCAAGGGCGAGATAGTGGACCTATGGGTTTGTCCCATCACAATGACTCATCTTTACGTGATTCAAATGATGTATCAGAATCGGATTCATCACCGAGTAAGGATTTGAATTACCGAAGTATGATTGTTGCGAGCAATTGCTTGGAGGGCAGTAAAAGAGTCGAAGGAGCGGGTCGCACGGTGACATCGGTCGAGCCGGTCTGTGAGTCATCGCCGGCCGCTGATAACGATGTATTATGCGAACAGCTGATTGACTCAAACAAATGCACGTTTGCGAATGCTCTGTTATGTTCAAAGGACAATAAAGATGACAACGAATATGGATGGAAATTAGTACAAAAACGTAGACCAACGAGGAATAGCCGTTTAAAGGGAAAGATCGGGAGCAGTACGGTAGAAACCGAATATAATTTTCGGGCGGCTGACCGAAAAGTACCCGTATTCATTACGAATGTACACAAAGGGACGTCAGAGTCTGATATATGCAAATATATTTATGGTAAAACATGTGAAAATGTTATTCTGGAGAAAATTGTTATGAAGAAGCAAAGTGACCATAACGCTTATAAATTCTTTGTATCTGAATCAAAATTACAGATATTTTTGGATGAGAAACTATGGCCGAGTGGTATTATTTTCAGACGCTTTGTGCATTTTAAGAAGAGATCTTTAACAGGGACAGTAAAAGTTTCTGATAACGGTCATTATAACAAATTAAATGACTAAGGACGTTTACAGTTTTACTACTTTTAACTGTAAGAGTGTCAAGCGCTCTGTAGATGGAATACGTGCGCTGTGTAAAACTTGTGACATAATAGCTCTTCAGGAGACATGGTTGTTACCCAGTGATATCTCATACTTGAGTAGTATTGATGAAGAGTTTAGCTGCACGGGGACATCAGCGGTGGACATGGCGTCGGGCGTGTTGCGAGGGCGTCCTCACGGTGGTCTCGGAATACTCTGGCGGCACAAAGTGTTTCCTAATGTGACAGTGGTGCAGTGCGACAATCCGCGAATATGTGCGATACGCGTAGTGTTACCTGAGCGGTCTATACTAGTGGTTAATTTTTACATGCCTGTGGACACAGGGGCGAATCTAGTCGAGTTTACGGACATTCTCGGGTCGGTAAGCGCTATCATAGACCGTTGTAATATTTATTGTATATATATACTGGGTGATTTCAATGCGCACCCTACTGAGCAATTTTTTAACGAACTATCGTTATTTTGTGAGGACCAGGAGTGGACTTGTATTGATGTGGAAATGTTGAAGGGCGTTTCTAACGCTTCTGATTGTTTTACTTTTGTGAGCGAGGTTCACGGTTCGCAAAGGTGGCTCGACCACTGTATAGTATCCAATGCAGCTGTGCCGTCAGTGCGCAGAGTGTTTGTCGACTATGATGTACTGTGGTCGGACCACTTTCCGTTAATAATGGAGTGTGATCTAGGCATAGTTTCGACTAAGATACTAAGATGTAAACCGACTGTAAATGACGTTATATGGGGGGAAAGAAGTGTAGATCAAGTTAGTCAATACATGACTGAATGTCATAGACTCTTAAAACTTGTTGACTTTCCAGTGCAGTTTATAAAATGTGCAGATTCCACTTGTAATATTGCGCAACATAGACAAGTCATTGCCAGCTTGTATAACAATATTGTAAAAATATTAAAAGATGCAGCATTGTGTAGCAAACGCAGTAAATATATGCGTACGAAAAAGCAACCTGTTGTAGGGTGGAACTTACATGTTGGCGACGCACACAGGGTAGCTAAGCAGAAGTTTTACTTGTGGTGTTGGTATGGCAAACCTAAATCAGGTATAATTTATAACGATATGTGTGAGGCCAGAAAAATCTTTAAATCCCGACTGAGATGGTGTCAGAACCATGAAGAACAGGTGAAAATGGATATTTTGGCCTCTCATCACTCAAAGAACGATTTTAGATCTTTTTGCAAAGCTACGAATAAACTTAATAGCAAACCGGTTACTCCTGTGTGTATCGACGGTGTAAGCGATGCCGGCGAAATAGCAGATCTGTTTCGACAACATTTTACTGTCAAATCACCATTGGGGTCTTCGCAGTCGGTGATCAATGTTCAGAATGGTGAAAAGTTAGGTTTTCGATGTACAACTAGAGAAGTGAAGTTGATAATCAAATCAATGACTAGAGGTAAATCTCCCGGCCATGACGGGTTGAGCATTGAACATCTGCAGCATGCTGGACCCCACTTACCGAGATTGTTGTCTATGCTATTCAACCTTTGTCTAAGCCACACATATTTGCCTGAAGAGATGATTAGAACAATTGTTATACCTATTGTTAAGAATAAGACAGCTGATCTATCAGATAGGAACAACTACAGTCCTATCTCTCTTGCCACAGTGGCATCGAAGGTATTTGACAGCATGTTGAACTCACAGCTGATCAAACAGATTGAACTTCACGACAATCAGTTCGGTTTTAGGAGCGGATTATCCACTGAAAGTGCAGTTTTGTGTGTTAAGCATGCTGTCAAATATTACACAAAACGTCAAACTGCAGTTCACGCATGCTTCCTTGACCTTTCGAAGGCTTTTGACCTAGTTTCCTATGATATTCTATGGAAAAAGTTGCAAAACACTAATCTACCAATAGAACTCATCAACATCTGCAAGTACTGGTACGGTAATCAGGTCAATGGCGTGCGATGGTCAGGGAGCATGTCGCAGTTGTACAGGTTGGAGTGCGGGGTGAGGCAGGGGGGATTGTCCTCGCCAACCCTATTCAACCTATACATGAACGATCTGGTTGAGGCACTAAGTAGCACCCGGATAGGTTGTCACATAGACGGAATCAATGTGAACAACGTAAGCTATGCTGACGACATGGTCCTGCTGAGTGCATCGGTATGTGGCATTAAAAAACTGCTTACCATCTGTGAAGCATATGCCGAGCGACACGGGTTAAAATATAATCCACTCAAAAGTGAAGTCATGGTCTTTGAGGTCAGAGGAAACAGTACAGATAACATGTTTCCCAATGTTATGCTCAACGGTACAGCCTTGCGTAGGGTGTCTAAATTTAAGTACTTGGGTCATTTACTTACCTCTGACCTCAAGGACAATGATGACATCGAGAGGGAACGGAGGGCACTGGCAGTGCGAGCGAACATGATAGCCCGCAGGTTTGCACGTTGTTCGACAGAAGTCAAAGTAACACTTTTTAGGTCATATTGTACATCATTCTACACGTGCAGCCTGTGGGCAGACTATACTCAAAAGTCTTACAGTGCCCTCCGAGTCCAATTCAATAATGCATTCAGGGTGCTGATGGGGCTGCGGCGATTCTGTAGTGCATCAGGGATGTTTGCTGACCATCGCGTAGACTGTTTTTACGCTACGATGCGTAAGAGATGCGCTTCCCTGGTGCATAGAGTACGTGGCAGCCCCAACAGCATTCTGAGTATGATCGCTAGTCGGTTGGACTGTGGTTACATCAATCATTGCAGCGCTATTTGTCATGGAATGGCCCTGTAATGATTGCTGTATGTTTCTTGTTGTGTTGTGAGTAGTTTTAAGCATTACTAACACTAGGCTAAGAATATTGTTACTAACAAAATGGACGCCATATAATTAAATTATAATTATAATTATAATTATATGGCGTCCATTTCGTCATAATTATATGGCATCGAGCCTAAATTAGTAAACAACAGGCAAAGAATCTCATGCAACAACAAAAAGATCAATTTTGTAGTGCAGTGTAATATATCCAATACCTTTAAATGTTTAAACTAATAATACCTCTGATACCTTGATGATGTTTAAAGTCTGAATCTCGGCAGTGGCGCCGAACGATTTTCATGAAATTTAGTATGCAGAGGGTTTCGGTGACTGAAAATTGATCTAGCTAGGATTCATCCATAGAAAACTAGATTTACCAAACCCAGGTACAACAAATTAGGTACACGCTAATATCCCTAAAGGTACGTTACTACAACTTCATTAACTTAAACGTACGAGTGTGTGATAAAATCATCAGACAGAGCTAATTTAACTCCAATAAATGTATAGTGGGTGGCAGTGTGCGGTCTCGGTCTCAAGCCGAGAGTTGCCGAGAAAGCCCGAGACCCGAGACAGGCGCGACACACGTAACCACAAGGCACTCCGACCACATACCCTATGCTTAACAGCCGCCACCTATAATTAGGTTGTTTGCTAGTTGCAGTTATATGCTCATTCTAAGGCAGGCTGTTGATTATTGGCCGGCATACGTTATGTAGAGTAGTTTATAATCTCAGTATATAATCTCAAAACACAGAAATGATGTATGTTTGACGGATAAGTATGCCTGTGGAATCGTAGCTTCCAAAAATATGACCTAGATTTCAATCCAGTTTCTTTTTTTTTTCTTGAAGACTGACGAGATGGATGTGATCTTTAACGATAATTTATGAAGATTATCGTAAATTGTATCTAAGGACCATCTCGATACTTATCTCTGATACATAATTTTATAAAATTCTTCCGTTACTGACTGTCTGGCTGGTGACGCACAGCAAAACTATTGGTCACAAAAAGCATACAATTTGGCGTGTATGTTGCATGGGAATCGTAAGCGAGTATCTACTAATAAGGAATTTTCGGCAATCCCTATAGGATCGGGATGAAACGATTAAATAAAAGAAATGTTCGGGCGTAGCTGCGGGCATCCCTTAGTTAATTATAAAATTACAATAATCAGGGGAGAATGTAATTTTTATTTTTATAATAAAATTATCAGGTAAACCACAAAGTAAAGTCAAGCAAACAAATTAATGATCGTTTTTATCGTTATTTTGACATTGTTATTTTCAGTGACGACGAAAACCACTATGCTGATATGCATTACCATGCCATTTAGTAAATGTTACATCAAAAATTTCTGCAAAATGTTCCATGCAAACAGGGAATACTACAAAACCAGAATTAGGGGCGAAAATGCGATGTAGGATTGCTTGCTAATGATTGTACAATGTGTTTCGTTTGGCGTTTGCACCACACATCACACATGTGTGGCTAGAGCAATTCAGGTATATTTGCGAATCATTGTCGCTTGAACATCCCCCAATTTGATGTCAAATTCACTGACCATTTCATAGGCTTATGCTCTTAAAACTACGTTAATGTTTGCTTGATGATATAAAAGAATGCATTGTTTGTGAGAAATTAACGCAATTCTATGTTACCTATATCTATTTCTGGTGCGCCTGATCAAAATATTATAGCATTGCATCGTTATGCATATTATTTTATTTTATATTTATTTAATTTATGTATGCTGGCGTTTGCTGTGCAGGAGAAGTAACATTAACCCAGAATTAAACCATATATAGGTATGTAAATACAAAAATAAGCTTTTTAAATAAAATTAACTCAACTCAAAACATAATTAATCATTGTGTTATATTGTTCTCCTAATCTAAATAGAAATAACAACATTAAAATCGAACACTCTTACTTTTCTGCGTAACCTATTCACATAAATAGTTGAATCATTGCTATAATTAGTCAATGCAAGAAACAGACCATATAAAGTTGCGTGAAACCCATAGCCACAAGGGGATCACTAACTTAATCAGTAGAATAATCGACGAAATGAGAACGAATAATTTGTTTAGCAAAGCCACTCTAATCTACTGAATAAGTGAATACCGAAACATTGGAACACGCACATACGATTCTCTAAGTTGCGGCAATTTCACTATGGGGTGTGCAACCGGGTAAGTTAGTACTTACTTACGGAAAAATCCTTGAGCGCTTATCACTACTATGAGCTAGCATGCAATTCGGATGGAAATCTGCCAAATCCTGGCCGGTAGCCGCGCCAACATGTTCAGGCATTATGTTAATATCTGATTTAAAGGACAGTGCTCAAAAATCCCAGCCCTGGCGCAAATTAAATCTCAGATTATGTATTGTAATGATATCACATAAAAAAATTATGATTATGTGTAAAGGAGTAATAAAATGAAAACGAGAAGTCTAAAAGTCCGTGACAGACGTGGGATTTGAACCTGAGACGCTTTGCATAGCGCTTGGTTAGCTACCTCATTGAGCTATTGCTGGTAACAAACACCATATACCTCTCAATCACTCGTATGTAACTACTAGAGGACGCCAGCAGCTACGCCTGCATTTTTTTTTTATTTACGCGTTTTGGCTGATCCCGTGGGAATTTCGGGAAATCCCTTCTTAGTGCACCCCTGCAGTCCCCAAGGAACATACATGCGAAATTTCAGCTTTCTGCGCCCATTAGTTTCGGCTGTAGCGTGTCTGTCAGTCAGTCGGTAACGCAAGGATTTTATATATTAAGATTATTTAAAAATTACTCCACCGAAAAACAAACGGCCATTTCCACCATTTAGCCATCATTTTTGATGATGCCATCCATATAGCATTTTATTACTTCTTTACACTGCTAATCTTAGATACATAACATTTGCACCGGGGTTGGGTATTTCTCTCCATACTACGTGAGCATTCTCCTTTGGCACTCTTAGTCTTTAATTCTTCCTTCCTTTTTATGAAAGTGTGTGGCCAGCGCTGGGAGTTAATGAATGCTCAAATATCATCGTCGTGACCTGGGGCCCAATTCTGCTAAATAAATATAGTTTCGATATCACGCCAGTGTCATACTTACGTCACAAAAAGCGAATTATTCTAAATTATCTGACATTTGAATGAAATTGTAACGAGATCGTATGTGTCAACGACGAACTGTTTATTTTAAATTATACGATAATGACATTAGGTTATCAGAATACCGCTTTTAAATATATTTAAAATATAATATCAATGTCATATAAAAATAGCAGAATTGGCCCCCTGATTTATGTCAGCGACAAAAACCTGGAACCACGTCTTTATGTGGTTATCTAATTACGTTAACGCTGTGTTGTAAAAAAGTAAAAAAAAAAACAGCGATAGCCCAGTGGAGAGACCGACGGACTGCTACGCAGAGGTCTCGGGTTCGAATCCATGGCACGCACCAATGACTTTTCGAAGTTAGGTGCGTATTAAATTGTTAAATATCGCTTGCTAAACAGTGAAGGAAAACATCGTGAGGAAACCTGCATGTCTGACAGTTCTCCATAATGTTCTCGAAAGACTTGTGAAGTCTGCCAACCCGCACTTGGCCAGCGTGGTGGACTATGGCCTTACCCTTCTCATAGTGAGAAGAGGCCCGTGCCCAGCAGTGGGACAGTTTATATAAAGGCCCGATGATGATGATGTGTTGTAAATGCCATAACATGCGTTTACCCATCCAAGTCGTGCCCGGTGAAGAAGTTGCTTAACTTTGCTGATCTATACAGATTATACAAACTGCAAGTCAAGCAATGCTTAAACATTACGCTACATTATACATGTACTGGTAAAGTTGCTTATTCGCTGCGTTCAAAAGTGATACCGTATTTTCTGGAATATTTTTCGTTCGATGGAAACTGACCCTTACAGCTTGTATCACATCACTATCGTGCCCAACTACGAGTAAGTAACTGTCGCAATTTATTGCATCACTCATGACATTATTACTCACAGTTTGTGTGTCTTCGTAAACAAACCATATTTACGAGGATAGTGAGAGATCCGGAAAGCATTGCATGGACAGTTCTTATTTATCATGCAAGACTATTTTCATTTTCTATATTGAAACTGGTAAGATACATACATCTTTAGTCAGTGTTTTACACATCACATTTTCTAGTCTCCGGGAAGTTTTCCTTCTACATAAGAAGGAAAGTTTTTGTAGCCTTGTTTCCATCTTCAAAGTACCTAGTGATATGATTTTAGTGGATAACTAACGCGTGACAGGCGTCGACGACACAAGAAATAATTTCGGAGGCGCGTGTCAGTCTTCGAAACCATATGAAACTTGAACTTTGGTAAATATTCATACTCAAGATATACTCTAAATGTTTACATTTAGAGGATATCGTGAGTATGAATATTGTGACGGCCAGTGTCATGTTAAATTGTCCACACTACGGTCATCAAGGAGCGCGTAAGTAATGCTGACGTCTACATGACAAGCTGACTGGTCGTCAAACCGATTAATTAGCAAAAAGTTTTGAAGACTATTTCATTATTTGGAAATGAAATTAGGAAATTCTAGTAAGTTCAGGAACGAATAGAAGGGATAGAAAGAGACAGAAAATGACAATCGAAATGACAATCGAAGTGAATCTAGAATATTCGATGGTGTATAAAAGGCGGTGTAGATGCGTTAAACGCAGTTTTAAGTTTAGAAGCGGTACAGTGAAGAAGAAAATGAAGAAGTAAAAGGAAGAAGTAGTAGTGGAGTAAAGTACAGTGAAGTGAAGGTACATTACAGTGCAAAACTTGTTAGTGCTGGTGCTGTCCGCGTCGAAGATTGGACGAAGCACCGTGGAAGTGTATGCTGTTCGTAGTAAAATAAAGAGTCATCAGCGCTACTCGGTGTTTCCTCCCAATCCCGTTACCTTGTCCGTAACAATATAATAGCATCACTCGGATACTCTGTGTATCCTGAACTACAGTACAGGATGACATAAAACAATCGATAACTTACATATAATAGACGTTCTTTATCTTAAGCAATCTGTTGAGAAATCCTGTCCTTTTTAAACTGATGTCTTAAAGAAATATTTTTGAGGTTATTCTTCCGCCGGCATGCAGCGAGACTCGTCCCAAAATTTGGTAATTGGATTTTGGAAAGACGCCATTTTGTAAACCCCTAAATAGATCTTCAAGATATAGCTATCTTGAAAATCTACTTACTTATTTTCTGGAATATTTTTCGTTCGATGGAAACTGACCCTTACAGCTTCCATCGACTATACATCGACACTAGCGTGCTCAACTACGATGCTCAGATGAGAGCAGAACAGTGTGTCAGTATTAAACGCCAAAACATATTATCGGAAGTCAGAATTGTAGCCACATAGCCACTATGTCGTAATTTTTGTTACGCTATTTTGCCGAAAGTGAAATATTGTAATACTTAGTTTTAATTTGAAAAATATGTAAGTACATTTTTCGAGTGGCTCAGCATTGCATAAATTCATTTTATCTCAGTGTTACCAGCCAACATTTACAAAGGATAAAAAACTCAGCATAGCTTAATTCATAAAAAAATATAATTAAGTCCACAGCCACGTACAGTAAGTTCTACATTTAAATACGACCTAGATTACAACAGCAGATTATTTATCACAATTTTTTTATCAAAGGAGGCAAAATTCCTGGTATACATTTTTTTAGTCCAGTGCTTCTTGTTGGTTTACTCAAAAGTTAAATTTAAAACTCACTAATGGCGCATACTAATAATATTATGACAAAATGGCACCTATGTGATAAGTTTCGAGAAGGCTGCTGGCAATCTTCCACAGATGTGCAATAAGATATTATTTCGCGTAGATTTGTAAGATCAGACTAACTAGCCTGTAGGCATTAAAATGTATTCACCGAACGGTATTTGAAATGTCAAATGGGTGTGATTTTAAAAAGTATTTTATTATCCATCGTTGAACATTAAATATATAGTCATGTTCAATGTTTTCTCAAAAGCTTATCTAATACATATCACTAACAAGTATCAGCTTTCAAATATTACAAATTGTCTTAAAAATATGTATAATTATATTTTGACCAACGTTTAGTAAAACTTTTTTTTTTGGTGTCGTGTTGGAAAATCCTCGTGGAGTCCCTCCGCCCTGGGGGAAGGGCGAAGGGAACTGTCAGACTCTTACTGACTAAAAACCAACCCGTGTTCCTCATGTACCCGTGTGTCGGAGGGTCGGGTATCACTGAAGCATTCCTCGCTACCCCCGACGGGTATTGGCCTGCCAGATGGTCAGGCGGGCCCCGAACAAAACCCCCTTGGCGGCGGATAAAGGTGTTGGGCTCTGCCGCCAAAACACCCAGCAGCCGCAGAGGATAGGGAGGACGGCAACGCAACACCGCATCTCCTCTTCCTCTGCGGCTCCACCACGACGCAACGATGGTGCGCCCCCATTTGGTCGCGGGAGATAGGGCGCGCGGCAACGCAATACCGACACGCCTCTCCTTCCGCGACCGCGCCTGACTACGAGGGACAAAAGAACTGTCCTTAGCATCCTTTGGACGCATCCTGCGCAGGCCTCCGTCAAGCCCACGCGGAGCGTCCACTCCCGGGATCTCACTTAGCTTCACCGTGGGTGACCTAACCACTGTTACTGAGTCCCCCCCCCCCACCACGACGTTTAGTAAAACTAAGAAACATAAATTTTATGGAGCAATTAATTTTAACCTTGATATGGTAATTAATAACTTATATATTATACTAGAGGACACCAGGAGCCACGCCTGTATTTTTTTTAAATTTAGCCGTTTTGGCCGATCCCGTGGCAATTTCGGGAAATCCTTTCTTAGAGCACCTCTACGGTCCCCAAGGAACATACATGCACAATTTCAGCTTCCTGCGCCCAATAATTTCAGCTGTAGCGTGTCTGTCAGTCAGTCAGTAACGCAAGGATTTTATTATAGTAGTTCCTGAGATTAGCGCGTTCAACAAAAGAAACAAACAAACTCTTCAGCTCTTTATACTAAAATAAGTTGTCTGCGGCTCCTTTTTGGAGTCTATGTTTATAATAGCAAGGTCGACGGCTTCTGTGTTACAGCCACCGTAGCTAATATCACGTTAATATTTCTTGCACCTCTTATCTACATAACCGCTTCCAACACTACCCAAAATAAGCTGCTCTGACAACAAGATACCACAATAAGCTGCAACCAAGTCCAACTCAGAACTTTTGCTACTTGACCGTGGTCCAGAGACACTTTTTCAATGTGCTACAACCACTTCACTAAGCACACCAATAACCGAAATGCGGTAGCTATAACGTGTAACCATCAAGATTTGTACTGCAACTCTTTAGAGAGTATGGTTACAATCTTGCTATCTAACTTTCTTATTATGAGGATAAACACTGCGCCAAACCTCATAAGCAGGTGCAGAAATCTATCATTGAGGCTGATTTAGCATTAGTAGTATTAGTCGCACACCATATAAGCAAACCTCAATCGAACATTATAATATACAAAAGATTCAAACTAAAAATCAACTACAACTGAAAGAACTGAAATAATCAAAAAGTCAATCCAGATAATTAAAAAAAGAAATACAATCAGCGCAATACACAATTAATGATTGAACGTTACGATGAACATTGTTTCCAAACACTTTTTAATTAACATTGAATCTTGTTGCAAATTTTAATATAAACTTCAACCGGATAAATCGAATATTATCATGTCATATATACCGTTATTTCATTCAGGCAATCTTCATATCGAATATTTTACTGATATGTTTATGAACTATAAATTTAATATGAAGCGCCGGGCCTTTGAAATCTTTCGGTAAATGCCAAATTAATTTTACTCACACTGCTCGTCGGTGATACTATATTTAACCGTATATGAAATTAATTTTGAGAAAATGAAATTGCACAGCCACTAAACTTCCCATTTTGTTTATTTTTTGTTCACTTATAAAGTAACCTACTAGCTCTTAGCTGTATTATGAAATCTTTAGAAGAAGCGGATTTTCGAAAAAAATCTTTCAAATCCCCTTTTAACATCTTAGGGTTGGAATATTCAAAATCCCTTATTAATGGACGATACGTTTTAAAGGGGGTACCCATTATCCTAATTTCATGTGTCTAGCATTCGTAGTCCAGACCACATGGTCCAGACTCTGTGCTTAAATGTCAGTCTGTACAAGTGGTTTTAATGTGATGTTGACAATTGAATCTGCTTATATGTGCAACATAAAAATCAAAAAAATATATTGGTGATCAAAATAGATCTTTTACAATTTTTAAATGTTAAAGTAGATAGCGACGGTGGAGATATTCTCCACTCGCAGAATACAGTGCAAACAAACGGGAAAACATATTGAGCAATTACACTCGCACTTTATGTATCGATAGCACGTAAATATATCTAAGTAACGAGCCTGCCCGTCCTTAACTGGCCTCATAAATATACATTAACAGTTATACGTTATTGCGCACTGAGATTTATTCTTAAACACTGATATCGCACGCATACAACAGTGTTGGTTCTTTCTCATTGACTTACAAAACAAGTGTTGATAGTCTCCAATCCCGTTTTCGCATCACGTACGGAGTTTACTTTTTTTTCTATCTTCTTTGTTGAATTCAATTGCGAGTTACAGGCATTGGCGGAGTAAACGTTTACGCGTGAAATGCATGACTCAGTTTCCTTTCTTATTTCAAGTTCATAAAAACTTCAACGAAAGATCCCTTTAGTGATTTACGGAGTAATAATTTCCCAGAATTACGACTTTGTAACGCAGTTATATCAGCTTATGTGGATCTATCCAACGGACTGTATTCTGATAAACCTAATTACTGTGTAGGGAGTATCTTTGGTCTAAATAGCGAGGTTGGGGAATATTTGTTTGTAATAAAGGCATGCGATTCCTTTTCTTTTGTATATAACTCTCGTCGGATAAGCTCGACTCAATGACCTCTATAAAAATCGGAACAACGAACACACATACCACTTATCTCAAAGAGATATCTGTACAAATGGAAATTACTAATTATGTTTCTCATTGCTACTGTAATTGTGGCTTACTTGTTTAATACTGTTATCAATGGACATTGGTTAACTATAGATATTTCAGTGATATAATGGTGGAGAGGACATTACTCTTTTTGACCCGATAGTCAAGAAAATTACCAGCCCGATTTAAAAATAATGCGTCTACAAAAGGTTTTAGCATTCAATACATTGTGAGGCTTGTAGCTTTCGAGTTCATGTGCTATAATAAATATCAACAAATTCTACGTTTAAATTATAGCTAGAAATCATCATTTTAAATTAAACAAAGTAAAACAGTTCTGTCCGAGTCCGAGTGTCCGTGTGGTGACGGATTAAGAATACGGATTGTCACCACCCCATATCATTCCATCGGTGTCGTAAGAGCCGACAGAGGGAGCATATTATGCAGAGAACAGCACTGTAAGAGAAGGAAAACTTGATACAAACCCTATACCAACCCGTTTGGCCACCGTGGTATAGTAGGCCAATTCCTCCTTTTAAAGGAGAGGCCTAGTCCAGCAGTGGACTGTTAAAGGCTGATGATGATGTTGAAAACTGTTCTATTGCCTTATTTTCGTTGGTTTTAACATATTTGCTATACCTGCAATTTTTCTGCGACTGGTTCTATACGCATACCTATATTCCATGAATTACGCGACATCGACACGTTACATGAATACCTACAATCTACATATTATTATGTACTACTTAATGGTGTGTATCCAAATTTAGCAGCAGTGACCTCGTGAATACAAAATCAAATGTGTTAGCAATAGCTTTGGCTACCATGAGGGGTCGAAAGTGCCTAACTTATTTGTAAATAAGGTAGGCACTAATCTTTTTCTTTCATTTTGTGTGAGTGTTTGGTCAACTCCAGTGTCGGTGCTTATAGACAGCCCGAAGACCTCAGACGTGAGCTAGCGATTCATACCCTTGGACAAGAACCGAGACCAACAGATTTTCATGTCCTCTCAAGCCAGTTGCGTTGCAAGTCAAGTCTCGCGAAATGGCTACAAATGGAGACAATACTGGGTATTCTATATACCTCAATATAGTAATACCCATCAACTTCCGATTTACTAACCTTAAAACCAAATTGTCTATCACTAAACTAAATTTGGACCTGTAACTACTGGACAGCTCAAAGATTTACCTAAAGATGGTAAATGTTATTACCCTTCATGATTTAGGGTCACGGGGCGTTTTCACGCTTTATTGGCAAAAATACGTGCAATATTATTTCATCATCTGGATTTTTAAGAGATGGAGATCCGACAACAGCTTTAAATTTGTAATAGTCTGATGTAATTCGGCAGTATTTATTACCAATTAAGGAGTCTGACGATAGCAGATGCTTTTTTTGTCGATTGTCTGTTATAAAAATTAAAAAATAATTAAGAGATATTTGCGGTGTCAGCTCAAATCAATCCAGGTGAATAAATGTAGCTAAACGGTAGATTCTAGATATATATGCGATAACCACTTATTAGAGTAGAGTTGTCAAAACCTTGATCAAGATACAAGCATTAGGCTAAATATGTATGCCACAAACTTATGGAGTATGTAAATTCATCTCTCTCAACACCCCATAGGGGAGCCAGATCACCTAATGGAAGAATCACTGCATTGTCCCGATGGCACCAGCAACAGGAATTCTACGCAGCGTGAATGCAGCTCGGCGTAATCTGAACAAGCTATTTAATTGTAATTTACGATCATCCTCCCTCTGAATTTTATAATTCCCTACTCTATGAACGTGTCTGCATACAGTAATACTGAGACTAAGGAGAAATTTTGACGAACAATACTTTAAAGACCCACACACAATCTTAAAACAAAGTCTACTCCGCTCGTGCCTTCAATACGCACATATAATTTGGGTTGCTTTAAAGCAAAGCCAAATGCGTATCCTATGTACTAAATTAAAGAGACTAACATGTATTATTGCTGGTCACCAGCCTTTTTTAAGTCTGTTAAAACAGCTAACGAACCGTAAAATGAATTACAGAGCAAACGTTCCTTTGGCGCATGAATTATCTCACATGAAAGTTCGTGGGTGCTGTAACGAAGCTTGTGTTAAAATCCCTCAGAATCGAATATGTATACATGATTTATGACCGCGGTGAATTAAATAGTCATAATATGATATTTGTCGGACAATTTTTATCAAAAGATTTCTACTTCATATCATTTACACTGTTTATTTATATATAATAAAATTAATAATATTTTGTTTAACGTTAATAACCAGGAAGTTTTCTCACGTAAATTGGGTATTTCATTAGTTCATTCAGATAATGGTGTGTAATAATAATGATGATAATGTGAATGTTTGTAAAGTCCACAAAGAAATATGGAAGCAATCCTCATGGAGCTCTGCTGGTAGGAGAAACCGAGGGGATTTGAAACACAGGTGATTTGAAACAGTGCCGATTTCTCGAAACTTTTAACCGTTAGCAGATGGCAAGGTGGTTTTTCAACCACTTCCCTGCGCCCGCTGACGTGTCAGTTCGTATCAGAGACCTAAGTCGCGCGGTTATGGAGTTGTGGCTGCCATGTGACAAAAATCGTAAAAAGTGAGTATTTAACGTTTTTTTACGAAGCTCATATTTTGATAAAGGTTTACTAGACATTGCCAGCGGTTTCACCCGCGTCAATAATACATATAAAACTTCCTCTTGAATCATTCTATGTATTAAAAAACCGTATTAAAATCCGTTGCGTAGTTTTTAAAATTCAAGCAAACATAGGGACAGACAGACAGAACACAGACTTTGTTTTATACTATGTAGTTATGATACATCAATTTATCTAAGTGCTGGCTTTTGCTTCATACATTAACGATAGAGACAGTCTATGCCACCTATATGTACAAGACCACATCCAAATATGTATGCATCTATAGCAGTGGATTATTTTGTCCAAAGCTCGAAGAAACATCACAATAAATCATGCCTCTAACGAACAAAGTAGAAAATTCATCGATCATTGATGCCGCCTGTTGATAGAATCATATTATTAACATACGAACTATAGCAAATAATAAATAATAAACTGAATAAATATATTTTGACGTATGCCCGTTCATCATCTGAATGAAATATCTATTTAAAGGAGTACAAAAAAGAACAACAATTCCACTCCATGAAATTTATAACAAGAGAGGCCGATTAATTTTTTCCCATAAATTAACTTACAAAAGAACATATTTTAGGCGAATTCTCTACCATTGAATATTTAACACTCGAAATTTGACTCACGTATTCAAGGAATTGGGACAAACGTGATTGCAAGACTTATTGAAACGAGAACTGTTTTATCATTATTGAAACTTTTGGCTTATATGATAGGTTTGCAGATGCAGCCAATGCTTCTATAGTAGGCTGTGAATGTTCAAAACATTCTGTTTTGATTCACTGAGCGATATTGCGGAGTCCATGTTTTACGGATTTGAGCAATATTTCTTCTGTTATTGAGTAAATATATCCTGCAATTGTATTCCTAATTCAGAAGGTTCTTATTGATTTATCTGATACAGAAAAATACTTGTTGTCTTTATCAGCCAAGTCATTTGCGTCGCGTCATTTTATGTGAAATGAGCATCTATGTAGTTGCTTTATTTTAATTATTTAAACCATTAAGAGGATAACATTTTAGTAAGAGGTCTACTTAAAGGCAGCAATAGCCTAGTGGAGATATCAACAGACTGCCATGCAGAGGGAATCGGTTCGAATCCACGGCGCGCACCAATGACTTTTCGGAGTTATGTCCATATTGAATTATTAACTATCGCGTGTCCCGTGCCTCGGAGTGCACGTTAGGCCGTCTGTTCCGGTTGTCATGAAGATCTTTGACAATCGTTACAGCACCATCTAAAATAAACTGACACTAGTCTAAACCATGGAATATCGCTAACCCTTCGGGTTGCGGAGGTCAGTTAGCAGTCGCACCGTGGAAAAGCTAATATTCAGTCAAATCCGGTTAGACTATCGGACCCCAGATTGAAACTGGGATAACGCTAAGAGGATGATGATTGTAGTAGGATGTCGCTTACAGGACTGGAAGGATTATATATATACTCGAAGGATTGGCTGAGCAATAGACAAAAAAAATAACTCGATTAAACTATTCCATTGCTGATTTAAGAGCTCGTTTCACATTGCCGGTCCAAGATGAAATTCTGAAGAGTGCATTGTAAATTATGTACGTAAAATATGTGACAGACAAGTTTCTCATGTATAGACAAAAGCTTAACAAACTATATATTGTCAATAAGACCTTGAACAAACTTGTGCTTGTGTAACTAAGTCTTGTAATCATATGACATCAGACGCCAAAGTTTATGCATATATAGTATTGTCAATAGTAGGTATATAATAAGCTGACGACGGTATTAACATCGTACTTAAATGTTTGGAATCTATAATTAGATTACATTTGTGTAAATGAAAATGAAATACAATATACTAAAAGAGTCGTAATTCCCAGTTACCAATAATGATCTATTTAAGGTTTAGAGTTATAAACTTGTATTTTATTTCTTCCTCTAACGAGTGGCAGAGCCATAAAAGTAACTTGTGTATCTTCGGAATAAAAATTGAAAATTATAATCCCTGAATATACACATAATATGTTGCACGTATACTGAACATATACTGCATGCAAGTAGTAAATAAAAAGTATAAGACAATGTATCGTATTTGTTAAAATTTTATGGTTTCAAACACAACATCGCGATACCATTTCACGTTAATTTCATTTAAATATATACAACTCGTGCAGTCTATATAATATTATTTACAGCTTAACATTTATTTCGTTATTTAAGTACGGATTGTTTAAATCGTTGATCGGGATTGACCGAAATTCTTCCTATTAAGGCGGATGGAGGGGTATAAATTGGTGTTTTCATTAGATCCTATTATAGAATGCCGAGGAGGCGATTTGCATGGCTTTTCGAACGACATCGAAGTGTAAAAAGAACCGATTTATCAATACCCCGTTGCCAGCGAAATCAACGTTTTTTTAAACGAACAAAGGAAATTTTTTGAATATGTTTTTACTGCTCCATAAATTTCGTTTCAATAGTGCCATAGCTGAGTATGCTTTGATGTATTTAAATGAATAAAAGGGACCATGTGGCAAATAAATGAACTATTAACTAGGCTACGCAAATGTGTTCCTAACTCGGATACAAGTCTTTAGATATGTTTTCTTTTATTTTTCAATATAATATCACTTCGCAGGCGTAAACGCTGTAGCATCCCGTTATTTTCCTTGTAATTTCTTGTTAAACAAAGTTTTCGGTATCCAAAGCTAGAGATAAATCCTTCAGTAAAAGACACACGTTTGCGAACTCCCTAAATTGCTCTCAAAAGTGGCATTTACGTTAAAAGCAACCATTTTGTTTAGCTTCATCACAATGATTGCTACATTCAATTGAATTACATTTCTACCTATGATAGATTCAACGAATGTTTTAGAATGTATGTTTATGTATGTATTTGATGTTTCACGTCGAGATAAATGAATTATTTGTGCCCCGCTGTAGAGTGTAAACGGTTAAGGCTTTGTGGGGCGGAACTGTGACATGTACACCAGTATTAATGGAAAACCATTTTGCGAAATATACGATGCTGATGGCAAAATGGTTTTGGATTTTTCTGTTACTGTCTGCAGCGGAGCCATGTTTTGTTATATGGACTAGAAAATCACATCTATCAAGGCATACGAAGTGCGTTCCATAAGATATAAAATTATTTTATGTGTTGCGTTGTAAATGAGAAAGTCACCATTGAAGCTGCCGCAAAATATTTAGTGACAATTGGAATGATTTTTTGTATCTGAAACGCAATAATAGGCATTGTATCTCGCTGAAAAACTGGGGGCTCAGTGGCGTGCCTTTGGCGAGGCCATTATACAGCAGTGGACTACGGCAGGCTGATGATAACGATGAATATCTCACTACTACTACCAGTATCCTTCACTATTTTAATTGCCTCAACAAATTTATGAAGTCATTTATAACAAGTATTGTATTTTAGTAAGTATTGTATTTTGCCCCATAAATTCTGCCAGGCACTTGCGTTGTCTGTTATTGTGTATTTTCTTTGTTCTTGCCCTTGCTATAGAAACATTTTAATTTAAAAAAACAGAAAGAGTGGACAAGAATTTAGTACTTTGAACGCCGTAAATATAATTACCTACAAATCTTTATTTTATGAATTTTCAAAATAACTTTTCTTTAAAACGCTAAAATTAGACACTTCAATATACTATAAAAATATAATTTTAGTAAACACAGATTACCGAAAACCAATTTGCTTTAACACTTAATTTTATCTTCCTTAATACTACGTCAAGTATTTCGCAGTAATAAATTTAATGTATATTACCAGAAATGTCAAACCTTTTCAAATAAAAACACTCCTGAAAGTTGTTCAACTTAATATAAGATAATGTCCATCATCGTCGTCATCTTGTCATTATTATTTTCATCAGGAAATGTTACGTTTTGAACATTTTTCACTCCAGAGCCCATCATTACAAACGACCCCGGGGCTCGGATGACATTACCATAATCAGAACGGTAGCATCCGGATTTGCGCGAGTCATGTAACCCATTCAGTCACCTTTTACGAAATTTCAGGGGAAAATCTCACACCTCTCAAATGTATGAAAACATTATGAAAAGAGTATTCGTATTATTCAAATGTTTCCAAAATGTCGCCTTAAAAGGGAGGACTCTAGTTAGAGCTAAAATTATTTTGTCACAGGATATTTTACTTACCGACTGCTATATAGGATTTAGTTAATTGTATTGGTGTAGATAAAGTAATTTGTGAGTCCCGCAATATAGAACGAGCGCTTAGAGCAGACAACATATTTTATTATCTGTGCATTTGATCTAAAACGCATGTTGCAGGCTATACATCACAGTTAAATAACGCAATATAGCAGAGTATACAATAAAGTACGTTTTAATGCTTTGCGCCTAGTAGCGCAACAACATCTCTTACAAAATACATACATAACTTCAACGTCTCGCAACTATTTAACATCTGTCACTGCGGGATACAAACATCCAATGGGCGGTATAGATCTACTACTCACGCCACCTCAAATAATGAATCCTAACGGCTTGTATTCCATTGTACCCCGGTGACATATTTACCCAAATTATCCCATTCCCCATTCACACACAGGAACCGGATAAAAATAAAAAATACATAAAATCACAAAATATAGATAAATTGTCTCTCTTTGTAGTGATAGATAGAAAGGCTTTTTTCTACGTTGGATGAAAGATTGTCGTATACATCATTAAACGAGAAAAGAAAATAAAAGATTTGTTACTACTCAAGTTTCCGACACAAAGCTCCTCTTGCATGGAGCGTTCCAATGGTCTTTATAACGCAGCCAGCGAGAGAAGAGCCGCGATTTTTGAGTAGATTACCCTGTAGCTATGGTCTTTTTGTGGAAGCGGGAGGAGGGTGGTAGGTCATTCTGTCTGGTTTCCCTACTATAAAACGACAAGGCTTGTTATCACTAGAAGATATTATAGCCTCACTGCAGAGTTTATGTGCCATAAAACGTCATTCGTTAGCAGATGAAATAAAGAGTAAGTGATATGCGAAATTGTTATTCGACTCACATTATTTGTCTCCCTGATTTATGCTAGACTATAAATTCTACTCGCAAACTTACGTCCTGTGTTGGTTCAGAGTGAATAGATCTACGTCCTAAATTAGAATAGCGCAATATCCTCTTTTAGTGACGATACTTCACTGTAATGAACCTATTCTATAAGTGATACGTGTGTTCTTCTGTACGCGTGGACAAAAGTAGGAAATCGTGTTTCTTTGGTATTTGTGTAACCATAGAAATAAGGTTCAATTGTTCTAAAATTTAAGGTTATATACGATTGATTTGTCTGCATTGATGGCGGCTTGAGGCGAAGTGGTTTAAGCGGCTTCCTCTCCATTCAGTTACACCAAGCGTTGAAGATTTCATTCTGTCACGGGACATCACTTTTTGCCATATACACAAAATTTTTTCCAGGTTGCCATTACCTCAAAAAAATACGAATACTGTTTCATGATGGCTAATAATACCTACCTTCATTCGAACAAAATGTTCGCCGTTCGTTCTTACCATGTTTAAATCCAATTGTGCGAATACCTTTTAAGAGATCGCGCCCTTACTGTGGAGGCGAAACAAGTATCAAGATATCAAGGCATAGAAATTTGCTTACTGCAAATTGGTTTATATTGAGAGCCATGACGTTTCAGTACGTAATTGAAAGAGTTTGATAGTATCAACCTTTTTATAAAGCAGTCGTTGGCCAATTAGACCGCCCTAAGGCCTCCGACATGGCCTAGCGATTCTTGGATTCATGTACCAAGGCGAGAACCGAGACCAAGAGCTTTTTGTACCCTCCGAAGAATAGTAGCGCTCTGATATAAATGTGACGTGGTCACCCATTCAAGTGACGACCTGGTAAGGGCTGCTTTAATTTGCTGACCCATCAAGGACGGAAAGCCCAATCACGCGGTATAAGTTATGAGCCCCTATATTATAAAAGAAGAAATGCCACGCTTCTTCAGAGCGGGATGACGTGATTGTATGACGTGTGTGAAATAAGAGGCTGGAGAGTGATAGTAGCTACTTTTTACGATACCCAATACCCACGTAGGCAAAGCCGCAGGAAAAGTCTAGTAGCAAATTAACTAACATGTTCAACATTACACGCAGCGTAGCACAATAAAACAATACACAAAAGAAGTACTTATAAAACTTGCGGCAGAGCTTTATCCGCTTTTTATTTTATTTGTATGCTTATCTGGGAGCTGCAATTCCTCAATACGATATTACGATATTGCTCGGCACGAATTGAATTGAGCGCTGTAATGCGGTCGGTTAAGGCTTGCGCGACTGTGCGAAATATCACATAAATGTATTTTTTTTATTTAAAATACCGTTTCGCGTCTTTTATGAACTTTATTGTTCAATATTGGAAGGTATGTTTATAGAATATTGGTTAGGATATTGTCAGTTGTTTTTAACATAAGCAAGTTATATTTGGTAGGCTATTTACGATTATAAGAAAGAATAGATGATAAACTAAAAACAATACACTGCGATAAAATCTGTAAACATTACTTTAATTTCAAAGAAAATATTCACATAAATAGTTTAATTGAAACTATTCTATATTTAGGTAATAATATGAATATTTCATTCTTACCAACTAACCACAATATAACTCTGATACAGCATCCCTTTCATCTATATCATAAAATATAAAAAATGCTTGAAACCCAAACCAATTGTTTACCTTTATTTTAATAGCCCCGTGGCGATACGGTGGAGCCTCTCTGAGATCCAAATATTGATTCAACCCACCGATGAATGATTTATTTGGGTGCTAGGGTCCTTACGCTAAACAAAAAATGCCAAGATTACCTTACCCGAGTTTTCGCTTATACCTTTTTTGATTTACGGTGTGGTCCTTACATTTACTATATTTTAATAACAGGTACGTGTCTCTGTAGGCTTTCAATTTACTTTGAAGTTCTTTTTGGTAAATATATCTAATGTATCGTAAAAGATCTTTCAGGTATAAGTGGTTCTGTCTGACTTTGAATATGGTCGTCTAAGAGGCATATTATGCATCCCAATAGGTGACGTGGTCTGCACAAGATCTGGATGCTTTCCACGTTTTGAGCAAGGGCTTCTTACACTAGGAAACTTACTTGTTACTGTGAGAATTCCGTCCGCTCAAATAGATGTCCAGCACTGTCTTCAGCACTTAAGTGGCAGCAGTGCTAATTCTGACCCCATGTCTCTGAGCTGGTGGCCGTCAAAACCAGCGCACTACGTAACGATGGCTGAGGAGAATATCTGGAGACTGGATTCTATAAGCTTTCGATAGTAACTTGGAGCATTCTACTCTATTATATTCTAATGACTTTGCGCATTTGTCTCTTGGTGTGTAAGAAATCAAATTATAAAGTATGTCTGGCACTCCATTAGAAGTATGTGATCGTAAAGGATAGGCTGGAAGTTGTGGCTGTAATGCAGCACAATGACTAAAACCACGCTGACATTTCAGATCGCCATTGTTTCAATATCACCCCTAGCTGACTCGACCCTATCTGGGGCGTGGAGACAATTTTCCAGTGGTGTATATCCACTTATATAAGCGTAACAATAACCAAAAGATGGTACCTATAACATATAAGCAAGACTTATCTTAAAACTTCTAAGATAGCGCGGTTACAATCATGCTCACGGTTTTAGTGGCTGTGGCATTTGTGAGAACGACTGCCGTTTTTTACTTGCCCATTCCGAAGATAAAGTGTAGTGCAGCGATCTGTAGCTGAGGCTGTTTTGACTGTAGAAGAGAGTAGATTAGTAGCTAAACATGTACTCAAAATACATTCAAAAGAAGATAATAGAAGAATTCATAGTAAATGTATGTATGACTCATCAGATTCAAACTACTGAAATCTACTACAAATGAAATAATTGCAAAGTCTTTCTAGATAATTAAAAAAAGATATACAATCAGCGCAATAAACAATGAATGATTGAACGTTTCCATGAACATTGTTTCGCAATACTTATTAATTAACATTGAATCTTGTTGTGAATTTAATATAAACTTCAACAGGGTAAATCGAATATTATCATGTCACATAATATACCGTAATTTCATTCAGGCAATCTTCTTATCGAATATTTAACTGATATTATTTATGTATAAGTAGTATAAATTTAAGAGGCCGTTCCAAAATTCACGGAATGCGTGAATAGGTATTTTACGCCAAGCGCGCGGGCAACGCGATCGAGGTGTCAATGTGTGCGTCTGTGTAGCCCAACAAAATCTACCTTGCAGTGAACTCGCGGAGACAAAACAAATTGATACTTTGACCAATAAAATGTATGATCGTAATACAGAATTATTTTGGCTAACGTATTTTGATGTTTGAATGTAATAATTCCAGGTAGATTCCATTGTTGCTGTTAAAAAACATCCGACTTCAAACAGTCGTAGAAACATGCAAAATCTCATTTACTTAGATTACAATAAATACTAATACTAGTCATTCTGTTATAAAATCCAAAATACTGAACTGATTTCGGAAAACTTTCTATGGGACCAATCTGGAAGTAATATCATTATAGCCCATCCTATGAAATAAAAATAAATCCAAATCGGTCCATAAATGATGCATTAGTTAGGTAACAAACATTAAAAAATATGAAAAAATAATACAACCGAATTGGGAACCGCCTCCGTTTTGAAGTCGGTTGAAAATATTAATACACAATATAAATGAGATTTGAAGCAGCGATAGCCGAGTGGATATACCAACAGACATGCAGAGGGTATCGGGTTCGAATCCACGGCGCGCACCAATGACTTTTCGGAGTTATGTGCGTATTGAATTATTAATTATCGCTTGTCCCGTGCCTCGGAGAGCACGTTAAGCCGTCGGTCCCAGTTGTCATGAAGATCTTTGACAGTCGTTACAGGGCGTCAGTACATAGTATAAAAAGAATAGTAGGATAGCTTCATACAAATCGGCCGCCGCCGGTTTGAATGTACGCGTGAATCCCCGGCGCCGTGTACGCACGTACTTTTCATGCACACAAACTCATAAACGAGCGCGACGAGCGCGGCGAGCGTGGATTCAGTACGGAATGCGCCGCGCGTCTGATCACGCGCATTCATGTAGGTACTACATAGGGCATAGATCCCGGAAATCCGAGATTTCGTAGTTCCGGAATTTCGTACGCTTTTTTCCGATATTATAATATCGGAATTGAGGCCCCAAATATCTTAATTCCGGTATTGATAAATAATACAAAGTGATTTTTCTAGATACATTTTTTTGTGAACGTGGCCAATAATACACATTGTTAGGTCACCATTCCTTCCCCAGCGACTCCGCGCTTCCTCTTGAGTGTTTCCTATGTCCCCGACATTTTGTTAATTCCGCGAACGACACGAGACCATAGTTGACAATGAAAAGTTAAATGTGATCAATGATCATGGAAGCAGATCTAATGCAAACCACATCAGAGTTAGCTTCGGTGTACAATTCTAATTCTCTTAAAAAGAATTAGAAAAGGAAACAATTGTAGAAATAAGCAAAATACACCAACAATAGATATATAGATATGACAGCATATTACAGTAGCAAATTTCACTGTGAACAATTGCAAACAATGATGGAAAGATGCCTGTTAAACAACCGACACCGGTCTCAATGGTTATAATCAGAATTATATCTTTATACGTTAGAGCGTTCTGCTGCTTGAGGACAACGAACACTTAGATTACATAGGTACGTCGCGCAAGACGGTAACTAAATTAGAGGGAGCTGAGATTTGAAAGTCTCCGACACCCTCCATAAGTCCATACCCCCTACAGCTTGTAACTTGCTCCAATAGATCAACATATTTTTTGGAAAATTAACAATTTCATAAGGGAAAAATTCAATTTCAAAAATTTTATTGATTCTCGCTCCCACGATTTTTCAGCAATTGAATAAATCCACTACCCATAAAATAAGGAAAGTGCAATTAGAGAGAATATTTGTTTTTATTTTAACCGTTACTGTCCCACTGCTGGGCTAAGGTCTCCCGCACGCTCTTCCATAAATGCCGATCTTTTGCTTTATCTTGCCAGTCAGCTAGAAAAGTATTAATCGTTTTTTCGACCTGCCCCTGTCAACACTTCTTTTTCCTCCAGTTCTACTTCTCCTTCAGGGTTGCATTGTTTGGTGATGTATGTCCAATTTCGAGATGTTTCCTACAGACATATCCTACCCAATCCTACTTTAAGTTCGCTGCTTTGAAGCGCACTTCGCTGCTTTGACAGTTTTAGTCTTACACGGTACACCTAATACGGTACATTACATGGCACGTTGGCAAACCATGAGCTAGGAATTTCGAGAATCGGTCTGTTTATTATTTTAATGTTAAATTGTCTGGTTTTATAACAATGTTTAATTATACTATTTTTCTTCGTAACTTTTCCTACTAAGGCTTGAATGTTCATGGTATGTTAATTAATCAAAACTGTAGAAAATGTTGAGGTGTTCAAATTTAATGGTTAAATTTTGATCTATCCAACGTATAACGAATTGTAAACTGATGAAAATATATAACTTGTTTAATTTTTGTAGTATACACGTTTATTTTATTATAAGAAATATACCTACTACCAATAAATATCTACCTACTTCAAGAGCATACCGATTCCGGAACCAGTACCGGAATTCCGGAATTGACACTCCAATATCGTAACTCAGTTCCGGAATTCAATATTCTCCGATATTACAAGCCCTAGTTCTACACTGTAGGATGTCTCCAATCTGGTCAGAGAACGTTCGCCTAGGTCTTCCCCTTCGTCCAAAAATGACGTACCTAACTGCACAACGCTATCTATTGTCAACATTTAGAACTTAAATTATTTCGTTCGTCTTAATTTATTCGTTCCATTAGGTACTGATAGTTCAAACTAATTTATATCCTTCATCATCCCTTAGTTTATCCCCATGGGGGTTGAATTTATCAAAATCTTATTTAAGCGGACGTCTTCATCATAGTAGCTCTAATCTTTAAAATTTCAGTTCAATCAGTCGAAAATCTAAGAAAATTTAAACAAACTTTTTTAGCCCCTTAGGGGTAGAATTTATCAAAATCCTTTCTTAGGGGATGCCCACCTTCTAGTAGCTATATGCATGCAAAGTCTTAGCCCGATCGGTTTAAAATTGACAAAGTTTCATACAAACTTTCAGCCCCAATTTTATCCCCTTAGGGGTGGAATTTATCAAAATCCTTTCTTAGGGGATGCCTATATCATGGAAGCTATAGGCTTGCAAAGTCTCAGTTGGATCAGTTTAAAATTGACAAAGTTTTATACAAACTTTCATCCCCTATTTTATCCCCTTGGGGGTAGAATTAATCAAAATCCTTTCTTAACGGATGCCTACGTCATAACATCTATCTCCTTGCCAAATTTCAGTAAGATCCCTCCAGTGGTTTGGGCTGTGCGTTGATAGATCACTATGTCAGTCAGTCACCTTTGAGTTATGTATATATTTAGATACAATTTCTGACATTCATAAGAGTCACCTTAAGACCTAAGTGAATATAGTATTTTAGAATCTTGCAGTATTTATTTTTTAAGAGCATCGATTTCGTTACCATTATTTTATTATACATATTCAACAATAATAACTCACATCAAGAAGGGTTGGTCGCGCTATAATTACAGTGGTGTTTACAAGGCACGCACACAGACGCAGTGACGACGGCAAGCGGCACACGTCCTACCTCGATGAGCGCTCAGCGCGGCCTAAAGTTCTGTAGACGCGTACAGGATTTATATAACGATTTCTAGCTTCGTTTAAGAATTAATTTAAAATATTTGTAATCACATTTAGAAGCTGATTTTTTTTTCCTAGCAAGGTATTATATCAAATCTTACTAAAGACTATTTGTTTTTTTATTTCTTAGTGTATTTTATGTGATAAAAAATAATCCATTTAGACGTAAACTGACAAATTAATGACATTTTACGTAACATTTTTTGGTTTATTTCTGAATGAAACCAAAGTTTCTGGCCCCATCATACCAAGGAACAGGATGTTGTTATGTCGTATATGCATATAAAAGTTAATTACTCACATAATTTTCGATGTCATGGACCATCGCGTAGTGCTCATAAAATGATTTCTTCAAAACATGCTTTGCGGAAACTTTATTTTCCCGTTGTAGGTAATTAAACACTTATTTTTACTCCCATAGTACCATAGTAGACTAAGTGATCTAATAGTATCATCGTTCATTTCTTAATTTGTTGATATAATTATCTAAGTCACAATCACGTATCTCCGCGCGTGTTAATCGCTAAAATGGCTTAAAAAACGGGAACGGCCTCTTAATATGAAGCCCCGGGCCTGTGAAAGCTTTCGATAAAAGCCAAATTAATTTTACTCACACTGCTCGTCGGTGATACTATATTTAACCATATATGAAATCAATTTTGAGTCAATGAAATTGCAAATCCACTAAACGTCACATTTTGTTTATTTTTCGTTCTTTTGATATAACTAGTTGTTAGCTGCATGATCAAAGTTTGTTCGAAAATCCGCTTCCTATCCGCGGATTTTCGAACAAGCTTTCAAACATAATATTTTCTTGGGTTTACGCGAATGTTATATATTGAAATTAAACTACAGTTACAATTTCTCAGAATTACGACTTTGTAACGCAGTTACATCTGATTATGTGGATCTATCCAATGGACTGTATTCTGATGAACCTAATTACTGTGCAGGGAGTATCTTTGGTCTAAATAGAGAGGTTGGGGAATATTTGTTTGTAATAAAGGCATGCGATTACTTTTGTTTTTTATATAGCTCTCGTCGGATAAGCTCGACTCAATGACCTCTATAAACATCGGAACAACGAACACACGAACTACTTATCTCAAAGAGATATCTGTACAAATGGAAATTATTAATTATGTTTCTCATTGCTACTGTAATTGTGGCTTCCTTGTTTAATACTGTTATCAATAGACATTGGTAATAAACTACAGATATTTCACTGTTATAATGGTGAAGAGGATATTACTGTTGTTGACGGGCCAGTCCAAAAATTATCAGCCCGATTTAAAAAAATAATGCGTCTACAAAAGGTTTTAGGATTTAATAAACTGTGTGACCTGTATCGAGGGGATCGGGATCCCCCGGGATCGAGTTTTTGTTATAATAAATATCAACAAATTCTACTTTCGCATTGTAGCAATAATAATTTTAAATTAAACAAATTGAACGGGGGTGACATTTAATAAAAGCTAGTAAAACAGTTTTATGGCCTTACTTTCGTAGCTGTTAACAAATTAATTTGTTATTCTTACACATGTTTCTGTTCTATACGCATACCGTATTCTGTAAATTACGCGATATAAATACGTTACATACCTACATATTATTCTACTTAATGGCGTGTATCCAAATTTAGCCGCAGTGACCTCGTAAATACAAATGTGTTAGCCATTGCTTTGACTACCACGAGGGGTCGAAAGTGCCTAACTTATTTGTGAATTTCTTTTTCTTCTTTCATTTTGTGTAAGTGTTTGGTCAACTCCGGCTTCGGTGTTTATAGACAGCCCGAAGTCCTCCAACGTGAGTCAACGATTCATGCCCTTAGACAAGAACCGAGACCATCAGATTTTCATGCCCTCTCAAGCCGCTTGCGTCGCAAGTAGAGTCCCGATAGAAATGCTACAAATGGAGAGAATACTTGGTATTCCTTTTTTTTATAGACTCACGCCTTTTATCCCCGAAGGAATAGGCAGCGGTGTAATATTACACCCACATTTTGCCATGAATTTTTGGTCCCACGTAATAGGGGCGAGCCTATTGCCGTTACCGGGCACATCACCTGACTCCGTGCTGCTACTGAGAATTCGGAAAAACCCAGTAACACTTTTGCATGACCCGGGAATTGAACCCAGGACCTCAGATCAGCAGTCGCATACGCTATCCACTGGACCATGGCGGCATTCTATATACCTTAATATAGTAATATCCATCAACTTTCGATTTACTTACCTTAGGTAAAACCAAACTGTCTCTCACTAAACTAAATTTGATGCCCACCAGGACCCGTACTGGACATCCTAAAGATTTACTTAATGATGGCACAATGTTATTACCCTATATAATTTAGGGTCACGGGACGGTTTCTCGCTTTATTGGCAAAAAAACGTGTAATATTATATCATCATCTGGATTTTTAAGAGGCAGAGATCCGACAACAGCTTTAAATTTGTAATAAATACTACAGTATTCATAACTCATTAAGGAGTCTGACGATAACAGATGCTTTTTTGTCGATTGTCTGTTATAAAAATAATTAAAAGATAATCGCAATGTCAGCTGAAACCGATCTAGTTGAATAAATGCAGCTAAACGGTAAATACCAAGATATGCGATAACCACTTATTAGGATAGAGTTATCAAAACTTTGCTCAAGATACAAGCATAAAGCTAAACATGCCACAAACCTATGGAGTATGTAAATTTACATACTTTCTACACCCCACAGAAGAGCAATATTATCTAATGGCAGATTCACTGCATTATCTCAATGGCACCAGCAACAGGCATTCTACGCATCGTGAATGCAGTTCGGCGTAATCTTTACAAGCAAGTAAATCGTAAGTAACAATCTTCCTCCCACTGGATTTTATAAATCCCTACTTTATGAACGTGTCTGCATACAGTAAAACTGAGACTAAGGAGAAATATTGACGAAAAATACATTAAAGACCCACACATAATCTAAAAACAAAGTCTACTGCGCTCGTGCCTTCAATACGCACATATTATTTGGGTTGATTTAAAGCAAAGCCAAATGCGTAACCTATGTACTAAATTAAAGAGACTAACATGTATTATTGCTGGTCGCCAGCCTTTTTTAAGTCTGTTAGAACAGCTAACGAACCGTAAAATGAATTACAGAGCAAACGTTCCTTTGGCGCATAAATTATCTCACATGAAAGTTCGTGCGAGCTGTAACGAAGCTTGTGTTAAAATCCGACAGAATCGAATATGTATACATGATTTATGGCCGCAGTGAATTCCACAGTTATAATTATGATATTAGTCGGATAATACCGATATATATGTTATCGACTGATTTCTATGATATTTTCACTCATAGTTTCAGTAAACCAAATACACCTCAAAATACATATAAGCTAAAAACGCCTTAATAAGGATACTCCAAAAACTACTAGTCAGATAATGATTAAATTTAAATGAAACCATACGAGAAGCATTTAAATAAGAAATAATGAGAATATTTTCTTAGGTAGATACTCGCGAATTTAACCCAATGAAATCAAACTACGGCTCATGGATTCTATATTGGAATAAAGCAAAGTAAACGTCGAATATCAATTAAAATATAGTTTCGTCATTCAGTTTAAAATGTAATATCAGTAAAACCAATATACCGAGATAGAATCCGTTTTGTTTAAAAAATATCATTAAAATTAGGAGAAATGTTGAGTTTTATTATCCTATAAGAATAGAGCCCCTTGGGTTGCGATGTAAGGACTTTATATAATAATTAACACTTGTTGGCTTATTTTATGGTTTTCTGACTTCACTCGACGGAAATAATTTTATGTTCCGATAGTGAATAATAGCATATTAAAATTTTCAATATAATCTTACCAAATCAAGCAGAACTGGTTGTATTAAAAGAATTGCAAGAAGAACAACTCTATAATGGCATTATTTGTTTATTTATTTTATTTTTATTTTATTTTAATCTTTTCGGAAAACTAACAGCTGTCTTAAAAAATAACAAATTACTTATGGATATCTAAAGGCTAATTAAAAGTTTTCACATATGGTTCCTAGCTATACAATAAAAGATAAGGATACGAACGTGCACAAATGGTGCACAAGAAAGAACAGCAATTTGTGCATTGTTTAAACCATACAATTATACATAGATAACTCATTGTTTATACTACCTATCTATACAAACTATCCATATGATTTTACATATACATTTGAGATTTTATTTACATATTTACATATTCCTACTATGCTAAGTAGAATTGTCATTTGTATCCAATAAGGCTCGTATTTCAGTGCAAATTCATCAGATTACGGGCATTTGTGATATAAAATGGATGCCATGAATACCATGCGGCGTACGAGTTGAAATATGACGCAATATCTTACCTGACCTCTTTACTACGTCTTACGATCAAAGCCCCGTTTTATTAAGCCACTACAGCCTTGTCATAGAAAATCTACTTCTGTGTAAGATATGGTGTGAGGTAGTGTTTTAATTTGTTGTCAATTGGTTTGCAATCATTAATTTACCAAAAGAGACACACTAAGAAGAATTGTCGTTTAAAATATTACATGATTTAAATATTATTAAAATCTTAATGATCTTTACATCTTATCATTATCGTCCCAGCGATATCCTAGCTGCATCCAAGACGGAGATTTTCGTCTTAACGCTCGAAGTCCGTATACTTTACCAGATTTCACAGGTATTTTACAGCTTTTCTACAGAGCGACTGCCTTCTGACATCCGCAACCCACAGGGATAGATAGTACTCAAGGGAACCGACTTCCTAAATCGACTATAAAAGATTTTCGTGACAATCGGGACCGACGGATGTGATGAAGATCTTTGATGGTCGACAACATTATTCAAAATCTGCTCCACATTATGAAATGAATGAGAATGCTTCAAACATTCTACTGATGCACACCAATAATACTCGTAGCTTACCCTCTGTATCTGATCGACAATTATGTATAATCACCGAGGGTTCAACATTCTCAAATATAGTCCCGTAGAGATGGACAACAATCAACAAAACATGAAGAAAGGATGGATTGAGTGGGGATAGAGCTCATAACATTCAGCGCGGTGCTAAATGGCAAGACATTTGTTTTAGTTACGACAGCTCTGTCAGTGATAGGGCTCTCGTTGTGCTGCATGCTTATGATACGTCATAAGTATTTTTAATCAATAAAACACAACGTAATTATAAATAAGATGAGATTTATTTTGATCGTGTTATCACTTTACATAATAACGTAGAAATTGATTATTATCAAAATAGGACTATATTAATATGTTGTCATCTAAGCACTCCTTTTTTGTCGGTTTTAGTCTTATAACACTATCGTAAGATGCATAAATTATATTACCATTTGCTTCTATAGCAACTCCGTAAACATTGTCCAATTTAGCTAGTTCTTCAATTTCATTCGTTTCGTCGTTTATGTAAAATATTCCTGTCGGTGTTGAGAAGTAAATGTTACCGTCTATATCAGCTGAGAATCCGTTGACTGTATATTCACCAACATTGTTAACTTTGCTGTCTGATTCACTATAGGTATAGAGACCAGAAGAATTATAGAATACAAAGCTGTCATCATTCTTAACAGCTAATAACATCACTTTCCCAATCAACTCTGATACCCTCACAACTTCTTGTTGTTTATATATATAGGGTAGTTCATCAGGATATGTAATAAAGTACAGTTCATTTTTGTAAAACATTTGCAAAATATTTACGTCAGAGATAATTTTTGTTGCCAGTTTTGTATCGTAGTTAAACGTATATATGTCATCTTTACCACCCATGTATACAATGTCGGATCTACCATCTACGGCTGTTGCAAAACCGGCCTGAATGCCACGAACTATGCCGTAGTCTTTGGTTTTCAAATTGAGGTAAGCGAGTGAAAATATATCAATGTTGAGGGCTGTATAACTGAAAAACAGTGTGTTTGTATCGTGGTCAATAGCCAATTGATACGGAATAGTGGTACCATTTTTCAGGACTTCTTCTTCATATCGAGAGCCACGGATGGTAACGCATTTTGCCTTTGTATCAGTAACGCTGGCTTTGGCAAATGCAAGTAATACCACGACTAAATAAATCTTCATCTGAAATAAAAATGAATCTTATCAGTAGTAGAATTTGTAGTAGCTAAGAGCCTGCTCTTGTCACAGGATTTGCTCAATGCGTCAATTTTATCGTTTATCTATACATATAAATAAAATTCGAGTGACTGTTTGTAATATTAAAATAACATCTTTTTACTAAATGCATATGGACATATACCGAAATGACTTTTTTTCCATTTTTGTCTGTCTGTTTGTTGTCGCGAATCTCTGGAACGACTAGACGGATTTTGACGGGACTTTTACTAGCGGGTAGCTGATGTATCAAGGAGTAACTAAGGCTATAAATTACCCGGGTACGTGAAGTAGTTCCCTCAGGACGAGGGTGAAACCGCGGGAAAAAGCTAGTTATGAATAAAAACAGCGTTCTACTTACGCCTATCCAAAATATTTATGTTGGGACTATCTATGTGTTTCTTTTGGAATTATCTGGAATTGATGCCTAACTCAATTGGATTGATGATTACTTCAATAATGACTGCCATGAACAAAATCTTAGTTAAATCACAAAATTTTATAACAAGACCGATATAAAATGCATTCTTGCTATTCTATTTAAATAAACGTTAAACGGAAGGAGTGAAATGTAGAATTAGCCCCATAGAAATATAAACTTGCTATTATTTATACTGATTTGTTTGTTCTCAAGATGCTAAGAGACATAATTACATAGATATGTGTAAAAACGTTTTAATTTGTGCTGCAAAATACCTACAGCTAAGGCACAAACAGAAGTCAGATCATCTTAAAGAGTCCACTATTGAGATAAAGTCTGAAATAAAATACACTAAGCAGAAGTTTATTAACGCTTCCATAAAAACCAACATTCATCACGCTAAACAAAATTTGGTAATGCTTAACATGAACGAAGAGCACATAAACAAATAAATAAAAGATTCTTCATTTGAGTTTAAACATAAAATCTTTATCGGGTGTTAACCGTATTGTATATGTGCTACGGAGTGCATGTAAAGCGGTCAGTCCCGGTTTATGCCCAGTAGAAGAATCCTTAGGCCTCGTCGAAAGCCTATATGTGATCTTTACGTAGGTATATTCTGACACCAGAGTTGTCCACACACTCACACGAAAATAAATAACAGTGTTATATAAAAAATCACATACCGTGGATTCGATAACAATTGATAACCTATTTAAAATAAATTTTCCAGTAAAAACAGACTTGCTTTCAATAACTTTAAATTATAACTGATGTTTTTTGTTTATGCACTGCAGTGTCTAAGATTTGGAAAGGTTACAACTATGTATTGTTATCGTTAATGACTGCTCTTATCACTACATAGTATAAAACAAAGTCTGTTCGTCTGTCCCTATGTATGCTTAATTCTTAAAAATAAAAGATAGAATGATTCAAGAGGAAGGTTTATATGTATAATTGACGCGGGTGAAGCCGCTGGCGACGTCTAGTTAATTAATAAACAAGATGTTGCCCGTGGCTGCGCATACCATAAATTTATTTGAGTGACCAATACATACTTTTTACACTTTTGATTTACGTCTTGATTTACACGAAAATTTATAATTATTCGTTTTTTGCTTATTTTTAAAATTCTTATATTACGACTGAGACTCGCTTTCAAGGGCAGACCGTTTAAAAAAACCGGCCAAGTGCGAGTCGGACTCGTGCACCGAGGGTTCCGTACGTAAAAAAAATTATACGATGTAACTTAAAATGTACGGTTCTTGCAATATTTTTTTATCTGTGCTATAAAACGTTGCTTCTTACCAAATTTCAAGATTCTGAGTTCACGGGAAGTACCCTGCACGTTTTGATTCCCTTGCGAGTTACGAAAATATGCGTTGGTGGTATTTTGTAAGAAATAGTAATATTTATGTATTATCACGTAATAGGTAATTGTTTGAAAAAAGTAAATAATTAAATCAAGAGCGAGTCGGACTAGCCCATGAAAGTTTCCGTAATAGAGGTATCCACTAAACATACCCGATATCTTCACCTAACCACATACCACTATCACTGTGTCGCCATCACAAATAACTTTGTTTTCCGTAGTGTTTGTATAGACAACAAAGTTATATTTGCGGTTTTCGAACATGTGCGATATCTCAAAAACCACTGACTACATATTTGTTAAACTAATATTATTATCGTTGCAAGTTTTTATTACGATCTACATCATACATTTTTCGGTATCCGTTTTTAACCATTTTTTGCAACGGAACCCTAATGAAAAACGTTAGTATTTAACTTTTTTTATTAGAGTGTGATGAGATGTTTGTTGCCATTAGTTGCCTCGATGTTTCGACATCGTATACACCAGCCGTGGTCACGAGATGACTGATGTCTTGCTACTCCAAGAAGTACGGTTTCGGCACCTACCCTCACTCGGTCTTGTACTTGTTTGAACAGTTTCCCTGGCAAACCTGCGTTTACTCCATCTTCTAGCATTATCCGTAACAAATATAAAGATAACGTATAAATGTGTCCCTTAGCAATCAGCAGAATTTACCTCTCTATCTGCCAGCGGCATCATTGCAGGAAATTTTGCAATTGCTATGGTTTTTGAACAGATAGAGAATAAGGAGACTACTTCAAAACATGTGTATGTCATTTATGTTGTATCAAACTTGCTTCATCTTAACGCAACTTATTGTGGCCTCCAAATATTTATGACAAATATACAAGTGAATACACGTTTTTTGCTATTAATAAATTACATCAAATTCAACAGAATTCAACTCTTACTCTTGTCAAACAAACTCGAACACGTCCTGTGATTATTTCATTAATATTTAGGCATATTGAAATAAGACGTAAAGTCTCGGTAGTATGGTAACCGTAAGAATGTATGTATGCTATTGTTGTATAACCAATATTACGTACACTAAAATTACTAACCTTATGCTTAACTGCATCACCTTCATCATATTATCAATCGTAAAAGTATATTTGATAGCCATGACAAACAAGAAAGTATTAGTACAAATTGAAAATATTTTTGATTCTGCTCCCATAAATACAGGAGACTTCAGTATCCTATCCCTACATTATAAGACGAAGGTGGAGTGGGAGGCTTACTAAAAGCACGCAGCAAGTATGGATAGTTTCATAATTTAGACTCTTCCACCTTTTTCGGTTTCAGCCTTAAACACTTTCCTTGTTTGAATAAATCATATTGCCATTTGCTTCCATTGCGACTCCAAACATGTTTTTAATTTTTGTTAATTCCTCAAATTAATTATGTTTTTCTTAAATATCATAAATAACATAAGCTGTTAAGAGTCGAGTCGAAGTACAGCTTTCCGTTTTTATCAGCCGAAAATGCATTGAACACGTAATCACCGAGAGTTTTAGATACTTTTAAATGTAACGTAACTTTAGACGTATTATAGTTAAATAGATCGGAAGAATTCGATTATATAAAGGTACCATCATTTTAAACGGCAAATTCCACAACGTTCGCTTTTAGTTCTGGTAATATGTATATTTGTAACTTTCTCCTGATTATACAGAAAAACTTGTCCCTTAAGATAAATAGTAGGTAAAATAAAACCCCTTTTCGAAGAATATTTACCAAATATTGTTTGTTGTAATGTTGATATTTGTTGCGATTTTTTGTATCAAGTCAAATTTATAAGTACTATCTTTACCACCCATATATACAATATGTGATTTTCTATCTACAGCCGTAGCCAAGCCGCTTTTAATATCTTTAAATAGTCTGTATCTATCTTCTGCCGTGTGGTTGATGGCATAGAATACAAGTGTCACCACCCCCTATCTTCCCGTGGGTGTCGTAAGAGGCGACAAAGGCATAACACGATGCAAATACCATCTTTGCGTAGAGACGGAAAACTCGACATCAAACCCTATACGACTGCCGCGTTGGTCTCGCAGCATAAATGTGCGCGTAGGATCGGGAGGTCCCGGGTTCGATTCCTGGGTCGGGCAGTATTATTGGGTTTTTCTGTCACGAAACTCTCAGTAGCAGCACGGAGTCTGGAAATGTGCCCGGTACGGCAATAGGCTCGCCCCTTATTACGTGGGAATAAAGTATATCTGGCGAAAAGTGGGTGTAGAAATACACCTCTGCCTACTCCTTCGGGGATAAAAGGCGTGACGATATGTATTGTATGTATGTATGTAAATAGTCCATAATAATTCGTGTCCAAATTGAGGTATGCATGTTCGAATAATTTAGGATAATGTACTGAGTAGGTAAAAATAACGTATTCCTCATTTGATCAATAGATCATGAGAGGAATAAGTTATTAGAGCCAAAGATGCATGTGCACTGGCTATTGCCAGTGCACATGCATCTTTGGCTAGTTGTATAAAAAGTTCTTCTTGATACGCGATGTTACGAATATTAATGCATTTTGGATTTGAATCCGAATCCATAACATCAGCTTAAGCAAATGCAAATAACATCACCAAGTTGAAAAGAAACATCTGAAACAAAATTTGAATATATATTTTTTATAGACTCACGCCTGTATCCCCCATTTCGCCATGTTTTTTTTAGGTCCCACGTAATAGGGAAAATTTGTATGTCGTCAACATTATATTATTTACTTGAGATCATAATGGGCGCTAACAACTGTGCCTATATATCGCTGATTAGAGTCATTGATCGGTTAGTTAGCCAAAATTTGAACACCTACAGATAATATTATTCACGGCTAAAAAAAATACACTTTGTAAAAGATTACTTCCATGCTTGGGGTAAATTATATTTTTTGTGAAACATGACCAAAACACAATGAATACTGGTATATTTATGCACAAAATTGTATACCATAATCCAATATCTTTTCAAATGTCTTTATTATCCGTGAATCTTATTATTTGTCTTTAAAATAAGTACAAAACACTAAGTAATTACAAACAATTATCATAACAATAAATTTCGTGAAATTCACTTTTTACAACTACAAAATAAAATTGCATTTTGTATTTGTGTTTTTATTTATCACAGGTTGAATGCTGCGACATGTCTTGGTGTATGTTATATAGGTTTACTTATAACATGAATACCTCAAACGTTAATATAATATATCGTAGCCTCGATTTAGTGAATAAAAACTGCAAAGTCTAAAATGATACATATTTCGAAGTATATTATGTCTTTTTTGTTTGTACTTTATGGGTTTGTTCCAGGTGAACCTCGCGACGCGACGTAACAAATGTGTAACGTATGACCGGTACCTATCGCATCTACGTCATAATACCTTCCATACGCTCGGCCAATCAGAGAAGGCCATCGTCCGCGCTCGCGAAGCCTGACCAAATATGGTCATGTAACGGACTCCAACTCTGATGGAGGGCCCGGTATATAAAGGGGCCGACAGAGAGGCCGGTACCGCTAATCTATACTGACTACTACCGCTACTCTATCCGTATACGTTGTAGGTGTATCCTGATTCCCAGCTGTGGGTGAGTTACTACATTTACTGCACTAGCGTACTGCCCATCTCTCTACCTGCTAGCTGAGGCCGGCTGACGCCGCCTGCCTGACTCTATTGGTTGTGGCTTTCCTAATGCTGCTTCCCTTCAGGTTCCAGGTCTACCTTGGAAGCTCCCGGCTACACTACCTAGACCGCTACACTTCCTGCATCGCCTTCGGCGTCACCTCGGCCGAAGAGTCTGGCCTGCCCTGCTCATCGCACTCAGACCGCCGGCGCCTGCCAGCTGAGCCAACGGCCTGCGAGGATCTGCCGCTACGCGCAGCCCTTCGAGCAACCTGCCCTGCACACTACCGGAGGGAACAGCGTGGGAGACTGCAGCCCTTAGTGTTCAGGCCAGTGTCGTGTTGTTGGTCGGTCATACTCGGCATAGGAAGCGAGGCAATACTCGGCAAATAAACGCATAGAACCTTTTCTGCGTTTTAATACCAGAACCCGCTACAAATGGAAACACAACACATATTATCCATGAGTCACATACTCGTTAAGGTTTTTTAATGAGCAGCTTTTAAAACTAGTAATCTGTCGATAGCAAAATATTTATCCTCACTGAGCTGAGTATTCACATTAACCCATTTAGCAATAATGATAAAATTTGATGCAATGTTATAAACAGAACCTAAATATAACAGAAGTCAGAAAGTTATTACAAGAAAGCACAATGAATTAAAAACTGATTCGTAATTAGGACTAAACATAGTCAAATCAACATACAATATTTTAGACGAATATAAGACCTATCAAATAAAAGTATCATATTTATAGCAATTAGACATGATGTCTTTCTAACAATTATAGAGACAGACATGCTTTACTTAAATAAAGCATTGATCTTTTGGCATGGCAATGCCCCCGCCAAGTCGAGTGCAAATCAGCACTGCCGTACCATCTTTTACTGGAACCATTTCGCCGTATTTTCAGGGCCCTATTTCAGAACCTCTGGATGGGACTAGAACGCTGAAATTTTCGTCATCTAATAAGATATAATTACACACTTGAAATCCAAAATTTCATCATTCAGTAGATCATTTAGTTCCGAAGCTAAGTGAAAGTAAAGTTTCGCATTTTCGACACTGACTCACTGACTCATGGATCATCAAAATAGAACTGGTACTTCCCATTTACCTAGAGCGCTGAAATTTGGTACAGAGGTAGAGTTTAACGCGCATATAGAGGAAACACTATCAAAACTAGGAAAACTGTAATAGGACATTTTGGACTGGGAGTGGTATCAACACACGTCACTAGATGGTGCTGACTATTTTAAAACAAAAACAGTGTAAGTGCTAAGTTGGTGTGGTATGTGTGCCACAATTTAGAGCTGTTACGCTTAAATTAAGTCTTAACTGAGAGTCTAGTACGAGTTTTACATGGTGATGATAGACTATAGACTTGTCAACGGGAACAATTGCGCCCTGGCGGGCTCTATCGATCGCTACTCTCCGATAAGAAAATGTATGGTAATTATTTCCGTCATTAGTGGGGTCTTTCAAGTCACATTATATTAAATATAATAATAAAGAAATTTCAGTAAGGAATCTCAGACTTGGCTTAACTGTGTCTAGAGATTTCATTACTTTTTAAAGATAAACAAGCAGCTCCATCGAGACTTGGCAATTTTTCACAGAATGTTTTTGGTGGGATGTCTATTACACGGCTAGGATCCTACTTCAAATCATATTTAGCCATAAAGAGCTCTTATATTGCGACCAATTATTATTAAGAAAAGGATATTTGAAGTGAAACTACAATTTACGGATTCTCTAATGCAGTTTCTATATACCATTCGATTTAAATGTAATGTCAGTAGAACCAATAAATTCCGTATACCGTTATTTAATTTTAAATATTGCGTAAACGCTAGATAATAATAGGAAAGGATAAGTTTTACTTTGCCAACAAAAACGCCAATCAAAGTACAAATAAGAATATATTTTGATCAATATATGTAATCACTTAACATTATAATTTATATATCTATACACGATAATTACAAAATATGACTATACTCTGTCAAGTCCTCTAAGCACTCTTTTTTTGTTGGCTTAAGTCTTACAATACTATCTTCAGTTGCATAAATTATATTGCCATTTGATTCTATAGCAACTCCGTAAATATTGTCTAATTTAGCTAGTTCTTCAATTTCATTCGTTTTGTCGCTAATGTACAATATTCCACTCGGGGTCGAGAAGTATATATTGCCATCTATATCAGCTGAAAATCCGTTGACAGTATAATCACCAACATTTTCAGCTTTGTTATCAAATTTACTATAGATAAATAATCCAGAGGAATTCGAAAACACAAAACTGCCATCATTCTTAACAGCTAATACCATAGCTCTTTCTTTCAATTCTGGTACCCTTACAACTTCTTGTTGTTTGTATACATATGCTAGTTCATCGGGATACGTGGTAACGTACAGTTCATTTTTATAAAACATTTGCCAAACATTTACGTCGGTTTTAATATTCGTTGCAGTTTTTGTATCGTAGTCAAATGTATATATGCCATCTTGACCACCCATGTATACAACATGAGATCTACTATCTATGGCTGTTGCAAAACCACCACGAATGCCACTAACTATACCATAATCTTTGGTCTTCAAACTGAGGTATCCAATTTGAAATAAATCAGTGGTGTTTACTGTGAAACTGAAAAACAATGTGTTTGTATCGTGATCGATGGCCAATTGGTACGGATTAGTGATATCACGTTTTAAGACTTCTTCTTCATATCTCGTGGCACGGATAGTAACGCATTTTGGTTTTATATTAATAATTCCAGCATTCGCAAATGCAAATAAAAGCACTGATAGTAAAATCTTCATCTGAAAAGAAAAAATAAACCTATCAGTCATTGTTAGCAGACTTAAGCTAAGAATAAGGATTGTTTTGTTATATGTACTAAAGTCATCCATCAATTATGTGTTATGTGACTGTTCAGTTTTTAACCAACTTCAAACAAAAAAAAGGAGGAGGTTCTCAATTCGGCCGGTATATATTTTTTTTCGATGTATTTACACCGATTTCGCCGAGGTTTCTAAACCGATTTACGTGATTCTTTTTCTGTTTGATACGGAATAGTTTCGAATTGGTCCCATAAATTTGATTCATGTAGGCCCAGTAGTTTTTATTTTATGAGCATTTTTTTATTTACTTTCACCTATCCGCTATTTGCCGTGGGTATCGTAAGAGGCGACTAAGGGATAACACGATGCAAATACCATCTTTGCATAGAGACGGAAAACTCGACATCAAACCCTATATGACTGCCTCGTTGGTCTCGCGGTATAAATGTGCGCGTGGGATCGGGAGGTCCCGGGTTCGATTCCTGGGTCGGGCAGTGTTATTGGGTTTTTCTGTCACGAAATTCTCAGTAGCAGCACGGAGTCTGGAAATGTGCCCGGTACGGCAATAGGCTCGCCCCTTATTACGTGGGACTAAAGTATATCTGGCGAAAAGTGGGTGTAGAAATTCACCTCTGCCTACCCCTTCGGGGATAAAAGGCGTGACGATATGTATGTATGTGTATGTTTCACCTATCCCGATGTCTGAAATATATAATTTAATATTGTGACGGCCGGTGTCATGTCAAACTGTCATCACTATGGTCATCAAGGACTACTGACAACTACACGACAAACTGGCCGGTCATCAAACATAATAATTAGCAAAAAGGTTTGAAGACTATTTCATTATTTGGAAATTACTAGATGACGTAAACACTCTGTCAAGTGTTCGCTAAATTCACCGCTAACTGACAGCAAGGCGATGGCCGTGCGGATAATGCATCCGCTTTACGTTCTAAAGGCGTGGGTTCAAATCCCAGTCATAACAGTTCGAATAAAAATTAGAAAATTCTAAAAAACTTCAGGAAGGAATGGACAGGTTAAAAAGAGAGAGATATGTCGACACCAAGTATTCTAACACTGGAGGAGGCAGTTAAGGGGGTTCTCTCAAAACGAGGACATACATAATTTTAAGGTAAATTTTACGTTCCTAAATGAATAAGACTATGGCATCTCAAGCCTGCCTAATATTGATGATTTTTAAGAAGTTTTAGTTAATGTTTGATATTATAATTAAAAAAACAAGTTTTGATTAGTTGTATGTTCTATTCTGGTTATAGTAAAATATCTATAAATTAAATAATTAGTTTCATTAATTTGTTTACTTCTTCATAGAATTAATTGATCTACAAAATGGGCTACACCTGTAGCCCGCGCGTGCGCTCAAGGAGTATTAATGTGTGCATGAACTCTAGTGTTAACATCACCGAGGCGCATTAGATATATTATTCACATTAAATATACAAAAACTTCTTCAGTTGGAATAAAATATCAATAATTTGATGAACAACAGGTTGATCAATTTATCGTCTTAACGACAGCGAGTTTAATTTATCGTTAGTTAATAAAATATAGAAAACAAAACTCTCATAGAAGCAAAAAAATAAAATGAAAAGCCTTACAAAAATAAATAAAAATATTTAAATAAAATCAAATTAAAAATACATACCATGAATCAAATAACAAAACAATTGATTATCTATGCTTTTAAATGTGAAAGTAAAAACACTAAAAACCAGACTTGTTTTCGATAACTTCAAAGTAATACTGATGTTTTTGTTTATGCACTGCAGAGCGTCTACAAGTTGTAAAGGTTACAACTGAGATATCACTAATGACTGCCCACTTGACTTTATAAATAAACAAACGTATAACGGTAAAGTACCGTGACTTCACTTGGTGACTAACAGAAATTACCTATATACCTGATAGCTGCATCATTGGTGGAGATGACGCAGTTGCTAAGATTATGAGTGAGTAGAGATTAAACTTGAAAACAAGTCTTAAGTCATCTCTGACTTATTCGACTTGTTTCATGAAAAAATTATCTTGTTTTAGCTCTCAAATACTATTCAAAGAGGCATGTTGAATATTGTAATGTTTTTTGTTGCTACATAAAAGAATACATCAGCAAATTTTCCTCCTTCACTTCTGTTGAAACATACTTGCACATAGATACATACATATGTATACATTAAGTATGAGATTGCACTATCACTATTCGCACAACCGTGATAAGAGTTTATCGTAGAAAACAGACTTATCGGTAGTCAGTGACCTGTTAACTTTGTTATTAAGTAAAAGCTTTACTGATACAGAATTTACCTGTTTACTTGGTGACAGAATTCATCTTTTATGTAGCGATACTACCACACCGGCAAGGATTAATAAAATAAGTATTTAGGGTCGGAACATATGTGACGGAAGATCCGTCGCGTTTTATCGGTCGCGTAACGCCAAAACATACAAATACATAGAAAAACGCGCGACCTTTCACACCTGACCGATGATCCGTTAGTACGTCGAGCGTACAGCGTCTGTTCCGTTTCCGTCAAGGCATTATCCGCCGACATCGCGCGCACCACGCACCACGTGAATTTTGACCTTTGAGTAAGGAATACACATGGAGAGGGCAAATAGTACATATAGAAAAATTACATTATACACATACATATATACGAAATCGACATAAAGCTACCAAACATAGTGTTGTCTCGTTTTGTCTTAGGGATATCTCTGTCAGAAAAAAGAGATAGCCATAGTTTACTGAATAAATTAATCATGAATATATTTTATTACAAATGTCATTCGTGCCACTGTCGCCATATTTTTCGTTAAGGTTTGTGGTACATCTGCTGTGAAATCGTAGTATATCGAACATAATTATTTTGTTTTTGTGCATAAATATGTCTAAAAACCAGATGAATCAGTGCTATAGGCTGTGTGTTTCATTACCGACGACACAGTATCGATATTGGCTAGCAGAGAATATTTTGTTACATGTTTGATACAAGGGTCGTCTTTCGCTTTGCCATGTTCGCCCACATTTGCATTATGGAATAAACTAATCTGGCAAAAGATTTAAACTAACTAAAGTAAGTTACTACAAAAATGTATTATTTTCCTCTAACCGGCTCCATATCGATATTGATTATATTCTGTAGTACAACCCAAATGGCAGCCATTTTATTTGCCCAACGATTCGTAGGTATGCATGCTAATTTCGTAGGTATGCACGCTAAATTCGTAGATATTGGACATACCATGTCCATGTCATTCCCAGATCGGTGATCTACTACTACTCTACAGAGTAAGGGTTGAGCTACACCTATCAGCACCGTATCGCACTTTCCTATGCGTCTATCCTTTTTTTTTATGCACAAAAGATGAGTACATAGGCGGACTTAATGGCTTATGGCATTATCTACCAGTCAACCTGGGTGGTGAGGAGATAAGTGTGGTAGATGCATTTAACATAGTGTAGAGTTTTTAAAGTAAAAGGATTATTATACAATAATATAAGAGTACCTAAGTACGTAACAACGAATGAAGTGATAAAGAGTGAGCGAAACAATTGTATAAATGAATTAAATACATAATTATATTTCCTAAGAGTACCTACATATCAAATATACCTACATACACATATGTGCATAAATACTAATAAATATGTTTATAAACATATACAATATTCATATATATAAATATATATATATATATACATATATAAATATAATATACTATAATTGATGAGAATGATGGGTTGATTCCTTCAATTTGTTGAAGAGAAGCTCTCGTACTTTCATTTTAAATGCATAACGGTTGGTAGACATTCTGACTTCAGGAGGGAGCCTATTCTAAAGCAGTACAGCTTGTATTATGAAAGAAGAGTTAACGAAAAGAGAAGACTTTTTGTTAACTCTTCTTTCATACCGAACCTTTTTTTTCGAACCTTTTCTGTCACTTAGGACCGTCAATTACAAGAGCGAGAAAGAGAGAGGGAACACGATCGCCTTTTCGATTCCGCGGCGTGCTGACGCGTTCCCTGTCTCCAGAAAAGGATAAAAGCATAGGCAAGTGCGATGCGGTGCTGATAGGTGTAGATCAACCCTAAGATTCCAGGGCCGCCAGAACTTACTTAATTTTTCAGAAACGAAATGAGTAGAATAATGTAGTGTTAGTATGTGCTATGAGTGTACGCATACTTGCTAGCTTGGATCGTGTGGCAATTTTTAGGTATGAGGTGCTTAAGGTCCACGGGAACAATTTCCATACATACCTACATTCAAACTCGAATTGCAATATAAATGAGCTGCCCTGAGTACGGCCCTGCACGAACAAACTGATATGTGTGGATAATAGCCACGAATTTGAATCAGCGAATGTGTGCAGATACGCTCGACGCATTTTCCGTCAGATGTGTATTGTGTACCGACTCATTTGACGGAATAGACGCGACCAAAGATACGTTCGACGCATTTTCCGTCAGATATGTTCCGACACTTAGATCTTTCTCCGCACAATAGTTTTTTTCATGCAAATTTTTCTTCATTTTTATGACCTTACTATGTGCTTTTTCGTTTCGAATTTCATATCCTAGATAATAAAGAAATCTTAAATTGGTAAAGTGATGTAACTGATAAGCAAGTCCATTTGTGATAATTGAAAAAAATATAGATATTCTTTTTCTATAAATTAAACAACCTAAAATATAATAATGTAAACTTAATATACTCTAGGATCAATACAAAAAAATACTGATGAGAACTTGACAATAAGGTATCAAACAGGAATTAAACAAAAATGTAATAAAATATAACCATAATAGGTATAAATTTATTGACATTTTAATAATACTTCTCAGCCTTTGATTTTTGTTTTATTAGTATGTACAGTTTCATTATAGCATTTCTTTTTAGTTGGTATTAACTTTATTATATCTTCTGATGTCGAATAAATCATACTGCCAAATTGGTCAATAACAAAACCAAAAATGTCATTTATTTGGGTCAATTTTTCAATTTTGTTCGCATTTTCATCAATATAATAAATCGCAGTAGACGTTGAGAAGTATATATTGTTCTCTTTATCAGATGTAAATCCATTTACTAGGATGTATGTGCCCACCTGAGTAGCTTTTTGTTTAGCTCTGTTGTATTCATATAATCCACTACTATTATAAAAAATATAGTGATTATTTTTTTTAACAGCAAGTGATTTTACTTTTGTTAAATTTTTGAATTCAGGTAATTCTATAGTTTCGCCATGCTTATAAAAGTATACTTTCTCATTTGGGAACGTAGTAAAATACAATCCATTTTTATAGAACATGTGCCAAATACTTTCATTGGCTATATTCAATTTTGTGGCATAGTTAGAATCATAGTCATAACTGTACACACCGTCTTCACCGCCCATGTATACTTTGCTTGCTTTGATATTAATTGCTGTTGCAAATCCACCAACAATGCCATAAACTGGACCAAATTCATGCGATTTTAAATTTAAGCAACCTATTTCAAATGTGGGCATAAATTGTATATCGCGAACTGTCTCTTTTACTGTATAGGTAAAAAATAAAGTGTTTATTCTGTAATCTATCGCTAAATGATATGGACCGGAAACATTGCTGTATAAAATTTCCTTGTCATAGGTTATATTACGAACAGTTATGCATTTTGAGCTGTTCTTCGCTGCGACCACTTCACGAATAGCGAGTAATATTGTCACAATGAATATATTCATCTGTAAAATAATGACAGTGACTTTCTCTCTTTGATGCCTTTACTACCATGGCATACGATTGATGAATAATGTTTTCCTTGTTTTTATTGCAGAGTTAACCATAGTAGTGATTCCCTTGCTCTTCAAATCGATCGCTGCAGTATCACTGTAATCATAAAAGAAAAATCTGTGTCAGATCGTAGTTGCAATTAGAGTGAGCCAATTAATGTTTTCAACACCGACCAAATCAAGGTGACCCGTAAGATGGTTAAATCGCACTAGCCTTTAACTTAATTTCGATCATTTGAATTATCCAATATTATTTAATGGGCTGCTTTAGCACCCATTGTTTGACGATCTGAATGCAAGACTGATTTTATTAAACATTTCTATTACATAACTGTAATGATTGGGTGGTCTATAAAGATAAAGGAAAATAATCGAAGCTATGAAATTATAAATACATACTCGTACGTGCAATGGTACTGAAATAATCGCAGTTGTGGTGAGTGATTCTGTAAACTTGGTCGTGTGTTGAAATTATTCTGTTCCTATATAAATTTGTAGAAATATTTGGCATCTGTCATGGAAAATAAAAAAAAACTTCGAATGTATATTAGGCAAACTTGAATCAATATTCCTATCATATACAATATTTCGACTATAAAACAAATTGTTAATTAAATCTTGATTAGATTAGATCACTTGGTAAGATGATATTCTGCTAAATATGTAGTTAGCAAAAGCCTAATAGAGATTACAACAGTTGAAAGCCTTCAGCCACAAAGCAGCAGTTATCAAATCCAAATCAAACCTTGAAAAATAAACCTAGAGGTTTAGGGCACTTACCTGTGCAGTGGATACTAAGCTATTCAAATATGTATTAGTAAGTTAATTTACAAAACAATTCGAATTAAATACATATTATTAGATCAGTTGCATTATAATCAGCCATACAATTCGTGAACGTGCCATGCATGAGCCCGTAAAGTGGAAACTATTTCATGCATCGTAAAACTCGCAATATGTATGCTCTAAACCAATGTTCATTAAATGTATTACATAAATATGTAACGTATTGTTATGGACTTATTATTCTTGGAAATATAAAATATTATATTCCCTTGGCTACCTACTTATTGCGATATGGCACCCACAACTGTATGCGCAGGATGTCACCAAAAGTTGCAATGCAAGTGTAAATATGACATAGATTGTGCCGGCTTATCCAAGAAGTACTATTAATGTCCTTAGAGCAAAAGAGATCATGGAAATGCCCTGCTTGTCTTAGTAAAGTACCAAAGACCAACAATACAGATACCCCCACACGTACCCCAAAAAGCCTAGAGTGTAGTCCAAATTTCATCTCCCCGACAAACGAAAACAATATCACAACAAGAAAGAAACCTTCAAATATAACAAATTGCACCATCAGCTCTGAAGACTTGAGCATGCTAGGAGACACATTCAACATGGAAGATAAAGTTGAAATATTAAATGATACTTAAAGAAAATAATAGATCTATTATAGAGGAACTACAAAGCACAATCCAGACTGAAATAAAGCAAGCAATAGCTGAACTACGACAAGATTTTGATTACAAAATTAACACCTTGACCTTGGAGAGTACTAAATGGAAACACGAAATAGACAATATAAATATAAAGATAGAAACACTATTTAATGAAAATGAAAATCTGAAAAAAGAAAAAAAAAATATCAACACATTCAGTCCAAACGCCGAGCATAAACAAAAACAAATATAAAATAGTGCTGTATGGACTACCAGATTATTATAAAGAACCAGAAAGCGACCTCTACGACAGACTTGTAAATTTATTCTACGACATTACGAATATAAAAATAACGGAATACATAGAAAACATCTACAGGATGGGTAAAAGAACCTTAAAGAACCGCCCGCTTGTCATTGAGTTACTCAGCAAAAGAATGACGAGACTGATCATGGACAACAGCCGCAGTTTTCAGGGAACTGGACTGCATATATCTAAGTTCCTAGACGCAGAAGGGAAAAAGAAAAGAGCCCAGCTACGAGAAGAACTGTTTAAGGGTGCTTGTACACGGCGCATGTAGCTTGAGCATGTTGAGGCACTTGCGCGGGTTACATGCACCGTAAACATATCGTTTAAAACAATGTGCGGGTCCAGCGACTCGAGCATGTACCAAAGCGAGCCACCCGCGCAAGTAATTCGCGTGCTCTGCGACGCGCGCGGGTCACTCGCGCATGTTATCTGTTAAAATTACATTTTTAACATATGATTTTAAAATAATTTTCGTTCGTCGAGACATTTGACGCGATTCAAGTCATAAAGCTACCGCGCGAATAGCATGCACATGTAGCTCTTGACTACGAACAAATAACTTGTACACAGGTACAGCTTGCGCAAGTAGCCCGCGTCTTTACTTGCTCCAGTTATTTGCACCATGTACAAGTACAAGCGAGTAACTTGATCAAGTAGCTTGCGCATATTACCCACGCGTGTAACCCGCACCTCTACTTGCTCCAGCTACATGCACCGTGTAGAAGCATCCTAAAGCCAGGAACAACGGCCGGTTTATAGATGGAAAATGCGTAAATGTAACGGACAATGATTGTCATGAGCAGCACCCGGCCTCAACTTACGAAGAGGATGCGATTTCGTTGGGAATATCTCAACAACCGTACATCGCAAACATAATAGATCAAAGAGAAAATCATACATTTCGAAAACAAAGACCTGCAATTTAAAATACTATTCCAAAATATCCAAAGCCTAAACAATAAGCAAGATATACTTGAAACTTTCATTACTCAACATACAGACTACAAAGCAATAGGAATCTCGGAGAACTGGCTCTCCCAAGACAAACTTGATCACGTTAAATTTAGTGGATATAAGATTGCATCATCTTACTGCCGCAGTTCTCGACCCGGAGGCGGCGTCTGCATCCTACAACAAGAAAACATTGATTGTATTCCCAGAAATGATATCACAGATATGTCTATAGAATACGTTGTAGAATTATGTGCTATTAAGTTACCGACAGAGAAAGTATTATTAATTGTTATGTACTGGAATAGAAGAGAGGAAGAAGTATTTTACAAGCAAATTAAAAACATTCTAACGTATGTCAACAATAAATATCAAAAGTTAAATATAATTATAGGAGGCGATTTCAATATTAATATTTTATCTGATAGCTTAAAAACTAACAGTATATAAATTTCATGTTAGAATTTAAATTAACACAACATATAAAAAGTGCAACACGTATTACCCCAACTTCGACAACATGTTTAGACCTTATATTTACTGACTTTGCAAGCAAAGAAATGGTTGTGACTGTGGAAGAACTAGGATTCTCAGACCACAATAGTACAATACTACATCTAAATTTAATACAGCAAACTACGAAAACAACCTGGTTCGCCAAAAAGAGAATTTACAATGACACAAACATAGCAAAATTCAATTTAAAATTACAAGAAATAAACTGGAACAATATTATAAAGCCCGATAAAAATATTAACGAAAATTATAAAATGTTTAACAATACCCTTATAAATATTCTAAATCAATATATACCAATAAGAAAAATTAAGCTTAAGTCAAACGTTAAAAAACATTGGCTTACTACAGGCATAAAATAATCCTGCAAAAACAAGAGATTATTAAAAATACTAACAACTAAAACCAAAAATCCAGTCCTAATAAAATACTAACAAACGCTATGAAAAAATACTTAAAAAATCTATTATTACAGCCAAAAAGCTACACTATAAGAATAGAATGATGAAATCTAGTAACAAAGTGAAAACAATGTGGAGTATAATAAATGAAAATACAAATAAAAAAATAAAGACTGAAAATCGTAACATAACTCTAAAAATAAATGACAGACTATACTTACAACCGAAAAAGATAGCTGATATTTTCAATAACTTCTTTGCTTCTGTGGGAGAAACTCACTCACATTCTACCTCCAGCAAACGATCACCCATACTGTCCAGTACTGAGAACTCGATCTATCTTTCCCCAGTTAAACCATACGAGGTAATTTTTATTATAAAGTATCAAAAAAAGTCATGGTACTCATGAACTCCCACCCATCTTACTTAAAAAATGTGCTGATGAACTCACTGTACCATTTTATAATCTATTAAATCAGTCTTTTGATGAAGGCACTTTCCCTGACATGCTAAAAACATCACTCATATGTAAAACCGATAAATAAAAAGAACACAAAATCTGACCACAATAACTACTGCTCCATAGCTCTCCTACCAACAGCTTCAAAAATATTTGAAAAAGCCATGTGCAACCGTGTTTAGGTGCGAGGTTTGCGAAAAATTTAATACTCTAAATGATTGCCAAAATGGATTCAGGAAAAACCGTTCTACTATATAAGCTGTTTACAAATATATTCAGGAGGCCTTTAACATTATTAACACAAAAAATATCCAATTGGCTTGTTACTTGACATGACAAAAGCCTATGACAGAGTGCAATTTATATTACTATTAGACAAACTATACAACATAGGGATTCGTGGCAAATGTTATGACTAGTTTGTGTCGTACCTACAAAATAGGGAACAGCTGGTAGAAATAGAATTTTAGAACCAGAAAACAAATAATATTGAACTTATCCGATCCAACAGTAAGACAATTAAAGCCTCAATTCCAGAAAGAAGTGTGATAGGATGCCTTCTCTTCATAATTTTTGTAAAAGACCTGCCAAAACACATAAAGGAATCAAGTGTCTTCGTCGCAGACGACATATCAATACTTACCTCCTGTAATAATAATACGAACCTAACTGAAAAATTAAACTCAATACTAAGCTCTACTACTGATTGGATGACCGCAAATAACTTAGAAACAAACTTTGATAAAACTAAGTTAATAACATTCCACCCACGTCAAAAAGCTCCTATTAATATAAACTTTACTTTTAATAATAAAGCAATTGAAGTAGTTAATGAATTCACCTTATTAGGCATAGATATAGATCTTAGTATTAATTGGAAGTCTCATATCAAAATAATAAGAGCTAAGTTATCAAGATTCTCATACGCTCTACGAGAAATAAAAAATACTACAGACCTAAAAACTTCACTGGCAACATACTACGCTTACGCATACGCCTGCCTTAAGTACGGTGTCATCTTGTGGGGAAACAGCACAGACGCACCTACGCTGTTTACATTGCAAAAGAAGCTGTTAAGAATAATAGTTAACATAAATGAGACAGAAACCTGCAAACCTCATCAAATTTATACACCTTTGAAATCTGTAAATTTGTGCGAAAATATCCAGAACTATATACTAAAAGAGCAGACATAAACACAAGCATGACACTACGCCATAGTAACAGACTTAACCTACCCACCTCTCAACTTGCCATGCACTCAAATAGCCTATTCGTAATGTCAATAAAAATATATAACAAATTACCAAATACAATTAAAAATGAAACCAAATTTAATATTTTCATACATCAACTAAGACGCATACTCCTACAAAAAGTTTACTATAGTATAGATGAATACATAAATGATAATTTAACTTCCTTAGTCTAAAATATTAATCTCCAACTCCAACCATTTTAAAACAATAAATATAATAAATGAAAAAACCATTGGCTAATTAAAATATTACATTGAAATAATTAATTCTCTAATCTATAAACTCAATAATAGAAAAATAAAACATTTAAAATATCTTTGACATTACCTATAGTTTTCATTTTTTTTTGTTAATAATTATAATACGGTGCTTTTAATTGCGGTTTAAAAAATGTGAAAACTTAAAAAAATTGTCGTCGCCCAGGCATTATTTTTGGTTAGTATGACTTGGCATGATGTCCACAACGAGTAGACTTCGGCTTAGTGATGGGTCTTGTGATACCCTGTATAAACTTAAATGACAATATGTAAATAGATATTTAATTATTATTAGAAATGTATATAAAACACAAAATAACCGAAATGTTTTCGCCAGCGCCTTCCTCTTTTCTTGTTCTTTTGTAAATTGCCGTGCCCGTCAGGGTCCATATTTGATCTATTTATGTATGTAACACCATGAAAACATATAGAGAGCAATAAAATATTTAAATTTGAAAAAAAAATGACTTATAAATAATTTTGTGAATAAAATTATTCTGAAGTCTGGTAGACTAAAATTGATCATGACATTCTTGGCTCCTTTTCTGAGTTGGTTTCTTCAGTATTCTTCCCACTGTTGCTCTGAGAAATAGCACTTAGGCCCACTTGCGTAACGTTTGATTTAAGTCACTCCTTAATTTAAATTCGTTGAACAGAATTAACAGCATAAAATAATTTAAGTTAAAAGTATTTAGCGTCCTCTTGCACAACGACAACAACGCTTAGATTTAGTTAAACATTTTATGAGGTCGGTAAAGTAGTTTCTACGTTTTGTTTCATGGCATGAAGCCTTTTTGGTACGATTTTAACGATGTTATGCGTATGGTTTCGCATAAAACCTTAGACTATATATACTTTGAGCATAAAATAAAACGCATTGTCGTCGCCTAGCAACGAAATGACAATTGACAAATAATAACTAGAAACTTTTGAACAATAACCCTAGAACCCTACATGGGGTGCAGGTGCACCCCACACCGATTTGTTTTCTAAATATCTCAATTTCTTTAATATCCACGAATTCGCGCGTCGGAGTATTTTAGTTTGGTGTCAACCGCTCGTGTTACGTCAATACCGTGACGAGGGACCGCGTTGTGTGGTCGCCTGTATAAGTGCTGTGGGGTACGCCAGTACCCCAGTGTAGTAAAATCGTAAGATTATTTATTTATTACGATTGATGCATTTATATGTAATAAGTTATTAAATTTGATTATTTATTAAAACAATAGTCTTATATGAATTAAATACAGATATTTTTAGATATTATGAAGGTAAAATTCAACGAACTTTATTTATTTTGTTTCTGATGGCTGTCAGAGGTTTGAATTACGAAGAAATAAGCTCTATTCTAGACCACAAATCTGGCGAGGAAGAAATAGAAGTTGGGACCAGTTGTAATTCCTGGGTTATTTACAAGTGTTCAAGATCAAATAATAAGCCAAATATAAAGTTTCAGCAGACAGTTTTGAAATAAGGTTTGTAACTGATACATGAAAATTTGGAGGACCGTTACCGGATGCCAACTTAGTCCATTGCAGTGATCCTCAAAACAGGACCAAATCCTACAAGCGCTGTTGCTCAAACTACATTTAATTTTGTGTAATAAGGCTGATTTGTGATCTGAAGTTACCGATTATGTTGAATAAAACGTATTTTCATGAATTGTTTTTTTTTATTTTAAGGATTACAGTCATTTTAGTATGGGGTGTTCCAGCACCCCAGTGTAGGAATAACATGTGCGCCAAATAGTGTAGGATTCTAGGGTTAACAATAACACAAGTAGGTACATTGTTATCAGTTATATCATCATCATCATCATGTCAGCCTAGGAACGTCCACTGCTGGACAAAGGCCTCCCCCTGCTGCGTCGTCCGGTCCAGTTATATAATTAAAGATAATTTTCGTCGCTAATGACAAGATGCCAACATCAATGTGACAGTTCTTAAATGAAATTAGCCACTAAACAGCCGATTTTCGGTAATTAATTTTGACAGTTCTTAAATCATATTACTCGACAAATTTTTCGTTGTGCAAGACGCTAGTGGTGTTTAATATTTTTTTCTCGTTAAATACATCTTAATTCAATTTAAGAATCGTTGTGCAAGTGGGCCTTAGGCTCACTTGCGTAACGTTTGATTTAAGTCACTCCTTAATTTAAATTCGTTGAACAGAATTAACAGCATAAAATAATTTAAGTTAAAAGTATTTAGCGTCCTCTTGCACAACGACAACAACGCTTAGATTTAGTTAAACATTTTATGAGGTCGGTAAAGTAGTTTCTACGTTTTGTTTCATGGCATGAAGCCTTTTTGTTACGATTTTAACGATGTTATGCGTATGGTTTCGCATAAAACCTTAGACTATATATACTTTGAGCATAAAACAAAACGCATTGTCGTCGCCTAGCAACGAAATGACAATTGACAAATAATAACTAGAAACTTTTGAGCATTAACCCTAGAACCCTACATGGGGTGCAGGTGCACCCCACACCGATTTGTTTTCTAAATATCTCAATTTCTTTAATATCCACGAATTCGCGCGTCGGAGTATTTTAGTTTGGTGTCAACCGCTCGCGTTACGTCAATACCGTGACGAGGGACCGCGTTGTGTGGTCGCCTGTATAAGTGCTGTGGGGTACGCCAGTACCCCAGTGTAGTAAAATCGTAAGATTATTTATTTATTACGATTGATGCATTTATATGTAATAAATTATAAAATTTGATTATTATTAAAACAATAGTCTTATATGAATTAAATACAGATATTTTTAGATATTATGAAGGTAAAATTCAATGAAGTTTATTTATTTTGTTTCGGATGGCTGTCAGAGGATTGAATTACGAAGAAATAAGCTCTATTCTAGACCACAAATTTGGCGAGGAAGAAATAGAAGTTGGGACCAGTTGTAATTCCTGGGTTCTTTACAAGTGTTCAAGATCAAATAATAAGCCAAATATAAAGTTTCAGCAGACAGTTTTGAAAGTAGATTTGGAACTGATACATGAACATTTGGAGGACCGTTACCGGATGCCAACTTAATCCATTGCAGTGATCCTCAAAAAAGGACCAAATCCTACAAGCGCTGTTGCTCAAACTACATTTAACTTTGTGTAATAAGGCTGATTTGTGATCTGAAGTTACCGATTATGTTTAATAAAACGTATTTTCATGAATTGTTTTTTTTATTTTAAGGATTACAGTCATTTTAGTATGGGGTGTTCTAGCACCCCAGTGTAGGAATAACATGTGCGCCAAATAGTGTAGGATTCTAGGGTTAACAATAACACAAGTAGGTACTTTGTTATCAGTTATATCATCATTATCATCATGTCAGCCTAGGGACGTCCACTGCTGGACATAGGCCTCCCCCTGCTGCGTCGTCCGGTCCAGTTATATAATTAAAGATAATTTTCGTCGCTAATGACAAGATGCCAACATCAGTGTGACAGTTCTTAAATGAAATTAGCCACTAAACAGCCGATTTTCGGTAATTAATTTTGACAGTTCTTAAATCATATTACTCGACAAATTTTTCGTTGTGCAAGACGCTAGTGCTGTTTAATATTTTTTTTCTCGTTAAATACATCTTAATTCAATTTAAGAATCGTTGTGCAAGTGGGCCTTAGTCTTGGATTAGTGATATGATTGTGATGTTGTTGATGATTGACTCACAAGCCATAACGATGCTTTCGTTTTTAAATACTACAATGTATAATTTTGTGTACAAGTAAAGTAAAAGTGCAAGTCAACTTTGCCTACACCTTCATGATTTATACCAACTTGAAGCTCTGTAATAAGACACGAGTGAAAAACAAAGCCGATACATATTTCCTTGACTGTTGTTTTATCCAACTAATTTTTAGCACACTATTAATTATTATTTCAAGTATGGTTATAATCTATGATCTTTAACCTGATGCCCGCCTTTAATATCAATTTACAAAAACATACCAACGAATACAGAAATTCCTCTCTGCGCAGTAATAAACAAGTCAAAGGCTACACGAGGACATAAAGCTAAAACTAATGTAGATACAGTGTCTATAGGTAATGAAGCGTTCAAGAACGGTGGCAGAAAATCGACTGAGCGAGATAATATCGCCGTCCCCAGCGAATAACATCGTAATCAAAAAAAGTAAAGAACAATGGTCGGTTCCCATACAAAGGTGGACCAGAATTTCTTTTTTCACGTCTATTGCTGTGGAGTTATTTATCAATATTTTTATGTTACTTTATTTAACTTTTGGTATAGATATGAATTTTGAAAACTTGGGATTACCTTTTTATTCTATAAAAAGTATGTTTGAGGTTATGTACTAAATTGTGTTTTTATTTAGTTTATTCGTAAAAATATATACATTAAACAATCCTGGTACCTAATATATGTGTGTAGAAAAACATGTTCTTCTAACAAACAAACTAAAACACTCAATTCACATTTCACAGCAAGCGAGGAACGATTGACGTTGATGTACCGGGTATAAAAGTGACAGATACGGAAATGGCGTATTCGTTCCATTCACGTCAAATCTTAGATTTTTCATTAAAAAAACGATTAATTACTACGTAATAAAAATATTTTATTATTTTATATGTAACTAAAACACCTATTAATATTTTATTGTAAAAGTTATATTTTATTTTATTACACAGTAACATAAATTCTTATTTATCATATCGTATAATGAAACGGACATTTTGAAAATAAGGTTATGGCTGCGTTCATAACATTTTATTTTTGTTTATGGGTACAGTTTAAAAAATAAACTGTAAATACATTATTTCTTTCTCCCAAGTCCTAAAAATCTGTATTTGCTTTGATCAAAATAATAAAAAAATGTACTTTTTTTTGGTATAGGACTCATTATCAGACGTGCTAAAGGCCAAAGTGACCATTGTTCTTTACAGGAAAAATAAAAAACCGTTTTTTGATTATAACTTCTTATCAGTTTTACATAGCAAACTCGTTGACATACCAATAGATAGGTATTTTTTTGTTGTGTACAGAGTAGTAACTAAAAAAAATATTAGTTTTACACCCATAAAAATATAATCAAAAAATCATATTACCAAAATGTAAACACAATTTTCAAACCGTAATGCAACAATACGATTTTATTCGACTAAATTGTTGACAGTGACCTATACAGCAATAGTTACTTGCGATCGGTATCAGTAAATTGGTTAACATTAATATTCCATAGTAAAAGGAATGGTAATATACTTTACCGAATTAAGTTATTTTTATTGTACCCGAATAAACTTGTAATTACAGTTTACTGGAAAAAGAATAACTTCCAGAGGTCAGTATTGATTAATTATGATGATATTCGTCACAAAAATTAGTTTTTACTTATAGACGAATAGTACAGGTAAATTCATTACAAAATGTCTAACTCGAAAAGTAATCGTACGAATCATGTGAAAAAAATTCACAAGGTGTAATCGTACCTCTAGAACAATAATTCCCCAAAAAAGCACTTCTATCGCAATAGTTGATTACGATATTATTCGCTGGGGACGGCGATATAGTAATTTATGGCGCCATATTTCACCCGGCGTGGTCCGGCGGGCCCGTGTGATCGCCGCCGCTGTGAATGCGAATTGCACGAAGAACACCACTATGCTATATGCATTTACATAAATTTACTCATACTGTATTACTTCTAACGCTTTAGAACGCGCTGGATAGTGAAGATTTTAGTGGAGAGAACTTTGCATGGATTGTCGTTGTTAAGGCAATTGTCTTGGTGTTTTGTGTTTTATGTATAGTTCAGCGTTATATAATGATTATTCACAAAAAGACGATAGTAGTATAGGGCAACATACCCAATCAACGTCAGGTATATATAATAAACATTTAATAAGCAGCGATAACCTTGTCGGTCATATAGCCGAGATCAACTCATTCACGCATTATAAAATATCTAGCAAAAATTGTAATAGTCTTCGGGACAAGAAGATAACGATCACACTGATTCACCGTAGACGCCCATTTGGGTGACACCGATTTATCACATTAGCACAATATTTTACTTTTACAGGAACGTACACGATTGCGAATTAAAATTAACTTTAACAGTCGAGCTACTCCAAAATGTCAAAGACTGATTCGTTTGAAATTGTAGATTTGAATTGTTTCAGAGAGTACAGCGTTGAAGTCATGCTGTATACTCCGCTCAATATTATTCGTTGCTAAAAGTATTTTATGACAGAAAATACTCTACGTTTTGCTATCAATGCACATATAAAATATCTTCCTAGAAATAGATAATTAATTAATTCATGCAGTAAAGTTCACTTTGATACATCCACGTTTTCAACTTCAATCTACTAAATGGCATAGAAATAAACTTTACTACCCAGCTCGATTAAAGCTCTATACGGTCAAAAGCAACCGGTCGTTTGGCAATACGTATTTTGAGCAATCTGAAATTTACCGTTGCAATATAATTTCAATACCCTATTCAGAAACGTAGGTTTAGTGCTGGATGGTAGTTTAATAACTGCCTGATAGTCACTCAGATTTACAGTGCTAGCGAAATTAGTAAGTTGTCAATGGTAGTAATATTAGATGATACAAGGAAGAGGCCTTTGTGGTCCAGTGGATAGCGTATGCGACTGTTGATCGGAGGTCCCAGGTTCGATCCCCGGGTCGGGCAAAAGTGTTACTGGGTTTTTCCGAATTCTCAGTACCAGCACGAAGTCTGGTGATGTGCCCGGTAACGGCAATAGGCTCGCCCCCTATTACGTGGGACCTAAAAATTCATGGCGAAATGTGGGTGTTATATAACACCTCTGCCTACCCCTTAGGGGATACAGGCGTGAGTCTATAAAAATCAATAAAACAAGGAAGAGGGAAGATGTAGTGAGCGGGCTGAAGGTGAATGAAAAATGTTCAAATATCGTTCTTAGTCAATAAAGCCATATTGACATTTTCTAAGCCAAAAATTGAGTTCAGTGGTGTGCTATCGGAGAGCCTGGTGGGCTATCATAGGCTGTCATAACGAAATATATCCTATTAAAACTGTAATTCGCTGTAGGCAATACTAGGGTTACAGAACAAAATCGATCATGACCGAAATGTATCACAATATATTATGACCTCTATAATAATAAATAAAGACATTTTTCAACTTATTCCATTATAGAAGTTAGTGCATTCAGAGTTGCATCTGTTTATATTTACCAAAATAGCTCACAAGACATTCATACTATTCAAATATGATGTATTGTCTCAAATAAAACACAAATCATCATGGAGATTTCTTCATAGACAAATTCGGTAGTTTCTCATCCATCATAATATGTCGACAAGTTACGGGTGCAGTCTTGCTTGAACATTCATGTTACAAATTGTCTACAAATCACTTCCAGTTTTACTTACAATCTGAGTTTGTTGTTGAATGTTTATTCTACTTATTGATAGCAAAAGGAAAACAAATATATGAAATCGGTTTCTTCGAAAACATTGTTTGTTTTCCTTATTCTAGGGAAGCAACTTGGTAGAATAATTCTATATCAATGAGCTCTTATTTCTGAAGTGGAATGTATATGAAATGTTCAAGATGTTATTACAGCTAATACGTGTATTCGACTCTGTTAAAGATTATTTTTATACTCGGTTTCGTTTCGTGAAAATTTTCTGGTATTTAGAATTTTATTTATTTCGCGATTTGTGTACCTAGATTTAGTTATGTATTAGCCGCTTGCCTACACCGTGACTCATCTTAATATATAAAATCCTTGCGTTACTGACTGACTGACAGATACGCTACAGCCGAAACTATTGGGCGCAGGAAGCTGAAATTTGGCATGTATGTTTCTTGGGGACCGTAGGGGTGCACTAAGAAGGGATTTCCCGAAATTCCCACGGGATCGGCCAAAACGGGTAAATTTAAAAAAATTGCAGTCGTAGCTGCTGGCTTCCTCTAGTATAATGATAAATAAGAGTGAAGTTTCTATAATGTTCCTCGTAAGACAGCAAACGGTAATATTGCCAACTATAATATTGCTTTGTATACGGTGAAGGCATTTAAGCAGAAGCCTGAATGAAGACCAAGGTGCCTATGCCATGGGTCCTGTCAGTCATTACGTATGGATGTGAAAAGAGAAATATGATGGTGAATCTATCTGTCACTTATAAAGTAATGAAAAGGCCAATGTTTTGCTCACACTCCTTCTGAGAAACAAAGTAACTAGCATAGTTCAGAGGTGTAGCAAACTGAAATGACAATGGGTTGACATCGTTAGAGAACCGATGGGCGATGGCGTAAACAGGTTGTTTTCTGGAGGCCTCGTCTATCCAAGCGTAATTCTAGACGTTTTGTGACCGCGAATCGAGGTTAATTATTGTGGCAAAGAACAAGGAATAAAACAAAGCCACCTATTAATTGCTAAAGCATCGATGTTTTTAAAGGATGTTATTATTGAATCAATTGTATTTACTATAAAAATAATCATACTTCTATAATAATGCCCTTACATACCATAAAACAAAACTCTGTTTGAAAAAAAAAATACTACGGTTTTCACCATTGGACAGAGAAATTAATCAGGAACATTTTGGTGTATTATTTACAGCAACCAACATATGCGGGCAAACCATTGGCAAAGCCACCGGATAGAACTATTTGATGAATAAATGGTGATTAGCCTCCTGGCGTTAATATAAGTAAAATAAGGTCAGCTCTTTCAATAACACACGTTGACACAAGGGATAAGAATATGACCGAACCTTATTGTAAAAATGTATGTGCAACAAAAAAAATTGTTTCAATTTGATATCTTTTTCTTGACTTTATCAACTCAATGTGACTTGTATTAAAATGTGACCCAAGACAGTTGTTATCAATATAATTGTCGTGTCAGTGCAAAACAAACATTTGTTAACAATATGGATAAGAAGGAATATTTTCAACTTATAGGTCTTCTCTCAAACTACTTCTTTTAACTAATTATGAACTAATATCGTTATTTGCAGTGTAACATTATTGGGACTTTTGCCAAAGTAATATTTGCAAATTTGTTTTTAACCACTTAACTTATCTACGTCAACGTGGTGGGTTCACACCAATCACGTCTAGCATACTTTACTGCGACCCACCTGGAATTTGGCCTGCGGAACCGATATCAGCGCGTAGGCCGCTGACCTTCTGTAATTATGATTTGAAAATAAAATACCTTCAACTTTGATGTTTTATCAATGTACTCTTATACACGTGTATAATGGTACATTGATAAAACATCAAAGTTGAAGGTATTTTATTTTCGACTAGACGTCGCCAGTGGCTACGCCCGCATCAATTATACATATAAACCTTCCTCTTGAATCATTCCTATCTATGAAAAAAACCGCATTAAAATCCGTTGCATAGTTTTTAAGATTTAAGCATACATAGGGACAGACAGATAGAAGACAGACCTTGTTTTGTACTATGAGGTGATATCATATAAGGCTAGTTCTAATTGCGCAATGCAGTAGATATGCAAATTGGAAAATGTAGTAACAATTAGAATGTCCAATCAAATTCAACAATGCATTGCAAAGAGCGAATGAGTCCGAATCCAATTAAGTTAATTCGCTGAAACTTTCAATAAAAAAACGTTCAACAAATTTGTCATTACATTTTTTCGTTTATTGCCCATAGTACACATGTAGTGTAGAACGAGGACAATATTTTTTAGACGTGGTATCCAATTAGACTACAATTCTTTTTTAAATACTAGCCCAGTACTAAGGGTACGACTACGCATGAGACCACGCCAACGGCGTAGGCCTTCTACAAGGTGGACCGATGATCTGGTTAAGATCGAGGGAAGCCGTTGGATGCAGGCTGCTTAAGATCGATCTGTGTGGAGAACCTTGGGGGATGCCCATGTCCTGCAGTGGACGTCTCTAGGCTAAGATGAATGAATGAATCAGGCGATTCATCTTAGGAATCAACTTTGAGATGAAACTGAATAAATTTAAAATGTTTTCTTCTTTGTCATGTTCTTCATTGCTGAAGGTCATGATTGCTCTGATAGGTCCTAGTCATGGAAGCAACAAACTGCTTCAACGCCACCCTGTCAGCTGCGTGCCTTAGAGCATCAGTAACAGGGAGTCCTGGAATGTCTTTTACGGTGTCAGTGAACTAATTGCTGCTCGACTCGGCTTGGTGCTCGACTCGGCTTGGTGCTCGACTTCTAGGTCTTTCTACTTTACCAGCAACAGCCTGTTTATAGAGATTTTTGGCTGTCTTTAAGCTCTGTGTCCAAAGTAGTTCATAGCACACGGTAGAGAGTCCGATCATTTTGCTCTTTGTTCTGTTGAATAATAGACTGACCACCTCGGTCTAGATTTCCACTTCCATAAATAATTTGAACATTTACATATTTGACGCCCCCTACTGGAAGCGTCAAATATGTAAATGTGCGCGAAAACTTGCAATAATCTTAAAACTGGAGAGAAATTACGATCCAAAACCAGGCAGACACATAAAGAACGAATTGCAAAAAAAAAGCAATGGTGGCAAACCCGCGCACTGTGTTTGGTTTTTGTATTCGACTTGCCATTAGCCGCTCAGAACGTGGTGATTACTCCAATGATCTTTTACTGAGCTGACCAATGACAGGTCGCGTTCATTAGCGATTCTCATATTTGGAATATTTTTAATTTAATTTCAACGGTCAATTTCATAGTACAGAAATGGTAGACCACCAATTTTTTAATTTCGTTTTTTGTTTCAAATTTCAAATATATTATCTTTTTGTAATCTGGTTGGAGAAACAAAATCTTAATTTTGTTTCTCCAACCAGATTACAAAAGAAAGTAGAGAAAGTGACTCTTAAGTCACTTTCTTATATAAATTGTTTGTGTCTATTATAATTAAAATGCTTTCCAGGATATACACACACATGACACATAATTGCTCCTCTATCGATTTAGGGCTGGTAGATATTTCACTCCCAAAATAAAGGGGCGAAAATTATAAATTCATTACACTGAAGTATTACAGTCATACCTAAGAATCTCTTAATTGTCATATCTATCTTCATAGTTCTACTCTTCTTGTAAATCTGACTGAAGCATTGCTTTCGACATTCATAACCTAACTTGAATTGACCTTATTAAATAAATATATTTCAGTTACCAAAATTATAAACGCTCGAATCATATTTGATTGCAAACAGGAGGTGAATAATTGTTCTTGTTAAACATCGGTACTTTTGTAAAGAGAAGATATTAAATTATATTAATTAGGCTCATCAATAACAATCATCTCCATAAACTCTCAATCGGATTCAGAGCCGGAAATTTGAAGGATATTACTGTTAATAATAAATTAATTCCATTAAACTTTTGTTTAGATTGTAAAACTGGAGAACCGAAGTAAATTTGTACCTCGGCTTGTGTCGAAGTTTCACTCAGCGTTTGTGCTTTCGCGAACTCCTAAAAGGAAAGTATTGTATTCTATTTATTTACTTTTCAACTACAAATTAGACGGATGTTTCTTTAGAAGTTTTTTGAGTCTGCGTTTTATCCACGTCACGGCGACATTGTGTTAAAGCGTCACTTTAGATTTCATCTAGACGTAAATGTTTTAATAGAATTTATAAACGAACAGATTTATAAACGAACAGAACAGAACGAAGAGTACTTGTGACTACGATTTGTTTGGGAAGATTGGTGCTCGAATAGTGCCATAACACGATTTTAATATAGTGGACTGCGATATGTGTTATGTATTTTATGTTTAAATTAAAAATTAACTATGAGAACACTGAAATGTTTGATTAATTTAAAACTCGTGTTAATTTTGGGAAAATTGTTAAAAATGGCTGTCAAAAAGTCAAATAAACGAGGAGCTTTTTCCTCTGGTAAATTCAAAATATGTACCAATGTTGTTCAATGTAAATTCAATATATGTATAGTATGTAGGCGGACAGCTGAGGTCTGAGGAGGTTTCAGGAAAAGACGATAGCTTTGACAGCACCAAGGACATGAGTCCAAACATGTCCAGAAGGATCAACGAGGAGATGCGGAGAGTACTGAAAGAGGAACTGCGCACTGAATTTCACAATATGCGTACAGATTACCAGGCCGAGTTTCAGGGGTTACGCGCCGAAATAATTAAGCTGCAAGCCGACAAAGACAAGCTTATAGAAAGAGTTGGTATACTTGAGAACCAATTAAAAATTTCATCTGAAGTGGCCGAGGATGTCACACAATTGAAAAATCAAATTAACGAGCGAGACCAGCAGCTTTTGAGCAATGAGATAGAAATAAGTAATCTCCCGGAAACGACCAATGAGAATCTGTCTCACATCGTACAACTGATAGCAACAAAGCTTAACGTTACTCTGACGGATTACGATGTAACCAGCGTAAACCGCGTCGGCGCTAGACATCTGAACGCGACGAGCGCCGCGGGACCAGTGGAGACTCGCGCGCGTTCGGTCGTCGTGCGGTTTGCAAGGCATGACGTACGTAACGAGTTTCTTCGATGCGCACGGGTTCGGCGGGGAGCGGACACGTCGGATCTAGGAATTAATAAGCCAACAACTAGATTTTATGTCAACGAAAGGCTTACAAGAGTAAATCGACAGTTGTTTCGGCGAGCGCGGGATGTTGCCAAACAACACGGATGGCAATATGTGTGGACCAGAAATGGTCGCATTCTTGCCCGGCGCAAGCCCGGTGAGTCAACGTTCTCCATACGTAATGAGACAGATCTTGCATGTATGCAGTAATATGTATAATGTTTCACATATACGGTATTTATCTCTATTGAATATGGTTTCATCTTATTGTTATTTTATGTTAGGAAATATATCGCCAATCCCTTGTGTCATACCATGTTTGCGGTACTTTATTATTTTGTATAACGTTTCTTCGTGTGTTATGTTCAGAAATATTATACTGCGATTGCCTTATATTGGTGTATCTGCACATTATAGGAATAGCATTTTGATTTGTCAAAGACATTATATTTATGCGCTCAGTATGCAAATGTAATTTTGTCTGTTTAAGATGTATATATTTGTGTAATGAGATTTATGTTGTAACTTTGTGTATTCATATATATAATGGCCAATGCCTATGTTTTGAAATTGAGGTGATGACATGTACCTACACAAGTGCCATTTCAAAAAGTATTTATTTGTTTGTTCTTAACCATCAATGCCACGAAATAAAATAATTAAGTTTGGTGTGCTTAATGCGGGGTCACTGGCAACGAACCATGACGAATTCATCATAGCAATGAATAACCACTCCGTTGATATCATGGCGATCAACGAGACATGGCTGCGCAGGGGGGAAGAAGGGCGAGCACCGGTCGTACCAGGCTATCGGTTACGTCACATTGCGCGTTCGGAAACAATCCGCGATGGCCGAGGGGGGGGTGTCGCATTCTACATAAAAAATGGCATGGCTATCCGTGTAAAGTCACACCCGCACCACGACCAAGTTGAGGAAATGTGGATGTCGATTAAGTCGAATTCAAAAATATTACTAATTGGCACTGCTTACCGGCCACCATGGTTAGACGTTAACATATTTCTAGACGCAATTTCGGATAGTATTTGCACATTATCGCCGTTCGACAACATCATATTACTGGGAGATTTAATGTTAATCTACTTGATACAAATGATTATAAAACTAAGCAACTCACCGTATTCTTAAGCTATAGTCATTTGAATCAAATAGTAACAACGGCTACTCATTTTGTTGGTGACAGTGCAACGTTAATTGATGTGATCTGCACAGACGCACAGTGCCGGGTGGTCTCGGTAGATCATATACCAGAACTCATCGGTCATCATTCGTTCGTCTCATGTGAGCTTTTATTTAAAAAAGTAAACCCTGTAAAAAAATATGTTACTTTCAGACCGTTTAAGGACATAATACCAGAATACTTTAATATGGATCTGAATGAGATCCCATGGGGGGAAATAAGTCAACTATGTGACGTGAACGAAATGGAAGATCTTTTTAACTATTACATAAATTCCCTATTTAACATTCATGCACCGTATAAAACCAGATTATTTTAGGGTCCACCAACACCTTGGATCACAGACAACATCAAATTCATGTTCAAATTACGGAACGAAGCTCATAGTAGGTATCGCCAATCCCGTCTCGAAGTACACAAGCGATACTATTTAGAACTTAAACACCAAACAGCACTGGCATTATACAACGAAAAAATGGCGTTTTTCAATAAGCATATTAATGAAAACAAAAACAATTCAACATTATGGTACAATTTGAAAAAACACGTACTTCCAGCAAGCACAGACGATGGAATGCTTGTAGGGCAATTTGAGGATCCTGGGGGTTTGAATGCGGCATTCTTGGATGTTCCAGGGGAACCCAACGTCCCAACGTTAACATCTCACATCTTTCTTATTTCGAGTTTAATCGATATAGTACAGCAACCTTTTCCCTGCAACCCACTAACAGCCAAGCGGTTTATAATATAATTAGAGATATTAATACAAACGCGCGTGGAATAGATGACATCTCTCAAGAGATGCTATCCCTTACCTTGCCACAATCACTTACCGCCATAACAGACATCATAAATAAATCTATTACCTCGTTCTCATTTCCCAGGTTATGGCGGAGTGCTATTGTTAGACCAATTTCAAAAAATAATAATCCGCTAAATTATAAAGATCTTCGCCCTATAAGTATTCTACCTTTCTGTCCAAGGTGTTGGAGAGGGTGGTTTATGTTCAAGTCATGAATTACTTAGAAAAAAACGGCATTCTACCCGACCTTCAGTCTGGGTTTAGAAGAGGACGTGGTACAGCAACAGCTTTAGCGGATGTCGTGGGTAATATCCTCGAGGCTCGCGATCGTGGGGAGGGTACGATACTAACCCTGCTTGATTATTCGCGCGCTTTCGAATGCATAAATATTTCGCTGTTACTTTCTAAGCTTTCGTACTATGGTTTTGAACCGCATACAATCAGATGGTTTGAAAGCTATTTAACAGGCAGGCTGCAGCAAGTCGAAATACGCAAAAATGACGGATCAGTGATGATGTCGACTCCGCGATCGGTACCTCGAGGTGTTCCCCAGGGATCACTTTTGGGACCACTCCTGTTTGTTTTATACACTGCCGACATAACAACTAACTTCAAAGACTGCTTGTACCACATGTATGCCGATGATACGCAAATGTATCTATCATTTAACCCTAAAAATACGGCGACTGCTGTAGCCACCATTAATGCGGAGCTTGACAGAATAGCGGCGTGGTCCGAGCGTAACGCTCTGGTTCTCAACGCACATAAATCAATTTTTTTGGTTATGGGCAGCAAACACCAAATTAACTTAATATCATCTCTTAAACCCAAGATCGAAATAATAGGTGATGAAATACAACAAGTGCAATCTGCGCATGACCTTGGTTTATTGATTGACCCTGAGCTGCGTTTTGAGGATCACATCAATGGCGTTGTAAGAAACTGTTTCTATAGACTCAAGATTCTATACCGAGTAAGAAGCTATCTCAGCCTCACTTTGAGAAAGAGGCTTGTAGATAGCTTGGTGCTGTCGAGACTTAATTATTGTGATACTGTGTATGGTCCCTGTATCTTGACCAGGACGCAACATTTAATACAGCGTGTACAGAATGCGTGTGCTCGATATTGCTTAAATATACCCCGAAGAAATCATATCACACCTCACTTAAATAATATTGATATACTCAAAATGTCAGCGCGGCGTAAACTACATTTGGCAACATTATTATTTGGAGTTTTGAGTACGGGAGAACCTAAATACCTTTACAATAAATTGAATTGGCAACAGGATCACTACAGCTACTCCACTCGCTCCACCGCCAGACCGCTATCCATCCCTCGGTACAAAACCACAGCCTTCAAAGGGTGCTATAAATATGCGGCTACTCATATTTGGAATGACCTACCTCCACCAATAAGGTCCCTAAGAACAAAAAGAACGTTTCAAATTAATCTTAAAAAACATCTCCTGCAAGAACAAAAATACGACCAGGCAAATCAGTACAAATAAATTTTACACAAACATCAGTACCAAATACTTACATTTTGTTTATGACCACTGGGTAGTATGCCGGACGCTCTTGACAGGTGTGTTTATGCAGTTGGAGTGTGTCTTCGATATACTCGAGCTATACTTGCGCGCTTTTCTGTTCGGTAACGAACGTAACGTGCTTAAGGAGCGAGGTGGCGAAACTGTTGTAGTTTTGTCATCGGGCTGGGCTGTGGTGGAGCTAGTGAAGGGCTGAAAGAAATATAGGCAATAAAAAAAAAATATTATGTATATATTATGTGCATATATATATTTATATACATGTGCATATTATTATGTATATATATGTATGTAACTGTCTCAGTATGTATAGGTGAAGTAATGTTGCAGGTGTATAAATGTCTACATATTATTATAATATATGCACATACCTTTTAATACGTACCTCTTTTCCACTGAATATTTGGGATTTTCGTGGCAACAAACATGTTCTCCTTTTTTTGTGTCTTAGTATAAGTAAACATAGTCTTAATATATACTACTATGTCTTCGTACAGATGCCCGTGGCTGTTAATATTTTAAAATTGTTCTTTTTGGTCGCGCGGCAGCCATTCTCGGGCAGCGCAAAGGCTGAATGATGGTCGAGTGGTTCTCTCGCAATTCGCCGTTGCATAATCGAATAAGCGAGACGAAACTGTGTGCATAAGCGAGATGCATTACTGGCCAAACCAATATTCGAAAAACGGTAGCGTTACTGAAAAACAGCATGCTATATTGTTTACGCCAAATGCAAGTTTTTATTATTTTAATTATGTTTTTCTGTTTATGTTGTAAGTCTGATATCTGTGATCGTCACCTGGGGTTACCACCTAAGATCAGGGTTGATTTATGGTCTTCGCCATAATCAACATAAGCCTGAGTGGTAACCTCGTTTTTATAGCATACCTGCTTGTTATTTTGTAGTGTCTGTGTTTATGTAATTATTTAACTGTTGTGTATGTTATAAAAATAAATGCATTTTCTTCTTCTTCTTCTTCTTCTACCTGAAATGCAGATAACAAGGTCGTTCAATGCTCTGAGTATAAAACTTGTCTTTTGACGGAGAAATATCATGTCAAATTTTCCAGCTTTGGACAGCGTAGTAGACATATATAGTAGACAGTATATGGTGGACTGTTGCCTACCATGGTAAGAAGAGACTTGCATCATGCAGTAGGACATAAAGCGTACTTGAATGCACATAAAACATAATTTCTGTTCAGCCTATAATAGTCTGGAAGAGATCGGTCTCTGCAATAATGCTACCAATTGTATAATTTGTGAATTGCATAGCTCAGTATCATATATTATGTTTTATGGAGCACATTGTATTCTTTATTTCACACTACTCCATCTTGACAGTATATGAATGTGATTATATTATAACACTAGAAATTCTCGCAACTATCCTTAAAGGCACATTACTACGACTTAATGAACTTAAACGTACGACTATGTGATAAAATCATCAGACAGAGCTAATTTAACTCCAATAAATGTATAGTGGATGGCAGATGGCTGCGGTGGTGCGGTCTCGGTCTCAAGCCGAGAGTCGCCGAGAATTACCGAGAGTTCTCGAGAACCGGGACAGGCGAGACACTAGCACGTAACCACAAGGCACTCCGACCACATACCCTATGCTTGGCAGCCGCTTCCTATAATTAGGTTGTTTGCTAGTTGCAGTTATATAGTAATTCTAAGTCAGGCTGTTGAGTATTAGCTTCCTACTAATACTCAACAGCTAATACGTTATGTAGAGTGGTTTATAATCTTAGATGAAAACACTGGCATGATGTATGTTTGACGGATATGTATGCTTGTTGAATCGTAGCTCCCAAAAAGATGAACCAGATTTCAATCCAGTTTCTTTTTTTTTGCTTTGTAAGCTGGCGTAATGGAGATTATCTCTAGCTACAATATATGAAGATCACCTTAAATTGTAGCAAAGGGCTATCTCGATCCTTATCTGATACCTATCGGGCATCCTCTAGTTAAAAATATAATAAAAATTACAACAAATAAAATAAATTCAAATTATATTAAATGTCGTAAAATTACAATAAACAAAATAAAAAATGTAAGGAGTATGTGCGGAGTAAGAATGACAGATAAAATGAGAAATAGTGTTATTCCAGAAAGGTGTAGTTTGAACGAAATTGTAGTGAGAAAGATTGAGAAAGGTATGTTGCGATGGTTTGAATCTTTGGAACGGATGGATGAAAGAAGAATTACGAAAGATGTGTATCGAGTAAGAATGAATGGAGATGTCGGTAGAGGACGCTCAAGACGGACTCACGCCGACCACACCGGTGAAGGGCCAAATCAAAAGGACTCGTAACCGACGAGCATGCATGACGAGGTAAATGAATGACGAGGAAGCGAAAGAGGTATGTTTGAACAGGAGCATTTGGCAAATATAAATTATTGGTGTTTTGTTTTATTGTGATATTGACATTGTTATTTACTGTGGTGGCAAAAAAACATCATGCCGTTTTGAATCTCCGTGTTGTTTAGTAAAAGTTTAATGGAGCTGTCTGCAAAATGTATCTACCATGCAAAGAGGGAATACTACAAAACCGGAATTAGGAGCGAAAGTGCGATGTAGGATTGCTTGCTAATGATTGTACAATGTGTTTCGTTTGGCGTTCGCACCACACACCACACATGTGTGGCTAGAGCAATTCAGGTATATTTGCGAATCATTGTCGCTTGAACATCCCCCAATTTGATGTCGAATTCACCGACCTTTTCGTAGGTTTATGCTCTTAAAACTACGTTAATGTTTGCTTGATGATATAAGAGCATGCATTATGTTTGTGATAAATTAACGCAATTGTATGTTTTTATTTCTGGTGCGCCTGATCAAAATATTATAGCATTACATCGTAATGTATATTATTTTATTTTAACTAGAATCAATTTATGTATTCGGGCATTTGCTGTGCAGAACATAACCCGGAATCAAATATTAAATATATTTTGCACTGAGCATTCCAATATAAATATTTCGGACCCTAAAACCCTTTACATTCCTATATAAATAAAAAAAGTTTTTTAATAAAAATGAGCTCAACTTAAAGCATATTATGCCACCAAATAAAACAGCTTTATTGAATAAAAGTATAATGTGTATGGCGTCACGTATTAACAATAAATTACCCATTCGATTTTCAGAATATAATGCATTCAAAAATAGAATAAGAATATTATTGCTAAATAACTACTCGGTCAATGAATATTTAAGCGACAAAATTTTATGAATAATTTATTAAGTTTGACATTTCTTATAAATTGACATTATTGATAATATAAATTTTAACTCCTTTAGGGGCGGAACATACCTGACGGAAGATCCGTCGAACGTATCTTCGGTCGCGTATATTCCGTCACATGAGTCGGTACACATCTGACGGAAAATCCGTCGAGCGTATCTGCACACATTTGCTAAAAGCGTGGCTATTATGTACACATATAAGTTTGTTCGTGCAGGGCCGTACTCAGGGCAGCTCAATATTTTATTGTCATATTCTTTTACCTAATCATTTTTCGTGTTCCCTGATGTTATGTAGTCACTGAAGTCCGGTAGTTATTTATATTGTAATTCGAGTTTGACTATTAAAAATATGTCGGACTTAAGAGATTTTTGTAGTAGCCAACAAGCGTTATTTGAATATATTTCCTATATAGGTATGGAGGTTCAAAATTAAAAGACGATGATACGATTTTGTTACGGTTTTTAAGAAAATTTATACAAATGATAAAGAAGGGGTTACAGTTGCAGCGCATGACACTAAATGTTTTCTATGTAGGTATTTTAATATGTAAAGTTTGGAAATTAAAAGGCGTAGCCATGAGATTTATTGCCTGTTTTTTCTCATGGTTCTAACTTCTACGCCTCTACGTCGCATTAACTGTAAATGTAGAATCTTTGGTAAAAGTGGATTTTGGTTACAAATCGTGTTCTTCATGTTTTATATTCTATTTTTTTTTGTTTAATAAGACAACTCCCGCACTAGGAATAAATCCTGTGTCGCGGGGGACTTTACAAACATACAACTAACTGACACAATGAACACTCAGACTCGAAACAACAATTTATGGATCTCACAAAGTGCTGTCTCGTGTGGGGATCGAACTCACAACACTCGGCGCAATGTCAAGAGGCGAGGAGGCCGCTTAAACTACTATTCCACCCGTGCAGTCTATATTCTATAGCTATACCATAAGTTTTTCAGAAGGTACTTCATCTTTTGGCTATCTGAAATGTATATTAAATCATTTACTTACATTATATTGCGATTATTTTCAATTATGCTAATTATATAGAAAGGCAAATAACGGTGCCTAGGCCAAATTATATTTAGTAGAAATAATTAATTAAATATTGACCCGAGTCTGTTCAAACGACGAAAAAATGTATAGTAAAAATGATCATATAAAAACGACTCATGAGAAACAAACTAATACCATTAAAACTTTATCAGCTACGAAACTCAAAGAATTTGTTCAAAAACTGTGGGTGAAAAATTCAGAGAAAATTTGGGTGTACATAATTAATCTTAAAGATGCCCGTTTTTAGTCCCATGTGAAACTGAAGTTATTATCAATAATGGCCATTATGGGCAACTACGGAACCCTACATTGCGCGTGGCCCGACACGCACTTGGCCGGTTTTTTGAGCCAGGTGTGGTGACTAATTTGGATTCCGAGCTGGGATAGGAACGAGAGACGCCTTGTTGGCTCTGCAAGTGTTGGTCCAAAAATGCAAAGATATGCAAAAAGACGTTTTTCTTTGTTTCATAGATTACCTACGAGAAAGCATTTGATCGAGTGTTACATGTAACACTGATCAGCATGAACGTTTTATGACACTCTTGACCGACATAGGATTAGACGGCAAGGATCTGCGCATAATCCATAATCTATACTGGAATCAAACAGGCGACCGTTCGTGTAGATGGAGAACGACGACGAACGACAATCCAGGCTAGCAAGTATGCGTACACTCATAGCACATACTAACACTACATTATTCTACACATTTCGTTTCTGAAAAAATAAGTAAGGTCTGGCGGCCCTGGAATCTTACTCTACTACGCGTCACTCAAAATCACCGATCTGGGAATGACATGGATATGGCATGTCCAATACCTTCGAATTTAGCGTGCATACCTACGAAATTAGCGTGCATACCTACGAAATGTTGGGCAATTTAAAATGGCTGCCATTTGGGTTGTACTCCAGAATATAATCGATATCGATATGGAGCCGGTCAGAGGAAAATAATACATTTTTGTAGTAAGTTACTTTAGTTAGTTTAAATCTTTTGCCAGATTAGTTTATTTCATAATGCAAATGTGGGTGAACATGGCAAAGCGAAGGACGACCCTTGTATCAAACGTAACAAAATATTCTCTGAAAGCCAATATCGATACTGTGTCGCTGAGGAAGTACCGGACATGAATGGCATCATACATACGGTAATGACACACAGCCTGAAGCACTGATTCATCTGGTTTTTAGACATATTTATGCACAAAAACAAAATTATTAATATTCTACCACAGAATATTCTACCACATTCACACAACACCATCTAGTCCCAAACTAAGCAGAGCTTGTACTATGGGTACTAGACAATAGATAAACATACATATATACTTTTTTTTTGTAAATACATACATATTATACATAGAAACACCCAGACCAAGACAAACATCCATGTTCACGCACACAAATGTTTGACTTGAGCGGGAATCGAACCCGCGACCTTCGGCGTGGCAGTCGCTTACACTCCCGCTGCGCCAACCGGTCGTCATTTTAGATTATTATGTTCGATATTATATTATTATGTTCGATATACAACGCTTTCACAGCAGATGTACCACAAACCTTGGCAAAAAATATGGCGACAGTGGCACGAATGACATTTCTAATAAAATATCGTCATGATTAACTTATTCAGTAAACTAGGGCTATCTCTTTTTTCTGACAGAGATATCCCTAAGACAAAACGAGACAACACTATGTTTGCTGGCTTTATGTCGATTTCGTATATATGTGTATAAAAAAATCATGGTGAAATGTGGGTGTAATATTACACCTCTGCCTACCCCTCCGGGGATACAAGCGTGAGTCTATAAAAATTAAAAAAATATAATAATATATGTGTATAATGTAATTTTTCTATATGTACTATTTGCCCTCTCCATGTATATTCCTTACTCAATGGTCAAAATTCACGTGGTGCGTGGTGCGCACGACGTCGACGGATAATCCGTCAGTACGCTCGACGTACTAACGGATCTTCAGTCAGGTGTGAAAGGTTGAACGTTTTTCTATACATTTGTATGTATTGGCGTTACGCGACGGATAAAACGCGACGGATCTTCCGTCAGATATGTTCCGCCCCTTATAACTATAATATATTATTGACATACATTTCCTGACATTGATATAGGCTTGACATAAACATTGACATAATAATTATACATTTGCTTTTAATATAATTTCTGTTTAGTTATTATTGTAATTATAAAATATTCACTTCTTGAGATATAGTCACTTGAATTTCAATGATAATATAAGATAGACATATTATACCGATTTTCTCCTACGTGGACTACTATTTAATATTATGTATAAAAAGGAAAGTTGTATTTTATACAATTAAGTAACATTTTGCATGCTTACCTTTTTTATTTTTTTTGGTGTCGGGTTGGAAAATCCTCATGGAGTCCCTTCGCCCTGGGGGGGAAGGACGAAGGGGACTGCCAGACTCTTACTGACTAAAAACCAACCCGTGCTCCTCATGTACCCATGTGTCGGAGGGTAGGGTTTCACTTAAGCATTCCTCGCTACCCCCCGACGGTTATTGGCCCGCCAGATAGTCAGGCGGGCCCCGAACGAAACCCCCTTGGCGGCGGATGAAGGTGTTGGGCTCCGCCGCCAAAACACCCAGCGGCCGCAGAGGATAGGGAGGACGGCAACGCAACACGGCATCTCCTCTTCCTCTGCGGCCCCACCGCGACGCAACGATGGTGCGCCCCCATTTGGTCGCGGGAGATAGGGCGCGCGGCAACGCAACACCGACACGCTTCTCCTCCCGCGACCGCACCCGACTGCGAGGGACAGACAGAACTGTCCCCTGCACCCGCACCTATGGACGCATCCTACGCAGGCCTCACGCAAGCCCACGTGGAGCGTCCCCTCCCGGGATCCCGCTTAGCTTCACCGTGGGAGAAAACCAAATCCACGGTTACTAAGCCCCCCCACCACGACAAGGTGGAGATCCCACGGGGGGGTTGCATGCCTACCTGGTTGAAATATGGTGATACCTAACAACTCCAATTGTAACAACTGATAATATTTGTAATAGGTACCCATATATCGCAAATAAACAATTTGAATTTGCATAATCATTGTGATTTATTGTTCTCCTAATCTTAAAAGAAATAACAATATTAAAATCGAAACTCATACTTTTCTGCGTAACCTATTCCCATAAATAGTTGATTAATTACTATAATCAGTCAATGCAAGAAACAGACCATATAAAGTTGCGTGAAACCCATAGCCACAAGGGGATCACTAACTTAATCAGTAGAATAATCGACGAAATGAGAACGAATAATTTGTTTAGCAAAGCCACTCTAATCTACTGAATAAGTGAATACCGAAACATTGGAACACGCACATACGATTGTCTAAGTTGCGGCAATTTCACTATGGGGTTTGCAACCGGGTAAGTTAGTACCTTACCGAAAAATCCTTGGGCGCTTATAACTACTATGAGCTAGCATGCAATTCGGATATTGGCCACATGGTGAGAATGTGCAAAGTCCTGGCCGGTAGCCGCGCGAACATGTTCAGGCATTATGTTAATCTGATTTAAAGGACAGTGCTCAAAAAACCCAGCCCTGGCGCAAATTAAATCTCAGATTATCAGTGTAAAGGAATAATAAAATGAAAACGAGAAGTCTAAAATTTCGTGACGTGGGATTTGAACCTGAGACGCTCTGCATAGCGCTCGGTTAGCTACCTCATTGAGCTATTGCTGGTAACAAACACTATTATACCTCTCAATCACTCGTATGTAACCATTATTTAAAAATTACTCCAACGTAAAACAAACGGCAATTTCCACCATATAGCCTCACCATATGGCACTCTTAGTCTTTAATTCTTCCTTCCTTTTTCTGAAAGTGTGTGGCCAGCGCTGGGAGTTAATAAATGCTCAAATATCTCCGATGTGACCTGATTTATGTCAGCGAAAAAAACCTGGAACCACGGCTTTATGTGGTCATCTAATTACGTTAACGCTGTGTTGTAAAAAAGTAAAAAAAAAAGCAGCGATAGCCCAGTGGAGAGACCGACGGACTGCTACGCAGAGGTCTCGGGTTCGAATCCATGGCGCGCACTAATGACTTTTCGAAGTTATGTGCGTATTAAATTGTTAATTGAAGTCTGCCAACTCGCACTTGTCCAGCGTGGTGGACTATGGCCTTACCCTTCTCATGGTGAGAAGATGCCCGTGCCCAGCAGTGGGACAGTTTATATAAAGGGCCGATGATGATGATGCGTTGTAAATACCATAACATGCGTTCACCCATCCAAGTCGTGCCCGGTGAAAAAGTTGCTTAACTTCGCCGATCTATACAAATTAAACAAACTGCAAGTCATGCAATGCTTAAACGTTACCCTACATTATACACGTACTGGTAAAGTTGCTTATTCGCTGCGTTCAATAATGGTACCGGATTTTCTGGAATATTTTTCGTTCGATGGAACTGACCCTTACAGCTTGTATCACTATCGTGCTCAACTACGAGTAAGTAACTGTCGCAATTTATTGCGTCACTCATGACATTTATTAGTCAGAGTTTGTGTGTCTTCGTAAACAAACCGTATTTACGAGGATAATGAGAGATTCGGAAAGTATTACATGGACAGTTCTTACTTATCATGCAAGACTTTTTCATTTTCTATATTGAAACTGGTATGGTACATACATCTTTAGTCAGTGTTTTGCACATCACATTTTTTAGTCCCAGGGAAGTTTTCCTTCTACATAAGAAGGATGGTTATTGTAGCCTTGTTTCCAGCTTCAAATTAGTGATATGTTTTTGTGGATAGCAAGGAGCAAGTATAATAGCTAATGCGTGACAGGCGTCGACGACACAAGAAAAAAAATTACGAGAGGCGCGTGTCAATCTTCGAAACCCTATGACAATTGAACTTCAGAGAATATCGTGTGTTGATCGTGAGTACGAATATTGTGACGGCCAGTGTCATGTCAAATTGTCCACACTTCGGTCAATGAATACAAATTTTACATAATAGAAGCGTATTTCTTAAGGAAGTCGTGTGCCGATTAAAGTTGGCGTATTGACGGTTGTCAGTGTAGTACGTAGTTGGCGCCGTTGGCGGCGCTTGCGTCGTTCTCCGTCTTTCTTGCTCTCGTAGTTAAGTGACACAGGAGAAACTTTCGTCTCTCTTGCACTCGTAGAGTCAGCTGTCACAGCGCGACTGCCACGCCGCCAAGCGGCAATATGGGTCACACTGGTCACAGAAAGTTTGTCTACAGAGCGCCCATAAGAAATGTGCCTCTATTATTAAATATCTATGCTCTATGCTTCGGTCATCAAGGAGTGCGTAAGCACTGAATACAGGCGTAAGCACAGAAGAATAACTAAAGCAGGCGTAAGTAATGCTGACGTCTACATGACAAGCGACTGGTCGTCAAACAGAATAATTAGCAAAAAGGTTTGAATACTATTTATTTATTTGGGACTGGGAATGACCTAAGGAAATTCTAGTAAATTCAGGAACGAATAGAAGGGATAGAAAGAGACAGGAAATGACAATCGAAATGACAATCGAAGTGGATCTAGAATATTCGTAGGGGTATAAAAGGCGGTGTTAAACGCCAGAATTAAGTTAAGAAGCGGTACAGTGAAGAAGACAAGAAAGAAGTAAAAGGAAGAAGTAGTAGTGGAGAGAAGTACAGTGCAAAAATTGTTCGTGCTGGTGCTGTCTGCGTTGAGGGTTGGACGATGCGCCGTGGCAGTTCACGCTGTACGTAGATAATTATAGAGTCACCAGCGCTACTCGGTGTTTCCTTCCAATCCCATTACCCCGTCCGTAACAATATAAATAGCATTGCTTGGAAACTCAACCACAGTATAGGATGACATCAAATAAACGATAACTTACATATTATATACCAGGAGCCCAGACGTTCTTTATCATTAGCAACCTGTTGAGAAATCCTGTCCTTTTTAAACTGCTGTCTTACAGAAATATTTTGGAGGTTATTCTTCCACCGGCATGCAGCGAGTTTCGTCCCAGAATTTGGTAATTGGATTTTGGAAAGACATCATTTTGTAAACCCCTAAGTAGATCTTCATGATAGCTATCAGATGAGAGCAGAACAGTGTGTAAGTATTAAACGCCTAAACATATTATCGGAAGTCAGAATTGTAGCCACATAGCCACTATGTCGTAATTTTTGCTCCGCTATTTTGCCGAAAGTGAAGTATTGTAATACTTAATTGTAATTCGAAAAATAATGTTAGTACATTTTCCAAGTGAGTCACCATTGCATAAATTCATTTTATCTCAGTGTTACCAGCCAACATTTAATTTACAAAGGATAAAAAAACTCAGCTAAATTCATAAAAAAATATAATTAAGTCCACAGCCACGTACAGTAAGTTCTACATTTAAAATTCGACCTAGATAACAACAGCAGATTATTTATCACAAGTTTTTTATCAAAGGAGGCAAAATTCCTGGTATACATTTTTTAGCCCAGTACTTCTGGTTGGTTTATTCAAAAGTTCAATTTAAAAGTCACGAATGGCGCATACTGATAATATTATTACAAAATGCTGGCAATGTTCCACAGATTTGCAATAAGATATTATTTCGCGTAGATTTGTAAGATCAGACTAACTTGCCTGTAGGCATTATAATGTATTCACCGAACGGTATTTGAAATGTCAAATGGGTGTGATTTTATAAAGCATTTTTATTATCTATTATTGAACATTAAATAGTATCACAAGTATCACACTTTAAATATTACAAATTGTCTTAAAAATGTGTATAAACACAGCTTAAGAAATAAGCTAAAGGAAAAGTTTATTTGCCATTGCATCGGCGTTCGTATTTTTTCGTATCATCATTTCAATAAATAATGTGCTTTCTGGCTGTGCCACACTACAAATAATTATTGGTCCTTAGATTTTGAGCAACGTTTAGTAAAATTAACAAACATAAATTTTATGGAGCAATTAATTTTAACCTTGGTATTGTTATTAATAACTTATATACTATTCATTATAAGATTACTCACTAAAATAAAGAAACAAAAGTAATAATCATAATTGAGCCACGTCTGATTGAAGTCACAGTCGTTTTGCATTTTAGCCAGACCAGTTTCAAATGCAACTAGATTTTTTAGTCGGTTCTAGTTTAAAATACAAAATATTTAAGAGATTAGACGACATGCTAGGTATAATGTATAACAGATATAATGCCCTGTAGTGCCAAGTGTTCATCACAAAATAATAGTCAAATCGTCTGTAATATTCTAGTTATCATATACAATTTTTTTATGATAAAATTACTGGGAATTATAAGATTAATCCCTTTATATTTGATTTAAAGTCGTCGTAATAGAGCACATTTCCTAACTTCTTCTACCGAATGATGCTTATATAGTATTAATGAATCACCTCATTTGAAAATAAAACCACCTCGTGATTAACAGTCGTTCCGCTTATACCACTTGATCAAATTGGCAGTCTTTCTAAAGTTCAACAATTTACTTAACAATTTTCTTTTCACTGAAATTTTTCGGCCATTTTCTCACTAATTGTTTGCTCATACTTAACACAGCTTCGTAAAATGTATTTGTTTTTAACTGGGATTCAAACTTCTCGCAGTGTTCAAAGAGTAAGGGATACAAATATTTGAGTTCTGCGTGATCTAGCGTTGGGAACAGATGATGTAGAGCGTGGTCGCCGAAACGTGTCAGTGATTTGAATAGGTTGCCGGCATAATCGATTCTCTCTACAATTGTGTCCAGTTGGTGCAGTCCCCAGTCCAAGTTTTCGTCTCTGCAAATAAAAAATAAAAATTGTAGTGTCTATCATCAATACGTCAAACGATTGGGGGAAGATTTTCAATTTACAATTAGTCATTTCCGTTTTAAAGGCTGTATAAAGTGAAAAAGAATATTCAAAGGACAATGGCAGATCTCCATACATCGAAATATCTGAGATTAAATCGAAGTGCACAGTATAAAAAATATTTCAAAAAATTCGGCGTAAGTAACTGAGTCTATAAATGATTCTATTTTCACTCGGGAAACCCGGAAAAACAAGATATCGGTGTTTTAGAATTAAATTAAGAATGATAAATGTAGGTACGTTTGAATTATCAAATGAAAATATGTCAGATCAAAGAAATATAACCTTAAGTCATAGAAGTAACACTAAATAACAACAGCGGTTGCTACGATTGATATCTTCTTTCTAATGGCACATGCAGTATGATAGAAAGAGCTGTCGATAGGTTTAGCAGCACGCTCTTATAGCAGCCTCGTGGTAGCCAAACAGTAGACAAAACATAGAGTTAGGAAACCGAGTGTTGTTCGTAACAGTGATGATTTATCGATAAATATTTTTGGTCAAATGTCTAACTTTAGTATGTGTCGATATATTTAAGCCGTAGAAGTAAACAACTAAAATATTGATATTGTAGTTTGTGCTGTCGACGCCGGACAGTGCTTTGCAAAGACTTGCCAGACGTGTTTAATTGTTCGTTTTAGCCATAAAATCTATTGACAAAAAGTATTCATAAACTAATGAGCGATGCGTTGCGATGAGGTGCTAAGAAACTTTCACTTAGATTATGTATTGTGCGAATTATACCAGATTGGCTAATGCGGCAGGCTTTGGCAATTTGTGTGCGTCGCATCATATAACGTTGCTTGCTAACGCTTACGTTGGACACTGCTCGAGTTTTTTAGAGTTGTAGGTAATCCGATTTGTGATCCGCCAGCACAAATGATTCACCTTTATGTAAATATTAGTACAGCAGTGAACTACTTTGACAACCCAGTTGGCGTAAGTGCAACCGACTGCCACGCCGAAGCTTGCGGGTACGATTCAGTTTTACATTCATATCCGATAGTATATATCCCTCATTCAAAAACATCGATATCTCCTTTCACTGTCAAATCCCATCACTCCTTAATGATGGGATTTGACAGCACGGCTATTTAGAAAATGCAGTCAAAGATATGAGTCTGTAAGGAGTCTATGCCTCTTTAAATGAGACGCATAATTTGACGTTATGATTAACCAGCTAAGACCAACTGACATTACATGTTGCACGTTCGGTATAAGGAAATATGGCGAGCATGTTCTCTCTAGTCTAAACGTCCAACCTCTCTGTGTCAGATTGACATCAAAACGCAGAAATAATCTGTAGCATCTAACTGTCACAGCCAAAGACAAAAGCAGAGCTGCACATTTTAAATCGATTTTATGTGAAATCGATACAACATGAAAACGATGCTGTGACGTTTTTATTTGATTTAAAAGTTGTTTTGCTTCAAAAATTAGTAGCTTATTGATATAATGTTAATTAAAGATTAAATAAGTGCATTTTAATAATTATATTTTAATAATCGATACGGATCAATAGCACTCACGTCTATTCCTGTCACACAAATGTGGTCTATGGCAACAATCTTAATATATAAAATCCTTGCGTTACTGACTGACTGACAGACACGCTATAGCCGAAACTATTAGGCGCAGAAAGCTGAAATTTGGCATGTATGTTCCTTGGGGACCGTAGGGGTGCACTAAGAAGGGATTTCCCGAAATTCCCACGGGATCGGCCAAAACGCGTAAATTTAAAAAAATGCAGGCGTAGCTGCTGGCGTCCTCTAGTCAAATAATAAAGTAGGTACCTAGTTCGTAATCAATTGGAATGCTTTTTATCATCATAAAATACTCCAGCTTTAACGAGACAAAGTGAAAATATTAAAAATCGTAGAAAAAAAACCAATTTGTTTTGTTCATATGAAGTTTAAGATCGCCACAACAAACCCAGACCGAATTCTGCCATTGTTCTTTAGTTCAGACATTTTCGAGCTTTTGCAAGACCAACGCACAAAATAAGAATAGAAGGTAGAGTTTCATATCTTTTGTATTACTTTCCAATTTTTCATGTATCTCGTCTTCAGCTTCAGTAACTCATGCTGTTCGATGATGATTATGAAAGTCAGGAAAAGTGATTTTAAAATTACTTTTATATGAATGAAAGGAGACTTTATTATACTTTATACGGGACTAAAATAGGCATCGAAACCTTTTTGGACAGCTCCTGATTTTTAAACTTGCAGTATGAACATTTGCTGGTCGGTCAATATTGCAATTAATTTGGGGAGTGTTTCGAGCACCTTATTATTATGCGACTTCGCAACCTAAAGGAAAGTAATGTATTTATTTTATAATATCTATGGAAATATTTGCTATTAAATAAGATATACGAGATACACAGTATACACACTTTGATTAAGTTTTAATAATTCACCGTAAACGAATACTATCGAACTTATTTTAAACATGTTACCCTCTTGATGATACAAAAAATATGAGTGTCAGTGAAGGTCATAATAATTTCAATGACGTGCTTGTTTAGTTCTCAGTTGTTTAACTCCCGTGAATAGTTTTATTCGGTACTAGAGGACGCCAGCAGCTACGCCTGCATTTTTTTTAAATTTACCCGTTTTGGCCGATCCCGTGGGAATTTCGGGAAATCCCTTCTTAGTGCACCCTTACGGTCCCCAAGGAACATACATGCCAAATTTCAGCTTCCTGCGCCTAATAGTTTCGGCTGTAGCGTGTCTGTCAGTCAGTCAGTAACGCAACGATTTTATATATTAAGATTATGTGTTTTATTCTGTTCAATGGCATGATAAGAACAAAGATGATAATTTAAAGGGTCAAGGTTGCTAATAAAGGTACCTATGTTTACTAAGTATATAACAATGTAGAGCGATTATTCTCTATCTCTCTATCTTATTGAATATTTCATTTTCATTATGCAATTACGTCTTATAATTAAAATAATAATAATATAATATTCTACCACATACACACATCACCATCTAGTCCCAAACTAAGCAGAGCTTGTAGTATGGGCACTAGATAATGGATAAACATACATAATTATATACTTTTTTTTGGAAATACATACATATTATACATAGAAACACCCAGACCAAATCAAACATCCATGTTCATGCACACAAATGTTTGACTTGAGCGGGAATCGAACCCGTGACCATCGGCGTAGCAGTCGCATACACTCCCGCTGCGCTAACCGGTCGTCTAATAAATAAGCATAATAATATTTATACAAGAATCGAAAAATAAATTATAATTAAATTTAGAAGTTGTCATGAAAGTCATCCGCATCACAGTCAATTGGAAGCGTGCCTAGAAGACTGGCAGCATTGTCATTTGTATAGCAATGCTTATATTTTGTGCCAAATACGTGCCAGCCCTCTGGTCAACCGAGGCGTCGATCAATCTCTTTGCGAGATCTCTAAGAAGGGATCTCGCACTTGGCCCCAAGGTTTCAACCCTAAACGGCTCAAATACATAATCTCCTACTAGACTTACGTATTTGCGCCGTTTGAGGGTCTTCACTGAAGCAGCAGCAGCGCCCGCACAACCTATTGTGCTGGGAAGATGATATAGCTCAAGGGTATCGGCACATGTTCCATACCAAAGGCCTACTTAGCTTTAACGGCAGAAAAGACATCCCGTCCGGTCTCTTGCTATCGTGACGTACCAAGCCCTGAGGTTCAAAATGGGTTGGAACACCAGCGGTGACAAGAGCACGGTGCAGTATGTCATTGAGGTTGGCGTGACGTGAAACACGACCTACGTTCCTGATGCATGACAGACCACGGTGACCAAGGCTATCGACAGCCTCTCCACAGTGATAGTAAACGGAGGCAAGTAGCGAAGCGGAAGGTCGTATGGTCCAACATGTACCTATATTGGACGATGGCAGTGCCTGAAGCTAGAGGCCCGATTCCCATTCTCCCACAGCCAGCAGGCGAGCACGCTCCGTAGCGTTGGCCGATGTATTGAGGAAATTTCTCGTACCAGGCTGCAAAGCAGTCCATCCCGTTGCCTCTGGGAGAAAAAGTTTCGTGGTAACTCAGTTCCTGAACAAGCCTTTCTCCAAGCGTTCATGGCATCGGCCTTACACGGCACCTCAGAATCAACCAGTGTAGGTGCTAAGATTTTTCTGGTCAATTCTGCAGTGCTGTGGACCGATGACAACAACGCTGGCAGGCTTAAATACGCAAGCGCAGAGGTAAGGACGCCTGTTACTCGGTCTTTCGGGGCCACATTCAAAATTTTACTTAGGGTATTCTGTATCATTATCAGCCCTTTATACTGTCCCACTGCTAGCAGTGGGACAGCTTAAAGGGCTTAACGGGCCTCTACCCATTATGAGAAGGGTAAAGCCATATTCCACCACGCTGGCCCAGTGCAGGTTGGCAGACTTCACATGTCTTTCGAGAACATTATGGAGAACTATCAGACATGCAGGTTTCCTCACAATGTTTTCCTTCGCCGGTAAGCAAGCGATAATTAACAATTTAATACATTACTCCGAAAAGTTATCGGTGCGCACCGTGGATTCGAACCCAGACCCTCTGCGTAGCAGTCTGTCGGTCTCTCCACTAGGCTATCGCTGCTGTTTATACTCTGTATAATTTTGTCAATTTAAATGAGTGGAGTCGTATTTTTACAAAAAAAGTGAAGAACGTAATGCGTGTGTAAATTCAGGAACAAAAAGACAATATAAAATAATAGTAAAAGCCGAATGTATATTAATTTTGAGGAGCCTGTCTGAAATTTCACTAAAATGTTATTTGTTTTTCCTGTATAAAGGAATCAAAACCGTCGTCTAAAATTGGGAACCCCAGGAGGCGAAGAGAACTTTTTTCAACTTGGGTGATATTGGGAGCCAGTTATGGAAATTTTGAAAGAATAGAGGATTTATCTATATTGTCATTAATAAAATTTTCGCATTTGCTTGTATTCAGTTCTAAGCCTATGGATAAAAATTACGATTTCAGGAGTGCCAGATCTTGATATACAGTTTCTACGTCACCTCCTAGGGTTCTATCATCTACGTAGGTTTCATCAATAAAGTTAGTTCACTGATTTTTTTAACTATCTGCCAGCGCATTTTTGTCGCCATTTTCCTATTCACACTTGCCTTATATATCTGCTTGGTCAGTCTTTCGTCATCCATCCTCTCCACGTGCCCAAACCACCTAGCATTCCTTTCTTGATGCTTGTCACTACATCTTCTTTTACCCCATAGTGTAATGCACGTAGAGGGACGAAAAAGGAGAGGGCGACCAAGGAAAAGATAGATGGACTGTGTGAGGATGGATATGAAAGAGAAAGGAGTAAACGATCGGATGACTGGCGACATAGAACTAGGAAGCGAAGGACATACTGCGCCCCGAGATACAGCACAAGCTATAATTGACAACCGGTGAAGTATAAATTGTAAAACCTGCCTTAATTGAAAACTAGTTTGTTGAATTACAAGATCATTTGTCTAGCGAATATTGTTTTAAAGAGCTATAATATTCAATAATTTATTTATTGCATTGGCCGTGTGGTTGACGGCATAGAATACAAGTGTCACCACCCCCTTGAAATAACATATTACGTAATCTCATTAAATCAGAGAATTAAATTTAAACAAATATCAGGAAAGGACTTCTCAACTTAAAACAATAGATTTCTCACAATTTCACAAAAACACGAATAAAGTAGAACGTTCTAATTAGTACAATAATCTGTCAATATTAAGTTATTCTGTTTACTGTGAAAACTGGATTAGTAGATTATTAAGTTAGTAGTAACGCTTCAAAATGGAGTAAACTTGTATTACTTTTTACTGTTCCTACGGGATATATACCACGTACCTTTGTTTTGAGTAACCGATATTTCGGCACTGTTGCAAGCGCCATGTTCACGGATGTACTGAAGTATTGCGGGTGGATGAATGTTATAAACAAGTGAACCGGTCTACCTGCTTTCATACTCGTTTATTGCGCGCACAACCACTACCATAGTTTTCACTCTCGTGTGTAAACGGTGGTAGTGTACAGTAAAAAGTAACGATAGTCACGAAAGTTTAAATTCCTATATTAAACTTGTATTGACCTCGGGTGAACGTAGGTATTATACACCACTAGAGTTCGCCCGTAGTGACGCCCGTGTGGGTCTTTTTACACCCCTTTCGGTAGTTTACAAAAATCCTCTCTTAGTGCTCCCCTACACTCTCCAACGAACACACACACTCACCAAATTTCAGCTTCCTTCACCTAGTAGTTTCGGCTGTGTGTTGTCTATCATTCACTCAGTAACGGAAGAATTTTATAATTATTTACTGCTTCCCCAAGAATATTACCTTACTCAACCTAGGATAATCCCAGATTTAGTCCATCTAATAAGCCAAGTCTATCTAATAGTCCATGCCACAAGAACATAGACTTTTTGTAAAAAATTCTACTAAGTAACTTAGCGACAATTCCGTCAAAAACATATAATGTCAAATCCAATGAGCGCAACGGTACATTATCTATGTACCGTGTGATTGCAAAGTAATATGTGAATTGATCGAGTTTTTATCGATATATGCGCTCATGCTATGTCAACAGTGTTGTGTGGTACTGGAACACGAAAAGTCATTGGTGCGTGCCGTGGATTCGAACCCGAGTGCCCGAGACCCTCTGCGTAGCAGACTGTCGGTCTCTCCACTCGGCTATCGCTGCTCATCTAGAGCTTCACAACCTTTGTTTCAAACAGTTGCGTTGGAGATTTTATGCTTTAGTTAACTTTTTTAAACAGTCGTTTTTTTTTCAATGCTCGACCCGGGAATCGAACCCGTGACCTCCGACGGCAGTCGTATACGCTATTCACTGGACCACGGAGGCAGACTATTACATATTACCTATTTTTAACACACATTAATATAAATGGTAATATTTATGTGACTGGTCGATATTGGACAATTATTTTAATACTTAGTACAACATTGTAGCTGATGTAGCAGCAACAATGTTGCACCTACATTTTGTGTTATCAATTACAGTGAATATGTGTCATTATTTTAATGGATATTGTATGTCAAGTTACCTGAGTCTAATTTGTGTAATGATATTTTCTGAATGACATGCTTCAATTGAATGAATCGTTATTATGTGCAAGAAGCATGAATTATGTTTCTGTATGTGTGCGTTTCTATACACACGTCAGTCTGTATAATATGTAATAATAATAAATAATAATATAATACTTTATTGGTGCAATTTACAATGATAAGTAAATTTACAAACAGTGAGAAGTAATTCAACGAAAATAAAGAACAGAGACAGAAAAAAGGAATAAACATACACACACTCTAAATACGAAGAAAATAAATCTGTGCCAAAGGGCCAACAGCTCAGCAACATGTTAGGCAGCGGCGAAACCACTGCCTAACGCTGATTTTCAGCTGCAGCCTGAGCGAGTGATTGTACGCTCACAACAAAATAAATAATCATTAAAATAAAGATATGTATTACTAATACGTATATAATATGTCTATATTTATTTTATATAATAAAGCTGAAGAGTTAGTTTCTTTGTTTGAACGCGCCATCAACGCGAATCTCCGGAACTTCTAATCCGATTTGGATAATTCTTGTCTTGGTTAGTCCATTTATTAAGGAACAGTAGCCCTAAATAACGCGGGTGTGACCGCGGTCTCATCTAGTCTACCAATAAAGTCATAGCGGGGAATGTGATAATTTCTTACCTCGGAACATCTCCTTCGAAGAAGTTCCTGTGGCTATGATGTCCAGCCGTCAGTCCAAATAGAACAAAGAAGAAACTAGCCGGGATCAAGGTGACTAGCCAAACTGCGATAGTCCACGGCAGCGATAGTCCTCCAGTTAAATACATGCAAGTTGGCAATGAGAACACGATGAAATTCTTCCAGCTTAGTGACTTGCCTTCGAATTTTTGTATGCAGAGGACTAAACTGAAAATTTAAAATAATTGTTATAAAATGCTAGTATTACATAAGATTTTGTCGAAAATATTTAAAGAGTGGCCTGAGTTTAATCCAGGTTCTTCTCACAGGCCTACTATCCTGACAGCCTACAGACTACTATACTATGTGAGTTTGTAACCTATGTAAATGAAAGTGATATACTTGAATATATAGTCACATTTCCTGACAGAAAGACATACCTAATTCCAGAGCCCAAATTTATAAAACTAGATTCATAAAATTGAATCAAAAGGCCAGTTTAATGACGTACCCATACGGGAATAAAATAAAAACCTGCTAAACCGCTGATTTGAAACTAGCACTATGAAAATGATAATGCTATAATATTAAAACTCCAGCAGCTATTATTATAATAGTATAAATACAGGTTTGTTTGCAATGTTTGGAAAACTACGCGGATATTTTTAATAATATTGAGAAGAGAAGTTAACAAGTATTATTTAAAAGAAATTACAACTAATGTTACCACTGGTTTTGGATTACATCGTTGTTTATTTTGTATCTACAATTATGTACTTAAACCGAAATGGACATAATATTTGTCTGCCTGTGGCAAATATGTCGAAATGTCGGCATTATAATGAAAATGTAATTTTAGATCTTTCGTTTGAAATAAACAAGAATGGCTGTTACATATTCCGTCAACAGGAGCATAATTTCAAAGAGACGTTAAATTGTAATATAGCGTCGTGATTCTGAGAGTTTCTTAGTTAGTCTTTACTAGGAAATTCTCTAAGCATACTCAAAGTTTAATATTAGTTCAGTACAGGTATCTATTTTGAGATATTTTGAGAGTCAACCAAAATTTTGTAGTTATTTGTAATACAACTAATTTAAGGTATAAATACCTCCGGTATTCTTCAACATTTGTACGAGAACGCAAAAGTCATGGTCGCAAAAAGTCGACATATACAAATCTCGAAATACCTACACATAATATCTCGAGTTATATAAAATAGCACTGACTGACATCATAATTAACTCGTTTGTTTATTTGATCTCAATTTTAATGTATATAATATTATTACTTATTTATATTTCCACCAAATTTATTTTGCGATTGTTCTTAACTTCATCTATTTTCAGTTCATTATTACTGAATGTACCAAAATTCTCTTAAGTAATTAAACTGTAGATAAGTTTAATTAAACAATTTAACTCGTCGGCATTGTAAGCGTTGATTCTATTTATTTGTTTAGGACCAAACAATAACAGGTAACACAATTATTTGACCTTTGGTTATTGCGTCGAAAGATCAGGGTTTAATGAAAACCGAACTTATCTAGTTTGAGCAAATATTGGACGAAATTAAACAACCTGTATAAAATAAGGGTGAGGCCAAATAAACGTTATTTTTTAAACGCGAATTTTGAGATCCATAATTTAATTATGTTCAACTTAAATTTGATTTAGCTGCTATGGATTCTAGACGTAATTTTAGTTGCTATCCTATTTTTGTACTTGGTAATCTGTCACTAAGTGACGCTTCCTCTGCACTGCCTCATCTGCGGGCATGCGGTTACAAAAATACGCGTGACTTTGACACTATACATCCTTATTTACGTCTCCACCGAGGAGGCAAACAGGGCTTAAGCAGGAATCTAAATGCATCGTAAATTCTGTGAATAATTTTTTGCTCTTCATGCCTCAAAAACTATGCTCCTCTGTCCTTACCCTAAATGTGTTAATAGGATAAGGCCAACATTTGGTGAAGCTATGACTTCGTTAAAATTTCCAGTTTGTTGGTACAACTTTGTGGGCTAACAAAGTTGTGCCTTGGACATCCACGTGAATGCCTCCTTTATGATTCAGGGCGCTAGATCAACACAATTTCTAAGTTGAGCACTTTATACCTGCCGGTACTTTAATATTAGAAACGGTAGGTGGTGAAAATGTGTTTTTATACTCAGTGTGTGAGAAGTTTTCTACGATTATATCTAGCATTTCGGTGGATTTTTATTATTAACTAGTCGACGCCAGCGGCTTCGCACGCACATATTTTCGAATTTCCCGTTTTGCCCGATCCCGTGGGAATTTCGGTAAATCCCGTCTTAGTGCACCCCTACGGTGCCCAAGGAACATACATGCTAAATTTCATCTTCTTACGACTAGTAGTTTCGGCAGTAGTGTGTCTGTCAGTCAGTCAGTAACGGAGTAAAGGATTTTATATATTAAGATTTTTCTAAGCTCTGGCTTATTGACTTACTTTTCTTATTACAAGACAACTTCTTGGCACTGATGACGTCAAGATTCACGAGTTTTTAAAACTCTGAGCCCATCGATGTTTTCACCATTTAGCAAGCGACCTCAACCAATTAAATACCCACATCACTTCGAAAAATCTCGAGGCCCTCTGCGTAGGAGTCTGTTGATCTCACTGCTAAACTACTCTTGCATAAATTAATAGAGATAATTAAGAGGAACAACTTACTCTTGCGCCATCATGGCCAACAATGCCGCTCCATATATAACAGGGTAGTAGAACGCCGCCATTTGAGCCCAGATGGGCTTGTCCTTATACGGTAGAAACTGCAGGAAAGGTTCAAGCATCGTTAGCTCTATGTCCTGAGCTGTGTTCGTGTATAGGTGATGGGACATCGCGTGGGTTACTCGCCAGTCACTGAAACAAAATGATATAGTTGTTTTTATTGCGAAATATTATTTTATAGTATATAAGAGTGAGTGCCGAGTGAGTCTGATAGATAAAACGCGTAACACTTGGTACGAGAAAAGTGTGTGTGATGTAATGACAAAGGAATGTTGCGTTGGTTTGGACATTTGGAACGGATGGCTGAAAGAAGAAATACGAAAGGAGTTTATCGTGCAAGAATGAATGGAAATGTCGGTAGGGGACGCCCTAGGCGGACGTACGCGGACCAAATAGGTGACGTACTGAAAAAGGGCCAAATTAAAAGTAACCATAACCGACGTGCATGCATGATGAGGTTCATGAATGTCGAGGAAGCGAAAGAGGTATGTTTGAATGGGAGACAGGCGTGACGATATAGATAAATAGATAGTATACAAGACTTCTTCCGCAGCTCCACCTGAGTGAGTCGATTCGCGATAAAAAGTAGTTTCTCTCACGCTCCAGCTCCCTGACTAACACGACATCCAAAAATATACCTTAAGTTGCCTCCGTTGCGACGTAAAAGAAGGACAAACAAACAAACACACTTATGAATTTATCATACTAGTATAAACTAGAAGAAGGTCTGAAAATATCATGTGGACTTCAAGAAGGAGGCCTTAAATACTCATACAATGATGTGTATTAACAATTTAGATAGGTAGATAAAAGGAAAAGGCTAGTTGAAAAAGATTTGATGTCAAAATCAAGACGTCTGAAACAACTTTTTCATTATTATGTTTGCAACTATGCTAAGACGTATTTGAGGTGTAGGATATGCACAAGATACCAAGACAAAAACAGTTTTAAAATTGCTGCCTGTCACACGGGACAAAACTAGTTGTTTATAAAAATAGCACTGTTATTATTAACATGTTACTATATTATATAGCTAATATGTTTTAACAAAACAGGTTCCACCACTTAGTAGTAGTACCACACTGAGTAGCCACCAATTGCTGGTTTATCAATTGCATAAAATTCATTAATTTATTTTTTTATTGGTGCGTTCGACAACGTTCGGTTCCAAGTGATTCTTATCCTTAGGAACCCACAAACTATTGCCATATAAAGTACCTTCATCAGCGTCGAGGCATTTGTCAACAGAGCAAAGAAACAGATCGATCGGCAGAATTTTTATATTGCTTTTTGCTGATAGAATCATAGCATATGTGTTTCGCGAGGAGGTGTTAATTGGATATTTATAACAGCCACTTCAATTTACTTATTTATAAAAATATAACACCTATCTGCAAGAAATATAGTCATATATTATGAGATTTAGCACGCATAAGCCGGTTATTACAATAAATGCAAACATAACTATTACTAGATGAGCCCGCGGTTACACCTGCGATTTTTAATAAATGGGCTATTCAACTCAAAAATAATTATTCAAATTGGACTAGTATTTCCTGAGATTAGTGCGTTTAACCATAGAACAAACTCCTCGATTCTGACGCTACTATAAGCTAGATTACTGCATACATACATACATAGTCTCACGCCTATAACCCCGAAGAGGTAGGCAGAGGTGTATTTCTACACCAACCTTTCGCCAGATATACTTTAGTCCCACGTAATAAGGGGCGAGCCTATTGCCGTGCCGGGCACATTTCCAGACTCCGTGCTGCTACTGAGAATTTCGTGACAGAAAAACCACTGCCCGACCCAGAAATCGAACCCGGGACCTCCCGATCCCACGCGCACATTTATGCCGCGAGACCAACGAGACAGTCGTATAGGGTTTGATGTCGAGTTTTCCGTCCCTACGCAAAGATGGTATTTGCTTCGTGTTATCCCTTAGTCGCCTCTTACGACACCCACGGGAAGATAGGGGGCGGTGACACTTGTATTCTATGCCGTCAACCACACGGCTAATTATTACTGCAGTTTCATCAAAATCCTTTTAGTCGTTTTGTGTGAAATAGTCGCAATCATCCATCTTGCCCTACATCTTTTATACATAGCTTCCGCATTTACATATAATATTAGCAGGACGCTTAAAATTACGGTGATATTCGATTTGATAGATTCATCGTGGCAAAACACGTTATATACGGGTTTTGCTACTTATTGCTTTTTTATATTATCAACAATTACAATGCCTAAAAATAAACTTGTGTTTACAAATAGTGGAAATAACCAAAATGATTATAAAATATACGGATGAGGCTCGACAAGTAATTACTTAAAACATAAAATGTTTTAAGTTTTATCGTAATTTATTCAAGTATTATTTGAATTTGAGATATAATTCATGCAAGTAAACGCTTGATAAACGGAGCTCGTCATGCAAAGCGCGGCGTTAGTTCCCGTGGTCCCGCCATTCACAGACAACGGTTTGTTAGAGAAGTGCCTAGATGGTTCTCGTGAGTAAACTCAAACACCTCTAGGAGCCAGATGCTCCTTCGATCCTCATTCTACCAGACCTAGGTTGGTTTAAGTAAGACCGCAAATCAGTTTCCGCAACGAGATAAGAAAAAACATGCTCGTCAAAGTCCAGTCAAAGTCAAAATCATTTATTCATTTAAGCAAAAAAGTGACGTTTATAAAACGTAAAAAAATTAAAGTCTTGATGAATCTACATTTACATTTACTGCCACGTTCGAATCTTGAAATGTAATTCTTTAATAAAAATAATACTATGCCATTTGTATTAAATACTTCGATTTCGTGTTACAATATACTAGAGTATGCCCGCTGCTACGACCGCCCATTTTATTGCAACTTAATCGTTCTGCCCGATTCCGTGTGAATTTGGAGTGTTGTGTAAATTTATTGCAGCCCTACACTAACCAAGGGACATACCTACATGTAAAATTCGGCTACCTGCGCCCAATGGTATTGGCTGAGCGTTTTTTTGTTAGTCAGTCAGTAAAACAAAAATGTTACATTTACAGATCCCACTTACTTAAAAAAAAACTAGCAAGATTTAAGCTTCTTCACAATTGTATTCTTTGTTTGTATTGCAGTAACTGAAATTGCAAATAATTGCAGTTAAAGGGATCACCCTACATTCTGCATAATGATAACACTGGAAATCAAACACACTACCTTCGCCGCGGCACAATGACCAAGCAACCATGCCGTCCATTTTAACTATTGCGCCAATAATCCAGTCTTTGAAATAAACGATCAAAGTCATGGTCGGCAAGTAACGGAACCGATAGCTACTAAAGGTGAATCACCTCTACCGTTCAAGTCCAAAGCTGAGAATGCTAAGATGTAAACATGATTGGTCTCTTTTTTAGGGTTCCGTACCTAAAAGGTAAAAAACGGAACCCTATTACTAAGCCTCCGTCGTCTGTCTGTCTGTCTGTCTGTCTGTCTGTCTGTCTGTCACCAGGCTGTATCTCATAAACCATGATAGCTAGATAGCTGAAATTTTCACAAATTATGTATTTCGGTTGCCGCTATACAAATACTAAAAATAAAAAATTAAGGGGGGGTCCTATACAAAAAACGTGTTTTTTTTCGTATATTTTGCTCAAAATTACTAACTGTTACAGGTAGACGCTTTAAATTTTTACAGAATATGTAGTTGTATATTACCTTTCAAAATTAATAATTAAATTTAAAAAAAGTAAATAATAAAGGGGGGCTCCCATACAACAAACGTAATTTTTAAGCAATTTGTTACTCGATCTTAATAAACAGGTAGAAACTTATAAAGTATTTAAGTATACATACAACGAACGTGATTTTCTTTTATAGATGATGGTACGGAACCCTTTGTGCGCGAGTCCGACTCGCACTTGCCCAATTTTTTTATTTTTAAACATTTAATTTCATTCTGTGGATGGGTTTTTCCTTGAGATATTGTTTACAAAGGTTGTAAGGAAAACCGATGACGTGCGGAGATAAAAGTGCACTATCTACCTTTTCTGATCTCCACAAAATTTAAAAATAATAAAACGTGTTTTAAATTTATTTACAGCGTGTCATCTACCTTATTGTACATGATCTGCGTGTTTGCGATATTATTGCGTATTGGACTTTAGGTCTTACCAATTTTGGCTTCAAATGTAATATAGCTCATACTGTATCTACGTTTTTTAAATTTATCTCACTTGAAGTGCGTTCATCATTATTGTATTCGAGTTTAATGTAATGATCTGTTATTAATTTATTTCAATTAATTTTAAGGAAAATTCTAAAAAAAAAAAATTTAAATACGAAGGAATCAAACTTGATAGAATAATAATTTATTTTAGAAATATATATGAATATAAATCATTGCACCAGCCAATAAACACAATTAAAGAATAATAACAAATAGGCAACAAACGAAGATAACATTACAACCATACATAAAATAGACAAGCATATTGCGTGGGATGTACCTCTTCTCGTACGGAATTATATTCGCAGCTTCATTGAGGTAATGAGGACCCTTTAGATGCAAACGCCTGAAGCAATACTACATCGATTACTGTGAAAACCTTCAAAATCTTAACCCTTAGAATTGCAATTGCACCAAGATGAATACTATAAATGGTTGAATTTACTCTTTTAACATAAAACTGACGTTATGGAAGTATAGTTTTAGTTATGGGAATATAGAGGTTGATGAAAGACTTTCTAAAATATTATTGAAATAGGCTGACTTAACATGGAGATTTGTTATGCAAAAGCAAAACTAATTTACTGAGTAGTAATATAGCTTATACATCGCAGTAGTATATGGGCTAGTTTTTGTCCCAATAACCCATCCGTTACGGGCTAAGCCACGAGGAAATGCTAGTGTTTTATTACTTGATCTCTGCTAAAAGGAATCGAATAAAATAGCAACTATTTTATATATAAGGCATTCCTTACCTGTAAGATAGTCCGCTAAAGTTGAACAAGTACATCCTCCAATTATCACTTTGGTGGAAGTAGTTATGTGCACAAACGACCAGCGAACTAAGAGCCATGCTGTTCAGTACTGTCAAAGTAGCTCCTAAGAGAAAACTCTGAGTGAAAGCCCAACAGCAAACTGGACTTAGCACCAACACAGTCAGAAATAAAGCATCAGTGATAAAATCACTCTTTTTCTTTGAGTCTTTTGGAACATCGTTCAGTTTCTCTATAACTTTTAGCTTCAAAGTCTTGTAGAAACCGTCTTCTTTGAATGTGAATGGGTAGTTTTTTGGTGTCTTCGCTTTTCTCACGAAGTATTTTTGTAGCACGGTTTCTGCTATGCCTCTCATGTGGTGAGTTTCGAAGGCTACTGTGATATCAGTACCCTGAAAGCAAAATAAATTATAAAGATTAGCAAACTATGACAATATTACCACGATAAATAATTGATGCAGTTGAGCAATCAAAAACATTACCCTTCCTTTTGGCTTCGCCGTAGTCGGGTAAAATCAAAGAGAAAACTATGAAGTAATGGACCTACAGCTACCGGTAAGGACGAAAAAGAAAATCGAAATAGGTTGTCGAAACTTTAATTCATTTGTATTTTTCTTCTTAAAAAAAGCAACACTAAGTATGAAACCTGTGCTTCAGTCAAATCCGCTTAGACTAGTTAATGGACCCAGGGTTGCAACTGGGAAGGAACAAAATCCTCCCTGTGGGATCGGCCTGCGCAGGATGCGTCCAAGGGTGTGGCGGACAGTTCTGTCTGTCGAAGAGGCGTGTCGGTGTCGCGTTGCCGCGCGCCCTATCTCCAAGACCAAATGGGGGCGCACCATTGGATTATTGGATGCGTTGAATTTATAGATCCCACGTTATCGGGCATATATCCAGACTCTATGCTGCTACTGAGAATTCGGAAAAACCCAGTAACACTTTTTGCCCGAACCAGGCATCGAACCCGTGACCTCCGATCAGCAGACGCAACACTATCCACTGGACTACGGAGGCAACTGAGATAACGCTAGGAAAATTAACAAAAAATACAAAGCAATGTAAGTAAGATAATATTATATTAACTTAAAATCTTGAGAAGAAGGTGTAATTCAACTATAAGAGATATGAGTATAATGCATACAGAGTGGCTGTCAGTGACATAATAGTCAGTAAAATCTGCACTTCAATCAAATTTAGGGAATTATAAAAAAAACGAAGCCAGTGGCAAAAATTAATTCATCAAAATCCATCATAATAACTTTGTTACATCTAATTTATATAGGATAATAAAGTAAATGTTCTAGGAATTATATAAACATAATTACGGCTTTGCGTTAACTCGCCCACTATAACTAATGCAAAGGTCAGATGCATTCAATTAATATAAAAGTGTACCTTTAGCAGCGATAGTTGAGTGGAGAGACCGACAGAATGCTATGCAGAGGGTCTCGGGTTCGAATCCACGGCACGCAACAATGACTTTTCGAAGTTAAATGCGTATTAAATTGTTAATTATCGCTTGCTGATCGGTGAAGAAAAAAATGTGAGGAAACCTGCATGTCTGAGAGTTCTCCATAATGTTCTCGAAAGACATGTGAAGTCTGCCAACCCGCACTTGGCCAGCGTGGTGGACTATAGCCTTACCCTTCTCATAGTGTGAAGAGGCCCGTGCCCAGTAGTGGGACAGTTTAAAAGGCTGATGATGATGTACCTTTGTAATTTTATTAGCATCTATTTTTACTAATATTATAAAGCTAAAGAGTTTTTGTATGTTTCTTTGTTTGTTTTTTGGTTGAACGCGCTGATCTCAGGAACGACTTGTTTGATTTTCATAATTATTTTCGTGATAGATAGCCCATTTATCTGTATGGTGCAACCGTACATTGCGAAATTACATTATTATCAATTCATGTCAGCATTTTCGCCATAACGCATTCATATTGCAATACATTTATTATCTACGTGACTGGTGAGAGGCCGGGAATCGGCCGCGTCAAAAAAGTGCCTGACTGGCGAGAGGCCGGAAATCGGTCGATCGTTATAATTGCATTTTTTATTTCCTTATTTATTTTTAGCAGTTTTGTGATTAAAATGTATAATTATGTAAGGATATTTATATACCAATCTGTAGGAAACTTTATGAAAAATCTAAATAAATATATATGTTAGCAGAAATTCATAAAAATCACCGAGTAATCAACAACAGAATGGAGCCCCCCCCCCCCCCGTCGCGGGTTACCCCGCGCGCAGGGCCCGCCAGACGCGGGGGGTGGCAGCATGCAAGTAGCGCCACGTGACTGGAAAATCAGTTCACTACCGGTCATCAACCGCGTCGCGTGTACTCATTATCATTATATAATTTTCTATCAATTATATTTAGCATTAGAACTTTAGCAGCAATAAAAATATTCATTAGTCTATCTCCTCGTATCATTTAATCATTATAGCAATTCAATAGATGTTTGGTACACTACCCTATATAAGTCTCATAACTTTGTCAATATTATGATAGCCTAGCTGACTTATTTATATCCCATACAGTTAACACAGGAAAATTATTGGCTTGGTCCAAAGGATTAACACAATTTGCTTCGCGCAGCTTAACATGGAACAGCTTAGGACAGCTCAGCCCTTATTTTATAACGGCAATTGTAAACACGTGGGAGCCTTAGGTGAAACCGTGACCTTCTGACATTCGTCACAATAGCAATTATGGATATTTATAACGTATTAATGCATATACGATAATGTATGGAGTATAAATATTTAATATATTGGGTGTGTTTTAGTGTGGTGACGACGAAGACGTGGCCACACCAGCGTAGCTGACACTCTTGCAGTTTGTCAGCAATGTCACGGACATGAAAGCGATGCGGGTGCGGGTGTTTCTAATGCGGTCCTTCCGCGGTGAATGAGTAAATATGACGGTGTTAACCACGCCATATTTGTAGACATACTTGATCAAATGAATTGTACTGGTTCGTTCGTAAAAATCGTCGTCGTCCAAACGTTAACCCGGTTACGTCCAAGATATAAGCCTTAAAGTTCGGGGTTGACGGGGTTGTGTACTGAGCTCCGCAACCTAAATGAATAGCGACATACCATGACTTAGACCAATCAGTGTCAGTGTACTCAAGGATACAGACTCCATAGCAACTTTCAAAGACCTTCGTGGAAGCGAAAACTGTGCTTTTTCTAAGCTTCATCACAAACAGTGTCATCTGGTTAGCATTTATATACTACACGCTATTGATTGAGATGTAATGCGTGTGCTCGTTGCAGGAACAAAACATGTTCTTTTTGTAGTTTTGGAATGAATAAATGTTAAATAATCTGTATTTCGTTTAGTTTAAAACATTGACATTTCCTTAAACATCTTTAAAATCTTCAATTATTTGCTTAATGTATTTCTTGTCACTACTCAATATATTGACTGTTATGATAGCAAATAAATTTTATAAAATTATTGAAAATGGTTGGAATTCACAAACATACTTAACTAAACAAATTTAAAATATGGTAATGATTGTTTGTATTGGAATCAGAGGATTCCATTTTTGCTGTAGGTGATGCTGTCATAATATTTAATCAATTATTTTATCAATACATCTATTTTGAGGGGAATAACCACTATAGTGGTATAGTATTTACGCATTTCTCTCCTAAATTAAAATTTATATTCCCGCGGTAAGTACACTCAAGTAAGCAATCCGCCTTTGGATGTCCCATCAGAGGATTGCGAGATAACTGGTAATTGAGTTAAGAAAACTATAACTAAAAGTGTGTGTAGCCAGGTTTAGCACAAAAGTCACAAAATTTTATCATTTAGCTATTGCGAACCCTAAACTGTCTTGGACCGATGTTTCCATATCAGAAAGTTGGTGCTATGGTGCAAATGGATGACAATCAATTCGGTGATTAGCTGGTTGTCATATGACAACCTCGACGCTAAAATCATGTGGCAGTAGTCTACACCTGTAGACATACGCATGATGACTGTTATGTGAAATAAAATAATCATGCAATTGCCACCTGACATCAGGCAAGTTGCGCACGCGAAAACAGCACCAAATGTCGTATTTGTAAGGACCGTACATAAGACTATAATCGCAGAAGTTGGAAATGAATTAGTACCTTGGTAACAGTCAGCCATTCTTCCCCGCCAGGGTGAGCAGCTATGAAGTCACTCAAGTCATATAAGTTGTCATGCACTCTCCAAAGACCCTCGGCACCATCTTGCATACGTTTGCCCTTCAGCCAATGCTGAGCAACCTTAGGAACAGCGTCGCGAAATTCTGGGTACGGCAACTGAGGGAAGCTTATCTGTCGCCTTTCTGCGTTAGGCGCCATGTTGAATTATTTCTGAAAAAAAATACACTTTAATAAGTACTTTCAACCGATGGCTTCCGTGCGTGCATGGTATATCGGGCCGGGAAATTCCTCACGAATCATTTTGTCCCTGGTGACAGCCGTATGAAAAGCCGTTCAAAAGTTTATGGTCACCTAGCTAAGTCCGTGGTTACACCCGCGATATTTAGGGTACCATTGACTCAAAGCGTAATGTTATGTAGTTTATAGATTCAAAAAACTACATATCCATTACTAAAATAACCATACAAAACGGACCAGTAGTTGCCGAAATTAGTGCGTTCAACCAACCAAACTATAAAACTCATTAGCTTTATTAGTATAGAGATACGCATTATGTCTGATCTGTGGCGGTGATCTTAGTTTCATATTATTTTGTTAAGAAACAGTTTTTCCCTAAGCATTTTGCCTCGGGCTCCAAGGCGTGTAAGTCTTGGGTGCAACTGGGATAACGCTAGGGCGAAGATGTATACATATAATTAATATAAGATGATATATAGTAAATTAACCCCCAAAATGAGTTCGTGGTATTGCATTTATAACCTGACTAGATGCCCGCAGCTACGCCCGCACATTTTTTTAAGCTTTTCTTTCCGATCCCGTGAGAATTTCAATCTCTTCTTAGTGCACCCCTACGGTCCTCAAGGTACATATGTACATGCCAACTTTCAGCTGCCTGCGCTCAATAGTTATGACTAGTTTACAAAGAGAAGAAAAAATGTATTGCTAAACATTTTTGTTAATTTGGTTAGTTACGCAGTTTACAAATACATGTTCGTTAAGAATATCATCAATTATTTTTTTATTGTCTGTTATCACGTGGTTAAGGGTGAAGACACACATTGTGAGAAACCATGTTTGTTTGAGAGTTCTCCTGAATATGTACAGTCTGCTAATCCACATTTAGCCAGCGTTATTGACTGACCAGCGGATGTAGCCAAACCCTTCTAGTAAACAGGAAGCCCGTGTACAGTAGTAAGGTAAGATAATATTATATTTCCATTACTGGATGATAATGTTACTTTCGCCACATGTTGCTTTATTCCGGCTCTATTACGTAAGACCTTATTCAAAGCCCTTGGTATAAAGTGTTGTGTAAGTGTGCTGCTTTGTATAATTGTACTAGCCGAGCCCTACGGATTTAACCGCCACACATCGGCAATTGAAGCTATCGCAACGCTCGCTACTGTTTGCTGCTATTACATTTATCTCGTATTGTTTTTACCCGACTAACGCGAAACCAAAAGGAAGGGTAATGTTTATCTTTTTTAGAAAATTGGTTAGTTTTTGGCCACTTATAATTGCCTTGATAAACTTAATCTCCTTTAAATAAAAACAGCTTGTCCTCGCAATGTAGCTACTTGTCAATGGCGTTTAATGCTATGGAACAAATTGCTTCTGATAGTTCATAACTACAGTATTCTCTTTTATTGTACAACTACAAGCTTGACGACGACTGAAGGCTTAGGTTTATACGTTAAAGTTTTATTTTCACAACAAAAGGTATTCTCAAGGTCTTACTGTATGCATAAGTTCACAAAAATCGGTTAATCCGTATTGAATGTAAATTGTATAACATCACTTTATTTTATTTTATTTTATTTATAGACTCACGCCTGAATCCCTGAAGGGGTAGGCAGAGGTGTAATATTACACCCACATTTCGCCATGATTTTTTAGGTCCCACGTAATAGGGGGCGAGCCTATTGCCGTTACCGGGCACATTACCAGACTCCGTGCTGATACTGAGAATTTGGAAAAACCCAGTATCACTTTTGCATTATATCTGTATTATATAAAATCCTTGCGTGTCTGACAGGTAAGCTACAGCTAAAACTGAAAAGGCACAAAAGCTGAAATTTGGCTGTAAGTTTCTTGGGGAAACTAATGTTCGGGCGAACCGAGTATATAAAAAAAATTTCTGGAGTAGTCAGAGGCATCCTCTAGTCAACAAATAAAAATGATATCGCATACAATGCGCAAATATTTATGTAATTAAAGATGCTTATTATATTCTGCCGATAATAGTTACGTTATTAACTGTATAAAAATGTTTTGATTATGTAAGTGAATGCACCTCTGCACTGAAATTATCATTGTTTACTGAAGCATTTTGACACAAGATTATTATTACTATCTAAATGATAGTTTTTCATAAACACTGTTATCTATGTTTTAAATGTTATTAGTGTACCTATATTTTGATATAATATATTGATATGATCAGGTTACATAATGCTATGCGACTCATCATATTTTTTATTTATCTACTAGCTGACCCGGCGAACTTCGTACCGCCATATATGTATTATGCATATAAACCCTATTCTTGAATCATTCTATCTATTGAAAACCGCATTAAAATTCGTTGCATAGTTTTAAAGATTTAAGCATACATAGGGACAGACAGACAGAAAGACTTTGTTTTATACTATGTAGTGATTTCATTTTTTCTATGTCTAGACAGGGTGCAAATCCAGACTCGGATAACACAGTGTTGAATACACAAGGAATCGTCTCGAGCGTGAATGGAACCCACGACACTCAGCGCAGTGCCAAGAGGCGAGGCGACTACTTACAACACTACGCTATTCATCCCTATGGATAGCGCACATATAGCAAAGTGCAGAGCGTTTTTCAGTGTCAACCTATTATTATCGACATTGTTCTCATATAAAATAATGTTCAAAATCAATTAACAAAACTATTTTTACAACACGCACGCATACACACAAACTACTACTATGTGATAATAGATTTTGGACTATTTCGAAACGTAAACAAGGTCGATATTCGTTTGGCAGTGAAAAATTTCAAAACGCGTGTTTGTAAAACATTCTGTATGTTTTAAAGCAGCTTACCTCAATCCCTGTAGTATTACCTCAATTCTGAATTGTATAGTACAACTTGTTAACTGCCACTTGCTCAAAGCAGGCACTGACCGTGAATCGTACGCATAGAAAGTAGTTTAGGTTACAACCAATATACTGAAGCGCTGGGGCGTTATATTGGTTTGACAGACAATTAATCTATACAGGGTGTCATAAGACCCATCACCAAGCCGAAGGCTACTCGTTGTGGACATTATGCCAAGTCATATTAACGAAAAATAATACCTGGGAAACGATGTCTTTTTATGAGTTTTCACATTTTTAAAACCGCAATTAAAAGCGGGCGCGTGCAATGCTCGAAATACCTACTTATTCATGGGGTAGGGCATCTAAAGAACATAATTATTGGCGGGGTAAATGTATCGATTTTGTACCTAATTAGAAAAATTCCATACTAACGTTGAGCCTCAATATCTCCTGAACCAGTAATTTCCCAGGTATGGTACCAAAATAAAATATGTTCAAAGTGATTGGTACAACATTGGATTTCAGTTTTCGTTAAGGGTCTTTTTACACCCTGTATATTATATATCTATGCTAGTGATGTGCCGGATCGTTAAAAATGTATATCCGCGGATACGGATCGGAATACGGATATTTGGTGTTAAGATCCGCGGATACGGCCACGGATCTTTATTTTCTTACTGAATCGATGTCGGTGCGCGTAACCTTGAAACGACAGTTAACGTCACGCACGCTCGGCGGAACAATAGACAGATCATGTTTCGATTTATATTGAAATCATATTAAAATAATCTGAATGGAATTTATTTTATTTTTTTATTCTACCTATAGCCCTACCTATAACATATACCACCAATAGGATTCCATCCTATCAATTAAAAATTAATAAGGTGAAAGATCCGTAAAAGATCCGCGAGAAAAGTAACGGGTACGGATCTAGATACGGATCTGTCTTTTTCCTCTGATATCCGCGGATACGGATATCCGGCACATCACTTATGTATACATATTATAAAATGAAGTCCCCAGGCGTCTGTCTGTCTCTATGAAGCCGATACACTCAAAATCTACTGAACTGATTTCTGTACGACTTTCACCAATGAGGGTGTTTGTTATTTCTTCTACCACCAGACGGCGCTTCGTATGCGTCAAGTCCAAACAACTGTCAGATATGTACAGACGCGTACACACACATGATACGAAAAACATCAGACGCATGAAATTACAGGGGCTTTGACACTTTTGACAGGTTTCTGGCCTTCATGCCTCAGTGCTGCCGCATAGTGAGCGTCTTTTCAGAAGACCCTCATAGCCCGTGTGATTCCTGAGAAAGGCTGTGGTGTATTACTATATATTGTAGCGCTCATAGCGATACTTAGCTTGTCGTTCGTAACATATCTACAAAGGTAAGCAACGCTTGCACAGGTCGCCACTTGGATGGGTGACCGCGTGTGGCATTTACATCTGAGCGCTACCGTGCTTCGGAGGGCACGTAAAGCTGTCGGTACCTGTTTTTGTCTCAGGATAAGAATCGTTAGGCCATGTCGGAGACATTCGGGCGGTCTGAAAACTCCGACACCAGAGTTGGCCACACACTCACACGAAAAACAAAACGAAGTCGCAGCCGCGGACTACTTCTGGTACACATATTAAAGGACATAACCTGACTGGCTTATCATCGTAGAGCTCAAAAATACTGAAGCTAGACTCAAAAATTTGGGCAGTGGGTGCCTTTGGTGACGGATTTTAAATACTCCATCTACATGAGGTAAAATAGAGAATAATTTATTTTTAATTGAAAACCTGTTTCTTTTAAATTTAACACTACCAATGTAGGCTACAAACATTGTATGATTAATAGACTCGAAGAGCACGCATAATTTACTTATGTATAATTTATCATCCCATATAAGTTGTCGGAGTTTCATTACTCGTTAATCAAAACTCTGACAAAAGTCAGTCTGATGAAATTGAGGTTTATTCATTGGAAAATGTTGTAGGAAATTATGTAATCGAATTACATTTCATTAATGTTCGTGTAACGCTTGTAAATAGCACTGGCTTGAAAATATAAATGTAAAATAAATCGAAATAAGTTGAGTAATAATAATTAAAAAAAAATGCGATTTAAATACACTGTTATTGTAACAAATAAATATTTTATTTGTAACAATAACAAGCAATATGCTCGCCCCCATTACGTGGGATCTTAAAATTCATGGCAAAATGTGGGTGTAATATTACACGTCTGCCTACCCCTTCAGGGCTACAGGCGTGAGTCTATAAACAAATAAAAAAATACTAGACATAAGCCTCTCCAGAATTGTTTCACATTAACATTGTGATGCAATAGGTGGATTTGGCCTGCTACCTTTACACTTATGTATGAATAATTACACTAAAAGAAAAAAAAAATACTTCTAGGGTAGGTACAGCACTCATGTCTGCCAAAAAGTTGTAGAATAAGCCCCTTTTTTGCTCCAATTTTAAGTAAAAACATCCACAACTAATACAATTTCATTGTTGTTTGACGACCCAGTGGCGATGAGGGAGTGTAACCTACTGCCTTATCGAGGGGGTTTCCTATGTCACGGGTTCGATTCCCGCTCAAGTCAAACATGTATGGGCCTGTGTATTTTAATGTGTAATATGTACGTATTTACAAAAAAAGTATATATTTTTGTTATCCGTTGTGTAATATCCACAGTACAAGCTGTGCTTAGTTTGGGGCTAGATGACGTTGTGTGAATGTGGTAGAACTTTATATTATATTCTTTTTCGAAATTTATATCATACAACGTGTCCATGACTCGACTGTAATGCAGTTCTAGAACATTTTATACACAGTTACATCAAATTATACGCAGCGGGCACCGTAACTAGAGGATAATCACTCGACAGCGGGTTTTTACTGCACTAATGTATGTTTTACGAACACAGTAATTGGAGCCTCTCTGCCCTGTCAGACATCTTGTATTCATTATTGCGCTTTGTTGGGCATATGATGCTGGTAGGTACTAGCTAGGCCCACGGTTACATTCGCGTTATTTAGGAATACTGTGCTGCACCCGTGGCGCGTAGCGTGATGTTATTTAGCCTATAGTTTTTATTTTTTATTGAATTTCACAAAACCGATGTTCAATCTTTCATGCAACAATTTATAGTACATGCATAGGTAAAAAGTTTGATTGACATCTACTCGATGTGAATCTAACATGCGTTCAATGTAAGACGATTTACAAAAAAAATAATTTTAACAATGAGCATTAGAGTTATAAGCTAATGACAGATAATATTATTTCTTTATATAAACAAATCCTTAAGTTTGGACCTTACTGAGGCAACGGAACCAGCAAAAACATCTATATCATCACGAATTTTTCAATAAACGGCTCATTTGTCACAAAATATTCAAATCTGACCAGCCGTTTCTGAGATTAGTGCACTCTTCAGCTTTACAATAGTAGTGTATAGATTCAGGTCTCCTTATAAAAAATATGTATGATATGATAAGGTCTGTATAACGGTGTTATTAAACAGATATGGCATAATTAAGCGGTACAGACGTAGCGTGTATTTACAAAAAAAAATAAAGTATATAATATGTATGTTTATCCATTACCTAGTACCCATAGTACAAGCTCTACTTAGTTTGGGAGTAGATGGTGTTGTGTAAATGTAGTTAAAAAAAAATTGTTACCCGATAACCAACAATCTAAATTTTGGACAATTGGATGGTTTTCTTTTAGGAAAGACCAGTTTTTGTTTTGATAATCGATGCGCGGGTCAGCTTTTAAATATTTTGAGAACGGTTTTTCAATAGTCTAATGGCATAATTATGAATAACATTTCTATTTATAAATTCTTGCGTTACTGACTGACTGCCAGACAACGAACAGCCGAAACTATTGACCGTATGAAGCTGCAATGAGGGTCTTCTGAAATGACGCTCACTATGCGGCAGCACTGAGGTATCAGGTCCAGAAACCTGTCAAATTCCAGGTAGTAGAGCCTCGCTGATTTCAGCATGAATGGGCCGGATCGACCGGGGAAGTACTACCCTCTCACAGAAATCGACGTAAAGTAACAGTACCTTAACTGTTGCGTTTCGTTCGGTGAGTGAGAATGCCGGAGGCCCTATCCCCTATTCCTTCTCCCTCATCCCACTCCTCATCCTATCCCTTTTCCCAACCCAAAGGGGCGGCAACACCCTTGTAACTCCTGTGGTGTTGCTTGTGTCCATGGGCGGCGGTCATTGCTAACCATCAGGCAATCCGCTCGTTTGCCGCCTATTACCATAAAAAAAACTGTCAAAGCCCCTATATTTTCGTACGTATTTGTTAGTTTGTATTATGTGTGTGTACACGACTACACGTCTGTACCTATCCGACGTCAGTTTGGATCTGACGCGTGTACTAAGCGCCGTCTTGCGGCAAATAAATATGAAACACCCTCATTCCACACGACATGTGTTCTATGAGGACCGGGTGCACTAAGGGATTTTCCTATATTCTCACGGGAATAAGAAGACACTGTTAAATATAGAGAAAAATGTGTGGGCGTAGCTGCCGGCATTCTGTAGTAAGATATATAATACCTAATATTTTTTGGCTGCACAGTTGGCTTAGTGGTTTAAGCGGCTGTCCAAGGCTGTGCTGTGGCTGTGGCTGTGACTGCACCAAGAGTTGTGGGTTCGAACCCCGCACGAGACAACACTTTGTGTGATCCATAAATTGTTGTTTCGAGTCTGGGTGTTTATTGTGCCCGTTGGTTGTATGTTTGTAAAATCCCCCGCGAGACAGGATTTATACCCAAAGGGGGAGTAGTCTTAAAAAAAATTTTAATGATATGCATGTGAGTCTTTGTCCTATCTTTAGGAGTAGTGGTACAACATTTTAAAAACAAGATTTTGTTAATCGGTTTTAATCTTTAGCGATTTGTGTACATCATACAAAATAAATTAGCGGATCTTAAACGCGTTCAATTAACTTATTAAAAGTATAAATACCTATTTGTTACTGACGTTTCGCTCGTCTTGCACCGAGCGTGGTCGCGGAGAGACTAATAAGAGCTCAGCGCCGTCTTGTGGCAGTGCGGGTTTCAGTACCTACCTTCACTTGGTCTTTATTTAAGTTCGCAATGTCGGTACGCCGACACACTACACTAATGACGTCGACGTCATGTGTGACGTCGACGTCATGTGTGACGTCGTTGCAAGACGAGCGAAGCGTCGGATACAAATATTTATTTATACCTTAAATAAGTGAATTGTACGCAATTACAACTCGCTATTTTTTTTGTAAGATTTTATTACCCATCAGATATCGTAGAATCATAAACAAAGATCAAACGTATACAAGATCACTTGCGTCAAATCAGCTTCTTACAAACATGCTGCAAAAAATGTAATAGCAACTTTATATTGCCACTTCTTGTACTGGCTGCCCAGTAAGGAACCTTGGACCAACGTTTTTTCTGCTACAAAAAATGTGTAACATCCTTCCAATAAATAACAAAGAAAGTAGATATTCAATCATTTAAAATCATATCATTAAAAATCTTTGATGGTACTGTCTGTAGTGGTTATAGCCAAAGAGCTCAGATATTTACATAGAGGCGCATTTCCTATGGGCGCTCTGAAGACAAACTTCCTGTGACCCAAATTGCCGCTTGGCGGCATGCCAGTCGCGCTGTGACGTCTCTCTATACGAGAGCAAGAGAGACGAAATTTTCTCCAGTATATCTTAACTACGAGAGCGAAAGAGACAGAGAACGACTCCAGCGCCGCCAACGGCGCCAACTACGAACTAAACTGGAGACAGTCCCCACTTGGAATCGGCACATGAAATCCTTAAGAACTGCGCTTCTATGTAAATCTGTATTCAATGCCCTGGGTATGTCAGCCATATTATTGGTGTCTCTACAAGGCTACCGCGATCTTGATTGAAGACTTTTATCATTGCATATGATAATCGTCTTTTAAGTACCTAACCTCTTCGTCCTTGTTTAGCAAATAATCACGATTTATTCAGATTTTTACATTATCTAAAATTACTCAGGTAATTGCCTTGCTAATGTTCAAAGTTGTAACATGATGCTTTGTGAATCATATTTTTTTAACAATAGAGCTATGTATTTTTAGTCTTAGATTAAAATATGACTGGTCCCAACAGTCTCCGTTCTGTCAGAATGCCAGATCTAAATCGCAGCGCTATAGATATGCTAATACCTGCCGAGTGCATCTGTGACCGATACAAACAGTCAAACACACACAACGAAATTGCTACAATTCCTCGATTCAGCGTTTTATGAGCAGTACAGTAAGATGCACATATTCAGAAGTTGACAAAATTAACAAAACTTGTAAAATCCAACTATATAATGAAGAGAATATAAAAAAAAAATTGGCCAAGTGCGAGCCGGACTCGCGCACGACTGGTTCTATACCATCATGTATAAAAGAAAATCACGTTTGTTGTATGTATAGGTACTTAAATATTTTTAACTTTCTACCTGTTTATTAAGATCGAGTAAAAATCGCTTAAAAATAACGTTTGTTGTATGGGATAATATATTTTTTTATTTTTGTTTAATTATTTATTTTGAAAGATAATATATAAGTACATATTCTGTGAACATCTTAAGCGTCTACCTGTTACCGTTAGTAATATTGAGCAAAAATACGAAAAAGGACACGTTTTTTTGTATGGCATATTTTCATTTTTTTATTTTTAGTATTTGTTGTTATAGCGGCAACAGAAATACATAATTTGTGAAAAGTTCAGCTTTCTAGCTATCACGGCTTATGAGATACAGCCTGGTGACAGACATACAGACAGACAGACGGACAGGCAGACAGCGGAGGCTTAGTAATAGGGTCCCGTTTTTACCTTTTAGGTACGGAACCCTAAAAAACAAAACCGCGCCTTAGATTCCAAAACTAAAATTCTGAGGCACCGCTAGGGTGATTATGTTTATATCTAACAAATAGAAGCTTTAGTTATTTCTAGTACTAAAATTACAAGTACGTCATAATTAGGTATTATTTATAGTAAAATTATAGTTTCGAATGAAACACAAATATGTAGATGTGTCATGTCGTCTGACTCTAATAATCCACTTAATGGTAAGTTGTAATCAACAATCATGGTCATGGCATCTCACAGTGACATTGCAGAAGCGATACTATCAACTCAATGTTTACCTTTTATAGCTACTGGGCACTAGAAGCTGAAATTTGGCAGGTATGTATCTAGAGGATTGTAGGAGTGTGTACTAAGAAGAGATTTCCCAAAAATTTCTACGAGATCGGGATGAAACGGTTAAATTAAAATAAAATGTGCGGGCGTAGCTGAGAGCACCCTCTAGTGTGGTATAATATCTCGAAAATGAAGGTAAACTCAGTTAGTCAGCATTATATGAATACTGAGAATTTGTTATTTTGGTACAGTCAACAGCAAAAGTAGATGATCAAAATCAGAAATCAAATATTAATGAACGGAGTTCGCGTCAGAACTATATGACGTCAAAGTAAATCAAAAGTATGTGATTGTAAATTATACCAATCATTTGCTACTAGTACAGCTGTCATATATTCGTGATCAGTAAAATTCATCAATATTGTATTCGAAATGCAAATTTATATTATTGTACATGACATCCGAATTACAGATTGACATTAAAGAGTTTCGATACTTGGATTTTTGCACTATTCCAACAGAACTCTTCAGAGAGGTTGGACTAATAAGGTTATATTTCTTTGGAACTCTTGCTAACAGTGTGACAAAAGCGCGAAGTAAATATAAATAATGCATACATACATACATAGACTCACGCCTGTTTCCCCGGAGGGGTAGGCGGAGGCATACTAAACGCCCACTTTTCGCCAGTATTTTGATCCCACGTAATAGGTGGCGAGCCTATTGCCGCTTATCGGGATATTTGGTTTGCCAGAGCCTCGTCTGTTGATCGGCAGGTGCACCACTTGCAGGTGAGGTTGGCTTGGGACCCTAAGTTCTTGGTGGGAACCCTATGCACCATAATAAACATAATCACCATAATTTTATCAGAAAAAGTACAACATAAAAAAAGAAACAAAACGCAAGGCATAGCATTAGCACAGTGTAATAATATCTTTATACTGTGGCATTAGTCTGTGACAGATAGATACACTGTGTACTGTGACAGATATATTGTAGCCGACTAGGCAAAAGCAATCATTGAGTTATAATACTTATAATTTTGTATCGCATCAGCTACTTTTGAACATTGACATAAATGCACAAACATGCAAAGATAGTAATATTTATTGAATTATGGTTTTGTATCACATCAGTTACTTTTGAACATTGACATAAATGCACAAACATGCAAAGATAGTAATATTTATTGAATTATGGTTTTGTATCACATCAGTTACTTTTGAACATTGACATAAATGCACAAACATGCAAAGATAGTAATATTTATTGAATTATGGTTTTGTATCACATCAGTTACTTTTGAACATTTGACAGAAGTTACAAAAAAGAAAATACATGAGAGATGAAATTTGGTAAAATTATATTGAATATACAAAGACTGCCTCTGTGGACCAGTGACTGCCTCCGTGGTCGGGTGGATAGCGTATGCGTCTGCTGATCGGAAGTCTCGGGTTAGATTCCCGGGTCGGGCAAAAGTGTTACTGGGTTTTTTCCAAACTCTCAGTAGCAGCACGGAGTCTGGTGATGTGCCCGGTAGCAATTCATGTGCTTTTCCGTAAAACATAACAAATTAAATTACTGGGGTACTTCAAAAATAAGTATGAATAAATTATTTGCCTCATGATTACGTGGCCTCAGTTTCATCATTTATATTTGATTTTAACTGTTCACTAGTTTTGAAATTTTTCTTCACTTCTTAGTTCTGATGCGAATTGAGTTTATAACTTTTGGAGTCAAAACTGATCACGAATTTATGGCAGCTGTACTAGTAGTTAATTATTGGTATAATTTACAATCACATACTTTTGAATCACTTCGACGCCACACAGTTCTGACGCGAACTCCGTTCATTAGTATTGAACTTCTGATTTTGATCATCTACTTTTGCTGTTGACTGTACCTACTGCAATTATATTAATATTTAGCTTTCTCGGTGTGTTCATATTCAGTACCACTTTCTACGAAATTTTCTAATATTAAATGCCGGCAAAGCGGCTACGGTGCATTGAATTATTTATAAATTTTGAAGGAATATACATATTATTTAAATTTATAATTAGATTTACGAGGTTTAGGTATTTGTAAGTGTGAGCGTAGGTTTTACTCATAAATTGAAATTAAACTACTCATGTTCGGCTTTTATAACTTATACATTCAAGAAAAAAGACAAATATTATTATCACCTCAGACTGCCGTGACCATGAATCCTGTAAAGAATTCGAAACGTCGGTTAGTGTAATAAATTTAAAAAATGTAGCTTCTAAATCATTCGGTTTAAATGTAATAAGTAAGTGAAACCAATATAACGCGACAAAATCCGTAAACTGTAGTTTAATTTCAATGTGTAACATTCGCGTAAACTTAAGAAGATATTATGTTTACTCATAAATATTTGTGTTTAGTAATTATACTTCAATATATAGTTATTATCTGTATAAATTAATTCATTCAGATATCATACAGACAAAACTATTGGGTACAAGAAGCTGTAATTTGGTAGGTTTCTTTTTGGTGACGCAGAGCAGATTGCTCGAAATTTCCGTCAGAGAGAAAAGGTTAAAACAAAAAATATGCGCGTTCGTAGCTGCGAACACCCTTTAGCACAGAATATATACATGCCTTTAGTTTAAAATAAATGTGAAAAATAAATGTAAACGGGATATATTATTACGTACCTTTGTTTCTAGTAACCGATGTTTTAGCAATGTTATTCACGATCATGGCCCTTACAACAGTGCCAAAATATCAGATATATGAAACAAAGGTACGTGGTATACCTATATTGCTAAAGACAATATAATATAACAAATAATCTTACTGATTCATAGATTTATTCATTTTCATAACAATGTACATAATATTATTTAGGTACCACTAAATAACTATTTAATTAAACTTAACTTAATTTTTAAAATACTATCCTACGAAATATGTATATACAAAACAAACAAAACGGAAAAAGAAAAAAATTTAGAGGGCGTCATAAAAGTCCTCCACATATTATATACAACAAATTATTTTTAGAAGCAAACTCGCAGCTATTTTTAAGAAATGATTATTGCAAGTCTTCTTATGGGTTTGCAGGTAGGTTTTTTGCATAATTGAGATAAAAACAACATTCTGCCTCCAATTTGATATAATTGGAGCCAGAATGTTGTTTTTATCTTACTATCCAAGTTACTATCTATGTGGTAACGAAAGGGACAGAAATGTGACGTCAGTTTGACGTAATTATTTTATGGGTCTTATAATATAGGTACGACGACGTTGGCGCCGCGGGAATGTACTCATAAGAGTCGTGAGCGACTGCTACACCGAAGGTCGCAGGTTCGATTCCCGCTCAAGTCAAACATTTGTGTGCATGAACATGGATGTTTTTCTTGATCTGGGTGTTTCTATGTATAATATGTATGTATTTACAAAATAAAAAGTATATATGTATGTTTATCCATTGTCTAGTACCCATAGTACAAGCTTCCGCTTAGTTTGGGACTAGATAGTGTTGTGTGAATGTGGTAGAATGAGTGATAGAATATAGGTAGGCCCGGATATTTAATATTGGATTAGGTTAACTTAAATATAAATTACTTTTCGTGTGGTGACGAAATCAAAATACTAATTATTACTAATTATTATCACTATCCTATTTGACTCCGTGGGTATCGTAACAGGCGGCTAAGAGAAATACACGAAACAAATAGGTAGTATCTCTGCATCCGTGGTCCAGTGGATAGCGTATGCGACTGCTGATAGGTCGCGGGTTCGATTTCCGGGTCGGGCAAAAGTGTTACTGGGTTTTTCCGAATTCTCAGTAGCAGCACGGAGTCCGGTGATGTGCCTGGTAATGGCAATAGGCTCGCCCCCTATGACGTGGGGCCAAAAATTCATGGCAAAATGTGGGTGTAATATTACACCTCTGCCTACCCCTTCAGGGATAAAAGGCGTGAGTCTATAAAAAAAATAGTATCCTTAAGAAGAGACGAAACACGCGACATCCAACTCTATGCCAACTCGTCTGGCCAGCAAGGTAAGGTAGATCGTATTCACAGATTGGCCCCCAATACTACTGTAGCGCAAGGCCTATGTCCAGCAGTGGACTACCAAAGGCGGTATGATGAAAAGTAAATATTTGAATTTCCTTGTATATTTGAATTTCAACGCATTAAATTAACGTAGCAAGAATATTTCTCAGTAAACAAACATACTTTTGAATAATGTACTATTGTGGATAGTAATAATTACTTCGATGGTACTTAGCTATGAATATGTAAAAAGAAGTATAAGTAATTTGTACTGACGCCATTTAATTCTAATTACATATGTAGTAGATTTAATATGAAAGGTCAACATTTTTGCATGTCATAATACTAATTTATGCGAACAATAGTTGAATATACAGAAAGAAGTTTAAGTAGGTATGTAAAACTGATATTGGAATTATGATTTGTGTACCTGTATTTTATCTCACGATGTTTTCCTTCAATTACGCTCATTTAGTTAAAATACACAGTTTATTTAAGTGTTATAAAAAAAACAAGTGTAAACCATGGGCCAACAGTTCAATTTCAACCTTATTTTACTGATTTCTTATCTACCTTTGACATACATTCAAATATTGACAATAAAACGAATAAAAATAAACTTAGTTTTAAATTTTCATACTAGAAAGACACATGTGATATTAATTCAAACCAATTGAAGTAAGAACGCTGACCGCGATTCAGCTACTGATTAAAGTGACCAATCATTATTCCATCTATGTAGGTTACAAATACAATTTAAAAACAACAACAAATAACAACAATATAAAACTTAGATTATAAATAAAAAAAAATGTAAACACATACCTATATTTTCTGTGAGTTTGCTTACAAAATATTTTGTTTACAATTTCACTGTTATCACTTTTCGAATTACTGAAATTGTACGACCGTAGTTGGGCGTCGATTGGCCCTGACTGAGTGTAGTGCGCAAGCGATTCGGTCCGAGTACCGTTGATGTTAATACAAGTTTTATTGTATTATCAACATAATTATGTCACATTTAATTGTGCTGTTTTTTATCATGTGTGTTTATCGATGATAGTGACAGTATTTACTCTAATCCAGTGATAATGAAAATTGAAAATCTGTTGACTGCGATGATGGAGTAGTGGTTGAAGCGCTCGGCTCACTGTTTAATGCTGTGCCGAGTGTTGTGGGTTCGAGTCCCATACGGACTCACATTGTGTGATTTATAGTTTTGATAAGAGCCTGGGTAGTCTTTAAGTACATTGTTCATAAGTCTCCCGCAGCAAATGGTTAATTCCTAGTGTTGAAGTCTTCTATATAAAAAAATATTATTCGTAATAAATAAGTTAATAATTAATTTTCTTGATCCAAATAATTGTGTATTGTGTGTAATTATTTTGCATTTCATGTCTATTTATTCTTAAGAAGTAATTCTTGAATGTTGGTAAACGCTGAAATTTAAATTTGGTCTCGACATCTACCTAACGATAATATAATTATAATACTTTACAAAGCAAGGTCACAAAAGGAAGAAAAGCAAATGTAATGAGTTAATTATAATAATAACAAGACAATTTGTTTCAGTTTCTTCATTTCTTACATAATGGTGCAGTCAGTGAGTATGTAATAGGTACTTGGAGCGAGCAACATTTTTTTTGTCTCTTGCTGAGAGTCCATTGTCGAAATTATTATATAAATACTTTTGCGTCGATGGATAAGTATGAAGACAGACACTATTTAGCATAAAAAAACAACATTATTATTGAATAATTCTAGTAAATACTTTGTTGTTCTTCACTAGGTAGCAATTTTCACGTCTAGAGGCAGCATTCAGAAAGTGAACAGATGCTTAGCTTATTAAGCTTGCTTATATTAAGCCCTCATCATTCTCTTAGCGTTATTCCAGTTTCAATCTAGGGTCCGCTTACTGGTCTAACCGGATTTGGCTGAATATTAGCTTTTCCACAGAGCGACTGCCTGTCTGACCTCCGCAACCCGTAGGGATAGCGATATTCCATGGTTTAGATCAGTGTCAGTTTATTTAGAAGGTACTGACGCCCTATAACAACCGACCGACGGCTTAACGTGCTCTCCGAGGCACGGGACAAGCGATAATTAACAATTCAATACGCATATAACTCCGAAAAGTCATTGGTGCGCGCCGATTACCGCGATTCGAACCCGATACCCTCTGCATGGCAGTCTGTTGATATCTCCACTAGACTATCGCTGCCCTCTCCACATATATTAAGACTTATATATTAAGACCTCTCCGCAGTAAATGCTAAATAGATACTTCACCAAATCATGGAAGTAAAGTTACGCAAGAGGGATTTCATTTTAAACTTTTGAATCTTCAGAATTTGGCTAGTTTTGGATGGTTCCATGCCTACGTTACCTAACAGCGTGCAATGTTAACAATCTCTTCGGTTCATCATATAGCATTTCGCAGTCCACTGCTGGCCATAAAGCCCTGTCGCTTAATATTATTGTGACTAAATACTCATCACCATCATCAGCCTTTAACAGTCCACTGCTGGACCAGGCCTCTCCTTTGAAAGGAGGCATTGGCCTAGTATACCACGCTGGCCAAACGGGTTGGTATAGGGTTTGTATCAAGTTTTCCTTCTTTACAGTGCTGTTCTCTGCATAATATGCTCTCTCTGTCGGCTCTTACGACACCCATGGGATGATATGGGGTGGTGACATTCCGACTAAATACTATTGTGATGCAAATTGCCTGAGTCAATAGGAGCATGTTGTCTACTATACCACGCTGGCCAGATTGGTTGGTATAGGGGTCAATATCGAGTTTTCCGTCTCTGTCACAAGATACTATTAGCAAAGAGCTCAGATAGAGGCGCATTTCCTATGGGCGCTCTGAAGACAACCAAACTCTTGACCCAAATTGCCGCTTGGCGGCGTGGCAGTCGCGCTGTGACAGCTGCCTCTGCGAGAGCAAGAGAGGCGAACGTTCCTCCTGTGTATCTTAACTACGAGAGCAAGAGAGACGGAGAACGACGCCAGCGCCGTCAACGGCGCCAACTACGAACTAAACTGGACACAGTCTCCACTTGAAATCGGCACACGAAATCCCTAAGAACTGCACTTCTTTATAAATATGTGTTCATTGCTATTAGCTTCGTGAATTTTTGTAAATCGCCGTTTTAGAATGAAATGAGATAGTGACACTTTAAGGACTCATCTAACAAAACGACATCTTTGCTACATTCTCTATTGCACAAATATGTTAATATAACTGAGTATGAGCTTTTTTACATAAACGTGGCTTTTGTAGGACTTGCAACAATTGTAAAGCATTGCATATTTACAGGTACGTAAAAAAACCTTTTTTCGTGAAAATTTGATGTTATTCTTTGTATTATCATTGAATCTGCAGTATTTATAAACTGAGGCCACCTTTCAACACAGGTTACAGATTATTTCAGTCTCACTAATTTAAAATACCAGTTTTTTAGGGTTCCGTACCTAAAAGGTAAAAAAACGGGACCCTATTACTAAGCCACCGCTGTCTGTCTGTCTGTCACCAGGCTATATCTCATAAACTGTGATAGCTAGAAAGCTGAAATTTTCACAAATTATGTATTTTCGTTGCCACTATAACAGCAAATACTAAAAATAAAAAATATTAAAATATTAAGGGGAGTCCCATACAATAAACGTGTTATTTTAGTATTTTTTGCTCAATATTACTTACGGTAACAGGTAGACGCTTAAAATGTTCACAGAATATGTATTTGTATATTACTTTTCAAAATAAATAATTAAATAAAAATAAAGTAAATATTAAATTGGGGCTCCCATACAAGAAACGTAATTTTTAAGCAATGTTTTTCTCGATCTTTATAAACAGAAAGTAGCTTAAAAAATATTTAAGTATATAAACAACAAACGTGATTTTCTTTTATAGATGATGGTACGGAACCCTTTGTTCGCGACATAGTCATTGCAACCAGTCGTCAAGAACAAATGCTTCTCTTTAAAATATATTATTTCCTAAAATAATAAATAATATACTACGTGAGTTTGATTTGTCGACACTTCGCTTAGTGGCTAGCCATTCGTGTCGATCTCCGCTAAATTTAACATCTGATCTACCCATGGATATATAGATTTGAGATACATGTTTTGAAATATACTTTGACAAGTTTTGTATGATTTTTATTTATTTTGTAAGATTGACTGCCCGTGTGGTGACGGATTAAGAAGACCTAATGTCACCACCCCATATCTTCCCATGCATGTCGTAAGAGCCGATAGAGGGAGCATATTACGCAGAGAACAGCACTGTAAGAGAAGGAAAACTTGATACAAACTCTATACCAACCCGTTTGGCCAGCGTGGTATAGTAGGCCAATTCCTCCCTTCAAATGAGAGGCCTAGTCCAGCAGTGGCTGGATTAGGCCAGAGGAGGAAGTCAGTTCGAACAAAATTTGTAACCATGTTCAATAAAAACATTTTGAAACCTAAACTATTATTTCATTATTCTGACACTGGCTAGGTAGTCTTTTATGTTTTGTGATTACATATTGAATGATTTTAAGGCCATGTCGTACATTGTTAGATAGGGTATTAAGTACAGTTTTTTTTTAAGTAATCGAAGTTCAAAAGAGCTTTTGGTTTTCTTATAATTAATTTAGAATTTCATATTTTGCACTCATTACTTCATTTTTGAGAGTTTTGAAGCTCGACAATTACTTTTTTTGTATTTATTCCCAACAATTTATGTTTTTTTTAAGAATAATAATACATTAGGGCATCCAATAAAAGTTATCTAGTGCAAATATGACTACAAACTAAAAAGTTATATCGTTTTAAATGTGATAATTCAGAAAAATTGAACTAATGATAAAAAAATAGTATCTCGAGTACAGGTACACTTAGGACCTGGGGTTCTTGGGGTGAAAACTAGGATATGCCCTCCCCTAACCCCAAAATATTGTGTCAGTCCATGCGAAAAACAACCTGTATAATATAATTTTATACACTTTTATGCTCATGCATATTAAAGCAACTCGGTATATATTAACCTGAAACTAATTTCTGATGAGTATATTGTGAACGATATAATGAAAAAATCTGTGTGAATTTTGTCTTAGTGTTACCAGCCCACATTTAATTTACAAAGGATAAGAAAACTCAGCATAAATTCATAAAAAATATAATAAAGTCCACAGCCACGTACAGTAAGTTCTAAATTTAAAATACGACCTAGATTAAAATAGCAGATTATTTATCACAACTTTCTCATCCAAGGAGGCAAAATTTCTGGCATAGTTTGTTGTTCCATGCCATGCGCTACTGGCTGGTTTAGCCAAAAGTTCAATTTAAAACTCACGAATGGCGTATACTGATAATATTATTACAAAATGGCACCTATATGTGATAAGTTTCGAGAACGCTGCTGGCAATCTTCCACAGATGTGCAATAAGGTATTACTTCGCGTAGATTTATAAGATCAGGCTAAATTGTCTAAATTGTCTGTAGGCTTAAAGAGTATTCACCGAACGGTATTTAACATGTTAAATAGGTATGGTTGACTTTAATTTATTTTTTGTATCTATCGTTAAGAATTAAAGATATAAGTATGTATATTTTTTTTCAAACACGTATCTACTACATAAAATTAAATTAAGTATCAGACTTCAAATATTACAGATTTTCTTAAAATATATAAATACAGCTTAAGGAATAGTTTATTTGCCATTGCATCGACGTTCGTATTTCTTCGTATCAGGATTTCAATAAATAAGAATATTTCTGCCTGTGTCACATTATCAATTAATTGGTCCCAAAATTTTAGCAAGGATTAGTAAAACTAGGAAATAATAGGTAGTTTTATGGAGCAATAAATTTAAACCTTGATATTGTTAATCACTACATAGTATAAAACAACGTCTGTCTTCTGTCCGTCTGTCCCTATGTATGCTTAAATCTTAAGAAACTACGTAACGGATTTTAATGCGTTTTTTTTAATAGATAGAATGATTCAAAAGGAAGGTTTATAAGTTTAATTGACGCGGGCGATGACGCTGGCGATGTCTAGTAACTTATAATATATATTCATGATACAATTACTCACCAAAGTTATGAAGAAAAAAGTAATAATCATAGTTGTGCTATGTCTGATTGAAGTCACAGCTGTATTGTATTTTAGTCAGAGTCAAGTTCAACTTTAACTTATAATTTGTATCAGACATGTTTAAAAATAGCAAATAATAAAATTAAAACATCCTGCAACATTTTAGATTAAAATATAACAGCTATAATGGCCTGTGGTTTGTAGTATTTCTCTAGTGTATTACAGACTCATCATCGTCCGATGAGTATGGAATACACAAAACAAATACTAAGTACGAATACAATACTACTACTAGTGTATTACAGGCTATTCTGAAAATATTAAAATTAGCAGATAATTATGAGATCGCTCCCTGTATATCGACCTAAGGTCGAGCACAAACTTCTTCTACCGAATAATTATTCTATTAATGAATAATACTAATTTGGTAATGAAACCTAAAACTTCGTGATTATCAGTCCTTACGCTTACACAACTAAATCTACTTGGCAGTCTTTTTTAAGTTTAAAATTTACTTAACAATTTTCTTCTCTCTGAAATTGTTCGGCCGTTTTCTTACTAATTGTTTGCTCAAATCTAACACAGCTTCGTAGAATGTATTTGTTTTTAACTGGGATTCAAACTTCTCGCAGTGTTCAAAGAGTAAGGGATACAAATATTTGAGTTCTGCTTGGTCTAACGTTGGGAACAGATGATGTAGAGCGTGGTCGCCGAAACGAGTCAGTGATTTGAATAGGTTGCCGGCGAAATCGATTCTCTCTACAACTGTGTCCAGTTGGTGCAGACCCCAGTCCAAGTTTTCGTCTCTGTAAAGAAAAAAAATATTAGCTATCGTCAATTTGTCAAACGATTGGAGAAATAATATCTATTTAAATTTTAAATTTTATTGTAACTAAAAACATGAACAATGTAAATTATTTTCAATTTTATAACTAAAAACATAAACATTGTGAAAAAAGCTCAGCTATTTCACTTTTTTGCAAGACCTACGTACAGGATAAGAATGAAAGGTAGAGGCGCATTCCAATCATTTAGGCTGTGTGATGATGATTGTGTCAGGACAAGTGATTTTAGAATTACTCGGATGATTGTAAAGAAAAAATTAAAATATCCCAGCCCTTTGATGCTACAATAAGGGTCAAAACTCTATTTGCCAAACCCCACCACCCCATATCATCCCATGGGTGTCGTAAGAGCCGACAGAGGGAGCATATTATGCAGAGAACAGCACTGTAAGAGAAGGATAACTTGATAAAAACCCTATACCAACCCGTTTGGCTAGCGTGGTATAGTAGGCCAATTCCTCCTTTCCAAGGAGAGGCCTAGTCGAGCAGTGGACTGTGAAAGGCTGATTATATATATATATATATATATAACTGTGCAACTCTATAAAGCTATATTCTATTCTTACTTACAAGATACGAACAATTTATACGTTCAGATTTTATAATTCAGTCAATTATAAAATCTTAAGCAAAGTATCTGTCAATGTACACGAAAACAATCGAATTAATTGTAAACATGTTCACCCTCTTGATGATAAGTACAAAAATTATGAGTGTTAGTGAAGGTCATGATAATTTCAATAATGTGCTTGTAGTTTTCAGTCGTTATAAGGCCCATGATTAGTTTTACTACTAAGATTTCCTTACTTATTTTCTCAGCATACCTACTATGTATCTGGTAACGAATTTTCACCGCAGATGAAAAAGATAATTATTATTACAATTTGGTAGCTTGATTCTTGGACTTACAGGTAGTGTAGCAGACTAGTTTTTCTGTTTCTGTTTTTAAAAAGACAACGCCTGCACTAGGACAAACATACAACTAACGGACACAATGAACACCAAGACTCGAAACAACAATTTATGAATCATACAAAGTGTTGTCTCGTATGGGGTTCGAACCCACAATACTAGGCGCAATGTCAAGCGGCGAGGCGACGCTTAAACCACTACGCCAACCGTGCAGTCATAGTAAATACTAGTAAAGTATAGTAAAGTAAATAGCAGACTTCACCAAGTTTATTAATACTACTGGTTAAGTTTAATTTGAAAAATCAGCATTACGTTTCGGCCAGTTTCGGCCAAAAATCTAGTTTCGGTTTTAGTTTCGGTTTCGGTTAAAAAGTGGCCGAAACTTTCGGCCGCACCGAAACTCCTGTGTTCGTGAATTTTCGTGCGTGGTTCAGCAAGTTTCACCGCTAACTGGTACTCGCCTCCTCACCTCGCCAGCTTCGCCGTCTAATTGTTTTTAATAGTAGTAGTTGTAGGTACTTCTGTTATTAATGTTATTTATAATTTCATTTTCATGACAATAGTTTATGAGTTTTATTTTTAAGCGACAAACAAAAGAAGTATTCTTCAGGCTTATTTTAGTGGAATTTAAGTGTCAATATGCAATTGTCGTTGGTTTAAATTCTTGTATTTTATTTTAAATGTTTTTACTTCCCAAACAATAAAGAAGATAATAATTATGATTGATTTTGACCTATCCCCTAGATGGGGCAGAGGGCATCCACTGTTGGCACTGTGGATGCGAGAAGCTCAAGACCGAACGGGAGCCATCCCGTCTTCTCGCTTCGTTTCGCTCCAAGTCTTGCCTATGTTTGTCGCCTCTGCGATGATTGTCCGCCGCCAGGTCTGTTTAGGGCGGCCACGTTTTCCCTTTCCTTGGGGATTTCAGTCTAGGGCTTGCCTTGCTATATGTTTAGGGTACCTTCTGAACGTGTGGCCGATCCACTTCCACTTGCGGTGTTTGATCTGTAGTCGATCGATGTCTCACCGTGGCGTTCCCACAGCTCTACGTTTGACATTTTCTCGGGCCAGTAAACATCGAGAATACGGTGAAGGCAGCGGTTGACGACGACCTGAAGAGGACGCAAGTTGTCTTTTGTGACCTTCCACGTCTCGCATCCATACAGCAACACGGTTTTAACGTTGGACCAGAATATCTTGAGCGTCACTCTTCTAGTCAATTGCCGCAATAACAATACAGGACGAAGCCGTGCGAAGGTTGCTCATACCTTGGCGATTCTAAAGGTGATGTCCTCTCCAGTCTCTCCAGTTTCACACACTACGCTACCGAGATTTGTGATTTTGTCAATGAGCAACGGCAAAGAACTTGTTGCGCCGCCCCTCATTTCCGGGGTTTTCCTGGTGTTGATTGTCAGTCTCATCTCCATTGCCTCACGTCGTAGATGGTCCGGCTTGGCTTGCATGTCGGCGCATGTGTGACTCAGCAGACATAGGGCATCGCCATATTTCAGGTCTTCGACGACATTGGACAGACAGACATTCCACTCTATGCCGCGGCGCTTGCTGTGAGTAGCTTTATGCAGGACGCCATTGAGGATGTCAATGAAAAGGAGAGGTGAGAGGAGACATCCTCGGCGCACACCCTCGTAAACTGGTATGTCCCCCTAAACGAGACCATCGTGAGGCACTCTACAAGAGTACTTATTGTAGATAGCCTTATTCAGGTTTGCAATTTTCTCGAGAACCCCAATTTCACGTAGCCGATCCCAGGTACATCGCAACGTATTTCGAAATCCACGAAGGTAAAATAAATTTCCCTCTTACATTCTGATGCCTGTTCGAGGATTATGCGCAAGGTGTTGATCTGGTCTGTGCACGATCTATTGAGCCGAAAAGCCAACTATTTGCGAAGCAGAGCTTCAACAAAACTCGATGATGATTTTGCATAGCAGCACCTTAGACGGAATCGAGAGCAAGGTAATGCCTTACAAATTGCCGCATTAATTACGGTGATGAGAAGGCCTTTATTCTAATCGTCAGTTAGCTCCTCGCTGGACCAAATGTTCCGCAATAGGTGTGTTAGTGCGTTCGTATTGGTAGAAATGTCTGCTTCTAGCATTTTCGCCGTAATAAGGTCGATTCATGGTGCTTTGCCATCCTCGAGTGATTGGATGGCTTTCACTACTTCTTCTTCAGTGGAGAAACATCAGTGTTTAGGCTCTGCGTGGGCAACTTTCGGATGTGGACAGAGTGACAGGGTCGTTCGGAACTCGTAAGATTTCATCACAGTGCTCCTGCCAGCGTTGGAGCTGTGCCTCCGATGTCACGATCTCGACTAGCATCTTATGTCTTTCAAGAATTTTTTTTCTTCTGGGTGCAATTTCCGCTCAATGTATTCGTTTCCTTGTACATCTCCCAGAGATTATCGGAGTCGACGGCGCGTTAGGCGTAATCCTCAACACCACCCGGCCGTACTTGATGGTAATAAAATAAAATCTAGTGTACTTTACACAAGATTTAAGTATCAATAGAAATTTTTAACATGTTTAGGTAAGTTTCGGTTTCGGCCGAAACTAAGAGCAAGGCCGAAAGTTCGGTTTCGGTTTCGGTTTCGGCTAGAAAATCAGTTTCGGTCGTACACTAAAATCAACTATATCAAAACGAATTTGTTGAATTACAGCGTCGTTTATCTTGATAATATTGTTTTAAAGCGCTATAATATTTAACAAAGTATTTATTGCAATGCTCACAGTAATAGAATATAACCACAAAACGGATACATAACAGCTCAGCGTTATTTTAATACATAAAATGTACCGCATGAATACGAAACGATACGAGGCCGAGTAAACAGAAAATTCTAGATGCCTAGCAATATATTATCTGCAAGCTTCTGGAGCAAGTTACTCTAGTATAAAGTATCTCATCATTTCGGAAGCTACCAGGTAATGTTTTCGTAGCTAAGATTATTTCAGTTAGTGATAGTTGTAAGGTCGTTTTAAATACCTATCGTATATCTACATATATTTAGCGGTAGATCTTGGCATACTTTGTCTCCGTCCATGTCCCAGAACTCGTTAAAATAATTCATACAAGATATGCAGCTGTATTTTTCTGAGTGTTTGGTTGAGCGTGATGAAAAAAAAGGCGTTTTTACGGCGATAACCCTAATCACGGTAATATAGAGGATATTACCGTGATTAGGGTTATCGCTTGTTCGGACATACAAAAGTGGTGTGTGAGAATCTTGTATATTGAGGTTTGGGGATTTCCACTTAAGTGACCGCTGTGACTTAATTATTTTATTTTCTTTATTTGGATCACCAACAATTGTTTACACAAAAAGAACTTTTACAACAATAATATTACTAACACTGCGATTGTAACAATCACTAACAGGTCGACACTAGAGTTGGCCACACACTCACACGAAAAACAAACAAACTTACAGGTGATCACCGCATGAGTGAAATATAAGTGTTAATTAAGCCTACCTAACCTAGTCCTTCATTATACCATAGCGATGGGCTACGTGAATCGCGGTTAGCCTACTTTACACCTGTGGGGCACCGCATCTCGGGCTATGTTCAGTTATGTGTATCCACCTAGTAATGTTAACTAATGTGTAGACTCTACACTTACGTATAAACTATTCCGAGTAAAGTTACAAGTAAGGAACTTTTACTTCTTCAGAAAATTCATCTATAAATATAATCTCAGAAAAAAACTCAAATACCGTCATTTCAAAACAATAAAGCCAAAACCAACAAAGTTGATCCCTGCTTCACATACGGTTTATTGGAAACGATGTGTATATATATATAATAGTATAAATGGTTAATGTCAAACTTTATTGCAATAAAGTAGACAGAGAGTTGGGGCCCGCGGAAGTCTGCTATGAACTACAAGATTATACATATGTCTAGTATTTACAGTGTGAAGACCACTTTTTACTAAATTTGTCAATATGGTTGTGGACATACTTTATAACAGATTATCGTACATATTTTGCGATACAACAGTTAGAATGATTATCTCACTGAAATGTTCTCTTAAAGAAACACGAGGACCGAGGTTGTAAATTTCTGCAGAACGAATATTGTGTTAAGGTCTGCAGCATTCCCCCACAGAAGAATCCCAAAAGACAGAATACTATGAAAGTAACTGAAATTAAACCATTCTAGCTGTATCTTTATCTGTAAGGCGTCTAATTGGCTCAACTGCATAAGCTGCAGAACTAAGTTTGCCTGAAAGTTTTTCTATATACGGACGCCATTGAAGTTTGGTATCAAGCATAATACCTAGAAACATAGTTGTCCCGACGGCCTCGATCCTGGATTCCTTAAGTTGTAAATTGTTTTCCACGTGTTTAACATTGGGCATAGAGAATGTTAATAGTTTAGTTTTCTTATCATTAAGTAATTAATTATTTACATTAAACCAATTAACAGCTATAGAGAGTGTATTGTTTACTTCGTCTAAATTTCTCTGTTGTCGTTTAATATTAAAAATTAAGAAGTTATCATCCGCAAACAACACAATCTCATGATTCTTCTTTACATAATTGGGTAAATCGTTAATATAAATAAAAAAAGATATGGTCCAAGGATTGAACCCTGCGGGACTCCTTTCTTAATACGGAACCTGAAGATGTCTTATCATTAATCTGGACCTTCTGGATTCTGTTGCCCAAATAAGAAACCAGGAGATCGAGAGCTTTGTTGCTAATGCCGTAATCATACAATTTCCTGATCAGAGGGTCATGATGTACACAATGAAATGCTTTATTTTTGACAAGTCGCAAAACATACCTAAAGCGTCTTGCGATTTCTCCCAAGTTGCAAATATACTTTTGAGTAACTCAACTTCTGCGTCAGTAGTCGAACGACCCCTCGTAAATTTGAACCGTTTCTCATGGAGTAGATTATGTCTATTAGAATAACTAAGCAACTGACAAAGAATTTTTTTTCAAAAATATTACTAAGTGTCGGTTAATACAGAAATAGGTCGAAAATTAGTAGGGTCGTTTGTGTCATCAGATTTAAATAAAGATATAAGTTTATTATATTTCATTAAGTCAGGAAATATTCCAGAAGCGACGCAACGATTGAACAGCGTTGCAAGATGTGGAGCAATTATGGTAAAAAAGATGAAACAGTATTCACTCACAATTCCCACAAATACATTGAGTTTTTCATATTTATAGTTTGAATTGATGTTTTTAATTTAGGTATTGATATCTTCCGAATGGTATATATTGACATCTGTGACAAGTAATGATAACCCCTTTGTCGGTTGATAGTTGAGTTGTTATTATGGGCAAGAAGCATGAACTATGTTTCTGTATGTGTGCTTTTGTGTATGGATGTCGTACTGTTAAGCATGTAATTCGGGAAGATTGTATTGCGTGGCCAGGCTGTGACTATAGTACAGACAAAGAATGACTGCACGGTTGGCCTACTGGTTTAATAGGCTGTCTCGCCTCCTTACACTGCGACGTGTTGTGGCTTCGATCCTCACACCTGACAAGACTTTGTATTATTCATAAATTCTTGTCTATTGCGCCCGTGGGATGTATGTTTCTAAAGTTCATCGCAACACAGGATTTATTCCTAGATTTATAAACTGATCTTCATGATACAAAGCTTGTTTGCTTTGGCCCTAGACTAGATTAAGCAGTCAATGATGAGGCGAGTTCGTAACTGCAATATCCTATCATATATCTATCACTAAATTGATGGAAGGTAATTTAAAAATTTCTCACCTCGGAACATCTCCTTCAAAGAAATTCCTGTGGCTATGATGTCCAGCCGTCAATCCAAATAGAACAAAGATGAAACTAGCCGGGATCAAGGTGATTAACCAAACTGCGGTCGTCCAGGGCAGTGATAGTCCTCCAGTTAAATACATCCAAGTTGGCAACGAAAACACGATGAAATTCTTCCAGCTTAGAGACTTGCCTTCGAACTTTTGTATGCAGAGAACTAATCTGAAAAAAAATGGAAGATAGTATAGTAGTTAATATATATTTAAAAAATGGCATGAGTTACACTCAGGTTCTTCTCACAGCCCTACTATACCGAACTAGGGTGTTAATATTTTTAACGTACTATACATATATTAGATATATAGATATACCTACATAAACTTTGTAACCTAAGTGAATTTTGATGAATTTGAATACATAGTCACTTGTCCTGACAGACAGACCTAATTGCAGAGCCCAAATTGCTAAAACTAGATTCATAAAATTGCATCAAAAGGTACGTTTACTATCGTAACCCATACGGGAATAAAAAACCTGCTAAACCACTGATCTGAAACTAGCACAAAGAAAATGTTAAATGTTGATGCTATATTATTAAAACTACAGCAGCTATTATAATAATAGTATAAAAACAGGGTGTTTGGAAAATTACGCTGACACTTAGGATTAGTTAAATTTTATTATAAGAGTGCTATGCAAAGGCGTATATTTTTTAAGATCATGGATGAATGAAAACCAAACTTACCTAGTCTGAGCAAATATTGGACCCAATTAAATAACCTATTTAAAATAAAGAGTGCCAAGCCAAATGAACGTAAGTTTTGAGTCGCGTGTCGCGTATTTTGAATACCAAAATCTATGTTCAACTAAAATTTGATTTGGCTGCTACGGTTTTTAGACGTAATTTCAGTTATTTTCCAATATTTGTATATATATAAATACAGCGTGAATGTTACCACTCAGTTTCAGCGACTTTAATATTAGATACGGTAAGTGGTGAAAGCTAAAAGCAGCGATAGCCAAGAGACTGCCATGCAGAGGGTATCGGGTTCGAATCCACGACGCGCACCAGTGAGTTTTCGAAGTTATGTGCGTATTAAATTGCTAATTATTGTTTGCCTCGTGCCTCGGAGAGCACGTTAAACCGTCGGTCCCGGCTGTCATGAAGATCTTTGACAGCCGTTACGGGGAGTCAGTACCTTCAAATAAACTGCAAATGGTCTAAACCATTGAATGTAGCTATTCCTTTAGGTTGCGGAGGTCAGACGGCAGTCGCTCTGTGAAAAAGCGGATTTTCAGTCATATCTGAATAGACTAGTAAGCGAAGACTGGCTTTATGATATTGATAGTTTTAAAACAGTAGTACGATAATAGTTAGTATATATATGTTAGAGATTAACAAGAATTTAAATATCGAAAATGGTATTATAATAAATAATATCCATAACTAAGAAACATGAATGATCAGAGATACACAAACTATATGGTATCCAATGTTGATACCTAACTTTGTTTAAAAATCATATACTCCACTTCAGGTTCCTTCAATAGTTAAATTGCATCCAGGGCAACTGCGTATTGGACTTTCTGGACGTTTTACGTAAACTTGAGATATAAGGGTCTGAAGAAACGCAAAGACTTTGAAATAAATGTCTCATTTGTAGTTTAAATACGGAGCGTTTTTCTTGTAAAGTCTCTGCGATATTTATTTATATCCTTATTACCTTTGTGCATCTTCAGATAGATATAATTTTTTTTAAAACCACTCATTAAAAGAATGAACTCGAAAAATGTTAAAGATCTAAAAATATTCGACGGCAAAATGTACGCGTAAATACCGGGATTAAAGCTAATAAAAACTAATTATTAGGCAGATATCGGCAGCCATAACTAAAACAAAGTAAATACTAGCATTATATGCTTCAAATTAATACAGCTTCATTCTCGGAATACAAAAGAATATCGTACTATTTCCCTTATTCTTTCTGCTTACGTAAGTAAGTAATACTATCAATTTCTAGGCAAAGGTATAGGTGTTAGGATTTATTTTAGCAAGAAGTAACATCTGACAGCAATAATTATAAATATTACCTCTAGAAATAGAATCCATAACAGAAAAACACCAAACATTTACAGTTGTAAATGTTTGGTAAATTAACATGCGACTTGAAAGTCATCGATATAAAGCACGATATTTTGTATCAACTTCTTAGGTAGATTGTTATAGAATTTTACCATATAAAATATGTTAAAAAATGCTCAAAAAATGCGTCTTTTATTAAGGTTTAAGATAAGTGTAAAACTGTTCTATCGACAATATTTTACAATCATATATTGGCCAGGTTTTAGCAAATGTTCGCCAGTGTGTGACGGTACGTGGTGAAAATGTGTTTTCATGCTTGAAGTGTGTGAGATGGATAAGGTTTGGTTTGTGAATGGATCTTTTTTATTTATTGTTTTATACATTTATTTTATGTTATATTATGTTTGCTAGAGTAAATTATAATAAACGTGTCTCTTTCATTTCGGTATATTTTTGCCTAAACTCTGGCTTATTAATCTTACTCTTCTTAATAAAAGATAACTTCTTGACATTCACGTAGTCAAAATATCTAAATAAACTCACGAGTATTTGAAACTCTGCTGACATGAAAGTTTACACATTTAATTACTCACCAAAACGTACATCTCTTCCAAGAGTCAGTTGTGCGCGCAGGTTTTTGAACACGAGACCTTATATTGGTCTCCCCCTTAGACAATCAGTATCTTTCTCTACGCTAAAGAAAATTTATTATATATTTTTGAATAAGCGGCAGGGGCACATTTTATGTTGAAGGGGAAGGCTAACGTTATGTTACACCCACATTTCACCATGTAAATTACTAGGTCCCACGTAATAGGAGGCGAGCCTATCGCCATTACTAGACACATTGACAAACTGAGAATTTAGAAAAAGTCAGTAACACTTTTGCCCGACCCGTAAATCGAACCCTACACCCAATCAGCAAACGCATTCGCTATCCATTGGACCACGGTGGCACTCAAAAGATGAGAAGGAATACTCACTCTTCCACTATCAAGGCCAAGAATGCCACTCCACATATAACAGGGTAGTAGAAGGCCCCCATTTGAGCCCAGATGGGCTTGTCTTTATATGGTAGAAACTGCAGGAAGGGTTCAAGCGCCGTTAGCTCTATGTCTTGAGCTGTGTTCGTGTATAGGTGATGAGACATTGCGTGGCTCACTCGCCAGTCACTGGAACAAAACGATATAAGTATATTTATTTATTTAGAGAGCGTCGTGAAAGTCCTCCACATCGCTGTCAACTGGAAGCGTGCCCAGAACGCTGGCAGCATTGCCACGTTGTATGGCGATACTTATCTTTTGGGCCAAATACACCCGAGACAGACAATGAGCCAGGTCACGCGAGGCGTCAACCAGTCTCATTGTAATATCTATAGATATATACCTATCGGGCAGTAATAGAGCTTATATACCGCAGTAGTATAGGCTACTTTCTGTCCCAATAACCCAGCCGTTGCAAGCGAGGTTAGGAGAAAAAGCTAGTGTTTTATTACTTGACATCTGCTAAGAATAATCTGTTGATAATTTATACATAACCAATTCTTACCTGTAAGATAGCCCGCTAAAGTTGAACAAGTACATCCTCCAATTATCACTGTGATGGAAGTAGTTATGCGCACAAATGACCATCGAACTAAGAGCCATGCTGTTCAGTACTGTCAAAGTAGCTCCAAAGAGAAAACTCTGAGTGAACGCCCAACAGCAAACTGGACTTAGCACCAACACAGTCAGAAGTAAGGCATCAATGATAAAATCGCTCTTTTTCTTTGAGTCTTTTGGAACATCTTTCAGTTTTTCTATAGCTTTTAGCTTCAAAGTCTTGTAGAAGCCGTCTTCTTTGAATGTAAATGGGTAGTTTTTTGGTGTTTTCGCTTTTCTCACGAAGTATTTTTGTAGCAGCGTTTCTGCTTTGCCTTTTAGGTGATGAGTTTCGAAGGCTATTGTGATGTCAGTACCCTGTAAGATAAAAAAAAACGTAAAGAATATAAAACATCGTCAATACTACCGTGATTCGAGCTATGAACGATTAAATATGAGGGACTACATATACACTTAAAATCTAAACAGGTCTTTGAGTCAATCATTCTTTTTTTGAAAAACAAATTTGGTAAATGAGGGTAAAATTTCGGTTAAAAGTTGGTTTGTTGATTTTGAAGCTTAGCCAAGCTAGCCATATGTAAACTCGATCAAAAGCTAGTAAAAAATATAAAACAAAATTCTCAACCGCGTCTGTCTGCCGCTATGTCAGTTCGAGAAAACTTAAAAACTATTGAATCCATTTTCGTATAGGTTGCCGTCCCATGGATGGAGTGATTCTCAAGAGTAAAGTTTTCTTTCATTTCATTACAAAATTAGACATGTTTATTTAAATATCAATTTACTCTTATCATTCTTGTTAACTATTAACATCGTGTCAGCCAAAGTAAGTGACAATTTAGTTGATAATTATTGTAATTGGTTTTTAATTACTTTAACAAATATGAATTAAACTGTCTATTAATAAGTATGTACTTTGGGAGATTACATGTTCAAATTCAAGCGCTTGTAAGATAAGGATGACATGACGTTATGACATTTTAGTATTTTGACAACGTAGACATGTTTGATCTGACTAAAATTTCATTGCTGAGACGAAACTAATGAATCTAGAAACATTGCAAGTACCATGAAAGTTTTAGGTAATGCGAAGGTGTAAAATAAGCATGTAAGTGATGACATTTCGATTGAAATCTCACTGATTTGTAAGCTAGTGTGAAATTTGGTACTTTATTTAGCTTTAATTTTTTCAGGAATCTTCTTTGCAGGCACTATATAAATTTTTCTGTATCTACCTTATTTACAGTGAGGTTAAAATTGAATATGATAAAGTAAGCCACCAATAATTGCTTGTTTTATAGCCTTTTAAGTCAAATTTATGAGAAAAGAAGCCAATGCAAGAATTAATTCATTAAAATCCATACTAATAACTTTGTTAGATCGTTGGCTATTCTCGACATTTCCAAAGCTTTCGATAGGCATCGTGCGCTTCTTTCCAAGCTTCCAACCTACGGCTTGCCACCTCAATTATGCTACTGGATTGCCAGTTTCCTGTATGAACGCCGTATTTGAGTCCTCTGTGACGGTCGGTCTTCAAAGATTCTCCATGTAAATGCTGGTGTGCCCCAGGGGTCCGTCTCATCGCCTACACTGTTTCTTCTTTCTGTATATCAATGATATGCTCAATACTGGGTGCATATGTATGCACCCATATACACATACATATGGCATAGCCATGTGGCTATGCAGATAGCAGTACTGTGCATGGGTGATATTTCAGTCACCCCGCGGCTAAGCAAGTCGACATTGAGGCAAATAGTTCGCCTATTGTTCGACTTGTCGCTCAACTTGACCAGATTTTGAACAGAGTCTCGCAGTGGGGTGCTGAGAACCTGGTCTAAGAGCCGACACTTGGTGCAAGCCTACAACTACATTGAAATCGCCAGTTTTGCCTGCTGTGGACCGGACATGGGTGGTACTGTACATCGCTCGTATCAACTTTACAACTTCCCAGGAATACCTTTCTTCATAAGGGCCCACCACAAAACCTCACGGGGTACCCGATCATATGCCTCTTTGAGATCCACAAAAACCACATACACATGCTATATCCCTGTTACTTTTTACTATTCCTACGGGATATATACCATGTACCTCTGTTTTGAGTAACCGATTTCGGGACTGTTGCAAGCGCAGTAGTCAAAACCACGAAATTTTAAATTCTTATACATCCCTGTTGTAAAGAAAAAAACAGTCCTCCCTTTAATTTCCGCATGACAACCGGGCTAGTTGTCGTACGACAATGTCTGTTCAGTTGTCTAATTTGAAGAAAAGATTGTAAATCAGACTTATGTCGGAAATGGATTATTACCTTGGTAACAGTCAGCCATTCTTCCCCGCCAGGGTGAGCAGCTATGAAGTCAGTCAAGTCATACAGGTTGTCATGTATTCTCCAAAGACCCTCGGCACCATCTTGCATACGTTTCCCCTTTAGCCAATGCTGGGCAATCTTCGGAACAGTGTCGCGAAATTCTGGGTACGGCAACTGAGGGAAGCTGATCTGGCGCCTTTCTGCATTAGGCGCCATGTTGGCTTATTTCTGAAAGTAAAAAAAAAACGCTTTTTTTATTCAGCTTCTTGCACCTAATAGTTTTGTCATTGCATTGTCTGTCGTTCAGTCCTTGTGGCAAGAATTTTATATATACAGATTAGTTTCCGCCAATGGCTACCGTGCCTGCATGTTCTACTGGTTTGGGACAAATTATACATGTAAACCTTCCTCATAAATCATTTTGTCCCTGGTGAGAGTCGAATAAAAATCTGTTCAGAAGTTTATGGTAAATAGACAGGCAGATATACACATATAATTATGTATATACGCAGCGGGGGATTTTTTTTCATATTATTGAAAGTTTTGCCATGAGGCATTTTTTGTTTAAAACGTAAATCAACCAGGGTGTGAAATTTTAGTTACAGGTAGTTTTTAATAAATATAAAGCAGAAATAGGTTGATAAAATACAAGATAAGCTTATGAGTATTTTCGTGGTATTGCTTTTATAATCTGCTACACTTCACTTGCTAAACGGTGAAGGCCCACATTGTGAGAAAGCCTATATATTTGATAGTTCTCTAGAATATGTGCAGTCGGCTAATTCACAATCAGCCAGCATTATTGACTGGCCACGAAGAGATTGGCCACAGCCAATCTCATCAAATAAGTTAATTTTACGCGACTTTAAGAGCCGCTAAATTATTTTGTGTAATATTTACAAATCGGGAAAGTTGAAAATTATTCAATCGTATATCCAATTATCTATATTATTAAACTTTTAAAACTAGAAAGAGGCATGTGATATTAATTCAAACCAATTGAAGTGAGAACACTGACACAGCAACTGTTTAAAATGGTCAATCATTATTCCATCTAGGTTACAAAAACAATTAAAAACAACAACATTTATATGTTGTTGTTTTTAATTGTATTTCTTTTTCTAGTCTTATGACTAATGTAAAAATTTGAATAAAATGTAAAAATAAATAATCTAAACACATACCTATATTTTCTGTGAGTTTGTTTACAAAATATTTTATTTACAATTTCACTGTTATCACTTTTTGAAGTTTTGACAGTAGTTGGGCGTCGATTGACCCTGACTTAGTGCAGTGCGCAAGCGATTCCTTCTGAGTACCGTTGTTGGTCAATACGAGTTTTTAATGTATTATCAACATAATTATGAAACGATATTTTAACGATATTTGTGATTTTAGTATGTGTTGTTTGTCGATGATACTAGTAGTGACAGTATTTACTTTAATGCAGTAATAATGAAAAAAATATTATCTGTGGTCTGCCCTAATGGTGTAGTGGTTGGAGCGGTCGCCTTGCCGTTTAAGCAAGTTAAGTGTTTATTTGTAATTTAACAATAATTCATTTTCTTGATCAAAATTGTCGTGTATCCATTCCATGTCTATTTACTTACAAGATGTAATTCCTGAACGTTTGCAAACGCTGTAATTTCGATTTGATCTCGACATCAAGCTAACGATAAAATACTTTACAAAGCAAGGCCACAAAAGAAAGAAAAGTAAATGTAATGAGTTAATTATAATAATAACTAGACAATGTGTTTCCGTTTCTTCATTTCTTACATAATGGTGCAGTGTTGTTATACAGATCAATGATTCAGACAGACACTATATAGCATAAAAACAGAAACGTTAATTATTTTATCATTCTAGTAAATACTTTATTGTTCTTGACCAGATGGCGAGATTTTCACGCCAAGGCAGAATCTAGAAAATGGTATGATTAGGTGTTTTATAATATACTAGAGGATGCCCGAAAAATATATGTGCGATCGTAGCTGATCGCACATATATATTTTTTTATTAACCTGTTTCTGCTTGATCCCGTGGGATTTTCAGGAAATCCCATCTTATTGCATCCCTACGGTCTCAAAGGGACAAAAATTATCACGCTCTTCGGTTCAACATACAGCATAACACAGCAGCATTAGGTAAGCCTATTTCTAGAAGTCCATTTCTGTAAATCTCCTTCTTTCTCTTAGCGTTATCCCAGTTTCAATCTGGGGTCCGCTTACTAGTCTAACCGGATTTGGCTGAATATTAGCTTTTCCACAGAGCGACTGCCTGTCTGACCTCCGCAACCCGAAGGGATAGCGATATTCCATGGTTTAGACTAGTGTCAGTTTATTTAGAAGGTACTGACGCCCTGTAACGACTGTCAAAGATCTTCATGACAACCGGGACCGACGGCTTAACGTGCTCTCCGAGGCACGGGACAAGCGATAATTAACAATTCAATTCGCACATAACTCCGAAAAGTCATTGGTGCGCGCCGTGGACTCGAACCCGATACCCTCTGCATGGCAGTCTGTTGGTATATCCACTCGGCTATCGCTGCCTGCCTAAGTCCATTTCTGTAAATAGGCTTACCTAATTTTCATCATGTATTTTGAGTCAGTAAGAGGATTTGGTCTACTATACCATGCTGGCTAGATATTTTGGTAAACGGTTAAATATCAAGTGTTCCGTTTCTGCCGCGAGATACAGATTGCCTTAGGGAACTAGCCTGACTCACCGCTTTGGACTCCCATGGAATTGAAAGGGGTATCGAATTGACACTTTACCGAGCACTCATCACACAATCAAAACAATATCATTGCTACATTCTCAAAAATGGTCAAATAATTCTGTAAATAAAACTAAGTATGAGATTTTGGATAAAAAGTGCGTTTTGTAGGTGTTTTGCAACAATTATAAAGGTACTTACTTAAAAATAATCTTTATTCGTGTAAAACTTTATGTTATTCTTTGTTCTGTTTTATTTTCATTGAATGTGCAGTAAATATAAATAATTTAGCCACCGTTCAACCCACTATTTATTTCAGTCTCATTAATATTAAATATCGCCGTTTATTGTGATTGCAACCAGTCTTGAAGTATAAATATTTATCTTGAAAATATCTTATTTTCTAAAATAATCATCAACATCAGTTTAATCTGTCGAAAATTCGCCGAAGTACTAGCTATTCGTATGTCTTTTTGAAAAAAAGCCACTTCTTCGTCAATAATCCAACATTATCTAGCATTATTTTATAGCCAGTTCGCTGTGACGCGAAGACATACCTCACAATTTTTGGACGTTTTGTATAACTACCTATTTTAGAAGTTTGCTTTAGTAGTCTTCTGTATCTTCTCTAATGCTACTGCTACACCTGCGTTAGCGTTAGCGTTTACGGCAATGGCCAACTACGCGTTAAATAACCCGTTAAAAATGCGCGGTGGCTACATTAAGGTTACAATGCCGTTAAGCGATAATTCCTCGTGAATTTTAAATTGTTTTTCGGGATATATACCACGTACCTTTGTTTGGAGTAACCGATATTTCGGCACTGTTGCAAGCGCCATGTTCACGGATGTACTGAGGGTATTGCGGGTGGGTGAATGTTACGTGCAAGTATATATAAGAACGCCTAAAGACAGTCATCCCTTGGAAAAGCCAGGTGTATACAAAATTGACTGCAGCTGTGGGAGTTCCTATATAGGGCAAACTAAACGCACCATCTCTTGCCGGATAAAGGAACACATCAGGGCAGTCAAAAATAATGAACCATACAAGTCGGCCATAGCTCAACACCTCTTAGACTCGGGTACCGACCACTGGATTGAGTTACATAACCCTCAGGTACTTTCGACAGAACGCCACTACATACCTCGAATGGTTAGGGAGGCGATTGAAATTAAAAAGTACAAAAATTTCAATAGAGAGGATGGGTTTCAACTGTCGAGTATCTGGCATCCAGTGGTACGTCTATGTAAAACCCGTGAAAATAACAAAGTCAAACCGCGAGCTGACGTAGTGTGACGTGTATGTCGTGATCGGGTACAGTGCGATAGTGATAACAGTGCTAGTGGTGTTGAACGCAAAAAACGAGTAAGAAAGCGGGTAGACCGCTATACTTGCACGTAACATTCACCCACCCGCAATACCCTCAGTACATCCGTGAACATGGCGCTTGCAACAGTGCCGAAATATCGGTTACTCCAAACAAAGGTACGTGGTATATATCCCGAAAAACAATTTAAAATAAGTTTTAATGACCACGAAAGTTTAAATTCCTATATTCCTCGTGAATTCACACATTAAGGACTTTTCAAAAAACGAACCTTTAAAAAACGAATATGAACGCTTTATAAAGGTTTCAATTTCGAATTGTAAATTAAACATTCTTATTAACATCCTTACTTTGAGCGCACATCCCGTCGAATGAGACGACGTTAATGTAGCGAACATCACTAATCGCGTTAAATTACGCGCTAAAACCCTTTGATGTGTCCAAAAAACCGACACCCGAGCTATCGCTTAACGTTTAACGCCATTAGTAATACCATTAGTAATTTAACGCGTTAAAGCGTTGGCCACATCTACGTAGCGTCTAAATTAACGCGTTAAGACACAGGTGTAGCAGGAGCATAAGATATAGTTGTTATGCCTAATGCTCCTGCTACACCTGCGTCTTAACGCATCAATTAGCGCGTTAATTTAGGCGCTACGTAGATGTGGCCAACGTTTTAAAGCGTTAAAATACAAATTTCCAATGCGAATTTTTTAACACGTTAACTAACGCGTTATTGGCCATTGCCATTAACGTTAACGCTAACGCAGGTGTAGCAGTAGCATTACAGTCATCTAGATGAAATATGGTTAGAGCTTGTATCATAAGCATGTGCACATCGCCACAATATAATTGTGCAAATTCAACAGCAGCATTTGGCATACTACACTAGCCAGGTGGATTGGTATGAGGTTTAATGTCAAACTTTCCATCTTTGCCGCATGTTTCGTGTAATTGCCTTAGTCACCTTTTACGACAATAATGCAATGAAATGGGCTAGTGATACTTTGTATTATTAATCCGTCACCATTTGGACAAGACTTTCAGACCTTCTAAATTAAAAGATTTAATTTATGATATGCACATTTCTTGGATACATATCGTAATTTATCAAAAAAGTTTGACTAATAGTCGTCGGAAATGTCAAATAAAACTAATTAGCAACAGTAAACAAACTTTTATTGGCTTATCATCAGTGCACATTAGTCTTTTAAAATAAACAAATTTAAAATAAATAGCTGTTGGTTACAGATTTTATTTTATACTTTTATGGAATAGTTTTTTACTTGGACTTAGCCCGAGGCGATGTCACTTGTTATACCTTTTTCTAATATAATCGAGAGATAAGTTAATAAATGAAAGTAAATATAATTATGTACCTCTAATTTATTGCATATTTAGCAGCTGTTCTAGCGTGAAAATCCTCGTAATGTATTCTTGATTACCAAGTTTGTAGCTTACAGATTTTATGACATCCTCGATGTTGCTTGCAATTGTGGCATTTGCCCACACCTTAGCTTTACAAGAAGGCAATTAATTTGGGATCCTTGTGTCTAGAGGAGTCTAGTTCTTTGAGCTAGAAGCACCAGTTTAAGCTAGCATTGAGTTAATGCCAGTAATGCAGTGGAAATTGAATCAACCAAAAACAAAGTCTCAGATCTTTATCTAGTCAAATTGACAATCAAATTAACTAATTAATTATTACATCAATATTTAACTAATTTATCAACAACATAGTTTTCAACCGCTTCCAAGCCTGTCTCAGACTGTGTAACATAGTGTAACCACGATCCGACAGCTCTGTGGTGACGTCGGGATGGATTAAAGAGGCCACACCGCGCCACGCCATGTTTTGTGGACGACAAACTATCCGCAGTCGGGTAACCGCAAACCGGCTTGACTACAGACTAAATTTAAAACGCGTTACACGAGCGTTGCTTTGTGCATCTTTTTACTTTTCTCTAGAAGTATGCCAGTATTTTGTCGCCTGCCTGGTGTCAATCACTTAAACTTACCGAGCATGTTTCAAACGTGGTTTCATAATTATCAAGTCTTACATTGGCAAAATGTATACGTTTATTTATTGGGTCTCAATCGCGCTAGTCAATTAATATTTAGGCATTAATACCTATCTACTTTCTCAGAAGTTTACTGCGCTTCACAAAGACTGCGCTGTGATATTGCTTTTACGATTATATTACGTCTTTACGTCGAAGAATAACAATAACTAAGCTAATGCTAATAACACCAGTTAATAAACGTGTGTGAAGCATTCAAATCACTATTGTGAAACATTTATTATTATTAGCGATTAGAATCTATTTGCAAATGCCATCGATAACTGAATAGCAAAAATAATTTATAATTTATTTATTTAAACTTCATATACACAAAGTATAGAGGCGGACTTAATGCCATAGGCATTCTCTCCCAGTCTACCTTAAAGTGGTGCAGAGAGAAAAGTAGTAGGTGTATATAAGACAAAGGAAATGAAATTAAACTAAGAAAATTACGTTGATTTCTAGGTACATACAAACAAATAAACTTATTTTAAATACAAACATAACAAATAATACATAAATATATGCAAATTTTAAACCTACATAGAAATATATATAAATATAGTACATAATAATATATAATTATATATATACATACATACATACATAGACTCACGCCTGTTTCCCGGAGGGGTAGGCAGAGACTACGGAACGCCATTTGCAACGATCCTGACATACCTCACTTGCTTCACTCACTCCCATCAAGTTTCTCATGCATGCTCTTCTGTTAAGGATACTTCTGACTTGTCATTTTTTCAGGATGTCTCCAATCTGGTCAGAGAACGTCCGCCTAGGTCTTCCCCTTTGTCCTGTTCCATTCACACTTGCCTTATATATCTTCTTTGTCAGTCTATCGTCATCCATCCTCTCCATGTGCCCAAACCATCTTAACATGCCTTTCTCAATGCTTGTCACTACGTCTTCTTTTACCCCACACCACTCTCGTATCACACAATTCTTTACTCTGTCGGTCAAAGACACACCACACATACTTCTCAGTGCTCTCATTTCTACAGCATTTATTTTACTTTCAAATCTCTTCTGCCATACCAACTTTCACTACCATACATAAGGGTAGGCACTAACACGCCTCTATGTACAGCCAAACGTGCCTTTTTGGACACGTTTTGACTGTTCATAAACGCTTTCAGAGCTCCATTCACACTATTACCTGCATTAACTCTCCTTTCAATATCTTCTTCATTCTTACCATCTCTTGTAAATAACGTACCTAAGTAAACAAACTCATTCACTTGTTCCACTCCCTGTCCATCGATCAAAACATTACAAGCCGTAACGCATTCCTCCTTTTCAAAAACCATAACTTTCGTTTTACTTACATTCACTTTCATTCCTTTCCTCTCTAACGCACCATGCATGATTGCTACCATCTCCTGCAACTCCTCCGCTGAAGATGCAAGTATTACCTGATCATCAGCATAAAGGAGGCATTTGACGAGTAACCCATTCATCCTTAATCCGCAGTCACACTGTTTTAAATCTTGCAAACAACTGTCCATGAAGAGGTTAAACAGCCACGGCGGTGGATGAAGGCGTTGGGCTCTGCCACCAAAACACCCAGCGGCCGCAGAGGATAAGGAGGACGGCAACCTGACAACACCGCATCTCTTCTTCCTCTGCGGCCCCACCACAACGCGTGCGGTGGTGCGCCCCCATTTGGTCGCGGGAAACAGGGCGCGCGCCAACGCAACACCGACATGCCTCTCCGCGATCGCGCCCGACTGCGAGGGACAGAGAGAACTAACCCCGCACCCTCACCCTTGGACGCATCCTGCGTAGGCCTGACCCAAGCCCACGTGGAGCGTCCACTCCCAGGTTCCCGCTTAGCTTCACCGTGGCTGTCCGAACCACCGTTACTGAGCCAGCTACAAGGTGAGGATCCCACAGGGGGATGTAAATATATCTGCTAGAAAAATGAACTATGCAACAAGACTGGAACCTGCGTCTTATTTTTAATATTATCATAGATCTTTGTTGTGTAATTGGCTATCTATTTTTATATTTCTAACTTGTTCCGATGATAAATGCTATGATAGCCATCTATTAATCGTTGTCGGCACTATCCAATCAGTGTGGTTTATTAATCATGATTAAATTCAGTTACAAGTACTAATGAGAAATTTGATGGAAGCGAATGAAACAAGAGAGATATATATTATGTCAGGATCGTTGCAAATGGCATTCCGTAGTCTCTGCCTAGCCTTCGGGCAACAGGCGTGCATCTATGTATGTATGTACATTGTTGTACATACATATGTGCAAGTACTTATTTTAAAATATATACTGAAATGCACCTCTCGTATATCGTGTCGTCATATTATGATATGGGCATGTAATGAGGAGCAATGAAAATCATGTGACTAGAAAGGCCATGAATATAAGAGTTGAGGGATATAAGGCAAGAGGAAGACCAAATAAAAGATGGATGGATTGTGTGAAGGGTGACATGAATGAAAAGGGAGTGGCTGATGACGTCTGATAGGAGAGAATGGAAGAGAAAGTCATTCTGCGCCTACCCCAAGCAGGGCCGTTCCGACCCAATGCCGCGCCTGTGTGCGAAATCTATGAAGCGCCTGTGCAGTGGCATAGGGCGGATGACCTTTTTTTTTTAGTCGTTACCTAACAGTTCCGGCCTAAATTATTTGCCCCTCCTACGCCACTGCGCCTGTGTGCGAAATCTGTGAAGCGCCTTTTTTGGCATCCTTTTTCGAAAATAAGTGTTATAATTAACGCATATCTCGGCGCGCGGCGCCCCTGTCACCCTGGCGCTTGTGTGCGCCGCACACATTGCACATAGGAAAGGTTCGGCCCTGACCCCAAGTAATATGGGAACAGGTCAGACTGAAGAAGAAGACTGAAATGGACCTCTACATTTAACAGCTGCAATGTCACTAGTAGATAAAGCGTAAATAAAAACAGCTTTCGCTTTTCGTCAAGCGGAACGGAAATGAAATGGGTGACCAAATATAAATAAAATTTATATTGTGTTACAAAAGTCTAAATAAATAATCATATTTTTACAAACGTTTTTAATTACAAATGGTGTTAGATGAATCGTCCGTTCTTGATTTTTTTTTCATCTACGTCACAAGATGATGCTTCATCATCAGCTCAACGTAGATCAAATCATTTGCATGATAATCATAATTGATTAAGTGCTCCATGGTAAAATATTGTCTCCTCAATAACGTATCTTTTTCACATTTTTAGGTTTTCGTGATACAGGACTCCTTGATTTGTTATAAATTTTTGAATGACAAATCTTTGCTATCGGGAACTTTACAAACATTAAAAAAAACATACATAAACAACAACAACACAACCACACTTGGAATAGTGTTACACCGTGTGGGAATCGAATCTACAGGACTCGGTCTAGTGTTAAATGGTATGACGTTCAAGTCGTCCAACTGTTTCCATCTCACAGTTAACCTTTTTTGAGTACCATCGACGCGGTTCCGTAAAGTTGTCACTGACCCCCACTGATTCTAAAACGATACTTAATATTATTAGGAATATAGCCACTAACGCTATGGGGAATGATGGAATAACCAAGGAGATGATATTGCTTACTCTCCCACAATCTCTGACGGCTATTACAGATATCATAAACACATCCATCGTTACTAAAAGGTTTCCAGAATTGTGGCGCAGAGCTATAGTGAGACCTTTACCAAAAAATAATAACCCGCAAAGCTTTAAGGATTTGCGTCCCATAAGCATCTTACCGTGCTTATCTAATGTGCTAGAGAGGATTGTTTATTTACAGGTTACTGATTTTTTAGAAACAAACGGTATTCTTCCAGATTTACAGTCTGGTTTTAGAAAGGGTAGAGGAACGGCTACAGCTTTGGCGGATGTCATAGATAACATTTTACAAGCACGTGATCGCGGTGAGGGTACCATTTTGACACTACTAGATTATTCCCGCGCTTTTGACAGCATCAATGTAAGCCTACTACTTTCAAAGCAGTTTTGAAACAAGTACTATACAGAGGTTTGATAGTTATCTCACAAATAGGCTACAGACGGTAGAGATACAAAAGAAAGATGGTTCGACGATGTCATCCTCACCTCAGAGGGTACCTAGAGGAATTCCCCAGGGATCCCTGTTGGGACCACTTTTGTATATCCTGTACAGTGCCGACGTAACCACTTGTATCCAAGACTGTAAATTCCACATGTACGCAGATGACACCCAGCTGTACTATTCGTTTAAGCCACATGATACTATAGCAGCCGTACAAACAATAAACGAGGAGCTTGATAGGGTGGCCGAATGGTCCCTAGAGAATTCACTTGTTCTAAATCCCATGAAAACCAAATTTCTTATTATGGGGCGTAAAAATCAAATACGGTCAACTATGTCCTCACATCCCTCGGTTCGGATAATGGGTGTGAGTATAGAAAGGGTGGAAGTTACAAAAAACCTCGGTTTACTAATGGACCCGGAACTGCGGTTCGAAAGCCACATAAAAAATCTCGTAAGAGATTGTTTTTATAGGCTTAAAGTTATATACCGCATTAGAAATTTCCTAAACATAGACATTAGAAAGAGGTTAGTTGAAAGCCTAGTCCAATCTAAGCTAAATTATTGTGATGCGGTGTATGGTCCATGTTTGTTGTCTCGCACCGCTCGCTTAGTGCAACGAGTCCAAAACGCATGTGCTCGATAATGTTTTAACATTGCCCGTAGGAGTCGAATAACACCATGCTTAATTCAAAATAGTGTACTTAAAATGGCAGCCAGGAGAAGACTCCACTTGGGAAACTTGTTGTTTGGTGTCATAAAAACAGAAAAGCCAGATTCCCTATTTCAGAAACTGAGTTGGAGGCACGATCGTTACCAGTATCCCACTCGCTCATCGTCGAGGCCACTCTCAATACCCAAATATAAAACCACAGCCTTCCGGGGGTGTTTCTAGTATGCTGCCACTCATTGCTGGAACGATATACCGCCTCCCATAAGATCTCTAAAAACAAAGACAAGTTTTAAATTCGCCTTCAAAAGATATCTTTTGGAGGAACAGAAAAATATGATAAACTAACGTCCAAGAACATTACTTACGCAATGGTTATGACCTTTAGTCAAAGTAGGTATACCGATTCATCAGCTGATTGGTTTTGGGTATTGTTCTGAAGAAGCCTCCTAAGTATCCACAATAATCTATGGGAGTTAGACTAGCTGTGGATAAAGAGAAATTACCTAAATTAAGATCGGTGCTGTATTGTTATTATTTAATTGAAAATTTAGTTATAAAATGTGTAAAAACTGCACTTAGCATATTGTATATCACTTATAAACTGATTGTTGTATAAGAAATGTAGTACCTAATGCTCTACAGAGAATAAAATGTTATCAGATTGTAGTAAATTACTAAACTATAGGTATACAAATGGTTTATGGCTTGATTGATAATAATTTGTGTAAGTAAATGCAAATGTAATAAAAGTATATTAATGTAAAAAAATATAATATTAGGTATTGTAATTATATAATTACCTGTTATAATGCTCAGTAGGCTACTTGCAGTTGATATCCACACATAACCACATTTTAACCAGCCTTATTTATCAAGCTGTAGGTGTATGATTGTTTAAAATGATGCAATGTTTACATCACGTGACCACGCTGAGCTAAAAACTTATTTTATATAATACTAGCTGACCCGGCAAACGTTGTTTTGCAAATTTTTTTTTTTTTTTTGAAAAATAGATTTTGGCCGATTCTCATAGATACCGGATAAGCACAAAAAATTTCATCAAAATCGGTCAAGCCGTTTCGGAGGAGTATGGGAACGAAAACTGTGACACGAGAATTTTATATATTAGATTGTGACGCTCGCTGACGCGCGCCGCTTTCGCAGCGCCACCACCGGCTAACACGATTAACTAAGTGGTCGTTTTTAGTTGTAAACATAATTATCACTGGCACTTTATTATAACATTTAATTAAGTGTAACACACAACTATTATGTACGAACAAATATATTTGTATTTGTTTATTGTGTACGCGTAATAAGCAGTTTTTATTTTAAACTATTATTTATTTTATCAGATTCATGTTAGGGTTGTAACGTTAAGTACCTACGTTTGTTACGTCACTTGGGGCAGGCATTGAAAACCAGCAAGTCGTGTCGCGGCTAACGTCACGAACGACGCAATGCTGAATGCCTGCCTCATTTGTCACATCGGCGGCGTACAGTTCTAACACGGTAATATAATCTAACAGTATTGTAACTCGGCCGTCTTCGTGAGTTATATACCTACCAGACGCGCTGCATGCGAGCTGCGACACGATAGCGGCTGCGGGTACTGTAGGTACAGTCCGCCCAGTCTAATGGGTACTCTGCTCGCGGCGCGTAGGTATAACTCGAGTTTCGTGCGTTTGTATGGAGTTACAGTACTGTTAGATATTATTACCGTGGTTCTAATCAGTTATCCTGTTATATTTTTTAATGTGGGTATTGCTGTAAAATGTATGTAGGTAATGCTGTGTGATGTGTACCTGTACCCGTATTAATAAGATTATATTTTGTACATGCCTACAAACTTACTTGTAACAGGTTATAGTTATGTGTAGTTACCTTTGTTTGTAAATGATGATTGTACGTTGATGAGATGTGACAATAAAAGGAATTACTTATTTACTTACTAAAGCTGGGAACAAACTTTTAGCAAAATATTGCTTTGTTGAATGATTGGACTCCAGGCTAATCCACTTAAAATTAACAGGTAAGATAGTGCGTCTAATTATCATAATGCTCAATATGCTCAACATAGCGTAAACTTTTTATTTTGTGAATTGCTGTAAAGTGTTCACTTTACAGTTTAACCTTTATATGATCTACATCAGCAAGGTCACTTTTGATGCGAAAATCACTTTTATTTCGTCAGTAATGTGTTTAAAATTATTGTTTCCGGGCAGTTACTTAATTTTATAATCTTGCATGAAATTATCAAATATTACCTACTATATCATTATTTAAAATAAAAAAAGACAATATTGTACATATTACTAGTAGCAAAACTGTCTCGGTTTAAAATTGCTAATTATTTTGTTAGTGCTTATCAATAGGGCACATTTCTTATTGGACAGCGCTGATATGCATTTTGGATGCATTTCTTAACGGGCTAATAAGACGGACATTTTCAGTATGAATATCACAAACACTGGATCCACTGCCATGCAGTTTTGATGTTTCCATATGTACTATTACAGTTACTATATTTAACAATTGAATTCAAAATAACTATAACTAAGTGGCTATTTACACATAAATTAATACAATAATTTCTATGCTTAAAAAAACAACAAATAAAAGCAAAACATAAAAAAGGAAAAGCAAGCAAACGTCATGGAAATCCTCCACATCGCCATGCCTGCAGCCGGTCTAGAGGTAAGTAAACCTAAGCTACGCAGCGATCGTCAGTCCAGGAGGCCTACCCTTCTAGTGCACCCGTTAAACTATTCATCATTAGCCCTGTATACATACTGTACCACTGCTGGACATACCCGTGGTACAGTATGTATACTTCTTACTATAAGAAGTTCACAGTCCACAACTCCAACAAATACGTATTGACAGACTTGACATATCTTTCGAGAACATTATGGAGATCTTGAGAGATCTCTATAATGTTCTCGAAAGACATGCAGGTTTCATTACGTTGATTTCTGTCATTACTGAAGAAGCGGTAATTATTAATTTATAAAAAAGAGGACTCAGTAATAATTAATATCAAACAGCACAAACTTTCGTAACGTCGGCATTTCTCTGAGCATTTCTATATAAACTTGTGTTAACTACAACAAATTCAAATATGGCCGGCAGCAAAAGGCAGTATTTTAATAAGATTACCAAAAGTTTGTCAAAGATGTAAAATAAATTCGAGTTTCTGGCCAACAGCTCAAATTTGATCCCTTTGTGAATTATGAATTGTGCGTTAATAACTTGTGCCAACCCTTTGGTGTTTGAGATCGATGGCTGTTTTGTAATAGCATTTTGTGTAGGCTGTACAGAAGTGATGCATTTTTAAATATATTGTTCAAAGTTTGTATTTTATTTAATACGTTGCTTAGGCGCAAGTTCAATATATATTTTTGTAATATAGCTTTCAGTAGAGAACGAATGTTGTAATGTTTTGTATACGTAAGTACATTTTGTTTAAATATAGGTACAAACTCGATTTCTTTTTGTTCAGAAAAGCAATGGAGCACACGGGTTGCTTGCTTTGAAACACCAGAGTGGTCACAAGTGCCTTGCCGTCCTGTATGAGAAATACGAGGAGGAATATGAAATGAATAGTAGGAGGAGGGGGATGAGCGAGAAGGTAGCTGCTATGGAGGACTTGAATATTTGTGACTTTATAACTGCCGTGCCGTGATTTTTTTATTTTTTTATTTATAGACTCACGCCTGTATCCCCGAAGGGGTAGGCAGAGGTGTAATATTACACCCACATTTCGTATCCCCGAAGGGGTAGGCAGAGGTGTAATATTACACCCACATTTCGCCATGACTTTTTGATCACCAGACTCCGTGCTGCTACTGAGAATTCGGAAAAACCCAGTAACACTTTTGCCCGACCCGGGAATCGAACCCGGGACCTCCGATCAGCAGTCGCATACGCTATCCACTAGACCACGGAGGCAGTAACTGCGGTGATATGTTCCCTGTTTAGTACAAACGCTACTTCAAGAGGCTCAAAATGCTCTTCACAAAAAGAAACTGTTGATGACTTTGAGAAGATACTTAATCTATATAAAAGTCCATATTGTTGATAGCATTATCACGATACATCATTTGGCTAATAATGAAAACAACTGCAAGTATGACGCAATTGTTATATTTTCTTTGTATGTATATTTATAAAGCTAAAAAATAAAGACTATTAAACAGCAAGTCTAGAGTGATATTTATTTAAGTCATTTGATGAAAAGATAGTCACTTAAAAACAACACAGTCTTAGCAAATTACAAAATAAATTCCTTGTAAGCTTCAAAAATGTTTTAACATTTTCTTTTAGTTTTATCACAAAAGTCTCGAAAAATACAGCTTAAAACTACCCTTTAATATATCTTTTCACATAACTTCTCAGAAATTTTCTAAAGAGCGAGGCCTGCAAAGCCATTGAAACATTTTTGAGCCCGTTTGTGTAGTGAAATCTTTTATTTTTTATCATTAATGTGAAGATAATTTGATATCGCGACTGAATACTATTCAAATTCACAAAGAAAGGGGTGAAGCAATTTCTTTGTTTATGCAAATTCCACGCCGTGTGTGTCCTAAGAGGTGACTAAGGAAAAAAAGTCAGCAGGTTGTTAAAAATTATCTTCATAAGTATTGCATTGTAAACTATATGAAAAAATGAGTTTGTATTAGAATTGAGTCAATATATCCGTGGTATAAGATGGAAAACAAACTGGGCTTCAAACTCTATATCAACCCGTCTGGCCAGCGGTATAATAGGCCAAATTCCTTCTATTGATTCAGAAAGATATTGTGACGCAAATTAGATGAAGCTCATCCATCAGTGGACTCCAAAACGTAATATGACAATTATTTTTAAATCTCCTTAAATGTAAATAGTCAACAAGTACAAAGAAAATTATTAGAGAACTTAACGAAGCTACATTTGAAATTAGCATCACTTTTACAAACACTGTTTGAATGCTTTAAATCCAGTGTGTACATTTGCCTGTTCCGTGTCCAGCCAGAGTATTTTGATGAAGTCGAGCGCACAATTGAGATTTACAACGTTTCACCTTATTGAATTTGTACAGTGTTGCCTTTAGTTAGCCGACCAGATTCATTTGTAGCTCTTTGAAGCGCCGTTTGTGCTAGTAGAATACTTTGTTGAAATAGATTACTTAGAATGATGATTGCGTGTTTGTTGTTTGTTCAGAATGTCAGGCTAGGGTAGGTCTTAATAATTAGTTCAATTGTATGTGTTTTAAAAAAAAAATAGCTTTTTACAATTTGAAAGGTTTTGACATCTATAAGGTTTCGCGTTGGATACTTTGTTACAATACGGTACCTTTTGTTACCTTTGTTACCGACCGTTTGTGTTAGTGATGACATAGACTAAAGTTCCCGCAATACGAAATCCGCAGGCGTAAGATATATTATACAAGAAATAGGACGGTTAGGAAACATCTCAGATACTACATTTACGATTCGAACATGTGACACCATTTCTATTCCTATTCAGGTCTAGGAATGCAATCAAATGTCAAATGTATGAAATAAAAAATACTGTTGGAATACCAAAGCAGTAGTAAAAATATTTCATATACTCTATGTGAAGCTATCGCGCGCCGGTATAACTTTATCTATCTTTCTAGAAAATGCCTTAAAGAAACGTTTTAAAATAGTGCAGAATTGATAGGTGCCTCTCAAATATGATCATATCGAAATAACTAGCCGAAAATAAAGAGCTGGATTTCTTCTCAGCGGCAGAAATAACCTTCTCTTCATCCCACTTTTTTTTTAAGAAGGCCGTTTCTTATTTTCTTATAGTGCCATTTTGTAGTATCATTGAAGATTGGCAGTCAACTCCTTAAACATTTTCTCATTCAGAGCGAGTCTCAATAGCATTAAGACTGTAAAGACCGTCCGTAGTAGCATGTTGTTCTGTCTACTAGGCTATGGCTGCATTTTAAGTAAACCAAAATAGGTCAGCTTATACTGGACAAGTGTAGCTTCACACATGTCCATATAAAGACGGCAATAAAAAAATAACAATTTCTGTTTATAACTAAATGATGTGAGGTGGAAAATAGCCTGCACTTCGAACGTTAATGTGGAGACAGAAAATATTATAACAGAAACCAATCTTTCAGTTTAGTGGCAACGTGCAACGCCGTAAATCCGCAAGAATTGTTTGGGATTAAGTGCACTTTAGTTGCTTTTTTTGCAACCACAGGGTGTAATTGTGAAGTGTTTTCTCCTGGCTAGACTAGCTCGGAGGGATATTGTTTTATTTTAAAAAGCTTGGACTATATATTATGTGCCTTATTATGGAATGTGGACTTAATAAAATACTTCGAAAAATATTCTCATCTGTTTAAAAGTTGTTATACGTAGACTTAACGTTCATTTTTGTAAAGCGTCTATATTTAAAATTTGTCTTATCAAATGTCCAATAAAAATCCCTTCTTCGAAAGCCCTTTGGCTCCGTTTCACCACCGTGAGCATTATTTTTCAGGTAAATACAAAATTAGAACGAAATTTGAATGGTTTTACTTAAGAAGTAATTTAACCTTATTGACGCAAATATTCTTAACAGCACTACTAAATATGGAAAATATTTTGCCATATTTAGTAGGAGTAAATATAACATCGCATCTAAATAATATTTCCTTCGGCCTCAATAACGAACAACATTAGATACGGCTTAAATATTGAAAAAAACACATCATAAGCAACTTTATTTCCGAAATTTTATGTCTTGAGCTTCAATGCTAACTGTGGTCGTGAGACTCTTGAAGCATGATTAGTAATCTCGTGACCACGGCTAGCGTAGGCAAAACTTGTACTATGGATACTAAGTAACTAATCTATATTCTTATAAATAAAGAAAACATGTGAGGAAATCCTTTAAAAGTAAAGGAAAACCATCGTTTCTAGAACCTTCCATAATCTTTTATTGTTATATCGATGAGTCTTAAGATAAACACGAAAATTATTTGAAATTATCACATAACTTTTCACCAGTATTCCAACACATATTTTATTTAAAGTAATATAACTTTCATGTCTGAAATTTTTATTCCTCCTGTCTTAATAAATGCTGTGCGATGACGAAAATTGAGTAAGAAGTCTCAGCGAAGTTTCCTTAAAGTTCGTATATTTCCAACTTAAGTGAAGACGAAGAAAAAAAATAATTGGCCGCCTTAAAAGGATTTTTAAACTGCTCTCTTGAAGTAGCTAATTCTCAGCTTTTAGGTATAAATTAAAAGTTGTATTTAAAACAACGCTAAGATTTTTGTACAACAAATTAACAACATTTTTAAAGTTCTTGTTCAAAGCTGTATTTGATGTAGTAGTTAGCGTAAGATTTTCATATGTAGGCGTTGTGATTATTTTTCTAGCAATTCAAAACTGTAACTTTACTCGTAGGCAATATTTTTATTGGTGCGTTCACTTTATAAAAGAATATGTAAAAGTGACTCGCGTACAACACTTTTATCTAGCTTAGTGTTCGTTTGTTTGTGATCTGCTTCTAGTATCATCATCAGCCTACAATAGCACACTGCTATTATATGGCTAGTCACTGAGCCCGATTTTTGTCTCTTACCTTTGGCCGCTGCCAGCTACTTTGCGTAAATCGTCATCTAGCCGGAGGGTGCCCTACACCACGTTTGCCAAGGCGAGGTCTCCACTTTAGAACACGACTTACCTACTTATGTCTACTACAAACGTCTTGAATTTGGGCAGCCAAAACAAATACACTTCTTAACTTTATTATATTAGTATAGATTAAGCACGATCTACTGATCCTTAAAAAATAAATACCTTCCTTCCACCATTCTTCTTGTACATCTTAAACATTATTTCGTCTCAGTAATCCAATTACCGTAAATAGGGACTGACTTTTTCACTTGAGACAAAACATTTCCCTCTTTAAATAAATGGTAGTGCGATTCTGCGCATACGTTTACATTAAATAATGCTGTTTTGAATGGGGCCGCGTTTTTCTTCTAAGGAATGGTGCATCTGCCAAGTTGGACTCGCTAAATAACTGAGTGGGTATTTGTTAGCTGAGTATCTGTGAAGCGCCCGTTTCTACTAAGGAAATGCGGCCATTTAATATTAATTTTAAACTGAGTTCAAAATAGGAATAAGTTTTTTTTTAATTTTGTATGGAAATCACACTGCGGTTTACGTATTCTACTGCGATGTGGTTTACTGTGATATGATTTAAATCAAATTATTTAGAAACTACATTATTTATTATAATCTGACGTTTCGACTACTTTACAGGAGCAGTGGTCACGGGAGACTGATATAGCATATTTTGTATTTTTAACATCATTAACTCGGAACTCTGTCATTTATTAACTGATATGGTTTTTTAGGGTTCCGTAGTCCACAAGGAACCCTTATAGTTTCGTCATGTCCGTCCGTCTGTCCGTCCGCAGCCTAGCTCAAAGACGCCTGGTGCTAGAAAGCTGATATTAGACATGAATATAGACATACGATATTGCAACAGAACTGTAGAATAAAATTTAGGAAATTATTTTTTTAAGGGTATCTCCCCTACATATATAGTGAGGTTGAATTTTTTTGGTTGAGTACCCTATTGTGTGGGGTATCATTGGATAGGTTTTAAAAAAATATTATTTGTTTGCTCAAATCATTTTTCGATCAAGTGATTGGTTTGTCAAATATCAACCTTTGAAGTGAAAAAACTTGTTAGACAGCAGTGTCCCCCCCCTCTGCCGGCTAAACTATTAATTTGTAAGAGGTGAAAAAAATCACAAATGTAGTACATATAACGAATTTAAAAGGAAAACTATCACGGCTAAGTAGACATCACCAGTTTACGAGTAATCCTCGGTTAACTTATAAATACCTATTTCTGTGAGTTTTCATTGGGAGCGCTGGCTTAATCTTAAAGATGCCCGTTTTCTTTCCATGTGAAACAGAAGTTATTATCAATAATGGCCATTATGGGCAACTACGGAACCCTACATTGCGCGTGGCCCGACACGCACTTGGCCGGTTTTTTGTTTGAAATGCAATTCAAAGCCCATTAATTATGTCGAAAATTTTCAAATATTCCTGTAGTTATTTTTAAGTTCAACTTTTATTTTTTGTTTTATCTTGTTACCTTGCACGTAGCATCGTGGGCACAAAGTTTTATTCAAGTATTTTATGAGGAAATTCTGGAATTTCCTTATAAAATATATAATTATGCTGGAATTTCCTGATAAATAAATATTGGTCAGAAACACCAAACGGCATTTTGAAGTGGGCACTAAATAAACTTTATAAGGATGTAATAAATATTGTTGGTTTATTGTTATTTAATAAAGTCATTTGGCAAGGTCGCCGGATCTTGAAGGAACATCGCATGGTTTGGGCTGTACATTTGACTTTAATGTCGCATAATCTATACGTCACTCGAATGGCAATAGAATCATTATTTGAACTTCATTCATATTATTTTATCCCATGCTAAAATATTAGTGCTTACAGCCAAACCCACGAAGCCCCGTGTAAAATGTCTTATGGGGAAAAAGCAACTTAAATCTTTGACCCTCTGATTAAGCACTCTAAAGGTAAGATGGGTGTCTGATTCATTCAAGTCCATTAACAGACCCCTAGGGGCTATTTTATAAACTTATTTGTAATAATCTACAATTTAAATTGGAAACAAATTGGAAACTTGGAAGTGGTGGCATGTTGATAAATTTACATTACTCGACACTTAAGGTTTTCGGTTGAGTGTTTCATAATTTTCATACGTAAACATTTTAGGGAATTCTAGTTATAAACTCTTGATGAGATTTATCGCTGCTTTTTGGGTGTTACCTGTAATTTGTATAAATGATTAGGTGTAGAGAAATAATTAGAGCCAATACTGAATTTGTGTTAACATGCCTATAAAGGTTAGTAATGATAAAATCACATTAAAAAAGGGTGGGTATATGCGTCCGTTTATGACTGATCCTGAATATTTCACAAATAGTCTAAGATCCCGCGACAAATTAGTGCACTCATCGAGTTTTTGCTTTTAAGTTTATTTATGATTAGGAGAATACATATATACTAGGTTGCCTATTAAAATTTGGCCGCAAGTATGTTTAATTAAATGATTGTTAATTGATTTTTGGAAGATACTTTCGTTCATTCGTTTTATAAGTAAAATATTGTCTACTTCACGGCTATACATATAAAGATTCTGAAAAACCACGGTTGCCATTGTTCACCTGGCCGCACCTCCTCGCAGCTAGGTGTAACCAGGTATGATTTCGATACATTTTTACGTTCATAACGTTTATTTATGATTTATATATCAAATGAAAGCTATTTTTTTTCTGATTCTGATTATATATGGTTGCCTAATTAAATCCAGCCGCAAATAAGGGTTGTCGGCTGTTGAAGATTGTAAATATTGAAAGTAGAGTGAAAGAGAGTTATAGAGGGAAGTCCCGTAACGCCGGATGGCACCTAGCGCCGAACACCTACACTATCTCGACAAGTAATCTTCCACATATTTTTAAATCGTGAGCAACAATTTAAAAATATGTAGAAGAGGTGCGGGATAACATATCAATACAGGATCACACAACGCGGTTTTCCAGTGCTGCGACTGGGCACAGCGGTAGCAGCATTTTGCTGTTTATGGCGGCAAAGCATTGCGTCACGTTACTCTATTATGTAATTATTGTATATAAGGTTATATATTATGATTTATTTTAATATGTCACTGAATATAGTGTGCCATCGGGATTCGTAAAATATGTCGGTTGGCGTAGCGGGAGTGTGAGCGACTGCTACGTCGAAGGTCGCGGGTTCGACTCCCGCTCAAGTCAAACATTTGTGTGGAAGAACATGGATGTTTGTCTTGGTCTGGGTGTTTCTATGTATAATATGTATGTATTTACAAAAAAAGTATATATTTATGTTTATCCATTAGCTAGTACCCATAGTACAAGCTCTGCTTAGTTTGGGACTAGATAGTGTTGTGTGAATGTGAAAAAAAAAGTAACACGCACCCTGCCATGAAAACCTAAATTTTAATGTACTTTGTTTCGGTTTAGTTCTCGTTATTGTTTTTATTCTTGTGTCTTTTATATTAATATTGTATACTTATTTTCTTTTTTTTACTGTGTGTAACAGTTGGCGGGTGGTGCAGAGTGCTTTCTAAAGGAATCCACCGTGCATCGTAAATAATTTTAACTTTTAAACACACCTTAGATTAGTTTATATTATTTATTTATATAAGTATTATATAATTTATTATTATTTATTTTTGTATATTATTATGTCTTTACATGATAATTCTTCTTTTTATTCTGCCAATGATTCTGCAGAATTATCTGCCAATGACAGCATTTGCTCTCTTGACGACTTAACACTTGTTGACATTTTACGACAAAATTTCAATCAAAATACAAATCGGTTATTTAAAGTGTGTCACCTAAATGCACAAAGTGTTCCCAGACACTTTAGTGACCTCTTGGAGGCATTTATCGATACCGATGTACAAGGCATCCTGATTTCTGAGAGCTGGCTCAAACCTCATCTTCTTTCTACTACTTACCCTCTCCCAGGTTTTATTCTCATCAAGAATGCTCGAATTGATAGAAGAGGGGGTGGAGTAGCTATATATCTGCGTAGTAACCTTCCTTACAAAATCATTGCTTCTTCTCCTTCACAGTATTCTGGTTCTGCAGAATTTCTCCTTCTAGAGGTTTGGGTCAGGGGAACTAAATTGGTTCTTGGAGTAGTTTACTGTCCAACTTCTATCGATTACTTCACCGACTTAGAATTGGTACTAGAATCCTTGGGGTCTGAGTATACACATTACATCATCATGGGTGATTTCAATACCGACCTTCTATCCTATCGGTCTTCCCGTTCACTTCGTCTCTTCCGCATCCTCGAATCTGCCAGCCTTCACGTCTTACCCCTTCAAGCTACGCACCACAATCCCAATGGGGATAGTGCCTGGTTAGATTTAATCCTTACCTCTGATCCCTCCCTTGTTTCATCCCACGGTCAATATCCTGCTCCAGGCTTCTCTCACCATGACCTCATTTTCCTTTCTTATATCCTTACACCTCCTAAACCCGTGCCCAAAGTCTTGCACAAGCGTTGTTTTTCTCGGATGGATGTGGACAAACTGCGTCTAGATGCTTCGGAAATAGATAGGAATGGGCCTGGTTGCGGCGACCTCAGTTGATGACAAGGCCCAAATTTTTAACGAGACTGTAATCAGGTTGTACGACGCTCACGCTCCTGTTAAGAAGATAAAACTAAAGCGTCCTCCAGCGGCTTGGATGACGGAGGGCGTTCGGATGGCGATGAGGCGCAGAGACCGAGCTTTTCGAAAATACCGAAGAGATCGGTGTAACGACAACTGGACCTCTTATAAGACTGCTAGGAATCGGTGTAACCAGATGATACGTAACGCTAAACGCCGACATATTCTTGCCAACATAGAGTCTTCTTCACCTGCCAGTATTTGGAATTTTTTGGGCTCTCTCGGTATTGGGAAGCACCGAAATATAGACTTTCCCAAGACTATTGGATTAGACGACATCAACCGTCATTTTACTGCTGCCAACAATCTGGATGCCAGTACAAAGTGTCAAACTTTACACTATATGTCCGGATTATTGCGTCCAAATATAACTTCTTTTAATTTTTCTCCAATCGCGTCGGAAGAGATCAAAAAGGTTATCCTGACTATTAAGTCCAAAGCAGTGGGCTGTGACGACGTGAGTCGTTACAGCCCACCGCTATATGGTCACCGCCATCCTGGATTCTTTACTTTCCCCACTTACCCATATCCTAAACTTTTCCCTCGAGTCCGGTTAATTTCCTTCCTTATGGCGTAAAGCCTTAGTTCGCCCATTACCAAAAATATCCAATCCTTCCCTCCCTTCACATTTTCGGCCTATTTCCATTCTCCCATTCCTATCAAAGGTGCTGGAAGCATGCGTCCATAAGCAGTTGTCCGGGTTTTTCTCCAAACATAACATACTTTCCCCACTACAATCGGGATTCAGACCCGGACATAGCACTGTCTCAGCACTACTGAAAGTGACTGGCGACGTCAGGGCGGGAGTGGAGGACACCAGGATCACTGTTATGGTCTTGGTGGACTTTTCAAACGCCTTCGGCGCCGTCAGTCACGATATCCTCTTGTCCATCCTCTCCTACCTTACCATCTCTTCCGACGCTTTGGAATGATTCTCTTGTTATCTTCGAGGACGTCAGCAGTCGGTAGCGTAGATGAGACCTCATCATCGTGGCGAGATCTTGACTGTAGCGTTCCTCAAGGCGGTATAATGGGTGGACACTATGACTTAAGCTTTACGCGATAATAACTATAAAATATTTATTCATTTATTATATACTATATTTTTATATTATTGTGCTAATATACACATATTTATTTAACCTTAGATCGATTTTGAATGACACAGTGATTCAAATAGCGAAGATGACACCTTCCTCTCTGCAACAAGCCACGATGACAGCTTTGAAAGTGTATCCTCCCTGGGGGACATTCTCCAGTCTCAGTTTTCAGACGTACCTAGGAACTTTAATGTAGTCCATTTAAATGCTCAGAGTATTCCAGCCCATTTCCCCGATATGCTGGCCAACCTAGACAGTCAAAACATACATGCCATCCTCGTGTCGGAGTCCTGGTTAAAACCATGTCTTCCATCCACCTTATATGCTCTGCCTAGTTTCCACCTTATTAGGAATGATCGCGCGGTCGGCGGTGGAGGCGGTGTTGCCATATACTTACGTTCTCACATTCCTTTTCATATAGTCTCTATGTCAACACAGCCACCACCGGCTAACGCTGGCGAGCATCTTTTTCTAGAGGTGGAACTGCACCACACGAAACTACTTTTAGGCGTTTACTACTCGCCGTCGTGTCGTGTTAACTTTTTTTCATCCTTCGAGCAAATTTTGGAGAATTTGACTCCCTTGTACGACCACACTATTATTATGGGCGACTTTAATACATGCCTTCTCAAACAGGATTCTCGTGCCACCTCTTTTCGGCGTGCCACTGAGTCCTGCAATTTATCCATTCTAAATTTAAATGCAACTCATCACTTCCCTAATTCCGCTTCTTCTCTTCTTGACCTTATACTTGTATCTTCTCTTAACTTTGTTTCTAAGCATGGTCAGTGCATAGCTGATGCATTCTCTTACCATGACGTTATCTTTGTGTCATACAAAATCGCCCACCCAAAGCGAAGCCGAAGATTATCTTGCAGCGCAATTTTAGTGGCATGGATCATGCCAAGTTGCGTGAGGATGCCAGTAAAATAGTTTGGGACACGTTGTATTCCTCAGATTGTGTAGATATGAAAGTCCATATTTTAACAATGAATCTCATTCAGCTATATGACAAGCATGCGCCAATCCGTGCTATCAAAATTAAACATTTACCAGCACCTTGGCTTACAGAAGATATTAAAAAGATCATGGCCAAACAATCTGCTGCCAAGACTAAATTTAAGCATAGGCCTACTCTTTTGAACCAAGAAAGATACGTGGCTCTAAGAAATCACTGCAACAAGGTGTGTAGGAAAGCGCAACGCCAACATATTCATAAATCCGTTGAAAATGGTGATCCAGCTAAAGTCTGGAAATTTCTCAAAACATTGGGTATTGGTAAGTCACAGCAGCAATCCATTCCGAATAATGTCCACCTTGATTCTCTCAATTTACATTTTACTACTTCATCCAAACTAGATGGAAATACGAAAAGAAACACTTTACAACATCTTTCATCCTTGCCAACCCCAGATTATTCTCCCATTGCCTTCTCGCAATTTCCCGCTTGTGATGTTAAGAAGAGTATATTAGCAATGACGTCTAATGCAGTCGGTAACAATAATCTCAGCCGTAAAATTATCCTCCCCATCCTAGACGAAATTCTTCCTGTCCTATGTCACATCCTTAATCACTCCGTTGTACGTGGCATCTTTCCAACAGCGTGGAAAGATGCACTTATAATTCCTTTACCCAAGAAACCTAAACCCTGTTCCTTCTCAGATTATCGACCAATATCCATACAACCTTTCCTGTCAAAAGTCCTAGAACGTCTCATTCACACACAACTCAGTTCCTTTCTATGTAAAAATGCACTCCTAAATCCCTATCAATCCGGCTTCCGGCCTGGCCACAGTACCGTTACTGCATTGGTCCGCGTGTCAGATGACATCAGGCTAGGTATGGATAGTGGGAATCTTACCGTCTTGTCCTTACTTGACTTCAGCAATGCTTTCAACACGGTAGATTTTCACATCATACTTGGCATTCTACGCTCTCTTAACATATCTCCAACGGCGGTTGACTGGTTTCATAGTTACCTGTTTGGTCGCCGGCAACGTATACGCATCGAAGACACTTATTCCACTTGGTCTGACACGAATGCCGGTGTACCACAGGGTGGCGTGCTATCTCCTTTACTCTTCGCGATATTTATAAATTCTATCTCAAAACATTTACTTTCATCCTACCACCTTTACGCAGATGATTTACAGATCTATACACAAGCACCCTTAAATAACTTGCCCGAAGCCTGTACTGCTATCAACACAGACTTGGCGCGGATTTGCGAGTGGAGTAAACAGTATGGACTCATAGTAAATCCTGACAAAACCCAACTAATTATTGTAGGCAGTCCCCGCATGGTGTCTAAAATTTGCTGGTCCGATTTACCTCAAATCAAGTTTGATGGCAAAAATATCCCTTTCAGTAAAACTGTAAAAAATCTAGGGGTCTACTTTGACGAAACCATATCTTGGAGTATTCAACTGCAAGAAACAAGTCGCAGACTGTTTGCTTCGGCGGGCTCATTGCGTAGGTTACGCAATTTCCTACCAACTGCCACTAAAATTGCACTTGCACAATCTTTGCTTTTGCCCGTAATTGACTACGCTCATGTCAGCTATCTTGACCTCACTGAGGAGCAGGTAGACAAACTTGAGCGACTTCAAAACTTTTGTATACGATTCATATTTGGACTGCGCAAATATGATCATGTCTCAGAATTTCGCAACAGACTCAAGTGGCTCCCGATTTGTCTTCGCCGGAATACTCACATTCTTACATTGTTGTATAATATCCTGTTTAATCCCAGTACTCCTTTTTATCTCAAATAACGTTTTAAGTTCCTTAATGACGCACATGTGAGGTCCTTGAGGTCGTCTGAAGATTTGACGCTGGAGATACCAACGCATTTCACAAATTTCTTTAGCAAATCATTTGCTGTACAGGCTGCGCGACTGTGGAATGCGTTACCACCAGAGATTCGGAAAGCAAATTCTTTGAACATTTTTAAAGGCATGTTAAAAAGGCACTACCTGTCCATTTAACATCATGCACTGTTCTCCTAGAATCCAGGTCTTACTTTAAGAGTAGTATTCACTGCATTCTGTATTTTAGCATAGTTATTAGTATAATGATATTATTATGTTATATATGACATTCTATCTCGTAAAGTTTATAGGTATATATTTATATACAATAATGTATGTACATAAGTATGGGTACGTTCTTTATGTAGAATTTGTATGATATAAAATATGTATATTTAGTATGTATATTATTTTAAATTATTTAATTAATTAACTACACCATCGCCACACTTGATTGCTTACATCATTTCTGTCCATCCAAAGGTTGCCTGGAAGAGATCGCTTTTAGCGATAAGGCCGCCATTTGTACATGCTGTAGTATAAGCCAATTCACAAAATGTGTACTGTTCAATATTATTTGGTGTACAATAAAGAGTATATCTATCTATCTATCTATCTATCTATAATTTCTCCTCTTCTTTTTTCATTGTTTATAAATCTTTTAACCTATGAACTTCGCTGTGCGTATCATCTATACGCCGATGACCTACAGAGACCTACCTACAGATTAAAGCCTGGTCGAACAGATTCGGCCTACCTGTAAATCCCACGAAGTGCCAGGCAATTCTGATAGGTAGCCCACGTATCATGTGCAAGGTTGATTTGAACTCTCTCCCTCCTATAATTTTTAATGGCTCAGTAATACCTTTGAATCCGAGTGTAAAAAATCTCGGCCTACACCTTGACACTACCCTTGACTGGCGCTCTCAGGTAGCGTATGTTAATCAGAAAGTCACGAGTACACTGCGATCTCTCTATAGCCTAAAGAACTTCCTCCCGACTAAGATGAAAACAATGCTTGTGCAAACCCTAATTTTCCCAGTTAGCGACTATGGTGATGTATGTTATCTCGACTTGAATGCAGAACTGCTCAATAAACTCGACCGACTTCTCAACAATTGCATTCGGTTCATTTTCAATCTCCGTAAATATGACCACATATCCGCTTACCGTTCACAATTGCGATGGTTGCCTATCCGTCAACGACGTAATATGCGGACGCTGACTACTCTCTATTCTCTTTTAAATTCTTCAAACGCTCCCTCTTATCTTACACCTCAATTCCAATATCTATGCAGCAGTCATGATAGGGACCTTCGCTCTACCAATAATCTTCTTCTTCTTTGTCCGTCCCATAGCTCTACTCTTATTCATTCCTCCTTCAATATAAAGTCAATCCTTCTCTGGAATGCACTCCCTCTTGAAATCAGGATGTCTTCTTCTCGTGAACTTTTCAAGGCCAGAGTCCGTCGGTAATATAATGAACAGTTGGTAGAATCTTCATAGTGTAGTTGTATAATCATAATTACTAGGTATATATATTTATGTATATCTATACGTATATACATTTTTATATATATTTTATTGTTAATTAATAATAATTAGTATATTATATACACATATTTATATATTTTTTATTTGTATTAATATGTATTATAATATATATGCATACTGTGATATTTGATATTTAGGTATATATTTTATTTTCAGTTATTATTCATATTATGTTTAGTAATAGGCGGTTTTGCTCTCACATTACGGCTCTCTTACGCACCTACCAAGAATTGTCTCTGCACCACCCAAAGGTTGAATGGCAAAGAATGCCACAGGCATTAAGTCCGCCTTTGTACAATGTTTTGTAATATTGTGCAAAAAGTTAAAAAAAAATAAATAAAAAAAAACCTGTCTAGTGATCAAATATCTGAACAACAAACCTGGCACCAGCAGTATGAAGACGTCGACTATTTTTTGTTTAGCAGTTGGTCAGAATATTCTAAAATTGTTAAAATTACCTGCTTTCACAATGAAATGATTAGCAACTTGACAAATAAAATGTGTGAGAAAGTGAAATAAGTGAAATTTTAACGTCGTCACCGTCGTGTAGAATTGTAGCTGAAGAGACAAAAAGCATGTTATCTCAGGAAAAAGGGAAGAAATGGGCATCAAGTACAAAAAGAACAATAAATTAAAAATGTAGACAAACCAAACTTATGAATGTTTATGGGAAAAGTGGAGGTAAGCTAACAAAAAGATGTCACTATCTCAAATATTCAACATAGAAAAACACGTGTCACGACGAATCATGATGAAGACACATGGTTACAGTGCTCCAGATACCAAGGGAAGCTTTTGAAGCTTGTGCAGAAGTTCTTGAATATGGAGACGTCGTCGAGATATACACGATCAATGGCCGATGTTTTGCAGATGTCCGGCGCTAGTCTGTAAACTAATTGTGTGTCCGGTACTAGGTGCCAGTTTTTACAATAACATTTTTCTTTATCTAAACTTAATTGAAGTTCCTGATTATATTTATACAGAAATCGTATTTTTGTTGATAGATTAAGATTTCATAATTTGTTGAGTCAACAAATTAAAAATTAATTAAACTTACATTTCTTAAAATAGTTTTTATTTTATTTCCTAAAAACCTTAGGTGTCCGCCACTGGGGAACTTCACCCTATGCGTGACATCATTTGTCAGACGAGAACGATTGACAGCTCAGCGACGCTTTTAAGCCATTGCACATGCGTCACATGCTAGTCAACTAGTCAACCCTTAGATTATATAACTATTAGATGGAGGCATACGACCCCAAGACCGTCACTAATAATCTGACATAGGTGGCCATATGGCCACCCATTACCCGTTAAAATGTAATAGAACTTCATTTAAAACTTTGAGACTTCGGTCTTCGGTCATAGACATTTTGATAATTATTCGTATAAAGATTGTGACGTATTAACATAGTAACGTTATAACTTTATCGATACTTAAATTTTACAGACTAGCTTCAGTACACCGCGGATCTTACTTATCGCATAAAAAGGTAGTTTATTGTGATGTATAAGCTATACTACAACATTTCATAAAAATATTGTTTCACGATAGAGTATCCTCAATTTTTTTCCGTTTATAAATGTTTTTTTGTAAAACCATCTGCCGCAAACAACTACTAAGCCATGCAATTTTGTCATGATGTTTTCCTTCATCATAGCAAGCCAAGCTTCTAGTAACCAGAGATTCATGCAGTAAATTTGAAATCCGATGCGTTAAAATTATATTTTCACAGACTTTGTCACTGCTTAGAGGGGTTACCGGTGTTACAATAAATATCGTTTGCTTTATTCATGTTAAAATGTTAAGTAAAATAAAAAAAGTATTTCAGTGCACGTGTGAGGTTTGGTCATGGGAGAAATAATCTAACGGTTTATTTTTTTATTGCCAGTCAAATTAACTATACTGTACCTGGAGGCAAGCAGACATTGAAGATACTGAACTTCAAGGTCTGCTTGACTCAGCTAAGAACCACAATTTGTTTATTTGCTCCTGTCCTGTTGCTTACATAAATGCAGATCTATTTTTTGAACGGATGACATAAATAACATTAAAATGACTCTTTCCTACGTTCAAATTATTTTGTTGATATTTATATTTGATATATTCCTTAATTTACTTGATTGAGGAATTATCATCATTCTATCGATATTTATTCTGAGTAAACCAGATCTGATGATTTATTTCAAATTTTAACGATATTCAAACTCATCAAATTTATTTTAAATTGTCTTTTGGGATATATATCACGTACCTTTGTTTGGAGTAACCGGTATTTCGGCACTGTTGCAAGCGTCATCTTCACGGATGTACATGGCGCTTGCAACAGTGCCGAAATATCGGTTACATACTCCAAACAAAGGTACGTGGTATATATCCCGAAAGACAATTTAAAACAAGTTTAAATGACCACGAAAGTTTAAATTCCTATATTATCAAATTTAGTGTGAACCGACGAAAATTCGAAACGTCTTTTGTATATATTATAATATCTTACTCTAACACTAGAAAGAATTCATAAGTCAAAGTAAATATATTGGGTATAACTGCTGTTTTTATGCGGTTTCTATGTATATTCCTTATTCTCAGGAGCTGTCTGACACATTATGTTACGCGTATAACTCTCTTTCACTCTCCCTTAAATATTTACAATCTTCAAATGTTTTAAATGTTTTGTATACTACCATATAAATCATCTGTATTCATTGATACTACTTTGTGAACCTTTGTTGTGAACCGATTGACAGTTTTCAATGTCATCGTAACTTGACATATTATGTCATGAGTGAAGTGACACTTATTGGCTGCGTTCAGTAATCAGTACAATATGATATTTTGTCTGCAGTTCTAATTACGTTTAGTTTTTATTGTTTTTTTTTTGTTAATGTTTGTTTTGTTATTTTAGTATGTGTCTGCTGGCAGGTGGTGCAGTGATAATACGTTGCACACTAATAAGGGTGTGAGCACTTCGCTGTACTCTTATATTTATTTATCTTCAGTTAACGCTGTATATAATTATTACATTTATATAATATAATATATTTATATCTAAGTTTATATATTTTATATACTTATTAATTTTATTTTATTAGTTTATGTCCTCGAATGTAGATGATGAATCGTTTTATTCCGCCAATGATTCCTCCAATTCTTTAAACGATGACAGCTTCTGTTCTGTTACTGATTCGCTTGGTGACTTCGTTAGGCGAACATTTGTCGAATCTTCAAAGCACATGCTGAATGTGTGTCATATTAATGCGCAAAGTGTTCCGAGCCATTTCAACGACCTGTTTGTAACTTTCAGTGATGCTAACGTTCATGCCATTCTGATTTCAGAGAGCTGGCTGAAACCTCATTTACTTTCTACGGCCTACCCTCTCCCCGGTTACATTCTTATTCGCAATGTCAAAAAAAATCAAAATCAAAATCATTTATTCATCTAGGCCACAAAGTGACGCGCAATGATAGGGTTGATAGGAGGGGTGGGGGTGTAGACATATATCTCCGTAGCACTCTCCCGTACAAAATTCTATTTTCTTCACCACCTAATTATTCTGCTTCTTCTGAGTATCTTTTCCTAGAGGTTGCAGTCAGTGGAGCGAAAACCGTTCTAGGAGTTGTATATTGTCCCCTTTCCGTTAATTACTTCTCCAGTCTCGAATCGATTCTGGAATCTTTAGGTTCGGAATATGCACACCATATTATCATGGGAGATTTCAATACTGACCTCCTTGCTCTCAATTCTTCTCGCTTCCAGAACCTTTTAAAAATAATTGAGTCTACCAATCTTCATATTCTTCCTCTCGAACCTACTCACCACAACACCGAAGGTGAAGACACATGGTTAGACTTGATTATTACCTCAGCCCCTTCCTTGATTCATGCCCATGGCCAATACCTTGCTCCCGTTTTTCCCGTCATGATCTCTTATACCTATCCTATCTCCTTAAACCTCCTAAACCTCGCCCTAAGATTCTGCACATGCGTTGTTTTGGACGTGTGGATAGTGAGAAGCTGGAAAAAGATGCAACTGAACTTGATTGGTCTTCTCTTTTTGAAGCCAACACCGTAAATGAAAAAGTATCAATTTTGAACAATACTTGGTCTGTATGATAAACACGCTCCTATCAGGAGAGTAAAATTAAGACGTCCTCCCGCTCCTTGGCTTACCAGGGGCGTTCAAATGGCCATGAGGCGCCGAGATCGAGCGTTCCGGAAATTCAAAAAGGAGCGATCAGATGAGAACTGGAGTCTATACAAAACTGCAAGGAATCGGTGTAATCAGATGATACGCAATGCTAAACGCCGCCATATTTTCGACAATATTAATTCTTCTTCTTCGGCCAGTATCTGGAAGTTCCTCGGGACCCTAGGTATTGGCAAACAGCAACACATAACTCCTCAAGTCACGATTGGTTTAGATGATTTAAATAATCATTTCACATCTAATTTTCAACTAGATCATCAAACCAGGCGTCATACTATTGATTATATTGCTGGGCTTCCCCGTCCTAATATTAATGCTTTTTATTTTTCTCCAGTTGCAGTGGGTGAGGTCAAGAAGATTATCCTTTCTATTAAATCCAACGCTGTGGGGTTTGATTCTATCAGCCGCCGCATGATCATCCCGATCCTTGATCATCTGATCCCTCCTATATCCCACATTGTAATTTTTTCTATCGACAGTGGCTCTTTCCCCTCCCTTTGGGGTAAAGCTTACGTTATCCCACTTCCTAAGATAACGAACCCTTCGCTCCCTAACCATTTCCGGCCAATTTCTATCCTGCCCTTCCTATCAAAAGTGCTTGAAGCCTGTGTACATAAACAGCTGTCTGAATTCGTCTATATAACCTACTTAGTCCATTACAATCCGGCTTCAGACCCGGTCACAGCACGACTTCTGCTCTCCTGAAAGTGACTGGCGATGTTAGGGCTGGCATGGAGGACACTAAGGTCACTGTGCTGACCTTGGTCGACTTCTCGAACGCCTTTAACACCGTCAGTCACGATATCCTTCTATCGATCCTCTCCCATATCATGATCTCGCCTGATGCACTGGAATGGTTCTCAACTTATCTTCAGGAACGCCAGCAGTCTGTTCATTGTGATGAAATTACATCTAGTTGGCGAGACATAATCTCTGGTGTTCCTCAGGGTGGCATTCTCTCTCCTTTACTCTTCTCTATTTTTATTAACTTCTTAACTCCTAACCTTCGGTGTTCGTATCATCTTTATGCTGATGACTTGCAGTTGTACTCCCAGGCGAGAGTGGATAATGTAACTGTGGCCATTTCTGAAATGAATAGGGACCTTGAGTCGATGATGGACTGGTGTAGTAAATTTGGCTGAGCCGTTAACCCAGCGAAGTGCCAAGCCATTATTGTAGGTAGTCGACGCTTAATTTCCAGAATAGACCTGAAAACATTACCACCTATCATGTTCAATGGCTTGGTTATACCATACTCTTCAGTCGTAAAGAACCTTGGCCTGTACATTGATTCGACTCTGGATTGGCAAGCGCAAGTGACTCAGGTTAGTCAGAGGGTAACTGGAACGCTTAGAACACTATACCGTTTAAAAAATTTCCTCCCTTTCAAGACCAAAACAATGCTTGTGCAGGCTCTAATATTTCCCACTATCGATCGACTATGGTGATATGTGCTATTACGACCTGAATGCAAAACATCTCAATAAGTACGACCGACTTCTCAATAACTGCATTCGATTCATCTTTAATCTTCGTAAGTATGACCATGTCTCTTCTTATCGTTCCGAACTTAAATGGCTACCAATTCGTCAACGCCGGTGTTTGCGTGCTCTTACTACTCTCTTCTCTATTCTCAAGTCTCCTTCTCCGCCGACTTATCTCACCTCATATTTCCAATTTCTATCTTCAACACATGAGAAAGATCTTCGTTCTTCTCATAATCTTCTTCTCTCTTGCCCCAGTCACTCTACTGGGTTCGTCAAGTCTTCTTTTGTCGTACAGTCTGTTTTTTTATGGAATACACTCCCTCCTGAAATCAGATTGTCCACTAACCGTTACGCATTCAAAATGAAAGTACGTGAACTCCTTTTCAAAAGATTGACGGAATCAGCACATAATTCTCATCCATTACTTTAAGTGTTTATATATATATATTATGTTATATATGTATATGTGTAGATATATTTAAATATAATATTTTATATATTTATTCATTATATGTAAGTATGTATATTATGTAGTACTATAATATAGTATGTTTGTATTCTATCCCTATAAGGTATCTATATTATAATTATCACTAGGTTAAATTTAAAATATTGATTAAGTCTGATATTAAATGCACCTACCACATTTATCTCTGCTCCACCTTAAGGTTGACAGGTAGAGAATGCCTTATGGCATTATGTCCAACCTTGTACACCTTGTTTGTGCAAAATAAATAAATATATATATATGTATATTTTTAAATACATACATATTATTCATAGAAACATCCAGACCAATACAAACATCCATGTTCACGCACACAAATGTTTGACTTGAGCGGGAATCGAACCCGCGACCTTCGGCGTGGCAGTCGCTTACACTCCCGCTGCGCCAACCGGTCGTCTGAAATTATTTTGACTTTGGCCACGGCTGGTGTAAGCAGAGAATGCACAATGTCAACCAAATAGCTAGTAAACATCAGCTCTTATACCATCAGCCTGTTGCAAAACATTGCAGGACGTAGGCCACCCCCAGGGTACGCCATTAGACCCGACCTCCCGTTGCCGCCATCCAGCCACTACTAGCCACACTCCTCAACTCGTCGGTCCTTCTGGCCAGAGAGCCTCCGACACTATACTTGGCAAGATGTGGGCCGCTACTCCAGAATCTGACTCTTCAAATACTGATAAACATACAGATTAATTCTATATCTAAAATATTTGCGGCATTTATTAAAAAAACGTTAAATCGAAATCGTCATGCCAATGTGTCTAAAGTAACACGAAACTTATTTGAAATTATGTATAAAATGCTCATAAATTTTCACCAAATTTATATTGCATACCAACCCAACACATTCCCCCGTGGGATCTCCACCTTGTCGTGGTGGGAGGGTTCAGTAAACGTGGCTTGGACACCCGCGGTGAAGCTAAGTGAGATCCCGGGAGTCGACGCTCCGCGTGGGCTTGGAGGGGCCTGCGCAGGACGCGTCCAAAGGTGCGGGTGCGGGAGACAGTTCTGTCTGTCCCTCGCAGTCGGGCGCGGTCGCGGGAGGAGAGGCGTGTCGGTGTTGCGATGCCGCGTGCCCTATCACCCGCGACCAAATAGGGGCGCACCATTGATGCGTCACGGTGGGGCCGCAGAGGAAGAGGAGATACGGTGTTGCCAGGTTGCCGTCCTCCCTATCCTCTGCGGCCGCTGGGTGTTTTGGCGGTGGAGCCCAACACCTTCATCCGCGCCGCCAAGGGGGTTTTGTTCGGGGCCCGCCTGGTTGGCCAATACCCGTCAGGGGTAGTGACGAATGCTTCAGCGATACCCGACTCTCCGAAACACGGGTACATGAGGTACACTGTTTGGTTTTAGTCAGTAAGAGTCTGACAGTCCCCTTCCCCCTTCCCCCAGGGCGGAGGGACTCCATGAGGATTTTCCAACCCGACACCAAAAAAAAAAAAAATACCAACACATACTTTATTTAAAGTAATATAACTTTCATGTCTGAAATTTTTATTCCTCCGGACTTAAAAGTTTCCTTTACACTTCGTATGTTTCCAACTTAAGTGAAGACGGAGAAAAAATAATTGGCCGTCTTAAAAGGATTTTTAAAACTGCTCCCTTGAAGTAGCTATTGCTCAGCTTTTAGGTATAAATTAAAAGTTGTATTTAAAACAACGCTAAGATTTCTGTACAACTAGTTAACAACGTTTTTAAAGTTCTCAAAGCTGAATCTGATTTCGTAGTTAGCGTAAGATTTTCATTTGTAGGCGTCTTGATTATTTTTCTGGCAATTTAAAAATAGTAACTATACTTTATACTCCACTTTATAGAAGAAAATGTAAAAACGACTCTCGTACAACTCTTTTAACTAGTTTAGTGCTCTAGTACTATCATCATCATTATCATCAGCCTATAATATTATAATACACTGCTATTTATAGGCCTCTCCAATGGCTAGTCACTGAGCCCGATTTATATCTCTTATTTTTGGCCGCTGCCAGCTACTTTGCGTAAATCGTCATCTAGCCGGAGGGTGCCCTACACCACGTTTGCCAAGGCGAGGTCTCCACTTTAGAACACGACTTACCCACTTATGTCTACTATAAACGTCTTGAATTTGGGCAGCCAAAACAAATACACTTCTTAACTTTATTATATTAGTATAGATTAAAGACGATCTACTGAACCTTAAAAAATAAATACCTTTCTTCCACCATTCCTTTTGTACATTTTAAACATTATTTCGTCTCTGTAATCCAATTACCGTAAATAGGGACTGACTTTTTAACTTGAGACAAAACATTTCCCTCTTTAAATAAATGGTGGTGCGATCCTGCGCATACGTTTACGTTAAATAATACTGTTTTGAATGGGGCCGCGTTTTGCTGCTAATAAATGGTGCATCCGCAATGTTGGACTCGCTAAATAACGGAGTGGGTATTTGTTAGCTGAGTATCTGTGGAGCGCCGTTTCTGCTAAGAAAATGCGGCCCTTTAATATTACTTTTCAACCGACTTCAAAATAGGAATCGTTTTTTTATTCTTTTGCATTGAAATCAAACCATGGTTTTCAAATTCTATATTTTACTGAGATTGTTTTCAAACCGAATGATTTAAAAACTACATTATTTATTAAAAGCCGATGTTTCGACTACTTTACAGGAGCAGTGGTCACGGAAGACTGATATAGCTTTTGTATTTTTAACTTCATTACCTCGGAACTCTGTCGTTTATTAACTGATATTTAATTATTTTTTTGGTAGGAATGCAATTCAAAGCCCATTCTGTCAAGAAATTATCAAATATTCCTCTAGTTATATTTAAGTTCAACTTTTATTTTTATTTTATCTTGTTACCTTGCACGTAGCATCGAGTGCCCACAGTTTTATTACTATTTATTGTATAAGGAAATTCCAGCCAGACACCAATCGGCATTTTGAAGTAGGCACTAAAAAGCTTTATGAGGAAATGCAAGTAATTTGGCAAGGTCGCCAGATCTTGACGAAACAGGCATGGTCAGGGCTGTACATTTGACTTTATGTCGTATAATCTTTACGACACTCGAATGACAATGGAAACATTCGTTGAACTTCATTTGTATTATTTTACCTCATGTTAAAATGTTAGTGCTTAAAACCAAACCCACGAATCCCCGTGTAAAATGTTTTAAGGGGAAAAGCAACTTAAGTCTTTGAGCAACAAGTCAACTTAAGATTAAGCACCCTATAGGTAAGATGGGTGTCTGATTCATTCAAGTCCAGTAACAGACCCCTAGAGGCTATTTTATAAACTTATTTGTAATAATCTAAAATTCAAATTGGACTGGAAGTGGTGGCATGTTGATAAATTTACATTACTCGACACTTAAGGTTTTCGGTTGAGAATTTCATAATTTTCATATGTAAACATTTTAGGAAATTCTAGTTATACACTGTTAATGAGATTATAACTAGATATAGGTGTAGAATTTGTATGAATGATTATAGGTAGAGAAATTAATAGAGCGAATACCGAATTTGTGTTAACAGTCGCAGTAAAAAAGAGATGGGTAGAGGTAGGTGTCCGTTGATGGCTGATCCGGAATATTGCACAAAGGGGCAGTTAAAATGTTTAGGCAAACACCTTATGTTTCAGGAAGATTTATTAAAATATGCCTTAAACCTTTTAAAACAAACATAAACACTTTAAGTGTTTCTTTTCGACTGATTGTTATTTTGGGTCTGGTGCGCTTCAAGTCCACCCGTGGTTAATTGTTTGTAAGGTTCTCACGATACAGGATTTATTTATAAGGCTTAAGTATAGTTGCATATTCACTTCAATGTACCTCAAAGTGGCATAATCTCACCTTTACTTTTTCTATTTTTACGAATTAACAAAAAGATCAACTAGTTTAAAATGTGTTATAGTATTTAGGTAGCGGAACAACAGACCTGCTGAAAGTTTCGCGACAAACCTTCAGCGACTGAACTATTAGTCGTAGTATGTAGTCGGCATGAACATGCCGAACAGACAGCATTATGACAAGGTGGTGGCTAACATTCGGTCAACTTTCCGCGCGATGTGTCACTCGGCGAAAGATTCGACATCTCATCTGTGAAATTTATAAATATAATATATGATATAATATGACGTGTCATAAAAGATTTGAAAACACTATGAGTGTATTAAAATCGAATGTTTCGCGAGGTAGGTGACGCAGATATGTCGTGATTCTTAACTACTGTTCTATATCGCACGTGACAATTAAAAGAAATATAATGATTCGTCATGACTGTCTCCGTGGTCCAGTGCATAGCGTGTGCGACTGCTGATCGGACACGAGTTCGATTACCGGGTCGGGCAAAAGTGGTACTGGGTTTTTCCGAATTCTCAGTAGCAGCACGGACTGTGGTGATGTGTGGGATCTAAAAATTCATGGCGAGATTTGGGTGTAATATTACACCTCTGCCTAACCCTTCGGGGATAAAGGCGTGAGTCTATAAAAAAAATATTCAATGAAATTCGTCATGAATATCATTATTAAAAATTTAAAATAATCAAAGGACGTCCATGAAGATTTGAATCTTCCTTCAAATAAACTTAAATTTTTCCTTACTTAAGGTTCACAAGTCCTAGCGGTGTAGGAAAATATTCTTTTAATAACTTATCCTTTACCTCATCGTGAGAAATACCTAAATAATATAAATTATTTTTTAAAGAAAGACATTATTTTCGCCATTGTACGTTTTTCCATCATTACAAAGCTCAATTTGCAAATTTTAAGATGGTTGATAATCTTAAGACCTGACAGACGTCGTCATAAATTATAGCTAAGAACTAAATCGATCACGTCAGCTTTTAAAGTAAAAACACAAAGTCACTCCAAACTTATAACAAATCTCTCATCATCATCGCCCTAGCGTTATTCCGGTTGCATCCAAGACTTACACGCCTTGGAGCCCGAGGTCCGCTTACTGGTCTAAAAAGTATATGAGCGGTTACAGCTGCGGACACCGTCTAGTCTGATATAGGTCTCAAGATGTAACAACACTTGGGACGAAACCACCCATTCTTCTTTGAGGGGCTTGCCGATCACCCATTGTAGACCTTGTTTACTGTAAGAAACAAATAAAACATGTAAATAATATATCCACTAAGTTAATCAATAACTGTGCACAATAACTATGAAAAAACAATAAAAACAATGTTATAATTGAGAAAAAAATACTTACACGAACGGGCGCGCGATGAGCAAAATGAGATTAAAAATAAAACTTGCGTGGTCTTATCTGAGCGAACACCTAAGGAATGGCATGTAGATAAACAAAATATGCATGGGAATATGCTAGGCAAATCAATTATAGTATCACTAGTAGATACCAGTAGGATAAGGCGCACATTGCCACATTCGCAAAATGCCACTTTCGCAAAATAAACACGTTCTATATACCACATTAGGAAAATGCGTTCAAAAAAAGCATGCATTTTGTGCAGTATATCAGTGTGCACCGAGCATGTTACTTTTATATGCTATATGTATTCTGAAAGACACATAACTCAAGATTTCATGAAAGATGAAATCATTCCATTTTTGTTTTTTATATATTTTTTAAGTAAAGTTGGCCAAATATTGAGATGAAAGTGAATTTTTTTTTAGTTTGCTCAAATGACTGAATATTTTGTAATTTAATATTGAGAAAATACTTTATTTAATTAAATATAGGCTTTTAATCTATTATAACATGTAAATTTATATTAAAAATATAATTGATCTTAAAGAAAACGTCATTGAAGTAGCGTGAGAGTTTTGTTCACGCGCGCCTGCTCGTGTAAAATTTTAGGGCGCGCCTTCTCATGGGTTAAGGTTCACAAGTCCTAGCGTTGAGGAAAATATTTTTTTAATAACTTATCCTTTACCTCATCGTGAGAAATACCGAAACAATATAAATTATTTGTAAAAGAAAGAAATTATTTTCGCTATTGTCATTTTTTCCATAATTACAAAGATCAATTTGCAAATTTTAAGATAATTGATAATATTAAGGTCTAACAAAGGTTGTCATAAATTACAGCTAAGAACTAAATCGATCATGTCAGCTTTTAAAATAAAAAATGGTCAATTGGTGGAGGAGCTACGATGGGAAAGACTAACACATAGTCACTCCAAACTTATAACAAATCTCTCATCATCATCGTCCTAACGTTATCCCGGTTGCATCCAAGACTTTCACGCCTTGGTCCGCTTACTGGTCTAACCAATATGATAGAATAAAGAACAATGGCAGAATTTGGTCTGGGTTTGTTGTGGCGAACTTAAACTTCATATGAACAAAACAAATTGTTTTTTTTTCTACGATTTTTAATATTTTCACTTTGTCTCGTTAAAGCTGCAAAGTGAGTACTTTATGATGCTAAAAAGCATTGCAATTGATTACGAATACTTTATTATTTGGTTGTTGCCATAGACAATAGTGTGACAGGAAAAGACGTGAGTGCTATATCCGTATCGATTATTATTAAATAAGTAATCGATACGATCGACCTTTTTAGAGTTGGTTTGGTTTTAAGTGCAGTTATTTAATATTTAATCAACATTATATCAATAAGCTAATATTTTTGAAGCAAAACAACGTTTAAATCAAATAAAAACGTCACAGCATCGTTTTAATGTTGTATCGTTGCATAAAATCGATTTAAAATGTGCAGCTCTGCTTTTGTCTTTGGCTGTGACAGTTAGATGCTACAAAATACTTCTGCGTTTTGATGTCAATCTGACATATGTCATTTGATAATTCAAACGTACCTACCTAAATTCGGCTGTCCCAAATCAAAACACAGTAAGGGACTTCGAACAAATTTTACAGGAGGGCAAAAAGATCTGATTTTATTATGCCTTACCATACAATGAATCCACAGAATATGATTCTTGGAGATGGTAGATAAGATTACTGCCTACAATTTTGCACACTAAAACTTTAAAAATATAATTTGATGCACGTTGTATAACACTTACTAAGTTTGGAATGAGATCCAACACTAACCATTGCCCATGGAAACTAAACCAAAACACAGTAAGTAACAAAACTTTTAATCATGATAAAAGTTTTGATAAAGAAAATGAGTAAATAAATATTGCAGTAAAATAAATTAACGAAAATTAACCATGTTTATTATTCTAATTCTTAGATGGTGAAGTAATTTAATGTGAAACGTTCCAAATTATAGTAGAAAACGAGGAATTAATAACAAAAATAGATAAACTCAAAATACGAAATTTGATGTTTTCTCACTAATTTAAACCCTAATTCCTGGAGATAGAAACTCCGACGGTTGTGTGCTATACTGTGTAATTTATAGCACACACCCCAGATTTTATGGTATTTTAGACATACTTATTCCCAAATCAAAAACCTAGCAAGTTGAAATTTCCAATCCAAAACAAAGTAAGTACGTGTGCCTTGCTGTGTTTTGAACTGGTTATCAGCTGTCACTAGGTTTTTGATATGGGGATTGTGGTTTAGTCTGTGCACTTACTAGATTTTATGGTATCGTTATACTGGGAATGGAGGCCTTTATTGAAAAAGGGTTTTTGCATATTGTGGACATTTACTGTGTTAAAAGCATGATGTAAAAATCTCGATTTCGACAAAAATGTCCCTTACTGGGTTTTGATTTGGGACAGCCGATTTTTGTTTAACTTTCATATTATAACTTTCCTTTTACCTACATTGTTCATTCTTAAATAAAAATTCAAACACCGATATCTTCTTTTTCCGCCTTTCCTGAGTGAAAATAAAATCATTTATAGACTGTTACTTACGCCAATTTTTTTGATATATTTTTTAATACTGTACGCTTCAATTTAATTTCAGACATTTTGATGTATGGAGATCTGCCATTGTCCTTTTATAACGCATCTCTATTTGCGCCAAAATATAAAATTGGACTGCCTCCGTGGTCCAGTGGATAGCGTATGCGACTGCTGATCGGAGGTCCCGGGTTCGATTCCTGGGTCGAGAAAAAGTGTTACTGGGTTTTTCCGAATTCTCAGTAGCAGCACGGATTCTGGTGATGTGCCCGGTAACGGCAATAGACTCGCCCCCTTTAACGTGGGACCTAGATATTCATGGCGAAATGTGGGTGTAATATTACGCCTCTGCCTACCCCTTCCGGGATACAGGCATGAGTCTATAAATAAATAAAATAAAACAAAATTGGATTGGAATCAAAATTTGATCTGATACAGGTACTTAACAAAAATGCCACTTTTAACTTTATTCTAAATCATCTAATCTTATTATTGCAAGTGTGAGTGGATTATTTACACAATCATGCGTACTAAAGCATGCCTAATTATCTTTTCGTGATAATAATTCAGAATACCTAAAAATAAATATTTAGTAATTTGCACAACTGCAATATTACTCAGATCCTTTAAGTATAAGATAACTAATTACCTAATATTTCATTTAGTGTTGAATTAAAGACAATTAATTAGCTAGGCCATTGAGATAAAAAATAACAATGTGTTTTAACTGTGTTTAAATTCGAAGCTTGAAGATAAACATATATGAGAAATCTGCAGTTTGAAGTGTTAATAACACTTTGAAATTATTAAAATAAAATATTTAAAGTGTTATTTTATTGACTTTAATGACCATCCAAAGGTTGCCTGCTAGATATCGCTTTAAGCGATAAGGCCGCCCTCTGTACTTTAATAAATATGTAGGATTTCTTTAATGTTATTACTGGTGTAAGATAAAGCTTGAATGAATAAATTAATCAATTTTTTGTCTACCTTAACATTTTGTTTAAGTAGATATGTAATTAGTTATTTAAATGAAATAACATTGTCGACGGCACTTTTAAATATAAAAAGAATAATAATTTATATTTCGAGCGTATGTATGTCTATTTGTTTGTCACGTTATACAGCACAAACGGCTGGACGGTTTTTAACTTTAGCAGTATCGTTTAATTCGTGAAATCAAAAATATTTCACATAAAATTATAGAATTTTGGTAGTGACATATACATTTTCAAAACGGCGCACGAAAATTATTAGATAAAAGGAGCTGTGTTTGTTTTATTTTCCAATCTCGCCTCTCGTTCGTAGCAGTCCCCGTGCCTTCGCCTGCTCTAAACTTCCACCCCTATTTTTCCCCTTCATCATCATCAGCTCTGTATATATACTGTACCACTGCTGGGCATGGTTCTCTTCTCACTATGAGAAGGGTAAGACCATTGTCCACCACGCTGGCCAAGTGCTAGGTAGTTAATTGTATGCGATTAAGATCTGCGATGATATGTCAGTCCGGCATAACATTTTTATCTCTAAGATATAGTTGTTATGCCTTACAGTCATCTAGATGAAATGTGGTTAGAGCTTGTATCATCAGCACCTGCACATCGACACAATATAAGTAATTGTACAAATTCAACAGCAGCATTTGGCATACTATACTACACTAGCCAGATGGATTGGTATAAGGTTTAATGTCGAGTTTTCTATCTTTGCCGAATGCTTCGTGTAATTGCCTTAGTCACCATTTACGACACTCACGGAATAAAATAAAATGGGCTAATGATACTTTGTATTATTAATCCATCTCTATTTGGACGTAACTTTCAGACCTTTTAAATAAAAATATTTATTTTGTGATATGCACATTTCTTGGATACATATCAAAATAATTTGACTAATAATCGTCGGAAATGTCAAATAAAACTAATTAGCAACAGTAAACACACTTTTATTGGCTTATCATCAGTACACATTATTCTTTTAAAATAAACAACTTCACAATAAATAGCTGTTGGTTACAGATTTTATTTTATACTTTTATGGACCTTTTTTTTATGAACTAGATTCTTACTTGGACTTAGCCCGAGGCGATGTCACTTGTTATACCTTTTTCTAATATAATAGAGAGAGATAAGTCAATAAATGAAAGTAAATATAATTATGTACCTCTAATTTGTTGCATATTTAGCAGCTGTTCTAGCGTGAAAATCCTCGTAATGTATTCTTGACTTCGGTTTGTAGCATACACATCTGATGACATCCTCGATGTTGGTTGCGATTGTAGCATTTGCCCACAACTTAACTTTACAAGCAGGCAAGTAATTTGGCGTCCTTGCGTCTAGAGGAGTCTAGTTCTTTGAGCTAGAAGCAACAGTTTAAGCTAGCATTGAGTTAATGTCAGTAATGCAGTGGAAATTAAACTAAGTAAAAGCAAAGTCTCAGAACTTTATCTAGTCAAATTGACAATCACATTAACTAAATAATTCTTACATCAATATTTAACCAATTTATCAACAACATAATTTTCAACCGCTTCCAAGCCTGTCTCAGACTGGGTAACATAGTGTAACCACGATCCGACAGCTCTGTGGTGACGTCGGGACACGTTTAAGGATGGATTAAAGAGGGCACACCGCGCCACGACATGTTTTGTGGACGACAAACTCTCCGCAGTCGGGTAACCGCGAATCGGCTTCACTATAGACCAAGTTTAAAACGCGTTACGCGAGTGTTGCTTTGTGCATCTTTTAATTTTTTTCGGACGAACAGATCTCTATATAGGAGTGTGCCATTTTGTCGCCTGACGGCTGTCAATGACTTAAACTAACCGAGCATGTTACAAACGTGGTTTCATTTCAATTCTTACTTGCATTGGCAAAATGTATATTAAGGCATTCATACCTATTTATCATATATACTTCCTTCGTAGTTTACTGCTTTTCACAAGGACTGCGCTGTTATAATGCCAGTACTTTTACGATTACGAGTATTTTACGTATTTACGTCGAAGTATAACAATAACTAAGCTAATGCTTATAACACCAGTTAATAAACTTGTGTGAAGGATTCAAATCACTATTGTTAAACATTTATTATTATTAGTGATAAGAATCTATTTGCAAATGTCATCGATAACTGAATAGCAAAAATAATCAATTTATAATGGCATGCATTTTATTTCTATTAATTTACTAATAATAGATTCACAGAGGTGGCCAGTTCAATGCGGCTAACCTGTGCAATTATTAATAGTCTAGGTATAATGTACACAGATAGTAAAGCGATTGCAATTTTATGGTGTAATTATTTGAATAGATAATCAATCAGTGTTGCTCTTTTTATAATTAACTTGATTCAGCCTGCAAGTCCTCTCGGGTTCGTGTCGGCTACCGCGACAGAAGGTTGTTTATGTGTTATTTTGATGTATAAGCTACTATAAAATTAATTTCATTGATATAGTACAATAAAATTATTAGTAAGAAAGCAAATAGTTAGTCAAATTAGTCGTTTCAAAGGGCGTTCCGTAGTCTTTGCCTATCCCTTCCGGAAACAGGCGTGCATCTATGTATGATGTACATTGTTGTACATATATGCTAGTAATACTCGTAAATTAAAACAATATATTATATACTGATATCCAAAAAATTCAAAAAGAGAAAGCTGTTTTTATTTACACACATTATCACTGTCAGATAAAAAGCGTAAATAAAAAAAGCTTTCTCTTCTTGGCCGGTGGATATGAGATGGGTGACCAATTACAAATACATTTTATTTTGTGTTACAAAAGTAAGAATAATTTCCTATTTTTTTACGAACGTTTTGAATTACAAGAGGTGCTAGATGAATCTTGATATTTTATTACATATACAGCGATCGTAAATTAACAGTGAAACGTCGGGTGAACTGTAGCTAGGCAACGTGTATAATATGTAGGTTTGCTGAACAGGGTTGCCCGGGTATTTTATTGCAATAAAAATCATTGGATTTTTGCGCCTGAGCAAGAAAATCTTCTAATATAAGGATGAGTACGCCAGTCTGATCTCGGTCTCCTTCAGGTTCTGCTAGTGTTGTTGGCAATCATGATCTACAAATTATTCTTTCTGTATCACTTTCAGTCAATGTGTGCGCGAGACATTCAAATGCCCTGTTCTCCCTCGCTATCCAACCATTTCCTAGGTGCTTACACGTCTCTGCTTTATTCCAACAGAGCTCATTGCACATAGTGGCTTTTTCTGAGTTCTACAACGACAAGACCAACGACGATGTAACGTAACAGATGATAATTTTATTGAATCGAACATACCAAACTAAAACGCGATGAGATGATCGAAATTGTACCATGATTTCAAGCCTTCCTTCCAAATTTATTTTTATAGGTTGACAACAGCCTTGGCTTTCCTAATAGAACATAGTCACGTGTATTAGACATAATCATAGCTTACCAACATCTGGATTGGAGATATGACATCGACAGCAGTTTAATGAAAATCTTCATTATTTTTTCTCATTTCAGATCGAATGTTTAACCGGTAGTTTTTAATACTTATTTTCTTTAAATGTTGCGTTTCTTTATTTTTAATAGTCATCATCTGTCTCTAAGGCAATTAAAATATTTGCCTAAAATATATGAACGAAGAAGTTTGAAGCTCAAATATCTTTTTTCTAGTGGCAACCCTAATTGAATGCCAAATAGTGTTCACGTTGAGTGGATTCGCGCGATGTTACGGAAGCCTTACAACTAACGTATCTTCGAGATACTTTAAATTATTATGATGAAGTTTTAAACATTATTATCTTATACCCTACTTAAAATAGTTTTAATTTCCTTGACGTTATTGAAAACGTGCCCTTGGATGCAATAAAGGTGAATAACTGAAGCAAAAAAACACGATAATCCTGACAAAGGTGGTGTAATGTACTGGTTTATATTTTTTTTCTTAGGTAAATTAGTACTTTTCTACCTCGCCAAAAAAGAGTCATCATCATGTCAGCCTAGAGACGTCCAATAGTGGACATAGGCTTACCCCAAAGTTCGCCACACAGACCGATTTCTGAGTCGCCCGCATCCAACCGCTTCACGCAAATAAAAAAATGACATTTATTGTATAAAATATACTATCAAAATGTTATTTTATCGTCACGGTGATCTGTTCTCAACCCATCTCCGCTCATAAAATATCTTCCCCTGCATGCATTAATTATATGGATAAAGATGTATTTTAGTATCATTAAATGAGTATGCAGGTACATTTTGTTGCAGAAATAAAGTATTATTATTAGCATTATTTAACTGATAAGATGAGATTTGTAATTGTTACCAAAATATAATAACATAAATACCATTGATATAAAATAATCCCACCAAAATTATATATACAAAAATCTCTTGTTAAAAATAACCCACAACCAGTATGCCTCATAAAATGCATGTCGTAAAGTAAAATAAGAAATTACTATAATGTTGCACTGTGAAGCATTATTCCCCTTTGAGGAAGGAAGCATGCTCACTTTACCACAGGGAAATGATGTTAGCATAGTTGATTTCAGATTAAGAGACTGTAATTTCTTTGGAGAATGCGTTGTACGATAATTCACAAACATTTTATTTTTATTTTTTTATAGATTCACGGCTGTATCCCCACAAACATTTCCTTCCACTTAAATGGCGACGCTATTAGAGCAAGGGAATTTGATCGCTTAACTTTTCTAAGAAGCAGAAAATGCAGATTCCACTCCAACGTGAATCAAATCAGTTGCGAGATATTGACAAATTATTGCTCCAAAGTGAAAAGTGTCTCTTGAACAAGTCTTTTTTTGTAAAAGTCAAAGTCAAGGTAAAAATCCTTTATTCATTTAAATCACAAAGTGACACTTATGAACGTCAAATTTAAAAAATAATTACTTAAAGTTTCTACATTAACTGCCACGTTCGCAAAGCAAGGGCGTAGAACAATGAGAAAGAACGGGCAATAAAACTCACGGTCACTCTTTCTCATCGCCAGGTTTTGCATAATACATAACAATTTCAATTTTGTAAGGTGCTGCAACTGTTACACCTTCTATGTCATTTGTATATATTTACTCTACTTAATACTCAAGCATAAACTACTTAAATTTTGATGTTCATTGAATTAGCTTCCTGAAAATAGACATGGTGAAACAGGAGCATCCACTTACAGGAGCATCCACTAACAATGCAGGCAATCTACGCAAATGTTCAGAACCATGATGGAAATGATGCAGTTTAATATAAAAAATGTAATACCAGCCCGTAAGACCGACATCGACCAGTCATAGCAAGTAGCACCCGTTCACGAGTATGACGCATGGGCCAGCCATCATCTAAATTGAATATTTTAGATTTTCGTGATACAGGCCCTGACTGATGACTCCTTGGCTTGTAATAGATTTAAGAACGAATCTTTGTTATGGGGAGCTTAACAAATATTAAAAAACCATACACAAAGAATAGCCAGACTCGGAACAGTGTTACACCGTGCGGGACTCGAAATTACAGTACTCGGTGTATTATTAAGTGGTAAGACGTTCATTGAAGCCTTACGCCCTCCATGCAATCTAAATTCGGTAAGGCTAGGAAAACACTTTTACTGCACGGTTGGCGTAGTAGTTTAAACGGCCGCCTCGCCGTTTGACACTTCGCCGTGTGTTGTGGGTTCGATCCCCACACGAGGCAACACTTTGCGTAACTCACAAATTGTTGTTTCGAGTCCGGGTGTTCATTGTGTCCATTAGTTGAATGTTTACAGTACCAGTTCCAGTTGTTTAAAGTACCCCGCGACACAGGATTTAGTCCTAATGCGGGAGTTGTCGTTTTTAACAAAAAAAAAAAAACAAACATCGCTCGGTTGAATTTCTGAACTCCAGAGTAATCTATTTAAAATTAACAGGTAAGATAGCAAAGCTCAAATTGCTCAACTTAGCGTAGTTTTTTTTATTTTGTGATTTACAGTAAAGTGAACAGTTTAGCCTTTATTTGATCTACATCAGCAAGGTCACTTTTGATATCACAAAGCACTTGGTGATGATGGATCTATTTTTTTAATTGATTAAAAGCCATCCAAATGTTATTTATGAAATCCTACAAGCCGTTGAAACCTAGACTAAGCTATACATATATCGCAACCGAGAAACGGCCGTTGCCCTGCGCGACATATAAATACCGCTGAGAGCTGCCAGGTTTCTCCTTGAAAAATATAATATATGTACCCTGTGCTTTATTATATTACAATAATTGACACGAATCAAATGATAACTATTTTTTTTTAAATCCATTAAACCGTTTGGGTGTAAAGCTAAGAGAATGAAAATACAATCATACCTAAATCCCAAAAACGTTGCACTTCTGGCAGATTAAAAAATAAAATTAAAACTATAATCTGTTTATCTATACTAATATAATAAAGCGGAAGAGTTTGTTTGTTTGTTTGTTTGTTTGTTTGTTTGTTTGTTTGTTTGAACGCGCTAATCTCAGGAACTACCGGTCGGATCTGAAAAATTCTTTTTGTATACGATAGCCCAGTTATTCCGGAAGGCTATAGGCTATATAACATAACGCTCCGACCCTTTGGGGCCGGGCAAAAGGCTAAAAAGGCTAAAACATAATGTCGGCTAATCTCAGGAACTAGCAGTCGGATTTTAAAAATTGTTATTGCCTATGATATCCCAATTATTCCGAAAGGCTATAGGCTATATAAAGTTACGCCACAACTTTTAGGGGCCAGACAAAAATAATAAAGAGAATAAAGAGAAGGGGGAGGGCTGGGTCAAAGGCAAAAAAAGGCTAAACGAATAGGATACAATCTATATGGGTATCGTTTTCGAGATTTTCGGGACGCTGATTAATAATATGAAATTTATTTAGTGATCCAAGATGGCGGACGGGAAATCAAAGATGGCGGATGAGAAAATTTTAAATATCAATATGGGTATCGCCTTCGATATTTTAAGGGGTGGAGAATCGAAATACAACATCTATTTCGTGATCAAATATGGCGGATGGGCAATCAAAGATGGCGGATGGGAAAATTTTAAAATATCAATATGGATATCGTCTCCGATGTTTAAAGGGATGCGGAATCCAAATACAACATCTATTTCGTGATTCAAGATGGCGGATGGGAAATCAAAAATGGCGGATGGGAAAAATTTAAAAAATCAATATGGGTAACGTCTCTGATGATTTAAGGGATGGTGAATTTAAATACAACATCTATTTCGTGATCAAAGATGGCGGATAGGAAATCAAAGATGGCGGACGGGTTTTTGTTTAAAGTCGATATGGGTATCGTCGCCGATATTTAAAGGCATGGGGAATCCAAATCCGATATCTATTTCGTGATCAAAGATGGAGGATGAGAAATCAAAGATGGCGGATGAGAAAGTTTAAAAAAATCAATATGGTTATCGTCTCCGATATTTTAAGGGGTGGAGAATCGAAACACAACATCTATTTCGTGATCAAAGATGGCGGATGGGCAATCAAAGATGGCGGATGGGAAAATTTTAAAATATCAATATGGGTATCGTCTCCGATGTTTAAAGGGATGGGGAATCCAAATACAACATCTATTTCGTGATTCAAGATGGCGGATGGGAAATCAAAAATGGCGGATGGGAAAAATTTAAAAAATCAATATGGGTAACGTCTCTGATGATTTAAGGGATGGTGAATTTAAATACAACATCTATTTCGTGATCAAAGATGGCGGATAGGAAATCAAAGATGGCGGACGGGTTTTTGTTTAAAGTCGATATGGGTATCGTCGCCGATATTTAAAGGCATGGGGAATCCAAATCCGATATCTATTTCGTGATCAAAGATGGAGGATGAGAAATCAAAGATGGCGGATGAGAAAGTTTAAAAAAATCAATATGGTTATCGTCTCCGATATTTTAAGGGGTGGAGAATCGAAACACAACATCTATTTCGTGATCAAAGATGGCGGATGGGCAATCAAAGATGGCGGATGGGAAAATTTTAAAATATCAATATGGGTATCGTCTCCGATGTTTAAAGGGATGGGGAATCCAAATACAACATCTATTTCGTGATTCAAGATGGCGGATGGGAAATCAAAAATGGCGGATGGGAAAAATTTAAAAAATCAATATGGGTAACGTCTCTGATGATTTAAGGGATGGTGAATCCAAATACAACATCTATTTCGTGATCAAAGATGGCGGATAGGAAATCAAAGATGGCGGACGGGTTTTTCTTTAAAGTCGATATGGGTATCGTCGCCGATATTTAAAGGCATGAGGAATCCAAATCCAACATCTATTTCGTGATCAAAGATGGAGGATGAGAAATCAAAGATGGTGGATGAGAAAGTTTTAAAAAATCAATATGGTTATCGTCTCCGATGTTTTAAGGGATGGCGAATCTAAATACAACATCTATTTCGTGATCAAAGATGGCGAATAGGAAATCAAAGATGGCGGACGGGATTTTTTTAAAGACGATATGGGTATCGTCTCCGATATTTTAAGGAATGGGGAATTCAAAAACACCATCTATTTCGTGATCAAAGATGGCGGATGGGATTTTTTTTAAATCAATATTGGTATCGTCTCTGATGATTTAAGGGATGGTGAATCCAAATACAACATCTATTTGGTGATCAAAGATGGCGGATAGGAAATCAAAGTTGGCGGACGGGATATTTTTTTAGTCGATATGGGTATCGTCTCCGATATTTAAAGGAATGGGGAATTCAATATTATATAAAAATCTATGTTTGTTCTTGCATCATTTATAGACCCTGGAATGATAAGAGATTAAGCGCTAAGTCAATGGTAACTTTGGAAAAGGGGCTTGGAAAAAAGGGAATGAAATAAAAACTCTTAAAAAGGCGATACGGAGTTCGCTGGGTTAGCTAGTTGCTAATAAAGACTCATCATATTTAAGTATACAATTTAAAGCGCTTAATCTATACTAATATAATAAAGCGGAAGAGTTTGTTTGTTTGTTTGAACGCGCTAATCTCAGGAACTACCGGTCGGATCTAAAAAATTCTTTTTGTATACGATAGCCCAGTTATTCCGGCAGGCTATAGGCTATATGACATAACGCTTCGACCCTTTGGGGCCGGGCAAAAGGCTAAAAAGGCTAAAAGATAATGTCGGCTTATCTCAGGAGCTAGCAGTCGGATTTCAAAAATTGTTATTGCCTATGATAGCCCAATTATGCCAAAAGGCTATAGGCTATATAAAATTACCCCACAACTTTTAGAGGCCAGACAAAAATAATAAAATGGTCAAACGAGAAGGGGGAGGGTTTGGTCAAGGGCAAAAAAAGGCTAAACGAATAGGATACAATCTATATGAGTATCGTTTTCCAGATTTTAAGGATGCTGATTAATAAAATGAAATTTATTTAGTGATCCAAGATGGCGGACGGGAAATCAAAGATGGCGGATGAGAAAATTTAAAAAATCAATATGGGTATCGCCTTCGATATTTTAAAGGGTGGGGAATCGCAATACAACATCTATTTTGTGATTCAAGATGGTGGATGGGAAATCAAACATGGCGGATGGGAAAAATTAAAAAAATCAATATGGGTATCGTCTCTGATGATTTAAGGGATGGTGAATCCAAATACAACATCTATTTCGTGATCAAAGATGGCGGATAGGAAATCAAAGATGGCGGATGGGAAAATTTAAAATATCAATATGGGTATCGTCTCCGATGTTTAAAGGGATGGGGAATCCAAATACAACATCTATTTTGTGATTCAAGATGGCGGATGGGAAATCAAACATGGCGGATGGGAAAAATTAAAAAAATCAATATGGGTATCGTCTCTGATGATTTAAGGGATGGTGAATCCAAATACAACATCTATTTCGTGATCAAAGATGGCGGATAGGAAATCAAAGATGGCGGATGGGAAAATTTTAAAAAATCAATATGGGTATCGTCTCCGATGTTTAAAGGGATGGGGAATCCAAATACAACATCTATTTTGTGATTCAAGATGGCGGATGGGAAATCAAACATGGCGGATGGGAAAAATTAAAAAAATCAATATGGGTATCGTCTCTGATGATTTAAGGGATGGTGAATCCAAATACAACATCTATTTCGTGATCAAAGATGGCGGATAGGAAATCAAAGATGGCGGATGGGAAAATTTTAAAAAATTAATATGGGTATCGTCTCCGATATTTTAAGGAATGGGGAATTCAAAAACAACATCTATTTCGTGATCAAAGATGGCGGATGGGCAATCAAAGATGGCGGATGGGAAAATTTTTTAAATTCAATATTGGTATCGTCTCCGATGTTTAAAGGGATGGGGAATCCAAATACAACATCTATTTCGTGATTCAAGATGGCGGATGGGAAATCAAAAATGGTGGATGGGAAAAATTTAAAAAATCAATATTGGTATCGTCTCTGATGATTTAAGGGATGGTGAATCCAAATACAACATCTATTTCGTGATCAAAGGTGGCGCATAGGAAATCAAAGATGGCGGACGGGATTTTTTTTAAAGTCGATATGGGTATCGTCGCCGATATTTAAAGGGATGGGGAATCGAAATCCGACATCTATTTCGTGATCAAAGATGGTGGATGAGAAATCAAAGATGGCGGATGAGATAGTTTTAAAAAATCAATATGGTTATCGTCTCCGATGTTTTAAGGGATGACGAATCTAAATACAACATATATTTCGTGATCAAAGATGGCGGATAGGAAATCAAAGATGGTGGATGGGTATTTTTTTAAATCAGTATGGGTATCGTCTCCGATGTTTGAAGGGATGGAGAATCCAAATACAACATCTATTTCGTGATCAAAGATGGCGGATAGGAAATCAAAGATGGCGGACGGGAATTTTTTTTAAAGTCGATATGGGTATCGTCTCAGATATTTTAAGGAATGGAGAATTCAAAACCACCATCTATTTCGTGATCAAAGATGGCGGATGGGATTTTTTTTTTAATCAAAATGGGTATCAACTCCAATATTTAAAGGGGTGGGGAATCCAAATCCAACATCTATTTCGTGATCAAAGATGGCGGATGAGAAATCAAAGATGGCGTATGGGATTTTATTTAAAGTCGATATAGGTATCGTCTCCGATATTTTAAGGAATGGGGAATTCAAAAACACCATCTTTTTCGTGATCAAAGATGGCGGATGAGATTGTTTTTAAAAATCAATATGGGTATCGTCTCCGATATTTGAAGGGATGGGGAATCCAAATACAACATCTGTTTCGTGATTCAAGATGGAGGATGGTAAATCAAAGATGGCGGATGGGAAATCAAAGATGGCGGATGGGAAAAATTTAAAAATCAATATGGGTATCGTCTCTGATGATTTAAGGGATGGTGAATCCAAATAAAACATCTATTTCGTGATCAAAGATGGCGCATAGGAAATCAAAGAGGGCGGACGGGATTTTTTTTTAAAGTTGATATGGATAAATATCGGAGACGATACTTTAAGGAATGGGCAATTCAATATTATATAACAATCTATGTTTGTTTTTGCATCATTTATAGACCCTGCAATGATAAGAGATTAAGCGCTAAGTCAATGGTAACTTGGAAAAGGGGCTTGGAAAAAAGGGAATTCAATAAAAACTCTTAAAAAGGCGATACGGAGTTCGCTGGGTCAGCTAGTCTAAATATAAAAGATTATGTGCGCCCATTCAGTTCCACAATGCCGCACAGAGACTAATGTTTTACAAATTATTATTTTTAGGTATAATAGGTAGGCTTATGTTACATAATATAAATACCAATTATAAAGACTAACTTGGGATAGATATTGTGGGGTACCTAAAAGAAGAGGGGGCGGCATACTTCCGATCGGCCCTGGGTGGCCAAAACCCACGCTACGCCACTGTGTTAGTGCTTATCAACATTTGTTATTGGACAGCACAGATATACATTTTAGATGCATTTTAGATGCGTTTCTTAACGGGCTAATAAGACGGACGTTTTTAGTATGAATATCAAAATCACTAGATCCACTGCTCTGAAGTTGGTCTAGAGGTAATTAAACGTGAGCTACGCAGCGATCGTCAGTCCAGGAGGCCTACCCCTCTAGTGCACCCGTTAAACTATTCATCATTAGCCCTGTATACATACTGTACCACTGCTGGACATAGCAGTGGTACAGTATGTACACGTCTTACTATAAGAAGTACACAGTCCACAACCCGAACAAGTACGTATTGACAGACTTGACATATGTATATTTTGAGAACATTATGGAGATCTCTCAGACATGCAGGTTACATTACGTTGTTTTTTTTTTAATCACTAAACAAACGGTAATTATTCATTAATAAAAAAGAGGACTCAGTAATAATTAATATCAAACAGCACAAACTTTCGTAACGTCGTCATTTCTCTGAGCCTTTCTATATAAACTTGTGTTAACAACTACAACAAATTCAAATATGGCCGGCAGCAAAAGGCAGTATTTTAATAAGATTACCAAAAGTTTGTCAAAGATGTAAAATAAATTCGAGTTTCTGGCCAACAGCTCAAGTTTGATCCCTTTGTGAATTATGAATTGTGCGTTAATAACTTGTGCCAATTCTTTGGTGTTTGAGACCGATGGCTGTTTTGTAATAGCATTCTGTGTAGGCTGTACAGAAGTGATGCATTTTTAAATATATTGTTCAAAGTTTGTATTTTATTTAATACATTATTTAGGCGCAAGTTCATAAAATACTTATATATTTTTTCTAATAATGCTTTCACTACAAAACAAATGTCGTGGTTTCTTGTATACATTTTCTTTAAATATAGGTACATGCTCAATGAATTTAAGTTGAGAAAGCAATCGAGCTGAAGGGTCGCCTGATGTTGAACACTAGAGGAGTCTCAAATGCGCTGCCGTCCTGCATGAAAAATGCAAAGGAATAGGAAATTAATAGCAGAAGGAGCAGGCATTAGGGCTTCCGGAACTCTCACTCACCGAACAAAACGCAACAGTATAGTATCAAACATACTTGATTTTGTGAATTTATTGAGTTCTATAACCGGTCAAGACATCATTCATGCTGAAAATAGCACATTTATATGTATATTTCTATAACAGACTTGGTAATTTTTCGGTTTCTAAGATAGGTGGAGTGATGATTATACGAAAAGTGGCTGGCAGCGGCTGGACACAAAGAACCGAAAATCGGGCTCAGTGGCGTGCCATTAGAGAGGTCAGTGGACTATCACATTCCACAGGCTGATGATGATGATGACCTGCCATAAAATGACTTTTTTTTAGTAGGTCCGAACGCCTCTAGGAATTATAACAGCCTTCCTCCACCGATCTCCAAATTCTAGGTTTACACAGTGAGACAACAAAAAATAACAGTGGATGAATTTGGCAAGATACTATCTTTTTAAAAATCCGTGCTGAGTATCATGATACATGATTTGGATTTTAATAAACAAACCTGTAAGTATGACGCAATTGTTGTGTATTTTCTGTTTAATGAATAAATTATATTACAATTAATAGATATAATTGAAGATATGCATCAGTTATGTTAATTACATGAGGATTAATTACGGCTGAATCTGTGGAAGCCTTCGCCTGTGTCTGATGCTGAAGCATGACATGTAGTATTTTGGGAACAGGTTTGATCCCTTACTTTCAAGGGCACTGATTCTCTATAATGAGGAAAACCAGGGCTAATTGTCTCTTTACAATGCATACGCGTGAAATTATGGCACTATAATGAAAGTGCTTGTGTGTTTATAAAGCCAGAAAAATTAAAACTATTTATATAGCAAGTCTATAGTGATATTTAAGTCATTTGATGAAAAGATAGTCACTTGAAAACAACACAAAGTCTTAACGAATCACAAAATGAATTTCTTGTAAGTTTCAAAAATGTTTAAAATTTTATTTTAGTTTTATTACAAAAGTCTCGAAAAATACAGCTTAAAACTTCCCTTTAATATCTCTTTTCATATAATCTCTCAGAAAGTTTCTAAAGAGCGAGGCCTGCAAAGCCATTGAAACATTTTTCGAGCCTGTTTGTGTAGTGAGATGTTTTAGTTTTCTTCTCTATCATCAATGTGGAGATAATTTGATATCGCGACTGAATACACTTCAAATTCACAAAGAAACTGGTGAAGCAAGTTCTTTGTTTATGCAAATAGTAACAATAACTACTTAAAATGAGTTTGTATTTGTATTAAGTCAATATATCCGTGATATAAGATAGAAAACAAACTGGACTTCAAACTCTATACCAACTCGTCTGGCCAGCGCGTTATAGTAGGTCAAATCCTGCTATTGATTCAGAAATATATTGTGACACAAATTAGAAGAAGCCCATTCATCAGTGGTCTCCAAAACCTAGTATGATAATTATTTTTAAATCTCCTTAAATGTCAATAAATAGTCTACAAGTACAACGAAAATTATCAGAGAACTTAACGAAGCTACATTTGAAATAAGAATCACTTTCACAAACACTGTTTGAATGAATCCAGTGTGTACAGCAATTTGCGAGATCCGTGTCCAGCTAGAGTATCTTGATGAGGTCGAGCGCACAATTGAGATTTACAACGTTTCACCTTATTGAATTTGTACAGTGTTGCCTTTAGTAAGCCGACCAGATTCATTTGTAGCTCTTTGAAGCGCCGTTTGTGCTAGTAGAATGCTTTGTTTGGAAATTGGATGTGTGAAATGGATTACTTAGAATGATGATTGCGTTTGTTCAGAATGTGAGGCTAGGGTGGGTCTTAATAATTGGTTCAATTGTATGTGTTTTAAAAAAAATGTAGCTTTTTACAATTTGAAAGTTTTGGACATCTATAAGGTTTCGCGTTGGATACTTTGTTACAATACCGTACCTTATGTTACCTTTGTTACCGACCGTTTGTGTTAGTGATAGTACGGTTTGTTTGGAAATTGGATGTGTGAAAGTGATTACTTAGAATTATGATTGCATGTTTGTTGTTTGAAGTCAATAAAGTTTTGCGTTAGGCTCTTTGTGTTATAAGAAATTTCAATTATATTATCAGGGTGATACGATGTCAGAAGTATAGCTTGCGTGCATGTTTGTACATTTGTACGCTGATTTATTTTATTCAGCATACAAGTTGTGGTTTTATTACCCACCTTGGACGCCTACTATCTGGGAAAACGTAAGCTACGTTGAGAAAATAAAATTTTTAGAGATCTAAGAGGGAGATGCAAGTAACTAAGGGAAAATAGTACATTTTAAATTTCAAGTTTGTTATAATTTTTCACTCGCGTACCAAGTTGCGAGTAAAACATTAGAGAGCTGTATACAACTTGTGATATTTTTAATTCCACGTCGGACATAGATTAAAGTTCCTGCAATACGAAATCCGCATGCGTAAGATATATTATACAAGAAATAGTACGGTTAGGAAACATCTCAGATACTACATTTACGATTTAAACATGTGACACCATTTCTATTCAGGTCTAGGAATACAATCAAATGTCAAATGTATGAAATAAAAAATACTGTTGGAATACCAAAGCAGTAGTAAAAATATTTCATATACTCTATGTGAAGCTATCGCGCGCCGGTATAACTTTATCTATCTTTCTAGGAAATGCCTTAAAGAAACGTTTTAAAATAGTACAGAGTTAATAGGTGCCTCTCAAATATGATCATATCAAAATAACTAGCCGAAAATAAAGAGTAGAATTTCTTCTACATCGGCACAAATAACCGTTTATTCATCCCACTTTTTTTTAAGAAGGCCGTTTCTTATTTTCTTTTAGTGCCATTTTGTAGTATCATTGAAGGTTAGCAGTCACCTCTTTAAACATTATCTCATTCAAAGCGAGTCTCAATAGCTTTAAGACTGTAAAGACCGTCCGCAGAGTAGCCTGTTGTTCTGTCTACTAGGCTATGGCTGCATTTCAAGTAAACCAGAATAGGTCAGCTTATACTGGACAAGTGTAGCTTCACACATGTCCATATAAAGACGGCAATAAAAAAACAGTTTCTGTTTATAACTAAATGATGTGAGGTGGAAAATTGCCCGCACTTCGAACGTTAATGTGGAGACAGAAAATATTACAAAAGAAAGCAATTTTTCAATTTAGTGGCAACGTCGTAAATCCGCAAGACTTATTTGGAATTAAGTGCACTTTAGTTGCTCTTTTCGCAACCACAGGGTGGAATTGTGAAGCGTTTTCTCTTGGCTAGACTAGCTCGGGGGGATATTGTTTTATTTTAAAAAGCTTGGACTGTATGTGCCTTATTATAGAATGTGGACTTAATAAAATACTTCGAAAAATATTCTTATCTGTTTAAAAGTTGTTATACGTAGACTTAACGTTTATTTTTTTTTAAGTGTCTATTATTTAAAATTTGTCTGATCAAATGTCCAATAAAAATCCCTTCTTCGAAAGCCATTTGGCTCCGTTTCACCACCGTGAGCGTTATTTTTCAGGTAAATACAAAATTAGAACTAAAGGACCATGCGTCAAATTGGGCTCAGTGCCTAACAGAGATATGGCATATGCCATTGTAAAGGATTTTGTTCGTACTAAAATTGTTACTACCAGCACCACCTTCAATTCAATTGCAGAAAAAAGATATGCACTTAAATAGATTTTGTAGAAAAATACAATTGTTAATCATAAAACTGTTATAGTAACAATATATTCATACTTTAATAATGGTAAACGATAGATGTGCTTGCGCCCGTGTGATTTACAACACTCTCCATCTTTCTCACACATCTCGGACGCCTGCCCGGGCGCCTGTCTGCTCACACTGCTCTCAGTCAGTCGACTCGTGATTCTTACGGTATTAGCTGTGTGTTTTCGTTAATGATGTTCTGGATATCCGTATCCGCGGATATCCGAGGAAGAAATCAAAAAATAAATATATAAAATTAAAATCTAATATATAAAATTCTCGTGTCACAGTTTTCGTTCCCATACTCCTCCGAAACGGCTTGACCGATTTTGATGAAATTTTTTGTGCTTATCCGGTATCTAGGAGAATAGGCCAACATCTAATTTTCAAAAAAAAAAGAAAAAAAAATTTTAATTTCAATACAAGTCGAAACATGAGCTGTCTATTGTTCCGGTGGGCGTGTGTGACGTCAACTATCGTTTCAAAGTCGCGCGCCCCTGCATCGATTTAGTAAGAAAATAAAGATCCGTACCCGTATCCGTATCCGTGGATCTTGACACCATATATCCGTATTCCGATCCGTATCCGCGGATATACATTTTTAACGATCCGGCACATCACAAGTTTTCGTATATCCTCTCGGCACATACAATTTAATCAACCGGCAGGTCATCTAAACGATATTATTATTGATATTGATTGAAAGGTTAATTAAAATAGTTTTAACTAAATATTAGCAGCTGTTTTATTTTTTATGTATTCTCTGCACCTGGAATTAAAACTAGTTAAAGATGTCAAACAACAAAAATACAATGCCGTAACAGCATTACTTTGCAGGATTATAGTTTATTTATGGTAGGAGATAAATATTTATATCAGAATAACCCCATGGATTCTTCGCAAAAATGAGTTTATATCTTTATATTTAGTGCTTTACAAGTATATTCAAAATTGATCTCATCTCTGTTGGTGGGTGAGCCCAGGCTTCATACATTTTTGCCCATGGTCCTTTGAATGATTTTACCTGAGAAGTAATTTAACCTTATTGACGGAAATATTCTTAACAGCACTACTAAATATGGAAAATATTTTGCCATATTTAGTAGTAGTAAATATAACATCGCGTCTAAATAATATTTTCTTCGGCCTCAATAACGAACAACTTTAGAGAAAGCTTAAATATTGAAACAAACTTATCATAAGCAACTTTTTCCCGAAATTTTATGTGGCCACGCTAACTGTGAACTCTTGAAACATGATTAGTTATCTCGTGACCACGGCTAGCGTAGGCAAAGCCTGTACTATGGATACTAAGTAACTAATCTACATTCTTATAAATAAAGAAAACATGTGAGGAAATCCTTTAAAAGTAAAGGAAAACCATCGTTTCTAGAACCTTCCATAATCTTTTATTGTTATACCGATGAGTCTAAAGATGAACACGAAAATTATTTGAAATAATCACATAACTTTTCACCAGTATTCCAACACATACCTTATTTAAAGTAAATAATTTCCATGTCTGAAATTTTTATTCCTCCTGCCTTAATAACTGCCGTGCGATGACGAAAATTGAGTAAAAAGTCTCAGCGAAGTTTCCTTAAACTTCGTATATTTCCAACTTAAGTGAAGACGAAGAAAAAAATAATTGGCCGCCTTAAAAGGATTTTTAAAACTGCTCTCTTGAAGTAGCTAATTTTCAGCTTTTAGGTATAAATTAAAAATTGTATTTAAAATAACGCTAAGATTTTTGTACAACAAACTAGAGGACGCCAGCAGCTGCGCCTGCATTTTTTTTTATTTACCCGTTTTGGCCGATCCCGTGGGAATTTCGGGAAATCCCTTCTTAGTGCACCCCTACGGTCCCCTAGGAACATACATGCCAAATTTCAGCTTCCTGCGCCCAATAGTTTCGGCTGTAGCGTGTCTGTCAGTCAGTCAGTAACGCAAGGATTTTATATATTAAGATAATCTACAATTCAAATTGGACTGGAAGTGGCGGCTTGTTGATAAATTTACATTACTCGACACTTAAGGTTTTCGGTGAGTGTTTCATCATTTGCATACGTAAACATTTTAGGGAATTCTAGTTATAAACTCTTGATGAGATTTGTCGTTGCTTTTTGGGTGTTACCTGTAATTTGTATAAATGATTATGTGTAGAGAAATTAATAGAGCTAATACTGAATTTGTGTTAACAGTCGCAGTAAAAAGGGATGGGTATAGGTATGTGTCCATTGATGGCTCATCCGGAATATTTCACAAAGCGGCGGTTAAAATGTTTAGGCAAACACCTTGTTTCAGAAAGATTTATTCAAATATATGCCTTAAAATTTTAAAACAAACATAAAAACTTTAAGTGTTGTGGTTTCAACTGATTGTTATTTTAGGTCTGATGCGCTTCAAGTCCGTCAGTGGTTAATTGTTTGTAAAGTTCTCATGATACAGGATTTATTCATAAGGCTAGGGCTTAAGTATAGTTACATATTCACTTCAATATACCTCAAATTGGCGTAATATCTCCTTTACTTTTTCCATTTTTACGAATTAACAAAAAGATCAACTAGTTTAAAATGTGTAGTATTTAGGTAGCGGAACAACACACCTGCTGAAAGTTTCGCGACCAACCTTTAGTGACTGAACTATTGGTCGTGGTATTTAGTCGGCATGAACATGCCGAACAGACAGCATAATAACGTGAAGGTGGTGTTTAACATTTGGTCAACTTGCCGCGCGATGTGTCACTCAGCGAAAGATTCGACATCTCGCCTGTGAAATTTATAAATATATGATATAATATGATGATAAAAGATTTGAGAACACTATGAGTGTATTAAAAACGAATGTTCCGCGAGGTAGGTGACGCAGATATGTCGCGATTCTTAACTTCTATTCTACGTATATCGCACGTGACGATTAAAAGAAATAATATGATATTCATCATGACTGTCTCCGTGGTTTAGTGCATAGCGTGTGCGACTGCTAATCGGAGGTCACGGGTTCGATTACCGGGTCGGGCAAAAGTGTTACTGGGTTTTTCGAATTCTCAGTAGCAGCACGGACTCTGGTGATGTGTGGGATCTAAAAATTCTTGGCGAAATGTGGGTGTATTATTACACCTCTACCTACCCCTTCGGGGAAACAGACGTGAGTCTATAAAATTCGCCATGAATATCATTATTAAAACCTTAAAATTATCAAAGAACTGGACGTCCATGAAGAAGATTTGAATCTGCAACCTTCAACTAACCTTAAATTTTTTCCTTACCTTATATTAAGGTTCATAAAAAATATTTTTTTATAACATATCCTTTACCTCATCGTGAGAAATACCTTAATAATATAAATTATTTTTAAAAGAAAGACATTATTTTCGCCAATTTAATTTTTCCATAATTACAAAAATCAATTTGCAAATTTTGAGATAGTTGATAATATTAAGGCCTGACAAAGGTTGTCATAAATTATAGCTAGGAACTAAATCGATCGAGTCAGCTTTTGAAGTAAAAATTGGCCAATTGTTGGAGCTACGATGGGAAAGACTAACACATAGTCGCTCCAAAATCTCTCATCATCATCGTCCTAGCGTTATCCCGTTGCATCCAAGACTTTCACGCCATGGAGCCCCAGGTCCGCTTGCTGGTCTAACCAATATGATCGAATAATTTTTTATAACACATCTCTATTTGCGCCAAAATACAAAATTGGACTGCCTCCGTGGTCCAGTGGATAGCGTATGCTGATCGGAGGTCCCGGGTTTGATTTCCGGGTCGGGCAAAAGTGTTACTGGGATTTTCCGAATTCTCAGTAGCAGCACAGAGTCTGGTGATGTGCCCGGTAACGCCAATAGGCTCGCTCCCTATTCAAATTCTATTTAATTTATTCATGTAGGTTACAAAAGCAACGCTTATGAACGTCAATTATTTTTTTTTACAATCAGGTTCGGGATGGTAGGGCTATGAGAAGAGCCTGGAAGAAACTCATGCCACTCGTTTAAAAACAGAATCTTAATTTTACAATTTTGTGGTACCATGATTGTTGACAGAGCCAAAACACTTTGCGTCACTGATTGAAAATAAATGAAAGAAAGAAATAAAACAAAACATGCCAACACTATAATAAAAAAAACACAATAGCTTAGTAGTATAGATGTATCAGCAACCAATAGGTAAAAACATTTTGTGAAGGTGACAGGTGAACAATGATATGATTAGGGCAAAATAATGTTAAACTATATTCAACGAGTTTAAATGACCACGTAAGTTTAAATTCCTATATATTCAACAAATCATAAACATATCCAAATCCTGCAAAAATCATGTGTTCACGAGGCACCTCCACTTATCATGTCACTTATCAAAACGAGAATTTAATAAATTTATATAACAATAATATTAAATTTATTACGTGGGACCTAAATATTCATGCCGATATGTGGGTGAAATATTACGCCTCTGCCTACCCCTTCCGGGATACAGGCGTGAGTCTATAAATAAATAAAATAAAACAAAATTGAATTGGATTCAAAATTTGATCTGATACAGGTACTAACCAAAAATGCCACTTTTAACATTATTCTAAATCATTTAATCTTATTATTGTAAGTGTGAGTGGATCATTTACACAATCATGCGTTCTAAAGCATACCTAATTATCTTTTCGTGATAATAATTTAGAATACCTTAAAATAAATATTTAGTCATTTGCACAACTGCAATATTACTCAGATCCTTTAAGCATAAGGTAACTAATTACCTAATATTTCATTTAGTGTTGAATTAAAGAAAATGTAATTAGCTAGGTCATTGAGATAAAAAGTAACAGTGTGTTCAAACAGTATTTAATTTCTAAGCTTAAAGATTAACATATCTGAGACAACTGTTTTTTTTTTCTTTTTTTTTTAAAAACACAACTCCCGCACTAGGAATAAATCCTGTGTCGCGGGGGACTTTACAAACATACAACTAACGGACACAAGGAACACCCAGACTCGAAACAACAATTTGTGGATCACACAAAGTGTTGTCTCGTGTGGGAATCGAACCCACAACACTCGGCGCAGTACCAATATATGCTCGGCGCAGTTCCATACATATTAATCAGTAAAGGACCGCTCGTCCATCCTCTCTTCGCACTAAGTCCAGGTCATCTGCCAGGATGTCATCATCAACCTGCAACACTCAAAAGGCAGGTGGTGGGCAAAATTTCCCACCCAAGTATTAGTTCCATGAACCTTCGTAACTGTAGATGAAATAAAATTCTACTCTTACAAAGTGGTCTGGTCTATTAGGCTATATCTATATATCAGGCATGTTCAACCTATGCATTAGTCTATAGTTATCTTTGACACAACAGTGTTGGAGCCCATATTTTACTCATAAGGTAAAATACAAAAGACACTGAATTTTCTCAGGTTCTGTCTGACAATGCCATTTTAGATAATCAAATATAACGTTATCAATATACCCATATTTTGCAGTTTTGATAAAACAGTTAAAACTTAATATATTCAAAGTAAGTTTTATCTACATCAAACAGGAAAACAAAATGGCAAGAACAAAGATAGGCCTATGTTCAGCCGTGAACAGTCGGACTGTTGGTGATAAATATGAAATGATTTCAAACCATGCAGATCCAAGGATTTCGAAAATACTAGTACTATAATTATTACTCATGTAAGAACATGTTTAATCCAATATTGAATATTTTTAGGCACAGTGCAAGCTGTGAAATTGTTGAACTGTTTGCCAACTGAGCCATAAAAGAGAAATTTACAAGCTACCAATATTACAAAGCAAGATTAGTGCCGTCTTATTTCTAAAAATTATTCCACTCAGTTAAGAAATTTACTAGAATAAACCATAAAAATTAATAAAGACATTCAGATATTGTTATTTTATAATTAATTCAACATTTTATTTATTTATATAAATAGAACTTTCTTTCTGAAATGAATGTTTTTATTTATCATTTGTCTACTCTTTCATTATGTAATTCAACTTAAATTTTATGTATTGTTTTATTAATAATGTATATAGTAAATATGGTGGTGACTTTATATCAATAGATTTATTTGACATTATATTTCAGGGATTTTTCTAAATAATGTTAATATTTATTTTAAACTGTTATCATGTGGTGTTAATGTATTTTTTATGAATTCATACACAATTAATAATTGTTTATCTGAAAAAATAAACTTAAACTGACTAATCACAACTGACTTAGAAATAAAGCATGAGTAGTCCATACAATTACTTTTAATTGCTAAGAATAAATACTGCTTAATGGGAAAAGAGATAATATGGATTTTCACACCATGTTCTTTAAACCCACTCATCCTAATAATCATATTCCTAACCGTCTTGTATCCCACAAGAGCTAAGCAATAAGGTTGGCACTAAATTTTATTGGTTTATCACTGGTTGTCATCTTGAATATAGATGCAACTAAATTTGCAAATAAACTCACAAATAAAATAAATTGTATTTACCAAGTATAACACTAAGGCTTGGTATTTATAAAAGATTAGCAGTCATCTGCCTTAAGACTTTCAAGCTAAAATGCTTAGAGGTGGACTAATACAGAACCTAAGTGAGTGAATATGTCCATAAAGAAATCTCATGTTTCTAGCTTCTTATCATGGTCGGAACAAATTAGTCTAAACAGGTATAAAATTAAACGACAAATATTAAGATATGTTGGGTTCCCTTGTCTTATTATATGACCTTAACTTGAGCTGCAAGTTGACAGTAACAATTTCAACATAATGTTAAAATGAAATCATGTAGGCACCTACAGAGTCCACAAATATATAATAAAACCTATTTTGTAACTTTACAAATATTAGCTTTAAAAATATGTAACACAAATTTATTTTTATATCTACCTTCTGGATATATCTATACTAATATAATAAAACTGAAGTTTGTTTTGTTGAATGCACTTATCTGTGAAACTACTGGTTTTATGCAAATAATTATTATTGTGGTGGATAGTCATTTATCAAGAGAGGCTTCATATAATCGCGCCGTGAGCACTAGCCATAAATAATGCAGTTAGTAAGCCTTATGTAATGTGTAACCAAGGGCTATAAATAATGTTCTGATTCCTTTAATGTTTTACTATTGAGATAACCTATTGACTACCAATTGAATTCATATTCAGCACATCAATTAGCTTATTTAAACTGAAAGCAAATCAGGTAATTTATACAATGGATCTATATAAGAGCTTCAACTTGAAAAGGGCATTTATACCGTTCTTTACTAATTATTACATTAGTAGAACTAGAACCACATAACAACAAAGCCATTTTCTCTATCTCGTGTAGATAAGTAAGTTTTACAGAAAGTTTCCGACATGGCCTAACAATTAATAAACAGACAAGAGCCCCAGCCGACGGCATAACATGACTATAAGCACAGTAGCACTGCTATGTATAAAACGTGGATAAACAACAATTACCTATAAGTTCTATTTGGGGTGTAACGTTCGTAACTTTGAGTGTATAATGTTTACCTGGTAATCCTTACGGGGACAGTAGGTAATCGTGTTAGCACCATAATTTATAAAATTAGGATGTTTCTCAAAAACTCTAATCAAATCAGCTCTGGATAAATACCTCTAGTCAGTGCATCAACAACCCGCATCTGCAACCTCTGGTAGATCTCGGAGCAGAACAGCGTTCACGCCACAGTACACCCCGGTGCGTGCACCCCGTCGTAGTCGCTCTGTCGCTCTCGCTCGCACGTGGCCTCACGTGAAATGTAGACGTGCTCGCCATAACTCCGACACACCGTGCGGTCTCCGATCAGGGTTGACTAGCCCCAAACACGGCTTCCAAGCGCTTGTCGCATCAGTCTTCAGGTCATCATTGGTAATGACGGTTAGGCTAAGAGACCCATCACTCTCGCACCAACCGTAGATCCCGAAGTCTCTTAGGGGGCGTTTATCCCACCGCTGCTGTCGGCGATACGCCAGGGTTATCGTGTCCAGACTCCATTATAATAAAAACACTCACGTAATATTACTTGGTTTATTTTCAGACGATTTCTAGCACAGAATTGAATTAAAATGTGAGCTACAGTCCTTTTTATAAACTAACCGTCATTACACTTAATGTTTAACAACTGCTGGTTCGGCTTTACACCGAAACCGTAGGGTTCTAGGCGACTTGGAGAAGGAAATGGACTGTATAGAGAGGATAGCGGTTCTTCGCCGCCTAGGAGATGGATACGCTAAGGGGTGATTGAGTGGGTATAGGATATTTCAAGGATGGCGGGCACCTACCTTATACAACCTTCTTCGTTTCCGTAGGGCAGTCTCCTGGTGGTTTCGTGATGCAGCTGCTTGTTTTCACTTCAATTCACCATTCGCGAGCGGGTTTTCCTTGGTGGAAGCGGTAATAAACACATACGGGAGCGGCGCGGTACGATCGAGACGGCGTTCTCAGCGAGCGGAATGTTCTGGACTGTCACTCGCATCGACGATCGCGGCGACGAAATCAGGCGCAAGGCAGTGCCTCTTCCAGGGAGTGGGAAAGAGAGGGACGGAAATACAGTATCGCTCGCACTTGTACGTGGAACGATTGATCTTGATGCGATTAGTTATGGATAGGAAGGTAGATGGCGCTACCAACTGCCACTTCCTTTTCAACATATAATTGAAATTACTGTACAATTAATTATGAAATATAAATAAAAAATCAACATTAATATTATAATGAATTTTGCACAACACCAAATGATTTATTTTACACGAATAACAAATTTATTTTAATAACCAAACGCTGCTTTACAACATTTAGTCAACAGATGGCGCTATCAACAGGATGTAAATATAAGCGCATGTTATTTATTACCGTAAACATAAAAATAAGTGTCAGAATAATGTTATTTAATACTAATTGATTTTACTTTGAAAGTTTATGGAGTTATCTTAATAATTAAGCGATAAATTAAATACCCAGTCTTTATAAAACAGTGAAGCAGTCAATACAGTGTCAAATATTCTAAAGTAGTGAAGTTCTCAGTTCTGTGATCACAAATAGTTATTTAAATATCAATCTTCAATATTATTAACATTTTATGTTAATTATTAATTTGCGCCCATATATATTAATATCTTTTTATAAATTACTTGGTCTAGGCTGTCTAGACAATGATTACAGAATGCCTCACGCAACCTTCCATGCACGCAACTATAATTGAAAATGAACAGTGATAAATGTAAATAATATTGTTCTTTTTCTATTCGTAATAATTAGGTAAAGATTAAATCGTGCTCTGTCCATCTGAATTTCATCCCAAACGTTATTAAAATCTTATATACAGTAAAAAGATAACCGTGTATTAAACAGGATTGCCTACTAAAATTTTACGTTTTAAAGTCTGAAAAGAGTATATTGCATACTAGAGATGGGCCGAGTACTCGGTTGATACTCGGTACTCGGCGTACTCGGCGGGTTTTTTTGATACTCGTACTCGGCCGAATAACTCGGTTTGAATGCCGAGTATACTTTGTTTAAGAAAAGCAATATATTTAGGTAGGTATATTTAAAACAACGCTGTTAATCAAAAAGTCATTATTACTAAGTTATGATGCAGGATTACAAGTATCTGCACGTTCTCGAAACAGCCTGTTCATCTTTTCTTCGTAGACGTTACCAGCCTCCGAAAACAATCGCTCGCTATACACTGTGCTTGCAGGTGCACATAGAAACACTCTTGCTAAACGTGCCAGCCTATACCTTGTTTGGTGCCCTGTCCACCACTCGAAAGGACTTTAGTTTTTTGCCAACAAATTTTCTTTTAAACAGCAATCTAATTCTAAAGCAATGGGTGGAAGCTAATTCTTCGAAGCAATTCCAGAAAGGATGAGGATACTGTGGTAATCGTTCAGACTTGTTTTCTTCACTGCTGCTAGCACTCTCTGAAATATCACTTCTTTTTACTGGTTCTAAAAATAGCGTATTCCTTATCAGTCCATACTGTATAATTTTCTGGATAAAAAAATTGCATCCTGAATCTGGGGTATATATCCGCGCGATATGGGAATTTGATTGAACCGAGTTACTCGGCCGAGTACTCGGTTGAAAAATAAATTGAGCCGAGTAAAACTCGGTACTCGTTACTCGGCAAAAGTGTTACTCGGCGCATCTCTATTGCATACACAGCTTAGGTATCCTTACCTTCGTAAAGTAAAGACTAATGGAAGTGGCGACATAAAATACTTATATGCTAGAATTTACGACTCGCAGTGATGGTTTCATTTTTATATTTCATTCCACGCTCCGTAGCGTACGTTAATTGAAACTTAACGGGCTAAGAAATAGGCCATTATTGACTTCAGGGGTGTAAATTGTATGGGCTTAAACCAGGGGTCGGCAACCTATTGATTCGGAGGAGCCAATAATTACAATTTACAAGATTTCAAACATAAGAAAGAGCCACAATTTTCTACAAGATAGGTTTCAATATTCGATCTATCCATGTATTAAGAGATTTGATATGAACATGGTTCTAAAGAGCACCGCACCGCACCTTCACATTCAAAGCGCCGCATGTGGCTCGCTAGCCGCAGGTTGCCGACCCCTGGTTTAGACCAAAACCTTCGAAGTTGGGTAGGAATATCGTGTGATGTAAGGCTGGTTTCAGAGTCACGCGTTTGACCGGCGCCGGCCACACGCGCGCGCTTACAATTACACTAGATTAGTAGTAGCGTTTCATAGTCACGCAGTTCAAACGCGCCGCGTGTGAGACGTGCGCCGTCGGCCAGCGCTGCCGAAGCTTCATACATTGCAAAGAGAAACGCGAACTTGTTTCACAGTGGTCCGCGCGCCAAACGCGCTGTTTGACCGGCGCTGGTGGCCAGCGCGCGTCAAACGCGTGACTCTGAAACCAGCCTAAGGGATATTTGTCTTTATATTAATGTTCCCTTACATTTCACATTGCTGCACATTGTTCGGTGGGATGATGAATTGCCGAACATCTTCGTCGCTTTAGTAATATTATCTCTTGTTGTTGTGTAGTGTGTGGTCTTTATGACTGAGCTTGAGTGCCATTGTGTTCTGTTATATTGCTTTTTAGGTGTGTTTATAGTTGGTTTTGTGCGTGAAATTTACAGTTTTGTTTTTAATATGAACATTAAGTACGATTTGGGTATAGCGTGAGGTACAACTAGGGTGTTTCTTCTTTGTGGCCAACTCTGCCACTCCACAAAAGGTCACCCCTCTTATCTAGCTAGAGTGCCAGTAGTATATTGCATCTAAGGATATTTATTTCATATAATAATGTGTAAGTTCATTTTTATTATTTATTTAAGGCATATTGGACGTTTGGAACGGATAGGATGAAAGAAGATATAAGAAAGTGTATCGAGTAAGAATAAATGGATATGTCGGTAGAGGACGCCCAAGACGGACCTACGCCGACCAAATTGGTGACGTATTGCGGAAGGGAAAAATCAAAAGTACCATAACCGACGAGTATGTATGACGAGGTTAATGAACGTCGAGGAAGCGAAAGAGGCGTGTTTGAATCAAAGCAGTTGGGGTAGGCAGAGACTGTATCTCTGCCTACCCCAATGGGAGACACGCGTGGCCATTACGCACTGTCGACTAGTCGCCAGTGACTCGGCCGTTGGCGACTGTGTCTTGCATCATCAACCTCTTTAACAGTCCTCTGCTGGACCAGGCCTCTCCTTTGAAAGGAGGAATTGGCCTACTATACCACGCTGGCCAAACGGGTTGGCCAACGATTTGTATCAAGTTTTCCTTCTCTTACAGTGCTGTTCTCTGCATAATATACTCCCTTTGTCGGCTCTTACGACACCCATGGGATGATAGGGGGTGGCGACTGTAGGGACACACAGGTATCCTATATTGTACACGTTAGCATAAGCTATGCGGCACGCCAGTCGGCACCTAAACTTTGTACTCCATGGTTGTATGCCAATAAATACAAGTGAATTATTTATCTCGATTTCATTTATCATCCTCAAATTTACACCCACACATAACAGCGACATTCCATATTCTTGATCCGTCACCACACGGACTGTGACTTACCATAGTTTAAATAGGTGTTTACGCACTTGGTCGACAGTAGCCCGGGCCAACTTGCCGCGTAGTGGCGACGCACAAGCGACTGCTGCATTCGCAGGCGACCAATAGGAACACGACTTCAAATGGAAGCATTTGCACTGCGGGCAACCGTCGCAATAACCGGACGGCGCTGACAAAAGTGGCCCAGGCTTTCGATACGGATAAATTTTTTTTGGGAATACAATCCCGAAAAGCTGTTTGGGAAGTATCGCGTGACGAATATTGTAATCGGGATTTGAATTTGATTTTTGCATGATTAAAAAATATATGAGGATATTTTCTACTGTTTTCAAAAAATATTTTAAACATTCCTTTTAATGTCCGTTCTTGTATTATTATCCGTTCTTGTATCAAAGGACATACCCAACACTTTTGATTTTCTTTTATTTTTCTTTCTCTTCAAAATTAGTAGCGTTACTACTGCAATTTCTTCTATAGTCCGTTCACAGTTATTTTACCTCTAGCTGTTAGATTGGCCAACCTGGGCGTTGTGTTGCTATATTTTGTATATAATACTCCCATTTTAAATATACATTATTGCTAAAAATGTACTTATTTTTTATTGCCTAAGCGATCGTATTAAATATTTTGAAGTAATGTTTGAAACAAAACCTCTTGATATTGGCATGGCTATATGCATGTACATTTATTTTCTTACGAAATAACTAATTTCCTATGAAAATAAGTAATTATAATAAAAATGTTGTCTATTTAATATATAAAGGTAAACGCATCATAATTACGCCAACGTGAGGTTCTAATAATCAAATACAAAAACTGCAAATTTAATTTTCATATTTACTTTGAATAAGAATGATGTGGGTGTAATATTACACCTCTGCCTACCCCTGCATGGAAACAGGCGTGAGTCTATAAGAATGATCCATGTGGACTGCCAATGTTATGATGATTCGTAACTGCTGTCATATTCTGTATCAGACTCAGAATTTAATTCTATTATGAACCTGTCCATTTCAGTATCCGTAGACCCATCTGTTTCACGAAGCTTGTCTTCAATGTGGCGCTCATGTTTGCATTGTTTTTGTCAGTCTTCTGCAGTGATAGATTGAAAAGCTTCTTCAGCTAAACTCACAATGTTGGTTGCCTCTTGTCCTACATTTTTGCTTGTGACTCGCCTTTTAATGAGACTCCACATAAGTTCAATTGCGTTTACCTCGCAGTGGTATGGCGGTAATCTAACCACTTTGCGGCAATGAGGTTCAAGCATTTGAATTTTTGAAGCATTTCCACTAATATTGGGTAAAATGTTATGCACGGGTAACCCTATTTTACATTCCTGTCATCACAGAGTACAATTCCAACATAAAGAAAATAAACACCGACATCTGTCAGAGGTAAAATAACTGTGAACGGACTGTACATCCTTTCTTGTATTCATGTACTTGAAATACCTACTGTCGCTAGTCTTGGTCCCCTGGCCCTAGTTGCCTATGTTTTGGTCGCAGATAGATTGAAATTTCCAATTTAAATATTTTGATTTATTTTCTGAATAAATTGTTCTATGAAATTGCTGGTTATAAATTTTATTGTATTAGAACACCGAATCACAATTAAAGAGAAAGTTATAAAAGCTCCTTAAAATAAGATTACAGTTTAGATCTAGTATGTAAATAAAATGAATCCACTATCCAATTTTCTTCATTACGGTCTGTGAATCTGTATCGATAAAATTGTTACGTAACCGACTGACTGAGAAAAATATACAGCCAAAACTATTGGGTGCAGAGTACTGCAAATTGGCATGTATGTTCCTTGGAGATTGTATCGCTGCACTATTTTCTCAAATTTATACGGAATAGTTGCGGGTATCTCTTAAGGCCATGATCGACGGGCGAGTAAGACCGCCGTTTTATGGCTCGTCGGTAAAGCTCGTCCGTGGATCATTGCAATACTGCGGTATAAAAAACCAACGAGCCCGGCTCACGGCTCGTTAGTTATGTTTTATTTTGCTCGGCACGCTGCGCAAGACCGCGTGTCGATCGTAGTAGCTGGGCCTACAGACGTACCTACGTGGACGCTTTTTTAATAATGGATTTGCGAACCTGTAGTCACGATTTCATAATAGAATATAAACGCCTTCAGAGACTGCCCTTGCTTATGGCAATGTACATTGAATGAGTACAATAACAATGGAACCCGTCTTAATGTCTACAATAAAATGTTGGAGATTTAAAAAAAATACGAACCAAACTCAAATATAACTGATATCAAGAAAAATATCAGTAATTGCAAGCTTCAGATAGAAAAGAATGAAATAAAGTTACTGCAAGCATGAGGACGCGGTTGCGGTTCACACTCGACAGTTTTGCCCGCTAGTTGATCAGCACCTACGAGCTGCGACTCCGCGAGAATAAAACGTCGTCTCCAAAACCGCGGTATAGGTACGGCTCGCCCGTCGATCACCCAGTTTAGTGTATATTAATTAAGCAGGTAATCTATACATCTATGCATATAAATAAAATTGGAGTGTCTGTTTGTAATATTAAAATAATGTAATACTAAATGCATATGAATGTATACACGGTACATATACCGAAATGAAATGTTTTAAAATTTTTGTCTGTTTGTCTGTTGGCTGGACCGATTTTGACGGGACTTTCATTGGCGGATAGCTGATGTACCAAGGAGTAAATTAACCGGGTACGCGAAGTACTTCCTTCAGGACGCGGGTGAAACCGCGGGAAACAGCTAGTTGTTTTATATAAGTTTGTATCTATTATTTATATTTTGATCGTAAAGAATGGGTAAGCCAAATTCTCCTGCTAATAATTTCAAAGCAGCAAAATCACAATAATATACAACGAAGCGCGACTTGCTTCGTCGTATATTGTTTTATATCATATATGTAATGAATACTTCCGAGTTGCTGTTTCCAGTTCATTATTTTAATTGGAGCGCAACTGTAGTTATCCAAACACTGCTTTGTTTGTATTTAACAGTTTTGAAATTTAGTTAGAATGTTCTAATTAGAGACTACTATCACTATGATAAATTTCGTCGTAATAACTGCAAGTAGGTACGTAAAACTGGTATTTATATTTATATAGTGTGTTGATATACATTTGCAAAATATTTTTAGGGGTGAATATACTTCTATCACTGAATACAAATACATGAAAAAATTACTCACTAAATCTTAAAATTTATTTTTCGTTATTTCGCATTTCAATAATCAGTTCGGTGTATTGACCGCCCCGGCCGCTCAGCTGATCGCCGCGATCTCGCATAACCTAACCTAACCTAGCCTAACACACAAAAGCACACGTACCTATCGTGCAGTTTTATTCTGCACGCACCAGTAAACAGTTTATTCTGATTTACTATCCAAGTAAATTTGAATGCAAATAGGGTTTTATATCTCTGCCGTCCGTTAACTAAAACCACGTTAACCCCAAAAAGTGATTTTGGAGAAAAATGTAAAAAACGCGGGAATCGTTGTTTCTAGAAAACTATTATACATAAATCAGTGATTGTTAAATACTATGTATACAAATATTTTTCAGCGTCGTTTAGGATATTTCGTGCTCAGAAATGTAAAATTATATAAAAAACAGGATTTTTTGGTTTAGTTAACCAACACACATTTTTTTTGACATTGATTGCCGCACTAAAGCATCTTTAACCTATACTTAGAGATCTTTTAGTTAAGCATTTTCTTTAAATTTATGACGTTTCTAATTTTCAATAAATTTACCCTAAAATGCTTAACTATAAACGCACTAAGTCCATTAACTGTTTTGTAGCTAAAACCTTTCTTAATATTCATATATTAGTACATACATACATAGACTCACGCCTGTTTCCCCGAAGGGGTAGGCAGAGGCATATTCCACGCCCACTTTTCGCCAGTGTTTTGATCCCACGTAATAGGTGGCGAGCCTATTGGTGCTTATCGGGATATTTTGTTTGCCAGCGCCTCGCCCGTTGATCGGCAGGTGCACCACTTGCAGATGAGGTTGGCTTGGGACCCTAAGTTCTTGGTGGGAACCATATGCACCCATTAGTACCTTACATAAGAAGAGGCTTAAGCACCTATGACTCTTTTAAGCTAAGCTTCAGCGAAAAATAAATAGGTATGAAAAGGTACATGCTTGCTTAAAAAGCTAAAAAGAGGTATTTCTTACTTCAATTGTTACTAACGTCTTTATAGCTAAGCATAACAGAACAAAAAAATGGATAATTAAATAAAATGCAGTATGAAAATTGAATCAATTAAATTAAAAAGTTTTAACTAAATACATTTCCTTATCATCAACATATATATTTCACTTATCATCAAGATAATACAGCGGTTTGTAAAAATTTATATATGCACACCCTTGATTATTTTTCTAATGTTATTAAGCAATTAAATTGATCTCGCGGCATAAATGTGCGCGTGGGATTGGGAGGTCTCGGGTTCGATTCCCGGGTCAATATTGATTACTTGGCAAAAATACGGGCAAAGTGTTATTGGGTTTTTCTGTTAGCAAATTCTCAGTAGCAGCACGGAGTCTGGTAATGTGCCCGGTACGGCAAAAGGCTCGCCTCCTACTACATGGGACCTAAAAATTCCTGGCGAAATGTGAGTGTAATATGACACCTCTGCCTACCCCTTCGGGGATACAGGCGTGAGTCTATAAAAAAATAATTAAGCAATTAGTAGCTATAAAAATATATTTTAAGGCACTACTTCCATATTGGCTATTTAATATATTATTTTTGCGTATAATAGACAGTAATAATATTTTCAATCACATAATCATCATCATGTCAGCCTAGAGACATAACACATAAGTCATAAGGCCATTTTTTTCGTGTGTGGCTCATTTTTGGGAGATTTTGCTTTGATCGCCACGCTTGGCAGACGGATTGGCGATCGTTGTGGCGGAAATCTTTGATACTTAATGCTGCTGCTTATATAGTATCTTGCCTTTTACTTTAGCCTTACTTTGGGTGGTTTGACCGCCATCTTCCGGTTGACTGACTGCAATGGTGGATCCGAGGCTAGTCTCATCCAGTTCCTGCCCGTCAAGGCTAGTTACTCCACCTAGCCTGAGGGATAATAGCAAACCGACAAGGTAGTAATAATATTTTTACAAATATGACTAATTTGTTGGTCTGCTATGTTTTTCTCAAACTCGGTGGAGATATTAAGGAAGATAATGTAAACCTCCTGAGGCCTGACGGGTCATATATGGTACATCTAAAAAATAAAATACTGTGCGATTTGTGCTTGCATAGATTAAAATAACTGTACGTGAAACGAAACGTTATGTCGGCAATTTGAAAATCTTACATTACCAAAAAAAAATATTTTTCCTTATTTTTCCTAGCTTCAACACTGTATTAGTGTGATGCAAATTTTCAAAAGAATAAATATTCGGAAAATAGGTACCCCAGGACTCAGGAGGTAGATTATTACACAAAAAAATCAAATTTTACCTCTTAATCTTCTTTGTTCTCCGACATATTTAAGTTTTGCGGAAACACGATGCGATGACGTACGCTTGCACGCTATAAGCTCTCCGAGCGGAATGGTAAACCTTCCTGCGCGCATATGGCATCCCCGCAAACTCCCGGAATTAATGAAGCGCGAGAAACGGATAACGTGTTTCTAGTTAGGGAACGTGGGCTAGCCGATAATATATTAGATAAGAATGACTAATATTTGTTTTAAAATTCCATGTTAGAAGTAAATAAAGCTTTTTTTAATCGATTTTAAACTTTCGCGATTTGTATACATCATACAAAATTTGGTGAGTTGGTAAAGCTCGGTGCAAGACGAGCGAAACGTCGGAAACAAATAGGTATTTATACCTTAAATAAGTTAAGTTAACGCGATTAAGACCCGCTAAATTATTTTGTATGAAGCTTTTCTTACTAATTGTTTTGAGCAAATCGCAATATTGATTACTTGGCAAAAATACCGTTATGGTCGTGTAACCAGATTAAGATAAGGTTTTCATCATACATAGTTTATAGCATTGTTTTATTCCTGTTTTATCAAAATTGATCCTTATCTATAAACAAGTTATACGCTCTTAGTAGATTTGTAGTCAAGAATATTCAATTAACGTAGTTTAAGCTTATAAAAAAAATTAAAAAATATTAGGCGAATTTCGAAACTAAGGTACTTAAACGGGCATTAAGCTAAGAAGCGTGGTATAGTCACTTTTCAGTCAAGCATTTGTTGCATATTTAGTCATTTAACGGTAAATCATGTTTTAATATCTCTATAACCGTAAGTGATAGAGATATGGTTCTTAGATAGAAAGATAGAGAATTTAAAACTGTAATACTTTGCATACAAAATTCAAAATCGACTATTTAAGAGTTAACGGAGTTCTAGTTAAAGGACGGCAGATTCTTCCCACACTCTTTGAAATAATTTTAGGTGAATAAGTATACTGTCTATATTGTACTAGTAAATTTTTTTGCAAATGCAGATCAACACATTGTTTAGCAAGGTCTTGCTTTTAACAAGGACTGAATACTACACCAGGCTGTCGCCTCCGATTCTTGTCTCGACATGCGGAGGCCTTTTGTTGACCTATAACACAACATAGTTGGACTCATACAGAAATAATTGGGAATAAAAGAGAAATCTTCATACAAATGTTTATAATAATTTATAATCTGAACCTCGGTAACAGCTCAAACGATTTTTATAATATTTGGTATGCAGGGGGCGGGTTTGGAGGCAATCTATCTAGGATTAATTTTCAAAAGACCCGATTTACCAAAAAGAAATACCGAAAAAAGCTCAATCATCCAGGTACTAATATAATAATACATAACATTCAGAATCAAGCTTACCGTACCTATCTGACGTGAATTTCCCGCGCGCTGAATTCGTGTAAACCCTGTCGAGATTCAAGGGCTCACAATCTGTCCGAGTGGATTGTAGTGTTCTTTCGTCCTGTTTGACGCTCGGACATGTCAATTGTTAATGGCACACGTGTTTTTCAAATTACAGTCAATCCACTATTTTGTATCAACCAAGTGCGACTGAGTTGTTGCATCGGATAATAATAATGTACCTATAGATGAAGACAAAATGCTGGATTAGCCACAGATTTTAGAATTGTTTGTTTGGGTGCTATTTTAAGTAGCTCTACTTAACTAATTATCATACTTTACATCGCTGCTTCCTGCGGTTTCATCAGCATTATTTTCAATATAATATAAATATTCGGGTCAAATGAATAGTGATGCGTATGCGTACAGAGTTCTTTATTTTCCAGAGCAATTCCATCATCCTCCTAGTGTTATCCCAGTTCCAACCTGGGGTCCGCTTTCTGTCTAACCGGATTTGGCTGAATATTAGCTTTACTACAGAGCGACTGCCTGTCTGACCTCCATGACCCGAAGGGATAGCGATATTCCATGGTTTAGACTAGTGTCAAATTATTTAGAAGGTACTGACACGCTATAACGACTGTCAAAGATCTTCATGACAACCGGGACCGACGGCTTAACGTGCTCTCCGAGGCACACGGCGATATACAACGATAATTAACAATTCAATACGCACCTAAATCCGAAAAGTAATTGGTGCGCGCCGTGGATACGTACACGATACCTTGTGCATGGCAGTCTGCTGGTATCTCCACTAGACTATCGTTGCCGTTGTCTATCTTCCAGAGAAAAAATACGCCCTATGATAATGAACCAGTATTATTTGATGCTAGATTTCGTCCGCAGCCTCGCACACGTGTGCGGATATCGTGACAAAGTCATAAAGCTTCATGCAATCCAGAGCGGTCATAGCGAGCCTTAGCTTACCATTCGTAATAGGTCGTATAATATCGGCCAAAACCCAGCTACCCGTCGACGCATTAGTATGATTTAATAATGTGTAATCTATAGGTACTATATAATGTTATTAAGAAGATAGATTTGTATTTTTGTATGTTTGTAACGAATAAACTAAAAAAGCACTAAACCGATTTTAAAAATTCTTGCACCATTGTAATGTGACATTATCCCTGAGTGACATAGGCTACTTTTATCTAGGAAATGTTATAGATCACCCGTGCGAAGCCGGGACGTGCCGCTAGTTGTAAAAAAAAATATTACGCGCGTTGTATGGCGACACGCTCCTACGTTTTAAAAGAGCATACAGTATGAAACTGATATAAATCTTCTAATTCAGTAGTTTAACTAAAGTACGATTGATGTAATTAAACAGTAAAAAGGAAATGGAGAATTCTTGCTATTTTGCATCTAAAACGGTCCTTCAACAGAGTAAAATCAGAGCGAATGAGCTTATTTTTATTTCTTATCTGTTCGTCCGCCGGCATTAAGATAATCTTTTTAATCTGTGCAGTTAATTGGACGTAATTCTTAGTTCATTGAGTTTTCCGTCCACTGTCGAGATGTTTTGGATTAATATAATCTAATAATTAAGATAATTATGCTATCTTTACTGTTACGGACTGTTACGGTCCGTTTAGCAAATATTTATTAAGATGATGACCTTTTTAGAGATGTGACATATACACACAACACAATATATTTTATGCTATTACAATATTTAATCATTAACTACGGAATTCAATATTCGATCTATAGATATATCTGTAGATTTTAGATTCGTTTTTGACATAAGCTCCATACAAAATATGTCAAACACGAATCTCGAATCTCAAAATCCATGTATGGATCGAATATTCAAAATGGCCGTAAGTCTAACGGTGCTTGTCCTGAAATTAGAAACGAGACCGACAGCTTTACGTGCTAAACACGGTAGCGCTCTGATGCTAATTCATAAAAAGCGGTTATCCATCCAAGTGGTGATCTCTGCTAGCGTTGCTTTACTTCGTCAGTCTATTCCGAACAGCAGGTCAAGTCACGCTATGAGCAGTATACGCTTTCCAGATACAAATTAACTCAACTGCGTCTGTTCTGAGTATTAAATAATGAATTAACCCAAATAAACATCTTGAGGAAACCTGTTGTTTTTTCCTAACGGAGATGGATGCAGGGTCGGCTCACACGGCACAAAGTAACCTTTTACCTTAGAAAAATAAATGTCTTTATAAAAATCACGCCTTTTGTCTTCAAGGATGCCAACTTGTTAACATTTTTCTTTCGTATTCCTACATTTTCTTAAGCTATATCCCTAAAATACCTTTGAAAAATAGATAACGCTAATTATTTTTAATTAGAATTACTATCTATCTATCTACATATATCGTCACGCCTGTCTCCCATTGGGGTAGGCAGAGACTATGGAACGCCACATGCTTCTGTTCAAACATACCTCTTTCGCTGCCTCGATACCTCATTATGCATGCGCGTCGGTTATGGGTACTTTTTGGCCCTTTTTTAGTACGTCACCTATTTGGTCGGCGTACGTCCGCCTAGGGCGTCCCCTACCGACATTGCCATTCATTCTCGCACGATATACTCCTTTCGTATTTCTTCTTTCATCCATCCGTTCCAAATGTCCAAACCAACGCAACATTCCTTTTTCAATCTTTGTCACTACATCTTCTTTTAGACCACAGACCACAGAATTACTCTCTCTCTCATTTTTTTATTTGTATATTGACTTAAACTTATGCTGAAATACAGTCTGCTCTAGTCATGCTGAAATCAGCAAAGCTCTACTATCTATTCCTATTTAATTAAGATTCATCGATAAGCCATAGAATTTTTGTTGTATATACGTACATAATTATGTTATTTATACCAACAAATACGATCAAGCATACATACAGTTACAACGCTTTTCTTGTCTACGTCAAGATCAGGTAAGTACACAACCATAGTACTACGGACACACATCTTTAAGTATCAACTATAAACCTAACGATGTGTATAGTGTCTATGGGCGCAAATTAATATATAATGATTATATTGTTACGAAAATGTTAATAATATTTAAGATTGATATTTAAATATCTATTTGTGAACACAGAACTGAGAACTTCACTACTTTACAATATTAGACACTGTATTGGCTGCTTAACTGTTTTATAAAGATTGGGTAGTTAATTTATCGCTTAGTTATTAAGATAACTCCAGAAACTTTCAAAGTAAAATCAATAAGTATTAAATAACAATATTCTGACACTTATTTTTACGGTAATAAATAACATGTGCGTTTATATTTGCATCCTGTTGATAGCGCCATCTGTTGACAATGTTGTAAAGCAGCGTTTGGTTAATAAAATAAATTTGTTATTCGTGTAAAATAAATAATTTGGTGTTGTGCAAAATTCATTACAATATTAATGTCGATTTTTGATTAGTTTATAATTAATCGTACAGTAATTTCAATTATATGTTGAAAAGGAGTTGTTAAACGTTACATTAAGTGTAATGACGGTTAGTTTATAAAAAGGACTGTAGTTCGCATTTTAATTCAATTCTGTGCTAGAAATCGTCTTAAAATAAACCAAGTAATATTACGCTAGTGTTTTTATTATAATGGAGTCTGGACACCATAACCCTGGCGTATCGCCGACATGTCCGACATATAGCAGGCCATTACCGGGTCCCCCCCGTGGGATCTCCACCTTGTCGTGGTGGGGGGGCTCAGTAACCGTGGATTGGTCACCCGCGGTGAAGCTAAGAGGGATCCAGGAGGGGACGCTCCGCGTGGGCTTGGAGGGGCCTGCGAAGGATGCGTCCAACGGTGCGGGTGCGGGGGACAGTTCTGTCTGTCCCTCGCAGTCGGGTGCGGTCGCGGGAGGAGAAGCGTGTCGGTGTTGCGTTGCCGCGCGCCCTATCTCCCGCGACCAAATGGGGGCGCACCATTCGATGCGTCGCGGTGGGCCGCAGAGGAAGAGGAGATGCGGTGTTGCGTTGCCGTCCTCCCTATCCTCTGCGGCCGCTGGGCGTTTTGGCGGCGGAGTCCAACACCTTAATCCGTCGCCAAGGGGGTTTTGTTCGGGGCCCGCCTGACCATCTGGCGGGCCAATACCCGTCGGAGGGTGGCGACGAGTGCTTTGGTGATGCCCCACCCTCCGACACACGGGTACATGGCGGAAGTCGAGGTGGTTTTTAGTGGAAACACCACATACTCCGGCTCTTATTTCCCCCAAGAGTCGGAGATCCGAAGGGATTTTCCACCTCGTAAAACAAAAAAAAAAAAAAAAAAAAAAAGGCTATTACCGGGTAGGCGGGCTTTTTTTATGGTTCCGTATTAATATACAAGACGCTCTTATGTTGTTTTAATCTAAAATTAGGTACATCATCAGCCCTGTATATGAACTACCCCACTGCTGTGCACGGGCTTCTTCTCACTATGAGAAGGGTACGGCCATAGTCCACCACGATGGCCTAGTGCGGGTTAGCAGAGTTCACTTGTCTTTCGAGAACATTATGGAGAACTCTCAGACATGCAGGTTTCCTCACGATGTTTTCCTTCACCGATTAGCAAGCGGTAATTAACAATTTAATACGCACATACGTTCTAAGCGGGCCTCAACGGCGGACTTTCAGCCAATCGTATTAATATTCAAAAATGAGATAATATTGAAGCTTGATAGCTTGCAACATTATTAACTTCAGCTGCTTCGTTTATAAGAGATGAATTCTCGTATTTAGGTTCAGTTGAGTCATAGCCAAATTTCGATTTAAAATATAGTCCTAGTCGTTCAATAACTTAACAAGATAAATTTCCATAACTTAAATTTGAATTCGACTAAAATTTTATGAATCCAAATGGAAAAGCGAATCTTTGAATATAATAAATTCTGGAAACAGCTGATGAAACTAATTGATTTAATAAACAATGTAGCAGATTTTGAAAATAGGTTTACCGGAGATCATTTTACCTCCAAATGACGTCTTATAGAATTTAGTATGACGTCATATACTTAATTAGTTCAGAACCTAATTAGGTACTACTAATATTACATTATTTTAATTACTTGTCATAATTGACAAACGATCCTAATATGTCAAGTTATAATAAGTAGCTCAGATGGTATTCGGGATCAAATACATATTTTACACTAAATTAAAGCAGATGGAAATAAATAAATGGTAAGTTATGTTAGTTAAAGTTATATAAAAAATACTCAAGCTCTATAAACAAATCCTGTGCCAAGGGAGAATTTTTATAAACATTTAATCAACAGATATGAACTACACCTAGACTCACAACAAATTTTGAATCACACAAAGTATTGTCTCGTGTGTGGATTGAATACTCAGGGCGGTGCCAGGCGGCGAGGCGATCGCTTAAACCACTACACCACACGTGCAGTTAGATATAGTATCATTATCATCAGCCTTAAACAGTCCCCTGCTAGACTAGGCCTCTCCTTTGAAAGGAGGAATTGTCCTACTATACCACGCTGGCTAAACGGATTGGTTAGGGTTTGTATCAAGTTTTCCTTGTCTAACAGAGCTGTTCTCTGCATAATATGCTCCCTTGTCCGTGTGGTGACGGATTAAGAATACGGAATTTCACCACCCATATCATCTCATGAGTGTCGTAAGAACCGACAGAGGGAGCATATTATGCAGAGAACAGCACTGTAAGAGAAGGAAATAGTATCATTTCTGGTTAATGATTTGTGGTTATCCTCGAGTATGAGTACTCGCTGTTAGAAATATTTCTTGCACTGATAGGGGAGGGCATATCCTTTTTTTTTTTTTTGTTTTACGAGGTGGAAAATCCCTTCGGATCTCCGACTCTTGGGGGAAATAAGAGCCGGAGTATGTGGTGTTTCCACTAAAAACCACCTCGACTGCCGCCATGTACCCGTGTGTCGGAAGGTGGGGCATCACCTAAGCACTCGTCGCCACCCTCCGACGGGTATTGGCCCGCCAGATGGTCAGGCGGGCCCCGAACAAAACCCCCTTGGCGACGGATTAAGGTGTTGGACTCCGCCGCCAAAACGCCCAGCGGCCGCAGAGGATAGGGAGGACGGCAACGCAACACCGCATCTCCTCTTCCTCTGCGGCCCCACCGCGGCGCATCGAATGGTGCGCCCCCATTTGGTCGCGGGAGATAGGGCGCGTGGCAACGCAACACCGACACGCCTCTCCTCCCGCGACCGCACCCGACTGCGAGGGACAGACAGAACTGTCCCCCACATTCGCACCGTTGGACGCATCCTGCGCAGGCCCCTCCAAGCCCACGCGGAGCGTCCACTCCTGGATCCCTCTTAGCTTCACCGCGGGTGACCAATCCACGGTTACTGAGCCCCCCCACCACGACAAGGTGTAGATCCCACGGGGGGGAGGGGAGGGCATATCCTAGTTTTCACCCATAGACCCCAGGTCCTAAGTGTACCTTCTTTTTGTACTTGAGCTACGATATTTTTATATTTTTTTTCATTTTTTTCTGAATTATCACATTTAAAACAATATAACTTTTTAGTTTGTAGTCATATTTGCACTAGATAACTTTTATGTGATTTCCTAATGTATTATTATTCTTACAAAAACATAAATTGTTGGGAATAAATGCAAAAAAAGTAACTGTCGAGCTTCAAAACTCTTAGAAATGAAGTAATGAGAACAAAATATGAAATTCTAAATTAATTATAAAAAAGAACTAAAAGCTCTTTTGAACTTCGATTACTTTAAAAAAAATCTGTACTTAATACCCTTTCTAACGATGTACGACATTGCCTTAAAATCTTTCCTATGTAATCACAAAACAAAAAAGACTACCTAGCCAGTGAAAATGAAATACAAGTTTAGGTTTCAAAAAGTTTTTATTGAATATGGTTAGAAATTTTGTTCGAACTGACTTCCTCCGTTGCGAATGCATGCACGACATCTTTTTCTGATTTTGACAGTCGTCGTCCTTAGCCAGATTTCTTCTTTCATTATTCGAAAAGCACTATTTATTCTTTCTACAAAAAATTCCCTTGTAGGTACTTCGGTTGCGTATACTATATGTTTAGCGCGACTGGGAACCGTGCAGGCCAAGGAATTGTGCCACCTCTATCGATCCAAGCATTTGGAAAACAATTGTTCAAATGCTCTCTTACTTGTCGCTGATAGTGTGCTAGACAGCCATCATTTTGAAAAATTATTTCTTCTCCTTCTTATACTGGTAAGACCAATTTCGGTAAGTCTTCCAGTACAAAATTTAAATAACTTTCTCCGTTTAGACGCTCTAGTAAAAAATGTGGACCGATCAGATGTCTTCCAATAACTCTCAAAAGGAAACTAGGACCTAAAGTGTTTAGCTGTTGTTCTCTTCATCGATTAATATTTGTTGAGTAGGGGAGAAGGAGGTAAGACGGGGCAGCGGGTAAGACGGGGCAGCGGGTAAGATGGGGTACTCAGCTAAATTCACAGTTTAAACTGACCTATCACTCTCCTTCATTCATCGTTCGCTGCGCCGTAATGATACTTGTCAGTTGCCCGGTGGTAAAGGGTTCGCAAGTGCACACATGTTAAAAAAAATCAAAAAAGTGTTTTATTGCAACTCGTTTATCACATTTTCTTCTAGTTGCACGTGATTGCCGTCATTAAATAACGCTAACTGGTAAGGTGTTTCAGTGATTGACGCTTAAACTAACCTATAATAAGGTAAGCATTTTGTTTCCTTTTAAGATTGTTAACTGTTTTTTTGTTTTGTGTTTTTATTGCTAGAAAATGTGCTTATTATAGTTTGCTTTCTAGAATGGGACAGGACTAACAGGGACATGTCACATATGTATTGTCAGGAAGTATATTCCGTTTCCATTGAAGGGTATATCATGCTCACTATGTGGAAGTTAGTCTCATAATAGCTGCGCAGGAATAGATGATGATGATGACGAAGTCAACCATATCTGCGAGTTCTGCCAGCCCAAATAATCATCTTTCTCTGTGGTCATTCTCATCTTACCAGCACCATGGGGCAAGACGGGGCAAAATACCTTTTTTTAAATGTGTAACTATAAGTGCCTAATGACATCAAATATTAGAAAAGTAATAATAAGTTGGTAATAAAAAAATAAATATAATTGTTTTACTATGTAATTTTTGATATTATTGACCTTTAAAGCTTGAGTACCCCATCTTGCCAACCTCTCCCCTAAGTAGCAAGGATTGCAACCATCACCAATTTGCTCTAAAGTAAAATCTCGTTGACGCTCAAATGTCATATAGGTATACGTAAAGATAAGCAAGTAGCCCCGTCGCCTTTTCCTTTTATCTCATGCTCTAGTCTCCTGCTATTTCTGTTCCGGATGGTTACAAGCTTATCATCAGGTGATCCGACTGCTACTCGTTTGCAAAAAAATCATCGCATTGTCAGAGTTGCAAGACATTCGTGGAACCTGCATTCATATGTACTACAGATATTTCCGTTACTTCTAAAATAAATCACATTGAAAAAGTAATTTGTCTTCACAGTCGAAGAATAAATCCTGCCACACAGTGACTTCAATTTAATATATCGCCAATGATTTCTCAATTCGTGAAAGCTTGCAGGCTTAAGCGGTTCTTGTGTTGACTTCGTAATTTACCTACTATGAGGATTGAGCCGTTCATGCATCGAGTTCTTTATTTATTGTCAGGATTGAGATTTCGCTGATTATTTTAAGATAACAATATGAAGATGATAATAATATGGTAGGAACATAACATTACTATATTAGGGTTATTATTTTTATTTATTTCTTCATATAGGTACACAGAGCATATAGGCGGACTTAATGCCATGGGCAAAATCTACCAGTCTACCTTAGAGTGGTGCAGAGAGATAAGAAATAGGTGTATTATATGATGTAACGAAATATACCTAATTGACGAATTATAATTATTGCTCATATTAAATATACATACTTACAAACCTAAATATAATATAAGAAAATACATAAACGAAATACATACACAAATAGTACATAGTTACAAATAAAATAAGAGAAAATTATAAATTATAGACTGACTGATACATAGAAATATACATAAACATATACCTAGTTCAGATAGCGACTTATGAAACATTCGCCGACTCAGCCAACAAGAGTTCATTTACTTTGGACTTGAATGTGAATTTGTTTATTAATAGGTTAAAAGTATATAATTTATATGTAGAATTCATAGCGAGACATTAATTGCCTTTTGTAATAGACCAGCAATTATTACACAGGTTGCGACTTGGCAGAGCCAGCGATAGCTGAGTTAAGAGATCGACAGACTGCTACGCAGAGGGTCTCGGGCTCGAATCCGCGGCACGCACCAATGACTTTTCGGAGTTAAGTGCGTATTCAATTGTTAATTATCGCTTGCTAAACGGTGAGGGAAAACATCGTGAGGAAACCTGTATGTCCAAGAGTTCTCCATAATGTGCTCGAAAGACATGTGTAGTCTGCCAACCCGCACTTGGCCAGCTTTGTGGACTATGGCCTTACACTTCTCATAGGGAGACGAGGCCCGTGCCCAGCAGTGGGACAGTATAAAGGGCTGATGATGATGATTGCGACTTGGATGTGTGACCGCTTGTTGTAGTATTTACATCAGCGCTATTATGTTCTGAAGGGTGCGTTGAACAGTCGCGCCCAGTTATTGACTCCGAACAAAAATTTTTAGGTCGCCCGAAGGCTGTCGACGGGCCTTCGGGCGGTTTAAAATATCCGACACCAGAGTTGGCCACACATTCAAATGAAAACAAGAAAGATTACAGTGCTGCAGGTAGACAAAATTCATTTTCCAATTTGGTTACTTTTTATAATTCCTCAAATAGAGATAGTTGAACTTTAAAGGGTGGTTCAAAAACGCCTCAATGGAAAAGTCAATTCAGGTGATTTTGAATGTCAGGGTGTCGTCGAACAAGGCATGTTTTTATTTATTGGGCTTCACGCATCTTTGACCGAATTTCAATCAATATAATATACTGGAATACATAAAAGCTAAAGCAGGATATTAAGTAATAGACTATGCAAGCGTTGCTTAACTTTGTCGATCTATTACAAAAGACAAAGCTCCAGTCCCTTCAAGGGCACTAGCAGTATTCTACAACAAGCGACTGAAAAAGACGTGATATTACTTCACAAGCAAGTGCAGATCTTAAATAAAAGAGAGCCAAATAAAATATATACAGCCTTTCTTCCGAGACCCAGCAATAATCTCCACAGTTTTAAGACGTCTTGCATATTAAAGCTACAGTCAAGTCGCAAGTTTATTGAAGACAGGGCGGGGTATGAACAAGTTGTATAAATTTTCAATTAACAAGCTTTTGTTAATGTACTGCGACAAGTGTAAAATACGTAATCGGCTTCCAAGATCTGTCCGCTTAAGGTGTATAAGTTTCTGTAGTTACGTGATTGTGGAACAATGAAATATGTGTTTGTACAACAGAAGGGAGGAGTTTTTGGCCAGTCTAGGCGATCGTGGCTGGTGCACCGCGGCCCAGCGGAGACTGTCCAGAACTTGTTTATATTCCCAATATAAACTCGCGTGTGAAACCTTTGGTGATTTAAAACCTTTGTCGTGTCGTGTCATCATAGTTCTGTCGGCGTCGGTTTGATGTCGCTAGTGTTTGTGTCTTCATCGCCAGACGAAAGATAATACTACATTGGCAGTACCTACATAATATACACAGCTATTTACAAAAATATATATTAAAACTATAGATGCGTTGCCCGTACACTGAAATGGCAAACTGAAAGGAAGGCAATTGCCGCCATTCCGTTTAGTTACGCCGCGAACCTGTGTTGTAATAGTACGCTCCGTAACAATAATTTGTGTGTAAGAATTTAAAAAACAACTTAAATTATCTCCCTCTAACAACAGGTGTCCCCTATGGTAGTATTTATTTACTTTCTCTTTCTTTATTCATACAAGATATTATTTGGTATTAGTAGCCGTTTTTCAGAGCCGGTTTGTGGGAGTATGGCGCGTCTATATTATAATACGTCATTGGTTATTTATTTACCATCGCTGGTAAAACCCATGCTGAAACGTCGGAGGAAATACCAAATACTGAATACTAATATTGAGTACAACCAGCCCATAAGACATTTTGGAATTTATAATTATTGTCTATTGACTTAAAAATGTAACATGCTAGTGGGTTCAATATCCAAATCGTCTAACCCGGCGAGGATGTGGTGAAAATAGTAACGTGGAGGTTGTGGAGGGTCTTATTGACCCTGTATATAATTCGGTTTAAAATTTCTAAATTTATATTAATTTACCAAATATTAATCAATATTATTTATATTACATGTTATTTTTACGGTTCCATCGAAATAAAACGCAGATAAGAGTACAAAATATTATAATTAAATCACGTTTAGCAAAGTACTACAAAATAATCAACTTTTGCATAAACTTTCTAAACTTACATTAAAAACAACAAAAAGTAACTAACTTCTTGACGATTAACTTTTAATTTAATTTTGGTACATACGTAGAGATCAATTAGTTTCACTTACAGTCTTATCATCAATTATGAACTACAAATCATTATTGTCTGTGATTGCAGCATAACCCTGGCAGAATGAAATAGTGTGTTCTGGACAAATATACTGATGGTAATCTTCACAAATATTGGTTGTCTTCCGATAGCGGACATAAGGACATACTTGGCACCTTTTTTGTACACCTGGAACCCTAACAGGTGCTTCTTGTTCAGGTTCTCCGTTGAATTCTCTGATTCTCTTGCGTAGCTGTCAAATGATCTTCCTTTTCGCTACCGTCGGATAACAAGTCGTCTTCAATGTCAGACTGCATTAAAACAAGACGTATGCGCTCATCCTCAAGCTCCTGGCCATTCTTTGTGTACGAAAAAACCTAAAATTATAATAATATTAAGTAAAAAATATAATTGAAACCTTACATAAAAATGTTACATTGCGGTTGTCGCAGGGTCATATTTACCCTTTCTGACTGCACGCACGTGTTGCTCCCGTCACAGGCGGCGGCCGCCTGAACAGGGGCGCGAGACGCGCGCGCCGGTCCTTTAGCAACAGCTATTGTGACGTTCAAAACTCTTCGATCGCAGAATAAAAAACTACACACGATTGAAAATTGACAGGGTCAAAATGACCCCTCCACATCCTCGCCGGGTTAAAGACTTTCATTCAAGCAATTCAAAATACGGATATTGAAATAGACTCTCACGAACAACAAGGTCTGCACATGAAACCTTAACATGGGCATTATTGAGATACGCCTTTGTTCGACAGTTTCAAGCGATGCTGCAATATATTGTTTCTAGGAATACAAACGACAATGTATTATTGTTTCTGTCCTTTCTTGTCTATACATACTTAGTTCTAAGACAATCGTATGTATGATGGTTGCAGAGGTAAGGATGCTTTTCCAACGGAGTTGTACTATGCATACTGTGTTGCTGCGATAATAAAAGCTAAGCTACGAAACTATGTAACCGTTTCCACAGATGCTAAGTTATGTGCGGGTGGATTAAGATGTGCTATGAATACGTGATGCCGCACTGCGATATATGAAATTACTTTTGCTCTCACGATGGCAAGACTACTTTCAGTGTCTATGCAAGTATGTTTATAGCTGCACCAGTCGTGTTCAATCAGAGGGTTCGTCACATTATAGTAAAAATGTGTGACTTTGTCTCCGTTTTACGTATTTACGGTAGAGTACAAAACTGTAATTGTCAAGAATTATATAAACGACTGCTAATATTAGGGTTGAAAAGGGCTTAGGACTTACTTAAGTATTAATCCGTTTATTTATATTTTGACTACCTCCGTGGTCCAGTGAATAGCGTATGCGACTGCTGATCGGGGGACCCGGGTTCGATTTCCCGGTCGGGCAAAAGTGTTACAGGGTTTTTCCGAATTCTCAGTAGCAGAACGGAGTCTGGTGATATGCCAGGAAAAGGCAGTCGGCTCAACCCCTATTACGTGGGACCTAAAAATTCATGGCGAAATGTGGGTGTAATACTACATCTCTGCCTACCCCTTAGGGGATAAAGGCGTGAGTCTATAAGTCGTAAGGCGTGAGTATATATCGTCCTTTACATTTTTACACAAACTCCAAATGTTCAGAACTTCCTTCGAATTAATAAATCCGCCATTCATTCAAATGTACAACACACACCAAACAATTCGCAGGCGCTCACAAAACGACAAATCTGTTGTGTTCAAGTGTAACAGGCGGAATATCTCATTCAGATTACCGGGTTTAATTACGCCGGGGTAATTACCGCCTATCGCGTACGTTAGTAACACCGATATTATTAATGGTTAATTAATTGTACGTGGCGTTACCGCAGTGCGAACATTTCAATTGACGTTTGGGACCTACCCACTAGAATAACTGCAATGTACATCAATGTCAAGTAGCGGCGAGTCCACACGATATGCGGTTAGCACAGTAATTTATTTTGACGCATGCCATATATGCGCCCTGGTTGTAATTTTCTTTTAATTTGGCTCGAAGTAATTAATAACTTTGATTATTTTCAGCTTCTGGGTTAAGTAATTCAATGCGATACTCACCTCGTGGTAGTTTAATAACTACCACGAGGTGAGTATCGTTTTGATGAATTAGAAAATAATTGAAAATATTATAGTTAAGTTATTTCATTATTTTGATGAAAACTTTAACGGTCGTTACAAAACGAAATACAACATTATTTGTTTATAATAATTATTGTTTTAGTATGTTAGAACTCCTTTATCAAACCATAACAAAACATCGTAATGTCAGCTGTATGCATAAAATAAAAAGTCAAATAAAGTAACCATTTTCAAAAACCATGACTCGAGCACAAACTGTATAAATATATCTAAATAAAATTAAACCCTCTACCAAACTTTCATTCACAGGAGAAATGAGACGGGTTTCTCCTATTTAATTAAATCCACAACAACGGTTGAACATTTTTGCAACACATTAAAGCCGCATCTAGATAATTAAATCGGCCACGAGTCGACAGAATCATTTCATAGCGGAGGAATAAAGGCAAATTGCTTAGAATCACAGGAGACGCCGGGTCGACGCGAAAAACGGCATAAACTCCGCAATATTATACATGTCGCAGTCAAGAGGGGAAAACCGTTGAATTTCAGAGTTTCACATTTAATATTATAACATTTATAACGCGATTGACTTGTAATTACGTTCTCAACCGTGCTTGGCGCGTTTTCATCATTCAAATTTAATCTATGTTCATTACACCAGCTTTATGAGATTATTTGTGATTAGAATGTCCATGTTATTGAAGTGTAAATAAAATCTTTGGTTTTAAGTTAAAAAAAAACAAATGGCATGTTAGTGTAGTACTTAGTTACACTGACTGGTAAGCCAGAGGACATGGAAAAATAACCCAACCCCCCCGTGGGATCTCCACCTTGTCGTGGTGGGGGGGCTCAGAAACCGTGGATTGGTTACCCGCGGTGAAGCTAAGAGGGATCCAGGAGGGGACACTCCGCGTGGGCTTGACGGGGCCTGCGCAGGATGCGTCCAACGGTGCGGGTGCGGGGGACAGTTCTGTCTGACTGTCTGTCCCTCGCAGTCAGGCGTGGTCGCGGGAGGAGAGGCGTGTCGGTGTTGCGTTGCCGCGCGCCCTATCTCCCGCGACCAACTGGGGGCGCACGTTGCCGTCCTCCCTATTCTCTGCGGCCGCTTGGTGTTTTGGCGGCGGAGCCCAACACCCTCATCCACCGCCAAGGGGGTTTTGTTCGGGGCCCGCCGGACCATCTGGCGGGCCAATACCCGTCGGGGGGTTGCGACGTATGCTTGGGCGAAACCCGACCCTCCGACACACGGGTACATGAGGCACACGGGTTGGTTTTTAGTCAGCAAGAGTCTGACAGTCCCCTTCGCCCATCCCCCAGGGCGGAGGGACTTCATGAGGATTTTCCAACTCGACACCAAAAAAAAAAAAATAAAAAAAAGGCAAAATAAACCATAGATTAAAACTTATATAATCTTGGACTTTGGGTTGAATCCCCACTGCTTAACCTTTTTGGATACCTGATAATACCAGAAAGATGCAAATTTGTAGCAAACATATTTTATTTTAGAAGGGGGCTATATTGGCCACTCCCGACGGCCAAAATAACGTTTTCAAAATATCGAATGGGTCCAGATAGGTTACATCAACCTTGATAATTGGATGACTGAAGTCGCCATAATTATACTTCATAAAACTGTCAAAATCAATACATGCACGAGCTTTGCTACTCTTGGCTTATCTATAACCCAAAAAAAAAATCAGGAACTAGGCTTGTAAGTAGTTGTGAAGTAAACAGTTGATAAGCAATTTTTGGCCCAAGAAATGTCAGTATATTTACTTAGTTACTACGCTACAGAGATATCAGAATAAACGGTCATCCTTAGTTGAGATATTTTTTAACTAATGAATTAAAGAGTTCGGTAAATATAAGCAATTGATTGAGTGGTTTTGGATATTTTTTTATCCGACTACGGCAAAGCCCAAGGGATGGTTATGATTTTGGCAGGCTATGTATGTGTGTATGTTCATCTGTTCCCTCATAGCTCCAAGCTACTTATCGGAACTCGACAAATGAAGTGTTGTTAAAACCGTCTTGATCGTCCGCTGAACATAGGCTACATGACGTGTCGCAAAACTCAATGTGGCGCCCTCTATAGCCAAAAAAGTGTTGAGTTCAAAAATAAAAATGAGATAAACACATCGTGTTTAATATCATTTGAAAGGGCGTCACGTGCACATTTCCAACATATTGCTTAAATTTAAAGTGGCGCCCTCTAGTGGACAAAAAATTATGTGTTAAAAAAATATTAAGATTGTTGTTTTAACAATAACAGAACAAAAATAAGAGCCGTAGTAACACGTTATATAGAACCGAAACAAAACAACTAATAGCGTGTGACTGCGGCTCTTATTTTTGTTCTGTTAATGTTTTTCCAGTAACCTTGTTTATTTCAGTATCCTAAAAATCTTGTTTCATACTTTTTCAGCGTTGATTTTTTGTCGTAGTCGGGTTTTAGTTTTTGACTTTTTATAAAGTTAAATACTACTGTTGATCAGCGGTTCTGCCGTTCACATGCAACTCAAAAGGAATATAAATAGTAAAATTAGACAATGTACCAAATACCTCGAACTCTCTGCAACAAAATACGTCACTTAGATAACCTTACAATTAGACCTTCCACTTAATAAATATTCGAGCCGCGTCGACTTATTATTGTTGCTATGGTATAATGCTTTTATTTTCCACAAAATTATGGGCGTCGCGTATTTTTGATGCCAGACTGCGTGTAATGAAATGTAATATATGTGACAGCTATTGTCGAGTTGCCGTTGTATTTATTAATTGGCAAGATATATGCGTTATCGGCAATGCTTTGTTGAACTGTTTTGATAAAATCTCTCGTTAAATTTAAGCTAGCGCGTTTTTGACACATGCTAATAATATTATTTATGTATTCGAAAATAAACTTGAGCTCCTGACGCTCGCTTGAATGTGGGGTACACCAATCATGGTCAAACCAAAAATCAATTGATAATCATTATAGTTTATATCTTTACAAAAATAATAAAAAAATGATATAAAGCAGAAATCGGATTTATCCACCACTATCTCTATTTTTAGAGGTAGCTTTTAACAGAACGCTCATTACAAAACAAATACAAAATACTATACCAGACTTAGTGCGGGTTGTAGAACCTTACAGATATTTTTGAACTTTTTGTACAAGTTTTGATCTGAATTTATTTCAAAAATTTTTATGTAATACAAAAGCTCATCGTAAGGTCACGTTAAATAGATTCGGACTAATAATGGGAATTAATGGAATACAAATTAGTTTCAACGTAGAAAAAGGCCCATCCTCCTTCAATCTACTAATTTTTCAGCCCTTTGGATGGTTCCGAAATGGCACTTATCAAAGAAATCAAGATTACATTCTATATCTAGACCCGCCGCAATATCGTTTACAGTTAGAAGTACTGTCGTATGCTGTAACGAGCGTGGTGCCATCATTCAGATAGCGTCACAATTGAGCGTAATAAAAACTCAAAAAAGTCATTTCATATTGATTAATCGTAGTTACTTGTAGCAACTACTACAACCTTCAATACCAATTACATATAAGCTGGTAATGGAATATCTCTTGTAAGTAACTAATGTATTGGTGAAAGTTTACTTCGAGTAGTTCGTAAGCTGACTTCGTAGTTTCCGATACGCACAACAATGTCCTTGTCTATGCTTTGTCTGATGTACAATTGCACACGATTTGACTTCAACCTATTTTCTAATTTGTAATCAGTTACTTAATATATGCTTACGGGGCCTCTGACTGAAACCTGATTATTCCAAGACCTCCGACCCTTTCGTTGTTATAAACGTAAAGTCAATTTAATTTGCTTATTTTACAAACTATGTGGATAACAGCTTTTTGAAGATAACGGTTTTCACTGTTTATCCCAAATAAAGCATAATTTGCAACTTTTGAAACAGTCCATTGAACTAGATCTATCATTGATATCTCTAAATCATCATCATCATCATAAGCCTTTAACAGTCCACTGCTGGATTAGGCCTCTCCTTTGAAAGGAGGAATTGGCCTACTATACAATATAATAATGCATTCCGGAGTATGGTGGGACTACCATGGAGGTGTAGTGCGTCAGGCATGTTCGCAGAGAATAGAGTGGATGACTTCTATGCAGTTTTGAGATTGTTATATATTGTTATTTTATAATTTTATGAATGTTATATGTTTTAATATGGGTGTTTACCTGACATAAAAATATTTTTTTTTTTATACCACGCTGGCCAAACAGGTTGGTATTGGGTTTGTATCAAGCATTCCTTCTTTTAAAGTGCTGTTCTATGCATAATAATTATGCTCTCTGTGTCGGCTCTTACGACAACCATGGGATGTCATGGGGTGGTGACAATCCGTATTCTTAATCCGTCACCACACGGACGAATATCTAACTGAATAATCGAAATAACCAGCTGTTATCTGTTGTTTAGTGCTAGTCCAAAATTAGTGAATTGCCAAACGACCCACATTTGACGCGCCTTAAATATTGATATATCTTTCCTGCTATGATACTACAAGATGCCCGCAACTACGTTGCATTTGAATTCAACCTTTTTTGCCCGATTCCATAGGAATTTCGGGAAATCTCTTCGTAGTGCACTCCTATGGTCCCCAAGGAATATACAAATCAAATTTTAGCTTCTTTTAGGTGATAGTTTCAGCTGTGGGCCTGTCAGTCAGGCAGTAACGGAAGAATTTTATATAAATATGTTGATATGATGATGATGATAAAGTTAAAACGACATGCTGAGCTTCATATATTTAAACATTCTCATCAAAAGTGGTAGAAAAATATTTGGATGACGTCGACTGCACTAAAATTTTAAAAGCGTTTTAACTGGAACACATAAAAACGTGTAATAAAGTATTTCACGACGTGAATGGTCGTGCATGTCGTAAATATCAGTCACTCACTCGTGAGTGGCAAAACGGTAACTTCCGCAGTATGTTAGAACAAGCGTTTTAACGTCCTGCGGAAAAGTTTAAATTGTAGGCGTTCTGCTTTCATCGGTTTAACAATATATGGCTGTGCTGCTTGATTATATTGCGACATGAAAATATGATCGCTCCAGCTTTATACCGTGTTGCATATAAGCGATGCGGGTAATATGTATTGATCAGATTCTATGTCAATCGCTGATTATATTCGTGGATGGTTTTTGGCATTACAGCCTTGGCGGATGTCTTTGTAAAATTGGTGAACTGGGCAAAGTGTGGTGCGCAAAGTCATTCTTGACTATTGTAGATACTTGTACTGAATTATTCCACTACAAGTATCTTAACGTCACCTCAAACATTGTTGAAGAATTTTACTCAAGCAGAGCTTTAAAGTCAGTTTCAAATGCTGAAAAGTACCATGAGATAAAATACTTAAAAATGTACGTGATATAGAAGTTACTTCTACCATCCAAAGGCATCGCGTTATCTGTAGTTTCTTAATAACATCTCTAACAAGGCAATATAGAGCGTCCTTAAATTAAATCACTCCTTTAATACAGAGCGTAATTCCTTCAGCTCAAATAAAATAAATATAGGAATAATGTCTCAACATTGCTTCATTACATCCGATTTTATTCACGGACTACCGCTGCATCATGCATTGGAATGTAAAATGTAATCAGAGTCCATTTTGCAGTGAAGTGTAGTTTCATGAGGTGGCATGTCTAACGCATTTACATAATTGTATTTGTCTGGGTCGAAAGGCAAATAGCCTATGAATACACTAATTGACATTGACACGCTTTGTTATAACAAATTAAATTTTGAAAAGCAGACTTTAATTTTCGTAGGAGCTGAAAGAATTCTTCTATGAATGTCTTCAAAGAAATTGTTTCAGTTTGAAATTTATTAAAACTTTTGATCGTTGAGATCTCAGGCTGTAAAAAAGTTCTTGGAAAAGGTGTGATTATTTGATTATTCGCTAGAAATTACCAAATTAATTACTAAATCATAGTACTAGCTAAACTGTTAAATAACAGCAATTTAAGTTTGCAATCTGCTTTAGAGTGAATACTCTGCTATAATAATATTCTCTCAAATTCAAAATGAATTTTGGATTTGAATATTAATTTAGGATACATGGTAACACTTATGAACGTCAAAAGAAGGAATCATCTTTCGCTCTCTCTGTACTTCTCTCTGACTGACATTTCATCTAAATATATATATATATATATATATATAAACGACTGTTTGCGGACTTGGTTGATCACGCGGTATTGCGGTTCTTTACTTGATCCACCTTTGCACTCGAATAACATTTGCTCTATGGAATATATTTTAGATTTTTCACAATGTTGCCATTCATGGCAAGACGTTGCCAAACATATTCAATAAAATTCAGATGTATTCGTGATGAATTTGGCTGAAGTTCCGAACAAAACTGGATCCGTAACGGCCATATATCTCAGACCGACGTCAACTTTTTGGCTCCGAATTATATGCCATGCGTGCGTCCTTATTTGAATCCAGACGTGACAATTATAAATATGTGGCTCCAGGGACAAGTTACTTCAGTACTTGCTCCGTGTAATGATAATAATATATGATATAACCATTTTATACATTCTTGCCAGCACTATTATTATCCTATTTCTACTTGATAATTTAAATACTATTTAAGTCCGATATTTTCCATTTCTTGTATACTATTTGGCTCCATTTATACTGTACTAGCCGTTTCCCGCGGTTTCACCCGCGTCCTGAGGGAACTACTTCGCGTACCCGAAAAACCCAAATATCTTACGGACCCCTATTTTTTCTCAAATAAAATAATTATAGCCTATGTTACTCGCAGATAATGTAGCTTTCTAATGGTGAAAGATATTTTAAAATCGGTTCAGTAGTTTTTGAGTTTATCCATTACAAACAAACAAAAATACAATTTTTTCCTCCTTATAGTATTAAAATAATAGTGTAGATAATAATTATGCCAAATCATTACCATCCTACGAGCGTTATGCCAGTTGTATGCAGGCCTTCGCCTTGGAGCCCGGGCACCGCTTTCTAGTCTAACCAGATTTGACAGAATATTAGCTTTTCCACAGAGCGACTGCCGTCTGACCTCCGCAACCCGAAGGGATAGCCATATTCTTTGGTTTAGACCAGAGTCAGGATGTTCGCGGGTACTAATTCCTTGTAACGACTGTCAAGGATCTTTTTGATGACAGCTGGGACCGACGGCTGTTACATGCTCTCCGAGGCACGGAGGTTGTGATCTTTTGTGGCCGGTCACCCATCTATAAACCAGATGGTGACGAACCCACGTAACCTTGTGAATTCGAGCGGTCGCCACTTTGCCACGGGCCGCTCACTTTATACGCCACATGTGCGTACTTATTTGAATCCAAAACTATATATTATATTAGACCTGCTCGTTAATTATGTGGCTCCAGGATTATGTTAGTTGAGTATTTTTGTTTGAATATTTTAGCTTACTATTTGACACTTATTTGTATACCATAATCTGTATATTTATTTGGCTCCTTTAAGACATACATATACCCGTCAATCAATACTTAATGGTTTCACATTACAATTAATTAAATTTTAGTTTTCCATTCATAAGATGATTCATTGAATTTATATTCATTACTTCCATACATTGTCAAATCCGAAAGCATACTATATTGATCCGCTTTAAATATTATGAACTGATACTGATAATCTTATGCACACAAGCCTATGGATATCATGTGGCTACATTACTATACACGCCGCGCCATATCTGCGTGCTTATATGAATTTGGGTCGTTTGGCTGGTATGATGAAATATCATCAATTCATCATCATATCAGCCAAACGACGTCCACTGCTAGACATAGGCCTCCCCCAAGGTTGTCCACACATACCGGTCTTGAGCCGCCCGCATCCAACCGCTTTCCGCGTTCCTAACGAGATCGTTGATCCACCTTGCGGGAGCTTTCCTCTGCGGCGTCATCCGGTATGTGGCCACCACTTCAGAACCTTTCTGCCTCCACGGCCTCAACTTCGAGATATGTGCCTTGACCACTGCCACTTCAGCTTGACTATCCGGAGAGCTATGTCTTTGGTTCTCCTGCAGATCTTCTCATTTCTGTATCGATCTCGCACAGGAAACCTCCAAGAATAGCTCTCTCCATCGCCCTCTGAGTGACCTTGCGCCTTCGGATAAGGCCCATAGATATTTAATATCATTAGGATTTATATTTATTACTAGAGGACGCCAGCAGCTACGCCTGCATTTTTTTTAATTTACCCGTTTTGGCCGATCCCGTGGGAATTTCGGGAAATCCCTTCTTAGTGCACCCCTACGGTCCCCAAGGAACATACATGCCAAAGTTCAGCTTCCTGCGCCCAATAGTTTCGGCTGTAGCGTGTCTGTCAGTCAGTCAGTAACGCAAGGATTTTATATATTAAGATAACCATGCATTGTTAGATTCACGAGTGCAATTATAGCAGCCATGGAGTTATTTGCTAGCATTATGTTGTTGATTTACGTATTATTTAACTCTGATTAAATGCTGCATCGTACGTACTAATTTGAATCCAGTAAGCTTATATAAAAACAAATCAATGTGATGTGGCTCCACATTATACTTTACATGCCATATCTGTATACTTATTTATATCCAGTCATAATACTACCAGCTAACTAACCGATCAATACTATGAAGCTCCAGGATTAAGTTCATTAATTGCATGATTATTAGTAGTATGGTAAACTATTTTCTATTTAAAACTATTATTACAATTGTACTCTAAATTATATGCCACATTCTGTTTCCTTAATTTGCTCATGAGGACTACGCAGCTCTAGAACGATATGAATGAAGTATTCTTTTTTTATACTACAAGGGTGGCAAATGCGCTTGCCTGATGGTAAGCGGCTAACCGTTGCCCATAGATGCCAGGGATGCCAACCCGGCATGACTTGCGCGTTACCGACCTTAGGAAAAAAAGGAGCGTTCAAAGTTTTCTTGGCTCTCTCCTCTCCAATCTCCCTCCCCTTCTCATTCTCTCTTCCTTTCCCTTTCGAAAAGGAAAAGAGCGTGAAAAGGCGGGTTAGGGCCTCCAGTACTCTTATTCACCTAACGAAACGCAACAGCATTTACAATACTGTCACTTTACGTCTATGGTCTGTGTGAGGGTAGTACTTCCACGGTCGAGCGATTCATGTTGTAACCAGCGTGGCCCTACCACCTTTGCGAATTTGCAAAATTTACAGTACTATGTTGATATGATTTTTGGTTATGAATAACTCTATGTTTTACTTGTATACGTATAGCACATAATTCCGTACCTATATAAGTACGTTAATTATATACGATTTCAATTATGGGTGAGAGCTAATTGCCAAATCCTTTTTACTGATTACAATACAGAGGACAATAGTACCTACTCTAAGTAAGTAGGTTTTCTCTGAAATGAGGAGATCCGCAGAAGAACTAAAGTTGCCTACATTGCTCTCCGGATAGTCAAGCTGAAGAGGTAGTGCGCAGGACACATAACTCGAAGAACGATGGCCATTGGGGTAAAAAGGTGCTCAAGTGGCGGCCACGTACCGGACGACGCAGCAAAGGTTAGCCCCCCGTAAGGTGCACCGACGATCTTGTTAAGATCGTGGAAAGCGGCTGGATGCGGGCGGCTCAAGATCGGTAAGTGTGTAGAACCTTGGGGTAGGTCTATGTCCAGCAATGGACGTCCTTTGGCTGTAATGATGATGATGACTAACTATGGCAGGCATATTATTAGATATGATACGATCTAAATCTACGACTGATTTGATTCTAGCTACATGTATTATAATCTAATCGTACTTACCTCGTCAGGCATAGTTTATGATCTTAGTCTGCGAATTGGTTAATTTTATTTATTGCCTTCATCGGCGGCTGACGAGCCAGCGGCATACTTGATGGTAAGCTATCTGTGGCTCATACACATGCCTATGTTTTCTCAGCATTACAGAAGAAATAGCAAAGAAACACATCCAACTCGCTGCCTACCAGGAGGAAGAGAAAGAGGGAAAAATGCAGGATGAAAGGCACTGTTCAAATTTTTATCAGAATCCTCTCAGGCACTCTCAATTAGCTGAGCTAGCCTTAAATGTTGACTTCTTTAGATTTTCATGACATTCGGGTCCCATGACTTGAAATTGTTTTTCTGACGATCGCGGTCGAAACTAATTATTAAGAATCTTAGCAAAAATTGGTCAGCCCTACCAAAGAAACAAACCCGACCCGGAACTCATGATAGTGAATTATCCGTAGAACAATGAGGCAGTCAGATAAATAATATATGTTTTAATTATACACAAATTACACCCAGACATAGAACTAACACTTGTGTTTATGCTTATCACACAAGGATTTGGTCATGAATACCTAGCTATAAATCTTTTTTAGGGTTCCGTAGTAAACTACAAGGAACCCTTTTAGTTTCACCATGTCCGTCTGTCCGTCCGCGGTTTTACGAAAAAACTATAAGCACTAGAGAGCTGAAATTTGCCATGGTTATACATTGTAGTAAACACGCAGACAAAACTGTACAATAAATTATTCTGAAAAAAGTTATGTATACGGGTAGCTCCCATGGGTACCCACTACATAACACCGAAAACCGTGGCCCGACACGCACTTGACTGCTTTTATATAGTAGAGGTGGCAAACGAGCTACTGTCTGCCCGCCTGATAGTAAGCAGCTAATCATAGCCATGTAATACTAATAATACCAACTAGACATTATAAGCGCGTTGTTTTATCTACTAGTGTCCTACTACCAAAACCACCATGTGGAGAGGCTTAAGTCCTGTAGTGGACTGCAAAAGGCATCATCAATTTATTGTGACCACCTTCCTACACTATCAGATCAACATTTAGATACTAAAGTTTATATACAATAGCGGGCATTGTAAAAATAATAAAGCACCTACTACCAATCATCATTCTCAGAACGTTATTCCGGTAATATGGTAGTTTTGGTTGACGACTATTATCGTTTTCTACCAAATCTACCATTATCTCCTAGGACCAAGAATCAAATGGACAAATCATTTGCGTACACCCGTAAAGGACGGACATAGAGTACATCCTGAGTTGATGTTACCAGATGTTGTAAATGTTTACCCTACAATTCTACGAAGTACATATTAACTTTTAAGTAACATTGTATCAAACCCGAATTATAATAATAAAAAAAAGACGTGTGGCACTCGGAAACTGCCGCGGTAAAGCTATTATAGCATTTTTTATCAACTTACGCAATTATAATTATATATTTATTTAATTTATGCAGTATTTTTTTTCTTTGATATTAATTTTTTTAATTTAATTTTGGTCAACTTTGATTTAATTTTGGTAGGAATGGTAACTTTCGTAGAAATGGTACTTTTGATAAAGATGGTAGTTTTGGTAGCAATCGTAAGTAACATGCTACCAAAACTACCATATATGCCAACAATACAATTTCTATCAAAACTATTATTCCTACCGAAAATACAATTCCTATCAAAATTACTATATGTACCAAAACTACTATTCGTACTAACACTATCATATCTACCACTTTTTTCAAAACTACCATTTCTACCAAAAACGCCGGTGCTGTCAAAAGAACCATTTCTCTCAAAACTTCTACTCTTACCAAAGCTACAATTTCTACCATAACTACCACTTGTAATATAATTAATGACAATAGTACCTACTATGAACCGCTGTAATATGTTCCACATAAAAAAAAAAACCTTTGTACAAGTAAAACATTTTATTCTAAACTAAACCTTAATTAGTAAACAGTAAAGTTCATAATACATATTATCAACTTGGCGCTTACGCCAAGTTGATTATGTAATATGTGAAGGGTGTCAGGTTTTTTTCGTTACGGAATTTCTGGATACGGTCGCCGCGGTCAAGCCCGTGATAAAAGCTATGCAATAGCTTAATAATAATATTCTACCACATTCACACAACACCATCTAGTCCCAAACTAAGCAGAGCTTGTACTATGGGTACTAGATAATGGAGAAACATACTTATATACTTTTTTATTTTGTAAATACATACATACTATACATTGAAACACCCAGACCAAGACAAACATCCATGTTCATGCACACAAATGTTTGACTTGTGTGGGAATCGAACCCGCGACCTTCGGCGTATCAGTCGTTTACACTCCTGCTACGCCAACCGGTCGTTCCGGAATTGAATACCTTACCAGACATCTGAGACCGCGTTCTCCTATAATTTTTAATCAATTTGGTATTTCAATGAATTTATGAGCTAACTCGAGAAGTTCCATCAATATCCGTTTAGGTACTTTTGCAACGAATAGTAACAAACATCTACATATATAATATAATTTACAGCCCAATAAAAAATAAAAATATAGCTAACCTTACAAGGAGGTTTAAATCCATCCATAAGGTGTGCGATAAGTATTTTTTATACTTAATATTATTACATAACGTCACGCCTTTTATCCCCGAAGGGGTAGACAGAGGTGTATTTCTACACCCACTTTTCGCCAGAAATACTTTAGTCCCACGTAATAAGGGGCGAGCCCATTGCCGTACCGGGAAGATTTCCAGACTCCGTGCTGCTACTGAGAATTTCGTGACAGATAATCCCAATAACACTGCCCGACCCAGGAATCGAACCCGGGACCACCCGATCCCACGCGCACATTTATGCCGCGAGACCAACGAGGCAGTCGTATAGGGTTTGATGTCGAGTTTTCCGTCTCTACGCAAAGATGGTATTTGCATCGTGTTATCCCTTAGTCGCCTTTTACGACACCCACGGGAAAATAGGGGGTGGTGACACTTGTATTCTATGCCGTCAACCACACGGCTAATTATTATGTATAACAAAAGTGTCGAATATGTGGGACTGGCTTCACTTGCCAAATAAACACGAGGCTCAGAGTTATATATCTTTTATTATATTATTTGACACTCAACTTTACTGTCCTTTGAACAAAATTAATTTTGTATACAAATTTCTTATTTTCTCTTCTTTATCATTCGAGAAAGATTCCAAATAAGTACCTATTGCCGGGAGTTTTCCTAAAACACTTTTGTTCAAAGTGTTTAGAGCATACTCTTGCATATTTATTCAGATCCCAGTTTTCTTCTCCTGTTGCATGTATCCACAATTATTTTTGGATCGTGCACTCCTTTGGGAATCTATAAACAAATAATTTAATTACTACAAAGAATCGGAAAACAAATTAAATAATTAATCTTAGGTTCATAGGAAACTAAGTAACGGCAAATTACCCAAAATTTGGGTAATTTCCCAAACGCTTCAGTGGTATCCCTAAAAAACATTTAACGCTGTAAAATTAAAAAGTATCGATGACTTTTGGCTAGCTCAACATTCAACGACCTATTGAATTCGATTGTGTAATACTAAAATCGCGGTGATAATAAAATAGCATTTTTTGGTTTATTGATGTAATTTAGAAATTATTTCCTTATGTAATGATACGCTCTTTGTATCATTCTATCAATATTTTCATGTATAAATAGATATTATAACTAAAATATCATACTTACGAATAAATGGTTATGTTCTCACATTTCCGCTCACTATGGCTTTTACAGCCTAAAATGTAACAAATCACCATAATAAATCTGAACCAATGATATTTCCACTAAGCATTCACAATTAATAACAATATTAACACAATTTTTCTCGGAAATTATCGAGAGCTCAAACGTTTGTTGGTCACAATATTCAGTTGTGACCAACAAAAAAAAAAACGAAAACTCTGACAAAGACAAAAAATACTATCTTTGTCTCTTTTACTCTTATGTATTTCTGTATGTCATTGTCTCGGTCTGCCACGATATTATCATTTGCTTGTCAAATCCATAGAGATACATCATCCTAGATTATCTCAAACCAACCATTTGTGCCATAACAACTATTGCTACCAAAACTACAATTTCTACCAAAACTAAAATTTCCACCAGAACTACTATTCATACAAAAACAACCATATCTTCCAAAACTACCACTTTTTTCAAAGTAACAATTTTCTACCACAGTTTCTGCCAATTTTTCTACCAAAGCTACAAGTTCTGCCAGTCACAATTTTCTACCAAATACTTAATTCCTATCAGTTTTAAATGATGATATTAGTACTCTATCTATAGTATTCAATGGAACTTATGACGTGCAAATTTTATTGATGTTGACCTTTAATTTAAAATGTGTCATACAATGTGATGAACAGTAAGACTTATGTAATAGCACTATAGTATTTAACATTATATTTAATGTAAAAGGAACATTTGTACGCCGGTAACGGCAAAATACTATGGACAGTTAACAACTTTGTAAACAGTATTCCAACAAATTAACTATTATTTTCTATTCTGTAAATGTTTCACATTAATAAAAAAAGATGTCCGAAGGAATCGTGGATATTGTGTTTCAAAAGAAATTTTAGAAACATTTTCATAATAGATGCGTAGACTTGACAGAATATTAGCTTTTTCACAGAACGACTGCCGTCTGACCTCTACAACCCAAAGACGTAGGCATATTATTTTATGGTTTAGACCAGATATTTGAGGGCACTGATTGCCCTAACGACTGTCAAAGATGATAACCGAAACCGATGGCTTAACGTGCTTTACGAGGCACGGAGGGATGTGATCTTTTGTGGCCGGTCACCCTATGTCCAGCAGTGGACGTCGTTTGGCTGATATGATGATGATATTTCATATCAGCCAAACGACCCAAATTCATATAAGTACGCAGATATGGCGTGGCGTACATGCGTAATGGAGCCACATAATATTCATGTAAGCTATTTTGCATAAGATTATCAGTATCAGTTCATATTTAAAGCGGATTAATATAGCGTCGTTGCGCTTGCCAAATCTGTTATGTGCATTTACACAACTTTTCAGGAGCGCAAAAAAACTGATTTATACAAAAGTTTCTCTGATTATCCTAAGAAAAATATACACATGTGGTTGCAAAAAAATATGTTTTTGTAATGGTATTGTTTATTATTGCATAATAATAAATTAAACTTTTACGACAGAACCTAACAAAATTGTCACATGTCAGTGACATAAACCTGACATGTGAAATTCGTTTCACATATCAGGTTTTTGAGGGTAGTTTGGAGTTCACATGTCAGACTTTTCACAGCAAGTATTACACATGAAAAGTTTGGCAAGTCCGTTTCTACATAGATTTCGCACATTATTGTTTTTACAAAGCATGCGGCTTTAATAGCTAGCGACATCTAGCGAAAAAACGAAAAATTGAAAAAATGCACATGTCAGGTTTGGCAAGCGCAACGACGATAGTATGCTTTCGGATTTGACAATGCATGGACGTAATGAATATAAATTCACTGGATCATCATATGTATGGAAAACTAAAATTTAAATAATTGTAATGTGAAACCATTATGTATGTCTTAAAGGAGCCAAATAAATATGCAGATTATGGTATACAATTATGCGTTAAATAGTAAGCTCAAATATTCAAACAAAAATTCTCAAGTAATATAATCCTGGAGCCACATAATATTAAAGACATAAAGACATATTTATTTCTGCATTTTGGTTGTTTACAACACTTATACATGTCAAAACCCTATTCTAGATGAAGCCGGCTTTTCCTAGCTAAATGACTTCTTGAGAAAAAAGGCCGAAACAAACTCAGAGTCATTGTTTTTTTTGTCACTTCAATTTCTTTAGTCTTTTCTTCATCTTTTAAAGTCCAGACAAAAAAGGGTTTAGTATGCAAGTACAATGCAGGAAATTATCTGACGCTTTTGACTGACTCGGCCCACTGATGGCCCGCATTCAACAGCAATCGTACGGCTCAACCTTAATTGAGGGAGCCAGCACGATCTGTATCACTATGCCTCCACGCCATCAGAAGGTGTATGCATAAGCATGTCAGCCTAAGCCATCAGACAGGTTGCCACAATTATTTGTTTATATGTTTAATAATGCCCACATCGTACTCACAACTTTACATGCTAATACACAGTAAAATACATGTTGCAAACAATAAGTAAAAAAAATAAAAATTTAAACAATAAAATGTCATACATTTAAAATATCAGAAAATATTATTAAATGTCAGAAAAAATTATTGAATGTCAATTTATGAACAATAATATATTACTTAAGTAATTTTAAATGTCAAAAGAAAATAAATAAAATAACAATGTCAAATCAAACAATGTCAAAACAAAATAAATAAAATTACAAATGTCAAATTAAAAATGTCAAAATGTAAAAATATAAGTATTACAAATGTAAATAAAAATATCATGTCACTAATTTCAAAATGTCAAAATTCATAATTTTTAAACTCAATTCCAGGCATTTTTGTCTGCTAAATAATCTTTAACTGTGTAATAAGCTTTTGAACACAAGCTCTGTTTAATAAATACTTTGAATTTATTAATACTTAGTTCCTGAATATTGCCTGGAATTTTGTTGTAAAAACGTATGCTTTGACACTTGTATGAGTTACTTATTTTTTGTAGTCTAGTTGAAGGTAGAACAAGTTTGTTTTTATTTCGTGTGTTTAAATTATGAATGTCGCTGAATTTAGAAAATATATTTATATTTTTCCTGACATATAACAAGTTCTCATAAATGTATTGAGATGCGACAGTCATTATCTTAATTTCTTTAAATTTTTCCCTCAGTGAATGCCTTGAACCAAGACTGTAGATTGCACGAATAGCCCGCTTCTGCAGTACAAACACAGTTTGAATGTCAGCTGCGTTGCCCCATAATAAAATGCCATATGACATTATGCTGTGGAAATAACTAAAATATACTAATCTGGCCGTATCTATATCAGTTAACTGACGAATTTTGTAAACCGCGTATGCTGCAGAGCTAAGTCTATTCGACAACTGACCTATATGTGGGCCCCACTGTAGCTTAGAATCTAAGGTTATGCCTAAGAATACGGTGTTATCTATAAGATCCAACTCTTCTCCATTCAAACATATGTTAGGTTTAACTTGTTTTACATTCGGTCTTGAAAATCGTATACATTTTGTTTTTCTTTCATTTAACAGTAAATTGTTAGCTGTAAACCATTTAACTACTTTAGAGAGAGCGTTATTTACATCGTCATTATTTGATTGTTGTCGTCTTAATTTAAAAATAAGTGATGTATCATCAGCAATTTTGTATTTGACATGAATGATTTTTGCATTATCGATCAGCAATTTTTATATTGACCAGCAGGTCTATATTATAAAGTTTTGGATTCAAATAAGTACGCACATGTGGCGTATAAAGTGAGCGGCCCGTGGCAAAGTGGCGACCGCTCGAATCTATCGATTCACAAGGTTAAGCGCGCTCGTCATCGTCTGGTTTATAGATCGGTGACCAGCCACAAAAATTCACACCCTCCGTGCCCTAAATTAAACGGTAATACATGTTATAGTAAGAAAACAGTCGCTCTGTGGAAAACTAATATTCAGTCATATATGGTTAGACTAGAAACCGGAGCCCGGGCTCCATGGCAAAGGCCTGGATGCAACCGGTATAACGCTCGGAGGATGATGATGCTGACCCATCTATAAACCAGACGGTGACGAACGCGTTTTACCTCGCGAATTTTTGAAAGATTCAAGTGGTCGCCACTTTGTCACGGGCCCCTCTGGTAGGTAATGTACCTACCTACTACAAATATTTAACCAAAAACTCCGAAGTTAAAAAAACTGCTGGAAAAATGGACATAGAAACCAAGTTAATGTAAGAAATTCCGCAAGTTATGAGAACTGATAAGATGTACAGAATAATAATACATAAAAGTGACCAAGAACCAATGACTGCCCTCCGTGAAGAACACTGCGCTGCGATTGGCCCATTTGAATCGGATCAAGTAAATCTAAAATGCCTAAAGTGTGGATTTGTATTAAAATGGCGTAATTATTATTAGCAACGACGTTGGCGTTAGTTGATCCGAAGGGAACCACATGAGAATTGGGCGCTCGCAATGGATCAAGAAATCATGGCCGGATCAACAAGTGAAAACGGATCAAACAAAAACTACTTATATGGCACGCTTGATCAACATTGTGATGAAGGGGACATATATACATATATATATATTTATTTATTTATTTATCCATTATCTAGTACCCATAGTACAAGCTCTGCTATATCCAATAATTATTTAAATTACAATATAACAAAATTAACTCTTAAAATAACAATAATAAAAGATTGGCAGCATTGCCTCGTTGTATGGCTATACTTATTTTTTGAGCCAAATACGTGCCAGCCCTCTGGTCACGCGAGGCGTCTATAAGTCTCTTTGCGAGATCTCTAAAAAGTGATCACGCACTTGGACCCCATGGCCCCAATGTTTCGACGCCAAACGGCTCAAATACATAATCTCCTATTAGATTTACATATTTGCGCCGTTTGAGGGTCTCCGCTGTAGCAGCAGCAGCGCCCGCACAACCTGATGGGCTGGGAAGATGAGATGGCGCAAGGGTATCGAAACATGTTGCGTCCCATACCAAAGGCCTACCCAGCTTCCACGGCAGTCGTACCATACTGCAAAGCGGCCCATCCCATTGCCTCTGGGAGGATAAGTTTCGGGGTAACTCAGTTCCTGGACAAACATTTCTCCAAGCGTTTCCAAGCGTTCGTTGCAATTGCAAATTTATCGAGTCAAAACGAGGAGCTACGCAAGAAAATAGATCTATTAGAATTGCAGGGGAAGAAGGATCGTGAGTATATAGCCATACTAGAAGATAAGCTTGAGGATCAGCAAAGAAGTTTGAGAAAAACCTGTATTGAGCTAAAAAACGTGCCGAAGATGCCCAAAGAGAGCAGTGAGGACTTAATAAACATGGTGTTAACTTTATCTAAGCATATTTGCCTCGAGATAGATTCACGCGACATAAAAGACATCTATAGAATGCCTGTTAAAAGGGAGGGGATTATAAACACCCCAATTGTTGTGGAAATGGGCTCAACTGTGCAAAAAACAAACCTGCTTAAAAAGGTGAAAGCTTACAATATTAAAAACAAAACCAAAATTCACCCCTAAAAACGCTCGCTTATTCTTCTTAGCCCGAGATCTGTCGAAGACTAAACTGTATAAATTTTGTTGGACATCATATGGTCGTGTGTATCTACGAAAAGATGAGAATTCACGTGTTATTGTCATTAAAAGTGAGGCGCAGGTACAACAATTGTTACAAGCTACATGACTAGTACGCCATATAATTATAATTATTTTCATAGCATTTATATTGTTGCGGTTTAAAATTTGTATTTTCTACTCTGAAGTGAAACAACAGAGCTTTAGCATTACTTTGTTATGTTATTGGAACAAATACGCTAATTTACTTATACACACAATATACACAATCTATCTTACACAATACATTCTTCACATTCACACATTATACATGCACACTCGCGCGAATTATTCGGTTTCTAATATATTATATAAAAAGGTTAACATACGAATAATAAAATGTTACAATTATAGAATAACAATTACTATAATTACGTTGAAGTACGTGGTAGTAACGTTGTGTTTTAAATTTGCGGAGCACTATTACTTATCTATTTTTACTAATGGATAGTACCTTATATACTGTACGAGAAATAGACAGTATAGATTTTGCTCAGTGTGCCGTTATTGATGTTGAACAGTTACCCAATCGCTTGCAATTCGATAATAACAAATTAAATATTTTGACTCAGAATATAAGGAGCGTTTATAGTAATATTGATGACCTCCAAATAACTTTATCTGAAATACCGGTTGATGTTGATGTTATAATCCTTACTGAATGCAGACTTAGCAAAGATAAACCATTACCAGTCTTGAATAATTATTCTTCATTTTCCACGTCTAGATATTTAAACCAAAATGATGGTGTGGTGGCATATATAAGAAGCTGTCATTTTTTTGATGTAACCAAAATAAAACTAATGCATGCTTCCGCTTTACAAATTACATTAAGTAACTTCACTATCCTCGGAATTTACCGATCCCCGTCTAATCTCTCTGCCGACAATTTTATTAATTCCTTGGATCAATATCTCGAACATATAAAATCCCATAAAAATGTCATACTCACGGGGGATATAAACATTAACTTGATAGCGAGAGAGTCTGATAAAATCATGATAAGAACAAATAGGCTAAACTATCTAAACATGTCATCTACGCACGGTCTGCACCCAGGACACCGTCTACCTACTAGGAAAGAGAACTGTCTTGACCACATGCTTATGAAGCTAGATATGTCCAAAAACTCAGCATTTGTGGCCGTATTGAGGACATCCATTACAGATCATTCAACAGTATTGCTTAACTTATCACACACATATCATACTAAATTTCAGTATAAGAAACTAAAATCTATAGTTAACTATGAAAACGCTTATAAATGCTTAGTAAAAACGGACAAATCACTTTTCGATACATATAACGACCCTAATATCTTTGCTGATGCGTTAATAGATGTGATAAGGACATCACTCCTTATAAATACTACCACAAGCATAGTTCCCAGTTCCAAACGTACTTTAAAGCCCTGGATATCGGCAGGAGTTTTGAGATGTATTAGGCTTAGAAATAAGATGCAGATAAAAGCGAAAAAAGATCCTTATAATGTTATAGTCACAATTACATACAAACGTTATCGCACTTTCTGCTCAAATTTAATCAGAAAATTAAAAAGAGAATATCACAAAAAACAAATTGAATCGTCTATAAAAAATCCTAAAGAGCTATGGCGCAATATAAACACCATTACCCATTTTAAAAAGCCCAAAACTACTAATATTCATCTTCTGCAAATTACACCACACCCTCTTGACTCCTTGAACCGAGTAAACAGCTATTTTGTTACAATTGGTAAATATCTGGCAGAGGAAATCGTGTTCCAAAACGAGTTGGAATCAAGGACCGTATTAATTTCAAATTCACATTCACAAGTAAACTCGTTTGTATTACTGGACACTGATAGAGCAGAAGTGGATGGTATTCTAATGGCTCTCAATTCGGGTAGCTCTACTGGGTGGGACGGTATACCAATCCATTTTCTTAAATTATCTAGGGACTATATAGTTCCTCTTATATGCCGGTTAATAAATGTGTGTTTTAAAACGGGAATTTTTCCGAGTGCCTTAAAGCGTTCCATTATTACACCAGTGCACAAGGGAGGGGACCGAAAGGATGTCAATAATTATCGCCCTATATCCGTCTTACCTGCAATTTAAAAAAATCCTAGAGAAAATCTTAAACAAGAGACTTATTGGCTACTTAAATAAACACAACATTTCATCTAATTCTCAATTTGGTTTTAGGCAATAGCAATAGGCATAAGGGGCACAGCTTTATCCCTTTTCGAAAGTTACTTACAAGGAAGAAGACAACAAGTAAAAATAGAAAACACTTACAGTGAAGAAGAAAATATCACCTTTGGTATCCCCTAAGGAAGTGTGATTGGCCCAATACTCTTCCTTATTTATATCAACGAGCTGTGTAACCTTCAAAATGATGGTGGAAAATTTTTTTCCTACGCGGATGACACAGCTGTGGTTTACTTTGGTGAAACTTGGGAAACCGTTTGCCGTAAAGCGGAGCATGGTCTGGCTGTTATAGTTAACTGGTTAAAGGCTAACCTTCTTACTATTAATTTTCACAAAACAAACTATATTTGTTTTTCACCTAGTCAGCGATCGAAGCCTGATGCTCATTTCATGATTAGAATACATGAGTGTGCAAATAATTTTGATCTTAACCACGGTGATAAAACCTGTGATTGTCAGGCTATACATCAGGTAACTTCCACAAAATACTTAGGTATTATTATTGACGATCGTCTATCGTGGCATTCTCATATCGAATCTGTTGTCAACCGCGTAAGAAAATTAATATGGACCTTTAAAACTCTGCGGTATGTCATGTCCTCAGAACTAATCAATACTGTGTACACGGCTTTAGCACAGTCTGTAATCACATACTGCATACCCGTCTGGGGTGGCGCAAACAAAATAAAACTGCTAGAACTAGAGAGAGCACAGCGTTTGCTTATAAAAGTAATGTATTTAAAACCATATAGATACCCTACAGATGATTTATATAAAATAAGCGGATTACTAACAATAAGGAAATTGTATATACTAAACATAATACTAACCCTACATAAATCTATACCTTTTAATCCTAATAGTCAAGGCAGAAGACGTAGAGATATTGTGGCTCACTCTCCAAGGATTCGTTCTGAATTCGCGAGACGACAATACAGAAGTCAATCGATTTATATTTACAATAAAATAAATGCAATACAAAAATTTCACTCTAAAGTCCGATATGTATGCAAAAAAGATATAACCGATTGGCTGAAACCTCTATCATATGAGGAAACTGAGTTTATTTTAACCAGAGTGTGCTAAATACATATAATTACTCACGCGCGTACACACACACACACACACACACACACACACTCACCTTTTTCAATCATATATTGTGTTCTTTGTCAATTAATCACCCATAAAATTGTCTTATCATTGTTACTGTAAAATAAGGGAAGTTGCGAATTGGCCCCAACACAAGTATTTTAAATTACTTACTGGGGCTGCCTCAGTGTATGAAATATTTTGTAATTTATGAAAAGACTAATAAAAAATTATTATTATTATTATTATTAGCGTTCAAGGCATCGGTCTTACACGGCACCTCAGAATCAACCAGTGTGGGAGCTAAAATTTTCCTAGTCAATTCTGCAGTGCTGTGGACCGATGACAAGAACGCTGGCAGGCTTACGTCGGTAATTTTGCGAACGCCGAGACCGCCCAAGCGCACAGGTAAGGACGCCTGTAGCCACACCCGGTCGTTCAGGGCCACATTAAAAATTTTACTAAGGGTATTCTGTATAATTTTGTCAATTTGAATGAGTGGAGTCATATTTTTCCAAAAAGGTGAACACCGTAATGCGTGCGTAAATTTAGGGACAAAAAGACAATATCGAATAATAGTGAAAGCCGAATGTATATTAATTTTGAGTAGCCTGTCAGAAATTTCACAAAAATTTTGATTTTTTTTCTGTATAAAGGAATCAAAACCGTCGTCTAAAATTAGGGACCCCAGGAGGCGAAGAGAACTTTTTTCAACTTGGGTGATATTCGGAGCCAAATATTGAAATTTTGAAAGAATTGTGGATTTATCTAAATTGTCATTAATAAAAATTTCGCCTTTGTTTGTATTCAGTTCTAAGCCTATGGATAAAAATTTTGATTTCAGGAGTGCTAGATCTTGATACACAGACTCTACGTCACCTCCCAGGGTTCCATCATCTAGGTACCAAATGTTTAATTTTGAATTTAGTTGGTTTATAACTGGATGGATAGCCAAACTAAAAATTAGTGGTCCAAGAGGGTCACCTTGTTGACAACCGACGGCAGATTCTAAAAGAGCTCTGCTTAGTTTGGGACTAGATGGTGTTGTGTGAATGTGGAAGAATATTTTTTTTTATAGACTCACGCCTGTATCGTATCCCTGAAGGGGTAGGCAGAGGTTTTATTACAATCACACTTGAATTTTTAATGAATTTTTAAGTCCCACGTAATAGGGGGCGAGCCTATTGCCGTACCGGGCACATTACCAGACTCCGTGCTGTTACTGAAAATTTCCTAACGGAAAAACCCAATAACACTTTGCCCGACCCGGGAATCGAACCCGAGACCTCCTTATCCCACGCGCACATTTATGCCGCGAGACCAACGAAGCAGGGAGAATATAATTATATTCTCTAGGTATAATCGTCAAGCGGCAGCTATGGGTTCGATTCCCAGCTAGGACGAATCTTTGTATAATGGCTACGATGTTTTGTATGGGTCTAGGCGTATTTTATTCATCCAAATATTTATGTATTTAAAAATGTACATCACATTAATTATAAATTATCTGGTTATATAATACGGACTCTACCAGATTTGGAGTGGAAAAAAGATAACTACGTGTGAGTTTTCATTGGAAATTAATGAAATCTGTAGTGTAAAAGAACTAAACCTACAGTAAAGCAGGATATTAACGTTCGTTTCTCCAATTAAAAAAAAATGGAAAAGTTCTCATCATGTATACTTTAGCAGCTATGGAATAAAGAACAAAGAATCTGCTCCTTCATATTTCCCAACTGCCGCTTAATATCTGCAAAACTATGACTACCCGACTAACAAAAGGAAAACACTCACTATAAACTAAATTTTATCTACAGCTCTTATCTAAATATCGATTAAACATTTAAATGAAATGCTTACTTTATTGAAATTAAACTACTTTAATGAATTTATAGCGCTCTATTTAGGCTTGATAAAAAACTGGAATAAAGAAATGATTTTAGCATAAGATACCCTTTGAAAATATTAATGTTAGAACCACTTTACAGTTTTCGGTAGTGACATTTTATTCGTTGCCTTCTACTTATACCAAATAAAATCAAAGTATTTGATTGTGAGCAAATGAAAGGTAAAACATTTACTTAATGTAAATTTACCAATTACCAATAATTTAAATTAATTATATTATTGATTCATAGTGAGACTTGACTTGCCGTTCGTAACAGTAGCAACGCTTGCACAGGTCACCACTTGGATGGGTGACCGTGTGTGGCATTTATATCTGAGCGCTACCATGCTTCGTAGGGCACGTTACACGCAATTTGTCATCAGTTATTTGCATTTCGACAAAAATCTGCATCAATAGACGCCACAACATTTTATCATCAATTTATACAACCAGTGCAACAAAATTGAGAATTGGCTAGAAGCTTTTTAGACAAAATGAACTCCTGCTAAACCAATATTAAGTTAACCAAGAGTCAGTTACTCAAGCTAACAATCCGGTCAGAACAGTCAATAATGCAAATCCTTAATCTCTTTTATGTAAATTTTATACGGGATCCCAACAAAATCATTTCTGTTCATGACCATTTCCAGATTTGGTCGGGAACATTGACTTTTATTGTAATCTTTATTAGCTTCGTCCTAATTGCGACTCAGTTCTTTAAACATCTAATAAATGTTGGTATTATTGTGTGTGTAGTAAGAATAATTTTGTTAAAGAACATTTCATCAAGCTTACAGCTGTAATTCTAGACGTGCCTGCTCAAGATTGTTTGCTGCTATTTCAGTTGGGAATCTGAGCTGTGAACTGGGAATTAGCCTCCTTGCTAGCTTGCATATGAATGTTTACTGACTGCGCAGCCAGCTGAAAACTAATTATCTTAATATATAAAATCTTTGCGTTACTGACTGACTGACAGACACGCTACAGCCGAAACTATTGGGCGCAGGAAGCTGAAATTTGGCATGTATGTTCCTTGGGGACCGTAGGGGTGCACTAAGAAGGGATTTCCCGAAATTCCCACGGGATCGGCCAAAACGGGTAAATTTAAAAAAAATGCAGGCGTAGCTGCTGGCGCACTCTAGTAAAATTATAAAGTTGACTTGTTGGGATAGAGTAGCAGGTCATGGAAATAAATCAGTCCGGCATGTTATTGTTTCGATCGTTGTACAGGACAAGACTTTGTATCATCTGTAAACAGTTCTGCGTTCTGGATGTTTTTTTCGTTGGCAAAAATCAAGTATCCATTATAGAATCAAATGCCAAAAATAGTAAAAAATATTTTCTATTTAATAATGCTGTTGAACTAAACAGTACCCAATCAACTAAAATATTAATGTGGATATTAATTTATTAAATAGCTATACTATTATATGTACTCAAAACTTCCATTATAGATATAAATTTAAAAAATTACACCGAACTCTAAATGAAGATTCCATTCAGATTTTAAAGGATCCGTTGGCCATTATTATTTAAATAAACTGGCAAAAAACGGGCTTCGCTCAGCATTTGACTGCTGCTACTAAATGGCAATATTAGACGAAAGAAACGGAGCTCATTATGAAGCGTCTGAATTTATAATAAGTATCGTTAGTTGGACTTGGAAGTCGACTTGTGCTGCACAACTGTCGTCTACAGCATTTATTCTATATAGCACTTTTTATAAGACAAACGAGCAAGCAAGTCATCTGATAGTAAGTGATCACCGCCGCCCATTGACACCTGCCATGCCCAACGGAGCAGAATGAAGACGGGAAGTGCGTTGCCAACCTTTTAAAAATAATGGAACACGATAAAAGATTTACCAACGAGTATTATGAGTAACAAAATTTAATCAATGTTTACTTAGCCAAGCACTTTTATTTCATCTGTTTATTCTGGTTGTATAGTATTTCCCTTTAGGCACTTTGAATGATTTTTTGAAGTAAAGTCATCGCTTCTCCATTTTATGTACTTACCGAAAGTAAAAACGAGAAATTGGCAAAGAAAAATGTTTAGAATGTAAACGGATCAGTTTGTTGATTTACTTTTAGCAATTTGTGGAACCGATATCGTATCAATTGCGATGGTTTGCTAAATAAAAAGGAATAAAGTAGATGAGATATCGTCTCATAAAGACTGATCAGTGGATATATATATATTGAGGACAACAGTACGCTTGAGAATAAAAAAATAATATTATGTAAACATGAGTTACTATTAATTCTTTCTATTATGGTCAACTCTTTATCTTTTATAACATTTGAAAGGTAAACATATTAATATAATAAAATCATGTAATATTAAAACGTAATAAAGTAATTGAAATTTTCTGTGAGGAAATTCTGAGCTTGGTTTGCAACTGTGTCCGATAGCTGATACTGAGTCTTCCCAAAGGATCCGAACATAAATTTGTGGAAGCAAGTCTGCTACATGGCCTTCTGTGCCGGCCAATACCGTACCGTGTATTCTTTAATTGTAAAACCTTGTACGCCCTACGTATCATTAAAATATGATGCATATGACTGTGATCGTTACAACTATGATATTTGGTAGCCTTTTATAATCATTCAATCAAAAGATTGCAACTCGAAACAAGAATTTTAGGATCACTTACGGTGTTGTCCAGCATCGCAACATTTGATGTAGTAATATGTATACTACACAGGAAGTTCTTAATTTCACTAGAAAAACAAAGTAACATTCTATTTTATAGTATACGCTTACTGTATTAATATATTAATATGATGCCACGTGAATACACAGTAATTAATCAAAAAGAATAGCGTTCTTTTCTTACCTGGTATTTTTCGCATGGTGAAATCTTGATCAATTTCGATATTGTCAATTTTTGAAATCTTCTTTAAACATACATACATACATACATACCTACATAGACTCACGCCTGTTTCCCGTAAGGGGTAGGCAGAGGCATATTAAACGCCCACTTTTCGCCAGTAATTTGATCCCACGTAATAAGTGGAGAGCCTATTGCCGCTAATCGGAATATTTTGCTTGCCAGAGCCTCGTCCGTTGATTGGCAGGTGCACCACTTGCACCTTCTTTAAGGCGAGGATTTCCGAGCGCTCAAAGCTTTTGAGGCTCCCCTCTTCCCCAGTTCGCGAGTATAATTACGATCAATCGCGACGCGAGACGCGACGCACCTGCCGCCATATTATGTAGGTATAACACTTTCGCGCCACAGTATAGAAAATTGAAGCAGTATATCAATTGAAATATAAACTTACTTATCGAGTATAAATAATTTACAAAGTTTTTGTTTTGAATAAACCTTTATGAAATTCGAAAATAGTTTTACAAAATTGCTTTTGTTTATAGTGACAATAGTAATCAGTAGATAATTTATGAACATTATGTTTGTTGTTAATTATAAAAAAAACGTATGATCGCTCGCAATGCGAAAGTATCGCTTGTTCGATATCAATCTTAGGGAAAAGGATTAGATTAATATAAATTAATTAATTCGTTGCTACTGTTAGCAAAACAACGGCATAGAACCAATAATACACATAAAGGGTAAGATACTCATAGCTACTTTTAATCACCAATAATTACATTTTGTTATATTTATTTTAACTATGCAATCTCTAAGATACTACTCTGTCAAAAAAGTACCGAAAAAAGATCAATAATACACAAGATTTTTATTACAGGGCAATATTTATAGCAATATATACTCATGCAAACACACGTGCATGCATAATAAAGGAGATCACCCAGCCCCATACAAATTTAGGCTATTCTAAAAGTGCCGGCCATCGATATATATGTACTAAATATATGTCAATGGTGCCGGCCAACTAAAATAAACTTATAGAATATTACGAAATAATCATTTTTTATTACTACACTAAGTTTCTAAGTGCAGTCTGTGAGATCATATTCCAGCTCAAAGAATCTATTCTGTTCCTAAAATAAATCTTAAGTAATTACTGTTATTATTTTGCCTAAAATAACGTGCATGTTGCAATTTAAATGGCATCAGGTAATGACAGGTAGTAAGCCAAGAGCGAAATATCTGATTGATAAGCATTACTGCCTCACAGAAAGAGACGCTGACGTTCCAAGCCATCACGCACCAGACTATGGGCAGGGCAGGTAGCGAGGATACGACTGTTAGACTATAGGGGGCCAATTCTGCTATTTTTATATGACATTGATATCATATTTTGAATGGATTTAAAAGCGGTATTCTGATAACCATATGTCATCGTATAATTTAAAATAAACAGTTCGTCGTTGATACATACGATCTCGTTACAAATTCATTCAAATATCATATAATTTAGAAGATTACACTTTTTATGACGTAAGTATGACACTGACATGATATTGCGACTATATTTATTTAGCGGAATTGAGCCCCAGGCCCATGTCCAAAATGGATGGGTCATATGAACCACCAGGTGACGTATATAGGACGATATAAGAGCATAAAATAATAAGATTCAGCACTATGCCGTCACTTGTAAGCTGTCCAACTGAGTACTGATGAGAATTCAAAAGTGCAGGTAGAGTGTGTACGCATTTCATTTCATTTCATTTCATTTCATTTCATTTCATTTCATTTCATTTCATTTCATTTCATTTCATTTCATTCATTTCATTTCATTTCATTTCATTTTGGTCATATATTTTTGTACAGCATTATGACCTTCGATAGATCCATGATAAATAATAAGAAAGCGCGCAGTGCCGTAAAAAATGGTGCGCTACAAAGTCGGTAATTTTTTGGAAATTGCCAGAAAATCAAATTCTCACCAGCACTCAGTTGGACAGCTTACAAGTGACGGCATAGTGCTGAATCTTATTATTTGATGCTCTTATATCGTCCTATATACGTCACCTGGTGGTTCATATGACCCATCCTTTTTGGACATGGGCCTGTAGTCTATGTAACAATTGCCGCGATCAGTTTACGGCCAATTCGAAACATGACCAGTGAAAACTCCAGCGGAATAACCATTGCAGTAGGATGTACCCGATTAGAATTCTTCAATAAATAGTATATTATACCTAGGGCAAGAAATAAAGATGGGCAAAGCATACCAAGTGAACAGGATTGATACACGTATCCATTTGGGTTGGGCTGCTTTCGATAAACTGGCATTTGCTTTTACGAAACAACAAAAAACAAGAATATTCAACCAGTGCGTCCTGCCAGTGCTCACCTACGGAGCTGAAACTTGGGTTACTACAGAGGCAGCGCCACAGAAACTTGATGTTGTTCAAAGAACAATGGAGAGAAAACTGGCAGGAGTGACACTCAGAGACAGAAAGAAGAATAAATAGCTCCGAAAAGAAAGTCTAGTACCAGATGTTGCCAAAAGAGTAGCGGCCGGACATGTAGCCAGAAATCCCGAAACATGGTGCAAGCAAATATTAAAATGGCAACCATGGGATTGTAAATGACTAGCTGGAACAGCAAATGAGATGGAAAGAAGACATCATAAAGATAGCAGGCAGTAATTGGTTGAAGACTGCCCAAAACAGAACGGAAAGGAATTTGTTGTAGAGTTCTACACCAAAATGGTCGGAAAAGGCTTAAGATGGTGATGTTCACGGCGCTGGGATGCATAAACGGGGCATTCCGCCAACATTTGTAGCGCCGTTTCTTGGACAGGGTTGCAGCTGCTGTCACTATAGTGATATCCAGGTGTTTCCAACTGGCCTTTTCTCTACAAGACGGTTCTTGTAGAGAAAAGGCCAGGTCTTCCGAAACATTGGAAAGTGAGAACGTCGCGACGCAACATCTCTTCAATCACATGGTGCCATGCCTGTACATCATGCAAGACATCTGTACCTGACCGGTCATAGACATTCCTACTAAAGGTTTAGACGATATTTTTATATTTGGTCAGGCGTATTTAAAAATATGTTTTTTTTTACTTTTTTAATGAGTCCACTGCATTTTAAGGCTCACGTATTTCACGTTAGGCTGAAAACGTATAGTTGACTACCGTTACACCTCTTTGATTTAACACTTTTGTCAAAACAAAAATGCTCTACGGTACTTTGAGACATACATTCAAACCTAAATATTGTCTCAGAGAATACGCTTGTATCCTAAAATGTAATTAGCGATTGATTCGTTCCTTTATTAGATGTTAAACTGAAATACCTGATTTTTCTTCAAAAAACAATCAGCAATATTACTAATTACGGCTTTTTAAAAAACTTTTTGAATTTGACACGAAAACGCTGTAAACCATCATAGCGGTTGAGTGATATCACAAAGTACAAAACAAAACAATCCGTGAATGAAGTCTGGTCTGATACACCCACTTTTATTTTGTTATATTCGATTTGACAGTTTGAAACTTTTACTTTTTAGTTGTATTTACTACTAAAACGTTAACAACATGAATGGTGGACGTACTGTTTGACGTAATGCTCTCTGATTGGTGTTCACTGTCACAAGAATAAGTAAAAACATTATTTTTTAGTTTTAGAATGCTAAAAATTACATTAATCTTTATCCTTTTTATAATAAATAATAAACTTTATTGACATCTTAAATCATAATGGATCTATAGATACTACAATCAAACCGATTTATTCTTAGTGGACACAAGCCTATTGACTTAGAAGTTTGGTGTAATAGTTAAAATGTTTACAACAGTGTGTTCTATTAAAATAACACAATTTATTGATTGGCCGGCAAAATAAAAATTAGCCCTATTTGGGTGATCTCCTTTAGGCGCTGCCATCGGCAAGTAGTAGTGAAAAAAGTTAAAATTTTACATACATACATACGTACGAAATGATACTCCTACACCCACAACGCTTATTTTCCGCCAACCAATAATAAACTCTAGTTATCGTTATTATTTGTCGCTCAAATTGATATACTTACCTACCGAACACCTTACCTACCTTTCTAAGCTGTGACACCAGTGCATACTTCCTCGGCGTGATAAATAATTACTATAATATTATTAGGTGTCCATTGTTCCGTGTTTGGTAATAGTGTGGAAATCAATGATATTATTGGTGGAAATAGTCAATAGAATTATTGAATAGACGGAAATTCATTTTTTTTTGTTTTTGATCGCGCTAGTCTTAGGAACTAGCAGGCCAATTTCTAAGATTTATTTGCTTGTCTAGCCCATTTGTTGAGGAAGGTTATATCAAATAACATCATGCTACTACCCACGAGGGTGGGGCAGTAACCATAAATACCACTAAGTAGGTAACTGCGGATATTTGTATTTATTTAGGTAGGTAGGTACCTATAAAATTCGCTTGTATAGCTTTTACGTACATCTCACATTTATTTCCGTATATAGGTACACAGAATAAAAGTGTGAATTATTGTATTAGGTAGGTACCCAATACAACAATAATAATATAAATCATCCACAATATACAACAAATCAATATTTTTCTAAATTACTGTTACCTAACTATGCTGTTGTTATCAAGTCGTTATCTTGTCCAATAATCAAAACGATATTTTTAAAACTATACTTCTTACTTATATACACTATTATAACTTACAAAAAATTTACAATACCTATTTACAAACTAAACCTAGATGTAATATATTTATCAATAAGTGATGATGACATTCGTAACAGACGATAAAATAATTCGTAATCCTGCGGTGCGCTCTGCAAACTAGCGATACGTCCTGTCTCCATTACATCCCGCTCGGGACTGAACGACGCCGGAGAGAGCGCGTCGGCAGTAGGAAATTACGTATTTTCGGTATTATATTTTTGTATATATTAAAATTCATAATATGATTGCCGAAAACCATCCGCTTTTACATGACCTTTCTTTTGGTATACTTTTGAAAATTCAAATCCCAATACAACTCAAATGAAACGGGAAAAGTTGTTTAAACAGACCTATATTCGCGATTATTTTCTATCGTATCAAATGACAGTAATCGTGTTTCGAATGGCCGAAATATAAAGATCTAATGCTGTAGAATTACATATATTTTTTTTCCGAATTTAAATCTCTGTTATTTACAAATAAAACGCGTTTGGCCACGCTAGATAACACTGTATTTTGGGAAATCCTCGCCTTAAACATACTGTAAATAACCATATTACGTATGAAATGTCCGTAATTAGGACTTTATTTATAAATTCTTCTATTTATATTAGCCGACACGACTGCCTCCGTGGCCAGTGGATAGCGTATGCGACTGACTGCCTCTGTGGTCCTGTGGATAGCATATGCGACTGCTGGTCGGAGGTCCCGAGTTCGATTTCCGGGTCGGGCAAAAGTGTAACTGGGTTTTTCCGAATACTCAGTAGCAGCCCGGAGTCTGGTGATGTGCCCGGTAACGGCAATAGGCTCGCCCCGTACGTATTACGTGGGACCTAAAAATTCATGGCGAAATGTGGGTGTGTAATATTTACACCTCTGCCTTCCCCTTCGGTGATACAGGCGTGAGACTATAAAAATAAATATATATATTTTAGCCGACAAGGTGGCTTTTCTATATTTTGCAATAAAATAAATTTTGTTTACTTATATCAACAGAAATATTATCATTGATTTACACGACGATAATGTCATTCTAGTTATAATTTTATTACATAATATACACTACACTTTCAGAGCGGTTTACGGCCGGCAGGTATGAAAATGGAAGATTTTCCGAGAGCAAAGATTTCTTGCAGCAAACTCGCTTGTAAGCAGCTTAAAGTGTCGCCGATCCACAATCCGGGGTCTACTCTCACGGGATGAAATTCGAAAAACATTTCCTTTTATGTACTTACTTTTTCAACGAATATAGCTAAAGATACCGGCATATTTTCCCCATAAATAGTAAGAGTTTTATGCAATGTTGATCATTTCATGTATAATCAAAGTGGAGATCAAAAGAAAATTTACAAGCGGACTTGCAAATTCACATCGGCGAATCCTTTTACACGATAGGCGGTTTCTAAGGGTAAATACCACAGTAATAATTCAACAAATGTAGGTAGGTTATAGGCCGTTCGTCAACGTCAACCGGCTAATCCACTTATCCTGTCCGGAGACCAGTAGTTTGGCTACTGACAACGAAAATTTGGCGAACACCCGGCGCTGGTACATAAATTTTGGTCACGTCTCTTTACAGCGTTACAATGCAATTTTCCATGAATAAGTCGCACCGGAGTTGTCAAACCGCAGAGATTAATAGTTTTAGAGACTCTTTTTATTTGGATAAAGGCGAATGTTTTTGACGCGCGTTTTGTTTAAGAGTTTTTGTTGTTCGGGCTACTGGATTTACTGGACTACACGTATGACAAACATGTTAGGAGTTATTCTTCAAAATAAAGAGGCAAAAAATATCCGCCTAAGACGCAATTTATATGGAAGATAAAACAGTATCGCGTGGTGTTTCGATAAAATTGTTTGCTGTGTGCCAATTTTTAAACAATCCTTCATCTCATATTCTCTTCTCTATATATTCTTCTTGATAGATAATCAAACCCTAAGTGGCTGAAACTTAGGGTTTGATTATCTATCAAACTATGTCCCAGTTAAATTTTGTCAAACATTCAACGGTTTCAGAGAAAGAAACAGATTTTCGCATTTTTTATATTTGTACGGAGGATAGCCCATAAGTTAAGTTATTTTAACCACGTTCATCATCGATTGATCAATCTTAGTAAAAGTATCCTGATATTTGTTTGTTAACCACACATCTTATTGATAAGATTAAAACAACGCCTAAATTTTCATTCGATAGCAAATATATAATTACAGCAGTAAAAAAATATAATCTCATAATTTAAAAAGTTCCATGTTTCCAAGGATGAGAAAATTTCAAATATACCCTACGTTAGATACAAGAGGAAAACAAGAACACGAATATACTGGAGTTGGTGACATCCTGCGATGACGGAAAGGCATCGGAAGTTCACGGTGTGAAGCGAGAATATTGTGCTGAATAAGGACTGTAACACCCGCAGCCTTTTTGTTTTGTGGACAAGTTACACATATTCATATTCATACTATGCTTATGTACGTTCCGAGGCAGATCGAGAGGTTTAAAATGATTCAACTGATGTTTTATAAGAATGGCAATTATTGTACTAAGAAATATCTATATAACGACTAATTTGGTGAGCGCATCGGGGAGATGGGCCTCCTTAGCCTTGGTTGGCAACCTGTCTAGGAGAAGGAAAACTCCGAAATTTAAGCAACTTTCAGGGAGCATACCCGACACAAAACCCAGAGGGCAAGATGGTCGTAAACGGAGGGTGCCTGTGTTGGTGGTCACAGGGCACAGCTGATGTTCCGCCTTACCCCCGTAAAGGGCTTTGCGGGGATGGACCATCTAGATCCATAAATCTCGTGGGAACGCTATGGGAACAAAAACTTCTTCTTCTCCATATGGATATATATATAGCGATGCGGTTCGCAACCCGTCACGTCTCGTTCCCCGCAAGGGCGAAAAGCGGCCTACGGAAAATCGGTTTGCAACGTTGAATGTTGGAGGAGGGATGGACGGCAAATTGGATGAAGTATGTCAGATGATGGATAATAGAAAGATTGGTCTTCTTTGTGTGAATGAAAAAAAAGGAAAGGGTGTGACACCACCAAGCATGTGTGACGTCAGACCTTGACGCATCACTCGGCCCGGTCAACCCCGCCGCCCGCGCAATGCAACGGACTATAAATACTGAAGCGCTGGCTGCGCCCGCCCCCTTTCTTCTGGCGCCTCCAGGCAGACGAGCTAAGTGACCACCCTTCCTGGACGACCCGGCAGCGGACCCTCAACTAATCCCTTACCATCGCCGAATCACGCGACCCTGTTTATATCTTTTCGAATAACATTTTTTTAGTAAGTTTTTAGTAAGTAAAACGCTTTGGTAAATGATGTTTAGATTTACTTGAAGAATTAAATCAATTTTTATTGTAACATTTAACCAGGTTTCTCATTTAAACAACACCCCTAAGTAGGGACTACGTTACAGTGGCGCCCACGGGAATATATAGGTAGGGTTTTGTTGAGAATCCGCTGTCCGGCGAGTTTTTTTTTTATTTTTTTTAACTGTGTATGTGTGAAATCGTTCCAAAGCAGTGTAATTATTTTAGTGGCATATATTGTTTTTTTTTTCTGTTGTGCACGGAAGGTCGGTTATGTTGCGCCGGTCACAACAGATAAATTTTTTTCTTACTACGCTTGGTAAGCATTTTTATATTATAACTATTTCTGTTGCCGCGTGTGATAATTAATTTTGTATCAACCGCATAAGTAACAAGTTATAATCGTTTTGCTTGCGACCAGGTGTCAACTAAATGACGCGCTGTGGTCACATTCATTGATCGCATTCTTTGTATTGCGATTTAAGGCCTCGCGTCCTCTAACGACGTGCTAAGGTCACCTTCGTTGATCGTATGCTTCGCGATTAGCTTTTTTAAATGCCACTACGGTAATTAAGTGCTATTGGTAATTATTACTAATAATCTGCTTTGGCTGACTTATGGAACGAATTCACACCCTTCTCTTTCCATTTATTTCTATTTTCTACTATAACCTTCAGCTAGTGATTTTGTACGGCGATATATTTCTATATAGTAGCTATTATTCAATACACTTTTTTTCTTTCTTACTAAGAAAGTTACATCTTTATTGTACCACGTCTACCTACCATAATTGGACTGGCTGAGAATGAACGTACCTAAAGATGCTAGCGTATTATATACTAGGTATTTAGCTAGAATTCCGCGTTCATTTATTAATAAAATGTACACGTGTCACATGCAGGTTGCTCACTAACAATAATGAACAAATTTAATCATTGTCTATTTGGTATAAAAATACGAATATCATCGTAGAATATTATATAGTTATTGGTTGTTCGTTTTGTCAAATGTTTATTATGCTACAATCGTTGTTTTTGGTCTTTGATTTTATCTTCTTGTTGAAGCCTATGGCTATGTTATTTGCAAATGCATCTATTTATGCATTAACTGTTCATTGTGAACTCAAACATTAAATTCCTGCGTCGCAATTATTGAATAAAATTTTTTTCTTGGAATTTTTTGTGTCGCTAGGATGGTTTTTCAATGTCTGGTTTCTATTGAAATATATAAAACATATAATGATAAATAAATGGTAAAATTAAACCGCTGACGGCCGGAAAAATACTTAATTATCAATACGTAACTTGTTACCTTTTTACAAAATGCTATCCTTCTGGTTTTACTTAACCATCTTAAATAGTGCTGGTTATAATATGTTCTTGTGTTTACGCAAATGTTATTATATCAAACTGAAATTATCAAACTTAATTGAATTGAAACTAACTATAACTAAAGTGGGTATTTGCACATAAATTGAATCAATAACTCCTATTCTTGAATAAATAAGTGGCTATTTACATATAAATCAAATAAATAATTTTTATACCTCATTAAATAACTAAAGTGGTTGTTTACACCCAAATTAAATAAATAATTTCAATACTTATATAACTAATGTGGGTACTTATACATAAAACAATAATTTGTATACTTTAACTAGAGGACGCCAGCAGCTACGCCTGCATTTTTTTTAAATTTACCCGGTTTGGCTGATCCCGTGGAAATTTCGGGAAATCTCTTCTTAGTGCAACCCTACGGTCCTCAAGGAACATACATGCCAAATTTCAGCTTCCTGCGCCCTATAGTTTCGGCTGTAGCGTGTCTGTCAGTCAGTCAGTAATGCAAGGATTTTATATATTAAGATAACTAAAGCAAATTAATTGATTTACAAGTTAAAGATAATACCGTTTCGAATTTCACCGTCGTTTATTTTAAACCTAAAAGCTGAATAAAATAATTGAATCTTATTCTATTATAGCATCAATGTGTTTATAAACGATGGGGTACAGTGTCATTAGCAACAATGTAAGACGCATATGTATGCGAAATTATAATTACCTACATAATTATTTGTGAAGGCCAACAATAGTGCTATTGTTTCCGAGTTGGAGCTCACAAGATAACGCATTTTGTTGTGTTAACGATTCATATAAACATGGTAACATAAAACATGAATAGTTATTACTGTTATAAATTGTCGCAGAAATTTATTGAATGTAATATTTTTACAAAAATCTGTTATTTATCTAACTAAATATCTAACTATCAGATTTGTCTTGGTGATTGCCATATAAAAGATCTTAAATTAACTCACTACACAGTTTAAGAAGCTAATGATTAATGCTCATCACCAATGATCTAATCACTAAAATAACTTAACGCTTTATTACAAATAGTATATAAAATCTTTAACTCCTAATTACAGCTAAATTATGTACCCAATTATCTTGTTACATATAGCTTTAGTAATGACTGATCGAAATATAATAAAATATTTTTTTCTCTTATGGCTCAGTGGTTAAAAGGTTGTTGTCGGATCGGTCTGTGGTTCGATTCTCGCTTGTGTTTTTATGTGTTTTTTAACTATGGTAGTGTATACTATATCATCGACCGTCTCCTTCGATGATGTATTATTCATTACATCTTACTCCGAATATTTTTTTGTGTTTTTAACTATGGTAGTGTGTACTATATGATCGACTGTCTCCTTCGATGGTGTATTATTCATTACATCTTACTAAGAATTGTGCATTTGTCTTTAATTAATTTGTATCGTGTTCAGAAACAAGATAATGACTCGCGTCAATGGAATGCGGTCAGCGCCAAGCGCGCAGTGATGACTCACGGGTTCGACGGCTCAAACTTTCGATCGCAGTAATCATTGTTATATCATTTTAAATGAATACAATTTGTCCTTGCAATATTGCATCGACCTTGTTAATGAGCAATTTGTTTGTGATATTGCCAACTGATCGTATGATTGTTAGTATCGTAATATTGGTTTACGACTTATACATTTTCAATTTAATTTTACTTATCGAACCCGGGTTGTCAGGTGGTGCCTACCAACATAGACTGGGTGGCTATTTGCTCTAAAACTCACGTATAATACCTCATCATCAGTATAATGAATACGACTCGCGTCGGGAATGAATGCTGGCTTGTTCATACGTATGATTGTGTGTGGGCCTTTTGAATGTGATATATGTCAGGTAATAGGAACGTTCAATGCTTGGTGACGTATGAATGGTCGAGGGTTATACTTGTTTTTTTTTTCTCTTTCAGGGTATGTAGTTGCCTTGTATTTAACCTACTGACACCACCACCACTCATCTGTTTCAGGGTCCCGGAATGCAGTCGCCACATACCAGCCACAGAATTTTCCCTCCGGGTAAATTCTGGCCTAAAGGGGGGAGTGTGTGACGTCAATCCTTGACGCATCACTCGGCCCGGTCGACCCCGCCGCCCGCGCCCTGCAACGGACTATAAAAACTGAAGCGCTAGCTGCGCCCGCTTCCTTTCTTATGGCGCCAACAGGCAGACGAGCTAAGTGACCACCCTTCCTGGACGACCCGGCAGCGGACCCTCAACAAATTGGGGTGGCGCCACTTGTCACTGTTTACATCGAGCTCCCGTATAACTGTGTTTTAAAAATAGTAAAAGTGATTAAAATTACTTAATATAGAACTAAAAGTGAATATAAGTGAACAATAAACATTGACAAAGTGAAATTGAAATGATTTTGTGCGTAAAATAGACAGAATTTTAAATAATAAGAAATAACGACAAACAGTTAAAAACGAAATGTAAAGACATACTAAATGACAGTGCAAAAAAAAACAACAATTTGCTAATCAAACTTAAGTGAAACAAACATATTAAAGCTATTTTGTGACTATAAAACAGTGTTATAAAGTGACTTTGTATTCGTGTTTAAAGAAAAAATGTCAAATCATTCTCCTTCGATCATAACAAGTAGTGACATCTGTTAATACATCCGTAAACAACGATAAGCGTAAACTACTAAAAATCGTTTGTCAAAGGATATTACATGTAATCAGGATTATAGAACAACGCTTCAACACTACTAAGGCCATCTATTAGACTATTGAACACACTAGCAACTTTAGAAAGTAGTCATCATATTTGACGGAGTCTAGTAACTGCAACCGTGGCGGGTCCGTAAAGCGAGCGACTGGAATACGAATACTGAGGTCCGAGTTCTAATCTGAATGGCCCTTCACTTTTTGTGAATGCATAAATTTCTAAAGTAACAATCATTAAGGTGTTAAAACAGTGTAATTTAAAGCATAATAGTGTGGGTTTATTTCAAACTTTACAACCATCGTGTAATAAGTAAACATGAATTTTCTGGATAACATAACATTCCGACGTATGAGGACCAAGTCTGATTCAATATTAAACGACAGTGAGGTAGAAGCTAATAAATCAACATTAAATGAGACCGTTACGAGTGTACCCGAAATGTCCGATGATGAAGACGACATAGTTAAGAAACTACGTGAACAAATTACTCATCTAACATTAGAACTACAGAGCGCCCACTTAGAAATTGAATCTTTGTCTGTGGAAAATAATAATCTCAAGGCCTTAAACGAGAAATTTAGTAAAAATAATGATGTTAATAAGAATGTAACTTTAACACCCACCAAATTAAAGACATCCAACTCAAAAAAGAACAAAAGCAGTAACAATAAAACCAATAAACAAACGCAAACAGAAACGCCGAAATCGAAGATAAATAACGATATTAACAAACTAACACCACCAAGAGAGAATATAGTCAAAAATTACTCAAACCGTAACAAAATATGTATTATAAGCACAGACAACAAAAATAACTTGCTTTATACTGCACAAAATGTATTTGAGAATTGTGAACTCTGTCACTACATCACGCCTCATGCAAGTATGCAAGTTTTGTTAAAAGGTATTAGAGCCAAGTTGGCGAATTTCACTTCATTGGACTACTGCGTTGTTCTACTAGGTGAAGAGGACTTTAAAGTTACAAATAGATATTTAGATGCTATATTACAGATAAGAAAAGACCTGCAAGAAATCACAAATACTAATATAATTATCTGCACCCCTACGTACAAATTTTTTACAAACAACTACCTGTACAATTAGAGAGTAGAAACTTTCAGCAATTTATTATATTTGGATACCATTACTCACGAACATGCTTACTTTTTGGACAGCAATGAGAATTGGATATATGACGAAACGATGTTCGACAGACGCACCGGCGCGATAAATAGTTTTGGAATGCAGTCATTGTTCAAGGACATTTATAGAATGACTATTTATATAGCATCCTCCATCGCTAACTGCAAATATGGAGCTGACCAAAACAAGGAAATGTCACCGAGTCAAAATAACATCCCAAAACCTACTCCGCAGAAGCTTTTTCGGTCATAAATATATCACCATAATGCACCAAAATATTGCAGGCTTAAGGAACAAATCGGATGCATTAACAATCTGCTTACAAGAACTATCGGATAGTAAAACTGATATTGATGTTATTTGCCTAACTGAGCATTTTATGATGTCGGGCCATGAAGATATATGTATGATACCTAATTTTTGCATAGCTGCCTACTTTAGCAGAAGTAATTCTAAAAGAGGAGGTTCGTGTATCTACGTGAAAAAAGGTCATCATTGGAAAGCGATACAAAAATCGATGTTATTCACCGAGTGTTCAACTTTTGAATGCTCTGCAATAGAACTTATAGACTACAAAGTTGTTATTATCTGTTTATATAGAGTTCCGCTTGCTAGTAACCTAAGTTATTTCTTTGAGAGATTAGATAAGATGCTCAAATATGTAAACAAAAATTATAATAAGCAAAATATTGTAATAGCTGGGGATTTCAATATTAATATGTTAAAACAAAATAACATCACATCTGAATTTAAATGTTTACTACTTAACTATAACCTAAGACTAAAGATAACTGAACCTACCAGAAAAACCAGTAATACATGTATTGATAATTTTGCTCACAACTACCACAATAAGTGTAAAGCAGAAGTTATTGATTTAGCATTATCTGATCACACGGCTCAGATACTGAGATGCCAGGTCAAAAAAATATGCCTGATAAAAAGCTGGAAAATTAAGCGAAGAGATTACTGTGAGGAAAATCTTAAGAAGTTTAGTAATTGTATAGAGAAATTATCTTTTTCGGAAATGTACTCAGCCTCTGATCCAAATATAGCCTATAATGCTTTTATTGATTCTTTCAAGTTGTTTTATGAGCTTTGCTTTCCATTTAAATATATCACCATTAATACACATCGTAAAGCTAAATGGATAACACGAGGGATCAAAACCTGTAGTATCAAAAAACGTCAACTTTTATGGCAATACAGGAAAAAACCTAGCCAGATAAATAAAGCTAAACTGACAGAATTTTCAAAAAGGTACAAAAAAGTAATCAAATTAACACAGCGCGCACAAAACAATCATTTAATTAACGCGTCGGATAATAAAAGTAGAACAGCATGGAAAATTATAAACGAATCTAAACAAAATCTACCAAATGATGCTATAACTAACATTAAAATAAATAACAAAATAATAACTGACCCTTGTGAGATATCTAATGCTTTTAATAATTATTTCATCGATAAAATAGTACCTAAGGATGATTCACTTAATATGCAGTATAAATTGTATATGTCTACTAGGCAAAAATCCATGTTCTTGAAGCCATGCTTACCGCGTGATGTATTGCAGATTATTAGGAGTTTAAAAAATACTAACAGTGCAGGTCATGATACCATATCAACTAAAGTCTTGAAATATATAGCTACAAATATTTCTACTCATCTTTCCTATCTGATAAATCTATCTATTGAGGATGGAATCTACCCTGACAAATTAAAAATTTCTGTCATAAAACCAGTCTACAAAAAAGATAATAGAGAATGTCTAGAGAACTATAGGCCCATTGCCTTAGTTTCAGTTATTTCCAAAGTATTCGAGAAATATATTTACAAAGAGCTTAATAACTATTTAGAGAGAAACAACATTCTAGCAAAAGAACAAAAAGGTTTTAGACACAATAAATCTATAAATATGGCCATATATGATTTTCTGGATTTTGTTACGGTAAATGTTGACAAAAAAATACCTGTCTGCTCTATCTTCATGGATATGACACAGGCTTTTGATCACGTTGAACATGATACATTGCTGGGTAAACTTAATGATTATGGAATAAGAGGTAATGTTCTAAAATTATTTGAATCATACCTCAAAGGCCGTCACCAGTACACTGAATTGACCAGAGTGAATATTCTAACAAAAAAAGAAGAAACTTTTAGATCGTGTGAACGTCAACTAAACTACGGCGTTCCTCAAGGAACCGTTTTAGGACCACTATTTTTTATATTGTACATCAATGACTTACCCAAAGCCACTGATAATCCCATAGCTCTTTTTGCGGATGACAGTACGGTAACAATAAAATGTAAAGATATAAATACTTATGAAGATGACATAAACAACACATTAAGGTTAGTCATGGATTGGCTTAACATTAATAATCTTAAAGCTAACTTAAGCAAAACTTAATTAATGTACTTTAGACAACGTTTACCGGCACCGAATAACCTAAATGTAAATTTTAACATGCAACCAATAGAGGACGTAGACAATTGTAAATTTTTAGGCTTATATATTGACGACAAAATGACCTGGAAGCCACACATTGAACAGCTATGCAAGCGAGTTAGTAGATCTGTCTATGCCCTACATACACTTGCAGGTAAAATAAACTGCAGTGCACTTTTAATTGCGTATCATGGGCTGGTGGCATCTATTCTTAGATACGGCATAATTTTTTGGGGGAACGCCACCGATAAAGATCTTGTCTTTAAGGCACAGAAACGATGAATTCGGGCTATGTTTGGTTTAAAATCAACGGAAAGTTGTGTACCTTTCTTTAAGAAGCACAGTTTATTACCACTGCCGTCGCTATACATATTTGAAGTGGCAGCTTTTGTTAAACAGAATCCTCATTTATTTACATTAGCATCTACAGCTTCTAATCGGACCCAAAGGGACAAAAGTCGTCTGTATATTCCAAAAACTAACACTGCCTTAATGTATAAAAGTATCTTTCACATGGCACCAGTTATATTTAATAAATTACCTGCAGAGTTAAAAAAACTAAATTTTAATTTATTTAAACAAAAACTGAGAAGTATGCTGTATCAAAAATGTTATTATAGTATATCAGATTTTTTATTAGACAAATTTTGACATCATCTCCTAATTGTAATTATTGTATTATGTAATCCGCTCCTATGACATTGTTGTAATAATTCAAACTGTAATTAATTATAATTTGTCTTGACATTTACTTAAAAATATTTTGACTTCTTGACTTGATTGTTGTGTAAATTGTAACTAATAATGTTTGTATGCCTGTAATAGGCTGATCATAGCGCACTATTACCTTTTAAACCATGACCAACCACTGTACCTATGTTTCACAAATAAATATTTCATTTCATTTCAAAAAAAAATCCCTTACCATCGCCGAATCACGCGACCCTGTTTATATCTTTTCGAATAACATTTTTTTAGTAATTTTTTAGTAAGTAAAACGCTTTGCTAAATGATGTTTAGATTTACTTAAAGAATTAAATCAATTTTTATTGTAACATTTAACCACGTTTCTCATTTAAACACCCCCTAAGTAGGGACTACGTTACACATGGCACATATACAGCGTATTGGTCTGGGGTAGATAGTACCACCAGAGCCTGCAAGGGAGTTGGTGTAATACTATCTGCCCGAATGAATGAGTGTGTAAAAGAGTTTGAATCTGTAAATGCTAGAATGAAAGTAGGACTTACTCGTGTCTTTATTATAGGGGTGTACGTCCCAGTCAATATTGTTACGGGTATGTCACAGCAAGAGCAAGACGAAAGGCAGGAGTTTTGGGAGAGTTTAAGAGATATTTTGAGAAACTGTAAGGATAACGAAAGATTGATTTTGTTAGGGGATTTCAATGGATGGGTGGGAGTAAAGCGAGATGGATTTGAAAGGGTGTTAGGTGCATTTGGTGATGAGAGTGTGAACAAAAATGGAAAAGCACTGCTTAAGATTTGTTTGGATTGGAGCCTTTGTGTGACAAACACCATGTTTGATCATAAAAGGATACATAGCGTCTGACTTCAGACGCTACACACGCTATGTAGTGTGATTAAGAGAAGTAAAATACGAAAGGTTAAGAATACATGGTGGGACAAGGATGTACAATCAGCAGTGTCAGAGAAGAAGAAAGCTTGGTTAGATTGGTTGGCTGCCAGAGCAAATTAAAGAATGGGAAAAACAACGAGTGAGGACATAGATGAAGCAAGAAAGGAGTTTGTTAGGTCAAAAAAAAAATAGTGAAAGAAATGGTTAAAAGGAAAAAAGAGAAAAAGAAAGATGAGTTTAATAGCAAACTATCTGACGATTTCCGGAGAAACATTAAGATTTTCTGGAAATCCGTTCGTGCAGTTCGAGGAATAACTCAATCCTCAGAAAACACATCGATCAGAGACAAGAATGGAAAGATAGTGAATGGTAAATTGTGCGTACTGAAGAGATGGAAAGAGTATTTTGAATGTTTATTTGAAAGAACGGCGGTAGAGACACCCATCGATGAAATTAATGGTAGTAATAGCAATGATGAAAGCGTTTTTGGCGTGGATGAGATCGTGAAGGCACAGCTGTAGTTGTGCCTCTTTATAAAGGAACAGGCTCGCAACAAGACTGCAAAAACTATAGAGGCATTAGCCTTCTCAGCATTGTTGGCAAATTGTATGCAAAGGTACTGATTGAAAGAGTAATGAAAGTAACCGACACGAAAATATGGGATGTACAAGCGGGATTCCGAAAGGGTATGGGATGTACGGATCTGATTTTTTCCTTGCGAAGCATAGCCGAAAAGTTTTAAAAGGTCAAAAGGTCTATTGCGCATTCGTGGATTTGGAATAGGCTTACGATAAAGTGGTGAGGAATGAAATGTGGTCGGTGCTGTCAATGAATGGGGTAGACAGCAGCTTCATTCGAGGTCTGAAATCCCTTTATGAGGATTCTAGAGCTTGTGTGAGAGTAAACGGGGCATACACTGACTGGTTCACCATCAACACAGGTGTTAGACAAGGATGTGTAGCGACGCCGTGGCTGTTTAACCTCTTCATGGACAGTTGTTTGCAAGATTTAAAACATAGTAACTGCGGATTAAGGATGAATGGGTTACTCGTTAAATGCCTCCTTTATGCTGATGATCAGGTAATACTTGCGTTTTCGGCGGAGGAGTTGCAGGAGATGGTAACAATCATGCATGGTGCGTTAGACAGGAAAGGAATGAAAGTGAATGTAAGTAAAACGAAAGTTATGGTCTTGAAAAGGAGGAATGCCGACCGAGAACACATCTGTTCATCACACAAAGCTGTGTTCTGAGTGGGAATTGAACCCACAACCGCTGGTGCAGCAGTTAGGGTTACTATCCAGTAGACTAATGGGCCAATCATTTCATCGTCTAATCTATACTTATATGAGCCATACATGAAGTCAGCTATGTCCAAATTAATCTTTGACCGATGATGCAGTAATCATGTTGACGTGACGATCTTCTATGTGTGCTTAACTGTGATATATTCTGCTAGATGCAATAATAACATATCAGACACCTTAACACGGAAACACATGACTAAAAGCCAAAGACTGCGTTACGTAAAATCCTGTGTCGCGGAGAATTCTATAATCATTATTCACCGGACACAAAATACACCCATACTCGGAAAGACAATTTGTGTATGACACAAAAAGTTGTTTCATGTGGGGATCGAACCCACTATCAGCGTAGTTTTAAGTAACAAGGCGACGCTTAAACCACTACGCCAAACGTGTAATCCAAGTGCGATAACAAATGTAAGCGCCTGACTGGTTGTCAGGCCGATCTTGTGATAGTTTCTAAAGCGAATTACATAATGATTTGATTCAGACATTTTGTAGGCTAGCACTTGAGTGGCATGAAACGAACACACACTATCATATACTTATTAATTTAAAGCAATATTAGTGATTACTTTTAAAACGTATGGTAAAGTTTGATGTCTTATGAGTAATTCCAGTTGCTCGATTCTGTGTTCATTCACTTAAGGGGTGGAGATCTGCACGTCGATTCTGTAAAATTCGAACAACAACTCGCATTTTACGTCACTGTTCGCTCTCATTTCACATAAGGTTCAAAATGACCTTGATTTTGAGTGCGAAGTAAGCGTCGAACAAAACCTTATAGAATGCCACTTTTTACGTCAGCCCATACTTTATCTGTCAAAATCTCAAAGTCAATTTAGTTCAAATCGCAAACACGCTCGCAACAGTAGTGCTAGTGTAGATTCGAATTATCAACCGAGATTTTAATGCCAATCAAGAAACTCACAGCGAATTCAGATTCGAAGTTTAGAATGAAGTCTTACAGAATCACACTGATAGTGACCTAAATTCAGGCTTACGTCTAGTTTAGGCACCAGTCTCCCACAATATAAAGTAAGCAAACGACTGTTCAAATATTGAAGTTGTATTTGTATTTTATTTTTTGACTTGTCGAATCAAGCACAGTGCCGCGAATCTGTTGTCTCCACAATAACCATTCATGTTTTGCAATTGTTTACTACAGAATAGGCTCTGCCCTTTTTGGGATCAGATTATTGTGTACTGTGTTATCTAAGGATTCTATTATTATGATTTACACCTAAATCCACTCTAAATAAAAGCATATTGTCTGTTCCTAAAATATATCTGCAAACCTTTGTTTAGTTTTATTTATGATAATATATTTAAATATATTATCATAAATAAAACTAAACAAAGGTTGGCAAGAGGAACATAAACAAATGTATTAGCTATTCAGAAGGGCAATGGGCGGCAGTCGGGTGAAACTAATTGCGAGCCGATCAGTGCGATTGTGTGCGAAATTCCCAATACCTACTGTTTCATTGTAATTCGGCTTTGATTTTACTGTCACTTTGTAAAAGCCTTTTACAAGTAAATTATTGTACTAGAGCTGTTGCTAGAGGATCAAACAAACTTTCCAACACTATTTTATCCCTTAAGGGATGGTATATTAAGGATTCTGTCCTTAGTGAGTGCCTACATCATAAAATAAGGAACTCAAATAAAAAAACACTCAGTTTAATGTGTCTAGGTGTAGCGGCTTCTGCGATTATGAGTCAGTCAGTAGGTACAAGCGATTATATGCTTACGATGATTATGTTTTAAGATTAATTATACCTATAGTAGTACAAACTATTCATTTAACCGCGAAAAACCTCCAAACTCGGATGCAAGCTTTTGGATCGCATAAAGTTTTCTAACCCGTTGTGATCAAATTTAAGACTCGTGAGCCTGGCTGAGTCAATGTGACCACTTTAACCGCGACGACAATCGTGAAGATGTGATTCTAAGTTGGATTATTTAATAAACATAATTCAACTTACAAAAACAAACCATTTAGTTTTCAACGCTAATCAGCGATAACACCTACTTACAAATTACTGAAACGTTATGTTTCTGATTCATTTGGCTTACATTTGAAACCTTAATTTAATTGTGTGTGGCCGGTAAAACCATCAAATTGTAATTGCTAATAGGCTATGTAACTTGGACAAAGCCATGGTTTACCCGGGGCAGAGTCACGCACCACGCATCCTACCTGTCCCCGGCTTAATAATATAATAGACAACGTAAAATATTGTAACCATAGTTATAATAGAGGTGCTAGCATATTATGACAGTTGGAAGATTATTTATTAGCATACTAATAGATAGTACTATCTTGGGTTTACGCGAATGTTACACATTGAAATCAAACTACTATGTAGGTATGTATATTGATTTCAATGTGTAACACTTGCGTAAACCTAACTGCAATACTAGGTAGTAGTTACCATTGATATTATCATACATGTATAGCAATGGGTGTTATCAAAGTAGTCTAACGATCTTGAAAGTTACATAACTATAAACAAAATCGAGTTATACCAATATAAAATTAGTACTTTATTTTATCTTATTTTGAAGTTTAGTGAACAAAATTACAAAACGTTCGCTACTTTATTCTATTTTAAAATACAAAACAAACATTGCCAAATTATTGACAAGCCTTCTCAAACCCAATATTTATTTCTATAACTTGTACCTATCACATACTTTTCCAATATATATTGCCATAAATTTTTAGAGTAATGTTAGGATGCATTATGCATTTTTAGATTCCCATTGAGAATGTTTATTTATGACACACATAAGACTCCTATTTCTCTCGGCGCCGAGCCAACTATTTGATTATATTATTTTTAAGACTAGCTGTGCGGTTACACCTGCGTTATCTGCTGCTATTACTCCTCATACGTGGCCTATAGCGTGATGTTAGATAGCTTTTAGCTTTCCTCAATGAATGGTCTGTCCAATACAGGAATTATTCAAATCAAACCAGTAGTTCCTGAGATTAGCGCGTTCAACTAAACAAACTCTTTAGCTTTATAATATTTTAAGTACTTACCTACCCTTTTACCTACCCTCGGTACAAAGTTCCTGTTAATAGCAAATGATAATGATGCCATGGTGTCATACACTGTGTACAAACTGTGTGTTCCGAAAGCTATCGGAGAGTAACGTATAGCATTTAATCCGCCGCTGCGCCGTTTAGCACCGTCTCAGGTACCTTTTTTTTTGTTTTACGAGGTGGAAAATCCCTTCGGATCTCCGACTCTTGGGGGAAATGAGAGCCGGAGTATGTGGTGCTTCCACTAAAAACCACCTCAACTTTCTCATGTACCCGTGTGTAGGAGGGTACATGATGAGGGTACATGCTACCCGGAGGTTAGGGCATCGCCGAAGCATTCGTCGCCAACCTCCGACGGGCATTGGCCCGCCAGTTGGTTAGGCGGGCCCCGAACAAAACCCCCTTGGCGGCGGATTAAGGTGTTGGGCTCCGTCACCAAAACACCCAGCGGCCGCAGAGGATAGGGAGGATGGCAACGCAACACCGCATCTCCTCTTGCTCTGCGGCCCCACCGCGACGCATCGAATGGTGCGCCCCCATTTGGTCGCGGGAGATAGGGCGCGCGGCAACGCAACACCGACACGCCTCTCCTCCTGCGACTGCACCCGACTGCGAGGGACAGACAGAACTGTCCCCCGCACCCGCACCGTTGGACGCATCCTGCGCAGGCCCCGTCAAGCCCACGCGGAGCGTCCCCTCCTGGATCCCTCTTAGCTTCACCGCGGGTAACCAATCCACGGTTACTGAGCCCCCCCACCACGACAAGGTGGAGATCCCACGGGGGGGACGGTCTCAGGTACCTATCTGAGACCGTGCTAAACCGGGTTCGATTCTTCCATGAGTCTTTTGTGGGAATCAAACCCACGACACTAGATCCGTATTTATTGTTTTATTTATTGGGTTTTTATTTCGGGTTTGGGCTTTGATTGAATGCTTGAGTGGGAGGACTATTTAAAAAAAAACAGATCGATTGAAAATAAGTATCAACTAGTGTTAGTTTATCATGTTTCTATTTTCCACGGGTATTGTTCTACCTATGTTATTAGAACAATACCCGGCCCTTTGCGAGGCTTACACGGAGACATGGGTCCAACGTGCAGAACCCTTAGGGAGTTTTGGCGTATAATACATTGAATCACCGTAAAATCTTACAAGATTGCCCAACTAATCTTTGCTTTGCCCAGCAAGGTACTTTTCACAAATATTTCAAAAAACCCGGCAACATTTTTTGTTATGTCTACTTTTGATCTATGGATGAAATTTAAATATGTCTCTGGCAACATTGCGTAACCAATATTTCAAAATGTCACTTCAGTTGGCTGTCAAACTGTGACGAAGTTGGTGGTGTATTTTGCGGGCCAAAGCGTGTGTGAAAAACTTTCCTCTCCTCCTGCGACTGCACCCGACTGCGAGGGACAGACAGAACTGTCCCCCGCACCCGCACCGTTGGACGCATCCTGCGCAGGCCCCGTCAAGCCCACGCGGAGCGTCCCCTCCTGGATCCCTCTTAGCTTCACCGCGGGTAACCAATCCACGGTTACTGAGCCCCCCCACCACGACAAGGTGGAGATCCCACGGGGGGGACGGTCTCAGGTACCTATCTGAGACCGTGCTAAACCGGGTTCGATTCTTCCATGAGTCTTTTGTGGGAATCAAACCCACGACACTAGATCCGTATTTATTGTTTTATTTATTGGGTTTTTATTTCGGGTTTGGGCTTTGATTGAATGCTTGAGTGGGAGGACTATTTAAAAAAAAACAGATCGATTGAAAATAAGTATCAACTAGTGTTAGTTTATCATGTTTCTATTTTCCACGGGTATTGTTCTACCTATGTTATTAGAACAATACCCGGCCCTTTGCGAGGCTTACACGGAGACATGGGTCCAACGTGCAGAACCCTTAGGGAGTTTTGGCGTATAATACATTGAATCACCGTAAAATCTTACAAGATTGCCCAACTAATCTTTGCTTTGCCCAGCAAGGTACTTTTCACAAATATTTCAAAAAACCCGGCAACATTTTTTGTTACGTCTACTTTTGATCTATGGATGAAATTTAAATATGTCTCTGGCAACATTGCGTAACCAATATTTCAAAATGTCACTTCAGTCGGCTGTCAAACTGTGACGAAGTTGGTGGTGTATTTTGCGGGCCAAAACGTGTGTGAAAAACTTTCCTCTCCTCCTGCGACTGCACCCGACTGCGAGGGACAGACAGAACTGTCCCCCGCACCCGCACCGTTGGACGCATCCTGCGCAGGCCCCGTCAAGCCCACGCGGAGCGTCCCCTCCTGGATCCCTCTTAGCTTCACCGCGGGTAACCAATCCACGGTTACTGAGCCCCCCCACCACGACAAGGTGGAGATCCCACGGGGGGGACGGTCTCAGGTACCTATCTGAGACCGTGCTAAACCGGGTTCGATTCTTCCATGAGTCTTTTGTGGGAATCAAACCCACGACACTAGATCCGTATTTATTGTTTTATTTATTGGGTTTTTATTTCGGGTTTGGGCTTTGATTGAATGCTTGAGTGGGAGGACTATTTAAAAAAAAAACAGATCGATTGAAAATAAGTATCAACTAGTGTTAGTTTATCATGTTTCTATTTTCCACGGGTATTGTTCTACCTATGTTATTAGAACAATACCCGGCCCTTTGCGAGGCTTACACGGAGACATGGGTCCAACGTGCAGAACCCTTAGGGAGTTTTGGCGTATAATACATTGAATCAGGCACTGATTAAAATAGATAAAGTATCAAACACAGTTTTATTTACGATAGCTCAATTTGCCATCGATGTTCATATCAATGGAAAGTTGAGCATGTTTGTGTTCACAAAACTCGAAAACTTTCGATTGATTAACTCGATGTTTTGACATTGTTCCATTTCAATACCTACCTGTTTTTTATAGGAACGGTGTCAGTTCCATATTTGTTTTATCAAACTGAGCAACAAATAAACATCGCTGGGTTATTTATGGGTTGTTCCGTATTCAATCTATGACGTCTCATGACTCATCCTAAAGGACCGAGAGTCAAATTGGGCTCAGTGTCCAACAGAGTTATAGGATATGCCATTGTAAAGGATTTTGTTCGTACTAAAATTGTTACTACCGTCATCGGCACCACATTCAATTCTAGTGCAGAAAAAAGATATGCACTTAAATAGATTTTCTAGAAAATACAATTGTTAGTTATGAAACTGTCATAGTAACAATATATTCACACTTTAAAATATTAAAATAATGGTAAACTATAGATGCGCTTGCGCCCGTGTGAAGCGCAGGCCACACCGCCCACTGACGGACGGAGCGGGCGAAGCGGACGACATCGTTTCACCTCTTTTCATACTTGGGTTCACACCGCCAACTAACACCCAAGTATGAAAAGAGGTGAAACGATGTCGTCCGCTTCGCCCGCTCCGTCCGTCAGTTGGCGGTGTGGCCTGCGCTTGATTTACAACATTCTCCTTCCCTCTCACACCTCTCAGACGCCTGCCCGGGCGCCTGTCTGCTCTCACTCAGTCGACTCGTGATTCTCACGGTGTTAGTTGTGTGTTATATTCGTGTATCCTCTCGGCACATACAATTTAATTCACCGGCAGGTCATCTAAACGATATTATCATTGATATTGATTGAAATGTTAATAAAAATATTTTAAACTGTTAGCAGCTGTTTTATTTTTTATGTTTTCTTTGCACATGGAATTAAAACTAGTTAAAGATGTCAAACAACAAAAACTACAATGCCATAACAGCATTACTTTGCAGGATTATAGTTTATTTATGGTAGGAGAAAAATATTTATAGCAAAATAACCCCATGGATTCTACGCAAAAATGAGTTTATATCTTTATATTTGGTGCTTTACAAGTATATTTAAAGTGATCTCATCTCTGTTGGTGGGTGAGCCCAGACTTCATACATTTTTGCCCATGGTCCTTTGAACGCCTAACTCAACCGATGACAGTATTTTAATAAAGTTTCCTAATTCAACCGAAATGTGTTCCTTACTTTACCTATAGTAAATATTACCGAAAAAGAATGGATAGCAAAACAATGTTAAATATATTTTCAGAATATTATACTTAATAACAAATACAGTAGAACCTCTATAAGTCGAATTTGAAGGAAAACGTCAAAAAAATCAAGTTATAGAGGTTTTGACTTATCGAGGACTTAGACTAGACGATGGAAGCCCACCAAACCACAGTGAACATATCAGTTTTTTTTATAGTAGTTACATTTATGTCTCACCAAGCTTAAAATTAATAAAAATTACATTTGCTCAATAACAATACCAATTGTTATTGATTAACGCTCTCGAAAGTCGGCATGCAACATTAAATAGATGTATTATAGCAAACAAAAAAGTTAATATATTGCAGTTGCTACATATTCTGAAAAGGGATGCACTTTTACAAAACGCAAGGATTTTACAACGACAACATGGCGCATCGACCTCTTCGTCAATTAATAAGAAGGTTAATGAAGAAAAAATCAACAGTGCTGTCCAAGAATTTGTGGATAGAAAAATAGTATTGGGCCACTGTCTAGAAAAATAGGCTCCATTTGTTTATTTTAAAGAAAAATAATGATATTGGTGTAAATTAGTAGTTATAAAACCAATTTTATATCGTTTGCGATTCTTTTTGCTAACTGTGAGTTTTAGCGTGACTAACGAATGACTAATTAGTTCATAATCTTTTATAGTTCCTAATCAAAAATTATTTCTTGTTGTACATGTTTGTAAAAAAAGGTAAATTTTAAGCTTCAGTCTTATTGAAATCGTTGCTCGCAAATCTGTGATTTTTTTGTACATGTTTAATCTGTGATTTTAAATAATTAATGAATAGTAAAAATTATTCGCTCAATATTGTTGATTTTATAGAGATATACTTTTTAGTTTAAAGGATACTTAATGTGTTAAGTGAAATCAGAAAATTGATATTTTTTATCATCCTATAATCCTTGTGTTGATTTTACTTGTAAGTCTGTGATTCTTTTACATGTCTAATTTGTGATTTTAAATGATATATAAATATTTATCATTTGTTTTTCAAAGATTGATGATTTTATAAAGCTACTTTGTAGTTTTGAAGGATACTCGATATGTTTTTGTGAAATCAAAAAATGTATATTTTACTTTTTGCTTGTTGACTTTGCTCGTAAATCTGTGATTTTTTGTACATGTCTCATCTGTGATTTAAAATGATTTATATATAGTTATCTAATGTTCTCCAAAGATTGTTGATTTTATAAAGATAATTTTTAGTTTTTAAGGTTACTTGCTATGTAATGTGTCAGAAAATTGAAAGTTTTATTTTTGCTTGTTGACTTTGCTCGCAAATCTATGAATAATTATCATTTGTTAACCAAACATTTTATAAAGATACTAATTAGTTTATCAGTATTCTTGATATGTTTTGTGACGTCAAAGAATGTATATTTTTTGTACTTCTGTTAACTTTTTAAATATATCATTTGTACGTTATGTGAGATCAGAACATATATGTATGTATAATATGTATGTATTTACAAAAAAAAAACGTATATAAGTATGTTTATCCATTATCTAGTACCCATAGTACAAGCTCTGCTTAGTTTGGGACTAGATGGTGTTGTGTGAATGTGGTAGAATATTATTATTATTATTATATATTTACATCGAATTTGTACCAACATTTGCACAATAAAGCAATTATATATCTATCTATATCTAAATTTTCTTGTGTTGACTTTTAAATATATGATTTGTACAAATTGATGTCGTTTTATTTTATACGACAATATATTATAAAACGATGACAAAGCTTTAAACTATTTTATTACCTTTTCTTTTTTAAAGACTTCACATGTCTTTCCAGAACATTATGGAGAACTCTCAGACATGCAGGTTTCCTCACGATGTTTTCCTTCACCGATTAGCAAGTGAAAATTAACAATTTAACACGCACTTAACTCCAAAAAATCATTGGTGCCTGCCGTGGATTTGAACCCGAGTCTCTGCATAGCGGTCTGTCGGTCTCTCCACTCAGCTATCGCTGCTTGCTGCTTTAAGCTACGATATCGTTCGTATCGTATGTAATGTATTGTTAGTTTTTGGAATTCGTGCGAATGTTCTGCTATTTTGCAAGTTGTTTGATTTTTAAAGCGATTATCCAGCAAGCGGCCGCGTTCTGACAAAAGCTGTAAAAGCATTGGTTTTTAACTGCAGGTCAGATAGAGCCGAACGGTTTTGAAATACAGCTTGTTTTTTCTTTTCGGTGGTAGTCACAAAACAAACTCAGCTTTTGGAACGATTAATATTGAAAAGGACTTTTTACCTTTTCTGTGTTTAAGCGCAAAAATATACCTCATACGTCCACCATTTTTGTAGCGTAAATAATACTTGAAAAGGATAAAATAAGAGCTGACAACTAAGGGTAAATTATAAACTGCCGGCGTCATGAGAGATATTAACCTTACAATATATTATAGCATATGAGTTAGCTGTAATCGACAGCACTCCTGAAAATTACATTCAGTAAAGCTAAAAGTAGGTACACATATTGTTTGAAATAGATATAAGAATTTCTTTAATCAGTATAAATCGAGAATATACATACATACATAGACTCACGCCTGTTTCCCGGAGGGGTAGGTACTGTTTCCGGAAAACTTTGATTGAGCACACCTTTCTTGCCTCCCGTGTGAGATTGTATAATTCAAGTAAATTTGTAAAACCCTAGTAAAACTGCCGCTATTGATTTGTCCGGCAACGATCAGTCCGCAGTGTTGATAAATTTGTGATATTGTATTGAAGATTGACATTTGTAAAGTAAAAATGGTGAGACTAAAACTGTAAGTGTTTACGACAGTATACTTAAATCTAGTTATGATATTATCATATTCACTGAAACGTGGCTTAAATCGAACATTTGTAACAACGAGTTTATAGATTCCAGATATACTGTATATCGCAAAGATCGCTCTTGTATCGAGGGCTCCAAGGAGGACGGTGGTGGTGTACTTATAGCCGTTTCACGGCACATCTCATCCGCTCGAATAATCAATTGGGAATGTGATTGCGAAAATATATGGATAGTCATTAACATTAATATAAATAACTCTCCAAGAAAAATTGCTATATGTGCAGTATATCTGCCTCCTCCCGTCCACTTGGAATCCTTGAATGCATTTCTCGATAGTGTAAACAGTGTAATGTATAAAATTGATGATGTGGTAATACTGGGCGACTTTAATCAACCTTCAATTAAGTGGTTCAAAAATAACGAATTCTCATACGCTGATCCGATTGATTATAATAGTAAATCTGGCTATGCACTTATTGATTGTATGTCTTTAAATAATATTCACCAGTTCAATAGTATTAAAAATGTACACGAGAGAATTTTAGACTTAATATTTACCAATTTATCTCATGTGAACGAAGAAGAACCTCTGAGTCTTTTGAGCAAATTAGATACCAAGCACCCTGAACTACTGTTGTTATCTCATGTTCCACTAATGATGGGTTCTTTAAGTCGGCTAATAATGATCAACTGGACTATTTTAAAGCTAAATACGACTTTATAAATTCCGAGCTTAAAGGTGTTGATTGGAACAGTATGTTTCAACTGTGTTATGATGTGAATGCTACAGATTCAATATTTTATGATGTTATTAGAGGAGTAATAAAAAATATGTTCCTAAGCAAAGATGCAATAAATCCAAATACCCCTCTTGGTTTAACAATTCATAATTAAAAGGTTAAGGGAAAAAGAGAAGTTTAGGTTAAGATACCGTATGTATAAGAATCCATTGGAATTAATTTCTTATCAATTTTTACGAGATCATTGCAATAAATTGTATCGTATCTGTTACTCACAATACAAACACAACACTGAACTAAACATAGTCAAAAACCCTTAAGCAGTTTGGCGATTTATAAAAGATAAAAGCAAAAACCAATCCTCAATTCCTTTCCACATGTACAAGGACAACGACATTGCCGATACAGGGCCAACTATTGCCAACTTGTTTGCCTCTCAATTTTCTTCCACATATAGCCTTGAAAATGATACAGTCGTGAATTTATCCAAACTCAAACCGCTTCCCTATGTCAAATGTATTGCTAATATAAACATTACCGAACGCGAAGTGGCTGCTAAAATTAGAAAACTTGATATATTTAAAGGAGCTGGTCTGGATCTCATACCTCCTGTTTTTATCAAACGCTGTGGCAAAGCATTAAGTCTTCCGCTTACCTTGATATTTAATCGATCAATAAAGGAGGGATGCTTTCCTGATGAATGGAAAAAAGCTAGAATACTAACTTTGCACAAAAAAGATGACCTGAGCAATACTAAAAATTATCGACCTATAGCAATACTCTCATGTTTCTCGAAACTTTTTGAGTCCCTTGTATGTCCCGTGTTAACTAGTCATGTGAATGGATTGTTAACGCCTAATCAGCATGGGTTTCGTTCAGGTCACTCCACGATTACTAATTTGTGTTCTTTCATATCTGATGTCTCTGAACAACTCGATAAAGGTCTAGAAGTTGACGCAATATACACTGATTTTTCCAGCGCGTTCGATAAGGTAAATCACAAAATCCTCATAAAAATTTAAATCACATTGGTGTTATGGGCTCTTTGCTGCACTGGTTTGAATCTTATCTAGCAAAAAGACTTCAAATAGTTTCTGTCAATGGTTACAATTCGGACTTGTTCTATGCTGTTTCTGGAGTGCCTCAAGGCTCGCATCTGGGACCTGTTCTATTCTCTGTTTTCATAAATGACATAACAACTGTCATACTTAACTGTCATTTTCTACTTTACGCAGATGATCTGAAATTATACAGAAGTCTTAAATCACGAAACGATGTGAATCTTATTCAAGAAGATTTAAGCAGAACAGAGATGTGGTGTAAGTTTAATGATATGCAGCTCAATGTTAACAAATGTTATCACCTTAAATTTACGAAAAAGAAACACTTGACAGAGTCTAGATATAGGATTGGTGAAACCGAACTGCATACAGTCTCCGAAATAAAAGATCTTGGTGTGACCACTGACAGCGAACTCCGGTTCACCTCACACATCCATTCAATCGTAGGAAAAGCATGCCAAATGCTTGGCTTCTTGAAACGCAACACAAAGGGTTTTAAGAAACCGGCAACCAGAATAACTTTGTACAATACTCTGGTTCGCAGCCATTTAGAATATGGATGTGTTATCTGGAATCCCTTTTATGCAGTGCATTCCCAGCGCATAGAACGCATCCAACGTGCGTTCACGCGCCATTTAGCTTATTTCTCTCAGGGTATCACACACAGGTGTAGTTACGACCAGCGGTTAAAATATTTTAAAATGTCCTCGTTATCAAACCGACGTAAGTTACATAATGTGATTTTTCTTCACAAAATACTTAATAATAAAGTTTACTGCACTGATCTACTTCAGCGTATACGCATATCAGTTCCCCGCAAGCCGCCTCGTTGCCCTCTAACTAAAACATTCCATCACCCATTAGTAAGAACTAATCTGGGACTAAATTCACCTTTAGTGCGTGCATGCAATGAGTACAACAGACTTAATAGTAAAATAGATCAGTTGGATATTTTTCACGAATCCCTTAATAACTTTAAATTGAGAGTGATGAAGTCGTTCTCATAGCTGCCACTTGTTGTTTTTCTTAGACAAACTTTGTAATGTGTTGCCATTTATGTTTATGTTTTTAATTTTAATTATTGCTGTTATTTCAGTATGAGATAATGTTATGATCGCAGCCTTAATCTTTGTTCCTTAAATGTACGTCAATCTTTTGTGTGCTGTACATGCCTTTTATAGGTGTACATATAAGAACCTATAGCATAGGATTCCCATCAAGAACTTAGGGTCCCAAGTCAACCTCACCTGCAAGTGGTGCACCTGCCGATCAACGGACGAGGCTCTGGCAAACAAAATATCCCGATAAGCGGCAATAGGCTCGCCACCTATTACGTGGGATCAAAACACTGGCGAAACGTGGGCGTTTAATATGCCTCTGCCTACCCTTTCGGGGAAACAGGCGTGAGTCTATGTATGTATGTATGTATATAAGAACCCTATTATACATTGTAATCTGTGCTATTGAATGTTGTATATGTATACTGTTGGCGTGTCTATTATAATAAATGGAGACCTCGTGCGACGTGCCTTGAAGACGTCGCACGGGGATATATCATCCTATATTGGCCAATTTAGAGTGTGTTTATTTAGCTAGCCCAGGACCAGGACTTGAAGATCTTCAGGTATCTGTAATTTTGTATTTGATTGTCAGCGCCGAGAAACTCGGCCATATGTCAGACATACTTGTGTTGACCTAAATAAGTAGATGTAATCCAAGCTTCCACTGCCGTCTGCAAACTTTTCCCACTGTCTAGGCCAAACTTTGAACACATATGACATTTTAATATTTGTAACAAATGTATAATTAAAAGGGGAAAATATTTCCCATCACAATAACTGACTGTACTGACAAATGACAAAATTACAGTCCACACTTTTGCTGTTAAAGACAAAACTTCGTAACATTAGTCTGTGAGGAGCATTTTATTATCGTTACGTACTCGCAACATCACCCTTATTACTCGTATTCTCTGTAGAATTCACGCTAATTGAGAAATGAATGACTATCACTACTATTTGAAATCATGCCTAGAAGGTTTTAAAAAGTTAAACTGCAATAATTAACTTTTAAAACCTTTTAGGCCTTTTAAACCTTTTGGGGTGGTCACCACCCCATACCTTGCGAACACCACTACAGAATCTGTCTTCCCGACCGCAAATACTATCTATATATAGTTGAAATTATTAGATGTGCAATATTTTTAATGAAATGAAATTAAATGTTTATTTCGCTTGCTGTATGGTAGATTACAGTTGTTATGTATTACGGTTAGCACATATCATACTGCGTCAGAAAAGGTGTCCAACATGCAAAATATTTACAACATATTGAAGTCAATTCATGTTTAATTTATAAAATTTTCATTATTAATTTCACCAAACATTACCAATAATTATACATTTATGTCATAAAGAATTCATTCATATTATAAAAACACTTATCTACCAGCCACTTATAAAGTATTGTCTTAAACTGTCTTAACGGTAACTCTCTTACACTTCTATGCAGATTATTATAAATTTTAATTTTCATAATGTACGAATTTTTATGACAGAGAGCAGTTTTTCGGCTAGGTATTATTCATTTTGTTGGGTCTCTGTTTTTTATTTTAGAGTTAAATTTGTCATTAAATGTTTTAAATAATGGACCATGTTCCTTAACAAAACAACCAGCTTGAAAAATGTGCATAGACGTCAGGGTTAATATGTTCAATCTTTTAAACAGAGGTTTACATGATGTGAGCGGACCTACTCCACAGATTGCTCGTAAGCATTTTTTTTAACAATAAATGCTCTATTTACCTCGGTAGAGTTACCCCATAGAAGAAGCCCATACCTCAAAACAGAGGCCACATAACCATGATGTGCTGTCAGAGATGTCTTTTGTCCTGATGTATATCTTAACCTTTTTACAGAGTTTAGTAAGAATATAACGCAAATGACACTTCAGAAATCACATTATCTATGGTTTCCAAAAGAGATGAATGTTTCCAAAAGGGAGATGACCGCAGAAAATATGTGAATTTCGGAGTGAAAAGGCAATGCCGAATAATTGAGTAAGCCGAATGTAAATTGATTTTGCATAGCCGTTCTGAAGATTCACAGAAATTTTGAATTATCTTATTTACAAAAGTTTCAAAAGCAATAGAAAGAATTTATTTGTTTTATAATGGGATGAATGGCTAAACTAAAAATGATTAGGCTGAGAGGGTCACCTTGCTGACACCCAACTACAGATTCTAATAATTTGTCCTTATAAATTAATTTAAATGGATGTCAATAGCATTGCCAAAGATATTTGAAAATTTTGGGTGTTTCTAATTTGGCTTGTGACAGCAAGGTGTCCTTATTCACTGAGTTGAATGCATTCTTCAAATCAATCTTTAAAATGACATCACTTTCACCGCAATCAAGGAACTTAGACAGCGGATGTATGGCAACCTCACAGCCTCCTTTTGAACCAAAGCCTAGTAGGATTGGCTGAAATTTATGGGCCAAGGTGGCGCTGTAATATTTGCAGCATAATTTGGCTCCCATACGTCTGTAAGTACACCCGACGGCAATGGGTTGGAGGCCAACATCTTTCTTACGTGGGCGCACAAGTTAGCCCCATACTATTGTAATGTGATGTCATTGACGTATTCCTAATAATGATTCATAATGACATCTGTTACCACATTGCCGGAGAGCATAAGATTCATTAAAGCCGTTAGTTCCCTCAAAAGTGCATCACCGGAATCCCCAGCACTTGTACATACGAGGTCTTTCAGGTGTTGATGAGTCAAGCCATCAGTGCCGCCACCAGATCCACTTTGGAAGGAACGTACGGCTTCAAGTACGTCGTTGGCTGAAAGCGCACGAAGCGCTTTGCTTCTTCCTTTCTTATGCGTACCGCCAAGGTGTGGAACTCTTTACCCGAGTCTGTGTTTCCTGATGAGTACAACCTGGGTGTTTTCAAATCGGGAGTGAATAGGTACCTTCTAGGTAAGCGCGCTCCATCTTAGACCATATCATCGCTTAACATCAGGTGAGATCATGGTCAAACGCTAGCCTATCAGTTATAAAAAAAACATTAAGACAATCAGAACTTTCGTCCGGCATGTCAGGGAAAGAGAGGTCATTAGCTGGCGCTGGGTGCTTGCTCTGCAAACCTGCAAGTGTGACTGCAGAGCAAGGCGCTACCACATCGCTACTAAACAATAACCTAGACGCTTCTCGAATGTCACCTTCCCTTAGTTTTGATTCTACACATTGATAAATTGTTTTATTAAACGTACTGGTGGTAAATTTTGGGTCAAAATTCGTGTCAGAATGACCAAATTTTTCCTTAATTTGGCTTGTCAAAGATTTTGGTGTTATTCGATAGCTCTCTATGTGTAAAATCCTGTAAGGTAAGGTAAGCAACTGTTCCCAGGCTGTTTTGGAGTTCTCACGGATGACGAGACCAATACAATCAGCTTAACTCTGAGTGACTGCTGGTCTCACGCCACGTGGAACTCGCTTTAATACCGGAATGGAATTTTTTAAAGTACCTAGAAGTTACCAAAATGGAATTTAGGAAGAACTAGAAAGTGGAAAAGTATCAGGTGGGAAGTACATTTTGCCGCTCACCTTTATAAAACCGAGCCTGGGAACAAGCTGGGCAGCGCACCAGGTTAGTCAGCGATGTGGCAGATTGATTTGTGGCACTTCCTTCCGCATCACTAATGCCGTCACTTGTTGATTGCACATATACTTATTTATATATGTTTCGAAGATATTATAAAACCTTAAAAATAATAGTTCACCGTAGATAAATAAGATAGTTGGGATCTGGCCAGGAAACACCCTAAAACGGGATGATGTAAAGCTGAAAAAATAATTAACGAGTAATCAGAGCGGACGGATGCAGCTGGCCTTCTTAGTGAGTAGACGTTCTAAGCGGGCCTCAACAGCGGACTTTCAGCCAATCGTATTAATATTCAGAATTGAGATAATATTAAAGCTTGATAGCTTGCAACATGATTTACTTCAGCTGCTACTATAAGTTTATAAGTTACATATTTTTGTATTTGAATTTGCTTTAGACATAGCCAACTTTCGATTGAAATAGTCTGTGTCGTTCACCAATATTCAATATAAATTAAATACATACGAGACTAAAAATCTCTAGTTAGAAGTAAGAAACAAATTGTTATATTGAATAGCACTACAAAAATGAATACTTGTAAAAAAGCCTTTACAAAGAGTCAGTAAAATTAAAGACGAACTACAATACAACCGTAGGTATTAGCGACATCGTACACAATCGCACCAATCGGTTCGCAATTAGTTTCACCCGACTGCCGCCCAATGTTCTTCTGAATAGCCAATACATTTGCCTATGTTCCTTGCCAACTACCTTTGTTTGGTTTTATTTATGATAATATAATTTATTATTTAAGTATTGTTTCCTTTTGCAGTTATATTGTAGAAAGCGGATGAGACGCTTTGAATAAGATTGCGGGTTTAATTTCATTCTTATTTGTAACTAGAGGATGCCAGCAGCTACGACAGCAGCTACGCCAGCAGCTACGCCAGCAGCTACGCCAGCATTTTTTTTAAATTTAACCGTTTTGGCCAATCTCGTCGGAATTTCGGGAAATGCCTTCTTAGCCGCTTGACCGCGCACAAGTGACTATTCTCCCTTTTTCGAAATGCCGTAGACCGCGCACAAGTGACTATTTTCCCTTTTTGGTTACAACGCTATACTCGGTCTGAATTGACTGTTTCTTTCTATTACGTAGAGTTTTAAATTATTTTTCTCTGTTCTATTCAAATCATTGAACATTTCTTGATGCTAAAAATACGAAGCGAGTCTTAAAATCATTAACCCGGAACGAAAAAATAATGTCAAGTGCCACTCTTTGTTTCGCGCGCTCCGTGATTACGTGCTTATCGTATGTGTGTAATTAAATATTTTTATACTATGATACATATTTTTTTTTATTTAATTCGGTGTAGATAGAATCCCTCTACAGTTAAAACTCATAAAATATGTATGTCATCGATTTACTTTTTAAAATAATCCTGTTTAAAATACACAAAGTGTTTTTTTCAACGATAGTCAATGTTCGCTGCTAAGTATAATAAATTAGAAAATAAATATCAACAAAGAATTCATACGACTTGAAAGAGTCATTTATAAGGTTGAAGAAAAACATCACTTCAACTTACTCATGTTACCGACTTATCAACAATAAATGTTTATGTTAGCGCGCCCATCTGGCGAGCGGCGGCGCGACATTTTGTTTAGAACGTGAGCGGTCAAGTGAATTCGGCGAATTGGCGCTAGCGGTCAAGCGGTTAGGGCACCTTTACGGTCCCCAAGGAATATACATGCCAAATTTCAGCTTCCTGTGCCCAATAGTCTCGGCTGCAGCGTGTCTGTCAGTCAGTCAGTAACGCAAGGATTTTATATATTTAGATAATATCCGCGTATAATCCAAATACTGAAAAATAATCAAGATTTTCACACAAAAATTGTTCTGGTTTGGGAATCGATCGCACAGCACTTTTTTGACGTGTTTTACAGAGTCGTGATCTCTATGCTCGCAGGTGAACAACATTATAGGAATCAACAGCGTCACGAAACTGGGCTATATTCGTAGTTAAATTACAATTTAAAAGAAAGTGAGATTGTTAGAATAAGAAGTGAACTCGTGGAGAGAATATTATTAGTGTTCTAAATTCTATGTAACAAAATTAATTCATAGTGTGTCTTCATTGCACGAAACAAAATTGCTTGCTCATATCCAAGCTGAACTCTAGATAATCTAAAGCACGGCCTGAAATTTAGCTACTTACCGACATAATATGTTTTGCGCATTTTCTTAGTGTTGTGGATGTGGTGATCCCAACACCCGAGAAATTATTTGGGTGATCTAAAAATTGTTTCGAGTATGGTTGTTATTTGTGTACGTTGATTAAATGTTTATAAAGTTCTATGCAAGACATTCTTAGTGCAGACGTTTTAAAAAAAAGAGAATATGTTATTTTAGTAATACTGTGATCACTGGCGAAGTGTGGGTGTGTAATACACCTATGACTACCCCTTCGGATATAAAGACGTGAAGTTATGTGCTTCTGTGTTAAATTGACATACAGGTTACTATTGGGTCTAACAGAATATGTCACAGTTAAACACTCATACAAGATCGTCACGTTAATTAGCTTAACTACCAGATTAACATGATTACTGCATCATCGGTCAAAGATTAATTCGCATATAGCTGACTTCATGTATAGCTTATGTCAAGTGTGGATAGGACAATGAAACTAGCCTGTCGGTTTATTAGTTAGTGACTGCTAAACTGGCGGTCGTGGGTACGATTCCCATACTTTTGTGGGATCTAAATGTAATTTATCGATAGGTAATATTCGTGTATAATAAATTATGTTATAGATGTAGATTTAGCCTAACCTTTTTTTGTAGTGATATTTACAGAAATATCACTACAAAAAAAGGTTAGGCAATAAACTGTCCCACTGCTGAGCACAGGCTCAGCAGTGGGACAGTTTATTTATAGCTGATGATGGAAAATATTTATCAATAAGACTACCATAATACATGATTTGCGTAGTTACGGTTCAGATAACCATATGAGTTGTCCCAGGATAATATGCATATTTTATTTATTGTATTGCTTTAAAACATTGTAGATGCATTGTATGAAGCTGGTTTTAATTATTTCTGAACAGTTAAGAAGCTAATAAATTGTTTATTTATAAACAAACTATTTTAGGCAATTATGATTAAAATAAACTGTAAGATACAAAATCTAAATTAAACAAGTCTATAGCTTTAGATAAGATTTCAAGACGTCAATGTCTGAGCAAGAAAAAGTCCTATGATAAGTACGTGAAAATTGCGTCAAAGCCAAAGGTGGCGACCGAGACCCTCGCTCGGTTCAAATAGTAATTATATTTTATGATAGCATTCGAGCGATATTCTCAGCTCGCCGAGTAAACAGGTTATGAAAGAGATTGGGATGACATCATGTATGTACATCCCCGAGTAGATAGGTATGATGGATCATGTATGGGAACTTAGGTATAGGAGAACATGGCATTTATTGCTGGCCATATGCTACCAATATCGCCTTTTAGTCGCCCCCTATATATTTCTTTTTCTGCGCTAGTAAAAAACAAAGGTGGAAAACACATAATGGCTTTAAGAATGACTAAACTATTATTTTGAACTGTTTAGATTATTTTATAATGTTGTCCAGTATATGCTGTAACTAGTACTGTTGTCCGCATTTTTATAATTATAACTTTACTAACAGCGGATTTTTTTTAAATACTTTCAACCCCTCTTTCCTCTTTCAAGTGGCATAGCCATAGAAAAATCTACTTTCCGAATGTCGTGTTGTAACTGCTACTTTCTGAACAATAATAATCTCTATAAAAAACTTGTAAGTCCTGAAACATCAAACAAGGTAAATCTATTGCACAAATTAGATGTATAGCGTATAGATATCACCTTATAATAGACTATTAAAGTCAGGTACCTACTAACTGATACACTTACCAAATTAGTCGTTATACATATAGCGCTTAGTAGAATAATTGCGATTCTTATAAAAATCAGTTGAATCTTTTTAAACCCTCTCGATCTACCTCGGAATGTACGAGTAGATACATAAGCATGGAATGAATATATATAACTTGTGCTCAGAACAAAAGCTGCGAGAGTGTTACAATTCTGTTCTTGTTCTGCACAATATTCTCGCTTCACACTGTGAACTTCCGATGTTTTTCCGTCATCGCAGGATGTCACCAACACCAGTATATTCGTGTTCTTGTTTTCCTCTTGTACATAATGTAGGGTATACTGAAAGTTTCTGGCACTGGCCACTTACAATTAGAAATGAAAAAGTAATAAGGAATTCGAAAACGGAACTCCTTGGCAACATGGAACTTTTTAATTTACGATATTGTCATTCGTATTTTTTTTTAACATTGCGTGTTGCTGTCAAAATGAATTTAACTTGTGAACATTTTCGATTAATTATTGATATATTGGCTTAATTAAGATGCCCGAGACTCTTCAATCAGCATTTGGTGATGTAGCTCCTGAGGCAACGGGTGACATCCTGACTCGGATATTCTGCTGTTAACCGGAAAGAAATAGCCAACCGACGAATGGGTCTTTCTTTTTGAGGTTACGTCGACGAAAGTGGAAACTTTAGTAAGAAAATGATTGTTTCTTTTTTTCGTTAATCAGAACATTACACTACAACATCACTTGAATATTAAAGAACAGTTACCGCAAATTTGTACAAGTAATTGCTGCCTCCGCTGCTTTTCGTGGCTAGGCCTTGACGAGTCCTGAATTGGCGGTGAATGCGATCTATGAAGCCATTGAAAAGGTTTCCAAAGAAGACTGATCTAGTTGCTTTTTGCAATAGTTTCAGCGAATGAAGATACTTTAAAAAAATCTGGTCTTGTTCGTCAGAGTCTAGAAATGTTCAGTATATGTACCCTATGTACTTTCAGTAATTTTAAGTATACATTACAATAGACATACGAACTCCATGGCACACACCTGTGTTACCTCGTTTTACAAATAGTGCCTATTCTGATTTATCTACATATCATGCGATACTGTTTTATCTTCTATATATTTAAATTGCATCTTAGGCGAATATTTCTGCTTCTTTAATTTAGGAGTATAACTCCTAACTTGTTCATCATACGTGTTGTCCAGTAAATCCAGTAGCCCGCGCAACAAAAGCTCTAAAACAAAACGCGCGTCAGAAACATTCGCCTTTATCCAAATAAAAAGAGCACTATTAATCTCTGCGGTTTGACAACTCCGGTGCGACTTATTCATGGAAAATTGTATTGTAACGCTGTAAAGAGACGTGACCAAAATGTATGTACCCGCGCCGGGTGCTGGCCAAATTTTCGATGTCAGTAACCAGACTACTGGTCTCGGGGCAGGATAAGTGGATTAGCCTGTCGACGTTGACGAACGGCCTATAACCTACCTACCTTTGTTGAATTATTACTGTGGTATTTACCCTTAGAAACCGACTTTAGTGTAAAAGGGTTCGCCGATGCGAATTTGCAAGTCCGCTTGTAAATTTTCTTTTGATCTCCTCTTTGATTATACATGGAATGATCTACTTTGCATAAAAGTCTTACTATTTATGGAAACAAATATCCGGTATCTTAAGTTATATAGAAAAAGTAAGAACATAAAAGGTATTGTTTTTCGAATTTTATCCCGTGAGAGTAGACCCCGGATTGTGGATCGGCGACACTTTAAGCTGCTTACAAGCGAGTTTACTGCAAGAAATCTTTGCTCTCGCAAAATCTTCCATTTTCATACCTGTCGGCCGTAAACCGCTCTGAAAGTGTAGTGTATATTATATAATAAACTTATATCTAGAATGACATTATCGTCGTGTAAATCAATGATAATATTTCTGTTGATATAAGTTATCGAGATATATAGAGATCTAGTGTAACATTATTATCGTGTAAGTTGCTCGTGATATAAGTAAACACAGTTTATTTTATTGCGTAGAAAAGCCACCTTGTTGGCTAAGATAAATAGAAGAATTTATAAATAAAGTCCTTATTACGGACATTCATAAGTAATATGGTTTTTTACATTATATTTATAGAAGATTTCAAAACTTGACAACATCAAAATTTATCAAGATTTCACTATGCGAAAAATACCAGGTAAGAAAAGAACGTTATACTTTTAATTAATTACCGTGTATTCACGTGCCATCATGTACATTAATACAGTAAGTGAATACTATAAAATAAAGTATGTTACTTTGTTTTTCTAGTGAAATTAAGAACTTCCTGTAGTATACATATTATGACATCAAATGTTGCGAAGCTGGACACACCGTAACTGATACTAAAATTGTTGTTTCGAGTTGCGGTCTTTGTGTCTTTTAATTGAATTATTATAAAAGGCTACCAAATATCATAGTTATAACGATCACAATTATCTGCATCATATTTTAATGATACGTAGGACGTACAAGGCTTTACAATTAGAGAAAACATAATGCATTTTCTTTAGAACAAATTAGGTACGGTTTTGGCCAGCAGAGAAGGCCATGTAGCTGATTTTGCTTTCACAAATGTATGTTCGGATCCTTTGGGAACACTCAGTATTCGTAATCGGACACCAAACCAAGCTCAGAATTTCCTCACAGAAAATTTCAATTACTTCAATACGTTTTAATATTACATGCTTTTATTGTATTGATATGTTTGCCTTTCAAATGTTGTAAAAGATAAAGAGTTGACCATAATAGAAACAACTGATAGCAACTCATGTTTACATAATGTTATTTTTCTAATTTCAAGCGTACTGGTTTCGTCAATATCTATGTACATATCTATCTACTGACCAATCTTTATGAGACGATATCTCATCTACTTTATTCTTCTTTATTTACCAAACCATCGCAATTGATACGATATCGGTCCACAAATTGCTAAAAGTATATCAACAAACTGATCCGTTTACATTCTAAACATTTTTCTTTGCCAATTTCTCGTTTTTACTTTCGTTAAGCACATAAAATGGAGAAGCGATAACTTTACTTCAAAAAATCATTCAAAGTGCCTAAAGGGAAATACTATACAACCAGAATAAACAGATGAAATAAAAGTGCTTGGCTAAGTAAACATTGATTAAATTTTGTTACTCAGAATACTCGATGGTGAGTCTTTTATCGTGCTCCATTATTTTTAAAAGGTTGGCAACGCACTTTTTCCCGTCTTCGTTCTGCTCCGTTGGGCATGGCAGGTGTCAATGGGCGGCGGTGATCAATAACCCGCTTGCTTTGTCTTATAAAAAGTGCTAGAAAAAGTGTTGTAGATGACAAAATTTATATTTATAAAGGAAGTTTCGAGTACATACAGTAGTATGGCTATTTAATAAATTAATATTCACATTAATATTTTAGTTGATTGGGTTCTCTTTATTTCAACAGCATTGTTAAATAGAAAATATTTTTTACTACTTTTAGCATTTGATTCTATAATGGATTTTTGTTTTTGCCCACAAAAAAAGACATCCACAGCAGAACTGTTTACAGATGATACAAAGTCTTGTCTTGTACAACGATCGAAACAATAACATACCGGACTGATTTATTACCATGACCTGCTACTCTATCCAAACAAGTCAACTTAATAATTTTATAATTAGTTTTCAGCTGGCTGCGCAGTCAGTAAACATTCGTATGCAAGCTAGCAAGGAGGCTAATTCCCAGTTCACAGCTCAGATTCCCGACTGCCAACAATCTTGAGCACGCCCGTCTCGAATTTCAGCTGTAAGCTTGATCAGAATCAGCATTTATTTGTTAAACATAGGTAGGTACAATTACAGTGGTCTTAAAATTAATATAGCGCGCCATGTTTTGTCATAGGACATACAAATATAAAATTGTGCATAAAATACATATAAAATGAAGTATTATTATTCAAGTTGACTCAATTTTGACATAAATATAGAAATTATATTAAATTAGGACATCATTTAGGTAGTCATCAATAGAATAATAACATTTATTAAATAATAAATTCCATAATGATTTCTTAAATTCTAGTATACACGTCAACAAACTACCCAATAGAATAAAATATATCATCAAAAATAAGTATTTTATTCTATTGGGTAATTTCTGATATTCTCTCATTCTAGATAGTACTACTTTTTCTAGTAGTTTGCCAATAGTAGGCAGGAGGTCTGATGGGTCGGTACAATGTCACTTCGTGAGTAGATTTACCGGGTTTAAGTATCATCACTACTTGGGCTATTTTCCACTGGCTAGGAAAGACAGAAAGTCTTAAACAGGCATTGAAGATTGCAACCAACAATAGCACTCCTTTTTTTGGTAATTGTTTCAGTAAGGTAGCATCAATTTGGTCGTATCCAGGGCTTTTATTGTCTTGCAGATTACGGATTTCCTTCGAAATTTCCTTTTGGTGTTACACTTTTTGGGAAAACACATTTTATTGGCTGCGTTCAGTGCATTTTCGATTTCTTTATCTAAGTTCTTGTCAGAACTAGGCAGTGGCTGGAATACTTTGTGTAGATGTCTCGCAAATGTTACGGCTTTATCAGCATCGGTTCGTGCCCAGTCTCCTGCTTGCGTTTTGATTGGCGTTATTTGATTTTGAGGTCGTTTGAGTTTAGCGGTGCTTTCCACAATGAGTAATTCGTGTCTTTTGTACTACTTAGATTGTTCAAGTATGACTGTAAATTATCATTCTTTAAGGTTTTTATGAGTTCCTTTAGTTCCTGAGAAGCTTTGTTGAATGCAGTTTTGTCTCGTGGATATTTTGTATTGTGCCAGGTTCTACGTAGTTGTCGTCGTTCTTTAATCTTCTCTTTAATAAACTCAGGATACACATGTTCTCTCATTTTGTTGGTCTTATCTAAAGGGGTTGGTCTGTACGCTGCAGTATGAATAATTTGGTTTAGTCTCTCTATTGCTAATTCTATATTTTCGGTACTTTTTAGAGGTATGGTAAGGTCCGTTTCAGTCGTAAATATAATGATGTCGAATTTTCCCAATCTGTTTTTTTGTTATACACTTTAGATGGAACTTCATTGAGAGTGACATGACAGTTAAGATTCAGAACAAGTGGCGTGTTGTCAGAAGATAAGTCGATTGTTGGGGGAGACGTAGTAAGCCTTCTCTTAGAGCGATACCTATGCTCGGGCCTTCCCCGTAAGTAGCGACCGATGTCGTGAAAGTAATTACCACTCCACAATGACAAGTCAAAGTCAAAGTTGCAATCACCCTGACAGTCCTCTCTTCAAGCCAGATCTGCGCGTCATTTCGATTAACATGGAAGGTTTTTCGCAGGATAAGGCGGAGATTTTATCCGATCTCTGCCGAAGTACTATGTGTGACGTATAATTATGCGTACAAGAAACCCATCGAAGTGTCAACCAAAGAAGGCCATTCATCCCCGGACTGTCGCTTATCGCCGAGATCTGTCACCCAAAGCACGGTAACGCAGTATTTGCTGCTCCAGGCGTAAGCATATCCTCTGCTCAGTGCGTAACCACGAATGGCATGGAGATAATAAAATTACTGTAGATACTGGTTTCTGTACAGTCAGCTCAGTCTATAAGCCTCCAGATACACCTTTTCGATTCTACACTCCGGAAAACTTCGCACATCAAAACTTTAAGATTGTGATGGGTGACTTTAACAGCCATAATATTCGATGGGGCTACCGAAACTCTAATGCCGAAGGTCAAACCGTAAAAGAATGGGCTGAACTGAATGATCTAACATTAATTCATAGCCCAAAGGATCCATCCTCATTTAATAGCGGACGTTGGCGCCTTGGCTATAACCCAGACCTTATCTTTGTCAGTGGTAATATTGGTGCTCAATGCAAAAATCAGTGTGCCTGCCAATCCCTCGGACACAGCACAGACCCATAATGTGCGCCATTGAACCAAATATTCGACCAACAATCGTACCTTTCAAGCGTCGATTTAATTACAGCAAGGCCAACTGGGACAAATACTCCGAAACAATAGATGAGAAGCTTACAAATTTAGCACCGACTTCGAAAAATTAAAATAAATTTGTAGAAATAGTTACGGCTGCATCAAGAAGGTATATCCCCAGGGGTTGTCGTTCATCTTATATTCCAGGTCTGTCTGCTACATCAGCTGAACTCCTTAGACAGTACGAAGATCTTTTCAACAGAGATCCATTCTCTGAAGACACCATTGAGCTGGGTGAGAAACTCCTTGCAGAAATAAAAGAAAAGCGTTGCGCCAAATGGATAGACACCGTCACAAATATTAACTTAACCCAAAATAGCAGGAAAGCTTGGCAAACTATCCAGAGGCTAACGAGTGACACTCCACACGCTAATCCACCAGCTCAAGTAACTGCAAACCAGATTGCCTATCAGCTGTTAATGAACGGCAAGCCCCCTCACCGACTGAAAAAGATTCCAAAAAGAAGAACCTTAGTAGACACAACCGAATCGTCTATTTGTCGTCCTTTTGATCTGCCTGATATCATCTGTGGCATTAAGCAACTGAAACGCGGTAAAGCCTCTGGACTCGACAACATATCTGTGGAGCAAATCCAACACTTTGGACCAGTCGCCGTGTTATGGCTCTTAGGATTGTATAATAGTTGTCTGGACTCGGTGACAATACCTAGTATGTGGCGGAAAGCTAAAATAATTGGGACCTTAAAACCTGGCAAATCAGCTGACGACCCTAAAAACTTCAGACCAATCTCACTCTTCTGCCACACACTCAAATTATTTGAAAGACTACTACTAAACCGCCTCACTAGCCTCGTGGACCCTAAACTCATCCCAGAGCAAGCTGGGTTCCGCCTCGGAAAATCTTGCTGGAGCCAAACCCTTAACCTTACTCAGCATATTGAGGATGGATTTGAGATGGGCAAAGTGACAGGCGTGGTCTTTGTTGACCTTTCAGCCGCGTATGACACAGTTAACGTTAAACGTTTGCTATAGAAAGTGCAGAATATGACAGAGGATAGCAAATTTGTTCGAGTTCTCGGGTAGCTCCTCCAAAACCGACGTTTCCAGGTACATTTAAACTCTAATAAAAGCCGTTGGAGAACCCAAAAGAACGGTCTACCTCAGGGGAGTGTCCTGGCGCCAACGCTCTTTAATATATATACAAATGATCAGCTTAGGAGCCCAAATACAACGCGCTTCCTATATGCCGACGATCTGGCATTGGCGTCACAGGGATCCTTTGAAGAGGTAGAGGACAACCTCAGCGGCGCTCTCCAGACACTGAGTGTGTACTACGATGAGAATGCCCTTAAACCAAACCCTTTAAAATCGCAGTCATGTGCATTTCATCTTTGCAACAAAGAGGCAGGCAGAGAGCTAAATATCCAGTGGCGCGGTTTACCTATCAACCACTGTAACTACCCTAGATACCTGGGCACAACGTTAGACAGATCCCTCACGTTTAAAAGAAACTGCGAGAACATCAAGCAAAAAGTTACAGCTCGTAATAACCTCCTGCGAAAATTAACAACCACCAATTGGGGAGCCCAGCCAAAGGTTTTACGCACTACTGGATTAGCACTATGTTATTCTGCAGGTGAATTCGCGTCACCCGTCTAGAGCCGTTCCGCTCATGCACAGAAATTGGATATAGCGCTAAACGAGACGTGTCGGATTATTACGGGCTGTCTGAAGCCGACCCCGACTCAAATGCTGTTCCCACTTGCAGGCATAGCTCCACCCAGTGTTCGCAGGAGTATAGGAAGTTCCGTGGAGAGAGCTACACTAGAACTCGACGAACGGCACCCTATGCACAACTATCAACTAGTGCCACCAGGGCTGAAAAGTCGAAAGACTTTTTATAGATCTGTTGCGGCGATCGACAATGAAGTCTCCCAAGCGAGACAAGACCTATGGACGGCACAAAGCTCACTTCTTTCCCCTTTTGTCCCTATTTCGGTAAACCTGCCCCCTGGTCACGAGCTTCCCAGGTCTACGTGGAAGTCCATAAATAGATTGCGGACCCAAGTTGGACGGTGCAAGGAAAACTGAGCCAGATGGTGTTTCTTGGACGAATCTGAAACCATGGGTGAGTGTGGCACTAGCATACAGTCAATGCTCCATCTACTATCGTGTCCTAACTGCCCAAACACAGTCATGTTCGCTTCAAGACGTAATGAACGCCTCCGAAAATGCAGTAAGGGTGGCTGCGTACTGGGCAAACAAAATTTGATGCATTAAAACTTGAGACTCGTCATTGACACGAAAGAAGAAGAAGAAGATAAGTCGATCTTTGATTCTATGTTCATGTTGGTGACGGGCAGATTTTTGGTTATAAAGAAATCCAGAACGTCAGGAACTTTATTTTGATCTGTTGGCCAATAAGTAGGTTCTCCAGCAGATATACACTCCAAGTTGAGGTCTCCAATGGTTTGATATAGTTATCTTCCTCTAGTTGAGGTGAGTCTGGAACCCTAATAGAGGTGTTTAGCATTCCAGTCACCTCCACTTATGAAACGGTTGCCTAGCAAAGCGAAGAAGTCTACAAAGCTATCCTTACTTATAGTATATCTTGGTGGACAGTATACTGCCGAGAGTGCTATCTCTGAGTGGTTGTCACTAACTTTGACTAGTGTGGCTTGAATTTTATCTGTAGAGTATGGTTCAATTGGGTAATACTTCAGGTTATAGTTATAGTCTTTTAAAGATATGTAGCTTTTTGATGTGAACCTTGTCTCAGAAATAAGTGCTACGTAAATTTTTTCAGTATTGAAGAAAGTCTCCAGGTCAAGTTTGCGTTCTGTAAGTCCACTGGCGTTCCATGTCATTATTCGAAGATTAAAATTTATTTTGATAGCAGGCTGCTGATAAGTTGAATCATGCAATTTATCATGCTGTCCATCATGTTAGTCATGGAGATGGGCGGTGGGTAAATACCCGAAGGGTAAATACCCAGGTATTTTCCCGTTTGGGTATAAATCGGGTATTTACCCGGGTAAATACCCGAAGCATGGGTATTACATAACATAACATATCTTCACGCCTTTTATCCCCGAAGGGGTAGGCAGAGGTGTATTACACACCCACACTTTGCCAGATATGTTTCGGTCCCAATGTAATAGGGGGCGAGCCTATTGCCATCTACCGGGCACATTATTAAGCGAGCGATAATTAACATTTTTAATACACACATAACTTCGAAAAGTCAGAGGTGTGTGCCCGAGGTACCTGGGGATCAAACCCGAGACCATCGTCTCGGCAGTCCGTTACGTACACCATTGGGCTACCGCCGCATGGGTATTTTCACAAAAATATTGAGAAAGCGCACGATTTGTTTGAACTACAGTCAATAGTCGTTTAAAAGTTCTTATATTTGATCTTCCAATCTGATATACCGTTATAGATGTTTCGGTAATATGGATATAATAAAATGTCATCACATTGAATACTTTGAAATGCTCATTCTGCTCCATTGCTTCTTAAAAACGCTTAGTATTATTATAAAGAGACTTACGGCCGGTTTCAATATTCGATCTATCCATAGATTAATAGATTCGAGATACGTGGTGGACATATTTTGTATGGAGATTATGTCAAAACTGAATCCAAAATCTTTAGCCGCTGAATTCAACATTCAGCGGCTAAAGATTTTGGATTAGAGATCTGTCTATTGAAAAGCCAATATGCTTACATGTCGTAGGACGGGAGCACTAGCATTTTAGGCCTTTTCTGTTGGGTTGTAGCGTAGACTTCGTGAATCTTAACCGTTTGAGGCATTGAGGACTATTGATCCTCACCCTGTCTTCGGTCCTCAGATAGGCTTATCATATCCCATAGCTTTCATCGCTTATAGCAACTTGCTTGATCCTTTTTCTACATCGACAATCTTCTCGTCGGTCTACAGTGTACGAGTGTTAAGTGTTTCCTTGGCCAATTTTCATAAGTAGCGGTAGCTGGATCTCATGCAATTTCTCTATATCCCGCTATTTCTGACTTGGGTAGCGGCCATGGGAACAATGGGGCCGCCGGACCAGGAGCCGATTTATGGTGTGGCTCATTTTTAGGAGCTTTCGGGTCTTCTCACGATTCCCCTAAGACGGAAACGGGGGAAACTGATGCAGGTGGTGTGTTGTCTCAGTGAGTTTTGCCGCCGCCTGCAACTGCAGACGGATCACGAGAGTGTGATCCTTGCTACTGGTGTCGTATCCAGGCGTCTAGTCCGGATGTGCTTCACGCCGCTAGCGAGACCTGACCCCACCGGCAGTATTCCCACGAGGGGAACGTCCGGTTAGCGATCTACGAGCCAGCGGCCGCTTGTTCGGTGGGGGCTTCACTTACGTTGGCGAAATCGAGCTTGCCGGGGGAGGCTCCCGTCAAGCGCCCGCACTGACAAACTGGAGTCAGTCCGGTGTGGTTGGTCCAGTGGGCGCTGATAGAAGGGCGCCAGCTCCTGCAGGTGGCGGAAGCATGATTCCTTAGCGTGGGCGAACACGTTGGCGCTCAGGCGACCAATGAATCCATCGAGGCTCTCTATGCATAGGTTGCTGGAGATGACGTCTTTCCTCAAGTAGCGAGGAGCGTCTGCAACAGCACGTAGGGCGAGCGACTGATGCGCACGCAACCGTTTGCGGAGGGTCACCACTACCAGCACGTACCACGCTGGGGAGGCCTAAGTGAGGCAGGTGCGGATGTATGCCTTGTAGATGGCAAGCTTCGCACGAAGGGGAAGTCGGGACGCCAAGACAGGGCGCAGGAGAGCTCGAGTTGTTCGCGCTTGGCCAACAACGTTCTTGACGTGTGGGGCCATCGTGAGACGACGGTCTATGGTCACGCCGAGGTATTCCACTATCGGGGTCCAGTCGACGTGGTGTTCGAGCATGGTGAGACGCGGGGACAGTCTCCGTGCATTTTTGGAAGGTTTGCCGTAATCGCTTTTATACTAATCGTTTCATTATTATACAAATCGTTCCAGGAATTAATGCGATCTACTAACCATAATTATATTATAATGGCTGTAATATTTGACACATGGATCCAAATGGGATGCTTTGCCATAGATATTGGAGCATCAGCGACAAATACGGCTAAAACCTTTTATGGTACCAAAACCCAGGGCCGAACCGTCCCTATGTGCAATGTGCGCGGCGCACACAGGCGCCAGGGTGACAGGGGCGCCGCGCACCGAGATATGCGTTAATTATAACAGAAAAAGGATGCCAAAAAAGGCGCTTCACAGATTTCGCATACAGGCGCAGGGGCGGCGGCGTTGGCGGTCCGGCCCGAGTGCCCGACATCGAGAGATTTAGCTAAAAAAAAAAAAGTTCATCTGCCAACTTCCGGGTGCCACCCAACAGGCGCTTTATGGATTTCGCACACAGGCGCTGGATTGGGTCGGAACGGCCCTGCCAAAACCCTCGCGAACTAAACTAATGACTATACTTCAAAAGCATCAAAAAGTAAAAAAAAAACATTTTAACCAAAAGGTCCCTGTTGTGCCTATCCAGCGGCTTATGTTGCTAAATGCACGGCAGATTCACCGAGCACACTAACTATACGGCCAGTCTCAATAAATAGATCAATAGAATTTAATATTAGGACCGGGACCGTATATGAATACTATGCCAAAGAAAAAGACATAGCGCATGATGTTGGTGATTTCTTTGCTTTAAAAGATTTGATTACTAGAGATACATATTTGACATAAGCTCCATACAAAATAAGTCAAATGTGTAGTACTCTACTAGCTAAATCCTTGAATAGATCGAATTGGGACCAGCTGTTAGTATCAATTTTAAAATTATGACAGTAAATGCCATCATTTTACTCTTATAAGACATAAATGTTCGATATACACAATTCACGCTATAGGCTGTAATTAACAGTTAGTAAATCAACGAATAAATAGTATGAAATCTAAAATGGAAGTGTAAAAATATCTTTCGATAAATACCCACGCTTCGGGTATTTACCCGGGTAAATACCCCGTTTTTACCCAAAAAGATAAATTCCCGGGTATTTACCGGGTAGAATCCCATCTCTCTCATGATTTGCTGGAATTTGTTAAACATTTTGTCCATTATTTGTGTTAGGTTATGAGTTCCAGGTTGGTTGACGTCAGTTGCTGAATTTTCTTTAAATCTCTTGGTTTTTATGGCTTCTGCATATGTTTTTGCAGTTCTGTTTGTTGTGGTGTCTTGACTATATATTTGCAGTGGATGTATTTCAGGTCGGCTTAAGGTTTTGCTTTCCTCTGTTTTATTGTCCATTTGATATTCGTTCGTCTGCCTTGAGGATTGACGTCTGTTGGTTGGTTGGTCATTTTTGCCCCTTTTGAAGTTTTCACTGGGATTTAGTTTTAGTATTTGCTCTTTGTACTGTTGCTATTTGGCACAGCCCTTATAACTGGCAGGGTGTTTTCCTTCACAGTTTGCACAAATTGCTTCAGTGTCTGGACTTTTGGTGCAAGAGAGAGAAGAATGTTCATTTCACACATCTAAAAGGCCTGAAGCATTGGTTTTTAGAGTGTCCAAACCTTTGACATCGTTTGCATTGAAGTACTTCTTTCTTTTTATACGGTGCTTCAAAGGTTACTTTCATATGGTTGACCTGTTTGATTTTGAATATATCTTTGTTATTTGGATTTGGTTCTAAGTCTATGTAGAATATCGGTAGGGCCTCTTTAGTTACTCTATGAAGCACCTTAACTATTTGTCTGACTTCATGTTCCTGGTTCTTAAGTTCATCCTTGATAATCGACGTATCTTCTGATGGGTGGAGGCCTCTAATGAATACCCTGTAAGCTCTTTCGCATTTTAATTTATAGGTGTAATGACTTATGTTATTATCAATGAAGTGTTATGGTTTTGTATACCTCTATGCTGGCTGGCATTATTTTGACGATGTGCCCTGCTCTTAGCGTAGTCATTGTGTACTCCTCAGTATGTATTATTTTGCTCAGTACATTCTTAAGGGAACCGATATTAATTACACCTGTGATAAAAATAGGTTCAGGTTTTGGGAGCTTGACTTGATCAGCGACTGTCATATCCTCGTTAGCATTATCCAGTATTTCGAACTGATTTTGTGTTGGTATTGTGTATGAGACATTGCTTTGTTTTTCTTGGCGTTTTCAGTTTGCGGTGGACTCACTTCAGTTCTTTTTCTCTTGACAATAGGCACACGCACTCCGCGTGGTGACGGATTAAGAATACGGTTTGTCACCACCCCATATCATCCCATGGGTGTCGTAAGAGCCGACAGAGGGAGCATATTATGCAGAGAACATCACTGTAAGAGAAGGAAAACTTGATACAAACCCTATACCAACCCGTTTGGCCAGCGTGGTATAGTAGACCAATTCCTTCTTTGAAAGGAGAGGCCTAGTCCAGCAGTAGACTGTTAAAGGCTGATGATGATGATGATGATGATGATGAATAGGCACACGGTCAGATTGCCAGTTGGTTGTTTGGCTAGTTTCGATTTGTGTGTGTTCTTGTTGGGTTATGTTAGATATTTGGCCGACATTTATTGATTTTGGAATCGCTCCCACTGAGTTTGAGCGCGTTTTAGTGAACATACTCTTTTGTAAAGTCTGCTGGATTAAGGTTGGTGTTTGGTTAGGTTGCTCTGGATTCATTTTATTCCCACGAGTAATGGCGAACTATCAGGTCACTTAGGGGTTACGACCCAGACTAATACAATTATGTAAATGCGTTAAACGTGCCATCTCATGAAACTACACTTCAGTACAATACTGCAAAATGGACTCTGATTACATTTTACATTCCAATGCGTTACGCAGCGCCAGTCCGTGTATAAAGTCGGATGTAATGAAGCAATGTATGATGTTTAGTCATTGTTCCTATATTTATTTTATTCGAGCTGAAGAAATTAAACTCTGAATTGAACGAGAAATTTCATCAAGGACGCATTGCCTTGTTAGAGATGTTGTTAAAAAACTACAGATTTTGCTTTTAGATGGTAAAGGTGAGTAACTTCTATCTACGGAATTCAAAATTCGATCTATAGATAGATCTGTAGATTTTAGATTCGTTTTTGACATAAGCTCCATACAAAATATGTCAAACACGAATCTCGAATCTCAAAATCCATGTATGGATCGAATATTTAAAATGGCCGTAAATCACGTACAATTTGAAGTAATTTATTGAATGCTACAGTTGAGCATTTGAAACTGACAAAACCTCTGCTTGAATAAAATTCTTCAACAATGTTTTCGATAGCGTTAAGATGCTTTTTCGGCAATAATTCAGTTCAGATATACTAAAGTATAGGTAAACTATATTAAGGATATACAATAGCTTAAAATTAATTGACAAAGCTATTAGGATCAGCGGAATATTATTTACATGTTCCTGACCTTTTCAGAGTAGATCGATACACGTAGAAGAATCTAGAAGGTAGTCATATCATATCGCTACTGTATAATCTCCCAATTACATGTGTTTGCTAAAAAATAGTTGTGGAAAGTCACAACATAGTAGCAATTGTTTTGTTGTTTACCTTTTTTCTATTAATAAGGAAGTGTGCCCTTCGGTATAATTTTCGCGTACTTTTGCGTATTGTTCAGCCTTAGCTTCTTAAAGAAGCAGATTTTCCGCTCCTTTAGGGTTGTAGCGTGATAGTATATAGAGGTTTGTAGCGTGATGATGCATAGCTTTTAACCTTCTTAATTATTGCTCGGTTAGTTTTAAACTGGTTTAGTTCAAAGAGTTAGATTGTTTGAGTGTATTAACTATCCGGAATTAGTGCACAAAGCACGCAACAAGTCAAAATTTATAATTTAAAACGCAGCTAACATTAACCGATCCCATACCTTCTGCATATTAGTATTTTAGTCTCCCCACTGGCATAAAAGCACCCGGTAAACAAGTCTTTATACTCTTGTATGTCCAACTGCTTTTTGCAACATTAACATTTCGTCGAAACACGTCTGTGTACCAAAGCTCGTTGCCTCAGCGTCTCAGCATTAAACGCTGGTTAAATTTAGATTGAGCCTTTAGGGACTGCCTGCACTCAAAACGCTGTAACACACAAATTATTAGAGATATTATTAGATAGATTATGTATATTATTAACTAGACTATGCCTTCGGCTCCGGCTGCGTTTACCACTTACCACAGGGCGTTATCATACTAGCGGATTGTGAACGTCCTCAAAGCGGAGCGGGCGCGCAACGAATACGTTACGGGACTTACGGACTCACAACGAACACGCCGCACATGCGCAACGAATTCGTTGCGGACACGCAAATTCGTTGATGCTTTCGTTTTCGTCTCCGGCGTCTTCGAAGTAATAAAGCCAACAGCAGTGTTTCCTCGTCGGAATCCATTTTGTTACTGGATGTTTTGTACGTCGATATTTTGCTACAAACACGCGACGAAAACGTAACGTATTGCCAAGCGTCCGCGACGTCCTCGCTGCGCAGCCGCGGCGTGTTCGCGACGCATTCGCTGCGCGTCCGCCCCGCCCCGCAATCGCTCCCAAACCGCTAGTATGATAACGCCCTTAGGGTGGGATTTACCAAAAAATCTTCTTGCACCGAGCAGATTCGGCTGTGTGTTTTCTGTTAGTCAGACAGTAACGCAAGAATTTTATATGTACAGATTTATATTTGTGGATGAATCAGCTGTGGATTTGAAATAAAAATCCAAGGCACTGGTACTGTTTTACATTTAATAGTATTTTACGCTCGGTAAGGCAAAATTATACACCTACCTACTTTGAAAAAATAGCAATACATAGGCTGCGAACATGCCTAGTAATCAGGAGTAGTTTATGCTTCTTTTCTAAAAATCATTTCATATCTATAGAAAAGTATATTTGCTCTACTATTTTAAATAATAGAGAAACACAATGATTTCCTAGCTTAGTTTTCTTTAAAATTGTTTTGAGTGCTTTATCATAGCCGTCATGGAGAAAAGGGAAATCCGTATTTGATAACATTTAATGGTTACAATATTCGTTAGCTAAGTAAAGGCATCTTGCCGCCGTTGAAAAACTCTATGCAATTTGTTACCTTTCTTAGCCCTGCAAAGCCGAGACATCGTTGAAGGTTCGTCATAATTCCGCCTTTATTCACTCTAAATAGAGATATTCTCAAACTTGTTTAGTCTAGCAGCTTTGATGAAGAACTATTCTGGTATCTTGTACATTTTTAACCTAGAATGTATATTTTATAGAAAAATGGAATAGATTTAAAACCTTAGTTCTCGTGGATCAGATACTAATATAGAGGCAAAACTAGCAGATGTTCTTTGACGATTTGGTTTCTAGAAATATCAAGTTAATCATTGTATACACATTACATCTCTTTGTGCACCCGACTCACTTTCACATGAACTATTATATCATCGAGAAAATAACGGTACAAATCATATACATAAAATGTTAATTCTCTACATAGTCGTTATCAATTTTCATTCCTAGTTACCGCTTCAAATACCAATGTTGTCTTTCATCAATGCGTTCGCAACATCAAAATAGTAATTTATCAATACTTTCATCTGATTTACTGCCTATAAAGTTCCATAATATAGTTCGCATAATGATAATCTTTTTATTATGCGAATTAGCACCTATGTACAGCCATCGTCAGTAAAAAAAAACTCTTTTGTTTCTGAATGACTGATAGACACCGTACTTTCAAAACTTTTGGGCGCAAGAAGCTGAAATTTATCATTTAAGTATATGCCTTGGTATATATGGTCACTACCCCATATTATCTCATGGGTGTCGTAAGAGCCGACAGAGGGAGCATTATTGCAGAGAACAGCACTGTAAGAGAAGGAAAACTTGATCCAAACCCTATACCAACTCGTTTGGTCAGTGTGGTATAGTAGGCCGATTCCTCCTTTCAAAGGAGAGGCCTGGTCCAGCAGTGGACTGTTAAAGGCTAATGATAGTAATATGCCTTGGGGAGTCAAAGTCTAAGCCAAAATCATTTATTCATTTAGCTCACAAGGTGACGCTTTTGAACGTCAAATTTTTAAAGTAAATTACTTAATGCTTCTTTACATTTACATTTACTGCCTCGTTCGCAAAGCAATAGGTAGAACCACGAGAATATATGAATTTTTGTATGATAAGAACGGTCAATAAAACTCGTGGCCACTCTTTTTAATCGCCAGTATTATGGTACATATTTTGTTTTTGTAAGGAGCTGCAACTATTTCACATTGTACTAAATTACTTGTAAATAGTAAGTAGGAACATACATTATACTTAAACAATTAATGCAGTTACTAAATTATGTGCTTTAGTAGCCCTCCAATGTGAATATTGTGTAACAGGAGCATCCACTTACGTGTTATAATGTAGGAGTGTAAGGAAGTACAAAGAGAGGGTTTTAGAAGGGGGTAAAGAGGGAATCTGAATTTGTTTTTAATTCAAACATTCAAGCGGGCGCAGCAACTGTCAAAAGTTAGTATTTTCATACAATTTTATAAGTTAGTGACTGCCTCTGTGGTCCAGTGGATAGCGTACGCGACTGCTGATCGGAGGTCCCGGGTTTGAGTCCCGGGTCGGGCAAAAGTGTTACTTGGTTTTTCCGAATACTCAGTAGCAGCCTGGAGTCTGGTGATGTGCCCGGTAACGGCAATCGGCTCGCCCCCTATTACGTGGGACCTAAAAATTCATGGCGAAATGTGGGTGTAATATTTACACCTCTGCCTACCCCTTCGGGGATACAGGCGTGAGACTATAAATAACATAATTTTACAAGTTAGTGTCTTATCACAGGGACCACACGCGCCTATAGTTGCAGGAAACGTTACATAAACGAGTCCCATATTGTTGCAACACATACAGTGTTTCCTTATTCAGTTGTTTCGATCACACATTTTTATATACAACCTTATTGTAGAACAGGGGGCCAATTCTCCTATTTTTATATGACGTTGATATTATATTTTGAATGGACTTAGAAGCGGTATTCTGATAACCTAATGACATTATCGTATAATTTGAAATAAACAATTCGTCGTTGACATATACACACATCAACAAAGTCTAGGGATATTTTATATTTCATCAAATATCTAAAAATCTATGAAGAATTTTCTGATACAGTAAATAGAAGAATCATAGATTATTTTAAGGTCTTTAATAAAAATAAAAAACATTTCGTGTTTTTTTTTGTTTTAAATAAAAAAATAATTTTTTTAATCATCATGGAAAATTAGTATGATAACAACAAACATTTCTTCTTAAAAAACTATTAATTTTAATAAAAATGGAAAAAATCTTGTAAAATCTAATCATTAATAATCAGTGTTGCCACCTCTTACATTGATTACACATCGACATCGATTGTTAATACTTAAAATTAAATTGTCAATGTCTTGCTGCGGTATGAGGTCCCATGTCCTTTGCAAGTGTTCGTAAAGTTGTTGTTCAGTCGTCAAATTTGGTGGAAAATCTCTCAAAGCTTTTCGTTGTAACATGTCCCAGGCATGCTCGATAGGATTTAAGTCGGGCGACTGTGCAGGCCAATCCAAAACTTGAATATCGTGCTCTCGGAGAGCGGTCGATACCAGCCGCGCCGTATGGCAAGGAGCATTATCGTGCATGAGTAGAAATTCATGGCCTATTTGAGTTCTGTGTGGGACAATAACGGGCTCTACTACCTCCTCGTGGTATTTTTGTGCAGTCATGCTGCCTTGGATCCAAACGAGTTGGGTTCGTCAGCCAAGACGAATTCCTGCCCACACCATGATTGTCCCGCCTTGGTATGGGTGGACCTCCTGAGGGTGCCGTAGACGGCTAACTCTCCCTGGAGCTCTCCAAACGCGTGTTCTTCGTGAATCCAGGTGAAACCCAAACCGGGACTCATCGGTGAACAGCACCAAAGACCATTGTTCGTCACTCCATGGTAAATGCTCCCGAGCCCACGAAAGCCGCCGACCGCGATTGCCACGTCGCAATGCTGGAACACGCAATGGTCTTCGAGCATGAAGATCAACTTCATGTAACCTTCTTCGCACGGTTTGGTCGCTTACCAGCAGCTGGTGGTCCTCCTGGAGCCTTTGCACTAGTTGCAGCGCTGTGATATTGGGTTGTCTTCTGGCGGTCATTTGGAGAAATCGATCCTGTCTCTGCGTAGTAACACGATATCTACCTGTGTGCTGTTTGGCCACATCTCCAGTACTGCGATAACGTGACCACAACCTTGATATCACATTTTGACTGGTATGTAGGGCCTCAGCAACGACGCGTTGAATTGCACCATTTTCTAACATGCCCACGGCTCGTAACATTTCATCTCGACTCAAATGACGACGTGACATGACTTTTAAAGTTCGTACGTCACGTTAAATTAAAAAAGAAAAACAATTAAAAACCCTTTTCATTAATAATTATAATAAAACAGTTTTAACTTTCTTTAATGTAACGAATTACTAGCAAATTTGCCGCCATATTTTGTTTATTATTTTGTTTTTTTTTCTTTCCATGTTCAAATTTTGAAAATAGAATAAAAGAGGTTTTAATCTGTATATAAACTTTTTGTGGAAACTAACAAGGTTCTAAACTATAAACTCGTAAATAATTTAGGATTAAGATATCCCTAGACTTTGTTGATGTGTGTATTTTGACACTTGTTTCAATTAACGATCTCGTTACAACTTCGTTCAATTATCAGACAATTTGTAAGAATACGCTTTTTGTGACGTAATTATGACACTGACATATGATATGGAAACTATATAATATATATTTAGCAAAATTGGGCTCCAGACCTCGTTCCTTTGATTGTTCTGTCAAATCGAATCTGATGAAGTATATGATCTCTATGTTTTGAATAAATTGTATTTTTTAATAGGGATGATGCTTGCAAGTAAAAAAAAATATTAGTTCTTTTATGTAGTAAAATAGGCCATAATAATGGCAGTTTAATTAATCGTCAAATAATGGATAGTATGTACTCTGACGGCAAAAACATATGACATCACCAGTGCATAATACATTTCATACAAAATTCGTAAAAACAAATTGCTATTGACATGACATTAAAAGTGCCTGATTTGGTTAGTTGGAACCACTGTGTGTGGAATCAGCCCTATGTTTACTATACTACGTTCAAATGTTTAAATACAACTTTATTACGGACGGTCATAAAGGTCTTTTTAATTGTCATCGAAAGAAAAGTGTGTTCAACGTCCAGCGTGTTATCTGAGTGCATGTTTGTGAGTTGTGACATCGTTGCTCATAGTGGCCGATGATTGAAAAAACATTTTTGCGAGAAAGGCTTACAATTTCTTCTTAAAACATCCAATGAAAAAATTACCTTATCGTTTATTCAATATTTTGATTTAACTAACTATGGTATTGATCATCATCATCTTCTTGCCCTGGTCCCAATTTATTTAGGGTCGGCGCAGTACGGCCTTCGCTTCCATTTTTTTCAGTCGCCCGTCATCTGATCGGCTTTCGACCTTTCTCTTTCATATCCATCCTCACAGTCCATCCATCTTTTCTTTTAACTATTTCTATTAACTATGGTATTGATCATGGTAGCTAAATGACGCTAAGCAATTCTCTCAAGATAAATAATACAGATCTTAAACTTAAACACATACAACTGCCAAGCGCTATGAACATTCAGTTTGAGGAAATGCAATAGCTCTCGTCTATTACAGTTTATTCACGAACGGTCCCTCTTCGGGGAGATATCTTAATTACACGTTTTTTGGCTTACACAGTAAACCAGTAAACGAACGGACAGATTACGATCTTTTTATATACCTACGTGGAGCCAATCTTAATTTAAGAACCCAGTGTTTCTAAAAATGTATATACATATACTCGATTCCTGATGTGTGATGTGACGATCTTTGATTAAGGTGTGGTACAGGCCGATTTAAAAAAAGAAAGAAAGGAGTTTACTTTATTGCAAGTCTGAAATTAGTGCCAGTACGAATTTTGTAATTTATTTTCATCTTCCTAGCGATATTTCGGTTGCATTCAAGACTCTCGCCCTGGAGCCCGGACGCCGCTTAATGGCCTGACCAGATGTTTTATTTATTTTATTTTATTTATTTATTTATTGTCGGGAAGCTTACAGACAAATAAGACATAATATGATAACAGATTACACAAATATGCTAACAACAAGCTTCCACAGAATTACAACGTAATATTTGCACTAGTTGCAACGCGCGCTTAATACATAAGTAGATATATATTACAACAATTACAATAATAATAATTTTCAATATCTGACACAATCTCTAGACAAAATACCTTTTGTATTAGATTTATAACTGCAAAATAATGACCACAACGTTTTAATTCTTAACAGACCCATCAAAAATTGTGCGAGTGTGCGGCGACACATGCAGTCGACTACACCATGCTATTACTGAAGCTGTGTTACGATACAAACGTGAATTCGATATCAGAGTCTCAGCTGGTTGTGTCAATTACAAAAAGAAGTCATTATTTATCAATTTCCTGAATGAGCTGGGTTTGGTATTAAATAAATATATGTCAAGTTTAGAGGCCACTTTATTAAATGATCTAGCACTGCGTAGCAGGAAGGAATTCTGTCGATAGTTGGTTGTTGCGAACTTAATATTTAATGGGGAACGCTGTCTGAGTCCTAACTGATTAGTGCGCAATTCTATTGCAGCTAGAAGCGTTGGACAGTCAATGGAACTGGTCGCAATGTTCATCAAGTAACTAATATCGTTAACTGTGCGTCTGAGTTCAAGGGGCATGAAATGATAGCGCTTGCATCGCTCGTTATAATCCGCTGAGTAATGTTGCGCTTTAAAATCAAGATACCTCAGGAACCTCCTTTGTATACCCTCAATACGAGCTATACATATAAATTTGTGCGAGCTATATAAATATGTGACAGAATATTATCAGCTCTTTATACTGTCCCACTGCTGGGCACGGGCCTTTTCTCACTATGAGATAGGGTGATGAGGGTAAGGCCATTGTCCACCACGCTGGCCAAGTGCGGGTTGGCAGACTTCACATGTCTTTGGAGATCTTTATGGAGAACTCTCAGACATGCAGGTTTCCTCACGATGTTTTCCTTCACCGATAAGCAAGTGATAATTAACAATTTAATACGCACATAACTGCGAAAAGTCATTGGTGCGTGCCGTGGATTCGAACCCGAGACCCTCTGCGTAACAGTCTGTCGGTCTCTCCACTCGGCTATCGCTGCTATATATATAGTGATAGAATATTATATTATAAATAAATAATAAATATAATCAAAGGCATTTTTTGACTGCATACTTATTTGATAAAACAATTTAAGATTGTGAAAAACTGACGTTTGCTGGTGGACTTACGCCTTTCATATAAATTAGACAGTACAGTATGTTTAGTAGAAATACAGATCTAGCATACAATTTGACGCAAACTGTATTCGTCTAGATTGCTTTTATATAAAGCTCCTTAAACTAATTTGTACACCTACCACAATTATCTCTGTATCACCCTATGGTTGACTGGGAGAAAATGCCTCGATGGCATTAAGTCCGCCATTGTACTTACATTGTGTATTGTACATAAAGTTTAAATAAATAAATAAATAAGTTTTATTTATCTTTCATCTTAACAGTTTATAACTGACTGTCGCTTTAAAACCGTTTAGGTATTTTTAGTACCGTGAGAGTTTTCAAATATTAGATCCCTTGGCTCAAATAACATCTAAGTAGTATTATTTAGCCGACAACGCTTCTGCAAAATGGACTAACGCTTCTGCAAAATTAACTTAAAGATTTAAGTCCATTTAAACCACAAACCCCAGTCTGTTCAACATAACATAGTAATAACTTATGCAGTGCAAGAACTTGCATATATTTTCCATTTTGTTAAACATCCCCAACTTGCGCTAGGCGACAAGTTTGCGAGCTCAGAGCTTAGCGTCAGAGTAAGTCTGCCAAGTGTTGGTACACCCTAAGTAGTACATTCATTTATGTAGTTTATTCTAAGTCATGCATGTTGTGCAGAATTACAACTAGAATGTGACAGTGCGTTGACTTTTCCGCCTGACGTGATCTGTGTATGTACGTGAATAAATTTTTAACTTGGACAAGGAAAACATTCTCCGTTTTGCTAATGTTAATTTACGTATGGTGTTGATAAGATTTATGAAGCAAGAGAGGTTTATCAGGATCGTTGCAAATGGCGTTCCGTAGTCTCTGCCTATCCCTCCGGGAAAAAGGCATGAGTATGTATGTATGTATGATAAGATTTGAATTGTGTACTGTTTTAAAATAGACTTATACACCCAAGGCCTTTTCAGCAATCACACTATCTGTTAGTGAAAGCCGTACTATATTCAGATTTTGAGTTTGCTGCCTACAGATAGGACGTGGCGGTTGCTTGATTTTATAATATGTATAGAAGGGCATCTTCGCACTACAAACTATCCTTGAGAGACTATGTCTTGAGACACGACACGAGCAGTCGTGGATCAAACAACTAGTCGTTACGTATGGGGATCGAACCCATGCATGCGCAGTGTAAAACCACTATATCATACGTACAGTGGAACTTACGGGTTTGTCTACTATGCTATAAAATATATACGTTGCATGTAAAATATTCTTTTAAAGATAAAGATGACTATGCTATAAAAATATATACGTTCCATGTAGACTATTATTTTTATATTTTAATTTTCAGCTTTATTCTATTGAACTGGAGAATGATGTCAGTCGATACGCTTGCTCAACAAGCAGGCTATTAACTTAATATCAAAAGTAAACATTTTCTAGATCGGTCTATTAGTCCCCGTTCACAGCGCTCCTACAAACTAAAATACTATACAGCTTATAAAAAAAATGTAACGCTGACTTAAGTCCAGAGTTATGTCCAGTTTCATCATATATTGATTCGTTAATAGAATATATAAGCCAGATAAATTCTAAATTATCCCTTTTTTGGCCTGTAGGTCTTGTGGTTTTTGAGCTGGAGCTCGTGAGTTCGATGTTCGATTCCCACCCAGAACAAATCATTGTGTGATGAACACGATCATTAATTTTGTGACTGTGAGGAATTACGTAATTTGTCCTTATTATGTATTTAGAAACATATAAATATGTTTTTCAGTTGTCTGGTTATTGTAACATAGACTGTGTGTGTGTAGATGCTTATTTTGGAATAATTTGACTGCGAATATGAATTAACCTAGGATATTAGGATATTCATTTTATGTTGATATTATTAACGGAATGATACGTGTAAGCCAAAAAATAAAGCAGTGGAAGCCACGAAAAACAGATGCTTTACAACAGTCTTACCATTTACGTTGTACATATTATACATGCAATCGCTATACCGAACATTAGTGTATGTTTTTGCACAACACAAACGTAGAAAGTGCTCACCGCTCTAAATTAGTGTTGACTGCCAGACCGAGAGACGCTACCAGATATAATATTAACATTATAAACTACAGTGACGTTGCAGTTTCTGTTAATGAATTAAACATCAATATGGAATGTTTGATTTAGACTGAATATTACGGTGTATATTTTGTTTGTGTTTTTTATTATATTTTATTGAAGAGGCTGACTCATCATTGAATTGCGCTTACTGTTTGCAATTTTTACAATACGGACATTGTCTGCCTGTGATCGTGATTGCTGAAAAACGACTAAAACTGAACTTCACGTAAATGTCATAATTTTATGAACCTGTTACTGTACCGAGTATTGTGGATTCGATTTCCACGCGAGAAGAAACGAAAACAGTACAAACAAAATAGTTTAATATGTCTTAAACGGATCATAATCATATACTTATGGTAAAAGAAAGGTGAAGTACCTTCTAATCGTTCCGAAGTCTCATCATGAGTCTAATGCAGCCTAATTTCCTAAAAAAACAACCATGTTATAAATAACTTCACAGCATACAACCTCCTTGTAATTTATATATTGTAACAACAAGAAATACCACACGATACATGTAATTGTGGAAGCGCACGAAAGTTCCCCAACGTTCAAGTTCCGACGTACAACGAATTGGTCTGCGGTCTGGTGGAGATACAACTTCCTCACGACAGATAAAATTAACCCTTTGGTAATGAGCCGCCCGCTAGGTTTTGCTGTAATTTCTTTTGTTGTTTAAGTGTTTTGGGAACGCTTTTTTGAACTGGATTACAAATTATAGATTGTAAATTGCCATTATATGTTAAAATACAATGAAATTGCGAGGGTATCCAACATTGTCTGATAATTATTGTCCTGAAATAACACCCGGCGTCCTTAGCTTAACATCCTACAAAAGGGCGTGCTAGCTAAGGTTTTAATCTAAATGCCACAACATTAGTTACTAGAGAACGCCAGCAGCTACGCCTCCATTTTTTTTTATTTACCCGTTTTGGCCGATCCCGTGGGCATTTCGAGAAATCCCTTCTTAGTGCACCCCTACGGTCCACAAGGAACAAACACGCCAAATTTCAGCTTCTTCCGCCCAATAGTTTCGGCTGTAGCGTGTCTGTCAGTCAGTCAGTAACGCAAGGATTAAATATATTAAGATTACCACATAGTAAAAACATATCTATATTTTTACAAAAAGAGACTAAAAAGTGGTCGTATATTTAGAATTCACTGGAATAGAATTCACACATACATCCAAACATAGACTCACGCCTGTTTCCCGGAGGGGTAGGTAGAGACCATGGAACGCCATTTGCAACGATCCTGACATATCTCTCTTGCTTCATTCACTCCCATCATGTTTCTTATATTACCCGCAAATACATCAGTGATTTTAATATATTACCCGCAAATGTAGTAGTGATTGGGAAGATTATAGTAGATTTTTGTATTCTTAATATCACCGTAATTATATGATTTTCACAGCGAGAAAATTTTAAAAGGAACACAACAGAATCAGTTTAATAACATCAAAATAAGCTCCTGCTTACCCCTATTGTGTCTCGAATTCTATCGGTCGGTACTTCTCGAAATCACATACAACGTTCGCCGAATTAAAAAAGTTTAAATTCCACCCGAGTGTTACAGAGCTATATTGCTTTCGGGGGATGTTCGTAAAAGCTTAAAAAATATTTGTGTGGCCAAAGAGTTACTAGCTGGCATATCTGAAAATTGTTCACTATATGACTGGGAGTCACTGAAAATTGGGTTATTAATATTGGGATATTCACTTTGTTTATTTGTATACGATTTAAACTACGTATTTGGTTGAGTAAATTTATAGAGATTTTACATTATAATAAATACTAAAACTTAATTCAAGCAAATAAACGTCACATGTTACATAGGAAAGTATTGCATTAAAAATAATTTATGATTAAGTATAATATCTGTGATAAGTGCTTTTTTTAAATTGTGGTACATTAATGCGTAGGTACTTTATTTATAACGGTTATACATCATATTTGGTAAATATAGATATTTTAATGTTTACCTGAACTGGGCTGTAACACCTGTGTTTCAGGCAAAATTTTAAATAATAATATCATAGGGCTATGTTTTTACAAAATTATCATGAACTGCAAATATGTAATAGAAAATAGACTTAAGTAATATGATTTGTGGTAACTTAGCATAGGTATTTACATACTATTGACGGCCAGCAGTAGTGTAAGCGACTGCTACGTCGAAGGTCGCGAGTTCGATTCCTGCTTAAGTCAAACAATTGTGTGCATGAACATGGATGTTTGTCTTGGTCTGGGTGTTTCTATGTATAATATGTATGTATTTACAAAAAAACAAGTATACATGTATGTTTATCCATGATCTAGTACCCATAGTACAAGCTCTGCTTAGTTTGGGACTTTTTTTTTCATTATTTTATAACTGTAACCAAATTATCCGTATCAGAGAAGGTAATTGTCATTAGGTGTTTTGTAACAACAAGGTGACACTGCTTATAACTTATGCTATGTAAATCTAAGGTTTATACTATCAGTTAAATACGGTGCTGGCAGCTGTCAAAATATTATATTACTAGGCTTTGTTCGCGGCTCCGCCCGCGTTGGACTTTTGCCCTGTTAACGTGGGCATTTACAACAATCCTCTCTTAGCGCTCCCCTACACTTCCAACAAACAGACATGCTAAACTTCATCTTCTTGCGCCCAGTATTTTCAGCTGTGGTTTGTCTGTCAGTCAGTCAGTAACGCAACAATTTTATATATTCAGATTATTTCCCCATCTGCCAACAACCCGAAGGGGTAGGCAGAGGTGTAAATATTACACCCACAATTCGCCATGCATTTTTAGGTCTCACGTAATAGGGGGCGAGCCTATTGCCGACCACTTTTAGTATCTAACCTGCGAACGGCAGTGTCGTTGCCACCTTGGATTACAAAGCCATCACGAGTCGTGCCTTTGCCCTCACTGATTAAACCAATTGTATATTTCGTAATAGCAGTTGCTTGCAGATTTACTCACGTGATCGTACTTATGTATCTGTGCAATTTAATTATAAGCTTGCTACTCCTCAGGTTTCATTATCGCGAGATAAAATTTGGAAAACGCCAATAAATAATAAAAAAAAGCGCCAACAGGCGTAAATTGCCAAATTTCGTGACCGTCCGAAGCAGTTTAGCATTCAACAGCGAATCACTCAGCCAGAGGAAATAAATTTTTTCTACATATTTAAATAACTAAATAATAATATTACAATTCGCTGAACCATTTGAAGCCATTGCTGAAACGTCTGCAACTTTTAATTATATTTGAGTTGGTAAGGACAGCAGTTCCGTCTTATAATGAGCAATAATGCCTCGCAATATAATGCTGCCGGGTGTTATACGCCAAAGGCGATGACTGTCTTTAAAAATTTAAGGATATGTCCTATTATAATAGGACTACGTAAAATGAGCATTTTCGAGGCTCATTATAGATTCAGAGTTCAAAATTTTTTACAAAAATATAAATCGGTTACTGTTTATTGATACTCATGCTCACAAGCATGCACGTATGTATCAATACACGCATATACGCGCGCATATACGCACGTACGTACATAAAGCAGACACGTATTATGTTGATATACGCTCTTCGCCTGATCGCAATTTTTCAGAATCTTTTTTATGGTAATAATTTGTATTTCTCTATTGCTTCATCATATCATATCATCAAAAATTGGCCGTTTGTATTTAAGATTTTTAGTGCTATAAATAAGTAAGGTAATCGAATACACAAAAAGATTTAGAAAACCAAGTCGTGGGTTTGAACCTGATACCATCTGCTTCTTTGTTGAGAACAAATATCTGCGTGTTTTGTATCCTATTTTGCAAAACAACTTGCAATGCAGAATTCTCCCCAGTGCAGTGTGGCAAAATGGATGTCCAATTGAATCATTTTTCAGGAATGAATGAATAAATTGAATGATTTTATTGCATGAATAAAATCAAGGCCATTCTAGAAAAGTTTCAGCAAAATTGTACATACAGCTGTATCTTGAAAAATATTTCAGGTTATTAAGACCGGGCTCCCATTGGGCGTGCGCTTTCCTCGAGCGGAGGTGAGGAGTGTAGATGTGATGGGTGTGATAGAGGGTTAATCTTTGACAAATATTAATATTTCAGCCTTCCCAAGGTAGCTTATTGTAAGAACGCAAAGATATCTCTATAGATACGCCGAAAATAAACCACAAAAGGTAAATGGGCACCTTAGTATGGAAACCATACAAACCAAATATAGCAGAGTGTATTCATCTATGGCTCTCATTTACTATGGCATTAGCCGCACTAATGTGAGCTATGGGAATCTCAAAAAAATCAAGTGTTATACACCACTATTTTTTAATTAGTACAAAATCTTTAAGGACATATTAGTAAAGACATTATTATCATATATGTGACGTAAGAATTCCATAATATCTATAAATAGCAAAGGTATAATCATTTGTTTTTTGTAGAAAATCTTACCTAAATCATAGATATATTTTACAATCTATTCATTACTTCATTGATAGTACTTACTTTCCGTCCTACTCTTACGCATTCTTTCCGTCGCACTTATAATGTAGGTAGCCTTAGACAATAATATGAAGCAAAATAATAAGTGTAGGTAGTTACTTTTTATTTTTCTTAATTCTACCCTCTCCTTCATACTTCATCCGGGCTTAGGACCGGCAAAATTTACCGTTTTACAAGTAATTAAATACGGAGGTATGTATTTAGAAAGCCAACACATATCAAAATAAAAGAAGGTTTTCTGTTATAAAAGAAAAGAGTAATTTTGGCGTATTTATGAAGTTCGAATCATCTGCTGTTTACAAATATTATTTTATCATCATCATGTCAGCCTAGAGACGTCCACTGCTGGAAATAGGCCACCCTCAAGGTTCTCCACACAGACCGATTTTGAGCTGCCCGCATCAAATAATTATTTACTTAAGTACGTATTATTTACTAAACTTACAAGTATTTCCATTGTCCTTCGAAATGTTCACCACCGTTGTCAATACACAGACAATATTTTAACGAGAGAAGTACGCTTCTGTCTTTTCACATCGTCAAAAGCGTCCAATATGCGCTGGTTTAATTGTTCGACACTAACCGGTTCACTTTTGTACACTCACAAAAAGATGTCCATGGGTACACAGCTGCACTCGCGATTTTTCCACTCAAAAAGTACGCACGAAGCATAGCTACATACTCCCGTGATATGAACTGATATGATAGGCCATCGCGTCGGGCAAACGTAGACAAACAATTAAATTTTGCAACGAAAAAATAGATACGCTCGCTAGCAATTTAGCACTGTTTGTCGCATCGTCGGGGCGCGGCGCAGGCGCAGAGGGGAGTGGGGGTGAATTTGTCAATGGATCCGTTTACTACTTATAACGCGGTCGGTCATAGTATTAGTTGTGCATTTACCAATTATTACGTATTTTTGTGGACAGTTTTGAGACAGTTTTGGGACTTAGTGTTTTTATTTTTTAACTACATAAATATGATCAGTTAAAGATACTTAGTGCCCTGTTAAATTATTTGTACTAATTAAAAAATAGTGGTGTATATGTATATATCCATACTCTTTATCTCTGAAAATACTGATCCGATTTGAAAAATCTTTTTGTGTGTGATAGCCATACATGAGAAAGGTTATAGGCTACTTTTTATCCCGATATTCCCGCGGAATCGCTGAATGAGGCCGACGAAGTCGCAGGCGTCCGCTAATTAATTTATATAGCTAAGAAAAATAAAATGCAAATTCATTAAAATATTTTTATTCAATTTTATCCAAAGCAATCATAAGATCATTTAAAAGCGAGTGCGTCTGTTGCTTCCTGGTGTATGGCGTAAGACAGATAATAAACAATGCTAGCGATATGGGCAGCTAGTATTTAATGTGCGAAAAAAAACCTGTTCAATGTGCGAAAGAGACAGCGTATAACATATCTCTAAACATAAGCTCATTTCGATATTATTTTATTTATAAGATGAAATAAAAACCTTTGATACCGTTTGTTTTCTTTTTAAAGGATCCTGTACATTTTCTCCGACGATTTTTATTCAAACAATTATATGCAATGAAAGGTCATAATTATTCCCCTTTGTTTAAAACTATTTTGGTTAATGTCCGCCACTGTTCGCAAAGCGGGTCAGATATGCCCAATGACCTTTACTAGATTATTAAATTTCGATGAAGGTTTTGTGATCAGTAGACCATAACCAGTAAACAAAACAGTATTAATTATTTTGCCGCAGAATCTTAGTTTTGCTAGCTTTTTTTCATAAATCTTCATCATCGTCACTGGACTAGCGTTATTCCAGTTCCTTACAAAAGTTTTCACCTTGGAGCTCGGGATTCCTTGGTACGTAACTTTTGTGGCATGAAAAATAGGTAAAGACATGAAACTAATATGCATTATAAACGTGACAGTAGCACAATCTGTCTGTTTATCTAAACTGCTAAAACGATTCTGATCACCACTGAGTCGAAACGTAGTAAACTTGAATACTCAGAAAAGACCAAACTTTTTTTTTTCCTAACATAAAAACTTTCGCGTAGACAAACCAAATATCTCATCGGATTAAGGAAGATACTCAACAAGTTGGGTTTCATCAATATTAATAAAGTAACATATTCAAGGCGTATACATGTAATCAGTGCTTTAGATCGTACATAGATAGGGTAGAAGCTGATCTCAAACTAGATATTAAGGCCTTTTGGCGCCACACAAATAGTAAACGTGTCACTAATAGTTATCCTAGTTGCATGATTTACCAAAACAAAGAAAGCAGCTCGGGTGAAGACATCGTTAATTTCTTTGCTAACTATTTCGCCTCAGTTTATACCACAAATTCAACCAACAATTACACCCCTAACTTTAAGCAGTCGAACTACTCTATCAGTAGTCTATCAATACCAGAGTGCGATCTCCTAAGGAAATTGCAAAATATAGATTTAAATAAGGGAAGTGGTTTTGACGGTATTCCTCCCGTGTTTATACGCTTCTGTGCCACAGCTTTGGTTAAGCCACTATCGATTATTTTCGAAAAATCACTAAAAGAAGGCATTTTTCCGGCTCTTTGGAAAATAGCTAAAATCACGCCTATATACAAATCTGGTGATAAGAAGGACATATCAAATTACCGTCCAATTAGTATATTGAATCATTTTGCTAAAATATTTGAGGGATATGTTTACGAACATATGTATAGTCATTTAAAGCATATATTGAGTCCACTGCAACACGGTTTTATAACAGGAAGATCAACAACTACTAATCTGCTTTGCTATACGACATATATATCAGAGTCTTTTAACCAAAAACAGCAAGTGGACTCAATATATACAGATTTTTCAAAAGCGTTTGATCGCGTGGACCATTTGAAGTTGCTTATAAAGGCACAACATGTTGGCATACATGGCAATTTGTACAGATGGCTTACATCGTACCTACTAAATCGCACACAGCTTGTAGCACTTGGTGGATATGAGTCAAGCCCATTTTTGGCGACATCTGGAGTCCCACAAGGCTCTAATCTGGGTCCTCTTCTCTTTTTAATATTTATAAATGACTTACTTAATAAAATTGATAGTAAGTGCCTAGCGTATGCTGATGATATAAAAATCTTTCGATGTATATCTGATCTTCGTGATTGTGAAAGCCTCCAATCTGATTTAAATAGAATAGTTGTATGGTGCCATGAAAATTCTATGTCCCTCAATACAGGAAAATGCCTAGCTATTAGTTTTACTAAAAACAAGAAGAAGCTAGAATACCAATATCATACTTATAGAGGGCGTGGCAATAGATAGGGTTAAAGTGGTGCGTGATTTGGGAGTGTTGTTTGACTCATCAATGTCTTTTAGACCTCACTATGACCACATATGTAATAAGGCTCATCGAATGCTATCCTTTGTGCTCCGAAATGCTAGACCATTCAAGCAAGTAAAATCTTTAATCATACTGTACTATTGCTTAGTAAGAACCACGCTTGAGTATTGTTCAACAATATGGTCTCCCATTTACACGAGTCATATAGATAGACTAGAGGCAGTTCAGAGACGTTTTGTTAGAGCACTATCTTATAAGTTTGGCCTACGCCGTAAACTTCAAGACTATGAGAGTCGACTCTGTTACTTTGAAATGACCAGTCTTAAGAACAGAAGATGGATGAGCGACATGTGCACCCTACACAAGATTGTAAATGGCAACCTCGATAGTCAACTTCTAGGTCGTATCCAACTCAAGATACCTACCAGATCTGTGCGTATCCAACAACTTTTTTCCGTTCCCACTAGCAACAATAATGTATCCCAAAACAATCCAATCTCACGAATGTGTAGTCAATATAATACTATATGTTCCCAGGTTGACATTTTCCAGAATCAGCTCAATAAATATAAAAGCACTTTGGCTAAATTAGTATAAAGCATGTTATTGTAAATTAAAAGAATACATATATATTCATAAAATGTAACTTTGAATCTCCTCTGTATAAGTGTCTGCTGTTTTTAATTTGTTGATTTTATTTTTTATTTCTGTAGTAGTTTAATCTCAAGTGTTTACTAAAAAATGCTGTGTATAGTTTTAATTGGGCTTCAGATTTGTGTATTGTATACTGTTCATAGATTAAGTACGAATTAATCTGTATCCTGTTACTGTACCTATTCAATAAAAATAAAAATAAAAATAAAAATAAAAATAAAAATAATTACCCGTGTTTCAATGGCCGGTGTATGTTTAACAAAACGTGAAACGAAATCAGTATTTGAATGTTTTGTACTGGCAATGGAATGTTTTGGTAAATCGTCTGTGACTAGGGGAAGTACGGTTCTACAACTAGAAACGCTTCTCAAATAAATTACTATTAGTTTATTCAAAACTTTCAAACTTTCGATTTGTACACGTAAGAAAATAATACATTAAAATGCCTTTTATGTTGGTGCGATACTTTTACGAGATTGTGGCGACATAGACCAATATACAATGATTTTTTTGTCACAAAACTTACCCGTCATTTACATTTAAAGTTTAAAGCGTGCTCATATAGGTATGTTTTTTATTTAAGTATGCAACTATGTTTATTGAATACAAAAACCTTAAATACATGACGTCACAATTTCTTTATAAAACGTTGTTCAAACACAAAAGCAATTGTATAAAATAAAACAAAACGTTCAAGAATGTCCGCACGCTCCCGTTTGTTGGAAGACCCTACGGTATTTATTACGTATAGCATAAAAAAATGCGCTTTTCAAAGTGCTTACCTAACAGAGTGGTCTCATAAATGTGAAGGGAAGAAACCCCTGTGCTTTAAAGCCCTTCGCACACGAAGCTCACATTATCGCCGACATCCGACTTCAGTACGCGAATATTAGAACTTAAATTCATAGAACACAATGGATGATGAGGGTTTCTTGACTTTTTGACTATCACGGACCACTTGTAATATTTTTAAAGTATCATGTGGACCTTTTATAAACTCAAGTAATCTTAATATATAAAATCCTTGCGTTACTGACTGACAGACACGCTACAGTGCATACATGTTCTATGGGGACCTACGGTCCCCATGGAACATGTATGCACTAAGACGGGATTTCCCGAAATGCCCACGGGATCGGGCAAAACGGGAAATTCGAAAATATGTGCGTGCTGTTACGGGGTCCCTTTCCGAGGTCTTTTTAAAAAAAGATATTTTAAAGTTAACTAGACTATTTATTTCGACAAAGAGTTAACAAGAGGAAAGGACCCGTAAGGCAGCCGTATCTCGCGAGCGTTCAGCATAGACTGTGCGATCTATGAGTCGACTGGCTATTGAAACAAAATGCTGACGTAACAATAATGCTTAAAATGCTAGTGTGCACGGCTAAGGGCCGTGTTAGCTATAAGGGGTTCAATGCCGGGTTATAACACCTCCCCCTTTAGAGTGAACTTCGGGGATGGACGCCGAAGTTAACTTTAAAATGAGGTTCTTAAAGCTGGAGTCGGGATTTCTTGAACTGTTCTTTGCAGTTCTATGGAATCCGTCTCCGGTTTATTCGATTTGCGAAATCTATATTTGTGAAAACGAGCGTTGCTGCCGGGTTTACAAAACGTTAATACAAGTTTGTATATAAGGTAAAGTACAATGATACATACGATTATATTTATAGCTATGGAATAATGTGCTCCGTACTCGATTATATGTGGAGTTTCTTTAATGTTTTCCACGTCGGATAAAAGTTTAATGGATAATTTATCAATCGATTGAATATCGTTTAAATCTATGGGTTCTAAACGAGAGAGGGGCAAATTATTTGTTACATTCTTAATTTTATTAATGTTACAAGAAATGCAAGAAGGTAAGTTAAAATCTGGCATATTAATTGGCGAAGTTAAATTTAATACATTGTTATATTTAGGGAACAGTGTTGTACCTTTACAATAAGCTATACAATTGGTATTGTAAGTATACCGATACCAGATATATTTGTTTCTTCTATTTTATTTGAGTTTCTACAGTCAATAGATAGTTTAGCTGATTCTGATTGTATATAAATATATTTGTTATTACTTATTGATTTAAAAATATTCAATTTGCCATAGATGTATTTCATATTACATTGTTTAGGAATATCCACAATAGATTTAGATAACAATTCAGTTTCACAGTTAGGGTTTGAATCGGTTTTATGAGTTATAGGGATGTCACATAGATATTCTGCTGAGTTTACAATTTTGCAGTTGTCTAGTGTTTCTAAATTACAATAATTTGATTTATCTTTTGTTATAGCTATATACTTACTACTAGGTACAATGAGACTGTAAATGTCTGATTGGTTTACATGTGGTGTTGGTAAAGCAACTTTATTATACAACATATATTCAAGGTTAGAGACTAACGGTATTCGTAACAGGAAAACTAATTTACCATTGAAATAATAACATAACAAACTGGAGACCTTTACAATGTTATGAATGGAGCTTATGTCTAAATACAAAGGCAGGTTAAGATTGTTCGGTAAGTGCCTAATATTGTTGCTCAGTTCCCGGTATAAGAGTGCGGGCGACATGATTGCCGGATGTAAATTGTTTTGGCTACAGAAAAGAATCGCATTCGTTGTTTCTTCTAGTTGGAAGGATAGAGTGACCATAGAGGTTTCTAGTGAATTTAGAACAAGGTCTAAGCTTATTCGGGTTTCTATTGAATTGGTATTTATTGTTAAATTTTGTATACTGGCTGAAAGTTGGTCTATGGCGTTGTTCATTTTGATTTCATTCCTTTTAATCTTTTGTAAGGAGCTGTTATACGCTGATATGACAGAGTTTGTGATTAGAACATTGTTCTTTACTAAGGATGCCAATTTATCCTGGTTGACTTGTATGGACTCAATCGCTTGGTCATATTTTATGGCGTCGTTTTCGTCCAACGTGCCGAAAACATATTTAAGGGCAGTACCTATACCACCGACCCAAGCTCGCTTGGATCTATTATCGATTAAATGAGAGATTGAACTGAACAATTTAATAATGTTTTGCTGTTGTAATACTAATGGTTCTATTATGTTATGGCATTCGGGTTCTGCGAGAATTTCCACTTGGTTACAGAGATTTATAAAAGTTTCCAATGATGAGTTAATGTTTTCTATATGCGGTTTGAAATGCGAAATTCCCATTGGCATGATAACATTTAATACACCATTAGAGATTTTTAAATTTCCTATATAGTCAAAATAAATTCCAGGACTCGTGGTTATCGGTTGGATATAGTAGTTGGGCGTCTGGAGTTCCGCTGAAGTGCTGTAAGTATATTATTTATACGTTACTATTGTATTCGCTTGTATATAAAACTAACAACTATTTAATCTATGCTTCTAACAAGGTATTGTTTATATTAAGTACTTATTCAAGCTAACAAAAGCAGTCTTGTGACTAACACATTATAACTAACATCTATACATCTAATACTAAAACTATAACGTAAAATTTACGTAAGTATTATTAACCTAGTTTACTAAAATTAACTTTGTTTAGGTATGTTTATGTTTGCAGGTCGCCACTGACTTCGGCGGGCTTTACCTCGTCATAATGGTGACGGACGTGCCGTCTATTTATTAATAAAGATAAAGTGTTGTTACCATGAATTTTGACAACTTTATATGGGCCTTTCCATATTGGCGATAAAGCCTTTCGTAATCTAAGATGGTTCTTTTGGTAAACAAAGTCACCTACTTTGTATTGTATAGGGCGTGAATGAGAATCGTAATAATTCTTAGACGATACTTTTGATCGCTGTATGTATTCTAAAGCTTTATCGTGAGAGTTCTTTAGACGGGTTTGTAACATGCGTACATACTCCGGGTATGTAGTACCTAGGGATTCGTCATATATTGAATTAGGAATAAATGGTTTGTTACCGAACATTAGCTCGTAGGGAGTGTAATGAGTTGTGGAATGGACGGTTGTATTGTATGTAAGCATGGCTGTATATACATAACGAGGCCAATCTGTTTGGTCTTCGTTTACGAAAGATTTTAGGTATTCCTTTAAGGTTGAGTGGCTCCGTTCTAGAGCACCTTGAGTTTGTGGATGGTATGGCATGGACCATAGCTGCTTGATTTTTAATAAATCACACGTTCTTTTAAATAATTCTGACGTAAAGTTGGTACCCTGATCAGTGAGGATCATTTTGGGAATACCAAATATGGATATAAAGTGAAGTAAACATTCACTTGTTTCTTCAGCGGTAGTATTGCGTAGTGGATAAGCGGAGGAGAACTTGGTAAAGTCGTCCTGTAGGGTTAATATGAATCTGAGCTTTGCGGTTCCCGATTCGGGAAGAGGTCCTACAACGTCTAACGCTATACGCTCACACGGTTTGGTTGAAGTGCTTGTGATTTGCATCGGTGCACGATTTGTTTGGCGCAAAGCTTTGTTCTCTTGACATAGTTTACACCTTTTCACATAAGACTCTATGTCACTACGCATACTTTTCCAATAATACAATTCTTTCAATCTATTATACATACGACTGACACCTAAGTGACCAGCTGCTGGGATGTCATGGTTGTCGTATAGAATTTTCTTCACCTCGGACGGTGAGTGATAAGTAACATTATTATGGTAAATGTTTACTAGGATGTTTGTATTATGGAAGAGGAAAATAATTATATTGTATATTTTTATAAAACTATGTTTTTCGAATGCATCACGGAAATCAGATATACTTATTTGTTGAGTATTTCCTATTATTATTAATTCGTTCCGGATGGCTTTTAGAGTATCATAGATCTCTTGATAGGATGCTTGATCAAAGTGATGGACTTTGACATAAAGGAGGTAATAAATCTTATTACCTAGGGCGATTTTCGAGAAGTTGTGTAGCTGTCTTTCTTGTTTAAGAATTTCGTCTCGGTTTTCTAGGTTACCTAATATTTCTTGTATGTAGGGGTTTGATTCATCGAGATCTAAAGATGTAGGGATAAGGATAACCTTATCGGGGCTTTTTAGTAAGCTCTGATTATGTTCAATAATTTTTGTATTATAAGAGTTACTTTTATTTGACAAGCGTTTCAGGGAAGTCGAGTAATCGTCTATGATTATGTTGCTTGTCGATGGGGTAGGTTCGGCTGAAGTTTTAGGCGAGAGGATTTCATCGAGGGTTGGAGTGCGCTGTGACGTTCCAGGTAAGGGAGGCATAGGAGATTCTATGTTAAGTAGTTCTGGAATAGCACATTCTAGGAGGATGTCTGGGTTTAGATCTTCAGACGGGAAGGAACGCGGTGATGTTAGTAAGTCCATTAGGTCTTTATCTAAGTTACTCGGTTCTAAAAGGGATTGTTCCAACTGTTCTAGGTTGATGTCTTGACCTTGAGGGTTAGGTGTTTCATTAGTGACAGTTGGTTGGATGGGGTTCACAGGAAATCTGGAAAGGGCGTCCGCGTTTGCGTTTATCTTACCCTTTTTATACTGGATATCATATTCAAATTCTTCCAGCTTTAACCTCCACCGGACAAGGCGAGACCCGGGGTCTTTACAGTTAAATAACCATTGGAGGGGCTTGTGATCTGTTAAGATTGTGAAGCGGCGGCCATAAATGTATGGGCGAAATGTTTTTGTGCCGAAGATAATTGCCAGGCACTCTTTTTCAGTGACACTGTAGTTACACTCGGCTTTGTTTAGGGTGCGTGACGCGAATGCAATTGGGCGGTCTTGCCCGATAGGTCCTTGGGACAGGATGGCGGAGATGGCGTAATTGGATGCGTCACAACGTGCGTGCGGTAAGTAAGAAGGGTTGATTAAAATCCGGGTAGGCGAGGATGGGAGCTTCTACTAATTTATTTTTCAGGGTTTCAAAGTTAAGCTGCTGTTCATTACACCAATTAAAGGGGACGTCCTTTTTCAGGAGAGAGGTAAGTGGTTTAGAGAAGCAGTTAGCTTAGAGAAGTTTGGGATAAAACGCCTATAGTAGGATACCAATCCTAAAAAGGATTTGATGTCTTTGGGGGACTTCGGAGTTGGATACTGTGTGACGGCCTTGACCTTATCAGGATTGGGTTTAACACCGTATTGTGTTATAATATGGCCTAAGTAAGTAACCTCCTTTCGTAGAAATTCACATTTCTCCGGTTGGAGTTTAAGGTTGAACTCTCGAAGTCTATCGAAGACGGCTCTTAGGTTTTGGATGGCTGAAAGCAGGTCAAATGCATACAGGACTATGTCATCCAAGTAAACGAAGCACCTGGAGCCCTGGAGGCCCGTAAGGCAGGTGTTCATGAGTTTTTGGAACGTGGATGGGGCATTCTTCAGCCCAAAAGGCATGCGGTTAAATTGGAAGTGACCCTGAGGTACAGAGAAGGCTGTTTTGGGTGCGTCTTCTGGGGAAATCAATAATTGATGAAAACCTGATGATAGGTCGAGTGTCGTGAAGTACTGGCTCTTTCCTAACTGGTCGAGGATCTCAGTAATCTGAGGAATGGGGTAAACTTCACCTATTGTGATGTCGTTTAGTTTTCTATAGTCACTGACTATACGCCATTTCTTTTGGCCAGAGGGGTCAGCCTTTTTGGGGACGACCCAGATAGGAGACGACCAGGGAGAAGACGACGGTGTGATAATGTCTTGGTCTAACATTTTATTTATTTGAGTTGCCACCTCTTTCTTGTGGCACTCAGGGAAGCGATAGGATTTAGTATGTATGGAAGTGTCACTGGATGTTTTGATTTCATGTTGGATGGCGGGTGAGAAGGATAAGGGTTCATCTGGAAGATGAAATATGTCAGAATATTCTGAACAGAGGTCGAGAAGGGCTTCCGCTTCTTCTTCGTTCAGGTGTGACGTTCTCAAAAGGTCTAGTACCTTCCTAGTGCGCTCACTTACATTGCCAGTGTAAGAGGGCAATGTGGTTGGACAAACCTCTATAGGGTCCAACTTAAGGTTGAGATTACGCTTGATCTCGGCGGGTTTATTGGAGGTATTTATAACAGAAATGTTAATTCTTTGGTTATCCTTCACCTTTACTAGGCAATTGGCTACGAGAAGAGTCTGGGATAGGTGTTGGTCTAATACCATACCCTCTTTCAATTCGGGATTTGCTACAGTACATTCAATCACGGTCTCTGTCCGTGGTGGTATGACGTAGCAGGGATCGAAGAAGTGAATCTTGATCTCACTTCGCTTTAATTTTAAAACATTACGGCGATAGTCGATATTGCAACTTTTGCTCGTGAGGAAGTCGTTGCCTAATATACCATCGTAAGGCAGGTTGATGTCTTTTATGACATGAAACTTGTGACTGGTTGGACAAGTATCGGATAGGTTAAACTTTAGTTTGAAATGTCCTATTGTTTGAGTATTGTCCTCACCAGGGTCAATACCTTTGATACTGATTGGTTTACGGGTCAAGGGTGGCTGCTTCAGTACACTGGACTGTTTAAGCAGGCAAATGGCAGAGCCTGAGTCTACCAAAAGGTTGAGCGGTAAATCAGAGATTTCCGACTTTACTACTACATGAGGTAGAAGTCTTTTGGTAGTGTCAATGTTGACCTCGTAAATTTCCTTGGTATCCGTATTAAGGTTTCCATTTTGGGGCTGGTTACCCTGTCGTATAACCTTAATAGGGTGATTTGAACTAAGGTTCCCGTTTTGGGGCTGGTTACCCTGCTGTACAACCTTAGGAGGACGATTTGGATTAAGGTTCCCGTTTTGGGGCTGGTTACCCTGCTGTACAACCTTAGAAGGACGATTTGGTTTAAGGTTCCCGTTTTGGGGCTGGTTACCCTGCTGTACAACCTTAGAAGGACGATTTTGATTAAGGTTCCCGTTTTGGGGCTGGTTACCCTGCTGTACAACCTTAATGGAGGCTACTAATTTTTTAGTAGGCTTGGGACGAGGGCCTTTGCTCTCGGGATGTGTGCCGTCGTTTTTAGGATGGCTACGTCCTGGGCGGCACAGTTCCAGGACGCCTACTGGTTTAAATTCTCGTCAGCGTCCTCGTCTTCGGTGTCGTCATCGTTATCGTTGTCGACATAGCTAACCTGGGAAGGTTTTTGAGGGGAGAAGGACGTAGACGGTTTGCTGTCTGGCTGCGAGGCAAAGTGCCGTTTGTTTGGCTTGCCTCCTTTGACAGTTTTGGATTTCATGCCCTGTTTCCTTGCAGTATTTGCAAGTTAGATTAGGGTTAGGCTTGTTTGGATGTCCGGAAGTACTCGGTTTATCGAGTGGCTTCTGGAATTTCGGCTTATTTAACGGAGTTTGGGTAGCCGGTTTGAACCGGTTCTGCGACTTTTGTTTGTCCTGCTGCGAGGTATTAATATTCTGCCCGCGTTTATAGAGGGTTTCTTGGATCCTCTCTTCAGAGATCGCCAGATTGACCGCTTCGTTAAATGTTTTGGGGGCCCTGCATCTAACGATGTTGGATACACAGGGATGGAGCCCCATAAGGAAGTGGTGGAGGGTTAAGTCCTCCATGGCGGCAGTGCGCCCTGGGATTTCCTTTACTTTGTGACATGAAAGTGAGATCTCCGTAAGAAGGTGGGACAAACATGTCTCCATCTTTAGTGCAAACTGGCTTACGTTTTCTGTAGGCCCTTGCTTGCTTTCTTGGAGCTCAGTTAGCAAATGTGAATAATGTTTCCTTTCGGAAAACTGGGTTTTTAGAAATTCTTTAAGGTGTTCCCAGCTGGTAAACTCTTTAATTGAGCAGGCGGTCTCTGCCTTACCTGTCAATTGACATAGTATATATTTAAAAAGGATGGGCCTTTGTGAGTCAGATGCCAGTTCATAAGCATTATTGCAGTTAGTGATGAACGAATTAAGTTTTTCACGAGTGCCATCGTATGGCTTTACGAATTTCAATAGAATGTTTAACTCCATCTCGACAGTACGCCTAGTTATCTTAGGTGATAGTAAAGGAGATTTAGGTTCCGTTTCTAATCTAGATACGTCTATAGTCAACTTGCTATCCTCAACCTTAGACACTTTGGGCATAATACAAACAATACATAAAAGAAAATAAAATTACGATGCACAATAAAAATAAAAATAATGTTCTAAGAGCGTGAACACTGTTCACGATAAAAATGTATGAGTCACTCACAGGCACACGTAGGCGGCGACAACAGCTAATTCGTGGAACCGCAGCATAGCGACACCACACGGATACCGCACTATGATTTGATTTGCACAGGACACTTGGACACAATCGACGAAACACGGACACTAATTTTCGTAGAATACCTTCGGATACCTCGTAGAACCACTGGCGAGTCGCGGATGTCGTCGGGGTTGCACACAATGCGGTGCAGGATGCTCGTCAGAGCTTACAGGATGACGACCGGATGTACTCTCAGGCGGGTCCCAGGTAGGTTTTTCAGGATACTCAAGGATGTGTTCGCGATGTAAGGTAAGTGTTACACTGTTGCAGGATTCACGAGAGGTAATGTATACCTCGGAAATTAACCGGAGGTCACTCACGGTAAGTTTTCACTAAATTTGTAGGATACGGCGAGTCTATTTTTATAACGCAAATATAGATTTACGCGAATCGGCACTGGGGAATTCCGTATCCCACCGCTGCCACCAAATGTTACGGGGTCCCTTTCCGAGGTCTTTTAAAAAAAAGGTATTTTAAAGTTAACTAGACTATTTATTTCGACAAAGAGTTAACAAGAGGAAAGGACCCGTAAGGCAACCGTATCTCGCGAGCGTTCAGCATAGACTGTGCGATCTATGAGTCGACTGGCTATTGAAACAAAATGCTGACGTAACAATAATGCTTAAAATGCTAGTGTGCACGGCTAAGGGCCGTGTTAGCTATAAGGGGTTCAATGCCGGGTTATAACAGTGCGAAGCCGCTGACGTCGACTAGTGCTTTAATAACTTTTTGATATTATATTGAATACTACAGTCATATGGGAATCGTCATAATATAAATGTAAGATTTTTCAGGTGTTCTTATTGACCCTAAAAATATTTTAAGCATATTTATGGACCACTGGTACCTTACTCGTGGCTTTTTTTGGGGTTTATGGAGCCTAGGTTACGTATCCATGTCATAGAGGTTCACAGTCACGCGCCGTCATGTTGTGTCTGCCGGCGTCTGTCGCGTGCTATCCGCCGCGACCGTCTCTATCAACGTCGTCGCAATTTTCAAGATGGCGGAGCGACTACTGAACACTAAACTCAATTGATGTATAACTAATGGCAATCAACTCGCGTCCTGGATTTATTGGCATTGGTACGTATAAACAGCAGTATCATGTGATATTTACGTAGCGTTGTGTGCGCAGGGTTTTAGAGATTTATACGTCGGGGGTCGAGCGGTGTAATTACGCCTAAACACGTCGCGACTCGCGCAATGAAAAGGGATAATTACATATACCTACCCATTATTTTTTCTCATTTCACTTTGCGAGCCGTTTATCTAGCGAAATTGTGTTCAGAAAATGCCTCCTTTATTATGTGAGAGTTTCGTTTGAATGTAAATTTGTTGATTTTGGTCGTGAGTAGCGTATATTTGGGTTTTGATATGACTGCGGTGGGCTCAATCTGTGTAATTGGGGTAATGACTGAGGTTGGGCGTTATTTTACGGAGTGGGACCAGCAATATCATTAAAGGACATCGTAATCCTGGACTAAGCACTGGATAACACAATTAAAAAGGGATTTTTCTGGCACGTGTGCAGTTGTTTTATTGAATATTATTTTTAGGAATCATTTGATCCTCTAGGTATTGCCTCCCGCAATACTTACTTCTAAACAATTAATTAAAATATAATAGTTGCACTGCAAGTGGGTAGCAAACAGAATTACCTCTTTAGACTTTCGTAGTCCACTACTGAATATGAGAATCTCCTGATTCGCTTGTCAGAATCGCTGTGAATCAAAAGAAGGATTTGGCTTGGTATACCCCGCTGGGAAGATGGGTTAGTAACGGGTTTGAAGTTTTCCATCTCTTCACACACATACTACATACTTTCGACACCTGGAATATGAAATGGGGCAGTAACATTTTGTATTCTTAATCTGTCACCACACGGATAAAAAACCCAAATACGACGTTAAAAATTCAGTAAAATCTAATTTACGAATCAAATTTTTGTGTTTTTATCTCTTTCAAGTTATATTAAATAGAGCGACAGAGCAATGGTTCTAATACTAAGGGCATGAACAACAGAATAACCAACAGAGTCTCTATGATCTTATAAAAGTAACACAAAAAGCAACCAAACTCGAAACAAATAATTTGCATCTCACACATTTTTATAATCCCGTCTCAATAGGATACCTCTCATTTAGCGTACCTACTGGCTAGCCTGACATTTACCACATCCACCTAGGCCTATTAGTCACTCCAATCTATTACAACTTTTCTCCACCAATTTTATTCGTCAGCGACTTTAGAAAATATTCATAGTAGGTAAAGGCAAAACATTAATCTCAGACGTAGATAAAGCACATTGAAGTCTAGCCAGAGGTCTGCCTCAATTTGCTCTTGAATTGAAACCTGGGTTTCGTATGGAGGTCATATGACCTTCGCCCGACATGAAACATCTTCAATGCCCTAGCTTAGAGCCATTGAGATAAAATAGAAAGGTCGGCGGTCTGACATTAAGACGCCGAGAACATAAGTTTTAGGATAAGTGTAGGTTAGAAAGGATTACTATTTAATCATTTACTAGGTCAAAGAAAGAGGCATAAATATTTAAATATTTATTAGATACCTAACTGATTCATTCGTATTAGAAGGTAAAATGTCGGCTGTTTGTTAGGCGCCTCACATATTAAAATAATATTACATAAGAATTGTTTTATATTTTAATAGTTTTAAATAGCGCCCTCGTATTTATATTTTCGTGCGATTAACATGTACAATCAAACAAGTCGGCGGTGGATCAGTTTGAAAAAAAATCCCGTGGCTCGCTTATAGAGTCGAGGCACACTAGAAACTGGTTTTGTAAACGAATGTCAATGTTTGTGTAAAGTAGCACTAGAAAAGTGAAGCGACGATGTCTTGCTGAGCGATTCTCACCCTTATGGTGGTCTAGCGGGATGTTGTTCGACCGTACACACAAATATTTATAGTAAGTAATATTTTTTTTACTTAATACTTCTATTACACTATTAAGATACAGTTGTTTGGCATACATTTTACGAAGCTTCAAGCGGTTTTAATACAGTTTTCTATGAAAAGAATCCTAAACTAAACCACTCAGCAAAGCTTACCAACATTTATATTCACTCTTACACCGCAGAAACAAGAGCACCAAGTGTTTTGCATACTCATTGTAGTTTGCATAAGTTTAGGAACATGACATGTTTACGCCTGGTAGAATTTAATTTACAGTGCGTTGCGATGCCATGCAACGCAAATATGTTCCTAGCTTAACTAAGCAAATAGCATTTAAGCACACGTCTAGGGAGTATTATTCTGCTGAGCACGTATCTCTTCCCACTATAAAAAGGGTTAACTCTCAGTCCACCACGCAGACGCCATTTATCTTTCGAGAATATTATACAGATATACAAGGCAAGTGTGAATGGGACAGAGGAAGAGGAAGACCTAGGCGGACGTTCTCTGACCAGATTGGAGACATCCTAAAAGCAGGATAGAAGTACCCTGAACAGAAGAGCATGCATGAGGAATCTGATGGGAGTGAATGAAGCAAGAGAGATATGTCAGGATCGTTGCAAATGCCGTTCCGCAGTCTCTGCCTACCCCTCCGGGAAACAGGCGTGAGTCTATGTATGTATGTATGTATGTATATTATGGTCAGTCACTCAGTCATGCGGGTTTTCGATGTTTTCTAGCATCACTTGGCAAGAGATAATTGTCAATTAATACAGAAAAGTTTGTCTTGTAAGTTTCCTAACATATTATAAGCATCATCATCAGCCCTTTATACTGTGCCACTGCTGGTCACGGGCTTCTCACTATGAGAAGGGTAAGGCCACAGTCCACCACGCTGGCCTAGTGCAGGTTGGTCTTTCGAGAATATTATGGAGAACTCTCAGATATGCAGGTTTCCTCACGATGTTTTCCTTCACCGATTAGCAAGCGATAATTAACAATTTTAATACGCACTTAACTCCGAAAAGTCATTGGTGCGTGCCGTGGATCCAAACCCGAGACCCTCTGCGTAGCAGTCTGTCGGTCGCTGCACTCGGCTATCGCTGCTTAGAGCATACCTATATTTATGGAGCATACCTATTATTCGTAGTCCGTGTGGTGACGGATTAAGAATACGGAATGTCACCACCCCATATCATCCCATGGGTGTCGTTAAAGCCGACAGAGGGAGTATATAATGCAGGGAACAGCACTGTAAGAGAAGGAAAACTTGATACAAACCCTATACCAACCCGTTTGGCCAGCGTGGTATAGTAGGCCAAATCCTCCTTTCAAAGGAGAGGCCTAGTCCAGCAGTGGACTGTTAAAGGCTGATGATGATGATGATGATGATACCTATTATAAGCATACCTATGTGTTTTATTTTGTTAGTGTGTGGTGGCCAACTCTGGTGTCGAAGGTTTATAGGTCACCTAAAGGTCACCGCTACGGCGTAACGTCTGTTGTTTCGCGGTAAGAATTGAGACTTATCGAACCCTAGTAATTTTATGTAAGTTCGTATACAATACAACAAGTGGTCACCCATCCAAATAGTGATCCCTGCCAGGTTCCAATCTGTTACGTACAACAAGTAAAACCACGCTGTGAACTCACTAAATAGATTTTGACATGTCAAAAGTGTCAGTGTTGTGTGGTGGCTGTCAAGACAAAAAGATTTTTTTTGTAAATAATTTACACGATTTTAAGTGCTTAAAAGTGTATAATTGGACAACTACAGGTGATTCTTATGTCTACTAGTGTTATTCACAAAAAATTACTGGAAATATTACAAACATAATTTTGCTGATGACTTGTTATGAAATAACAATCACCTTTAAATAATCGTTTCTAAAAAAATAACAAACAGCCGTCACTTTAAATTTTTGTTCATGTACCTTACACTACCTGAACATATCCAGAATTTTATCACAGTACAACACCATAGTGTTGCCAGTATACTTCCATAAATCCGGTCGAAAGTTAGCCAAGATGGCCAAATGTTGTACATGTGGCAAATTTGTGGCGGCAAAGGGAGGCGCTGCTACGTGCTGCAGGTGCGCAAATAAGTTCCATTTGGCATGTGCTGGATTAGCTGATACTGTGAAAATCGGCAATGACTGGAGCTGTCAGGGGTGCAAAGATAAGACGGGTAAAGGCTGTAACAGACCCACTTCTATGAAGCGAGTCAGCAGTGATGGCAACGAAGTCTCCCCTACGAGTATAGACGAAGAGTATGAGTCAGCAGGAGATACCGAAAAACACGGAAGCAAGGACCAAAACAGCTTAGCGAAGGAAATGAGTCTCCTCAGGGAGGATCTTTGAACTATGCGGGAGGAGCTGAAGTCTGAGCTACGGGAGATCGGGTTGGAGGTAGCTGATCTACGGCAGTCTGTTGCGTCACACAAGAAGAAGGCAGAGAACCTGGAGACTCGACTGATAAAGCTGGAAGAACAGCAGAAAGCAGCTTCTCCTAACACTATAGGCAACACTATGGTCCAAAGCTAGAAAATACAGTAGAGCACCTTAAGTCCGAACTCAGTGACAGAGAACAAGACCTTCTCCTTTCGGATATTGAAATCGCAAATCTGCCCGAAGGCGAAAATGTGGTACATACGGTTGAGCTTATCGCGAAAAAACTGGGGGTGGAGCTGGACTCGCGTGACATAGTTTTCGCTGAACGAGTGGGTCCAAAAGCAATTGTGGCAGGATCAGCAGTGTCAAGGCGTACAGACTCAGCAGCAGTGGGGAGTCGCGGTCGTCGCATAGTAGTGCGCCTAGCGCGTCGGGCCGTGCGAGATGATTTGCTGCGAGCAGCACGGGTGAGGCGAGGCGCTACATCGGCTGATATAGGCTTTGCGGCGCCGCCACGACGATTTTATGTCAATGAGAGGCTCACTAAAACTAACAGAATATTATTTTACCGTGCCAGGCAGACCGCTGCTAGGCTCGATTGGAAGTACACATGGACAAAACGAGGACGAGTTCTGGCCAGACAGGGAGATGAGAAGCCGACACACACCATTCGTACCGATCATGATCTTGAGCGGGTTTTTGGACGAGAAGCATTGGATGAAAATATGTGTTAGAGACTTTTTGCCATGCACTCTCATAGATAAGATCACTTTTCATTGCTATATTTTAGGCCCTCTTAAAGATCCAATAATAAGGTCAACAGCAACGCAATTTGTACCAATTTCCAAAAACATACCTATCCGTACCAATATGATATTTTGTAAGTATGGATATATGGCAACATCATATATGAATGTCAGTGGTTGTCACTTTCACCTACATGTTCAAATGTCAAAATACACTTAACCTATAATAAGCAATGTACAAAAAATTACAAATCAATTTATGCTAATCACATTAATAATACATAATAATTTATAGCAAGTTACTAATTACAAATTTAAATAAATCAGTAAGTAATTACTTGCTACATACTCTATACAGGGTGATATGTAATTGCTCGTATTCCCTTCGGGAGGTGATTCTAGAGCCAAAATGGAGTATTTTTACCCCCTACATATGGGGGTCCAAAATGCACCGTTTTGGAATAAAACGGTTTTTAAGATTTTTGAGCAAATTCCAAATTTTTGTTATAAACATCTTCTAAAAAAATATTTTGACCATTCTTGGTGGCAAATTGGGTCTTATTTATTAGACAATAAAATGGCCCATCTTTTGAAATAAAATAAACCTACTAGCTCAACGTGGAATTTAAAAATAGAGCCAAAAAACACAAAAAATCGAATAAAATAAAATGACGCCACAAAAATGCAATTATTAAAAAAAAAAATGTGTCATGTTATGTAAAGTATTGGAATAACTTTCTGGTATTACCTGCTATCCAAAAAGGTATAATAGTCTTAGCCAATTGGTGTGAATTTCGAGAAATAGCCGCTTTTTTTCAAAAATGTGCTTCTGGATGACTCACTCGGCAGAACATTTTTTCCTATATTTATTCTTAAGCTTTGCAATCAGCAGTTATTTAGTAGGAAGATCAACCTAGCAAAATGCAAAGGGTCTTGGGTTTGAATCCTCAGCGTAAATGGCTGTCTTCGTTAGTTAAATGCATATTAAGGTTTTAATTCTCACTTGTCCCGTAACTGGAAGAGCATGTTCAGCCAATTGGTACCGGACGTCATGTTTATCTGGAAACTCTTTTAGGGGAGACAAAACCCTCAAATAAATAAATAATTTAAAGAAAAAGGCCGTGACACCTAATTAAACCATAAAATATTCCATCGCATTCATGTTACGGATGACAGATGGGGACAATCTGTCGCAAAACTTAAGATTCGTGATAAGGCGCATGATGCAGGCCAAAGAACGCCGCTCCTAACGAACTAGTATTGTGAATATTGTTGGTCAAAACCAAGTCAACCTGTCAAATAAATAAATAATTTAAAGAAAAAAGCCGTGACACTAAATTAAACCATAAAATATCCGGATTACAGATTGGATCTCACTGAGACAAAACATAAATTACACGAAATCTTGTTTACTTGAATCGGGTCATACCTTAAATAGCGGACATTCATTTGACGTCATACACACTTGTCAAAAGGGTATTAGAATGTGCGTATTGGAACAATTAGAGATTTTAAAGCGGGACAAGCATACATTACTGAACGATCAAACCAACTTTAACGGGTCCCCATTGCTGAATATATTCGCACACCGTCATAATGACTCACATCAGTCGAGCAACGGAGGGAGGGGATTAGAAAGTACAATCGTTTATAAGACATGCCCACGGTTGGAAAGCGCTCAGTCGTTGCCCATCGTTCCTGAGGATGCCTCGTGCAGAGGCGAAACACGTGTCGAAGAATAGTCGGCGCATACAGCGGGATACTGCAAGTCAGGTATCTTCCTGGAACCCATACCATTCCTATATCCCTTATCCTTTTAGAGGAGTTCGATATTGTCAACCTTTTTCTATTGCAATAGTTGGGGTGGTCAATTCGAGGGTGCGTGGTGGGTTCCTCTTTCCTTCCATTAGGTTACAATGGAGTTCCGCCAAGTAACGCCTGATTCAATCAACTATATAAGGATATTTTACTTGATATTTTTAATTCAGACTTAGAAACTTTACCACGGAATCTTATAAGTTCACAAAAGGGCGTTAACAATATGGTGGAAATGTTTACAGCTTGTATAATGGCACTATTTGATATCCATGCACCTTTAAAGCAAAAGCTCTTCAAAACTAAATATACACCATGGATGACAGATAATGTGAATTTGATCTTTAGGTTACGAAACAAAGCTAGAACTAAATATAAAGAAAATAAATCAGAAATAAAAAAGCAATATTATCTGGAACTAAAACACCAAGCAGTTGTTAAATTACATAATGAAAAATCTGCATATTTTGCACAACATATTATTGAAAATATAAATAACCCAAAATCCTTGTGGCGTAACTTAAAGAATCAAATCCTGCCATCTCTCAAAAACACCTGCTTACCAGATTACTTTGCTAACACAGACAGCATCACTAGAGATTTTTTGAATGTACCGGGAGAGGGTGGTGTGAGCATATCTAGTTTAACCTACTATGAATATCATAGGTATGATGATGATACAAATTTCAAGCTTCAGCCGGTCGACCAAGGTACTATTTTGAAAATTTTGAGAACCATTAGTACTAATGCGCAGGGTATAGATCAAATCAACCTAGAGATGCTTAAACTTACTCTGCCTAACTCGTTAGATACTATTACAGACATAGTTAACAAATCTATCACAACGCATACATTCCCAGAGCTGTGAAAACACGCAATTGTCAAACCCTTACCCAAAACGAGCCATCCAAATTCTACAAAAGACTTACGGCCTATTAGTTTACTGCCTTGTTTGTCAAAGGTACTGGAAAAAGTAGTTTATTTACAAGTTATGGAATATATTGAAAAAAGTAACATTCTACCGGACAAGCAATCAGGGTTCAGAAAGGGCCGAGGAACCGCAACTGCTTTATGTGATGTTGTGGGTAACATACTGGAAGCTCCCTAGCTTCCAGTATGTTACCCATTTGACACTATAAATACATCTCTGTTATTAGCTTAACCAGCTTACTATGGATTTGCACCGAACACCATAAAGTGGTTTAATAGTTACCTCACTAATAGGTCCCAACATATAGAAATGCAAAGGGAAGATGGTATGGTCATGTCTTCATCTGCTCTCAGAGTGAATAGAGGCGTCCCACAAGGCTCAGTACTCTCAACACTTCTCTTCATCATATACACAGCTGACATGAAAAATCTGATCTTTTTTTTTTGTATTAATTGCAGTTTTCATATGTATGCAGATGACACTCAGCTTTATCTCTCTTTTAAGCCTGAAGACACCTTATCAGATGTTACAAAGATAAATCAGGACCTTGACAGAGTGATTGAATGGTCAAAAAAACACTCATTAATATTAAATCCACAGAAATCAAAATTTATCATTCTGGGCAGTAAAATACAGGTAGAGTCTTTATTGCAAGTTAACCCAGCTATCATTTTGGATGGTCAGAAATTAGAAGGGATAAAAGAGGCCTCTAACTTAGGTTTATTAATTGACTCTGAGCTAAGGTTTGAAGGACATGTAAGTAAAATAGTAAGAAATTGCTTTTACAGGCTAAAAATTCTTTAGAACATTCAAAACTATCTTAGTATGAACCTTAGAAAACAGCAAGTAGACAGTCTCATTTTATCCCGTTTCAATTATTGTGATGTAGTCTATGGCCCATGTTTGCTGGCAAGAACTAAGAATTTAATACAAAGGGTGCAAAATGCATGTGCCCGATTTTGTTACAAAATTCCAAGACGGCATCATGTCACACCATATATTAATGACTAGCTGTCCCGGCGAACTCCGTATCGCCTTTTTAATGTATTTACATTTCATATTAATTTTTAACTCTTTTCCAACTTATTCAGAACAAAGTTACCAAGAACATCAGTGTTTAATCTCTTAATTGCTAGGCAAAGTGGTTTTGCCATATAAATTATTTCTAGGGTAGAAAAACTAACTTATTGTAAGGAGATGAGAACGTGGTATATGAGTGATATGGTTAGATCACTGATCTAGTGATATGATAAAATTACTAATACTATTAAATACTATGGCTATTAAATAATTAAATCAAGTGCAAGTCTGCCTCGCCCATGAAGGGTTCCGTAGGGGAGGTATCCACTGAACATAGCCATTATCTGCATCGAACATCAAATACCACTACCACTTTTTCACCAGCAATAATGACTTTTTTTATATCATTATATTTCCCATCCGCCATCTTTGATCACGAAATAGATGTTGTATTTGGATTCGCCATCCCTTAAAACATCGGAGAAGATACCCATATCGACTTTACAAAAAAATCCCGTCCGCCATCTTTGATTTCCAATCCGCCATCTTTGATCACGAAATAGATGTTGTATTTGGATTCACCATCCCTTAAATCATCAGAGACGATACCTATATTAATTTTTAAAAATTTTCCCATCCGCCATATTTGATTTCCCATCCGCCATCTTGAATCACGAAATAGATGTTGTATTTGGATTCCCCATCCCTTTAAACATCGGAGACGATACGCATATTGATTTAAAAAAAAATCCCATCCGCCATCTTTGATCACAAAATTGTTGTTGTATTCGGATTCTTCATCCCTTAAAATATCGGAGGCGATACCCCTATTGATTTTTTTTCCCATCCGCCATCTTTGATTTCCCATCCACCATTTTGAATCACGAAACAGATGTTGTATTTGCATTCCCCATCCCTTTTAACATCGCAGACGATACCGATATTGATTTTTTTAAACTTTCCCATCCGCCATCTTTGATTTCACATCCGCCATCTTGAATCACGAAATAGATGTTGTATTTGGATTCCCAATCCCTTTAAACATCGGAGACGATACCCATATTGATTTTAAAAAAACCCATGCGCCATCTTTGATCACGAAATAGATGTTGTATTTGGATTCTCCACCCCTTAAAATATCAGAGACGATAGCCATATTGATATTTTAATTTTTTCCCATCCGCCATCTTTGATTTCCCATCCACCATCTTGAATCACAAAACAGATGTTGTATTTGCATTCCCCTACCCTTTTAACATCGCAGACGATACTAATATTGATTTTTTAAAACTTTCTCATCCGCCATCTTTGATTTCCCATCCGACATCTTTGATCACGAAATAGATGTTGTATTTGGATTCACCATCCCTTAAATCATCAGAGACGATACCTATCTTGATTTTTTAAATTTTTCCCATCAGCCATCTTTGATTTCCCATCCGCTATCTTAAATCACGAAATATATGTTGTATTTGGATTCCCCATCCCTTTAAACATCGGAAACGATACCCATATTGATTTTAAAAAAAAAATCCCATCCGCCATCTTTGATCACGAAATAGATGTCGTATTTGGATTCTCCATCCCTTTTAACATCGCAGACGATACCAATATCGAATTTTTTAAATTTTCCCATCCGCCATCTTTGATTTCCCATCCACCATCTTTGATCACGAAATAGATGTTGTATTTCGATTCCCCACCCCTTAAAATATCGAAGGCGATACCCATATTGATTTGTAAAATTTTCCCATCCGCCATCTTGGATCACTAAATAAATTTCATATTATTAATCAGTGTCCCGAAAATGCCGAAAACGATACCCATATAGATTGTATCCTATTCATTTAGCCTTTTTTAGGGTTCCGTAGTCCATATGGAACCCTTATAGTTTCGTCATGTCCGTCCGTCTGTCCGTCCGCAGCCTAGCTCAAAGACGCCTGGTGCTAGAAAGCTGATATTTGACATGAATATAGACATAAGATATTGCAACAAAACTGTAGAATAGAATTTAGGAAAATATTTTTTTTAAGGGTATCTCCCCTACATATATAGAAAGGTTGATTTTTTTTTTGGTTGAGTATCCCATCATGTGGGGTATCATTGGATAGGTTTTAAAAAAATATTATTAGTTTACTCAAATCATTTTTCGATCAAGTGATTGGTTTATCAAATATCAAGCTTTGAAGTGAAAAAAATTGTTTGACTCAAGTGTCCCCCCCCTCTGCCGGCTAAACTATTAATTTGGAAGAGGTGAAAAAAATCACAAATGTAGTACATATAACGAATTTAAAAGGAAAACTATCACGGCCAAGTAGATATCACTAGTTTACGAGTAATCGTCGGTTAACTTATAAATACCTATTTCTGTGAGTTTACATTGGGCGCGCTGGCTTAATCTTAAAGATATACGTACTTTGGTATGTAATGTACCAGGGTTGTTACGGATGCGAAAATTTAGACATCCGCGGATGCAGATGTGGATGCGGATTATTAGAAGTACACATCCGCGGATGCGGATTCGATGCGGATGCGGATGCGATACGGATGCGGATTTTGGGCTTTTAAAAGGATAATTATTTAAATTTTAAGTACATGTACACAGTATTGTCCGTGTGGTGACGGATTAAGAATACGGCATGTCACCACCCCCTATCATCCCATGGGTGTCGTAAGAGCCGACAGAGGGAGCATATTATGCAGAGAACAGCACATTAAGAGACGGAAAACTTGATACAAACCCTATACCAACCCGTTTGGCCAGCGTGGTATAGTAGGCCAATTCCTCCTTTCAAAGGAGAGGCCTAGTCCAGCAGTGGACTATTAAAGGCTGATGATGATGATGATGATGATTTTTAGAAACAAAATTGCACAATTTTTAAGTTTTACTTATGACACAACAGAATTTTGAGCTTCGAGTTTTTAAATAGTTAGTTTAAAATTGGTGAATTATATTTAATAAATTGCAATATTGCAGCCTTCTCAGCTTCCAACCTTTTTCTAAGTGGATTATACCTAACTCTACTAAACAAGTAGTTGTTCGCTGGGAACACTGGCTGGTGAAGGTGATAAATATCTGCATGCTAATTTGGAAAGAATTTTAAATTCACAGCGGTTAGCTTCTCACCAATTAAGTTAATTTTCATCTAAATCCAGTCTTTTTTCGTTACGGTAAATAGGTAACTAATTCTTTTCGGATAAGAGCACTGGGGCTACTGCTGTCTGGTTTTCCTTCACGTTAATCTTTGCCCGATGAATCTAAGACCATAGCAAGATCGCTTTTTAAGCAAGTCTTCTTAACTGTACAGGACGTTGCTGGTTCAGGATTGAGAGAATCTCCCATTCTCATTAGAAGTAGTGATGACAGGGTCATTTACCATCTTCATTATTTAATCCTTCATTTTTCTTCGGTGACTGGTTTGAAACAATTACGCTTAAATAGCGAGAATCTAAATATTTTGAAATTGTATATAAGTTGTTATCTTCCAAAGAAGAAAATTTCCAAAACAAACGCGAAGCACTGCCACTCTGGATCCGCCCACTTTCTTTACATGTAGTTACTTGTTGATGCGAATCCGCATCCGTAAAAACTCCGCATTGATTGATGCGGATGTGAATGCGGATGCAGATGTCTAAATTAATGCGAATGTTCCGCATTTACGGATGCGGATGCGAATATTCGTAACACCCCTGTAATGTACTACGGTACTACGTATGTATAGTAGAAGTATATATTGGAAACCACATTTTATGTTTACAATACATGACTGGATACATACCTAGAATTTTTCTAAACAAAACTTAGGTTCTTATAATAGTGCTATTAAAATTATTTTTCAGCAAAATAAACTGTCGGATTTGTTGTACAATAATACCCTTTGCAGCAAGTCATTATGGGCAACTACGGAACCCTACATTGCGCGTGGCCCGACACGCACTTGGCCGGTTTTTTACCTTTGACCCAACCCTCCCCCTTCTCGTCTGACCGTTTTATTATTTTTGTCTGGCCCCTAAAAGTTGTGGCGTAATTTTATATAGCCTATAGCCTTTCGGAATAATTGGGCTATCATAGGCAATAACAATTTTTGAAATCCGACTGCTAGTTCCTGAGATTAGCCGACATTATCTTTTAGCCTTTTTAGCCTTTTGCCCGGCCCCAAAGGGTCGAAGCGTTATGTTATATAGCCTATAGCCTTCCGGAATAACTGGGCTATCGTATACAAAAAGAATTTTTCAGATCCGACCGGTAGTTCCTGAGATTAGCGCGTTCAAACAAACAAACAAATAAACAAACAAACAAACAAACAAACAAACTCTTCCGCTTTATTATATTAGTATAGATAATAACATCCTTAAAATGGAATCTAGAAGAAAATTACATCTTGCCACATTACTTTTTGGGGTAATGGCTAGCAAAAAGCCTACCTACTTGTATGAAAAGTTAGATTGGAGACAAAACCACTTTTCATACTCCACCAGACCCTCAGCCAGAACTCTATCCCAAACTAAACACCGTACAATGGCTTTCCGGGGCTCTTTTAGATATTTAGGTACAAAATGCTGGAACAATTTGCCTCCTCCGATAAGGGACCTGAAAACAAAAGCATCATTTAAAAGGAACCTCAAGAGCTATTTACTCTCTCAACAAATACTACAGTTACAAGGTACTGCTTACCTGTGAGGATATAGCCCTAGTAACATTAGTCTGGATTGCTTACAGCATATTAGTATCTCTGCTTTGAGGTCTGGTTGGGTACTTGCAGCAACCCCTGCAAAATTTACATTAAACAAAAATAATGTCATATCATCCTCTACTATGAACAAATAAGTAAATGAAATGTAGAAACTTAGTAAACAGGCATACCTTCTATTTATGTATTCCCTTGTTACTTATAAAACACATGTTTTGAAGTTGTACTTAAGTAGTCATAAATAGTTGTACATGTTCCTTATACAATGGTACGTAGACTCTAAGAAGATGACCATCACGTTTCAGTGGCCTTTTGACATAATACGTGGCGGTACTGAAAATCAGTACTGTGATTAGAACTATGGTGTCCATCGCAGTGTTTGCTGAGTGTCAGCCCGAATTGCGGCACGCGGTGTATAATGCTCATGCGGTTATTAGGTATTGTTTAAGTTAATAGTAATTATTGTATTTGCAAAAGCATAGTAATTATAAATGTTTACTCTCTGGTGTAGATACACGTGGTGAGACACGTGGTGACACGTGGTGACACGTATCACAATGTCAACTACCTAACTCAACTCCGTTTGTGACAGTTGACAAGACATGCCAAGTGTCATTATAATGGCAACAACTTGTCAAATAGTGTTTTAGTGGAGTCAGTGTATATTGACTTCGCCACAATGTGTTTTTAGTGTGTTTATTTTTTGTTTTTAGAATAAGTACATATAAAATTAGTGAGGTCTGTTGTCTCTGCCTACCCCGACTGGGGGAAGGCGTGAGTATATGAATGAATGTAAAATAAATGAGTACTGTGCAGCGTGCTTGCAATAAAGATATATTTACTTTTCTTTCTTTCTTTCTATTAGGTTTAAAACCTTTTTTTTTAATCCAACTCCCGCACTAGGACTAAATCCTGTGTCGCGGGGGACTTTACAAACATACAGGTAACGAACACAATGAATATCCAGACTCGAAACCACAATTTATGAATCACACAAAGTGTTGTCTCGTGTGGGAATTGAACCCACAACACTCGGCGCAGTGTCAAGCGGCGAGGCGGCCGCTTAAGCCACTACGCCAACCGTGCAGTCGATCGATCTTTCTTTTGCTTTTCGTGTCAATGTGTGGCCAGCTCTGGTATCAGAGTTTTCAGTCCTCAATAGCCTGCGACATGGCCTAACTTTTCTCGTCCTGAGAGAAAAACGGTGACCGAAAGCTTTAAGTGCCCTCCGAAGCACGGTATACTATACAATAAAAACTACATACTTAAGTTTATTTATAGACTCACGCCTGTATCCCCGAAAGGGTAGGCAGAGGTATTACACCCACGTTTCGCCATGAATTTTTAGGTCCCACGTAATAGAGGGCGAGTCTATTGCCGGGCACATTACCAGACTCCGTGCTGCTACTTAGAATTTCTTAACGGAAAAACCCAATAACACTTTGCCCGACCTGGGAATCGAACCCGAGACCTCCCAAACCCACACGCATATTTATACCAACGAGGCCTAAATACCTAAGTACAGTAACATAAAATGACACAGACTTAAATCTGCTAGCATTATGTATCCAGAAAAACTGCCATCCTCTTAGCTCCTTTATTTTTTTTTGTTTTACGAGGTGGAAAATCCCTTCGGATCTCCGACTCTTGGTGGAAATAAGAGCCGGAGTATGTGGTGTTTCCACTAAAAACCACCTCGACTTCCGCCATGTACCCGTGTGTCGGAGGGTGGGCATCACCAAAGCACTCGTCGCCACCCTCCGACGGGTATTGGCTCGCCAGATGGTCAGGCGTGCCCCGAACAAAACCCCCTTGGCGACGGATTAAGGTGTTGGACTCCGCCGCCAAAACGCTCAGCGGCCGCAGAGGATAGGGAGGACGGCAACGCAACACCGCATCTCCTCTTCCTCTGCGGCCCCACCGCGACGCATCGAATGGTGCGCCCCCATTTGGTCGCGGGAGATAGGGCGCGCGGCAACGCAACACCGACACGCCTCTCCTCCCGCGACCGCACCCGACTGCGAGGAACAGACAGAACTGTCCCCCGCACCCGCACCGTTGGACGCATCCTGCGCAAGCCCCTCCAAGCCCACGCGGAGCGTCCCCTCCTGGATCCCTCTTAGCTTCACCGCGGGTGACCAATCCACGGTTACTGAGCCCCCCCCACCACGACAAGGTGGAGATCCCACGGGGGGGATCCTCTTAGCTCCTGGCGTAAAACAATTCACCAATTTAAGCCTGGCCGCAGACATCCTATTTTCAGGACCGATTTTTCATGGCGGAATTCCGTGAGACTAGCGAGCTTCATTTGTCAACTGTATCAAATGTATTTTGTAAAATAAACGTTCTTACCACCGCAAACGATAGATTTTGCTTTGATCGGAAAGCACGCAAAAGTTTCATTCCGTTCCGGACTGAAAAAATTCAGTGCCCGTTTTCAGGGACGACTTTTCAGGTTTGTAATGTTTTTAGGCTCTCAAAAGCATCTAATTAATAAAAAATGAGCTTACTGCCTACCACGAACGTTTGATTTTGCTCTGAACAGAAAACATTCAGTGGACTGAAAGAAATGAAAATCAAGCGCGCCCGTAACGGCTCGTGACGTCATAACGGAATTTAGCGCATGCGTACATCTTGTCATGTATCGATGATTTATAGCATTGGTTTGAAGTTTATTTTGTCAGAATCAAAGAGTATACAAATACCACAGAAGAATAATACCAACAAATACTATGTGTCAGAATCACACGACAATGTATATGTAGTAGATGGTAGTAGACGTATATAAACTCTTGTCTGGGGACTTCAAATTTACGCCAAAATCAGATACAGACAAGAGGATAATATAATAATATAAGTTATTTAATCATTTTCGTTAGATCATAATAATGTGTGACGTGAAAGGTTCATATTCGCTACTGAAAACCACTCCTGCTTAAACTTTTGTCTCTCTACGTGTATATAAAAGTGGTAGAGAGGTATATACTCTATGCGAGATTAAAACAATTAAAGAACGTAAACAATTCATATTCCTCAATTTTTATTGTTTGCTTTGAAATTGTATGGTTTTATGCATTCACATTTAGACATTCAATTTGACAATAGCATAAAACTTATTCTTCATAAATCAGACACTTGTCAGAATGGTCGTGGCTGTTTCTGATGGACAGGGTTGCGACGCGCCGTCGCCATACAAAAACTATAAAACCTATCATAGAACCCACCAAAAGGCCAAATCGGTAAGGGGCGGAACATACCTGACCGAAGATGCGTCGAACGTATCTTCGGTCGCGTATATTCCGTCAAATGAATCGGTACACATCTGACGAAAAATGCGTCGAGCGTATCTGCACACATTCGCTGAAAGCGTGGCTATTATGCACACATATAAGTTTATTCGTGCAGGGCCGTACTCAGGGCAGCTCAATATTTTACTGTCATATTCTTTTACCTAACCATTTTTCGTGTTCCCTGATGTTAATATGTAGTCACTGAAGTTCTGTAGTTATTTTTATTGCAATTCGAGTTTGACTATTAAAAATATGTCGGACTTCGAAGATTTTTTATAGTAGCCAACAAGCGTTATTCGAATATATATCCTATTTAGGTATGGAGGTTCAAAAATAAAAGACGATAATACGATTTGGTTACGGTTTTTCACAAAACTTATACAAATGATATAGAAGGGGTTACAGACTAGGTACAGTTGCAGAGCAAGACACAAAATGTTTTCTCTATAGGTATGTATGGAAATTGTTCCCGTGGACCTTAAGCACCTCATACCCAAAAATTGGCCCTCGATCCAAGCTAGCAAATATGCGTACACTCATAGCACATAGTACTAACACTACATTATTCTACACATTTCGTTTCTGAAAAAATAAGTAAGGTCTGGCGGCCCTGGAATCTTACGATCTTAAAATCACCGATCTAGGAATGACATGGATATGGTATGTCCAATACCTACGAATTTAGCGTGCACACCTACGAAATTAGCGTGCACACCTACGAAACGTTGGGCAAATAAAATGGCTTTGCCCAAATGCAATGCAAATTGTTCTCCAGAATGTAATCGATATTGATATGGAGCCGGTTATAGGAGAATAATACATTTTTGTAGTGAGTTACCTTTGTTAGTTTAAATCTTTTGCCAGATTAGTTTATTCCATAATGCAAATGTGGGCGAACATGACAAAGTGAAAGACGACTCTTGTATGAAACATGTAACAAAATATTCTCTGAGAGCCAATATCGGACTTTTAGACATATTTATGCACAAAAACAAAATTATTGTGTTCGATAGATAACGATTTCACAGCAGATGTACCACATCTGCTGTGAAATCGAATTTGGCGAAAAATATAGCGATAATGGCACAAATGAAATTTGTAATAAAATATCGTCATGATCAATTTATTCAGTAAACCATGGCTATCTCTTTTTTTTGACAGAGATATCCCTAAGACAAAACGAAACAACACTATGTTTGGTGGCTTTATGTCGGTTTCGTATATAATTATGTGTATAAAAACATCATGGCGAAATGTGGGTGTAATATTACACCTCTGCCTACCCCTCCGGGGATACAGCCGTGAGTCTATACAAATATAAAATATAATAATATATTATGTGAATAATGTAATTTTTCTATATGTACCTACTATTTGCCCTCTCCATTTTTATTCCTTACTCAAAGGTCAAAATTCACGTGGTGCGTGGTGCGCGCGACGTCGACGGATAATCCGTTAGTACGCTCGACGTACTAACGGATTATCGGTCAGGTGTGAATGGTTGAACGTTTTTCTATACATTTGTATGTATTGGCGTTACGCGACCGATAAAACGGATCTTCCGTCAGGTATGTTCCGGCCCTAAGGGCCAAAATGTTTAAAAAATAATGAAAAGCTTTATTATAGTCGTCCACCTAAAATTGTCTATAGTCCGTTCACAGTTATTTTACCTCTAGCTGTTAGATTGGCCAACCTGGGCATTGTGTTGCTATATTTAGTTTATAATACTCCCATTTTAAATATACAGTACTGCTAAAAATGTACTTATTTTTTTATTGCCTACGCGATCGTATTAAATATTTGGAAGTAATGTTAGTAACAAAACCTCTTGATATCGGCATGGCTATACGCATGTACATTTATTTTCTTTCGAAATAACTAATTTCCTATGAAGATAAATAGTTACAATACTTTTTTTTGTATATTTAATATACAAGGGTAAACGCATCATAATTACGTCAATGTGAGGTTTTAATTATCAAATACATAAACTGCGAATTTAATTTTCATATTTATTTCGAATAAGAATGATCCATGTGGACTGCCAATGTTATGATGATTCGTAACTGCTGTCAGATTCTGTATCAGACTCAGAATTTAATTCTATTATGAACCTGTCCATTTCAGCATTCGTAGACCCATCTGTTTCACGAAGCGTGTCTTCAATGTGGCGCACATGTTTGCATTGTTTTTGCCAGTCTTCTACTGATAGATTGAAAAGATTCTTCAGCTAAATTCACAATGTTGGTTGCCTCTTGTCCTACATTTTTGCTTGTGACTCGCATTTTAATGAGACTCCACATACATTCATCTTTCTTTTCGTTCATTAACACGATTCAGACCCGTTACATAATATTTAGTATACATTCAATTGCGTTTAGCTCGTATGGCGGTAATTTAACCACTTCGTGGCCATGAGCTTCAAGCATTTGATCAGTTTCATATATTGGAGCTTCTTTATGGTATTTTATAAATTCATAAGTTGAGCTTTCACCATGGTGGGCAGATAAGATAACCCCTTATTTGTGATCCAGTTTTGCATTTCAGCTTTAGTAGAACTTAATGTTGGTACCTTGTTTAACTTGACTGTGTGATAAGGGGCATTATCCATAACAACTACATTATTAGGCGGGAAATGAGGAATTAGTCTTTCCTGAAGCCATTTCATGAAATTTGTTTTGTTTATGTCTTCATGGTAGTCACCCGATTTCGACTGGGATTTAACATTGGACATTCTAGTTTCCACTAAAATTGGGTAAAATGTTATGCACGGGTAACCCTATTTTTCATTCTTGTCATCACAGAGTACCATTCCAACATAAAGAAAACAAACACCGACATTTGTTAGAGGTAAAATAACTGTGAACGGACTGTATTTAAACCTCTGACGCATACTTGACAGGTTTTTACACAGATTATACTCTACTTGCATATTTTTCATAAATAATATAAACCTTTAAAAAGTTTTTAATAACGAATAGCAAAAAGGTTTTGTATTTTTAATTAAATGGGGTTATCGTAGCGGGTCTATAGGTAGGTACTGCTTCATGCGACCGACGGTCAAGACGAACACGTCCTCTCCTCCGTTGCTGATACGTATAATACTATACTAACCAACGCACGGAAAATATCGATACTCTGTGGTATCGAGTATTTTTCCTATCGATATCCATAATTTTGTACTTGATACTTTGCATTCGATGCTTTTACTCAATAAGTACTTAATGGCACGTATCGTATCGAATCATTATTATCATCCAAAGCCCGATTTCATCCACTGTTAGATATAGGCCTCTGTTTGATTTTGCGATTTGCAACGTTCGTGTGCCATTCATATCCAGGGATCATTTATTTTTAGGCATTATCTACATATCGCACCTACATCTTACAAATTATCTACTTTAAAAAATTGACCTTACGCCTCATGTTTATGGCAAAGTTATCTTATAATAATATAATTGGTACCCATAGTTGCTAGAATACTGGGCAAGAAATCTATATCTTTATAAACATTGGAGCTACACTAGTTTTAGAACGAATACTTAGACTGGTCCGACTGGAGAAGAATTAACTTCTCTAATATCGACGTAAAATAAGTTAGATCTATCGAAAGTGAACTGACGTCATTGATTGTCTTGTCGTGAAATATAATTATGTGCACATTAGCCCATGTTCTGCGTGGCAATCGAGTGCAAAGCAATCCGATTCGTGTCGAACAAAATGTGACCTACGACTGCGTTGACAATAATGTGTTTGACAACTAACGCAACGCGTCGCGCTCGAATCTTACTTATGGTACGGACTAAGAAATGTACTCGATACTTTAAGTATCGATATCTACTTTTAATACTTACCTATATTTGATACATATACGAGTATTGTTCAACACAATCATTTCTTTTGTTGAACACGTAATAAATAGTACCTAGATGAATAAAAAAAAACCTTTTACGGTCTGTCTAAGATGTCAACTGCGACATGGAGGCTTCCATTCAGAACTGTAATTTCACAACTTTAAAAGTAAATGATGCAACATATTTAGATTTTATATGTACGCCTGTATGAGCCGATAAGCCAACTATCGGTGCTGTACGTCGGCAATCACTACAAGAGTCAACATTAATTTGCGTTGATATTTTTAAATTTTTGTGCAAAGCTCAGTTAGCACTGAAGCTTTGTCAGTACTGGCAGGTGTACTTTCGGTCGATTTTGAGGTCCAAAAACGTGCATGAATGTATTATACCACACGAGAAAGCATGGATTCAAATTTCCTAGCACCTCGTGATAGAAATAAACTGCTTAGGTTGTTCAACCAGCACGCCGATTTCTACGTAGGCCTCCTCGACGAATGGCAGTTTCGTTGGAATACATCAACCAAGGTCCGTCCCCTTCTACCAATTCTTTCCAGACGTTCGTGAGCGACTGGCCGGACCTGGTTAGGGGGGGGATCACTGTGTTGCTCAATTTAGTACGGGGCATGGTAATTTTTGGAGGAAGTTGCTTTGGTTTTTATTTAGTTTATTCACCGTTGTGCCAATATTCAAGCTCTGACAACAAATGTGAGTAATCTGCACATCACATCTTGTGGGAGTGGGGTCTTTGGCAATCTGAAATTAACAATACGAGTATGCCTAATGATTTCCATGATTAATCACTCCTGGTCTAGCATATTATGCGGCTCTTGCGGCAAGCAGATCGAATATCCGTGCGTTTAGCCGTCTCTGCCATGCATATTACTGTAAAATAGGAACAGCTCGCAAATTGTCGGTAATAGGGCCATGCTGATTCCAGCACAAATGGTTTGGCTTGACCGGAGAAGTACTACCCTCTCACAGAAGATCGATGTCAAGCAACGGTATCTGTTATTTTGTGATTTGTACAGTGAGTGAGAACGCCGGAGGCCCAATAACCTTTCCTTTCCCGGTCCCCATCCTGATCCTTTTTCCTTCTCCTCTTCCTTCCGGTAGGCAGCAACTTGGTTGTACTTATTTGACATGGTTCCTGTAATACTAAGTAAACGTAGCCATGGATACCACTTACCATATCACGTGGGCCCTTGGCTCGTCTGCAAACGGTGAAAGCAATAAAAGTTTCGTAGTAAAATCGCTGCGCCAGTCAGCTTGTGACCATGGGACGTGCAACCGTTCCGAAACGTCAAACGTAAATGGTATGTAAATACGTATAAAAATCGCATCAATTCTCGTATCGTGAATAATTAATCAAACATGAAGCACTTTCAATGAAAATTATAAGGGCTCATTAGGCTTTACTATTAACTAGTAATATTCGATTAACATAAACTTACATTTGCAAGCGATTAAATTAATAATTATTGTGCTTGAGTTCTTTTATCCATAGGACACTAAATAAAGGCTAATACGGGACCCTACATTGTGCGTGGCTCGATATACACTTGTCCGGATTTTTTAGTAGGTACCTAATATTTTGTCACAGGTATTTTTCACAAAAACAATTAAATCACAGTCATGTTATACCTAATATCTAAATGATCTATTTAGCCCATGTCTAAGCCAAAGGAAAATAATTGAAAATCGCTTTGCTCACGGAATTAACTGAAAACGGTTCTGAAAATCGGACCTGAAAATCGGGCCTGAAAACTAATGTGTGCGGCCGGGCTTAGGCGGCACAAGCTGAACATATATCAAAGTATAAGCCATTCATAACTATTAAAAATTGCTTGGATTTAAAGCGATAATTGCGAATAACTACTCAGATTGGCACAAGTCCCACATGTAGCTGCCAAAGCTGGCATGCCAAGACCGCACCGCGTGATGAATAAAGCAATAATATATGGCGGGATTTACGATGACTTGAAATATTTATGTACGACTGTAGAATATTATATTATGTAAGTAAATGTGTAAGAAAAGATGGAAGGAAGTTTTTGTCAGGTGAAAGCTAACTTATGAAAAATAAAAACAGACCTAGAATTGTACCTATTAAGTTTTCATGAAGAGGTTTTATGTGTAAGAGGTCCAAACAGTGAAATCGACGCCCAGCCTTGCATTGAGTCTTCGAGCTAGTAAGTAGAATTTATTCCTCAAATATGGATAACGAAACGCGAAGAAACTTGAGGTTATAATAATATAATATAAAAAAGGGTATAATGTTTAGATCTTCCTAGAAAAACTGGGAAATTGTTTACAGATGACAGTGAAAGCGTGATTTTATTCATCCAGTTGTTCTAAGGCAAGGCAAAGAGTCTAACATATATGTTTCACAGCGGTGAAATTAAAACATGTAAATTTACCTGAGATTTTCTGGTGATGTTCTGGAGTAGAACTATAAGATTACACTCATTAATTTGGCCAAAATAATAAGGAAATCATTATAGCTACCCAGCCGTTCCTCCAAACGATGTTTTCGGGCACGATGCACGTGGATGGATTTACACAATTTTTGCAAATGTTCAATATTTCACAAATTTTATCACAATTAACCGATGCCAGCAATAGATTAAAGGGGGCATTCACAAGGGTTCCAAATTTACTTCAATTACAATACAATTCGCGAAGCCTCAAGGATGTGCTTTCCAAAAGGCGAGATTTTACGAGACGACAAAAACGTGTTAGTTTTACATGACAAGTAGCAAAAGGGCAGTTCAATATATATCACTAACTTTATCAATCGCTCACAACTCGTGCCGGGAAAATCCAATAGCGACAGTTGCAAGATTATTAACCAATTTAATTCAATTCTACAATCATACCAAATTCAAAACGTGTTAACAAAGGGAATTTTCCAGAACAAGGAATTAGAGAATGATTTGTCAGTTCATAGTGTGTCCAGAGTCAAATTTTATAGTAGACAAAACAAACGTTACTAAACCGATATAATCGATTCAACTTATCATAGACAATATTTCTATTCCAAACATCCACCCGCCCGGACCGGCCTATCGGTCCGCTAATCAGTTGGTAGACGTGACAGCGTTGCAACTGCTCTCCTCAGAATAGAACCGTCCACCAAAACCTCAGCAAATCGGGGAACTCCATCAGCCCCAGTTACCAAAAGAAGAATGCGCCCCCTGCGCCATCTGAGTGGCGGAAGGTTAGCCTCCATTATCAAAACGAGGTCTCCAATCTTGGGTGGATCGGTCTTGTCGGTCCACTTAACGCGTTGCTGGAGTATGTGCCAATATTCCAAATTCCAGCGTTTCCAAAAGCTCTGAGTAATCTGGCGTACCAATTCAAAACGCGAGAGACGATTAGGTCTCATATTAATATAGGGGTACTCAGGCAAGGCGACAAGTGGGCGACCAATAAAAAAATGGCCCGGCGTAAGGGCTTCCAACTCATTCGGATCTGATGAGATCGGGCACAATGGCCTAGAGTTCAAAACGGCCTCAATCTTACAAAACACAGTTGCGAGTTCCTCAAATGTTAGGACAGATTCACCAATTGTCCTGCGCAAGTGTGTTTTGGCCGATTTTACAGCAGCCTCAAATATACCATCCCAGTGACGACAATTTGGTGGGGAAAACAACCAATTTATCCCACGTCGGGCAAGCCTATTGCCTTATCAGCCTTGTTGGTTTCAAGGAAATTAACTACGTCATTCAAATAATTATAAGTGCCTTTGAAGTTAGTGCCGCAATCAGAACGGATCAAGGAAGGCAGCCCTCTGCGGGATACAAATCTGTTAAATGCTCCAAACGCCTCGGTCGTAAGCGAGGAGACCAGTTCTAAATGTACGGCCTTAGTGGAGAGACAAACGAAGACGCACAAGTAGGCCTTAACAGTCTTGCTGTTTCGAAGCGTCGACGTTTTCACCAAAAAGGGACCAGCGAAGTCCGTGCCAATACCGTCAAACGTCCTGCTCTCTGTTACGCGATCTGCCGGTAAGTCTCCCATCACGGCCTGCGTGGTAGAAGCCTTGAGCTTATAGCAAGGGATGCAGCGAAAGACTACACTCCAAATAATGCTTCGGGCAGACAAAATCCAAAACTCGCGTTGCAAAATGGCCAACAAAGCATTACAACCAGCATGCGAATTTTTAAGGTCTTTTTTTTCTGCCGAACAAATTGACTCCATGCTGCCTGATGTTTAGCAGTCAGTGAAGTCCTATAGTAATGGACATCATCCCAGCAGCCAGCGTGGCATTATGGCATGATGGCCCTCACCTTGACGGCCTTGAGTAAAGCTTTTTCACGCCCCGCTTAAAGGACCCGGGATCATAAGTGGAGGGAAACACGTGGACTGGTAAAGGGTTCCACATCTTAATGGTACGGCAGAGATAAGAGGCGCCGAACCGTTTGGTGCGTGACGGTATCTGTTCTACCGTGTAAGAGTGGCACCTCAACCCAGCACGTGTCTTTCGGGATAGGAAAGGAAAGGGTGGGATTAGTTGAAAGAGCACTTCGGAGCACTCACCGTGATAGATGCGGTAGAAGACAGCCATTAAGGCCACGTCTCTACGTAATTGCAGAGCCTCAAGAGTCTTAGTGGTGAAGGTGACGTTCATTTACCAACAAACGTACCAAATGACCGTCCTTGGGTAACAACAGGGGGTGACGTGCCCCGTAAGGGAGGTTGGCATTCTTGAGACGCCCTCAAACGCGCAAGAGACCCGTTTCATCCTAAAAGGGGTTCAATTTAGATACAGCTCCCGACAATTTCGATTTCCCTGACTTGAGGATAGCAATCTCCCACTCAAAATGCGCCTAATGCACAGAACGAACCCAAAAGAAGAGGAACTCCTGTTGTTCCTGTGGTGAGAGAAACGGTGTCAGTCGTTTCTGTTGTGGGTGCCTAAAATTAAAAACAAAACGCTTTATCCAAGCAGTAACACCTAACAACTTTTCGAGGGAGCTGTAGCGAATTAACAAAAAAATCGGGGTCGAAGGCGCATTCTACCTTCTCAAGAGCGAGTGTTCGTAGACCCGGCAAATTAGAAGTATTCAAAACTGGCGTTCGAGGCCAATCAACCTCTGGTCGACTCAAACATTCCGGACCCCACCACAGCGAATGGCCTATTCAAGTCAAGCATCCGTGCGAGGCACGTGTCTCCAAACAAGCTTGACTTCAGATGTTTTTATTTGGGAGACGCGATTAGCGACAAATACTTCCAAAGTGTGGACAGACGCCTTCAACCAACAAAGAACAATTTGGCTGTCTGTTCAGGCGTAGATCCCATTAATACAAATCGTTTTACCCAAAGTGTTAGACACGTGATTCAACAATCACACGAGTAGGGCTGCTCCCGAGAGCTCCAATTTCGGAATGGTCAGAGATGTCCGAAGGGGTGCAACCTTGCTCTTTGCCATGATCAGGGAAACCCTCACCTGAGCTGAAGCACTGACTGTGCGCAAGTACACCACGGCCGCGTGACCACGTTCCGAAGCATCACAAAACCCGTGAAGGGTTGCCTTGTACTTCCCGGGAGGAAGGATGGGACGAGGCCTTTACCTCGTCCCATCCTTCCTCCCGGGAAGTACAATTATCTATCGATCTATAGATCTCATTGACGGCAGGAAGTGAGGATACAAAAGAGGTCCATTCCTCAACAAGAGTACCGCGTAGAGGTTCGTCCCAAGTCAATCCTGCTGTTCAAAGCTTCTGCAAGAAGCATTTTGCCCAAAACTAACAGGACAAATCCAACCGTTTAGATCAAAGGTTCTGGCGACAGTAGACAACACGAGACGTTTAGTCCAAGAACAAGGCAATTTTAAGTCTACGTTATACGTAAAGATGTCTTGGACTGGTCTGTACTGAACGCCGAGAACAGCCATCATGGCGGGGTTGTCAACATATATGTGGATCTTGCTGATGATCCTCGGGTAAGCCCTCTAAAAGAGCTGGTGAGTTGGAGATCCATTTGCGCAACTCATAACCAGCGAAGGCCAAGATACCTATATCAATTCGACTATTGTTGCCTGGGCGGTGACCGTTGGCCAGGAACAGGCAAATCAAAACGAGGGTGCGGTCTAAAGTCCTCAAAGGCGCGGTGATTCGTGCCGCGCGCCATCTGTGGGGGGTCATAATGACCCACCCGCCCAAAACGAGGTGGGCGCGACTCAAGGCGGGGACGCTCCACCAAAGGAGGTGAATACCTGGGGCAGCAGTCATGGTACTATTGTCGCTGAGCTATCGCACAGTCTGGTGCGCGAGAGAGAGGAGGCGTGGGCACGCTACGGCTCTCCAAGCGGGGTGGTCTCCAAGTGGCGATCAATGCGAGCGAGGCGAATCTCGGCTGCGAGCCGGTGAGCCTCGATTGCCACCTTCAAAACACCCGCCCGTGCGCGGCGTCGGCTGGTTGGACAAGCGGTCTAACTCTCTGGCATTCATGCAGAGAATGTCCAAATGCTGTCCTCCACAGTGAGGACAGGGGCGAGAGTTTGGGCAGTCTCGCTGGTAGTGGGATCCCAAACATGAGAAGCAAAGGCGGCGGGCATTCTCGATGCGCCTACGAGAGGCGACATGAAGGTCAAAGAATGCCTTACAACTGGCCGTTCTGTGCCACGTGACCTTGCAGTAAGAGCACTCCGCTGGGCTCTGCGTGACTGCAAATCGAGGAGGACGCCGATCAACATTTCCTCGGGTGTGAACGCGACCCTGCTTCTTGACCTTGGGCGGCTGTGACTTAGCCGACGTATCACCACCGGATTGTCCAAAACCCGGCACTCGTCCTCCAAGAACTTCTCCAAGTCTGCAAAAGGGGGCAGATGCGTCGCACTATCCCCACCAAAGCGCTGCTCAAATCGCGACCTTAGGTCGGCAGGCAGCTTCTTGAGCACTATATGTACCAATAGGTAGGACCATTGGTCTACGGGCAGGTCTAGGCACTTAAGGGCGCTTGTTGCCACCAATAGCGGGTTCAAAAGTTGAGTGCGCAACCCAAAGACCCGGGTGAGCGTGGGCAAACTCAAAATCTGCTCAATATGGGTGTCTGAGAGGCCACGCTTGTTGTGGTGCCTACGGGTAATTAAGTCCCGAGCCGTCTGGTAGGCCTCGTCAGACACGGGCAGATGCTGGATGAGGCCTTTGGCCTCCCCATCCAGGACCGACATCAAGTTGGCCAATTTTTGTGCCGGCCGAAGGTTAGCCCGTGCATCGACCAGGCTGTCAAACATGTTGAGAAAGCCCAGGTAGCTTCCTAGGCAGCCATCAAAATGTGGGATGTCTAATGTGGGAAGCCGACTCACCAGTCCCGGTGCTGGCCTAGGAAGCTCCTGCTTCAAAACGGGTTGCCCGTCCCTCTCGGCAATTAGCTGTCTTGCACAGTCTGAGACAGCATCATATAGGTCCAATATCTGGGCATAGTCCTCACTGACTCTATTTCGCTGGTCCACGGTGAAGTCAACAACTGACACGTCGAGACAGCAAGCCCTATTATGCCTTCGAGACAGCAAGGCATAATAGGGCCTGCTGGCGATCAGTCCGGTTTACCAGAGCACTGGCTGAGGCAAACCAGCGCAAATGTTATGAAATGGCACCAGCAGCCACACGCAAGTCCTTGATAGCGGACATAATTAAGTTCTCAAAAGAGCTCGGACAAGCGTTAAACAATATTTTCAATTAAAACTTAACAAAACCTAATATTTATTAATTCTTTGAAACCAAGGAGGTGTTAGCCTGTTTACTACAACTGCAAACAAGCGACAGGTATTCACTGCCCAACAAAGTTAAAAGTTTCAATACATTGAAACAGAAACAAAAGTTACACAGTTATCAAAAGTTACACTTAATTCAAACACAATTGAAACAGAAACAAAAGTTACACTTTTATCAAAAGGTACTTACAACAAATTAAAAGTTGAAACTTCAAATTAATTAATTATTTGCAACAGACAGACTAACAGTGTTATTTGTGATGTATACAATAGTAGTAGTATGTGTTACCTAACAATATTATCAATATGTTATAACAAAACAAGGTTTATTGAGTTGATTTATCAATGTGACTCGCCCTACTATGCAAGGTCAAATTTGGTTATTATAATGTTTCAAACTCAATGTTAACATTTAACTAAGTCAATTGATACATATAACTGTTATGAATCCAACCAAAACTGACAGATTAATGATTAGAACAACAAATTCTAGTTAGATTTCAACAATTCTAGTTAGACAATTACTGTATCTTCTTGGATTTACGCGAATGTTACACATTGAAATTAAACTACAGTTTACGGATTTTATCGCGATGTATTGGTTTCACTGAGATATTACATTTTGTTCGGGTACTTTGAGATAACTTTGAAATTCAAGACAAAGACAAATATCACCTCAGTCTACCGTGAACATGAATCCTGTAAAGAATTCGAAACGTCGGCTAGTAATAAATTAAAAATGTAGTTTCTAGATCATTAGTTTCAAATGTAATAACTCAGTGAAACCAATACATCGCGATAAAATCCGTAAACTGTAGTTTAATTTCAATAGACAATTTCTGATTTGAGGTTATGTATATGACAATATGTTTCAAATTAAGTAGGTCAACCAATACAAATAAATGTTATGTATTTAAGCAAAACTGACCTAACAACACCACAACACTGTTAACAAATGAGATGCCCAGCTCAGATACAATTTTGCAATATTAATCTAGTTGGTTACACTCAACAGCGGCTAGATACACTAAACCAAGCTCTGCTTACCAAAAACATTATGTTTAGAGCTTGCCGCAGGCAGGTAGGAAATTGTGGCAGAGTGCAAAGTGGAAGTTTGTGTTACATCTACCTGACTATGGCAAGCTCTAAACTACGCTTTGCTACCAAAAAATATGTTTAGAATTGCCTAGAAAAACAGGGAAATTGTTTGCAGATGACAGTGGAAGCGTGATTTTATTCATCCAGTTGTTCTAAGGCAAGGCAAAGAGTCTAACATATATGTACTGTGTTTCATAGCGGTGAAATTAAAACATGTAAATTTACCTGAGATCTTCTGGTGATGTTCTGGAGTAGACCTATGAGATTACACTCATTAATTTGGCCAAAATAATAAGGAAATCATTATAGCTACCCAGCCGTTCCTCCAAACGATGTTTTTGGGCACGATGCACGTGGATGGATTTACACAATTTTTGCAAATGTTCAATATTTCACAAATTTTATCACAATTAACCGATGCCAGCAATAGATCAAAGGCGGCATTCACAAGGGTTCCAAATTTACGTCAATTACATTACAATTCGCTAAGCCTCAAGGATGTGCTTTCCAAAAGGCAATATTTTACGAGACGACAAAAACGTGTTAATTTTACAAGTCAAAAAGCAAAAGGGCAGTTCAATATATATCACTAACTTTATCAATCGCTCACAACTTTTGTCGGGCAAATCCAATAGCGACAGTTGCAAGGTTATTAACCAATTTAATTCAATTCTAAAATCACACCAAATTCAAAACCTGTTAACAAAGCGAATTTTCCAGAACAAGGAATTAGAGAATGATTTGCTAGTTCATAGTGTGCCCATAGTCAAATTTTACAATAGACAAAACAAAACGTTACTAAACCGATATAATCGATTCAACTTATCATATAATATTTCTATTCATAACATATAAAAAAACAGCCAAACTGAGATCCTTCTCTTTGTTTCGAGTCCGTCAAATATATTTAGATGCCTGATACAGATATAATTAGATCTGATCAAAAGAGAGAGGTAAGAAAATGGTCCCATGAAAATAATTAACTACTGATAAAAAGAATGCAAAATCTAACACAGTCAAATTCTGCATCATTCGTAGCTAAAGAAGTTCATATCACTTTACCAACCAGGCAGTACGATTTTTGAGTGTCAAATAAGTAATTATCAATAATGTAGTTTCTAGATCATTTGATTAAAGTTTAATGTCAATAAAACCAATATATCGCGATAGAATTCGTAAACCGTATTTTGATTTCAAGTGTACCTAACATTCGCGTAAACCCAAGAAAATACTATTTCAATGCATCCCTCAGCAAACAAGTAAGCATAATTCTGGTTTTAATTAATTTAGTTTCAAGTCTGGAAGACAGAAGTCGTGTACTAAATCAAGTACTTTTTTATAAAATTAAAAAGTTACCGAGACCGACGCCGACGTGCCGGTCAGAACAATTTCAGATTGCTAATTAAAGTCACAGCTTAATTGCCGCAACGACTGTAGACATCTTTAATTTTATTTGAGTTTCACGTAATCTTTACAAACAATGTAATGGGATCACAATGGCGTAAACGTTTTGAAAAAGTTGAAATACTCACTGAATTTGAAATATGGTCTAAGATTGGCTTGGAGAAAATGTCCATCGTATTAAATCCATTTGTAATAGTACTGTATCATCATCAGCCTTTAACAGTCCGCTGCTGGACTAGGCCTATCCTTCGAAAGGAGGATTGGCCTACTATACCACGATGGCCAAACGGGTTGCTATAGGGTTTGTATCAAGTTTTCTTCCTTCTCTTACAGTGCTGTTCTCTGCATAATATGCTCCCTCTGTCGGCTCTTACGACACCCATGGGATGATATGGGGTGGTAACATTCCGTATTTTAATCCGTTATCACACGGACAAAACCTGCTGTATATGAAGCTTTAATTGCTCATCCTAACGTCGTTCTGGTTAACAAGACTTTCGTGAACTTTTTCTATAGAACGACTACCGTCTAACATCTGAGATCTGCATGTTTATCAGTATACTAAGGTTTAGAAATAGAAATTCAGAAAAAAGAAAATAAGCAATATAAAAAAAAATTAATATGAAAAACCCTAAGCTGTATGGTTATGGTATGTTCTGGATGGCAACAAAGATGACGAGCCAACCAACTATCTATTTACTCATTCAATCCATCCTACAAATGACAATAATTTAAATATCGTAAAGACTTGCCTTATGCCTTTCTCAGTCACTTTCACTGAAGTAAAAATGATGTTTGAACACATCTAGGCGGTGAAGAAAGTAAGCATTTGTTGGCACATCACTAGTACACAGAGGCGAGCGTGGGACCACTTTAAAACATAATTATCTGAATTTGAATATCGTTAGCCGATATTTATTTTACGTAATAGGTGAAAATTAGTAAAACTCTTTTCGCGCCGGTTTCGTCCAAACACGTAAAGAAGATTGTTCGGAATAAATTATAAATAAACTCAAATATTAATCGTTTTGATGAAGGCCTCGTAAGCGATGAAAGAAAAGAAATAAGTTTATTTGCACACAATTCAAGAACATACGTAGATATGAAAATAGATAGAGAAACATCATCAAATCGATGCATGGCAGAGATTTCATTATAATCTTCTCGATGGTATATACAGCTTCTGTTCGTATTTGGCAATTTGATAATTTGAAAACTTTTTCGATCCCACATGTCTCGAAATAGGTTTGCAAAGGTGACAGATTTTTCAGCAATATCCTTCTAGCAAATTTGGAGCTCATTTCGGAAAGGGTACTAAAACGTGCGATCTGAATTATTTGATAATAGCATATTCCACAATGCTCTCCTGCCAATCAGCATTTTGCTCGCGTGGTGAGCTATAGCCTTACTTTTATAATATTTAAAAGAGCTCGCAGTAGCTGAACAGTTTCAGATTGATATCCATTGTACTGATATTCATAGCAGAAGGCAAAACTACATTGATATTGGTAAAACCACCATTTGTTCACGATTATGTGTGTATTAAATTATTGTGAATGATGATTGGTGACGGATTAAGAATATGGAATGTCACCACCCCATATCGTCCCATGGGTGTCGTAACAGCCGACAGAGGGAGCTTATTATACAGAGAACAGCACTGTTAGAGAAGGAAAACTTGATAAAACCCTATACCAACCCGTTTGGCCAGCGTGGTATAGTAGGCCAATCCCTCCTTTCAAAGGAGAGGCCTAGTCCAGCAGTGGACTGTTAAAGGCTGATGATGATGAATGATCGCTTGCTAAACGATAAAGGAAATCGTCGTGAGGAAACCTGCATGTGTGTCTAAAATTGTATATTATAATGTTCTTGAAAGACATGTTAAGTCTGCCAACCCGAACTGAGCCAGCGTGATGGACTGTCCGTGTGTGACTATGTATCTGTCCGTGTGGTGACGGATTAAGAATACGGATTGTCACCACCCCATATCCTCCCATGGGTGTCGTAAGAACGGACAGAGTGAGCATAATTATTATGCAGAGAACAGCACTGTTAGAGAAGAAAACTTGATACAAATCCTATACCAAGTTTGGCCAGCGTGGTATAGTGGGCCAATTCCTCCTGAAAGGAGAGGCCTAGTTCAGCAGTGGACTGTTAAAGGCTGATGATGATGGACTGTGACCTAACCCTTTTTATAGTAAGAACAGTTCCATGATCAGCTGTGGGACTGTAAAAATACAAGCCTGAGAGCATAACACATATAATAATAGCTGAGAACATGACCATCGCAAGAGATATTTTATTGAGGCTCAATTTATTACCTTGCAATATTTTACATCCTACGGCAGCTTTTGATTGTAAATTTTATACTCGCGTATAAACGGTTATAATTTTACCATCTGTAATCATTTTAATGATGTCTCAAAATGGCTTTCAGAAATATGCTTTTTTTTAGGGTTCCGTAGTCCACAAGGAACCCTTATAGTTTCGTCATGTCCGTCCGTCTGTCCGTCCGCAGCCTAGCTCAAAGACGCCTGGTGCTAGAAAGCTGATATTTGACATGAATATAGACATAAGATATTGCAACAAAACTGTAGAATAAAATTTAGGAAAATATTTTTTTTAAGGGTATCTCCCCTACATATATAGTGGGATTGATTTTTTTTTGGTTGAGTACCCCATCATGTGGGGTATCATTGGATAGGTTTTAAAAAAATATTATTAGTTTGCTCAAATTTTTTTCGATCATGTGATTGGTTTGTCAAATATCAAGCTTTGAAGTGAAAAAAATTGTTAGACTCAAGTGTCCCCCCCTCTGCCGGCTAAACTATTAATTTGGAAGAGGTGAAAAAAATCACAAATGTAGTACATATAACGAATTTAAAAGGAAAACTATCACGGCTAAGTAGATATCACTAGTTTACGAGTAATCGTCGGTTAACTTATAAATACCTATTTCTGTGAGTTTACATTGGGCGCGCTGGCTTAATCTTAAAGATATACGTACTTTGGTATGTAATGTACTACGTTACTACGTATGTATAGTAGTAGTATATCTTGTGTGGAAGTCACACAGTCAGTGGAAACCACATTTTATGTTTACAATACATAACTGGATACATACCTAGTATTTTTCTAAACAAAACTTTAGTTCTTATAATAGTGTTATTAAAATTATTTTTTCAGCAAAATAAACAGTCGGATTTGTTGTACATTAATACCCTTTGCAGCAAGTCATTATGGGCAACTACGGAACCCTACATTGCGCGTGGCCCGACACGCACTTGGCCGGTTTTTTTACAATTGTACTACGTACTCGTATATTGTATTGGAATTTCGACCAGGGTACTTATAGCCAATGTTATTAATTGACTACACTTTATGCATTACATTGTAAATTTTGTTTAAGGTTTTTTTCCATTCACATGTTATTTATCTTTGTTTGAAACCTTCACGATAATATGAGGAGATGTGAGATTAACGTATCTTTTTTATGTAGAGGCAGCCAATGAGCAGTTGTACTGCCTGATAGTAATCGGTTACCCCCGTCCATTAAGCCAAGCAACACCACAGAAACCATAAATGTGTTGGCATCCTTTGATTTGGGAAACGGAATGGAAGGAGGGTCAGGATAAGGAAGAAGGAACTGTGACATCACACCCAAGAATGGATCGATCATGATTTTTTATCCTTATGCTAATTTGATTGATTTGTTTGTAGGCTACAATTTATGAAGATCTATGTAGCAAAACCCAGATTGGCAATAGACATGTAAAAGCTAGAACTTTGTCCGATAGCATATTGTTCATAAAAAGCATATTGGGGGAAATCTCGACAGTAATAATCTCTGACGTTGTAATAATTATATCGGATATTTAATAGACATTAACCAGAAACTGCACCATCATCCTGTAATCTGCAGTTTAACATTGTTTGACGGCTTGATGTGTCTAGAGCATAACTAATGCAAAGCACTGTTGAGTAAGCACTTTCTATGTTTCGATTTATAACATAGCAGAGAATGTCCGTATCTATCTCACGAACAGTTTAACTGTTTCTTCACGGTCCTGTGGAAATGTCGGGAAAACCTTTCTTAGTGCCCTGCGGTCCCTAAGGAACATACATTTCCGCTACTTGCGCTCAATATTTTTTTAGGCTGTGCTTTGTTTGTCAATCAGTAACGCAAGTATTTTATATAATATATCAGTTAGAAATTGAGATTATTTTTAAAGTCGGCCTTGGCATCATTATTGCGTCTCTGTGGACTCTATATCATTTTCATCAGAAACACCAAACGCGAAACAGTTTTTGTGTTGTTAATGTTGTCCAATGCGGGAAACCAACCCGCCAACATGCGGTGCGTTGGCAGCAGCTAGGAGATCCCATAAGCCAACAACTGGCCAAATTGTGGGTATAGAATGTAGGCACGTATATTATATCACATCACCGAAGGTATGGTGATGACCGGTTGGCGAAGCGGGAATGTAAGCGACTGCTACGCCGAAGGTCGCGGATTCGATTCCCGCTCAAGTCAAACATTTGTGTGCATGAACATAGATGTTTGTCTTGGTCTGGGTGTTTCTATGTGTAATATGTATGTATTTACAAAAAACAGTATATATTATGTATGTTTATCCATTGTCTAGTTCCCATAGTACAAGCACAGTATAAAGACATACAGTAATTTGACGCCTTTGATCTCGTAGAAAAAGCCAACAACGTTTAGACAAGGGGGAGTAGGCTAGGGCTGCCACATGTAAACAATACCTACTTATTCAAACACCGTCTATTTATTTTAGAAAAACATTACAATTGCTACGCTACATGAATTATATAGTGTAAATCACTTATCTATACATATAAATAAAATTGGAGTGTCTGTTTGTAATATTAAAATAACCGCTTTTTACTAATTGCATATGGATGTATACACGGTACATACACCGAAATGACATTTTTTACTATTTTTGTCTGTCTGTCTGTTTGTTCTCGCTAATCTCTGGAACGACTGGACCTATTTTGACGGGACCCTCACTGGCCTGATGTACCAAGGAGTAACTTAGGCTAAAAATTAACCAAGTACGCGAAGAAGTTCCCTCAGGACGCGGGTGAAACCGTTGGAAACAGCTAGTTTATTATATTACAATAATTAACGATAAATAATTATTATAAAACACGTTGCATTTTTCGTGCGGTGACAGATTTGCATACAAAGTGTCAGTCAGCACCTATTTCATCCCGCAGGTGTCGTGGGAGGCGGTTAAGAATATAAAGCATTTTTGGTACAGACCAAGTTAAAATAAAGCGATTGACATAGCGGTGGTTTAATGGATGGGTAACCTTGGGATCAGCTTGCAGAGCCTATGTTATCGATATGAAGTATTTTGCAGATTTTTTTCGTGCAAACTACGTTAAGGTAAAGCAATAGACATCGAGGTCATTTTATGGATGGGTGTCCCGGCTATGAGATTAAGGAGAACATGTGTGGGGTTTATAAAAGGGGGCCAAAAATATGGTTATTTTTGAGCTAGGATGCGCCGTTACCAAGATATATAATAATATGTGATAGATACTTACCTAATGCGAAGGTACTAGGTACTTCCCCCCCGTGGGATCTCCACCTTGTCGTGGTGGGGGGGCTCAGTAACCGTGGATTGGTAACCCGCGGTGAAGCTAAGAGGGATCCAGGAGGGGACGCTCCGCGTGGCCTTGACGGGGCCTGCGCAGGATGCGTCCAACGGTGCGGGTGCGGGGGACAGTTCTGTCTGTCCCTCGCAGTCGGGTGCGGTCGCGGGAGGAGAGGCGTGTCGGTGTTGCGTTGCCGCGCGCCCTATCTCCCGCGACCAAATGGTGGCGCACCATTCGATGCGTAGCGGTGGGGCCGCAGAGGAAGAGGAGATGCGGTGTTGCGTTGCCGTCCTCCCTATCCTCTGCGGCCGCTGAGTGTTTTGGCGGCGGAGCCCAACACCTTAATCCGCCGCCAAGGGGGTTTTGTGCGGGGCCCGCCTGACCATCTGGCGGGCCAATACCCATCGGGGGGTAGCGATGAATGCGTATGCGAATCCCTACCCTCCGACACACGGGTACTTGAGGAACACGGGTTGGTTTTTAGTCAGTAAGAGTCTGACAGTCCCCTTCGTCCTTCCCCCGGGGCGGAGGGACTCCATGAGGATTTTCCAACCCGACACCAAGAAAAAAAAATAAAAAAAAAACTAGGTACTTATTGAATGAAATTAAAATCACACCAGAATCGAATATTACCTTACAACGCATATTTTCTTACGTCTGCCATGTTGTTTACGTACAATAATTGCTACTTTATTTGTGATTTGGCCAGACATGAGATATTGTAAAAAGTTAGTAGATTAGTAGGAATGTGCACATTATTTTATGTGGTTATAGGTACATACATTTCAAAATAATATAAATAATAATAATTAATTAAATTTTCTTTTTTGGTATAAGTAAATTGATGAAATCGCAGCTTTTTTTAATCCTTATTTATTTAAATCTTTAAACAGCATAAAGAATTTCAATTTCTCACAGCACAAGTCGTATCCACCATCTTAATTAATATTCATAAGCAAGTAAATAAGTAACGAACAAAAAACAAGCACGTGCCAGCCCCCAAAAGCATGTACCTAGTTAGGAACTAAGGCGATATACGTAACTAGGTACCGCTCTTCCCGCGTCTCACCTCTTGGCCCCCGCACGATTGACCCATCTAGACGCGTTCGTCGAACGACTGTATGGATTATTTGACTGTGGTACAAGCTATGCTTAGTTTGGGACTAGATGGTGTTGTGTGAATGTGGTAAAGTGTTGTTATTACATAACACACATAACTTCACGCCTTTATCCCCGAAAGGGTAGGCAGAGGTGTATTGCACACCCACACTTCGCCAGTTATGTTTCGGTCCCAATGTAATGGGGGGCGTGCCTATTGCCATCTACCGGGCACATTGTTAAGCGAGCAATAATTAACATTTATAATACACACCTAACTTCGAAAATTCAAAGGTCTGTGTCCGGGGTAACTGGGAATCGAACCCGAGACCACCGTCTCGCCAGTCTGTTACGTACACTATCGCCGCGTAGTGTTATTATTATTATATTAAATGTACCTACAAAGACATCTGTGCAGGCGTGTTGTCAGGTCTTTGATCATTAGTTGGCGTGAACGTGGCTGACGGCATAACTATTTATAGTCCATGCCACGAGAACATAGACTTTTTGTAAACAAAGAATTTCTACTAAGTGACTTAGCGATAGTTCTGTCAAAACCAAATAATGTCAAATCCAATGAGCGCAACGGTACATAGATACCTGTCATTGGAAACTCATAATGTCAATGGATCGTGTTTTTATCGATATTATGCGCTGTCAACAGGATCTTTTAATGTTTTGAGGCACTGACGCCTAGAATGTCAACATTTGGAGATAGTTCATTGAAATGTTATATTCTTGGGCTTAACATGCATTTATCAGAGGACAAATTTAATTTTTTAGTTGTCAAGAAAGGGTAAATACATGTTTATAGGATCGCAACGCTCCTCCCGCTGCCGGTATCTCGAAAAAGCGGGTGCAGAATAGCAGAGTGCAAACTATTAGTCGCGCAGAAAATTATTTATACCTAAAAAACTCTCTGACGATTTCATTCACAAACAACGTAAAATCTCCATGCCTAGATTTTTTTGTGCAATGTAGGTACCTACTTGCTAGTTATCTGTAATATTATTCATTGTTGGTCAATAATTTAATATTGTAGGATAGGTAGGCTACTTTGAGCAAATTATTTATTGTCTATGATTTAAAAGATCATCATGTCAATAATAGAGGAACATGTATGTACTCTATCATTGTAGCGCTCGTAGCGAGACTTGGCTTGCCGTTCGTAACAGATCGGCAAAGTTAAGCAACGCTTGCACAGGTTACCACTTGGATGGGTGACCGTGTGTGGCATTTACATCTGAGCGCTACCGTGCTTCGGAGGGCACGTAAAGCTGTCGGTCCCGGTTCTTGTCCAAGGATAAGGATCGTTAGGCCATGTCGGAGGCCTTCGGGCGGTCTGAAAACTCCGACACCAGAGTTGGCCACACGCTCACACGAAAAACAAACAAAACAAACAACTCTATCATTAACATACATGGTACTCTAATTTTCCTTAATTTACAGAATAAATTATGTGTAAAACGACAAAAAATGAACTTGAATGTTAATTTTTTGTCGTTTTACACATAATTTACTACTATTCAAACACAAAATCAAATATTTTTATTTCAGTAAAATTATACAATATAAATAAAAAAACATAGTGGCATTGAAAAAAAAAGATTGTTTAAAAAGTATAAAATCTAAAACACAACTTTATACACAGTTATATAGCGGGTCTTACTCGCGATAAATGATATATTTAAGGGATAAATACCTCGTTTTTTTGCCAACGTTTCGGCTGACTTGCTTCACGCGACCACGGCGGCCGCCGCCTACTTAATAGATGACACCCACACCAGGAAGGAGCGTACCTACCTTGCAACTCCCGTTCGTAACCGATGTTCCATCGGAGAGGACTGAGGAACAAGACAGATCCCTGTGGGACACCGTACGATATCTCTCACCGACTCCGGTCGCGGCTCTGGTAAACGAGAAACCTCTCGCTGAGGATGTGAAATCTGCCAACCTTCTACCGATAGAGGTAGTAGAGCCTTGGTGATTTCAACATAAAAGTGCCGGCTCAACAGTCGTAGTATAGACTACAGACCCATGTCCAAAATGGATGGGTCATATGAACCACCAGGTGACGTATTTGCGAATTCAAAAGTGCAGGTAGAGTGAGTACGCATTTTGGTCATATATCGAAATTATCAGAAAATCAAAATTACCGACTTTGTGGGCTGAAAAATCAAAATGTGGACTTAGGGGCTAAGAGACTTGTTTTTGGATTCTGCTAATAAAAACAATATTTTTTTATTTTTTTGACTTTTTTTGATAAAGTACATACTTACCGAGATAAAATTGTTTGAAGTTTGTATGAAACTAGTGGAAAATAAAAAAAACGAAATCGATATTGTTATACTACCACTGTTAACAAGTCAATACAACAAAAATGAAACAATAAAATATCCACACCACCCATTACCGGTCACGACATATTATGCTTTCTCGGAATTTTGACAAAATCAGGGTAATCTAATTAATTTTTAAAGTTTCAGATATATGACTAATGATGTTTTTTGTAGCCGTGTGGTTGACGGTATAGAATACAAGTGTCACCACCCCCTATCTTCCCGTGGGTGTCGTAAGAGGCGACTAAGGGATAACACGATGCAAATACTATCTTTGCGTAGAGACGGAAAACTCGACATCAAACCCTATACGACTGCCTCGTTGGTCTCGCGGCATAAATGTGCGCGTGGGATCGGGAGGTCCCGGGTTCGATTCCTGGGTCGGGCAGTGTTATTGGGTTTTTCTGTCACGAAATTCTCAGTAGCAGCACGGAGTCTGGAAATGTGCCCGGTACGGCAATAGGCTCGCCCCTTATTACGTGGGACTAAACTATATCTGGTGAAAAGTGGGTGTAGAAATACACCTCTGCCTACCTCTTCGGGGTAATAGGCGTGAGACTATGTATGTATGTTTTTTTTCGAGTGTGGCAAGTGGATTAGGCCTACTGGGGATACCACATAAAAAAAACCCGGCCTAATCTTTAACCTCATTGTGTGGTGTGGAATAAAAGATAAAAAAAAATATTTCCGCCAAAACGCAAAAAACGCAGTTCGCGATATAGTGCATAAAAAGCCAAAAAATATCTTCTATCATGAACTTTCATTGTTTTCTTGAGATAGTTTAAGAATTACGAACAATTCTCATTTTATTGTTTTCTACCATATAAAAAAATGTTTAAAATTAAATAACTCAAAAACCACGCGTTTAATCAAAAAAATTGTGTTAATATTTTTGACTTGTATTTGATCATAGAATCCAAATATGGAATTAGTTTATTTATATTCCACTTTCGTTTTTTCGAAATCTCTAAAAAAGTCCACTAGCGAACTTTTTCAGCCCACCGTGCGGCGGTCGCGGCGGGACTGGTGAGCTCAGCGCCGTCCTTGTGTTGTGCGGGTTTGGGCACCTACCCTCACTTGATTTTTATTTTTGTTTTTAACCGCACTGTCGATACCTCGACAAACTACACTAATGACGTCTACACACTGTTGAGCTGTGTCATTGTGGCGGTGTTTACACTTATTGATGACTGGATTCCAAGTTGTTGATACTCTAAATCCATCCTCCCGGTTGAAATTCTTGTGTTTTTTTATTTCAACCGCTTCACGCACTATCCGGGAGTAATAGTGACGTTTGGTGGACAAGACTTGTGGTTGATGTAGTTCTATCCATTGGTTTGGTCCAGACTCCAATAAGTGTTCAGCTATAGCGGACTTATTTACTTGTCGATTTTTCATAGCTGCGATATGTTCTTTGACCCTTTCCGCAATTGTTCGCTTGGTCTGTCTGATATAGGAACTACCACCGTCTGAAAAGGAATGACATCCTTTGGGCTACGCAGATTGTGTGCTATCTTGGACAGCGGACTATATACAGTCTTAATGGAGTATTTCTTGAGTACTGTTCCAACTTTGTCCGTTACTCCTTTTAGGTAAGGCATGTAAGCCGGCACCCTGCTCACCTCAGGTTTACGGTCCCTCCTCTTCAGACGGTGTATCTGATTCTTGTATCCGTTACGTCTAAGTCCCTCCTGAAACGTTGGCAAAAAACCGAGGTATTTATGCCTTAAATATATTATTTATCGCGAGTAAGACCCGCTATATAACTGTGTATAATGTATACTAATCGCGAAAGTTTAAAATCGTTTAAAACACAACTGTTTGAAAAAAGGTTGTGAAGTTCTAAATGTTTGTTTACAAAATGTCTATCTTCTCGTGGCACCAACTATAGTAATCTGTGCTGATATTAAATTCAGACACTGATGTATTTAAAGCAAAATTTGAGAATTTTATCACAAAAAGGAAGAGCTGTTCCTATACCTGTAATACAAGCAAAATGTCTGCTTAAAAGGGAGTACAAGAGATATGAATGTGTGGTTAACCGTATTTTTATGAAATAAACTATTTGATTTCATTTTGATTCAAGTACGATTAGATTTTTTTATATAAGTTTTTAGTAAAACCGTTACAATCTAATCATATTTTTACCCAACAATTCAGACATGTCGCTTAAGCCTGCTTGTGGGTAGGTAAGCTCAGTTTTACGGTAAGTATCGTAAAAAGAACAACCGCACAGTTTATAGGGTAAGATAGAGCACTATTTACGCGCTCTACGTATGTGTGATAAGCTTGTAACTACGGGAATTTATTTTGGCCCCGGTTCATATTTTTATAGCGATACAGAATATGGTTGAGATAATAAAGTCATTATTTTAAACTATATAAGTGATACGTAATCAAAGTACTTCTAGGTCGTTTGAAATTATGTACAGAGTCTGTAGTAGTTTCATTCCAAGATATTTATTTTTTGTCTCATTTTCAGAGGTTTCCATACTATTTATTTGTAAGTTTGCTTTCTGATCACATTTTTAGGTCTATCACCTATATTTTTCTAGCAAAAATATTTTTTTGCGTTTATCCTTTATATGTACCTACCTAATTCGTGGTTTAGTCTTAACAGAATATAAAGCAAAATGTCAGCTACATATTAAAACTAGTTGCATTATAAGAACAGTGATAAGATGTCTATCTTAACAGGTATCGCAGTTGGTGGTCACTGCGGTTGCGGTAAGTTATAATGATTCGGCCCGCCCTTGACTAGAAGTGCTTTTACTAGTACCCTGAGAGATAATCTTCATAAGAGTAACATTGTTTAGTTCTTCAGGAAAAATAGAATAAAATTAATTTATTCAAACGTTTACAGCACTGATACATTAAAGAGAAGAAATGCGAGTATTTACCTACTTACAAAGGGAACACAATTCACCTGTGGTAATCTCTTGCAGAAATATTATGGTAGCGAATTAAAAATAATATGGTAACTTATCTAATTTCACTATGTCAGCGCATATTGTTTATGACAACCTGTGATATCCACAATATTACGTGTTATTAATAAGACATAAAATTATTTGTCTCATTAACATAATACTGGCCTGGCTCGCTTACGATTCTGTGTGAAAGATGCAAAATCTGAAAACGTTGCTACATTTTGTAAAGAAAAATCATAGGTTGGTAAGTATGTCTAGACCAGAAAACTAATTTTATGGGTAATTCTGCTGCTGAATCGAAACTCAATATTAAATTGGTAACGATAAGTCAAGTTAAAGAAACGTGCACTTTGTAATCCTGTCAAAAGTTATGACAAGGATTTTCTGTCATAATGTGAATGAAGATGGTAGCGATATTGAATTCCTTTCTAAAATACGACGTTCCGAGTTTGCCTTAGTAATTGCTCTGAATATGCAACTTAGCTGAGAGATCGCAAATAAATGCTAATACGGTGTATGTAAAGGAGATCACCCAGCTTCCATACAAATTTGGGCTAATTCTAAAAGTACCGGCCAACGAAAATAAACTTAAAATTATTATAGAATAGTACGAAATAAACACTTTTTATTACTACACTAAAGTTCTAAGTGCAGTCAGTGAGATAATATTCGAGCTCAAAAAATCTGATCTGTTAGTGAAATAAATACTAATTATTGTTATTTTTGTCTAAAATTATGTGCAAGTTGCAATTTAAATGGCATCAGGTAATGGCAGGTAGTAAACTAAGAGCGAGATAGCATTAAACGCAGCGTCTGTCACGCTTTCTCGCTTTAATGCGCACAACGCTCACTTCTCTCACGCTTTTTATTATTCCTTCAGTATGCATTAATGGCAGAAGTACTATCGGCTGCTGGTTTTATGTAATGTGCATTGTGTGGTACATTAGATATGCAAGCCACCTTTTCTTGTTGCTTTGCTGGGTCTACTCACTACAACCACCACAGTGTTCCTTGACGGCGGCCACACGCCCGCCTATAGGCGGATGCGCAGCGGTCCTTAGAGCTTCCATCATCTACCTCTCTCGGTTTGCCATCTCCTTGATCAGCATTATTGCCTCACAGAAAGATACTATGACGTTCCAAGTCATCACGCATTGGATCAGATAGGGCAGGGAGCGAGGATACGACTTACGATTAGCAGCCAGGGGGTCTAACCTATTTGCATCCTGTCCGGCTGCAATATAGGCGACTTCGGGTACGTGCGCCCGGCTTACTTAGCCATCAATACTGCACTCCTTACTTCGCCCGCGGTATTGTTGCCCTACTCCCCCCTACCCCTCCTATCACTGGTGGAAGAGACCAGTCTTCTTATAGGTAACACCTGTTAGAAGCTGGTTTCGAACGGGTAGGTACCACCACTCTGTCTATTTTGGTCGCGAAGCAGACTTGCGTTCCGGTTGAAGGGCAGAGTAGCCGTTCCCATCTCTCCCATCCTTTCCCTGGATGTTGTGGAGTCTGCGTGGGGCTTGAGGCCGGCTTGGCTAAAGTCGTGGTGGGTTTGTTGAGCGTGGGGGTCTGACCTGCAGTTCAGGGAGACCTGGGGGAAATTGTTACGCCGGCCACCTGCCGGTCAGTAGGGGACCCGAACCCGAGGCCATCCTACTCGGGAGGCTGTTCCGCCAACCGGCAAAAATCTCGTTCTGCAGGGTAGGAGATCGGAGTGGTTCCCGGTGGCTGCAGACAAGGGGGCACCGAGGGCCCTTCCGTGCTGCATGTCAGCTCCCCACACAACTCGCGGATCCACCCCGCACACGGCTATACACTTTCTTTGGGCACCACTTAGACTTCACCACACTCATTTCCCCTATCCCTCGCTCTCTCTCAGTAATCATGGCGCGTAAGCAAAATAACAGCAAGTTTTACCACGGCGGACTCCATATCCACAATAAAAATGGATTTCTATAATGTTAGGGGTCTACACAGCAACCTCGACGCCGTCCATCACCACCTTGAGACGGCGCGGCCTGCCCTGCTCTTTTTAACGGAGACACAAATAGGCGCCCCGGACGATATACCGTACTTGACATACCCCAGTTACGAATTGGAGCATTCCTTCCACCGTAAAGCCGCGGTGTGCGTTTTCATCCGGGGCGATATTTGCTACCGCCGCTTTCGGGGCCTCGAGCATCGAGACCTGTCAATTTTGTGGCTACGAGTAGATCATGGGGGCCAATCCCGAATCTACGCGTGCCTTTACAGGTCTCATGCCAGTGAGTCGGGGCCAACTCAATTAATTGAGAGCATCCAAGAGTGGACTGATAAAATATTGGAACGGTTCCCTTCCGCGGAGGTGGTGGTCCTTGGTGATTTTAACGCTCACTACAAGGAGTGGTTGGGATCCCGGACCACTGACCTCCCGTCGGGCCCTGTACATTATGGCGTCGGCCTATGACTTCTCACAACTGGTGAAACAGCCCACCCGTATCCCAGACGTTGTGAGCCATGTACCCTCCTTGTTGGATCTACTGCTGACTACGCACCCATGCGGTTACAGGGTTGTGGTCGATGCACATCTCGGGTCATCAGATCACTGCCTTGTCCGCACCACAGCCCCCGTTGTGAAACCAGATCGCTCCAATGCGACTGGCTCCCGCAGAGTCTGGCAATATAAGTCAGCAGATTGGGATGGACTGCGGGAATTTTTCGCGTCCTTCCCATGGAAGCGGCACCGTTTCTTCTCTGACGACCCCGACTCTTGTGCTGACTGTGTCACAGAAGTGGTACTCCTGGGGATGGAATTATTCATCCCAAACGTCCACATACCTGTTGGCGGGCGCAGCCGCCCGTGGTTTAATAAAACCTGTAGGTAGGCTGCACAACAAAAGCGGTCAGCATATATGGCCTGGAACGAGGCCAGGAAGAGTCGAAGTCCTTGGATCGAGGAGAAGAAACGGTTATTCAACGCCGCTTCTAGATCCAGCAAGAAGGCTATTGCTGAGGCCAAGGCAGAACACGTTGCCAGAATTGGTGAGCGGCTTGGAAGATATCCCTCAGGGAGTCGTGCTTTTTGATCGCTCGCCAAAGCTGCGCAAGGCAACTTCTGCCAGATCAGTCTCCCGCCACTGCGTAAATTTGATGGTAGTCTGGTCCATAGCCCAAAAAGCAAGGCTGACGTCTTGGTCCAACTATTTGCCTCGAACTCGACTTTGGATGACAAGGGAGCCACACCACCGTCCATCCCCTGGTGTGGGAGCTCCCTGCCTGAAATCCGCATTACGCAACGTGCGGTCAGGCGGCAGCTCAAACTTCTGGACATCCACAAGTCGAGTGGGCCTGACGGCATCCCAGCAGTGGTGCTGAAGACGTGCGCCCCTGAGTTGACCCCCGTATTAACGCGCTTATATCGTCTTTACTATAATGCTAACAGGGTTCCATCTTCGTGGAAGATAGTCCATGTTCATCCTATTCCTAAAAAGGGTGACAGATCGGACCCGTTAAACTACAGGCCAATAGCGGTAACGTCCTTACTCTCCAAGGTAATGCAGCAAGTCATCAACAACAAACTCCTCCAGTACCTAGAGGATCGCCAGCTGATCAGCGACCGCCAGTACGGTTTCCGTCATGGTCATTTGGCTGGCGATCTTCTAGTGTACCTTACACACCGATGGGCAGAAGCTTTGGAGAGTGGAGGCAAAGCTCTAACCGTTAGCCTTGACATTGCCAAGGCGTTTGACCGGGTCTGGCACAGGGCACTTCTATCGAAGTTACCATCTTATAGAATCCCCAAGATACTCTGCAAATGGATTGCCAGCTTTCTGGCTGATCGGAGCATTAAAGTAGTCGCAGACGGCAGCTGCTCCGAAATGAAGTCGATCAACGCTGGCGTCCCACAAGGCTCGGTGCTCTCCCCGACGCTGTTCATCTTGCATATCAATGACTTGTTGTCAATTAAGAACATGCATTGCTATGCAGATGACAGTACGGGTGATGCGTGGTACACCAGCCACCAGAATGTCCCTCGGAGCCAGGTACAGGAAAGACGATTGCAACTTGTGTCTGAAGTCGAGGACTCTCTAGGGCGCGCCTCCAAATAGGGTGAATAGAACCTTGTTCAATTTAACCCACTAAGACACAAGTATGCGCGTTCACTGCGAAGAAGGACCCTTTCGTTATAGTGCCTCGGTTTCAAGGAGTACCCCTGCATATTGCCGAGAATATTGGGATCCTCGGCGTCGAAATATCGAACAAAGTCCAATTTGGGAGTCATTTGGAGGATAAAGCCAAATTGGCAAGCAAGAAGCTGGGAGTGCTGAACCGGGCTAAGCGGTACTTTACACCAAGCCAACGGCTTATGTTTTATAAAGCGCAAGTCCGGCCACATGTGGAGTACTGCTCACATCTCTGGGCCGGAGCGCCAAAATATCAGCTTGATCCACTTGACTCCCTACAGAGACGAGCTGTTCGAATCGTCGATGATCCCGATCTCACGGCTAGACTAGAGTTTCTGGAGCAGCGGAGAGACTTTGGTTCTCTCTGCGTATTTTACCGACTCTTTCACGGGGAGTGCTCCGAAGAATTGTTTAATTTGGTACCAGGGTCACCCTTCTACCAACGTACCACTCGCCGACGCAGTAGAGTTCACCCGTACTACCTGGAAGCGTTCTCATCTAGTACGGTGCGCTTCCAGCGATCTTTTCTACCACGTACGTGTAGGCTCTGGAATGAACTACCTGCTGCGGTGTTTCCCGAGCACTATGACTTGTCCTTCTTTAGACGAGGTTTAAAGAGAGCATTACTTTCACGGTAGGCAGCGGCTTTGCTGTGTATACCCTGACATTAGCGAAGTCTATGAGCAACGGTTACCGTTTACCATCAGATGGGCCGTTTGCTCGTCTGCCACTAGCAGCAATTAAAAAAAAAATACGACTGTAACAATTGCCGCGGCCAGTTCACGGCCAATTCGAAACATGACCAGTGAAAACTCCAGCGGAATAACAATTGCAGTAGGAGGTACCCCATTGGAATTTGTCAATAAATATATATACCAAGGGCAAGATATAAAGAAGGGTCAAGCAAACCAAGTGAACCAAGTGATTGATAGACGTTTCCGATTGGGTTGGGCCGCTTTTCGCAAACTGACATTTGCTTTTAGGAAGCAACAAAGAGCAAGAATATTCAACCAGTTCGTCCTGCTAGTGCTTATCTACGGAGCCGAAGCTTTGGTTACTACAAAGGCTCTCCAGAAACTTGGAGTAGCTCAAAGGGCAATGGAGAGAAAACTGGTAGAAGTGACACTAAGAGATAGAAAGACGAATAAATGACTCCAAAAAGAAAGTCGAGTATCAGATGTTGTAAAAAGAGTAGCGAAGCTAAAATTGCAGTGGACCGGACATGAAGCCAGAAAATCCGAAATATGGTGCAAGCAAATATTTAAATGGAGACCGTGGGATTGTAAACGAAACGAACAGCTGGAAGTCCGCAAATGAGATGGAAAGATGACATCAGAAAGATAGCGCGCAATAATTGGTTGAAGACTGCCCAAAACAGAACGGAATGGAAGTATTTGAAGAGGTCTACACCAAAATGGTCGAGAATGGCTTAGAGTGGTGTTGAGTTCACGACGCTGGGACGCCTAAGCGGGGCATTACGCCAACTTTTGCAGCGCCATTTCTTCAACAGGTTTGCGGCTGCGGTCACAGTTGTGACATTCAGTTTCCTCCTGGTCTTTCCTCCATAAGTACCGGCCGAAACCATCATGGAAAGAGAGAACGCCGCGATGCAACATCTCTTTAACCACATGTTGGGAACAGGAATTATCGCCACTATGGTGGCATGTCTATAAACAAGACATCTGCCTGTCACAGACATTCCTACTAAAGGTTTAGACGAGATTTTTATCTTTGGTCAGGAGTATTTAAAAAATATATTTTTACTTTCTTTATGAGTCCGCTGCATTACTCGGCATGCTGCTGCATGGCTCACATATTTCACGTGAGGCTGAAAACGTATGGTTGATTACCTTTATGCCTCTTTGATTTATCACTTTTGAACAAAACTGCTTACTACGGTAGTTTGAGACATACATTTAAACCTAAATATTTTCACAGAGAATTGACTTAGAATGTTGGTGTAATAGAAAAAAGGGTTTAGAATAATGTGTTCTATTAAAATAACACAATTTAATTGATTGGCCGGCAAAATAAAAATTAGCCCAATTTGGGTGATCTCCTTTATTTATTTATTATTACACTCACAAGTACATCTACCATTACAGGTCACCCCAATTCGATAGTGTAGTCAACTTTATCGCATGCACTAATTACATTTCTAATAAGGCTGTCAAAATAATTATCTATATACAGAAAAGATCAAATCATAAAATAAAATTCATAACATAAAATTCATCTATAGAGTAAGAAATAAATAAAATTCATTTATCATAACATAAAATTCATCAATTGGACAATAGTTAATCACGTAAATACATACATATATAATAATTAATAACATGAACCGTCATTAATTGGACAGTTATCAATTAAATTCATATATAATATTAACATAAAAGGTCATCAATTGGACAATAATCAATTAAATTCCTTTAAAATAACAATAATCGATTAAATTCATATATAATATCGTAAAAAGTCATCAATTGGACAGTAATTAATTAAATTCTTTTAAAATGAACAATAATCAATTAAATTCTTGTATAATATCGTAAAAAGCCTCAATTGGACAACAATCAATTAAATTCATAATTATAAAATAACATAAAAACATCAATTGGTCAATAATCAATTAAATTCATCTAAAATAATATAAAGGTCATCAATTGGACAATAAATAATTAAATTCATATATTATTAAATAACATTACAGAAATGATGTACAAGTCAATAATAATTAAAATAAATCATCTGTCTTCAAGAATACAGACATCAAATTTGTTTTCGTCAATAATAAATTTAATTTAATATTAGTTATTAATGTAATTTTATAATTAACTAAAAAAATAAGTATATAAAAATAAAACTTTCTAAATATAACACACCTTAATATGTTTTACATGCTCAATAACATATAGTGTGCAACGAAACCTTTGTGAACTCACTCAGTGAACAATGAAATAAGTCATTTTTGTCCGCAACCAGATTTAGAATGAGCTCTTGTCAAGGGAGTTCTACTCAACAGCTTGGTTCTACTGCTAGGCACCGCCAATAGCTTAGGCCGACGACGCCGGTAAACGTATCCATTAGGGACACATAATGTTATCATTTGTAGTACACCTGGATTGTTTATTTTACCGCGGAGTAATTTAAAAACATACAATAAATTGTGTAAGCAGTAATTACACTTGGAGCAGACTTCTTGTAAACACATGTAAGTGCTCTGGGAGATACGGCACGCTGAGGTGACTTAGAGCAAACTATAGAAAGGAAATGATAGAAGATCTAGTCGTGCCTATAAATTAGTATATTTGGTCTTTCCTAGGGTATGATATTCTTTAGTCGTCGGAGGATTTATTTTAATTTTTAAACTGCAGGATAGTCGATAAAACACAAAAGAAGACTTTGTCTTATGATACGTCATCATCGTACTGGCGTATTTTTTTTTAAAAGACAACTCTCGCACTGGGACGAAATTCCTGTGTCGCTGTGGACATTATAAACATCCAATTAACGGACTCAAAGAACACCCAGACTCGAGACAACAATTTTAGATCACACAAAGTGTTTGTCTAGTGTAGGAATCGAACCCACGACACGCGGCGCACTACCAAGCGGCGAGCCAACCGCTTAAACCACTACGCCAACCGTGCAGTCCCAGTCACAGACTATAGGGATACTACGTATGATGAAGTTGCATCCAAGACTTTCACCTTGAAGCCCGGGGTCCGCTTACAAGTCTAACCAGATTTGACAGAATATCAGCTTTTCTACAGAGCGACTGTCGTCTGACCTCCGCAACCCACAGGGATAGCGATATTCCATGGTTTAGACTAGTATCAATTTATTTGAGGGTACTGACTCCCCGTAATTTTTTTTTTTATTTGATACGTAACGGGGCTTATTGTGCTTCAAAATATTATTCATCTTATTTTTTTGGTGGATGAATGTTATATCAAGGTAGATTCATCTATCCAAACTCGGAATCTACGCCCAGAAATGTACGAATACCAATTTTTTGCTTTAATGAAACTCTAGAAGATTTATTTTCAGAGGAATAATATAGTTTCATGTCGGACCCACTATGATTATGTTCACTTGAAACCTCATTATACCTACTAATGGTGTTTACATCACTATCTTTGTTAAATCCTATCTCACGTATTTGACACCTATTACCTGTGCCTATAAATCTGTGTCGAAAATGAAATAAAATAAATAAACAAAGCATCCGAGACCTAACATTGCAACACAATAAAACAAAATTTCAATAAGCCGATCTCAATTTGGTAGCTCCTTTATGGAGTCATTATATTCTGAGAAGAGATGGCTATTATTTGATTGAATCAGTAATTAAGTAGCATTTGAACGCAACATCAAAGGAGCATTCTCTTAAACACATTGACGGTAATTTCATTAAATTTCGTCAGTCACTTTGAGCTTGAAACATTCCAAAGATTCTCGTTATACATTTGAGTACACCTGTTTTCTTTTGAATTCGTTTTGCGAAGCACAATTTGATTCTGAAGATGTATTCATATTTCGCAAATGGCTACACGTTTCTACATTACATGAAAAGAGCTTGATAATTTATCTGTGTCTTTTGTGATAAGACATTCATCAGATTTTGTTACGAAAAGTTTCAGATAAATATTAATAGGCCCTTCGAATAGGAAAAGCCTATAAAGATAATGCGCTATTGATTGAAAATGTGTAAACATTTTTGTTTAACAGTACTATCGTCTAACTCTACAAGTACTGTTTATCAAATACTTGCGGATGCCCGCGGTTACACCCGCGTTATTTAAGGCTACTGCTCTATAGCCTTCCTGGATACATGGGCTATCTAACACAGAAAGATTTTTTCAAATCGGACTAGTAGTTCCTGAGATTAGCGCGTTTAACCAAACAAACAAACTCTTCAGCTTTATATATTAGTATAAGACTAGACGATGGCAACCTAAAGGAGTTGCCATATTTTATGGTCTAGCCAAGTGTCAGGCTATTTGATAGTACTGACCAAAGGTAACGACTGTCATAGATCTTCATGGCAGCCGAAACCGTCTGCTTTGCAAGCTCTTCGAGGAGGGGTGTGATTTTTGTGACCGGTCGATAATGTGTTAAGCAGACTGTGACGAAAACGCTATAGTTGTTTCAAGACTCATTCAATTGCTTGCTGCATGAGATAATACTAATTAACCGCTAAAGAACCAGCGGCTAGACCAATAGATAAAATGGATATAAGATATTTTTTATTTAAACTTTCATAGTTATCACGACAACTTGACGTTATTTCATAGCGATATTACAATTTATTAAACTCGACATCCAATACACTACAATATATTTAACTAAGCATGAAAGCAGAATTAACGCAGTTGAGATGCGATCACTGCGTAGTATGTGTGGTGTGAGAACGATTGATAGGATTCCGAATGCAGTAATGCGAGAGCGATGTGGCCTGAAAGAAGATTTTGTGACGAAAATTGAGAAAGGAATGCTTAGATGGTTTGGACACGTGAAGCGAATGAGTGAAGAAAGAATGACGCACCAAATATATGAGGCAAACGTGTATGGGCAAGCTGGTCGCGGCTGACGTCGTAGGACATTTGTCGACCAAATTGGTGACGTTCTGAAAAACGGAAAGGTCCGAAGCACCCGGAACCGGCGAGCATGTATGAAAATAGTAATGAATGTAGAGGAAGCGCAAGAGGTTTGTAAGGATAGAAGTAAGTGGCATTCCGCTGTCTCTGCCTACCCCGAAGGGAAAAAGGCGTGAGTAGTAGCTCATGGTGGTACTGTAAGACGCCAAGACGCACTGTGTGTTGGCACGCCGGAGGATGAATGGCAAGCCATAGCTTGGCGCAAGATTCTTCTAATAACATCAAGAGACCTAAAACCAAGCCACGAAACATACCATACACACAGACTCTTATTGGTGCACGACACGCGCGAGAATGAAGCCTCTTACAGGTTTCCGTATTGAGATAAATTACAATAACTCATAAAAGATAGACATACGTCAATAATATACTACTTTAGAATACTCTACTTTGGAATATTGCTCTGTTGTCTGGTCGCTCAATACAAGAGAGTCCAAAAGCGATTTCTTAGACATCTAGCCTTCTCTTGTAAGTTGCATAAACAACTGCCATCCTATAGTGATAAGCTACGGTACTTTGAAATAGATAGCCTGTCATGTCGTAGACAAGTTAACGATATATCGATATCGTTTCTTAATAGTTTGTAGAGAAAAACTCTCTACAAACTATTAAGAAACGATATCGACTCTCCATCCCTCTTGGATTCATTTACTACGTATCCCTCGCCGTGTAACTAGGCGTGATTTAGTTAATGTAGGAATTTTACACCAGCCATTTGCCAGGACCAATTTAAAGCAATTTTCGCCCGTAAATCGGTTATCCAAAGCATACAATGCCATATCGGGTAAAGTTGATTTATTTGCGGACAAGCTCTCCACATTTAAAACAACACTTCTAAGATTATTAAGATTAATTTAATTTTATTGTTAAAATTGTCTAATTGTCTTTTTTCATTTCTTTTCTCATTGTGTTTTCAAATTTAGTTTTTAGTTACCTACATACTGTCTTACTAATAAAAATTACGACACAGTTTACACAAGTACTATAAGCATTGCGTAACAAAAACGTAACTAATAAAAAATATTTTGACAGATTGCGTGTATACATGCGTTATAAGAGATCAAAATATCTAAGATTTAGACTTACACAAGCTCTACACACGCTTGCACCCTTGTATAAGGAGTGCGTAAGAGCAAAATGGCGGCTATTTGGCCAGCTGAGGAGGCTGAGGTTGTCACTTTACTTAGGTTATGCGCGCAATCTATGACAGAGAGGTTGGACTAGGAAGGTTATATTTCTTTGATCTATGAAATGAATGTTATTGTCGGTGGAGGCGTTCGGAAGCTATGAGTACATATCAAAACATATTGATCCTTCAGAAAATAACAACCATTAGTCTTTAGTTTTTGTACATTAGATTATTAGATAAGGAATATTTTTAATAAGAAACCCCATTTAATATATAATTAAGCTAGTAAAATTTTATATAAACTATAAAATACAATTGAATTATTAAAACGAAGTTACGATTTGAAGTTTTTGAACGTACTTCGTAAAAGGTTGTCAGTATATTTGACGTACACACAGCTACACATCAACCTATACAAAACCAATATTAGCTGAACTACTCAACAACAGGTTGGTCACACTAAGGGAGTTCGCCTAATATTGGTTTTGTTTACGTTAATGTGTAGCTGTGTGTACACAGGGTGAGTAGTTACACAAGCTTGTCTTTGCGTTTATTAGTAGTGATGTTGTGTAAACCCTGTATAACTTCTATACAGACGTTATACGCTGTGTAAGTATTCATACGTTAAACGTGTGAGTAATATTTTTTTATTAGTAAGACAGTTAATATTTAATTGTCTGTTTTTCTTTCATACCTATACATAAATGTTACCTTTTGGTGCTTGTTGTGACACCTTAGAATGTTGTACATTTAGTTTTTATCTTATTAATTCTGTTTTTTATCATTAATTACAATGTAACAACTACTGGTTGTCCTAAATAAATAAATAAATACTCATTTTAAATTCGGTAACACACAACATACGAAGAAATACAGCTAACAAGCACACTTTATTAATGGCTTCAGGAGTGCGCAATACACAACGAATACGTATACATATATACAATCCTACCTGCCGCTACATCTTAACTAGAGCGTCCCATCATATAAATCTACCATATGTCGTTTCAACAGAATTTATAGTTGTCTAAATAAATTCCTTTTGTGCGCCATAACAGGTGATTTGTCAGAGTTATGCTGTATTAGCGAGTGAAAATTACGAGACAGCTTAATGAGGGAGCAGGAACGCGTTTCAACTCAGTAATACTTTAATTTTATGTGTGTGCAAGATTCCTTCATATTTTATGTAAAAGGGTTTTAGTGTCTAAACGAAAGTTGAAATGTATGCCCAGGGTCGGGTTTCGAAACGCGTCGCCCGAATTTGAGGGTGTTGGTGGTGTAGGGGGCTTAAGGGAGTTAGTTGTAATCCCCTAAAAGTAATTTTGGCTGCCGGAGTTGCGTCTAAATATTTTTAAACAATTTCCAAAAATTCTTCATTCAAATATGTAAAACGGAACTTAATTTTAGGTTTTATATGAAAGTAACTAAATAGGTTGTGTTAGGTTCTCTTTTGACCCTTAACCCGAAAATAGGAGCCCGGCGAAGCGGGACTCCAATTTTCGGTCAACCTCAGTTTATTAAACTAGTGGAATCAATAAAAGCGTTAATTAGATTTTATGTGAAAAACGTGAAACGAAATGCAACCGCCATCTTGTATGAATTATATTGACAGCTAATGTCAAATTTGTGCGTCATTGCTTTCGAGTAGGTATCTAGGGTTAGGTGCGACTGTAATAAGTAACTAAATAGGTTATGTTAAGTTCTCTTTTTACCCTTAATCCGAAAAAAGGAGCCCTACGAAGCAGGGATCCGTCAACCTTAGTTTATTAAACTAGTGTGAAAAATGTGGAAGTTGGCAGTGCCATTCACACCGATGTTTGGAGATAATTTCTTTTTCCAGAGGAAACCAAGTATTTCCGGCAAGTGAAAATGGTGAGGGGTGGTTCCGAGACCTAAATCACTCACAACCCCTAAAAACGGCGACGTGTTTCGAAACCTTTACCTACTTAAAAATTACTTATAGTAACCATGTCCATGTCAACTAGTTTATTGCAGAAAGTTATTTTACAGGCGTTTTAATATTAAATGGGTTTTCTAGCCTCATCCCGGGCTTAATTTTCTCTCTAACTGGAGCAGTAAAATGTACCTATATGTTTTTTTAATGTACATTGAGATATACGTTACATAAAATGTAGAGAGCTCGACGCCTGTTACCTGCGAGCTTTATGTAAGCAAGGCACGTTGGAGGAACGTTGGTACGTTTCAAGTTAATAGGAATAATATCAGCGATAATTATTTTCATACTGAAATTAATGCTAAAGTAATTAAGGCTTTCTATTTAACATCTTAATAAATACAGAATTTGATTATAATATGAAATAATTTTCATGCCCTACATAAAAGGAGTAACGGATAAAGTAGGAACAGTACTACAATAAAAAATAAGTTTAAAAACTATAACCCGACTACGTAAAAAAGGGATTCTAAAAAGGACGAAACAAGAAAATAGCTCAGAGCCGTGGTCGCACCTACTGTATACACGTACCTACCTAAAGTGGGTGCCATGTAATGTACACTTGTATATGTATAATAGGTACGACCACGGCTCTAAGCTATTTTTTTGTTTCGTCCTTTTTAGAATCCCTTTTTTACGTAGTCGGGTTATAGTTTTTAAACTTATTTTTTATTTAATCCTTTTCCGTATTCCGATGGAACAGTATTAGTCTATGGATGGTAAAGTTACATTAATCAGAGCCTATACATAAAGTGACGTTAGAAATAAATAAACAAATGTATAATAATCCAACACATTAAACCAAGGCTTTGAAATAGAAGCAATCGTAGCCCACATCACGGTTATAACATAGCAATATATTTATACAATAGAGATATATATTTAGACAAACTAGAGCGAAATGAAAATCGATGTTTCCGGTATATTGAGGACACATCGACTGTGCCGATTTACGTAGAAATAGTAGTCCGTACCAGTAGAATTTAAACATAGTCTCCCACTGGAAATCTTGGAATGAAATTTTCTGCGAATCGATCTTCAATTTCACAAACATGACACACCATTTTTCACACTGAAAGAAGGTAATTTCTACGGATATTTATGTCGAGAGAGATATCCATTGTGTTTTAAATGTTTTTTTACTTTGTAATCTGTCTTTTAACTGGAAAAGGTTTGTAATGTAAGTCAACGTCTTATTATGTTGGTACTTAAAACCTGACGTGACAGCGGTAGCCTAATGTAAAGACAAACGGATTTCTACGTATAGGGCTTGGGTTCAAATCCAGTGCTGCACTGTTTCAAGTTAAGTGCGTATTAAATTGCAAATTATAATCGCTGGCTGACGGTGAAGGATAGCATCTTGAGGGCACTTGCGTGTCTGAGAGTTCACCATTATGTTCTTGACAGACATATGAAGACTGGCAACACGTAATATAGTAAGAGGGTGAAGCCATCCTTACCCTCCTCATGGCGGTAAGAGGCCATAACTAGCAGTGGGACAGTTTATTATGATACAGGCTGCATGATGATGATGACTTATGCGCTGAAGGTTTTACACGAGTTTGTTTTCGATAACACGCAAGTAGCAGCTAGCGCTTGCTTATGTGTTACAATACTTATAATTGATGCATTTTATCATAGAGATCGTTATGTAGATTCTTATAGACTCACACCTGTATCCCCGAAGGGGTAGGCAGAGGTGTAATATTACACCCACAGATATTATAACAGGGGGCGAGCCTATTGCTGCTACCGGGCACATCACCAGACTCCGTGCTGCTACTGGGAATTCAGAGAAACTCAGTAAAACTTTTGTGCGACCCGAGAATCGAACCCGGGACCTCCGATCAGCAGTCGCATACGCTATCCACTGGACCACGGAGGCAGTCTTATGTAGATTCCTTGTTAAAAACTGGCAGAAAGAAAGGAAACGCAGGCGTTATCACCTCAAGATTCTTCAGCAGCATTAGTCAATCGCTCCCAGCCCAAAGTAAAATTGATATGGCCTGTAAGAAAATATTCGGTAGTAATAGTACCTAAGTACTTGCACGATGACATCAATGAACTTGCTCCTAGCGGTTTATACTTTACTAAAATATACGATGCTACCCACTCCCCGCTTTTTTATGGTGCTAGTTCAAAATGACTTTATCTTCAGAAACAAAACCTTTCATTTAAGGGGATAGTTTTGTATCATCATCATCAGCCTTTAACAGTCCACTGCTGGACTAGGCCTCTCCTTTGAACTGAGGAATTGGCCTACTTTACCACGCTGCCAAAAGGGTTATAGGGTTTGTATCAAGTTTTGTTATTGTTTTCCTTATCTTACAGTGGTGTTCTGTGCATAATATGCTCCCTCTGTCGGCTCTTTCGACACTCATGGGATGATATGAGGTGGTGATATCCACCACCTCATATGCGGTGACGGATTAATTCTTAATCCGTCACCGCACGGATAAACAAACAGTTTTGTATATAAACGGGAAAACGCTGAGAGGATGACGATAACAACAAACAAATCAATACCCCCATCATCAAGTATTCAGTAGCAGAACGTTTGTGATGCTAATCCACCCTTCCTGATAGCTTTATGAATTTAAAATAAGCCCGAAGAAAAAGTAATACAATTAAGAGAGACGTGTTGCGGTGTAACTCCTCTTTATAAGTTGAAAACGTTTTCATTACAGAGGCATTCTGAGTCGAGACTCGAATAATAATTACGTGACGGGAATATTCCTCAATAATTAGCGGGTGACACTAATGAGGGCTGAAGCGTGGCTTCCCGAAACGTCTAATGGCAACACAATTATTCAATTAATTTTAACTTATCTTAATTATGTTGAAATGTAAAAAGCTTTATTCGTTAACATGAAATGAACCACAATGTGGCGAGATAATTAAGGTGCTGTTGTCATTTTAGAAAATGCTGGATAATACTTGTGATTATGTTGTTGACGACTAAGCTGAGTTTTGAATATTGCTCTCTTACTCTCTTTGATATACTAGAAAGAGACAGTAGCAAAAAGTTCTATCAAATTTAGTTCCACTAACGCACTATATCACTTCGCGCCCAATGCCTTTGAATCAGTTGGTACCTACTTTTAGTTTGCCAGAAAGTTCTAAAAATTCACCTTGTCTTTTCTTGTGTGTGCACTGACATGATATTTAAATATTTAAATTTTATGATAGTACACAGAGAGAGAAGAGGTTGCCGTGGCTGTAAAGTGGCAGCCGCAGCCAAAGTGCATAGGAAATTGAAGAGTATTGCATCTAGTAGGAAGATACGTCGACAGAGCAAGTACTTTTCTCTCTAGGTGTTTACATATACTTAAAGCCTTTTTTGAGATGAACTTTTTGTCATGCCATATTCTTTAGTAACTACTTATTTAGTTCTATAAATATTCTTGAGAATTATTACTTCTTCTGTCATTTAATTTTTCAATGTCATTATTTACACAGTGCGGTGTCTTATATTCAATACGAACAAGGTGCTGTTCAACTTGTCCTATTATTATTAAAATATGAAATCAAGCGGATTTTAATGACCAAGTTTATATCCTAGTATTATGACTTATTTCGAATTAAGTTTTTGTAATATATGTACCTCTACATATCACACACTAGGTAAGTATCTATAATATCTATTATAGGAAAGTTAAGGATACAACACGTGTTACGTGTTATTACCAAGAAACCAGTGAAAAAGAAAAAAAATATCTTATTCTTCTCTGGCTGATATTACGGTATTAGGTCAGTAGGTATCCTAAAAAGAGCCAAATATTGGGTGTTTCTATGTATAATATGTATGTATTTACAAAAAAAAGTATATATGTATGTTTATCCATTGTCTAGAACCCATACTACAGGCTCTGCTTAGTTTGGGCATAGATAAATATAATACTATACAGGTTTGGGACTAGATGGTAATGTGTGAATGTTGTAGAATATTATTATACTAGCCGTTTCCCGCGGTTTTACCCGCGTCCTGAGGGAATTACTTCACGTACCGGAAAACCCCAAATATGTTACTATTCCCCTTACATATCCCTATTTTTTCTAAAATAAAATATAGCCTATGTTACTCGTAGATAAAAATATCTTATATAATCTAATAAAATCTAATAAAATCTAAATATCCTAATAAAATCGGTCACTTAGTTTTTGAGTTTATCCATTATAAACAAACAAAAAAAACAAAAATAAAATTTTTTCCTGTATTAGTGTAGAAAAAGAAATAAAAAAGAGCATATTCCAGCTATGAAGCACCAAATAAATCAGCGTTAAGAAATAATTGCTATGTCCTTATTACTAGGCGCCAAAATCTCGAGTGTGGAAAATTCCCTAAGCGGTATTTTGATGAGGTCGGAGCGTACATTTTCTCTTTTACTATTACCATTAACGCCCCCAATTATACGACTGCCATCCAAATGAATGTCGGTCGTGATTGCCAAAGTGGCATTTTGCGGTTATTGGTCTCATTATAAAATATGTGAATTATAAAGTGAAATTATCAATAGGGATTACCTTTTAAATTGGGTGGGTGGTGAATGAAAATTAGGTACTTTTTTGGTTTGATATGTTTATGCAGTGAAAGGAAGTTGTTTAGTTTTTGACTATTTGGTTATAATATTATGACTTACCTACTCATATACCTAGAACCAAAGATATATAAAAACTATAGATGCGTTGCCCGCACACTAAAATGGCAAACTGAAATTAGGCTATTGCCGCCATTCCGTTTAGTTACGCGCGAACCTGTGTTGTGATAGTACGCTCCGTAACAATAATTTGTGTGTAAGAATTAAAAAAACAACTAAAATTATCTCACTCTATCAACAGGTGTCCCCCTATAGTAGTTTTTATTTACTTTCTCTTTCTTTATTCATAAAGACATAAAGACATATTTATTTCTGCATTTTGGTTGTTTACAACACTTATACATGTCAAAACCTATACCTGTATTCTAGATGATGCCGGCTTTTCCTAGCTAAATTACTTCTTGAGAAGAAAGGCCGAAACAAACTCAGAGTCATTGTTTTTTTTGTCACTTCAATTTCTTTAGTCTTTTCTTCATCTTTTAAAGTCCAGACAAAAAAAGGGTTTAGTATGCAAGTACACTGCAGGAAATTATCTGACGCTTTTGACTGACTCGGCCCACTGATGGCCCCCATTCAACAGCAATCGTACGTACCTTAATTGAGGGAGCCAGCACGATCTGTATCACTATGCCTCCACGCCATCAGAAGGTGTATGCATAAGCATGTCAGCCTAAGCCATCAGACAGGTTGCCACAACTATTTGTTTATATGTTTAATAATGCCCACATCGTACTCACAACTTTACATGCTAATACACAGTAAAATACATGTTGCAAATAATAAGTAAATAGTCATATATTTAAAATATCAGAAAATATTATTAAATGTCAGAAATATTATTGAATGTCAATTTATGAATAATAATATATTACTTAAGTAATTTTAAATGTCAAAAGAAAATAAATAAAATAACAATGTCAAATCAAACAAAGTCAAAACAAAATAAATAAAATTACAAATGTCAAATTAAAAATGTCAAAATGTAAAAATATAAGTATTACAAATGTAAATAAAAATATCATGTCACTAATTTCAAAATGTCAAAATTCAGTCAAAGGTCGGGCAGTGTTATTGGGTCTTTCTGTCACGAAATTCTCAGTAGCAGCACGGAGTCTGGAAATGTGTCCGGTACGGCAATAGGCTCGCCCCTTATTACGTGGGACTAAAGTATATCTGGCGAAAAGTGGGTGTAGAAATACACCTCTGCCTACCCCTTCGGGGATAAAAGGCGTGACGATATGTATGTATGTATGTAAAAGTCATAATTTTTAAACTCAATTCCAGGCATTTTTGTCTGCTAAATAATCTTTAACTGTGTAATAAGCTTTTGAACACAAGCTCTGTTTAATAAATACTTTGAATTTATTAATACTTAGTTCCTGAATATTGCCTGGAATTTTGTTGTAAAAACGTATGCTTTGACACTTGTATGAGTTACTTGTATAACGTATGTTTTGACACTTGTATGAGTTACTTGTTGGAGTGACGTCACGGACGTTAAGTCAGCCATAAGCTTTTTATTGTCTATGAAATAAAAAATGTGTTTATAAAATAAAAAACCGTTCAATTCATAATCATTTATTCGACAAAACATTGGTTTCGGTGTAATACATAGCAACAACTGTTATACAACATTAATGTGCAGTGGAAATTCTAAAAATTAATTAAAACTAAATACTAATTAAAAGTGACATTAAATCTACCCAAATTAAAATTGTGAAAGTGAAATACTGGAAATACACAAAAAAACATACAGTGGCTAGTGTTGCAAGTGCGCGGACTGCCAACCCTAGTATTTTCGTGGCCTGTCTATCTTCCCGCGCTGAAAGATACATCTGTAAATACTGTAGATTTGAATATTGGGGAAAGTGACATCTATTTGTTTACCACTGTACTTCTGCAAATGATATACCACTGAGACACTAAATAGGTTCTGGAATACCGCCATCTATCCGTCTACCTCGGGATTAACATAGATCGATATCGTTCAACATCTGATATAATTGTAACGATGCCGGGACTAAAGTGTGGCGCCTGCAGTAAATTTATGACACCAGCAGATGGCGTTAAATGCAATAAATGCAACAGTATTTACCATCGCATGTGTGTGGCCTTGCCGCAGGCGGGTCCTCCAGCTGCCGCATGGTACTGTCCTGAATGCAAAAGGAGGACAAAAAATCTACCTCGGACTGACGAACCATCGTCGATTAAGTCGCCGCCTGTAAGTGAAGCTGTCACGCAGGAGGCAGTCACAGGCATCGGGCAGGAGCTGAGCCGCTTTCGAGAGGAACTGCGTTCCGTAAGGGAAGAGTTTCAGGCTTTCCGAGCAGAGATGGCTGAACTGAGAACTCTTAGCGCTCGTTTTGACAGCCTGGAGAAGCGCGTCGAACTCCTGGAGCAATCAAATAGCAGCCAAGGGAAGATGTGCTCGACAGAACTTGAAGAGGTTGTAACCCAACTAAAGCTCGATCTCAATGAACGTGACCAACAACTACTAGCCAACGACATTGAGATCACAAACATCCCGGAGAACAACGGTGAAAATCTTCTTCACACTATGGGTCTCATAGCTACAAAATTGGGTGTATCTATTGAGGACCGTGATATAGTGAGCATACATCGGGCTGGTGGGCGACATCTTAATGTGACTGACTCATCGGGTCCTACTGAAAGCCGCCCGCGTACCGTGGTCGTCCGACTTATACGAAATGACCTACGGAACACCATATTAAGAGCGGCTCGAGTACGTCGTGGTGCTGACACATCTGGTTTGAATCTCCCCGGACAGCCAAAGAGATTTTATGTTAACGAGCGCCTTACCAAGCGAAACAGGGTGTTATTTCGTCAAGCGAGGGAAGCCGGGTTGCGTTGTGGGTGGAAGTTTGTCTGGACCAACAGGGGCCGGATATTTGCCCGTAAGACACCCGGAGATGACGTCTGCCCCATACGTAGCGAGGCTGACATCATGTACACGTTCGGCGCCGGAACTGGAACGCAAATTAAAACAACATAAAAATCGGTATCATTTTTATTTGCAGATTCTTAATTACTATAATAACATAAATATCTGGGTTTCGTTGGACATACGCATTATTAACAAGTTAAATGCCAAGGCATCTAAATTTATTTTATTCAACATATATTGTTTTGTGGGGTTTCGTGTGTGTACAAACACTATCCTCCTACTACTACTATTCCTAATTTGTCTTTTGTGTACGTTACTTTATAATTGTGTGTGTTATTTACAATTACATTATTTACATCAACAGTGTAACTATACCATGAATCAATGAAGAAAACTAAATTATTTAAGTTAGGTCTTTTCAATGCGGGCTCTCTTGCTACTGGACAAGATGAATTTCTCTTGGCTATGCACTGCCATTCGGTGGATATTATGGCTATAAATGAGACATGGCTACGAGTGGGAGAGGAGGGTAGAGCTCCGGCTGTGCAGGGTTACCACCTCAAACATGTACCTCGTCCGCTGAGTGTGCGTGGGGGCCGTGGTGGGGGAATGGCTTTTTATGTTAAGGATGGTTTACGTGTATGTACGTGTATTGGCTCATCCGGAGGATGCACAGGTCGAACAACTGTGGTTGAGCATCATTTTAAACAAAAAATAAATTCTTATTGGCACCGCGTATCGGCCACCATGGCTTGATCTGACTTGCTTTATTGATTCCATGACGGCCATATAATACTTCATATAATACTACATATGACAATATAATACTTCTAGGGGACTTTAATGTCAATATGTTAGACAAGGATACATCTAAATATAGGCGGCTGTCAGATTTTATAAATTACTGTGGTTTTGAGCAGATAGTGACCACGCCGACACATTTCACTCAAGAGAGCTGCTCACTTATAGACCTTATTTGCACAGATGCCCGTTATAGAAAAGTATGTGTGGATCATATTGATGAGCTGGGCCATCATTCTTTTGTAACATGTGAATTAATAATAAGAAAAGACAAAGCACAGCAAAGAATAGTGAAATATCGTCCACTCAAAAATATAGTTTTTGAGAACTTCTCTAGCGACCTGGACTCTATTCACTGGGATAACATATGTGGGGCAGGGAATGTGGATAGTATGGTCTATGTATTTACTCAATATATTTTACAACTTTTTGATGCACACGCCCCGTTAATGGTTAGGGTTTTTCGTGGACCTGCAACCCCTTGGATAACGGACACAATAAAATTAATGTTCAGTCTGCGTAATGACGCGCGTAATCGCTATCATTTGTCTAAAATGGACCGCCACAAAGATTATTACCTTAAACTAAAACGTCAAGTCAAGGAATCTTTACATGCCGAGAAACGAGCCTATTTTAATAAGAATATTAATGAGAAAATACACGATCCCAAAAGCTTGTGGAAAAATTTAAAAACTCATGTATATCAAACTAATCAGGGGACTAATTTGCCATGTCATTTACAGGACCCACAGGTAATAAATACCGCTTTTCTGGACGTTCCCGGTAGTCCACATGTATCCATTTCTCACCTAACCTTTTTTGAATTTCATAGTTACGGAAAATCAGAGTTCTCGCTTAAAACTGTAGATCGTGGGCTTATTTTGAAAATAATTAAAGATATTACTACAAATGCTCAGGGAATAGACGGTATCTCCATTAAGATGTTGAAGCTCACACTACCTCATAGTCTTTCTGCAATAACAGATATAATAAATACTTCTATCAGTACAAATTCGTTTCCTGAGCTTTGGCGCTGTGCAAAGGTTTTGCCATTAGCTAAAAATAATACCCCTCAGACTTACAAAGACCTTCGTCCGATAAGCATATTGCCTTGCTTATCCAAGGTTCTGGAACGGGTTGTATATTTGCAAATGATGGAATATCTTGAAAAAAACAATATTCTCCCTGAACTACAGTCTGGTTTCAGACGTGGACGCGGTACGGCAACGGCTCTAGCGGATGTGGTGGGTAATATCATTGAAGCGCGGGACAGGGGGGAGGGTACTATTCTGACGTTATTGGACTACTCCCGTGCTTTTGATGCCATAAATGTGCCACTGCTACTTTCAAAGTTAAAATATTATGGTTTTAGTGAAAGTGCAGTCAGATGGTTCAATGGCTATTTGACAAACAGATCGCAGTACGTCGAGATACAGAAGGAGGATGGTTCTTCAATATCATCCCCTCCCCAATCTGTATCCCGAGGAATTCCACAAGGATCCATTCTTGGACCTTTGCTGTTCATCATCTACACTGCTGACATTACAAAATGTTTGACAGATTGCCAATACCATATATACGCGGATGATCTACAATTATATGTGTCATTTAAAGCGGAAGATACGACTGCTATGGCCTTTAAGATCAATAAGGTTCTGAACGAGGTGGTCAGATGGTCTGAGGTAAACTCCCTGGTTTTAAATCCACTGAAGTCTAAGTTCATGATACTAGGCAGTAAAAAACAAATCAAAGATATTTTATTAGCTAAGCCCGTTATAAAAGTAAAAGGGGTTGAAATATCAAGAGTGGATTCGGCATGCAACTTAGGCTTGATAATAGATCCGGAACTTCACTTTGAAGCGTATATTAGCGATGTTGCAAAAAATTGATTTTATAGGTTAAAGATACTTTATAGGTTTAGAAATTATTTAAGTGTTGCATTGCGAAAGAGGTTAGTAGACAGCCTGGTGCTAGCAAAATTTAACTATATGGATGTGAACCACCCGACTAATACAACGGGTTCGAAATGCTTGTGCCAGGTTCTGTTTCGATATCCCACGTCGTAGCCATGTCACACCGTACATAAATGAAGCCAATATTTTAAAAATGGCAGCGCGACGACAGTTTCACCTGGCTACGTTATTATTTGGCATTGTAAATACACAGAAACCGTTGTACCTGTTTAATAAGTTAAGCTGGAGACAGGACCACTATCTGTACTCCACTCGCTCCACTTCCAACCCGCTCACAATGCCAAAGTATAAAACAACAGCATTTCGAGGCTGTTTCAAATATGCCGCCACACGGTGCTGGAACAATTTGCCTCCCCCATTGAGATCACTTAAAACAAAAGTAAATTTTAAATTTCACTTAAAAAATTACTTTATATCAATACAAAAGTTATAATAATTATAAAAAACCAAGTGTTACTTACGTAATTGGTTGTGATCTGCGGACAAGGTAGGTATGCACGACGTTCAGCCGTCCCGAGAGGCGGCTTGTTTGATAAATTATTATTATTTATCACTATTATATCAATCAGGCCTGATGGTTGGAAGTGTGACAGTTTTTTATTGATGCAACAATTTGTGGTTGATGAATGTGGCACTGATAACATCGATATATTTCTTTTATAAATAACAAACTGTCCATTTGTATTATGTTCTATGTAAACAATGATTACATAAGCGCACCGCGCGCGAGCCAATACGCTGGCTGTATGCCACCTATATGCGACGCGAGACGCGTCGCGTCCTTCGGACCGGTTCGGTTGCCCGCTCCCGCGCCGCTGCATAAATACCTATCATGCGTTGAAAATATAATACAATCCATGGAATTGATATATGCGCTGACTTAATTACGAAGTAATTGAGTTGGCGTATGTATTATGCTACTATATTTAATCTTATATTGTTTTTAATACTTTTTTTTATCCTGTTTTTGTGTAAGTAATAATAATAATAATTGTTTTGTTGTCTAGATACACATGAGTATAAACTACTCTATGTTTCTAGATTGTGTACCTATATATATATATATATATATATATATATTTCTTTTTGTTTTATATGTTCTTTTAAATTATTGTGCTGTTTAACGTCCGTGCGGCATTTAAGGTGCACACAGAATAACAGCGTTGTATCGTGGACACTACCACAATGCAACAATATAGCTGAGTGTGCACCTATCTGTCACAGATTACTGTTATTTCTTGTGATGTTTTAATTTTTGTTATACCTTTCCAGTGTCTGTGACAAATAAATAGTATTTCTTTCTTCTTTCTTTTTTTTGTTTACTTATTTTTTGTAGTCTAGTTGAAGGTAGAACAAGTTTGTTTTTATTTCGTGTATTTAAATTATGAATGTCGCTGAATTTAGAAAACATATTTATATTTTTCCTGACATATAACAAGTTCTCAATTTTCCCTCAGTGAATGCCTTGAACCAAGACTGTAGATTGCACGAATAGCCCGCTTCTGCAGTACAAACACAGTTTGAATGTCAGCTGCGTTGCCCCATAATAAAATGCCATATGACATTATGCTGTGGAAATAACTAAAATATACTAATCTGGCCGTATCTATATCAGTTAACTGACGAATTTTATAAACCGCGTATGCTGCAGAGCTAAGTCTATTCGATAACTGACCTATATGTGGGTCCCACTGTAGCTTAGAATCTAAGGTTATGCCTAAGAATACGGTGTTATCTATAAGATCCAACTCTTCTCCATTCAAACATATGTTAGGTTTAACTTGTTTTACATTCGGTCTTGAAAATCGTATACATTTTGTTTTTCTTTCATTTAACAGTAAACTGTTAGCTGTAAACCATTGAACTACTTTAGAGAGAGCGTTATTTACATCGTCATTTTTTTTTTGTTGTCGTCTTAGTTTAAAAATAAGTGATGTATCATCAGCAAATAACACTATCTCTTCATTATTTTGCATAATGTATGGCAAATCATTAATATATACAAGGAAAAGGAATGGACCAAGAATTGAACCTTGCGGCACTCCCATTGTGACCACTGAACCCATAGAAACTTTTCCATTTACCTCAACTCTCTGTATCCTATTACTCAAATATGATGTTAGGAGATCCAAAGCAGTGTTCTTAACTCCATAGTAATGTAATTTCCTGATCAATGTTTCATGAAACACGCAATCAAAAGCCTTAGATAAGTCACAAAAGACTCCCGGAGCATCATGCGACTCCTTCCAGGCATCAAAAATACTATCTAAAAGCTCAACTCCAGCATCGGTAGTTGAGCGACCCCTAGTAAAACCAAATTGTTTTACATGTAACAGCTTATTGTTATTAAAATGAATTTGAAGCTGACCTAGAATTAATTTTTCAAAAATTTTACTAAACGTGTAATTTGTGGGGTCAGATGTGCTACCTGATTTAAATAACGGAATTACTTTACTACTTTTCATTTGATCAGGAAACACACCAAAGTCAATGCATCTATTGAAAATCATTGCCAGTTCCGGTGCTACTGTGTTGATTATAGATTTCGTAATCACAACAGAATTGCCCCAAAGATCACTAGTCTTCTTCAAATTAAGGGTATTAAAAGTTTTTACAATATCTCTGTCAGTGATATAACTAAAACTAAATTCAATGTTACACCTATTGACATTTTGTTTCAATAGAGATTCGGCGTCATTAGGGGACGAGTTGAGGGATTTAGTGGTTGAGACTGGAATGTCTGTGAAGAAATTTTCAAATGCTGTGGCAACCTCAAAATCTGACTTTAATATCTTTTTATTTAATTGAAGAGTGTAATCGTTACTTTTAATCTTGACCCTTCCAGTCTCATTGTTTATAATATCCCACGTTGCTTTTATTTTATTGTCACTGTTTTTAATTTTTGATTTTAAATAAAGTGTCTTAGCTTCACGACAAATCTTTTTAAATAACTTGGAATAATTTCTTACATATTGACGAAATTGTTCATCATTTTTTTTATTAATTACTTTCTGTTCATATAATTCGTAAAGCTTATTTCTACTTTTATAAATTCCAGTGGTTGCCCATTCACTGAAGGATGTAGTACCAGCAACTGAGATCCTCTTAGGGACAAAGATAGAATTAAATATAGTACAGAACATGTCAAAGAAAGAATTGTACAACTTATTAGGATCGTTATTATAGCATAAGTATGGTAATGTACTTGTGAGTTTATCCTTAAGTCCCTCCAGACGACGCAAAGTTTTTGGCACCACACTCAATTCCTTTCTACCTACTTTTTTAGACTGCATAGTAAATGTTATAGATTGTCCACAATGATCTGATGTTAATTTGTTAATTATTTGCTTTCTAACTGGTACAATATCTGTAAATATATTGTCTATACAAGTAGATGTCGTGGAAGTTATCCTGGTGGGTTCCAAAAATAAGCATGCAAGATTATATGACTTGAACAAATTCTTAATTTTGTGGCAATTCAGGGAATCTTCTAGTAAATTAATATTAAAATGGCCACCTACTATTATAGATTTATTTTGTTGGCATAGCTTCCGTAACACATCATCCATGACACTTTCAAAGTTATCATAGCAGGATGATGGTGGCCTATACACACTAAAAACAAGAAGTTTGTCCAATTCCACACAGGCTATTTCAACTGTCCGTTCAACAGAGAAACTAACAATGTCACTACGATTCTTAAATTTAAGCAGCTTGTTAACTAAAATCAACGATCCACCATGTATTGCATTTTGTCTGCTGAACGAACTACCAACTAGATTGTTATTCAAATTGCACATGAACTGGTGATCTTTAAGCCAATGTTCTGTTATACACAAAATATCGACGCATTCACCGTTCATGAACAACTCCACTTCTAAATCTTTATTTGACATACCTTGTATATTTTGATGTACCAGTTTTAATACTTGTGAATTTCTAAATGAATTATTAGTTGGATTGGGCTTATTCGTACATACCAGCCCATTATTAATGAAAGTGTCATACAAAATAAATTAGCGTGTCTTAATCGCGTACAATTAATTTATTTAAGGTATAAATACCTATTTGTTTCCGACGTTTCACTCGTCTTGCACCGAGCGTGGTCGCGGAGAGACAGATGAGAGCTCAGCGCCGTCTTGTGCAGGTGCGGGTTTCGGCACCTACCCTCACTTGGTCTTTATTTAAGTTCGCACTGTCGGTACTCCGACACACTACACTAATGACGTCTACACACTGTTGAGATTTATCACTGCGGCGGTGTTTACATTTGCTGATGACTGGATTCCAAGTAGCCGATAACCTATATCCATCCTCCCGGTTGAAATTGTTATATTTCTTGATTTCTACCGCTTCACGCACTATCCTGGAGTAATAGTGACGATCGGTGGATAAGACTTGTGGTTGATGCAGTTCTATCCAGTGGTTTGGTCCAGACTCCAACAAATGCTCAGCTATAGCCGACTTATTAATATGTTGGTTTTTCACAGCTGCGATATGTTCCTTTACTCTTTCAGCGATTGTACGCTTAGTCTGCCCGATATATGAACTACCGCAGCTGCAATCGACTTTGTAGACGCCAGGTGTTTGGAGAGGAATGACATCCTTTGGGGTACGCAGATTATGTGCTATCGTGTAACGTATAACCAATCTAGTCGCATTTACGATCTGCGTACTAAACGGCACAAGAACAAGTTTGATAAATTGATAAATCATCGTGAGAGGGTAACCGGCAAAAATGAACAGTCCACCCAACAGAAAAAGGTAGTCAATTTATCAGATTATGTTATTGATAGCACGACACAAAGCGTATTGGCGAAAGGGTTGAATTATGCATTAACACCTAAACGGATTCCATATGAAAACGTCATAAGTAGCATAGAAGAGGTGATAACGCGTAACAAGTTACCGTCTAACGATGCGGATACACTTAGACAGGATGTTGCCGTTATTTTACGCAAGTCAAAGCCGCCTAAACCCAATATTTCCACAGAAGCGCGTCAAGCACTAAAAACGCTGCGTGATAACACGAATATTTTAGTGCTAAAGGCCGACAAGGGAAACGCCACTGTGGTAATAAATACTTGTGATTATGACTGTAAGATTAGGAATCTGTTAAGTGACACATTAGTATACAAGGCAGTGTCATATAACCCGACCGCCAGAGTGACAAAACGTATTCGTGCCTTAATTAGGGACCATAAAAACTTATTTGCGGAAGAGGTGTTTGAACGGTTACATAAACCTCAAATTGTGCAGCCGCCTAAGATGTACGGCTTACCCAAAGTACACAAGACCAACGTACCTTTGCGTCCTATAGTGAGTCAAATAAATTCACCCACATATGGTTTGGCGAAACACATAAGAAAGGTACTACAACCGTTAATAGGCAAGATGCACTCTTTCGTGAAGGACTCTCGTCACTTTGTAGAAATTGTCAAGAGCACGAAAAAGGAACCAGACGAGGTGATGGTGAGTTTTGATGTGGAGTCACTATTCACCAATGTTCCTGTTCAAGATTGCCTTGAGGTCATACAGAGGAAATTAAGGGAAAACGGTCTGTCTGACGAATACACTGTTCTGCTTAAGAATTGCTTGGATGGAAACTACTTCTTATATCGTGGACAACACTACCTACAGATCGATGGAGTGGCTATGGGTAGTCCTATAGCACCGGTAATGGCCAACATCTGGATGGAGCACTTCGAGGAATCCAAAGACATGCAGGCATCAAATGTGAAGCTATGGAAGAGGTATGTCGATGATATCTTTTGCATCATGAAGGGGAACCAGCAAGACGTGGAACAATTCGCAGACAAATTGAACTCCATACATCCGAACATCCGATTCACATACGAAATGGAGGTAGACTGATCGTTACCCTTTCTCGACGTTAAAGTGACAGTGAGAGATAATGGTACCCTTGGACTCACTGTATATAGGAAACCGACACACACAGATAGGTATCTTAACGCGAACTCGCACCACAATCCGCGGCATTTGGATTCCGTTGTGTCATCGTTAGTGAACAGAGCGTATGACCTGTGTGACCCTGAACAATTAAATAGTGAACTGTCACATGTTCAGGAGGTACTTAGGCGCAACGGATACAAGAAGAAGATACTCCGTCTGAAGAGGAAAGATCGTAGACCTGAAGTGAGCAGAGTGCCGGCTTACATGCCGTATCTAAAGGGAGTAACGGACAAGGTTGGAACAGTACTCAAGAAATACTCCATCAAGACTGTATACAGTCCGTTCTCTAAGATAGCACATAATCTGCGTACCCCAAAGGATGTCATTCCTCTCCAAACACCTGGCGTCTACAAAGTCGATTGCAGCTGCGGTAGTTCATATATCGGGCAGACTAAGCGTACAATCGCTGAAAGAGTAAAGGAACATATCGCAGCTGTGAAAAACCGACATATTAATAAGTCGGCTATAGCTGAGCATTTGTTGGAGTCTGGACCAAACCACTGGATAGAACTGCATCAACCACAAGTCTTATCCACCGATCGTCACTATTACTCCAGGATAGTGCGTGAAGCGGTAGAAATCAAGAAATATAACAATTTCAACCGGGAGGATGGATATAGATTATCGGCTACTTGGAATCCAGTCATCAGCAAATGTAAACTCCGCCGCAGTGATAAATCTCAACAGTGTGTAGACGTCATTAGTGTAGTGTGTCGGAGTACCGACAGTGCGAACTTAAATAAAGACCAAGTGAGGGTAGGTGCCGAAACCCGCACCTGCACAAGACGGCGCTGAGCTCTCATCAGTCTCTCCGCGACCACGCTCGGTGCAAGACGAGCGAAACGTCGGAAACAAATAGGTATTTATACCTTAAATAAATTAATTGTACGCGATTAAGACACGCTAATTATTTTGTATGATGTATACAAATCGCGAAAGTTTAAAATCGATTAATGAAAGTGTCATTGCACACTCTCATTAATAATGGGCTGGTATGTACGAATAAGCCCAATCCAACTAATAATTCATTCACTCTATTAATTTAAATTAAATAATTCGTTATTTAATTTAAATTAATAGAAATGTCAGACTGTGTAGCCAAAATACTGGCTGAATCATTATAAATGTCATTTTGTTGCTGTATAGGGGCAACACGTTTATTAGCCAAATTCTTGGCTGAAATGTCAATACAAAATGCTAGCGACTCAGCTAGTTGTCTTTTATAATAAGAATTCAGATAACAAGTATCTTGCGTCAAATGTAAAGCTTTACTAACATAATTGTTAGAGTCAAAAACATGAAATTGATCATTATTGTATGACCAACTACACAAATTTATATTAAGACTATGTCTAATATTATTTTCTTTCTGTGGCAACCCTTTACTGAAAGGTATTTTTTTCAGCGGTAGGTGCTAAAATCTGATAGACGTGTGCGATTTTTTAAAACTCTTATTTAATTATAAAATTACATAGTTAAGTAAAAAGTTTACTTTATTTAAGCTTTTAAACATATAAATTACTGGGACTCACAGTTGTACGGTCTATGTAGCATAATATATTGCTAATTTAATACCACCTGCCAGCACAAGCACTTTCACATATTGAAATCAACGTTCACACACTATGTCTCAACTGAGTAACATTGAAGCAGCTCCTCTGTGAGCTTGGAAGAATCGTTCACGAGGAGAATGGCCGATTTGGAGAGCCAGATCCAGTCCGCGGGTCCCGCCAAGGACACGGTAGCGAAGGTGGCTGAGGAGTTTCGCACATTCCGGGAACTCATGTTTGGTTTGCTTGGTCTCCTCCGCAAGCAGATCGATGAGTGCTCCAATATGCTGGATAACATGGAGACGAGGCACAGGCGAAAGGACCTTTTATTCCTGGGAGTTCCAGAATCTGAGAAGGAGGACTGCCGCACGCTGGTCATGGACATCCTCAAAACCAAGATGTCTCTGAAGGATGTAGCCGACACTTCCATCACCAATTGTCACAGGCTTGGGGCACCCAGCAAAGAGCATCACAGGCCTATTCTGGTAAGATTTTCCCGAATTGATCTCAGGACAGCTGTATGGAGGGTGAAGACGGCGTTAAAGGGCTCAAAAATTTCGGTCAAAGAGTTCTTGACCAAAGCCAGGCAGTCGTTATTCGTTAAGGCTCGACAGCATTTTGGGATGCGCTCTGCTGGACTCTGGATGGGTCTATCGTCGTCAAGGCTCCGGATGGAACGCGCAGTAAGATTACATCGTCCCACGAACTGCAGCAGTTGATGTCTGTGCATCTAAAGGTGACGGGCGACGATTCTTCTGCGTCCAAGAAGACACTGGCCGGCGCCGGTAATGTAAAAACTGTGCCACGCAAAATGTAACTGTTTGTGTAATGTTTTAAGTAACAGTTCATGTTATGCTGTATTTGTTTGTACTTGTGTTTACTTTTGTGTCGGTGGCTCATTAATTTAACTTTGAATTGATAAATCAAACTTTTACCCACAGTTTAAAATGTAAAATGTATTCACTCACTTAATTTCACTTCACACTTAAGTTGTTTATCTGTCAGAAACGTCATGCATGTCATTATAATAACGTCATACGTCAAAATATTATTTCTCAATGCTACGTTCCATTTCACATAATTATTTCTGTGTAAAATATATGTACTGGGTGAATATTTCCGACTCAAATGTTTAGTTAATTAAACTGTTTCATTGCTTTTATTTTACGGTCCGTCTGTGCTAACTTTTTATTTTAGTTAGACTTTCTTTTTTGCAAAGATTTCGAAAGTTAATGATGTTATGTTTAGTGATTTGCTTGACTTGATATTACTTACCTATTAGTGACTTATAATGTATGTATTGTAGCTGATTGTAGCTTTTTTTGCTGTCATATGCGTTTAGTTACACTTAACTTTTCTTTTTTTTTACTTTTCGGTACAGGTACAAGCAATCTTATTTTAGTGTTTTAGTGATTAATTTTGTTCATCTTTCCCTTTAAAATATTTATTTTGTGTGTAAGCTGGCGGATGGTACAGAGATAAATAGCTTTGTACTTGGGTACATATATTGCTTCAGTTTTCTTCTTATCTTAAATTTATTTTTAATTATGTGTATAATATATATTATTTTTAATTTTAGTATAATTATATATTTATAATAGTATTCATATTTAGTATATATATATTTTTTATTTTTTTTGCAAATGATTTCCGATGATGATATATCGTTTTGTTCTGCCAATGAATCATTTAATGAGAGTTTTTGTTCGGTGCCCGATAGAACTGTTGGCGAATTTGTGAGTTACACATTTAACGTTAAGTCTAATTAGTCGCTAAATTTTAATGTATGTCATTTAAACGCTCAAAGCGTGCCAAGCCACTATAGCGACCTGTTAGAAGCCTTCAGTAATGTCAATGTTCACGCTGTTCTGATCTCCGAGACTTTAAGCCACAGCTGCTCTCCACTACTTATCCTCTGCCTGGATTTATTCTTATCCGGAATGATCGGGTTGACAGGAGGGGTGGTGGTGTTGCAATCTACATTCGTAGCGATTTTCCTTTCAAAATTATTGCTTCATCTTCTACCTCCTTTACCTCGATGGAATATCTCTTTTTGGAGGTTATTGTCAAGGGTGTAAAAACTATTTTGGGTGTTGTCTATTGTCCCACCGCTGTTGACTACTTCTCCAGTTTCGAAGCGATTCTGGAATGTTTAGGGTCGGAATATACACATCACATAATAATGGGTGACTTTAATACCGATCTCCTCACTCCCCACTCTCCTCGTTCACGTAAGCTCCTTCAAATTATTGAATCAGCCAGTCTTCATAATTCACCACTTCAAGCTTCTCACCAAAACAACAATGGGGAAGACACCTGGCTTGATTTAATTCTTACCTTCAACCCTTCCCTTATATCCTGTCATGGCCAATATCCTGCTCCCGGTTTTTCCCACCATGACCTCATATTCCTGTCGTATATCCTCAAACCACCCAAACCCAAGCCTAAAGTGTTGCACCTGCGTAACTTTGCCCGGATGGATGTAAATAAGTTGGTAGAAGATGCATCTCATATTAATTGGGAGCCTTTGCTGGCGGCTGGCACTATAGATGACAAGGTTGATGTCTTCAATAATGTACTAGTCAACTTGTATAATGTCCATGCCTCAGTTAGAAGGGTTAAATTGAAACGCCCTCCAGCCCCGTGGATGACCATAGGGGTAAGAATGGCAATGAGACGCAGGGACCGAGCATTCCGCAAATATAAAAGAGATCGTTCGGACGACAATTGGGCCTCTTTCAAAGCTGCAAGGAATCGGTGTAACCAGATGGTACGTAACGCCAAACGCCGCCATATTCTTGAAAACATTGTCCCCAGCTCTCCAGCTGCTACTTGGAAGTTCCTTGGAAGTCTTGGCATCGGCAAACAGCAGCAATTCGACCTTCCGAATAATATCGGCTTGGATGATATTAATTGTCATTTCGCCACTACTCCTTCAATTTGTCATCTAACCCGGGATCGGACGGTCGAATACGTGGCAAATTTGCACCAGGCTAACATAGATCCATTTCAGTTTTCTCCAGTTGCACCGGGTGAGATCAAGAAGATTATCCTAGGCTGGCTAGGCTGTGGGATACGATGACATTGGTCGATAAATGGTCAAGCCAATTTAAGACCAACTCTTACCTGCAGTATCCCACATTATTAACTTTTCCTTAAATTCTTGTGTCTTTCTCTCCTTATGGCGTAAAGCCTTTATCCGACCCTTACCTAAGATCCCCAATCCGTCATTACCCAGCCACTTCCGTCCCATTTCCATACTTCCATACCTCTACAAAGTGCTGGAAGCCTGTGTCCATAAACAATTATCTCACTTTGTACATGTCAACAATTTTTTAAGTCCTCTTCAGTCAGGGTTAAGGCCAGGACACAGCACTACCTCTGCCCTGTTAAAAGTGACTGACGATATTAGGGTGGGCGTTATGGATTCCAAGGTTACTGTGTTAGTGTTGGTTGACTTTTCGAACGCCTTTAATACCGTCAGTCACGATATTCTCCTATACATCTTCTCCCATCTTATGGTCTCATCTGATGCACTGGATTGGTTTTCTTCTTATCTTCGGGAGCATCAGCAGGCGGTTCGCATTGATGAATCATTATCATCTTGGCGAGTTTTCGACTCTGGCGTTCCACAGGGCGGTATTTTATCTCCTCTTCTTTTTGCTCTTTTCATTAATCTCCTGACCCTTGACCTTCGCTGTACGTATCATTTATATGCTGATGACTTGCAGTTATACTCTCAGGCCACGGTAGATAATCTAACTGCTGCCATTGACGCTGTGAATAATGATTTGACTGCTATTAAACATTGGTCCGATAGGTTTGGACTTCATGCCAACCCTTCATGCCAAATGCCAGGCTATTATTATAGGAAGTAATCGTATGATGAGCAGAGTTAAGGCACTATCTCTTCCATCGATTTTATTTGAAGGAACTGTAATAAAGGTAACTTCGAGTGTCAAAAACCTAGGATTGCATATCGACGAATCTCTTAGTTGGCAAGCTCAAGTCACGAACGTGAGTAAGCGAATTACTGGGTCCCTGCGAACTCTCTATCGCTTAAGACATTTTCTTCCCGTCAGGACAAAGGTAACGCTGGTGCAAACTTTACTCTTCCCGGTCATCGATTATGGTGAATTTTGTTATTTTGACCTGAATGCAGACCTACTCGATAAATTTGACCGTCTTCTCAATAACTGCATTCGATTTATTTTTAATCTTCGCAAGTATGACCATGTGTCTGCTTTCCGTTCCAAACTTCGCTGGTTGCCCATTCGTCAGCGCCGAAGGTTGCGCGCTCTCACGACTCTTTTTTCTCTTCTTCATTCCCCAAGTCCTCCCGTATACCTAATGTCTAATATTCAATACTTAATTCAAAAGATCTTCGCTCTTCTAACAATCTCTTACTTTCATGGCCCGCTCACACTTCTGGCCTTGTCCACTCTTCCTTCACTGTCCAATCAGTTCATTTTTGGAATTCCCTGCCTCTGGAGATCAGGATGGCTGCTAATCGTTGGACGTTTTCAAGGTTAAGGCACGCGAGCATATTCGCAAAGAGTTATTGGCACAATCATCATAATTTTTCACATCAACAAAACTGTATATATATATATATATATATATATATATATATATATATATATATATATATATATATATATATATATATATATATATATATATTATTTTTTTTATATATAGGTGATTATTTATATGATTTAAATATATATTTATCTTGAATGTATAGGTATATGTAGTCATATTGTATAAAACATGTATGTATTGTATATTATCATATTTATGTTACTTGTCATATACATTTATTAAGCTCTTTAAACTAATTTGTACACCTACCACAATTATTTCTGTATCACCCTATGGTTGACTGGGAGAAAATGCCTCGATGGCATTAAGTCCGCCATTGTACTTACATTGTGTATCGTACATAAAGTTTAAATAAATAAAATAACTAAATAAAGTGAGCATAATAATTTGATTTAAATTTAATTCACATAATTTACTGTAATAATAGAATAAAAGTCTTTTATTTAAAGATCCTCTTTTACCAAGTAGGATCAATAAAGTTGTATCCTGGTCAAAATTGAAGTTTATAATTTTATCTAAAATAGCAATGGAACTTAACCCAGGCAAACAGTAGTTCATCACTAACCCATCACTATATGTGTTCGCCAACAACTGACCCATACCTTTTCCAATATCGTCACTAAATATTATCACTTTATTTTTATTTTGTAATATAGTTTTACTGTCTAGTTTGTTATTTTTTAATTTATTTAGAGTGTGTTTAATATTTGAATTTGTATTGTTTAAAGAACTATTTGGCAAAACCGGGTCATACAAGATATTATTTGGTATTTGTAGCCGTTTTTCAGAGGCGCTTTGTGGGAGTATGGCGCGTCTATAGTATAATACGTCATTGCCTAGAACACAATGTTTTAGTATGTAGCAACATATTTTAATACCTATAATATTACTAAACTTTTATACGTTTCGTACTAAGAATGATAACTATAAACGTAAAAAAATGGTGATATGGCAGCGATAGTGTGAAGGAAGACAAACATACTGCTACACATAGGGTTTTGCCTCTCAGGGACCCATGGCGCGTATGACTGACTTCTCGAATATATATCTACCTATAAAGTAGATAATAGAGTACTAGGCAGTCACAATACTCTGCCGTCCGTTAATCTCTCCAGTTATTGGCCATCGCTGCTTTTTTTCTCACATTATGCTGATACACTTGGGCATTCACCTGTAATGAGCATTCTCGCGACTGTTACAAAACCAATGAGTGTGTTTTAGCGAGCATCCTCACGAACATTTGGGCGAGCCTAGATAATATATAGATAAAACATAAAGTTCGCGCTACAATGGCGGTTCGTTAAAGGCAACAATAGACTAAATTTAGTTCCAGCAATGTGTAAAGTAACAATTAGAGTAATTTTGTTTGTCTAACTTTATATACAAGAAAATTATTTATAAATGAAATCTGGATTAGGTACTCCTACAGGAGCTCCAGAACATACCTACCTATTGTACACTCCAATATTTCACACCAACGAGAGTGTAGAGTCACATCAACCAGAGTGTACCTACACGTCATAACAAAAATACTCTTCTAAGTAAACTAGTGGTACGGAGAGCCGTAAATTTCAAAGCAGCATGTTTACTCAAATAAAATATGCATTGTAAGCGAATGCGAACATCTCAAGAAGATAACCGCGCGTGTTGGACAAAAGCTTTGAGAGAGCTGCCTGCATTGCAGCCTAACTATATTTGTGGAGTTAGGATGATGTCACACCGACACGATGCGCCTACTAGTTACACGTCACGTCCGGAGGTTTTCGTAAGACGTAGAAAAGTAAACATTGTTTTGACGGGTAAAAATGTACTTTACCTAGGCTTAGTCACTCCATGCAAAATGATGAGGTACGTCGGCAGGCGGGCTGATGCCGATGACGTTGCGGCAAAATATGCTAACCTGTGTTTTTTATTGAGTTGGTTCTAAATGCCTTTAGGGGATTTTGTGACACACCTATTTCGTCAATCTAAAAATAATGCCTTACTTTTCACCTACAAAAAAACGACACGTGCCAGACTTCATAATCCTTGTGAGTAAATCTTCGAAATGACGAAGCTCGGAGCAAATAAGCGTCCGTGCAACATTTCGCATCATGTCTAGAGACATCACGGCACCCCCAAGGTTGTCAGGACATGCCCAAGTATATTCCAGGCAAGTGACGGTCAGTAGGACATGACTGTACTGAAGGAATCTTTTAATATACCACCAGTGCGTGCAAACCCTTAGCTCACCACGAACTTTATGTAAATACACTCTGAGCAGCTCTAGCGTTGCTCACGATACAAACTCATCTGCACTATTGCACTATCGCGTCACAGTTTTATTACATTGTTATAGTAAAATACTGAAGTTTCCGTTTATAAGTACATAAACTCATTTCAAAGATAATGGTGACTAATGTTAACTTATTGTCTTCTCCTTATTTTCAACTTTGGCATCGATAGCCAGATGGGGAGATACCTATACAGACTGCTACGCAGATCTCGGGTACAAATTCTCGTCGCGTAGGTAGCACTGACATTTCCAAGTTTGTGTGTTATATTGTTAACTAGACATCGTCGCCAGCGGCTCCGCCCACGTCAATTAATACACATAAATAAAATTGGAGTGTCTGTTTGTAATATTAAAATAACCGCTTTTTACTTAATGCCCATATGTATTAAGTAAAAAGCGGTATTTTTTTATATTATACACGTATTACTTTATATAATACACGGTACATATAGCGAAATGACATTTTTACAATTTTTATCTGTCTGTCTGTCTGTTTGTTCTCGCTAATCTCTGGAACGGCTGTACTGATTTTGACGGGACTTTCACTGGTGGATAGCTGATGTACCAAGGAGTAACTAAGGCTATAAATTTACCGGGTACGCGAAGTAGTTCTTTCGGGACGCGTGTGAAACCACGGGAAATAGCTAGTTATACATATAAACCTTCCTCTTAGTGCATTCTATCTATTAAAAAAACCGCATTAAAACCCGTTGCATAGTTTTTAAGATTTAAGCACACATAGGGACAGACAGACAGCAGCAGACTTTGTTTTATACTATGTAATGATAATTATTGCTTCACGAACTAATTTATGACGCCCTTGTGTTAATATGACATTTATTACGAATTCTCTACCTATTTGAGATCTCATATTTTAATAATCCTAATGGTCCGAGAGCTGGCATCAATTTTGGGTAGGTATTTGAGCCAAGCTGAAAACTTGCCTCATAACTCTCCTACTACACCCCAACACTGAACTGCAGACCTGGCTGGCGAGTAGCTCGGCTATATAAAATTTTCCAACGGAGGACGTCCTAAACGGAGATGGCGGGATGACCTGGACGCTTTTGAGGACGAATGGCCAGAGATTGCAAAGCACAGAGATTTGTGGAAATCCAAGGGAGAGGCCTTTGCTCAGCAGTGGGACAATACAGGCTAATAAAAAAAAAAAAAAAAAAAAAAAAAAAGTCTTTTGGCTTATTTCTTTTTTTATTCTTTAATTATATTTGCATTAAATACATTTTGAGAATTAAAAAAATATCTTTTTTCATAATTTTCTATAGTCCCGCTATTCACCAGCCAGGTCTGCAATTCCGTGTTAGGGTATAATAAGAGAGGTATGAGGCAAGTTTTCAGCTTGTCTCAAATACCTACCCACACAATAACACCAAATTTCTGAAAAGTAAATAAAAGGTTTCAAATCAAAAAGTAAGTAAATAAAAGTTGTATATACCTAACACACGAATTTGTAACTTGTAAAAGTAGTTTTATCAAGTTCTTAAAATATATTTCTTATAACGTCGGTAGGTATACTTAAAAAGGTACCTACCTGTCGCAGTAATATACACCCTTAGCGAATATTCACTGCACTCAGAATTGTAGCTATTAAGTAACTAGCTACGAGGCGCCCCTAGCGATTGTCAAAGTGTGGCACCTCTCTAAGTTTTAGAATATGCGACAAGCGAGTACATTTTCATGAATCACATTTAAATGACACTCAGGCGATGAAAGCCTGACACTTCGTCCTCACTCTGTTGGAATATTTATTTGTCTGCGCCGTACTCAAATGTTTTGTACCGTTTCTTTACCCCAACCACTGATATCAGGTTTTTACACTTGTTTAAACACGAATACATCAACACTTCCATTCAATACTCGCCCATTTAACCTTTAAGTGAACGCCCGATGAATGTCTACGGAACAAACCAACCTCCTTTGAAAGCTAAATTAAATTAAAAGTGAGTATTTCATTCTTGCCGTAAGAAAACGGTTGTTCAGCGTCTCACACTTCATAGTCGTGAGTACCACTCAATTGAAGGGAGTTCTTTGAACTCGGTTGCAAAGAAAAGAAACTATTCCTCGGAAGGTTTTTTGTCGGGAGGAAATGCTCCGACAAGGACTGTGGGAAATGAAGACAATTTCCTAGTTTGTAGCGTCGTAACTGTTTTAGTTCCATTCAACACTCGTCTCTTACAAATGCTTCAAAACAACCTCAGTTGTATACTCAAACTTGAGTGAGACAAAGTGATCGTTTGCGTTGAACAATATGTTTATTTTAGATTCGTTATGTTGTTCTCACAGATTCGGTGACATTCGATTATTCGGAGTCTGTTTTCAGTTCAAATATATTTGTCACCACGCAGATTTTCAAAAAACAGACAAACAATACACAAGTCGGAATAACGCAAATGTACATATATTGTGTAGTTATGTGATATAAGTATCTACTATCTACATACAATCTAACATATCCTCGTAGGCAAGAGGTTTGCATCAATGACTTCAGATAGCAGGCGCAGAATTCCAATATCGGGACTCCGTATTACGAGTATTTACATGCATTGCAGACGCGTTTTCAGCGAATACTTGAGAAAGGAGATGTACCATTTGGCCATACATTATGGGCCTGGCACGAACAAACACGACACCATGTGTTTTTTGTAGATAAATGACTACTCTATTAACCAGTATAATTTTTTTTTAAATAACTTTTGGTGGAAATAAGATACGAGATATTTGAAATGGAAATTATTCCACAACTAAATATACCTCAAAATTGAATTTTAACATAAATATAATACCTAGATGTAAATAAAGGTGTGTCTTTGTGTCATATAGAACAAAAACTACATAAAGAGAGGCCAATAATAATGAATAATCACCTGTGTACTAGGGAACCTCGTACTATGTATACTCGTCCAAAAATACTAACCACAAACACAAACACAGCTGCATATTCTAAGCTTGGGTAGAAGGTAGTGATCATTATTATTGAATTTATATTCAATTACATTACATTAAAACTGTACGAAAACACCAATAAATCAGAGCAAAATATTTACGATGTGCAGTAGCAACACGAATGACATAACAGATAAAAAATGTGTTGCAAATGGTTTGAAAAAATATTTCTACTATCGATTAAAAAACAAATGATTTTTACCGATTAATAATTATGGAATATTTAATAAATTATATATTTCTTGATTCTTTTTACAAATATATTTATAAAGTAAATAATAGACATTGTTTTCTAATATAATTATAAACATATTATTTTCTGAAAACAATTTCTGCCTACCATACTTCATTTTATTTTTAATGCTGGCAACATAAGACATTCATCCGCTATTACCATTGCCTATTCAAAATAATAATCTTTAAAAACTAAAATCTTTCACCGAAGCTCTATCAAAAAACGAAAACGATGTATAAATTTTAAAAATTATATGTTTAATTTCAACGATTCACAAATTTCTGGTCGCTACAGGCCGTATTTGGTATTTCTCCTTTGAAATATACATTACTCTAGCTTCGGCGTAGATAGCAAAAAAAATATTCCCTTCAGAACTATTACTATCGAAAATCATCTTTTCTGAGATGTTTTTAAAGAGAAAATCAGACGGTATTTTCTTCCAGATTTTATTTTATTTTATTAGGAAAACTTACAGCTAGCATATACAATAAGAAGAAAAATAAATACAAGAAGGCCATTTAAAAGTTTCCACAGATAGAAATAAAAAAAATCTAGTTTTATAGTTAGTAACTGTCGGTAGACAGTTCAATATATAATAATATATGACGTACACAAGCATGCACACATAACATAAGGCACAAAGGTTAAAAAGAACAAAAAAAAAAGAAAATTATAATTAAAATTGCGACAGAATTTCTGATATGCTCAAAGATCAAAGATGTTTCTCATTAAAAAACTGACATCAGGTGCCCAGTCCCGAGCAACCGCCTTAAGTGCAAATGTAGCTCTTGAGAAATACGCCCAAGGAAGAAAATTGAGTACTGAAATAAGGTGCATAGGGTTCCCACCAAGAACTGAGTGCATAGGGTTCCCACCAAGAACTGGGTGCATAGGGTTCCCACCAAGAACTTAGGGTCCCAAGCCAACCTCACCTGCAAGTGGTGCACCTGCCGATCAACGGACGAGGCTTTGGCAAACAAAATATCCCGATAAGCGGCAATAGGCTCGCCACCTATTACGTGGGATCAAAACATTGGCGAAAAGTGGGCGTTTAATATGCCTCTGCCTACCCCTTCAGGGAAACAGGCGTGAGTCTATGTATGTATGTAAATAAATCTAGTGTAGACGCAATCAGAGCGTCCTCTGTCGGGAGTGAGTGATGCCACCCGCGCGTGCTCTTCCATTGAATTTACAACTTTATTTTGCAAATAATAGCCGTGGACTTCATTAAGCCATAAGTCCTTAAATGCGTTTATGGACCTCATAGTATTTATATGAAGAGGACCCATGAGGTCAATATATAAATAAGCTTTGAAGCGAAATTTTAAAGCCTTTTCCATTAGGTTTAATGTTCTGGATTAATTTGCCAGTCTCATCAACGGCTTGATGCATGTTGCGTTGGAGATTTAAATTGTAGAACGAATATAAATGAGTTTAAGTATGCGTAAACAAATTAAACTATTTGTTCTTACAAGTATATTGTGGGCCTCAATAGGTTTAATTCACATAAATTATTCAATTCACATAAAGAGCTATCCCTAACCCGAATCTCGGCCAAGAATACTGAGGAGCATACAAATCCTAAGCGCAAACGGATGATGATGAAAGTTGCCAGTTTATTGATATTCTTGTTTTTTTTAAAAACTGGTTGAAGAAAAAATGGTTTGGAAGGAATAGTGGGTTGAATTGAACCATAAAATTTGCCCTTGATCAGCTTGGAAGCCTGCCACAAGTTATTCCAAGATCGAACCAACGAAGGCTGAGCCTGGGAGCGTAGATCGCGAGAAAAACAGAAATTGTATTTGAGGCAACCCGTTTGGGCTGCAGCGTGAGCACAGGAGTCTGCTATTTCGTTACCTGTGATGCCTGTGTGGCCGGGTATCCACGCGAAAGCTACCTCAATGCCAGCTGAGTGACACCTATACAAAGCTGCTCGAGTTTGGAGAGTGATTACGAAATTATGGGATTTAAAGGGATTTTTCAGAAGGTCAGACAAACAACTGTGAGAGTCGGAGAGTACAAGTGCCTTATTAAGTTTGTGAGACTCAACAAACAGGATTGCTTCTAATAGGGCAATAGACTCGCCTGTAAAAATAGAATTTTCTTGGGGGGATTTAAGACTAAGGAGAATTTTGAATTTAGGGAGACAATACAAACAGAAGAACCTACAGCACTATCGTTAGATATTTTAGATGCATCAGTGTATAGGGTCACCCAATCGGACCAGTCATTGGTCAAAATGTTCATTAGTTTGAAATTAGCCTGACTACAATCCTTGCCAATACCGAAATCAAGGTAAATTCTTGGTTTGAAGGTTAATGCGGGAATTCTGTGAGGAAGACAGGGTTAAGAGGTGACTGGTAAATGGGAGCCGCCGGGGTTTGAAATTTTCTAAAAGAAATAATGAGACGAGGAGGGTGTTTATGTGTCCAGTAAGAGGAAGACGTTATCTGAGTGGCCAACGAATGCAGAATGGGGATAAGAGGGTGAGAATGAAATTGGAGAGTATTAATTAGGTATCTGTCTGATAGGTACTGACGTCGGAGTTGAAGGGGTGGTTCCAGGCACTCAACCTGAAGAGCATTGATCGGAGAACACCTCATAGCACCCGTTATGATTCGCAGGCACTTAGACTGGATCTTTTCTAGCTTGGACAATGCAATTTTATTACATGGTTCAAGTAGAAAACTCGCGTAATCAAAATGACTGCGAACCACAGCGTTGTATAGAAAAAGGGTGGGAACCCCTTCGAACCCCAGATAGGGCCCGCATGACGTTAACACCCCATTCACCTTTCCGCTCAATGTACTTCAGGTGATGAATGCCCGAAAGTTTGGAGTCCAGGATGACACCCAGGAATCTGACATGGTGGTCAACAGGAATAGGCTCGTCACCTACACAGAGTTGTATGTTGGGGATACTGCGTTTACGGGAGAAGGCAACAGCGCTGCATTTAGGGACCGAGAGGGAGAGGTTGTGGTCGAGGAGCCAATCATTAAGATAATACAGCGCGGAATTAAGACGGGATGTGGCTTGTGAGAAAGAGTAGGAGGTAGTATACAGTACAATGTCATCTGAATATTGTAGGATTCTGCAAAAGGAGGTTACAGTGAGGTATACCCACGACCTCTAGGTCGTGGGTATATAGGTTATAGCAAATACATTAATAGTTCAAATATTGGGAAAAGTCATCTTAACACGTGGAAGGCCTTAGGGCGGCCTATACCTTAACTTCGATACTACAGACGGCCTCACTTACACACAAAATAACAAAATTAAACATCAGTAAACACAGATCTACAATTTACAATCCGAGGCTATAGATTTATCCACAACATCGATGTATAAAACGTTGCCAATAATTAAGGAAGGGTAGAAAGTATAACTGACGAGCACATCACGCTTAAAATGTGATTCGAACCCCAGGCGGAAATTATGTTTATTCAATTTTCTTTTCACAAGTACTTGTTTATTTCGGATTATTTATTGTAACATGCGATTTATATTTATGTTTGCCACGTTTTCCGCTTTTGAGGACTTTGCTGTCGGTTTGATGGTTTGTTTGTTGTATTTTAAATTTTGGTATTAGTTGATCTGGATAATGTTGTACTTATCAATTAGTTTTTGCTTGGGATTTCGTACATGTGGATTGTATCATTTATAGATAATACTAGGCTTTATTTTTAATACAGAGCCCACGGCTCCACTCACGTGGGACTATTTAAATCCCTTTAGGGTGGTAATTTCCAAAATCCTTTCTTACTGCTCGCCTACTCTCCCTAAAGAATACACGTGCCCATTGTACATCAATGGTGCCAAAGAACAATGCCCATTTCTGGCCCAGTTTGGAACTCATGAACAGCACAATAGAGTTTCAATTTGTTGGTGAATAATCCTTTTTATTTATAACTTAATTTATAGGCGTTACTAAAGGTGTCCGGAGAAACATAATCAATAAATAGGTTTAAAAAGATGTGTTAACGTCTAAATAGCCAACACGTAATAGATCAGAAATTGCCAGTAAAGAATACATAATATTAAATCGATTATCTTAATCGATTTCACATTTTCTCTACTCAAAATGATTTTGGTGACTAGCAAATCTTTATTTGGTCCTTAAACATTTTTATTATGTGTATTTTTAAGGAATATATGTAATTAACTACAAATAAGTTATGTTTTGAATCAAATAAGATATATAACCTATGATGGCCCAAATCTATGTCGATTAATAAATATAATAAAAAAATTGTAAAATGGCAACACTTTTTTGACTCTTAGTAAATGTCAATAATGTCATATTCAATTTATTTTGTTTGTTATTTGTTTTGCTCGTGCGCATTGTGAATGTTTGTGGATCTTTTACGACTTTTGGCTTTTTCTTTCGGTTTTCTACCCTAACCAAACGATTAACCCATTCCTTTCTACTCAAAACTACGAAATACTGTAATTATCCTAATAAAAGTACGTATACACCTAATGTTTTTTGAGCATAAAAAGTACTTCTTGTAATAAAACTATGAATGTGGCCGACCTCTAATCAATCTCAAAATTCTAGTTTAACACTCTTTTATGGAATGCAATAACAACTACTACGATTTTTGACGGTCCACACCTGGGCCGGCGTCTCTAAGAAAAATGAGCATTGTTCTTTTAGACATGCTGGTTGCCAACGATTTCTTAACTGTTTAATAAACAACATTATACACACTTTATTTCGGCAAGTCATTGGTGCAAGCTGTGGGATTACACCCGCGACGCTCTGCGTGGCAGTCTCTTAGTTGTCCCTGTCGGAGGGATTCTAAAAATGCCCAACAACTAACGTGATTATATATAAATCATCATAAAATACTAAATCAGCTCGATCTTCTATTAAAAATAATAATTAAAACCTGAAAAATGTGTACTAAACCTAACAAATAGAATAACTACTAAACTAATATAAAAGAGAGTTTGCTTAGTCGTCAGATCTTGTAATGGGACTTCAAGCCATCAAGGAAGACGTCCGATTGAAATGGAACAAAAAATATTACTTTTCTTGAGTAGCTGATTGCCTCTGGTTACGACTTAAATCTTCTGATTTAAGTCGTAATAATAGGTATAAATTTCTACTTATATTATAAATGAAGTCTTATTTTTATAATGATGAAACATTGGTATATTCAGAATAAATGCGGCTCAGGGCCTAGGTGGACGCATTTCGGCTGATATGACAATAGATTTCACTGGGTGGCTATCGCGATCAATGGTGGCGTGATATTCTTATGTACTTAGGTTTCAATTGCATAAGCAATTTCATTCATTATCAGCCTCTAACAGTACACTGCTGGACTGGGCCTCTCCTTGGAAAGCAGGAATTGGCCTACTATACCCGCTGGCCAAACGGGTTGGTATAGGATTTGTATCAAGTTTTCCTTCTCTTACAATCCGTATTCTTCTTATCCGTCACCACACGGACAATTTCATTACATACATATTAATAAATTAAAAAGATTTCCAGTATCACTATATTGCATGTGTCAGCCTACAAACTTATTACATATTGTAGTTATCTATACTTTATTCTGCGCCAGTCTAATCACTTACAGAAATCTTCTATAAAAGTGGAGTAAAAAGGGGTGTCTTTATCTCTCGAAGGGATTTCCTATTTCCTCTAGCCTTTGGATTGAGATATTATTGAAGGAAATGGTAGTTGCAAGTGTACCAGTTAAAAAAGTAGGTATATCTTTCGACTATTATAAATGTGAAAATTTATGCGGATGCATAGATCTTTGACGTAAAAGCTACTGAAACGATTATTAGATAGATGAATAACACATGGATTGACACTTATGACGATTGCAGACATCCCCGCGGGAGAAGAATCCGAATCCGCTAGGAGGATTTTAATAGACCTACACTTAAGTTCTCATACATCATCATCATCAGCCTGCAAGAGTCCACTGCTGGATATATGCCTCTCCAATGGCACGCCACTGAGCCGATTTTCAGCTTTTCGTGTCCAGCCGCTGCCAGCAACTTGGCGTATATCGTCACTCCACCTAGCCGAAGTTCTTATATATACACATAAATAAGTACATAATATTGAATACATAATATTCTAATACGGGAAATAACGATGAATAATTATGGTAAAAATTTATACTTTACTAAAGCTTGAAATCTCGATACGTTTTGACTGTATAAGGCATATCAGGTTTCTATATAGGTCTACATAATAATTATGTCTGCTCCCAATGATCAGAATTAATAGGTATATGCTGTATTTTTTATACATCGTAAACAAACCGCTTTCCAGCCTACAATACATTTTTTTTTTGAAGTAAAAAGGCATTTTGGTTACAGTTGTGCCATTCGACCGCGGCTGATAGATTCGCACACAGGACAGGACCGTTTTGTTAGCAACGCCGCATCCATTTACCAAAGTCGACCAAATCCTCCGCACTGTTTCAAAGGCGACAACAACCTATACGACGAACATTCGCTAGTTCAGTGTAAACACATTGTGAATATTTCTTTTATGACAAATAATACGTGGTGGGAGTTCGTTTTAGAACCGATTTAAAAAAAGTAGATGGTTTTCAATTAGTGAGTATTTTTAACGATTGATTGATTCGGCGTAGATAGCAAAAAAAATATTCCCTTCAGAACTATTACTATCGAAAATCATCTTTTCTGAGATGTTTTTAAAGAGAAAATCAGACGGTATTTTCTTCCAGATTTTATTTTATTTTATTAGGAAAACTTACAGCTAGCATATACAATAAGAAGAAAAATAAATACAAGAAGGCCATTTAAAAGTTTCCACGGATAGAAATAAAAAAAATCTAGTTTTATAGTTAGTAACTGTCGGTAGACAGTTCAATATATAATAATATATGACGTACACAAGCATGCACACATAACATAAGGCACAAAGGTTAAAAAGAACAAAAAAAAAAGAAAATTATAATTAAAATTGCCACAGCATTTCTGATATGCTCAAAGATCAAAGATGTTTCTCATTAAAAAACTGACATCAGGTGCCCAGTCCCGAGCAACCGCCTTAAGTGCAAATGTAGCTCTTGAGAAATACGCCCAAGGAAGAAAATTTAGTACTGAAATAAGGTGCATAGGGTTCCCACCAAGAACTGAGTGCATAGGGTTCCCACCAAGAACTGGGTGCATAGGGTTCCCACCAAGAACTTAGGGTCCCAAGCCAACCTCACCTGCAAGTGGTGCACCTGCCGATCAACGGACGAGGCTTTGGCAAACAAAATATCCCGATAAGCGGCAATAGGCTCGCTACCTATTACGTGGGATCAAAACATTGGCGAAAAGTGGGCGTTTAATATGCCTCTGCCTACCCCTTCAGGGAAACAGGCGTGAGTCTATGTATGTATGTAAATAAATCTAGTGTAGACGCAATCAGAGCGTCCTCTGTCGGGAGTGAGTGATGCCACCCGCGCGTGCTCTTCCATTGAATTTACAACTTTATTTTGCAAATAATAGCCGTGGACTTCATTAAGCCATAAGTCCTTAAATGCGTTTATGGACCTCATAGTATTTATATGAAGAGGACCCATGAGGAATTTTAAAGCCTTTTCCATTAGGTTTAATGTTCCGGATTAATTTGCCAGTCTCATCAACGGCTTGATGCATGTTGCGTTGGAGATTTAAATTGTAGAACGAATATAAATGAGTTTAAGCATGCGTAAACAAATTAAACTATTTGTTCTTACAAGTATATTGTGGGCCTCAATAGGTTTAATTCACATAAATTATTCAATTCACATAAAGAGCTATCCCTAACCCGAATCTCGGCCAAGAATACTGGGGAGCATACAAATCCTAAGCGCAAACGGATGATGATGAAAGTTGCCAGTTTATTGATATTCTTGTTTTTTTTAAAAACTGGTTGAAGAAAAAATGGTTTGGAAGGAATAGTGGGTTGAATTGAACCATAAAATTTGCCCTTGATCAGCTTGGAAGCCTGCCACAAGTTATTCCAAGATCGAACCAACGAAGGCTGAGCCTGGGAGCGTAGATCGCGAGAAAAACAGAAATTGTATTTGAGGCAACCCGTTTGGGCTGCAGCGTGAGCACAGGAGTCTGCTATTTCGTGACCTGTGATGCCTGTGTGGCCGGGTATCCACGCGAGAGCTACCTCAATGCCAGCTGAGTGACACCTATACAAAGCTGCTCGAGTTTGGAGAGTGATTACGAAATTATGGGATTTAAAGGGATTTTTCAGAAGGTCAGACAAACAACTGTGAGAGTCGGAGACTACAAGTGCCTTATTAATTTTGTGAGACTCAACAAACAGGATTGCTTCTAATAGGGCAATAGACTCGCCTGTAAAAATAGAATTTTCTTGGGGGGATTTAAGACTAAGGAGAATTTTGAATTTAGGGAGACAATACAAACAGAAGAACCTACAGCACTATCGTTAGATATTTTAGATGCATCAGTGTATAGGGTCACCCAATCGGACCAGTCATTGGTCAAAATGTTCGTTAGTTTGAAATTAGCCTGACTACAATCCTTGCCAATACCGAAATCAAGGTAAATTCTTGGTTTGAAGGTAATGCGGGAATTCTGTGAGGAAGACAGGGTTAAGAGGTGACTGGTAAATGGGAGCCGCCGGGGTTTGAAATTTTCTAAAAGAAATAATGAGACGAGGAGGGTGTTTATGTGTCCAGTAAGAGGAAGACGTTATCTGAGTGGCCAATGAATGCAGAATGGGGATAAGAGGGTGAGAATTAAATTGGAGAGTATTAATTGGTTATCCGTCTGATAGGTACTGACGTCGGAGTTGAAGGGGTGGTTCCAGGCACTCAACCTGAAGAGCATTGATCGGAGAACACCTCATAGCACCCGTTATGATTCGCAGGCACTTAGACTGGATCTTTTCTAGCTTGGACAATGCAATTTTATTACATGGTTCAAGTAGAAAACTCGCGTAATCAAAATGACTGCGAACCACAGCGTTGTATAGAAGTTTTTGGCAAAAAGGGTGGGAACCCCTTCGAACCCCAGATAGGGCCCGCATGACGTTAACACCCTATTCACCTTTCCGCTCAATGTACTTCAGGTGATGAATGCCCGAAAGTTTGGAGTCCAGGATGACACCCAGGAATCTGACATGGTGGTCAACAGGAATAGGCTCGTCACCTACACAGAGTTGTATGTTGGGGATACTGCGTTTACGGGAGAAGGCAACAGCGCTGCATTTAGGGGCCGAGAGGGAGAGGTTGTGGTCGAGGAGCCAATCATTAAGATAATACAGCGCGGAATTAAGACGGGATGTGGCTTGTGAGAAAGAGTGGGAGGTAGTATACAGTACAATGTCATCTGAATATTGTAGGATTCTGCAAAAGGAGGTTACAGTGAGGTATACCCACGACCTCTAGGTCGTGGGTATATAGGTTATAGCAAATACATTAATAGTTCAAATATTGGGAAAAGTCATCTTAACACGTGGAAGGCCTTAGGGCGGCCTATACCTTAACTTCGATACTACAGACGGCCTCACTTACACACAAAATAACAAAATTAAACATCAGTAAACACAGATCTACAATTTACAATCCGAGGCTATAGATTTATCCACAACATCGATGTATAAAACGTTGCCAATAATTAAGGAAGGGTAGAAAGTATAACTGACGAGCACATCACGCTTAAAATGTGATTCGAACCCCAGGCGGAAATTATGTTTATTCAATTTTCTTTTCACAAGTACTTGTTTATTTCGGATTATTTATTGTAACATGCGATTTATATTTATGTTTGCCACGTTTTCCGCTTTTGAGGACTTTGCTGTCGGTTTGATGGTTTGTTTGTTGTATTTTAAATTTTGGTATTAGTTGATCTGGATAATGTTGTACTTATAAATTCGTTTTTGCTTGGGATTTCGTACATGTGGATTGTATCATTTATAGATAATACTGGACTTTATTTTTAATACAGAGCCCACGGCTCCATTTATGTGGGACTATTTAAATCCCTTTAGGGTGGTAATTTCCAAAATCCTTTCTTACTGCTCGCCTACTCTCCCTAAAGAATACACGTGCCCATTGTACATCAATGGTGCCAAAGAACAATGCCCATTTCTGACCCAGTTTGGAACTCATGAACAGCACAATAGAGTTTCAATTTGTTGGTGAATAATCCTTTTTATTTATAACTTAATTTATAGGTGTTACTAAAGGTGTGCCGAGAAACATAATCAATCAATAGGTTTAAAAAGATGTGTTAACGTCTAAATAGCCAACACGTAATAGATCAGAAATTGCCAGTAAAGAATACATAATATTAAATCGATTATCTTAATCGATTTCACATTTTCTCTACTCAAAATGATTTTGGTGACTAGCAAATCTTTATTTGGTCCTAAAACATTTTTATTATGTGTATTTTTAAGGAATATATGCAATTAACTACAAATAAGTTCTGTTTTGAATCAAATTAGATATATAACCTATGATGGCCCAAATCTATATCGATTAATAAATATAATTAAAAAATTGTAAAATGGCAAAACTTTTTTGACTCTTAGTAAATGTCAATAATGTCCTATTCAAATTATTTTGTTTGTTATTTGTTTTGCTCGTGCGCATTGTGAATGTTTGTGGATCTTTTACGACTTCTGGCTTTTTGTTTCGGATTTCTACCCTTACCAAACGATTAACCCATCCCTTTCTACTCAAAACTACGAAATACTGTAACTATCCTAATAAAAGTCCGTACACACCTAATGTCTTTTGAGCATAAAAAAGTACTTCTTGTAATAAAACTATGAATGTGGCCGACCTCTAACCAATCTCAAAATTCTAGTTTAACACTCTTTTATGGAATGCAATAACAACTACTACGATTTTTGACGGTCCACACCTGGGCCGGCGTCTCTAAGAAAAATGAGCATTGTTCTTTTAGACATGCTGGTTTCCAACGATTTCTTAACTGTTTAATAAACAACATTATACACACTTTATTTCGGCAAGTCATTGGTGCAAGCTGTGGGATTACACCCGCGACGCTCTGCGTGGCAGTCTCTTAGTTGTCCCTGTCGGAGGGATTCTAAAAATGCCCAACAACTAACGTGATTATATATAAATCATCATAAAATACTAAATCAGCTCGATCTTCTATTAAAAATAATAATTAAAACCTGAAAAATGTGTACTAAACCTAACAAATAGAATAACTACTAAACTAATATAAAAGAGAGTTTGCTTAGTCGTCAGATCTTGTAATGGGACTTCAAGCCATCAAGGAAGACGTCCGATTGAAATGGAACAAAAAATATAACTTTTCTTGAGTAGCTGATTGCCTCTGGTTACGACTTAAATCTTCTGATTTAAGTCGTAATAATAGGTATAAATTTCTACTTATATTATAAATGAAGTCTTATTTTTATAATGATGAAACATTGGTATATTCAGAATAAATGCGGCTCAGGGCCTAGGTGGACGCATTTCGGCTGATATGACAATAGATTTCACTGGGTGGCTATCGCGATCAATGGTGGCGTGATATTCTTATTTACTTAGGTTTCAATTGCATACGCAATTTCATTCATCAACAGCCTTTAACAGTACACTGCTGGACTAGGCCTCTCCTTGGAAAGGAGGAATTGGCCTACTATACCACGCTGGCCAAACGGGTTGGTATAGGGTTTGTATCAAGTTTTCCTTCTCTTACAGTGCTGTTCTACGCATAATATGCTCCCTCTGTCGGCTCTTACGACACCCATGGGATATTATGGGGTGGTGACAATCCGTATTCTTAATCCGTCACCACACGGACAATTTCATTACATACATATTAATAAATTAAAAAGTTTTCCAGTATCACTATAATGCATGTGTCAGCCTACAAACTTATTACATATTGTAGTTATCTATACTTTATTCTGCGCCAGTCTAATCACAGAAATCTTCTATAAAAGTGGAGTAAAAAGGGGTGTCTTTAACCCTCGAAGCGATTTCCTATTTCCTCTAGCCTTTGGATTGAGATATTATTGAAGGAAATGGTAGTTGCAAGTGTACCAGTTAAAAAAGTAGGCATATCTTTCGACTATTATAAATGCGAAAATGTATGCGGATGCATAGATGGGTGTTAGTTAATCTTTGACGTAAAAGCTACTGAAACGATTATTAGATAGCTGAATAACACATGGATTGACACTTATGACGATTGCAGACATCCCCGCGGGAGAAGGATCCGAATCCGCTAGGAGGATTTTAATAGACATACACTTAAGTTCTCATACATCATCATCATCAGCCTGCAAGAGTCCACTGCTGGATATAGGCTTCTCCAATGCCACGCCACGGAACCCAATTTTCAGCTTTTCGTGTCCAGCCGCTGCCAGCAACTTGTCGTATATCGTCACTCCACCTAGCCGGAGTTCTTATATATACACATAAATAAGTACATAATATTGAATACATAATATTCTAGTACGGGAAATAACGATGAATAATTATGGTAAAAATTTATACTTTACTAAAGCTTGAAATCTCGATACGTTTTGACTGAAGGCATATCAGGTTTCTATATAGGTATACATAATAATTATGTCTGCTCCCAATGATCAGAATTAATAGGTATATGCTGTATTTTTTATACATCGTAAACAAACCGCTTTCCAGCCTACAATACATTTTGTTTTGAAGTAAAAAGGCATTTTGGTTACAGATGTGCCATTCGACCGCGGCTGATACATTCGCACACAGGACAGGACCGTTTTGTTAGCAACGCCGCATCCATTTACCAAAGTCGACCAAATCCTCCGCACTGTTTCAAAGGCGACAACAACCTATACGACGAACATTCGCTAGTTCAGTGTAAACACATTGTGAATATTTCTTTTATGACAAATAATACGTGGTGGGAGTTCGTTTTAGAACCGATTTAAAAAAAGTAGATGGTTTTCAATAAGTGTGTATTTTTAACGATTGTTTTCTTAAAACTCAGTCATTGAGCGATTACAAAATATTTTTTCGTAGGAAAGACATATTTTACTCGTTTGGTCTTGTCTAGGTTTATGGAACAAAAGAAAAAAATACAGAATCACAACAAAAATTAGGTACATCTAGCACCTATTTAGGGTTATTTTTATTAATTTTAATTTTGTTTTGGTTTCAAGTGCTGATTAAATTATTACAGATTAAATTAGTCCAGAAGAATAATTATAGATAAAGTAACATTGTAAAACGGACAAATTAACCTAATTGCCCAAGTCGCCATCTTAAAATTACTATACATTTAAAGCTACAAAAGTTTCTTTCACATTCAAAAATAGAAACCACAATCACGAACCCTCTTCAAACCACTCAACATTTTATTTTAAGGGATGCAGCTTATTAAATCTTGTTCCTCTTTGTGATCCGTAATCCTTCGAAATGTCGGTATTACGGAGCAGTTAATTTAGCCGGAATATAAATTCCTTTGAATCTGCTAAGCCGACGTTGTTGGTGGCGCTTCGGCCCATTAAACGTAGTGGAACATCTTCATCACAGGCCGGACTGCAATAATTAACGCTAAGATCTCGTAACTGTGCTATGAAATAAACCAAGCTCTGCATATTCCCATGATTTAAATGCAAGTGGTCGGTGCAGACGGTATACTAGTTATTTGGCTGACGTATTTTCTAGGATGCCCCTTTGAGCAGCTTATTGGATTAAGAGAACATTTCGAATGCTTTAATTTTGTGAAAGTTTTCTAAATATTCCGTTCACAACTTTTGCTAATACTTTAAAATCTTTCGGGAAATTATGTTTTACAAGAATTAAATGTTTAAGTTAGGCAAGCTTAAATTTTAGCGATTATAATGTAATGGGTGACTATTATGGTAACTTATTTTCTAATAAATTTTTTGTTGCGTGCGGGAACTTTAATAGCGCGATTTTGGATCTAGTTCCGTTGTTGTCCGTTAGATGGTGTTAGGTTAATTGTTTTCGGCGTTGTACGATAGCTTGCCCGAGTTATATGGTGCTCTCGCTACTCTATACTTATGGATAACAATATTATGTAGGTAAAATGCGCATAATAAATTTTTTACAACATCATAACTACAATTTTCACTATGACAATACTATACAGAACTGTATCGTTAGTATGTATCTCTCTTCATTTTATAGTTCAAAACACCTCGTATCCGTGAATAGTGTAGTATAAAACTTTATTGTTTCTCGAATATTACTGAGCACATAAAACACAACGTCAGGGTACGTTTTATTATTGCGTTCATGACGGTGATGTTTGACAAATAGTTCAGCTCTTTATTTTACAAGGCTGCGCGTGGCTGTTTCTACTCTAAGAGTACATTTGTGGACTTTTGTTCCATCATGTAAAATTTTGAAAAATAATATATATGTAACTTGTTATTATTATTTGTCTAGAATTGCCGTAGGCAGGCAGGAATTGTTCAGAATACACAGTGGAAGTTGTAATACATCTGCCTGACTACGACAAGACAAGGATCCAGACACAATGCACTGCGCTGCACGGCGACGAATTGAAATCCAAATTACAACTATCAATATTATATTTCAGCTTACCTGATATCTTCACTGATGTCAGGCTTGAGCTAAATTAGACACATTCATACAAGTATATTGGCCAAAATAAATGAATGCAGTATCTTATACTTAGCTATTAGGCTGCAAACGCGACGTTTTCAAGACACGTTGGCACGTGGACGTCGATACCGGATTCACAATTTTCGCAAATGTTCATTAAGATACAACTTATCTTTTATCACAAATAAACCGATGCCAGCTGATCAATTAGCGGCAATACACTACGGGTTTTGGTTTTACAACCAAATACAAGATCAAAAACGCGCTCACAAAAACGGAATCTTCCAGAGCGAACCAAAAGCTAGGTTTTTTCACTGACCGCGGGAAACGACAAAGAACGAATGGATTGACATTGACAGTTCATAGTGTGACCATGGTCAGAAATTTTCAATAGACTAAACAAATGCTACTAAATCGATATAATCGACTTGACTTATCATAAAACCTATTTCTATTTCAAACATCCACCCGCCCCGGATCGGCCTACCGGTCTGCCAATCGGTTGGTAGACGTGACAATGTTGCAACCGCTCTCCTCAGAATCGAACCGTCCACCAAAACCTCAGCAAATCGGGGAACTCCATCAGCCCCAGTTACCAAACGAAGAATGCGCCCCCTGCGCCATCTGAGTGGCGGAAGGTTAGCCTCCTTGATCAAAACGAGGTCACCAATCTTGGGTGGATGGGTCTTGTCGGTCCACTTAACGCGTTGCTAGAGTATGTGCAAATATTCCAAATTCCAGCGTTTCCAAGAGCTCTGAGTAATCTGGCGTACCAATTCAAAACGCGAGAGACGACCAGGTCTCGTATCAATGTAGGGGTACTCAGGCAAGGCGACAAGTGGGCGACCAATCAAAAAATGGCCCGGCGTAAGGGCCTCCAAATCATTCGGATCTGAGGAGATCGGGCACAACGGCCGAGAGTTCAAAACGGCCTCAATCTTACAAAACACAGTTGCGAGTTCCTCAAAGGTAAGGACAGATTCACCGATTGTCCTGCGCAAGTGTGTTTTGGCCGATTTTACAGCGGCCTAAAAAATACCACCCCAGTGTGGACAATTTGGTGGGGAAAACAACCAATTTATCCCACGTCGGGCAAGCCTATCACCTTTATCAGCCTTGTTGGTTTCAAGAAAATTAACAACATCATTCAAATAATTATACGTGCTCTTGAAGTTAGTGCCGCAGTCAGAACGGATCAAGGAAGGCAGCCCTCTGCGGGATACAAATCTGTCAAATGTGGCTACAAACGACTCGGTCGTAAGCGAGGAGACAAGTTCTAAGTGTACGGCCTTTGTGGAGAGACAAACAAAAACACAAAAGTAGGCCTTAACAGTCTTACTGTTTCGAAGTGTCGACGTTTTCACCAAGAAGGGACCAGCGAAGTCCGTGCCAACACCGTCAAATGTCTTGCTCTCAGTTACGCGATCTGTCGGTAAGTCTCCCATCAATGGCTGCATGGTAGAAGCCTTGAGCTTATAGCAAGGGATGCAGCGGAAGACTACACTCCGTATAATTCTTCGGGCAGACAAAATCCAAAACTCGCGTTGCAAAATGGCCAACAGCGCATTAAAACCAGCATGAGAATTTTTAAGGTGACGGTCAGTTACCAACAAGCGTACCAAATGACCGTCCTTAGGTAACAACAGGGGGTGACGTGCCCCGTAAGGGAGGTTGGCGTTCTTGAGACGCCCTCCAACGTGCAAGAGACCCGTTTCGTCCAAAAAGGAATCAATTTAGATACAGCTCCCGACAATTTCGACCTCCCTGACTTAAGGATAGCAATCTCCTTCTCAAAATGCGCCAATTGCACAGAACGAATCCAAAAGGTGAGAGACTCCTGTCGTTCCTGTGGTGAGAGAAACGGTGTCAATCGTTTCTGTTGTGGGTGCCTAAAATTAAAAACAAAACGCTTTATCCAAGCAGTTACACCTAACAACTTGTCGAGGGAGCTGTAATAGAGATAAGACTAGGGCAACACTAGTTCCTGTCAAGACGCCAATAAAAAATGTAAAAGTCACTTCCGGTGGGGTGGCATTAGGTTAAGAGGATTATAACAATAAACTCATCATATTAATTTAATCAGTGTTTATTATTAACATCTAAACATTACATGACGCAGCCGGTAAAGGCCTGACATCAAATAGTGAAAAATACTTGTACTAAGAACATATATTTCAACTTAATTCTAAAAAGTGGCTATGAGCACGACTAAAACAAACTTGGACACCGCGACCGAAACAGACATTGTAAAAGAAGAAAACATAATGACAGGAGTGGAGTACAGGATGCCACAACCTTTAAAACTTAATACAACGGAAGATCTTCTCCCTAAATGGAGATTATTCAAACAACAATTTAAAATTTTTGTCTCAGCGGCCGGATTGGAAAGGCTGAGTGAAACAAGAAAAGCAGCCATCTTGCTCAATTGTGCCGGGCATGAAGTACAAGAATTGTACTTTAATGTGCTTAAAACAGAGGAAACCGTCAAGTATGACCAACTATTAAAGAGTTTGGACGAGTACTTTGAACCGAAACAAAACGAACTTATTTCAACATTCACATTTCACAAAAGATGTCAGGAAGAGGGGGAGAATTTTGACTTATTCTACACAGATCTAAGAAAACTCGTTAAAACATGTAATTATAAAGATCAAGAAGAAAGAATGCTGAGGGATCGGATTGTTTTGGGTGTTCACGATAAAAAATTACAACGAAAATTGCTGGAAGTCAATGACCTAAATCTACAGAAAACCGTTGACATGTGCAGAGCCTCGGAGTTATCTCAAAACCATATCAAGATGATGTATCAGCAGCAGCCTCCAGTAGCGGTGGATGCATTACAGGCTTCACAATTCAAGGACACAGAAGACAAATCAAAAGTTAAGTATAACGCTAGTAGTAAAGGGGATGTTTTGTATAATTGTAAAAAATGTGGGACACGGCATAAGGAAATTGCCCAGCGTTTGGCAAAATATGTCATAACTGTAACAAGCCAAATCATTATAAAAAGGGATGTAAACTCATTAATGAAATAAGTACAAGTAATAACAAGGAATATGTGAACACAGTTTCTGAAGACAATAATGTGCATGACTTATGACTTTTAAAAGTATGTCATGGTATTGGGAATACTCAAATAAAATGTAACGAGTGGATTTTAACACTAAGAGTACAAAATAAAAGGGTTGATTTCAAGTGTGATACAGGTGCTTAGGTTAATGTATTGTCAATAAAAGACTTAATGAAAATAGTCGATGATGAAACACCTAAATGGTCTGAAACTAAAGTAATCTTAGAAGCATTTGGGGGGGCACAAATTTATCCGGTAGGAAAGACATCTTTAAAAATAATAAGAGATAACCAAGTATGTATCACTGATTTCCATATAATTAAAAATAATGTAAAGCCGATTCTGGGACTAAGCACCTTAAGAGAATTAGGAATATTACAAAATATAGGTAGCATTCAGAATAAAGATATAATTATTAATAAGCATTGTGAACTGTTTCAGGGAATAGGACAGTTTGAGGAACCTTTGGAACTTTGTATCCAGCCTGGGACTACACCAGTGGTAAAACCTCCTCGCAGAGTTCCACACGCCTTAAAAACTCGGTTAGAAGAAAAACTGAGGAGCCTGGAGACTCACCAAATTATAAGTAAGGTACCACACCCAAAAAGTTTTGTTAGTAATTTAGTAATAATAGAAAAAAAAGATAAATCACTCCGCATATGTTTAGATCCTAAAGACCTTAATAAAGCTCTGATAAAAAATCACTACTTGATACCTACATATGAAGAAATTGTGTCAAAACTAACTAATAAGACTGTATTTTCAGTATTAGACTTATCTGATGGATTTTATAATATTAAGCTTACCGAAGAGTCTTCTGATCTGTGCACTTTCAGTACACCTTTTGGAAATCATAAATTTTTAAGATTACCTTTTGGAATATCAGTTGCTCCGGAGATTTTCCAAAGGTATAGTGAAAGAACTTTTGGAGATATTCCAGGTGTAATAATTTATTGCGATGACTTGCTCATAGCTGCATCATCTGAAGAGCAACATGATGCAATACTTAATAAAGTTTTTGAGCGTGCTAGAAAGTGTAATGTAAAATTTAATAAAAATAAGTTTCAGTTTAAGTTAAGGGAAGTCAAGTATTTTGGTCATATATTCTCCAAGGAAGGTATTAAAATTGACCCTGATAGGACAGACTCAATTGTTAACATGAAAAGTCCAACAAATAAAAAGGAATTGCAATTTTTTTAGGCATGGTTAATTATCTGCGTAAGTTTATTCCTAATTTAGCTAAGATGATGTCACCACTAACAGAATTGTTAAAAAAGAATGTAGGTTGTTTGTGGACGGAAGTTCATGAAAAAATATTTAAAGAAATTAAAGAATTTATTACCAAAGCCCCTGTTCTTCAAAACTTTAATAGTAATTTACCAGTAGTGATACAGTGTGATGCATCTAAGGATGGTCTGGGTGGTTGTTTGCTACAGAATGGAAAGCCAGTAAGTTTTATTTCTAGAAATCTAACACCTGCGGAACAAAGATTTTCACAAATTGAAAAAGAGTTGTTAAGTGTAGTCTGGGCAACTAAAAAGTTTCATTATTTTATCTATGGTACTAAATGTATAATTTTAAATGATCACAAGCCATTGGAGACATTATTAAGGAAAAGTATTAATGAGATTCCATCACCAAGACTCCAAAGACTAAAACTAAAACTATTGAAGTATGACCTAGAGTACAAGTATTTAAAAGGAAAATTTATGTTTATATCTGATTTACTTTCGAGAACATACTTATCAAATTCGCAGATTGATGAGTCATACATGTATGAGGTCATTCATTGTGTAGGGTTATCTCAGTACTTGCAGTGTTCAGAAGAACAAAAAATACAATTAATTACTGAAACTAGTAAAGATGAAGAATTGTTACTAGTTATAAAATACACAAAAGAAGGGTGGCCAGAAAATATTAAAAATGTTCCAGATTCACTTTGCTATTATTATAAATTTAGAACAAATATCACAGTTGAGGAAAGTTTAGTATTTATGAATCATAGGATAATAATACCTAAGAGTCTTAGATTGTTGTACATGAAGATTTTGCATGAAGGTCATATAGGAATGACAAAAATGAAACAAGTAGCGAGAGAATTGTATTATTGGCCTAAGATGGATTCACATCTCGATAAGTATGTAAGAGAATGTGTTATATGTCAAACATATCAGAACAATAACGTAAAAGAACCTTTGTTACCACATAATGTGCCTGAATTACCTTTTTCAAAGTTGGGAATTGATATCGTGGATTTCAGAAAAAAACAGCTATTTGGTAATTTATGACTATTATTCTAAATGGTTGGAAATTAAATTAATACATAACAAGACTGCTAATAGTGTAATAAATGTATTATTAGATCTATTTTGCAATTTTGGGGTGCCCTCTGAAATTGTCTCTGACCATGTACCATTTGATTCTAAAGAGTGTAGGCATTTTTCACATGAATGGAATTTCAAATTTACTTTCTCTAGTCCCAAATACCCCCAGTCAAATGGAATGGCAGAGCGGGCGGTGCAGATAGCTAAGAAAATTTTGTTTAAATGTAGGGATGATAATATAGATTATAGAATTGCTTTATTACAGTATAGAAATACACCTGTTGCTGGCACAAAATTTTCCCCAGCACAATTATTAATGAACAGGAATTTAAAAACAAAACTACCAGTAACATGTCAATATTTAAAACCAAGACTGAACGAAAATATAAAGACTGAAATGCAAAAGTCGATAAATAGGAACACAAGAAATTATAATGTAAAAACTAGAAATAAGTGGGGTGGCATTAGGTTAAGAGGATTATAACAATAAACTCATCATATTAATTTAATCAGTGTTTATTATTAACATCTAAACATTACAGGAGCTGTAGCAATTTAACAAAAAATCGGGGTCGAAGGCGCATTCTACCATCTCAAGAGCGAGTGTTCATAGACCCCGCAAATTGGATGTATTCAAAACTGACGTTTGAGGCCAATCGATTTCTGGTCGACTCAATCATTCCGGACCCCACCACAGCGAATGACCTATCAAACTAGGGGTCAAGCATCCGCGCGAGGCACTATCAGGGGGGTTGAGCTCACCTGGCACGTGTCTCCAAACAAGTTTGACTTCAAATTTTTGGATTTGGGAGACGCGATTAGCGACAAATACCTCCAAAGTGTGGACAGACGCCTTCAACCAACAGAGAACAATTTGGCTGTCTATCCAGGCGTAGGTCCTATTAATACAAATTGATTTACCAAAAGTATTGGACACGTGGTTCAATAAGCGTACAAGTAGGGCTGCTCCCGAGAGCTCCAATTTTGGGATGGTCAGAGAAGTCTGAAGGGGTGCAACCTTGCTCTTCGCCATGATCAGGGAAACCCTCACCTGACCTGAGGCACTGACTGTGCGCAAGTACACCACGGCCGCGTGACCACGTTCCGAGGCATCACAAAACCCGTGAAGGGTTGCCATGTACTTCCCGGGAGGAAGGATGGGACGAGGCAAAGAGATCTCATTAACGGCAGGAAGTGAGGATACAAAAGAGGTCCATTCCTCAACAAGACTACCGCGTAAAGGTTCGTCCCAAGTCAATCCTGCTGTCCAAAGCTTCTGCAAGAAGCATTTTGCCCAAAATATGACAGGACAAATCCAACCGTTTGGATCAAAGGTTCTGGCGACAGTAGACAATACGAGACGTTTAGTCCAAGAACAAGACAATTTCAAGTTAACGTTATACGTAAAGATGTCTTGGACTGCTCTGTACTGAACGCCGAGAACAGCCATCATGGCGGGGTTGTCAACAATCTCAAATAGATGTGGATCTTGCTGATGATCCTCTGGCAAGCCTTCCAAAAGCGCTGGTGAGTTGGAAATCCATTTGCGCAACTCATAACCAGCGGAGGCCAAAATACCTATCAATTCATCCCGCAGGAGGATCGCCTCGTCCGCTGTGGAGGCGCCCGAGCAAAAATTTCATCGACGTAAATATCGTCTTTCAAGATGGCGGAGGCTCGTGGGAAACGTAAGCCTTCGCGGTCTGCGAGCTCCCAAAGAGAACGTATTGCCAAGTCGGGGCTTGACCTTAACCCGTACGTATTCGTATTGAGCTCGTAGACGACCATGGGATCACGAAGAGACTCTCTCCAAAGGATCAGCTGGAAGCGACGCTCATCAGGGTGGATAATCGTCTGCCTGAACATCATTTTTATATCGGCTACAAAGACAAGCTGATGTCGTCGGAAGCTGGTGATGACGTCACAAAGGTCCTTGACCAACTTGGGACCAGAATGCAAGCACTGGTTCAAGGATACGCCGGTTGAAGTCTGCGCAGAACCATCAAACACTGTACGCAGTTTGCCAGTCGATGGCTTCTATACCACATGATGCGGGAGAAAGTAGTGCTCCACTGAACGCCAATCCAAATGTGACACAGACATGTGTCCCAATTGTTCATATTCTCTCATGAACTCAATGTACTTCTGTCTGAGCTCCGGATCACGACCCATGCGACGCTCCATAGCCAACAATCTCTTTTCGGCTAAAGGTCGTGACTCACCAAGCGGAGGCCGAACAGACAGATAAGGCAGCTTCGTAATAAGCCGACCAGAACGGAGTCGACCAGTGTTGTTCTGGAAGAACAGCTCGCACTCCCCATGTTCTGGATTCCAACGGGCAGCTTGAGGGGGCTCTTCTACTTCCCAAAACCTCTGAACCGCATCAGAGAGAGTGGTGCCTACAGCCAACAAATTATCAAGTTCAGGTGGAGAGGGGTCCCTAGGTACAGGTCCCATCAAAGCAAATCCAAATATGGTCGGGATGGCAGTCAAACCATTTGGCACCAAGACCCGTTTCCCACCAATCGAAATTCGACCGAGGACATCAGAGCCAATCAACAAGTCGATTTGTCCCGGTGTGTCAAATTTGTGGTCTGCCAGTTCCAATCCCGATGTCAAATTCACCACAGCAGCAGGTAGCTGCTTCTGTGGATGCATACCCAAAATATTCTTCAGCACAATAGCCGAGGTTTTAATCCTCGGGTGTGAAGATTCAACAGGGCCAAACAAAACCTTAACTTGCCCTTCAACATTAGAGGCTACGTCACCTATGCCCCGTATACAATTTGAAAAAGAGCCCATATTTAATTTAACCTGCCCTACCAAATAAGTGGAAACAATGCAACCTTGTGAACCTATGTCCAATATAGCATGGACAACAACAGAGGTCCCCGTGGGTCCCCAGACCCTAACAGCAACCGCGTTGGTAGGATAACGGTCTCAATGGGGGAGGTTGGCGTTATAGGGCAGGGGTCAATGACCTATTGTTGCCTGGGCGGCGACCGTTGGCCAGGACCAGGCGAATCAAAATGAGGGTGCGGCTTGAAGTCCTCAAAAGCGCGATGACTCGATCCGCGCGCCATCTGTGGGGGGTCATAATGACGCACCCGCCCAAAACGAGGTGGGCGCGAGTCAAGGCGGGGACGCTCCGCCAAAGGAGGGGAATACCTGGGGCAGCAGTCATGGTGCTGGTGACGCTGAACAGCACATTCAGGTGCGCGAGAGAGAGAAGGCGTGCGCACGCTACGGTTCTCCAAGCGGGGTGAGCGGCGATCAATTGAGCGAGGCGACTCTCGGCTACGCGCCGGTGAGCCTCGGCTGCCACCTTCAAAACACCCGCCCGTGCGCGGCGTCGGCTGGTTGGACAAGCGGCCTACCTCTCTGGCATTTATGCAGAGAATGTCCAAATGCTGTCCTCCACAGTGAAGACAGGGGCGAGAGTTTGGGCAGTCTCGCTGGTAGTGGGACCCCAAGCAAGAGAAGCAAAGGCGGCGGGCATTCGCGATGCGCCTACGAGAGGCGACATGAAGGTCCAAGAATGCCCTACAACTGGCCGTTCTGTGCCCCGAGACCTTGCAGTAGGAGCACTCCGCTGGGCTCTGCGTGACTTCAAAGCGAGGAGGGCGCCGGTCACCATTGGCTCTCAGGTCGGCAGGCAGCTTTTTCAACAAAATGTGCACCAATAGATAGACCATTGGTCCACGGGCAGGTCAAGGCACTTAAGTGCGTTGATGGCCACCAAAAACGGGTTCAAAAGTTGGGTGCGCAACCCAAAGACCCGGGTGAGCGTCGGAAAACCTAAAATCTGTTCAATATGCGTGTCGGCGAGGTCACGCTTGTTATGGTACCTACGGGTAATTAAGTCCCGAGCCGTCTGGTACGCCTCGTCAGACACGGGCAGATGCTTGATGAGGCCTTTGGCCTCTCCACCCAGAACCGATATCAAATATGCCAATTTCTGTGCCGGCCGAAGGTCCTGTCATTGACCAGGCTGTCAAACAAATTAACGAAGCCCAGGTAGCTTCCTAGGCAGCCATCAAAATGGGGGAGGTCTAAGGTAGGAAGCCTACTCACCAGCCCCGGTGCTGACCTAGGAAGCTCCTGCTTCAAGCCTGGTTGCCCTTCCCTATCGGCAACTAGTTGTCTCGCACTATTGGAGACAGCATCATACAGGTCTAAGACCTGGGCATAATCTTCGCTGACCTTATTTCGCTGGTCAGCGGTGAAATCATTAACTGACACTTAGAGACAACAAGCGTTGAAAATGCGAAATTGCTGTTCCACACTTGCCAGGCGATCATCAATCCGCTCATACCGTTGTAGTAAGGCCTGCTGGCGATCAGGCCGGTTCACTAAGGCACTGGCCGAGGCAAACCAGCGCAATTCTGATGCAATAGCACCAGCAGCCGCACGCAAGTCCTTGATAGCTGACATAATCAAATTTCAAAAGAGCCCGGACAAGCGTTAAATAATATTAACAATTAAAACTTAATTCTGTTAATTCTTTGAAACCAACAAACTATTGGCCTGTTTACTGCTGGTACAAGCAAGTGACAGGTATTTACTGCCCAACAAAATTATATAACAAGCTCAAAATCTGCTTGTTTCAATATATTGACATAGGGACAAAATTATCAAAAAGGTTTATAACTTACAGCAATTAAAAGTTAAATATTCAAATAAATTAACTAATTACTTGCACAGACAGACTGGCTGTGTTATTTGAGATATACAATAGTAATAGTATGTGTTACCTAACAATATTATCTATATATTATAACAAAACAAATGTTTATTAATGTGACCCGCCCAAGATGCAAGGTCAAGTTGGTTGTTATAATTTTTTAAACTCAATATATGTAATGAACCATTAACTTCATGAATTGTTACATGTAACTGTTATGTATCCAATCAAAGTGACTTATTAATAGTAACAACAACAAAACTATGCTAGATTTCAACAATTTAAATCAAACAATACTGATTGAGGTTATGTATGACAATGTGTTTCAAATTATCTAGGTCAACTTATACCAATAAATATTATGTATGTTAGGCAAAAACTGACCTGACAAACACTACAATACTGTCAACAAATGGGATATATAGCTAGTATCTGCAAGCTTATACAATACCAATCTGAGTTTAGATACAATCAAAAGCGGCTAAATTTCAACTACAGCTCTGCACCAAAAAATTATGCCTAGAATTGCCGTAGGCAGGCAGGAATTGTTCAGAATGCACAGTGGAAGTTGTAATACATCTGCCTGACTACGAAAAGACAAGGATCCAGACACAATGCACTGCGCTGCACAGCGATAAATTGAAATCCAAATTACAACTATCAATATTATATTTCAACTTACCTGATATCTTCACTGATGTCAGGCTTGAGCTAAATTAGACACATTCATACAAGTATATTGGCCAAAATAAATGAATGAAGTATCTTATACTTAGCTATTAGGCTGCAAACGCGACGTTTTCAAGACACGTTGGCACGTGGACGTCGATACCGGATTCACAATTTTCGCAAATGTTCATTAAGATACAACTTATCTTTTATCACAAATAAACCGATGCCAGCTGATCAATTAGCGGCAATACAATACGGGTATTGGTTTTACAACCAAATACAAGATCAAAAACGCGCACACAAAAACGGAATCTTCCAGAGCAAACCAAAAGCTAGGTTTTTTCACTGACCGCAGGAAACGACAAAGAACGAATGGATTGACATTGACAGTTCATAGTGTGACCATGGTCAGAAATTTTCAATAGACTAAACAAATGCTTCTAATCGATATAATCGACTTGACTTATCATAAAAACTATTTCTATTTCAAACATTATTGTTTACTCAAATAAAAGTAATTTTAGTAATGTGCTAAAGAATGTCTTAATATATCCGTTAGTTTACCCATTAAGCACATGTAAAGTTGCGGAATCACAGACAGCGCGCAACTGTTCGTGTTCGGCGCAAGGGTACGACCACTCGAGAGTTAACTTTATCTACAAAAGTAAATGAGCAACGAATTAAATCTGGATTACTTCTAATATACTCGGCAACATAGCTACCTATTGCGCCCTCCAATATTTTACATCAACGAGAGTGTACCTACACACGTCATAACAAAAATACTCTTCTAAGTAAACTAGGGGTACGGAGAGCCGTAAATTTCAAAGCAGCTACATGTTAACCCAAATAAAATATGCATTGTAAGCGAATGCGAACATCTGAAGAAAATAACCGTGCGTGTTGGACAAAAGCTTTTAGAGAGCTGGCTGCATTGCATACATATTTGTGGAGTTAGGATGATGACACACTGGCTCGATGCGGCTGCTAGCTTCACAGCGTGTCACGGCATTTTCGACAGAGGACGTAGATGAGGTACATAGGTAGGTATAACATGGTATTACAGTAATAAAGTAAAAATTGTATTGAAGGATAACGTAGGTGCAAAAACGTACGTGCTCTAGCAACTGGCTTAGTGCATGCAACATGCCGAGATCCGCCTGCAGGTGAGCTGATCCCTATGGGTAGCGGCAAAGTATGCTAGTCGCTTAGCGTCACCTCTTCGCTATGGAATGTCGAAGTACAAAGATATTTTTATTGAGTTTGTTCTACCCGCCTTTAGGGGAGATTGTAACACCCCTATTACGTCCCAACCTAGTATTACCCAAAAAAAATAAATTTCCATACTAAGCTTTTTCCTGCGAGAAAACAAGTCACGTTGCTAGCTAGCCTTTTAAATCCTTGTCAGGAAATATTCTAAATGACGAAGAGCGGTGCAATAAGCGTCCGTACGACATTGAGCGTCATGTCTAGAGATTTCCCGGCACGCAAGTTGCGGTAAGTATTATATAGTATTGTGTAAAAATACTGAAGGGATATTTTACCATACTACCAGTGAAGATATGCTCTTAGCTTACCACGAACTTTATGTAAATACACTCTCTGAGCAGTTGTAGCGTTGCTCACGATACAAACTCATCTGCACTATTGCACTATCGCGGCAGAAAGTTTTATTACATTGTCATCGTAAAATACTGATGTTTACATATTATAAGCGCAAAAGCTCATCTCAAAGCTAATGGTGCCTAAGGTTAACTCCGTCTCTTTATTATCATCTTTGGCAGCGATCGCCCAGTGAGGAGATTGCTACCCAGAGGGTATCGGATAGAATTCCTCGGCACGTATCGATAAGTTTTAGAATACGCGACTAGCGAGTACATTTTCATGAATCACATTTAAATAACACACTCAGGCGATGAATGCCTTACACTTCACCCCTCTGTGTTGGAATATTTATTTGTCTGCGGCGTACTCAAATGTTTTGTACCGTTCCTCTACCCAGCCACTGATATCAGGCTTATTATACGCGTTTAAACAAGAATACATCAACACTTGCCGTGTGGTTGACAGCATAGAATACAAGTGTCACCACCCCCTATCTTCCCGTGGGTGTAGTAAGAGGCGACTAAGGGATAACACGATGCAAATACCATCTTTGCGTAGAGACGGAAAACTCGACATCAAACCCTATACGACTGCCTCGTTGGTCTCGCGGCATAAATGTGCGCGTGGGATCGAGATCGAGGTCCCGGGTTCGATTCCTGGGTCGGGCAGTGTTATTGGGTTTTTCTATCACGAAATTCTCAGTAGCAGCACGGAGTCTGGAAATGTGCCCGGTACGGCAATAGGCTTGCCCCTTATTACGTGGGACTAAAGTATATCTGGCGAAAAGTGGGTGTAGAAATACACCTCTGCCTACCCCTTCGGGGATAAAAGGCGTGACGATATGTATGTATGTATGTATGCAACACTTCTTTTCAATACCCGGCCATTTAAGTGAACGCTCGATGAATTCCTACGGAACAAACCAACCTCCTTTGAAAGCTAAATTGAATTAAAAGTGAGTATTTCATTCTTGCCGTAAGAAAAGAGTTGTTCAGCGTCTCACACTTCATAGTCGTGAGTACCATTCAATTGAAGGGGGTTCTTTGAACTCAGTTGCATAAAGAAACTATTCCTCGGAAGGTTTTTTGTCGGAAGGAAACGCCCCGACAAGGACTGTGGGAAATGAAGCCAATTTCCTAGTTTGTAGTGTCGTAAATGTTTTAGTTCCATTCAACACCCGTCTCTTACAAATGCTTCAAAATAACCTCAGTTGTTTACTCAAACTTGAGTGAGACGCAGTGATCGTTTGCGTTGAACAATATGTTTTAGATTCGTTATGTTGTTCTCGCAGATTCGGTGACATACGATTATTCGTAGTCTGTTTTCAGTTCAAACGTATTTGTCACCGCGAGTACTTTCCACAAACAAACACACAAATCGGTACGAAGCAAGCATTCGTATTGTGTAGTAATGTGATATAAGTACATATACAATCTAACACATCCCCGCAGGCTAGGGGTTTGCATCAATAACTTCAGATAGCAGGCGCAGAATTCCAATATCGAGACTCCGTATTACGAGTATTTACATGCATTGCAGACGCGTTTTCACCGAATACTTGCGAAATTCTACGAAATATATTTCTCTAGCTTCAGCGTAGATAGCAAAAAATATTCTATTCAGAACTATAACTGATGAAAATCATATTTTCTGAGATGTTTTTACAGATAAAATCAGGCAGTTTTTACTCCCAGTTCAAAGAAGTTTCTCATTAAAAAACTGATATCAGGTGCTCAGTCCCGAGCAACCGCCTTAAGTGCAAATTTAGCTCTTGAGAAATACGCCCAAGGAAGGAAATTGAGTACTAAAATAAATCTAGTGTAGACGCAATCAGGGCGTCCTCTGTCAGGAGTGGGTGATGCCTCCCGCGCGTGCTCTTCCATTGAATTTACAACCTTATTTTGCAAATAATAGCCGTGGACTTCATGAAGCCATAAATAGTCCTTAAACGCGGTTATGGACCTCATAGTATTTATATGAAGAGGACCCATGAGGTCAATATATATATAAGCTTTGAAGCGAAATTTTTAAGTCTCATCCATTAGGTTTAATGTACCGGGTTAATTTTCCAGTCTCATCAACTGCTTGATGCTTGTTAGGTTGGAGATTTTATTTGTAGAACTGATTTAAATTAAACAAATTAAACTGATTGTCTTCTCAAGTATATTGTAGGCCTCAAGAGGAAAATTTGTAAATTACAGTAGGTAAAAGTCGTATTGCATTAAATCAAGTCATAATTAAGTGTTTAAATTTTGTGGTTTATTAAAGGTAGTATTAGGTAATAGCCATACTTTTAAAATGCAATGATTAATGGTGCAGTGTTAATGCTTTTTGTACAGCACTGTAAATTTTTTTATTAGTCTGCATCTTTTAGTCTATTGATTGAAATTTGTGTTACTCGCGATTTTTAACACACTTTTATTAGGTCGACATGTATGTAACTAACTATGTAATGGAATCTAAGGTTACTAATTTAACCATCATCCAAGGGTCGTAGCGTACTGAAAATTGGCAGCAGTATGTAGTTCTGATAAATAATACAATAATATGGAACTGTCAAACTGATCTGATGATAGAGCCGGAAGATATGAACGGGAACTTCATGATGGAAAATCGTATCATAGCTGTTTTGTAGTTCTTAGAAAAGTCTTGCAATGAACTTTGACCACGATTAGGTTTCATGGTCTGATGATGAAGCCGGAAGATAGGCTCTGATGGAATATCGTATCATAGTCGTGTTTGCACTTGTGAGAAAGGCCACGTAATGGACTTTGAACTCGGTCAGGTATGTAGCGCCCATTACGTTTCTTGACTTGCCTTCGTGATAGATAGACAACTTAAGAAACATTTGCACAGGTTGCCTCTAGGATCTGTCACCGCTCGTTGTGGTACTTACTTCAGGTCACTATTGTGGGCACGTTACGGTTCGGTATTTGTCTCAGGAAAAGAATTTCAGACCTTAAGTCGGTCGATAAACGACATACATACATACACATACACAACGTCACGCCTTTTATCCCCGAAGGGGTAGGCAGAGGTGTATTTCTACACCCACTTTTCGCCAGATATACTTTAGTCCCACGTAATAAGGGGCGAGCTTATTGCCGTACCGGGCACATTTCCAGACTCCGTTCTGCTACTGGGAATTTCGTGACAGAAAAACCCAATAACACTGCCCGACCCAGGAATCGAACCCGGGACCTCCCGATCCCACGCGCACATTTATGCCGCGAGACCAACGAGGCAGTCGTATAGGGTTTGATGTCGAGTTTTCCGTCTCTACGCAAAGATGGTATTTGCATCGCGTTATCCCTTAGTCGCCTCTTACGACACCCACGGGAAGATATACTATTATAGATACTATTTTTATTTTATTTATTTAGAAAAGACAACTCCCGCACTAGGAAGAAATTCCTGTGTCGAAGGGGTCTTTACAAATATACAACCAACGGACACAATGAACACCCAGACTCGAGACGACAATTTGTAGATCACACAACGTGTTGTCTAGTGTGGGAATAGAACCCACGATACGCGGCGCACTACCAAGCGGCGAGGCGAACGCTAAAACCACTACGCCAACCGTGCAGTCAAATATACTAGAGTAGACCACATTCTAAAACAAAACAAAAAACAACAAAAGCAAACAGTTGTAAACTAAGATCTACAATTTACAATCCGAGGCTATAGAATTATCCACAACATCGATGTCCCAGAAGCCGTGAAAAAACGAAACTTCTAAGCCAACGCAATCAAAAGATACAGCAAATTTTCGAAATTCGCAAGGGAATCAAAACCTATAGGGTACGAAGCAATGTCTTATAGCACAGATAAAGTAAAAATTGCGAAAACCGTAAATTTTTAGTTACATCATATCATAAAAATATTTTTAGTAATTTTAAAGTTATTACCATTTTCTCATGAACGCGTAATGGTATTAAATTGAAATTCATATCAAATACGAAGGTGTAAGCTGTAACAAAATCAAAATTCTAGGTCAACGCAATAAAAAGACAGCATTTTAAGCCACATATTTTCTCGCAACTACTCGCAAGGAAATCAAAACCTACAGGGTACTTCCCGTGAATTCAGAATCTTGAAATTTGGTTGTGACGTCACGTCGCGCCCCGGCGCCGCGAGCCTCGCTACGAGTGACGCACAGCAGTGGGCCGTTCCTTCGCGCCCCTCCACGTCGGTCCTATATATACCAGGGACACACGAGGTTTCGCTCTTCTTTGCTCCAGTCAACACCACCAAAGCTGAGTACACCATCTGAAGACCTGTGAAGTGCCAACAACGTCGCTCACGCCCTGGATAATAGTCTCTTTTGTTGTATGTGTATAACTGGAATTATAACGCGAGTTTAAACTTTCCTGGTGATATTTTTTATTTATTTCCCGTAAGTCAACCTAATTATCTCTCTTTAATTGCTCGGCGAGTGATCGATCCCGGCTACCCCGTGGAAATCAATCACTCGTGCGACATTGGCGCCCAATAGAATTTTTGAGTATATTTTTAAAACGTAAGTTGGCACTTTACAGGTGAGTGAAATAATTTCTTTTTCTCTTGTATATTTTTCTCCTGTGTGTGCATATATTCTGGTGTGATGAATTGCGTACAGGTACAGTTTCTATCTATTTGGGTTGGCCATAAGCAATTTAACTGTGTAAATAACATAACGGTAATTTAATTAACGTCGGTCTAAAATCACGTTCCACCGCGGGCAGCGTGTCAAGCCGCCAACCGGTTCTAACTGCTTAGCCGTTGAACTAACGAGCCTCGTGTTCGCAAAAAAATATTGTGATTCAACCTTTGAGTGACCTTTAAGATTTTTTTTTTAATCTTTTACCAATCATCACACCATTGTATAATTTAGTGTATTTCAGCTTTTTTTAGCACGGTATTCGATTTTCTGGCGATATTTAATTTTTTTTTCTAGTGCCGGCGTAAATACTTAGATTTTCTATTATTGTTTTGTAATAATGGCTTACATTATAAATTTCTCATTATTAACTAAAGCGGCATTAGAATATGAGACCACAATACGCGGCGTTTCAAAGCCTGACGATCCCCGCAAACAAATTGCTAAACTTTCAGTTAAAACTCCCTCAGAGGATATATTATCTTCACCCTTCCCACCAGAGGAGGATGTGGCAGAAGTGGAAAAGTCGTTATTAAGATCAAATAAACACTTATCTATGTTGGAAGCAAACTATACTACCGAGCTTCAACAGAAGGTCGAAACCGTGCTACACCATTGTTTTCATCGACTGAATAGGGTGGATACCGGCAGTCTGGATATTAAAAAAATTGAGTCTGTGTGGAATAAATTTAATGACTTATATGCGAAATTACAATTAATTACGAGCCGTAGTTCGCGGTCGGATTGCTCAGTGGCAGAGGGAAACACTTCCTATAATTACGACCGTAAGCTTTTTTCGGAATTAGGTAAATTCAAATTTAACGGTAAATCATGTGTAAGATCCTTTATCGAAAAAATTGATGAATTTATGTCCTGTAGATCTATTCCACACGACAAGATGTTGTCTTTCGCTTTTGAAATATTTTCGGGTGACGCATTAGTTTGGTATCGTTCTGTTAAAAATAATGTAAAGACTTGGTTAGAACTTTGCGAACTTTTGAAACGAGATTTTAGTCCGCATAACTACGATTATCGGCTTATGACGGAGATTCGTCAGCGCTCACAGGGCGAAAACGAATCAATAACTATTTACGTGGCAAAAATGCACGGTCTGTTTTCGCGACTTAGTTCTCCTATCGCTGATTCGGAGAAGCTAGAAATTTTACTAAATAATATTAGACCTTGTTACACTAATTGTCTGCTCACTGCAAAGGTTGTTGATGTTGATAGTCTGGTCGAAGTTTGTCGTCTTTTCGAAAATTACCAAAGTCGCAGTGAGCAATTTTCTGAACCCCCTAAAGTTTCAAAGAATACTGTAGCACCCGATCTAGCGTATAATTATCCGTTTTCTAATTTTTCTTCAAACAAAAATGTTTACAATCATAATCACATCAATAAATATAACTCTGTCGCTGATACATCGAGATACAAGTCTGTACCACAAGTTAACGCCGTATCGAGTACTTCTAATATAAATAATTTTTTTGCGTGCGTTGTAGATGCAATTCGCACTCATTACGTAATTGCCGTCAGCCACACTACCTAATCTGTTTTAAGTGCGGCACAAAGGGTTTCAAGGTGTCAGACTGCCCCAATTGTAAATCTAAGTCGACCCCTACAGTTTCAAAAAACTAGTTAACAAGGATTGTGGAAAATCAAATTATACAACTAATTGTAATAAAACAGAGTGGAATAATTGGTTGGACTTTTTAAAAAAATTCTTTAGTAGCTATCATATTTCCTCAATCCGTAATTCTAAAGTAGAATATTTACCTTACGTTACTCTAAAATTAAACGGAATACCTACCACTGGTCTTTTAGATTCTGGATCTTGCGTTACAATTTTAGGTAATAATTTGCATAACTTATTTTTGAAAGACGATGTTTTGGATAAATCGAAACCTTTAAGGTTAATAACAGCTGGCGGCGAACGATTTGAGTCTTTGGGATCGGTGTTTCTACCCTTTGAGTTTCAGGATAAATTGTTTAACTTATAAGTTCATGTTGTACCTGGGATTCAAAATTCCCTTATCCTTGGCATGGATTTTTGGCGAAGCTTTGGCCTATTTCCTAACAAATTAGAGTCTGTTTTGATTGTGAACAAGTCTGACGCTCAAGTATTGGAGTTGCAGGCAGTTCCCCCTACACATCTTGTTTCTTATGATCATCTTACATTCGATCAGAGAGCTACCGCTGACAACATTATTTCTAAATTTACGGATATTTCATACGAGAAGCGGGGTCTCGGTTGCACAAATATTATTTCTCATTCAATTGATACAGGTGATTGCCCCCCTATTCGGCAAAGATTTTATCGCATGTCTCCCGATAAACAAAGAATTTTAATAAAGCATCTTGACGACATGCTCTCAGAGGATGTTGTTGAACAATGTGAAAGCCCGTGGTCAAACCCGGTCATTTTGACCCCTAAGAAGAATGGTGAACTGCGTTTCTGTTTGGACAGTCGTAAATTAAATTCCGTTACAAAAAAAGATGCTTATAGCTTGCCTTATATTTCGGAAATTTTAGATAATCTGAGAGATGCTAAATACTTGTCTAGTTTAGATTTGTCTAAATCTTTTTGGCAAACATTAATTAAAGAAGAGGACCGTTGCAAAACAGCCTTTTATATTCCTACGCGTGGCACATTTCAATTCAAAAGAATGCCCTTCGGTCTTACGAATGCGCCAGCTACTCAACAACGATTAGTTGATATTTTATTTTACGGTCCAGAATTTGAAAATAAGGTTTTCTGTTTTATCGATGACATAATCTGTATAACGTCCAGCTTCAACGAGCATATTAATCTCTTATTACGCATTCTTAATAAACTAAAAAGCGCTAATTTAACAATTAATCTCGAAAAATGAAAATTTTTTTAGAGATAAACTAAAATATTTAGGCTATGTTGTCGACTCTAGTGGATTGCATCCCGATCCGGATAAAGTAAATTCAATGAAAAATTATCCCACTCCTTCTAATAGAAAAGAAGTATGTCGATTTTTAGGCGCAGCCTCGTGGTACAGGCGTTTTATACCGAATTTTAGCTATATTGCTGCACCCTTAAATAAGTTAACATCTCAAAGTAAAAACGCACCTCCATTCTGTTGGACGACAGAGGCTAATGAGGCGTTTAATAACCTAAAGAATTGTTTGATTTCCTCCTCGGTGTTGGCTTGTCCTGACTACTCGCAACCGTTTGAAATACACTCAGATGCTAGCGATTTTGGACTTGGCGTGATCCTCTGTCAAAGGTTAAATGGTGAGGAAAGAGTCATAGCGTACTATAGCAAATCACTCACTAAGCAAGAAAAAAATTACAGTGCCACAGAGCGCGAGGCCCTGGCTGTTCTATCTGCTATAGAACACTGGCGTTGTTATGTTGAAAATGGTAAAAAGTTTATTGTTTACACAGATCACGCTGCTTTGAAATGGTTCTTGACCTTAAATAACCCTACTGGCCGGTTAGCCAGATGGGGAGTTCGCTTATCTTCCTATAATTTCGAAATACGTCATCGTCGGGGTTCCGATAACGTTTTACCTGATTTTCTGTCTCGCTCTTTACCCGTTTCTGCTATTGCTAATGATATAAATATAGATATTAATTCTAATCAGAATTTACCAGTTTCTACTAATGATCCTTGGTATTTAAATATCTATAAAGGCTGTTTAAGTTCTCCGACTTCCTTTGTTAACTATCAAGTAATAAACAATAAATTGTATTGTTTTAAAAAAAACATTAAACCCTCTCACTAGAGAATTTCTATGGAAAGAGGTTATTCCGTCTGACCAAAGAAATGACATTCTAAGGGAGAATCATTCTTCGCCCACTGCTGGACATCTGGGTATTTTTAAGACATACAAACGTCTCGCACTTAATTACTTTTGGCCTGGTATGTACACCGATGTTGTCAAGTTCGTCAGTTCATGTAAACCTTGTATCACCCATAAACACCAAAATCACCCAAATTTAGGTCTAATGGGAAAACCCAAATCATGTCAAAAGCCCTTTCAGACGATTAGTATTGATTTGATTGGTCCATTGCCTCCCAGCAGAAAACAAAACACTTTTATATTTGTGGTCAGTTGTTGTTTCTCTAAATATTGTTTACTTTTCCCCATTAAACGGGCAACTGCAGAAGTGATAACAAAAATTCTAGAGGAAAATGTATTTTTGGTGCATGGAATTCCATCTACTATTGTTTTGGATAACGGTAAACAATTTATTAGCGCAACCTTTAAAAGTATGTTGTCAAAATATAAAATTCCAAATTTGCATTTTACACCGTTGTATACTCCCCACGTTAACTCAGTTGAACGTTACAACAAAACCATTATGACAGCTATTTCAACTTTCATAGAATCTGATCATCGAATCTGGGACACTCTAATCACTAAAGTTCAATTCGCCCTTAACTGCGCAGTTAGTGAGGTTACTGGTTATTCTCCTAATTTCCTTGTTTTTGGTAGGGAGGTCATAACATGTGGTTCTCAGTATATTGACAAGGAATTTAATTCCAATATGGTGCTTGAACCACGGGACGGCTATGCCGAAACTTTAGGCTACTTATCTTCTATTTTCGAGAAGGTACATTCAGCTCTGTTGTCGGCCCACCAACGAAATTGTTCATCTTATAATCTTCGCCGGAAACCGGCAGAATTCAATGTCGGTGATATAGTTTGGCGCAGAACGTTTCTACTTAGTGACAAGGATAAATACTTTAGCAAGAAATTGGCGCCTAAATTTATTAAATGTAAGATTGCCTCAAAAAAGTCACCTCTAGTATACAAACTTAACGACATGGCCGGAAAACCTTTAGGCGAATGGCACATCAAGGATTTAAAGTTGATTAATTACAAAGAATAATAAAAGTATAAAAACAACAATGTAAGACGCATATCTATACAAAGTTATAATTACCTACATAATTATTTGTGAAGGCCAACAATGGTTCTTTTGTTTTCGAGTCGAAGCTCACAAGATAATGCATTGTGTTGTGCTAATGCTTTATGTAAACATGCTAACATAAAATGAATAAATGTTTCAGTTATAAATTGTAATAAAGTTTATTACATGTAATATTGTTACAAAGAATCTGTTGTTTATCTAACTATCAGTTATGGCTCAGTGGTTAAAAAGTTGTTGTCGGATCGGTCTGTGGTTCGATTCTCGCATGTGTATTTTCTTTCCGCAAATCTATTTGTTGAGATGCATCTTGATTGGCGTATTGTTTTTCGCCGTGCCTTGTTCTGAAGTTCTGTTGTTATTCTTAATTCCGTATAAATTTCATAATCAAATTGTTATTATAGGTACTTTATAAACTATCAGGGTGATTAACCGTGCGTCGCGAGCTCGGAACAGTCGAATAGTACCTACCATTTAGATCGTACCTACCTAGTTGTCGTTATGACGCACGCGCGTTCACTCAGCGACGCGCCGATAAATAAACACCTAACTAATGATTCACCATTGTTTACATTCAAAAGGTGTTTACTGGTCGTGTTGTAGTTATTAATTAGAGCAAAATATTTATTAATTTCTTTCCTTTGACATTGAGCGGTCCGGTCGTGTCTGCGGCTTATATTATTTTTGTTCATCTTTACGAAAAATCTATTGTTATACCTAACTATATTCAAAAAGTTTACTTATCTAGTGGCAAAGGCCGAACCCAAGATTTATAAGTCGTAGGGCTAGATCAAGTTTCTTATATCTACAAATCATTATTACCTAATAATTACCCTAAGCGCTTCTCCATAGACTGTTATCTTTAATATTAAGCTATTACACTGGACTCGGCATTTACATGTAGGTATGTGTGATGAATTATGAATGATAAATGTTTATGTTCAAATTCAGACTGCCGTTGTACGCGTGAAGAATGCAAGCGTGGGTCATTATGATTTAGGTATCCTAATTAGCGTATAGGGTTGTCACTTGTTCAAGGTACTCATGCCCTTGTTTTCTCTAATTTCAGGGAGTATCTTCAGGGCTGCTACGCCCGTTGGGCTAGGGAATTTTCCTTAGGGAAAATCCCGGCCTAACGGGGGGGGGGGGTGTGACGTCACGTCGCGCCCCGGCGCCGCGAGCCTCGCTACGAGTGACGCACAGCAGTGGGCCGTTCCTTCGCGCCCCTCCACGTCGGTCCTATATATACCAGGGACACACGAGGTTTCGCTCTTCTTTGCTCCAGTCAACACCAACAAAGCTGAGTACACCATCTGAAGACCTGTGAAGTGCCAACAACGTCGCTCACGCCCTGGATAATAGTCTCTTTTGTTGTATGTGTATAACTGGAATTATAACGCGAGTTTAAACTTTCCTGGTGATATTTTTTATTTATTTCCCGTAAGTCAACCTAATTATCTCTCTTTAATTGCTCGGCGAGTGATCGATCCCGGCTACCCCGTGGAAATCAATCACTCGTGCGACATGGTTCAAAGCAATGTCTTTTATCACAGACTAGAGGAAGCCAGCAGCTACGCCTGCATTTTTTTTAAATTTACCCGTTTTGGCCGATCCCGTGGGAATTTCGGGAAATCCCTTCTTAGTGCACCTCTACGGTCCCCAAGGAACATACATGCCAAATTTCAACTTCCTGCGCCCAATAGTTTCGGCTGTAGCGTGTCTGTCAGTCAGTCAGTAACGCAAGGATTTTATATATTAAGATAAAGGAAAAATTGCAAAAACCGTAAATTTTAATTACATCATAAAAAAAAATATTTGTATTAATTTTTAAGTTACTACCCCTTTCCTCATGAACGCGTAAACTTATTAAATTGAAATTGATATCAAATACCCGGGTCTATAATACTTTTTAGCTGTAACAAAATCAAACTTCTATCTCAACGCAATCAAAAGAAACAGCAATTTTAGCATATTTTCAAACTCGTAACTACTGGCAAGGGCATCAAAACCGTGAACTCAGAATCTTGAAATTTGGTACGAAGCAACGTCTTATAGCACAGATAAAGGAAAAATTGCAAAAAAACGTAAAGGACCATGGGCAAAAATTTATGAAGCCTGGGCTCACCCAGCAACAGATATGAGACCACTTTGAATATACTTTTAAAGCACTAAACATAAAGATATAAACTTATTTTGCTATAAATATTTTTCTCCTACCATAAATAAATTAGAATCCTGCAAAGTAATGCTGTTATGGCATTGTAGTTTAACTAGTTTTAATTCCATGTGCAAAGAATACATAAAAAATAAAACAGCTGCTAACAGTTAAACATATTTTTATTAACATTTCAATCAATATCAATAATAATATCGTTTAGGTGACCTGCCGGTGGATAAATTGTATGTGCCGAGAGGATACACGAAAACACACAGATAATACATACATACATACATAGACTACACATGTACATAGACTCACGCCTGTTTCCCGGAGGGGTAGGCAGAGACTACGGAACGCCATTTACAACGATCCTTACATATCTCTCTTGCTTCATTCACTCCCATCAGATTCCTCATGCATGCTCTTCGGTTCAGGGTACTTCTAACCTGTCCTGTCTTTAGGACACACAGATAACACCGTGAGAATCACGAGTCGACTGACTGAGAGCAGACGGGCGCGGGGCAGGCGTCCGAGAGGTATGAGAGGGAAGGAGAGAGTGTTGTAAATCACACGGGCGCAAGCGCATCTATTGTTTATCATTATTTTAAACAGTGGCGTAGGAAGGGAGAGGGGGCAGCGGGGGCGATCCGTTCCGGATGTCACCCTTTTTGGGGTGCCACCCCGAACTCGACTTTAAGAACAATGTACAAACATATAAAACACATAGGCACTAGCTCAGCACTACGATCGGGAGCAGTTAGCCTGTAATTGTTAGGTATCGACAAAAAAAAAAAGAAAACGGTCGACCGCCAACTTCCGCCCCGGGTGTCACCAAAGCTAGCTACGCCACTGATTTGAAAGTATGAATATATTGTTACTATAACAGTTTTAAAACTAACAATTGTATTTTTCTACAAAATCTATTTAAGTGCATATCTTTTTTCTGCAATGGAATTGAAGGTGGTGCTGGTAGTAACAATTGTAGTACGAACAAAATCCTTTCCAATGGCATATGCCATAACTCTGTTGGACACTGAGCCCAATTTGACGCATGGTCTTTTTAGTTACATTATATAATTAAAATAATTTTAATAATTTTAAAGGTACTGTCCCGTTCCTCATGAACCCGTAGACTTATAAAATTGAAATTCATATCAAAAGCTCAAGTCAAAACTAAAGGGTGCTTCCAGTCGATCTAGAATATAGAAATTTGGCATAAAGCAACGTTTTATAGCACATAGGAAGCCTTATTTTTTTAGTTACATCACATATTTTTTTTTAATAATTATATATACCTACAGGTTTGTACGGAACCCTAGGTGCGCGAGTTTGACCTGCACTTGACCGGTTTATTTTTTTTTATTAAAGGACTTTATCGCTAAGCAATATTTGATATTTAATCGTTACGTATAGTTAAACAAACTCTTCTGCCGATTCTGTCTGTTCGTCAACCACACGTCTGATCGTTGATAAGTCGAGACACTGAATAGAAAGTCCAATACTATAACTTAACGCCGCGGCGACGCCTAGCTAACTGATCAAACGTTATAAATAATGTTTAAACGTTATAAATTTTATTTAAATATAAAGGTTGTTTTGGAATTACGTCTGCTTCTGAAATTACATTTATGTACAAAATATTACAAGTTTATCCATCATATTTTGAAACTAGAGGACGCCAGCAGCTACGCCTGCATTTTCTTTTATTTACCCGTTTTGGCCGATCCCGTGGGAATTTCGGGAAATCCCTTCTTAGTGCACACCTACGGTCCCCGAGGAACATACATGCCAAATTTCAGCTTCCTGCGCCCAATTGTTTCGGCTGTAGCGTGTCTGTCAGTCAGTCAGTAACGCAAGGATTTTATATATTAAGATTTGTTTATAATAAATACAACTAAATTAGAGCACAATAAGATTTTAATCAAAATATGTTTAATTTCTACTTCAGTGGAATGCATACGATATTCCATTTACGTATAAAATAGCTGAGATTAAATGTTTGTAAAATAGTAGTAGAGTACATTTCAATTCACATAAATAAAACTTTTGCCTATTTCCATGTGTTTACGCTCTTCATTCCATTATGAACGAAACTGCTATATTTTTCAAGTTGAGAAATAAATAAAAAACATCAGTGCAAATGAAGCCCCGGGTGGCTGAAAGGAACAAAGGGCCAGGAACTGCTCTTTATTGTTTACCCCACAATATGAAACCTTTCACGTCAAACGGCTTGAAAGAAAAAAAAACTTGTAAAAGCGAATTATTTTCATTTCACCATGAAATAACCTCGTGGTAATGACAACTGAGTTTGGTAGGCTGAATTGTGGATTTATTCTTTTTTATTTTGGTTTTGGAATGAATAATATTAGCATCTTTATCGCGGATCTTTTGGACAGATTTGAAAGTTGGAATCAGATTAATAAAGCTTTTTTTCTTTCTTTTTGTGTGTATCTAATTCTATTGTCGGAGTGCATAGGCTGCCCAAAGAGTGACAGAGACCTTAGGGTGGCCTCTAAATTCTTTTACTAGAGTTGGTCTCACGTTGCATGTTTGCATGATATGCAGACAAGAACTATGATTGACGACTTTGCATGCCCTCAAAGTCGCGGTAGCGATGTGATGTAAATGCCACAACAAGCTATCATCTGACGGCCGCAGATGGCTGGTTGGCGGTTGAAGGTCGCGGGTTCGATTCCCGCTCAAGTCAATCATTCGTGTGCATGAACATGGATGTTTGTCTTGGTCTGGCTGTTTCTATGTATAATATGTATTAGTGATGTAACGAATGTCATATTTTGGACATTCGCGAACGCGAATGCGAATATTTATTAATGCTTTTTTGCGCTGGCAACTGTAACCGCCAGACGTCAATTATTTTAGCTCCGTAATTATTAAAGTTTTAAATGTAATTTTAATTGATTATTTACCATATTAGTTAATATATATCGATAAAATAGTGATAAAAAGTTATTGTTATCATTGTGTTTGAAGTATAATAACTACACAGCCAAAGTTACGAGCGAACAGAATAGAGACTTGGTGTCAACGGACGGATTTGAATTTACATCTGCTACGACTTAAACCCGGGGAGTATAATACTTATTAAAAGTTATCAAACACTCAACAACACCGAATTACTCGGCTCACCCCCGTGTGAGCTTCGACCAACACACATTTGGCTCAGTTTTGTCTCCTTTTGCTTGACTACATGTGGAAGCAAAATCGAGGACTAAACAACAGCCCCAGACAAACACAGTCTACAGATACACTTCACAATTACTACACTATTTATTATTGTCTGTAATATATTTGTGTACTTTTCTGTGTTCATTAGTTATTATTGGTTTAAACCTGTAGGTACCAACTTGTATGGTTACTTACATACTTACATTTTATTTAACTACGGAATTCAATATTCGAAATATGCATAGATCTGTAGATTTTAGATTCGTTTTTGACAGTTTTTGACATAAGCTCCATACAAAATATGTCAAACACGATTCTAAAATCTACAGATCTATCTATAGTTCGAATATTGAAAATGGCCGTAAATAAGTTGATTAAGTACATCAGCTGAGATATTTCAATAGAAACCTTGTAAAAGTATTAAATAATTACTTTCAAGTCTTCAAATTACCTAAATTGTTCTCAATTTCTTAGTTTTACAATTAATTAATTTTATTTATTTTATTAATATACCCACCTTTTTCTTTTGTAACTTTTTTATTTATTCTAAGTCTATTTAATAATACTCAAGCCCCATCACATCTCTTCTCTTCTTTGACTTTGCTCAACTGTTTTCTTCTTTTTTAGGTAATTTGTATTCCTTGGCAATGTCTACCCATATGATGACTTGGAAGGCAACGGCCAAGGAGACAGAAAATAAATTAAGGATAACACTGGTTGAGTTAAAGAAGTACAAGGACGACAACAGCCAACTAAAGGGAACGCGTTGACTGTGAAGAAGACATCAAGATTGTTAATGACCGAATATCTGAGCTGAAGATACAACTCACGGAGCTGCATATAGAGCATATGGATGTCTTGGATCAACGGGACAGACTACGAGAAGAGGTTAGGTGTTTCAGCAGCTGCGTCCAAATTTACTCCAGACAACTTAGCCGCAACGCTGAGTTAGAAGCAAGTCTCAATGAGGCTTATGGCAGAATTTCAACTCTAGAAGACACAATTGCGGCCTTTAACAGTACTGCTACTCACAACTTATTCTCTGAGCTCCTGGGTGACAAAATTAATGTGCTAAAAGCTCTCAAATGTAACTGTCTCAAAAAATGTCTTAGTAGGAATAAATTTAGAAAATTGTTTAAGTTAAATAAATTAATTAAGAAACTTAAATCTGGCCCTAAGTGGTCTACCAAATTGAGTTAGTATGCACAAGATAACTGTTAATTAAATGAAGAGTGTGAGTCTCTTTTATTAAAGCTTGAAGAATCAAATGAAGAATTAGTTTCTGGTAGGTTGTTATACGAACAACACACAAGTGAGTTGCAAGCACAAATATCAAATCTACAAGCCCAACTCACTAGGACTATAATGGAACACCAGAATGAGACTCATGAGTACATATTAAAATATGAAGAAATTTCAAGTGTTAGTCGAGAAAATTTAAAACAACTTATCTCATTATCCAACTCTAGTTATTACTGTTCCAGTTGTACAACCAAGTGTGCGACTACACCTGCTGAATCAATAGAATTGAATGCACATGGATGTCAGTATAATACACAAAACAAATTGCATCCAGTAAAGACTGACAATAAGAATGTAATATTTTTTTCAGACCAACTGGGAGTGGGTTTGGATAGTTTAATTGATCATCACACTGAGCGACCAGTACAGAACTTTTGTTTACCTGGAGCTCAGTCTTGTACCCTAGTTGATAAGATTAACACGTTAACTGCGGCAAGTAAAATCATAAACCTTCATCTGGTGCGGCGGCAGGTCGAAATGTGCCCCCAACGATATTTCCGCCAGTGCGTGGTAGGTCTTTTTCGACCAGCACTAGGGTAGCTTAAAATGCTATAACTGCGAAAACATGATCTATTCATTTTTTTGATTCTGTTAGAATAACCTTGAACCTAGCTTCTTTAGGTTTGATTCGCCTCGGAGTCTACCAAAGAGGAAATGAGATATAAACCAAGAAAAGCGGCAGGCTGATATCGACCTGAACCGCACTAGAAGGTATTTTTAGCAGTGATGGGACATACCAAAATAAGGGCATATCGAAAATAAAACAGAATTATCGTACATAAAATAAATGAAGGTTTTTATTTAATTGTGGCTGTTTTGAAAACATTACACGCAAAGATTCATGTTGCATTGCCTGCAATATTTTTTAACTTTTTACTATTTTGTTTGCTTCGTCGCTACTGAAGGTTCTCCGCAGTCTCTCGTAGCACCCTGCACAATTTCCTACAATTGAGAAGAAACAAAATTATTAAAAAACGGCAATTTATACTTAATTAATATGTTTTTATTACATAGTAAATTCCTTAAAAATGTTATAAAAGCTGAAAGTATCATACTTCACCTATTAAACACCTATTTTCATCATCATCATCAGCATCGTGAACATTTTTAATAGATACGTCACACTGCTAGCGTGGTCGTGAAGCGGCTGAGAGTAGATAAGCTGTGCTAAAAAATTTAATTAGGCACAGTTTGATTTGTGCCATTTTTCGAGCTGCAATCGTGCATCTATTGTATATTTGATCGAAACTTTTAAATCCTTTTTCAAGCAAAAAAAACAGATCGTTTTAGCACAGCGGTGCTAAAACGATTTCGATCTGTTTTTTAATTAATATGTTAGCCCTTCTTTTAGCCCCGGATGCAAACAGAGCACTGTTTGCATCCGGGGCTAAAAAGCGCATATCACTGCACTTTCGCAGGTAACCGAACATTTCCTTAAATTACAAGTACTACTATAAATATACATGTTGGTAGTAAGCAAAACTTACCGCTTTTACTTGGTTTTCCATTATGTTTTGTTCCAAAATACTTTTTATTTTTCTTAATTGGAAATATTTCAACACTACTGTCACTATCAGTTTGTCATCTAAAACCGCCATTGAAACGACAAGAAGAAGAAGAAGTTATAATTGCAGGGCGAATCACTATATTCAATTTTATCGACAGAACACAAGTCAAATAAGCTAGATAGCACAACACTAACAGGCGGTGCCTGCGCTCTGTGCGGTATCGGGTCGCCGGTGGCCTGTTGGGTTGGCGGGCCGAAATAAACCCACTGCCGCACTGAGTGGATATATTTCACCGCTAGTGCGTGGAAGGCCGAAAAAGGCCTGCCATGATGTTTTTATGGGGAATACCTACAATTTTGACTACAAGCCGAAATATATATTTGTCTCTGTCAAAACCTTAAAAACACCTAAAATAATCGTTCCGCACTAGCGAGAGGGACATAGCTTTCTTCGTCCGCACCAGCTGTACGTACAGCGGCAGGCCGAAACCGGCCTGTTCCGCAGTGAAAGTGTTAAGAATGCCGACTTGAATGCACAAACTACTGTTAAACAGTCTCATAGAATTAACAGACTTAATGATAGATCTAAGCACAAAAATAGGATGTAGCTTCATTATTTGTGCTTTGCCTTATTCATATGCTCTCGAAGATGACCAAAACAGGCAGATAGGCAAATTAAATTTATTATTATACAATAGGACATGTCAAAGTGACAGTATTTTATTTTTTGACACTAATATTTTTATTTGTAATTTATTTTTAACAAAAGATACTATGTATCTTTCTTATGTACATAGGCGACAACTTGCTAAATTATTAGCATTTAATTTATATACTGACAGGAGTACTACTAGAGTACTTAGGAATTTGGTAGATAATAGTTATACCAATAGTAGTATTGACACATCTATTAGTTTAAACTATTAGATGAGACAACAGATAGGCATTCAAGTGTTTCAAACTTAGTTCATCAAAACATACAAGGCCTATCTGGCAAAGAATTAGAAATAGATTAATTTTTAAATAAACATAAGATTGATATCTTATGTACTACGGAACATTGGTTGCGGGGTGACCAATTAATATTTAACAATCAACATTACTCAGTTATAAGTGCATTCGTAAGAAAGAAGGCTATTCGTGGTGGCTCTTTAATATTATGTATGTAATAGTTTGAAATGTAAAGGACGTAAGGATATAGCTAAACTTTCTATCGAACGCACTGCTGAGATTTCTTGTGTTGAGCTTGAACAACATATTTAACAATTATAGTGTGTGTGTATCGACCACCACAAAGCGACTTCACTCAGTTTGAAAGCATTATAAAAGGATGTTTTAAAACACATAATTTCTAGTAGGAAGTCTATAATCGTATGCGGCGATTTTAATCTCAATTTGTTAGAAAAATCACCAATTTGTACTGGGTTAGTTAGCTTATTTAGTTCATTTAATTTAAATGTCTTTTTCTTTGAACCAACCAGAATAACTCACATTCTTCTACATGCTATGATAATGTTTTTTGCAATTGTCTTTATTTAAGTTAGGCTGTTTTTACTGACTTGACATCGGATTACTGCGGGCAAAAGGTTGTAATCCTTTGCTTGCCTCAAACACTTTAGTAATGATGTTGCTGCCAAGATCGCCAGTATTGACTTAACCATTGATAATCCTGCTGAATTATATAAATGTTTATTTAACACTTTTAATGATGAGTACAATAAAATTTTTAAACAGAAGACAATTACAAGAAGCATTAAAGTATATTTTTGTGATAGGGCAACAGTAGGTATATACAAAAGTAGAGCTAGGTTGTATGATCTGTATGGTATGAAGAAATACAATTTTAATCCTGAATTTATTCAATATGTTAGAAATTATTCAAAAGCTTTCAAGAGGACATGTGCTTTAGCCAAATCCTTATATTTAAGCTATCAAATCAAAGAATCCAAGAACATAATTAAAACTACTTGGAACATTATTAACAATGAGACTGGGCGAGCTCAATTGTTAGATAACAATTATGAATTAAAATTTAATGGTGAAATTATTACTAAGAAAACTGATGTTGCTCAGACATTTAACAATTTCTTCATAAACATACCAGTGAACACAACCAGCTGTCTAGATTCATGTCCAAGCAAAGCAGAAATGTTGGTTAGGGACAATGTGAATGAGTGCGATGTGCTTTTTAATTTTAAATATATTGACACCAATGACATACTGAAGGTATTCAAGACACTTAACAATAAAAAATCTGTTGACTTATGGGGCATTTCGGTTAAACTTGTTCAACACATTTTTCTAGCTTAGCTCCATATTTAGCTAAAATATTCAACAGATGTGTAGATACAGGGGTATTTTCTGATCTAATGAAACACAGTAAAGTGATACCATTATTCAAAAAGGGATCCAAGAGCGACCCTAGTAATTTTCGGCCAATTTCTATCTTGCCTGCTATTAGTAAAAAATTTTAAAAGATTATTTTGCATCAATTAGAGAGCCACTTTTACACAAATAATTTATTTCACAGTGAGCAGTATGGCTTCACTAAGTGTTACTCCACCGTTGATGCCGGTGTAACTTTGTTAAAGCATATTTTTAATGCTTGCGAAAACTCGAAGGATGCCATTGGTGTTTTTTGTGACCTGTCAAAGGCGTTTGATTGTGTAGAACATAATACACTTTTACGTAAATTGAAACTTTATAGTATTAGAGATACCACACTCAATCTTGTTGCCAGCTACCTTAGAGATAGAATTCAGTATGTAGATGTTAATGGGAGTAGGTTTCTAGGTTTGCCAGTAGGAATGGGCGTTCCACAGGGCTCTTTTCTCGGTCCGTTTCTTTTTTTTATATATATTAATGATTTGCCAGTCTTTGTTCAAAATTTATGTGATATTGTTTTGTTTGTCGACGATACGTCACTAATTTTTAAAGTTGATCGCAATTCAAGTAACTTTGATAACGTCAATAACACTCTTGCACACGTATTAGATTGGTTTTCGACACATAATTTGGTACTCAATTCTAGCAAAAGGAAATGTGTTAAATTCTCTTTGCCTAATGTCAAAAGTGTTCCTACTAATATAATTTTAAATAAGGAAACAATTCAACTAGTCGAATCAACCGTATTCTTAGGTCTAACTATAGATAGTAAGCTTCAGTGGGGTGCCCAAATATCCATTCTCGCAGTCAAACTTAGTTCTGCAGCGTTTGCAGTTAGAAAAGGTAGGGAATTCACAGATATAGATATGGCTAGACTAGTTTACTTTAGTTATTTTCACAGCGAAATGTCTTACGGTATAATGTTATGGGATACAGCTGCACAAAGTGAACACAAGGAATAAGCATAAACTAGTGGGAACTAACTACAGTTTACAAAAAGTTTAGAACTCATTTGCGGGGATTGGTATACGATTTTTCAACAAATTGCCTCTTGATATAATGAATTTACCCATGCACAAATACAAAACGGACGATTAGCCGCTTGACCGCGCACCTTTTTTAAGTGCTGATTCAGCATCGACAAATTTCAAGTGCGCGCCGCCACTTGAATACGGGCGCGCTCAATAAATTAGTTTTATTTGATTGTCAATAACGTGAGAGGAGTGGTGTTTGATTTTTCTGCAAATGAATTACTCATTATAATGGTACGAAACAAATTACGTTTGAATGAAATGTTTACTTTTGGCGAGCGCCCGTAACGTAAACAATGTTGTCTTTGTTGTCTTTAACGACTTACTGTACACTTTAGTTTATCATAGTAAAAGTATTAGCTGAAACTTGTTTGCTGTTAGTTTTTCATATACCTGGTGATATTATCTATGTAATAAAATAAAGTTATAGCAATACTTCTCATCAGCCTTTAATAGTCCACTGCTGGACTAGGCCTCTCCTTTGAAAGGAGGAATTGGCCTACTAGCAATACTTACAGAAAATTATTTAGATGTAAGCATTTGAAAAAATATATATATTTCGCTGACTTTGCATTCCGCGCGCGGGGCGTATATATCATACTTTTATGTTTTTATTGTAAATTAACTGATTAATTACGAAGTTACCGCAAAAAAATTATAGACAAAAAATTATCGTAAAAACGGCATTTTTTAGTTTTATGTAAAAAAGTTTAAATACATATGTATGTATATAAGGTTACATTTATGCGTTGTATTTTTTTTTTCTTATGAGTATATAAATAAACCTTTGATAAAATATATAATACTATAAATATTTATTTGCAATCAAATTAAAACTAACATAGCTAAATGACTATTTACACATAAAATAAGACAGTAATTTCTATACTTAAATAACTAAAAAATACATTTAAAAAAAAAAAAGGAAAAGAAAATTTAGAGGGCGTCATGGAAATCCTCCACATCGTCGTCAATTGGGAGCGTGCCCAGAATGCTGGCAGCATTGCCATACAACGTGGCATTCGATGATCTTTTGCGCCAAATACAGTCCAGCCTTCTGGTCACGCGAGGCGTCGACCAGTCTCTTTGAGAGATCTCTAAAAAGAGATCGCGTACTTGGACCCCATGGTCCCAACGTTTCGACTCCAAACGGCTCAAATACATAATCTCCTATTAGATTTATGTATTTGCGCCGTTTGAGAGTCTCCGCTGTAGCTGCAGCAGCGCCCGCACAACCCGCTGTGCTAGGAAGATGAGATGGCGCAAGGGTGTCGACACAAGTTGCGTCCCACACCAAAGGCTTACACAGCTTCTATAATACTCATATTTTTTATGAGATATTAGCAATCGAAAATGTTGGCGGGAACTTCAGTTTTTTGGCGGAAAAAAGGAAACAACTGCGCAGATTCCAATAAAAAGAATTCTTTTCAGATTCTTATCAGAATTGGTTTTTATACTTGGAAATCTAGTTGGAAAGAAAGTTATCTAGGATTGAATCTGATATATAACATAAAACGGTATTTTAAAAAATAAAATATGAAAATTGGCGCCAATTCATAAAAAAATCTTTGTTTTATTTTTTATGTTAAATATTAAAATGTTTCTCTTCATTATATTTATTTCCTCTAAAAGTAAATTAAATAACCTTTCTAACTGTGTATTATACTTAAATACCTCCCACAATAAAAAACGACGAGAAAAAGGAATATGACAGAAATATAAAATCGCGCTCAAAAATGGCGGGAAAAAATTTCTAATTTTCACTTTATACTGCCCTTGCGTGGGCTTCAACCATTTTATATGGTTTTAATTTATATCATTGGAAAGCTCATTTAATTACGCGTCTGTTGATATGCAACATACCGCAATCGGTTAAGTTATCCCCAAACAGATTAGTGCGCAGCGGAAAATCGTGGGAAAAATTACAGTTTACGCGCTCATCTGTTTTTGCAAAAAGGGAAAATAGCCACTTGTGCGCGGTCAAGCGGTTAGGAACTTTCTTTTACAAAGGGGTTATTACACTATTAAGGAATTTTGAAATGATAAGTCACCATGGAGACAGACTTAGGCTATATCAGAATTTATATAGATACCTTGCTTTTCAGTTTTTTTATATAATATCTCTAGTTGTTTTAAATAACTATTCATGTATTATTAGGTCATTCAACTTACTACATTTGCATTGTTGTTCCACTAATTTTATTTAAAAAATTGCTACTGTGTTAGATGAAGGTAACTCGTGATCATGGGCTGTACACTAACGTTGTAAATTTTGTGTATTCATATACCTACCGTCACTTTTTGTACATTTCCATTATAGTTCTGAACATGATCGCGAGTTGCCTACATTATAAGACGTAAGTGGATTCTCCTGTTACACAAGATTCACACTGGAAGGCTACTACAGCACTTAAATTGGTAACTGCATTCATTATTTAAGTATTATGTATGTTCCTAATTACTATTTACAAGTAATTAATTACAATGTGAAACAGTTGCAGCTCTTTACAAAAACAAAATATGTTACATAACACTGGCGATTAAAAAGAGTGGCCACGAGTTTTATTGCCCGTTATTTCTCGTGGTTCTACCTATTGCTTTCCGAACGAGGCAGTAAATGTAAATGTAGAAGCATTAAGTAATGAACTTTAAAATTTGACGTTCATAAGCGTCACCTTGTGACCTAGATGAATAAATGATTTTGACTTTGACTTTGACTAATATCTGCTGCCAACATTCGCGAATACGAATATTAAGTTTTGATCAAAATTGGCGCCATTTGTCTATAGCTTGGTGACCTTGGTGGCGGTCCCGTTCGAAGTAAGTGCGTTCCGTTTGTTTTTTGTTCCGAGAATAGCCGAGTTGATACGAACGCATCTGACTGAAGTGTCATTGTTTCCAGATGTGGATATTTAGCGCAATTGGGACTATCTCTTACCGGGCGGCGACGATATTTTATCCGTTGGCTACAAGTTAGGCTATCTCGGGGCTACAAGCGCGCTCCAGCCAGGCGATTCGAGAAAAATATTCTGGCAAACCTGATTCCACTCGCGCCGACTGGGTCGTTTCAGATTTTTCGAGAAACGAAACGAGACAGTTTTTACGGGCGCAAAACAGTTAATAAAGAACCGTTTTTCTCTTAAATGTCCAAAAATTATATATGTGCAATTTCCTATCAATTTATATACCTATATAAATTATTCACATATTTCATACATCCAAAATTGGAGGGCAAATATTGGTCGTGAGTAATCGTGAATCTTCTACTAAAATAAATTAAAATATTGAAGATTTTCAAACTAAATAAACGGGCACATGAACTACGACCTAGCAGGCCAGATTAATAAAACCAGTTCTTTTTAAGTACCACTCATAATTATGTATGAAAAATCGACTTTATTGTAATACACAATTTAATTTCTCAGCATTGTTGGCAAATTGTATTCAAAGGTACTGATTGAAAGAGTTATGAAAGTAACCGACAAGAAAATATGGGATGTACAAGCGGGATTCCGAAAGGGTATGAGACGTACGGATCAGGTTTTTTTCCTTGTGAAGCATAGCCGAAAAGTTTTTGGCCAAAGGTCAAAAGGTCTATTGCGCATTCGTGGATTTGGAAAAGGCTTACGATAAAGTGGTGAGGAATGAAATATGATCGGTGCTGACAATTAATGGGGTAGACAGCAGCCTCATTCGAGCTTTGAAATTCTTCTATGATAATTCTAGAGCTTATGTGAGGATAAACGGGTCATACACTGACTGGTTTACCATCGAGAAAGGTGTTAGACAAGGATGTGCAGCGTCGCCGTGGTTGTTTAACCTCTTCATGGACAGTTGTTTGCAAGATTTAAAACATAATGACTGTGGATTAAGGATGAATAGGGTACTCGTTAAATGCCTCATTTATGCTGATGATCAGGGTATATTTGCGTCTTCAGCGGAGGAGTTGCAGGAGATGGTAAAAATCATGCATGGTGCGTTAGAGAGGAAAGGAATGATAGTGAATGTAAGTAAAACGAAAGTTATGGTTTCTGCAAAGGAGGAATGCGTTACGGCTTGTAATGTTTTGAGCGATAGACAGCGAGTGGAACAAGTAAATGAGTTTGTTTACTTAGGTACGTTGTTTACAAGATATGGTAATAATGACGAAGATATTGAAAGAAGAGCTAATGCAGGTAATAGAGTGAATAGAGTTCTGAAGGCGTTTATGAACAGTCAAAACGTGTCCTAAAAGGCACGTTTGGCTGTGGATTCGAACCCACGACACTCAGCGAGGTGTCAAGCGGTGAGGCGGCCGCTTAAACCACTACGCCAAGCGTGCAGTCAAAGCTTATATTCTGTTATATCTGAATAGACGAGTACGCGGAACATGGGCTTCAAAATTGGTCTTAGCTTTGATGCAACCGTGATATCGCTACAATCATACAATCATGACATCACACTGGTCAATTCATCCAGTAGGTATCACTTTGATTGTATAACATATAAAATCGATGTGTATCGTTATAAAAACTAAATTGATTTGCACTGAACAGAAACGGTCCTGGTCCACTACCTAAAAATGTCCATAGAAATTTGGTTCGCGTAAATTGATTAGTTCAATTTTCGGCAACAAAGTCTGTTTTTAACGTAAAAGCATTTTACAGATACCGTACAATTGCAGATTGGATGAATTTTTGAAATAGTTGAAATAGACAGGGTTGATGTTCAGGCTAGTTTCTACTTTGAACATGATCTACAATCTCAGTATTGATTAAATGGCTACAATTTCGTGTTTTATGTCTTTATATTATAATTAAAAAGGTACATTCAAGGTGATAGTTCCATCTCAATTTACTCTTTCAACGATAGGGTCCTGTCTGATGGATTTATTTGTAATCATGAGTGAGACGGGGAGATGGGCCTCGTTAGCCTTGGTTGGCAACCTGTCTAGGAGAAGGAAAATTCCGAAATTAAACCAAACGTTCGGGGAGATGGGCCTCGTTAGCCTTGGTTAGCAACCTATCTAGGAGAAGGAAAACTCCGAAATTAAACCAACTTCTAGGGAGCATACCTGACACAAAACCCCGATTTAAGGTGTAAACTGACCCGTGCCGAGGGATTCGTGGCCAGAGGGCAAGCTGGTCGTGAACGGAGGGTGCCTGTGTTGGTGGTCACAGGGCACAGCTGATATTCCACCTTACCCCCGTAAAGGGCTCTGCGGAGGTGGACAGTCTAGATCCCTACATCTCGTGGGAACGCTATGGGAACAAAAGCTACTTCTTCTCCATACGGCGGCGACGCGGTTTGCAACCCATCACGTCTCGTTCCCCGCGAGGGCGAAAAGCGGCCTACGGAAAGCCGGTTTGCAACGTTGAACGTTGGAGGAGGGATGGACGGCAAATTGGATGAAGTATGTCAGATGATGGTTGATAGAAAGATTGATGTTCTTTGTGTGAATGAAACAAAATGGAAAGGGTGTGACACCACCCAGCATGGCGCATATACGGCGTATTGGTCTGGGGTAGATAGTACCACAAGAGCCTGCAAGGGAGTTGGTGTAATACTATCTGCGCGAATGAATGAGTGTGTAAAAGAGTTTGAATGTGTAAATGCTAGGCTTCTATGGATGAGAATGAAAGTAGGACTTACTCGTGTCTTTATTATTGGGGTGTACGCCCCGGACAATATAGTTACGGGTATGTCACAGCAAAAGCAAGACGAAAGGTAGGAGTTTTGGGAGAGTTTAAAAGATATTTTAAGGAAATGTAGGGATAACGAAAGATTGATCTTGTTAGGGGATTTCAATGGATGGGTGGGAGTAAAACGAGATGGATTTGAAAAGGTGTTAGGTGCATTCGGTGATGAGAGTGTGAATGACAATGGAAAAGCTCTGCTTGAGGTTTGTTTGGAGTGGAGCCTTTGTGTGACAAACACCTTGTTTGATCACAAAAGGATACATAATATGTTTACGCGTGAGGTAAAAAATGTTAGAAGAAGTATGATTGATTTTGTAATAGTAGATGAACGATTGAGAAAGAATGTGTTGGATACAAGGGTGTATCGAGGGATCGGCATCCACACAGACCACTTCTTGGTGTTGAACCGGATAAGTGGGCTCTTTAAAGGATGGCGAAACCGAGAGAATAATGAAAATAGAGTCTTGGAAAGAATAAAAGTAGAAAATCTACAAGAGAAAGATGTGAAAGATGAGTATAAACGAAGATTGATAGCAAGATTTGAGAGGTTCGATGGCATAAATGATATGAATGAATTGTGGCAGTCCTTTAAAGAAGAGGTAGTATGTGTTGCGTCTGAAGTAGGTGGTGTGATCAAGAGAAGGAAAATACGAAAGGTTAAGAATACATGGTGGGACAAGGATGTACAATCAGCAGTGTCAGAGAAGAAGAAAGCTTGGTTAGATTGGTTGGCTGCCAGAGCAAATGAAAGAATGGGAAAAGCAACGAGCGAGGACATAAACAAAGCAAGAAAGGAGTTTGTTAGGTCAAAAACAATATTGAAAAAAATGGTTAAAAGGAAAAAAGAGGAAAAGAAAGATGAGTTTGATAGCCAGACTATCTGACGATTTCCAGAGAAACATTAAGTTTTTCTGGAAATCCGTTCGTGCAGTTCGAGAAAGAACTCAATCCTCAGAATACACATCCATCAGAGATAAGAATGGAAGGATATTGAATGGTGAATCGTGCGTGCTGAAGAGATGGAAAGAGTATTTTGAAGGTTTATTTGAAAGAACGACGATAGAGACACCGATCGATGAAATGAATGGTAACGATGGCGATGATGAAAGTGTTATTGGCGTGGATGAGATCGTGAAGGCACTGTGAAGTATGAAAGTAGGTAAAGCTGCAGGATATGATAGGATTACAGTCGAAATGCTGAAGGCTGGACAAGGCATCATAGTTGGTCAGTTGCAGCAGTTATATAACTTGTGCTGGAGCACCGGCCGAGTACCTAATGACTGGGCCACAGCTGTAGTTGTGCCTCTTTATAAAGGAAAAGGCTCGCAGCAAGACTGCAAAAACTATAGAGGCATTAGCCTTCTCAGCATTGTTGGCAAATTGTATGCAAAGGTACTGATTGAAAGAATTATGAAAGTAACCGACAAGAAAATATGGGATGGACAGGCGGGATTCTGAAAGGGTATGGGGTGAACGGATCAAGTATTTTCCTTGCGGTGCAAAGCCGAGAAATTCTTGGCCAAAGGTCAAAAGGCCTATTACGCATTCGTGGATTTGGAAAAGGCTTACGATAAAGTGGTGAGGAATGAAATGTGGTCGGTGCTGTCAATGAATGGGGTGGACAGCAGCCTCGTTCGAGCTCTGAAATCCCTTTATGAGGATTCTAGAGCTTGTGTGAGGATAAACGGGGCATACACTGACTGGTTTACCATAGAGACAGGTGTTAGACAGGGATGTGTAGCGTCACCGTGGCTGTTTAATCTCTTCATGGACAGTTGTTTGCATGATTTAAAAAATAGTGACTGCGGATTAAGGATGAATGGGTTACTCGTCAAATGTCTTCTTTATGCTGATGATCAGGTAATACTTGCATCTTCAGCGGAGGAGTTGCAGGAGATGGTAACAATCATGCACGCTGCGTTAGAGAGGAAAGGAATGAAAGTGAATGTAAGTAAAACGAAAGTTATGGTTTTTGAAAAAGAGGAATGCGTTTCGACTTGTAATGTTTTGATCGATGGACAGCTAGTGGAACAAGTGAATGAGTTTGTTTACTTGGGTACGTTGTTTACAAGAGATTGTAAGAATGAAGAAGATATTGAAAGAAGAGTTAATGCAGGTAATAGTGTGAATGGAGCTCTGAAGGCGTTTATGAACAGTCAAAACGTGACCAAAAAGGCACGTTTGGCTGTGCATAGAGGGGTGTTAGTGCCTACCCTTATGTATGGTAGTGAAAGTTGGGTATGGCAGAAGAGTCTTGAAAGTAGAATAAATGCTGTAGAAATGAGAGCACTGAGAAGTATGTGTGGTGTGTCTTTGACCGACAGAGTAAAGAATTGTGTGATACGAGAGTGGTGTGGGGTAAAAGAAGATGCAGTGACAAGCATCGAGAAAGGCATGTTAAGATGGTTTGGGCACATGGAGAGGATGGATGACGATAGACTGACAAAGAAGATATATAAGGCAAGTGTGAATGGGACAGGACGCAGGGGAAGACCTAGGCGGACGTTCTCTGACCAGATTGGAGACCTCCTAAAAAAAGGACAGGTCAGAAGTACCCTAAAAAGAAGAGCATGCATGAGAAACTTGATGGGAGTGAATGAAGCAAGAGAGGTATGTCAGGATCTTTGCAAATGGCGTTCCGTAGTCTCTACCTACCCCTCCGGGAAACAGGCGTGAGTCAATGTATGTATGTATGTATGTGAGTATATTGTAAGATAATAGAGTACTACTTGTAGGGTCTCGGGATCACACCTGGTAACTTGCCCACAGACGAATTTTCAATTATCTTTTGCGCAGCGACGAAGAAAAGATAGTGAGAGACCCTGTATAAAAGTGAGAGTTCTATAATTATAATGTCCCGTGTCACGAGAGTATGTATATAGGGCTGATATTATACTGTCTTAAGACGAGTTTTTACAAACAAATACACTTATTTGCCTTTACATGTCATGGCGAGTGATAAATGAAACGGATAAATATATTTTTTAATTAATCAGTTGTTTTGGTTTGTCAATGACTCTTTATCATGGTGATGAACCAAATTGTTTTTTTTATGTAATTTATTCAGATATACTTACACAAATATTATGATATAACTACATAAACAAATAGTACTTATCGGTTAATATCCACTAGACTTAATTGTTTTACAAGCTGATATTTATTTTGATACCAGGAACTTAACATAGTCAGTTCTACAAACCCTCGCAAGATCGAAATTAAGCAAATGTCCTCATCGGGTTCATAGGGTTCCCACCAAGAATTTAGGGTCCCAAGCCAACCTCACCTGCAAGTGGTGCACCCGCCAATCAACGGACGAGGCTATGGCAAACAAAATATCCCGATAAGCGGCAATAGGCTCGCCACCTATTACGTGGGATCAAAACACTGGCGAAAATTGGGCGTTTAATATGCCTCTGCCTACCCCTTCGGGGAATCAGGCGTGAGTCTATGTATGTATGTCCTTCACATGGGACATGCGCGTTCCTCGAGCGTCCGTTCGGCGTGCGTCCGGCGTCAGTTCGGCGTGCGCTCGGCGTTTACTTTGTACTACAGAGCGGACGCTAGAGCAGCGCGCATTGTGGGGGAGGCCTTCATGACTTTTTACATACATACATAGACTCCCGCCAGATTTCCCAGAGGGGTAGGCAGGGATTACGGAACGCCAATTGCAACGATCCTGACATATCTCTCTTGCTTCATTCACTCCCATCAAATTCCTCAAATGGCTCTTCTGTTCAGGGTACTTCTAACCTGTCCTGTTTTTAGGATTTCTTAAATCTGGTCAGGGAACGTCCGCCTAGGTCTTAAAGAATTTATACGTGTATAAATTCTTCAAGATTCGGCAGATCCGATCATATTTACAGTCATAACTCCCAAAATAAATTTAAACAGCAAGCAGGACGCTTAAACCACTAAGTTTTCCTTGTCGTCAAAAAAACATCAAAAATACTCACATAATTTTCATTACGTACATTTACAAAAACATACTGTGTGAATGAATTATATGCGCAGTTTAGAAACAGCGAAAGCTAATTTCTCTCCTGGGTACTCATTACTTATGAACTTTGTACATACATAACCAAGTTATTTAGTAATAGTTTATTTAGTAATCATGACATTGTAGGGGTGGATCTACATTACGGCTCTTCATCACTGAATACCATAATTATTTATTCCCCCGTTCGATCTCATGAGTGATGCAAGCCGTTTGAGACGTTGTGTATAAAAACATGCCATATATGTACTTCTGTATAAATGTGTTTAGTGGGTTCGATTTTTTAAACGAGACAACACTCATTATTATAGTGAAAATGGTGGTGTATACACCTATAAAATTCTGGCGCTAATGACTGACAGCCGAAACTGCAGACTGAGGTCAAGAAGCCGAAATTTGGTTTGTATGTAACTTGGTGTATAGCTTGGCTTTTTAGGGTGTAAAATATGCAACGCAAATGGAGCCGTGAGCGAAGTCTAATACACAAGAATACAAAAAGAAAACTACATTTCTTTTATGGTTTGGTAAAGCTTTAAACATTTCTGTAACAGATTTTGATCTCTAAATCTTTATCTAATAGATCCAGTCCAGATATCGGGAAATTGTGAGAAGGGAACGCCACATCAACGGACCAGTAATGAGAAGCGCGATATATTATCGTTTGCTAATCGGTGAAGGAAAACATCGTGAGATTACCTGCATGTCTGAGAGTTCTCCATAATGTTCTCGAAAGACATGTGAAGTCTGCTAACCCGCACTTGGCCAGCGTTGTGGACTATGGCCGTACCCTTCTCATAGAGAGAAGAGGCTCGTGCCCAGCAGTGGGACAGTATAAAGGTCTGATGATGATATATTTGCGTAGTTTTTCGTTTTAGTCTGATGTCGATATTCTATGATTTCTTGATTAATACGTTCAATATATTTTCAGAGACATCAGAGTATCCCATGTACTGTCCCACCATCTCTACACAAACACTCTCATGGATTTAGAAATTACCTCTTTAGAACCAGTTCTGATCTACAACCCGAGAAAAGAGAAACCTTTCCACGCAAAGTTTGGATTTATTACGGAAATTTTCTTTTTGCCTTTTATCTTCTTACTAAGTTTCACGAAAAGGTAAGGGACAACTTTAATTTAATTGCCTGTTTAATGAGAGAGCGAATGTAATTTATTTCAAAGTAGCGTTCCTGTTGCAACTTTGTATCTAATATTTTGCTGAGAAATGTTTTGTGTTTTATAAGTGAGTGACCTCGATTGTTGAAGTTAGTCGTATATGACAATTCTTTTTTCTTGTGATTCATTTCATATAAACAAAATTTACTAGGAAAGTTTAGGAATTGAAACTTTCGTGATCATTTGTTACGGTTACTCCAAACAAAGGTACGCGGTATATATCCCGAGAGACACATACTAGGAAAGTTGTTTGAGAGGCATGTAAAAGGTGTTAAACCAAGGGTCTACAAGGCAGATTCTCATACTTATCGAATTGAGATAAAAGCAATTCTTGGCCGCTCAATACAGTATAGGATGTTGATATGCAAAATATTTTAATAACACAATATAGATAGTATACTTATTCACGTAAATTCAAACAGTGTGCGATGATATAAGACCCTATTTTCATTAAATGTTACTTAGGTAGTAAATCAGAATAAATTGTTTACTGGTGCAGAATAAGCTTGCACGGTAAGTGCGTGTGCTTGTGTGTGTTACAAACCTGCTATGCAAGCTCGCGGCGATCAGCTGAGCGGCGGAGGTGGTCAATTCACCGAGCTGATTTTTGAAATGAAAAAATATTTTAAAGTTTTAGTGAGTTATTTTTTCATGTATTTGTATTCAGTTATGGTAGTATATTCACCCCTGAAAACATTTTGCAAATGCATATCTACACTCTGTATAATACACAACCTCTTTTTTCTTAATATTTCTGGTTACATTTTCTCTAACTCAATTGTAATTGTTCGGTACTTAGTGATTTTTTTACGATAGTAATTAATTTATGATTTACGAAAGACCGTGCCGTGGTACAGATAATCCTAGTTTGGCAGCTAGTGCCAAATATATTGTGGCATTAAACCATTTTTATTATTCTTACATATGCTTTATTTTTAGATTCCTATGCATATTCCGTCTTCAAGGATTTTTCATGAATCACTATTGTTGGCACGATGCTATAGGGTTAATGCTCCCAGTGTGGATGTGGGCAGTGACTAACGTATCTGTCTTCTGCGTCATCTGGACCTGGTTGTGTATCAATTGTACTGGCAGCTTGATATTCTACTCCATAGCTGTGAACGCTGCACATCATCATCCTGATGCTATCAAGGATGGTGATCAGCCCAGGTAAGGATATTTTTTATCAAATGAGGAAAATAAATGGGGATGAGATTAGGTTCTTAGGTTATAATAAAGTGTAGAGTTATTTCAAAAACTTACCTATACAATGTCATGCTAAAATAAAATTAGTCCGCGTCACGACAAAGTATAAACCAACTGCAATTTGCAATACGAGTCTCGAGATGTAGATGGACGCCACAATAGTTTTAGGGAGAGACTTCAAACGCCTGTATACAACCATCTTCTGAATAACCAAGAGACAGATGATGAACTCGTGACTTAGGTTTCCATCCTAAACAAAAATGTATAAAAATAGTGACACTGATTATCTGGGGGCACGGCAGTGCCCTCGCCAAGTCGAGCAAAAAAGCAGCACGGCCGCGGCCGTATCATCCTTTTCTGGAAGCAATTCAGGCCATTTTCGACCCCCTATAACTTCGTTGTGGATAATGCTAGAAACCTGAATTGAGTAACCAAGCAGGCATTGTATAAATATGGTATATTTCAAATTTCATTCAATTTGAACGAATAGTTTAAGAATTATAACGAGTCAAATTTCTTGATTTTGTCACTCACTGACCGATCATCAAAAGTCTAAGGCACTTCTAGCAGACATAGAAGCTTCAAATTTAAAATACAATTAGTGTTGAGTGTATGAATCAAGGAAAAACTAAAATATTTTTCAATCTCGGTTCAGTTTTCGAGATACATCAACTGCACAAATAACTTTGTAATCCCATATAAACATATAATATTACAAAATTACATTTGCGGTTAGGGCTTTAATTAAGAAAATTCGTTGTTGGTGGACAAAAAGTAGAAGGTACCGGAAATGAAAAAGTAGGACTATCTACAAAAGAAATGAGATCCCATAAAAAACAATACTTGTCAAAAAACCAAGTCTCGCTACCGTAAAAAGTTGTGAGATCCATGTAATACCAAGTCGGTTAATTAAAAATCTTTAATGTTTTAAATAAAAGGATTGACTTGGCAATCGCACTAAACAATCCAAAGAACAATGCCCACTGTCCATACATTCGATGACCTGTCAAACTTTTTTTAAATAATATGATGTATATTATTGTCTGATATGTTAAATGAATTATTACTATTTATAGGGACACTTGTTTTATTATGACGTAATTTGGTAATCAGGAAAAAATGTTATAATGAAAATAATTTTTTGAGGTTATGTTTTACTAGAAACATCTATACCTAGGTACAAACGGCTACATAACAAGTTAAACAAATCCAATATAAACTGATCTGTCACTAATGGGATAGTTTATGCAATGACAGATCGGATTAAAATAGTTTAACTTTATGTATAGCCATGTGTACATAACATAAAGACGCAAACAACCAAGTATACAAGTATTTTTGTAACCAAAGGTAGCATTCTCGTGCAGGGCTCTTACAAGCGACTCGTTCTACAATAACTTGACCAGAGTGCTTGACTGTGGCCTTAACCTCGTCGTGGGAGGAGGAAATAACAAGCGATGGTAGCTTTGTGGGGAGACCAATAGAGGCACAGGGTCTGGGTTCGAACCCACGTTGCGCACCAATGATTTTTCTAAGTTATGTGTGTATTCAAATGTTCATTATCGTTGCTCCGTGTTTCGTAAGGCACAATAAGCCGTGAGTCCCGGCTGTCACCAAGGTTTGTAGTTAGAATCCTCACATAACCTGACACTGGTCTTGGAATATCGCTATCCTTCTCGGTTGCGGAGGTCAGACGATAGTCGCTCCGTGTAAGAGCGAATGTTTCTACCATATCAGGTTAGATGAGAATAGCGTACTCTTAGACTCCTAAGCGAAAAGTTAAGGGTGTAACTGGGACAAAACCGCAGGACGATGACTTAAGATTGAGAAAATAAAATACACATTGTTTTAGTTTTATATATTTTATTATTCAACATCTTCCCTCACAATTACCTCATCTAATACTGCAGCTGAAGGCACCACATTGCTTTCGTACCTCGCCCATCCAAGGTACCACACCAGTGTCATCACGTGGGCACAACATACGGTACGTCGACCTACGAGGCAACTAAAACAATATTCAGTAATAGCTTCCCGGCCATTCAAATTATTTTCAGTTATTATATACACATAATACTGTCTTCTGTTTACGTGCCTTGACTTTATTTTGCCTCTGATTAATGAATTATCCCCACTGCCTCTGACATTAAATTCAGCCATATCAAAAATTTCTCTGGATACTTCAATTATATATCTGCCATGGAAACGTACATGTTCGCCATAATACGAACGGGCTTGCCGTATTTGGTACGTTCCCAAGGCGAACAATATCAATTCTTCATATTCTAGACGGGGAAACAAAATATTATTGTCATTACCTGTAATACTCCTGAAGAAGGATGACTGTCTATTAAGATTTAAAGTTTTCACTGCTTCGGATAAATTGTTTTGTAAGGTCATCCTTTCTCTTATTATATTTACAAATTGGACAGCATCAACTCTATCGTGAAGGCGAACACCAAACTTATTTATTAAAGCTGCGCCTATTTGGAAATATGCCATCATGTTTGGCACATTTTTATTAAAATGATCAAATCGAAATAACCTGAAATCTCTTTTAAAATACCCATTGAACACTTCTACCACCCATCTTACTATAGTCTCACATCTGCTTTTATTTGCTTGAGTGGTAGTTAATTGGTGTTCACCTTCATTAAGAGTATCTGGTACATAAACCTTATAATTACAACTCCCAAGCAAGCTGATGCTATCCCTAAAACCCCTGTCTAGAATAAATATGTCATTAGGCTGAAAATATTGCCTGATTAGGGAATTTTCATTTTGAAATAATGCCTTCATTATATCTGCATCTGATGTGGTAGCCTTGTAGGGTCCATAACAGTTTAATATGTAACCATCACTTAGAACGATCATAAATGGTTTCAGGAGATTCCGATATTTGTGTAAAGAATATGTGTCTTTCTGAAACATGTAATTCCCACTTTTATTTAAAAATATATATGTGCCATCACATATCACAATAGCTTGACTATTATTTTCATTATAAATTCCATTTGGAATTAATAGATTATGTTGTAGTGTTTCTTCCCTACTCATTGTGGTTTAAACCTAAGTTTCTTGTTACAAAGTCCTGTATAATATCTCCCTCACACTACCCATCAGTCTTTCTATTGTGGTACGTGGTACTTGTAAGAGCGTAGATATTCTCTGATCAGAGTCTCCTGTTCGCATTTTAATTAAAATTCAGGCTAAGCCTAATATACCCCTATGCATTTCTAAGATGCGAGGTATATCATATAATAAATATATGAAATTAGCTTTTGTTAAGCCCATCCAGTATCCAAACAGGTGGTCATCTATTTGCTGGACAGACTCCATGCTGTCAAAATCAAGGAAAGGCCTTGGTGCATTTATAAATGACAGCATATGCTCAATTTGGTCTACAGTAAAACTAGGCAAGCTGTTTTCTGATACATATAAAGAATCCCAGCTATTTTGGTGTAGATGCTCGGAGCACACACGCGCATGTTTTGGAATATAATAATTATAATTAGTTAGTACTGTTAACCTTAGTGCATCTGAGATGGTTTGTAGTTGTAAATTCCTACAATTACAAAAAATGCAATGTGATGCTGTACTGGGAGCTCTTTTGTAACTCCTCAATATGATATCAGGGTATTGCTGCTGGTGTGAGGCTTCAGGACTCTCTGACCTAACTCTTTCTTGTGAAGGACCTTGAAGGACTGGCTCAGGCTCATTGTGGTCATTTGGGTTTTCATTGTTTGAATCCTCAAGATGTGTGTTGTCTGCAATCAAAGTGTCCTCCGGATTTGCTGACATGCCAATTGTTGTATTTTCTTCAATAGCTTGGCTTCGTATGGCATGTCTTTTAATACGCATAAAGCAAGCATGGCATAGGTGATCAGATGCTGAGATCTGTAATGTAAAGACAAATGTTAATAAAAAATGTATACGGGCAAATAATATATCTTGACCTAGACCCACAGTTAGTTAATTGGGTGTGTGATTTCCATACTTTGTCTCCTAAATAGCCTATTTAGGAGGCCTACATAGGCAACCATAGTAAGCTGTAACCTACCTGTATGAGTAACCTAGCCTCATAACATGGGAATTGATTATTATAATAATATATAATTAACGCATATGAATATAACCAAGAGCACTAAGAAAAATATCATTTATTACCAAACTCAATTGAAGTCAAAAGGGAAGAAATAGTAAAAGTTTAAACATGATGCAATTAGTCAACCAGAGACTCATCAACTAGTACCTACCTGCTTTATGTCACTTAATAGGAATTATTTTAATGGTGTATATTATGTGACACTAATATACACATGTGGCTTTGTTCTTTTTGTAGGCATACTACATAATATGTGGGTGAAATATTAAAATTATTTATCTTTATAATAGCTTATAATAGAAAAAACCAGGTTAATGATTGGAAATATTTACCTGACGTGGTGCTATGTTATTCTCAACTAACTGCATGAATTGTGTGTTGTGAGCCATTTCATTTAAAATCAAGTGACTTTGACGATTAGCCAATGTTCGCCCACATACTGCACATACTTTTCGATGACCACGACGAGATGGGCTTGCACATCTATCCGCTTCACATTCTCTATGAAGGTGTCGGATGACAGTTTGCATAGCCAAGTGAAAACATTCTTCACAAATGTAATCCTCTTCAGTTATCTGAAATAAATATAATCATTACTACTACGTCCATACATACATATATTTTTTTTCAACCTGTTTAGTGAAGATGTTTGGCGTATAGTAGGTTAACAGATGGAACAATAATAGGACTCAAGCTTGATTGAGTTTTTGTTCCATCATGCCACTAAACACTGAGACTAAGATGTAAATATGTGGAATGCAAGATATTGCAATTATTAAGCAAGGATAGTTTCAAGACCTAAAAAGGATCTGTATGTAAGCTTTTATAGCATCCTTTTGGTAGGTGATTCTTAGCTAACAAAGCTGTAAATTCATTTACACTTAACAATAATTAATGAAAAATATTTCATAAGTATATGTTAGTACTTACTATGATTGGAGATATCCAGTAGCTGATCAAAGAGACGACTCTCGTGTTTTGTTCAAACACGAGGTACCGATTTTGTGTGTTTGATGAATTCACACGTATGTATGTTGCAGTTCACACAGCATATTATATTATGCTGATCCATCATGCAAGCACAATGCTTAACATACACAAAACTGAATCGTAAAGCACTCAGTGTCCGTGTTAAATGAGCCAAGGTTATCAGGAATGCAAGATCTCGTTATCTGTTGGGAAAGCAAGGGTCGGTAGGAGCAGAAAAAGTAAAAACCAATAAATCGCACAGTACGCTACGACGCAAGAGCAAACGAAGGACTGCAAAGAACATAAAAGAATCAAATCGTAAATAACCGACGTCATCATTTGACAGTTTTGACACTTTACTTTGACGTTGAGAGATATGCTTGGAAGATTCTAAGATGAATTAAAATAATTAATATCTTTTTAACCAGATTGCCAATGCCCGTGATAAATATTTTATGTATATGAAAAAAATTAAGCTATTTTTTAATAACAAAATCATTACTATACATTATGGGATGTATTTTCATGTTTGACAGGTCAGATGTGAACATAATTCTTTAATTTCCTTATGAGATATATTGTGTTTTTTTGCGATGGCCGAGTCAATCTATTTATTTAAAACATTAAAGATTTTTAATTAACCGACTTGGTATTACATGGATCTCACAACTTTTTACGGTAACGAGACTTGGTTTTTTGACAAGTATTGTTTTTTATGGGATAAAAATATCCCGTCACCGCAAACAGTAAACATATATGCCATTGAGATTTTGTACATATCGCAAAATCTTAGAAGTACTAAATATAAAATATTCTTTATTTTGTGAAGCTTGTTAACCTCGATAGTTGAACTTAATTCAGCTTGGCTTCCTAAGCGAATTTTTTATAACTATATTCTGCTTACAATACATTTCTATTTTAATTGGTATGTCCGTAAATAAATCTTTGTCCTTGTCATGTTCATTATCTTACGACGTTCTATTTTCATACATTTTCAAAATTGTCAATGGCATTTCCAACCTGCCGGCTATTATTAAATTTTTCGAGGAAAATCCCCCTTCTTAGAAGCTTAGCCATAATAACAGTATTATCAATCCATTATTGTTATATTATATAAGCTGTGTCTATATATATCTCTTGTCACTGAGAAAAAGTTGGAGATAGTCCTAGACGCTGGCAAAGTGTGTATTGCCAGATCAGAAGGTTTGCTTTGAGAATCCTGGTGGTTATAGGACGGATTAAGAATTAAAATGTCACTACCACATTTCATGCCGTGGGTGTTGTAAGAGGCAACTTAAGAAAATACACGAAGCGAAATAATAGTATCTTTGCGAAGAGACCTAAACTGGACATCTAGGCATGGGTGTTTTCGGATTTTTTCGCTAAACGATAAAAAACCCGATTTCAGATGTTGAAATCCATTTCAAAAACCGATTTTAGAAATCGATTTCAGTAGCGGATGTTGAAGCGTAGCGTACGACAAACGTACACAATCGAAATATGCAATTCATAAAACCGCCAAAATCCAACCGATTCGCTCGTCGCAAAGCACAATTCACTTCATCTCTTTCGCTCTTTCAACGGATCACTAAGTTAGAAAGAAAAGGAAATGAAATTCGCTCTCTATCATTCTAACTAACTAGTCGTTTGGTATTGTGAAAGATAAGGAATGAATATGAAAACTATCGGTAATGTATGCTTTAGATTTACTTTGTAGTTTGGTTGCGCTTGCACCGTTTAGTTAGGATTTGTGTAGTTTGCGTTATCGTGGTATTGTTTTACGTTTTCTAAAATCCTTTTTTCACATTGGAATATCGATACGATACGATTTCTGCCTGCAATCGGATTTCAGATTTGTTTTGATATATCGGTCTCATGCCTATGGACATCAAATCCTATACCAACTGGCTGGCCAGCTTAATATAGTAGGTTAAGTCTTTATATTTATCTAAAGTGTTATGCTGAAATAAATTAGTAGAGATTTAAGTCCAGAAGGCTGTAAAGAAGGATATTTTCAAATTAAATACTGCTTCACTTAACTATCTTTATTTACAGGAGCGAAACTGCAGACTGGGAACCAAGTGGAAGCCCTCCTCGATCGCAAAGACATCAACGGCAACACTCTAGCTGTCATCACTTTATTTAGTGACAACGTCCTCCACCACATGTTTCCAACATTAGACCACGGCGTCCTGAAATACCTGCATCCAATTTTCATTGACCTCTGCGAGAAGTACCAAGCAAATTACAGAGTATCAACACAATTCAAAATGGTGCTTGGACAGATAAAAGAAACAATGCGAACTGAATTTAAAAGCATAAAATAACTTTACGCTTAATTTAACGAAAAAAGAAGTTGTAATTTTTGAGAATTCATGAGCAGTATAACAGGCTTATTTTACACATTTCCATCATTACGTAACATTTAGATGAGATTCAAGATGTCTGTGAAATGTTTATTTTTCTTAATAAACGTGAATCTGATATTATCGTTTTATTTTTCATTTTAATGAGTCTGACGATGGTGGAGGCATTTTTTTGTTTCTTTCGATAATAATATACATAGCTTTCTAATGAAGAGTGCTATGCTTAGTTATGTGCTGAAATATGGCTTTGATTGATTGGTAACTAAGTCTTTATTTGTTGCACTCACTATCCTTTTACAACTGTAGTAGAGTATGTATTTTGATAAGGACTGATCGTAAGACACTCTGAACAGAAATTAATGGGATGACTGTGAGGAGGCCTTTGTCCTGCAGCTGGACGTTTAGGGTTTTATATATATATTTTTTTAAAGACAACTTCCGCATCAGGACTTAGTCCGGTGTCGCGGGGGACTTTACAAACATACAACTAACGGACACAATGAACACCCAGACTAGAAACAACAATTTATGAATTACACAAAGTGTTGTCTCGTGTGGGAATCGAACCCACAACACTTGCACAGTGTCAAGCAGCGAGACGGCCGCTTAAACCACTACGCCAACCGTGCATTTGCTTAAATTAATAATAATGTGTGTAGTATATATGATTGCCTATTGAAGAAAGTAGGAGATATTCGAGTATTTCAGACTGACAGACGGAGATGCACAAATGCAATACGCACACGGTTTATATTGCACGTCAAGATTATACTAGCTAGAGAGTCCTTCTTCCTCGGTCAATCCACCTCATTAATGCTGAAATCTGCGAATATACGCCCAAAACTCTATTACTCTATAAAGCCCCTAATTTAAATTCACCCGACAAAGTTATAGCCATAATGCACTTTAATTTGAATTAACTCTCACAGGATTGCAAAAACCCTATACCGAAATGAAGGTTGAAACCCTTATGTAAACGTTGATTAAGTCGATAAAATATTTTACCAAAGAGGGCCAATGTTTTTGGCAGACTTTTTGGGATAACTCCCGTGCATAATATTGTATTTTTTTGTGTTGTTTGTGGCATCATGTGGCGGGTACAACACGGACAAAGAGCTGTCTTAATATTTTTTTAAACAACATTGTATATCGTGATCGACACTTCCTTACATTATATCATGTTATGTTGCACAAAACCCAATACTGTTATTCTGATGGGGCTTTCACTGGAAGAAAGAGGAGTTTTACTGCTATATTTGGGTTAAATTTTTCTTTAGAAAATGAAACTTTCCGTTTGCTTTTTAGTTCAGCAATATTCGAATTTGTATTCATGAAATGAACATATAAATTTTTTGTGTGTATTTCATTGATTAATTCATCCCTCACATAGTTTAGATTTACGAGTGGCCGACAGGTAAGGCTGCTGTTAAAATACGGAAAAGAACACGGTCAAAACCGTGGGGAACAGCCAGTATATTCTAAATGCAAACTGTAGGAGACTCGTTACTTCGGCATGCAAATGAGGTTCAGCCCGTGGGGTTTCTAAACAGTTTGATCCTCATGTATGACAAACTAAATTTTGTAAGCTTGTTCTAAAATAGAGGTCAATTCACTTCTTAATATCGACGATGAAAGAGTGGGTTATAAAATCATGCTAATGCCACGAAGATTTTAACGTGGGACATTGCTAAATTAGAAGCAATGATATTTGTAGAATATCTATTTAAAATGCCTGGGAAGTAAAACTTAATTAAGCTACAAAAGACTAGAAGTATAATCGTAAAATTAATTTGACGATCGTGCTATTAAAGTTAGCTAACTTTGCGCACACTTACACATCATTTGCTGGTATTTCTAAAACACAATTGTACTTAAACTAATAAACTAGTTTAGTATCTTATGATATAATAACTTGGGTCGTATTCAACGAAAGTTTCCCAATCGCCACAGCTTGCGGCAAAGGGACAAAACATGGCTCTACTTCAAATGCAAAAACTTCTTAATAAATCAATAATTCAATTATTTCTGTGAGAATGTTTGACTGCACGGTTGGCGTAGTGGTTTAAGCGGCCGCCTCGCCGCTTGACACTGCGCCTAGTGTTGTGGGTTCGATTCCCACACGAGACAACACTTTGTGTGATCCTTAAATAGTTGTTTCAAGTCTGGGTGTTCATTGTGTCCGTTGGTTGTATGTTTGTAAAGTCCCCCGCAGCACAGGATTTGTTTCTAGTGCGGGAGTTGTCTTTTAAAAAAGAAAAAAATTGTTTTATAGGTCATAAGGAAAAATAGCCGAATAGTCATGAAATCTCGGATGGTCCACAGAGCGTTTCTTATTTACTGTCTGTTTTCTTAACAGTCAATCTTGAGACGAAAGGGAGGATGGGAACTAAATATATATCGGTTTATCACTGAACTCTGGGATAACTGAGTTATTAATTGAACTATTAAATATTGAAATTATGACGTTACTCAGGAAGTGGTAGTAATAATGAAAGAAAGTTTGCTTTTGCGGGATGGAAGATGAAGACTTTCAGCATACAAAGAGGGCGTTTGCTTCCCTTTTTACGTAAACGGTGTCTCGCTTGAGTAGAACATGTTAATACGCGAATCTTGTGAGATTAACCCTAAAGGACTACAGAAACTCATGCTAGACTGGAACCGATGAACTGACCGCGGTCGGTCATGGATTAGAATCATGAAGATTGCAGCTCAGCCACTAAGAAGTGAAAGCGAACGACGTTGCACATCCCAGAATGAGTCATCAACAAAAATTTATAGAGTCCGTCTGAAGGAACCCACGCAAGTGATGCGTATCTCTCGTAAAAATAAAAAGCCATGATTCCTATCATGGCTTTATCAATCACGGTCACGATTCATCTATACCTTTAAATGCGTAAAATAATTATTCGAAATATTGCGCAATGGTTTGTTGCAACGTAAGCGCTCTTTAAGATTTTTGGAAAAGATAATTGTAGAAGTAAATGTAGTAGGTAAGTAAAGCATGACCAAGTCGCCTAAAATCTATTATAAACATATTTACATGGATATAAATGTCTTCAGAAGTCATATGTTACACATTAGTTAGCACATGCATAACAAATGTGTAAGTGCGTATGTTAGTGTTTGTAGCGTATTCTCGATAACGGCGATACCGTAATGTCAAAGGTCCCAACATTGATAGTACGGTGCGCACCTCTGACTTTCTGAAGTCATTTGCGCACATCACAGTTATAAATTCCTCAAAAAGACAGTTTAATCAGAAGACGATAAAAGTTTGTTAGTTTATTTTTTTGGTTGCACGCGCCAATCACAGGAACTACTTGATTACTTAAGAATTATCTTTTTAATGTCGGATAGCCCATTTGTCGAGGAGCTATAGGTAACATCACGCTGTAGGCCTAAGTAACACGAGTGAAACCGCGGGCTCAGATAGTCTCTAATATAATTTCGTCTCCTTTAAACGCTAAGCCTTTTCCCATTTTAGCCATCATTCAGAGCACACAGGCCCCTTTGTACCCTTCTTTGCACAACTTATCTCCGAGTCCTAACCAGAACTGTTGCATCGCTTATATCTTGCAGCGTGAGATTAGAATATAACCTTTTTAAATTATTTACTAAAAAGCTATGATAAAAAATCAGTTCGAAATGATCGAACAGCAGTTGAAGAACACGGTTTAATTGACAAATTAGGCCTCCATCACGTTGGAAATGCGCGTTCCTCGAACAGGCGCTCAGCGTGTGCCCTGTATGCGCTCGCGGAGGGAAGCCCTAGTATCTGCGTATGCAAAATAAACTTGCTGATGTATGTGTTTTGAAGTAAATAAATACTAAATAGCTGCTTTTTGTTTAAAGTATTTTTTAAATTGCCAGTTTCAAAGACGTTATACCAGCTGTAAAGGAAGAATTAATTGCTCTTTTAAACAATGCTGTGAGATATGACGGTGCTCAAGGTCACGCAAAGCTTTCAGCAAGTAATCTCAAACTTAACGCTTGCTATAAATTGTCTTAGGACTCACATTAGTAGTGTTCTGCAAATAATTGCTCAGCGTTATCACAAGATTGTAGTGTGCTCTAGAAAGTACAAGGACACAATAATAATCATTGTTGTATATAGGAATGAGAGTAAGTTGGATATGGAAATGGAAAAGGTTGCTTTTCTGTCTGCTACGCTTTCACAGCTAAACTGTACACCCGATTATGATGAGATTTAGCTCGGATATAGTTGAATACCTAAAGTCAAAAATAAGCTAAAAAAACCTTCCTGCTAAAATAACTGAAAATTAAATAGATAAAAAAGTGGCCGTAGCCCAGTGGTGTACGTAACGGACTGCCGAGACGTTGGTCTCGGGTTCGATCCCCAGGTACCCCGGGCACACACCTCTGACTTTTCGAAGTTATATGTGTATTAAAAATGTTAATTATCGCTCGCTTAACAATGTGCCCGGTAGATGGCAATAGGCTCGCCCCCTATTACATTGGGACCTAAACATAACTGGCGATGTGTGGGTGTTTAATACACCTCTGCCTACCCCTTCGGGGATAAAAGGCGTGAAGTTATGAAAAAGTTATTAAATAGATAAAGTATGAATTTGTCCGGGGCACATTATCAGGTTTTACAGATACTAAGCTTTGCATCGAATTATATATATATGACTAGCAGCCCGCCCCGGCTTCGCACGGGTGGACATTTGTTTTTTAAATATCTTTCTATCTATCGCCACTTTAGGTACCCCGGGCACATACCTCTGTCTTTTCGAAGTTATGTGTGTATTAAAATGTTAATCATCGTTCGCTTAATAATGTGCCCGGTAGATGCCAATAGGCTCGCCCCGTATTACATTGGGACCACTTCAGGGTTAAAAGGCGTGAAGTTATGATTCTTTCTATCTATATAGTCAAGCCTGTCTCCCATTTGTGTAGGCAGAGACTATGGAACGCCACATGCTTCGGTTTGAACATGCCTTTTTCGCTTCCTCGACATTCATTAATCTCATCATGCATGCGCAACTATTATGAGTACTTTTAATTTGGCCCTTTTCCACCTTGGGCATTCCCAGCCGATATGTCCATACCATTACTTATAATGTACTGTTAGGTGCCATTCACACAATTTCCTGCTTAAACACTCCTTTCAACATCTCCCTCACATTTTCCATCTCTCGTAAACAAAGACCCGAAATACACAAACTCATTCACTTGTTTCACATTTTCATCTCCTATCAATATGTTACATTCAGTTACACTATCTTCCCTCTCTATGACCATGACTTTAGTTTTGTCACTTTCATATTATATTATTTATGTTATCATATGATTTATTTCATTATTATACATTTTAAATAATCGATCGGATCATGAAAGTCACGTGCCGACGGAATATCGGAGTGCGAGAGGTGAATTTATTTTCTAACGCATTATTTTAATTTTGCTATATCTTTTAAGATATACATTATAATGATATTCTGTAACAGACAATTTTTATAAGCATTAAATACACAACATATCTAACGTATTTAATTGGATGAAAAGTAATACTGCATTGCTTAAAATAGCTTCCAAAATAACCCATTATATTTTACTAATTTTTTATTGATAAAAATGGTTATTGTGGATTTTCCTTAGGAGATCGACCTATACTATCGCGGACTTTTTTGTAGGTAATAATGGGTACTTTAATAATGTAGCAAATTATTTTTCTGTATCATTAATAGTTTTACCAGCGCACGCCATGAAAGACTTTTTTGGAAAATTTTCTTACGTCTTGGGTTACACTATTGATGTTTTGTAAGGATCCCTATTATTTTATAGAAATAAATATAGCCTACCGGCCGGTTTCTGAATTGAGAATTTCGCGTTGAGAACAATTTAAACACTAATTATATACTACTTAATCAATTTTCTGTTTCACAAAAAAATGTTTTGACACATTTTGAGTATTTGTGCTTGTAAAATATAAAATTTGACACAACATATGATAGACTCATGATCAACTCCATATCAACTCTATATTCGCGTTTCTGAAAACATTTGACATTTGTCAAACCTCACTTAGTACTGATAAATTGAGAAAAAATTAATTATACAACTTTGGTCTTTTAACCCGTGATCACGAGTAATATGACAGCCAGTATGTCAAACTGTCCACACTACGGTTGCTAAGCAGCGGTTACTTCATACTGACGTCTACACAACAAGAAGGTCGTTAAACAGAATTTATAGAAAAAAGGTTCAAAAACTATTCAATATTTGTAAAAAATAGATTACAACATTATTAGGAACAAATTGAAGGGTTAGAAAATATAAATAAGAGATTTCCGTGTTAAATCAATCCAAATAATTATGCTGTGGCCTCCATGGAGGTATAATTCTATATACCTCCATGGTGGCCACCATGGGGGTATATAGAATTATACCTCAAATATACCTGGCCACAAATAATATTTTGTATTAAAAATAAAACAAACTGACTTTGACATAACGTACACGTTCCGTTTTCACTAAGATACCGAACTGAACAAATTCAACAAACTGTTCATTAAAATAAAATAATCGTTGAAATAATTTTAAATACAACTTTATTTCGACTTTTTATTTGTTTCCGTATAAAAATAATTAACTGACAAGTGTGCTTCTTTGAAAAATGTTAATTATTACGAATTTATGGCTAGTACCGGTTTTTTTACTTGTATCGGAACGTACTAGTATTGTTTGGTTTAAGTTATTCATGATTTGAAGAAAACTCAGTTGAAAGTGCTTTGAAAAAATATCACTCTGACCTGTGAAACAGAAAAAACTTAAGTTGACTTCAACTAGTTCAGAATTTTTCAACTGATGAAAGCTGAAATTCTCAATTCAGAAACCGGCCGTATGTTACTCAGGGATAATGTCGCATTACAATGGTGAAATAATTTTTAAAATCCGTCCAGTACTTTTTTAGTTTATTCGTAACAAACAAAAATCCAAAAATACAAACCTTTCCTCTTTATTATATTATAATATAATAGTATCCACAGACAAAACCTACTATTAAACATATTCAAAAAGATAAAAAATCCCAATAAGTTGGTTCGGCGTTACACCGAAACCGTAGGTTCTAGGCGACTTGGAGAAGGAATGGACTGTATATATAAAGGATGGCGGGTTTTAGTCGCCTAGGATTGGATAAGGGAAGATATGAGAGGATGTGGAAAAGGATTGTGAGTGGGTATAGGATATTCTAATGATGAGGGGCACTTACCTTGTACGTCAGTCCTCCTTCCTTGCAAATGGCAGCCTCCTGGTGTTTTCGGGATGAAGCTGCTTGATTCACTCCACTACACAAATCTCTTTCACTCGCGAGCGGTTTTGTATAAGCGGTAATAATTATAGCGGAAGCGGCGCGGTGGGGTACGGTATGGCGAACACGTATTTAGCGACTCGAAAGTTCTGGACTGTCTCTCGCGTCGACGATCGCGGCGACCAATCCGCGAAAGGCGTGCCCCTTCCAGGGAATGGGATAGAGAGGGACGGAAACATCGCTCGCATTAGACAAGCAAGCGTGGAACGATTGACGTTGATGTGATTAGTTATAGAAAGGAAGGTAGATGGCGCTACCTTATCCCCCCGGCCCTAAGGGGTTGCCTTTAAAAAACAGCACAGACAGCGATATGACAATAAAATTAATCTAAATTTACTTTAGCGAAAACTACAAACGCAATAATAGCGAAAACTACAAACTAAATTCCTAAACTAAGAGGTAAGTCCAACTTCAGGCTAGATCTCACTGAGTTGGAAGCGGACAGAGACGTACAACAGGGCGCACGTAACTCCCTTTCGCGGTTTTCACGGTAACAACGCGGGTTGTACCGTCCTTGGAAGTATGCAATTTCTCTACGATGGCTAACGGCCATGAAAGTGGCGGAGCATTATCATGTATTATGACGACCAACGTACCCTCCTGTATAGGGGATGCAGGACTATTCCACTTGGATCTAGCCTGAAGCTGGTGTAGATATTCAGCACGCCAGCGCTGCCAGAACGACTGCACGAGTTTATCCAGCAGAGTATGTCTCTGGAGCAAGCTTGAAGAGTCTGCTTCAAGAGCCGGAAATGACGATAATGTCACTGTGTTCAGAAAATGTGCAGGGCTTAACGCGGATGGTTCTGCAGGGTCAATACTCAATGCCGTGAGCGGACGCGAGTTGATCAGTGCCTCGACTTGTGCAAGGACAGTTAAAAGCTCTTTGTAAGAGAGAATCTGTTGACCTATAACCTTGAAGAGATGCGTTTTAATTACTTTGACCATGCTTTCCCAACATCCACCGAAATGTGGTGATGCTGGTGGAATAAACTTCCAGTCAATATGATTTATGGAAAGTTCTTCCTGAAGACGAGTACGATATTCTTCCCTGAGAAACTTATAAAGGTCGCGTAAATAAGAGCTTGCGCCCACAAAACAAGTGCCGTTATCCGTGTACAAACACTGTATAGGGCCGCGCTGTGAGAGAAATCGTTTAAGGGCTGCCAGGAATGATACCGTGCTTAAATCTATCGAAACTTCAATATGCGTAGCGCGCGTCGTTAAGCATGTAAAAATACATAGCCAGGCTTTTAACACCTCGACCACCCACTGGCGTATACTGCAGTGGTCCTGCGTAATCACAACCGGTGTGTGTAAACGCTTTAGCAACCTGGTTGACGCGCTGGCTAGGGAGATCGACCATGGGAGGGAAAGTCGGACGCGGACGAAATTTGAAACAGACGTTACATTTATGTATTCTGTGACGAATTATTCGTCGAGCGGCTAAAATCCAATACTTATGCCTAAGTAAGGACATAAGCAACTCCGGACCGGCATGGAGGTGCTTCTTGTGATAAAAATCAACAAGAAGGTCGACAACATGATCATGTCGCGGCAGAATACAAGGATGTTTGTAGTTATAAGGTTCATCCGAATTTGACAGACGACCCCCAACGCGTATGACGCCGTGTTCATCGAGAAACGGCTTGAGTCTAAGGATAGCGGGAGAACAAGGTACATTGTCTTTTAAATTTTGAATGTCGTTACTAAAATGAACAGCCTGTACAGCTCGTAGTAACTTACATTCTGCGAATTTGATATCAGTACTTGATACAAAAGTCTCATTAGGTAGGTGCCTAAGAAACCTATAGACATAAACGATGGCGCCGAGTAACTTAGACCACGATGACATGCGTAGTGCGAATGCATAGATGGGAGACTCCGCAACCTCAGCAATCACGGGATAAGAAACAGACTTCCGTTCGGGTACATCTTCGTCTTCTGCACTGTGGTCAAAGGGTTGCATGGGCCATTCTAACGGATCATGGGAAATCCAAGAAGGTCCACGATGCCACAATGGATGATGCAGAAGATTAAGTGGAGTGACACCACGAGACAAGCAATCTGCGGGGTTGTCAATACCCGCGACGTGATTGAAACAAGTAGCAGGAACCAGTTCAATCAATTTGCTAATGCGGTTGGCGATAAAAGTCTGCCAGCGATGAGGAGAAGAATGAATCCAAGCGAGCACTACTTTGGAGTCGGAAAATGCGTATATTTTATTAATGGGGTAGTGGGGCAAAACTGTGTCTTGAACCTTGCGGAGCAACTGAGACAGCAGAAGGGCCGCGCACAACTCCAGTCTCGCAACTGAAATGGTTTTAACAGGCGAGACCTTAGACTTGGCACAAACTAACTGCACCGAGTAGTTAGAACCAATGCGGACTTGCAGATATACGACTCCGCCATAAGCACGCTCGCTGGTGTCAGCGAAACCAGTTAAGTTGATGGTACATCCATATACCAACCCAAGATGACGCGGAATAGTAACTTGATTGAGCGCGGTAAGCTCAATACAAAACTGGCCCCAAGCGGCGACAATATGATCAGGGGGTGTTTCATCCCACTCACACTTTGATAGCCAAAGCTCTTTGATCAAGAGCTTGGCGTACAAAATTGTGGCAGCCACAAAACCCATTATGTCCCATAGTCGAGCCACTGTGGACAGCATAGTGCGTTTGGTGCACTTATCATCTAGTGGTGAGACGTCAAACCGAAAACTATCGCAGGATTTGTCCCAGCGTAAACCGAGAACCTTATGCGGTACAGACTTCTCAAACTCAATGTCTGGAGAAGCCTTATGAGAATCTGGTATGCGTGCGAGAACCTCCTTAGAGTTGCTTGTCCATTTGACAAGATCAAACTGGCCTCGCTTAAAAAGCTGAATAAGCTCTTCACAAAGCGAAATTGCTAGCGGAGCGGATATGACACTACAGGCAATGTCATCCATGTACAAAGCGGAAGTGGCAACAGCCGCTGCGGCGGGAAAGTGATCGCCTTCATCAGCGATCAACTGGCGAACAACTCGTAACGCGTGATATGGGCTAGACTTGATTCCAAAACAAACACGATTGAACTGATACACAGATAAAGGTTCTTTCTTGTCAAAACGATAAAAGATCCGTTGAAATCTACGAACAGATTCGCGAACGCCGATATTGAGAAACATTTGGCGGCAATCAGCTGACAGAGCGATTTGGAAAAGATGAAACTTTATTATAATGTTAAATAAATCACCCTGTAGATTGGGGCCGGCATTCAAAATGTCATTAATCGACCGACCCGATGTAGTCTTACAACTAGCGTCTAAAACCACACGAAGTTTAGTAGAGGTTTTATCTTCGCGAACCACGCCGTGATGCGGGATATAATATGAGGGCAGAGAGTTGCCCTCGTTGTTTACAACTACACTCAAAAAACCTTTATCTATGTAGTCACGAATGACGTCATTATAGGCGCTGCGTAACTTAGGTGATGCATCAAGTTTACGTTCCAAACAATGGAAACGTCTGAGCGCAGCAGCGTACGAGTCGCCTAACGAATAAGGGTCACCACAGAATGGCAACGCCACAACGTATCTGCCACTGTCGTCACGAACAGTGGTAGCGCGGAAATGTTCTTCACACTCGAGATCTTTACGGCTCATCGAGGGCGGTGCGGTAACCTCTTCAAGCTCCCAAAATCGCTTGAGAAGAGAATCAATATTATTTTCTTGAAGAACAGAACAACAGCAAGACGTAACGTATTGAGAAGTATGTAATGTAGGTACGGTACCCATAATCACATACCCAAATACCGTCTCAATAGCGGGCGGTAAGTTATTTTGCTCACTACGTACCACTTTAGTAAGTAGTAAGTGCGGGAATATTGCGGCTCCGATCAAAACATCAATGTCTGCCGGATTCGCAAACTCCGAGTCTGCCAGCGGCAATGACCCGAGGTGTGTGAGAAGCAATACGTCCACATTAGCGTTTGGCAATGTGTCCGTAATATGCTCCACGATAAGCGAAGAAATGTTAAAATGTATGTCTCCATCAAAACGCGAATGTATTTTAATATCTACGGAACCCTTGCAATGTTTTTCTGAACCGCCGATCCCTCGGACTATTGAGTTCGTATTTTTAAAGTTATTCCATAATCGGAGGCGTTGAAACAATCAGAAGTTATGAAATTGCTCTGAGACGCGCTATCTAGCAGACAACGTACCATGTGCGGCGACCCATTAACATCATATACGATAACTTGCGCTGTCGCTAACAGAACAGTCTTGGACGCCATACATCGCGGCCTAGTACTGCTCTGATCACTACAAGCGCGAGTCAAGGTTTAATGAAAGCGAATTTCCAAAAAATATATTTATTTGGAAAGCAAGGTGTTTACAGAGTCGATGGCGAGAACAGAATGAATAAAATACAATTGTGAACTTATAAACTAAGTACATCCAATATGGTTTCCACAGGTTTCATATATCTGGGAAGCAAGTGACATTCAGTATTATTTGTTCTAGAACATTCGATGGTTACACGGGTTTCCAGTAACAAGTATTATAAAGTTGGAGTCAGCATAATTTGTTCTAGAACTTTCTATTAAGTTTCTCACGCTGCCTTACACGTGTTATGTAAAATGCTATGTTAGCCTCTTCATATGGTATATAGGTTATTTAGGGCTGAGTAGGCATATATCTATGGGAGTAGCATCCTAAACTCCTCCCCCCCTAAGAGAGAAATCAGCTGGAGTTGGGTTACTTGGCTCCAGATGATTTCGTTTAAAAACATAAATCTTATTAAAGGCTTTCAATTTGACAATCAAAAATACAATTAGAATTACAAATATCATAACTATGACACTTATAGTCCATACACTGATGTTCTTGGTCACTATGATATCACTTTCATTTACACTTTCACTGCTATATTTCGCACTATTTAAAATGTCTTTGATATCGTTGAGGTCCACACCTCGAAGGTCGACTTGGTTATCTTCCACGTTGATTTCTTCTTGTAGTTCCGGCATGTTGAAAGGTCTCAATCGCAGGTTGACATCTGGTGTCCTTGTCTCGTAGATTTGGTTGATGATTTTCTCTCCAATTTGTGTCTCACAGTTTTGGTTGGGGATTACCAAAAATGTTCCTTGTAGGTAATAATTCCATCATAATTTCATCGTTGCAGTTTTCGGTGAGTATTACGTTTGCTTTAGCGAAGAGTAACCATATTCCATCAGCTACCATGTGGCTTCGTCTGTCTTCAATCTGTATAGAGTGGCGATGAAATGCAGAATAGTTTTTCAGCAGTATGATTTGTTCGATGCACGTCGTTTCAGCGTACTGTATGATGTTTTCTTCCTTACATAGGACTCGTTCATCGTCTATCTGCTCGCACGGGCTAACTACAGGTTTGTATTTCAATCCATTCACTAAGAGGTAAGAGTATTTTGGAATTATGATAGAGGTTTTAAGTGTACTAGGATTGTATATGGGTATAGGAATTATTTTGTAATAATTATATGTGATCGTGTCTATTATGGGGACTTCTAATACAAAAACTAACTTATTACTATCTGAATACGCTTTTAACATAATAGTTTCTTCTAACTTAGTAAGCTTATCTTTATCAACTTTATATACTAACCTATGGTATTTCTCTATTTCTACTAAAATATTTAAAAGTTCTGTGGAATTAATTATTGATTGGTGTAAAATATGCAATCTACTAAACGCTATTGCTGTTTCGATTTCTTGTATAACGTTATAAATAGAACGAAAGTTATTTAAAATCTGGTATAAAGTATTCATTTGACTTACGATATTATGTATTTTTGTTTGATTGTACTGAAGTGTTTGTAATTGCGAAGTTTTTCTATTTAACTGTAGTAAGTTAAACTTCATGTCATCTGATATATTAACTAATTTATCAAATGCTTTTTGCATTAGTGATACCTTTCTTTCTACTGAATGTTCTTTATTCTTAAGTTGACTAATTTCTAAGTTATATTTAATAGCATCTTCGTTATCGAGGTTGCCTGAAATTAATTTGATGATAGAACCTAACGGATATAATAATCCTCTTTTAAACCTTTTACTAGGAACTATTTGTTTTAATCTATCTTTTGTAAGTTCCATAAATGATTCTGTCTGTAAAGTAAGACCTATAAACTCATTCCGTGACTCTTTTTGTTCGTAAATGATATCTTTTAACCTAAAATATTGACGAATATTACTATCTAAGTACTTATCTAACTTTTCTAAATCTAACGTCTTAAAAATAGTCCAATGATTATTCCGAATCACTGCTGCACTTATCCGTATCGGCGCTATTCCAGGATTCTGATTCATATCCTCTATGTTTACGCTGTTTGCTAATCCCGCTAGGGCCAGGCTCACCAGGACTGCTTGGCGCCACCTGTGGAGGACGTTTTATATTCTTTACTGCTACTTTCGTATTTCTCTTTTTGAGCTTTACAGGCACAATATTCCTATCTACTTTCCCTATTATTTTTGCCTTTTCATAACGTGGTTCTTCCTTAGCTTTTCGTGTCCTAGTCGTTTTCATGAATACAGTTTCGCCTTCTTTTAGGTTAGGTGGTTCTTCACCGCCTTTCTCTTCTAAGACCTTGACTTTATTATCTTTTATTTTATCGCTAATATATTCGTATAGGACTTTTAACCGTTTCCTATGGTCTAAGACAAGTTTCTATAACAGATTTTTCTCCCTATCTATATCGAAAGCATTGCCTGAATCAGTATGGCCGAATACCATTTCAAAAGGTGTAAAATTGGTTGTACTGTGAATAGTGTTATTATAGGACATGACAGCGTACGTCATTACCGAAGCTGCATCTTGATCTGTTTTTTCATACTTTGCTAATCTGTAAATTTCTATAATTGTCGAGTGAAAACGTTCTACAATAGCCATAGAACTGGGATTGTTCGGAGTCCCTACATGCATTTCGATTTTATATAAAGTTAACATTTCTTGTACAAGTTTATTGTTGAATTCTGTACCTGGGTCGCTACTTATTTTTTTTGGGCACCCCGTACATGCTAAAATATTTAATTAATGCCTTCACAATTTCAGGTGTACTTCTATTTGGTATGTTAAAAGCTTGGGCTAACTTGCTGAAAGCATCTACGATAGTTAGGTACTAATTATTTTCTTATAAGCTTAAAATCTACGTATTCTTTAAGAAAGTTCTTAACTAAATGTTCGTTGTTAGCAACTGGTATATGTATTTCTATTATTCGTTGATTATTATTGGAAATATCCTTCACAAAAATATCGTCTTTGTACCAAGTATGTACGAGTATTTGTCTAGGTTTAGAATCTACTGCTTCGTTTAATATAGGTATTCCCTCGTGTTCTCTATTTGTTATTGAATGGGCCGTAGCTCCATCATCTGAATCTGATATATCATAAACTGGTTCCTCTTTACGCCTTACACTTAGTTTTACAGCTTCTGAATCTGAGTCTGACAAGGAAATTATTTCGTCGTTCTTATCAATATTAACTTGCATTGATTCGTTATCGTTGTCTAACGCGTTAACCTTAATTTATCTAGCTTTCAGACCATTCATGTTCACTGTAATGCTACCATTTTCAGTGTTAATGCTATTAATTTTTATACGTGATAACGCATCGGCATTGGAGTTTTGTGACCCTTTCTTATAATTGATTTCGAAATCGTATTCCTCTAGTCTTAAGCGCCAACGCGTGAGTTTACTATTTGATTCCTTGAGTGAATACAACCAGGCCAGAGGTCTATGGTCTGTGTAAATGTAAAACTTTTTACCCCATAAGTATGGTCTAAAGTGTTTGACCGCCCATATAACAGCTAAAAGCTCCTTCTCTGTCGTACTGTATCAAGACTCTGTATCACTTAGAGTTCTGCTGGCATACGCGACTGGTCTATCTGAACCTATAGGACCCTGAGAAAGTACTGCCCCGATTGCAAAGTTTGATGCATCCGTGGTCAAGGTAAAGGGCTTACTAAAGTCTGGAAATTGTAGTAATGGGGCATTGGTTAATAGTTTTTTACATGTTTCAAAACTTTCTATATATGCCTCATTTAATTCTATTTTGCTGCCTTTTTTCAAACATACTGTAAGTGGTCTAGTGATCTTCGCGAAATCCTTGATAAATTTCCTATAATATCCTATAAGACCAAGAAAACTTTTGATTTCGGTCGTAGTTTTGGGGATTGGATATTTTAGTACCGCGTCTATCTTATAATTGTTGGGCTTAAGCCCTTCACTTGTTATCGTGTGGCCTAAGTAAAGTACCTCTTTGCGTAAGAAATGAGACTTATCTAATTGTATTTTTAAGTTTGTTTGTCGAAATCTATCGAATACTGCTCTAAGTTTTTCGTTATGCTCTTGGATACTTCTCGCGAAAATTATGACGTCATCAAGGTATACCAAGCAATGTATACCCTGTAGGCCTCTCAGTACGTTATCAATAGCACGTTGAAACGTCGCGATTGCGGTTTTTAGCCCAAATGGCATTCTATTAAACTGATAATGTCTGAACGGTGTACTAAAAGCTGTTTTTGCTCCATCCTCTTTTTCTACTTCAATTTGGTGGTACCCGCTTGCCAAATCGAGTTTAGTGAAACATATACTCATTCCTAACAAATCAAAAAGGTCATTGATATTAGGAAGAGGGTATTTATCATCAATGGTAATGTCGTTGAGGCGTCTATAATCAACTACCATTCTCCATTTTTGTTTGCCTGAACTATCAATTTTTTTAGGTACTAAGTGTACCGGTGCACTCTACGGTGAAAATGATTTTTCGATAACGTTATCTCTTAACATTTTATCCACTTGGCTCCTAATTTCTTCAGTTTGTATTGGAGGTAACCTATGTGCTTTAATATGAATAGGATCTTCATTTTTAGTTCTGATTTTATGTTTAACCTCATTTGTGAACGACAATGGCACGTCTTCACAATAAAATATATCCTTATACTCAGTACAAATATTTAAAATCGATTGTCTTTCCTCTTCGTTCGTGTGATCCACTTTTAACTTGGCAAGGTTATCCGTTAAAAGCTGATCCAGCCTAGTACTATCACTATAATTAGAATTTAAACTTAATTTTTATTTATTGAACTATCTTCAATATACTGTTCGACCTTGAACGGACTGGTTACTGTTAATTCCATTTGTACATCTGTATAATTTTGAATGACAGTTGTAGCAAATCCATTTATACACGTAACTAAGGCCGTTGGCATCCTAACCCCATCACAAAATTCCACAAAATTTAAAATACCTTCGCCGTTCAACAAATTAACTGGAAGTTCGACCCTTAATTCTCTTCGCGGCGGTATTACATAAAGTTCATGAACGGGTGGGCTATTAATAATAGGTATACATGTGTCCTTCGTAATTAACCTTTGGTTTTTCATATCGATGTTCGCATGGAGTTGTGTTAATAAATCACTACCTATTAGACCATCGTACCTATTATCTACACTATAAGTATAAAACTTATGCCATTCCTGACTTCTAAATATTCTAGGTAAAGGTATATATGCAACCTCGTTATGTCTACTACTAGCGTGGGTGCTTACGACTTCAAACACTTGAAACTTTTTGAAGTTGCAAAAATGTTGATTTGCTAACTTCGGGCTTAAAAGTGAACGTTGACTGCCTGTATCCAGCATAAAAATTGCGTTAAGTTCTGGAATACGTATATGAGGCAGATTTAACACATTATAATTTAAGTTTATTTGCTCTGATGTGTAGATGCCCTTATACAAAAAATTTCTACCTGTTCATTATCATTAGAAGTGCTCGGCAACACATTATATTCATTATCATTACGGTCCGTATAATTAACACGCCTAGTACTAGTACTTTGCAATTGTTGAAATTGTTGATTGCAACCTGATCCATTTGGTAGCGGCTGTGCCTGTTGCAGCCTGCGCGGCGCGTTATCGGTGAATTCTCGCTGATGCGACTGTGGCCTTGACTGCTCGAATGAGTTGTTATAATTGTTATGGAATGGATTATTATTGTAAGAGTTATAGTTCTGCTGTCTATAAGCGTTTCTAAATTGGGATGAACTATTCGAAAAATTATTATTATATGAATTATTTCTATTACGTATTGGTAACGCATTGTTAAATGAGTTATTATTAAAATTACGATTCGGCGCTATGTTATTATTGTAGCGTTGCGTATTTGGTGTGCTAGTGCTCGCGCCATGCGTCGCCTGTGAGTTATAGTTAATAAAGGTGTTACGACCCTGGAAGTTGTGATTAAATTTATTTGACCTTGGATTTTTCTGCTCGTAATCTTCATGAAAGTTTTGTTCTTCCAAAACAATCTTAAGTGCATCTTCCAGTGTAGTACACTCTTTTAATCGTACTAATCTAACTAAATATTGTGGTAAATTAAAAAGAAAAACATTTAAGGAAAGGTTTGTGTAAATATTTTGTTTGGCTATCCTGTCCTCGGTAGCCAAATCAGACTCGTTGACCTTCGCAATTAAAATACTTCGTAATTGTTGAATTCGGTGGCAAAAGTCTAAATAACTTTCGCCTCTATTTATCTTCACGCTTTCTAATTCTAGGACCTCTTCTAGGAAGTCTTCTGTCCTTGGGTCCCCGAAATGGTCCTGTAAAACATTTTTTAATGCTGCCCAGCTCTGTATAGAGTCTCGTGCCCCAATTAAATTGGCAGCTTTCCCGCTTAATCTGCTAGTTATCGCGTGGAACAAGTATTCATTTTGTATTTTATTTCCACGGTATAAATTAATAATGTATTCTGTCTTACGAATGAATAACGATAGGAGCCTTGACTCACCACTGAATAAAGGTATAATCTTTAATACACCGGGTGGTACAGCAACAATACCTACTTGTCCTTCCATTTTATAATACCAAGTTTACTTATTTAACACAAAAAATAATAATATAGAATAATAGCTATAAACTAACGTGAAAATTTTATCACTTTACTCTAAAATATGCTACGTGCTAACGGGCGTTTTCTAATCCCTTATAAAACACGGATCACATATAATAATCACCAGGAGAATACACAGGAAAATTGACAGGATAGTGAAAAGATTTACTCATATAACCCGCAGCTTTTCCGCTCGCCTTCTGTGATCGTTGATTCTGCTCCGCTGACCCTGCACCGTGGCTGTCCTTGACGAATTTATTTGGTTCGCCGACCCGTTGAATCGTAGAAACGAACGTTGGCTTCTTCTTAGCTCCCAAAAATATCGATTCGCGAAGGCACAGAGGACCCAACGACAAGGTCGCTTACCGGCTGCGCCAGTTAAGGTTTAATGAAAGCGAATTTCCAAAAAATATATTTATTTGGAAAGCAAGGTGTTTACAGAGTCGATGGCGAGAACAGAATGAATAAAATACAATTGTGAACTTATAAACTAAGTACATCCAATATGGTTTCCACAGGTTTCATATATCTGGGAAGCAAGTGACATTCAGCATCATTTGTTCTAGAACATTCGATGGTTACACGGGTTTCCAGTAACAAGTATTATAAAGTTGGAGTCAGCATAATTTGTTCTAGAACTTTCCATTAAGTTTCTCACGCTGCCTTACACGTGTTATGTAAAATGCTATGTTACCTTCATATGGTATATAGGTTATTTAGGGCTGAGTAGGCATATATCTATGGGAGTAGCATCCTTAACTCGCGCGAAGGCCGTCCGCGCGTGCGTGCCGCCCGCGCAATGGATGTCGTACACAACGATATCTCATTCTGAATAATCTGAGGCGCAGTTATCGTAGCCTGCACCTGCGACGTAAGTGTGTCAAGGTTAGCGGCTTGGCTTGACAACGGGTTACCTTTATCGAAGTGAAGCAGAGAATGATGTTTTTGATTGCATAAGCGACACTTTGTCTTACTAGAACAATTACTTGTTTTATGTTTTATGCTTAAGTAGTTAATGCAAGCTTTGTTATCTTTTACGCATTTAAAACGAGCGGTTGGATTTAAATTATTAAAGGTGGGACAATTATAGAAATGGTCGTGCACTATATTACTGCACAGACACTTCTGTGAATTATTACTATTAGATTCCGAGCATGTTACGTAAGATTGTGGATTAGGGACCGAGTTATTATTACTATTTCGCGATTTATTCAACCTTTGTTTGTTGCTGTTAGTGTTAGACGGGCCAGGTGAACCAGACTGCGTATTATGAAATATTCGACACTTATCTTTGATGAACGAAATAAAACTATCTAGTGTAGGTATTTTATTATTGCGTTCCGACATCTCGAAAGCACGAGTTGTATCAGTGTCAAACTTTTTTAAAGCGAGTTGAAGCAACATAAAGTCGGAAAGATCTTCTAATTTTAAGTTCCTAAGAGAATTAACCGCGGTTACGTAGTTATCTATAAACAGCTGGAAATTCGAGACATATGCGGCACCGGACAGTTTAAGATTTAAAGCTTGGTCAAAGTAGGTAGACGCTAGGACGCGCGTGTCTTGATATCTATCAAGTAGTGACTGAAATATGACCTGATAATTCTCAGCACTAGGTGTGACACCTGCAAATATGGACTGGGCCTTCGGTGACAGTTTACCTATTAAATAGTACAACCTGTCAGCATCTGTCAGAGAACCATTATCGTGCACTGTAGACTTAAAACTCGCATAGAATAACGACCAGTTTCGTATATCGCCATCAAACGACACAATCTCGATTGGCGGTAACTTCGGCGTGCGAGCCGCGGAAACGGGCTGTGCCGAATATTTACCCTCCAATTGCGATTGTATACGCTTAATAATACAATAAAGGTCTTCGAAAGAGGTGTACGCCTGATAATTCGGTTTTTCATCAGGATTAGTAGAAAGCAATCTTGCGTTATAATCGTCTAACAACTTATGAAAATCTGTTCGAATACTATCTAATGACATACAATAGCTGAGAAATGACTCCCTATTACTATCAGAAACGGCTGCGGTCTTTGAACGCTCATAAATGTTTTGAATACGCTCAAATAAAATATTGCGTTTTGCTTCTAAGATTGTCATCTCTTTGTCTTCCGACACGCGTGACTTCTTTTGTTGTGACATGCTTACGTAAGTATAAGCTAATGAGACCGAAACAAAATAAGAATATCTAAAGTACCTATTATTTTACCTAAGTACCTAGGCAACACTTTAAAGCGGTGGAATTAATAGTTGCTTGAAATATGAGATTTACAAGACAACTATGATAGTTCCAGAAATAATAATTGGGTAAGTAGGTAGCTACATAAAAGTATATTACCTACTGATGCGTGCGAAAACAACCATGTGACGGTTATGTGAATGGACTAGGAGTATAGCTAGGTGCTATAACCGCCTATGTATAGCGATATAACGTATAAAAACGTAAATGAATCCGACTCGTATGGATAAAAAAAAATGGTTCGGCGTTACACCGAAACCGTAGGTTCTAGGCGACTTGGAGAAGGAATGGACTGTATATATAAAGGATGGCGGGTTTTAGTCGCCTAGGATTGGATAAGGGAAGAGGATGTGGAAAAGGATTGTGAGTGGGTATAGGATATTCTAATGATGAGGGGCACTTACCTTGTACGTCAGTCCTCCTTCCATGCAAATGGCAGCCTCCTGGTGTTTTCGGGATGAAGCTGCTTGATTCACTCCACTACACAAATCTCTTTCACTCGCGAGCGGTTTTGTATAAGTGGTAATAATTATAGCGGAAGCGGCGCGGTGCGGTACGGTATGGCGGACACGTATTTAGCGACTCGAAAGTTCTGGACTGTCTCTCGCGTCGACGATCGCGGCGACCAATCCGCGAAAGGCGTGCCCCTTCCAGGGAATGGGATAGAGAGGGACGAAAACATCGCTCGCATTAGACAAGCAAGCGTGGAAAGATTGACGTTGATGTGATTAGTTATAGATAGGAAGGTAGATGGCGCTACCATAAGTAGTGAATTTTTCTGTAAGAAAGAAATTTCTTTGTGCTACGTATAAAAATAAGTTACGTCCCAAGCCCGTAGGTCGCACACTATCGAGCAATGTCTTTAGATTCATTGAGCGTAACTTCAAAGTCTTATAAAGTGTACTGGAACGACATAAAATGAACAATTTGTATAATAAATGTCGAGTATGAACGATAAAATGTAATATATTTCATTTTTCTTGTCACGAATTGTATTAGGTGATTTTTGCTGTTGTATCGGACGACTCAGCAGATTTCTCGCAAGGTGTTGGGTGATTCAAGATCTGTCTGTTAATCTGTTTAGTAGATATTTTGTTATATCGCTGTGTAGTATATCACAAACATGTTTTACATATTATTTTTCAGCATATATAGTGATAATTATTATTATTATAAGGCAGGGGTCATAGCGGTATTTTCTGCTACTATACAAACAATTGATACACGAATCTTCTCATAGTTTGGAACAGAAAGTACATTAAATATTCACATGTTTATATCTCATTTTACTTGACTTAATTAACGGACAAACATTCAGCTTGTGCGACCATAAAATCTAAATGTATTGTTAGTTTATTGTCCAATTTCCGCGACCTGTGTCTCGGCCCTTATTTTGAATGTGCATAGGACCGCTTATCTTTAGATAGGGCAATCAATTCTAAGCAAATTGGCCATTCATACTCACATAACGTTAAATACTGTATACCATACGCACCGTGAATAAATATCTTTATTAAGACATACTAAAACCTTTATTTCAACATACTATAGACACCATGCGGGGACTGCCGATAATAATTAGTTGTGTTTTGTCAGGATTTACTATGAGTCCATACTGTTTACTCCACTCGCAAATCCGCGCCAAGTCTGTGTTGATAGTAGTACAGGATTTGGGCAAGTTATTTAAGGGTGCTTGTGTATAGATCTGTAAATCATCTGCGTAAAGGTGGTAGGATGAAAGTAAATGTTTTGAGATAGAATTAATAAAAATCGCGAAGAGTAAAGGAGATAGCACGCCACCCTGTGGTACACCGGTATTCGTGTTAGACCAAGTGGAATAAGTGTCTTCGATGCGTATACGTTGCCGGCGACCAAACAGGTAACTATGAAACCAGTCAACCGCCGTTGGAGATATGTTAAGAGAGCGTAGAATGCCAAGTAGGATGTGAAAATCTACCGTGTTGAAAGCATTGCTGAAGTCAAGTAAGGACAAAACGGTAAGATTCCCACTATCCATACCTAGCCTGATGTCATCTGACACGCGGATCAATGCAGTAACGGTACTGTGGCCAGGGCGGAAGCCGGATTGATTGGGGTTTAAGAGTGCATTTTTACACAGGAAGGAACTGAGTTGTGTGTAAATAATACGTTCTAGGACTTTTGACAGGAAAGGTAGTATGGATATTGGTAGATAATCTGAGAAGGAATAGGGTTTAGGTTTCTTGGGTAAAGGAATTATAAGTGCATCTTTCCACGCTGTTGGAAAGATGCCACGCACAATGGAGTGATTAAGGATGTGACATAAGATAGGAAGAATTTCGTCTAGGATGGGGAGGATCATTTTACGGCTGAGACTATCGTTACCGACTGCATTAGACGTCGTTGTTAATATACTCTTCTTAACATCACAAGCGGCAAATTGCGAGAATGTAAAGGGAGAATAACCTGGGGTTGGCAAGGATGAAAGAAGTTGTAAAGTGTTTCTTTTCGTATTTCCATCTAATTTGGACGAAGAAGTAAAATGTAAATTGAGAGAATCAAGGTGGACGTTATTCGGAATGGATTGCTGCTGTGACTTACCAATACCCAATGTTTTGAGAAATTTCCAGACTTTAGCTGGATCACCATTTTCAACGGATTCATGAATATGTTGACGTTGTGCTTTCCTACACACCTTTTTGCAGTGATTTCTTAGTGCCACGTATCTTTCTTGGTTCAAAAGAGTAGGCCTATGCTTTAATTTAGTCTTTGCAGCAGATTTTTTGGCTATGATCTTTTTGATATCATGTGTAAGCCAAGGTGCTGGTAAATGCTTAATTTTGATACCGCGGATTGGCGCATGCTTGTCATATAGCTGAATTAGATTCGTTGTTAGAATATGGACTTTCATGTCTACACAATCTGAGGAATATAGAGTGTCCCAAACTATTTTACTGGCATCCTCACGCAACTTGGCATGATCCATGCCACTAAAATTGCGCTGTAAGATAATCTTCGGCTTCGCTTTGGGTGGACGTATTTTGTATGAAACAAAGGTGAGGTCATAGTAAGAGAATGCATCAGCTGTGCACTGACCATGCTTAGAAACAGAGTTAAGAGAAGATACAAGAATAATGTCAAGAAGAGAAGAAGCGGAATTAGGGAAGTGATGAGTTGCATTTAAGTTAAGAATTGATAATTTGCAGGACTCAGTGACACGCCGAAAAGAGGTGGCACGAGAATCCTGTTTGAGAAGGCCTGTATTAAAGTCGCCCATAATAATAGTGTGGTCGTAAGAGGGAGTCAAATTTTCAAAATTTGCTCGAAAGATGAAAAAAAGTTAACACGACACGAAGGGGAATAGTAAACGCCTAATAGTAGTTTCGTGTGGTGCAGTTCCACCTCTAGAAAAAGATGCTCGCCAGCGTTCGCCGGTGGCGGCTGCGTTGACATAGATACTATATGAAAAGGAATGTGAGAACGTAAGTATATGGCAACACCGCCTCCACCACTGATCGCGCGATCATTCCTAATAAGGTGGTAACCAGGCAGAGAATATAAGGTGGATGGAAGACATGGTTTTAACCATGACTCCGACACGAGGATGGCATGTATGTTTTGACTGTCTAGGTTGGCCAGCATATCGAGAAAATGGGCTGGAATACTCTGAGCATTTAAATGGACTACATTAAAGTTCCTGGGTACGTCTGAAAACGGAGACTGGAGAATGTCTCCCAGGGAGGGTACACTTTCAAAGCTGTCATCGTGGCTTGTTGCAGAGAGGAAGGTGTCATCTTCGCTATTTGAGTCACTGTCTGTCATTTCAAATAGATCTAAGGTTAAATATATATATGTATATTAGCAAATAATATAAAAATATAGTATATAATAAATCAATAAATATTTTATAGTTGTTATCGCGTAAAGCTTAAGTCATTGTGTCCACCAGCCGGTTGCGCATTATCAAGATAAGATAATGATGCAAAAGAGATAAAAATGTTACCAACAAATATAAGTAAAAGGAGAGAGATTGTTACATTATTACTCAAGAATAGTCCTACATACATTTTACATAGTAAATGATATAAATACCTGAATTTTGTCTCAAAATACAAGGCTTCAAACATTGTATTTGTAATGCAGAAACGAAACGTAATCAAGGTTGACAATAGTGACATTGACAGTTATGACAATTGACAATATTTTATGGCAAAATTAATTTGATCATTCCTACACATTTGTTGCGGTACACAAAAATAAAATAATAAGAACTAAAAGTAAACAACAAAGTGACGGTGTACTGCGTAAATTATAAATTGTACTTGTCATTCAGCACGTATTATATGTGCTGAATGACAATATCTAAATTAATTATACAAGCTTACGGAGAACTAGTAAGTTTCTTTCTTTTTACTGGTAAGAGTGGGCGTAACATAATAAAATTTGTCTCTCGTTTAGAATCCTACGAAAGTATATAAATTTGCTAAGAAATGTATAAATTTGCGGTTTTTGTTATTTTCCGGTGACATTTATTGTTTAAACTGTCCCACCGTTCTGGCCACTGGTATTAATGAATTGCCCATAGTCCGCCACGTTGGCAAAGAGAGGGTTAGCAGACTATACATGTCTTTCTAGAAAATTATGGAGAACTCTCTGAGATGTAAGTTGCTTTCCTTACCTTTATGGCAAGCGATAATGATTATTTTAAGGATTTTAGACAGTAGTGCTATAGAAAGTTTGAACTAAATGTAAACAATTGTGAATTTGACTTAACATCTTATTAATAGGTATTGGAACATCTAAGTCCACCTCTGTAAAGGTAGTTTGTGCTTAATCAGTATTTTATTTAAATGAATACAGATTGGGAAGCCATATCAAATTACTTTCTTAACATTATTCATTAATATTTAAACGAAAATTAAATAAATTATTATCTTCTTTGTCCAATTTTAGTTCTTAATATTTCATAAGGTTACCTTTATCTTATGTATTAATAATTTCAAACGCTAAATTTTCGATTAAAACTTTGTTCTTGTAGTAAATTCCATCTGGCGTATTCTAGGAAATACATTTTTTGTCGAAGTTAACAGAATAGCAAAGTGCGAACATTATTTAACGATACAAATACACGAATCAAAGTCAAAAACATTTATTAATTTAGGCCACCAAGTGGCGATTATGAACGTCAACTAAAAAATCAAAGATTTAACGTTTAATTCCTCACAATCAATACTATTAGTCCAGTAATTTGGTAGTCTTAGCTGAAAAGTTTGCCGGGAGTTTCTAAAATTAGTGATTTTATACTTTTTTGAAAATAACTCTGTTCCAGCTCATTTTACGATAAGAGTAGTTAGATAAGAAAGGAGAATGATCATCTATGTATGGAAATCCGTCTCAAGTTGTTGCACAATAATTATTTATTTATTATAGACTACACATTATATATTATCAAATAAAATTATTCATTTTCCTACAAATACCCGGGTTTTTAAGTAATTTAACAAAAACTGAGATAACCTAAAATTATGTTTTGAACCTACTCGCAACTTAAAACAGTTTTGGTTTTAACTGTTTTTGTTGATTATCATCAACTTACAAAAAAAAACAATGTTCGTTATAAACAAAACAAGTTACTAGCTGCTATTTGGAAAACAAACAATATTTATAACCAACTTATTGATTGAGTTCATATGACGACATTATATACCTATTCTTTTTTAGGCTTGTCTGTTTATATAATATTCTTGAGTTATTGCCTGGATGACAGGTCGTGAACAGCTAAATGGCATGTAATTTGGCATGTATGCTGATTGGAGACCGTACCGTTCCGTTGAATTTCTGAAATGCTCACGGGATCGGGCAGAAACGGTTAAATTAAAATAAAATTTGATGGCATGGTGGCTGTGGGCTTCTTCTAGTTTGAGATACAATTGAAGAGATTTAAAAAAACTGTAATCACTAACTTAAATTGATTTACGGTTGATTCTAATATTTAGTCTGTCTATGGCTTTGTCGTCTTGAGATATATATTCGACATATCTAATACTAATATATAAAGCTGAAGAGTTTGTTTGTTTGTTTTTTTGTTTGCTTGAACGCGCTAATCTCAGGAAGAACTGGACCGATTTGAAAAAATCTTTCTGTGTAAGATAGCCCATTTATTGAGGAGGGCTATAGGCTATATAACATCACGCTATGAGCGACGAGAGCCGAGCAGTAGCCTTGAATAACGCGTGTGTAACCGCGAGTTCATCTAGTTTTGTATAAAGCACGTTATGTCAAATACGAGTATGTACCTCCAGTAACACTCAATAGATCAAATATTGGAAATGGCCGTAAATGTTCACCAGTGATTACCGCTTTGTACGGTGTTTAGTGACCGCTTTATCTAGTAATGTTACCCGAAATAACTAAATTTGATTGGATCTTTATTTATCAAAATTTCTTGAATAGTTTGCCCAATCAATTATATGACTTATACAAGCAAATACACAAAAAGCAGATCCTTGGCGACGTCGAGATCACTTAAATACACAAATATAGTACTTACGAACACAAATCTTCAAGTATCGACTATAAACCTAACGAAGGTATTCATATGTGGTTAGTGTCCGACATATAGCAGGCCATTACCGGGTAGGCTTCGGGGGGCTTTACTTAGTGTTCAGTATTAAATGCAAGAAGCCCTCATGTTGTTTTAATCCAAAATTAGGTACGCTTTCAACAAAACAATATAATATTTGTAGAAATAGTTAGTGCTATGCCCATAGACATTAGACGTAGTATCACTCGCTTGATAGGGCTTTAAAAATAGTAGAGGTTTTCTTTAACGTATTTTCATTACCCGTTAGCGATATATTCAGCTCTCGTCAACAATAGTGACAAAGGGTAGCCTATGTCTCATTCTGTAACTGCAAGTTTCATCTAAATCTAATGGTAACTACGGAACCCTAAATTGTGCGCTATCCAACACGCACTGAGTGGTTGTATTTTCATATTTCTTACATGGACGTAAGATGGATACTAATAGGCTTATTTTATTCAGAGTATGCTTCCTTAGGATGTTACATATTTTATTTCTACTTAATAGCTCTGAAGAAGTACAACATTTATCACGGCTATTACGATTCGCAATAGTTATAAATTGGCATGCCAAGGAGCTTCGTAATTTGCGTAGCTCCAAAGACCTAAATATAATAAATTGTCCTGCCTAAGTATGACAATAGATTTTATTCTAAAAAAAGATGTACGGAAGACAATTTTTCTATGAATTGTCAGATTGTTAGACCGACAAGAGTTATTCGAATTATTTATTTTTGTTATATTTTCACAGCATTCAATGAGAATTTAACGTTGGTTTGCCAAGTTGCAAATCGATAGTTCTCAAAACCTCTGCCCTAAATGTGTTCAATTTAAATTTTTGTATCAATATCAGTCCACATGAATGCAACAAGCTCCCAGTTTAAAGTCTCTTGGTAGGCGGGTAACAAATTTGCCGTTGTTATGAAATAAATTTAGCGTATTTTTTATTTATCAAAGTAATCACCCATGCAATCAATGCATCCTTGCCAACGCATTGGTAGCTATTTGAAGGAAACAGCTGGACGGGAGGCAACAAATTCTTCAAAAGAATTTTGTACTGCCTCTCGGGTATTGATTTTTCTTCCTACCAAGAAGTTATACAAATTCTAAAAAAAGTAAAAGTCTGTAGGTGCAAGGTCCGGTGAGTACGGTGGATGACGGAGAACTTCCAACCCCGGCTCTTGTAGCTTGGAGACCGTCTGCTGTGCAGTATGAGGTCGCGTGTTGTCGTGCAGGAGCAGTGCAGCCGAACAATTGACCAAAGCTGGTTGGAGACGTACGAGCTTCTCCATCATTGTGTTCAGTTCTTCACAGTACACATATGCAGTAACGCTCGTCCCGTTTGGTAAGAAGCTGTGATGAGTTACACCGGCGTTAGAACACCGAACAGACACCATCCCTTTTCTAGATCGAAAGCTGCTGCTAATTTAGCCGTAGATTGAGTATCATCAGCTTCCACAATCGCCTTTAATTCTTCATTGTCGGCCAAAGTTTTTGGACGACCACGGGGTTACTTTTTCTGGTCAAAAATTCCTGAACGGAAGCGGGTAAACCAATAACGGGTGGTGCTTCTTTTGCAGTATTCGCTCCGTAAACGTCGTTGATGTTGCGTGCCGCTTGTGCCACTTTGGTGCCCCGATGGTACTCATACTCCATAATTATTCGATTTTTTTACGTATCCATGATGATTAAAAATGTTTGAATGCGATGAAAACGTAACAATAACTATTAAACTTAAAAAAAAGAATTCTATGTTTTTTTTAAATAAAATGAATTTGAAATTAGATAATTATATCAGCCAAAACAAAAATATTTTAATTTGAAATGGCCAGTACTGCAGAACGGCAATTTCATAAGTAAAGACCTATTATTTCACCGTAGATAAATAAGATAGTTGGGAACTGGCCGGGCAGAAAACATTAAACAGGATGATGTAGTGCTGCAAAAAAAATTAACGAGCAATCAGAGCGGACGGATGCAGCTGGCCATTACTCCAATAAGCTCGGAGATTGCCCACTTTTATAAGTAAAAAAGTAATAAGTAGCTCAGAAAATATGCGGGATCAGATACATTATAATCATATGCAATAGCGGTTGAAATATAATGAATATGGTTCATCCTTTATTACAGCATAATCTTTGCCAGGCAGATAATATTAACGCACAATTCTGAATCATTTTAGCCGATAGACATCCACTGCCGGAATAGGCCTACCCTAAGTCTCTCCACATCCAACCGCTTCCCGTGATCTCAGCCTGATTGCCGGACTACCTTACACAAGGTCTATCTCTGGCGACAGTTATAATACAATTTTATACCATATCGAATAAACAGATAATTTTTTAATCACCATACAAAATTTTCCAGCAATAGTTTAGGTACACGTAAATCATAATACTATCGCTATCTTTCGTCGGGTAAAACTGGATTGCAACCTCTACAATAAAACCTAAAAGCAATTTTGATTGCCTTTAAACACCGATAAAATTCATCAGAGTCAAAAAGTTACAAGACCCATGTAGACTGCATAAATTCTCTATTTAATTATCTTATCTAATTATTACATGGCTCTGTCTCTATCACTCTGTAAAAGGTTAACAAGGCTAGAGTCGGCGCAAATTTAAGAGCAAATCGAATATTAGCTTATGGCTAGAGGACGTAGCTAATGGATGGTACCAGAGACTGCAAGTCTCTATGGTAACAGTTTTTACGGATTCTGCGGAATAATAAATTATATAAATTAGTTCCCCTTCTCATAATGGGAAGACGCCCGTGCCCAGTAGTGGGACAGCAAAAAGGGCTGATGATGGTGATGATAAATTAGTTACGGATCTTGCATGGGCCTGGCGTAGCTTTACCCACTTCAGTCTTTTTCTTTTCTTCACGTCAGAAGGTCGCCAAAACGAAGGCTGGACGCCTACTTTTTGTTTTGGCGGTAATTCAAGAGCCTGGCAAACCCCTCAGACCTGAAGTATCTGGTTATTCTCAATCAACAATGAACATTTATGGTTTGTAGGAAAGATTGCCACTATCATCAAATTGCCTTTAGTAGAATCTCTTAGACTCTGAAATGCCGTGAAATAAGTATTTGGGCAACCCATTTCTTGAAATGGTCGTGCCATCATGTACTGGGTCTGAACTATTATTACTGAAAGGACTATGAAGCAAGCTGAACGTAGGTAGTAATGAAAGATTGATCTGAGTACTTTACAATGATCATCGACGTTACCATTTCTCACGACGTGCATCTCGAAAATGCTAAGAAATAAAGGTAAGCCCCGTCCTCTTTTCCTTTCACTCCTTCTTCTATTTTTCTTACAATTTAGGGCGGCAACGCAAATGTGACTCCTCTGAAGTTGCAGGTCAGTAGCGATGAACGCTTACTATAAAAAAAATGCCAAAAATACATCTCATTGCTTGTACCTTAAAAAAAATTTGCAAGAGATTCGTGAAAACTGCATTGATGTCTTATCCACCTTTTCGGTTACTTATACAATAAATCACACTGAAAAGGTAATTTGTCTCCACACAGGACGAATAAATCTAGCCATGCACCACACAGTGACTTCAATATAATATAGCACCAATGATTTCTCAATTCGAATAAGCTGGTCTTGCCTCGAGTTCATTATTTAATCTGAGGATTGAGACTTAGGGTCCCAAGCCAACCTCACCTGCAAGTGGTGCACCTGCCGATCAATGGACGAGGCTCTGGCAAACAAAATATATATAAGCGGCCCGATAAGCGGCGATAGGCTCGCCACCTATTACGTGGGATCAAAACACTGGCGAAAAGTGGGGCGTTTAATAAGCCTCTGCCTACCCCTTCGGGGACACAGGCGTAAGTCTATGCATGTATGTATTCAGACTTATCTGATTATTTTAAGACAAAAATATTATGGTGATCATAAGGCTGTATGGATATTACATTTATTATACGTAAAACTAATAGCGCAATTTGAATTGTCTTTCGTAATATGTAAAGTTTGCGTTTACACAAAGTGCTACCGTGCCCTAAGAGGCACGTTACGATTGCTTTACGCTTATTCTTATCGTAGGACAAGAATCCTTAGGCTACGTGGATGACCAATCGAGTGATTCAAAATCTCCGACACCAGACTTGGCAACACATTACCTAACAGAAAAAAAGAAAGATACCAATGCTGTAGTAGAAAGACTGTCCGTATCGAATTTGGTTAGTTTTGATGATTCTTGGGCGGAAGATAGAGCTCAAATTTAAAGTTCTTATCAGAAACCACTTAGTGGTAAAATTAATGCAAGTAACTTCGAACGGCAAGGTACTGTCGAAGAAAGGCGATTATTTATTGTGCTTAAGTATTACGTATTTGCGCATCTTTGATCAAACTTCAATCAATGATGGAATACATTGAAGTTTAAGCAGGATTGTAATGAACAATAACGAACTGAAGGTCTTTGATTAACGACAAGTCCCTATAAGTGCAAAAGCACTTTTATACAACAAACGACTGAAAAAGACGTGATATTACTTCACGAGCAAATGAGAGTTCAGATCTTAAATAAAAGAGAGCCAAATAAAATATGTACTGCCTTTCTTCTGAGACCCAGCATTAATCTTCACAGTTTTAAGACGTCTTGCATATTAAAGCTACAGTCAAGTCGCAAGTTTATTGAAGACAGAGTGGGGTGTGAGTGTGTGAGCAAGTTGTATAAATTTTCAATTAACAAGCTTTTGTGAATGTACTGCGATAAGTATAAAATAAGAAATCGGTTGCATAAAACTGTTTCAGCTTAGTTTTTGTAGAAAATCATCGTAAAGGAATAAAGTGTAGTGTTTCTCCAATTGGGAGGAGTTTCTCCTGATCAGGATAGGTGACCATGTTTGGTACACTACGGCTCGACGGATATTGTCGAGAACTTGTAGGTATATCTATTTATAGTAACTACAAACTTCTAATAGCGTGATTCAGAAATGTTAATCATATTTTCGTGGATGTCTGTTACACGCCACCATTATATGTGTCTTCTCTATTGTTCAATATATAGATGACAAAACGTTGACAGTACCCACAAATACAATTATCTATCCAGTTACCGGAACTGCCGTAATGCGTGTCGAAACATCAGGGTAAATAGTAGTTATTTTACCATTTTTAAAAATTCACGCCCTTGAGATCTTACATAAAAATTAAATTCTACTACCAAAATGCTTACTAACTTAATAGATGCTAAACATATGCAGGCGGGACCAATATCCAAATCGTTAAAGGACTTTCAGTTATGCAATTCTAAATACGGATATTGAAACAGCCTGCCAGCCCACCTACAATAAGGCCTGTACATGAAACCGAAACATGGCCATGATTGAGATACATCTTTGTCCAACTGTTTCGAGGAATACGAGCAATATATTGTTTCTAGGAATACAACCGACAATATATTATTGTTTCTGTCCTTTCTTGTCTATAGTTCTAAGACAATCGTATGTATGATGGTCGCAGAGGTAAGGGTGCTTTTCCAACGGAGTTGTACTATGCATACTGTGTTGTTGCGATAATAAAAGCTAAGCTACGAAACTATGTAACCGTTTCCACAGATACTAAGTTATGTGCGGGTGGATTAAGATGTGCTATGAATACGTGATGCCTCACTGCGATATATGAAATTACTTTTGCTCTCACGATGGCAAGACTACGTTCAGTGCTTAAGCAAGTATACCAGAAAGATGAAAATTTATACATTTTATTTTAGAAGGGCTATATTGCCCAGTTTTGACGGCCAAAATAACGTTTTCAAAATATGGATTGGGTCCAGATAGGTTGCACCAGCCTTGATCAACCGATGACTGATATCGCCATAATTATACTTCACTAAAACTGTCAAAATCAATAGATGCACGAGATTTGCTACTCTTGGCTTATCTATAACCCTAGAGATAAAAAAAACAGGAACTAGGCTTTTAAGTTGTGAAATAAACAGTTGATTAGCAATTTTTGGCGCATGGAATGTCAGTATATTTACTTAGAAACTACACTACAGAGATATCAGAATAAACGGTGATCCTTAGTTGTGATATTTTTTTAACTAATTAATTAAATAATTCGGTAAATATATGCAATCGATAAGTTAGTTTTGGATAAACTTTTAAAGTTAAATACGACTGTTGACTAGCGGTTCAGCCGAACACATAGAACTCAAAAGGAATATAAATAGTAAAATTAGAGGAACGTACCAAATGTTTCGAACTCTCTGCAACAAAATACATCACTAAGATAATTTTATAATTAGACCTTCCACTTCATAAATATTCGAGCCGCGTCGACTAATTGTTGTTGCTATGGTATAATGCTTTTATTTTCCACAAAATTATGGGCGTCGCGTATTTTTGATGCCAGACTGCGTGTAATGAAATGATATATGTGAGAGCTATTGTGGAGTTGCCGTTGTATTTATTAATTGGCAAGATATTTGCGTTATCGGCAATGTGGGCATCTTTGTTGAACTGTTTTGATAAAATCTTAAGCTTGCACGTTTTTGACACGTGCAAGCTTAAATGTACCGAACAATTGATATTTTATGTATTCTATGATGAATATTTTATGTATTCAAAAATAAACTTGAGCTATTAGCCCCGACACTCGTTTGAATGTAGAGTACACCAATCATGGTTCAACAAAAAATGGAATGATAATCATTATAATATCTATCTTTACAAAAAGAACAAAAAAATTATATTGCTTATAGAGCAGAAATCGGTCGGATATCTCTATTTTTAGAACGAAGATAAAATACAATACCAGACTAAGTGCGGGATTTAGAACCTTTTAAATATTTTTGAAGCTTTTGGTCAAGTTTTGATTTGAAATTAATTTCAACCAATTTCTGAGACAGATGCTGTGCTAAAACTCATCGTTAGGTCACGTAAAATAGATTTGGACTAATAATGGAAAAGTAACGGAATACAAATCGGAACCACAGAATTTTTGGAGAAATTCTTAAAAAGCCGTTTATGCATATGTTAGTTGTCAAACGAATATTTCTTCGTCCAAATAAGTTTAATACCCCCCCCCCCCCCCTGCTTTCGAAGTACTGTAGATTACGCAATTGGAATAGAAAACGTTATCGTTTCAGTAGCAAAACTTTGTCGAGTTACAAACTGTTGTTGTACTTATAAGAAATAAGTACGTTGGAATGTTTAGAAAGCCTAGTAACTTTATATTGGTATTTGATTATGATAGCATATTATTATTGGTCAATATTTTCAGCCTGAATGTCTCACTGTAGGAAAAATCCCCATATTTTTCGTCTATTTTATTTTCAGCCTTTTGGGTGGTTCCCAAAATGATCCTTATCAAAGGATTCAAGCTCATCCCTTCAACTTTTATCCTGCTGCAATGTCATTTGTAGGCAGAAGTACTGTAATTTTACGTCGGTTTTCGGTAAGAGGATGGCACTATCCCAGTCGAGTTAGACCATTTATGGTGTAGCGTGGATCTACTATTCAGGTAGTAGAAAATACAACTGGTCGTAATCCAAATAAAAAGAAATAAAACAGTTTATCATATGAGTTTCTTGCTGCAACTTGTAGCGCATATCGACTAAACTCAAGATTTTCAGCAGGATACAACAACCTTCAATACCAATTAGCTCTAAGCTGGTAACGGAATATGTCTTGTAAGTAACTAATGTATAGGTGAAAGTTTGCTTCGAGTAGTTCGTAAGCTGACTTTGTAGTTTTTGATACGCACAACAACATCCATGCTTTGTCTGATGCACAATTGCACACGATTTGACTTCCACCTATTTTCAAGTTTGCTATCAGTTAAACCGTCTTACTTAATATCTGCGTACGTGGCCTCTGACCTGAAACCTGTTTATTCCAAGACCTTCGACCCTTTCGTTGATATGAGCGTAAAGCTAATTTAATTTGATAACGGTTTTATTTGTTTATTCCAAAGAAACTATGATGTGCAACTTTTGAAACAGTCAATCGAACTAGATCTATCATTGATATCTCTAAATAAACCATTGAAATTACCAGCTGTTATCAGTTACTAAGTCTCAAAATTAGCGAATTAGCATCAATGCAAACCCTACTACTTACTTTTATTATTAAAAAATCCTTCCTTCTTTCACACTAGAAGATACAGCAGCATCATAGCGGCAATTTTATCTGAATTAAACCTTTTTGTGCCCGATTCCATTGGAATTTCGGGAAATTCCTTCTTAGTGCACTCCTATGATATATTTTCATGATGATGACGTTAAAACGAACTGCTAAGCTTTATATTTTCAAACATTCTCATCAGACGTGGCAGAAAACTATTTGGAAGACGTCGACTTGCACTAACATTTTAAAAGCGTTTTAACTGGAAGACATAAAAACTGTGCAATAAAGCATTTCACGGTATGAATGGTAGTGCATGTCGTAAATATCAGTCAATCACTCGTGAGAGGCAAAACGTAAACTTCCGCATTATGTTATAACAGCCGCTTTAACGTCCTGCGGAAAAGTTTAAACTGTAGGCGTTCCGCTTTCATTGGTTCAACAATATATGGCTGTGCCGCTTGATGATATTGCGACATACAAATAATATATGATCGCTTCAGTTTTATACCGTGTTGCATATAAGCGATGCGGGTAATATGAATTGATCAGATTTTATGTCAACCACTGATTAAATTCGTGGATGGTTTTTGGCATGACAGTCTTGGCGGATGTCTTTGAAAAATGGGTGAACTGGGTAAAGTGTGGTGTGCGCAAAGTCATTTTTGACTATTGTAGATACTTGTACTGAATTATTCTAAGTACCTACAAGTATCATAACGCCACCTAAAACATTGTTGAAGAATTTTACTCAAGCAGAGCTTTTAAGTCAGTTTCAAATGCTCAACAGTACCATTGAATAAAATTCTTCAAATTGTACGTGATATAAAAGTCACTTAAGCCATCCAATAGCATCGCGTTATCTGTAGTTTCTTAGTAACATCTCTAACAAGGCAATAGAGGGTCCTTAAATGAAATCACTCCTTTAATCTAGAGCGTAATTCCTTTCAGCTCGAATAAAATAAATATAATAATAATGACTGAACATCATACATTGCTTCATTACATCCGACTTTATTCACGGACTGCCGCTGCATAACTCATTAGAATGTCAAATGTAATCAGAGTCCATTTTGCAGTATTGTAGTGTGTAGTTTCATGAGGTGGCACGTCTAACGCATTTACATAATTATATTAGGCTGGGTCGAAAGGCAGATAGCCTATGAATACACTAATTGACATTGACACGTCATTGCTTTGTTATAATAAATAAAATTTTGAAAAGCTGACTTTAAATTTTGTTAGGAGTTGAAAGAATTTTTCTATTAATGTCTTCAAAGAAATTGTTTCACATTGAAATTTATTATTAAAACTTTTGATCGTCGAGATCTCAGGCTGTAAAAAGTTCTTGGAAAAGGTGTGATCATTTTTTTATTCGCTAGAAATTGTTTAATAAATTACTAAATCATAGTAATAGCTAAACTGTTAAATAACATCAATTTAAATTTGCAATCTCCTTTAGTGTGAATACCCTGCTATAATAATATTCTCTCAAAATCAAAATAAATATTGAAATATGAATTTTGGATTTCAATATTCATTTAGGATACATGGTAACACTTATGAACGTCAAAAGAAGTCATCATCTTTTGCTCTCTCTGGACTTCTCTATGACTGACATTCCATCAAATATTTTCGCTATACTTTCCTGTTTCAACTGGCCTATTACCTACGTATATTACCGAGACGAGACGCCAGCCCACCTTCACCTCGACTGCCCTGAGGTCGCACAGTATAGACAGCAGTACCTGACCAGATACGCACCTGAGGGAAGCAGTGGGCTACATCAAGAGTCTGCTGGCCTTCCTCGAAGAGCTGGGTGGCTCGAGTGAAAAGACCATTGCCACCCGCACGCAAAATACACGCCAGGACGTGAAGTTGCGGAAACAGTCTGTGCTACCAAGTACCCAGTAGGTATATTACCTTAATCGCAAAGCGGCAGCTAAGGGTTCGATTCCGAGCTAGGACGAATTTTTGTATAATGGCTACGATGTTTTTTATGGGTCTAGGCGTATTTTATTTAACCAAATATTTATGTAATTAAACATTTACATCACATTAATTTTAAGTTATCTGGTTATATAATACAGACTCTGCCAAATTTGGAGTGGAAAAACTTATAACTGCGTTTGAGTTTTCATTGAAAATTAATGAAATCTCTAGTTTAAGGGAACTAAACCTACAGTTAAGCAGGATAGTAAAGTTATTTTCTCCAATAAAAAAAACGGCAAAGTTCTCATCATGTATACTTTACCAGCTATGAAATCATAAAGAACAAAGAATCTGCTCCTTCATATTATTTCCCAACTGCTGCGTAATATCTGCAAAACTATGACTACCCGACTAACAAAAGGAAAAAACTCACTATAAACCACATTTTATCAACAGCTCTTATCCAAATATCGATTGAACATTTAAATTAAATGCTTACTTTATTGAAATTAAATTACTTTACCGAGTTTATAGCGGCCTATTTAGGCTCGATAAAAAACTGGTATATACAAAAGATTTTTGCATATGCCCTTTGAAAATTTAGTGACATTTTATTCGTTGTACTTATCTTCTTAATATATAAAATCCTTGCGTTACTGACTGACTGACAGACAAGCTACAGCCGAAACTTTTGGGCGCAGGAAGCTGAAATTTGGCATGTATGTTCCTTGGATACCGTACGGGTGCACTAAACAGGGATTTCCCGAAATTCCCACGGGATTGGCCAAAACGGGTAAATTTAAAAAAAAATGCGGGCGTAGCTGCTCACGTCCTCTAGTACCTACCAAATAAAATCAATATATTTGATTGTGAGCAAATGAAAGGTAAAACATTTACATTAACATTAACAAAAAAAGGGTAAAGAGATACTTGAAATGTTATTAAATAAAGAGAATTGATTCATAGCGAGACTTGGCTTGCCGTTCGTAACAGAAGCAACGCTTGCACAGGTCACCACTTGGATGGGTGACCGTGTGTGGCATTACATCTGAGCGCTACCGTGCTTCGAAGGCCACGTTGAGCTGTCGGTCCCGGTTCTTGTCTAAGGATAAGGAACGTTAGGCCAGTTCGGAGGCCTTGGAGCGACCTGAAAGCTCCGACACCAGAGTTCTTTCAAAATAAACTCCTGTTGTTATTCTCATCATCGACAGCCCCTTATACTGTCCCACTGCTGGGCACGGGTCTCTTCTCACCATGTAAAGGGTAATGCCATAGTCCACCACGCTGGCCAAGTGCGGGTTGGCAGACTTCACATGTCTTTCGAGAACATTATGGAGAACTCTTAGACATGCAGGTTTCCTCACGATGATTTCTTTCATCTATTAGCAAGCGATAATTTACAATTTAATACGCACTTAACTCCGAAAAGTCATTGGTGCGTGCAGTGGATTCGAACTCGTGACCCTATGCTTACTTGATACTTGATGGCACGGGCTGTTTCCGCAACTCCACGTCTTGGCGTGTATTTTGCGTGCAGGTGGGAATGGTGTCTTCATTCGAGCCACCCCAGCTCTTCGAGGAAGGCCAGCAGACTCTTGATGTGGTCCACTGCCTCCGTCAGGGTACTGTATCTCGTCAGGTACTGCTGCCTGTACTGTGCGACCTCAGGGCAGTCGAGGAGCAGGTGGGCTGCCGTCTCGTCTGCTGCCATACAGGCCCTGCACAGCGGGCTGTCGGTGATACCTATAGTAAATAGGTGTTTATTAAAGAATCCGTGTCCTGTGTAGGCGGCCGTGACTGTCCGCAGTTGTTGTTTGGACAGTCGGAGGATTTGTTTGGCTATCTTACCGTCTACTGCGGCAGGCCAAGGAGGCTCTCCTTGGCCTGCCTACATGTTTCAATACCAATCCAGGACTGGTTGTGTTGGGTCCTGGTCCTATTCCTTACCAGGTTGCGATAAAAACCAGAAGGGAGGGGAATAATGAGCTCGGGTCCCACCACCTCTAAAGTGGCCCCTCTTCTGGCAAGTACGTTGGCTGCGTCATTCCCTCTTGAGCCACTGTGGCCCTTGATCCATTGCAGTGTTAATTTGTTTTGTTTACCTACCTCTGTTAGTTTCTGGTGGCATTCAAGCGTGAGTGCCGAGGTGATAGTATGGCTTTTGAGGGCTGAGAGGACAGCCTTACTATCTGAGAGGATCCTAATGGATCGTTCCCTTACCTCACGTGCCATGATTGCTGTGGCAGCTAGGATTATGCCAAAACATTCGGCCTGGTAGACCGTGTTGTAGGCTCCCAGCGGTGCTGCGATGTTGATGTTAAGGTCCTCGGAGAATACTCCTGAACCCGTACCTGTATCCGTCTTAGACCCATCTGTGAAGATCGTGAGCTCGTTGTGGCCAACCGCTCCCTCGTGTAGATCCTCGTACAGTTGGATTTTGTATTTCTTATCGAAAACAAATTGTTTCGGTATTCGGTCGCCAATGGCTTGTGTGAGAGGAACTTCTTTAAAGAGTGTGTTTAAGTTACTAGTGTGCGGTGTGTTAGTGTCTTTCTAGAGCTTCAGAGCTCTTAGCCAGATCGCCGACATCGTTGCTTCCTGTTGTATGAACAGGTGCAATGGAGGCAAGTCCAGCAACACTTCGAGTGCCGCTGTAGGTGTAGTTTTCATGCAGCCCGTGGCCGCTAGGCATGCAAGTCTTTGAAGCTTTTGAAGCTTGTTGGCGGCCGTTGTTAGGTTGGTCCGAGGCCACCACACTACTGCGCCGTAGCTTATCATCGGACGTATTATTGTCTTATAGAGCCATAAGACAATTTTGGGGGATAGGCCCCATCGTTTACCTATCATCTTCTTGCACTGCCAGATGACGATGCTAGCTTTATTGAGCTTATTTTCCATGTGGCTGTTCCATGTCAATTTGCTGTCAAGAGTGACGCCTAGGTACTTTACCTCGGTAGACAGCTTGAGCTCTGTGTTGAATAGCCTGGGCAGTCGGTAAGTACCCAGCGCGCGTTTGTGTGTGAACATAACTAGTTCGGTCTTGGTCGGGTTTACTGATAATTCGTACTCATTACACCACCACTCTACTATGCGTAGAGCCTGTTGAATAAGGTCGTACACTGTACTAGTTACCTTACCTGAGGTAAGAATGGTCAGATCATCTGCATATCCTATTGTGTAAAAATATCTCTCGTTGAGTTTGTCTATGAGTTCATTGATGACTAAGTTCCACAGTAGCGGGGAGAGAACACCGCCCTGCGGGCAACTTTTAGTTATCAAGGCTGTCTGGGAGTCGCCGTGCAGGCGCACTACTCTTTTGCTGAGCATGTTTTGGATCCACTGTATGAGCATCTGATCCACACCATGTCTGGCTAGGGCGTTGCTTATACTGGAGAAGTTTGTCTTGTCAAAGGCTCCTTCTATGTCAATGAAGGTGCCCAGACAGATGCTTTTTTGTTGTATACCAGCTTCTATCTGGTTTACGACCTGATGTAAGGCCGATTCCGTCGATTTCCCTGAGCTGTATGCATGTTGATTGGCATGTAGGGGTAGGTGTTTAAGTGCCCCACTTCTTAATTCCCTCTCGCATAGCCTTTCCAAGGCTTTAAGCATGAAGGAGGTCAGGCTTATTGGTCTGAAGGACTTTGCATTTGTGTAGTCTGTTTTGCCTGGTTTTGGTATGAAAATTAGTTTGACGTCCCTCCAATTCTTCGGTACATATCTAGGGGCCAGGCTAGCCCTCATGATTGCCAGAAGTCTTTTGCGGACCGGTTCACCCCCCCATTGTAATAACCCTGGGAAGATGCCGTCCAGTCCGGCTGCTGGGAAGGGATGGAAGCTATTGATGGCCCATCGGAGTTTTTCTTCTGTGACCACGGTGTTTGCGTGTCTCCACTCGTGTTCGGTCGCCACTGTTGGTGTATCGTGCCACGTTATTACCGGGGTGAGGACGCAGCCTGGGAAGTGTGTTTCTAGTAGGACGCGTCTTGTCTCCTCCTCCGATGTGGTGTATGTGTTATCCGGTTTACGGAGAGTACCTAGTGCAACCATCGGTTGCTGAGCCAGTAGTTTCCTTACCCGGTTTGTTTGTTGGCAAGATTCAATGCTCCCACAGAATTTTCGCCATCCCATGGTGCGTCTGAATCTGAGGCATTTCTTGTAGCTTGATTTGGCCGCTTTATAAGCGTCCCAATCTACGTCCGCGCTTGTGTTCATTGCCCTGTTTAGGGCCCTTCTTACCTTCTTGCTCAGCGCCCCATCAGGGTCGTTTGCCTGGGGTTGAGGGTAGAGTGGTTTCTGGGCATGCTGAAATGAAATGAAATGAAAATTGTTTTATTTGCAAATCCAAAGCAACAGTAACAATGTAGTGGGACAATTAAACAGAAAAACAATTTTTGGATGGCAAATAAGGTACCTGCGTCAGTATAAGTTGCAGAATCCAGGTGAGACTGCAACACTGATATTCCCGCAGGACCTAATTACATACTTACATACAATCTCTTATAACTAGTCATAAATAATTATAAATAGTACTTAAACTATGAATTAATATTTAAATATACATACACTGATTAAATAATCCAAATAAAAAAACATATACAGAATACAAATTTCTTAAAAATAATCCTCAGATATTACAACTATAAAAAGTTTTTTTTTATGCGTTTCCGAACGCTTACAATCACGTTTTGTTGTATTTGACATATGGTATGTTCGGTCGGCCATTGTGATTGTCAAAGAATAATATACAAACACTGCGTAAGAGTAATTGTTGTGATTGTGCGAATATTAAAAAAAAACAGCAATAGGAATGTTAATGTGTCAATACTAAAAACTACTCTATAGAATGTATCCAACATTCTGCATACATATTGTACCTACTACAGAGTACAGATGATGATAATGTCATTTACTACACAAAATGTTTAAATACCGAATGTAAGTTACCGCTTCACTGTACAGTACTAAACTTCTGATATTTTTTGTATTAGTAGTAATAATTGCTTAAATTTAGTTTGGAATGTGTGTACTGTTTTCAGGCTACGCAAGGGAGGAGGAAGATCGTTCCAACATTTCGTTGAAGCAAAACGGAATCCACCTCTGAATGAAGAGGTACGGTGCTTCGAGGTGACCATGAGATCTGATGAGGCCCTTGTATTATATATATTAACCTCTCGCGACCATGTCAACTTCTCATAGAGGTAAGCTGGTTTTTTATACAAAACTATGCCAAAAAGCAATGTTGCCAAATGAAGGTGCCTACGTGCAGTCATCGTCATGAGGTTCCCATTGTTCAAAAATGAAGTGACATGTGTGCGAGGTGGGATTTTGTAACAAAACCTAGCACATGCATTTTGTACTCTCTGTATTAATTTTTGAGTTCGTTTCAATATGCATGCCCCAAATACAGTGTCTGCATAATTTAGTTTGGACAATACCAATGACTCACAGAGTTGTATGCGCACATCTGTGCTGAGGTGATCCCGAATGCGGTATAGCAATTTGAGACGGTAAAAACAGTTTTTTACAGATTCAAGAACATGCGTCTCAAAATGCAATTGTCCATCCATGATCAAACCCAAATTACGCGCTTCGCTAACTTGCTGTATGGAACTACCATCCACCATTACTACTGGATTGTGGGCCTGTATTTTATTAATGCATTTTTTAGAGCCGAATATAATGTACTTGGATTTGTTAGGATTAAGCACTAGTGAGTTGTTTTTTGCCCAGTCAGCTATCCTCCCTAAATCAGTATTTATTTTAATTACAGCCTCATTGCAATCATCTGGACGAAAAGAAGTGTATATTTGGAGATCATCAGCATACATGTGGAATTTGGTGTCATGTATATGGTTGGTATCATCGGCGCAGTAAACAATGCTGCGTGGTAGCTGTCTAGCATCGACTGCGTCAGTGTACATACCTGCTCGTCGATCTGTTCATTGTCACCCAGTACCGTCGGCGTAGCAGTAAGGGTAAGTTTCTCTTTAAGTTATTGGACATACTTTGCTTTGTCAGTGTTGTGTGGTTTCCTGCGTGGCTGTGTAGGTTGTATAACGACTTCCATAGAGAAGCTGATCCATCTGTGGTCTGAGCACGATGCCTCTTTCGAGACGTGCCATCCCTTGATGCATTCAGCCGCTCCTTCTGTTGCGAGAGTTAAGTCGATAATTGTCTGACTACGTCTTGTGACGAAGGTAGGCTCCGTACCTGTGTTTAAAAGGGTAAGATTAGTGGTGAATAGGTATTCAACCAGTGATTTACCTCTGTTGTTATTGCAGTTCATGCCCCACATTTGGACCACCAAAAAAAAATCGTAATAGGAACGGACTCCAATGCCCACCAGGGCATTGGAGTCCGTTCCTATTACGACCTCCGTTTTGGTTCTCTCGCACTGGTTAACCAGACGCGTGAGGTCGAACGGTGGCGGGTCTTTGGCCTCGGGCATGTAGACCGATGCGAAAACAACCGCTATACTCCTTGGCTGCTGTGTTATTTCAATTTGTATCGCTGTGATGTCTCTGGAACAGAACTCCGTTAGAACTTGGGCTCTGATGTTTTTAGTTGTCAGTATGCAGGTTCTTGGATGTGTGTGGTCAGTTGAAGAATAAATCTTACCTCCCAGGCTGGAGAGGCCTCTGATTAGGCCACCCCTTATCCAAGGTTCCTGGATGAGCACGATGGCTGATTGTTGGACCTCCATCCATTTGCGCAGTTGCGCAGTGGCCGTTTGGCTGTGATGGAGGTTAATTTGAAGGCAACTGACGTCACTAGGCAGAGGGTTCATCTTTGGGTGATGTCCCCACCTCCCCGCCCGTCAGCTGCGTTAGGCCGGCCAGGATGTCGCTAGCCTCCACCCCGTCGTCCCGCCGCACCGGGCTCAGGAGCAGGCTCTCATCTTCCGAGTTACCCTCGGCTGACGGGCCAGCCCCCGGGCCAGACGCGGCCGGCTCTGACGGGCCGGGTTCTGCGTCGCACCCTAGCTTGGTGTTTGAGTCCTGCTTGACTCGTGTGGAGTTGTCGTCCGGAGGATGGTCGACAAACTTACCTGAGGGGTCCCGGAACCTGACGTAGACGGCACCTACCCCCAACGCGAGGCGACGCTCGTTCTTCATCAGGATCGGGACCTGTTCTACTGGGACGCCCACTACTAGGAACCACCCACCTGACTGCCTTTCAGAGTGCAGCATCGACCATTTGTCAACCTCCAACCAGGGGTTCTGAAACTCAAGAGCGCGACCCACGTCGCGCATGTCGTCTAAGACCCCCTGTTCGTCGGGTACGACAATGCCGCACCGCACTCTCTTTGGGGTCTCTTCCTGGCCCCTGACCTCCAGTTCGAAGCCCGGTGGTGGGACCAGGAGAGAGACTGCCTCCGTCAGCCAGGTACGCGTTGCCTCGTCGGCGCACCAAAGTTTGAGGACCCCGTCCGCGTGCACGGGTTTCCCGGTGAACGCTGGAGCGGGGCGTTTGGGGGTTTTGGTCGACCAGGCCTCACTCAGGATCTTCTTTTGGAGCTCCCGGAGTACCTGGTCCACCAACTCCTTCGGCAAGTTCCCTGTGCGTTTGCATGTTACTGCAACACCCAGGGACGCCTTGGAGGCCTGTGCGTAGGACTTACCTTGTATCCTGGAGGAGTCGAAGCGGGGCTTCTTGTGCTCCCCTCGAGGCGAGCTGGTCTTGTTGAGAGCACGTTTGGCCTCACCTCTTTCCTTGTTTTCGGCAGTTTTACCTGCCGCGTTTCCCGGTGGTGCTGGGGCTGGATGCCGTCCATGGTGGCCAGCCCGCCGCTTGGCGGCAGGCGGCTTCCCCGTACTGCCTCTGGCCTTCGTGCACCCCTCGCTTCTGAGCGTGGGCTGCGCGCTGGTCACATTGCTGGGACCTGCGACGGCAGCCTGCTCAGCTGTTTTAGTGGAGGCAGCACCGGCAGCAGCAACGGCTTGTTCAGCCTTCCGCCTAATTGCCATGCGCTGTCTCTTGCTTTTGTTGTTCCTCTTTTTCTTCGTGGAACTGGTAGCAGCGGGGCCACTCGGTTGTGTGGTGGGCGGGTGTTGGACAGGACCGGTGGTCTTGCCCTTACCCTTGCTCTTACGGTGACTCACCACTTGCCAGCCCGCGAAGGAGGAGTCATCTTCCCGCTTGATCTCAAACGGGCTGACGATTGTAAGGACGGAACTAGTACTAGCGTTAGCCAGCGCTGAAGTCACGTCCTTGGGGGATGGTTTGACACCAGCAGCCGGGGCCACGGCGTCGACCATCTGTATGGTTTTGGTTGTGGCGGCGGGAACAGCTTTCGCCGTCCTCGTCACGGTTGGGGTAATGAAAAGGATTTCGGTATCCATACGTTTACTTAAAGACTTCATCCCTCTGGCTTCCCACCCTCCATGGAGCCCGCAACAGGGAACGTCATACCGGACGTTAGGATTACCAGAGGGATATAGGAACGCAAGGCTGGCTTACAGCACGACATCGGGCGCCCGCTCGGGTCAAAGGTCGGAGCCGAGTTACCAACTCCATCCGTCTTCCCTCGCTTGCGCCTTCAGTATAGCCGTCACCCACCACATCAACAACCGAAATAAATTCCAACTGCTGATGCGGACCCCACGTCCCTAGCCTGTGGCCCTCTGACGGGACACGATGGCCATTTCCCCCGCTGCGGCTCACAGCGGGGGCTACCGTTTAGCGTGAAATCGGGACTAAAGAGGGCGTGTTGCCCCACGGTCGCATTACCGCCAGCGCCGCTCGGCTCAAACCCCCAGGACTCACGGCGGCGTACGGCGCTCGACTGCGCAGGTCCTAGCGCAGGTGGTCAACTTCTCTTACCCGTGACTGTTTACTACGGGCCCAAGCCCACCCGGCCACAAAGGGGCGTGGTGAAGAGATGTGTAAGTGAATGTGTGTGTGTGCGCGCATGTGTGTACGTGTGTGTGTATGCGTGTGTAAAGTGCCTGTTATTTGTGTTTCGGCTGGAGGTTTTGGTTGCATCCATTTCTGAAGGAACTGGACCAAGAACGGGCGGCAACCTCGAGAAGGATAGTCCACCAGCCTTGCCTTAGGGATCATCACGACCTGCGCTACCCCTGAGACCATTCGCCACTCCCTGCACCGGACTCAGATGCAGGGAGTAAAAGTCAGTGCAGCTCAGTGATGCTAAAGATGAGTTGACCTGCACGGGCTTCCGCCCTATGCTCAGTTTGTCGGTCTCTCCACTCAGCTATCGCTGTTTTATTCTATTGTCTGTTGTTATTCTATTGTCGTCAAAAATCAGTTTCCGAAATCTTTAGAGATGCTAAACCAATATTCAGTTAACGAAAAGTCAGTTACTCAAGCTAATAATCCGGTCAGAACGGTCAGTAATGCAAATCCTTAATCTCTTTTATGTTAATTTTATACGGGATCCCAACAAAATCATTTCTGTTCATGACCATTTCCAGATTTGGTCGGGAACATTGACTTTTACTATAATCTTTATTAGCTTCGTCCTAATTGCGACTCAGTTCTTTAAACATCTAATAAATGTTAGTATTATTGTGTGTGTAGCAGGAATAATTCTGTTATAGAACTTTTCAGCCAGGCTTTTGGCAACTGGAATTCTAGACGTTCGCGTAAGCTGCCATTCTTGTTGGGAATCTAAGCTGTGAACTGAGAATTAGCCTCCTTGTGGCTGCTTGTATGTGCATGTTTACTGACTAAGGAGCTTGCTGCAATCGAATTATAATCTTATTAAGCTGACTCCTGGGATAAAGTAGTGGTTACCTCCTCTAAGATCCGCAAGGTATGTTCATGGTTCGATGGATTTACGAGACAACACTATGTGTCATCTGTAAACAGTTCTGCTGTAGGTTTTTTTTGTGGACACAAAACAAACATCCATTATAAAATCAAATGCCAAAAATATTTAAAATATTTCTATTCAAATATGGCTGTTCAAATAACCAGTACCCAATCAAATAAAATATTAATCATATATAGCTATGCTATTTTATGTATTCAAAACTTCCATTATAAATATAAATTTAAAAAATCACACCGAACTCTAAATGAAGATTCCATTCAGATTTTAAAGGATCCATTGGCCATTATTATTTAAATAAACTGCCAAAAAACGGGCTTCGCTCAGCATTTTAATCCTGCTACTAAATGGCAATATTAGACGCAAGAAACGGAGCTCATTATGAAGCGTCTGAATTTATATTAAGTATCGTTAGTTGGACTTGGAAGTCAACTTGTGCTGCGCAATTGTCGTCTACAGCACTTTTTCTATTTATCACTTTTTATAAGACAAACGAGCAAGCGGGTCATCTGATAGTAAGTGATTTTTGGAAGTAAAGTTATCGCTTCTCCATTTTATGTACTTACCGAAAGTAAAAACGAGAAATTGGCAAAGAAAAATGTTTATAATGTAAACGGATCAGTTTGTGGATTCTTTTAGCAATTTGTGGAACCGATATCGTATCTATTGCAATGCTTGGGTAAATAAAGAGGAATAAAGAAGACGAGATATCGTCTCATAAAGACTGGTCAGTAGATAGATAGATATTGAGGAAAGCAGTACGCTTGAGAATAAAAAAATTACATTATGTAAACATGAGTTGCTATCAGTTGTTTCTATTATGGTCAACTCTTTATCTTTTATAACATTTGAAAGGCAAACATATCAATATAATAAAAGCATGTAATATTAAAACGTAATGAAGTAATTGAAATTTTCTGTGAGAAAATTCTGAGCTTGGTTTGCAACTGTGTCCGATAACTGATACTGAGTTTTCCCAAAGGATCCGAACATAAATTTGTGGAAGCAAGTCTGCTACATGGCCAACTGTGCCGGCCAATACCGTACCTAATATGTTCTAAAGAAAATGCATTATTTTTCTTTAATTGTACGTCCTTGTATGTCCTATGTATAATTAAAATAATTATGATGATTTGGTAGCCTTTATAATCATTCAAGTAAAAGACACAAAGACCGCAACTCGAAACAAGAATTTGATGATCGCTTGCAATGTTGTCCAGCATCGCAACATTTGATGAAGTAATATGTATACTACATAGGAAGTTGTAAATTTCACTAGAAAAACGTATTAAAATATTTATTTTATAGTATTCACTTACTGTATTAATATATTAATATAATGCCACGTGCATACACAGTAATTTATCGAAAAGTATAGCGTTCTTTCTCTTACCTGGTGTTTTCGAATAGTGAAATTTTGATAAATTTTGATGTTGTCAAGTTTTGAAATCTTCTATAAACATAATGTAAATAACTATATTACTTATGAAATGTAATATGGTTATTTACATTAAGTTGTACACGTAATTAGGACTTTATTTATAAATTCTTCTATTTATCTTAGCCGACAAGGTGGCTTTTCTATAATTTGCAATTAAATAAATTTTGTTTAATTATATCAACAGAAACATTATCATAGACTTACACGTTGATAATGTCACTCTAGATATAAGTTTATTATATAATATACACTACAATTTCAAAGCGGTTTACGGCCGACAGGTATGAAAATGGAAGATTTTCCGAGAGCAAAGATTTCTTGCAGCAAACTCGCTTGTAAGCAGCTTAAAGTGTCGCCAATCCATAATCCCGGGTCTACTCTCACGGGATGAAATTCGAAAAACATTACCTATTATGTTCTTACTTTTTTCAACGAATATAGCTAAAGATACTGGCATATTTGTTCTCATAAATAGTAAGAGTTTTATGCAAAGTAGATCATTTCATGTATAATCAAAGTGGAGATCAAAAGAAAATTTACAAGCGGACTTGTAAATTCGCATCGACGAACCCTTTTATACGATAGTCAGTTTCTAAGGGTAAATACCACAGTAATAATTCAGCAAAGGTAGGTTATAGGCCGTTCGTCAACGTCAACTGGCTAATCCACTTATCCAGCCCGGAGACCAGTAGTTTGGTTACTGACAACGAAAATTTGGCCAACACCCGGCGCCGGTACATAAATTTTGGTCACGTCTCTTTACAGTGTTACAATGCAATTTTCCATGAATAAGTCGCACCAGAGTTGTCAAACCGCAGAGATTAATAGTGCTCTTTTTATTTGGATAAAGGCGAATGTTTTTGACGCGCGTTTTGTTTTAGAGTTTTTGTTGTTCGGGCTACTGGATTTACTGGACAACTCGTATGATGAACATGTTAGGAGTTATACTCCTAAATTAAAGAAGAAATATCTGCCTTAGATGCAATTTAAACATAGAAGATAAAACTGTATCGCATGATATGTAGATATATGAGAATAGGCAATATTTGTAAAACGAGCTAACACAGGTGTGTGCCATGGAGTTCGTATGTCTATTGTAATGTATACTTAAAATTACTGAAAGTACATAGGGTACATATACAGAACGTTTCTAGACTCTGACGAATAAGAACAGATATAAACCTTAGGACACATTTATTGTTTTTGAAAATATATTCTTCATTCGCTGAGACTTTTGCAAAAAGCAACTAGATCAGTCTTCTTTGGAAACCTTTTCAATGGCTTCATAGATCGCATTCACCGCCAGGTCAGGAATCGTCAAGGCCTAGCCATGAAAAGCAGCGGCGGCAGCAATTACTAATACAAATTTGCGGTAACTGTTCTTTAATCTTCAAGTGATGTTGTAGTGTAATGTTCTGATTAACGGAAAAAAGCAACAATCATTTTCTTCTAATGTTTCGACTTTCGTCGACATAACCTCAAAAGGAAAGACCCATTCGTCGGCAGGCTTTTTCTTTCCAGTTAACAGCAGAACATCCAGATCACGATGTCACCTGTTGCGACTAGGAGCTTCATCACCAAATGTTGATTGAAGAGTGTCAGGCATCTTAATTAAGCCAATAAAACAATAATTAATGGAAAATGTTCACAAGTTAAATTCATTTTGACAGAAACACGCAATTTTCAAATAAAATTTATATAAAAACGAATGACAATATCGTAAATTAAAAAGTTCCATGTTGCCAAGGACTTCCGTTTTCGAATTCCTTATTACTTTTTCATTTCTAATTGTAAGTGGCCAGTGCCAGAAACTTTCAGTATACCCTACATGATGTACAAGATGAAAACAAGAACACGAATATACTGGTGTTGGTGACATCCTGTGATGACGGAAAGGCATCGGAAGTTCACAGTGTGAAGTGAGAATATTGTGCTAAACAAGGACAGTATTTATAACACCCTCGCAGCCTTTGTTTTGTGGACAAGTTATACATATTCATATTATGCTTATGTAGGTGACGAGATAGCTAGAAAGGAATTAAAATGATTCAGCTGATATTTTATAAGAATTACAATTATTGTACTATAGAGAAGAGACTATAGTAAGAACTATCTCTTACTATAGTCTCTTCTCTATAGTACTTCTCTCCAGCCTTCAGGCCAGTGCTTAAACCTAGTCGGTCATACTGTATGTAAGCAGTAGTGCGAGAAAATAAAAAACCTGTTCAGTCTAGCAGCGTTTCTATCGAACCCCAAAAATCTACCTGAGACCCTCCGTCTCAAGTTCAAAGAATAGTTTAGTCATTGTTAAAGCCATTATATGTTTGCCACCTTTGTTTGTAACTAGCGCAGAAAAAAAACATCAAGGAGACTAAAAGGCGATATTGGTAGCATATGGCCAGCAATAAATGTCATGTTCTTCTATACCTAAGTTCCCATACATTATCCATCATACCTATCTACTCGGGGATGTACATACATGATGTCATCCCAATCTCTTTCATAACCTGTTTACTCAGCGAGCTGAGAATATCGCTCGAATGCTATCATAAAATATAATTACTATTTGAACCGAGCGAGGGTCTCGGTCGCGACCTTTGGCTTTGACGCAATTTTCACGTGCTTATCATAGGACTTTTTCTTGCTCAGACATTGACGTCTTGAAATCGTATCTAATGCTATTGACTTGTTTTATTTAGATTTTGTATCTTACAGTTTATTTTAATCATAATTGCCCAGAATAGTTTGTTTATAAATAAACAATATATTAGCTTCTTAACTGTTGGGAAATAATTAAAACTAGCTTCATACAATAATAATATAATAATAATATTGTGTAGGCCGGGGCAATGAATACAGATTTACATAATAGAAGCGCCTTTCTTAAAGATTTCGTATGCCGATACCAAGTGGCGAGTTGGCGGATGTCGTCAGTTCGTCTCTCTTGCACTCATAGAGACAGCTGTCACAGCGCGACTGCCACGCTGCCAAACGGCAATTTGGGTCACAGAAAGTTTGTCTACAGAGCGTCCATAAGAAATGCGCCTCTATATTAATAACTATGCTCTATGGCCGGGGTCATGTTAAACAGTCCAAAGAGATTGGATAAACAGTCCGTCACGGAGTACGTAAGTCATACTGACGTCTACACAACAAACTGGCCGGTCGTCAAACACAATAATTAGCAAAGAGGTTTGAAGACTATTTCATTATTTGGAACTTACAGTTTTTAGTTCGATGATGTAAACACTATGTCAAGTGTTCGCCAAATTCACCACTCACTGACAAAAAGGCAATGGCCGTGCGGATAACACATCCCGTTCACGTTCTGAGGGCGTAGGTTCAAATCCCAGTCATAACAGTTATGTGGATTATGGTATTTATGAAATTTGGAAAATGTTTATGAATATTTGGCAAATATTTACATACATACGTACATAGTCTCACGCCTATAACCCCGAAGAGGTAGGCGGAGGTGTATTTCTACACCCACTTTTCGCCAGATATACTTTAGTCCCACGTAATAAGGGGCGAGCCTATTGCCGTACCGGGCACATTTCCAGACTCCGTGCTGCTACTGAGAATTTCGTGACAGAAAAACCCAATAACATTGACCCGACCCAGGAATCGAACTCGGACCTCCCGATCTCACGCGCAAATTTATGCCGCGAGACCAACGAGGCAGTCGTATAGGATTTGGTGTCGAGTTTTCCGTCTCTACGCAAAGATGGTATTTGAATCGTATTATCGCTTAGTCGCCTCTTACGACACCCACGGGAAGATATGGGGTGGTGACACTTGTATTCTATGCCGTCAACCACACGGCAAATATTTAAAACAAGATTATTTAAATATTTCGAGTAAAACTAGAAAATTCTAGAAACTTCAGGAAGGAATGGAAAGGTTAAAAAGAAACAGGGATGGCAAAACAATTTAATAATGAAATGACAATCGAAATTAATGGATCTAGAACATTCCTAGGGGTATATAATGCGGTGTAGACGCGCTTAGCGCCAGTTTAAGTTGAGAAGTGGTAAAGTGGAGAAGAAAAGGAAGAAGTAAAAGGAGAAGAAAGGAGAGAAGAAAGAAGTAGTAGTGAAATAAAGTGAAGTGAAAGTATAGTGCAGTGCAAAAGACGTTAGTGTTGGTGCTGTCTACGTCGAAATCAAACGACGCGTCGTGTGTGTGAAGTTGAATAAAGTGTCATCAGTGCTACTCGGTGTTTCCTTCCAATCCCGTAACCCCTCCGTAACAATTGGTGTGAGAAGAAGGATTGAAAGGATTAAAGATGCCAGTCATGCCGAGGGAAGGGCCTACGACACGTACAAGGGCTGCTGCTCAAGAAGGCAGGGAAGATCCTTCGCAAGAAAGCGGATCCAAAGGAGGGGTATCTATGTCCGCAAGCGCAGCTAACCCGCTATTTCTCGCAGACCTCGCAACCCAACAGTCGCTTCAGGAAAACTGGCAGTGACTCGAATCTCAGCTTAAATCCGAGGTCCAGCAAAACTCGCAGCAACTCGAATCCAAACTCCAGCAAAACTCTCAGCAACTCGAATCCAAACTCCAGCAAATATCTCAGCAACTTTAATGCGATCTTCAAACACAACTTCAGGAGAACTCTCAGCAGCTTAAATCTCACCTTGGCGAGATAATGGAGAGCCAGGATGAGATTCACCATTAGCACTTTTTATAAGACAAAAGAGCAAGCGGGTCATCTGATAGTAAGTGATCACCGCTGCCCATTGACACCTGCCATGCCCAACGGAGCAGAACGCAGACAGTAAGTGCGTTGCCAACCTTTTAAAAATAATGGAGCACGATAAAAGATTCACCATCGAGTATTCCGAGTAACAAAATTTAATCAATGTTTATTTAGCCTAGCACTTTTATTTCATCTGTTTATTCTTGTTGTATAGTATTTCCCTTTAGGAACTTTGAATGATTTTTTTAAGTATAGTTATCGCTTCTCTATTTTTTGTACTTACCGAAAGTATATACGAGAAATTGGCAAAGAAAAATGTTTAGAATGTAAACGGATAAGTTTGTTGATATACATTTCGCAATTTATGGAACCGATATCGTATCAATTGCGATGGTTTGGTAAATAAAGAGGAATAAAGTAGATGAGATATCGTCTCATAAAGATTGGACAGTGGATAGATAGATATTGAGGAAAACAGTACTTAAACTTAAAAAAATGTTTTGTAGTCATACATTTTAAAAATCAATTCGGTGAATTGACCGCTGCGGCCGCTTAGCTGATCACTGCGTGCTCGCATTGCAGGTTCCAAATACACACAAGCACACGTACCTACCGTGCAGTTTTATTGTACACCAGTACAACAGTTTATTCTGATTAACTATCTAAGTAACAGTGAATGAAAATATATTATCTTTATGTCATCGCACAGTTTAAAATAATTTTAGGTGAATAAGTATACTGTCTATATTGTATTATTAAAATATTTTGCTAATGCAGATCAACTTATTGTATTTAACTTGGATTTTTTTTATTACAGGTGAAAGTAAATAAATGCTTGTAGTAAAGCAATAACATGACTGTACGTTTACGGATTGACAGCGGTGCAACGTTTGTTTGATCGTAACATAAATAGAGATAAGATAATTTTAATGTGTTATTATTTGCCCAAGATGATAAACTTCCAAATTAACTCGCCCAGTACTTTACGATGCACAACTTACAAAGTGACCATTTTTTTGTTATTTTTAAAGACAACTAGGCCCTTGTGCCTAGTTGACTTTAAAAAAACAAAAAAATAATAACTAAATCCTGTGTCGCGGGGGAATTGACAAATATACAACTAACGGACACAATGAACACCCAGACTCGAAACAACAATTTATTAATCACACAAAGTGTTGTCTCGTGTGGGGATCGAACCCACAACACTCGCCGTAGTGTCAAGCGGCGAGGCGACCGCTTAAACCACTACGCCAACCGTGCAATCGAATTATTTGTCGTATTGCTTGCAATACGCTAGTTTTGGATGAAATTTTACTCAGACCATACCCGTCGAGTCACGGTAAAGTATGCTAATCGTGATTTGCAGGACGTCGACGGACTTCGCTGTTTTAGTGGGGAGCCTCCGAATGCCTCTAGGACAGAATCACATAGGTATCTAATAATCATAATCACACTCTATACTTGCCAAGAGGCGAGGAGAACGCCAGTATTTTGGTTATTTTCTTAAGAAAATAAAAAGAAGACTCTGTGTAAGGCAAGGATCTGCTATTAGGCAGTATATTGGTCATTTCTTGCGAAGAAAGTAAAAAGAAAGATCTGCTATATCTGCTATTACGCCGGTCATCAGCATCTAGAATTGTTTATTTATTTATTTAAACTTTATGTACAGTATACAATGTAAGTACAATGGCGGACTTAATGCCATCGAGGCATTTTCTCCCAGTATTGTTGTAGGTGTACAAATTAGTTTAAGGAGCTTAATATTTGTATATGACAAGTAACATAAATATGATAATATACAATACATACATATTTTATACAATATGGCTACATATATACATTATATATTATATATATATATTATTTATATATATATATATATATATATATATATATATATATATATATATATATATATATATATATATATATATATATATATATATATATATATATATATATATATATATATATACATATACAGTTTTGTTGATATGAAAAATTATGATGATTGTGCCAATAAGTCTTTGCGAATATGCTCGCGTGCCTTAACCTTGAACGTCCAACGATTAGCAGCCATCCTGATCTCCAGAGGCAGGGAATTCCAAAAATGAACTGATTGCACAGTGAAGGAAGAGTGGACAAGGCCAGACGTGTGAGAAGGGCATGAAAGTAAGAGATTGTTAGAAGAGCGAAGATCTTTTGAATGAATCGAGCTTAAGAATTGAATATTAGACATTAAGTATACGGGAGGACTTGGAGAATGAAGACGAGAAAAAAGAGTCGTGAGAGTGCGCAACCTTCGGCGCTGACGAATGGGCAACCAGCGAAGTTCGGAACGAAAAGCAGACACATGGTCATACAAACTTGCGAAGATTAAAAATAAATCGAATGCAGTTATTGAGAAGATGGTCAAGTTTATCGAGAAGGTCTGCATTCAGGTCGAGATAACAAACATCACCATAATTGATGACCGGGAAGAGTAAAGTTTGCACCAGCTTTACCTTTGTCTTGACGGGAAGAAAATGTCTTAAGCGATAGAGAGTTCGCAGGGACCCAGTAATTCGCTTACTCACATTCGTGACTTGAGCTTGCCAACTAAGAGATTCGTTGATATGCAATCCTAGGTTTTTGACACTCGAAGTTACCTTTAATACAGTTCCATCAAATAAAATCGATGGAAGAGATAGTGCCTTAACTCTGCTCATCATACGATTACTTCCTATAATAATAGCCTGGCATTTAGAAGGGTTGACATTAAGTCCAAAGCTATCGGACCAATGTTTAATAGCGGTCAAATCATTGTTCACAGCGTCAATGGCAGTAGTTAGATTATCTACCGTGGCCTGAGAGTATAACTGCAAGTCATCAGCATACAAATGATACGTACACCGAAGGTCATGGGTCAGGAGATAAATGAAAAGATCAAAAAGAAGAGGAGATAAAATACCGCCCTGTGGAACGCCAGAGTCGAGAACTCGCCAAGATGATAATGATTCATCAATGCGAACCGCCTGCTGACGCCCCCGAAGGTAAGAGGAAAACCAATCCAGTGCATCAGATGAGACCATAAGATGGGAGAGGATGGATAGGAGAATATCGTGACTGACGGTATTAAAGGCGTTCGAAAAGTCAACCAAGACTAACACAGTAACCTTGGAATCCTCAACGCCCGCCCTAATATCGCCAGTCACTTTTAACAGGGCAGAGGTAGTGTAGTGTCCTGGCCTAAACCCTGACTGAAGAGGACTTAAAAAATTGTTGACATGTACAAAGTGAGATAATTGTTTATGGATACAGGCTTCCAGCACTTTGGAGAGGTATGGAAGTATGGAAATGGGACGGAAGTGGCTAAGTAATGACGGATTGGGGATCTTAGGTAGGGGTCGGATATAGGTTTTACGCCATAAGGAGGAAAGACACAAGAATTTAAGGAAAAGTTAATAATGTGGGATACTGCAGGTAGGAGTTGGTCTAAAATTGGCATGACCATTTGTCGACCAATGCCATCGTATCCCACAGCCTCTGTTTTGATGGACAGGATAATCTTCTTGATCTCATCTGGTGCAACTGGAGAAAACTGAAATGGATCTATGTTAACCTGGTGCAAATTTGCCACGTATTCGACCGTCCGATCCCGGGTTAGATGACAAATTGAAGGAGTAGTGGTGAAATGACAATTAATATCATCCAAGCCGATATTATTCGGAAGGTTGAATTGCTGCTGTTTGCCGATGCCAAGACTTCCAAGGAACTTCCAAGTAGCAGCTGGAGAGCTGGGGACAAGGTTTTCAAGAATATGGCGGCGTTTTGCGTTACGTACCATCTGGTTACACCGATTCCTTGCAGCTTTGAAAGAGGCCCAAGGGTCGTCCGAACGATCTCTTTTATATTTGCGGAATGCTCGGTCCCTGCGTCTCATTACCATTCTTACCCCTATGGTCATCCACGGGGCTGGAAGGCGTTTCAATTTAACCCTTCTAACTGGGGCATGGACATTATACAAGTTGACTAGTACGTTATTGAAGATATCAACCTTGTCATCTATAGTGCCAGCCGACAGCAAAGGCTCCCAATTAACATGAGAAGCATCTTCTACCAACTTATTTACATCCATCCGAGCAAAGTTACGCAGGTGCAACACTTAAGGCTTGGGTTTGGGTGGTTTGAGGATATACGACAGGAATATGAGGTCATGGTGGGAAAAACCAGCAGCAGGATATTGGCCATGACAGGATATAAGGGAAGGGTTGGAAGTAAGGATTAAATCAAGCCAGGTGTCTTCCCCATTGTTGTTTTGGTGAGTGGCTTGAAGTGGTGAATTATGAAGACTGGCTGATTCAATAATTTGGAGGAGCTTACGTGAACGAGGAGAGTGGGGAGTGAGGAGATCGGTATTAAAGTCACCCATTATTATGTGATGTGTATATTCCGACCCTAAAGATTCCAGAATCGCTTCGAAACTGGAGAAGTAGTCAACAGCTGGGGGACAATAGACAACACCCAAAATAGTTTTTACACCCTTGACAATAACCTCCAAAAAGAGATATTCCATCGAGGTGAAGGAGGTAGAAGATGTAGCAACAATTTTGAAAGGAAAGTCGCTACGAATGTAGATTGCAACACCACCCCTCCTGTCAACCCGATCATTCCGGATAAGAATAAATCCAGGCAGAGGATAAGTAGTGGAGAGCAGCTGTGGCTTAAACCAAGTCTCGGAGATCAGAACAGCGTGCACATTGACATTACTGAAGGCTTCTAACAGGTCGCTATAGTGGCTTGGCACGCTTTGAGCGTTTAAATGACACACATTCAAATTGAGCGACTGATTTGATTTAACGTTAAATGTGTCACGCACAAATTCGCCAACAGTTCTATCGGGCACCGAACAAAAACTCTCATTAAATGATTCATTGGCAGAACAAAACGATATATCATCATCAGAACTCATTTGCCAAAATAATAAAAGATACTAAATATGAATACTATTATAAATATATATACTAATATTAAAAATAATATATATTATAATTATACACAATTAAAAACAAATTTAAGATAAGAAGAAAACTGAAGAAATTTACGTACCCAAGTACAAAGCTATTTATCTCTGTACCACCCGCCAGCTTACACACAAAAAATAAATATTTGATATGGAAAGTTATACCAAATTAATCACTAAAATTAAACAGTAAATAAGATTGCTTGTACCTGTACCGAAACGTTAAAAAAGAAATGTTAGGTGAAACTAAACGCATATGACAGCAAAAAACTACAATACCTACATTATAAAACACTAACAAGTAATATCAAGTCAAGCAAATCACTAAACGCAACTTAATAAAATTAACAATAAAATTAAAATTAAAGAAGGTCTAACTAAATTAAAAAGTTAACATAGAGATACCATAAAATAAAAATTGAAACAGTCAAACTGTTTCAATTTTTATTTAAAACTTTTTATGTCGGAAATCAACCTTGTCATCTATAGTTCCCAGTACATATATTTTACACAGCAATAATAATGTGAAATGGAACGTTGCATGGAGAAATAGTATTTTGACCTATAGCGTTATTATAATGTATAAACGGTATATGATCACAGATGGCGTGCTATGGCATAGGTTTTTTATCGACAAATGTTATTTGGCCTTATTTCATTGTACATATATCTCTGATATGAGAATGAAGATTCTCTTAATGTAACTCCAATTACATTTTCATCGTCAAGTAACTATCCCACTGTCCATCATTTTCGATATCAGTAATAGCTGCATTTTTTTGCTCTACTAAATAACTTATCGTTACAGATCGTTTCATCATCATTATCAGCCCTTTATACTGTCCCACTGCTGGGCACGGGCCTCTTCTCACTATGAGAAGGGTAAGGCCATAGTCCACCACGCTGGCCAAGTGCGGGTTGGCAGACTTCACATGTCTTTCGAGAACATTATGGAGAATTCTATGACACGCAGGTTTCCTCACGATGTTTTCCTTCGCCGATTAGCAAGCGATAATTAACAATTTAATACGCTCTTAACTCCGAAAAGTCATAGGTGCGTGTCGTGGATTCGAACCCTAAACCCACTGCGTAGCAGTCTGTCGGTCTCTCCACTCAGCTATCGCTGCTTGTTCACAGATCGTTTACCAGTTAGTTATTATGATACTATGAAAATTTAACATGATTACACACAATAATTTGTTGTAATATTCTCCTGTTGAGACTTTTTTGTCAACAACCACGCGGGCGAAGCCGTGCGCAAAGTCAAGTGTAAGTATAACTACATAGTATAAATTAAAGTCTGTCTTCTGTCTGTCTGTCCCTATGTATGCTTAAATCGTAAAAACTATCCATCGGATTTTAATGCTGTTTTTGTAATAGATAGAATGATTCAAAAGGAAGACTTATTATGTATAATTGACGCGGGCAAAGCCGCTGGCGACGTCTAGTTGTATAATAAAGCAAACATAAAAGCATTTTGCAAAATAAATTATTAGAAAACCAGTTTATGCCAAACCAACCCGCCGTACTGGCGTATTCCCGCTCCGGGACAATAAGACAATTAGATTATCTGGCATCCGCCATTTTTGAAATTAGCCCACATCTGGCATATTCCCGCTCCGGGACAGAAAATTATTTGGCGCATGTGGCGCCGTCCCGCTCCGGGAATTTGGTTAGCTGTTTTTAAAAACGTGGATTTAGGCGCCTTATATGCATTTCGCACTGCTATAACATATACTGACGAAAAAAGATAGAAATACAGTCCAACAGAAACTCAACAAGGCATATAATTCCATGAATGTTCATTGTTCCTGCAGTGTTCCGTGTGCGGTTGTGTGCTAGTGTTTGTTTACAACGAACGTCCGCGCATTTTGTGAATTTTAAGTATATTTTGTTGTGTTTCGGCCTAAACATCATTAGGAAAGGATGGGTGGGTAAGTAATATACTTAATATAAGTAATTTTTTGTGTGGATTCAAGGCTTTTTAACAAAAAAATGCTTATTTCGTCAACCACTCCCACTTTGCAATCGTGTTAGTCCCGCCAAAAAAACTATTTCTTGTTGGCTATTTACGATACTTTTGTGTAAAAGATTGTGAAAAACTAATTATTGTATAACTATTAACATATTTCTTACTTTAGATTCATCCAAGTAAATCAATATTTAGCGAAATTTGTGATAAAATTACTGCCGGCATTGTGTCCTCCCGGAGCGGGACAAATGCCAGACAGACACTTTGTTCACTGCTACATTAGTGTGGATTATTTCGGAGCATATTATATTGCCATTTTTACTGAAAATTAACATAAGATAACATAAAAATTAACTAAAAATTATCTATATTGCTTTAAATTATGAATAAAACTTTTTTTTTCTTTTTTTCCTACGGAATTCATGAAAGTCGTATCCATAATATTGTAGCAGTGAACATGTGTGTGTGGCATTTGTCCCGGAGCGGGACAAATATCGGTCTGGCATTTGTCCCGCTCCGGGACAAATGCCACACGTTTTGTTTATAAATTCTCAAATATTTTTGTTTGCTAACACGTTTTAATTTTGTAACGTAACTTTAGTATAATAAATCTAGTTTTAGAAAATGTTATTAGTATTAAAAAAAGATAATCTGAAATTGTTTTACAGGTCATTTAGAGTCGTTTTTCGAGAGGTTTATGTTTATATCTCAAGCTGCCAAATTTATTACTTTACGAATGTAATTTTTGACGTGACAACGTCTTATAAATTGGTTTGCCGGGTGACACTTCAAGAAACTGCGTTACGCTCCGCTCACGTTATGCGCTCACAATGAGAGCGAGTGAGAGGCACGCGTCCCGCCTAAGAGCGAGAGAGACAGACATAAAAAGTGAAAGGCACGCGTCTTTCATCCTTCTTCCTACTATACGAATGAATATTCACATTAAAATTATTTTACCACTCAAAGTCGTTGTCACGTAAAACTTTCGCCCGTATACCGACTTTACAGGCAACCAATTTTTTTTTTTTAGGCTTACTATATGAACTGAACTTACGAATAAACAGAAAATATGAGCCACTTGAGCCACGTCTCTCTCAGAACAAATCTTGAAACATGAGTCACTTCATAACACCGGCAGGACGGCGCCTGATAAGGCCTACATTTATTAATGTTCCTACTGCTAAAAAAATTTATGGAGTAAAGTGATTTTATGACTGTATCTAATATTTTGCTGAGAACTGTTTTGTGTTTTATAAGTGAGTGACCTCTTTTGTTGAAGTTACTCGTATTTGACATTTTTTTTCTCTTGTGATTCATTTCATATAAACAAAATTTACTAGGAAAGTTTAGGAATTTGAACTCTCGTGATCATTCGTTACGGTTACTCCAAACAAAGCTACGTATATATCCCGAAAGACACATACTAGGAAAGTGGTTTGAGAAGCATGTAAAAGGTCTATAACTAAGGGTCTACAAGGCAGATTCTCTTTTTTATCGAATAGAGATAAACATTTCTTGGCCGCTCAATACAATACAGGATTTTGATATGCATATCCATAATATTTTAATAATACAATAAAGACGGTATACTTCATCATCATAATCAGCCTTTAACAGTCCATTGCTGAAGTAGGGCTCTCCTTTCAGGAGGAATTGGCCTACTATACCACGCTGGCCAAACGGGTTGGTATAGGGTTTGTATCAAGTTTTCCTTCTCTTACAGTGTTGTTCTCTGCATAATATGCACCCTCTGTCAGCTCTTACGACACCCATGGCATGATATATATAGATATACTTATTCACCTAAAATTATTTCAAACAATTATTTTCATGAAATGTTACTTAGATAGTAAATCAGAATAAATAGTTTACTGGTGCAGAATAAGCTTGCACGGTAGGTGCGTGGGCTTGTGTGTGTTACAGACCTGCTATACAAGCTCGCAGCGATCAGCTGAGCGGCGGAGGCGGTCAATTCACCATGCTTTTTGAAATACATGATTACGAAAAAACATTTTTTAGTTTTAGTGAGTTATTTTGTCATATATTTGTATTCAGTTATGGTAGTATATTCAACTCTGAAAATATTTTGCAAATGCATATCTACACACCGTATAATACACATACATACATACATAGGCTCACGTCTGTTTCCCTGAAGGCAGAGGCATATTAAACGCCCACTTTTCGCCACTGTTTTGATCCCACGTAATAGGTGGCGAGCCTATTGCCGCTTATTGGGACATTTTGTTTGCCAGAGCCTCGTCCGTTGATCGGCAGGTGCACCACTTGCAGGTGAGGTTGGCTTGGGACCCGAAGTTATTGGTGGGAACCCTATGCACCCACGTATATAATACACAACCTCTCTTTTTTTAATATTTCTGGTTGCATTTTTTTTAATAATTTTCTCTTACTCAATTTTAATTGTTCGGTACTTAGGGAATTTTTAACGATAATAATTCATTAGTGATTTACGAAAGACCGTGCAGTGGTACATAGAATCCTAGTTTGGCAGCTAGTGCCAAATGTATTGTACCATTAAACCATTTTTATTATTCTTACATATGCTTTATTTTCAGATTCATATGCATATTCCGTCATCAAGGATTTTTCATGAATCACTATCGTTGGCACGACGAACGACGCTATAGGGTTAATGCTCCCAGTGTGGATGTGGGCAATGACTAACGTGTCTGTCTTCTACGTCATCTGGACCTGGTTGTGTATCAATTGTACTGGCAGCTTGATATTCTACTCAATAGCTGTGAACGCTGAACATCATCATCCTGATGCTTTCAAGGATCGTGATCAGCCCAGGTAAGGCTATCTTTTGATCAAATGAGGAAAATAAATGGGGATGGGATTAGGTTTTTAGGTTATAATAAAGTGTTGAGTCCTAGACGCTAGCAAAGTGCGGATTGCCAGATCAGAACGTTTGCTTTGAGAAACCTGGTGGTTATAGGACGGATTAAGAATAAAAAATGTCACTACCCCATTTAAGCCGTGGGTGTCGCAAGAGGTGACTTAGGAAAATACATGAAGCAAAATAATAGTATTGACTGCACGGTTGGCGTAGTGGATTGAGCGGCCGCCTCGCCGCTTGACACTGCGCCGAGTGTTGTGGGTTCGATTCCCACACGAGATAACTAACTTTGTGTGATTCACAAATTGTTGTTTCGAGTCTGGGTGTTCATTGTGTCCGTTAGTTGTATATTTGTAAAGTCCCCCACGACACAAGATTTAGTCCTAAAGCGGGAGTTGTCTTTTTCTAAAAACAAAACAAAGTATCTTTGCGAAGAGACATAAACTGGACATCAAATCCTATACCAACTGGCCGGCCATCTTAATATAGTAGGTCAAGTCTTTATATTGATCTAGAGTGTTACGCTGAAATAAATAAGTAGAGATTTAAGTCCAGAAGGCTGTAAAGGAAGATATTTTCAAACTAAATACTGCTTTGCTTAACTATCTTTATTTACAGGAGCGAAACTCCAGACTGGGGTATGCACCAAGTGGAAGCCCTCCTCGATCAAGGACATCAACGGCAACACTCTAGCTGTTATCACCTTATTTGGTGACCATGCCCTCCATCACATGTTCCCAACATTAGACCACGGCGTCCTGAAATACCTGCATCCAATTTTCATTGACCTCTGCGAGAAGTTTCATGCAAATTACAGAGTATCAACACAATTCAAAATGGTGCTTGGACAGATAAAAGAAACAATGCGAACTGAATTTAAAAGCATAAAAAAACTTTACGCTTAATTTAACGAATAAAATGAAGTTGTAATTTTTGAGAATTCATGAGCAGTATAACCGGCTTAACATAACATTTCCATCATTACGTAACATTTAGATGAGATTCAAGATGTCCGTGAAATGTTTATTTTTCTTAATAAACGTGAATCTGATATTATCGTTTTATTTTTCATTTTAATGAGTCTGACGTAGGCACATAAATAATAAATAAAGCGTGCCCATGAAGCCCGCTACTCTTCGTTTAAGGCTGAAATATTCGTTTGATTGATTAGTAACTATGTCCTTATTTGTTGTCACTCACTATCCTTTTAGAACTGTAGTAGTAAGTGTATGTATTTGAATATGGGCTGTTCCTTTGCCACTCAGATCAGAAATTAATGGCATCATAGTGAGAAGGTCTTTGTCATGCAGTGAGACGTTTTGGTTTTAAAATATAATAATTTGTGTAGTGTATGTGATAGTAGCAAGTACAAAATAATGATATACCGACATTAGAGTATCTGGAGGTGAATGTAAAATGCTCAAAAAGCAGCTGAGTCTTCCTATGACAAAAGCTTTTTAGTGTATCCAAAAATTAAACCTACCTTCACCAGGCCAAGAGCCAACCCAAAAAAGCAGTTGCAAAAGAAAATCCTGAAGCCACCACTGTTCGGTGATATGGCGTGGTTGTATGGTGATACGAATGAATCCAGAAGAAACAACAGAAAAATTGCCTTTTAAAGAAAACAGGAGATATAAAAGTAACGCAGACTGATAGACGGAGATGCACAAATGCGTAGCCAGGCGGGAGTATTTAACGGTCCCATGTTGGGCGCCAATATCACATTTATCTCGGGTTAACGGAAATGCAATACGCACACGGTTTATATTGCACATCAAGATTACACTAGCTGGAGAATTCTTCTTCCTCGGTCAATCCACCTCATTAATGCTGAAATCTGCGAATATACGCCCCAAACTCTATTACTCTATAAAGCCCCTAATTTAAATTCACCCGACAAAGTTATAGCCATTTGGCCATAATGCACTTAAATTTGAATTAACTCTCACAGGATTGCAAAAACCCTATACTGAAATGAAGGATGAAACCCTTATGTAAACGTTGATTATGTCGGTAATATATTTTACCAAAGAGGACTATGTTTTTGGCAGACTCTTTGTGATAACTCCCGTGCATAATATTGTATTTTTTGTGTGTGTTGCTTGTGGCATCATGTGCCGGTTACAACACGGACAAAGAGCTGTCTTAATATTTTTTTAAACAACATTGCATATCGTGATCGACACTTCTTTGCATTACATAATGTTATGATGCACAAAACCCAAGAGTGTTATTCTGATGGGGCTTTCACTGGAAGAAAGAGGAGTTTTACTGCTATATTTAGGTTACATTTATCTTTAGAAAATGGAGGTATTATACACGAAAATGAAACGTTTGCTTTTTAATTCAGCAACATCATCAACATCGAATTTGCATTCATGAAATTAACATATAAATGTTTTGTGTGTATTTCATTGATTAATTCATCCCTCACATAGTATTTACAAGTGGCCGATAGGTAAGGATGCTATTAAAATACGAAAAATAACACATTCAAAACCGTGGGGAACAGCTAGTATATTCAAAATGCAAACTGTAGGAGACTCGTTACTTCGGCATGCAAATAAGGTTCGGCCCGTGGGGTTTCTAAACAGTTTGATCCTCATGTATGACAAACTAAATTTTGTAAGCTTGTACTTTGTTATACTAAAATAGAAGTCAATTCACTTCTTAATATCGACGATGAAAGAGTGGATTAAACAATCATGCTTATGCACAGGCGCTTTCAACGTGGGACTTTGCTAAAGTAGAAGCAATGATATTAGTAAAATAACCTATTTAAAATGCCTGGGAAGTAAAACTTAATGAAGTTACAAAAGACTAGAAGTATAATCGTAAAATTAATTTGACGATTGTGCTATTAAAGTTAGCTAACTTTGCGCTCACTTTCACATAATTTGCTGGTATTTCTAAAACACAATTGTACTTAAAATCAGGAAACTGAAGTACTTCCAACTTTAAGTATTATAAGAAACTATGAATATAGAAACTTATGATAACTTGGGTTGCATTCGGCGAAAGTTTTCCAATCGCCACCGCTTGCGGCAAAGGGACAAAACATGGCTCTACTTCAAAGGCTTATAACTTCTTAATGAACCAATAATTCAATTATTTCTGTGAGAATATTTTATAGGTCGTAAGGAAAAATTGCCGAATAGTAATGAAATCTCGGGCAGTCCATAGAGCGTTTCTTAGTTACTGTTTGTTCTCTTAACAGTAAATCTTGAGACGAAAGGGAGGACGAGAACTACATATCGGCTTATCACTGAAATCTGGGCTAACTGAGTTATTAACAAAACTATTAAATATTCAAATTCTGACGGTACTCGGGAAGAGGTAGTAATGGTGAAAGAAAGTATGCTTTTGCGGGATGGAAGATGAAGACCTTCATCATGCGCAATGGGCGTTTGCTTCCCTTTTTAAGTCAACGGTGTCTCGCTTGAGTAAAACATGGTAATACGCGAATCTTGTTAGATTAACCCTAAAGGACTGCAGAAACTAATGCTAGACTGAAACCGATTGCGGTCGGTCATGGATGAGAATCATGAAAATTGCAGCTCATCTACTAAGAAGTGAAAGCGAACGACGTAGCACATCCCAGAATGAGTCATCAACAAAAAGTGATAGAGTCCGTCTGAAGGAACCCACACAACTGATGAGTATCTCTCGTAAAAAGAAAAAGCCATGATTCCTATCATGGCTTTATCAATCATGGTCGTGATTCGTCTATATCTTTAAATACGTAAAATAGTTATTTGAAATCTTGCGCAATGGTTTGCACCGTAGGCAAGATTTTTGTCAAAGTCAAAGTCAAAATCATTTATTCATCTAGGTCACAAGGTGACGCTTATGAACGTCAATTTTAAAATTAAATTACGTGATGCTTCTACATTTACATTTACTGCCTCGTTCGCAAAGCAATAGGTAGAACCACGAGAAAGAACGGGCAATAAAAATCGTGGCCACTCTTTTAAATCGCCAATATTATGATACATATTTTAATTTTTGTAAGGAGCTGCAACCGTTACACATTGCACTTAATTACTTGTAAATAGTAATTAGTTACAGACATAATACTTAAGCAATTAATGCAGTTACTAAATTAAGTGCTTTAGTTAGCCTTCCAATGTGAATATTGTGTAACAGGAGCATCCACTTACGTCTTATAATGTAGACAACTCGTGACCATGTTCAGAACTATGGTGGAAATGTATGTTACAGAAGTGACGGTATATGAATACACAAAATTACAAAAACGTTAGTTCACAGCCCCACAGTTATCTTCATCTTACAGTACAGTAAATTTTAATAAAATTAGTGGAACAACAATGCAAATGTAAATGTAGTAAGTTGAATGACCTAATAATAAACAAATAATAATTTAAAAGAACTAGAAATGTTATATAATGATAAAATGAAAAATGCTAAGTATCTATATAAATTCTAAATAAGTAGTAGATCATGAGTTGTCTAGTGGAAGTGACCATCTATCCTTATCACTGAAATTATAATCATTAACAGTATAATAACCTTTCCTAATGAGGCAGTATTTTATTTTACTTTTAAACGTATTAAATGGTAATTCTAAAATACTGATTGGTATTTTATTATAAATACGAATACCTAGCCCTACAAAAGAATTGTTAACTTTATGTAAACGATGATAAGGGGCATATAACTTATGCCTGTTTCGAGTATTTATATTATGTATATCACTTTTTGTAGTAAATAAATGCCTGATATACAATATATTAGCAAATAAGAACTGCGAGGCTACTGTTAGAATTCCTATAGACTTAAAGCGTTCCCTAAGAGTATCTTTTGCACCTAACATGTATATTGCTCGTACCGCTCGTTTCTGTAGAACGAAGATATTCTGAATATCCGCAACTTTGCCCCATGACAAGATGCTGTAGGACATGACACTATGAAAATAGCTAAAATATACTAGACGAGCTGTGTCAGCATCAGTAAGTTGTCTAACTTTTCTGACAGCATACGCTGCAGAGCTGAGCTTACCTGCAAGACATGCTATATGTGCACCCCATTGTAACTTATTATCTAATGTAATGCCTAAAAACACTGTAGAGTCAACTGTCTCAAGTTCCCCCCTATCTATAAATACCATAGGCCATAAAGTTTAGCGAGTACTGTACTCTGTGTATTAGCGCCAAGCGCGTACGGCGTACGCAACGTACCGCATAGACGCTTTCTTGACAGTCGTGACAGATTAACTTTATAACTATCAAGTGAAACCTACGAGTTGCGTTCGGAAACACAAGAAATAGTTCTTTCAACTTATTATCATATTTCTATAAATATTTCTATTAAGTATATCTAAGTGTGTGTATATATATGTATATATTAGTTATGAAATATATTGATATAGTTTATATATTATTATTTACTAAGAATGCTATATATTTTATTGTTCTACATCCAATTTCTTTGTCCTATATATATAATATAATAATATAATGTATCAAATGTGTGTATTATTTAGGTAAATTATTTTATATTTAGGTGTATGATTTTATTTTTTCGGCCTGCGAGAATACCAGCGTTGTAGTTATACTGCAACATTAGCTGACGCAGCGCCTTATTTGCCCTTCATGTAACGCCACCAGAAATAATGTACTTACCTTCTTATATTCTTAGTGTACCTGTAGTTTTAGTTTATTTGTTTGATAAGTGTTTTTCAAGTTTGTGGGGAGGTGCAAATAAAACATTTTCATTTTCATTTTTTTTATCCAGCATAATATTAGGACCCAGTTGTCTAACGTTAGGTAAGGCAAATTTAACGCATTTAGTTTTTTTAGAATTAAGCACTTGGTTGTTTGCTGTAAACCATTATTTGTATAAATTGTATAAGTGCATTATTTACATCATGAAATTTATTCCCATTCCTGTTTACTTTAAAAATAAGTGATATATCATCTGCAAAAAGTACGACATCACAGATGTTTTTTTAAATAAAAAGATAAGTCATTAATATATACAAGGAATAGAAAAGGACCTAGAATTGAACCTTGTGAAACGCCTAACTGTATAGGTAATTTAGAGGATGTAGTCCCATTTACATCAACATACTGAAATCTCTGCCGCAGGTACGACTCGACAACACCAAGCGTGGTTTCCTCTACGCCGTAGTGGCGGAGCTTACGCAGTAGTGTGTCGTGATGAACGCAATCAGATGCTTTTGATAGGACACAAAATACTCCGATAGCATTTTTAGATGACTCCCAAGCATTATAGACGTGTTTTATGAGAGCAACACCCGCATCAGTAGTGGATCTACCTTTAGTAAATCCGTATTGATCTTTGTGAAGCAGACTCTTTAAATTAAAGTGTCTTAGTAGCTGCTTTAATAAAATCTTTTCAAATATTTTACTAAATTCCGGCAAAATAGAGATGGGCCTAAAGGTATTTATATAATTTTTACTGCCAGATTTGAATAAAGGTATGGTTTTACTTAACTTCATCAAATCCGGAAATACGCCTAGGTCAAAACATTGTTTAAAAATTATAGAGAGATAAGGCGCAACAGTCTCAAATTTTAATTGAAATGCCCCAAAAGTCGCCGGTATTTTTAATAGTAATTGAATTAAATGCGATCAATATATCTTGCGGGGTGACGTGCTTGAATCTTAACACGCTCTTGCATTCAGGTACACTGCTAAGCAACAAATTTCTAGCGTATAAAGACGATGATTTTAAGGAACTAGTAGTTGTTATTGGTAGGCTTGCAAAGAAACTATTGAACATAATTATGCGCAACTTGAGATTTGTCTGTGACTAATAAATTGCTATCTTTGATTTCAAATTGGTTTTCTCGTGGTCGTGCTCTACCGGTTTCATTATTTATAATTCTCCACGTTTCTTTAATTATATTTGTCGATTGCTTAATTTTACCACTAATACATTTTGATTTTGCTATAATACAAACTTGTTTAAAAATTTTTGAGTCGGTTTTTACATAATTTAGAAACGGTGTGTCAAATAAAAATTGTTGTAGAAGTAAATGTAGTAGGTAAGTAAAGCATGACCAAGTCACCTTAAATCTATTACGAACATATTTACATGGATATAAATGTCTTCAGAAGTCATATGTTACACATTAGTTAGCACATGCATAACAAATGTGTAAATGCGTATGTTATTGTTTGTAGCGTATTCTCGATAACGGCGATACCATAATGTCAAAGGTCCCAAGATTGATAGTACGGTGCGCGCCTCTGACTTTTCTGAAGTCATTTGCGCACATCACAGTTATAGATTCATCAAAAAGATAGTTTAATCAGAAGACGATAAAAAGTTTATTTGGTTTTTTTTTGGTTGAACGCGCCAATCACAGGAACTACTTGATTACTTAAGAATTGTTTTTTTAATGTTGGATAGCCCATTTGTCGAGTAGCTATAGGTAACATCACGCTGTAGGCCTAAGTAACACGAGTGAAACCACGGGCTCAGATAGTCTCTAATATAATTTCGTCTCCTTTAAACGCTAAGCCTTTTCCCATTTTAGCCAATATCGCTGCTCCGCATGTGGAAGCACACAGGCCCCTTTGCTACCTTCTTTGCACAACTTATCTGCGAGTCGTAACCAGGACTATTGCATCGCTTATATCTTGCAGCGTGAGATTAAAATATAACCTTTTCAAATTAATTACTAAAAAGCTATGAAAAAAAAAATCTGATCGAAATGATCGAAACGCAGTTGCTAGGACTTGAAGAACACGGTTTAATTGACGAATTAGCCCTCCATCACATTGGAAATGCGCGTTCTTCGAGCAGGCACTCAGCGTGTGCCCTGTATGCGCTCGCGGAGGGAAGCCCTAGATTCTGCGTGTGCAAAATAAACTTGCTAATGTATGTGTTTTGAAGTAAATAAATACTAAATAGCTGCTTTTTGTTTATAGTATTTTTTAAATTGCCAGTTACAAAGACATTATACCAGCTGTAAAGGAAGAATTTATTGCTCTTTTAAACAATGCAATCTCACAATATGACGGTGCTCAAGGTCACGCAAAGCTTTCAGCAAGTAATCTCAAACTTAACGCTTGCTATAAATTATCTTAGGACTCACATTATTAGTGTTCTGCAAATAATTGCTCAGCGTTATCACAAGTTTTGTAGTGTGCTCTAGAAAGTACAAGTACACAATAATAATCATTGTTGTATATAGGAATGAGAGTAAGTTGGATATGGAAATGGAAAAGGTTGCTTTTCTATCTGCTACGCTTTCACAGCTAAACTGTACACCCGATTATGATGAGATTTAGCTCGGATATAGTTGAATACCTAAAGTCAAAAATAAGCTAAAAAATCCTTCCTGCTAAAATTACTGAAAATTAAATAGATAAAAAAGTGGCGGTAGCCCAGTGGTGTACGTAACGGACTGCCGAGACGATGGTCTCGGGTTCGATTCCAAGGTACCCCAGGCACACACCTCTGACTTTTCGAAGTTATATGTGTATTAAAAATGTTAATTATCGCTCGCTTAAGAATGTGCCCGGTAGATGGCAATAGGCTCGCCCCCTATTACATTGGGACCTAAACATAACTGGCGATGTGTGGGTGTTTACTACACCTCTGCCTACCCCTTCGGGGATAAAAGGCGTGAAGTTATGAAAAAGTTATTAAATAGATAAAGTATGAATTTGTCCGGGGCACATTATCAGGTTTTACATATACTAAGCTTTGCATCGAATTATATATATATGACTAGCAGCCCGCCCCGGCTTCGCACGGGTGGACATTTGTTTTTTAAATATCTTTCTATCTATCGCCACTTTAGGTACCCCGGGCACATACCTCTGTCTTTTCGAAGTTATGTGTGTATTAAAATGTTAATCATCGTTCGCTTAATAATGTGCCCGGTAGATGCCAATAGGCTCGCCCCCTATTACATTGGGACCACTTCAGGGTTAAAAGGCGTGAAGTTATGATTCTTTCTATCTATATAGTCAAGCCTGTCTCCCATTTGTGTAGGCAGAGACTATGGAACGCCACATGCTTCGGTCTGAACATGCCTTTTTCGCTTCCTCGACATTCATTAATCTCATCATGCATGCGCAACTATTATGAGTACTTTTAATTTGGCCCTTTTTCACCTTGGGCATTCCCTGCCGATATGTCCATACCATTACTTATAATGTACTGTTAGGTGCCATTCACACAATTTCCTGCTTAAACACTCTTTTCAACATCTCCCTCACATTTTCCATCTCTCGTAAACAAAGACCCGAAATACACAAACTCATTCACTTGTTTCACATTTTCATCTCCTATCAATATGTTACATTCAGTTACACTATCTTCCCTCTCTATGACCATGACTTAAGTTTTGTCACTTTCATATTATATTATTTATGTTATCATATGATTTATTTCATTATTATACATTTTAAATAATCGACCGGATCATGAAAGTCACGTCCCGACGGAATATCGGAGTGCGAGAGGTGAATTTATTTTCTAACGCATTATTTTAATTTTGCTATATCTTTTAAGATATATGTTATAATGATATACTGTAACAGTCAATTTTTATAAGCATTAAATACACAACATATCTAACGTATTTAATTGGATAAAAAATAATACTGCATTGCTTAAAATAGCTTCCAAAATAACCCATTATATTTTACTATTTTTTTATTTAGTATCTTCTTGGGTTTACGCGAATGTTACACATTGAAATTAAACTACAGTTTACGGATTTTATCGCGTTGTATTGGTTTCACTAAGTTATTACATTTGAAACTAAAGATCTAGAAACTATATTTTTAATTTATTATTTTTTTATTGATAAAAATGGTTATTGTGGATTTTCCTTAGGAGATCGACCTATACTATCGCGGACTTTTTGTAGGTAATAATGGGTACTTGAATAATGTAGTAAATTATTTTTCTGTATCATTAATAGTTTTACCAGCGCACGCCATGAAAGACTTTTTTTGGAAAATTTTCTTACGTCTTGGGTTACACTATTGATGTTTTGTAAGGATCCCTATTATTTTATAGAAATAAATATAGCCTTTGTTACTCAGGGATAATGTCGCATTACAATGGTGAAATAATTTTTTAAATCCGTCCAGTACTTTTTAAGTTTATTCGTAACAAACAAAAATCCAAAAATACAAATCTTTCCTCTTTATTATATTATAATATAATAGTATCCACATACAAAACCTACTATTAAACATATTCAAAAAGATAAAAAATCCAAATAAGTAGTGAATTTTTCTGTGAGAAAGAAATTTCTTTGTGCTACGTATAAAAATAAGTTACGTCCCAAGCCCGTAGGTCGCACACTATCGAGCAATGTCTTTAGATTCATTGAGCGTAACTTCAAAGTCTTATAAAGTGTACTGGAACGACATAAAATTAACAATTTGTATAACAAATGTCGAGTATGAACGATAAAATGTAATACATTTCATTTTTCTTGTCACGAATTGTATTAGGTGATTTTTGCTGTTGTACCGGACGACTCAGCAGATTTCTCGCAAGTTGTTGGGTGATTCAAGATCTGTCTGTTAATCTGTTTAGTAGATATTTTGTTATATCGCTGTGTAGTATATCACAAACATGTTTTACATATTATATTTCAGCATATGTAGTGATAATTATTATTATTATAAGGTACGGTCATAGCGGTATTTTCTGCTTCTATACAAACAATTGATACACGAATCTTCTCATAGTTTGGAACAGAAAGTACATTAAATATTCACATGTTTATATCTCATTTTACTTGACTTAATTAACGGACAAACATTCAGCTTGTGCGACCATAAAATCTAAATGTATTGTTAGTTTATTGTCCAATTTCCGTGACCTGTGTCTCGGCCCTTATTTTGAATGTGCATAGGACCGCTTATCTTTAGATCGGGCTATCAATTCTAAGCAAATTGGCCATTCATACTCACATAACGGTTAGATACTGTAAACCATACGCACCGTGAATAAACATCTTAATTAAGACATACTAAAACCTTTATTTCAACATACTATAGACACCATGCGGGGACTGCCGACAATAATTAGTTGTGTTTTGTCAGGATTTACTATGAGTCCATACTGTTTACTCCACTCGCAAATCTGCGCCAAGTCTGTGTTGATAGTAGTACAGGCTTCGGGCAAGTTATTTAAGGGTGCTTGTGTATAGATCTGTAAATCATCTGCGTAAAGGTGGTAGGATGGAAAGTAAATGTTTTGAGATAGAATTAATAAAAATCGCGAAGAGTAAAGGAGATAGCACGCCACCCTGTGGTACACCGGCATTCGTGTTAGACCAAGTGGAATAAGTGTCTTCGATGCGTATACGTTGCCAGCGACCAAACAGGTAACTATGAAACCAGTCAACCGCCGTTGGAGATATGTTAAGAGAGCGTAGAATGCCAAGTAGGATGTGAAAATCTACCATGTTGAAAGCATTGCTGAAGTCAAGTAAGGACAAAACGGTAAGATTCCCACTATCCATACCTAGCCTGATGTCATCTGACACGCGGATCAATGCAGTAACGGTACTATGGCCAGGGCGGAAGCCGGATTGATAGGAATTTAGGAGTGCATTTTTACACAGGAAGGAACTGAGTTGTGTGTAAATAATACGTTCTAGGACTTTTGACAGGAAAGGTAGTATGGATATTGGTAGATAATCTGAGAAGGAATAGGGTTTAGGTTTCTTGGGTAAAGGAATTATAAGTGCATCTTTCCACGCTGTTGGAAATATGCCACGGACAATGGAGTGATTAAGGATGTGACATAAGATAGGAAGAATTTCGTCTAGGATGGGGAGGATCATTTTACGGCTGAGACTATCGTAACCGATTGCATTAGACGTCATTGCTAATATACTCTTCTCAACATCACAAGCGGCAAATTGCGAGAATGCAAAGGGAGAATAACCTGGGGTTGGCAAGGATAAAAGAAGTTGTAAAGTGTTTCTTTTCGTATTTCCATCTAATTTGGACGAAGAAGTAAAATGTAAATTGAGAGAATCAAGGTGGACGTTATTCGGAATGGATTGCTGCTGTGACTTACCAATACCCAATGTTTTGAGAAATTTCCAGACTTTAGCTGGATCACCATTTTCAACGGATTCATGAATATGTTGGCGTTGTGCTTTCCTACACACCTTGTTGCAGTGATTTCTTAGTGCCACGTATCTTTCTTGGTTCAAAAGTGTAGGCCTATGCTTCAATTTAGTCTTTGCAGCAGATTTTTTGGCCATGATCTTTTTGATATCATCTGTAAGCCAAGGTGCTGGTAAATGCTTAATTTTGATAGCGCGTCATATAGCTGAATTAGATTCGTTGTTAGAATATGGACTTTCATGTCTACACAATCTGAGAAATATAGAGTGTCCCAAACTATTTTACTGGCATCCTCACGCAACTTGGCATGATCCATGCCACTAAAATTGCGCTGCAAGATTATCTTCGGCTTCGCTTTGGGTGGACGTATTTTGTATGAAACAAAGGTGAGGTCATGGTAAGAGAATGCATCAGCTGTGCACTGACCATGCTTAGAAACAGAGTTAAGAGAAGATACAAGAACAGGGTAAAGAAGAGAAGAAGTGGAATTAGGGAAGTGATGAGTTGCATTTAAGTTAAGAATTGATAATTTGCAGGACTCAGTGACACGCCGAAAAGAGGTGGCACGAGAATCCTGTTTGAGAAGACATGTAAACGCCTAATAGTAGTTTCGTGTGGTGCAGTTCCACCTCTAGAAAAAGATGCTCGCCAGCGTTCGCCGGTGGCGGCTGCGTTGACATAGATACTATATGAAAAGGAATGTGAGAACGAAAGTATATGGCAACACCGCCTCCACCACTGATCGCGCGATCATTCCTAATAAGGTGGAAACCAGGCAGAGAATAGAAGGTGGATGGAAGACATGGTTTTAACCATGACTCCGAAACGAGGATGGCATGTATGTTTTGACTGTCTAGGTTGGCCAGCATATCGAGGAAATGGGCTGGAATACTCTGAGCATTTAAATGGACTACATTAAAGTTCCTGGGTACATCTGAAAACTGAGACTGGAGAATGTCTCCCAGGGAGGGTACACTTTCAAAGCTGTCATCGTGGCTTGTTGCAGAGAGGAAGGTGTCATCTTGGCTATTTGAGTCACTGTCTGTCATTTCAAATAGATCTAAGGTTAAATATATATATGTATATTAGCAAATAATATAAAAATATAGTATATAATAAATCAATAAATATTTTATAGTTGTTATCGCGTAAAGCTTAAGTCATTGTGTCCACCCGCCGGTTGCGCATTATCAAGATAACATAATGATGCAAAAGAGATAAAAATGTTACTAACAAATATAAGTAAAACGAGAGAGATTGTTACATTATTACTCAAGAATAGTCCTACATACATTTTACATAGTAGATGAAATAAATACCAGAATTTTGTCTCAAGATATAAGTCTTCAAACATTGTATTTGTAATGCAGAAACGTAACGTAATCAAGGTTGACAATAGTGACATTGACAGTTATGACAATTCATTGACAATTGACAATATTTAATGGCAAAAATTAATTTGATCATACCTACACATTTGTTGCGGTACACAAAAATAAAATAATAAGAACTAAAAGTAAACAACAAAAGTGACGGTGTATTACGTAAATTATAAATTGTACTTGTCATTTAGCACGTATTATACGTGATGACAATATCTAAATTAATTATACAATATCCAAATTAATTATACAAGCTTACGGAGAACTAGTAAGTTTCCTTCTTTTTACTGGTAAGAGTGGGCGTAACATAATACAATTTGTCTCTCGTTTAGAATCCTACGGAAGTATATAAATTTGCTAAGAAATGTATAAATTTGCGGTTTTTGTTATTTTCCGGTGACATTTATTGTTTAAACTGTCCCACCGTTGTGGCCACTGGTATTAATGAATTGCCCATAGTCCGCCACGTTGGCAAAGAGAGGGTTAGCAGACTATACATGTCTTTCTAGAAAATTATGGAGAACTCTCTGAGATGTAAGTTGCTTTCCTTACCTTTATGGCGAGCGATAATGATTATTTTAAGGATTTTAGACAGTAGTGCTTCAGAAAGTTTGAACTAAATGTAAACAATTGTGAGTTTGACTTAACATCTTATTAATAGGTATATTTTATTGGAACATCTAAGTCCACCTCTGTAAGGGTAGTTTGTGCTTAATCAGTATTTTATTTAAATAAATACAGGTTTGGAAGCCACATCAAATTACTTTCTAAACATTATTCATTAACATTTAAACGAAAATTAAATAAATTATTATCTTCTTTGTCCAATTTTAGTTCTTAATATTTCATAAGGTTACCTTTATCTTATGTATTAATAATTTCAAACGCTAAATTTTCGATTAAAACTTTGTTCTTGTAGTAAATTCCATCTGGCGTATTCTAGGAAATACTATTTTTGTCGAAGTTAACAGAATAGCAAAGTGCGAACATTATTTAAGGATATATACGAGTACATTTTAAATATATAACGCACGAATCAAAGTCAAAGTCAAAAACATTTATTAATTTAGGCCACCAAGTGGCAATTATGAACGTCAACTAAAAAATCAAAGATTTAAGATTTAATTCCTCACAATAATCTGCTGACAATTACCTGCCTTCGTCTTCGTCTTGTCTTCTGCCGATTCTGTCTGTTTGTCATCCATACGTCTGATCGTCAATAAGCCGAGTGGCTGTCCAGTAATTTGGTAGTTTTAGCTGGAAAGTTTGCCGGGAGTTTCTAAAATTAGTGATTTTATAGTTTTTGAAAATAACTCTGTTCCAGCTCATTTTACGATAAGAGTAGTTAGATAAGAAGGAGAATGATCATCTATGTATGGAAATCCGTCTCAAGTTGTTGCACAATAATTCTTTATTTATTATAGACTACACATTATATATTATCAAATAAAATTATTCATTTTCCTACAAATACCCGGGTTTTTAAGTAATTTAACAAAAACTGAGATAACCTAAAATTATGTTTGTAACCTACTCGCAACTTAAAACAGTTTTGGTTTTAACTGTTTTTGTTGATTATCATCAACTTACAAAAAAACAATGTTCGTTATAAACAAAACAAGTTACTAGCTGCTATTTGGAAAACAAACAATATTTATAACCAACTTATTGATTGAGTTCATATGACGACATTATATACCTATTCTTTTTTAGGCTTGTCTGTTTATATAATATTCTTGCGTTATTGCCTGGATGACAGGTCGTGAACAGCTAAATGGCATGTAATTTGGCATGTATGCTGATTGGAGACCGTAAGGTTTCGTTGAATTTCTGAAATTCTTACGGGATCGGGCAGAAACGATTAAATTAAAATAAAATTTGATGGCATGGTGGCTGTGGGCCTCCTCTAGTTTGAGATAAAATTGAAGAGATTTTAAAAAACTGTAATCACTAACTTAAATTGATTTACGGTTGATTCTAATATTTAATCTGTCTATGGCTTTGTCGTCTTGAGATATATATTCGACATATCTAATACTAATATATAAAGCTGAAGAGTTTGTTTGTTTGTTTTTTTGTTTGCTTGAACGCGCTAATCTCAGGAAGAACTGGACCGATTTGAAAAAATCTTTCCGTGTAAGATAGCCCATTTATTGAGGAAGGCTATAGGCTATATAACATCACGCTATGAGCGACGGGAGCCGAGCAGTAGCCTTGAATAACGCGTGTGTAACCGCGAGTTCATCTAGTTTTGTATAAAGCACATTATGTCAAATACGAGTATGTACCTCCAGTAACACTCAATAGATCAAATATTGGAAATGGCTGTAAATGTTCACCAGTGATTACCGCTTTGTACGGTGGTTAGTGACCGCTTTATCTAGTAATTTTACCCGAAATAACTAAATTTGATTGGATCTTTATTTATCAAAATTTCTTGAATAGTTTGCCCAATAAATTATGTATATGACTTATACAAGCAAATACACAAAAAGCAGATCTTTGGCGACGTCGAGATCACTTAAATACACAAACATAGTACGTACGAACACAAATCTTCAAGTATCAACTATAAACCTAACGAAGGTATTCATATGTGTTTAGTGTCCGACATATAGCAGGCCATTACCGGGTAGCCTTCGGGAGGCTTTACTTAGTGTTCAGTATTAAATGCAAGAAGCCCTTATGTTGTTTTAATCTAAAATTAGGTACGCTTTCAACAAAACAATATAATATTTGTAGTAATAGTTAGTGCTATGCCCATAGACATTAGACGTAGTATCACAGAGAGGTTGGACGTTTAGACTAGAGAGAACATGCCCTATAAATTTCCTTATACCGAACGTGCAACATGTAATGTCAGTTGGTCTTAGTTGGTTAATCATAACGTCAAATTACGCGTCTCATTTAAAGAGCCATAGACTCTTTACATACTCATATCTTTGACTACATTCTCTAAATAGCCGTGCTGTGATCTGTCATCAGTGTAAAATTTGTTGAACGTTTGTGTTTACATTTTTAATAACTTTTTTGCATTTAAATAGTAAGTAAGCTTATAATAATTAAATAGTGTACTCATTAATTAATACACATCATGTATGTGATATCGGAATGTGGATTCCGCTATTCTCGGAACGGAAATAACAGGAGAAACTTTATCTTCTAGCAGTGAGTCGGAATTTTCCAACAAATGTATTTACTTTTCTCGTATTATTGCTTTAATGAGTGTTAAGTTTACACAATATCATTGTATTGCAAAATTTGCAAATCAAAGGAACAGCTTGCATACGTATGTGTTATGAATTTAACTCACAAATTGTTATTTTGTACATTTATTGATTTAATAGCCTTATTGATGGGATTTGACAGTGAAAGGAGATATCGATGTTTTTTGAATGAGGGATAAATACGGAAACTAACTATCGGACATGAATGTAAAACTGTAGCTGGAAGCGACAGCGGGTAGCCGCGGTTGCTAAGTTGGCAATAAACAAAGACGTCCAGCGGTCTAATTTTCTATCGCGCGTTTGATAGTAAGTGCAGTTTAATGTACATAATTTACTTAGATACCTACCTTTAAAGTAGCGTCTATTAACCTAAAGCCAAGTGTTCCAGTGTACGCGCGTGTGTGTAGGCTTACATTTTTGTATCTATAAAATAGTAGATGGATTAGGGATGTGAGTAGCATTTTTTTATTATTAAGAAGGTGTTTTTTATTACAGGTTGCCTATTAATGACGTCACAAGAAAACTTTGTATAAATGCAGTTGGACTGCCTAGTTTGATTTAGCAGAAGTACCATCGTATTTGTTCACGTCATTTTGAGAAAGACTGTTTTTTAAAGACAGAAAGTACCTGGCGTCGTTTAAAACCGAAAGCTGTGCCTACATTACATTTATGCCCGGACATTGCACACCCGGTAGAATTATTTATCCAAAGCTAAACAAAAAGTGTGTAATTTTAGTTTGAACATATTAATAAAATATAATAATTACAACGATTTTAATTAATCTACCTACTTCTATATTGTTTATCATATTAGTTCTATCCTGACTGATCAAAGACGTCTTGCCTTGTAGTCCGCTACATAATATTTAACCAATAAATATAATATTCTTTCACATTCACACAACATTATCTGGTCCCAAACTAAGCAAATCTTGTACTACGGGTACTAGACAATCGATAAACATGCATATATACTTTTCTGTAAATATATTACATTGTGACGTCAATCCTTGACGCATCTGATTTTTTTTTGGGTAATAAATGATCACTCGGCCCGGTCGACCCCGCCGCCCGCGCCCTGCAGCGGACTATAAATACTGAAGCGCTGGCAGCGCCCGGTCCTTTTTGGCGGCTGCAGGCAGACAACGAGCTAAGTGACCAGCTTTCCTGGACACCCGGCAGCGGACCCTCAACAAACTCCTTACCATCGCCGAATCACGCGACCCTGTCTATACCTTTTCGATAGCATTTTATTGTAATTTTTTCGTCAGTAAAACGCTTTGCTAAATGATGTTAGATTTACTTGACGAATTAAATTAATTTTTATTGTAACATTTAACCACGTTTCTCATTTAATAACACCCCAAGGTAGTCCAACGTTACAGTGGACACCTGGTAGGTCTCCTTTGTTACAACATATTATACATAGTACCATCCAGACCAAGACAAACATCCATATTCATGCACACAAATGTTTGACTTGAGCGGGAATCATACCCGCAAGCTTCGGCGTGGCAGTCGGATTACCAACAACTCTAAAAAAATCAACGTGATATGATGCGAGGCAAACAAATTGCCAAAGCCTGCCGTGCCGCATTAGCCAATCTGGTATAATTCGTACAATACATAATCTAAGTGACAGTTTCTTAGCATCGCATCGCAACGCATCGCTCATTATTTTATGAATACTTTTTGTCAATAGATTTTATGGCTAAAACGAACAATTAAACACGTGATTTTTTTAGTACTGTCTGTCTGGCAAGTCTTTGCAAAGCACTGTCCGGCGTCAACAGCAAAAACTACAATTTCAATATTTTAGTTCTTTACTTCTACGGCTTAAATATATCGACACATACTAAAGTTAGACATCTGACCAAAAATATTTATCGATAAATCATCACTGTTACGAACAACACTCGGTTTCCTAACTCTATGTTTTGTCTACTGTTTGCCTACCACGAGGCTGCTATAAGAGCGTGCTGCTAAACCTATCGACAGCTCTTTCTATCATACTGCATGTGCCATTAGAAAGAAGATATCAATCATAGCAACCGCTGTTGTTATTTAGTGTTACTTCTATGCCTTAGGTTATATTTCTTTGTAGTATCACTCGCTTGATAGGTCTTTAAGAATAGTAGAGGTTTTCTTTAACGTATTTTCATTACCCGTTAGCGACATATTCAGCTCTCGTCAACAATAGTGACAAAGGGTAGCCTATGTCTCATTCTGTAACTGCAAGTTTCATCTAAATCTAATGGTAACTACGGAACCCTAAATTGTGCGCAACCCAACACGCACTTGACTGGTTGTATTCTCATATTATTACATGGACGTAAGATGGATACTAATAGGCTAATTTTATTCAGAGTATGCTGCCTTAGGATGTTACATATTTTATTTCTACTTAATAGCTCTGAAGAAGTACAACATTTATCACGGCTATTACGATTCGTAATAGTTATAAATTGGCATGCCAAGGAGCTTCGTAATTTGCGTAGCTCCAAAGACCTAAATATAATAAATTGTCATGCCTAAGTATGACAATAGATTTTATTCTAAAAAAAGATGTACGTAAGACAATTTTTCTATGAATTGTCAGATTGTTACACCGACAAGAGTTATTCGAATTATTTATTTTTGTTATATTTTCACAGCATTCAATGAGAATTTAACGTTGGTTTGCCAAGTTGCAAATCGATAGTTCTCAAAACCTCTGCCCTAAATGTGTTCAATTTAAATTGTTGTATCAATATCAGTCCACATGAATGCAACAAGCTCCCAGTTTAAAGACTCTTGGCAGGCGGATAACAAATTTGCCGTTATTATGAAATAAATTTAGCGTATTTTTTATTTATCAAAGTAATCACCCATGCAATCAATGCATCTTTGCCAACGCATTGGTAGCTATTTGAAGGAAACAGCTGGACGGGAGGCAACAAATTCTTCAAAAGAATTTTGTACTGCCTCTAGTTAAATATCGGTGGACGAGATTACTATTAAAAAAATAGATTTATTATTTTAAAATACAAGTTTATTCTTAGAAAGGTTGTAGAACCTTTCTAAGAATAGACTGATTAAATTAACATTATAATTAAATATGAAACTTATAGCTAAATATGCAGTTTTGATGACACGCGCCATGCTCGTTCGATGCGTAGTCAGCAATCGTGGGGTTGACGCATGTCGCCCGATTGCTTAACTCCTCCCTCCCTTAGTTGGAAGCGCGTCCCGCAGCTTCCCGTAGCGTCCTCGCTACGACTAACATCTGGCGTGTTCTTCAGTTGCCTCCATTTCCAGATTTTCCAGGCGATGATTCCCACCAGGATGAGGTACAAGCCAATTGTTGTCCAACTTGGAGTAGCCATCAAAAGTTGCCAATCGATATTGTTGTCGTCTTGGATGTCATCTGCACGGTCCATCAACTCATGGATGCTGTCTAATGCGATGTCCTCGAGCTGCAGTTTATAATGAATGTTGTCTTCCGGGGCGGCTCTTGTGCTTGGTAGCGGGATGACTTCGTCTATTGTGACGGTGTTGGTGTTTGTCTTCAGGGTTTTGTTCAAGATCTCCAATTGACAGTCGCTGGTTATACTGGCTATGTGGATACCAGATATTCTTTTGTACTCTGTTCTCAATCCGCAGCGGCTTCTTAGGATTTGTTGTTGGTTGAGTATTATAAGCCATTTGTTGTCTTGAAGCTTCTGAATCTTGCCCTGTTTGAGGTTCATTCGTGCTCGTGTACAGTTAGCTGCCTGGTGTTTGATGAGTGATATTATGCAGTCTTCAGATGAATCCATGGGTAGAGTGTTGAGGGATTCACAGAGGTGTGTTTCTTGCGTGAGGGCTTTGCAGTTTCCTTCGAGGTACGAGTACTCCTCGCTTCCCAGTGCTAGGTATTTGGACTTGGGGATTATAGTTAGGTTTCGAGTATCGGGAATGGAGTATATATGAAGGAGGTCGAATGGGTTCGGGTCAACAGAAGGTATTTCTAGGATAAATGTTAAAGTATGTTCTGTACTGTAAGCTTTAACGTTGATTGACTTTTCTAGACTGTGTATATTTCTAATACTTATTTTATCTACGGGTCTAAATTGATTGACTTTTTGAATTTCTAATAACTCATTTAATAAACTGTGCGGGGCTATTATACTAGGATGCATCACCCCCAGTTGAGCGAATGTCATTGCGTCTTCTAAAACTACGAGCTTATCTAAAAGAATCTGTAAACTAAAATCTATTTGAATATATAAATCTAAGAAATGCATGCGATTTACAGTTAAGTTATATCTAGTAGTAGTATTCTTCAATAGGTCAGTTAACTTGTTTTGGTTGTCACTTAGAATGTTTATCTGTTTACTAAATTCATCTATTGTGTTTCTTGCTAAAAATAGGGTTTGTTTTTCAGAATTTTGAACTTTACTAACTGAATTGCGTATGAAAGATATTTCCTTTTCTAGTCTAATAGCGTCTTCGTAGTCAAGATTGCCAGTTATAGCCTTAATAACAGATCCTAACCCATTAATTATACCACGTCTAACTCTAATACGAGGGACAATAAACAAAATTTTCTTACCTATTAAGTTTACACTTAGTTCTATCTGATCCTTATAAGTCCTATATGTATCCTCAGTACCTAAGATACTGGCTTCCGCTGTTTTTGTATTAGCATACAAGGCTAACAGTTTTATAGAAACTTCGTGTAAATGGGAAACATTATAGACACAAGCCAAGCTAAAAGTATCGACCTGTTTAAGAACTTGTCCTTGTTTCAGCAAAAGTATTCCGTTTTCATTGTTGACTGGAGTTAGGGTCAAGTTGGCGGTTGCGTAGAGCACGCAGGCTCCTGCGATGAGCATCCTGGAACAAGGTGAGGTCGTCGTAGAAGTTTGTAATGTACTCTAATTGACTTAGAGTTTGGATGGCTGCCTATAATCTCTGCTACGTTGTTAGGGTGAAGATGTATAATTTTGTACGGACCTTTGAAGACTGGCTTTGTCTTGTCGTTCCGAGCTGTTTTGGCCACCTGTTTGTAAACTGTCTCACCTACCTTAAATGTTATTTCTTCGGCTGCCTTATTTCGTTTTTCAATAACTTGTTCCTTATTCTTCGACATGTGTGCTGCCAAACACTCCTGCACAGCTTCGGCGTTCATGTGGTGCTTAAGAACATAGTCCTGATAAAATTCCTTAGGGTAAAATAACTCTAAAGGGTTTCTCGAAGCTGTATGGCCGAATAAGAGTTCTCGGGGTGTGTAGCCTGTTGTAGAGTGTATGGAGTTATTATAGGCAATGATAGCGTATTTCATAATTAACTGGATAGGGTCTTCTTTATTTGTCATTCTCTGTATTCGCACTATCTCGCCTACGGTTGAGTGAAAGCGTTCTATGGGAGAGTTGGAATTCGGATTATAGGGTGTTGTAAAATGGATGTTGATGTCATGTGAAGCGCAAATGTCTTTTATAGCGTGGTTAACGAACTTACTGTCGGAGTCAGTTGTTATTTTTAAGGGTAGACCTATAACTGAGAACACTTGTAATAGTGCCTCGGCTATGTGCAGGGCCCGATCTAAGGGGGGGCAAGCCGGGCATTTGCCCAGAGCGGCAAAAAATGAGGGGCGGCAAAATAGACTTATTCCTATCTTCCAACCTAGCCATTAGCCATCCACCACCCAGGTTTGACGCTACCTTCCAACCTACTTCCGGTTGGATAGTGGAAATATTTAAGTAGATTGTTTATATTGAACTCGGTTTATTAGAATGTAAATTTCGACTGAGACACAGACAGTGACAAAGTCATACACTTCTTATAACTTCTGAAACGATTTTGATGGAAAATGTTTATTTTCCTTTAGTTAATTAATGGGCCATCGTACATAGGCAAGATAGCCCGAAACGGAAATATAACACAAGGAAAATGAGGCCAATACGCATCAGTTAGTTGCAATAGGTTGTTGGCTTTCATCCCGGGAGTCTCAGTCTCGAAAATTTCGAGAGTCTTGACGATTTTGTTGTGTTTTCGACACTCGAGACTGCTAGCTCCAGTTATCTAGACTATCGAGACTTTGGAGACTTAAGTTGAATAATAACTATTATTCAAAAATTTACATTAGTTTGCAGTTTATGGATTTTATCGCGATAAAGGATTTGATTAATAATACATTTAAACCGAATGATCTGGACTCTATTTATTTTTATCCGACGTTTCGTGTTCACGGCAGACTGAGGTGATTTCTGTCTTTTTCTTTCATGTATAAGTTACATACATACATAGATTCACGCCTAGCTGTTTCCCGGAGGGGTAGGCAGAGACTACGGAACGCCATTTGCAACGATCCTGACATACCTCTCTTGCTTCATTCACTCCCCACTAAAAATAGAGTCTTGGAAAGAATAAAAGTAGAAAATCTACAAGAGAAAGATGTGAAAGATGAGTATAAACGAAGATTGAAGAAGTTCGATGGCATAAATTATATGGATGAATTGTGGCAGTCCTTTAAAGAAGAGGTAGTATGTGTAGCGTCTGAAGTATGTGGTGTGATCAAGAGAAGGAAAATACGAAAGGTTAAGAATAGGTACCTGGTGGGACAAGGATGTACAATCAGTAGTGTCAGAGAAGAAGAAAGCTTGGCTAAATTGGTTGGCTGTCAGAGCAAATGAAAGAATGGGAAAAGCAACGAGCGAGGACATAGGTGAAGCAAGAAAGGTGTTTGTTAGGTCAAAAAGAATAGTGAAAAAATGGTTACTTAAAAGGAAAAACGAGGAAAAGATAGATGAGTTTGATAGCAGATTATCTGACGATTTCCGGAGAAACATTCAAGTTTTTCTAGAAATCCGTTCGTGCAGTTCGAGGAAGAACTCAATCCTCAGAATACACATCGATCAGAGACAAGAATGGAAGGATAGTGAATGGTGAATAGTGCGTGCTGAAGAGATGGAAAGAGTATTTTGAAGGTTTATTTGAAAGAACGGCGATCGAGACACCGCTCGATGAAATGAATGGTAGTGATAGCAATGATGAAAGAGTTATTGGCGTGGATGAGATCGTGAAGGCACTGGGAAGTATGAAAGTACGTAAGGCTGCAGGATATGATAGGATTACAGTCGAAATGCTGAAGGCTGGACAGGGCATCATAGTTGGTCAGTTGCAGCGGTTATATAACTTGTGTTGGAGCACCGGCCGAGTACATAATAACTGGGCCACAGCTGTAGTTGTGCCTCTTTATGAAAGAAAAGGCTTGCAACAAGACTTAAAACACTATAGAGGCATTAGCATCCTCAGCATTGTTAGCAAATTTTATGCAAAGGTACTGATATATTGAAAGACTTATGAAAGTAACCGACAAGAAAATATGGGATGTACAAGCGGGATTCCGAAAGGGTATGGGATGTACTGATCGGTTTTTTTCTTGCGAAGCATAGCCGAAAAGTTTTTGGCCAAAGGTCAAAAGGTCTATTGCGCATTCGGATTATTGCGGATTTGGAAAAGGCTTACGATAAAGTGGTGAGAAATGAAATGTGGTCGGTGCTGTCAATGAATGGGGTGAACAGCAGCCTCATTCGACCTCTGAAATCCCTTTATGAGGATTCTAGAGCTTGTGTGAGGATAAACGGGCATACACTGACTGGTTTACCATCGAGAAAGGTGTTAGACAGGGATAGTATATGTAGCGTCGCCGTGGCTGTTTAACCTCTTCATGGACAGTTGTTTGCAAAATTTAAAACATAGTGACTGCGGATTAAGGATGAATGGGTTACTCGTCAAATGCCTCCTTTATGCTGATGATCAGGTAATACTTGCATCTTCAGCAGAGGAGTTGCAGGAGATGATAACAATCAAACATGGTGCGTTAGAGAGGAACGGAATGAAAGTGAATGTAAGTAAAACGAAAGTTATGGTTATTGAAAAGGAGGAATGCGTTACGGCTTAAAATGTTTTGATCGATGGACAGCGAGTGGAACAAGTGAATGAGTTTGTTTACCTACTTAGGTACGTTGTTTACAAGAGATGGTAAGAATGAAGAAGATATTGAAAGAAGAGTTAATGCAGGTAATAGTGTGAATGGAGATCTGAAGGCGTTTATGAACAGTCAAAACGTGTCCAAAAAGGCACGTTTGGCTGTACGTAGAGGGTTGTTAGTGCCTACCCTTATGTATGGTAGTGAAAGTTGGGTTTAGCAGAAGAGACTTGAAAGTAGAATAAATGCTGTAGAAATGAGATCACTGAGAAGTATGTGTGGTGTGTCTTTGACCGACAGAGTAAAGAATTGTGTGATACGAGAGTGGTGTGGGGTAAAAGAAGATGTAGTGACAAGCATCGAGAAAGGCATGTTAAGATGGTTTGGACACATGGAGAGGATGGATGACGAAAGACTGACAAAGAAGATATATAAGGCAAGTGTGAATGGGACAGAACGAAGGGGAAGACCTAGGCGGACGTTCTCTGACCCGGGGGCGATTCAGAATCTTTCAATATCTCATTTGACATTCGATTCCGTTAATTGTCAAACGGCCTACCTTATTTTTTGTTAAAACTATCGCATTTCCTATCAATTTTATGCATTCAGTATGAAGAAAATTAATAATTATACCGAATTCAACGAATATTTGTTCTAAATATCTCTGATAGGCGGCTAAAAGACGAGGACAATAATTTGACATATCGTACGATTACTTGTCGTGACATTCTGAATCGGCCTGCAGATTGGAGACATCCTAAAAAAGGACAGGTCAGAAGTACCCTAAACAGAAGAGCATGCATGAGAAACTTGATGTACCTATAAGTTATCTCAAAGTAATAATATAAGTCTCGAAATTTTTGTCCCGGGACTCGAAATTGCATCGAGTTTGAAAGCCCTAATTGTTCATGATGATGATGATAAAGTTGAAAGGTACCTACATAACTATATCAATAAAGAAATATACCAATCTATCCATTCAGTAGTTTCTGTAAAATTCTTTAAAAGACATACATTGTATACTAACATAAAAACACTCATCAACTTTCGTATAGGTTTCTTCTTCAGAAGGCCCAATAGACTGACGTGAATATTATAGGTAGGTAGGTATAATCCCAACAGTATCACGTATTTTATGTAGGTACTTGTGTACTTAGCATCCCTCAACAAAACTAACTCATGACTTATATGGTTTTCTCACAGATTACATGAATTTTCTGTATGTAAAGGGCGGCAAAAATGATCTTTGCCCGGAGCGGCTAAATAGCTAGATCGGGCCCTGGCTATGTGTATACTGCTTGATGCGTTTAAAGGAATGGCCTGAGCAAATTTTGAAAAGTTGTCGATAATAGTTAGAAATGTAGATCCGCCTGTAGAATAGAGATCCATAAATAAGTGTTCAAGAGGCTTAGTAGGGGTTGGTGTTAGGGATAGCGAGGGTTTGAGTGGATTCCTCTCGTATTTTGTCTTTAAGCAGATGTCACACTGGTTTATGTATCTTTGGACTGAGAGAAGCATGTTAGGCCAATGGTAGTTCCTATGCAGTTGCTTTTAAGTCTCTTGAATACCACGGTGCATTGTTTTGCCTTCGTGATATTTCTTGATTAATTCCTGTTGTTCTGTTTTGTTTTCAACTAGGGTAACGCGAGTACTGCATCTTACGAGTTTTGGACCTCTGTCATTAAAGATAGTGGTATACACTCTAGAGAAAGCTAAATATAAATGTTCGTCATAAAAGTAGCAGTGAAATATTCGGTCCGCTATGGTGTGTTCTTTCAAGAATTTGATAATCTCAGCCTCCGTATTGTTAACAGGGATAAAGACATCTTTGATAGTGGTTCGAGAACTAGTCGATCTATTTTCTACTCTGTAAGTGGAACCTGGTGTCGATCTAATATGGAATTGTTTAAGTTGTCGGTCTATAGCGTCTGATAGAATTGGTATGCCTTTATTGTCGTTGTCTGGTTGTGTGTGGTTTGTTGAGATAAGTTGGTCAGGGTTAGTGGTCGCTTGACTAATTTGGTCTGTGTCAGTTTTATCAGTGTGTGACTGTAAGTCGCTATCGATCTCCATGTCTTGTTGATTGTGGTCTGTATTGTTTCTATTGTCATTATTATTATTCGTCGGGGCCCTATCTTCCGCTTCTGCTTGTCTACGTGCGTTGTCAAAAATTCTATTTATAATTTCGTCATCGTCATTATCATCTAAGTTAACCGCTAGAGAGTCTATACTGTTATGGAAAATTTTAACCCTGGATAGCGCATCCGCATTAGTATTTTGTTTACCCTTTTTGTATACTACTTTGTAGTCATACTCTGCTAATTTCAATCGCCATCGAGTTAATTTGGAATTTGGATCCTTCAAAGACATTAACCACATGAGTGGTCTATGGTCTGTATATATAATAAATTTTCGACCATATAAATAAGGCCTAAAATATTTAATAGCCCATACTATGGCTAATAACTCCTTCTCTATGGTGGAGTAACGCGACTCGGTATCAGATAACGTCCTCGAAGCGTAGGCAACCGGTTTGTCTGAGCCTACATTCCCTTGTGATAAAACTGCGCCTAATGCAACGTCTGAAGCGTCAGTTGTTAAAATAAATGTTTGATCAAAGTCCGGATATTGCAAAATCGGAGAGTTTGTTAAAATTTGTTTACATTTATTTACTGCTTCAAGAAATTCGTTTGTATGAACAACCTTAGCATTCTTCTTAAGACAAGATGTTAAAGGTTTAGTTAATTGTGCGAAGTCTTTAATAAATTTGCGGTAGTAGCCTACCAAACCTAAAAATGATTTTATGTCCTTTTGACTACGCGGTAAAGGGAAATTTAAAACGGCTTTAATTTTGTCCTTATTAGGTTTAAGGCCTTGATCAGTTAGTTCATGACCTAGGAAGTTAACCTGCTTCTGAAGAAATTCGGATTTATCCAATTGAATTTTGAGATTATGTATTTTAAATCTGTCAAAGACCCTTTTAAGTTTCTCTAGGTGATCTTGTAGTGACGTAGACACTATGATGACGTCATCTAAATATGTAAATACATTGTCTAAGCCTCTTAGGATATGATCCATTAGTCGTTGAAAAGTACTCGGTGCGTTTTTAAGTCCAAAAGGCATTCTTAAAAACTCATAATGTCCTCCTTCTGTGGTGAATGCAGTTTTCTCGATATCGTTAGGGTGCATCTCTAGTTGATGGTAGCCACTAGCGAGATCAAGGGTGGTAAAATATTGCGCGCGTCCAAGTCTGTCCAATATGTCGTGAATGTTAGGGAGTGGGTACTTGTCTTCTATTATACGATCATTAAGTCGTCTATAGTCAATCACAAGTCGCCATTTAACTTTACCTGATGCATCTGGTTTTTTAGGGACTATATGAACGGGGCATGACCACGGGGAAATGCTTTCTCTAATAATGCCTTGTTTTAAAAGATTGTCAACTTGATTCTGTATTTCTTTGCGTTGTTGAGGGGCTTGTCTGTAGCTTCTAACGAAAATTGGTGTGTCGTCTGTCAGTCTGAGTTCATGCTTTACTGTATGAGTGAAGGATAATGGAATATTGTCAGAGTGAAAGATATCTCTATAATTAAAACACAACTTTGTAATTTCACGCTTTTCTTCCTCGTTCATATGGTCTGTTCGTATTTTATTAAGATTTTTACGAAGCTCGTTATCTATCTCAGTACTGTCTTGTATGTCTAATTTATTTAGTTTAGAAGTCTGAATCTAATCGTAGGTCTTGGGGTAGTGGTTCAAGTAAAACAGGTCTATTATTCATTACTATTTTCTTCTCATCTGTAGAGTTAATTACCGATGTTTTAAACGATCCATTTTTAACTGTAACTATGGCCGCAGGTGACTTAAGTCCCTGTGTCCAGCAAAAGTCATTGCATATGTACTGTCCGTCCGTATAATTAGTCTTTACTACAATAAGCTTTTCGCATCTTGGTTCAATTCTAATTTTTTTTACCGGATAATCTAAGTAAATTGGTATCTGAAAATTGGAAGAATTTAATACTCTATTTTCTAAATCTATACTGCATCCTAATTCTTGTAACAAGTCCATACCTATAAGTCCTTTGTACTTTGGGTCAAAATCAAATATAAGAAACTTGTGAAATTTGTCCGTATCAAATGGTGGGGGTAAGGGTAAAACTGCTACGTGTTGATGTTTGGTAATACCATGCGCGGTACGAACTTGGAAGGGCTCGTATTCGACACATTGTTCAAACATGGTGTTCTGTATAACGCTAGGTGATATTAAAGAGTTAGTAGCGCCGGTATCCAATAGAAACTTACCATTAAATTCAGGTAACTCAATGTACGGCAGACGGTCCTTACCTTGACTATTTAGTTGTACTGTGTTTATCAGCTGTGTTCTTCCTGTTCCCCCTCCTCGCAAAAATCCTGAGGGTATGATTCATCAACAGATAAATCCTGGAACGTCTCACAGAGATCGGCATACTGTGGGTTATAGTACTCACTTTGATCGTAGCAGGGGTCGTAGTTCTCCTGATACTGTTCCTGTTCGTTGGATGTATAGAAAAGTTGTCCAAATTGCGGCTTTTGCGGCTTGTTAACAGATCTCATTGTAACGTCTGATACCTTTTGTGGTGGGTTCACTTGCTGGTGTGGCACGTTCGGCTGTTGTCTAAAGTTCGACGAGTTCCTAAAGGTGCCGGACCCGCTTGGTCTAACATTACCTTGTGTTTTATTCTTCCATGGGAGCGTGGATTGTGCCCATTGCTGTTTCTGTTCAGGGGCCCAGTTGCTACGTTGTTGCGGCTGAGAGTTCGGGTGTACAAACCTTTGTTGAGGTGGTGCGGCATTGAACCCAAATGGTTGGGGTGTAGACAAACTAAATTTTGGTGTATCTTTTGGTTTGGCTTGCATAAAAGGTGTATTAAAATTATTGCTAAATTTATGGTGTGCTAGGCGTGCTTCCTCCTGCCTAGCGTTAGTTATGGCTATTTCTAGCGTCTCTGGATTCGAGATACGTACGCCTACTGATATATGGAACTCTAAATTGTTAACATATTGGTCTATAACCATCTTTTCGTAATACGACTTGTCATTATGCTTACCCACTGACTGTAGTGTGTCTAAAATATCCCTAAGACGTTTACCAAACGCTTCGGATCTTCGTTTTTATTACGGCGAATACGAGTGAGTTCCTGCATCACTTGTATTTCATTGCGCGGTTCGCCTAATCTACGTATCAACGCGGTCTTAATGGCCTGCCACGAGTCTAGGGACTCCTCATAAGCTATAGCGTCGATCGCGGTGCCGCTCAACCTGCTTTTAATTAAACAAATAAGTGCTGGATTCGCTCTAGCTGTTGGTTCCAATAATAACATAATATTTTCCACCTCCCTAATGAAAAAGTTCAATGTTTTCGGGTTACCATCATATTTGGGCATGAGGTCCCTAATAAACTTTAAGTTAGTCATATCTGTGCTACACATTGCCATTGTTATGAATAAAAAAAAATTATGCAACAAATTAAATACTAAAATGTGCTACCTACAACACTGCCTACCGTATTGTATAAATACAGGCGTAATGATATTCAATTACAATAATTAATACCTAATTTTAATCGTTCGCTCAGCGTATTTGCTTACCGCGCGAATCTATTGTTATTAAGTACAGCCTAAGTGCACGAAATAAAACAAAATAAGTCTATCGCGATTATAGCGTACAGACAAAACACATGGAATACAAGTATAAATGCAAGTAATATACGACAGGAAATATTGCACAGGATACTGGGTAAACGAATCGTACTTACCCCAGGAACCTCTGCATTTCTTGCCGGGCCTTGTAGAACAGCAGGACTCCCAATGTTCCGGAACTCCCGCAGGCTGCCACCGACGTAGGTTCTTCTTATAAGGGATCGCGAAGATGATGATAGATACCTTCCACTCTATTCGGAGAGTTTTATTCGATATGCGAGTGTCGCGATCCTACCGACTGCGCCAGTTAAATATCGGTGGACGAGATTACTATTAAAAAAATAGATTTATTATTTTAAAATACAAGTTTATTCTTAGAAAGGTTCTACAAGACTGATTAAATTAACATTATAATTAAATATGAAACTTATAGCTAAATATGCAGTTTTGATGACACGCGCCATGCTCGTTCGATGCGTAGTCAGCAATCGTGGGGTTGACGCATGTCGCCCGATTGCTTAACTCTCTCGGGTATTGATTTTTTTTCCTGCCAAGAAGTTATACAAATTCTAAAAAAAGGAAAAGTCTGTAGGTGCAAGGTCCGGTGAGTACGGTGGATGACGGAGAACTTCCAACCCCGGCTCTTGTAGCTTGGAGACCGTCTGCTGTGCAGTATGAGTTCGCGTGTTGTCGTGCAGGAGCAGTGCAGCCGAACAATTGACCAAAGCTGGTTGGAGACGTGCGAGCTTCTCCATCGTTGTGTTCAGTTCTTCACAGTACACATATGCAGTAACGCTCGTCCCGTTTGGTAAGAAGCTGTGATGAGTTACACCGGCGTTAGACCACCGAACAGAGACCATCCCTTTTCTAGATCGAAAGCTGCTGCTAATTTAGCCGTAGATTGAGTATCATCAGCTTCCACAATCGCCTTTAATTCTTCATTGTCGACCAAAGTTTTTGGACGACCACGGGGTTACTTTTTCTGGTCAAAAATTCCTGAACGAAAGCGGGCAAACCAATAACGGGTGGTGCTTCTTTTGCAGTATTCGCGCCGTAGACGTCGTTGATGTTACGTGCCGCTTGTGCCACTTTGCTGCCACGACGGTACTCATACTCCATAATTATTCGATTTTTTTACGTATCCATGATGATTCAAAATGTTTGAATGCGATGAAAACGTAACAATAACTATTAAACTTAAAAAAAAAAAGAATTCTATGTTTTTTAAATAAAATGAATTTGAAATTAGATAATTATATCAGCCAAAACAAAAATATTTTAATTTGAAATGGCCAGTACTGCAGAACGGCAATTTCATAAGTAAAGACCTATTATTTCATCGTAGATAAATAAGATAGTTGGGAACTGGCCGGGCAGAAACCATTAAACGGGATGATGTAATGCTGAAAAAAAAATTAACGAGCAATCAGAGCGGACGGATGCAGCTGGCCATTACTCCAATAAGCTCGGAGATTTCCCACTTTTCTTAATGAGTAGACGTTCTAAGCGGGCCTCAACGGCGGACTTTCAGCCAATCGTATTAATATTCAGAAATGAGATAAAATTGAAGCTTGATAAGAGCCGTTTATAAGTGACGTATTCTCTTATTTAGTGTTATTTAGTCATAGCCAACTTTCGATTTAAATAGTCTGAGTCGTTCACCAATTTTACAGGATAAATTTCCATGACTAAAATCCAAATTCGACTAAAATTTTATTAATGCAAACAGAAAAGTGAACCTTTGAATATATTATATTATGACAGGAGCTTATGAAACTAATTTATTTAATAGCCAATGTCAATCTCTGCAAGATTGAAAATAGGTTTGCCGGAGATCTTTCTGACTTAAGGATCTTTTTGACATTTAGTATTGGGTGTGCGTGTGGCGCCATAAGTATAAAAAGTTCACAATTTAATTAAGTACTACTATTATTACAGTAAAATAAGATACATGATTGACAAAGGATAGCTAATATGTCAAATAATAATAAGTAGCTCAAAATGCGGGATCAGATACATTATAATTATATGCAATAGCGGTTGAAATATAATGAATATGGTTATGGCCAGGCAGATAATATTAACGCACAATTCTGAATCATTTTAGCCGATAGACATCCACTGCCGGAATAGGCCTACCCTAAGTCTCTCCACATCCAACCGCTTCCCGCGATCTCAGCCTGATTGCCGGACTACCTTGCACAAGGTCTATCTCTGGCGACAGTTATAATACAATTTTATACCATATCGAATAAACAGATATTTTTTTAATCACCATACAAAATTTTCCAGCAATAGTTTAGGTACATATAGATTGATCTGAGTACTTTACAATGATCATCGACGTTACCATTTCTCACGACGTGAATCTCGAAAATGCTAAGAAATAAAGGTAAGTAGCCCCGTCCTATTTTCCTTTCACTCCTTCTTCTATTTTTCTTACCATTTAGGGCGGCAACGCACATGTGACTCCTCTGAAGTTGCAGTTCTCCATAGTAGCGATGAACGCTTACTATAAAAAAAATCCAAAAATACATCTCATTGCTTGTACCTTAAAAAAAATTTGCAAGAGATTCGTGAAAACTGCATTGATGTGTAATGCACCTTTTTGGTTACTTATACAATAAATCACACTGAAAAGGTAATTTGTCTCCACACAGGAAGAATAAATCTAGCCATGCACCACACAGTGACTTCAATATAATATAGCGCCAATGATTTCTCAATTCGAATAAGCCGGTCTTGCGTCGAGTTCGTTATTTAATCTGAGGATTGAGACTTAGGGTCCCAAGCCAACCTCACCTGCAAGTGGTGCACCTGCCGATCAGCGGACGAGGCTCTGGCAAACAAAATATATATAAGCGGCCCGATAAGCGGCGATAGGCTCGCCACCTATTAGGTGGGATCAAAACACTGGCGAAAAGTGGGGCGTTTAATAAGCCTCTGCCTACCCCTTCGGGGACACAGGCGTGAGTCTATGCATGTATGTATTCAGACTTATCTGATTATTTTAAGACAAAAATATTATGGTGATCATAAGGCTGTATGGATATTACATTTATTATACGTAAAACTAATAGCGCGATTTGAATTGTCTTTCGTAATATGTAAAGTTAGCGTTTACACAAAGCGCTACCGTGCCCTAACAGGCACGTAACGATTGCTTTACGCTGATTCTTATCGTAGGACAAGAATCCTTAGGCTACGTGGATGAATAATCGAGTGATTCAAAATCTCCTACACCAGACTTGGCAACACATTACCTAACAGAAAAAAAGAAAGATACCTATGCTGTAGTAGAAAGACTGTCCGTATCGAATTTGGTTAGTTTTGATGATTCTTGGGCGGAAGATAGAGCTCAAATTTAAAGTTCTTTTCAGAAACCACTTAGTGGTAAAATTAATGCAAGTAACTTCGAACGGCAAGGTACTGTCGAAGAAAGGCGATTATTTATTGTGCTTAAATATTACGTATTTGTGCATCTTTGATCAAACTTAAATCAATGATGGAATACATTGAAGTTTAAGCAGGATTGTAATGAACAATAACGAACTGACGGTCTTTGATTAACGACAAGTCCCTATAAGCGCACAAGCACTTTTATACAACAAACGACTGAAAAAGACGTGATATTACTTCACGAGCAAATGAGAGTTCAGATCTTAAATAAAAGAGAGCCAAATAAAATATGTACTGCCTTTCTTCCGAGACCCAACAATAATCTTCACAGTTTTAAGACGTCTTGCGTATTAAAGCTACAGTCAAGTCGCAAGTTTATTGAAGACAGAGCGGGGTGTGAGCAAGTTGTATAAATTTTCAATTAACAAGCTTTTGTGAATGTACTGCGATAAGTATAAAATAAGAAATCGGTTGCATAATACTGTTTCAGCTTAGTTTTTGTAGAAAATCATCGTAAAGGAATAAAGTGTAGTGTTTCTCCAATTGAGAGGAGTTTCTCCTGAACAGGCTAGGTGACCGTGTTTGGTACACTTCGGCTCGACGGATATTGTCGAGAACTTGTAGGTATATCTATTTATAGTAACTACAAACTTCTAATAGCGTGATTCAGAAATGTTAATCGTATTTTCGTGGATGTCTGTTACACGCCACCATTATATGTGTCTTCTCTATTGTACAATATATAGATGACACAACGTTGACAGTACCCACAAATACAATTATCTATCCAGTTACCGGAACTGCCGTAATGCGTGTCGAAACATCAGGGTAAATAGTAGGTATTTTACCATTTTTAAAAATTCACGCCCTTGAGATCTTACATAAAAATTAAATTCTACTACCAAAATGCTTATTAACTTAATAGATGCTAAACATATGCAGGCGGGACCAATATCCAAATCGTTAAAGGACTTTCAGTTAAGCAATTCTAAATACGGATATTGAAACAGCCTGCCAGCCCACCTACAATAAGGCCTGTACATGTAACCGAAACATGGCCATGATTGAGATACACCTTTGTCCAACTGTTTCGAGGAATACGAGCAATATATTGTTTCTAGGAATACAACCGACAATATATTATTGTTTCTGTCCTTTCTTGTCTATAGTTCTAAGACAATCGTATGTTTGATGGTCGCAGAGGTAAGGGTGCTTTTCCAACGGAGTTGTACTATGCATACTGTGTTGCTGCGATAATAAAAGCTAAGCTACGAAACTATGTCACCGTTTCCACAGATGCTAAGTTATGTGCGGGTGGATTAAGATGTGTTATGAATACGTGATGCCGCACTGCAATATATGAAATTACTTTTGCTCTCACGATGGCAAGACTACGTTCGGTGCTTAAGCAAGTATACCAGAAAGATGAAAATTTATACCAAACATTTTATTTTAGAAGGGCTATATTGCCCAGTTTTGACGGCCAAAATAAGGTTTTCAAAATATGGATTGGGTCCAGATAGGTTGCACCAGCCTTGATCAACCGATGACTGATATCGCCATAATTATACTTCACTAAAACTATCAAAATCAATAGATGCACGAGATTTGCTACTCTTGGCTTATCTATAACCCTAGAGATAAAAAAACAGGAACTAGGCTTTTAAGTTGTGAAATAAACAGTTGATTAGCAATTTTTGGCGCATGAAATGTCAGTATATTTACTTAGATACTACTCTACAGAGATATCAGAATAAACGGTGATCCTTAGTTGTGATATTTTTTTAACTAATTAATTAAATAATTCGGTAAATATATGCAATCGATAGGTTAGTTTTGGATAAACTTTTATAGTTAAATACGACTGTAGACCAGCGGTTCAGCCGAACACATAGAACTCAAAAGGAATATAAATAGTAAAATTAGAGGAACGTACCAAATGTTTCGAACTCTCTGCAACAAAATACATCACTGAGATAATCTTATAATTAGACCTTCCACTTCATAAATATTCGAGCCGCGTCGACTTATTGTTGTTGCTATGGTATAATGCTTTTATTTTCCACAAAATTATGGGCGTCGCGTATTTTTGATGCCAGACTGCGTGTAATGAAATGATATATGTGACAGCTATTGTGGATTTGCCGTTGTATTTATTAATTGGCAAGATACCTATATGCGTTATCGGCAATTTGGACATCTTTGTTGAACTGTTTTGATAAAATCAATTGTTCGGTACATTTAAGCTTGCACGTTTTTGACACGTGCTAATATTTTATGTATTCGAAAATAAACTTGAGCTATTAGCCCCGACGCTCGTTCGAATGTAGAGTACACCAATTATGGTTCAACAAAAAATGGAATGATAATCATTATAATATAAAAATCTTTACAAAAAGAACAAAAAAATGATATTGCTTATTCAGCAGAAATCGGTCGGATATCTCTATTTTTAGAACGAAGATAAAATACAATACCAGACTAAGTGCGGGATTTAGAACCTTTTAAATATTTTTGAACCTTTTGGACAAGTTTTGATTTGAAATTAATTTCAACCAATTTTTGAGACAGATGCTGTGCAAAAACTCATCGTTAGGTCACGTAAAATAGATTTGGACTAATAATGGAAAAGTAACGGAATACAAATCGGAACCACAGAATTTTTGGAGAAATTCTTAAAAACCCGTTTATGCATATGTTAGTTGTCAAACGAATATTTCTTCGTCCTAATGAGTTTAATACACCCCTGCTTTCGAAGTACTGTAGATTACGCAATTGAAATAGAAAACGTTATCGTTTCAGTAGCAAAACTTTGTCGAATTACAAACTGTTGTTGTACTTATAAGAAATAAGTACGTTGGAATGTTTAGAAAGCCTAGTAACTTTATATTGGTATTTGATTATGATAGCATATTATTATTGGTCAATATTTACAGCCTGAATGTCTCACTGTAGAAAAAATTCCCATATTTTTCGTCTATTTTATTTTCAGCCTTTTGGGTGGTTCCCAAAATGATCCTTATCAAAGGATTCAAGCTCGTCCCTTCAAATTTTATCCTGCCGCAATGTCATTTGTAGGCAGAAGTACTGTAATTTTACTTCGGTTTTCGGTAAGAGGACGGCACTATCCCAGTCGAGTTAGACCATTTATGGTGTAACGAGCGTGGATCTACTATTCAGGTAGTAGAAAATACAACTGGTCGTAATCCAAAGAAAAAGAAATAAAACAGTTTATCATATTAGTTTCTTGCTGCAACTTGTAGCGCATATCGACAAAACTCAAGATTTTCAGCAGGATACAACAACCTTCAATACCAATTAGCTCTAAGCTGGTAACGGAATATGTCTTGTAAGTAACTAATGTATAGGTGAAAGTTTGCTTCGAGTAGTTCGTAAGCTGACTTTGTAGTTTTTGATACGCACAACAACATCCATGCTTTGTCTGATGCACAATTGCACACGATTTGACTTCCACCTATTTTCAAGTTTGCTATCAGTTAAACCGTCTTACTTAATATCTGCTTACGTGGCCTCTGACCTGAAACCTGTTTATTCCAAGACCTTAGACCCTTTCGTTAATATGAGCGTAAAGCTAATTTAATTTGATAACGGTTTTATTTGTTTATGCCAAAGAAACTATGATGTGCAACTTTTGAAACAGTCCATCGAACTAGATCTATCATTGATATCTCTGAATAAACCATTGAAATTACCAGCTGTTATCAGTCACTAAGTCTCAAAATTTGCGAATTAGCATCAATGCAAAGCCTACTACTTACTTTTACTATTAAAAAATCCGCGGCAATTTTATCTGAATTAAACCTTTTTGTGCCCGAGTCATTGCTTTGTATAGTATTTTTTTTGATAAATGAAATTTTGAAAAGCTGACTTTAAATTTTGTTAGGAGTTGAAAGAATTTTTCTATGAATGTCTTCAAAGAAATTGTTTCAGATTGAAATTTATTAAAACTTTTGATCGTCGAGATCTCAGGCTGTAAAAAGTTCTTGGAAAAGGTGTGATCATTTGTTTATTCGCTAGAAATTGTTTAATAAATTACTAAATCATAGTAATAGCTAAACTGTTAAATAACATCAATTTAAATTTGCAATCTCCTTTAGAGTGAATACCCTGCTATAATAATATTCTCTCAAAATCAAAATGAATGTTGAAATATGAATTTTGGATTTCAATATTCATTTAGGATACATGGTAACACTTATGAACGTCAAAAGAAGTCATCATCTTTTGCTCTCTCTGTACTTCTCTCTGACTGACATTCCATCTAAATAGTTTTGCTATACTTTCCTGTTTCAACTGGCCTATTACCTACGTATATTACCGGGACGAGACGCCAGCCCACCTTCACCTCGACTGCCCTGAGGTCGCACAGTATAGACAGCAGTACCTGACCAGATACAGTACCCTGAGGGAAGCAGTGGGCTACATCAAGAGTCTGCTGGCCTTCCTCGAAGAGCTGGGTGGCTCGAGTGAAAAGACCATTGCCACCCGCACGCAAAATACACGCCAGGACGTGGAGTTGCGGAAACAGCCTGTGCTACCAAGTACCCAGTAGGTATATTACCTTAATCGCAAAACGGCAGCTATGGGTTCGATTCCGAGCTAGGACGAATTTTTGTATAATGGCTACGATGTTTTTTATGGGTCTAGGCGTATTTTATTTAACCAAATATTTATGTAATTAAACATTTACATCACATTAATTTTAAGTTATCTGGTTATATAATACAGACTCTGCCAAATTTGGAGTGGAAAAACTTATAACTGCGTTTGAGTTTTCATTGAAAATTAATGAAATCTCTAGTTTAAAGCCAGGACCAAACCAACGCGTTCAGCTTGCGTCCGCGGTGGCGATCAGATGTTGTGTACGAACCTAAAGCGCGGTGATCACATTTACGCGTCCTCAGATTGCACGCGGCGTCCAGTGCAGCGTCTGCACGCGGCGGTGGCGATCAGATCGCGCTTGTTGCGTAAGGACGCTGCACGCAGCTATTATTTGTTGAGGAAACTGTGTTTTTAAGTAGATTTTAAGTATGGTGGAAATGGAAGAAATTATAAATTAATTCCACAAATACCCATTGTTGTATGATACGTCTCATTCTGATAAGGCGTTATCGAATGATGGTAGGTATTTACTTCACTGGCACTGTATATCATACCCACTTCAAGTTTACTTCTTGTTCCTCTTCGTCTTCAATAATAGCTGACAGAAGTAAAACTTCTTCAATTTCACAATCTGTATCAGACAGCATTTTAGTGTCGCGACTACAGCCTAGTGAACGCCTGAACGAACGCGACAGTGTGCACCACTTTTGCACGCGCTATAATCGCCACCGCGCACGCCACCCCGGACGCGAGCTGAACGCGTTGGTTTGATCCTGGCTTAAGGGAACTAAACCTACAGTTAAGCAGGATAGTAAAGTTATTTTCTCCAATAAAAAAAACGGCAAAGTTCTCGTCATGTATACTTTACCAGCTATGAAATCATAAAGAACAAAGAATCTGCTCCTTCATATTATTTCCCAACTGCTGCGTAATATCTGCAAAACTATGACTAACCGACTAATAAAAGGAAAAAACTCACTATAAACTACATTTTATCAACAGCTCTTATCCAAATATCGATTGAACATTTAAATTAAATGCTTACTTTATTGAAATTAAATTACTTTACCGAATTTATAGCGGCCTATTTAGGCTCGATAAAAAACTGGTATATACAAAAGATTTTTGCATATGCCCTTTGAAAATTTAGTGACATTTTATACTTATCTTAATATATAAAATCCTTGCGTTACTGACTCACTGACAGACACGCTACAGCCGAAACTTTTGGGCGCAGGAAGCTGAAATTTGGCATGTATGTTCCTTGGATACCGTAGGGGTGCACTAAGAAGGGATTTCCCGAAATTCCCACGGAATCAGCCAAAACGGGTAAATTTAAAAAAAATGCAGGCGTAGCTGCTCGCGTCCTCTAGCACCTACCAAATAAAATCAATATATTTGATTGTGAGCAAATGAAAGGTAAAACATTTACATTAACCTTAACAAAAAAAAGGGTAAAGAGATACTTGAAATGTTATTAAATAAAGAGAATTGATTCATAGCGAGACTTGGCTTGCCGTTCGTAACAGAAGCAACGCTTGCACAGGTCACCACTTGGATGGGTGACCGTGTGTGGCATTTACATCTGAGCGCTACCGTGCTTCGAAGGCCACGTTGAGCTGTCGGTCCCGGTTCTTGTCTAAGGATAAGGATCGTTAGGCCAGTTCGGAGGCCTTGGAGCGACCTGAAAACTCCGACACCAGAGTTCTTTCAAAATAAACTCCTGTTGTTATTCTCGTCATCAACAGCCCTTTATACTGTCCCACTGCTGTGCACGGGTCTCTTCTCACCATGAGAAGGGTAATGCCATAGTCCACCACGCTGGCCAAGTGCGGGTTGGCAGACTTCACATGTCTTTCGAGAACATTATGGAGAACTCTTAGACATGCTGGTTTCCTCACGATGTTTTCCTTCATCTATTAGCAAGCGATAATTTACAATTTAATACGCACTTAACTCCGAAAAGTCATTGGTGCGTGCCGTGGATTCGAACCCGTGACCCTATGCTTAGCAGTTTGTCGGTCTCTCCACTCAGCTATCGCTGTTTTATTCTATAGTCTGTTGTTATTCTATTGTTGTCAAAAATCAGTTTCCGAAATCTTTAGAGATGCTAAACCAATATTCAGTTAACGAAGAGTCAGTTACTCAAGCTAATAATCCGGTCAGAACGGTCAGTAATGCAAATCCTTAATCTCTTTTATGTTAATTTTATACGGGATCCCAACAAAATCATTTCTGTTCATGTCCATTTCCAGATTTGGTCGGGAACATTGACTTTTATTATAATCTTTATTAGCTTCGCCCTAATTGCGACTCAGTTCTTTAAACATCTAATAAATGTTGGTATTATTGTGTGTGTAGCAGGAATAATTCTGTTATAGAACTTTTCAGCCAGGCTTTTGGCAACTGGAATTCTAGACGTTCGCGTAAGCTGCCATTCTTGTTGGGAATCTAAGCTGTGAACTGAGAATTAGCCTCCTTGCTGGCTGCTTGTATGTGCATGTTTACTGACTAAGGAGCCTGCTGCAATCGAATTATAATCTTATTAAGCTGACTCCTGGGATAAAGTAGTGGTTACCTCCTCTAAGATCCGCAAGGTATGTTCATGGTTCGATGGATTTACGAGACAACACTATGTGTCATCTGTAAACAGTTCTGCTGTAGGTTTTTTGTGGACACAAAACAAACATCCATTATAAAATCAAATGCCTAAAATATTTAAAATATTTCTATTTAAATATGGCTGTTCAAATAACCAGTACCCAATCAAATAAAATATTAATCATATATAGCTATGCTATTTTATGTATTCAAAACTTCCATTATAAATATAAATTTAAAAAATCACACCGAACTAAATGAAGATTCCATTCAGATTTTAAAGGATCCGTTGGCCATTATTATTTAAATAAACTGCCAAAAAACGGGCTTCGCTCAGCATTTGAATCCTGTTACTAAATGGCAATATTAGACGCAAGAAACGGAGCTCATTATGAAGCGTCTGAATTTATATTAAGTATCGTTAGTTGAACTTGGAAGTCCACTTGTGCTGCACAATTGTCGTCTACAGCACTTTTTCTATATATCACTTTTTATAAGACAAACGAGCAAGCGGGTCATCTGATAGTAAGTGATTTTTGGAAGTAAAGTAACGCTTCTCCATTTTATGTACTTACCGAAAGTAAAAACGAGAAATTGGCAAAGAAAAATGTTTAGAATGTAAACGGATCAGTTTGTTGATATACTTTTAGCAATTTGTGGAACCGATATCGTATCTATTGCAATGGTGGGGTAAATAAAGAGGAATAAAGTAGACGAGATATCGTCTCATAAAGACTGGTCAGTAGATAGATAGATATTGAGGAAAACAGTACGCTTGAGAATAAAAAAATAACATTATGTAAACATGAGTTGCTATCAGTTGTTTCTATTATGGTCAACTCTTTATCTTTTATAACATTTGAAAGGCAAACATACCAATATAATAAAAGCATGTAATATTAAAACGTAATGAAGTAATTGAAATTTTCTGTGAGGAAATCTGAGCTTGGTTTGCAACTGTGTCCGATAACTGACACTAAGTCTTCCCAAAGGATCCGAACATAAATTTGTGGAAGCAAGTCTGCTACATGGCCAACTGTGCCGGCCAATACCGTTCCTAATATGTTCTAAAGAAAATGCATTATGTTTTCTTTAATTGTACGTCCTTGTATGTCCTACGTATAATTAAAATAATTATGATGATTTGGTAGCCTTTTATAATCATTCCATTAAAAGACACAAAGACCGCAACTAGAAACAAGAATTTGATGATCGCTTGCAATGTTGTCCAGCATCGCAACATTTAATGAAGTAATATGTATACTACATAGGAAGTTGTAAATTTCACTAGAAAAACGTATTAAAATATTTATTTTATAGTATTCACTTACTGTATTAATATATTAATATAATGCCACGTGCATACACAGTAATTTATCAAAAAGTATAGCGTTCTTTCTCTTACCTGGTATTTTTCGAATAGTGACCTTTTGATAAATTTTGATGTTGTCAAGTTTTGAAATCTTCTATAAACATAATGTAAATAACTTTATTACTTATGAAATGTAATAAAGTTATTTACATTATGTTGTACACGTAATTAGGACTTTATTTATAAATTCTTCTATTTATCTTAGCCGACAAGGTGGCTTTTCTATAATTTGCAATTAAATAAATTTTGTTTATTTATATCAGCAGAAACATTATCATAGACTTACACGTTGATAATGTCACTCTAGATATAAGTTTATTATACATATAATATACACTACACTTTCAGAGCGGTTTACGGCCGACAAGTATTAAAATGGAAGATTTTCCGAGAGCAAAGATTTCTTGCAGCAAACTCGCTTGCAAGCAGCTTAAAGTGTCGCCAATCCATAATCCGGGGTCTACTCTCACGGGATGAAATTCGAAAAACATTACCTATTATGTTCTTACTTTTTTCAACGAATATAGCTAAAGATACTGGCATATTTGTTCTCATAAATAGTAAGAGTTTTATGCAAAGTAGATCATTTCATGTATAATCAAAGTGGAGATCAAAAGAAAATTTACAAGCGGACTTGTAAATTTGCATCGATGAACCCTTTTATAAGAAAGTCGGTTTCTAAGGGTAAATACCACAGTAATAATTCAGCAAAGGTAGGTTATAGGCCGTTCGTCAACGTCAACTGGCTAATCCACTTATCCAGCCCGGAGACCAGTAGTTTGGTTACTGACAACGAAAATTTGGCCAACACCCGGCGCCGGTACATAAATTTTGGTCACGTCTCTTTACAGCGTTACAATGCAATTTTCCATGAATAAGTCGCACCGGAGCTGTCAAACCGCAGAGATTAATAGTGCTCTTTTTATTTGGATAAAGGCGAATGTTTTTGACGCGCGTTTTGTTTTAGAGTTTTTGTTGTTCGGGCTACTGGATTTACTGGACAACACGTATGATGAACATGTTAGGAGTTATACTCCTAAATTAAAGAAGCAGAAATATCTGCCTTAGATGCAATTTAAACATAGAAGATAAAACTGTATCGCATGATATGTAGATATATCAGAATAGGCACTATTTGTAAAACGAGCTGACACAGGTGTGTGCCATGGAGTTCGTATGTCTATTGTAATGTATACTTAAAATTACTGAAAGTACATAGGGTACATATACTGAACGTTGCTAGACTCTGACGAATAAGAACAGACATAAACCTTAGGACACATTTATTGTTTTTGAAAATATATTCTTCATTCGCTGAGATTATTGCAAAAAGCAACTAGATCAGTCTTCTTTGGAAACCTTTTCAATGGCTTCATAGATCGCATTCACCGCCAGGTCAGGAATCGTCAAGGCCTAGCCACAGAATAAACAGTATTTACTTACAGAAGCACCACTTCTCAAACCAATTCATTGAAATTGCGACTCTTGCTACTAAGCAACAAAGTGCAATTCAGCTCGCATAAGCACTCAGTGCCTAATGCGATATTCACCTAACCGTACCCGCTCTTTTCTAACATATAACGCTGTCGCTGTCTGGCGAGGAGTGACGCGCTAGCTGTCGCGCTAGGGTTGTCGACTTGCCGCTGCTACTATAATATTTTTTATTCATCGTCTATCTACCTACTTGACCACGTACCTAATAATAAATAATCATCCTTTATGTATCCTATCCAACTATTTGAGCTCGTAGAACAAAAACCACAAAAAATCTGGTCGTTTACATTTTCACTATACTAATTCTTAGTTATTTCCTAAACGCGTGTACCGATTTACATGATTCAAACAGATAAAATGGTTTTTGAACTAGATCTTTAATTTGACACCATAATCGTTGAGATATCTCAACAAACAAAAAATCTAATTTGCAAGTTGCTCGCGTAAAATAAATAAAATCAAATTTTCAAGTCGACAGCCCTTGCGCGACGCGTCGGTCGCGGGCTTGGAAGCCGCGCTAACGTGTAGGCACTTATCGCTGTAGGTACGGCCGAGTGAAGGAGGCCTGGCCTAGCCATGAAAAGCAGCGGCGGCAGCAATTACTAATACAAAGGAGGATGGGCAGATTGGGACCACCTTCCAATATCAATAAGATTTATGTCATTGGATAGGTCTTTTTAATAGAAACAACTTTTATTATGACGGCTTTGTTGTCACAGTTGTCCGTTCCAAGATATATGACATATAAGTTTCGATAAAAATATGTTGAAAAAAGCGTTCTTTTTATGGTGCTTAGTACTTTTATTACCATCCGCGTGGTGACGGATTAAGAATACGGAATGTCACCACCCCATATCATCCCATGGGTGTCGTAAGAGCCGACAGAGGGAGCATATTATGCAGAGAACAGCACTGTAAGAGAAGGAAAACTTGATACAAACCCTATACCAACCCGTTTGGCCAGCGTGGTATAGTAGAGCAATTCCTCCTTTCAAAGGAGAGGCCTAGTCCAGCAGTGGACTTTTAAAGGCTGATGATGATGAGTACTTTTATTTTATTTTTATTATTATGCTTTATTTTGCAAACTGACTTATCTTCGCGTCTGCCCAAGCGGTTGGTACGGTGCGGGGTGCAACTTTTAAGAAACTAAAGGGTTATCAATACTAACATTATAAATGCGAAAGTCTGTTTGTTTGTCCGCCCTTCACGTCGTCGCAACAAAGCAATATTATGTAATTATATTTTGTGAGTAGTTAGTTGAAAGATAAAGATAAGATAAAGATAAAAATATTAAAGATATAAGTCTAAGCTCTTTTCGAACGTCATAATATTAAAATATATACATATGTCCCAATTCTATAACTACCACCGCACGGCGGGCGTCGCTCGGCGCAGCTCCAAGTAACCGGTTTTGAGGGGAGGGGGGCACCCCGCACTGTTCCTAAGCGCTTGGGCAGGCACGAGGACGAGTCAGGTTGCAAAATAAAGCATTATATAGTACTAAGCACTATAATAAACGCTTTTTTTAACATACTTTTATCGAAACTTGTATGTCATATATCTTGGAACGGACAACTGTTACAACAAAAGTTTCATAAAAAAGTTGTTTCTATTAAAAATGCCTATCCAATGACATACACCTTATTACTATTGAAGGGTGGTCCCAGGTCCCATACATTTTTGCCCATTGTCTTTTGCGGTAACTGTTCTTTAATCTTCAAGTGATGTTGTAGTGTAATGTTCTGATTAACGGAAAAAAGAAACAATCATTTTCTTCTAATGTTTCGACTTTCGTCGACATAACCTCAAAAGGAAAGACCCATTCGTCGGCTGGCTTTTTCTTTCCAGTTAACAGCAGAACATCCAGATCACGATGTCACCTTTTGCGACTAGGAGCTTCATCACCAAATGTTGATTGAAGAGTGTCAGGCATCTTAATTAAGCCAATAAAACAATAATTAATCGAAAATGTTCACAAGTTCAATTCATTTTGACAGAAACACGCAATTTTCAAATAAAACTTATATAAAAACGAATGACAATATCGTAAATTAAAAAGTTCCATGTTGCCAAGGACTTCCGTTTTCGAATTCCTCATTACTTTTTCATGTCTTATTGAAAGTGGCTAGTGACAGAAACTTTCAGTATACCCTACATTATGTACAAGAGGAAAACAAGAACACGAATATACTGGTGTTGGTGACATCCTGTGATGACGGAAAGGCATCGGAAGTTCACAGTGTGAAGTGAGAATATTGTGCTGAACAAGGACAGTATTATAACACCCTCGCAGCCTTTGTTTTGTGGACAAGTTATACATATTCATATTATGCTTATGTAGGTGACGAGATAGCTAGAAAGGAATTAAAATGATTCAGCTGATATTTTATAAGAATTACAATTATTGTACTATAGAGAAGAGACTATAGTAAGAACTATCTCTTTGTAACTAGCGCAGAAAAAAAACATCAAGGAGATTAAAAGGCGATATTGGTAGCATATGGCCAGCAATAAATGTCATGTTCTTCTATACCTAAGTTTCCATACATTATCCATCATACCTATCTTCTCGGAGATGTACATACATGATGTCATCCCAATCTCTTTCATTACCTGTTTACTCAGCGAGCTGAGAATATCGCTCGAATGCTATCATAAAATATAATTACTATTTGAACCGAGCGAGGGTCTCGGTCGCGACCTTTGGCTTTGACGCAATTTTCACGAGCTTATCATAGGACTTTTTCTTGCTCAGACATTGACGTCTTGAAATCTTATCTAATGCTATTGACTTGTTTAATTTAGATTTTGTATCTTACAGTTTATTTTAATCATAATTGCCTAAAATAGTTTGTTTATAAATAAACAATATATTAGCTACTTAACTGTTGGGAAATAATTTAAACTAGCTTCATACAATAATAATATAACAATAATATTGTGTAGGCCGGGGCAATGAATACAGATTTACATAATAGAAGCGCCTTTCTTAAAGATTTCGTATGCCGATTCCAAGTGGCGAGTTGGCGGGTGTCGTCAGTTCGTCTCTCTTGCACTCATAGAGACAGCTATCACAGCGCGACTGCCACGCTGCCAAACGGCAATTTGGGTCACAGAAAGTTTGTCTACAGAGCGTCCATAAGAAATGCGCCTCTATATAAATATCTATGCTCGATGGCCGGGGTCATGTTAAACAGTCCAAAGAGATTGGATAAACAGTCCGTCACGGAGTACGTAAGTCATACTGACGTCTACACAACAAACTGTTTCAACTTTTATTTAAAACTTTTTATGTCGGAAATATTCACCCAGTACATATATTTTACACAGCAATAACAATGTGAAATGGAACGTTGCATGGAGAAATAGTATTTTGACGTATGGCGTTATTATAATGTATAAACGGTATATGCTCACAGATGGCGTGCTATGGCATAGGTTTTTTATCGACAAATGTTATTTGGCCTTATTTCATTGTACATATATCTCTGATATGAGAATGAAGATTCTCTTAATGTAACTCCAATTACATTTTCATCGTCAAGTAACTATCCCACTGTCCATCATTTTCGATATCTGTAATAGCTGCATTTTTTTGCTCTACTAAATAACTTATCGTTACAGATCGTTGCATCATCATTATCAGCCCTTTATACTGTCCCACTGCTGGGCACGGGCCTCTTCTCACTATGAGGAGGGTAAGGCCATAGTCCACCACGCTGGCCAAGTGCGGGTTGGCAGACTTCACATGTCTTTCGAGAACATTATGGAGAATTCTATGACATGCAGGTTTCCTCACGATTTTTTCCTTCACCGATAGGCAAGCGATAATTAACAATTTAATACGCACTTAACTCCGAAAAGTCATAGGTGCGTGTCGTGGATTCGAACCCGAGACCCACTGCGTAGCAGTCTGTCGGTCTCTCCACTCAGCTATCGCTGCTTGTTCACAGATCGTTTACCAGTTAGCTTTTATGATACTATGAAAATTTAACATAAATACACACAATAATTTGTTGTAATATTCTCCTGTTGAGACTTTTTTGTCAACAACCATGCGGGCGAAGCCGTGCGCAAAGTCAAGTGTAAGTATAACTACATAGTATAAATTAAAGTCTGTCTTCTGTCTGTCTGTCCCTATGTATGCTTAAATCTTAAAAACTATGCATCGGATTTTAATGCTGTTTTTGTAATAGATAGAATGATTCAAAAGGAAGACTTATATGTATAATTGACGCGGGCGAAGCCGCTGGCGACGTCTAGTTGTATAATAAAGCAAACATAAAAGCATTTTGCAAAATAAATTATTAGAACACCAGTTTATGCCAAACCAACCCGCCGTATAATGAAATGCGAATTAAATACTCGGAATCACGCTAAAAGTTGCCGCGTGCTAAATAAATCATTTGTTGGAATTCTGCTCTTGGAATATTGAATTACAAACTAAATAAAACTACAACCTACATCTCTCCCACTGTTTGTGAAAAATCCTTTTGTTTTGATTCATCGGGAAAACCTTGTTAGGAAGTTGAAGCTGCCTTTTGTAACCGCCAGTTTTGGGCAGTGAAAAGTCTTTTAAATCTTATTTTTTCAATTCATTTCTCTTTACAATCGATTTTTTTATCGCAGCTCTGATTTTTTTCTGTTAAAATATGACTTCTGCTCTAGTAAGATGCACTGTAACGCGGACGCTTTTATCAAAATTCAAACAATGAACTACCGGAAACAATAAAATACTAAACACAAGCTGATTGAAAAGTGTCACTATTCCATCACAGACTTTCTCAACGGCAAAATTTTAAAAATTAATTCATTGTGTATATTATTATGTAATATAAAGTACTTATTGTTCATTAGGAACAATACTTTCATTTGACATTAAATTCATTAATGGCCGCCGACCGGCCAAAACTGCCCATTGTCCTTTAGTTGCGTTATTTAAGACATTTTCATTATTTGTCTATTTTTCTTTACATATTTTACATTTTTTTTATATGTACGCCAACATTGGCGGGAAACAGAACAGCACTTTTTTATTTTGCAACATCTCACTATATATGTACCTGTCTGTAACAAATAAACTTAATTTGAATTTAATTTGAATTTGAACTGGCAGACCAAAACAAAAATTTGTGGTTCACAAAAAGTGTTGTCCTGTGTGGGTATCCAACCCACAATCACGGTAGTAGAGCCTTACTGATTTCAGCATGAATGGGCCAGCTCGACCGGGGTAGTACTACCCTCTCACAGAAAATCGACGTAAAGTAACAGTATCAAAACTGATGCGTTTCGTTCGGTGAGTGAGAGTGCCAGAGGCCCTATCTCCTATTCCTTCTCCCTCGTCCCACTCCTCATCCTATCCCTTTTCCCAACCCCAAGGGGCGGCAACGCACTTGTGACTAATGTAGAGTTGCTTGTGTCCATTGGCAGCGGTAATTGCTTACCATCAGACGATCCGTCTGCTCGTTTGCCGCCTATTACTATATAAAAAACACACGGCAGTTTTTAGTGGCCGCTTGGCCGCCAATGACGCATCGTACCGAATTAATATTAATGGTTTTGTATCTTACATGGTATCGACAGATTTACCTTTTATCAGCCACTATTAGCCCTTTCAAACAGCGGCCTGAGTTGCTATGTTTGGAACTGGCCAATACATTTGTCTGATAACTGTCATTCCAAAATATTTAATATCATGCGGTGACATTTAAATACTGAGCTATGTATTAAGTAATGTATGAGTGTCGCTAATGTTACGGATTAGTGTGTGGGTGGAAACTAAATATGTACACTTGAGAGATATATGGTACCACGTTGGATATCTATGGTACCACAACTAATTGACGTTTCTAGCTAGCTCGACAGAAACAAGTTTAAAAGCACTGTGTTACACCTCGGTTTGTTTCTAATATGTACTGGATTTGTAAATCTTAAAAAAAAATATGAAAGAACTCCACTTATATGTTAACATGCAATCAACATTGCAATCCTTTACAGTGCGAGTAAGCAATCGCTAAACTGCCTAACGATGACATACACAACACTGATGATAGTAATTTGTTTATGATGAACTTATCGAGAGATAAGCTAATGGATCAGAACAGCATACCGCTGATGCACACGACATATAGTGAGTCTTCTATTAGCGTTAGTCGCATAAACGCGCCAGCGTGTACTAAATTCTAATTCGGAAATATTCCTCCAAACGCAGAATGGGCCGAAGTGGTTCAACAAAGGTTTGAGGCCAAAACTACACACGTCACTTTCCCACAGTTAAAATACCTATCCCTAAGAGACGTCGGTCTTAAAGACCTTGTACAATGCCTCGCGGGAAAAGTAATGGATGATGGCGCTGAAGGACTGTGGCGTATTCACGACAAACTTTACGACCTGACGAGGTTCATTAAACGCCACCCAGGCGGCGCAGAATGGCTGGAACTGACTAAAGTAAGTACAAATAGATTACCTATCTCTTACGAAATCCAATTTGGCTTTTGTGTAAAATTTAGTGCCTTATATTTTGAGTTCATCCTTAAATTATAATCAAGCTTTAAAATTGTATACAAGCGTCTGACCGTTTTTCAATTTGTAAATTGTAGGGCACCGACATAATAGAAGCGTTCGAATCTCATCACTTGAACCCAGCCACAGAGAAAATTCTTACACAATATTATATCAGAGATGCGAAGACTCCCCGTAATTCACCGTTCACTTTCAAAGAGGATGGCTTTTATAAAACGATAAAGAGGGCGGCTGTTGAAGAGATAAAGAAAATACCTAAAGGTGCATTTAAAACTGCAGATAAAGTGATTAATTGTTTATTTACATCGTTGTTAATTAGTTCTGCTCTAGCGTGTTGGGTTTACAATAGTTTAGCTGCTAAATTTTGGTACATTTACGCATCAATAAATTTAGCGCTGCTAACTGTTGCGTGCCATAACTACATACACAGAAAAACTAATTGGAGGATGTATTTGTTTAATATGAGTATGTGGTCATACAGGTGAGTTGTTTTATTCACATTGTTCAAACTAAAATCATTGTTAATATTTAGAATGACTTATTTGTTATCACAAGCTTTGTCTACTAGTAAAATAATGCAAAATTGTGTTAGGCTTATAACATTTCTGTGATATCCACATGGTGTGCTTGTTTATATTTTGTCTTACTACTGGGGCACAAGCCTTTTCTCACTATGTTTTCATAATGGTAAAGGGTTAGCCCACAATCCACCACGCTGGCTAAGTGCGGATTGGCAAACTTTTCATGTGTATCGGCAGCACTATTGAGATCTCTTAGACATACAGATTTCTTCACAACAGGCGGTTGTTATTTATAGCACAAAAATAATTGTTTACTTTTAATGATCATATGATATCTTTGCCTAGTTTTCCAGAGATTCATTTTCGGCGATATTCTAAGAATAGCTGATTAATATCTACAATATATTTTCAGAGACTTCAGAGTATGCCATATACTGTCTCACCATCTCTACACAAACACTCTCATGGATTTAGAAATTAGCTCCTTAGAACCAGTTCTGATCTACAACCCGAGAAAAGAGAAACCTTTCCACGCAAAGTTTCGATTTATTACGGAAATTTTCTTTTCCCCTTTTATCTTCTTACTAAGTTTTACGAAAAGGTAAGGACGACTTTAATTTAATTGCCTGTTTAAGGAGAGAGCGAATGTAATTTATTTCAAAGTAGCGTTCCTGTTGCAATTTTGTATCTAATATTTTGCTGAGAACTGTTTTGTGTTTTATAAGTGAGTGACCTCTTTTGTTGAAGTTACTCGTATTTGACATTTTTTTTCTCTTGTGATTCATTTCATATAAACAAAATTTACTAGGAAAGTTTAGGAATTTGAACTCTCGTGATCATTCGTTACGGTTACTCCAAACAAAGCTACGTATATATCCCGAAAGACACATACTAGGAAAGTGGTTTGAGAAGCATGTAAAAGGTCTATAACTAAGGGTCTACAAGGCAGATTCTCTTTTTTATCGAATAGAGATAAAACATTTTTTGGCCGCTCAATACAATACAGGATGTTGATATGCATATCCATAATATTTTAATAATACAATAAAGACGGTATACTTCATCATCATCATCAGCCTTTAACAGTCCATTGCTGAAGTAGGGCTCTCCTTTCAGGAGGAATTGGCCTACTATACCACGCTGGCCAAACGGGTTGGTATAGGGTTTGTATCAAGTTTTCCTTCTCTTACAGTGTTGTTCTCTGCATAATATGCACCCTCTGTCGGATGTTACTTAGGTAGTAAATCAGAATAAATAGTTTACTGGTGCAGAATAAGCTTGCACGGTAAGTGCGTGTGCTTGTGTGTGTTACAGACCTGCTATGCAAGCTCGCAGCGATCAGCTGAGCGGCGGAGGTGGTCAATTCACCGTGCTTTTTGAAATACATGATTACGAAAAAACATTTTTTAGTTTTAGTGAGTTAAGTTATATATTTGTATTCAAGTATTCAACTCTGAAAATATTTTGCAAATGCATATCTACACTCTGTATAATACACATACATACATACATAGACTCACGTCTGTTTCCCTGAAAGGGTAGGCAGAGGCATATTAAACGCCCACTTTTCGCCAGTGTTTTGATCCCACGTAACAGGTGGCGAGCCTATTGCCGCTTATTGGGACATTTTGTTTGCCAGAGCCTCGTCCGTTGATCGGCAGGTGCACCACTTGCAGGTGAGGTTGGCTTGGGACCCTTTTTTTTTTTTTTTTTTTTTTTGGTATCGGGTTGGAAAATCCTCATGGAGTCCCTCCGTCCCGGGGGGGAAGGACGAAGGGGACTGTCAGACTCTTACTGACTAAAAACCAACCCGTGCTCCTCATGTACCCATGTGTCGGAGGGTAGGGTTTCACCAAAGCATTCTTCGCTACCCCCCGACGGGTATTGGCCCGCCAGATGGTCAGGCGGGCCCCGAACGAAACCCCCTTGGCGGCGGATGAAGGTGTTGGGCTCCGCCGCCAAAACACCCAGCGGCCGCAGAGGATAGGGAGGACGGCAACGCAACACCGCATCTCCTCTTCCTCTGCAGCCCCACCGCGACGCAACGATGGTGCGCCCCCATTTGGTCGCGGGAGATAGGGCGCGGGGCAACGCAACACCCACACGCCTCTCCTCCCGCGACCGCACCCGACTGCGAGGGACAGACAGAACTGTCCCCCGCACCCGCACCATGGGACGCATCCTACGCAGGCCTCTACCAAGCCCACGTGGAGCGTCCCCTCCCGGGATCCCGCTTAGCTTCACCGTGGATGGCTTCTAACCCACGGTTACTGAGCCCCCCCACCACGACAAGGTGGAGATCTCACGGGGGGGTGGCTTGGGACCCTAAGTTCTTGGTGGGAACCCTATGCACCCACGTATATAATACACAACCTCTCTTTTTTTAATATTTCTGGTTGCATTTTTTTTATAATTTTCTCTTACTCAATTTTATTTGTTCGGTACTTAGGGAATTTTTAACGATAATAATTCATTAGTGATTTACGAAAGACCGTGCCGTGGTACATAGAATCCTAGTTTGGCAGCTAGTGCCAAATGTATTGTACCATTAAGCCATTTTTATTATTCTTACATATGCTTTATTTTCAGATTCCTATGCATATTCCGTCATCAAGGATTTTTCATGAATCACTATCGTTGGCACGACGAACGACGCTATAGGGTTAATGCTCCCAGTGTGAATGTGGGCAATGACTAACGTGTCTGTCTTCTACGTCATCTGGACCTGGTTGTGTATCAATTGTACTGGCAGCTTGATATTCTACTCAATAGCTGTGAACGCTGAACATCATCATCCTGATGCTTTCAAGGATCGTGATCAGCCCAGGTAAGGCTATCTTTTGATCAAATGAGGAAAATAAATGGGATTAGGTTTTTAGGTTATAATAAAGTGTTGAGTCCTAGACGCTAGCAAAGTGCGGATTGCCAGATCAGAACGTTTGCTTTTGAGAATCCTGGTGGTTATAGGACGGATTAAGAATAAAAAATGTCACTACCCCATTTAAGCCGTGGGTGTCGCAAGAGGTGACTTAGGAAAATACATGAAGCAAAATAATAGTATTGACTGCACGGTTGGCGTAGTGGATTGAGCGGCCGCCTCGCCGCTTGACACTGCGCCGAGTGTTGTGGGTTCGATTCCCACACGAGATAACTAACTTTGTGTGATTCACAAATTGTTGTTTCGAGTCTGGGTGTTCATTGTGTCCGTTAGTTGTATATTTGTAAAGTCCCCCACGACACAAGATTTAGTCCTAAAGCGGAAGTTGTCTTTTTCTAAAAACAAAACAAAGTATCTTTGCGAAGAGACATAAACTGGACATCAAATCCTATACCAACTGGCCGGCCATCTTAATATAGTAGGTCAAGTCTTTATATTGATCTAGAGTGTTACGCTGAAATAAATAAGTAGAGATTTAAGTCCAGAAGGCTGTAAAGGAAGATATTTTCAAACTAAATACTGCTTTGCTTAACTATCTTTATTTACAGGAGCGAAACTCCAGACTGGGGTATGCACCAAGTGGAAGCCCTCCTCGATCAAGGACATCAACGGCAACACTCTAGCTGTTATCACCTTATTTGGTGACCATGCCCTCCATCACATGTTCCCAACATTAGACCACGGCGTCCTGAAATACCTGCATCCAATTTTCATTGACCTCTGCGAGAAGTACCAAGCAAATTACAGAGTATCAACACAATTCAAAATGGTGCTTGGACAGATAAAAGAAACAATGCGAACTGAATTTAAAAGCATAAAATAACTTTACGCTTAATTTAACGAAAAAAATGAAGTTGTAATTTTTGAGAATTCATGAGTAGTATAACCGGCTTAACATAAAATTTCCATCATTACGTAACATTTAGATGAGATTCAAGATGTCCGTGAAATGTTTATTTTTCTTAATAAACGTGAATCTGGTATTATCGTTTTATTTTTCATTTTAATGAGTGTGACGTAGGTGCCGGTATTTTTTTGGTTTTACGTTTTCTTTCGATAAATAATAAATAAAGCGTGCCCATGAACCCGCTACTCTTCGTTTAAGGCTGAAATATTCGTTTGATTAATTAGTAACTATGTCCTTATTTGTTGTCACTCACTATCCTTTTATAACTGTAGTAGTAAGTGTATGTATTTGAATATGGGCTGTTCCTTTGCCACTCAGATCAGAAATTAATGGCATCATAGTGAGAAGGTCTTTGTCACGCAGTGAGACGTTTTGGTATGCAAGATATGCTATATGTGCACCCCATTGTAACTTATTATCTAATGTAATGCCTAAAAACACTGTAGAGTCAAGTGTCTCAAGTTCCCTCCTATCTATAAATACCATAGGACATAAAGTTTGGCGAGTACTGTACTCTGTGTATTAGCGCCGAGCGCGTACGGCGTACGCAACGTACCGCATGGACGCTTTTTTGACATTCGTGACAGATTAACTTTATAACTATCAAGTGACACCTACGAGTTGCGTTCGGAAACACAAGAAATAGTTCTTTCAACTTATTATCATATTTCTATAAATATTTCTATTAAGTATATCTAAGTGTGTGTATATATATGTATATATTAGTTATGAAATATATTGATATAGTTTATATATTATTATTTACTAAGAATGCTATATATTACATACATCATCCAATTTCTTTGTCCTATATATAATATAATAATATAATGTATCAAATGTGTGTATTATTTAGGTAAATTATTTTATATTTAGGTGTATTATTTTATTTTTTCGGCCTGCGAGAATACCAGCGATGTAGTTATACTGCAACATTAGCTGACGCAGCGCCTTATTTGCCCTTTATGTAACGCCACCAGAAATAATGTACTTACCTTCTTATATTCTTAGTGTACCTGTAGTTTAAGTTAATTTGTTTGATAAGTGTTTTTCAAGTTTGTGGGGAGGTGCAAATAAAACATTTTCATTTTCATTTTTTTTATCTAGCATAATATTAGGACCCAGTTCTCTAACGTTAGGTAAGGCAAATTTAACGCATTTAGTTTTTTAGAATTAAGCACTTGGTTGTTTGCTGTAAACCATTATTTGTGTAAATTGTATAAGTGCATTATTTACATCATCAAATTCATTCCTATTCCTGTTTACTTTAAAAATAAGTGATATATCATCTGCAAAAAGTACGACATCACAGATGTTTTTTCAAATAAAAAGGTAAGTCATTAATATATACAAGGAATAGAAAAGGACCTAGAATTGAACCTTGTGGAACGCCTAACTGTATAGGTAATTTAGAGGATGTAGTCCCATTTACATCAACATACTGAAATCTCTGCCGCAGGTACGACTCGACAACACCAAGTGTGGTTTCCTCTACGCCGTAGTGGCGGAGCTTACGCAGTAGTGTGTCGTGATGACCGCAATCAGATGCTTTTGATAGGTCACAAAATACTCCGATAGCATTTTTAGATGACTCCCAAGCATTATAGACGTGTTTTATGAGAGCAACACCCGCATCAGTAGTGGATCTACCTTTAGTAAATCCGTATTGATCTTTGTGAAGCAGACTCTTCAAATTAAAGTGTCTTAGTACCTGCTTTAATAAAATCTTTTCAAATATTTTACTAAATTCCGGCAAGATAGAGATGGGCCTAAAGTTATTTATATAATTTTTACTGCCAGATTTGAATAAAGGTATGATTTTACTTAACTTCATCAAATCCGGAAATACGCCTAGGTCAAAACATTGCTAAAATTATAATGAGATAAGGCGCAACAGTCTCAACTATAGTACTTCAAATTTTAATTGAAATGCCCCAAAAGTCGCCGGTATTTTTAATAGTAATTGAATTAAATGCGATCAATATATCTTGCGGGGTGGCGTGCTCGAATCTTAACACGCTCTTGCATTCAGGTACACTGCTAAGCAACAAATTTCTAGCGTATAAAGACGATAATTTTAAGGAACTAGCAGTTACTAAAGAGAGGTTTAAATTATGCGATAACTCCATCCAGAATACCGTATGAGACCATTATTTGCAACGTTGAGGATTGTCTAGTAAAGAACAATGTGAGTAAGGAAGATTTCGAGGCCATACGTCAAGACGTTTCTGCTGTATTGCGCCAGTCGAAAGTGCCGAAAAGGAATCTACCAAAACCTGAGTATTTCGCACTGAAGAACCTACGAGCTAGACCTGAACTAACAGTACTCCGAGCAGATAAGGGAAATGCAACGGTAGTAATGGTCACGTCCGATTATAAACAAAAAATGGAAAATCTTTTGTCGGATGAAAGTACATATAAATTGGTTAAGACGGACCCTACCAACAAAATACTCAAGCAAACGAGTGATATTGTGAAGAAATACTCCGAACAACTGAATCTGGACGTGAAATACTTAATACCATCGTGTGCAAAACCTCCCCAATTGTATGGTCTACCGAAAATACACAAGGAAAATGCTCCACTGCGCCCTATAGTCAGTCAAATAGGGGCACCAACCTACAGATTGGCTCAACACCTTGCAAAGATTCTCTCGCCACTCAGAGGCAAGACGAGAGCGCATGTAAAGGATTCCTACCATTTTGTCAGTGAAATAAAACACCTACATCTCTCTGACAAGGAAACTATGGTTAGTTTTGATGTACAGTCATTATTCACATGCTTACCAGAAGGAAGCTAATAGAGAACAACATGCCTGAGGAATATGCAGAAATATTGAAACACTGTTTAACAACTGGCTATCTATATATATATATATATGTGTTATGGGATGAGAAATACTACATACAAGTAGACGGTGTGGCAATGGGCTCTCCAGTATCGCCTGTTGTTGCTGACATCTTCATGGAGGACTTCGAGGCGCGAGCCCTGCAGACTGCCACCATCACACCGAGGTTCTACAAGCGGTATGTAGATGACACTTTTACAATTTTACCAACAGATAGTGTTAATGTATTCCTAGACCATCTTAATTCTATTCACAACCAGATAAAATTTACAATGGAATTAGAGGCAAACAATTCTTTAGCTTTCTTAGATGTACTTGTTATCAGGAACAAAAACAACTCTTTGAGCCACACTGTGTATAGGAAAAAGACACATACAAATAGGTACTTAAACGGTGAATCTTACCACCATCCTAAACCGTTAGCTACCGTAGGAATGTCTTTGTTTCAGAGAGCCCGGGGGATCTGTGACAAGAAACACCTGGACGCCGAGCTTCAACATGTCAAGCAAGTTCTGCAAGACAACAAGCTCCGACCGCCGCGCCACTGTCACAGTTCCCAGAAGAAAGAAAAACCAGCCACAGTAGAAAGACAACCTGCTGTCCTCCCATACATGAAGAGGGTGACCGACAAGATTGGCTACATCTTGAAGCGAGCTTCAATCAAAACTTTCTACAAGCCGCCAACGAAGATAAGCCAATTATTACCATCTGTCAAGAGTCAGTTACCCTTACAAGAGGCCGGGGTTTACAAGATAGACTGTGAGTGTGGGCTCTCATACATTGGACAAACCAAGAGAAGCATAGGCATTCGACTAAAGGAACATATAGCTGACATTAAACAAAAACGCTCGACTTCAATTTAATATATCGCTAATGATTTCGCAATTCGTATAAGCCGGTCTTGCGTCGAGTTCGTTATTTATTCTGAGGATGCAGACTTAGCTGATTATTTTAAGACAAAAATATTATGGTGATCATAAGGCTGTATGGATATTACATTTATTATACGTAAAACTAATAGCACGATTTGAATTGTCTTTCGTAATATGAAAAGTTTGCGTTTACACAAAGCGCTACCGTGCCCTAAGAGGCACGTAACGATTACTTTACGCTGATTCTTATCGTAGGACAAGAATCCTTAGGCTACGTGGATGACCAATCGATTGATTCAAAATCTCCGACACCAGACTTGGCAACACATTACCTAACAGAAAAAAAAGAAAGATACCAATGCTGTAGTAGAAAGACTGTCCATATCGAATTTGGTTAGTTTTGATGATTCTTGGGCGGAAGATAGAGCTCAACTTTAAAGTTCGTTTCAGAAACCACTTAGTGGTAAAATTAATGCAAGTAACTTCGAACGTCAAGGTACTGTCGAAGAAAGGCGGTTTTTAATGTATTGTGCTTAAGTAATACGTATTTGTGCATCTTTGATCAAACTTCAATCATTTTATACATTTTATACATTTATTCAGAAAGAAACAAAATTAAATATTACATTTTGATACACACTTGAAAGTACAGCTTATTACACTATTAATTGAACATCTGTGTCTAAACTAGATAAATAAATTATCTGTGCTTCAGACAGCAGCGCTCTTCCTTAAGTAATAACATATTCATAAGCTAACACATGTTAATCAATAATAACATAACATAAAGAGAATAAAAATTGTAACAAAAATATATTTGTGTAGTGTAAGCCTCCCTGTGTGTAATATGATGATGAGTGTGTGTATGTTGGGAGGATGAGTGTAATAATATCTTTTACTGTGGTATATTAAGTAACTTTTCGGTTTCATCATAGTTTAATTTCTGTATATATTCATTTAATTTGAATTTACATTCCTTTCTACATAGATTGTATATGTTAATCATTTTATTAATTTTATTATATAAATAAGGGCCTAAAAAGGAGAAATATTTAGTAGCATCAATGCTGGAATACATTTAAGTTTAAGCAGGATTATTTTATATTATTTATATTATAATAAACTATAACAAACTGACGGTCTTTGATGAACGACAAGACAAGTCCCTATAAGCGCACAAGAACTTTTATACAACAAACGACTGAAAAAGACGTGATATTACTTCACGAGCAAGTGAGAGTTCAGATCTTAAATAAAAGAGAGCCAAATAAAATATGTACAGCCTTTCTTTCGAGACCCAGCAATAATCTTAACAGTTGTAAGATGTCTTGCATATTAAAGCTACAGTCAAGTCGCAAGTTTATTGAAGACAGAGCGGGGTGTGAGCAAGTTTTATAAATTTTCAATTAACAAGCTTTTGTGAATGTACTGCGATAAGTGTAAAATACGTAATCGACTTCCAAGATCTGTCCGCTTAAGGTCTATAAGATTATGTTGTAAGATGATTCTGGAATAAGGTATGTGTTTCGCCAACTGGATGGAGGAATTTCTGGCTAGGTGATTGTGTCTGGACCGCCGCTCCGTGAATACCGTCCTAAACAAGCTTATATTATAATCGCATGTGAAACTTTTAATAACACTAATTAGGACCTTTGCTCGGCTGTCTTCGTAGTTCTGCCGACTTCAGTTAGATGTCGCTAGCATTTGTCTTCGCTATCTACGATAGAATAATTATAATTATTTATTATGCAACATTGACAGTACCTATGCATATATATGCAGCGTTGGAGCAATCCGTGCCTAAACGTCGGGGCAAATAGAAGGTACTTTTCCATTTGCAAATATCCACGGTATTGAGACAGATTATACATAAATATGACTGTGTACAAATCGCAAAAGTTTCAAAGTATATCTTATTATGACGTCAATTTGCCAAGTATCAACTTGTTTAAACTTTATAACCAAAATTATTATTATTTTTGTCTATTGATTTGATACCATAACCAAGCAGTACCATTTCAATCTTCGTATTTTGACTTAAGCAATTCAAAATACGGACATTGAAACATGCTCCCAAAACAATAAGATCTGTACACAAAACCTTAACATAGCCGTGATTGAGATACACCTTTGTCCGTTTCGAGGAATACAAGCAATATATTGTTTCTAGGAATACAAACGACAATATATTATTGTTTCTGTCCTATCTTGTCTATAGTTCTAAGACAATCGTACGTCTGAATGATGGTTGCAGTGTTAATGGTCCCTTCCAATATAGATGTGCTATGCATACTGTCATGCTATGAGGGTAAAAGCTAAGCTACGAAACTATGTAACCGTTACCACAGATGCAAAATTATGTGCGGGTGGATTAAGATGTGTTATGAATACGTGATGCCGCATTGCGATATATGAAAGTACTTTTACTCTCACGATGGCAAGACTACGTTCAGTGCTTAAGCAAGTATGCATATAATTATATGCACCAATCATGTTCAATATGAGAGTTCGCAGCGTCATAATGAAAATGAGTGACTTTTTCCACGCTTTACGTATTTACAGGTCAACCTCAAATATGAAAAATACACTTTATACTCAAGTACATCATTATATTTTTCAACAATTAAATATACTATTGCAAATATTTAGGTTTAAAATGGCGTGACTGTGTAGGACTCACTTTAGTATAATATCAAACCGTTATTTTATATTTTGTTCCATTGTCTTCTGCATAACCCGTTATATTTTCACACAATCTCAAAGTGCTACAAACCTTCCTTCAAATCAATAAATCCGCCATCCCACCTATTCATTCAAAGTACCACACAGCCCAAATAATTAGGCATGAGACCGATGTATCAAAACGAATCTGAAATCCGATTGCAGTCAGAAATCGTATCGTATCGATATTCCAATGTGAAGAAACCGATTTTAGAAAACGCAAAACAATACTACGATAACGCAAACTACACAAATCCGAACCAAACGGTACAAGCGCAACCAAACTACAAAGTAAATCTAAAGCTTACGTTTTCGATAGTTTTCATATTCATTTGTTCTCTTTCACACTACCAAACGATTAGTTAGTTAGAATGAGAGAGAGCGAATTTCATTTCCCTTTCTTTCTAACTTACTGATCCGTTGAAAGAGCGAAAGAGATGAAGCGAATTTTACTGTCGCCAAGCAAGCGAATCGTTTTTGATTTTGGCGGTTTTATGAATTCCAGATTGAATAGATAAAATATAACTAAATATCGAGGCGATAATATGTAATTCAGATTGCAACTATTTAATGTTTATTTTGAAAATTGCAAATAGTTATTAGGAATTTATGTTTGGCGAGTTTTATTTGACTTGATTGGTCTCATGCCTAAAATACAAAAAGATTTCGATTGTTTACGTTTGTCGTACGCTACGCTTCAACATCCGCTACTGAAATCGATTTCTCAAATCGGTTTTTGAAATCGGTTTCAAAATCTGAAATCGGATATTTATCGGTTTGCGTAAAAATCCGAAAACGCCCATGTCTACAAATAATTAGTCAGCACTCACAAAACGACAAATCTGTTGTGTTCAAGTGTAACAGGCGAAATATCTCAATCAGATTACCGGGTTTAATTACGCCGGGGTAATTACCGCCTATCGCGTACGTTAGTAACACCGATATTATTAATGGTTAATTCATTGTACGTGGCGTTACTGCGGTGCGAACATTTCAATTGGTGTTGCAACGCATGTATGGAATGCGTTTTTTTGTCTTCACGGTGGAAATTCAAATCAGAATCTGCTCTCTACAGATGTTTGGGCCACTAGAACTACTGTGGTGTTTGTCAATGTCAAGTGGCGGTGACACCACCCGAATTACGGTTAGCATAGTTTTTCGTGACCCGTAGTGATGTTAGTCTAGATTTAAAGTTATATAAAGCTTTGATTAATTTCAGTTTCTCAAGTAATGAAATGCTATTTTACAAGGTGACCGATTTTAAATGTTCCACAGAATAAACTTGTATGATCATATTGAACATCTAAGCTACCAAGCGAAGTCGGTGCGTGCTCATTCTGTCTTATTAAAAAGAAACATAAAATTCTAAACTTTTATATAATTTTAAAATGTCGTAATCATGTTTTGAAACCACACCAAAACATGGTGATGACAGCTGTGGACATAAAATAAAAAGTCATATAAAGCAACAATTAAAAAAACAATAAAAATGGAATAAAAATGTCTAAAGTACAAACTGTATAAATATATCTAAATGAAATGAAATCCCCCTACCAAAATTTCATTCACAGTAGAAATGAGAAAGGTTTCTCCTATTTAATTAAATCCATAATAATGTTTGAACATTTTTGCAACACATTAAAGCCGCATCTAGATAATTAAGTCGGCCACGAGTCGACAGAATCATTTCATAGCGGAGGAATGAAGAGGGGAAACCGTTGAATGAGGATATTCCAAAGAACAATGCCCATTTCAGGCCCAGTTTGGAACTCACGAACAGCACAATAGAGTTTCAATTTATTGTTGAATAATCCTTTTTATTTATAACTTAATTTATAGGCGTTACTAAAGATGTGCCGAGAAACAGAATCAATAAACAGGTTTTAAAAGATGTGTTAACGTCTAAATAGCCAACACGTAATAGATCAGAAATTGCCAGTAAAGAATTCATAATATTAAATCGATTATCTTAATCGATTTCACATTTTCTCTACTCAAAATGATTTAAGTAACTAGCAAATCTTTATATCCTTAAACATTTTTATTATATGTATTTTTAAGGAATATAATTATGCGATTAACTACAAATAAGTTCTGTTTTGAATCAAATATATAGATATAATTATAACCTATGATGACCCAAATCTATATCGATTAATAAATATCATTTCAAAACTGTTAAATGGCAACACTTTTTGACTCTTAGTAAATGTCAATAATGTCATATTGAATTTATTTTGTTTGTTATTTGTTTTGCTCGTGCGCATTGTGAATGTTTGTGGACCTTTTACGACTTATGGTTTTTTCTTTCGGATTTCTACCCTTACCAAACGATTAACTCATTCGTTTCTACTCAAAACTACAAAATACTGTAACTATCCTAATAAAAGTACGTAGACACCTAATGTCTTTTGAGCATAAAATAGTACTTCTTGTAATAAGACTATGAATGTGGCCGACCTCTAATCAATCTCAAAATTCTAATTAAACACTCTTTTATCGAATGCAATAACAACTACTACGATTTTTGACGGTCTCTAAGAAAAATGGCCGTTATTCTTTAACATTATAAATTTATAACGCGATTGACGTGTAATTGCGTCCTCCACCGTGCTTAACGCGTTTTTATCATTCAAATTCAATCTATGTACGTTGCACCAGCTTTATGAGATTACTAAACTTGACACCAAAATTTCCATGTTATTGAAATGTAAATAAAATCTTTTAAGTTAAAAAAAAATACAACTGTCCTGTAAGTGTAGTGATTACCCATAGAATAAAACTTATATAATTATAATCTTGGACTTTGGGTTGAATGCCCACTGCTTTTTATTTTAGAAGGGCTATATTGCTCACTTCCGACGGCCAAAATAACGGTCCAGATAAGTTGCACCAGCCTTGATATATATACTTCACAAAAACTGTCAAAATTAATAGAAGCATGAGCTTTATACTCTTGGCTTATCTATAATGCTAGAGACAAAATACAGGGACTAGGGTTGTAAGTTGTGAAATAAACAGTTGATAAGCAACTTTTGACCCATGAAATGTCAGTATATTCACATTGGCTCGGCTTTACACCGAAACCGTAGGGTTCTAGGCGACTTGGGAAGGATTAATGGAATGGACTGTATTAGGGCGAGTTCTGGGTCGCCTAGAAAGGAATAAGGGAAGAGGAGATGGATACGGGAGGAGGTGATTGAGTGGGTATAGGATATTTCAAGGATGTAAGGCACTTACCTTATACAACCTTCTTCGTTTCTTTTCCTCCTGGTGTTTCGTGATGCAGCTGATTGTTTACACTTCACTCACGAGCGGGTTTTCCTTGGTGGAAGCGGTAAATCACATACAGCGGTGCGGCGCGGTACGAACGAGACGGCGTTCTCAGCGGGAGGAATGTTCTCGACTCTTACTCGCGTCCACGATCGCGTCGACGAATCGGGCGAAGGCAGTGCCTCTTCCAGGGAGAGGGAAAGAGAGGGACGGAAATATGATATCGCTCGCACTAGACAAGCGTGGAACGATTCATGTTGATGCGATTAGTTATATATAGGAAGGTAGATGGCGCTACCATATCCCCCCGGCCCTAAAGGGTTGCCTTTAAAAAAAATAGAATTGAACTTAGCTATGTTGGGTGTACTACCGCATAACCCATCAATAGGCTAAGACAGCGATATGACAATAAAATTAATCTAAATTAACTTTAGCGAAAGCTACAAACGCAATAATAGCGAAAACTACAAACTAAATTCCTAAACTAAGAGGTAAGTCCAACTTCAGGCTAGATCTCACTGAGTTGGAAGCGGACAGAGACGTACAACAGGGCGCACGTAACTCCCCTTGGCGGTTTTCACGGTAACAACGCGAGTTGTACCGTCCTTGGAAGTATGCAATATCTCTACGATGGCTAACGGCCATGAAAGCGGCGGAGCATTATCATGTATTATGACGACCAACGTACCCTCCTGTATAGGGGATGCAGGACTATTCCACTTGGATCTAGCCTGAAGCTGGTGTAGATATTCCGCACGCCAGCGCCGCCAGAACGACTGCATGAGTTTATTCAGCAGAGTATGTCTCTGGAGCAAGCTTGAAGAGTCTGCTTCAGGAGCCGGAAATGACGATAATGGCACTGTGTTCAGAAAATGTGCAGGGCTTAACGCGGATGGTTCTGCAGGGTCACTACTCAATGCCGTGAGCGGACGCGAGTTGATCAGTGCCTCGACTTGTGCAAGGACAGTTAAAAGCTCTTCGTAAGAGAGGATCTGTTGACCTATAACCTTGAAGAGATGCGTTTTAATTACTTTGACCATGCTTTCCCAACATCCACCGAAATGCGGTGATGCTGGTGGAATAAACTTCCAGTCAATATGATTTATGGAAAGTTCCTCCTGAAGACGAGTACGATATTCTTCCCTGAGAAACTTATAAAGGTCGCGTAAATAAGAGCTTGCGCCCACAAAACAAGTGCCGTTATCCGTGTACAAACACTGTATAGGGCCGCGCCGTGAGAGAAATCGTTTAAGGGCTGCCAGGAATGACACCGTGCTTAAATCTGTCGCAACTTCAATATGCGTAGCGCGCGTCGTTAAGCATGTAAAGATACATAGCCAGGCTTTACGGCTTTTAACACCTCGACCACGCACTGGCGTATACTGCAGTGGTCCTACGTAATCACAACCGGTGTGTGTAAATGCTTTAGCAACCTGGTTGACGCGCTGGCTAGGGAGATCGGCCATGGGAGGGAAAGTCGGACGCGGACGAAATTTGAAACAGACGTTACATTTATGTATTCTGTGACGAATTATTCGTCGAGCGGCTAAAATCCAATACTTATGCCTAAGTAAGGACATAAGCAACTCCGGACCGGCATGGAGGTGCTTCTTGTGATAAAAATCAACAAGAAGGTCGACAACATGATCATGTCGCGGCAGAATACAAGGATGTTTGTAGTTATAAGGTTCATCCGAATTTGACAGACGACCCCCAACGCGTATGACGCCATGTTCATCGAGAAACGGCTTGAGTCTAAGGATAGCGGGAGAACAAGGTACATTGTCCTTTAAATTTTGAATGTCGTTACTAAAATGAACAGTTTGTACAGCTCGTAGTAACTTACATTCTGCGAATTTCAGATCAGTACTTGATACAAAAGTCTCATTAGGTAGGTGCCTAAGAAACCTATAGACATAAACGATGGCGCGGAGTAACTTAGACCACGATGACATGCGTAGTGCGAGTGCATAGATGGCAGACTCCGCAACCTCAGCAATCACGGGATAAGAAACAGACTTCCGCTTGGGTACATCTTCGTCTTCTGCACTGTGGTCAAAGGGTTGCATGGGCCATTCTGACGGATCATGGGAGATCCAAGAAGGTCCACGACGCCACAATGGATGATGTAGAAGATTAAGTGGAGTGACACCACGAGACAAGCAATCTGCGGGGTTCTCAATACCCGCGACGTGATTGAAACAAGTAGCAGGAACCAGTTCAATCAATTTGCTAACGCGGTTGGCGACAAAAGTCTGCCAGCGATGAGGAGAAGAATGAATCCAAGCGAGCACTACTTTGGAGTCGGAAAATGCGTATAATTTATTAATGGGGTAGTGGGGCAAAACTGTGTCTTGAACCTTGCGGAGCAACTGAGACAGCAGAAGGGCCGCGCACAACTCCAGTCTCGCAACTGAAACGGTTTTAACAGGCGAGACCTTAGACTTGGCACAAACTAACTGCACCGAGTAGTTAGAACCAATGCGGACTTGCAGATATACGACTCCGCCGTAAGCACGCTCGCTGGCGTCAGCGAAACCTATCAAGTTGATGGTACATCCATCTACCAACCCAAGATGACGCGGAATAGTAACTTGATTGAGCGCGGTAAGCTCAATACAAAACTGGCCCCAAGCGGCGACAATATGGTCAGGGGGTGTTTCATCCCACTCACACTTTGATAGCCAAAGCTCTTTGATCAAGAGCTTGGCGTACAAAATTGTGGGAGCCACAAAACCCATTATGTCCCATAGTCGAGCCACTGTGGACAGCATAGTGCGTTTGGTGCACTTATCATCTGGTGGTGAGACGTCAAACCGAAAACTATCGCAGGATTTGTCCCAGCGTAAACCGAGAACCTTATGCGGTACAGACTTCTCAAACTCAATGTCTGGAGAAGCCTTATGAGAATCTGGTATGCGTGCGAGAACCTCCTTAGAGTTGCTTGTCCATTTGACAAGATCAAACTGGCCTCGCTTGAAAAGCTGAATAAGCTCTTCACAAAGCGAAATTGCTAGCGGAGCGGATATGACACTACAGGCAATGTCATCCATGTACAAAGCGGAAGTGGCAACAGCCGCTGCGGCGGGAAAATGATCGCCTTCATCAGCGATCAACTGGCGAACAACTCGTAACGCGTGATATGGGCTAGACTTGAGTCCAAAGCAAACACGATTGAACTGATACACAGATAAAGGTTCTTTCTTGTCAAAACGATAAAAGACCCGTTGAAATCTACGGTCAGATTCGCGAACGCCGATATTGAGGAACATTTGGCGGCAATCAGCTGACAGAGCGATTTGGAAAAGACGAAACTTTATTATGATGTTAAATAAATCACCCTGTAGATTGGGGCCGGCATGCAAAATGTCATTAATCGACTGACCCGATGTAGTCTTACAACTAGCGTCTAAAACCACACGAAGTTTAGTAGAGGTTTTATCTTCGCGAACTACGCCGTGATGCGGGATATAATATGAGGGCAGAGAGTTGCCCTCGTTGTTTACAACTACACTCAAAAAACCTTTATCTATGTAGTCACGAATGACGTCATTATAGGCGCTGCGTAACTTAGGTGATGCATCAAGTTTACGTTCCAAACAATGGAAACGTCTGAGCGCAGCAGCGTACGAGTCGCCTAACGAATAAGGGTCACCACAGAATGGCAACGCCACAACGTATCTGCCACTGTCGTCACGAACAGTGGTAGCGCGGAAATGTTCTTCACACTCGAGATCTTTATGGCTCATCGAGGGCGGTGCGGTAACCTCTTCAAGCTCCCAAAATCGCTTGAGAAGAGAGTCAATATTGTTTTCTTGAAGAACAGAACAACAGCAAGACGTAACGTATTGAGAAGTATGTAATGTAGGTACGGTACCCATAATTACATACCCGAATACCGTCTCAATAGCGGGCGGTAAGTTATTTTGCTCACTACGTACCACTTTAGTAAGTAGCAAGTGCGAGAATATTGCGGCTCCGATCAAAACATCAATGTCTGCTGGATTCGCAAACTCCGAATCCGCTAGTGGTAATGACTCGAGATGTGTGAGGAGCGACACGTCCACATTAGCGTTTGGCAACGTGTCTGTAATACGTTCCACGATAAGCGAAGAAATGTTAAAATTAATGTCCCTATTAAAACGCGAATGTATTTTAATATCTACGGAACCTTTGCAATGTTTTTCTGATCCGCCTATCCCTCGGATTATTGAGTTCGTATTTTTAAAGTTATTTCATAATCCGAGGCGTTTGAACAATTCTAACGTTATTAAATTGGTCTGAGATGCGCTATCTAGCAGACAACGTACCATGTGCGGCGACCCATTGACATCATATATGATAACTTGCGCTGTCGCTAACAGAACAGTCTTAGACGCCATACATGGCGGCCCAGCACTGCTCTGATCACTGCAAGCGCGCGAAGGCCGTCCGCGCGTGCGTGCCGCCCGCGCAATGGATGTCGTACACACCGATATCTCATTATTGCGAGGCGTGAAAGGCGCAGCTACCGTGTTCTGCACTTGTGTGAGTGTGTCAAGGTTAGCGGCTTGACTTGACAACCGGTTATTTTTATCAAAATGTAACAGTGTATGATGTTTTTGTTTACACGTGCGACATCTCGTTCTACTGGAACAATTACTCGTTTTATGTTGTATGCTTATGCAATGAATGCAAGCTTTGTTATCTTTTACGCTTTTAAAACGAGCAATTGGATTTAAATCATTAAAGGTGGGACACTTATAGTAATGGTCGTGCACTATATTACTGCACAGACACTTCTGTGAATTATTACTATTAGATTCCAAACATGTTACGTAAGATTGTGGATTAGGGACTGAGTTATTATTACTATTTCGCGATTTATTCAACCTTTGTTTGTTGTTGTTAGTGTTAGACGGGCCAGGTGAACCAGACTGCGTATTATGAAATATTCGACACTGATCTTTGATGAACGAAATAAAACTATCTAGTGTAGGTATTTTATTATTGCGCTCCGTCATCTCGAATGCGCGAATTGTATCAGTGTCAAACTTTTTTAAAGCGAGTTGAAGCAACATAAAGTCGGAAAGATCTTCTAATTTTAAATTCCTAAGAGAATTAACCGCGGTTACGAAGTTATCAATAAACAGCTGAAAATTCGAGACACACGCGTTGCTGGACAGTTTGAGATTTAAAGCTTGGTCAAAGTACGTAGACGCTAGAACGCGCGTGTCTTGATATCTGTCAAGTAGTGACTGAAATATGACCTGATAATTCTCAGCACTGGGTGTGACACCTGCAAATACGGACTGGGCCTTCGGTGACAGTTTACCTATTAAATAGTACAACCTGTCAGCATCTGTCAGAGAACCATTATCGTGCACTGTAGACTTAAAACTTGCATAGAATAACGGCCAATTTCGTATATCTCCGTCAAACGACATAATCTCGATTGGCGGTAATCTCGGTTTGCGGGCAACGGGCTCTGCCGAACATTTACCTTCCAATTGCGATTGTATACGCTTAATAATACAATAAAGATCTTCGAATGAGGTATACGCCTGATAGTTCGGTTTTTCATCAGGATTGATAGAAAGTAATCTTGCGTTATAATCGTCTAACAACTTATGAAAATCTGTTCGAATACTATCTACTGTTGTACAATAACTGAGAAATGCTTCGCTATTACTGTCAGACATAGATGCGGTTTTTGATCGTTCATAGATATTTTGAATGCGCTCAAATAAAATATTGCGTTTTGCTTCTAAGATTGTCATCTCTTTGTCTTCCGACACGCGTGACTTCTTTTGTTGTGACATGCTTACGTAAGTATAAGCTAATTAGAACGAAACAAAATAAGAATATCTAATGTATCTATTATTTTACCTAAATAGGCTAATTAGGCAACACTTTAGAGCTGAGGAAATAAAAGTTGATTGAAATATGAGATTTATAAGACAACTATGATAGTTGCAGAAATAATAATTTAATAAGTAGGTAGCTACATAAAAGTTTACCTACTAATGCGGGCGGAAATAACCATGTGACGGTTATGTGAATATATTAGGAGTATAGCTAGGTGCTATAACTGCCTAGGTATAGCGGTATAACGTATAAAACGTAAATGAATCCGACTCGTATGGATAAAAAAAATGGCTCGGCTTTACACCGAAACCGTAGGGTTCTAGGCGACTTGGGAAGGATTAATGGAATGGACTGTATTAGGGCGAGTTCTGGGTCGCCTAGAAAGGAATAAGGGAAGAGGAGATGGATACGGGAGGAGGTGATTGAGTGGGTATAGGATATTTCAAGGATGTAAGGCACTTACCTTATACAACCTTCTTCGTTTCTTTTCCTCCTGGTGTTTCGTGATGCAGCTGATTGTTTACACTTCACTCACGAGCGGGTTTTCCTTGGTGGAAGCGGTAAATCACATACAGCGGTGCGGCGCGGTACGAACGAGACGGCGTTCTCAGCGGGAGGAATGTTCTCGACTCTTACTCGCGTCCACGATCGCGTCGACGAATCGGGCGAAGGCAGTGCCTCTTCCAGGGAGAGGGAAAGAGAGGGACGGAAATATGATATCGCTCGCACTAGACAAGCGTGGAACGATTCATGTTGATGCGATTAGTTATATATAGGAAGGTAGATGGCGCTACCACACATAGTTACTACTCTACAGAGATTGTCCAGACTTTCTGATATCAGAATGAATGGTCATCCTTAGTTGAGATATTTTTTTTAACCAATGTTTTAAAGAGTTTGGTAAATATAAGTAAATATAAGTTAGTTTTGGATAAACTTAAGTTAAATACGACTGTTGACCAGCAGTTCTGCCGTTCACATAGAACTCAAAAAGAATATAAATAGTAAAATAAGACAATGTACCAAATGCCTCGAACTCCCTGCAACAAAATAAATCACTTAGATAACCTTGCAATTAGACCTTCCACTTAATAAATATTCGAGCCGCGTCGAATTGTTATTGTTGCCATGGTATAATGCTTTTATTTTCCACAAAATTATGGGCCTCGCGTATTTTTGATGCCAGACTGCGTGTAATGAAATGTAATATATGTGACAGCTATTGTGGAGTTGCCGTTGTATTTATTAATTGGCAAGATAAATGCGGTATCGGCATATTTGTTGAACTGTTTTGATAAAATCTTGTGTTACATTTGAGTTTGCGCGTTTTTGACACATGCTAATAATATTATTTATGTATTTGAAAATAAAGTTGAGCTCCTGACGCTCATTTGAATGTGGGGTACACCTACACCAATCATAGTCAAACCAAAAAGCAAATGATAATCATTATATTTTATATCTTTACAAAACATATTTTCAAACATTCTCACCAGACGTGGCAGAAAAATATTTGGAAGACGTCAACTGCACTAAACTTTCAAAAGCGTTTTAACTGAACACATAAAAACCATGTAATAAAGTATTTCACGACGTGAATGGTAGTGCATGTCGTAAATATCAGTCACTCACTCGTGAGAGGCAAAACGTAAACTTCCGCAGTATGTTATAACAGCCGGTTTAACGTCGTGCGGAAAAGTTTAAACTGTAGGCGTTCTGCTTTCATTGGTTTAACAATATATGGCTGTGCTGCTTGATTTTATTGCGACATGAAAATATGATCGCTCCAGTTTTATACCGTGTTGCGTATAAGCGATGCGGGTAATATGAATTGATCAGATTTTATGTCAATCGCTAATTATATTCGTAGATGGTTTTCGGCATGACAGCCTTGGTGGATGTATTTGAAAAATTGGTGAACTGGGAAAATTATGGCGTGCCCGAAGCCATTCTAGTCAAACTCTAAGTACTGAATTATTCCAGTAAAATCATCAAAGACGATGTTTAAAACGCCACATAAAGCATTGTTGAAGAATTTAAGTAATGCAGAGCTTTAAAGTCAGTTACAAATGCTCATCTGTACCAGTCAATAAAACCCTATAAAATATACGGGATATAGATGTTTCTTATGCCACCCAAAGACATCGCTATGTGTAGTTTCTAAAAGAAAGCTTTTGCAAGTTAATATTGAGCGTCCTCAAATGAAATGACTCATTCAATGCAGAGCTTAATTTCTTCAGCTAGAATAAAATAAAAATAAAAATACTGACTGAACATCATACATTGCTTCATTACATCTGACTTTATTCATGGACTGCCGCTGCATAACGCATTGGAATGTAAAATGTAATCAGAGTCCGTTTTGCAGTATTGTAGTGAAGTGTAGTTTCATGGGGTGGCACGTCTAACGCATTTACATAATTATATTAGTCTGGGTCGAAAGGCGGATAGCCTATGAATACACTAATTGACATTGACACGTCATTGCTTTGTTAAAACAAATGAAATCTTGAAAAGCTGACTTTAATTGTGTTAGGAGTTAAAAGAATTCTTCTATGAATCTCTTCAAAGAATTGTTTCAGTTTGAAATTATGAAAACTTTTGATCATTGAGATCTACATACATACATACATAGACTCACGCCTGTTTCCCGGAGGGGTAGGCAGAAACTACGGAACGCCATTTGCAACGATCCTGACATATCTCTCTTGCTTCATTCACTTCCATCAAGTTTCTCATGCATGCTCTTCTGTTTAGGGTACTTCTGACCTGTCCTTTTTTTTAGGATGTCTCCAATCTGGTCAGAGAACGTCCGCCTAGGTCTTCCCCTTCGTGCTGTGCCATTCAAATTTGCCTTATATATCTTTTTGTCAGTCTTTCGTCATCCATCCTCTCCATGTGCCTAAACCATCTTAACATGCCTTTCTCGATCCTTGTCACATCATCTTCATTTACCCCACACCACTCTCTTATCACACTATTCTTTACTCTGTACATACTTCCCAGTGCTCTCATTTCTACAGCATTTATTCTACTTTGAAGTCTCTTCTGCCATACCCAACTTTCACTACCACACATAAGGGTAGGCACTAACACCCCTCTATGCACAGCCAAACGTGCCTTTTTGGACACGTTTTGACTGTTCATAAACGCGTTTAGCGCTCCATTCACTATATTACCTGCATTAACTCTTCTTTCAATATCTTCTTCATTCTAACCACCTTTTGTAAAAAACCTAAGTATGCAAACTCATTCACTTATTCCACTCGCTGTTCATCGATCAAAACATTACAAGCCGTAAAGCATTCCTCCTTTTCAAAAACCATAACTTTCGTTTTACTTAAATTCAATTTCATTCCTTTCCTCTCTAATGCACCATACATGCTACTTCTTTAAGCATGCATGATTTAAAAAGGACGTAGCATTGATGCCTATAAAATGTTTTATATAAACAAAAAAGGTCATGGGGCCAAAATAAAATAATAAAATTTTCAAACAAAATAAACTATAAAATATGAGAAGCAAAACGAAACACCATTTGTAGACCAATATGACATTAGGTTACTGACCTTTGTAAGAACGGCAACGTGTGCTATGCGGCAGACGATGCCACGGAGGTAGTTCACATTTATTGACGAATTACCTATTTCAGTAATTCTACACGTCACTCCAATGTTTGGTCACTCATTAGGCAGGCACTGGTGTCTTTTTTCATATCAACAAAAACCCACTTAACACAAACCCACGTAAAAGGTAGCACAAAGTTTTCAAATTCTCAAAATGGCCGCCATTGTTATCACGAATTACCAATTTCAGTAATTCTACCTGCAAATCACTCAAATGAAAGTTCAGTGATTGGGAAAGCACTGGTGTCTTTAAATGTGAACTACCTCCGTGGCATCGTCTGTCGCATAGCACACGTTGCCGTTCTTACAAAGGTCAGTAACCTAATGTCATATTGGTCTACAAATGGTGTTTTGTTTTGCTTCTCATATTTTATAGTTTATTTTGTTTGAAAATTTTATTATTTTATTTTGGCCCCATGACCTTTTTTGTTGATATAAAACATTTTATAGGCATCAATGCTACGTCCTTTCTAAATCAATGCCCCTACGCAAGCGCCACCCTGTATATAAAGAAGGATAATATGAAATATATATCAATAAAATAAAATGAAAATATTAATAATTTACCTAAGTCAAAACGAAGTGGGTAATATCATCACTGCACCACCCGCCAGCAGACACTACACAAATTGTACCCACAACTAAAATAAAAACAATAACATAAAAAATAAAACACAGGCCCAGCAACTAACTCGAAGTTTCACAAAATTGAGACGTTGGAAATATATAGTACAAATCTGAGATTTAATATTGAAGAATGAAAATACAAAAAAATAAATAAAAAAAAATACGCGTACAAACGTTTCGTTATTGTTCTAACTAGAACTGGTATTCTACTGTAATGAGTAATGACACTAATGACATATTATGATCATGAGTATAACACTTAGATTATGTTTGACAAATGACAAAAACGAATAACAAAATTGATAATTAACAAAAAAAGGTGCGATTAAAAATTTAGATATTAAGATGTGTGAGTAAATAAAAGTTATTGAATACTAGTAAACAATGGATGGAGCCAAATACTGATATTATACATAGTATTAAAACTATAGTTTCGTTATGAAGTTATACGAAGAAATACGCTGTTAATGTCTCAATTCTTACGAGAAACATTCTTTCCTGATACACCTGTAGAACTGGCACTCCCGGCACCGGTTGTGGTCGCAGACGAAGATCCTTCATGTTTATTCCAAATTTTTGCATAGCTGCATTATTTTCAAGAGATGTAAAGCGCGGAGGGACAAGTATATTTGTCAGGCAGGGAATACAATACCGAGAACTTGCAGATGTGTCCAAACAATCGGTTGCAGGTATTTTCGAGTGTTGTGCCATACAAGTTATAGCGCATGGGATGATCATTGCCTGTATTTATCGGGTGCCTAATTGTAATTATCAGGTATTTTATGAAAAGCTGGATAACATACTGGCTAAAGTTAATTTACTTACAAACAAAAAGCTGATACTATGTGGCGATTTTAATATTGACGTTTTAAAGAGAAATAATATAACTATGGAATTTGAATACTTCTTACTAAGTTACAATCTTAAATTATCCCTATACAAACCCACTAGACTAGCCAGTAACACATGTATAGACAATTTTGCATACAATCCCCGAATCAAGTGTAAAGCTGAGATAATAGACTTCGCATTGTCAGACCATACGTCCTAAATATTGACAGTGCCTGTTAATAAAACATGTAAATTAAAATACTGCAGAACAATTAAACAAGACATTTGTAAAGAAAATTTAAAATTATTCAAAAGTCAATTACAGCGCTTATCTTTTAGAGAAGTTTATAATGAAAACGAAACAAATAAGGCTTACGATATTTTAATGGATTTTTTTAACTTACTTTATAAACTTTGTTTTCCTGAAAAAAATATTACAATAAAAACTAACAAAAAATCAAAATGGATATCGCGTGGTATAAAAAAATGCAGTCAAACACAAAGACGATTGCTTTGGAATTGTAGACTGAAACCTACCTTGAAAATTAAAAATTATTTCAGAGAATACAGTTCACGTTACAAAACAATTATAAAAGTGACTCAAAAAGCGCAAAATAATCACTTCATAAAAACGTCACAAAATAAATCAAAAGCCACTTGGCAAATAATTAATAAAAGTAATTTAGTATTGCACAAAACCAAATTATAAGTGTTAACCTAAATAATTCAGTAATTACCCACCCGAAAGACATACCTAGCAGATGCATTTAATAATTATTTTATAGATGACATTTCTAATAATATTATTTCTGACATTTCTAATAGTATTGATTTTGACATTTGTAATAGTATTCGTTTTGACATTTCTAATCATATTAATTCTGACATTTCTAATGGTATTAATTTTGACATTTCTAATAATAATTCTGATAATAAAAAATCTAATAATTCTAATTGTTAAAATTCTTATAATAATAATTCTAATAATCGTAATAATTTTAATAATATGAAATTGCAATCATTATTTATATTACCCGTTACCAATGATGACATTATACAAATAATCAAGAGCCTTAAAAATACAAATACTGTCGGTTATGATGGCGTGTGTACAAAGGTGATAAAGTTTGCAAAAGAGGTGATAGCTCTGCCGTTGACACACATCATAAATGTAAGTATTACAGAAGGTACATATCCAAAAAGCTTAAAAAAGGTTATAACCTTTGATGATGTTGAGGCCTAACTATAGTTACTATAGTTAGGCCTCTCCATAAAAAGATGTAAAAACGGAAATGAAAAACTATAGACCCGTAGCTAAAATTCCAGTATTCTCGAAAATCTTTGAAAAGGTAATATATGACTCAATTTATGGTTTCTTTGAGAAATATGATTTATTTTGCAAGGAACAAAAAGGTTTTCGAAAAAATAGCACAATAAATATGGCTATATATGATCTATTAAATAATGTTATGACTTCTGTAGACAAAAAGATACCAGTTTGTGCCATATATACCGATATGACAAAGGCATTTGACTATGTCAACCATAAAACTTTGCTTGCTAAATTGCATGGGTATGGCATAAGGGGAAACGTCTTTAATCTGATCGAATCATATTTACGTAATAGGTCACAAAGCACCGAAATTACTAGAGTCAGTTTAAGAACGAAATTAGAAAAAAAAATACATATCAGAGCCTCGGAATTTGAAATATGGATTACCGCAAGGTAGCGTGCTTGGACCGTTATTATTTCTCATCTATATAAATGACCTTCCAAAAATAACAAGTCATAACATGATTCTCTTTGCTGATGACAGTACGTGCGTGATAAAAGGCTCTAATTTGACCGAATATCAAAAGGACATTAATGACTGCCTTCATAACATTATAAATTGGTTCGATAATAACAATCTAAAAATTAACTTAACGTAAACTAAAATAATGCATTTTCACCAACGTTGCGAACCACCAAAAATTAAAATAACATATAAAGACGACATAATTGAGGAAGTAAATAAGACAAATTTCTAGGTATAACGATAGATAATAAGCTTACTTGGAAGCCGCAGATAGAAGAAGTATGTAAAAGCTAAATAAATGTGCATATGCACTTCTTCAGCTATCAAAAATAGTTAGACAAGAAGCTGTAGTAACGGCGTATCCGGGATTAGTAGCTTCAGTTTTAAGATTTGCAATTATCTTCTGGGGACAGTCCACAGATCGCGAATTAATATTTAAAATGCAGAAAAGGTGTATTCTTTGTATGTGTCATCTAAAGATCACCAACAGCTGTGTACCATATTTCAAATCGCTAAAAATATTGACGTTACCAGCGCTATACTATATATTAGAAACAGCTCTTTTTGTTAAAAAAAACATGAAGTTGTTTGTTAAGGTATCTGAGGTGCGACGGGCTCCGATACGTAATCAATATGTAGATAAACTTTGCAATGTGACTTGTAAGACAGCATTCATGCAGAAGAGCTTATTCGGCATAGCACCGAAGAGTTACAATAAACTACCCGAAAGAATAAAAGACCTGTATAATTTTTATGTAATTTATTAATGAATAAATGCTATTATTTTATTGATGACTACTTAAATGATGTAATAATTTATATAATAATTAATTAGTAAATGGAATCACCTTGAATAATGCTTAATTTTATATGTATTTTATGCAAAATTTTATATTTGTATGTCCTATGACAAAACATGGCGCATTATATTAATTTTAAGACCACTGTTATTGTACCTACCTATGTTCAACAAATAAATGCTGATTCTGATTCTGATTCTTAGTGCAGGCGTTTTTTTTTAAAAAGAACATGTTATTTATGTGATTCTGTCATAACTGGCGAAGTGTGGGTGTGTAAGGGTAGGCAGAGGTGTACCTCTGCCTACCCTTTCGGAGATAAAGGCATGAAGATATGTGTTTCTGTGTTAATTTGACAGACAGGTTAGTATTGCATCTAGAAGAATATGTCACCGTTAAACACCCATACAAGATCGTCACGTCAATTAGCTTAACTACCAGATTAACATGATTACTGCATCATCGGTCAAAGATTAATTCGCACTTCATGTATAGCTTATGGTAAGTGTGGATTGGACAATGAAATGACTGGCCCGTTGGTTTACTAGTAATTGACTGCTAAACTGGCGGTCGTGGGTACGATTCCCATTTAGGACCACTTTATGTGGGATCTAAATGTAACGTATCAATTTAGCCTAACCTTTTTTTGTAGTGATATGTCTGTGCTCAGCAGTGGGACAGTTTATTTACAGCTGATGGTGGAGAATCTTTATCAATAAGACTACCACAATACATGACCTGCGTAGTTACGGTTCAGATAACCACATGATTTGTCCCAGGATAATATGCATATTTTATTTATTTTATTGCTTTAAAGCATTGTAGATGCATTTTATGAAGCTAGTTTTAATTATTTCCCAACAGTTAAGAAGCTAATAAATTGTTCATTTATAAACAAACTATTTTAGGCAATTATGATTAAAATAAACTGTTAGATACAAAATCTAAATACAACAAGTCAATAGCATTAGATAAGATTTCAAGACGTCAATGTCTGAGCAAGAAAAAATTCTATGATAAGTACGTAAAAATTGCGTCAAAGCCAAAGGTCGCGCCCGAGACCGTCGCTCGGTTCAAATAGTTATATTTTATGATAGCATTCGAACGATACTCTTGACTGTACGAGTAAACAGGTTATGAAAGAGATTGGGATGACATCATGTATGTACATCCCCAAGTAGATGGGTATGATGGATCATGTATAGCACTTTAGTTACATATATAAGACCAGGACTTAAGTGGCTGGCTAAAGGCTAGCCGTAATTGCCTAATAGTATCCTTGATGTTTATTTTTCTGCGCTAGATACAAACAAGAAATGCGTCACTTCTTCACTCTTGCACTGTTTATACAGTTTTGTGATATGGGTTAAAATATGCTATAACTAGCTGTTGCTTGCGTTTGAAAAGCTAGCTCCTAATTACGAATTTAATTGATGTATCTTCACCAAATTTATAATTACTTTAAGATATTATACTCGTCATATAAGTAACTTGTGTTAAATAGCTCTCAAATCCTTTGAAATCCTTCTTAGCTATCTCGTCACCTACATAAGCATAATATGAAAATATACAACTTGTGAACAAAACAAAAGCTGCGAGGGTATTACAATACTGTCCTTGTTCAGCACAATATGCTCGCTTCACACTGTGAACTTCCGATGCTTTTCCGTCATCGCAGGATGTCACCAACACCAGTATTTTCGTGTTCTTGTTTTCCTCTTGTACATAATGTAGGGTATACTGAAAGTTTCTGGCACTGGCCACTTACAATGAAAAATGAAAATAGTAATAACGGAGTTCGAAAACGGAACTCCTTGGCATCATGCTTTTTAATTTACCATATATTCGTTTTTTTTTTAAGTTTTATTTGAAAATTGCGTGTTGTTGTCAAAATGAATTTAACTTGTAAACATATTCGATCAATGATTGTTTTATTGGCTTAATTAAGATGCCCGAGACTCTTCAATCAGCATTTGGTGATGAAGCTCCTAGTCGCAACAGGTGACATCGTGTCCTGGATGTTCTGCTGTTAACCAGAAAGAAAACGCCAGCCGACGAATGGGTCTTTCCTTTCGAGGTTATGTCGACGAAAGTCGAAACGTTAGTAAGAAAATGACTGATTATTTTTTCTGTTAATCAGAACATTACACTACAACATCACTTGAAGATTAAAGAACAGTTACCGCAAATTTGTATTAGTAATTGCTGCCGCCGCTGCTTTTTGTGGCTAGGCCTTGACGAGTCCTGAATTGGCGATGAATGCGATCTATGAAGCCATTGAAAAGGTTTCCAAAGAAGACTGATCTATTTGCTTTTTGCAATAGTTTCTGCGAATAAAGAATATACTTTCAAAAAGAATTAATGTGTCCTAAAATCTGGTCTTATTCCTCAGAGTCTGGGAACGTTCAGTACATGTACCCTATGTACTTTCACTAATTTTAAGTATACATTACAATAGACATACGAACTCCATGGCACACATCTGTGTTACCTCGTTTTACTAATGGTGCCTATTCTGATATTTCTACATATCATATTTTTTCTATATATTTAAATTACATCTTAGGCGGATATTTCTGCTTCTTTAATTTAGGAGTATAACTCCTAACATGTTCAGCATACGTATTGTCCAGTAAATCCAGTAGCATGCGCAACAAAAACTCTAAAACAAAACGCACGTCAAAAACATTCGCCTTTATCCAAATAAAAAGAGCACTATTAATCTCTGCGGTTTGACAACTCCGGTGCGACTTATTCATGGAAAATTTCATTGTAACGCTGTAAAGAGACGTGACCAAAATTTATGTACCAGCGCCGGGTGTTCGCCAAATTTTCGTTGTCAGTAGCCAAACTACTGGTCTCCGGGCAGAATAAGTGGATTAGCCAGTTGACGTTGACGAACGGCCTATAACCTACCTACCTTTGTTGAAATATTACTGTGGTATTTACCCTTAGAAACCGACTATCGTGGAAAAGGGTTCGCCGATGCGCATTTGCAAGTCCGCTTTTAAATTTTCTTTTGATCTTCACTTTGATTATACATGAAACGATCTACTTTGCATAAAACTCTTACTATTTATGGGAACAAATATACCAGTATCTTTAGCTATATTCGTTGAAAAAGTAAGAACATAAGAGGTAATGTTTTTCGAATTTTATCCCGTGAGAGTAGATCCCGGATTGTGTGAGTTTGCTGCAAGAAATCTTTGCTCTCACAAAATCTTCAATTTTCATACCTGTCGGCCGTAAACCCCTCTGAAAGTGTAGTGTATATTATATAATAAACTTATATCTAGTGTAACATTATTATCGTGTAAGTTGCTCGTGATATAAATAAACACAGTTTATTTTATTGCGTAGAAAAGCCACGTTGTTGGCTAAGATAATTAGAAGAATTTATAAATAAAGTCCTTATTACGGACATTCATAAGTAATATGGTTATTTACATTATATTAATAGAAGATTTCAAAACTTGACAACATCAAAATTTATCAAGATTTCACTATGCGAAAAATACCAGGTAAGTATTCTTACCTGGTATTTTTCGCAGTAATTAATCAAAAAGTATAGCGTTCTATTGAACGCTATACTTTTTGATTAATTACTGTGTATTCACATGGCATCATATTAATATATTAATACAGTAAGTGAATACTATAAAATAAAGTAGTAACTTTGTTTTTCGCCAGAAAGAAGAACTTCCTATGTAGTATACATATTACTACATCAAATGTTGAGATGCTGGACGACACCGCAAATGATCCTAAAATGTTTGTTTCGAGTTGCAGTCTTTGTGTCTTTTATTTGAATGGTTATAAAAGGCTACCAAATATCATAGTTGTAACGATCACAATTATCTGCATCATATTTTTATGATACGTAGGACGAACAAGGTTTTACAATAAAACATAATGCATTTTCTTTAGAACAATTTACTTACGGTACGGTATTGGCCGGCTTAGAAGGCCATGTAGCAGACTTGCTTCCACAAATTTATGTTTGGATCCTTTGGGAAGACTCAGTATCAGCTACCGGACATAGTTGCAACCGACCAGGCTCCTAATTTCATCACAGAAAATTTCAATAACTTCAATACTACATTTTAATATAACATAATTTTATTATATTGATATGTTTGCTTTTCAAATGTTATAAAAGATAAAGAGTTGACCATAATAGAAACAACTGATAGCAACTCATGTTTACACAATGTTATTTTTTTTCTTAAGCGTACTGTTTTCCTCAATATCTATATCTCTACTGACCAGTCTTTATGAGACGATATCTCATCTACTTTCTTCCTCTTTATTTGTTAAACCATCGCCATTGATACGATATCGGTTCCACAAATTGCTAAAAGTATATCAACAAACTGATCCGTTTACATTCTAAACATTTTTCTTTGCTAATTTCTCGTTTTTACTTTCGGTAAGTACATAAAATGGAGAAGTGATAACTTTTCTTCAAAAATCATACAAATTGCCTAAAGAGAAATACTATACAACCAGAATAAACAGATGAAATAAAAGTGCTTGGCTAAGTAAACATTGATTAAATTTTGTTACTCAGAATACTCGATGGTGAATCTTTTATCGTCCTCCATTATTTTTAAAAGGTTGGCAACGCACTTCCCGTCTTCGTTCTGCTCCGTTGGACATGGCAGGTGTCAATGGGCGTCTGATCACTTACTATCAAATGACCCGCTTGCTCTTTATCTTATAAAAAGTGCTATATAGAAAAAGTGCTGTAGACGACAATTGTGCAGCACAAGTCGACGTCCAAGTCCAACTAACGATACTTATTATAAATTCAGACGCTTCATAATGAGCTTCGTTTCTTTCGTCTAATATTGCGATTTAGTAGCAGCATTTAAATGCTGAGGGAAGCCTGTTTTTTGGCAGTTTATTTAAATAATAATGGCCAACGGATCCTTTAAACTCTAAATGGAATCTTCATTTAGAGTTCGGTGTCATTTTTTAATTTATATTTATGATGGAAGTTTCGAATACATAAAATAGCATAGCTATAATTATATGAATTAATATCCACATTATAATTTTAGTTGATTGGGTACTGTTTATTTCAAGAGCATTCTTAAATAGAAAATAGTTTTTACTATTTTTGGCATTCGATTCTATAAAAAACATCCACAGCAGAACTGTTTACAGATGATACAAAGTCTTGTCTTGTACAACGATCGAAACAATGACATACCGGACTGATTTATTACCATGACCTGCTACTCTATCCCAACAAGCCAACTTAATAATTTTATAATTAGTTTTCAGCTGGCTGCGCAGTCAGTAAACATTCATATGCAAGCTGGCAAGGAGGCTAATACCCAGTTCACAGATTCCCAACTGAAATAGCAGCCAACAATCTTGAGCACGCACGTCTAGAATTCCAGCTGTAAGCTTGATAATGTTCTGTAACAAAAATATTCCTACTACACACACAATAACACCAACATTTATTAGATGTTTAAAGAAATGAGTCGCAATTAGGACGAAGCTAATAAAGATTACAATAAAATTCAATGTTCCCGACCAAATCTGGAAATGGTCATGAACAGAAATGATTTTGTTGGGATCCTGTATAAAATTAACATAAAAGAGATTAAGGATTTACATTATTGACTGTTCTGACCGGATTGTTGGCTTGAGTAACTGACTCTTGTTTAACTGAATATTGGTTTAGCATCTCTACAGATTTCGGAAACTGATTTTTGACGACAATAGAATAACAGCAGGGGTTTATTTGTCTAAAAAGCTTCTGGTCAATTCTCAATTTTGTTGCACTGGTTGTATAAATTGTTAGTAAAATGTTGTGGCGTCTATTGATGCACATTTTTGCCGAAGTGCAAATAACTGAAGACAAATCGGGTTTAAAAATATTACCTATTTATGGGGCCAGTTGCTATGTTCTCATTTATGATTTTTCAATTCTTTGTTTGTTTTTCGTGTGGGTGTGTGGCCAACTCTGGTGTTGGAGTTTTCAGGCCGCTCCAAGGCCTCCGACATGGCCTAACGATCCTTATCATAAGACAAGAACCGGGACCGACAGCTCAACGTGCCCTTCGAAGTACGGTAGCGCTCAGATATAAATGCCACACACGGTTACCCATCCAAGTGGTGACCTGTGCAAGCGTTGCTTCTGTTACGAACGGTAAGGCAAGTCTCGCTATGAATCAATTGGCTTTATTTAATTACATTTCAAGTATTTCTTTACCCTTTTTTTTGTAAATGTAAATGTAAATGTTTTACCTTTCATTTGCTCACAATCAAATATTTGGTATTTAAGTACAACGAATACCATGTCACTACTGAAAACTGTAAAGTGGTTCTAACATTAATATTTTTAAAGGGCATAAATGCTAAAATCTTTTGTGAAGTTCCAGTTTTTTATCGAGCCTAAATAGACCGCTATAAATTCGATAAAGTAATTTAATTTCAATTAAGTTAGCATTTCATTTAAATGTTCAATCGATATTTAGATAAGAGCTGTAGATAAAATTTAGTATATAGTGACTTTTGGGTTTACGCGAATGTTACACATTGAAATTAAACTACAGTTTACGGATTTTATCGCGTTGTATTGGTTTCACTAAGTTTTTACATTTGAAACTAAAGATCTAGAAACTATATTTTTAATTTATTACTAGCCGACGTTTCGAATTCTTTACAGAATTCATGTTCACGGCAGACTGAGGTGATATTTGTCTTTTTCTTGAATGTATAAGTTATCTCAAAGTACCCGAACATTTTTCAACTACTGGTATTACTATTTACGCAGAATGAGCTCACAGTGTCCTTAGGTCTTCTGGTGACTTTGTCCTTCTTGGGTTTCATTAGCCTTATGACAGGGTCCCAAGCTGGAGGAACATTCCAATTGTTGTTTTGAGCCAGTCTGTAAGTTGGTGCGCCTATCTGACTAACTATCGGGTGCAGAGGAGCGTTTTCCTTGTGTATTTTTGGTAGCCCATACATTTGAGGAGGTTTTACACACGATGGTATTAAATATTTCACGTCTAAATGAAGTTTTTGGGACAAGAAATACTACATACAAGTAGACGGTGTAGCAATGGGCTCCCCAGTATCGCCTGTTGTCGCTGACATCTTCATGGAGGACTTCGAGGCGCGAGCCCTGCAGACTGCCACCATCACACCGAGGTTCTACAAGCGGTATGTAGATGACACTTTCACAATTTTACTAACAGATAGTATTAATGCTTTCCTAAACCATCTTAATTCTATTAATAACCAAATACAATTCACAATGGAATTAGAGGCAAACAGGTCTTTAGCTTTCTTAGATGTACTTGTCATCAGGAATAAAAACAACTCCTTAAGCCTTACTGTGTATAGGAAAAAGACCCATACAAATAGGTACTTAAACGGTGAATCTCACCACCATCCTAAACAGTTAGCTACTGTAGGAATGTCTCTGTTTCAGAGAGCCCGCGGGATCTGTGACAAGAAACACCTGGACGCTGAGCTTCAACATGTCAGGCAAGTTCTGCAAGACAACAAGCTCCGACCGCCGCGCCACTGTCACAGATCCCAGAAGAAAGAAAAACCAGCCACAGTAGAAGGACAACCTGCTGTCCTCCCATACATCAAGGGCGTGACCGACAAAATTGGCTACATCTTGAAGCGAGCTTCTATCAAAACTTACTACAAGCCGCCAACGAAGATCAGTCAATTATTACCATCTGTCAAGTGTCAGTTACCCTTGCAAGAGGCCGGTGTCTATAAAATTGACTGTGAATGTGGGCTCTCATACATTGGACAAACCAAGAGAAGCATAAGCATTCGACTCAAAGAACATATAGCTGACATAAAACATAAACGCTCAACAAAGTCTGCTGTGTGTGAACATGTGGAACAAGGACCCAACCACTACCTGCGATTTGATGAACCACAGATACTCGCAAAAGAACATCGTTTTCTTCCAAGGATGATACGAGAAGCTATTGAAATTAAAAAACACCCTAATTTCAATAGGGAAGATGGTTGGAATGTTCCTCCAGCTTGGGTCCCTGTCATAAGGCTAATGAAACCCAAGAAGGACAAAGTCACCAGAAGACCTAAGGACACTGAGAGCTCATTCTGCGTAATTAGTAACACCAGTAGTTGAAAAATGTTCGGGTACTTTGAGATAACTTATACATTCAAGAAAAAGACAAATATCACCTCAGTCTGCCGTGAACATGAATTCTGTAAAGAATTCGAAACGTCGGCTAGTAATAAATTAAAAATATAGTTTCTAGATCTGTAGTTTCAAATGTAAAAACATAGTGAAACCAATACAACGCGATAAAATCTGTAAACTGTAGTTTAATTTCAATTAGTATATAGTGAGTTTTTTCCTTTTGTTAGTCGGGTAGTCATAGTTTTGCAGATATTACGTAGTAGTTGGGAAATATGAAGGAGCAGATTCATTGTTCTTTATGATTTCATAGCTGGTAAAGTATACATGATGAGAACTTTTCCGTTTTTTTTTTATTGGAGAAAAGAACGTTACTATCCTGCTTAACTGTAGGTTTAGTTTTCTTAAACTACAGATTTCATTAATTTCCAATGAAAACTCACACGCAGTTACCTATCCGTTTTTCCACTTCAAATTTGGCACAGTCTGTATTATATAACCAGGTAACTTAAATGTGATGTAAATGTTTAAATACATAAATGTTTGGTTAAATAAAATACGCTTCTTCTTCTCTTCTTCTTCTCAGCCTTTTTCTACCGCATGGGTGTAGACCTCCTTCAGTATATGCCACTTCTCACGGTCTTGGGCGACCTCAATCCACTTTACTCCAGCTGTTCTCTTGATGTCGTCATACCAACGCATCTGCGGCCTTCCTTGTGGGCGCTTCACGCCCCATGGTCTCCACTCCACCAACGCTTTGCACCACGAGCCCTGTTTTCTGGCGACGTGGCCTGCCCACTCCCACTTCAAATTTGCAACACGCTTGATCACGTCTGTGACTTTGCTTTGCTGCCGAAGCCAGTCGTTTCGTTTGCGGTCCCTCAGTGAAATACCCACCAGCTTTCTTTCAATAGCCCTCTGGGCCACTTGGAGTTTATTTAAAATCTCCTTAGTGAATACCCAGGTTTCAGCTCCATAGGTTAGCACTGGCAGGATACACTGGTCATGTATGCGTGCTTTTTGTTCAGCTTTTAGCTTCATCTTGAAGACAAATTCAAGCTTGGAGTAGGCCGCCCACGCTAGTCTTATGCGCCTGTTTATTTCGTTAGCCTGATTTTCTTTTCCCATTACCACCTCTTGTCCAAGATACACATATTTTGTGACTCTCTCGATGACTGAGTTATTCACCATGACATTAGCGGTACTATTTGTGCAGTTTGTCATGACCTTGGTTTTGGTTAGGTTCATCTCTAATCCGCATTGTCGAGAGGCGTGGCTAAGCTCCTGTATCATGGTCTCGAGGTCCTCTGGGGTGTCGGAGAATAAGACAATGTCGTCTGCGAATCTCAAATTACTCAACCTTCTTCCAGCTATATTTAGGCCACGTTCAACCCAGTGTATTTTTTAAAGACGTCCTCCAACACTAGTGTGAACAGCTTGGCGAGAGGGTGTCCCCCTGCCTGACTCCTCTTTCTATTCTAACTGGTTGGGTTTCAGGTGGAAGGTTTATTTTAAGGGTCGCGTTCCTATAGATGTTTTCTATTAAGCTAGTATAGCGGTGATCAATTCTAGCGTTTTGTAGGGATTCTATCACAGACCAGGACTCGATACTATCAAATGCCTTCTTGTAGTCTATGAATGCAATCCATAATGTCATTTGGTATTCGGTAGCCTTTTCAATTATGATTCTCATAGACAAGATATGGTCCATGGTACTGAAACCTCTTCTAAATCCGGCCTGCTCCACTGGCTGGTAGAAGTCGAGTTTATTTGTCAAGCGAACAGTGATGATCTTTGAAAATAGCTTATAAAGTTGCGACTGTAGGCTTATAGGGCGGTAGTTATTAAGGTCGGCCTTGTTTCCTTTCTTAAATAATAAAATGACCAATGCTCTTTCCCATTTTACGGGTACTCTGCTTTCTTCAAGACATTTATTAAAAAGGTGTTTAAGAAACAGTATTACCCTATCTCCTCCCTCTCTGACCATTTCCACTATTACACTGTCTTCGCCGGGAGCTTTTCCGTTCGACATTTTGTTAAGGGCTGTTTTAATCTCGGTGCCAGTTATTTCTGGTACATCTTCTGATCCAACATCTACAATGTTCCGTGTCACCATTTTAGCAGGTCTACAGGTTTGTGAACTGTACAGTTGCGAGTAGTAATCTTGGATCACTGCTAGAAGCTGTTTTTGTTCGGTGACCAAGTTGCCATTACTATCAGCCAGCTTTGTTATTTGCTGTGCACCGGGATTCAGGGCTTTCATGAACACTTTTGGACCTTTGTACTTTTGTATGGTATTTTGTACTATTTTTTCACGGTACGCATCTATGTCCTGTTCTACATGAACATGTGTCTCTTTACAGATGTTTTTGAATTCATCAGTGTGACCTCTACCTTGTTTCAACAGTGTTCTTCTCTTTTCTAGCAACTCTTTCGTTCTACTTTGTAGTTTGCGGTTTCTGCTATTACTATTTGATATTAGTTCTTTTGCTACTTTACAAAGAGATTTGCTTAGATGGTCTAGAAGTTCATCTGTGTTCAATTCAATAGTGTTATCTAGTGACAGTTCATCTCGCAAACGCTGTTGGTATATATCTTTGTTTGCTATTAAAGTTTCAAGATTTGTTTTAACCTGTTTTTTCTTAATCAGGGCGTACCGTTCCATTCTGGCGTTGATTTTAATTTTTGCACGAATTAAACGATGGTCACTTCCATTATAGAAACTGTTCAACACTGTGACATCCTGTACAATATATTTGTGGCTGCTAAATATATAGTCTATTTCGTTTCTATACTTTGCACCCGGTGATATCCAAGTCCACTTTCTTGACGGCCTTTTTTGAAAAAAATGAACTCATGTGGAATAAGTTAGCTTGTTCCAAGAAGTTTACTAGAGTGCATCCTCTCGTGTTTCTAGTGCCGTAGCCAAAGTTACCCATCAAGCTTTCGGAGTCGTCAGCTTTTACACCAATTTTGGCATTAAAGTCACCAGTGACAATTGTGTATGTTGTTTTGTGGCTCTTAATATATGAATTGATGTCCTCATACATTTGATCTACCTCCAGGTCAGTTGCAGTGCTGGTAGGCGCGTACACTTGTACTACTTTCAGTGTGATCTTCTTTGATATTTGCAATATCGCGTATAAGATGCGGTCAGAGATCGAATTGATGACCTTAATATTGTCACTTAGACGTTTGTTAATCAGTAGAGCCACTCCGTGTTCGTGCTTATCAGTGTCTGATCCACGATAGTATATTGTGTGCCCATTCTTCAGCTTGAGACATTTCTCACCCCGTCGTCTCACCTCCGACAATCCGACTACATCCCACTTAATTTTGTCGAGCTCGTAGAACAACTCCTCCAATCTGTCTTCTGTTCTCAAAGTTTTTGCATTGTACGACGCGATCCATAGTGTTGTGTGTTTGTTTTTGTTTTGGCAGCTTTTATACTCCCAGGGATTCTTAGCACCCCTGGTTATGCTGGTACCCATGCTACTGCCGTTGCTGGGTTTCGCGTTACCGCTGGGAACTCGGGGCCAATCTTTCTGTGTCGTATCCATATTTCTCAAGGGGTTAGGCAAATAACCCACCCGCTTGCCTAAGGCGTCTTGGTGAGTGGGAAGTAATCCAGCTAACTAGGACTTTGGGTGCTACCGTTGGTCTTATAAGACTCTTCCGCTACCAACCCTAGGATAGCACTCCTTCCCTGAGCGCCACCAGACTAACAAACCGTCAAAAATACGCTTAGACCCATAAAAACATCGTAGCCATTATACAAAAATTCGTCCTAGCTGGGAATCGAACCCATAGCTGCCGCTTTGCGATTAAGTAATATACCTACTTGGTACTTGGTAGCACAAGCTGTTTCCGCAACTCCACGTCCTGGCGTGTATTTTGCGTGCGGCTGGGAATGGTCTTGTCACTCGTGCCACCCAGCTCTTCGAGGAAGGCCAGCAGACTCTTGATGTAGCCCACTGCTTCCCTCAGGTGCGTATCTGGTCAGGTACTGCTGCCTATACTGTGCGACCTCAGGGCAGTCGAGGAGCAGGTGGGCTGGCGTCTCGTCTCGGTAATATACCTAGGTAATAGGCCAGTTGAAACAGGAAAATATTCCAAAAATATATAGATGTAATGTCAGTCAGAGAGAAGTACAGAGAGAGCAAAATATGATGCATTCTTTTGACGTTCATAAAGGCCTTGCCACACAGCACAATTTTACGTCCAACTTGACTAAATCACTTGATGAAATCGTGACGTGTAGACGCCAGTCGTCCAACTCAAGTTCATCGGGTGGGCGGTACCACCAGATTTTTACCAATCGGGTGGACGGAATGAAAATCAGTGATTTGATTGTGTCGTGTAGACGGGCAAAGCCAATTTGATTGAAAATTTGATCAGTGGTAAAATTGTGCCGTGTGGCAAGGCCTTAAGTGTTACCATGTATCCTAAATGAATATTGAAATAAAATTCATATTTCAATATTCATTTTGATTTTGAGAGAATATTATTATAGCAGAGTATTCACTCTAAAGGAGATTGCCAATTCAAAATGCTGTTATTTAACCCATTTAGTAATTGATATGATTTAGTAAGTAATTAAATTAATAATTTCTAGCGAATAATCATAATCACACCTTTTCCAAAAACTTTTTTACAGCCTGAGATCTCAACGATCAAAAGTTTTAATAAATTTCAAACTGAAACAATTTCTTTGAAGACATTCATTAAAGAATTCTTTCAACTCCTAACAAAATTAAAGTCAGCTTTTCAAAATGTAATCTGTTATAACCTCAAAGTAAGGAAGTAAATAGAGACCGCATTCAAATAGCAACCTTACCCAATATATTTACTTCACTCTGACTTATGATATTTTTCTCATGTAAGAGAAAGATAAATATACAAATGTCATTTCGAAATAGTTTTAAATCTTCAAAATTGTCGTAAATTTTAACTAGACTAGTGATGTGCTTACTCAAAATGAATTTCGATAAAATATCGATAATGTTTGCAATAAATCTTTAGATTTGATTTACTCAGAATGAATATCAATTGAATGTTGATAATTCCTCAGATAAAGTAAAATATGTGAATAAATCCAGCTTATGCTTAAATACTAGTAAATAATATACGATAAAAAATATATTTTTAAATTACATTTTTAAGGTGAATAAAGCAATTGATATTCATAATATCATTAAAAATCACTATCTATATGCAATGATAGGGTCAATGACGAGATCATTACCACGTAATGGTTTTAGAATACAAAACCACGTTACGTATTTCAGATTTTTGGAAGTTATATGCTTATTACTTAGAAAATTATCAGGATCGTCAAGTGTTCGTCTAAAATCTTCCAAACCAAGTTAGGCCTTTTCAAATTGAAGCAAGGCCCCAGCCCAGTATGCTCAGTTACATAATTATAATTATATTAAATCACCAATCGAGAGTAGGCTGCAGTAATAAGTGAGTTAACTAACAGATTAGAAATAAAATTTTAGTGCAGGGTCAATTTTAAATAAAATATTTCACACATAATGAATTACATTTATTTAGGGTAAAATAGAAAAAGTCACAGACAGTGTCATTGGCTTAATTTAAAAAAAAACTCAAATCTTTACAAAATCATATTATATATACAGGTCAAATTTATTACGCCCTTATAGAAGCCTAGGTGTAAAATAAGTAAAACTTCTTAATTTCACCGCTAGAGGGGCGAGGATAATGTTTGCATCGCCAGTATACTTTTGAGAGCATCAGTTGCGTGCGGTGCGTAAACCTATATAATGAGTTACCCTTTCAATGTCCTAAAAAGTAGCAACACGACAACTTTTTGGCCTATAATCTGTATATATTACGTAACTGAATGACGTGCGAGAAGCTGAAATTTGTCATGTATATGTTTCTTGGGTAGCGTAAGGGTGCACTAAAAAGGAATTTCTCCAAATTACCACAGAATCAGGCAAAAACAATGTTAAAAAATATGTGCGAGCATAGCTGCGACTATTCCCTAGTATTGCATAATTTGTTAAGGGGTTTTCATAAGCATAATATTGATAATTATCCATTTTGATCAAAATTGACTTTCGGTATCATTTGACTAGTTTTAGTATTAACAAATTATTTAAGGGTTCACAGCAGTCTACTTGTCATTTGCATGACGACAGGTTTATCATGCCTACGATTATTTAATCATGATAATGACTCACACGATTAGAATCGTGGTAATTTATCGTTTTAAGATTGGCATACTAGTCCTTCCTATTAGTCCGGCAATCTGACGCCACTGCAAAAAATGTAGTCAATGACTACTCAGTACTCAGTACAGTTAATCGTATCGATCTACATGTGAAGTCTTGCATTTAATTACACAAGCTTAAACTTAGTTGTTAGCAGCAGATGGTTTAATTTGAACTTTTATAAACACGAAAGTTTGTGATGATCGATGAAAACACTTTTAAATATTGCAGTATAGCTTCTACATCGCAATAGTGCAAAGGCTTCCTTTTTTTGCAATAACTGTCACCCACATCGGCGAATACGTGGGCCGAAGCTTGTCTCTAAAATAAAAGTATCGATAAAGTTATAACGTCACTATGTTTATGCGTCACATTTTTATACGAATAAATCAAAATGTCTATGAACGAAGTATTAAAGTTTCAAATGAAGTTCTATTAAATTTTGACTGGTAATGGGGTCCACACTGGAGCCCAGTCCCAGACCTTTGATTGATGGGATTCCTCCGTCTATTTACTTAATATATATAGTCTAAGGTTATAACAAAGCAATGACGTGTCAATGTCAATTAGTGTATTCATAGGCTATCTGCCTTTCGACCCAGACTAATACAATTATGTAAATGTGTGAAACGTGCCACCTCATGAAACTACACTTCAGTACAATACTGCAAAATGGACTCTGATTACATTTTACATTTCAATGCGTTATGCAGCGGCAGTCCGTGTATAAAGGCGGATGTAATGAAGCAATGTATAATGTTTAGTCATTGTTCCTATATTTATTTTATTCGAGCTAAAGAAATTAAACTCTGAATTGAACGAGAAATTTCATCAAGGTCGCTCTATATTGCCTTGTTAGAGATGTTGTTAAAAAACTACAGATTTTGCTTTTAGATGGTATAGGTGAGTAACTTCTATATTATCACGTACAATTTGAAGTAATTTATTGAATGCTACAGTTGAGCATTTTTTTTTAAATATTTTTTTTATATTCTCATTATTACACCCACATGTCGCCATGAATTTTTAGGTTCACCGTTATAGGGGGCGAGCCTATTGCCGTTACCAAATCACCAGATTCCGGGCTGCTACTGAGTATTCGGAAAAACCCAGTTACACTTTTGCCCGACCCAGGAATCGAACCCGGAACCTCCGATCAGCAGTCGCATACGCTATCCACTGGACCACGGAGGTAGTTGAGCATTTGAAACTGACAAAACCTCTGCTTGAATAAAATTCTTGAACAATGTTTTAGATAGCGTTAAGATGCTTTTCCGGGAATAATTCAGTTCTTAGGGTAAGACCCGGAATAGCTACGGGAACATCACAATTTTCCCCAGTTTACTAATTTTTAAAGACATCCCTCAATGCTGTCGTGCCCAAAAATCATCCACGAATGTAATCAACGATTGACATAAAATCTGATCACCTTATTACTCGTATCGATTATTTTAGCCGTGTGGTTGACGGCGTAGAATACAAGTGTCACCACCCCCTATCTGCCCGTGGGTGTCGTAAGAGGCGACTAAGGGATAACACGATGCAAATACCATCTTTGCGTAGAGACCGAAAACTCGACACCAAACCCTATACGACTGCCTCGTTGGTCTCGCGGTATAGACGTTAGCGTGGGATTGGGAGGTCCCGGGTTCGATTCCTGGGTCGGGCAGTGTTATTGGGTTTTTCTGTCACGAAATTCTCAGTAGCAGCACGGAGTCTAGAAATGTGTCCGGTACGGCAATAGGCTCGCCCCTTATTACGTGGGACTAAAGTATATCTGGCGAAAAGTGGGTGTAGAAATACACCTCTGCCTACCTCTTCGGGTTTATAGGCGTGAGACATACATACATACATACATATCGTCACGCCTTTTATCCCCGAAGGTGGAGGCGTGAGACTATGGTATAAAAGTGGAGCGATCATATTTTCATGTCGCAATATCATCAAGCAGCACAGCAATATACTCGTACTGTTAAGCCAATGAAAGCAGAACGCCTACAGTTTAAACTTTTCCACAGGACGTTAAACCGGCTTTTATACAGTTTATGTTGTGCCTCTCACGAGTGAGTGACTGATATTTACGATATGCACTACCAGTCACGTCGTGAAATACTTTATTACACGTTTCGTATGTGTTCCAGTTAAAACGCTTTCAAAATTTTAGTGCAAGTCCAAATATTTTAATATTTTTCTGCAACGACTGGAGAAAAGAGTTTGTTTTATTTTTATCTTCATCATCATTTTATCTAGAAAATCATTAGTATTGACTGGCAACAAATAACTACGAGCAAATCATAGGATATACCGACTGAATTTTTGAGTATGTGTTATGCGCAGTTGTGTTTCCTACTACCAGAATGGTGGATCCACGCTCGTTACAGCATAAATGGTCTATCTCAACCAGGGTAGTTCCAGCCTCTTACTGAAAACCGACGTAAAATTACAGTACTTCTGACTACAAATGACATTGCAGCCGGATAAAGTTAAAGGGACGAGCTTGATTCCTTTGGGATCATTCACCTTCAGGATCATTTTGGGAAGCACCCAAAAGGCTAAAAATAGAGTAGAAAAAAAATATGGGTTTTTTCCCTATAGTGAAACATTCAGACTGAAAATAGTGACACTAATAATATGCTATCATAATCAAATACCAATATACAGTCACTAGGCTTCCTAAACATACCAACGTTCTTATAAGAAAACAGTTTATATTTCGATAAAGTTTTGCTCCTAAAAGGATAACGTTGTCTATTCTAATTGTGTCATATGCGTAAACAGCATTTAAGAATTTCTCCAAAAATTCAGTGGGTCCGATTTATATTCCGTTATTTTTCCATAATTAGTCCGAATCTATGTTACGTGGCCTAACGATGAGTTTCGTTAAAGTTTAAATCAAAACTCATTCAAAAAGTTCAGAAATATTTTATCTTTAACCTCTGGAACGCCGGCGGGACATACGTATGTCCCAGGAAATTTTGTTCCGTCCAGCGCTTGCGGGAAACACGTATGTCCCGCAACGACGGCGCCCATATTTCACTACTTGAAATGACGTTAAAATAATTCAACCAATAAGATTATGCCCCACTATTGCAAAGTATGAACATTCTTTTTAATCCTGCATTGTGCGTGTGGACGCTGCAAACTCTCATATTGAACATGATTGGTGCATATATATGCATACTTGCTTAAGCACTGAACGTAGTCTTGCCATCGTGAGAGTAAAAGTACTTTCATATATCGCAATGCGGTATCACGTATTCATAACACATCTTAACCCACCCGCACATAACTTAGCATCTGTGGTAACGGTTACATAGTTTCGTAGCTTAGCTTTTACCCTCATAGCATGACAGTATGCATAGCACATCTATATTGGAAGGGACCATTAACACTGCAACCATCATTCAGACGTACGATTGTCTTAGAACTGTAGACAAGAAAGGACAGAAACAATAATACATTGTCGTTTGTATTCCTAGAAACAATATATTGCTTGTATTCCTCGAAACGGACAAAGGTGTATCTCAATCACGGCTATGTTAAGGTTTTGTGTACAGATCTTATTCAAAGTCAAAGTCAAAGTCAAAATCATTTATTCATCTAGGTCACAATGTGACGCTTATGAACGTCAATTTTAAAATTAAATTACTTAATGCTTCTACATTTACATTTACTGCCTCGTTCGCAAAGCAATAAGTAGAGCCACGAGAAAGAACGGGCAATAAAACTCGAGGCCACTCTTTTAAATCGCCAATATTATGGTACATATTTTTATTTTTGTAAGGAGCTGCAACAGTTACACATTGTACTAAATTACTTGTAAATAGTATTAGTTACAGACGTAATACTTAAGTAATTAATGCAGTTACTAAATTATGTGTTTTAGTTAGCCTCCCAATGCAAACAGCGAATATTGTGTAACAGGAGCATCCACTTACGACTTATAATGTATACAACTCGTGACCATGTTCAGGACTATGGTGGAAATGTATGTTACAGAAGTGAAGATATATGAATACACAAAATCACAAAAACGTTAGTTCACAGACCATAATAACGAGTTATCTACATCTTACAGTACAGTAAATTGTAATAAAATTAGTGGAACAACAATGCAAATGTAAATGTAGTAAGTGGAGTGACCTAATTATAATAAACGAATAATAATTTAAAAGAACTAGAAATGTTATATAATAATAAACTGAAAAATGCTAAGTATCTATATAAATTCTAAATAAGTAGTAGATCATGAGTTGTCTAGTGTAAGTGACCATCTATCCTTATCACTAAAATAATCATTAACAGTATAATAACCTTTCCTAATAAGGCAGTCTTTTATTTTACTTTTAAACGTATTGTTACGCCATCTATCGGTGAATAGATTGAATGTATCGGTGGTTTGAAGGTAATTCAGCTATCCTCTAATAGATGGCGTAGGTGTAAATAGAACATTTACGCAATTCTAGAAACACCTTACACGTTTCCAGAAATATCGTGAGTCGTCTCGAAAAGCCTAGTGATGTTATCCGGCCAGTATAAATAGAGCGGGAGCGAACGGACCGGACAGTAACAAGTGAATAGCGAAGCGATCAACAAGAAGCGAAGCGAAGTAGTAATTAGGAAGTGTTTAGTGTTGTACTAGTGGTGTGAATAGTGTGTTTTATTAGTGTTGGAAAATTAAGTGTGTGTATCTAGTGTTATTGTGTTAGTGAATAAAGTTCAGTTTAAGTGGCATAGTGAGCTATAATTTATCGTCGAACCCCAGCTCGTAACAAATTGGTGTCAGAAGAAAGGGATAAATTATGCCGGTTATGCCGAAAGAAGAAACTGAAGGAGTGCGTACCAGGAACCAGCGCCAGCAAGACCTGGACCAGAGACGCTTCGGAGACGTTCCTACTCCATCGTCTGGTGGACCAGGCGACTCCGCGGCTGCAGTGGTGCCTGCAAGCGCCACACACTCCGTGACGGTGCCCGACATCGCGGCTCTGATGGCGTTCATGCAGGAGCAGGCCCGCCGTCAAGAGGAGCAGGCCCGCCGTCAGGAGGAGCACGCGCGCCGCATGGAAGAACAGCGACAGCGCGACAAGGCGGAGCAGGCCCGCCGTCAAGAGGAGCAGGACCGTCGTCAACAGGAGCAGGCCCGCCGTCAAGAGGAGCAGGACCGTCGTCAACAGGAGCAGGCTCGCCGTCAAGAGGAGCACGCGCGCCGCCTAGAGGAACAGCTGCAGCGCGACAAGGAGAAGCAGGCCCGCCGTTTGGAGGAACAGCTGGTGGTGATGAAAGACCTCAGCGCCGCTGTAGGGAAGGACTTGAAGGCGGTCAAGGAGGAACTTCAGCAGCATGAGGCCCGTATCAGCGACATAGAGAAGCGTGTACACGATCACCTCGAGACCCGTATTGCCGAAGTGGAGAAGAAATTGTGTAGGCTCGGGTCCTACGACGTTACACCTGCAGCTGTGGCGCCCTCACCTCGTTGGTTTAAGGTTCCACCATTTGATGGCTCATCATCGTGGTATGCATACAAGGTCCAGTTCGAGGCTGTGATGCGAACGAATGGGTGGAACAAAGAACAGGCCTTCACCGCCCTAACCTTGGGCCTTCGTGATCAGGCCTTGACGGTGTTGGAGGTGCTTGGGCTAGACGTCTCCTATGAAAAGCTAATGGAGGCGCTGGAGGCGAGATACGGTGACGCACACCTAGAACATGTGTATCGTGCTCAACTGAAGGACAGGGCACAACGCACTGGAGAAACTCTGCAGCAGTGGGCTCTAGAGGTGGAAAGGCTGGTCAGGAAGGCATACCAGTCGTCGCCTGCGCTTATTGACGAGAACCTCGTACAAGCGTTTACGGATGGGGTCCGGGACCTGGAAGTTAGAGCAGCGGTAAGACTTGGGCACTTCAAGTCCCTGAAGGAAGCCTTAGCCTACGCTCTGGAGGTGGAAGCAGCGCGTCACGAGGATCGAACTTACCGTATCAGGGAAGTTGTTTCTTCACCACGGTGCTACAACTGCGGGGAAAGAGGCCATATCCGCTTGAGCTGCCCAAAGCGTAAGCGGCACGTTGGTACCCTGTCTCCACCAAAAGGGTCACCTGACGTACCTGTCTGGCGGCGAGAGCCACGTAGCGCAGATGCTCTGATAGGTAGGGCTTACCCCGACCAACGCAAACACTGTGCAAGACAGGAAGCGAAGCCGGCAGCGCTAGTGAGAATATTGAAGACGGATCTGAGCGACGGATGGAAAGAAGCTTTGCAGAGTGCTCAGCAAGAAGACAAGGACGTACAACCGATTCTCGAATGGAAGAAATCAGGCGCTCCTAGGCCCAAATGGAGTGATATCGCAGCAATGAGCCCTGTCACCAAAGGTTATTGGGCACAGTGGGAAAGCTTGGTTATCCAGGATGGAGTTCTGTGCCGCAAATGGGAAAACGCTCGAGGTAACCAATGCCATCTGCAAATGGTAGTGCCCAAGACTAAGGTGCCGGAAGTACTGCGGCTCTATCACAATGGTGCTTCGGGAGGACACATGGGTGTTAAGAAGACGCTTACTAAGGTCCGAGAGCGGTTTTATTGGCTCCACTGTCGGAACGACGTCGAGGATTGGTGCCGCAAATGCACAAGTTGTGCGGCTGTCAAGAGGCCACACTCTCGTAGCAGAGGTGCATTGAAGGCGTACAATGTAGGAGCTCCAGGGGAATCTGGACAACAGATGTCTGAGAAGATGAAGACTCGCTACGACCGACAAACAAACGGCTACGGCAAACAGCAAAGGCTCCGATGAGGGATCATTGGTGTGGCTTCATAACCCAGTACGAAGCAACGGTAAATCGCCTAAGTTACAAGCCAGGTGGGACGGGCCATATCGCATAATTATCAGGATGAACGACGTCACCTATCGAATCCAGAAGGGGTCGCGAGGTGCACCGAAGATAGTTCATGAGGACCGGTTGGCTTGTAACTATGGGTCCAACGATGTTCGGGACGAACACGTTTAAGAGGGGGGCAGTGTTACGCCATCTATCGGTGAATGGGGGTACTAGAAGAGATTGAATGTATCGGTGGTTTGAAGGTAATTCAGCTATCCTCTAATAGATGGCGTAGGTGTAAATAGAACATTTACGCAATTCTAGAAACACCTTACACGTTTCCAGAAATATCGTGAGTCGTCTCGAAAAGCCTAGTGATGTTATCCGGCCAGTATAAATAGAGCGGGAGCGAACGGACCGGACAGTAACAAGTGAATAGCGAAGCGATCAACAAGAAGCGAAGCGAAGTAGTAATTAGGAAGTGTTTAGTGTTGTACTAGTGGTGTGAATAGTGTGTTTTATTAGTGTTGGAAAATTAAGTGTGTGTATCTAGTGTTATTGTGTTAGTGAATAAAGTTCAGTTTAAGTGGCATAGTGAGCTATAATTTATCGTCGAACCCCAGCTCGTAACAGTATTAAATGGTAATTCTAAGAGACTAATTGGTATTTTATTGTAAATACGAATACCTAGCCCTACAAAAGAATTGTTAACTTTATGTAAACGATGATAAGGGGCATATAACTTATGCCTGTTCCTAGTATTTATATTATGTATGTCACTTTTTGTAGTAAATAAACCTATATTTTGCCTAATATACAATATATTAGCAAATAAGAACTGCGAGGCTACTGTTAGAATTCCTATAGACTTAAAGCGTTCCCTAAGAGTATCTTTAGCACCTAACATGTATATTGCTCGTACCGCTCGTTTCTGTAGAACAAAGATATTCTGAATATCCGCAGCTTTGCCCCATAACAAAATGCCGTAAGACATGACACTATGAAAATAGCTAAAATAAACTAGACGAGCTGTGTCAACATCAGTAAGTTGTCTAACTTTTCTGACAGCATACGCTGCAGAGCTGAGCTTACCTGCAAGACATGCTATATGTGCACCCCATTGTAACTTATTATCTAATGTAATGCTTAGAAACACTGTAGAGTCAACTGTCTCAAGTTCCTCCCTATCTAGCATAATATTAGGTCCCAGTTGTCTAACGTTAGGTAAGGCAAATTTAACACATTTAGTTTTTTTAGAATTAAGTACTAGGTTGTTTGCTGTAAACCATTGTGTAACTTGTATAAGTGCATTATTTACATCATCAAATTCATTCCTATTCCTGTCTACTTTAAAAATAAGTGACGTATCATCTGCAAAAAGTACGACATCACAGATGTTTTTTAAATAAAAAGGTAAGTCATTAATATATACAAGGAACAGAAAAGGACCTAGAATTGAACCTTGTGGAACGCCTAACTGTATAGGTAATTTAGAGGATGTAGTCCCATTTACATCGACACACTGAAATCTCTGCCGCAGGTACGACTCGACAACACTAAGTGCGGTTTCCTCTACGCCGTAGTGGCGGAGCTTACGCAGTAGTGTGTCGTGATGAACGCAATCAAATGCTTTTGATAGGTCACAAAATACTCCGATAGCATTTTTAGATGACTCCCAAGCATTATAGACGTGTTTAATGAGAGCAACACCCGCATCAGTAGTGGATCTACCTTTAGTAAATCCGTATTGATCTTTGTGAAGCAGACTATTTAAATTAAAGTGTCTTAGTAGCTGCTTTAGTAAAATCTTTTCAAATATTTTACTAAATGCCGGCAAGATAGAGATGGGCCTAAAATTATTTATGTCATTTTTACTACCAGATTTGAATAAAGGTATGATTTTACTTAGCTTCATCAAATCCGGAAATACGCCTAGGTCAAAACATTGGTTAATAATTATAGAGAGGTAAGGCGCAACAGTCTCAACTATAGTACTTAAAATTTTAATTGAAATGCCCCAAAAGTCGCCGGTATTTTTAATAGTAATTGAATTAAATGCGATCAATATATCTTGCGGGGTGACGTGCTCGAATCTAAACACGTTCTTGCATTCAGGTACACTGCTAAGCAACAAATTTCCAGCGTATAAAGACGATGATTGTAAGGAACTAGTAGTTGTTATTGGTATGCTTGCAAAGAAACTATTGAACATATGCGCAACTTGAGATTTGTCTGTGACTAATAAATTGCTATCTTTGATTTCAAATTGGTTTTCTCGTTGTCGTGTTCTACCAGTTTCATTATTTATAATTCTCCACGTTTCTTTAATTATATTTGTCGATTGCTTAATTTTACCACTAATAAATTTTGATTTTGCCATAATACAAACTTGTTTAAAAATTTTTGAGTAGCTTTTTACATAATTTAGAAACGGTGTGTCAAATCTATGTTGTTTCAAACCATATAATTCAAATAACTTGGCTCTACTTCTGTATATACCTTTAGTGGCCCACTGGTTAAAAGATCCGGTAGTACCCTTTAGTGTTACAGTTTTACTCTTAAAAGTATTTTGAAACTCATTAATGATTAGTCCAAAAAGTGAATTATAAATTTTATTTGGATTTTCTGAGTTCAATATTGAAGGATTGAGATTTGCTATAATATTGTTTTTGAAATGTATAAGACGATTGGTAGTTTGAGGCCTACATTGTACTGTATGTGATTTATTATAAGCTGAACAAGAAAAACTAGCTATCTGTCCACGGTGATCAGAAGGAAGAGAACTAATAACTACTGGGTTTTTAGCAACACAAGAACTAAATATAGTATCCAAACAAGTAGAAGATGTTGCAGAGACTCTAGTAGGTTCACAGAATAAGTTACTTAAATTAAATGACTTAAAAAAATTCAGAAATCTAGTACACTGTGAAGAGTTCTCTAAAATATTAATATTAAAATCGCCACAAACTATAATATTTTTACTGCTACATTTAATTTTATTAATAGCATCTTCCATAACAGTCTCAAATAGATTATAATCACCAGAAGGGGGTCGATATACACAAATTACAATATATAAATCTAGTTCCACACAGGACAACTCAATAGTGCGCTCAATAGATAAGTTTACAATATCTTTACGTTCTTTGCATTTTAATAAATTTGAAGTCATTATGAGAGAACCGCCTCTAATAGCCTGCTTTCTTATATATACGCTCTGCATTGTGTAATATTGATTAATGACAATAATCTCATGGTTATTTAACCAGTGTTCGGTTAAACACAATACTTTAACATCATATTTCTCTAGAAATAAACTTAATTCTAATTCTTTGCTAGATAGGCCCTGCATGTTTTGGTGTACTATATTTAAATACTGCAGCCTAACTGTTGTCCTATCTTGGAGTTTAAATCACAAGATGTGTCAATAAAAACGTTGTTAGTACATGTACTAACCCTATCAAATAAATTGTAAACACAAGGCTTTTTGCCTTGCTGTAAATTGTATGCTAATAGCTTAGCAATCTGTCGCTTAATATAAAATGGCAGATACATTGTATCTTTTGTCAAAGTAAATTTACTAATAAATTTATTAGTGTCAAAAAAGAATATTGCGTCACTATGACGACAAGTTATATTATACAATAACATATTCAATGTGTGTATGTGCATGTTTTCTGTATGTCTTAAGTTATTTGAGTATGGCAAAGCACATAAAATAAATTTACACCTAAATTTTGAATTAAGTCCTAGTAACACTTCAACACATTCTATTATATCCTGTCTCTTTACAGTTAAACTGTTACCAAACAATAATATGGCTGTACTATTCTCATCTAAGGGGTGTAACCTAATCTGATTCACTAAACTAGTGTAACTATCCCCTGGCCTGCAATAATTTATTACACACTGATTTGTATACTCATTGAGAAGACTACCAAAATTATGACCTAGTCTATCAGAAAAGATGTAGGTTTTATTAGTTGCTGTAGAAAGCCTAGATTTAATCATATTTGATTGCAAAGGCGATTGGTTTTGTAAATTATTGGAAAAATTCTCAGGTAGTATAATAGTACTCGATGGCTCTGTTGGGATTAGAGTGTGAGTACAAGGACACGAGAGCTTATTGGTCAGAGACTCATACATTTCTGCATTACATCTCACCAAGTCTACGAGCTCACCTGCCTCCACTATACGCTTGCTCAGCTCTTGTTGAGAAGCCTGGTATTTGTTGAAAATCTCATTTAAGGTGCTTTCTCTAAGTAACAGTTCTTCCCTCAAGCGATGAGTATCAGAATCATACACTAACCTACTTTGCTCCAAATTTCTAGAGTACTCAGATAGTTGATTAACTAAGTTAATGCGCTGTTTTCTGAGATTTAAATTAACCCTATGCATGTTATATTTCCTTATAGATTTATGATTTTTTTTAATTAATTTATTAACTTTAATGTTATTGTTTTGGGAGCATGTTTCAATGTCCGTATTTTGAATTGCTTAAGTCAAAATACGAAGATTGAAATGGTACTGCTTGGTTATGGTATCAAATTAATAGACAATAATAATAATAATTTTGGTTATAAAGTTTAGACAAGTTGATACTTGGCAAATTGACGTCATAATAAGATATACTTTGAAACTTTTGCGATTTATACACAGTCATATTTATGTATAATCTGTCTCAACGTCGTGGATATTTGCAAATGGAAAAGTACCTTCTATTTGCCCCGATGTTTAGGCACGGATTGCCCCAACGCTGCATATATATGCACAGGCATAGGTACTGTCAACGTTGCATAATAAATAATTATTATTATTCTATCGTAGATAGCGAAGACAAATGCTAGCCACATCTAACTGACGTCGGCAGAACTACGAAGACAGCCGAGCAAAGGTCCTAATTCGTGTTATTAAAAGTTTCACATGCGATTATAATATAAGCTTGTTTAGGACGGTATTCACGGAGCGGAGGTCCAAACACAATCACCTAGCCAGAAATTCCTCCATCCAGTTGGCGAAACACATACCTTATTCCAGAATCATCTTACAACATAATCTTATAGACCTGAAGCGGACAGATCTTGGAAGTCGATTACGTATTTTACACTTATCGCAATACATTCACAAAAGCTTGTTAATTGAAAATTTATACAACTTGCTCACACCCCGCTCTGTCTTCAATAAACTTGCGAGTTGACTGTAGCTTTAATATGCAAGACGTCTTAAAACTGTGAAGGTTATTGCTGGGTCTCGGAAAAAAGGCTGTACATATTTTATTTGGCTCTCTTTTATTTAAGATCTGAACTCTCACTTGCTCGTGAAGTATCACGTCTTTTTCAGTCGTTTGTTGTATAAAAGTTCTTGTGCACTTATAGGGACTTGTCTTATCGTTCATCAAAGACCGTCAGTTTGTTATAGTTTATTATAATCCTGCTTAAACTTCAATGTATTCCAGCATTGATTGAAGTTTGATCAAAGATGCACAAATACGTAATACTTAAGCACAATAAATTAAAAACCGCCTTTCTTCGACAGTACCTTGACGTTCGAAGTTACTTGCATTAATTTTACCACTAAGTGGTTTCTGAAACGAACTTTAAAGTTGAGCTCTATCTTCCGCCCAAGAATCATCAAAACTAACCAAATTCGATATGGACAGTCTTTCTACTACAGCATTGCTATCTTTCTTTTTTTCTGTTAGTGTGTAGCCAAGTCTGGTGTCGGAGATTTTTAATCACTCGATTGGTCATCCACGTAGCCTAAGGATTCTTGTTCTTCGATAAGAATCAGCGTAAAGCAATCGTTACGTGCCTCTTAGGGCACGGTAGCGCTTTGTGTAAACGCTAACTTTTCATATTACGAAAGACAATTCAAATCGTGCTATTAGTTTTACGTATAATAAATGTAATATCCATACAGCCTTATGATCACCATAATATTTTTGTCTTAAAATAATCAGCTAAGTCTGAATCCTCAGAATAAATAACGAACTCGACGCAAGACCGGCTTATTCGAATTGAGAAATCATTGGCGCCATATTATATTGAAGTCACTGTGTGGTGCATGGCTAGATTTATTCTTCCTGTGTGGAGACAAATTACCTTTTCAGTGTGATTTATTGTATAAGTAACCAAAAATGTGGATAAGACATCAATGCAGTTTTCACGAATCTCTTGCAATTTTTTTTAAGGTACAAGCAATGAGATGTATTTTTGGCATTTTTTATAGTAAGCGTTCATCGCTACCATGGAGACCTGTAACTTCAGAGGAGTCACATGTGCGTTGCCGGCCTAAATGGTAAGAAAAATAGAAGAAGGAGTGAAAGGAAAAGAGGACGGGGCTACTTACCTTTATTTCTTAGCATTTTCGAGATTCACGTTGTGAGAAATGGTAACGTCGATGATCATTGTAAAGTACTCAGATCCAGATCAATCTATCATTACTACCTACGTTCAGCTTGCTTCATAGTCCTTTCAGTAATAATAGTTCAGACCCAGTACATGATGGACCATTTCAAGAAATGGGTTGCCCAAATACTTATTTTACGGCATTTACAGAGTCTAAGAGATTCTGCTAAAGGCAAGTTGCTGATAGTGGCAATCCTTTCTACACACCATAAATGTTCATTGTTGATTGGCAATAACCAGATACTTTAGGTCTGAGGGGTTTGCCAGGCTCTTGACTTACCGCCAAAACAAAACGTAGGCGTCCTGCCTTCGTTTTGGCGGCCTTCCGAAGTGAAGAAAAGAAAAAGACTGAAGTGGGTAAAGCTACGCCAGGCCCATGCAAGATCCGTAACTAATTTATCATCATCACCATCATCAGCATTTTATAGTGTCCCACTACTGGGCATGGGCCTCTTCTCATTATGAGAAGGGGAACTAATTTATATAAAATATTATTCCGCAGAATCCGTAAAAACTGTTACCATAGAGACTTGCAGTCTCTGGTACCATCCATTAGCTACGTCCTCTAGCCATAACCTTATATTCGATTTGCTCTTAAATTTGCGCCGATTCTAACCTTGTTACCCTTTTACATAGCGATAGAGACAGAGCAATGTAATTTAAATTGAGAATTTATTCAGTTACAAGACCCATGTAGGGTCTTGTAACTTTTTGACTGCGATGAACTTTATCGGTGAATAAAGGCAATTAAAATTGCTTTTAGGTGTTATTGTAGAGGTTGCAATCCAGTTTTACCCGACGAAAGATAGCTATAGTATCATGATTTACGTGTACCTAAACTATTGCTGGAAAATTTTGTATGGTGCTTAAAAAAATATCTGTTTATTCGATATGGTATATAATTGCATTATAACTGTCGCCAGAGATAGACCTCGTGCAAGGTAGTCCGGCAATCAGGCTGAGATCGCGGGAAGCGATTGGATATGGAGAGACTTAGAGTAGGCCTATTCCAGCAGTGGACGTCTATCGGCTAAAATGGTTCAGAATTGTGCGTAAATATTATGTGTCTGGCAAAGATTATGCTGCAAAAGGATAAACCATATTCTTATATTTCAACCATTATTGCATATTATTATAATATATCTGATCCCGCATATTTTCTGAAGTATCTACTTATCGTAATTTGACATATTAGCTATCATTTGTCAATCATGTATATTAGTTTACTGTAATAATAGTAAGTACATAATTAATTGTAAACTAATTATATTTATGGCGCCGCACTCAATACTAAATGGCGTCATTTTAAGTCAGAAAGATCTCCGGCAAACCCATTTTCAAACTCTGCAACATTGGCTATTAAATAAATTAGTTTTATCAGCTCCTGTCTTAATATAAAATATTCAAAAGTTCACCATTCCGTTTGTATTAATTAAGTGTTAGTCGAATTTGGATTTTAGTTTGGAAATTTATTCTGTAAAATTGGTGAACGATTCAGACTTTAAATCGAAAGTTGCCTATGACTCAACAACACTAAATACGAGAATTGGTCACTTATAAACGTAGCAGCTAAAGTAAATCATGTTGCAAGCTATCAAGTTTCAATATTATCTCATTTCAGAATATTAATTCGATTGGCTGAAAGGCCGCCGTTGAGGCCCGCTTAGAACGTCTACTCGACGAAATCTCCGAGCTTATTGGAGTAATGGCCAGCTGCATCATCATCCCGCTTAATGTTTTCTGTCCGGCCAGTTCCCAACTATCTTATTCATCTACGGTGAAATAATAGGTCTTTACCTATGAAATTGCCGTTCTGCAGTACTGGCCATTTCAAATCAAAATATTTTTGTTTTGGCTGATATATCTAATTTCAAATTAATTTTATTGAAAAAATATGGAATTCTTTTTTCTAAAAAGTTTAATAGTTAGTGTTACGTTTTCATCGCATTCGAAAATTTTTTGGCATCATGGATACGTTAAAAATTCGAATAATTATGGAGTATGAGTACCGTCGTGGCAGCAAATGGGCACAAACGGCACGTAACATCAACGACGTTTACGGAGCGAACACTGCAACGGAACGCACCACCCTTTATTGGTTTGCCCGCTTCAGTTCTGGAAATTTTGACCTGCAAAATTAACCCCGTGGTCGTCCAAAACCTTAGGTCGACAATGAAGAATTAAAGGCGATTGTAGAAGCTGATGATACTCAATCTACGGCTAAATTAGCAGCAGCTTTCGACGTTAGCATCAAAACAATATTAGTCCATTTGCGTCAAACTGGCAAGGTAAATAAGCTTGACAAATGGATACCCCATGAACTCAATGATCGCCAGCGCGATGTACGCGTCGAGATGTGCCTTGCATTGCTCAACAGGCATACAAATGAAGGAATTTCGAACCGCATGGTTACTTGTGACGAGAAATGTATCCTGTTCGACAATCGTAAGCGCTCAGCAAGTTGGTTGGACCCTGGTTTTCCACCAAAAGGTGGTGTTCTTCGTCATCCGCCGTACTCACCAGACCTTGCCCCTACAGACTGCTACTTTTTCCAGAATTTGAGTAACTTCTTGGCGGGAAAAAAATTCAATACCCGAGAGGCAGTACAAAATGCTTTTGAAGAATTTGTTGCCTCCCGTCCAGGTGATTCTTTCAAGAAGGGCATCAATAAGCTACCAATGTGTTGGCAAAGATGCATTGATTGCATGGGTGAGAACTTTGATTAATAGAAGTAAAAAATATAGAAAAAAATACGCTTAATTTATTTCATGTGAAACGGCAAAATTGTTACCTGCCTACCAAGAGACTTTAAACTGGTAGTTTGTTGCATTGATGTGCACATATATTGATACAACAATTTAAATTGAACTCGTTTAGGGCAGAGGTTTTGAGAACTATCGATTTGCAACTGGTTTTGCAAACGTTATATGCAGTGAAAGTATTATAAAGCTGAATAATTCGAATAACCCTTGACGGTCTAACAATCTGACAATTAATAGAAAATTTGTCTTACGTACATCTTTTTCTAGACTAAAATAAATTGTCATTCTTAGGCATGACAATTTATTATCTTTAGGTCTTTGGAGGTACGCAAATTACGAAGCTCCTTGGCATGCTAATTTATAACTATTACGAATCGTAATAGTCGTGATAAATGTTGTACTTCTTCAGAGCTATTACGTAGAAATAAAATATCTTACATCCTAAGGCAGCATACTCTGAATAAAATTAGCCTATTAGTATCCATCTTACGTCCATGTAATAATATGAGAAAACAACCAGTCAAGTCCGTGTTGGGTGGCGCACAATTCGGGGTTCCGTAGTTACCCTTAGATTTAGATGAAACTTGCAGTTACAGAAAGAGACGTAGGATACCCTTTGTCACAATAGCTGACGAGAGCTAAATATGTCGCAAACAGAGTAATGAAAAGATGTTAAAGAAAACCTCTACTATTTTTAAAGACCTATCAAGCTAGTGATACTACGTCTAATGCAATAGAAAATTAAATAAAAACCCTTTCGCAGGCATGTCTTTGGGCATAGCACTAACTATTACCACAAATATTGTATTGTTTTGTCGAAAGCGTACCTAATTTTAGATTAAAACAACATAAGAGCTTCTTGTATTTTAATACGAAACCCTAAGTAAAGCCCGCCTACCCAGTAATGGACTGCTTTATGTCGGACACTAAATACACATGAATACCTTCGTTAGGTTTATAGTTGATACTTAAAGATTTGTGTTCGTACGTACTATGTTTGTGTTAGTGATCTCGACGTAGCAAAGTATCTGCTTTTTTTGTATTTGCTTGTATAAGTCATATAATTTATTGGGCAAACTATTCAACGAATTTCGATAAATAAAGATCCAATCAAATTTAGTTATTTCGGGTGACATTACTAGATAAAGCGGTCACTAACCACCGTACAAAGCGGTAATCACTGGTGAATATTTACGACCGGTTACAATATTTCATCTATTGAGTGTTACTGGAGGTACATATTTGACATAATGTGCTTTATACAAAACTAGATGAGCCCATGGTTACTCCCACGTTATTCAAGGCTTCTGCTCCGCTCCCGTCGCTCATAGCGTGATGTTATATAGCCTTTACCCTTCCTCAATAAATGGGCTATCTTACACAGAAAGATTTTTCAAATCGGTCCAGTTGTTCCTGAGATTAGCGCATTCAAGCAAATAAAAAAGCAACCTGTTCAGCTTTATATATTAGTATTAGATATGTCGAATATATATCTCCATAGACAGATTAAATATTAAAATCGACCTTAAATCAATTAAAGTTAGTGATTACAGTTTTTTAAAATCTATTCAATTTTATCTATCTAGAGGAGGCCCACAGTCACGTCATCAAATTTTATTTTAATTTAACTGTATCTGCTTGATCCCGTGAGAATTTCAGAAATTCAACGGAACGGTACGGTCTCCAATCAGCATACATGCCAAATTACATGCCATTTGGCTGTTCACGACCTGTCATCTAGGCAATAACGCAAGAATTTTATATAAACAGACAAGCCTAAAAAATAATAGGAATACGAAAGAAAAATATTAACAAGTTGGCATCCTTGAAGACAAAAGGCGTGATTTTTATAAAGACATTTATTTTTCTAAGGTAAAAGGTTACCTTCATCTGTGTGAGCCGTCCCTGCATCCATCTCCGTTAGGAAAAACGACATCATTATAATGCCACTTTTCCACGTGATAAAGGGACAAACCAACATAAAGGTAACAGCGTTTTATAGTATTCTTCAGGCCTTGTATATAATAACGTTTTATTTTTTCAAAATATTATCATCTACTCAGTGGGATCGTTCTTGACAAAGCAATCATGATCATGGTCATCATTGGAGATTGATGTGACTCTCTTTACAATTTTTTGCCATCAGGATACATTGCAAAAAAAAACATTTAAGGGTCAAATCTACAATATAACCATTCCAAACTAAGATTTTTCATTTTTTTTTCCACAATACACAATGACTATGTTTTGCTTCATAGCCATTCACTCAAACCTCTCGGGGTATATGTTACCAAACCGTAAAGGCGGTACAAAAATGAGTTTTGTAACGTAAGTTTACCGCACGCAAAATACACGCCAATACGTGGAGTTGCGGAAACAGCCCGTGCCATCAAGTATCAAGTTTGAACCCACCACACTCGATCGTAGTCACGACTCAGATATGTCTACTAAATATGGTGTTATACGATCAAGTGACATAATGAAAATGTACCCTTACAATGTCATCATTACTACATAAACTATTAATAAATAACTCGGTTGTGTATGTGCAAAGTTTAGAAGTAATGAGTACCCAAGAGAGAAATTAGCTTTCGCTATTCAAAACTGCGCTTATAATTCACCCTCACAGTATTTATAAAATGAAGTGAAAATTATGTGAGTAACTTTTTTATGCTATTTTGACGGCAATGAAAGCCACTAAGCTTAAGTGGTCTGTGGGTACTGGGTAGATTTGTTTCGGTTTATGACTGTAAATATGATCAGATCTGCCAAATTTACGCGTATAAAGTCATTAAGGCCTGCCTCACAACGCGTGTTTCTGGAGCTCTGTAGTACACAGTACATCTATACTAATATAATAAAGCGGAAGAGTTTGTTTGTTTGTTTGTTTGAACGCGCTAATCTCAGGAACTACCGGTCGGATCTGAAAAAATATTTTTGTATACGATAGCCCAGTTATTCCGGAAGGCTATAGGCTATATAACATAACGCTTCGACCCTTTTGGGCCGGGCAAAAGGCTAAAAAGGCTAAAAGAGAATGTCGGCTAATCTCAGGAACTAGCAATCGGATTTTAAAAATTGTTATTGCCTATGATAGCGCAATTATTCTGAAAGGCTATAGGCTATATAAAATTACGCCACAACTTTCAGGGGCCAGACAAAAATAATAAAATGGTCAAACGAGAAGGGGGAGGGTTGGGTCAAAGGCAAAAAAGGCTAAACGAATAGGATACAATCTAAATGGGTATCGTTTTCGAGATTTTCGGGACGCTGATTAATAATATGAAATTTATTTAGTGATCCAAGATGGCGGACGGGTAATCAAAGATGGCGGATGGGAAAGATTTCAAAAATCAATATGGGTATCGTCTCTGATGATTTAAGGGATGGTGAATCCAAATACAACATCTATTTCGTGATCAAAGATGGCGGATAGGAAATCAAAGATGGCGGACGGGATTATTTTTAAAGTTGATATGGGTATCGTCCCCGATATTTTAAGGAATGGGGATTTCAACATTATATAAAAAAATCGATGTTTGTTTTTTCATCATTTAAAGACTCTGAAATGATACGAGATAAAGCGCTAAGTCAATGGTTACTTTAGAAAAGGGGCTTGGAAAAAAGGGAATTAAATAAAAACTCTAAAAAAGGCGATACGGAGTTCGCTGGGTCAGCTAGTGAGTTAATAAACCGGTACACAGTGAACGCCGGGCGCACGCTGAACAAACGCCGCGCGTACGCCGATCGGTCGCTCGAGGAACGCGCATGCCAAATGTGTAGAGGGCCTTAGCTGCCGTTTTCATGCTTTAAATGCAAGCAATATTTGTATTCTGGCGAGAATTTGTAAAACTATAATATTATGTCATTAAGGGTCCATGTTCCAAAATATGTAAAATACAATTAAGCCTATAGAATACTAACCGATACTATTTTAGTCCAAGAACCCAGGGCCGCCAGATCTTACTTATTTTCTCAGAAACGAAGTGTATTGAATAGTGTAGTTTTAGTATCTGTTATGTGTGTACACATACTTGTTGGCTTGGATCATGGGTCAATTTTTAGGTACGAGGTGTTAAAGTTAGTTAAACATAAGTAACTTTTCTTAAATTCTCAGTGCTGATTTTTATGTATATTTTAGAAAATATTATAAAAAATGTATAAATAATACTGTCGCACTCATTTCGGCGGCAGTAATTTTTACCAGACGCTTTAAAGTTTCCAAAATATCTAGCTATCTGATAGAGACCACTAGAGGGCGCATTTAGAAAACGTATGGAAATTGTTCCCGAGGACCACACCTCATAACTAAAAATTGGCCCATAATTTAAGCAAGCAAGTACCTATGAGTACACTCATAGCAGATTCTAACACTACATTATTTATATAAATTTCGTTTCTGAGAAAATAAGTAAGGTCTGGCGGCCCTGGGATCTTAATCTATTTGTTTATGTAATTATATCATAATATTTGTGTAACTATATCTGTCTGAATTACATAAAAGTAATAATATTTGGTTCATCACCGTGATAAAGAGTCATTGACAAACCAAAACAACTGATTAATTAAAAAAAAACAACGAAAACGTTTCATTTATTTTTACATGACGATACACAAGGCCAAACTCCTTTAAAGACAAATATGTGTATTTTTTTATTAAGTTCTCGGAAAATAGGAATATATCACATCAGCCCTGTATACATATTCTTCTGAATGAGATCTGAGAGATCACATCGTGAGAAAGGATAGGCCATAGTTCACCACGCTGGGAAGGTGTGGGTTGGCAGACTTCTCATGTATTTCGAGAACATTATGAAGAACTCTCAGATAGGCAGGTTTAGGTACTCAGTATGTTTTTCTTCATCACTGACCAAGAGATAATTTAAACCCGAGACCATATACATAATACTCTATTAGCATCATGCCTATATTCTTATATACAAATACTAATACTGATTACAAATAAATCCATCAGACAGGACCCTATTGTTGAAAGAGTAAATTGAGATGGAACTATCACCTTGAATATACCTTTTCGATTATAATATAAAGACATAAAACACGAAATTGCAGCCATTTAATCAATACTGAGATTGTAGACTTGTTCAAAGTAGAAACAAGTCTGAATGTCAACCCTGTCTATTTCAACTATTTTAATATTTTAAATATTCATCCAATCTGCAATTGTATGGTATCTGTAAAAAGCTTTTTCGTTAAAAACAGACTTTGTTGCCGAAAATTGAACTCATCAATTTACGCGAACCAAATTTCTATGGACATTTTTAGGTAGTGGACCGGGAGCGCTTCTGTTCAGTGCAAATCAATTTAGTTTTTATAACGATACAGATTGATTTTATATTTAATACAATCAAAGTGATACCTACTGGATGAATTGACCAGTGTAATGTCATGATTGTATGATTGTAGCGCTATCACGGTTGCATCAAAGCTATGACCAATTTTGAAGCCCAGGTTCCGCGTACTCGTCTATTCAGATATGACACAATATTAGCTTTCACTGCACGGTTGGCGTAGTGGTTTAAGCGGCCGCTTCGCCGCTTGACACTGCGCTGAGTGTCGTGGGTTCTATACCCACACGAAACAACACTTTGTGTGATCCATAAATTGTTGTTTCGAGTCTGGGTGTTCATTGTGTCCGTTGGTTGTATGTTTGTAAAGTCCCCCGCGACAGAGAATTTATTCCTAATGCGGGAGTTGTCTTTAAAAAAAAAGAAAAAATAAGCTTTGCTATAGAGCGATTACCTTGCGACTTCCTCAACCCGAAGGAATTGCTATATTCTAAGGCTTAGTATCAATATATTCAAGGAAACTGACTCCCCACAACTACTGCCAAATAACTTCATGATCATGGCTGAGACTTAGGATTAATGAATCTCGGAGGCATGGGACGAGCGATAAATAACAATTTAGTGTGATTTTCAGCAATTGAGTAGTGCGCATCGTAGGTTTAATCCCTCGGCATGGTAGTCTGTTGGTATTTCAACTAGACTGTCGCTGCTTTATTTTTAAACTGACATAGTTTCATCATCAGCCCTTTTTATATACTGTCCCACTGCTGGGCACGGGCCTCTTCTCACTATGAGAAGGGTAAGGCCATAGTCCACCACGCTGGCCTAGTGCGGGTTGTTAGACTTAGAGAGTTAGAGAATATCATGGAGAACTCTTAGACATGCAGGTTTCCTCACGATGTTTTCCTTCACCGATTAGCAAGTGATAATTAACAATTTAATACGCACTTAACTCCGAAAAGTCATTGGTGTGTGCCGTGGATTTGAATCCCAGACCCTCTGCATAGCAGTCTGTCGGTCTGTCCACTCAGCTATCGCTGCTTGCTGCTTTAAACTATGTAAAGTATTGTACATTTTTAGACGTGCGGAGTTCTGCTATTCTGCAAGTTGTTTGTTTTTTAAAGCGATTGTCCAGAAAGTGGCCGTGTTCTGACTAAAGCTGTAAAAGCATTGGTTTTTAACTGCAGGTCAGATAGAGCCGAACTGTTTTGAAATACAGCTTGTTTTTCTTTTCGGTGGTAGCCAAAAAAAGCTTTTTGTACGATAAATATTGAAACGGACTTATAACCCCTTTTTGTGCGGGCGCAAAAAGACACCCGAGACGTCCACCATTTTTGTAGAGTAAAATAAATTATACTTGAAAAGGATGAAATAAGAGCTGACAACTAACGAAAAATTTTGTATTGCTCACATCATGAGAACATTTCTCATTGACCTTACAATATTAATTAAGCACATGCATGCATAATCGGAAGCACTCGTGAAAATTTAATTCAGTAAAGCACTAAACGACTTGTATAACATATTAATAATAGTCTAGTAACGAATGTTTATTATATTGTAATTAATATGCAAAATAAAAATATTTCTCATCAAAATATCTGACTGTCACTTTGATAAACTAACTTGTTCCGTATTACCTCCACACTTTTGTTGTTAATGACATAACTTCGTAACATAAGTATTTGAGGAGTATTTTATTATCATTACGTGCTCGCAACATCACTCTTATTATCCTCTGTAGAATGCATGCTAATTGAGTAATAAATGAGCACAACTATTTCAAATCACGCCTAAATGGCTTTAAAAGATAAAACGCAAAGATATTCTGGCTGTACATTTGTTGATATCTTGATTTATAAACGCAAGTAGTTTTCCACATTTTAGACATTCAGAATTATTGGCTCATCATAACTAGACAAAGTTAAGTAAAGTTTGTAAAGGTCGCCACTTGCATAGATTATAATAATAATGTAACTAACACCATCTAGTCCCAAACTAAGCAGAGCTTGTACTGTGGGTACTAGATAATTGATAAACATACATACACATACTTACATACTTTTTTTTATAAATACATACATATTATACATAGAAACACCCAGACCAAGACAAACATCCATGTTCATGCACACAAATGTTTGACTTGAGCGGGAATCGAACCCGCGACCTTCGACGTAGCAGTCGCTTACACTCCCGCTGATAGCTTGTTGTGGCAATTACATCACATCGCTACCGCGACTTTGAGGGCATGAAATGCCGTCAATCATAGTTCTTGTCCGCATGTCATGCAAACATACAACGTGAGACCAACTCTGGTGTAAGAATTAAGAGGCCACCCTAAGGTCTCTGACAGTCTTTAGGCAGCCTATCCACTCCGACAATAGAATTAGTCACACACAAAAAGAAAGAAAAAAGACTTTATTAAACTGACTCTAACTTTCAAATCTGTCCAAAAAATCCGCAATAAAGGTGCTAACATTATTCTTGCCGAAACCAAAATAAAAAAGAATAAATCCGCAATTTAGCCCACCAAACAAAGTTGTCATTACCACCGGCGTTATTTCATGGTAAAATGAAAATAATTCGCTTTTACAACTTTTTTTCTTTCAAGCCGTTTGACGTGAAAGGAGGTTTTATATTGTAGGGTAAACAATAAAGAGCAGTTCCTGGCCCTTTGTTCCTTTCAGCCACCCGGGGCTTCACTTGCACTGTTGTTTTTTATTTATTTCTCAACTTGAAAAATATACCAGTTTCGTTCATAATGGAATGAAGAGCGTAAACACATGGAAATATGCAAAAGTTAAATTTATTTGAATTGAAATGTACTCTACTACTATTTTGCAGACATTTAATTTCAGCTATTTTATACTTAAATGGAATATCGTATGCATTCCATTGAATTAGAAATTAAACACATAAATTTTATTGAAATCGTATTGTGCACTAATTTAGTTGTATTTATTATAAACAAATTTCAAAATATGATGAATAATCTTGCAATATTCTGTGCATAAATGTACCTACAATGACAGACGTAATTCCGAAAACAACCTTTATAACTAATTAAAATACATTATTTATAACATTCGACCAGGTAGCCAAGCGCGTCGCCGCGGCGTTAAGTAATATTTTACAGTCATTTGGTGTTTGAAATTATTAATACATATTATAAGATAAAGGTAATCTTATGAAAGATTAAGAACTAAAATTGGTCAACAAAAGAAGATAATAATTTATTTAATTTTCGTTTAAATATTAATGAATAATGTTTAGAAAGTAATTTGATGTGGCTTCCAAACCTGTATTTATTTAAATAAAATACTGATTAAGCACAAACTACCTTTACAGAGGTGGACTTAGATGTTCCAATAAAATATACCTATTAATAAGATGTTAAGTCAAATTCACAATTGTTTACGTTTAGTTCAAACTTTCTGAAGCACTACTGTCTAAAATCCTTAAAATAATCATTATCGCTCGCCATAAAGGTAAGGAAAGTAACTTACATCTCAGAGAGTTCTCCATAATGTTCTAGAAAGACATGTATACTCTGCTAACCCTATTTTTGCCAACGTGGTGGACTATGGGCAATTCATTAATACCAGTGGCCAGAACGGTGGGAAAGTTTATACAATAAATGTCACCGGAAAATAACAAAAACCGAAAATTTATAAATTTCTTAGCAAATTTATATACTTTCGTATGTAATTTAGATATTGTCATTGAGCACGTATTATAGTATGTTGAAATAAAGGTTTTAGTATGTCAATATAAAGATGTTTATTCACGGTGCGTATGGTCTACAGTATCTAACCGTTATGTGAGGATGAATGGCTTACAATTGATTGCCCGATCTAAAGATAAGCGGTCCTATGCACATTCAAAATAAGGGCCGAGACACAGGTCACGGAAATTGGACAATAAACTTACAATACATTTAGATTTTATGGTCGCACAAGCTGAATGATTTTCCGTTAATTAAGTTAAGTAAAATGAGATATAAACATGTTACTATTCGATGTACTTTCTGTTGTAAATATAAGACGATACCTATGTCTGGTTGTTCGAAATGATAGATTTGTAGAAAATATCGCAATGAATTGACCTTATCACGACATACTAATTATAATAATATGTAAAGCAAAGTCCTTAGCCGTGTCTGCATGTTTGTGATAAACTCAAAAACGACTAAACAGATTGACAGGTAGATCATAAGTGACCCAACACCTTGCGGGTAGTACACTTTTGCGGCACGTGCGTGGCCACCAAACTTTTTTCTCTACGTCAAAAATCACCTAGTAAAATTCGCAACAAGATAAATGAGACGTATTACATTTTATCGTTCATACTCGACATTTATTACACAAATTGTTCATTTTATATCGTCCCAGTACACTTTATAAGATTTTGAAGTTACACTCAATGAATCTAAAGACATTGCTCGATCGTGTGCGACCCGCGGGCTTGGAGCGTAACCTATTTTATACGTAGCACGAAGAAATCTCTTTCTCACAAAAAAATTCACTACTTATTTCGATTTTTTATCTTTTTGAATATGTTTAATAGTAGGTTTTGTCTGTGGATTTGCCGCGTATTATCATATATATAATTCGATGCAAAGCTTAGTATTTGTAAAACCTGATAATGTGCCTCGGACAAATTTATACTTTATCTATTTAATAACTTCTTTATAACTTCACGCCTTTTATCCCCGAAGGGGTAGGCAGAGGTGTATTAAACACCCACACTTCGCCAGTTATGTTTAGGTCCCAATGTAATAAAGGGGCGAGCCTATTGCCATCTAACGGGCACATTGTTAAGTGAGCGATAATTAACATTTTTAATACACATATAACTTCGAAAAGTCAGAGGTGTGTGCCCGGGGTACCTGGGGATCGAACCCGAGACCATCGTCTCGGCAGTCCGTTACGTACACCACTGGGCTACCGCCACTTTTTTATCTATTTAATTTTCAGTTATTTTAGCAGGAAGAATTTTTTATCTTATTTTTGACTTTATGTTTTCATCTATATCCGAGCTAAATCTCATCATAATCTGGTATACAGTTTAGCTGTGAAAGCGTAGCAGATAGAAAAGCAAACTTTTCCATTTCCTTATTCAACTTACTCTCATTCCTATATATAACAATGATTATTATAGTGTACTTGTACTTTCTAGAGCACACTACAAAACGTGTGTTAACGCTGAGCAATTATTTGCAGAACACTACTAATGTGAGTCCTAAGACAATTTATAGCAAGCGTTAAGTTTGAGATTACTTGCTGAAAGCTTTGCGTGACCTTGAGCACTGTCAGATCTCACATCATTGTTTAAAATAGCAATGAGTTCTTCCTTACAAACTTACGCGCTTCCTCTACACTCACTAACTCTTTTCATACATGCTCGCCGGTTTCGGGTACTTCGGAGCTTGGCGTTTTTAGGACATCCCCAATTTGGTCGAGGAATGTCCAACGAGGACTGCCGCGACCATCTTGCCCACACACATTTGCCTTATAGATCTGATTCGTTATTCTTTCTGCACTCATTCGCTCCACGTGTCCAAACCACTTCAGCATTCCTTTCTCAATCCTAGTCACGACATCTTCTTTCAGACCACTGTTCTCTCGTATTATCTATCACATTTGGAATTCTATCAATTAGTCTCACCCCACACATACTACGCAGTGATCGAATCTTAACTGCGTTAATTCTACTTTCATGCTTTTTCTGCCATACCCAAATAGAAGCAAGTGGCGTTCTGTTGACTCTGCCTACCTCGACGGGAAAAAGGCGTGAGTTTATGTATGTATGTTAATTCTTCCTTTACAGTGGGTATAATGTCTTTGTAACCGGAAATTTAAAATACTATATACAAAAAGCAGCTATTTAGTATTAACTTACTTCAAAACACATACATTAACAAGATTATTCCGTCCGCGAGCGCATACAGGGCACAGCATGTGCCTGCTCGAAAAACGCGCATTTCCAATGTGATAGAGGCCTAATTTGTCAATTAAACCGTGTTCGTCAAGTCCTAGCAACTGCTGTTCGATCATTTCGATCAGATTTTTTTTCATAGCTTTTTGTTAAATAATTTAAAAAGTTTATATTCTAATCTCACGCTGCAAGATATAAGTGATGCAATAGTTCTGGTTACGACTCGGAGATAAGCTGTGCAAAGAAGGGTGCAAAGGTTCCTGTGCGCTTCCACATGCGGTACGACGATGTTGGCTATAATGGAAAAAGGCTTAGCGTATAAAAGAGACGAAATTATATTAGAGACTATCTGAGCCCGCGGTTTCACTCGTGCTACTTAGGGCTACTGCTCCGCACCCGAGGCCTATAGCGTGATGTTACCTATAGCTCCTCGACAAATGGGTTATCCAACACTAAAAGATTTTTTATTTATTTAAAAAGACATTTCCCGCACTAGGTAGAAATTCCTGTGTCGCGAGGGACTTTACAAACATGCAACCAACGGACACAATGAACACCCAGACTCGAGACAACAATTTGTGGATCACACAAAATGTTGTCTCGTGTGGGAATCGAACCCACGACACTCGGCGCAGTACCAGGCGGCGAGGAGAACGCTTATACCACTACGCCAACCGTGCAGTCGAATTCTTAAGTAATCACGTAGTTCCAGTGATTGGCGCGTTCAACAAAAAAAAACAAACAAACTTTTTATCATCTTCTGATTAAACTGTCTTTTTGATGAATTTATAACTGTGATGTGCGCAAATGACTTCAGAAAGTCAGAGGTGCGCACCGTACTATCAATCTTGGGACCTTTGACATTATGGTATCGCCGTTATCGAGAATACGCTACAAACACTAACATACGCATTTACACATTTGTTATGCATGTGCTAACAAATGTGTAACATATGAATTCTGAAGACATTTATATTAATGTAAATATGTTTGTTATAGATTTTAGGCGACTTGGTCATGCTTTACTTACCTACTACATTTACTTTTACAACTATATTTTCCAAAAATCTTAAAGAGTGCCTACGTTGCAATAAACCATTGCGCAATATTTCGAATAATTATTTTACGCATTTAAAGGTATACTTAGATGAATCACGACCATGATTGATAAAGCCATGATAGGAATCATGGCTTTTTCTTTTTACGAGAGATACGCATCACTTGCGTGGGTTCCTTCAGATGGACTCTATCAATTTTAGTTGATGACTCTTCTGGGCTGTGCTACGTCGTTTGCTTTCACTTCTTAGTGGCTGAGCTGCAATCTTCATGATTCTCATCCATGACTGACCGCGGTCGGTTCATCGGTTCCAATCTAGCATGAGTTTCTGACTTTCTGTAGTCCTTTAGGGTCAATCTCACAAGATTCGCGTATTACCATGTTCTACTCAAGGGAGACACTGTTTACGTAAAAGGGGAAGCAAACGCCCACTTCGCATGATGAAGGTCTTCATCTTCCATCCTGCAAGAGCATACTTTCTTTCACTATTTCTTCCTCTTCCCGAGTACCGTCAGAATTTGAATATTTAATAGTTAAGTTAATAGCTCAGTTAGCCCAGAGTTTAGTGATAAGCCGATATGTAGTTCTCGTCATCCCTTTTGTCTCAAGATTTACTGTTAAGAGAACAAACAGTAACTAAGAAACGCTCTATGGACTGCCCGAGATTTCATGACTATTCGGCAATTTTTCCTTATGACCTATAAAACATTCTCACAGAAATAATTGAATTATTGATTCATTAAGAAGTTATAAGCCTTTGAAGTAGAGCCATGTTTTGTCCCTTTGCCGCAAGCGGTGGCGATTGGGAAAGTTTCGTCGAATGCGACCCAAGTTATTATATCACAAGTTTCTATATTCATAGCTTCTTATAATACTTTAAGTTGGAAGTACTTCAGTTTCCTGATTTTAAGTACAATTGTGTTTTAGAAATACCAGCAAATGATGTGAAAGTGAGCGCAAAGTTAGCTAACTTTAATAGCACGATCGTCAAATTAATTTTACGATTATATTTCTAGTCTTTTGTAACTTCATTAAGTTTTACTTCCCAGGCATTTTAAATAGGTATTTTACTAATATCATTGCTTCTACTTTAGCAAAGTCCCAAGTTGAAAGCGCCTGTGCATAAGCATGATTGTTTAATCCACTCTTTCATCGTCGATATTAAGAAGTGAATTGACTTCTATTTTAGTATAACAAAGTACAAGCTTACAAAATTTTGTTTGTCATACATGAGAATCAAACTGATTAGAAACCCACGGGCCGAACCTCATTTGCATGCCGAAGTAACCAGTCTCCTACAGTTTGCATTTAGAATATACTACCTGTTCCCCACGGTTTTGAACGTGTTATTTTTCGTATTTTAATAGCATCCTTACCTATCGGCCACTTGTAAATACTATGTGAGGGATGAATTAATCAATGAAATACACACAAAACATTTATATGTTAATTTCATGAATGCAAATTCGATGTTGATGATGTTGCTGAATTAAAAAGCAAACGTTTCATTTTCGTGTATAATACCTCCATTTTCTAAAGATAAATGTAACCTAAATATAGCAGTAAAACTCCTCTTTCTTCCAGTGAAAGCCCCATCAGAATAACACTCTTGGGATTTGTGCATCATAACATTATGTAATGCAAAGAAGTGTCGATCACGATATGCAATGTTGTTTAAAAAAATATTAAGACAGCTCTTTGTCCGTGTTGTAACCGGCACATGATGCCACAAGCAACACACACAAAAAATACAATATTATGCACGGGAGTTATCACAAAGAGTCTGCCAAAAACATTGGCCCGCTTTGGTAAAATATATTACCGACATAATCAACGTTTACATAAGGGTTTCATCCTTCATTTCGGTATAGGGTTTTTGCAATCCTGTGAGAGTTAATTCAAATCAAAGTGCATTATGGCCAAATGGCTGCAACTTTGTCGGGGGAATTTAAATTAGGGGCTTTATAGAGTAATAGAGTTTTGGGCGTATAATCGCAGATTTCAGCATTAATGAGGTGGATTGACCGAGGAAGAAGTACTCTCTAGCTAGCATAATCTTGACGTGCAATATAAACCGTGTGCGTTTTGCATTTCCGTTAACCCGAGATAAATGTGATATTGGCGCCCAACATGGGGCCGTTAAATACTCCCGCTGGCTATACATTTGCGCATCTCCGTCTGGCAGTCTGCGTTACTTGTATATCTCCTGCTTTCTTTAAAAGGCAATTTTTCAGTTGTTTCTTCTGGATTAATTCGTATCACCATACAACCACGCCATATCACTGAACAGTGGTGGCTTCAGGATTTTCTTTTGGAACTACTTTTTTGGGTTGGCTCTTGGCCTTGTGAAGGTAGGTTTATCATTGCTTCTACTTTAGCAAAGTCCCAAGTTGAAAGCGCCTGTGCATAAGCATGATTGTTTAATCCACTCTTTCATCGTCGATAGTAAGAAGTGAATTGACTTCTATTTTAGTATAACAAAGTACAAGCTTACAAAATTTAGTTTGTCATGCATGAGGATCAAACTGATTAGAAACCCACGGGCCGAACCTCATTTGCATGCCGAAGTAACCAGTCTCCTACAGTTTGCATTAAGAATATACTACCTGTTCCCCACGGTTTTGAACGTGTTATTTTTCGTATTTTAATAGCATCCTTACCTATCGGCCACTTGTAAATACTATGTGAGGGATGAATTAATCAATGAAATACACACAAAACATTTATATGTTAATTTCATGAATGCAAATTCGATGTTGATGATGTTGCTGAATTAAAAAGCAAACGTTTCATTTTCGTGTATAATACCTCCATTTTCTAAAGATAAATGTAACCTAAATATAGCAGTAAAACTCCTCTTTCTTCCAGTGAAAGCCCCATCAGAATAACACTCTTGGGTTTTGTGCATCATAACATTATGTAATGCAAAGAAGTGTCGATCACGATATGCAATGTTGTTTAAAAGAATATTAAGACAGCTCTTTGTCCGTGTTGTAACCGGCACATGATGCCACAAGCAACACACACAAAAAATACAATATTATGCACGGGAGTTATCACAAAGAGTCTGCCAAAAACATTGGCCCGCTTTGGTAAAATATATTACCGACATAATCAACGTTTACATAAGGGTTTCATCCTTCATTTCGGTATAGGGTTTTTGCAATCCTGTGGGAGTTAATTCAAATCAAATTGCATTATGGCCAAATGGCTGCAACTTTGTCGGGGGAATTTAAATTAGGGGCTTTATAGAGTAATAGAGTTTTGGGCGTATAATCGCAGATTTCAGCATTAATGAGGTGGATTGACCGAGGAAGAAGTACTCTCTAGCTAGCATAATCTTGACGTGCAATATAAACCGTGTGCGTTTTGCATTTCCGTTAACCCGAGATAAATGTGATATTGGCGCCCAACATGGGGCCGTTAAATACTCCCGCTGGCTATACGCGCATCTCCGTCTGGCAGTCTGCGTTACTTGTATATCTCCTGCTTTCTTTAAAAGGCAATTTTTCAGTTGTTTCTTCTGAATTAATTCGTATCACCATACAACCACGCCATATCACTGAACAGTGGTGGCTTCAGGATTTTCTTTTGGAACTACTTTTTTGGGTTGGCTCTTGGCCTGGTGAAGGTAGGTTTAATTTTTAGATACACCAAAAAGCTTTTGTCATAGGAAGACTCAGCTGCTTTTTGAGCATTTTACATTCACCTCCAGATACACTAATGTCGGTATATCATTATTTTGTACTTGCTACTATCACATACACTACACAAATTATTATATTTTAAAACCAAAACGTCTCACTGCATGACAAAGACCTTCTCACTATGATGCCATTAATTTCTGATCTGAGTGGCAAAGGAACAGCCCATATCCAAATACATACACTTACTACTACAGTTCTAAAAGGATAGTGAGTGACAACAAATAAGGACATAGTTACTAATTAATCATACGAATATTTCAGCCTTAATCGAAGAGTAGCTGGCTTCATGGGCACGCTTTATTTATTATTTATCGAAAGAAAACGTAAAACCAAAAAAAATACAGGCACCTACGTCAGACTCATTAAAATGAAAAATAAAAAGATAATATCAGATTCACGTTTATTAAGAAAAATAAACGTTTCACGGACATCTTGAATCTCATCTAAATGTTACGTAATGATGGAAATGTTATGTTAAGCTGGTTATACTGCTCATGAATTCCCAAAAATTACAACTTCATTTTTTTCGTTAAATTAAGCGTAAAGTTATTTTATGCTTTTAAATTCAGTTCGCATTGTTTCTTTTATCTGTCCAAGCACCATTTTGAATTGTGTTGATACTCTGTAATTTGCATGGTACTTCTCGCAGAGGTCAATGAAAATTGGATGCAGGTATTTCAGGACGCCGTGGTCTAATGTTGGGAACATGTGATGGAGGGCATGGTCACCAAATAAGGTGATAACAGCTGAGTGAGAGTGTTGCCGTTGATATCCTTGATCGAGGAGGGCTTCCACTTGGTGCATACCCCAGTCTGGAGTTTCGCTCCTATAAATAAAGATAGTTAAGCGAAGCAGTATTTAATTTGAAAATATCTTCCTTTACAGCCTTCTGGACTTAAATCTCCACTTATTTATTTCAGCGTAACACTCTAGATCAATATAAAGACTTGACCTACTATATTAATATGGCCGGCCAGTTGGTATAGGATTTGATGTCCAGTTTATGTCTTTTCGCAAAGATACTTTGTTTTGTTTTTAGAAAAAGACAACTCCCGCATTAGGACTAAATCCTGTGTCGCGGGGGACTTTACAAATATACAACTAACGGACACAATGAACAACCAGACTCGAAACAACAATTTGTGAATCACACAAAGTTAGTTATCTCGTGTGGGAATCGAACCCACAACACTCGGCGCAGTGTCAAGCGGCGAGGCGGCCGCTCAATTCACTACGCCAACCGTGCAGTAAATACTATTATTTTGCTTCATGTATATTGTTACTACTATTTAAAATCAACTTATACGTATAAAATAGTGTTAATTAGTATATTTCCAAATAAAAAGTGCTATCAAGTTCCTAAATAACCACCTATAAATAGTAAAAATAAATAAACTTAACCTAAACCTTGTTAGTTGGTTACACAACTTTCAACGAGATCAGCTGTTCTTTCTTACAATAATATTTAGCTTTAAACCCTACTATTACTACTATTACAATCTTCTCCTTTACTTTCTTTGAACTACGTGTATTTCTCTCTTTTCACTATGATTATGACTCGTAAAGCTTTGGCTCGCCAGGAAGAGTCTAAACTCCAACTAGCTTTAATTGAATTAAAGACCTCTAAGGAGTTGTGTAACAAACTGATAGAGGAAAGAGAAGATAATGAGAAAGAAATGTTGAACTTACTGGAAAAAAATAAGAGCTTAAAATGTGAAATGGCTCAGCTACATAATCAATTCTCTGATGCCATGAGTGCTCGGGATGGACTCCAGCTCATTATGGACGGGTTTGCCGAGTGTAGTTTGCAGTATGAACAAGCCCTTGACCGTATACAGTTCTTAGACAAACAGTTACATGAGGCAAACAGTAGAATAAGTCATCTAGAATTCACCCAAGATCAGATCACTACGACGGCAAATCAAAGTCTGTTCGATGAGCTGGTGGTTCATGCTCCAAGCATGATTACTGATATAAATCATTTTAAAGTATCACTTCCAAATAGTCTCTCAGTGTGCAAAGAATCAAATAATTCAATAAAATTGATTAGGGGTAGTAGGAATAGAATTAAGAAATATGTTAAAATAAACAAAATCATAAAAAAGACACAAAAATTAGTTCACAGACAAAAGTTTTTCATACAAAAATTACTCACAGAAATATCACCAAAATAATTTGAAACATAAATTAGAAATAAATAATTTGCAGGTAGAATTAAATAATCTTAGTGACAAATTAGTATCAATGACAAATAAATATAAAAGCTCTGAACTACAAATGAAAGAGTACATATTGGCAATGAATGAGTTGGTGGCATCAAATAGTAACGAATGCTCAATACCATTGAACAATGACATCCCGTTCAACCTCCAACACTCGCCAGCTTGCTCATTGCCAACATGTAACCCGGTTTTGCTAAATAGTTCTATAAACAATACAAAATCAAATATTAAACACACTGTAAATAAATTAAAAAATAACAAACTAGACAGTGAAACTATATTACAAAATAAAAATAAAGTGATAATATTTAGTGATGAGATTGGAAAAGGTATGGGTCAGTTGTTGGCAAACACATATAGTGATGGGTTAGTGATGAACTACTGTTTGCCTGGGTTAAGTTCCATTGCTATTTTAGATAAAATTATAAACTTCAATTTTGACCAGGATACAACTTTATTGATTCTACTTGGTAAAAGAGGATCTTTAAATAAAAGACTTTTATTCTATTATTACAGTTAATTATATGTATTAAATTTAAATCAAATTATTATGCTCACTTTACCTTTCAGTAAAGGGTTGCCACGGAAAGAAAATAATATTAGACATAGTCTTAATATAAATTTGTGTAGTTGGTCATACAATAACGATCAATTTCATGTTTTTGACTCTAACAATTATGTTAGTAAAGCTTTACATTTGACGCAAGATACTTGTTATCTGAATTGTCTATAATATATAAAAATAATCTGCATTTTGTATTGACATTTCAGCCAAGAATTTGGCTAGTAAATGTGTTGCCCCTATACAGCAACAAAATGACATTTATAATGATTCAGCCAATATTTTGGCTACACAGTTTGACATTTCTATTAATTTAAATTAAATAGTTCGACAATAGAGAATACCTCTTGCAATAACACTTTCATTAATAATGGGCTGGTATGTACGAATAAGCCCAATTCAACTAATAATACATTTAGAAATTCGCAAGTATTAAATTCAAATTCAAATTCAAATTCAAAATCCTTTATTCATTTGGGTCACAATGTGACGCTTATGAACGTCAAAATAATAAATTTATAAAATAATTACTTATACTCAAATTTAAAACATTATTACTGTATGCTTCTACATTTACATTTACTGCCACGTTCGCAAAGCAATAGGTAGAACCATGAGAAAGAACGGGCAATAAAACTCACGGTCACTCTTTTTCATCGCCAGGTTTTGCATAATACACAATTTACATTTTGTAAGGTGCTGCAACTGTTACACCTTCTATATCACTTGTATATATTTACTGTACATCATAATACTCAAGCATAATACTTTTGGTTAGCCTTCTCAGAATAGCCATGGTGAAACAGGAGCATCCACTTACATTATATATACCTAATAATGCAGGCAATCCGCGAAAGTGATCAGAACCATGATGGAAATGATGCAGTTAAATATTAAAATCTAATACCAGCCCGCAAGACCGTCATCGACCAGTCATCGCAAGTAGCACCCGTTCACGAGTATGACGCATGTGCCAGCCATCAACCATTAAAACTGATACATCAAAATATACAAGGTATGTCAAATAAAGATTTAGAAGTGGAGTTGTTCATGAACGGTGAATGCGTTGATGTTTTGTGTATAACAGAACATTGGCTCAAAGATCACCAGTTCATGTGCAATTTTAATAACCATCTAGTTGGTAGTTCGTTCAGCAGACAAAATGCAATACATGGTGGATCGTTGATTTTAGTTAACAAGCTGCTTAAAATTAAGAATCGTAGTGACATTGTTAGTTTCTCTGTTGAACGGACAGTTGAAATAGCCTGTGTGGAGTTGGACCAACTTGTTGTGTTGAGTGTGTATAGGCCACCATCGTCCTTCTATGATAACTTTGAAAGTGTCATAGATGCTGTGTTACGGAAGCTATGCCAACAAAATAAATCTATAATAGTAGGTGGCGATTTTAATATTAATTTACTTGAAGATTCCCTGAATTGCCACAAAATTAAGAATTTGTTCAAATCATATAATCTTGCATGCTTATTTTTGGAACCCACCAGGATAACTTCCACGACATCTACTTGTATAGACAATATATTTACAGATATTGTACCAGTTAGAATGCAAATAATTAACAAATTAACATCAGATCATTGTGGACAATCTATAACATTTGCTATGCAGTCTAAAAAAGTAGGTAGAAAGGAATTGAGTGTGGTGCCAAAAACTTTGCGTCGTCTGGAGGGACTTAAGGATAAACTCACAAGTACACTACCATACTTATGCTATAATAACGATCCCAATAAGTTGTACAATTCTTTCTTTGACATGTACTGTACTATATTCAGTTCTATCTTTGTCCCTAAGAGGATCTCAGTTGCTGGTACTACATCCTTCAGTGAATGGGCAACCACTGGAATTTATAAAAGTAGAAATAAGCTTTACGAATTATATGAACAGAAAGTAATTTAAAAAAATGATGAAAAATTTTGTCAATACGTAAGAAATTATTCTAAGTTATTTAAAAAGATTTGTCATGAAGCTAAGACACTTTATTTAAAATCAAAAATTAAAAACATTGACAATAAAATAAAAGCAACGTGGGATATTATAAACAATGAGACTGGAAGGGTCAAGATTAAAAGTAACGATTACACGCTTCAAGTAAATAAAAAGATAATAAAATCAGATTTTGAGGTTGCCACAGCATTTGAAAATTTCTTCACAGACATTCCAGTCTCAACCACTAAATCCCTGAACTCATCCCCCAATGACGCCGAATCTCTATTAAAACAAAATGTCAATAGGTGTAAGTTTGAATTTAGATTTAGTCATGTCACTGACAAAGATCTTGTAAAAACTTTTAATACCCTTAATTTGAAGAAGACTAGTGATCTTTGGGGCAATTCTGTTGTGATTACGAGATCCATAATCAACACAGTAGCACCTGAACTGGCAATGATTTTCAATAGATGCATTGACTGTGGTGTGTTTCCTGATCAAATGAAAAGTAGTAAAGTAATTCCGTTATTTGAATCAGGTAGCACATCCGACCCCACAAATTATAGGCCAATATCTGTGCTACCCACGTTTAGTAAAATTTTTCTTCTCTCTTTCTCATTTTAATAACCATAAGCTGTTACATGAAAAACAATTTGGTTTTACTAGGGGTCGCTCAACTACCGATGCTGGAGTTGAGCTTTTAGATAGTATTTTTGATGCCTGGGAGGAGTCGCATGATGCTCTAGGAGTCTTTTGTGACTTATCTAAGGCTTTTGATTGCGTTTTTCATGAAACATTGATCAGGAAATTACATTACTATGGAGTTAAGAACACTGCTTTGGATCTCCTAACATCATATTTGAGTAATAGGATACAGAGAGTTGAGGTAAATGCATACGTTTTTATAACAAATTTCCAGGTAATATTCAGGAACTAAGTATTAATAAATTCAAAGTATTTATTAAACAGAGCTTGTGTTCAAAAGCTTATTACACAGTTAAAGATTATTTAGCAGACAAAAACGCCTGGAATTGAGTTTAAAAATTATGAATTGACATTACATTATGAATTGACATTATGAATTTTGACATTTTGAAATTAATGACATAATATTTTTATTTACATTTGTAGTACTTATATCTTTATATTCTGACATTTTTGATTTGACATTTGTAATTTTATTTATTTTGTTTTGATATTGTTATTTTTTTTTGACATTTAAAATTACTTAAGTAATACATTATTATTTTATTTTTTAGACATTCTTAAATTGACATTCAATAATTTTTTGGACATTTAAGTATATGACATTTTATTGTTTAAATTTTTATAATTTTATATATTGTTTACAACATGTATTTTACTATGTATTAGCATTTAAAGTTGTGAGTACGCTGTGGGCATTATTAAACATATAAGCAAATAGTTGTGGCAACCTGTCTGATAGCTTAGGCTGACATGCTTATGCATACACCTTCTGATGGCGTGGAGGCATAGTGATACAGATCGTGCTGGCTCCCTCAATCAAGGTTGAGCCGTACGATTGCTGTTGAATGCGGGCCATCAGTGGGCCGAGTCAGTCAAAAGCGTCAGATGATTTCCTGCATTGTACTTGCATACTAAACCCTTCTTTTTGTCTGGACTTTAAAAGATCAAGAAAAGACTAAAGAAATTGAAGTGACAAAAAAAGCAATGACTCTGAGTTTGTTTCGGCTTTTCTTCTCAAGAAGTCATTTAGCTAGGAAAAGCCGGCATCATCTAGAATAGGGTTTTGACATGTATAAGTGTTGTAAACAACCAAAGTGCAGAAATAAATATGTCTTTATGTCTTTATGTATTTTCCTAAGTCGTCTCTTGCGACACCCACGGCTGAAATGGGATAGTGAATTTTTTTATTCTTAATCCGTCCTATAACCACCAGGATTCTCAAAGCAAACGTTCTGATCTGGCAATCCGCACTTTGCTAGCGTCTAGGACTCAACACTTTATTATAACCTAAAAACCTAATCCCATCCCCATTTATTTTCCTCATTTGATCAAAAGATAGCCTTACCTGGGCTGATCACCATCCTTGAAAGCATCAGGATGATGATGTTCAGCGTTCACAGCTATTGAGTAGAATATCAAGCTGCCAGTACAATTGATACACAACCAGGTCCAGATGACGTAGAAGACAGACACGTAAGTCATTGCCCACATCCACAATGGGAGCATTAACTCTATAGCGTCGTTCGTCGTGCCAACGATAGTGATTCATAAAAAATCCTTGATGACGGAATATGCATAGGAATCTGAAAATAAAGCATATGTAAGAATAATAAAAATGGTTTGATGGTACAATACATTTGGCACTAGCTGCCAAACTAGGATTCTATGTACCAAGACACGGTCTTTCGTAAATCACTAATGAATTATAATCGTTAAAAATTCCCTAAGTACTGAACAATGAAAGTTGACTAAGAGAAAATTATAAAAAAAATGCAACCAGAAATATTAAAAAAGAGAGGTTATGTATTATACAGAGTGTAGATATGCATTTGCAAAATATTTTCAGAGTTGAATATACTACCATAATTGAATACAAATATATGACAAAATAACTCACTAAAACTAAAAAAATGTTTTTTCGCCATCATGCATTTCAAAAAGCGCGGTGAATTGACCGTCTCCGCCGCTCAGCTGATCGCTGCGAGCTTGCATAGCAGGTCTGTAACACACACAAGCACACGCACCTACCGTGCAAGCTTATTCTGCACCAGTAAACAATTTATTCTGATTTACTACTTAAGTAACATTTCATGAAAATAGGGTCTTATATCATCGCACACTGTTTGAAATAATTTTAGGTGAATACGTATATATCGATGCCTTACGGCCAAAAGAGGCTAACCGCCACTTAACAAACTTTACAGGAGAGTAGTTTAAAGTTCAAAATAAGTGAAAAAAAATCATAGAAAATTTTCTGTACGTTCCAAAAGTTTCAAAATTTTACCATATAGTTTTTGATTAGGTCTCTACGAAATAACATTATTAATTAAAACAAATCACACTCCTAACACTATTTACTGTCGCTTACCCTCAAATGGTCCTAATTATACTAACAGGAAAAAACATCGTAAATAATTATCATTTAATTAAAACTAACATAGCTAAATGACTATTTACACATAAAATAAAACAATAATTTCTATACTTAAATAACTTAACATACATTAAAAGAAAAAAAAAAAGAAAGGAAAATTAAATTTAAAGGGCGTCATGGAACTCCTCCACATCGCCGTCAATTGGGAGCGTGCCCAGAATGCTGGCAGCATTGCCACGTTGTATGGCAATGCTGATCTTTTGCGCCAAATACAGGCCAGCCTTCTGGTCACGCGAGGCGTCGACCAGTCTCTTTGAGAGATCTCTAAAAAGAGATCGCGCACTTGGACCCCATGGTCCCAACGTTTCGACACCAAACGGCTCAAATACATAATCTCCTATTAGATTTATGTATTTGCGCCGTTTGAGAGTCTCCGCTGTAGCTGTAGCAGCGCCCGCACAACCCGCTGTGCTAGGAAGATGAGATGGCGCAAGGGTGTCGACACAAGTTGCGTCCCACACCAAAGGCCTACCCAGGCAGTAAAGACATACCGTCTGGTCTTTTGCCATCGTCGCGTGCCAAGCCCTGAGGTTCAAGTTGGGCTGGAACGCCAGCGGTGACAAGAGCCCGGCGAAGTATGTCATTAAGGTTGGCGTGTCGTGAAATACGACCTGCGCTCCTGCAGCATGACAGACCATGATGACCAAGGCTGTCGACAGCCTCTCCACAGTGACAGCGATGCGGAGAGACACATTGCGCACCTAAACGAAGGCAAGAAGCAATACGGAAAGTCGTATCGTCCAACATGGTACCTATGTTGGACGATACGACTTTGACATCGTAAATGAAAACAACCCAATTAATGAGTTCCAACCCAAATGATTTAACTGCACCATTTATTTTATTTCTGTTGAATAAAAAGAGCATACCTGTGCTTTTTCCGTTCATCAAGTGGAGCCAATATGACATAACCGGCTATTGGTTAATGGCAGAAGAACAAGGAAATTGTTATAAGTTAATTATCTATAAAAAATACTATAAGCTCTTTTATACAACGCGAAAGCGCATTGTGATTCATTCTTATAAAATTATACATACATACTTACATACATACATTAGACTTTTATAAGTTTTTAAACTGGGTAACCGACTAAGGTATGAATTAAAGAAAAGTGAAATTGTGCTCAATCAGTCTTTAGTTTAGAAAATTAAACAAAATAATTGATACTCATTGTAAGTTAGTCTTGCATTATACATTCATGCTGACATTCTAGGTATGAAAAAAAAATATAAACTTACAATTTCGTACCTAAGGACCACTTTTAGGTATGACCTTACCTATCTATAATTTTTAATCAATGCTTTGACCTAGGCGTATTTCCGGATTTGATGAAATTAAGTAAAATTATACCCTTATTCAAATCTGGCAGTAAAAATGAAATTAATAATTTTAGGCCCATATCTATCTTGCCGGCATTTAGTAAAATATTTGAAAAGATTCTTTTAAAGCAGCTACTAAACCACTTTAATTTAAATAGTCTGCTTCACAAAGATCAATACGGATTTACTAAAGGTAGATCCACTACTGATGCGGGTGTTGCTCTCATAAAACACGTTTATAGTGCTTGGGAGTCATCAAAGAATGCTATTGGAGTGTTCTATGACCTATCTAAAGCATTTGACTGCGTTCAGCATGACACGCTACTGCGTAAGCTCCGCCACTATGGCGTAGAGAAAACCGCACTTAGTGTTGTCGATTCGTACCTGCGGCAGAGATTTCAGTGTGTCGATGTAAATGGGACTACATCCTCTAAATTACCTATACAGCTAGGCATTCCACAAGGCTCAATTTTAGGTCCTTTTGTATTCCTTGTACATATTAATGACTTACCTTTTATTTAAAAAAACATCTGTGATGTTGTACTTTTTGCAGATGATACTTCACTTATTTTTAAAGTAGATAGGAATAGAAATCAATTTGATGATGTAAATAATGCACTATTACAAGTTACACAATGTTTTACAGCAAACAACCTAGTACTTAATTCTAGGAAAACTAAATGCGTTAAATTTGCTTTACCTAATGTAAGACAACTGGGACCTAATATTATGCTAGATAGGGAGGAACTTGACAAAGTAGACTCGACAGTGGTCCTAGGTATTAAATTAGATAATAAGTTACAATGGGGTGCACATATAGCATGTCTTGCAGGAAAGCTAAGCTCTGCTGCGTATGCCGTCAGAAAAGTTAGGCAACTTACTGACATCGACACGACTCGTTTAGTTTATTTTAGCTATTTTCACAGTGTTATGTCCTACGGCATTTTGTTATGGGGCAAAGCTGCGGATATTCAGAATATCTTCGTTCTACAAAAACGAGCGGTAAGAGTATACATGTTAGGTGCAAAAGATACTCTTAGGGAACGCTTTAAGTCTATGGGAATTCTTACAGTAGCCTCGCAATTTTTATTTGCTAATATTTTGTACATTAGGCAAAATATAGGTTTATTTACCACAAAAAGCGATATACATAACATAAATACTCGAAACAGGTATAGGTTATATGCCCCTTATCATCGTTTACATAAAGTTAATAATTCTTTTGTAGGGCTAGCTGTATTCGTATATACAATAAAATACCAATTAGTCTTTTAGAATTACCATTTGGTACATTTAAAACTAAAATAAAAGACTGCCTTATTAAGAAAGGTTATTATACTATTAAGGATTATTTCAGTGATGAGGATAGCTGGTCACTTACGCTAGACAACTCATGATCTTTATACCTAATTAGAATTATATAGATACTTTGCATTTTTCAGTTAATCTTTATTTAATATTTCTAGTTCTTTTAAATTACTGTTCATGTATTATTAGGTCATTCAACTTAGGTACTACATTTACATTTGCATTGTTGTTCCACTAATTTTATTAAAGTTTTACTGCACTGTAAGATGAAGATAACTCGTGATTATGGGCTGTAAACTAATGTTTTATTTTGTGTATTCATATACAGTCACTTCTGTAACATATATTTCCACCATAGTTATGAACATGGTCGCGAGTTGCCTACATTATAAGATGTAAGTGGATGCTCCTGTTACACAATATTCACACTGGAAGGCTACTACAGCAGTTAAATTGGTAACTGCATTAATAATTTAAGTATTATGTTTGTTCCTAATTACTATTTACAAGTAATTAATTACAATGTGAAACAGTTGCAGCTCCTTACAAAAACAAAATATGTAACATAACACTGGCGATTAAAAAGAGTGGCCACGAGTTTTATTGCCCGTTCTTTCTCGTGGTTCTACCTATTGCTTTGCGAATGTGCAGTAAATGTAAATGTAGAAGCATTAAGTAATGTACATTAAAATTTGACGTTCATAAGCGTCACCTTGTGACCTAGATGAATAAATGATTTTGACTTTGACTTTGACGGTAGGCGTTTGGTCCTCGTCGTCCGCATGTCCGCGTCTACAGTTGTCGTAAATCACCTCGCGACGTCCCACGGTGGTCAATGAGCGGAAAAAAATCAATGTTGCAAAGTATGACTATTCCAATATGTCATACCAGTATTGGATACTACAAGCCTAAATAAACACAAACACATAATAATTTTATTTTTATTGCGTTATCTGCCGTGCTGCTATGCCGTGTGGTTGACGGCATAGAATACAAGTGTCACCACCCCCTATTTTTCAGTGGGTGTCGTAAGAGGCGACTAAGGGATAACACGATGCAAATACCATCTTTGCGTAGAGACGGAAAACTCGACATCAAATCCTATACGACTGCCTCGATGGTCTCGCGGCATAAATTTGCGCGTGGGATCGGGAGGTCCCGGGTTCGATTGCTGGGTCGGGCAGTGTTATTGGGTTTTTCTGTCACGAAATTCTCAGTAGCAGCACGGAGTCTGGAAATGTGCCCGGTACGGCAATAGGCTCGCCCCTTATTACGTGGGACTAAAGTATATCTGGCGAAAAGTGGGTGTAGAAATACACCTCTGCCTACCCCTTCGGGGATAAAAGGCGTGACGATATGTATGTATGTATGTATGCGTTATCTTATTAGTTTAATAAAATTACAAAGTTGAAGTTAAAAGGATATTGAATTTTCACTTGAAAAAAGCCCTAAGTTAGTGGGTTGTATGTTCCAGTTTGTGGTGTTTTTTTTAAATATACTTAAATTTTCTGTAATACTACACGTCTTAGAGAATCCTAGATAATTAGTTTTGTCGATAAAGTCATTAGTATGAGTGCAGGATAATTAGAGAAGAAAGCTTGTTTTAAAGTAAAATTCTTAGTTTAAACGGCCATATCTAGGTTGCGGCGGCTTCCGGCGGTTTCTCTTATAATTCAAATAATAGGCACATTTGTATAGATAATTAATAAATCACTTCCAGCTGCGAATACCTGCGAATCTCCATGTTGTAGCCATATTAGTTAATTAACTCATTATTACGCACATTAAGATGGTGCCACAGACACTAACTTGTTTCTAACAACATTAGTTCCTCTCCGTCTCAATGACCAATGAAAACAATCTTCGGTGTATTGTAAGAATGAATCTCCTTCTTCAACCAGGTACTGTAGACCAGTACAGTTTCAGTTCATGAAAGAAACTACAGACGTCAGTAACAACGAAATTGCGAGAATGGAAAGTGAAATAGCAAATCTTAACGAAACATATATATTATTATTACATAACCAAATATCGATGAAAAATATTTTGTTTTACTACTTTCTAAGGGAATAGACAACCTTCACAATTATTTCCGCTGCCCCATACAACATGTACTCCGTAGCCGGGGGAGTCCTTCACAGCAAAGAAACTACCCAAAACAACCGTGTCCGATGAAGACATGCGTTAGGCGGAAGGTGAGGACACCGTGGCGGCCGTCAGCCACTCCAAAAAGAGGGTTCTTACTATCGCTTTTGCCGTGTATCCATTCATTCGCACTCACTCATCCATTCACTCAATCGATAAAACAATGATGATGACACATGTTAAATCAGTCACGGTGACAAATCTTGAGGCAGAATAACAATTTGCAGAAGAGGGACCTACTAACGCTAATATATGTGCAAAACAAACGTGCAGTTTTTATTCTCTCACTCTCATAGTCCCATAGGCAATTTGACACAACAGAGTCATATCAGTCGCAGGATTAACTCTTGACTGTTACTGAGAATTCATCAAAAAATCCAATCATTCCTTGCAGGCCCAACCTGGGATTCGAACCCTTGATTATGCTCCTGAGCCAGGCCAGCCAACAAAACCTCTGTAGGTACTTATTTAACCATTCAGTATTGTCTGAACAAGCAAAAGAATGACTTCTTACCTATAAAACTTAAAATAACTAATTAGAATACACAATTATAGATGAATATGAAAGTCTATTAAAATAATCTTACCGTTTTATTTCCTTCGAAAAACTTCGCGCCAAACGGACTCGCAAGCACGGAGGTGCTTATGCCCGCGGTGAATGTTCGCTGTGCAACGCTAACGACATTTTGTTCGAACGAAGGAGTGAGATAACCGACGCTGTTTGTCATTCTTCTGTAAGCTAACCGCCAAACCTTTGATTTACCTTGTTATCTAACCACCATACCAGATATTTTTTTGGGGAAGGAAAAAAAGGGTAAGCGACAATGTAAGGCGACATTCGTTTAGATAAATTATCCTAAGCGTATTCGATGATTGATTTGGTGACTAGGGAAAATAAAAATAAACGCCAAATAAAGTCACGGAAATGAGACCTAAATGTAATAAATGACATATATTTTATCCAAAGGAACTGCCCTAATATCCTAACCGAAAGTTTGGTACACAAAGATTCAAGTAAAATTTGACTAATGTATTTTTTACAAAAAAGTATTTACAGCCCAAACTACTTAACGTTCAAGGAAAGAAAAAAATATTCAAAGCCAAAAATGCTTATCTCACAAGTTTGAAATTTAATTTTTATCCAACCACCATAATACAAAATACACCAAAAATAACTGTCGTTTATGACGAAAAAGTTAGTGTTAGAACCTCAATTCCTTTACCGCCTAAGCGACAAAAAGTTTGTCCTAGAGCCACGAAACTTAGACCATTAGACTCAGAAAAAAAAACCGATTCTAACCATATATATAAGTCGATTTCGCAAAAAATGTCGCTTACCCCCTTTTGGCCGGAAGGCATCGATATATATATATATATATATATATATATATATATATATATATATATATATATATATATATATATATCATGCCATGGGTGTCGTAAGAGCCGACAGAGGGTGCATATTATGCAGAGAACAACACTATAAGAGAAGGAAAACTTGATACAAACCCTATACCAACCCGTTTGGCCAGCGTGGTATAGTAGGCCACTTCCTCCTGAAAGGAGAGCCCTACTTCAGCAGTGGACTGTTAAATGCTGATGATGATGAAGAAGTATACCGTCTTTATTGTATTATTAAAATATTTTGGATATGCATATCAACATCCTGTATTGTATTGAGAACTTTACTTTTATTGAGAATTAAATAAAACTACAACCCACGTCTCTCCCATTGTTTGTGAAAAATCCTTTTGTTTTGATTCATCGGGAAAAGCTTGTTAGGAAGTTGAAGCTGCCTTTTGTAACCGCCAGTTTTGGGCAGGAAAAGTCTTTTAAATCTTATTTTTTCAATTCATTTCTCTTTACAATCGAAATTTTTATCGCAGCTCTGATTTTTTTCTGTTAAAATATGACTTCTGCTGTAGTAAGATGCACTGTTACGCGGACGCTTTTATCAAAATTCAAACAATGAACTACCGGAAACAATAAAATACTAAACACAAGCTGATTGAAATGTGTCACTATTCCATCACAGACTTTCTCAACGGCAAAATTTTAAAAATAAATTCATTGTGTATATTATTATGTAATACTAGAGGACGCCAGCGGCTTCGCACGCACATATTTTCGAATTACCCGTTTTGACCGATCCCGTGGGAATTTTGGGAAATCCCGTCTTAGTGCACCCCTACGGTCCCCAAGGAATGAATATACATGCTAAATTTCAGCTTCTTGCGCCGAGTAGTTTCGGCTGTAGCTTGTCTGTCAGTCAGTCAGTAACGCAAAGATTTTATATATTAAGATAAAGTACTTATTGTTCACTAGGAACAGTACTTTCATTTCACATTAAATTCATTAATGGCCGCCGACCGGCCAAAATTGCCCATTGTCCTTTAGTTGCGTTATTTAAGAGATTTTCATTATTTGTCTATTTTTCTTTATTTTACATTTTTTTATTTGTACGCCAACATTGGCGGGATACAGAACTGCACTTTTTTATTTTGCAACATCTCACTATATATGTACCTGTGTGTAACAAATAAACTTAATTTGAATTTAATTTGCATTTGAACTAGCAGACCAAAACAAAAAATTGTGGTTCACAAAAAGTGTTGTCCTGTGTGGGTATCCAACCCACAATCACTTTAGTAGAGCCATGCTGATTTCAGCATGAATGGGCCAGCTCGACCGGGGTAGGCCGTTCCTTCTCCCTCATCCTTTCCCTTTTCCCAACTCCAAGGGGCGGCAACGCACTTGTGACTCCTGTAGTGTTGCTTGTGTCCATGGGCAGTGGTAATTGCTTACCATCAGACGATCCGTCTGCTCGTTTGCCGCCTATTACTATAAAAAAAAACACACGGCAGTGTTTAATGGCCGCCTAGACCATTACGCCAATGACGCATCGTACCGAATTAATATTAATGGTTTTATATCTTACATGGTATCGACAGATTTACCTCTTATCAGCCACTATTAGCCCTTTCAAACAGCGGCCTGAGTTGCTATGTTTGGAACTGACAAATAAATTTGTCTGATAACTGTCATTCCTAACATAACTGTCATACGTAAACTTTTCTTCGTGTTCAAGAAGCTCCGTTTTATAGCAGATAATAAGCTTATTATACGTGTATATCAAGCCCTGTGTCAGTCTATTATACAGTATTGTATTACTTCATGGGGCGGGGCTCCTAAAACCATAATGCTGCCGATTGAACGGGCTCAAAGAGCACTTCTAAAAGTTGCAATGCGTAGTCCCTTTCGCTTCCCCTCGCACCAACTGTATGAACTATGCAATGTACTAACTGTACGACAGCTTTTCCTACTTTATATTGTCCTAAAACAGCACACCACGCTTACTTATAACACCAATCTGACTGTCAATAAAAGGCGTAAAGATATTATATGCACTGCACTTTCCGAATCTAAATTCGTCTTCACGATTTTATGCTTTCTTAGGACCTTTTATATTTAAGAAACTAAACAAAATACTTTTTATATATGACGTTAATTATTTCAAATGCAAGCAATTAGTTTATAAGTATTTGCAATCGTTGAATTATAAACAGACCGAAGATTTGCTAGCAGTGCTAAAATAAATTGGACCTGTCTTGACATTGTTTACATATTATATTATTTAAATAATATCGAGCTACGCATTTTTCTTGAAGGTATTCGTTGTTATTTAACCTTATAAATAGTATAAGCAGTAATAATAAGTATTGGTATATAATTCTAATTTGTTATCAATATAATACATATTGATAGTGCTCTTACCGCCTGTGGCACAGGTTTACCCTAGTACAGGCACCCATTGTTATCTAGAACATATTTACCCTTAGATGTACATATACTATTATTGTAGAAAGATGAATAAATACAAATACATTATTCTAAAATATTTAATATCATGCGGTGACATTCAAATACTGAGCTATGTATTAAGTAATGTATGAGTGTCGCTATTGTTACGGATTAGTATGTGGGTGGGAATTAAATATGTACACTTGAGAGATATATGGTACCACGTTGGATATCTATGGTACCACAACTAATTGACGTTTCTAGCTAGCTCGACAGAAACAAGTTTAAAAGCACTGTGTTATACCTCGGTTTGTTTCTAATATGTACTGGATTTGTAAACATTAAAAAAAATATGAAAGAACTCCACTTATATGTTAACATGCAATCAACATTGCAATCCTTTACAGTGCGAGTAAGCAATCGCTAAACTGCCTAACGATGACATGCACAACACTGATGATAGTAATTTGTTTATGATGACCTTATCGAGAGATAAGCTAATTGATCAGAACAGCATACCGCTGATGCACATAACAGATAGTGAGTCTTCTATTGGCATTAGTCGCATAAACGCGTCAGCGTCAACTAAATTCTAATTCGGAAATATGCCTCCAAACGCAGAATGGGCCGAAGTGGCCCAACAAAGGTTTGAGGCCAAAACTATACACGTCACTTTCCCACAGTTAAAATACCTATCGCTAAGAGACGTCGGTCTTAAAGAACCTGTACAATGCCTCGCGGGAAAAGTAATGGATGATGGCGCTGAAGGACTATGGCATATTCACGACAAACTTTACGACCTGACGAGGTTCATTAAACGCCACCCAGGCGGCGCAGAATGGCTGAAACTGACTAAAGTAAGAACAAATAGATTACCTATCTCTTACGAAATCCAATTTGGCTTTTGTGTAAAATTTAGTGCCTTATATTTTGAGTTCATCCTTAAATTATAATCAAGCTTTAAAATTGTATACAAGCGTCTGACCGTTTTCAATTTGTAAATTGTAGGGCACCGACATAATAGAAGCGTTCGAATGTCATCACTTGAACCCAGCCACAGAGAAAATTCTTACACAATATTATATCAGAGATGCGAAGACTCCCCGTAATTCGCCGTTCACTTTCAAAGAGGATGGCTTTTATAAAATGATAAAAAGGGCGGCTGTTGAAGAGATAAAGAAAATACCTAAAGGTGCATTTAAAACTGCAGATAAAGTGATTGATTGTTTATTTAAATCGTTGTTAATTAGTTCTGCTCTAGCGTGTTGGGTTGACAATAGTTTAGCTGCTAAATTTTGGTACATTTACGCATCAATCAATTTAGCGCTGCTAACTGTTGTGTGCCATAACTACATACACAGAAAAACTAATTGGAGGATGTATTTGTTTAATATGAGTATGTGGTCATACAGGTGAGTTGTTTTATTCACATTGTTCAAACTAAAATCATTGTTAATATTTAGAATGATTTATTTGTTATCACAAGCTTTGTCTACTAGTACAATAATGCAAAATTGTGTTAGGTTTATAACATTTCTGTGATATCCACATGGTGTGCTTGTTTATACTTTGTCTTACTACTGGGGCACAAGCCTTTTCCCACTATGTTTTCATAATGGTAAAGGGTTAGCCCACAATCCACCACACTGGCTAAGTGCGGATTGGCAAACTTTTCATGTGTATCGGCAGCACTATTGAGATCTCTTAGACATACAGATTTCTTCACAACAGGCGGTTGTTATTTATAGAACAAAAATAATTGTTTACTTTTAATGATCATATGATATCTTTGCCTAATTTTCCAGAGATTCTTTTTCGGCGATATTCTAAGAATAGCTGATTAATATCTTCAATATATTTTCAGAGACTTCAGAGTATCCTATGGGATACTCTGAAGAGACAGTATAGTATATGTATCTGAGACAGTATATGTACTGTCTCACCATCTCTACACAAACACTCTCATGGATTTAGAAATTAGCTCCTTAGAACCAGTTCTGATCTACAACCCGAGAAAAGATAAACCTTTCCACGCAAAGTTTGGATTTATTACGGCAATTTTCTTTTCCCCTTTTATCTTCTTACTAAGTTTTACGAAAAGGTAAGGACAACTTTAATTTAATTGCCTGTTTAAGGAGAGAACGAATGTAATTTATTTCAATGTAGCGTTCCTGTTGCAATTTTGTATCTAATATTTTGCTGAGAACTGTTTTGTGTTTTATAAGTGAGTGACCTCTTTTGTTGAAGTTACTCGTATTTGACTTTTTTTTTTCTCTTGTGATTCATTTCATATAAACAAAATTTACTAGGAAAGTTTAGGAATTTGAACTCTCGTGATCATTCGTTACGGTTACTCCAAACAAAGCTACGTATATATCCCGAAAGACACATACTAGGAAAGTGGTTTGAGAAGCATGTAAAAGGTCTATAACTAAGGGTCTACAAGGCAGATTCTCTTTTTTATCGAATAGAGATAAAACATTTCTTGGCCGCTCAATACAATACAGGATGTTGATATGCATATCCAAAATATTTTAATAATACAATAAAGACGGTATACTTCTTCATCATCATCAGCATTTAACAGTCCACTGCTAAAGTAGGGCTCTCCTTTCAGGAGGAATTGGCCTACTATACCACGCTGGCCAAACGGGTTGGTATAGGGTTTGTATCAAGTTTTCCTTCTCTTATAGTGTTGTTCTCTGCATAATATGCACCCTCTGTCGGCTCTTACGACACCCATGGCATGATATATATATATATGTATATATATATATATATATATATATATATATATATATGTATCATGCCATGTCGGCTCTTACGACACCCATGCAAACCCTTACAAAAACAGCATTAAAATCCGATGCATAGTTTTTAAGATTTAAGCATACACAAGGACAGACAGACAGAAGACAGACTTTAATTTATACTATGTAGTTATACTAACACTTGACTTTACGCACGGCTTCGCCCGCGTGGTTGTTGACAAAAAAGTCTCAACAGGAGAATATTACAACAAATTATTGTGTGTAATTATGTTAAATTTTCATAGTATCATAATAGCTAACTGGTAAACGATCTGTGAACAAGCAGCGATAGCTGAGTGGAGAGACCGACAGACTGCTACGCAGTGGGTCTCGGGTTCGAATCCACGACACGCACCTATGACTTTTCGGAGTTAAGTGCGTATTAAATTGTTAATTATCGCTTGCTTATCGGTGAAGGAAAACATCGTGAGGAAACCTGCATGTCTTAGAATTCTCCATAATGTTCTCGAAAGACATGTGAAGTCTGCCAACCCGCATTTGGCCAGCGTGGTGGACTATGGCCTTACCCTTCTCATAGTGAGAAGAGGCCCGTGCCCAGCAGTGGGACATTATAAAGGGCTGATGATGATGATGAAACGATCTGTAACGATAAGTTATTTAGTAGAGCAAAAAAATGCAGCTATTACAGATATCGAAAATGATGGACAGTGGGATAGTAACTTGACGATGAAAATGTAATTGGAGTTACATTAAGAGAATCTTCATTCTCATATCAGAGATATGTGTACAATGAAATAAGGCCAAATAACATTTGTCGATAAAAAACCTATGCCATAGCACGCCATCTGTGATCATATACCGTTTATAACCAATTCTAGATGCTACTGCAACCGTCCGCTCGGATTGACGCATCTTACGTCCATGTAATAATTTTTTTTCAGCATTACATCATTTCGTTTAATATTTTCTTCCCAGCCAGTTCCCAACTATCTTATTTATCTACGACGAAATATATTTTTACCCACCTACCTATATAAGAGTTTAAACTGGAAGTTTGTTGCGTTGACGGGGACCGATATTGACACGACATTTTAAATTGAACTCCGTCAAAAGAGAGGCTCTAGGATCGTTCAGAAGGCCAATTCTCGTAATTATATTTGTTCCAACTGCAGTTTCGATCTAATTTCGGTGTCATAAATGATATTCCCGTAAATTAAATGATACTCGAATGGTATGGCGACTAGATCGTAAATGGGTTTATTGTAGGACTTTCAGCATCTCAAGTATCCGGAATCTTGTATGTCATATTTTTATCAGAAGCATCATTAGCGTTATATTCTCATTACAATCTGCAAAAATATTACACAACTATTAATAATTTGAATTACCTTTGTCGGCATAACAAAAGTTGCCATGAATTCTTTAGAATACAATCAATTGGTATGCCAAAGAGCTACGTAAATTATGAAGGTCCTTGACATGATAATTTATAACTATTACGAATCGTAATATTTATGATAAATGTTGTACTTCTTCAGAGCTCTTACATAGGAATAAAATATGTAACATCCTAAGCAAGCATACTCTGAATAAAATTAGCCTATTAGTATCCATCTTACGTCCATGTAATAATATGAGTACAAAACCAAGTGCGAGTTGGATTGTGCACAATGTAGGGTTCCGTCGTAATGCAATAGAAAAATAAATAAAAACCCGTTCGCAAGCATGTGTATGGGCATTATACTAACTACTGCTACAAATATTGCACTGTTTTTCTGGCAGCGTTTTTCAAATTAAAATTACTATAAGAGCTTCTTGTATTTCAATATAGAACCCTAAATAAAGCCAGCCTACACGGTAATGGATTGCTATATATCGGACCCTAAACCCATATGAATACCTTCCTTAGGTTTATAGTTGATGTTTAAAGACTTGTGTTCGTACGTACTATGTATTTAAGAGCCATTTCACGTTTTCGCGTCAATATCTGAGATTTCAGTCGCCTAATTTACCATCTTGGGTAAAACTCCGACATTTTTAAATACATGTAAAGTATAGACTGATCTTTCGTATTGTGATTTCATGTAACATATTTACAAAAAAATATTTGTTTACTTTGTGGTGATTAATCTCCCACAACAAGTTTACTGAAAAAACAACGCAGAGTTAATTTCAAGCTCTCATGTCTATCACTAATATTTATAAAGTTGGCTGGAAAAAATACGTATCGTATCAGAAATATAATTTTGTTGCTACATAATGTACCAGAATATCGATTACTAATAACATTAATTCGTAAAAAAACGAGGTAGGACCTGTGCTATTTTGTTTCGCGGGCTGAACTTCGAGCGTCCCTAGCGTAAAAGCATTATTATACTACGACTACAACATTTTGATTCCTTGATTTTTGCCTTAATGACAAATGTTAATGTAGTACATTAACGATAGTCACTGCTAATTGACAAAATATGTTATTATTTTCTTGTTTATATAGATAAATCTCTCTTTTCTTGTTTATCTATACTAATATAATAAAGCGGAAGAGTTTGTTTGTTTGTTTTGTTGCTCAGGAACTACCAGCCGGATCTGAAAAATCAATATTGGTATCATCTGCGATGTTAAAAGGGATGGGGAATCCAAATACAACATCTGTTTCGTGATTCAAGATGGTGGATGGGAAATCAAAGATGGCGGATGGCAAAAATTTAAAAAATCAATATGGGTATCGTCTCTGATGATTTAAGGGATGGAGAATCCAAATACAATATCTATTTCGTGATCAAAGATGGCGGATAGGAAATCAAAGATGGCGGACGGGATTTTTTTTTAAGTTAGTATGTGTATCGTCTCCGATATTTTAAGGAATGGGGAGTTAAAAAACACCATCTATTTCGTGATCAAAGATGGCGGATGGGATTTTTATAAAATCAATTTGGGTATCGTCGTCGATGTTTAAAGGGATGGCGAATCCAAATACAACACCAATTTCGTGATTCAAGATGGCGGGTGGAACATCAAAGATGGCGGTTGGAAAATTTAAAAAATCTTCAATAGGCGATGCGGAGTTCGCTGGGTCAGCAAGTATGTTTATATAGATTGTATAGACAACCTATACAAATAAATCAAATTGAAATTTCTCTGTGATTTCAAAATGATTGTGTTTTCGAGTGCTTATAGTTACACGATTTTAAGTCCTAAACATCCTTTTGTCTGCCTGTCTGTCTGTCTTTCTGTTTGTCCGGGGTAATCTCTGGAATGGCTGAATTGATTCAAATGCTGACTTTCACTAGAATGTTTCACAGGCTTTATCACACAACATTATAGGTTACAATTTGACCCGGTAGGTGGCGCTGTTGTCATGATATCGAGTCATTACTTTTTGTACTCATCCACACATATGTACATATAAATAAAATTGAAGGGTCTGTCTGTGATTTCAAAATAATTATGTGTTTTCAAGTGCTTATAGATAGTTTCACGATTCTAAGTCAGTAAGTCGATACCGAGTCTATATAGTATATTTATATAGAAGCGTAGGTCACTCATCATTAAATTTCGAAATTGTCAGTGCAAAAATTTGATTTGGCTACGAGGTAGGTAGTTTAGTATATACATAAGTATATTTGATTGACCGGCAAAATTAAAATTAGCTCAATTTGGGTGATTTCCTTTATTTATCAAATTATTCTAGTAGGGGCGCTCATGAAGGGATTTTGGGATTTACTCGAGCGCGTCAGATATTGATAGCATCCAAGTCCTACGTATTTTTAATAAAGTAGGAATGCTAATCTAATCGTTTGCATAGTGGGATGGATTATTTACATTTATATCATCTTAGCTTTGCAACCCAATAGGTCTCAATGACGCTCGAGTAAATCCCAATTTCGCATCGTGAGCTTCCCTACTATTCACAATTCACCATAATTATAACTAAAACCCAATATTTTCATTCATGTACATATATATTTTATACTATCTTTTGCCCGCGGCTCCGTACGCGTTGAAGTCGGGGTAACATAAATTTACTTTCAGTCTCAAGTTGTGTGAAGGCGCTCCTGATTAGTCTAAAGATTTCAGAAACTCTATAGAGTACAAAGTAATTCGGTCAGTATCCATGACATTATCTACGATTATATATACCGAATATATATCTATAAACACTTTCGCATTTATAATATTAGTAGAGAAAATCGCTTCAGCCGTTTAAGCGCCGTCTATAATGATTGGTATATATATGCAAATAATGTAATCACCGTGCACAATTTATGACAATATGTATGATGTCACAGTACTGACAGATATATACGATAGCATATGCGCAGCACTCAACTTACAGCGCATGCGTTCTTACTTCCAAGAGGTAAATTTGTGCTGTAGGTACAAACCTCTACCCTCCATAAAATCCCTCCCAGTTTATTTTTTGCAACTTATGGTTGCCTATGACCGTCTCCATGGTCCAATATATCTCTATATTAAATTTCGACAAAATCGGTTCAGCCGTTTTAGTGTGAAAACGGAACATATATACACACTTCCGAATTTATGATATTAAGTAGGGATTAGTAGGGATATAAAAAAAATATTTGATTTAATATATTTTTTTATATTGACTGTTTGTCAATTTTGTTGTGCCCATGGCCGCGCATCGCCATCAGTGGCAGTTAATTTTTGTTCTCTGTTATAACAATACAAAATGAGTACAAGATTATTTTTAATCGTTTTTTATCTTTCGCGATTTGTATACATCGTAAAATATTATTTAGCGGGTCGTGGGTTTGCAACAATCCCTCCGCGACCACGACCGTTGCAAGCCGGTAGAAACGTAGGAGAATAACAGAGGTATTTATGCTTTTAAATAAGTAAATTATTGTGACTAATACCCGCTTAATAATATTGTATGAAGATTAAGTATTTTTCTTCGCAAGTGTGTTGAAAAATGGGTGTACCTTGATCACTTCATACTCGGTTTCTTAACCAATAATAATAATTAATATCACCTCAAATGTAATAGCACACTCGTATCATAATTTACTATTTCTATAAATCTCTAACTTCTAGTGCATTACGGTTATTGATAACGGCTCAAGATTGTTTTAGGCGTGTCGACTATCGCGCTATACTGTTTCTATTGTGTATGTGTGGATAGCTACGCACACATACACAATGCTGCCGTCTTTTACCTAAACTCGAGCGTTATAATTTTGTGAAATGGCTCTTAAGTGATGTCGTCGTAGTCAAAGATCTGCTTTTTTTGTATTTGCTTGTGTAAGTCATATTAGTTATTGGGCAAACTATTCAACAATAGTTTTCCCAATAAGTAACCCATCACTGCAAACAGATATTGATGAATAAAGTTCCAATCAAATTTAGTTATTTCGGGTGTCATATCTAGGCAAAGCGCTCATTAACCACCGTACAAAGTGATAATCACTGGTGAACATTTACGGCCGGTTCCAATATTTGTTACTAGAGATAGATAATATTTGACATAAGCTCCATATAAAAGTATATTGAATTTGTATCTATAGTAGTCAAATTCATGGATAGATCAAATATTGGGACTATAATCTATGATTGGGACCGGCCGCAAATCAATTTAAATCAGTGATAACAGTTTTTAAGAATGTCTTCAATTTTATTTCAATCTAGAGGACGCCCGCAGCCACCATGCAAATATTATTTTGATTTAACCGTTCCTGCCCGATCCCGTGAAAATTTCAGAAAGGAGATGTCCCACAATCCATACAAAATTGCCTCACGCCCTATAACAAAGTGTCATATCTCAAAAAAAAGATAAAAATTTATAAAAAAATATGGCATACTTCCTAAGTTCATTTTTTTACACCTTCATATGAAAAAATTGCTATGAAAATAGTTCAGGCGATGTTGTGAAAAATTCGTTCGTATGAGTATTTATGAACTTATTTTAAAAATTATTTTTTTGTTTGAAAAGGTACCCCCAAGGTAGTCCCACCGCACTAAAGTCAGGTCTCCGGTCTCCAGGATCCTGGAGAAATGAAAGTAAAATCTCAAAAATAAGCTCATTTTAGTACTTTACATTATTAATTCTTCGCTCTCTTTGAAAATTCTTATTTTGTTTGAAAGGGTATACCCCCAAGATAGTCCTACTGCCATAAAGTCAGGTCTCCGATCTGCAGGATCCCGGAGAAATGAAAGTAAAATGTCAAAAATAAGCTCATTTTTGACTTTACATTATTAGTTTTTCTCTCTCTTGTTGTTTCTTTTGACTTATTGCATTATGATGAGACAGAAACGTCAGTGGTAACGCGAGGGAATGGTCGACAGAGGTTGATTCACTTACATTAACACAAATGAGAGAGACGAATAACGATAGCGACGCGACGCGGCAAGCGAAGCTAAGGAAATGCAAGTGTATAATGTTGTTTAACTCGTTCTAATGCGAGTGACTGAGATGTATAGTGACGCCAAGGACATGAAAGGAACAATTGAATGACGCTGTCAGTCCATCCTGCGCTTGCGTTGAGTGTGCTACTTCTTTGCGTTTTCTTTCTTGTGGATCTTGAGATTTTTTTAACGACAAAGCTAACTCTTACCGGACCTAATAATTGCCTAGTGATTTGGTTTTTGTTGTTTAATTGGAAGATAAATAATATATAATAATACTGAAATTATATTTTTATGTGTAATAAAAAGGCGCTTTTAGTGATTTAGTTTAAAAAATAAGTGGACTGGGAATTTAAGGATACAAAGAAAAAAAATATTTTTCTATTGTTTATTATATATACATAGGCAATAAATGGCGATCAAAACTTACAGTTCGAATTCGATACATAGAAAAGGAATAAATGAATGTTGAGAAAATGACGTGCATTTTCTCAACATTCATTTATTCATTTTCTAAATGTCTTAAAACATATTCCAGCAAACCTGCCGGTGGTTCATTTTTACGGGCTGGTTCCGCATCCAGCCCAAATAAAATATTACAGTCATAACATGGGCGCATACCCCCAATGTCCTGAGCCCATGTATACAAGAACAACAGTATTCAACCACGGCATTCCTTCCTTCATTTCGTCTATTATAAAGCATGTGCTTTATAATAGACGAAATGAAGGAAGGAATGCCGGAAGGTGTGATACTCCTTTCTGCGGATATGCCGTGATTGAATCCTGCATCTCAATAGAACGTTATTTTATATATCATTTACATTAATATTAATTCGTTCTGGATGTCTCTATATGTCAATATCATACACACCTGTTTCGTTTATATGTTCGCTGCAATAAGAGCGAGCGATTCTGGGGTGGTAAGTACCAATGGATAGCATGATCTAATCTTCATACGTTAAACTTGGGAAGTCGCTATCGTTATTCGTCTCTCTCATTTGTGTTAATGTAAGTGAAACAACCTCTGTCGACCAATCCCTCGCGTTACCACTGACTTTTCTGTCTCATCATAATGCAAGTCAAAAGAAACAACAAGAGAGAGAAAAACTAATAACGTAAAGTACAAAAATGAGCTTATTTTTTATATTTTACTTTCATTTCTCCGGGATCCTGGAGACCGGAGACCTGACTTTATGGCAGTGGGACTACCTTGGGGGTATACCCTTTCAAACAAAAGAAGAATTTTCAAAGAGAGCGAAAAACTAATAATGTAAAGTACAAAAATAAGCTTATTTTTGAGATTTTACGTTCATTTCTCTGGAAAAATTAACGTAAAATGTCATCTCATGCCATAAAGACAGGTCTCCGGTCTCCAGGATCCTGGAATCCTAGGGTTTGCCCTTTCAAACAAAAAAAGAATTTTTAAAATCGGTCCATAAATACTCATACGAACGATTTTTTCACAACAGCGCCTGAACTATTTTCATAGCAGTTTTTTCATATGAAGGTGTAAAAAAATTAACTTATGATGTATGCCATATTTTATTATATTTTTTTATCTTTTTTTTAGATATGTCACTTTGTTATAGGGCGTGGGGCAATTTTGGGACATCTCCTTTGACGGGACGGTACGGTCTCCAATCAGCATATATGCCAAATTTCAGCTTCATGTGTCCAATAGTTTTGGCTGTTAATAACTCAAAAATTTTATATAAATACATACATACATACATATAATCACGCCTTTTACCCGTCGGGGTAGGCAGAGACAACGGAACGCCACTTGCTTCTATCCTTACAAAGGTCACGCGCTTCTTCTACATTCATTACTCTTTTCATACATGCTCTCCGCTTCCGGGTGCTTCGGCTTGCCGTTTTTCAGAACGTCACCAATTTGGTCAACGAATGTCCTACGAGGTTGGCCGCGACCGGCTTGCCCATACATTTTTCCCTCATATATTTGGTGCGTCATTCTTTCTTTCATTCGCTCCACGTGTCCAAACCATCTCAGCATTCCTTTCTCAATTCTTGTCACAACATCTTCTTTCAGGCCACATCGCTCTCTTATAACTGCATTCGGAATTCTATCAATCAGTCTCACCCCACACATACTACGCAGTGATCGCATCTCAACTGCGTTAATTCTGCTTTCATGCTTTTTCTGCCATACCCAACACTTACTGCCATACATCAGCGTGGGCACAAGCACACCATTATGAACCGCCAGTCGCGCCTCTTTCGGCACCATCTGACCGTTCATAAAGGCGTGCAGCGCTCCATTCACACAGTTTCCCGCAGTCACTCTCCTTTCGATATCTCCTTCACATCTTCCATCTCTTGTAAACATGCTACCCAAATATATGAATTCTTCAACTTGTTCAACATGCTCCCATTCAATCGCAATATTACACTCAGTCACACTTTCATCCTTCTCAAACACCATCACTTTCGTCTTTCTTGCATTTAATTTCATACCCTTCGCTTTAAAGCTCTCGTTCATACAGTCCATCATTTGCAGCAACTCATTCGCCGAAGACGCAAGAATGACTTGATCATCGGCGTAAAAGAGGCACTTAGCACGCAATCCTACCATATCGATCCCGCATTCACTTTCTCTTATATCATTCATGCAGCTATCCATGAATAGATTGAACAACCAGGGCGAGGCTGCACAGCCCTGTCTGACACCTTTGGAGATATCAAACCATTCTGTATAGGCACCGTTATTCCTTACACAGGCTCTAGAACCCCTATACAGAGACATCAGAGCTCTTACTATAAAATTATCCACCCCATACATAGATAGCACCTTCCATAATTTATTTCTATCCACCCTATCATAAGCCTTTTCCAAGTCTATGAACGCGCAATATACCTTCTGGTTTTTTCCCAGACATTTTTCGGTTACGCAGCGCAAGGAAAAGACCTGATCCGTACATCCCGTTCCCTTCCGAAATCCCGCTTGCACATCCCATTTCTTGCCATTAGTCACATTTATTACTCTGTCCATCAATATTCTGGCATACTTTTCCCTACCACACTGAGAAGGCTGATCCCGCGATAATTATGACATTCCTGCCGCGAACCTTTGCCTTTATAAATTGGGACGAGCACTGCCTTCGTCCAGTCATCTGGCACCTGGCCCTGTATGTAACATAGATTAAAAAGGCGATGCAGCAGGTTTACTATTAGTCCATCGCCAGCCTTCAACATTTCAGCCGTCACCTTATCACACCCAGCAGACTTTCCTGACCTCATACCTTTTAGTGTTTTCATTATTTCATCCACTCCAATTTCATCACTCGGATCCACAGGCATATCAATCGTCTCTTCTGGCTCTATTTCACTCACATCTTTCTCGAATAAGCTCTCAAAATAATCCTTCCAGCACTTTAGTATCATTCTTTCTTCATTCATAACTTCACCTCTTTCGTTCCTAATTACTTTCATTGAAGCATTCATGGTTTTACCCCGCGCTTCTTTCACGAGTTTCCAAAACAATTTTGTATTATCTCGGAAACTTAAGCCGAATTGTTACTCACATTTCTTCTTTTTCTCGTTCTTCTTCCTCTCTATACATTTCTTAACCTTAGCTTTCACACACCTATATTTGTCCTTCATTTCTTTAACACTATATTCATTCATACCACCACTAGCTCTATTGGTTGCTTCTATTGCTGGGATATCCAGCCATGCCTTTTTCTTTTTCTCAACCATACTTCGAGTTTCATCATCCGACCAGTCAGCTTTCTCACATTTCTTACTTCTTCCTTTACTCAAACCGCATACCTCTTCAGCACATTTCACTACGTTGGTTTTAAATACCGACCATATATCACTCACACTTTCCTCGTTTACATCACTCCAGATTTTATCCAGCCATTCACTCAATTGCTGTTTGTACATCTCATTCACGCGCTGATCTTTCAATCTTTCCACTTTTATACGTTTTAATTCAGTAGCAAGCTCTTTAGGTCTGTGCCGCCAGCGATTAAACATACCACCAACTCTTGTTATTACCAAATAGTGATCTGTGCCAAAATCTGGTCCACGATATGCCCTAGTGTCCATTACTTTCTTTCTCATTCTTTCATCGACTATCACAAAATCTATCATGCTCTTTAACATGCCATGTCCTTCTTTCTTTCGCCATGTGTGCATATGTATCAGTTTGTGCTGAAACTACAAAGAGTTTGTGCAAACTAAAGAAATAGGAAAACCAAAGAAAATGTTACCAAGTTAGCATTCTTGAAGACAAAAGGCGTGATTTTTATAAAGACATTGATTTTTCTAAGGTAAAAGGTTACTTTCCGCCGTGTGAGTCGTCCCTGCATCCATCTCCGTTAGGAAAAAATGACATCATTATAACGCCACTTTTCCACGTGATAAAGGGACAAACCAACATAAAGGCAACGGTATTTTATAGTATTTGCCAGGTTGTATGTTGAGTGTTTTATTGTGCTTTGTTTCAAAATCTGGTATTATATTCACAGTGGTATTTTTTGACAGAACAGTCATGGTCATGATGAGGTAATGGAATCATTGGTGGTTAATGTGGCCCTCTTCCCAATTGCGCTACCTGGATCTAATGGATGAATATTAAAGATCAGAATCTATTATATGAAACTTTAAAGCAAAGATTGTTTATTCATTAAAAACCATAAAAGAAATGTAGTTTATTTACAGGTAGCAGAGCCTTGCTGATTTCAGCATGAATGGGCCGGCTCGACCGGGGAAGTACTACCCTCCCACAGAAAATCGAAGTAAAGTAACAGTACTTAAACTGTTGCATTTCTTTCGGTGAGTGAGAGTGCCGGAGACCTTATCCCCTATTCCTTCTCCCTCATCTCACTCCTCAACCTTTTTCCCAACCCCAAGGGGCGGCAACGCACTTGTGACTCCTGTGGTGTTGCTTGTGTCCATGGGCGGCGGTAATTACTTACCATCAGGCGATCCGTTTGCTCGTTTGCCTATTACTATAAAAAAAAAGTTTTCTTTTTGTATACTTATGTATTAGACTTTGCACACAGCTCCATTTGCGTTGCACTATTTTAGACCCTAATATAAAAATCCAAGCTACATACAGACCAAATTTCAGCTTCTTGAACTCAGTAGGTATGTAGTTTCGTATGTCCATCAGTAGCGCTGAATTTAAGGGTGCGTCCACATCTGGCGAATGTGCCGCGAATGTGCAGCTCGCGAGCCGTTTGCGACCTGCCCGCGAGCTGCGCGCATGCATTTTTGTTCGTGCGCCGCTTCTGCGCCGCCCGCGCGCAGTTCGCGCGCGACCTAAGCGCCGTACGCGACGGTATTAAATAATTCATAACTTACCCGCTCAGTTGTGTCGTGAATCCGAAAACCTAATTAAATCGAATCGAATCGGTCCATTTATCTATTTATCTAGTGTCGTCTGACATCTTCGATAGTACTGAGCCAGTAAACGGAACTGTAAGGGCGAGAACTGAGTGCGCGCAGATCGCGCGCCGCTCGCGCGCTCTATACGAGCCTTGCATGAGTTGCGCTAAAGAGGCGCACCAAACCATTGCAGTGACTGCACGCGCGCAGCTCGCCGGCAGCTCGCAATCGGCTCGCGTGCTGCACATTTGTGGGACATTCGCCAGATGTGGACGCACCCTAATACATTACACAGATTTTCAGGTATAACAATGAGTGTTGTCTTTTTTATAGGCCGAACCCATTACACACATTTATATAGAAGTACATATATGACATGTTTTTACACACAAAGTTTAAAAAGGCTTGCATCACTCATGATCATGAGATCGAACGGTTGAATAAATAATTATGGTATTCAGTGATGAAGAGCTTTAATGTAGATACACCCCTACAATGTCATGATTACTAAATAAACAATTATTAAATAACTTGGTTATGTTTGTACAAAGTTCAAAAGTAATGAGTACCCAGGAGAGAAATTAGCTTTCGCTGTTCAAAACTGTGAATATAATTCACTCACACAGTATGTTTTTTTAAATGTAGGTAATGAAAATTATGTGAGTATTTTTTATGTTATTTTGACGGCTAGTGGCTTAAGCGTCCTGCTTGCTGTTTAAAGACCTAAGCGGACGTTCCCTGACCAGATTGGAGAAATCCTAAAAAAATAGGACAGGTTAGAAGTATCCTGAACAGAAAAGCATGCATGAGGAATTTGACGGGTCCCTCCCGTCAAATTCCTCCACATGAAGCAAGAGAGATATGTCAGGATCGTTGCAAATGGCGTTCCGTAGTCTCTGCCTACCCCTCCGGGAAACAGGCGTGAGCCTATGTATGTATGTAAAAAGTCATTAAGGCCTTCCCCACAATGCGCGCTGCTCGAGCGTTCGCTCTGTAGTACAAAGTAAACGCCGAGCGCACGCCGAACTAACGCCGGACGCACTCCGAACGGTCGCTCGAGGAACGCGCATGTCCCATGTGAAGGACATTTGCTTAATTTCGCCCTTGCGAGTGTTTGTAGAACTGTTTATGTTAAGTTCTTGGTATCAAAATAAATATCAGCTTGTAAAAACAAATTAAGTCTAGTGGATACTAACCGATACTACCTATTTGTTTATATAGTTATATCATAATATTTGTGTAAGTATATCTGAATAAATTACATAAAAAATACAGTTCGGTTCATCTCCGCGATAAAGAGTCATTGACAAATCAAAACAACTGATTAATTTAAAAACATATTTATTCGTTTCATTTATCACACGCCATGACGTGTAAAGGGAAATAAGTGTATTTGTTTATAAAAACTCGTCTAAAGACAGTATAATATCCGCCCTATATACATACTCTCCTGACACAGGAGTCTTCCCATTTTTTCACCACCACCACGCTGGGAAAGCGTGGATTGGCAGACTTCTTATGTCTTTCGAGGACATTATAATTATAGAACTCTCAGTTAGACAGGGTCTCTCGCTATCTTTTCTTCATCGCTGCGCAATAGATAATTGACAATTCGTCAAGTGGGCGAGTTACCAGGTGTGAGGAGACCCTACACGTAGTACTCTATTATCTTATAATATACTCACACTGATTACAAATAAATCCATCAGATAGAACCCTATCGTTGAAAGAGTAAGTTGAGATGGAACTATCACCTTTAATGTACCTTTTCAATTATGAAATAAGGACATAAAATACGAAATTGCAGCCATTTAATCAATACTGAGATTGTAGATCTTGTTCAAAGTAGAAACTAGATTGAACATCAACTCTGTCTATTTCAACTATTTCAAAAATTCATCCAATCTGCAATTGTACGGTATCTGTAAAATGCTTTTACGTTAAAAACAGAATTAGCTGCCGAAAATTGAACTGATCAATTTACGCGAACCAAATTTCTATGGACATTTTTACGTAGTGGACCGGGGGAGTTTCTGTTCAGTGCAAATCAATTTAGTTTTTATAACGATACACATTGATTTTATACAATGAAAGTGATACCTACTGGATGAATTGACCAGTGTAATGTCATGATTGTATGATTGTAGCGCTATCACGGTTGCATCAAAGCCAAGACCAATTTTGAAGCCCATGTTCCGCGTACTCGTCTATTCAGATATAACAGAATATAAGCTTTGACTGCACGGTTGGCGTAGTTGTTTAAGCGGCCGCCTCGCCGCTTGACACCGCGCTGAGTGTTGTGGGTTCAAATCCATAGCCAAACGTGCCTTTTTGGACACGTTTTGACTGTTCATAAACGCCTTCAGAACTCCATTCACTCTATTACCTGCATTCGCTCTTCTTTCAATATCTTCGTCATTATTACCATCTCTTGTAAACAACGTACCTAAGTAAACAAACTCATTTACTTATTCCACTCGCTGTCTATCGATCAAAACATTACAAGCCGTAACGCCTTTTGCAGAAACCATAACTTTCGTTTTACTTACATTCACTATCGTTCCTTTCCTCTCTAACGCACCATGCATGATTTTTACCATCTCCTGCAACTCCACCGCTGAAGACGCAAGTATTACCTGATCATCAGCATAAAGGAGGCATTTGACGAGTACCCCATTCATTCTTAATCCGCAGTCATTATGTTTTAAATCTTGCAAACAACTGTCCATGAAGAGGTTAAACAGCCACGGCGACGCTGCACATCCTTGTCTAACACCTTTCTCGATGGTAAACCAGAGATGGTGAAAAAAAAAAACTCTTTCAATCAGTACCTTTGTATACAATTTGCCAACAATGCTGAGAAATTAAATTGTGTATTACGATAAGTCGATTTTTCATACATAATTATGAGTGGTACTTAAAAAAGAACTGGTTTTATTAATCTGGCCTGCTAGGTCGTAGTTCATGTGCCCGTTTATTTAGTTTGAAAATCTTCAGTATTTTAATTTATTTTAGTAGAAGATTCACGATTACTCACGACCAATATTTGCCCTTAAATTTTGGATGTATGAAATATGTGAATAATTTATATAGGTATATAAATTGATAGGAAATTGCACATATATAATTTTTAGACAGTTAAGAGAAAAACTGTTCTTTATTAACTGTTTTGCGTCCGTAAAAACTGTCTCGTTTCGTTTCTCGAAAAATCCGAAACGACCCAGTCGGCGCAAGTGTAATTAGGGTTGCCAGAATATTTTTCTCGAATCGCCTGGCTGGAGCGTGCGTGTAGCCCCGAGATAGCCTAACTTGTAGCCAACGGATAATATATTGTCGCCGCCCGGCAAGAGAGAGTCCCAATGGCGCTAAATATCCCCATCTGGAAACAATGACACTTCAGTCAGATGCGTTCGTATCAACTCGGCTATTCTCGGAACAAAAAACAAACGGGACGCACTTAGTTCGAACGGGACTGCCACCAAGGTCGCCAAGCTATAGACAAATGGCGCCAATTATGATCAAAACTGAATATTCGCATTCGCATTCGGGAATGTTTGCAGCAGATATTCGCATTCGCATTCGCGAATGTCCAAAATATGACATTCGTTACATCGCTAATACATATTATACATAGAAACAACCAGACCAAGACAAACATCCATGTTCATGCCCAAAAATGTTTCACTTGAGCGGAAATCGAACCCGCGACCTTCGACGTAGCAGTCGCTTACACTCCCGCTACGCCAACCGGCCGTCTGCGGCCGTCAGATGATAGCTTGTTGTGGCATTTACATCACATCGCTACCGCGACTTTGAGGGCAAGCGAAGCCGTCAATCATAGTTCTTGTCTGCATGACATGCAAACATGCAACGTGAGACCAACTCTGGTGTAAGAATTATGAGGCCACTCAAAGGTCTTTGACAGTCTTTGGGCAGCCTATTCACTCCGACAATAGAATTAGCCAAACAAAAAGAAAGAAAAAAAGCTTTATTAAACTGATTCCAACTTTCAAATCTGTCCAAATGATCCGCAATAAAGGTGCTAACATTATTCTTTCCGAAACCAAAATAAAAAAGAATAAATCCACAATTCAGCCCACCAAACTCAGTTGTCATTACCACGGCGTTATTTCATGGTGAAATGAAAATAATTCGCTTTTACAAGATTTTTTTTCTTTCAAGCCGTTTGACGTGAAAGGAGGTTTTATATTGTGGGGTAAACAATAAAGAGCAGTTCCTGGCCCTTTGTTCCTTTCAGCCACCCGGGGCTTCACTTGCACTGTTGTTTTTTATTTACTTCTCGTTGATAATGGAATGAAGAGCGTAAACACATTGAAATATGCAAAAGTTTAATTCATGTGAATTGAAATGTACTCTACTACTATTTTACAGACATTTAATCTCAGCTATTTTATACTTAATTGAAATATCGTATTTATTCCATTGACGTAGAAATTACACACATAAATTTTATTGAAATCGTATTGTGCAATAATTTTGTTGTATTTATTATAAACAAATTTCAAAATATGATGGATAATCTTGCAATATTTTGTAAATAAATGTACCTACAATGACAGACGTAATTCCGAAGAAAACCTTTATAACTAATTAAAATACATTATTTACAACATTTGATCAGATAGCCAAGCGTCGCCGCGGCGTTAAGTTATATAGTACAGTCATTTGGTGCTCAAAAAGGGGGTTACCTGGAAAGTTATCCGGGAGTTTTGAAAATTGCACGTCAAAATCTATAAAATCCCCAATTTTCGAAACTCCCGGCAAACTTTCTAGGTAAAACTACCAAATTACTGGACTAATAGTATTGAACTTTCTATTCAGCCACTCGGCTTATTGACGATCAGACGTGTAGATGACAAACAGACAGAATCGGCAGAAGACTTTGTTTTACTATACGTAACAATTAAATATCAAATAAATTTACGAAAGAAAGTATCCGTCAGCAGACTATTGTGAGGAATTAAACGGTCAATCTTTCATTTTTAGTTGACGTTCATAATCGCCACTTGGTGGCCTTAATTAATAAATGTTTTTGACTTTGATTCGTGCGTTATATATTTTAAATTTATATATCGTTAAATAATGTTCGCACTTTGCTATTTTGTTAACTTTGACAAAAATAGTCTTTCCTAGAGTACGCCAGATGGCATTTTCTGAAAGAACAACAAAGTTTTAATAAAAAGTTTTAATAATAATACATAAGATAAAGGTAATCTTATGAAAGATTCAGAACTAAAATTGGATAACAGAAGAAGATAATAATGTATATCATTTTCGTTTAAATATTTATGAATAATGGTTAGAAAGTAATTTGATGTGGCTTCCAAACCTGTATTTATTTAAATAAAATACTGATTAAGCACGACCTATATTTACAGAGGTGGACTTAGATGTTCTAATAAAATATACCTATTAATAAGATTTTTAGCCAAATTCACAATTGTCTAAGTTTAGTTCAAACTTTCAGAAGCACTACTGACTAAAATCCTTAAAAGTAGTAATAAAGTTAAATAATTAATATAAACAATCATTATCACTCGCCATAAAGGTAAGGAAAGCAACTTGCATCTCAGAGAGTTCTCTATAATGTTCTAGAAAGACATGTATAGTCTGCTAACTCTCTCCTTGCCAACGTGGCGGACTATGGCCAATTCCTTTAGACCAGTGGCTAGAACAGGGTGACAGTTTATATAATAAATGTCACCGGAAAATAACAAAAATCGCAAATTTATAACTTTCCTAGCAAATTTATAAACTTTCATACGATTCTAAACGAGAGATAAATTGTATTATTTTACGCCCAGATTTTCGAAATATGATAAACTTACCGAATTCATTCGTAAAATAATGAGTAAGCAATACCCAAACGGCTAACCCACTCTTATTGGTTGAATAAGTCACGTGTTCCATTTCTTTCCTCGCCACCGCCATTCTACGCCACGTTTACGAATAAACCGGAACTTTAGCGATGTTAATGAAGCTATGTTGACGGAGCCCTTCTTCGCAGGGCTCCTACTTTTGTGTTTAGGATCACAAGAAAACCTAACATAACCTATTAAGTTGAACTGATGCCGACCTTCATTATCACTGACCAACCAATCAGAGAGGAGTGTGTTATTTGCCGTATTTTAAAGAAGCGTAAAATTAAAAGCTTTTCTGTGATCGGTTGAACCGTTTAGAATTTTACGAATGGATATCCGTGAGTTTATAAACTTACGATGAGACCTTGCAAATTGATAAATTTGCGAAAATATCGTCGTAAAATAATACAATTTATCTCCAGTTGAGAATCCTACTTAAGTTTATAAATTTCCTAGGAAATTTATAAATTTGCGGATTTTGTTATTTTCCGGTGTCATATACAAAGCCAATTAAGATTCTCCTCTAGATAAGGACTTCCCCTGAAACACTAAAAGAACATTAATGTCTATTTACCTTCGGTTGTTACCATCAGGCAATAATGTTAACAGTAAAAAGAAAACTTACTAGTTCTCCGTAAGCTTGTATAATTAATTAAGATAATGTCATTCAGCACGTATTATAGTATGTTGAAATAAAGGTTTAATATATCAATATAAAGATGTTTATTCACGGTACGTGTGGCCTACAATATCTCACTGTTATGTGAGGATGAATGGCCAATTTGCTTAGAATTGATCGCCCGATCTAAAGATAAGCCGGCCTATGCACATTGAAAATAAGGGCCGAGATACAGGTCACGGAAATTGGACAATAAACTTACAATACATTTAGATTTTATGGTCGCACAAGCTGAATGTTTGTCCGTTAATTAAGTTAAGTAAAATGAGATATAAACATGTTACTATTGATGTACTTTCTGTTGTAAATATAAGACGATACCTATATCTGGTTGTTTGAAATAATAGATTTGTAGAAAATACCGCAATGAATTGACCTTATCACGACATACTAATTATAATAATATGTAAAGCAAAGTCCTTAGCTGTGTCTGCATGTTTGTGATAAACTCAAAAACGACTAAACAGATTGACAGGTAGATCATAAGTGACCCAACACCTTGCGGGTAGTACACTTTTGCGGCACGTGCGTGGCCACCAAACTTTTTTCTCTACGTCAAAAATCACCTAGTAAAATTCGCAATAAGATAAATGAGACGTATTACATTTTATCGTTCATACTCGACATTTATTACACAAATTGTTCATTTTATATCGTTCCAGTACACTTTATAAGACTTTGAAGTTACACTCAATGAATCTAAAGACATTGCTCGATCGTGTGCGACCCGCGGGCTTGGAGCGTAACCTATTTTATACGTAGCACGAAGAAATCTCTTTCTCACAAAAAACTCACTACTTATTTGGATTTTTTATCTTTTTGAATATGTTTAATAGTAGGTTTTGTCTGTGGATTCGCCGCGTATTATCATATATATAATTCGATGCAAAGCTTAGTATTTGTTAAACCTGATAATGTGCCCCGGACAAATTTATACTTTACCTATTTAATAACTTCTTTATAACTTCACGCCTCTTATCCCCGAAGGGGTAGGCAGAGGTGTATTAAACACCCACACTTCGCCAGATAAGTTTAGGTCCCAATGTAATAGGGGGCGAGCCTATTGCCATCTACCGGGCCCATTGTTAAGCGAGCGATAATTAACATTTTTAATACACATATAACTTCGAAAAGTCAGAGGTGTGTGCCCGAGGTACCTGGGGATCGAACCCGAGACCATCGTCTCGGCAGTCCGTTACGTACACCACTGGGCTATTGCCACTTTTTTATCTATTTAATTTTCAGTTATTTTAGCAGGAAGGATTTTTTAGCTTATTTTTGACTTTATGTTTTTATCTATATCCGAGCTAAATCTCATCATAATCGGGTGTACAGTTTAGCTGTGAAAGCGTAGCAGATAGAAAAGCAAACTTTTCCATTTCCTTATCCAACTTACTCTCATTCCTTTATATAACAATGATTATTATTGTGTACTTGTACTTTCTAGAGCACACTACAAAACTTGTGATAACGCTGAGCAATTATTTGCAGAACACTACTAATGTGAGTCCTAAGATAATTTATAGCAAGCGTTAAGTTTGAGATTACTTGCTGAAAGCTTTGCGTGACCTTGAGCACTGTCAGATGTCACATCATTGTTTAAAATAGCAATTAGTTCTTCCTTACAAACTTACGCGCTTCCTCTACACTCACTAACTCTTTTCATACATGGTCGCCGGTTTCGGGTACTTCGGAGCTTGGCGTTTTTAGGACGTCCCCAATTTGGTCGAGGAATGTCCAACGAGGACTGCCGCGACCATCTTGCCCACACACATTTGCCTTATAGATCTGATTCGTTATTCTTTCTGCACTCATTCGCTCCACGTGTCCAAACCACTTCAGCATTCCTTTCTCAATCCTAGTCACGACATCTTCTTTCAGACCACTGTTCTCTCGTATTATCTATCACATTTGGAATTCTATCAATCAGTCTCACCCCACACATACTACGCAGTGATCGCATCTTAACTGCGTTAATTCTACTTTCATGCTTTTTCTGCCATACCCAAATAGAAGCAAGTGGCGTTCTGTTGACTCTGCCTACCTCGACGGGAAAAAGGCGTGAGTTTATGTATGTATGTTAATTCTTCCTTTACAGTGGGTATAATGTCTTTGTAACTGGATATTTAAAATACTATATACAAAAAGCAGCTATTTAGTATTTACTTACTTCAAAACACATACATTAACAAGATTATTCCGTCTGCGAGCGCATCCAGGGCACAGCATGTGCCTGCTCGAAAAAACCCACATTTCCAATGTGATAGAGGCCTAATTTGTCAATTAAATCGTGTTCTTCAAGTCCTAGCAACTGCTGTTCGATCATTTCGATCAGAATTTTTTTCATAGCTTTTTGTTAAATAATTTAAAAAGGTTATATTCTAATCTCACGCTGCAAGATATAAGCGATACAATAGTCCTGGTTACGACTCGGAGATAAGCTGTGCAAAGAAGGGTGCAAAGGTGCCTGTGCGCTTCCACATGCGGTGCGGCGATGTTGGCTATAATGGGAAAAGCCTCAGCGGATAAAGGAGATGAAATTATATTAGAGATTAGTACTACGAAATTATATTAGACTGATTGGCGCGTTCAACAAAAAAAACAAATAAACTTTCTATCGTCTTCTGATTAAACTGTCTTTTAGATGAATTTATAACTGTGATGTGCGCAAATAACTTCAGAAAGTCAGAAGTGCGCACCGTACTATCAATGTTGGGACCTTTGACATTATGGTATCGCCGTTATCGAGAAAACGCTACAAACACTAACATACGCATTTAAACATTTGTTATGCATGTGCTAACAAATGTGTAACATATGACTTCTGAAGACATTTATATTCATGTAAATATGTTTATAATAGATTTTAGGTGACTTGGTCATGCTTTATTTACCTACTAGATTTAGTTCTACAACTATTTTTCCAAAAATCTTAAAGAGTACTTACGTTGCAACAAACCATTGCGCAAGATTTCGAATAATTATTTTACGCATTTGAAGGTATAGATGAATCGTGACCGTGATTGATAAAGCCATGGTAGGAATCATGGCTGTTTATTTTTACGAGAGATACGCATCACTTGCGTGAGTTCCTTAAGACGGACTCCATCAATTTTAGTTTATGACTCATTCTGGGATGTGCAACGTTCGCTTTCACTTCTTAGTGGCTGAGCTGCAATCTTCATGATTCTCATCCATGACCGACCGCAATCGCTGCCAGTCTAGCATGAGTTTATGTAGTCCTTTAGGGTTAATCTCACAAGATTCGCGTATTACCATGTTCTACTCAAGCGAGACACCGTTTACGTAAAAAGGGAAGCAAACGCCCACTGCGCATGATGAAGGTCTTCATCTTCCATCCCGCAAAAGCATACTTTCTTTCACCATTACAACCTCTTCCCAAGTACCGCTAGTATTTGAATATTTAATAGTTTTGTTAATAACTCAGTTAGCCCAGAGTTCAGTGATAAGCCGATATGTAGTTCTCGTCCTCCCTTTCGTCTCAAGATTTCAGTTAAGAAAACAGACAGTAGGTCGTAGTGGACTACCTGAGATTTCATGACTATTCGGCAATTTTTTCCTTATGACCTATAAAACATTCTCACAGAAATAAATGAAGTATTGATTCATTAAGAAGTTAAAAGCCTTTGAAGTAGAGCCATGTTTTGTCCCTTTACCACAAGCGGTGGCGATTGGGAAAGGTTCGTCGAATGCGACCCAAGTTATTATATCATAAGTTTCTATATTCATAGCTTCTTATAATACTTTAACTTGGCAGTACTTCAGTTTACTGATTTTAAGTACAATTGTGTTTTAGAAATACCAGCAAATGATGTGAAAGTGAGCGCAAAGTTAGCTAATTTTAATTCCACGATCGTCAAATTAATTTTACGATTATACTTCTAGTCTTTTGTAACTTCATTAAGTTTTACTTCCCAGGCATTTTAAATGGTATTCTACAAATATCATTGCTTCTTATTTAGCAATGTCCCACGTTGAAAGCGCCTTGGCGTTAGCATGATTGTATAACCCACTCTTTCATCGACGATATTAAGAAGTGGATTGATCCCTATTTTAGTAGATATAACAAAGTACAAGCTTACAAAATTTAGTTTGTCATACATGAGGTTCAAACTGTTTAGAAACCCCTCGGGCTGAACCTCATTTGCATGGCGAAGTAACGAGTCTCATACAGTTTGCATTTAGAATATACTAGCTGTTCCCCACGGTTATGACCGTGTTATTTTTCGGATTTTAATAGCACCCTTACCTGTCAGCCACTTGTAAATCTAAAATATGCGAGGGATGAATTAATCAATGAAATACACACAAAACATTATATATTCATTTCATGAATGCAAATTCGAATATTGCTGAATTAAAAAGCAAATGTTTCATTTTCGTGTATAATGCCTCCTGTATGAGGTGTCTCGACAAAAAAATTATAAAATGAAATACACTGAATTTACTAAATAAAGTATATTAACTAGTTATCTAAACAAATAGTTAAAACTAAGGTGCGAGAACGCGAAGGCTAATTATGGTAAGCAATCACGAACTCGATAATAATGAAGTGAGACACGCGGCGCGGATGACGGCCTATAGTAATCTTAAGACTAATATTTTACAATGTTATAAGAAATCTTGCAGTCAGTCATTATGTGCGTAAATGCTGACTGTGCGCGCGTGCCTTTTAGTGCAAACGTACAAAATTCACTGTACTCCGTCCACCTCCATTTTCTAAAGATAAATGTAACCTAAATCTTAATATATAAAATCCTTCCGTTACTGACTGACTGACAGACACGATACAGCCGAAACTATTGGGTGCAGGAAGCTGAAATTTGGCATGTATGTTCCTTGGGGACCGTAGGGGTGCACTAAGACGGGATTTCCCGAAATTCCCACGGGATCGGCCAAAACGGGTAAATTTAAAAAAATTGCAGGCGTAGCTGCTGGCGTCCTCTAGTATAAAACTCCTCTTTCTTCCAGTGAAAGCCCCATCAGAAAAACAGCCTTGGGTTTTGTGCATAACATGATGTAATGTAAGGAAGTGTCGATCACGATATACAATGTTGTTTAAAAAAATATTAAGACAGCTCTTTGTCCGTGTTGTGCCCGCCACATGATGCCACAAACAACACACACAAAAAATACAATATTATGCACGGGAGTTATTCCAAAGAGTCTGCCAAAAACATTGGCCCTCTTTGGTAAAATATATTACCGACATAATCAACGTTTACATAAGGGTTTCAACCTTCATTTCGGTATAGGGTTTTTGCAATCCTGTGAGAGTTAATTCAAATTAAAGTGCATTATGGCCAAATGGCTACAACTTTGTCGGGTGAATTTAAATTAGGGGCTTTATAGAGTTTTGGGCGTATATTCGCAGATTTCAGCATTAATGAGGTGTATTGACTGAGGGAGAAGGACTGTCTAGCTAGCATAATCTTGACGTGCAATATAAACTGTGTGCGTATTGCATTTCCGTTAACCCGAGATAAATTTTATATTGGCGCCCAACATGGGGCCGTTAAGTACTCCACTGTCTATACAATAGGGTATTTGACTAAAAAAATCTAATTAGTCCGTCAGTTAGATTATCGAAAAATATTGGACACGTATATTTTCTTTAGTCACGTAAACACAAAATGAAGACTACAAACTTCGCTGAAAACTCGTGTGACATCACTTGCCAGTACACTTTTTACTGGCAAGTGACGTTACAAGCCCCCACTCTCAGACGTTTCTCCATCTTTGATGCGTTTTATCCTCGTAATTTTTTACTGATTTGATAAAACAAAAAATACTTATCCAATATTTTTCGATAATCTAACTGACGGACTAATTCGATTTTTTTAGTCAAATACCCTATTGTGCATCTCCGTCAGTCAGTCTGCGTTACTCGAATATCTCCTGCTTTCTATAATATGCAATTTTTCAGATGTTTCTTCTGGATTTATTCCTAGCAGGATTTTATTTTGGGCCTGCTTTTTTGGTTTGGCTCTTAGCCTGGTGAAGGTAGGTTCAATTTTTGGATACACTAAAAAGCTTTTGTCATAAGAAGACTCAGCTTCTTTTGGAGCATTTTACACTCACCTCCAGATACACAAAATCAAACGAATATTTCAGCCTTAAACGAAGAATAGCAGGCTTCATGGGCACGCTTTATTTATTATTTATCGAAAGGAACCGTAAAAACCAAATAATACCGGCACCAACGTCAGACTCATTAAAATGAAAAATAAAACGATAATATCAGATTCACGTTTATTAAGAAAAATAAACATTTCACGGACATCTTGAATCTCATCTAAATGTAACGTTATGATGGAAATGTTATGATAAGCCTGTTATACTGCTCGTTAATTCTCAAAAATTACAACTTCATTTTTTCGTTAAATTAAGCGTGAAGTTATTTTATGCTTTTGAATTCAGTTCGCATTGTTTCTTTTATCTGTTCAAGCATCATTTTGAATTGTGTTGATACTCTGTAATTTGCTTGGTAGGTACTTCTCGCAGAGGTCGATGAAAATTGGATATAGGTATTTCAGGACGCTGTGGTTTAATGTTGGGAACTTGTGATGGAGGACATGGTCACCAAATAACGTGATGACAGCTAGTGTTGCCGTTGATGTCCTTGCGATCGAGGAGGGCTTCCACTTGGTGCATACCCCAGTCTGGAGTTTCGCTCCTGTAAATAAAGATAGTTAAGTGAAGCAGTATTTAATTTGAAAATATCTTCCTTTACAGCCATCTGGACTTAAATCTCTACTAATTTATGTCAGCATAACACTCTAGATCAATACAAAGTATTGACCTACTATATTAAGATGGCCGGTCAGTTGGTATAAGATTTGATGTCCAGTTTATGTCTCTTCGCAAAGATACTTTGTTTTGTTTTTTGTTTTTAGAAAAAGACAACTCCCGCATTAGGACTAAATCCTGTGTCGCGGGGGACTTTACAAACATTCAACTAACGGACACAATGAACACCCAGACTCGAAACAACAATTTGTGAATCACACAAGGTGTTATCTCGTGTGGGAATCGAACCCACAACACTCGGCGCAGTGTCAAGCGGCGAGGTGGCCGCTCAATCCACTACGCCAACTGTGCAGTCAATACTATTATTTTGCTTCATGTATTTTCCATTTTTAATTCTTAATCCGTCCTATAACCACCAGGATTCTCAAAGCAAACGTTCTGATCTGGCAATCCGCACTTTGCCAGCGTCTAGGACTATTTCCATTTTTTTCTCAGTGACAAGACATATATATAGACACAGAGCTTATATAATATAACAATAATGGATATAATACTGTTATTATGGGTAAGCTTCTAAGAAGGAGGATTTTCCTCGAAAAATTTAATAATAGCTGGCAGGTTGGAAATGCCAACAAATTTGAAAATGTGTGGAAATAGAACGTCGGCGGCGTAAGATAATGAACATGGCAAGGACAAACATTTATTAACGGACATAATAATTAAAATAGAAATGTATTATTAGCAGAATATAATTATAAATATTTCGCTTAGGAAGCCAATCTGAATTAAGTTCAACTATCTTGGTTAAGCTTCACAAAAGAGACAATATTTTATATTTAGTACTTCTAAGATTTTGCGATGTGTACAAAATCTCAATAGCATATATGTTTACTGTTTGCGGTGAAGGGATAATTTTATAATCAGTGTCACTATTTTTATACATTTTTTCTTTAGGATGGAAACCTAAGTCACGTGGTCATCATCTGTGTTTTGGTTATTCAGAAGATAGTTGTATACAGGCGTTTGAAGTCTACTCCCTAAAACTATTGCGGCGTTCATCTACATCTCGATACTCGTATTGCAAATTGCAGTTAGTTTATACTTTGTCGTGACGCGGACTAATTTTATTTTAGCATGGCATTGTATAGGTAAGTTATTGAAATAACTCTACACTTTATTATAACCTAAGAACCTAATCCCATCCCCATTTATTTTCCTCATTTGATAATAAATATCCTTACCTGGGCTGATCACCATCCTTGATTGCATCTAGATGATAATGTGCAGCGTTCACAGCTATGGAGTAGAATATTAAGCTGCTAGTACAATTGATACCCAACCAGGTCCAGATGACGTAGAAGACAGACACGTTAGTCACTGCCCACATCCACACTGGGAGCATTAACCCTATAGCATCGTACCAACGATAGTGATTCACGAAAAATCCTTGATGACGGAATATGCATAGGAATCTGAAAATAAAGCATATGTAAGAATAATAAAAATAGTTTAATGGCACAATAAATTTGCCATTAGCTGCCAAACTAGGATTCTGTGTACCACGGCACGGTCTTTCGTAAATCATTAATTAATAATTATCGTTAAAAATTCCCTAAGTACCGAACAAATAAAATAGACTAAGATAAAATTATTAAAAAAATGCAAACAGAAATATTAAAAAAAGAGAGGTTGTCTACACTAATATTATAAAGAGGAAAAATTTGTATTTTTGTTTGTTTGTAATGGATAAACTCAAAAACTACTGGACCGATTTTAAAAATCTCTTTCACCATTAGAAAGCTACATTATCTGCGAGTAACATAGGCTATATTTTATTTTAGAAAATATAGGGGTATGTAAGATATTTGAGTTTTTCTGGTACGCGAAGTAGGTCCCTCAGGACGCGGGTGAAACCGCGGGAAACGGCTAGTGCATTATACAGAGTGTAGATATTGTTAAGAGCTGGGGTTCGGTGATAAATTAAATTCCTATGCCACTAAAACTGCACTTTATTTTACAAACACAATTTTATACACACTTAATTTCCAACACTAATAAAAACACTATTTCACACTACTAAACACGACACGACTCCTTAGATCCTTCGCTGATATTGATCGCTCCGGTATATACAGGCGAATCGACACATTCTACGGACTTGGTTGATCACGCGGTATTGCCGTTCCTTACTTGATCCACCTTTGCACTCGAATAACATTTGCTCTACGGAATATATTTTTGATTCTTTCACAATGTTGCCATTCATGGCAAGATTTTGCCAAACATATTCAATAAAATTTAGATGTATTCGTGATGAATTTGGCTGAAGTTCCGAACAAACCTGGATCCGTAACGGCCATATATCTCAGACCGACGTCAACTTTTGGCTCCGAATTATATGCCATGCCTGCGTCCTTATTTGAATCCAGACGTGACAATTATAAATATGTGGCTCCAGGGACAAGTTACTTCAGTACTTGCTCCGTGTAATAATAATATTAAATGATGTAACCACTTTATACATTCTTATCAGCACTTTAATGATCCTATTTCTACTTGATAATTTAAATACTATTTAAGTCCGATATTTTCCATTTCTTGTATACTATTTGGCTCCATTTATACTGTATAATAATTATGCCAAATCATCACCATCCTTCGAGCGTTATGCCAGTTGCATCCAGGCCTTCGCCTTGGAGCCCGGGCTGCGCTTTCTAGTCTAACCAGATTTGACAGAATATTAGTTTTCCCACAGAGCGACTGCCGTCTGACCTCCGCAACTCGAAGGGATAGCCATATTCTATGGTTTAGACCAGAGTCAGGATGTTCGCGGGTACTAATTCCTCGTAACGACTGTCAAGGATCTCTTTGATGACAGCTGGGACCGACGGCTTAACGTGCTCTCCGAGGCACGGAGGGTGTGACTTTTTGTGGCTGGTCACCCTATGTCCAGCAGTGGATTTGAGCGGTCGCCACTTTGCCACGGGCCGCTCACTTTATACGTCACATGTGCGTACTTATTTGAATCCAAAACTTTATATTATATTAGACCTGCTGGTTAATATTATGTGGCTCCAGGATTATGTTAGTTGAGTATTTTTGTTTGAATATTTTAGCTTACTATTTAACGCATAATTATTGTATACCATAATCTGTATATTTTTGTTTTCCATACATAGGATGATCCAGTAAATTTATATTCATTACGTCCATACATTGTCAAATCCGAAAGCATACTATATTGATCCGCTTTAAATATTATGAACTGATACTGATAATCTTATGTACACAAGCTTATGGATATTATGTGGCTACATTACTATACACGCTGCGCCATATCTGCGTGCTTATATGAATTTGGGTCTTTAGGCTGGTATGATGAAATATCATCAATACATCATCATATCAGCCAAACGATGTCCACTGCTATACATAGGCCTCCCCCAAGGATCTCCACACATACCGGTCTTGAGCCGCCCGCATCCAACCGCTTTCCGCGTTCTTAACGAGATCGTCGATCCACCTTGCGTGGGGCTTTCCTCTGCGGCGTCATCTGGTATGTGGCCACCACTTCAGAACCTTTCTGCCTCCACGGCCTCAACTTCGAGATATGTGCCCCGAACACTGCCACTTCAGCTTGATTATCCGGAGAGCTATGTCTTTGGTTCTCCTGCGGATCTCCTTACTTTTGACTCGATCTCGCACAGGAAACCTCCAAGAATATCTCTCTGCATCGCCCTCTGAGTGACTTTGCGCCTTCGGATAAGGCCCATAGATATTTAATATCATAAGATGAAATCCTTATCTATTTTCCATACATAAGTTGATCCAAAGGATTTATATTTATTATAACCATGCATTGTTAGATCCACGAGTGAAATTTTAGCAGCCATGGAGTTATTTGCTAGCATTATGTTGTTGATTTACGTATTGTTTAACTCTGATTACATGCTGCATCGTACGTACTTATTTGAATCCAGTAAACTTATATAAAAACAAATCAATGTGATGTGGCTCCACATTATACTTTACATGCCATATCTGTATACTTATTTAAATCCAGTCATAATACTACCAGCTAACCAACCGATCAATACTATGAAGCTCCAGGATTAAGATCATTAATTGCATGATTATTAGTAGTATGGTAAACTATTTTCTAATTAAAACTTTTATTACAATTGTACTCTTAATTATATGCCACATTTTGTTTACATAATTGGCTCCAGTAAAAGGTCAAACAATACATTTGCTCATGAGGACTACGCAGCTCTAGAACGATATGAATGAAGTATTCATTTTTTATACTACAAGGGTGGCAAATGCGCCTGCCTGATGGTAAGCGGCTAACCGTTGCCCATAGAAGCCAGTGATGCCGGGTTGGCATTTGGCCATTGGCCGACCTTAGGAAAAAGAGGAGCGGGCAAAGTTTTCTTGGCTCTCACCCCTCCAGTCTCCCCCCCCCTTCGCATTCTCTCTTCCTTTCCATATTTTTCGGACGACCGGTTGGCGCAGCGAGAGTGTAAGCGACTGCCACGCCGAAGGTCGCGGGTTCGATTCCCGCTCAAGTCAAACATTTGTGTGCGTGAACATGGATGTTTGTCTTGGTCTGGTTAGTGGTTGTTAGTGGTTTGGCGATTTTGGAGAATTCAGGGATAAAACGACGATAGTAAGAGACTAGACCTAGGAAGGAATTGGTACCTTTTGGACATTTGGGAATAGGAAACTGTGTTACAGCCTTGATTTTGTCTGGATTTGGGCTTATGCCTTTGTCACTAATAATGTGACCAAGATAGCCCACTTCTTTGCGTAGAAATTCGCATTTGTCGAGCTGGAGTTTGAGGTTATGTTTACGTTATCTTTCGAAGATTTTAGAGAGCTTTTCGCAGTGATTAGGGAGGTCGTGTGAATAGATAACAATATCATATAGGTAAATGTAGCAGTGAATGCCTTGAAAGCCAGCTAGGGCTGTGTTCATGAGACGTTGGAAAGTCGCGGGAGCATTTTTAAGTCCGAACGGCATGCGTTTGAACTCGAAATGTCCTTGCGGAACGGTGAATGCCGTTTTAGGAGCGTCCTTTTTTGATATGGAAATTTGGTGAAAACCAAAACAGAGATCGAGAGTGGAAAAGTATTTGCTTTGACCTAATTGGTCTAGGATTTCGTGAATTTGTGGAATTGGGTAACTTTCCCCGATGGTAATATCGTTAAGCTTTCTGTAGTCTATAACGATGCGCCATTTCTTTTGGCCGGAAGAGTCAATTTTCTTTGGGACTACCAATATAGGGAATGACCATGGAGAAGTAGAAGGTTGGATAATGTCTTGAGATAGCATTTTGGAGATTTGGGTTTCAACTTCCTTTTTGTGGATTTCTGGGAATCTGTAGGATTTGACGTTGATAGGCTCAGAGGGATTAGTATTTATCTCATGCTCTAGTAAATCGGTGGTAGTAATTTTGTCGTTAGGTAATTGGAATATGTCTGAATATTGGGAGCATATGTCGAGGAGTCGAGATTTTTCTTCGTTGTTTAAATATTCTGTCCTAAGCATGTTTAGGACTTGATTTCTGCGGGATGTAGAAGATTTAGTATTATAGGGTTCGGAGTTATAGATAAAGGAGGAATTAGCATTGAAGGGTTGGAGATTTATTTTAATATCGGAATTGATTTCGACTGTGTCTTCAGATGTATTTAATACAGATACGTTTACTCTGTTGTTGTCTTTTAAAGTGACAAGGGAATTAGCAATTAGGAGAGAGTCGGAGATATGTTGATCTAGAATGAGTCCTACACAATATTCGGGGTTAGTAACTGCACATTCAATTATTGTTTCGGTGCTAGGCGGAATTTTGTAGGTTTGCTCGTAATATTTTAATCTAACCACGAAATGTCTGATTTGTAATGTACCGGAATTGTAATCAATAATGCCATCTAAGTCATTGAGAAGATCGGTGCCAATGATGCCATCGTAATTCAAGTCTATTTCTTCAATTACGTGGAATTTATAAGTAAGATCGGAATGAGCATCTGTGAATAATTTCAATTGGAAGTGGCCTATAGTAGACACGCTTTCGTCACTGGTATTAATACCTTTTAATTGAATGGTTTCGCTTTTCAGGGCTGGCATCACGTTCATTGAAGATCGTTTTACTAGACTGACACAGGAACCGGTGTCAACTAAGAACGAGAGGTCGCGGTTATTGGTTCGGATATTGACGTGAGGTAGGTATCGTTTATTAGAGCTGATTTCGTATATAGTAGGGGTTGGAATGGAATTGGCTGAATTAGGAGGTACAGAGGATGTAGTAGATGCAGTGAATATAGAGGAGTTGGTAGTCGCCACGGATTTGGTAGGTCTATTGGTAATTGGAGGTTTAGCAGGTATAAAACAAGATTCAGTGGACTTGGTAAGTGAATGGTAAGGTTTTGAGGATACAGCGGATGCAGTGGGAACAGTGGATCTGGTGTGTATATAACGAGATGTAGAGGATGCAGCGGGGACAGAGGATATAGCGGATGTACGAGGCACAGTGGATGCAGAGGATCTGGTAGGGAGGTGAAGCTGGTGGATCTGGTGTGTATATAACGAGATGTAGAGGATACAGAGGGAGCAGAGGATACAGTGGATGTAGGAGGTCTAGGAGATTTGGTAGGATTACCTCGGGATGCAGTGGATGTACGGGGCACAGCGGATGCAGAGGATTTGGTAAGTATTTTATGAGATGCAGAGGATACAGTGGATATAGAAGGTTTAGAGGATCTAGTAAGACTATCTCGGGATGCAGTGGATACAGAGGATGCAGTGGTGGAGTTTCGCGGTCGAACTCCTGATACGGCGGATGCGTAGGATTTAGTAGGAACAGCGGATGCAGAGGATACAGAGATAGAGCTTTCCTTATGGGGCTGGTCACCCTGCGGTGTAGCTCTGGATACAGAGGATTTAGTAGATACGGTGACTGAGCTTCCCTTTTGGGGCTGGTTACCCTGCGGTGTAGCTCTGGATACAGACGATTTAGTAGATACAGTGACTGAGCTTCCCTTTTGGGGCTGGTTACCCTGCGGTGTAACTCTGGATACAGAGGATTCAGTAGATACAGTGGCTGAGCTTCCCTTTTGGGGCTGGTTACCCTGCGGTGTAGCTCTGGATACAGATGATTTAGTAGATACAGTGACTGAGCTTCCCTTTTGGGGCTGGTTACCCTGCGGTGTAGCTCTTGATACAGTGGATTTAAAAAATGATTGAGCTTCCCTTTTGGGGCTGGTTACCCTGTGGTGTAGCTCTTGATACAGTGGATTTAGAAAGGGTGTCATTATGAAAGGATTGAGACGATTTTGAATGGTCTTGGGGTCTCACGAGACACCGTTGTGAGCCCTCTATTCGTTTAAAGGAAGGTCTTCCTCGTAGGTAGAGTCGGCTTGGGTGTAGTGGACCCGATTTTGGAAGTTTGGACGTTGGGGTGGACGAGTCGTGTTAGGGTTAGAGCGTTGGGGGTAGGTGTTGTTATTCCTAGCCCTATTGTTGTTATATTCGCGTTTCCGACAAACATCTATGGTATGCCCTACGTTCTTGCAATACCGACACGTAAGTGGTGTAGAGTTGGACGACTGACCAACGTTGTGGACCATTGGTTTAGGACGATCTTGGGAATTAGAAGGTTTTTGTGAGTATCGATTTTGATAAGGGTTACGTTTTGATAGTAGCATTTGTATTTTTTCCTCGGATATAGCATAGTTAATAGCTTCGTTGAGCGTAGAAGGACTTTTCATGCGAACTAGATTGCCGATTTTGGGTATAAGACCCATTAGGAAAGAGTGTAAGGCTAGATCTTCCATAGCGGAAGTCTTCCCTGACAGCTCTGCTTTTTTCTTATTTGAAAGAGTGATTTCTGTAAGAATTTGAGCGAGACACGTTTCAATTTTGATTGAGTGTTGGCTGACCGACTCACCCGGCGATTGGTGAGTTTCTTGTAATTCACTGAGTAAGTGAGCATAATGTTTACGCTCGCCAAATTGCGATTGTAAGAAAGAGCTAAGTGACTCCCAACTGTCGAAGTCTTTTATAGAAGCAGCGGATTCAGCCTTGCCTTCACGCCGACAAAGAATGAAATTTAAAAGGATTGGTTTTTGAGTTGTTGAAGCTAATCGATATCCGTTTTCGCAGTTATTTATAAAAGAATTTAGTTTATCGCGAGACCCATCGTAGAGTTTAATAAATTTGAATAGTGTATTGATATATATACGGTCAAGGAGAACGGTTTCTTCCTTCTTTGTCGTCATTGTTCACAGCTAAAAATAGTACAAAGAAACACAGAAATACACAAAGGCAATGGAAAGATATAAAATTTACAGTAAGAATTAGAACAAAGGGTTACTTAGATAGTACCAAGCTTGACTAAGATTTGGTATAGTGTTACAATGTAAGTAACAATGGAGTTTGTTGTAGCTCGATGCGGCGACGGTCGGGCGGCCCGAACTGATAACGATGTAGTACTGAGAATATGGGATTGTAACGCACTGTGTGGACTTTGTTCACTTCATGAATTTGGGCACTTTCGATTTTGAAATGGAATAATATAGCACTACACTGGATAAAAATGTTTGCACTTACAGGACGCTGGCGACGATGATGAGGAGAATGAACATGGTCACCTCGTGTAGAGTTGGTATGTCCCTTCCTAGGAACCTGGAGCACGGCGGCCGGTCTGCGGGCCACTCGGGGACTGGAACTCGGGAACTCGGGTGTTGTTCACCGCGCAGTATGCGGCGGGTGGACGGTTTGAGAGATAGCGTGATTCTCGAACTACGGCGAATGCGATGCAGAGACGAATGCGAGACGGCGGAGTATTACCGGAGCGAGATACGAAGACGGACCGGGGATTTCTGAGGAATCCCACCGCTGCCACCAAATGTTACGCGGGACCGGGAAAGTGTCTTTTTAAAAAAAGATATTTGAACTAGCTGAAATTATTTTTTGGAACACGGTACACACACGTAATATTAGATATAGTATTTAATAGATTTAGGAATAGAACTTAGCACTGGTACAAAGATTTAGAAGGTACTAAGACTGGCACACTAAGGATATAGTAGAACTCTTCGCGTTAGATGATGGATGCAGACTGAGGTTGAAAGGGACTGAATGAATAAGGAAGGCAAAAGTGCTGACACGGAGATTTAGGCATTGGTTGGGGATTTGTGATGATTAGTATGGATAGGCAACTGTGTTAGCATTTTAGGGTTCAAGAGGCGTTTGTAACAGCCCCCCGATTTAGAGTAAACTTCACGGTAAAATTGTAAGGCACTAAATTTTACACAAGCCAAATTGGATTTCGTAAGAGATAGGTAATCTGTTTGTACTTACTTTAGTCAGTTCCAGCCATTCTGCGCCGCCTGGGTGGCGTTTAATGAACCTCGTCAGGTCGTAAAGATTGTCTTGAATACGCCACAGTCCTTCAGCGCCATCATCCATTGCTTTTCCCGCGAGCCATCTTACGGGGTCTTTAAGACCAACGTCTCTTAGGGATGGGTATTTTAACTGTGGGAAAGTGACGTGTGTAGTTTTGGCCTCAAACATTTGATGGACCACTTCGGCCCATTCTGTGTTTGGAGGCATATTTCCGAATTAGAATTTAGTACACGCTGGCGCGTTTATGCGACTAATGCTAATAGAAGACTCACTATCTGTTATGTGCATCAGCGGTATGCTGTTCTAATACATTAGCTTATCTCTCGATAAGGTCATCATAAACAAATAACTATCATCAGAGTTGTGCATTTGATCGTTAGGCAGTTTACCGATTGCTTACTCGCACAGTAAAGGATTGCAATGTTGGTTGCATGTTAACATATAAGTGGAGTTCTTTCATAAAAAATAAGAAATATTTACAAATCCAGTACATATTAGAAATAAACCGAGGTATAACACAGTGCTTTTAAACTTGTTTCTGTCGAGCTAGCTAGAAACGTCATGTAGTCGTGGTACCATAGATACCCAACGTGATACCATATATCTCTCAAGTGTATATATTTAGTTCCTACCCACATACTAATCCGTAACATTAGCGACACTCATACATTATCTAATGCATAGTTTAGTATTTGAATGTTACCGCATGATATTAAATAGTTTGGAATGACAGTTATCAGACAAATTCGTATTAAGTTTATTTGTTACAAACAAGTACATATATAGTGAGATGTTGCAAAATAAAAAAGTGCAGTTCTGTATCCAGCCAATGTTGGCGTACAAATAAAAAAAAATTAAAATATGTAAAGAAAAATAGACAAATAATGAAACTCTTAAATAGGCGGGTCCACACAGACCGAGCAGCCTCGCGCGGAAAATGCTTCGCGAGGCTGCTTGGTCTATGTAGACGTGGTTCGGTCGAGGAAAGCGCACGGCAGCCGCGGCCGGCCGCACGCGTGCGCCCGAGCTACCGAATCAGACACGTCCACACAGAGTGCGCAGCCTCGCGAGGAATTGGCGCGCGAGGCTGCGCGCTCTGTGTGGACGTGCTCCGGCGAGGCATGCGCGTGTGCCGCCGCGGGCGAGCGACCGAGCGGCCGAGCCATCGAGTTTGGTTTTTTGTTTTGCCGCGGTCTGGACGCTGTTTCGTGCCTCGCTCGAACATAATAATCCCTACTAATTATATAAATTCGCAAGTGTGTTTGTATGTTGGACATTTTTTTTATAGACTCACGTCTGTATCCGCGTCAGGATAGGCGGAGTTGTAATATTATTACATCCACATTTCACCATGAAATGTTTAGGTCCCACGTAATAGGGGACGAGCCTGTTACCGTTAACGGGCACATCAGCAGACTCCGTGCTGCTTCTGAGAATTCGGGAAAACCCACTAACACTTTTGCCCGACCCAGGAATCGAACCCGGGACCTCCGATCAGCAGTCGCATATCCTATCCACTGGTCACTGAATGACGGAGGATACATTCATCATAACATTCTCATCTTTGACGCTATTTATTGTACCAATAATAATCCTTCAGTCTGTGCTTCGGTTACAGTATCCTTGCCTACAGACATTAATTTCCTATAATTCATTCTATATTTTTTGTCCATGTCTACCTATTCCATCCTTTAGGTATAACAATAATCGACGACCGGTTGGCAAAGCGGAAGTGTAAGCGACTGCAACGCCGAAGGTCGCGGGTTCGATTCCCGCTCATGTCAAACATTTGTATGCATGAACATGAATGTTTGTCTTGGTCTGGGTGTTTCTATGTATATATTTACAAAAAAAGTAAGTATGTAAACATGTATGTTATGGCCCATTATTACCATTGTCTAGTACCCAAAGTAGGTACAGCAATTGGCGTCAGTCATGCAGCCGGCTAGTAAAAACACATGCCACAACCCTATTGCAGTATGACCATTTCCAAGTACTATATTTATAAGCAAAATTTAAAAATAAGAGAGAAGAGAGACCAACGATCTCACATTGATACGTAGACCGATAGATGGCAAATGTACTATTTCACTCTAATTCACAAGTCGACAATTTGATACATGCGCAATAATACATAATAGATTTTCAACTATATTTTCATGTTCTGAATTCAAACTTGATGACAACTACAATTTAGTTTTTTCCTACGGTGCCGAGGCTGCCGCGCTCTAGGCCGCGTTCACATTTATCTGATGTAATCTGTCGTGACGGCGTCTGTCGTGTCGCGACAGACAATATCCCGGTCTGCGACAGAGAGGGGGGGGGGGGGGACGATACAGCGCGAATTACGAGATTGGACTCAGATTAATTGTAAAAAAATACTTTATTTAATTATAACAGCTTAACAGTATATTTAAAATATAAAATAGTAATCGCTAATGTTAGATGTACAAAGGTATTTATAATAAATTAATGCTAAGATGACAATAAGATTATCTACATAATTTGGTGGGGAGAGATGTGCTGACGAAGCTAACATTGTTGGGTTCCGTACAGTTAACTCGCGCGACACAACTCGTCAGACTAATGTGGACGCGCCACTATCTGTCGTAAAACGTCAGACTCGCGTATGCAATTGTGCGCAATGGACGACGAACTAATTGACTTCCTTTTCATAATATTATTCTTATACAGTACCGATAGATGAGCTAATTGAATACGAAATAATATAATCCTATGTAAATAATTTATGGATATAATTAGATACCTACTTAATCTGAATCGGATAATTCATGAAAAACATTTCGAAAGTGTGGACTCCCCGAGAGTCAAGACAGAGCTGATTCATAATTGCGTCAGATCGCGACAGACGGCGACAGACAAATGTGAACGGTAAGTAATTATCTTCGACAGAGACCGTCACGAGAGATCACGTCAGATAAATGTGAACGCAGCTTTATTCTATGGCCGCGCTCGTTCGGGGACCGTTTCCTCGCGCGGCAAATTCCTCGCGAGGCTGCTCGCTCTGTGTGGACCCGCCTAATAACGCAACTAAAGAACAATGGGCAGTTTTGGCCGGTCAGCGGCCATTAATGAATTTAATGTCAAATGAAAGTACATACATTATGTATGTATGTACGTCACGCCTTTTATCCCCGAAGGGGTAGGCAGAGGTGCATTTCTACACCCACTTTTCGCTAGATATACTTCAGTCCCACGTAATAAGAGGCGAGCCTATTGCCGTACCGGGCACATTTCCAGACTCCATGCTGCTACTGAGAATTTCGTGACAGAAAAACCCAATAACACTGCCCGACCCAGGAATCGAACCCGGGACCTCCCATCCCACGCGCACATTAATGCTGCGAGACCAACGAGGCAGTCGTATAGGGTTTGATGTCGAGTTTTCCGTCTCTACGCAAAGATGGTATTTGCATCGTGTTATTCCTTAGTCGCCTCTTACGAGACCCACGGGAAGATAGGGGGTGGTGACACTTGTATTCAATGCCGTCAACCACACGGCAAATGAAAGTACTGTTCCTAATGAACAGTAAGTACTTTATATTACATATATACAATGAATTTATTTTTTAAATTTTGCTGTTGAGAAAGTCTGTGATGGAATAGTGACACTGTTGAGTCAGCTTGTGTTTAGTATTTTATTGTTTCCGGTAGTTCATTGTTTGAATGTGTGAACGTGATTCCGAGTATTTAATTCGCATTTCATTATACAGCGGGTTGGTTTGACATAAACTGGTGTTCTAATGATTTATTTTGTAAAATGCTTTTATGTTTGCTTTATTATACAACTAGAAGTCGCGCGTCGCCACTTTGCCAGCGGCTTCGCCCGCGTCAATTATACAGTGTGTTTCATAACCCCCTGTCCGATCCCGAAACCACATATTACTGACTTGCCAGGCATACAAGGAAAAAAAATCCAGGTCTTCATAAAACATCACAATTTATTTCCTTAGTACAGTATTAACGAGAAACATTACCCCGAAATTAGGGAAAATTCCCTAAACTAGCAACACTCCACTTCACTCCACTCAGTGGCGGTATCCTTTATGATTCTATTAATTCTATTAAAATATTGTCGGCTATTCGTGTCAAAAGGCATGCTGCCTTAAAAATAGTGCAATTTTACCGCCAAACGAGCCACTCGACACAACACCGAAACGCGGTAGAGATGTTTACGTTCGATAGCAGCTAATATCGATTTAATAAATTTTAACATGAAATGTGACACAATATTCATTTTTCAAAGAATTATTACATTAATAATATTACGATATCGACACATTACGTAAACAAGACTTAAATAATACTTTTGTGTTACAGAACTTAGTAGATCATAGACAAAAGACTATGATCTACTAATTTCGGTAACCTAAATCAAATAAAAAAGTTACATCATATTTATCTAATAATAATAGTTTAAAACAAACAACAATATTGCGTTGGATACATGCCCATCTCGTACGGGGACAATAATGACATATCGATAAAAACAGAACCCCACTAAGTTTCATTGGTTACATCCCAAGCTGGCTATTTTTTTACGACTTCAATAATTTGCCTACTGATCACTCAGTCTTGCGCTAGGATTATTTTCGTTCGGACTTCCGGAATAACTTACGTTGTGAAATAGTTACGTCGGTCGTATTCCAACTCTGAATACTTTAACATTTCGATGTGTTTAGGTAGGAGTGAATGCAATTCATGCAGGTGCACGTAGTGATAAGGAGGAACAGACAGTTCGCTGGACCACGAGGTCTGCCAGTGCCGTCGGAGCGCGTTGTTCAACGGCTTCACCACCTCGTGAACTACAGTGTGCTAGTTAGTGTGCTTTCAAATAGGTATCTTTGATGAAAAGGTACCGTAAGTGTCTTAACTTTTACGGATGACATATGGAGCATGATCGTCGTACGCAGCTTACAAGTAAGTTGATGTTTTTAGGAATTAAAGGTCACCTGCCTAAGATTAAAAAAAAAAATGTAATTACCTTAAATACTGCAGCGCTCATAGCGTGACTAAGCTTTTAGATAATAGTTTGGCAAAGTTAAGCAACGGTTGCACAGGTCATCACTTGGATGGGTGCCCACGTACTCAGAAGGCACGTAAAACTGAATCTGAGAATCGTAAGGCCATGTCGTAGGCCTTCGGGTGGTCTGAATACACGGACACCAAAGTTGGCTACGCACTCTCACGAAACAAACAAACCACGTAAACAATACCTTCCGTTTTACCTAATGCAGTAAACCAGCTGTTGCAACAAACTCATAAATAAAATGGGTATACCTACCTACCTAAAATGATGGCACGTGTAAAGTTGATGTTCGGCTTTTGTCAAAGGATTAGGTAAAGACGCGGGCGCCGGGCGGCGCGGCGGCGGCCGATGCACTCAACGACCTTCTATGAACTTTAGGTAGATACCTAGTTATTACGATTGATGAGTCTTCAGTGTTGCCATGGGTAATCTGATATGATATTATTTAAAGTTAATAAAACTTACCAGGGAAAATTTTATCTTGAATTTCCGTGAATTAATAACAAATACCTCATCATTTTACTCTACCCTACAACCCCTTCATTGATCGGACGGAGGGTTATGAAACACCCTGTGCATATAAATCTTCCTCTCGAATCATTCTATATATTACAAAAAAACCGGAATAAAATCCGTTGCGTAGTTTTTAAGATCTAAGCATACATAGGGGCAGACAGACTGAAGACATACTTTAATTTATACTATGTAGTGATACTTACACTAGACTTTGCACACGGCTTCGTCCGCGTGGTTGTTGACAAAAAAATCTCAATAGGAGAATATTATAACTAACTAGAGAACGCCAGCAACTCCGCCTATATTTTTTTTTATTTAACCGCTTTGGCCGATCCCGTGGGAATTTCGGGAAATCCCTTCTTAGTGCACGCCTACGGTCCCCAAGGAACATACATGCCAAATTTCAGCTTCCTGCGCCCAATAGTTTCGCCTGTAGCGTGTCTGTCAGTCAGTCAGTAACGCAAGAGTTTTATATATTAAGATTATTGTATGCATTTATGTGCAATTTTCATAGTATCATAATAGCTAACTAGTAAACAATCTATAACGATAAGTTATTTAGAAGAGAAAAAAGCAGCTATTATAGATATCGAAAATGATGGACAGTGGGATATCGAAAATGATGACAGTGAGATACTTTCTCACTTTCATCACATTCACACGAGAATTTTCTCATATCTCTGATATGAATCAGAGACATGTACAATGAAATAAGGTCAAATAACATTTGTCTACAAGAAACCTATGCCATAGCACGCCATCTGTGATTATTATCACAGATGGCGTGCTATGGTATAGGTTTCTTAAAACGGTCTATTGACCGTTTATAACCAATTCTAGATGCTCATGACCGGCGTAATAGCAGATCCTTCTTTTTATTTTCTGCGCGAGAGGTGACCAATATAGAAATCCTTGCCTTGTACACAGTCTTCTTTTTATTTTCTTAAGAAAATAACCAAAATACTGGCGTTCTCTTTGCCTCTTGGCAGGAATAGAGTGTGATTATGATTATTAGATATGTGATTCTGTCCTAGAGGCGTTCGGAGGCTCCCAGCTTAAACAGCGAACTCCGTCCTGCAAATCGCGATCATACTTCACCGTGACTTAACGGTTAATAGAATATCTTAGTAAAATTTCATCCAAAAGTATTGCAAGCTACGGCGGTCACGTTGTGTGTGCATCGTTAAGTACTGGGACGAATTTGGTAGTTTATCATCTTGGGCAAATATTAACACATTAAAATTATCTTATCTTTATTTATGTTACGACCAAACAAAACGTTGCGCCGCTGTGAATCCGTAAATGTACAGTCATGTTATTGCTTTACTACAAGCACTTATTTACTTTCACCTGTAATAAAAAAACTTCCAAGCTAAATACAATAAGTTGATCTTCAAAATAATTTAATAATACAATATAGACAGTATACTAATTCACCTAAAATTATTTTAAACAATGTGCGATGATATAAAGCCCTATTTTCATTCAATGTTACTCAGATAGTTAATCAGAATAAACTGTTGTACTGGTGTACAATAAGACTGCACGGTAGGTACGCGTGCTTGTGTATTTGGTACCTGCAATGCGAGCACGCAGTGATCAGCTGAGCGGCCGCAGCGGTCAATACACCGAACTGATTTTTAAAATATATGACTACCACAAAATGTTTTAGGTTTAAGTACTATTTTCCTCAATATCTATCAATCCACTGACCAATCTTTATGAGACGATATCTCATCTTCTTTATTCCTCTTTATTTAGCAAACCATCGAAATTGATACGATATCGGTTCCATAAATTACTAAAAGTATATCAACAAACTTATCCGTTAACATTCTAAACATTTTTCTGTGCCAATTTCTCGATTTTACTTTCGGTAAGTACATAAAATGGAGAAGCGATAACTATACTTAAAAAAATCATTCAAAGTGCCTAAAGGGAGATATTATACAACCAGAATAAACAGATGAAATAAAAGTGTTTGGCTAAGTAAACATTGATTAAATTTTGTTACTCAGAATACTCGATGGTGAATCTTTTATCGTGCTCTATTATTTTTAAAAGGTTTGCAACGCACTTACCGTCTGCGTTCTGCTCCGTTGGGCATGGCAGGTGTCAATGGGCGGCGGTGGGTGATCACTTACTATCAGATGACCCACTTGCTCGTTTGTCTTATAAAAAGTGCTAATGTCGAATCTCATCCTGGCTCTCCATCATCTCGCTTAGGTGAGATTTAAGCTACCGCGAGTTCTCCTGAAGTTGTGTTTGAAGATCGCATTTAAGTTGCTGAGAGTTTTGCTGGAGTTTGGATTCGAGTTGCTGCGAGTTTTGCTGGACCTCGAATTTAAGCTGAGATTCGAGTCGCTGCCAGTTTTCCTGAAGTGACTGTTGGAATAGTGTTGCGAGGTCTGCCAGAGATAGCGGGTTAGCTGCGCTTGCGGACGTAGATACCCCTCCTTTGGATCCGCTTCCTTGCGAAGGATCTTCCCTGCCCACAACTTCTGGGTTAGAGTCACCTTGTTCTTGAGCAGCAGCCCTTGCACGTGTCGTAGGCCCTTCCCTCGGCATGACTGGCACCTTTAATCCTTCCAATCTCACTTCTGACACCAATTGTTACGGACGGGGTAACGGGATTGGAAGGAAACACCGAGTAGTACTGATGACACTTTGTTTAACTTCACACACACGACGCGTCGTTCGATTTTGACGCGGACAGCACCAACACTAACGTCTTTTGCAATGCACTTCACTGCACTATACTTTCACTTCACTTAATTTCACTACTACTTGTTTCTACTCTCCTTTTTTCTCCTTTTACTTCTTCCTTTTCTTCTCCACTTTACCACTTCTCAACTTAAACTGGCGCTCAGCGCGTCAACACCACCTTATATACCCCTAGGAATGTTCTAGATCCACTAATTTCGATTAGCATTTCATTATTCGATTGTTTTTCCATCCCTGTTTCTTTTTAACCTTTCCATTCCTTCCTGAAGTTTCTAGAATTTTCTAATTTTACTCGAAATATTTAAATAATCTTTTTTTATATATTTTCTTTTTTATCTGTATTGTACTTTAATATTTTAATTTAATTTTAGTAGTAGTATTTAAGTAGTTATAATTGATTTATCCTAATATTAATTTATTTTGTTATATACAATAAATAAAGAAGTAACCAAACCAACCAAAACCAAATATTCATAAACATTTTCCAAATTTCATAAATACTAAAACCCACAACACTGTTATGACTGGGATTTGAACCCACGCCCTCAAAACGTGAACGGGATGTGTTATCCGCACGGCCATTGCCTTGTTGTCAGTGAGTCGTGAATTTGGCGAACACTTGACGTAATGTTTACGTCGTCGAACTAAAAACTGTAATTTCCAAATAATGAAATAGTCTTCAAACCTCTTTGCTAATTAATATGTTTGACGACCGGCTAGTTTGTTGTGTAGACGTCAGTATGACTTACGTACTCCGTAACGGACTGTTTAACATGACCCCGGCCTACACAATATTATTATTATTATATTATTATTGTATGAAGCTTATTATTTCCCAACAGTTAAGAAGTTAATAAATTGTTTATTTATAAACAAACTATTTTAGGCAATTATGATTAAAATAAACTGTAAGATACAAAATCTAAATTAAACAAGTCAATAGCATTAGATAAAATTTCAAGACGCGTAAACTATTATTTTGAACTGTTTAGACTATTTAATAATGTTGGCCAGTATAGGTATGCTGTAAGTAGTACTGTTGTCCGCATTTTTATAATTATAACTTTAGTAACAGCGGTTTTTTAAAAAGAGCTTCGACTCCTCTTTCCTCTTTCAAGTAGCATAGCCATAGAAAAATCTACTTTCCGAATGTCGTGCTTTAGCTGCTACTTTCTGAACAACAATAATCTCTATAAAAAACTTGTAAGCCTTGAAACATCAATCAAGGCAAGTCTATTGCACAAATTAGATGTATTGCATGTATTGCGTTTAGATATCATCTTATAATAGATTATTAAAGTCAGGCACTAACTGATACACTCACCAAATTAGTCGTTATATAGATAGTTCTTAGTACAATAATTGTTATTCTTATAAAACATCAGTTAAATCTTTTTAAACCTCTCGATCTACCTCGGAACATACATAAGCATAGTAGGAATATGTATAACTTGTCCACAAAACAAAGGCTGAGGTTGTTACAATACTGTCCTTATTCAGCACAATATTTTCGCTTCACACTGTGAACTTCCGATGCCTTTCCGTCATCGCAGGATGTCACCAACTCCAGTATATTCGTGTTCTTGTTTTCCTCTTGTAGCTACATAATTAAGGGTATACTGAAAGTTTCTGGCACTGACAACTTACAATTAGAAATTAAAAAAATAATAACGAAATTTGGAAACGGAAATGCTTGGAAACATTGAACTTTTTAAATTATGATATTATTTTTTTTTTTACTGTTGTAATTATAGGTATATCTTTGATATCGAATGATTTAGGCGTTGTTTTAAGCTTATGAATAAGATGTGTGGTTAGCAAACAAATATCAGGATACTTTTGCTAAGATTGATGAATCATCAGTCGTGGTTAAAATAACTTAACTTATGGGCTATCCTGCGTACAAATATAAAAAATGCGAAAGTCTGTTTCTTTCACTGAAACCGTTGAATGTTTGACAGAATTTAAATGGGATATAGTTTGATAGAAAATCAAACCCTAAGTGGCTGAAATATTAGATGAAGGATTGTTTAAAAATTGGCACACAGTAAATAATTTTATCGAAATACCAAATACTCTACTCCGATACTGTTTTACCTTCCATATAAATTGCATCTTAGGTGAATATTTTCTGCCTCTTTATTTTGAAGAATAACTCCTAACATGTTTATCATACGTGTTGTCCAATAAATCCAGTAGCCCGAACAACAAAAACTCTAAAACAAAACGCGCGTCAAAAACATTCGCCTATATTCAAATAAAAAGAGCACTATTAATCTCTGCGGTTTGACAACTCTGGTGCGACTTATTCATGGAAAATTGCATCGTAAAGAGACGTGACCAAAATTTATGTACCAACGCCGGGTGTTCGCCAAATGTTCGTTGTCAGTAGCCAAACTACTGGTCTCCGGACAGGATAAGTGGATTAGCCAGTCGACGTTGACGAACGGCCTATAACCTACCTACCTTTGTTGAATTATTACTGTAGTATTTACCCTTAGAAACCGACTATCGTGTAAAATGGTTCGCCGATGCGAATTTGCAAGTCCGCTTGTAAATTTTCTTTTGATCTCCACTTTGATTATACATGAAATGATCTACTTTGCATAAAACTCTTACTATTTATGGGAACAAATATATAGCCAGTATCTTTAGCTATATTCGTTGGAAAAGTAAGAACATAAAAGGTAAAGTTTTTCGAATTTCATCCCGTGAGAGTAGACCCCGGATTGTGGATCGGCAACACTTTAAGTTGCTAACAAGCGAGTTTGCTGCAAGAAATCTTTGCTCTCGGAAAATCTTCCATTTTCATACCTGTCGGCCGTAAACCGCTCTGAAAGTGTAGTGCATATTATGTGCAAGGAGGTGTATTCGTAGCGGTGTCATCTCGGTATAATATTAACCAAGTCTGTATTGACAATGTAGACGCGGCTTTGTTTGAGGTAGTTTGTGCAACTGTTTTCAGTAAAAATAAACTTTTGTTTTTGTGTTGCGTAGTTTAAATACCACCTAATTGTCAATATAGTGATTATATGCAGTTATTTTAAATATTGGAAAACGTATGTGTAAAATATGAATCAGTTATTGTAATCGGTGACTTTAACCTACCTTCGGCAACTGCAGAAGTGCTAAGTTATTTTGAGTACTTTACAGCATACTGTGGACTTCACCAGGTAAATGATATTTTTAATATTAATAACCGCACTTTGGACTTAGTGTTGACTAATTTATCGGTAGATGATATTAGAGTTAAATTGTCGTATGAACCAATAGTCGGTATTGATGTGCTAAATCCCCCGTTGGATATTACAATAATACAGCAAATTTGTTGGATTAGACCTTCTATGACTGTCCAGAATGAACAGAATGTTAACAGTGTCAGTGTTAGTTGTACCGATTGGCAATTTAGTAAATGTATGTTTTTTCCGTTATATGAAAAGTTGAGGATTTTAGATTGGACAGGTTTGTATGTAACTGAAAAATCAGAGGAAGCTGTGAGTTTTCTTTATAAAATTGTTAATGAAGTTATTAGTGAGTGTACCCCTTTAAAATCTCTAAAAAAGAATGTAGGTAATAAGTACATCTATCCCGAGTGGTACACTTCGGATTTAATACACTATATACGGATAAAATCAAAGTATCATAAAATATATAAGAAAACGGGTTTACAGTCCGACTATGAAACGTTCGTTCGGTACCGATCATTAGTTAAGCGGAAAATATTAATGTGCTATGAAGCCTATCAACGGAAATTACAACTAAATATTAAAAATGATCCACAATCATTTTGGAACTTTATTAAGAATAAGCAAGGTAGGCGTAACAAAAAACCCATAAAACAAAACGGCAAAGAACTTAATGAGGCTGAATGTGCAAAGTGTTTTGCTGAATATTTCCATTCAGTTTATAGTACAGAGCGGCCAGTTTTCGACGCGGAGGAGGCGGAGCGCTCTGCGGGCCCGAGCGCGAGCGCTGCTCGAGTACACGTAGGCCAGCTCAGCGAGAGCGAAGTGAGCGCGGTGCTCAATTGACTCAAGCCCAAACACTCTGTCGGGCTGGACGGTATACCACCAGATGTAGTTAAGGATTGTCGTGATGTATTTAAGAAGCCATTGTTACATGTATTTAACCTGTGTCTAAAAGAAGGTCACTATCCAGACATATGGAAAGTAACAAGGGTTATACCGGTCCCGAAAGGTAGTTGTAGTGACGACATTAGTAGTTACAGACCAGTGGCGGTGCTGTCGGCGTTCGCTAAGGTATTGGAAACCGCATTGCATGCCACCTTATACGCCCAGACTAGCTCGCAATTGACAGATGTTCAGTACGGCTTCCGGCCGGGTCGAAGTACGGAGAGTAACCTATTGTCTTTTATGACGTATTTAACGCCCGTTGTTGACGCCGGTGGACAGGTGGACTGTGCGTACTTCGACTTCCGGAAGGCTTTTGACACGGTTAGGAATGAGGTCTTGCTGTCGAAGCTGGCTAGGCTGGGATTCACGTCACATTTGTTGAAATTCTTTTCAAGCTACTTTGGTGATCGCCGACAGTACGTAGAGTACGCCGGCTATATGTCTGAACCTTACTACACATTTTCAGGCATAAGTCAAGGCTCTAGTCTAGGACCATTAGAATTTATCCTAATGATTAATGACTTACCTGCAGTGATACAAAATGCTAAATGTCTCCTTTTTGCTGATGACCTCAAAGTTTATTTATCGGTAGCAGATGTATCGGATGCTAAACTGTTACAGTATGACATTAATCGGGTTGTTGAATGGAGTAATGCTAATAAGTTATATTTTAATACTGCAAAATATGGACTTATTAGTTATACCAGGGCCAAGACTCCACAACAGTATAGATATGAGATGGACGGTATAACTATACAACACGGTTAAAGGGAACGCGTGACTTGGGTGTGACAATGGTGCCGGAGCTAATGTTTCGAAAACACATAAGTGACATATGCAGTAAGGCATTTAGGAATTTAGGGTTCCTTCTTAGAAATTGTAGGGATTTCGACAGTATAGCAGCAATAAAAATCTTATATAACGCACTTGTTTGGAGCCACCTTGAAACTGCTTCTATTATTTGGAATCCACATGAGGCAAAATACAGCCTCATGCTGGAAAAAAATCAAAATAAATTCACTCGGTTTTTGTATTTTAAGCAATATAGTGTGTACCCGTTTTACCCGCTTATGTACCCAAGCTTGTTTGTTTTCGGCATGGTTGGATATACGCGGTTGAGTGTACGGCGTGACGTTGTACTAGTGACGTACGTGTGGCGCGTACTGCGCGGCCACATACACCACCCTGACATATTGGCGGAACCACAGAATAAAGAATAGTACTAACGTACAGAAAATTCACTTGTCCAACCAATTTATTGAATTTGCGACTCTTGCTACTAAGCAACAAAGTGCAATTCAACTCGCATAAGCACTCAGTGCCTAATGCGATATTAACCTAACCGTTCCCTTTCTTTTCTAACACATAACGCTGTCACTGTCTGGCGCGGAGTGGCGCGCTAGGGTTGTTGACTTGCCGCTGCAACTATAATATTTATTCATCGTCTATCTACCTACTTGACCACGTACCTAATAATAAATAATTATCATATAAGTATCCTATCCCACTATTTGAGCTCGTAGAACAAATACCACAAAAATTCTGGTTGTTTACATTTTTACTATACTGATTCTTAGTTATTTCCTAAACGCGTGGACCGATTTACATGATTCAAACAGATAAAATGGTTTTTGAACTAGATCTTTAATTTGACACCATAATCGTTAAGATATCTCAACAAACAAAAAATCAAATTTTCAAGTTGCTCTCGTAATATAAATAAAATCAAATCAAATTTTCAAGTCGCTTTCGACACACAGTTAATTGAGCAATACTTTGCATTAGACTTGTGATGATACATTTTTGTTGTTAAAGGCGTTTAGGTATATAATTTGAACAGTGTATGAACACGGCGCGTGAGAATACGGAGCGGTCGCATTCGTTGCGTTGCGTGACGTCTAATGTGAGCGGCGCGCGGCAACCCACTAAATCCAACCACGTCGACGTGGTCGGCCGAGGTACTTGTAAGTTTGTACCTAAAATGCGAAGTGCGCCAGGCCTGGCGGAACTGAGACTGTGCGCCCCGGACGGCTACGTCGGTGCGCGCCGACACGGCCCGCAGCCCTCAGCGTCCCAGTGTCGAGAACGAACTTGCTAAAATATGCTCCATTACCGCGCGCCATACGACTTCTTAATTAAATTCATAGTGAAATTGATATTTATAATTGCACACTGGTGAAATTCAAGTCTGTTGCAGAATGTTGCGTAATAGGTGCATAAAATTAGAAAGATTTTCTACTTGTGTTATTATTATTATTATTCTTTTATGTATTGTTACATACATTTAGATTTAAGTTGCTTATAATATCAATTTGGGAATACCTGTAATGATATTATAAATGGTGTTTAGTCTTAATATATAAAATCCTTGCGTTACTGACTGACTGACAGACAAGCTACAGTCGAAACTACTCGGCGCAAGAAGCTGAAATTTAGCATGTATGTTCCTTGGGGACCGTAGGGGTGCACTAAGACGGGATTTCCCGAAATTCCCACGGGATCAGGCAAAACGGGAAATTCGAATATATGTGCGTGCGAAGCCGCTGGCGTCGACTAGTAAATAAATAAAATAAAATAAATAAATAAACTTATATCTAGAGTGACATTATCGTGGTGTAAGTCTATGATAATATTTCTGTTGATATAAGTAAACAAAATTTATTTTATTGCAAATTATAGATAAGCACCTTGTCGGCTAAGATAATAGAAAAAAATATAAATAAAGTCCTAATTACGGACATTTCATAAGTAATATGGTTATTTACATTATGTTTATAGAAGATTTCAAAACTTGACAAGATTAAAATTCATCTGTTTATATAAGATTTATTTATTTAAATAAGATTTCCCTATGCGAAAAATACCAGGTAAGAAAAGAACGCTATACTTTTTGATTAATTACTGTGTTTTCACGTGGCATCATATTAATATAGTAAGTGAATACTATAAAATAAATTATGTTACTTTGTTTTTTCTCGTTTAAATAAAGGTCTAAATTAAGAACTTTCTATGTAGTATACATATTACTACATCAAATGCTGCGATGCTGGACATCGCCGCAAGTGATCCTAAAATTCTTGTTTCGAGTTGCGGTCTTTGTGTCTTTTAATTGAATGTTTATAAAAGGCTACCAAATATCATATTTGTAACAATCACAATTATCTGCATCATATTTTAACGATATGTAGGACGTACGAGGTTTTACAATTAAAGAAAACATAATGCATTTCTTAGAACAAATTAGGTACGGTATTGGCCGGCACAGAAGGCCATGTAGCAGACTTGCTTCCACAAATTTATGTTCGGATCCTTTAGGAAGACTCAGTATCAGCTATCGGACACAGTTGCAAACCAAGCTCAGAATTTCCTCACAGAAACTTTCATTTATTTTATTTATTTATTTAAAGTCTCACGCCTGTATCTCCAAAGGGGTAGACAGAGGTGCAAATAATAGCCCACATTTCGCCATGAATTTTTAGGTGCCACGTAATAGGGGGCGAGCCTATTGCCGTTACCGGGCACATCACCAGACTCCGGGCTGCTACTGAGTATTCGGAAAAACTCAGTAACACTTTTGCCCGACCCGGGAATCGAACTCGGGACCTCCGATCAGAAGCCGCATACGCTATCTACTGGACCACGTCGTCGTTTTACTCTTAATTACTTCATTACATTTTAATATTACATGCTTTTATAATATTGATATGTTTGCCTTTCAAATGTTATAAAAGAAAGAGTTGACTATAATAGAAACAACTGATAGCATAGCGTTTACATAATGTTATTTTTTTATTCTCAAGCTTACTGTTTTCCTCAATATCTATCTATCCACTGACCAGTCTTTATGAGACGATATCTCATCTACTTTATTCCTCTTTATTTACCAAACCATCGCAATTGATACGATATCGGTTCCACAAATTGCTAAAAGTATATCAACAAACTGATCCGTTTACATTCGAAACATTTTTCTTTGCCAATTTCTCGTTTTTGCTTTTGGTAAGTACATAAAATGGAGAAACGATAACTTTACTTCAAAAAATCCTTCAAACTGCCTAAAGGGAAATACTATACAACCAGAATAAACAGATGAAATAAAAGTGCTTGGCTAAGAAAACTTAGATTAAATTTTGTTATTTAGAATGCTTGATGGTCAATATTTTATGGTGCTTTATGAAGTGCTACATAGAAAAAGTACTGTAGATACAGTAGTGCTATGTAGGAAAAGTGCTGTAGACGACAATTATTGTGCAGTACGGCTCGACTTCCAAGTCCAACTAACGATACCTATTATAAATTCAGACGCTTCATAATGAGCTCCGTTTCTTTTGTCTAATATTGCCATTTAGTAGCAGCATACGAATGCTGAGCGAGGCAAGTTTTTTGGCAGTTTTATTTAAATAATAATGGCCAACGGATCCTTTAAAATCCGAATGGAATCTTTATTTAAAGTTCAGTGTAAATATTTCTATTTATATTTATAATAGAAGTTTTGAATACATAAAATAGCATAGCTTTATATGAATTAATATCCACATTAATATTTTAGTTGATTGGGTACTAGTTATTTAAACTGCCATATTTAAATAGAAAATATTTTTGATATTTTTGGCATTTGATTTTATAATGGATGTTTGGTTTGTGTCCACAAAAAACCCCACAGCAGAACTGTTTACAGATGACACATAGTCTTGTCTAGTAAATCGATCGAACCATGAATATACCTTGCAGATTTTAGAGGAGGTAACCACTGCCTTATCCCAAAAGTCAGCTTAATAAAATTATAATTCGTTTGCAGCAGGATGCTTAGTCAGTAAACATCCACATGCTAGCAGCCAGCAAGGAGGCTAATTCCCAGTTCTCGGCTTAGATTTCCAACGCGAATAGCAGCTTACGCGAACGTCTAGAATGCCAGCTGCAAGCCTGGCTGAAAAGATCTAGAACAGAATTATTTCTGTACACACACAATAATACCAACATTTATTAGATGTTTAAAGAACTGAGTCGCAATTAGGACGAAGCTAATAAAGATTACAATAAAAGTCAATGTTCCCGACCAAATCTGGAAATGTTCATGAACAGAAATGATTTTGTTGGAATCCCGTATAAAATTAACATAAAAGAGATTAAGGATTTGCATTATTGACTGTTCTGACAGGATTATTAGCTTGAGTAACTGACTCTTGGTTAACTGAATATTGGTTTAGTATTTCTACAGATTTTGGAAACAGATTTTTGACGACAATAGAATAACAACTGCACGGTTGGCGTAGTGTTGTGGGTTCGATTCCCACACAAGACAACAATTTATAAAGGAATCGAAACAACAATTTATGGATCACACAAAGGTGTGATCCATAAATTGTTGTTTCGATTCCGAGTGTTTATTGTCCTTGTTAGTTGTATGTTTGTAAAATCCCCCGCAACACAGGATTTAGTCCTAATGCAGGCGTTGTCTTTTGTAACCAAAAAAAAACAACAGGAGTTTATTTTGTCTAAAAAGCTTCTGGCCAATTCTCAATTTTGTTGCACTGGTTGTATAAATTGTTGATAAAATGTTGTGGCGTCTATTGATGGAGATTTTTGTCGAAGTGAAAATAACTGAAGATAAATTGGGTTTAGAAATATTATTTTTGGGGCCAGTTGGTATGTTCTTATTTATGATTTTTCAATTGTTTGTTTGTTTTTCGTGTGTGTGGTCAACTCTGGTGTCGGAGTTTTCAGGCCGCTCCAAGGCCTCCGACATGACCTAACGATCCTTATCCTTAGACAAGAACCGAGACTGACAGCTCAACGTGCCCTTCGAAGCACGGCAGCAATCACATATAAATGCCACACACGGTCACCCATCCACGTGGTGACCTGTGCAACCGTTGCTTCTATTACGAACGGCAAGTCAAGCCTCGCTATGAATCAATTCTGTTTATTTAATTACATTTCAAGTATTTCTTTACACTTTTTTTTGTAAATGTTAATGTAGATGTTTTACCTTTCAGTTGCTCACAATCAAATATTTTGAGTTTATCTATATATATAAAATAAAGTCGTGTTAGTTACACTATTTATAACTCAAGAACGGCTGAACCGATTAAGCTGAAAATTGGTGGGGAGGTAGCGCAGAACCAGGAAAAACACATAGGATACAATAAAATGTAAAAAATAATCTGCGAGGGATTTTAGAGAGGGTCGAAGTTTGTAGGGACAAACCTCCTACCTATTGACAGTAAGAACGCATGCGCTGTAATAATTGACTACTGCGCATGTGCTATCTGTCAGTACATGTCACATTATACATTGTCATATGGTGCACTGTCATTACATCGTTCGCTTACTTAAATAAACTAATAATTATTGTAACAGCCTTGGCTAATACCTACTAATATAAGGTATAAATGCGAAAATATGTAGATATGTATGTACCAATTTCACGCTAAACCGGCTGAACCAATATTCTCTACTCATAAATGCGAAAGTGTACCTATAGAGATAATTATATCGGACCATGGCTTTGACATTTGACTGTATGCAAGTGAGGTTGTTGAGAACCTTACGATCATTGACTTATATATTACTGCGTCATTGCTTATGCTAGATAATGTCATGAATACTGGCCAAGTTTCTTCGCACCCTAGAGTTTCTGAACTCCTTACAATTATCAGGAGTACCTTCACGCAACTTGAGACTGAACGTTGGTGTTCCAGTCCTGTCAATGCGGAATCTTAGTGCACCCAAGCTATGTAATGGCAAACGGCTACAAGTAACACCTAGGACGAAACATTATAAAAGCTATTCGCTATGAAGAGTTCCGTAGTTGAGGTATCCACTTACCATAGCCATTACCTTCGACTAAATATTAATAGTATTTGTATAAACGATAAAGCTATATTTGCGGTTTTTAAGATGTGCTTTATTTTAAAAACTGCTGACTACATATCGTTCAAACCAATTTTCGTTAGAGGTTTTTATAACGATCTACACACTACAGCATGTATTTTTTTAGATTTGTCCCTCTCTTACTTTAAAAGTTACAGTTTATCACTTTGGAACCGTATATCTTTCAATTGATTGATTTTGAGAAACAATGGTTTTAGGAACCTCAAAGTAATTTTTAACAACCTATTTTCCACATCGGTACCATGTATGAAAAGCCCCCCCTCCCCCTTAATATTCAATATTTTTTATTTTCTATAACGTCGTAAAGCGGTTCACAGAATACATCTACCTACCAATTTACAAATGTGTAAACTAAATAGTTTCGCCATAAAGTGGCTATGATATACGGATAGACTGACAGACATAGCGCGTCTATAAGGATTCCATGTTTAGCAATTTTTTACTACGGAACTCTAAAAATATGTTTTAAATACTTCTTGCGGTTATATTTCTTATTAATCCCTATGAACAGAATTAAAACGAAAATTACTATCGAACGATGAAGGAGTTTTGTGTTACCCCGAATTTAACGTGAGCGAAGAAGCGGGCAAAAGCTAGTTTGGTATAAGTACAATAAACTCCTGCCTCCGTGGTCCAGTGGATACTTGATACTTGACGGCACGGGCTGTTTCCGCAGCTCCACGTCTTGGCGTGTATTTTGCGTTACCAGTGGATAGCGTATGCGACTGCTGATCGGAGGTCCCGGGTTCGATTCCCGGGTCGGGCAAAAGTGTTACTGGGTTTTCCGAATTCTCAGTAGCAGCACGGAGTCTTGTGATGTGCCCGGTAACGGCAATAGGCTCGTCCCCTATTACGTGGGACCTAAATATTCATGGCGAAATGTGGGTGTAATATTACGCCTCTGCCTACCCCTTCGGGGATACAAGCGTGAGTCTATAAAAATACAACGAATAAAATGTCACTACCGAAACTGTAAAGTGGTTCTAACATTAATATTTTCAAGGGCATAAATGTTAAAATCTTTTGTATATGCCAGTTTTTTATCAAGCCTAAATAGAACGCTATAAATTCGATAAAGTAATTTAATTTCAATAAAGTAAGCATTTTATTTAAATGTTCAATCAATATTTAGATAAGAGCTGTAGATAAAATTTAGTTTATAGTGAGTTTTTTCCTTTTGTTATTCGGGTAGTCATAGTTTTGCAGATATTATGCAGCAGTTGAGAAATATGAAGGAGCAGATGTTTTTGTTCTTTATGATTTCATCGCTGGTAAAGTATACACGATGAGAACTTTTCCGTTTTTTTAATTGGAGAAAAGAACGTTACTATCCTGCTTAACTGTAGGTTTAGTTCCCTTGACCTACAGATTTCATTAATTTCCAATGAAAACTCACACGCAGTAATCCGTTTTTCCAGATAACTTTTAATTAATGTGATGTAAATGATTATATACATCAATATTTGGTAAAATAAAATACGCCTAGACCCATAAAAAACATCGTAGCCATTAAACAAAGATTCGTCCTAGCTGGGAATCGAACCCATAGCTACCACTTTGCGATTAAGGTAATATACCTACTTGGTACTTTGTAGCACAGGCTGTTTTCGCAACTCCACGTCCTGGCGTGTATTTTGCGTGCGGGTGGGAATGGTCTTGACACTCGAGCCACCCAGCTCTTCGAGGAAGGCCAGCAGACTCTTGATGTAGCCCACTGCTTCCCTCAGGTGCGTATCTGGTCAGGTACTGCTGTCTATACTGTGTGACCTCAGGGTTGTCGAGGAGCAGGTGGGCTGGCGTCTCGTCTCGGTAATATACCAGTTGAAACAGGAATGTATACCAAAAATATTTAGATGTAATGTCAGAGAGAAGTACAGAGAGAGCAAAAGATGATGCCTTCTTTTGACGTTCATAAGTGTTACCATGTATTCATTTTTTCATTTATTCATTTTGATTTTGAGAGAATATTATTATAGCAGAGTATTCACTCTAAAAGTATATTGCAAATTAAAATTGCTGTTATTTAACAGTTTAGTTAATCCTATAATTTAATAATTTATTTAATAATTTCTAGCGAATAATCATAATCACACCTTTTCCAAGAACTGTTTTGTTGCCTGAGATCTCAACGATCAAAAGTTTTAATAAATTTCAAACTGAAACAATTTCTTTGAAGATATTCATAGAAGAATTCTTTCAACTCCTAACAAAATTAAAGTCAGCTTTTCAAAATTTAATCTGTTATAACAAAGCAATGACGTGTCAATGTCAATTAGTGTATTCATAGGCTAGCTGCCTATCGACCCAGACTAATAAAATTATGTAAATGCAGACGTGCCACCTCATGAAACTACACTTCAGTACAATACTGCAAAATGGACTCATTATTATTATTATTTATTGATTACATTTTACATTCCAATGCGTTATGCAGCGGTAGTCCGTGTATAAAGTCGGATGTAATGATGCATTGTATGATGTTTAGTCATTGTTCCTATATTTATAGCAAGCTTAGTCTCACGCCTATAACCTCGAAGAGGTAGGCAGAGGTGTATTTCTACACCCACTTTTCGTCACATATACTTTAGTCCCACGTAATAAGGAGCGAGCCTATTGCCGTACCGGGCACATTTCCAGACTCCGTGCTGCTACTGAGAATTTCGTGACAGAAGAACCCAATAACACTGCCCGACCCAGGAATCGAACCCAGGACCTCCCGATCCCGCGCGTACATTTATGCCGCGAGACCAACGAGGCAGTCGTATAGGGTTTGATGTCGAGTTTTCTGTCTCTACGCAAAGATGGTATTTGCATCGTGTTATCCCTTAGTCGCCTCTTACGACCCCCATCGGGAAGATAGGGGGTGGTGACACTTGTATTCTATGCCGTCAACCACACGGCAAATTTCATCAAGGACGCTCTATAGCTATTGCCTTGTTAGAGATGTTGTTAAAAAACTACAGATTTTGCTTTTAGATGGTAAAGGTGAGTAACTTCTATATCACGTACAATTTGAAGTAATTTATTGAATGCTACAGTTGAGCATTTGAAACTGACAAAACCTCTGCTTGAATAAAATTCTTCAACAATGTTTTAGATAGCGTTAAGATACTTTTTCGGCAATAATTCAGTACTAAGGGTAAGACCCTGAATAGCTACGGGAACATCACAATTTTCCCCAGTTTACAAATTTTCAAAGACATTCCTCAATGCTGTCGTGCCCAAAAATCATCCACGAATGTAATCAACGATTGACATAAAATCTGATCACCTTATTACTCGTATCGCTTATAAACAATTTACTATAAACGGTATAAAACTGGAGCGATCATATTTTCATGTCGCAATACCATCAAGCAGCACAGCCATATATTGTTAAACCAATAAAAGCAGAACGCCTACAGTTTAAACTTTTCCGCAGGACGTTAAACCGGCTGTTATAACTTACTGCGGAAGTTTACGTTTTGCCTCTCACGAGTGAGTGACTGATATTTATGAATTATTATATATTATACTAGCTGACCCAGCGAACTCCGTATCGCCTTTTTAAGAGTTTTTATTTAATTCCCTTTTTTCCAAGCCCCTTTTCCAAAGTAACCATTGACTTAGCGCTTAATCTCTTATCATTCCAGGGTCTATAAATGATGCAAAAACAAACATAGATTTTTATATAATATTGAATTCCCAATTCCTTAAAATATCGGAGACGATACCCATATCGACTTAAAAAAAATCCCGACCGCCATCTTTGATTTCCTATCCGCCATCTTTGATCACGAAATAGATGTTCTATTTGGATTCACCATCCCTTAAATCATCAGAGACGATACCCATATTGATTTTTTAAATTTTTCCCGTCCGCCATCTTTGATTTCCCATCCGCGATCTTGAATCACGAAATAGATGTTGTATTTGGATTCCCCATCCCTTCAAATATCGGAGACGATCATTGACATATATACTCTAACGATAGACAGAGCATTCCCTAGAAATATTTTGTTCAAATTTTCTAACGTATGACGTCTAATCGTACTAGCGCAACACGCAGGCGCAAGCAGCGCCAATAATTTACAGTGTCTAGTTATTATTATAGCCAATCAACAACAACCAGTCCTGTCATCTTACCAATGAGTATCCAATAGTTCTCTAACGCTACTGGCTGCTTATTGCCATTTGCAAAGACTATTTACATCACAGAAGAGATTTTTTCTGCCTACAATATTTCATCAACATCATAAGAACAGTTTATTAATGAAAATAAAGAGAATTAATTTCTGGGGGTTTATTTAAGTAAAAAAATTCAATCTATAAAAATTTATTCAGATGTTTTTATTACAAAATAGAAAAATGTATTCGTGGGCGTAAGTTCAAGACTTGCCTTAGTTGCCTCACGAATAATTCTAATTTTTAAACTTTATATTTATCTTACTATGATAATTGCTTAATCATATCCTAATATATAAGGCAGGATTGTTTGTAATTCTGTAAAGATGCCCTTGCCGACCACAGAGTTCTAAACCTACACATGTGGCAGATGGCACTATGTGCTACCATAAGGAAACCAACCATTAAAAAAAAACTATGACGAAGTGGCCTGAGTAGCTTAGTCGGTACGGTATCGACACGGTTCGTCGTGGTCGCGGGTTAAAGTCCTGCCTAAAAAAATATTTTAAATTGCAGTTAAATTTACTCTAGCAAGAAATGCTCAAAAATATATTTTAATAACTATTCAATTGCCACCAAACACAAATACTTTGTGGTTTTATGTCTATTGGTCGGATAATGGAAATCAGGATCTGTTTTGGCCTCATGGTTCAATATTATTTTTGCGTATTTTTCTATAACTGCAAATGTGTACCTACTATGATGAAGTGTTGAAATATTCGGTAATACGGTTATTACGATCAATATACCAAAAAATAAAAAGAACACAGAATTAGTGTTATACAACGTCAAATTGGTTTTAAAACATTAATCAAACTAAAAACTCTTAAAACCAATACCTTCACGAAGTCTGGTCTTAGTCATATATTTTACCTACAATCACTTGCAATGTATTTCTGCATAGTAGTTAGTCTATGATCGTAAATGACGTCACATAAAAATAAAGAAATACATTTTAATGTGGTATTATGACACATTTAACTCTTTTATTTACATAAATTATTAAAAGTATTGACTAACGCTACTATAGATACAAGTTCTGATTCAAATTAGTCGATATATCGTCGCCACACAGTCAATAAACGAAGCGGACCCACACCGCAGGAAAGTCAAAGTGACAATAGATTGCTTTGCCGGTATGTTCATGCAAAGCATTTGAACAAAGTAAATGTTCTGAATGCTACATCTAGTACTTTAGTACATATATATCGATGGAGACGATCCCCATATTGATTTTTAAAAAATAATCCCATCCGCTATCTTATATTTCCTATCCGCCATCTTTGATCACGAAATAGATGTTGTATTTGGATTCACCATCCCTTAAATCATCAGAGACGATAGCCATATTGATTTTTAAAAATTTTCCCATCCGCCATTTTTGATTTCCCATCCGCCATCTTGAATCACGAAATAGATGTTGTATTTGGATTCCCCATCCCGCCAAACATCGGAGACGATACCAATATTGATTTTTTAAAATTTTCCCATCCGCCATATTTGATTGCCCATCCGCCATCTTTGAGCACGAAATAGATGATGTATTTCGATTCTCCACCCCTTAAAATATCGAAGGCGATACCCATATTGATATTTAAAGTTTTCTCATCCGCATCTTTGATTTCCCGTCCGCCATCTTGGATCACTAAATAAATTTCATATTATTAATCAGCGTCCCGAAAATCTCGAAAACGATACCCATATAGATTGTATCCCATTCGTTTAGCCTTTTTTTGCCTTTGACCCAACCCTCCCCCTTCTCGTTTGACCATTTTATTATTTTTGTCTGGCTCCTAAAAGTTGTGGCGTAATTTTATATAGCCTATAGCCTTTCGGAATAATTGGGCTATCATAAGCAATAACAATTTTTAAAATCCGACTGCTAGTTCCTGAGATTAGCCAAGATTATGTTTTAACCTTTTTAGCCTTTTGCCCGGCCCCAAAGGGTCGAAGCGTTATGTTATATAGCCTATAGCCTTCCGGAATAACTGGGCTATCGTATACAAAAAGAATTTTTCAGATCCGACCGGTAGTTCCTGAGATTAGCGCGTTCAAACAAACAAACAAACTCTTCCGCTTTATTATATTAGTATAGATGAATGGTATAAAAATGAATAAGCCAGGTACTTCGGGTATAAAATTGGTACCCAAAACAAAAATGCCATTAAAAAAAATTTAAACAAGGCTTCAAAATACAGATCATGAAGAAATTTTAGCGGAATGGCTATATAGGAGCTCACAGTCCGACTGTAACGATATCGACCCAAATTTGATTGCCTTGGAGAGTGACTTTGATTCAACATCTGAACAGGAAGGGTCTGATGGCTAAATATGTCTGTCTACAATGAAGCAAACCTATCTTGAAGAGTGATTATAAACTTTGATACACACATATTGGCACCTTGTGATTTTCTAAAAAACGGCTGATTGTGTGCTAAATTACATTTTTTTTATGGTTTACGTAATTACTAAACATTAAGTAAAACTGTACTGTTAATAAAAAATATTGCTCAGTTGATAAATAATTATTACTAAAGTAAAAGTAAGTTTTTCTCCCGAGGAATTGGATGCCGTAATGTGAAAGTTTATAATTAGTAATAAATATTATACCTGCTATATTTTCCTTTATTAATACAATAACTAGATATATAAACAATACATATGAACGGTTTTTTTAGAAAAATATGAAACAACTTAATGTTTTTAGTTATGAAAGCTATGATGGTTCGCCAGATCATACAATATTATTTAGCGGGTCTTAGTCGCGATAATTTATTTATTTCAAGGCATAAATACCTCTGTTATTCTCGTACGTTTCTACCGGCTTGCAACGGTTCTGGTCGCGGAGGAACTGATGTCAGCTCAGCGCCGTCCTTGTGAAGCGCGGGTTTCGGCAGCTACCCTCACTTGTTTTGTATTTTTGATATTTTGAGTTCTATCCGCACTGTCGGTACTTCGACACACTACACTTATGACGTCTACACACTGATGAGTTGTGTTACTGCGACGATGTTTGCATTTGTTGATAACTGGGTTCCAAGTGGTCGATAGTCTGTATCCGTCCTCCCGGTTGAAATTTCTATGTTTTTTGATTTCAACCGCTTCACGTACTACCTACCTGGAGTAATAGTTGCTATCGGTGGATAAGACTTGTGGTTGATGTAATTCTATCCAGTGGTTTTGTCCAGATTCCAGCAAATGCTCAGCTATGGCAGATTTATTAATTTGTCGATTTTTGACAGCTGTGATATGTTCTTTGACCCTTTCAGCGATCGTTCGTTTGGTCTGTCCGATATAGGAACTACCACAACTGCAATCAACCTTGTAGACGCCTGGTGTTTGTAGAGTAATTACGTCCTTAGGGGTACGCAGATTGTGTGCTACCTTGGAGAGGGGACTATATACAGTCTTGATGGAGTATTTCTGTAGTACTGTTCCAACTTTGTCCGTCACTCCCTTGATATAAGGCATGTAAGCCGGCACTCTGCTTACTTCAGATTTGCGGTCCTTCCTCTTCCGACGGGGTATCTCCTTTTTGTATCCGTTGCGCCTTAGTACCTCCTGAACATGTGACAATTCACTGTTTAAGTGTTCAGGGTCACAGAGGTCATAGGCTCTGTTCACTAACGAGGTCGCTACGGATTCCAAATGTCGCGGGTGATGATGCGAGCAGGCGTTGAGATACCTATCGGTGTGCGTCGGTTTTCTGTATACAGTGTGTCTAAGTGTACCATTAGCTCTCACCGTCACTTTGACGTCGAGAAAGGGTAGCGATCCGTCTACCTCCATTTGAAATGTAAACCGGATGTTCGGATGTATGGAGTTCGATTTGTCTGCGAAACGTTCTATGTCTTGCTTGTTGCCCTTCATGATGCAGAATACATCGTCGACATACCTCTTCCATAGCTTTAAATTTGAAGCCTGCATGTCTATGGATTCTTCGAATTGTTCCATCCAGATATTGGCCATGACCGGTGCTACTGGGCTACCCATTGCCACTCCGTTGATCTGGAGGTAATGTTGTCCACGATATATGAAGTAGTTCCCCTTCAAGCAATTCTTCAATAGAACGGCGTATTCGTTAGACAGACCGCTATCCCTTAATTTTCTCTCAACGACCTCAAGGCTATCCTGAACTGGAACATTGGTGAATAGTGACTCCACGTCAAAACTTACCATCACTTCGTCTGGTTCCTTTGTCACGCTCTTGATGATGTGTTGACTAAGACTTGACTAAGACCCGCTAAATAATATTGTATGATGTATACAAATCGTGAAAATTTAAAATCGGTTCGCCAGATCTCATGTCGGTTCTTACGAAACTAAAATAGCACGTCGGTACTAAATATACTAAATAGACCGCTATAAATTCGGTAAAGTTATTTTTGTAAAGATATGAACTATAATGATTATCATTTGATTTTGGACCATGATTGGTGTATTCCAGATTCAAACGAGCGTCGGGGCTAATGGCTCAAGTTTATTTTTGAATACAAAAATAATATTAGTATCTGTCGCGCAAGCTAAAATGTAACAAGAGATTTTATCAAAACAGTTCAACAAAGATACTTATCTTTGAGATTTTATCAAAACAGTTCAACAAAGATAATTATCTTTGTTGAACTGTTTTGATAAAATCTCTTGTTACATTTTAGCTTGCGCGACAGATACTAATATTATTTTTGTATTCAAAAATAAACTTGAGCTATTAGCCCCGACGCTCGTTTGAATCTGGAATACACCAATCATGGTCAAATCAAATCAAATCAAATCAAATCAAATCAAATATTTTATTTGCATGAAACGTGGTACAAGGTTGGTGTTAAAAAAAAATAAGTTGGTTCTCACATTTCACCAGCATTGGCATGCAAATATACAATAAATTATTTTAACAGTCGTCACATATCTAATAATAATAATCACATATTGGAATACATTAGGAAAAAAAAACATAAGATTCGACATAAATTAATAATCAATTCATAAATATTATTGACCGAATTAAATGAAAAGGTAGGAATTCAAATGTCAAGAAAATAAAATTAGAATATATTATTTAAAATCAAAAAAATCTTGCAATGAATAAAATGTGTGTTGAATTAGCCATTTTTTTAATTCCCTTTTCATTTTCTCCGTTGGCAACTCACGTATAGATTCCAAATCAAATGATAATCATTATAGTTCATATCTTTACAAAAATAACTTTACCGAATTTATAGCGGTCTAATTAGTATATTTAGTACCGACGTGCTATTTTAGTTTCGTAAGAACCGACATGAGATCTGGCGAACCGATTTTAAACTTTCGCGATTTGTACATTGCCGATAACGCATATACATATCTTGCCAATAAATAAATACAACGGCAATTCGACAATAGCTGTCACATACATTACATTTCATTACATGTAGTCTGGCATCAAAAATACGCGACGCCCATAATTTTGTGGAAAATACGAGTAAAAGCATTATACCATAGCAACAACAAAAAGTCGACGCGGCTCGAATATTTATTAAGTGGAAGGTCTAATTGTGAGGTTATCTCAGTGATGTATTTTGTTGCAGGGAGTTCGAGGCATTTGGTACATTGTCTAATTTTATTAGTTATATTTCTTTGGAGTTCTATGTGAACTTCAGAAACACCGGTCAACTCTTGTATTTAGTTTTGAAAGTTTCACAAAAAAAATTTTATCAATTGCTTATATTTACCGAATTCTTTAATTCATCAGTTAAAAAGAATATATATCAACAAGGAGGACCGTTCATTCTGATATCAGAAAGTCTGGACAATATTTGTAGAGTAGTAACTATGTGAATATATGACGAATGGTTGGCGAAGCGGGAGTGTACCTAAGCGACTGCTATGCCAAAGGTCGCGGGTTTGATTCCCGCTCAAATCAAACATTTGTGTGCGTGAACATGGATGTTTGTCTTGATCTGGGCGTTTCTATGTATGATGAGTATGTATTTACAAAAAAATGTATATATGTATGTTTATCCATTGTCTAGTACCCATAGTACAAGCTCTGCTTAGTTTGGGACTACATGGTTTTGTGTGAATGTGGTAGAATATTATTTATATTATAATTATATTATATTGCCATTTCATGGGCCAAAATTGCTTATCAACTGTTTATTTCACAACTTATAAGCCTAGTCCCTGTTTTTTTTCTCTCTCGGGTTATAGATGACTAGCCGTTGCCCGCGGTTTCACCCGCGTCCTGAGGGAACTACTTCGCGAACCCGAAAAACCCAAATATCTTACGGACCCCTATTTTTTCTAAAATAAAATATAGCCTATGTTACTTGCAGTTAATGTAGCTTTCTAATGGTGAAAGAATTTTTAAAATCGGTCCAGTAGTTTTTGAGTTTATCTATTACAAACAAAAATACAAATTTTTCCTCTTTATAATATTATAGTGTAGATATAGTCACGATAGCATTTCAATAACATTCAAAAATCGGTTAACTTAAGTACCATTTATAACATAAGTATGACACTGACATTAGATCGAAGCAGCATTTTGAACAAATATAATTAAGAAAATTGGCCCCCTGGTATCCGAAAAGGTTAAGCAGTGGGCATTCAACCCAAAGTCCAAGATTATGTAAGTTTTTATCTTTGGGTTTGACATTTCCTTTGGCTTACCAGTCAGGGTCACAAACCACTAATCACAACACGAACAGGCCAGTTGTTTTTGTAACTTAAAACCAAAGATTTTATTTACATTTCAATAACATGAACATTTTGATGTCAAATAATCTCATAAAGCTGCTGCAATGTTCATAGATTTTTGAATGATAAAAACGCGTTAAGCACGGTTGAGAACGTAATTACACGTCAATCGCGTTATAAATGCTATAATATTAAATGTGAAACTCTGACATTCAACGGTTTTGTATCCTCCTGACTGCGACATTTATATTGGTGAGTTTATGCCGTTTTTCGCGTCGACCCGGCGTCTCCTGTAATTCTAAGCAATTTGCCTTTATTCCTCCGCTATGAAATGATTCTGTCGACTCGTGGCCGACTTAATTATCTAGATGCGGCTTTAATGTGTTGCAAAAATGTTTAACCGTTGTTGTGGATTTAATTAAATAGTAGAAACCCGTCTCATTTCTCCTGCCTGTGAATGAAATTTTGGTGAGGGGTGTCATTTTATATAGATATATTTATACAGTTTGTTCTCGAGGCATTTAAAACAAAAAACAACAAAAACAAAAAATATTTTATTTGTTTCTCCAAAACATTACATACATAATTATATTTTCTTATTACTAAGCTTAACAGAAGGCGGTATGTGGAGAACAAATTAGGCAACTGCGTCAGCTATTGTTGCAGTTGTATAACTACAACGCTGGTATTCTCGCAGGCCTATATGCAATTATAATTTTACTACATTAAATTTACCTATAAATAAATGAAATAAAAATAAAATAACGAAAAATTATTATATATATACACACAATTATATATACAAATATATACGTACATAGTGTTCAAATTATTAATAGGTTTTATATATATGTTATTATAATTATACAATACACAATGCATGCCTCAGTTACATTAAAAAAAAATCTTATTGTTTTTGAAAATGGTTACTTTATTAGACTTTTTATTTTATGCCCATAGCTGTCATCACCATGTTTTTTGTGCTTTCAGAACATTTTTAAATATATTTACGAATTCAAATGTATATTTCGTATTGAAAAGACAGTGAGGACCGTTAGTATTATGACGAGCGGCATTTTGATCCCGGCGTCCGCCGTGATAAAAAATAGGTAAGTATTGTAAAAGGTACATCAAAATAATGAAATAACTTATTTGTTCACGATTCTTTTTAATTTACCACGGGTACTACCTATAAAATACTGGCAACTACTACTGGTGAAATCGCTTTTCATTACTTAACCCGGCAACTGAAAAATAGTCAAGAGGAAAAAAAAGACCGCAGACACATAAATGGCATGCACCTCTATGGGTCGCGGTAAACTATGCTAACCGCAAGTCGCATGACCTCACCTCTGCTGGACATTGAGGAACACTGCAGTGGTCTAGCGGAGAACCACAATGTCTGTAACGGAGAGTCTCACAGACATTGTGGCTGATCCCTTCAATCCCAAGATGAGTGGATGAGAGATTGTGATTTGAGTTTCCACCGTGAATATAAACTACCTCCGTGATCCAGTAGATATGCGTAAGCGTCTGCTGATTAGGATGTCCCGGGTTCGATTCACGCGTCGGGCAAAAGTGTTACTGAGTTTTTCAGAATTTTCAGTTGCAGCATGGAGTCTGGTAAAGTGCTCAGTAACGGAAATAGGCTCGCCCTTTATTAGGTGGGACCTAACAATTTATAACATGACGCAATGTGTGTAGTATAACACACATCTACCTACCTCTTCGGGGATACAGGCGTGAGACCATAAAGAAAAGGATGTCACTCCATACAGGCGTTGCTACATCAATGGAAACATAACCGTGGTATTGCCACGTTCAGTTTATTAACCATTAATAATATCTGTGTTACTAACGTACGTGATAGGCGGTAATTACCCCAGCGTAATTAAACCCCGTAATCTGATTGAGATATTTCGCCTGTTAAACTTGAACACAACAGATTTGCCATCGCACAAGAGCATCTAAACATCTTTTAGTGGTATCGCGACACAGAACGACTGCTTTTCGTGGTAGTTTTAGATATGCTGCCACACGATGCTGGAACGATCTGCCGCCTCCTCTTCTTACTCTTAAAACGTCATATACATTCCGCGTTAGGCTAAAGAGCATTTTATTAGACGAGCAGAAGCTCGGGAGGTAGGATTTGCTTAAACATGATCGACTGCGACATAATAACAATAGCTTACTTAGCACTTGTAATATCATAGCAGGTTGTATAATAGTCTGGTTATTAAACACCCATATATAAACAAAAATACACTACACAAACATAGAACACATAATTATGTCACAAACTCACAAGTTAAACTATTGATAATATATTTCATTCTAAAATTGTTTAATCCATACGCCATTTTTGATGCGCAATGCCATCGCATGCCATAGAGTACATCAAATCTTTACTCAAAGCATAGACTAAGCGTCAGTGTTGTTCGTGCTTCGTCCAGTAACTGGACAGTAGTGTCAATGTAGTGAATAAAGAGTTTATTTATACACATAAATATTAATATTATTAAAATAAATTGTAACGGTTTCTGTAATTAAATGTTTAAGTTTCTATCTTTTTTGATGTTCATAAGTTTTATCTATATGTTTTATTTTTATATTTTTTATTTTATTCATGCATGTGATTTCGTGACGCCACTGCCAGAATACCAGCGCTGCGGCATAGTTTGTCGCAGCATTAGCTGAGGCAGGCTCCAATTTTGGCCTCACTAATCTTTCAAATTATTGTACTTACCGATAAGATTTAGTACCTAGATATTAATTTGATTTTTATTGTGTTTCCTGTTATTCATTGCCGTGGGGCACAAAATAAACATTTTCTTTTCTTCTTTATTTTTTTATTTGTCGTTTTGTGAGTGCCGACTAATTATTTGGGCGGTCTGGTACTTTGAATGAATAGTCGATGGCGAATAGTGGGATGGCGGATTTATTGACTTGAAGGAAGGTGTGTAGCGCTTTGAGATTGTGTGAAAATATAACGGGTTATGCAGAAGACAATTGAACAAAATATAAAATAACGGTTTGATATTATACTAAAGTGAGTCCTACACAGTCACGCCATTTTTAACCTTAATATTTGCAATAGTTTGTTTAATTGTTGAAAAATATAATTATGTACTTGCGTATAAAGTGTATTTTTCATATTTGAGGTTGATCTTTAAATACGTAAAGCGTGGACAAAGTCACTCATTTTCATTATGACGCTGTGAACTCTCATATTGAACATGATTGGTGTATATATATGCAAACTTGCTTAAGCACTGAACGTAGTCTTGCCATCGTGAGAGTAAAAGTACTTTCATATATCGCAATGCGGCATCACGTATTCATAACACATCTTAATCCAACCACACATAACTTAGCATCTGTGGTAACGGTTACATAGTTTCGTAGCTTAGCTTTTACCCTCATAGCATGACAGTATGCATAGCACATCTATATTGGAAGGGACCATTAACACTGCAACCATAATTCAGACGTACGATTGTCTTAGAACTATAAGACAAGAAAGGACAGAAACAATAATATATTGTCGTTTGTATTCCTAGAAACAATATATTGCTTGTATTCCTCGAAACGGACAAAGGTGTATCTCAATCACGGCTATGTTAAGGTTTTGTGTACAGATCTTATTGCATTGGGAGCATGTTTCAATGTCCGTATTTTGAATTGTTTAAGTCAAAATACGAAGATTGAAATGGTACTGCTTGGTTATGGTATCAAATCTATAGACAATAATAATAATAATTTTGGTTATAAAGTTTAGACAAGTTGATACTTGGCAAATTGACGTCATAATAAGATATACTTTGAAACTTTTGCGATTTGTACACAGTCATATTTATGTATAATCTATCTCAACGTCGTGGATATTTGCAAATGGAAAAGTACCTTCTATTTGCCCCGACGTTTAGGCACGGATTGCTCCAACGCTGCATATATATGCATAGGTACTGTCAACGTTGCATAATAAGACTGTTTTGCATTAAAACAAAACAGTTATTATGTGTGTGGAAAAACACACAGCATTTGTTGAAGAAGCATTCAATAAATTAGGCCATTTATTACGCACTTCCGTATAATTAATACGTACTTCCGTATCTTACCTCTCATTCTTCTACTACCTTTCTCTTTCACCCGTGGCAGAGCGCGTTCCGTGTTCTGAAGCGCACCCGCCATTGCTCATAGTCTTCTACAGCCACCAGCAAGCACCTTGCTTGAATGCTGTGTGTTTTTCCACACACATAATAACTGTTTTGTTTTAATTCAAAACAGTCTTATTATATGTGTTTCCAAAACACACAGCATTTGTTGAAGACATGTTTGTTATCTGCTGGTGAAAGAATCTGTAATAGGTTCAAATATTATGAACGCTATATGAAATCATAAAACTGGTATTGTAATTATATACATTTATTGATACCCTTGCTCAGTAGATACAATTACAAAAAATAATAGTTAAGCACAAAATAATCACCTTTTGCTAGCTAAAAATAATTCAATATATATGTATTTAAAAAGAAATTTGGTTCTTGAGAAGCACTGTAAATAAATTTAACAAATCAATATTCAAAGCTCAGCTAACAGCGCACACTAGTAAGCTAGCAACTGCAAAATAATTATACAATTAAGAAATAAGTAGGTATTTAGTGTCCGACATAAAGAAGTCCATTACTGGGTAGGCGGGCTTTACTTAGGGTTTCGTATTAAAATACAAGAAGCTCTTATGTTGTTTTAATCTAAAATTAGGTACGCTTTCGACAAAACAATACAATATTTGTGGTAATAGTTAGTGCTATGCCCAAAGACATGCCTGCGAAAGGGTTTTTATTTAATTTTCTATTGCATTAGACGTAGTATCACTAGCTTGATAGGTCTTTAAAAATAGTATAGGTTTTCTTTAACATCTTTTCATTACTCTGTTTGCGACATATTTAGCTCTCGTCAGCTATTGTGACAAAGGGTAGCCTACGTCTCTTTCTGTAACTGCAAGTTTCATCTAAATCTAAGGGTAACTACGGAACCCCGAATTGTGCGCCACCCAACACGGACTTGACTGGTTGTTTTCTCATATTATTACATGGACGTAAGATGGATACTAATAGGCTAATTTTATTCAGAGTATGCTGCCTTAGGATGTAAGATATTTTATTTCTACGTAATAGCTCTGAAGAAGTACAACATTTATCACGACTATTACGATTCGTAATAGTTATAAATTAGCATGCCAAGGAGCTTCGTAATTTGCGTACCTCCAAAGACCTAAAGATAATAAATTGTCATGCCTAAGTATGACAATTTATTTTAGTCTAGAAAAAGATGTACGTAAGACAAATTTTCTATTAATTGTCAGATTGTTAGACCGTCAAGGGTTATTCGAATTATTCAGCTTTATAATACTTTCACTGCATATAACGTTTGCAAAACCAGTTGCAAATCGATAGTTCTCAAAACCTCTGCCCTAAACGAGTTCAATTTAAATTGTTGTATCAATATATGTGCACATCAATGCAACAAACTACCAGTTTAAAGTCTCTTGGTAGGCAGGTAACAATTTTGCCGTTTCACATGAAATAAATTAAGCGTATTTTTTTCTATATTTTTTACTTCTATTAATCAAAGTTTTCACCCATGCAATCAATGCATCTTTGCCAACACATTGGTAGCTTATTGATGCCCTTCTTGAAAGAATCAGCTGTACGGGAGGCAACAAATTCTTCAAAAGCATTTTGTACTGCCTCTCGGGTATTGAATTTTTTTCCCGAAAAGAAGTTACTCAAATTCTGGAAAAAGTAGAAGTCTGTAGGGGCAAGGTCTGGTGAGTACGGCGGATGACGGAGAACACCACCTTTTGGTGGAAAACCAGGGTCCAACCAACTTGCTGAGCGCTTACGATTGTCGAACGGGATCCATTTCTCGTCACAAGTAACCATGCGGTTCGAAATTCCTTCATTTGTATGCCTGTTGAGCAATGCAAGGCACATCTCGACGCGTACATCGCGCTGGCGATCATTGAGTTCATGGGGTATCCATTTGTCAAGCTTATTTACCTTGCCAGTTTGACGCAAATGGACTAATATTGTTTTGATGCTAACGTCGAAAACTGCTGCTAATTTAGCCGTAGATTTAGTATCATCAGCTTCTACAATCGCCTTTAATTCTTCATTGTCGACCAAAGGTTTTGGACGACCACGGGGTTAATTTTTCAGGTCTAAATTTCCAGAACTGAAGCGGGCAAACCAATAAAGGGTGGTGCGTTCCGTTGCAGTTTTCGCTCCGTAAACGTCGTTGATGTTACGTGCCGTTTGTGCCCATTTGCTGCCACGACGGTACTCATACTCCATAATTATTCGAATTTTTAACGTATCCATGATGCCAAAAAATTTTCAAATGCGATGAAAACGTAACACTAACTATTAAACTTTTTAGAAAAAAGAATTCCATATTTTTTTCAATAAAATTAATTTGAAATTAGATATATCAGCCAAAACAAAAATATTTTGATTTGAAATGGCCAGTACTGCAGAACGGCAATTTCATAGGTAAAGACCTATTATTTCACCGTAGATGAATAAGATAGTTGGGAACTGGCCGGACAGAAAACATTAAGCGGGATGATGATGCAGCTGGCCATTACTCCAATAAGCTCGGAGATTTCGTCGAGTAGACGTTCTAAGCGGGCCTCAACGGCGGCCTTTCAGCCAATCGTATTAATATTCAGAAATGAGATGATATTGAAACTTGATAGCTTGCAACATGATTTACTTTAGCTGCTACGTTTATAAGTGACCAATTCTCGTATTTAGTGTTGTTGAGTCATAGGCAACTTTCGATTTAAAGTCTGAATCGTTCACCAATTTTACAGAATAAATTTCCAAACTAAAATCCAAATTCGACTAACACTTAATTAATACAAACGGAATGGTGAACATTTGAATATTTTATATTAAGACAGGAGCTGATAAAACTAATTTATTTAATAGCCAATGTTGCAGAGTTTGAAAATGGGTTTGCCGGAGATCTTTCTGACTTAAACTGACGCCATTTAGTATTGAGTGCGGCGCCATAAATATAATTAGTTTACAATTTAATTATGTACTTACTATTATTACAGTAAACTAATATACATGATTGACAAATGATAGCTAATATGTCAAATTACGATAAGTAGATACTTCAGAAAATATGCGGGATCAGATATATTATAATAATATGCAATAATGGTTGAAATATAAGAATATGGTTTATCCTTTTGCAGCAGAATCTTTGCCAGACACATAATATTTACGCAGAATTCTGAACCATTTTAGCCGATAGACGTCCACTGCTGGAATATGCCTACTCTAAGTCTCTCCATATCCAATCGCTTCCCGCGATCTCAGCCTGATTGCGGGACTACCTTGCATGATTTATTGCATGCTTGCATAATTTGCATGTAGAATAATTTATTGAATGCTTCTTCAACAAATGCTGTGTGTTTTGGAAACACATATAATAAATAATTATAATTATTCTATCGTAGATAGCGAAGACAAATGCTAGCGACATCTAACTGACGGCGGCAGAACTACGAAGACAGCCGAGCAAAGGTCCTAATTCGTGTTATTAAAAGTTTCACATGCGATTATAATATAAGCTTGTTTAGGACGGTATTCACGGAGCGGCGGTCCAGACACAATCACCTAGCCAGAAATTCCTCCATCCAGTTGGCGAAACACATACCTTATTCCAGAATCATCTTACAACATAATCTTATAGACATTACGATTACGTATTTTACACTTATCGCAGTACATTCACAAAAGCTTGTTAATTGAAAATTTATAAAACTTGCTCACACCCCGCTCTGCCTTCAATAAACTTGCGACTTGACTGTAGCTTTAATATGCAAGACAACTTAAAACTGTGAAGATTATTGCTGGGTCTCGGAAAAAAGGCTGTACATATTTTATTTGGCTCTCTTTTATTTAAGATCTGAACTCTTACTTGCTCGTGAAGTAATATCACGTCTTTTTCAGTCGTTTGTTGTATAAAAGTTCTTGTGCGCTTATAGGGACTTGTCTTATCGTTCATCAAAGCGTCAGTTTGTTATAGTTTATTATAATCCTGCTTAAACTTCAATGTATTCCAGCATTGATTGAAGTTTGATCAAAGATGCACAAATACGCACAATAAATTAAAAACCTGTGTGGTGCATGGCTAGATTTATTCTTCGTGTGTGGATACAAATTACCTTTTCAGTGTGATTTATTGTATAACTAACTGAAAATGTGGATAAGACATCAATGCAGTTTTCACGAATCTCTTGCAAATTTTTTTTTAAGGTACAAGCAATGAGATGTATTTTTGGCATTTTTTATAGTAAGCGTTCATCGCTACCATGGAGACCTGTAACTTCAGAAGAGTCACATGTGCGTTGCCGGCCTAAATGGTAAGAAAAATAGAAGAAGGAGTGAAAGGAAAAGAGGACGGGGCTACTTACCTTTATTTCTTAGCATTTTCGAGATTCACGTTGTGAGAAATGGTAACGTCGATGATCATTGTAAAGTACTCAGATCCAGATCAATCTATCATTACTACCTACGTTCAGCTTGCTTCATAGTCCTTTCAGTAATAATAGTTCAGACCCAGTACATGATGGACCATTTCAAGAAATGGGTTGCCCAAATACTTATTTTACGGCATTTACAGAGTCTAAGAGATTCTGCTAAAGGCAAGTTGCTGATAGTGGCAATTCTACACACCATAAATGTTCATTGTTGATTAGGAATAACCAGATACTTTAGGTCTGAGGGGTTTGCCAGGCTCTTGACTTACCGCCAAAACAAAACGTAGGCGTCCTGCCTTCGTTTTGGTGACCTTCCGAAGTGAAGAAAAAAAAAAGACTGAAGTGGGTAAAGCTACGCCAGGCCCATGCAAGATCCGTAACTAATTTATCATCATCACCATCATCAGCCTTTTATAGTGTCCCACTACTGGGCATGGGCCTCTTCTCATTATGAGAAGGGGAACTAATTTATATAAAATATTATTCCGCAGAATCCGTAAAAACTGTTACCATAGAGACTTGCAGTCTCTGGTACCATCCATTAGCTACGTCCTCTAGCCATAACCTTATATTCGATTTGCTCTTAAATTTGCGCCGATTCTAACCTTGTTACCCTTTTACATGGCGATAGAGACAGAGCAATGTAATTTAAATTGAGAATTTATTCAGTCTACATGGGTCTTGTAACTTTTTGACTGCGATGAATTTTATCGGTGAATAAAGGCAATTAAAATAGCTTTTAGGTGTTATTGTACAGGTTGCAATCCAGTTTTACCCGACGAAAGATAGCTAAAGTATCATGATTTACGTGTACCTAAACTATTGCTGGAAAATTTTGTATGGTGCTTAAAAAAATATCTGTTTATTCGATATGGTATATAATTGTATTATAACTGTCGCCAGAGATAGACCTCGTGCAAGGTAGTCCGGCAATCAGGCTGAGATCGCGGGAAGCGATTGAATGTGGAAAGACTTAGGGTAGGCTTATTCCGGCAGTGGACGTCTATGGGCTAAAATGGTTCGGAATTGTGCCTAAATATTATCCGTCTGGCAAAGATTATGCTGTAATAAAGGAAGAACCATATTCTTATATTTCAACCACTATTGCATATAATTATAATATATCTGATCCCGCATATTTTCTGAGGTACTTATCATAATTTGACATATTAGCTATCCTTTGTCAATCATGTATATTAGTTTACTGTAATAATAGTAAGTACATAATTAAATTGTAAACTAATTATATTTATGGCGCAGCACTCAATACTAAATGGCGTCATTTTAAGTCAGAAATATCTCCGGCAAACCCATTCAAACTCTGCAACATTGGCTATTAAATAAATTAGTTTCATCAGCTCCTGTCTTAATATAATATATTCAAAAGTTCACCATTCCGTTTGTATTAATTAGGTTTTTCTCGAATTTGAATTTTTTTTCTGTAAAATTGATGAACGATTCAGACTATTTAAATCGAAAGTTGCCTATGACTCAACAACACTAAATACGAGAATTGGTCACTTATAAACGTAGCAGCTAAAGTAAATCATGTTGCAGGATATCAAGCTTCAACATTATCTCATTTCTGAATATTAATACGATTGGCTGAAAGGCCGCCGTTGAGGCCCGCTTAGAACGTCTACTCATTAAGAAAAGTGGGAAATCTCCGAGCTTATTGGAGTAGTAGCCAGCTGCATCCGTCCGCTCTGATTGCTCGTTAATTTTTTTTCAGCATTACATCATCCCGTTTAATGTTTTCTGCCCGGCCAGTTCCCAACTATCTTATTTATCTATGGTGAAATAATAGGTCTTTACCTATGAAATTGCCGTTCTGCAGTACTGGCCATTTCATATCAAAATATTTTTGTTTTGGCTGATATATCTAATTTCAAATAAATTTTATTTAAAAAACATGGAATTCTTTTTTCTAAAAAGTTTAATAGTTAGTGTTAGGTTTTCATCGCATTCGAATATTTTTCGGCATCATGGATACGTTAAAAATTCGAATAATTATGGAGTATGAGTACCGTCGTGGCAGCAAAGTTGCACAAACGGCACGTAACATCAACGACGTTTACGGAGCGAACACTGCAAACGAACGCACCACCCGTTATTGGTTTGCCCGCTTCGGTTCTGGAAATTTTGACCTGAAAAATTTACCCCGTGGTCGTCCAAAAACTTTGGTCGACAATGAAGAATTAAAGGCGATTGTGGAAGCTGATGATACTCAATCTACGGCTAAATTAGCAGCATCTTTTGACGTTAGCATCAAAACAATATTAGTTCATTTGCGTCAAACTGGCAAGGTAAAAAAGCTTGACAAATGGATACCCCATGAACTCAATGATTGCCAGCGCGATGTACGCGTCGAGATGTGCCTTGCATTGCTCAACAGGCATACAAATTAAGGAATTTCGAACCGCATTGTTACTGGTGACGAGAAATTGATCCTGTTCGACAATCATAAGCGCTCAGCAAGTTGGTTGGACCCTGGTTTTGCACCAAAAGTTGATGTTTTGTAAAGTGGTGGTCTCTGTTTGGTGGTCTAACGCCGGTGTAATTCATCACAGCTATTTACCAAACGGGACGAGCATTACTGCATATTTGTACTGTGAAGAACTGAACAAAATGATGGAGAAACTCGCTCGTCTCCAACCAGCTTAGGTCAATCGTTCGGCTCCAGTCCTCCTGCACGACAACGCGTGACCTCATACTGCACAGCGGTCTCCAAGCTACAAGAGCTGGGGTTGGAAGTTCTCCGTCATCCGCCGTACTCACCAGACCGTGCGCCTACAGACTTCTACTTTTTCCAGAATTTGAATAACTTCTTGGCGGGAAAAAAATTAAATATCCGAGAGGCAGTACAAAATGTTTTTGAAGAATTTGTTGCCTCCCGTCCAGCTGATTCTTTCAAGAAGGGCATCAATAAGCTACCAATGTGTTGGCAAAGATGCATTGATTGCATGGGTGAAAACCTTGATTAATAGAAGTAAAAATATAGAAAAAAAATACGCTTAATTTATTTCATGTGAAACGGCAAAATTGTTACCCGCCTACCAAGAGACTTTAAACTGGGAGTTTGTTGCATGGATGTGGATCGATATTGATACAACAAATTAAATTGAACTCGTTTAGGGCAGAGGTTTGAAGAACTATCGATTTGCCACTGGCTTTGCAAACGTTATATGCAGTGAAAGTATTATAAAGCTGAATAATTCGAATAACCCTTGACGGACTAAAAATCTGACAATTAATGGAAAAATTGTCTTACGTACATCTTTTTCTAGAATAAAATAAATTGTCATACTTAGGCATGACAAATTATTATCTTTAGGTCTTTGGAGATACGCAAATTACGAAGCTCCTTGGCATGCCAATTTATAACTATTACGAATCGTAATAGTCGTGATAAATGTTGTACTTCTTCAGAGCTATTACGTAGAAATAAAATATCTTACATCCTAAGGCAGCATACTCTGAATAAAATTAGCCTATTAGTATCCATCTTACGTCCATGTAATAATATGAGAAAACAACCGGTCAAGTCCGTGTTGGATTGCGCACAATTTGGGGTTCCGTAGTTACCCTTAGATTTAGATGAAACTTGCAGTTACAGAAAGAGTCATAGGCTACCCGTTGTCACAATAGCTGACGAGAGCTAAATATGTCGCAAACAGAGTAATGAAAAGATGTTAAAGAAAACCTCTACTATTTTTAAGGACCTATCAAGCTAGTGATACTACGTCTAATGCAATAGAAAATTAAATAAAAACCCTTTCGCAGGCATGTCTTTGGGCATAGCACTAACTATTACCACAAATGTTGTATTGTTTTGTCGAAAGCGTACCTAATTTTAGATTAAAACAACATAAGAGCTTCTTGTATTTTAATACGGAACCCTAAGTAAAGCTCGCCTCCCGTAATGGACTGCTTTATGTAGGACACTAAACAGCTAAACACATATGAATACCTTCGTTAGGTTTATAGTTGATACTTAAAGATTTGTGTTCGTACGTACTATGTTTGTGTATTTAAGTGATCTCGACGTAGCAAAGGATCTGCTTTTTTTGTATTTGCTTGTATAAGTCATATAATTTATTGCGCAAACTATTCAACGAATTTCGATAAATAAAGATCCAATCAAATTTAGTTATTTCGGGTGACATTACTAGATAAAGCGGTCACTAACCACCGTACAAAGCGGTAATCACTGGTGAACATTTACGACCGGTTACAATATTTCATCTATTGAGTGTTACTGGAGGTACATATTTGACATAATGTGCTTTATACAAAAGTAGATGAGCCCGCGGTTACAATGTTATTCAAGGCTACTGCTCCGCTCCCGTCGCTCATAGCGTGACGTTATATAGCCTATAGCCTTCCTCAATAAATGGGCTATCTTACACAGAAAGATTTTTTCAAATCGGTCCAGTTATTCCTGAGATTAGCGCGTTCAAGCAAACAAAAAAACAAACAAACTCTTCAGCTTTGTATATTAGTATTAGATATGTCGAATATATATCTCAAGTAGACAAATCCATAGACAGATTAAATATTAGAATCGACCGTTAATCAATTTAAGTTAGTGATTACAGTTTTTAAAAATTTATTCAATTTTATTTATCTAGAGGAGGCCCACAGCCACGTCATCAAATTTTATTTTAATTTAACCGTATCTGCCCGATCCCGTGAGAATTTCAGAAATTCATCGGAACTGTACGGTCTCCAATCAGCATACATGCCAAATTACATGCCATTTGGTTGTTCACGACCTGTCATCCAGGCAATAACGCAAGAATTTTACAGACAAGCCTAAAAAAGAATAAAAGAATAATAATACGAAAGAAAAATGTTAACAAGTTGGCATCCTTGAAGACAAAAGGCGTGATTTTTATAAAGACATTTATTTTTCTAAGGTAAAAGGTTACCTTCATCTGTGTGAGCCGACCCTGCATCCATCTCTGTTAGGAAAAAACGACATCATTATAATGGCACTTTTCCACGTGATAAAGGGACAAACCAACATAAAGGTAACAGCATTTTATAGTATTCTTCAGGCCTTGTATTTTATAACGTTTTTCTTTTTTTCAAAATATTATCATCTACTCAGTGGGGTTGTTCTTGACAAAGCAATCATGATCATGGTCATCATTGGTGATTGATGTGACTCTTTTTACAATTTTTTTGCCATCAGGATAAATTGAAAAAAACAATTAAGGGTCAAATCTACAATATAATCATTTTAAGCTAAGATTTTTCATATGTTACCAAACCGTAAAGGCGGTACAAAAATGAGTTTTGTATCGTAAGTTTACCGCACGCAAAATACACGCCAAGACGTGAAGTTGCGGATGTTTCCGCAGCCCATGCCATCAAGTATCAAGTTTGAACCCACCACACTCGATCGTAGTCACGACTCAGATCTGTCTACTAAATATGGTGTTATACGATCAAGTGGCATAATGAAAATGCACCCTTACAATGTCATCATTACTACATAAACTATTAATAAATAACTCGGTTGTGTATGTGCAAAGTTTAGAAGTAATGAGTACCCTAGAGAGAGATTAGCTTTCGCCATTCAAAAGTGCGCATATAATTTACCCTCACAGTATTTTTAAAATGAAGTGAAAATTATGTGAGTAACTTTTTTATGCTATTTTGACGGCAATGAAAGCCACTAAGCTTAAGTGGTCTTTGGGATTGCGTAGATTTGTTTCGGTTTATGACTGTAAATATGATCAGATCTGCCAAATTTACGCGTATAAAGTCATTAATGCCTGCCTCATAACGCGTGTTGCTGGAGCTCTGTAGTACACAGTGAACGCCGGGCGCACGCTGAACGAACGCAGCGCGCACGCCGATCGGTCGCTCGAGGAATGCGAATGCCAAATGTGTAGAGGGCCTTAGCTGCCGTTTTCATGCTTTAAATGCAAGAAATATTTGCATTCTGGCGAGGATTTGTAAAACTATAATATTATGTCATTAAGTTTCCATGTTCCAAAATATGTAAAAAAAACTTGTAAAATACAATTAAGCCTAGTGAATACTAACCGATACTATTTTAGTCCAAGAACCCAGGGCCGCCAGATCTTACTTATTTTCTCAGAAACGAAGTGTATTGAATAATGTAGTGTTAGTGTCTGTTATGAGTGAACACATACTTGTTAGCTTGGATCATGGGTCAATTTTTAGGTACGAGGTGTTAAAGTTAGTTAAACATAAGTAACTTTTCTTAAATTCTCAGTGCTGACTTTTACTTTTATGTATATTTTAGAAAATATTATAAAAATGTATAAATAATACTGTCGCACTCATTTCAGCGGCAGTAATTTTTACCAGACGCTTTAAAGTTTCCAAAATATCTAGCTATTGATAGAGACCACTAGGGAGCGCATTTAGAAAACGTATGGAAATTGTTCCCGGGGATCACACCTCATAACTAAAAATTGGCCCATAATTGAAGCTAGCAAGTACCTATGAGTACACTCATAGCAGATACTAACACTACATTATTTATATAAATTTCGTTTCTGAGAAAATAAGTAAGGTCTGGCGGCCCTGGGATCTTAATCTATTTGTTTACGTAATAATATCATAATATTTGTGTAACTATATCTGTCTGACTTACATAAAAGTAATAATATTTGGTTCATCACCGTGATAAAGAGTCATTGACAAACCAAAACAACTGATTAATTAAAAAAAAACGACGAAAACGTTTCATTTATTTTTACATGACCATACGCAAGGCCAAACTCCTTTAAAGACAAATATGTGTATTTTTTATTAAGTTCTCGGAAAATAGGAATATATCACATCAGCCCTGTATACATATTCTTCTGAATGAGATCTGAGAGATCACATCGTGAGAAAGGATAGGCCATAGTTTACCACGCTGGGAAGGTGTGGGTTGGCAGACTTCTCATGTATTTCGAGAACATTATGAAGAACTCTCAGATAGGCATGTTTAGGTACTCAAGATGTTTTCCTTCATCACTGACCAAGAGATAATTTAAACCCGAGACCATATACATAATACTCTATTAGCATCATGCCTATATTCTTATATACAAATACTAATACTGATTACAAATAAATCCATCAGACAGGACCCTATTGTTGAAAGAGTAAATTGAGATGGAACTATCACCTTGAATGTACCTTTTCAATTATGATATAAAGACATAAAACACGAAATTGCAGCCATTTAATCAATACTGAGATTGTAGACTTGTTCAAAGTAGAAACAAGTCTGAATGTCAACCCTGTCTATTTCAACTATTTCAAATGTTTTAATATTTTAAATATTCATCCAATCTGCAATTGTACGGAATCTGTAAAAAGCTTTTTCGTTAAAAACAGACTTTGTTGCCGAAAATTGAACTAATCAATTTACGCGAACCAAATTTCTATGGACATTTTTAGGTAGTGGACCGGGAGCGTTTCTGTTCAGTGCAGATCAATTTAGTTTTTATAACGATACAGATTGATTTTATATTTTATACAATCAAAGTGATACTTACTGAATAAATTGACCAGTGTAATGTCATGATTGTATGATTGTAGCGCTATCACGGTTGCATTAAAGCTAAGACTAAATCTGAAGCCCAGGTTTCGCAAACTCGTCTATTCAGATATAACAGAATATTAGCTTTGACTGCACGGTTGGCGTAGTGGTTTAAGCGGCCGCCTCACCGCTTAGCACTGCGCTGAGTGTCGTGGGTTCGAATCCACAGCCAAACGTGCCTTTTTGGACACGTTTTGACTGTTCATAAACGCCTTCAGAACTCCATTCACTCTATTACCTGCATTAGCTCTTCTTTCAATATCTTCGTCATTATTACCATCTCTTGTAAACAACGTACCTAAGTAAACAAACTCATTTACTTGTTCCACTCGTTGTCTATCGATCAAAACATTACAAGCCGTAACGCATTCCTCCTTTGCAGAAACCATAACTTTCGTTTTACTTACATTCACTATCATTCCTTTCCTCTCTAACGCACCATGCATGATTTTTACTATCTCCTGCAACTCCTCCGCTGAAGACGCAAGTATTACCTGATCATCAGCATAAAGGAGGCATTTGACAAGTACCCCATTCATCCTTAATCCGCAGTCATTATGTTTTAAATCTTGCAAACAACTGTCCATGAAGAGGTTAAACAGCCAAGGCGACGCTGCACATCCTTGTCTAACACCTTTCTCAATGGTAAACCAGAGATGGTGAAAAAAAAAAAAACTCTTTCAATCAGTACCTTTGTATACAATTTGCCAACAATGCTGAGAAATTAAATTGTGTATTACGATAAAGTCGATTTTTCATACATCATTATGAGTGGTACTTAAAAAAGAACTGGTTTTATTAATCTGGCCTGCTAGGTCGTAGTTCATGTGCCCGTTTATTTAGTTTGAAAATCTTCAATATTTTAATTTATTTTAGTAGAAGATTCACGATTACTCACGACCAATATTTGCCCTCCAATTTTGGATGTATGAAATGTGTGAATAATTTATATAGGTATATAAATTGATAGGAAATAGCACATATATAATTTTTAGACAGTTAAGAGAAAAACTGTTTTGCGTCCGTAAAAACTGTCTCGTTTCGTTTCTCGAAAAATCCGAAACGACCCAGTCGGCGCGAGTGGAATTAGGGTTGCCAGAATATTTTTCTCGAATCGCCTGGCTGGAGCACGCGTGTAGCTCCGAGATAGCCTAACTTGTAGCCAACGGATAATATATTGTCGCCGCCCGGCAAGAGAGAGTCCCAATGGCGCTAAATATCCCCATCTGGAAACAATGACACTTCAGTCAGATGCGTTCGTATCAACTCGGCTATTCTCGGAACAAAAAACAAACGGAACGCACTTAGTTCGAACGGGACTGCCACCAAGGTCACCAAGCTATAGACAAATGGCGCCAATTTTGATCAAAACTGAATATTCGCATTCGCATTCGCGAATGTTGGCAGCAGATATTCGCATTCGCATTCGCGAATGTCCAAAATATGACATTCGTTACATCACTAATACATATTATACATAGAAACAACTAGACCAAGACAAACATTCATGTTCATGCCCAAAAATGTTTGACTTGAGCGGGAATAGAACCCGCGACCTTCGACGTAGCAGTCGCTTACACTCCCGCTACGCCAACCGGCCGTCTGCGGCCGTCACATGATAGCTTGTTGTGGCATTTACATCACATCGCTACCGCGACTTTGAGGGCATGCGAAGCCGTCAATCATAGTTCTTGTCTGCATGACATGCAAACATGCAACGTGAGACCAACTCTGGTGTAAGAATTATGAGGCCACTCAAAGGTCTTTGAGTCTTTGGGCAGCCTATTCACTCCGACAATAGAATTAGCCAAACAAAAAGAAAGAAAAAAAGCTTTATTAAACTGATTCCAACTTTCAAATCTGTCCAAAAGATCCGCAATAAAGGTCTTAACATGATTCTTTCCAAAACCAAAATAAAAAAGAATAAATCCACAATTCAGCCCACCAAACTCAGTTGTCATTACCACGGCGTTATTTCATGGTGAAATGAAAATAATTCGCTTTTACAAGTTTTTTTTTCCTTTCAAGCCGTTTGACGTGAAAGGAGGTTTTATATTGTAGGGTAAACAATAAAGAGCAGTTCCTGGCCCTTTGTTCCTTTCAGCCACCCGGGGTTCACTTGCACTGTTGTTTTTTATTTATTTCTCAACTTGAAAAATATACCAGTTTCGTTCATAATGGAATGAAGAGCGTAAACACATTGAAATATGCAAAAGTTTTATTTATGTGAATTGAAATGTACTCTACTACTATTTTACAGACATTTAATCTCAGCTATTTTATACTTAAAAGGAATATCATATACATTCCATTGAAGTTAAAATTAAACACACAAATTATATTGAAATCGTATTGTGCACAAATTTAGTTGTATTTATAAACAAAATTCAAATTATAGTGGATAATATTTCTAATATTTTGTGCATAAATGTACCTTCAGAGGCAGACGTTATTCCAAAGACAACCTTTGTAATTAGGTAATTAAAATATTTACATAACATTTGATCAGATAGGTCAGCGTCGTGGCTACGTTTAGTTGTCGTATTCAGCCACTCGGCTTATCACAGATCAGACGTGTGGTTGACAAACAGACATCGACAGAAAGTTTGTTTTACAATATGTAACGATTAAATAGCAAAAAAATTACAAAGGCATATAATAGCCAGCAGGCCACTACGAGGAATGAAACTTTTACGTTATATAATCTTGGATTTTAAGTTGACGTTCGTAGGCGTCACTTGGTGACCTTAATGAATGATTTCGACTGTGATTCGCGCGTTATATATTTAAAATTGATAAGTATATAGTTAAATAATGTTTGCACTTTACTATTCTGTTAACTTCGATAAAAATAGTTTTTCCTAGAATACGCAAGATGGAATTTTCTACCAGAACAAAGTTTTAATCGAAAATTTTGCGATTGATATTAATAAATAATACATAAGATAAAGGTAATCTTATGAAAGATTCAGAATTAAAATTGGACAACAGAAGAATATAATTATTTATTTCATTTTCGTTTAAATATTTATGAATAATGTTTAGTAGGTAATTTTATGAGGCTTCCAAACCTGTATTTATTTAAATAAAATATTGATTATACACGAACTATCTTTACAGATGTGGGCTCAGATGCTCCAATAAAATATACCTATTAATAAGATGTTTAGTCAAATTCACGATTATCTAAGTTTAGTTCAAACTTTCTGAAGCACTACTGACTAAAATCCCTAAAATTAATTATTATAAATAATCATTATCGCTCGCCATACAGGAAAGGAAAGCAACTTGCATCTCAGAGAGTTCTCCATAATGTCCTAGAAAGACATGAATAGTCGGCTAACCCTCTCTTTGCCAACGTGGCGGACTATGGCCAATTCCTTTAGACCAGTGGCCAGAACGGTGCGACAGTTTATATAATAAATTTCACTGAGGCTGTTTAACCTCTTCATAGACAGTTGTTTGCAAGATTAAAAATATAGTGACTACGGATTTAGGATGAATGGGTTACTCGTCAAATGCCTCAATTATGCTGATGATCAGGTAATACTTGCGTCTTCAGCGGGTTGCAGGAGCTGGTAACAATCATGCATGGTGCGTTAGAGAGGAAAGGAATGAAAGTGAATGTCAGTACAACGAAAGTTGTGGTTTTTGAAAAGGAAGAATGCATTACAGCTTGTAATGTTTTGATCGATAGACAGCGAGTGGAACAAGTGAATGAGTTTGTGTACTTAGGTACGTTGTTTACAAGAGATGGTAAGAATGAAAAAGATATTGAAAGAAGAGTTAACGCAGGTAATATAGTAAATTGAGCTCTGAAGGCGTTAATGAACAGTCAAAACGTGTCCAAAAATGCACGTTTGGTTGTGCATAGAGGAGTGTTAGTGCCTACCCTTATGTATGGTAGTGAAAGTTGGGTATGGCAGAAGAGACTTGAAAGTAGAATAAATGCTGTAGAAATGAGAGCACTGAGAAGTATGTGTAAGTATCTTTGACTGACAGAGTAAAGAATTGTGTGGTAAGAGAGTGGTGTGGGGTAAAAGATGTAGTGACAAGCATCGAGAAAAGTATGCTAAGATGGTTTGGGTACATGGAGAGGATGGACGACGAAAGACTGACAAAGCAGATATATAAGGCAAGTGTGCATGGGACAGGATGAAGGGGAAGACCGGGGCGGACGTTCTCTGACCAGATTGGAGACATCCTAAAAAAGGGACAGGTCAGAAGAACTCTAAACAGAAGAGCATGCATGAGAAACCTGATGGGAGTGAATGAAGCAAGAGAGGTATGTCAGGATCTTTGCAAATGGCGTTCCGTAGTCTCTGCCTACCGCTTCGAGAAACAGGCGTGAGTTTTTTGTATGTATGTATATATGTCACAGGAAAATAAAATACCGCAAATAAAATTTATAAATTTCCTTGCTTATAAACTTTCGTAGGATTCTAAACGAGAGATAAATTGTATTATTTTACGACGTAAATTTATAAATTAACGGATACCCATTCGTAAAATTCTAAACGGTTCGACCAATCACAGAAGAGCTTTTAATTTTACGCTTTTTGTTTATAAATTTCCTAGGAAATTTATAAATTTGTGGTTTTTGTTATTTTCCGGTGACATATACAAAGCCAATTATGATGCTCTTCTAGATTAGGACTTTCCCTGAAATGCTAAAAGAACATTTATGCCTATTTACCATCGGTTGTTACCATCAGACAATAATGTTAACAGTAAAAAGAAAACTTACTAGTTCTCCGTAAGCTTGTATAATTAATTTAGATATTGTCATTCAGCACGTATTAAAGTATGTTGAAATAAAGGTTTTATTAAGTCAAAATAAAGATGTTTATTCACAGTGCGTGCGGCCCACAATATCTCACCGTTATGTGAGGATGAATGGCCAATTTGCTTACAATTGATTGCCCGATCTAAAGATAAGCCGGCCTATGCACATTCAAAATAAGGGCCGAGATACAGGTCACGGAAATTGGACAATAAACTAACAATACATATAAATTTTATGGTCGCACAGGCCGAATGTTTATTCGTTAACGAAGTCAAGTAAAATGAGATATAAATATGTGAATATTCCATGTACTTTCTGTTCCAAACTATGAGAAGATTCGTGTGTCAATTGTTTGTATAGTAGCAGAGAATACTGCTATGATCTTACCTTATAATAATAATAATGATCACTGCATATTATGAAATATAATATGTAAAACATGTTCGTGATTATACTACACAACGATATAATAAAATAACTACTCAACAGATTGACAGACACATCTTGAATCACCCAACACCTTGCGAAAAATCTACCTTTGCTGAGTCGTCCGGTACAAGACCACCACTGCAGAAACTTTCTTCACAACAGCAAAACTCACCTAATAAAATTCGTGACAAGAAAAATGAGATGTATTACATTTTATCGTTCATACTCGACATTTATTACACAAATTGTTCATTTTATATCGTCCGAGTACACTTTATAAGACTTTGAAGTTACACTCAATGAATCTAAAGACATTGCTCGATCGTGTGCGACGCGCGGGCTTGAAGCGTAACTTATTTTTATACGTAGCACGAAGAAATCTCTTTCTCACAGAAAAATTCACTACGTATTTGGATTTTTTATCTTTTTGAATATGTTTAATAGTAGATTTTGTCTGTGGATTCGCTGCGTATTATGTCGATGCAAAGCTGACTATTTGTAAAACCTGATAAAAATTTAATATGCCCCTGACAAATTCATACTATATTTAATATTCAGTTATTTTTATCAGGAAGGATTTTTTAGCTTATTTTTGACTTTAGGTTTTCATCTATATCCTAGCTAAATGTCATCATAATCGGGTGTACAGTTTAGCTGTGAAAGCGTAGCAGACAGAAAAGCAAACTTTTCCATTTCCATATCCAACTTTCTCTCATTCCTATATATAACAATGATTATTATTGTGTACGTTCTAGAACACACTACAAAATTTGTGTTAACGATGAGCAATTATTTGCAGAACACTACTAATGTGAGTCCAAAGATAATTTATAGTAAGCGTTAAGTTTGAGATTACTTGCTGAAAGCTTTGCGTGACCTTGAGCACCGGCATATCTCACATCATTGTTTAAAATTGTGATTTAGTGCCATGTTTGACATTTTTTTTTATCGAGCCAATAATTCCAAATCGTGTTTCTATCTTTACGATTTACTAGAAGATATGTTCAACTTTTATACTTTAATTTTAATTCATTAAAAATATCATAGTTCATGGGACTTTCAGACGTTCAAAAATCTTAAAAAGTACTGCAACCTCGCCTTAAATTTTATGGTCGCACAGCCCGAAAGTTTATTCGTTAATGAAGTCGAGTAAAATTATAATATAAACATGTGAATATTCCATGTACTTTCTATTCCAAACTATGAGAAGATTCGTGTATCAATTGTTTGTATAGTAGCAGAAAATACTGCTATGATCTTACCTTATAATAAAAATAATGATCACTGCATATTATGAAATATAATATGTAAAACATGTTCGTGATATACTACACAACGATATAATAAAATAACTACTCAACAGATTGACAGACAGATCTTGAATCACCCAACACCTTGCGGGAAATCTACCTTTGCTGAGTCGTCCGGTACATGGCCACCACTACAGAAACTTTCTTCCCAACAGCAAAAATCACCTAATAAAATTCGTTACAATAAAAATGAGATGTATTACATTTTATCGTTCATACTCGACATTTATTACACAAATTGTTCATTTTATATCGTCCGAGTATACTTTATAAGACTTTGAAGTTACACTCAATGAATCTAAAGACATTGCTCGATCGTGTGCGACGCGCGGGCTTGGAGCGTAACTTATTTTTATACGTAGCACGAAGAAATCTCTTTCTCACAGAAAAAATCACTACGTATTTGGATTTTTTATCTTTTTGAATATGTTTAATAGTAGATTTTGTCTGTGGATTCGCCGCGTATTATGTCGATGCAAAGCTGACTATTTGTAAAACCTGATAAAAATTTAATATGCCCCTGACAAATTCATACTATATTTAATATTCAGTTATTTTTATCAGGAAGGATTTTTTAGCTTATTTTTGACTTTAGGTTTTCATCTATATCCGAGCTAAATGTCATCATAATCGGGTGTACAGTTTAGCTGTGAAAGCGTAGCAGACAGAAAAGCAACCTATTCCATTTCCATATCCAACTTACTCTCATTCCTATGTACAACAATGATTATTATTGTGTCCTTGTACTTTCTAGAGCACACTACAAAACTTGTGATAACGCTGAGCAATTATTTGCAGAACACTACTAATGTGAGTCCAAAGATAATTTATAGTAAGCGTTAAGTTTGAGATTACTTGCTGAAAGCTTTGCGTGACCTTGAGCACCGGCATATCTCACATCATTGTTTAAAAGAGCAATTAATTATTCCTTACAAACCTCACGCGCTTCCTCTACACTCATTACTCTTTACATACATGCTCGCCGGTTTCGAGTACTTCGGAGCTTGCCGTTTTTAGGACGTCCCTAATTTGGTCGAGGAATGTCTAACGAAGTCTGCCGCGACCGACTTACCCACACACATTTGCCTTATAGATCTGATTAGTCATTCTTTCTGCACTCATTCGCTCCACGTGTCCAAACCACTTCAACATTCCTTTCTCAATCCTAGTCATGACATCTTCTTTCAGACCACTGTTCTCTCGTATTATCTATCACATTTGGAATTCTATCAATCAGTCTCACCCCACACATACTACGCAGTGATCGCATCTTAACAGCGTTAATTCTACTTTCATGCTTTTTATGCCATACCCAAACAGAAGCAAGTGGCGTTCTACCTGCCTTGACGGGAAAAAAGAGTGAGTATGTATGTTAATTCTTCCTTTACATCTGGTATAATGTCTTTGTAACTGGCAATTTAAAATGCTGTATACAAAAAGCAGCTATTTAGTATTTATTTACTTGAAACACATACATTAGCAATTTATTTTGCACACGCAGATACTATGGCTTCCCTCCGCGAGCGCATATAGTTCACACGCTGAGCGCCTGCTCGAGGAACGCGCATTACCAATGTGATGGAGACCTAATTTGTCAATTAAACCGTGTTCTTCAAGTCCTAGCAACTGCTGTTCGATCATGTCGATCTGTTTTTTTCATAGCCTTTTAGTAAACAATTTAAAAGGTTTATATTCTAATCTCACGCTGCAAGATATAAGCGATGCAATAGTCCTGGTTACGACTCGGAGATAAGCTGTGCAAAGAAGGTAGCAAAGGGGCCTGTGTGTTTCCACATGCGGAGCAGCGATATTGGCTAAAATGGGAAAAGGCTTAGCGTTTAAAGGAGCCGAAATTATATTAGAGACTATCTGAGCCCGCGGTTTCACTCTTGTTACTTAGGGCTACTGCTCCGCACCCAAGGCCTAAAGCGTGATGTTACCTATATAAGTAGCTCCTCGACAGATGGGCTATCGAACACTAAAAAAATAAATCTTAAATAATCAAGTAGTTCCTGTGATTGGCGCGTTCAACCAAAAAAAAACACAAACAAACTTTTTATCGTCTTCTGATTAAACTGTTTTTTTGATGAATTTATAACTGTGATGTGCGCAAATGACTTCAGAAAGTCAGAGGTGCGCACCGTACTATCAATCTTGGGACCTTTGACATTATGGTATCGCCGTTATCGAGAATACGCTACAAACACTAACATACGCATTTACACATTTGTTATGCATGTGCCAACTAATGTGTAACATATGACTTCTGAAGACATTTATATTCATGTAAATATGTTTGTAATAGATTTTAGGCGACTTGGTCATGCTTTACTTACCTACTACATTTAATTCCACAACTATATTTTCCAAAAATCTTAAAGAGTGCCTACGTTGCAAACCATTGCGCAAGAATTCGAATAAATATTTTTAAAGGTATAGAAGAATCATGACCATGATTGATAAAGGCGTGATAGGAATCATGCCTTTTTCTTTTTACGAGAGATACGCATCACTTGCGTGGGTTCCTTCAGACGGACTCTATCAATTTTAGTTGATGACTCATTCTTGGATGTGCACCGTCGTTCGCTTTCACTTCTTAGTGGCTGAGCTGCAATCTTCATGATTCTCATCCATGACCGACCGCAATCGGTTCCTGTCTAGCATGAGTTTCTGTAGTCCTTTAGGGTTAATCTCACAAGCTTCGCGTATTACCATGTTCTACTCAAGCGAGACACCGTTTACGTAAAACGGAAAGCAAACGCCCACTGTGCATGATGAAGGTCTTCATCTTCCATCCCGCAAAAGCATACTTTTTTCATCATTATAACCACTTCCCGAGTACCGTCAGAATTTGAATATTTAATAGTTTTGTTAATAACTCAGTTAGCCCAGAGTTCAGTGATAAGCCGATATATAGTTCCCGTCATCCCTTTCGTCTCAAGATTGATTATTAAGAAAACGAACAGTAACTAAGAAACGCTCTATGGACTGCCCGAGATTTCATGACGATTCGGCAATTTTTCTTTATGATTTATAAAACATTTTCACAGAAATAATTGAATTATTGATTCATTAAGAAGTTATAAGCCTTTGAATTAGAGCCATGTTTTCTCCCTTTGCCGCAAGCGGTGGCGATTGGGAAAGTTTCGTCGAATGCGACCCAAGTTATTATATCATTAGTTTCTATAGTCATAGCTTCTTATAATACTTTAAGTTGGCAGTACTTCAGTTACCTGACTTTAAGTACAATAAAATTATATTAGAAATATCAGCAAATTATGTGAAAGTGAGCGCAAAGTTAGCTAACTTTAATACCACGATTTTCAAATTAATTTTACGATTATACTTCTAGTCTTTTGTAACTTCATTAAGTTTTACTTCCCAGGCATTTTAAATAGGTATTCTACAAATATCATTGCTTCTAGTTTAGCAATGTCCCACGTTGAAAGCTTCTTGGCATTAGCATGATTTTATAGCCCACTCTTTCATCGTCGATATTAAGAAGTGAATTGACCTCTATTTTAGTATAACAAAGTACAAGCTTACAAAATTTAGTTTGTCATACATAAGGATCAAACAGTTTAGAAACCCCACCGGTCGAACCTCATTTGCACGGCGAAGTAACGAGTCTCTTACAGTTTATATTTAGAATATACTAGCTGTTGCCCAAGGTTTTTATCGTGTTATTTTTCGTATTTTAATTGCAGCTTTACCTGTCGGCCACTTGTAAATCTAAACTATGTGAGGGATGAATTAACCAATGTAAACATAACATAACATATCTTCACGCCTTTTATCCCCGAGGGGGTAGGCAGAGGTGTATTACACACCCACACTTGGGTTTTGTGCAACATAACATGATGTAATGTAAAGAAGTGTCGATCACTATATACAATGTTGTTTAAAAAAATATTAAGACAGCTCTTTGTCCGTGTTGTACCCGCCACATGATGCCACAAACAACACACAAAAAATACAATATTATGCACGGGAGTTATCCCAAAGAGTCTGCCAAAAACATTGGCCCTCTTTGGTAAAATATATTACCGACATAATCAACTTTTACATAAGGGTTTCATCCTTCATTCCGGTATAGGGTTTTTGCAATCCTGTGAGAGTAAATTCAAATTAAAGTGCATTATGGCCAAATGGCTACAACTTTGTCGGGTGAATTTAAATTAGGGGTTTTATAGAGTTTTGGGCGTATATTCACAGATTTCAGCATTAATGAGGTGGATCGACTAAGGAAGAAGGACTCTCTAGCTAGCAAAATCTTAACGTGCAATATAAAACCGTGTGCGTATTACATTTCCGTTAACCCGAGATAAATGTGATATTGGCGCCCAACATGGGGCCGTTAAATACTCCCGCTGGCTATACATTTGTGCATCTCCGTCTGTCAGTTTGCGTTACTTGTATATCTCCTGCTTTCTTTAAAATGCAATTTTTCTGTTGTTTCTTCTAGATTCATTCGTATCACCATACAACCACGCCATATCACTGAACAGTGGTGGCTTCAGGATTTAATTTTGGGCCTGCTTTTTTGTTTGGTTCTTGGCCTGGTGAAGGTAGGTTTGATTTTTGGATACACTAAAAATGCATTTGTCATAGGAAGTCTCAGCCACCTTTTGAGCATTTTACACTCGCCTCTAGATACATTTATGTCAGTATATCATTATTTTGTACTTGCACTATCACATACTAAACAAAATATTATATTTTAAAACCAAAACGTCTCACTGCAATACAAAGGCCTCCTCACTATGATGCCATTAATTTCTGATCTGAGTGGCAAAGGACTAGCCCATATGAAAACACATACACTACAACTGTTCTAAAAGGATAGTGAGTGACAACAAATAAGGACATAGTTACTAATCAATCAAACGAATATTTCAGCCTTAAACAAAGAATAGCGGGCTTCATGGGCACGCTCTATTTATTATTTATCGAAAGAAACCGTAAATATAAAAAAAACCGGCACTAACTTCAGACTCATTAAAATGAAAAATAAAACGATAATATCATATTCACGTTTATTAAGAAAAATAAACATTTCACGGACATCTCGAATCTCATCTAAATGTTACGTAATGATGGAAATGTTATGATAAGCCTGTTATACTGCTCATTAATTCAAAAAAATTGCAACTTTATTTTTTTCGTTAAATTAAGCGCAAAGTTATTTTATGCTTTTGAATTCAGTTCGCATTGTTTCTTTTATCTGTCCGAGGTCCGAGCACCATTTTGAATTGTGTTGATACTCTGTAATTTGCTTGGTACTTCTCGCAGAGGTCAATGAAAATTGGATGTAGGTATTTCAGGACGCCGTGGTCTAATGTTGGAAACATGTGGTGGAGGGCGTGGTCACCAAATAAACTGATGACAGCTAGAGTGTTGCCGTTGATGTCTTTGCGATCGAGGAGGGCTTCCACGGTGGTGCATACCCCAGTCTGGAGTCTCGCTTCTATAAACAATATTAATATTTAAGAGAAGCAATGTTTAATGTGGACATATCTTATTGCTACTAAAACTTTTCAGTATCACTAGTTTTCAAAGGAAACGTGAATTCTGGTGATCCACACTTTGACCGGACTATATTCATATTTTACTTATAGTGACGAGATAATTACATAGATAGAAAAAGACTATATTATACGATATAACAATAAAGGATGCAACACTGTTATAATGGGGTTTTTTAACAAGGAGAATTTTCCTCGAGAAATTTAATAATGGTCGCAACGTTGGAAATGCCATTACAAATTTTGAAAATGTGTGGAAATGTAACGTCGTAAGATAATAAATACGACAAGGTTAATATTTTATATACGGGTATTCCAATTAAAATTGAAATGCTTTATTGGAAGAATATAATCACATCAGCTGGCAACCCCGGCACGGTGATTGTTTTGCTCCGTAACTATTTGTTGTAAAAAGTATTAAACGCACATCAAGTTATTATCAACATTATTTTAACGATAGAAGAACATCTAAGGAAGCCCCCCTGCTCTTCTTCGCAAGAAATACGACCGCATACCGCAGAAATAATAGCCGCAAGTATTATAATTTTATACCCACATATATTTGTAAAGTGACACCAAGTAACACTACATAATAAAACTTGGTAACTACCCACGACCTATCTAATGATAACCTGTCAAGATCAACTGACAACTGTCATTCGACAGTGACATTTGGAAAAAGGGTTACCAGTTAATTAGAATTACCCATATACCCGTCAGTTAGGAATTTTTGTGGGCCGAAGGTGTACATTTCACAAATCATTTAGTAAAATAAATTGCCCAAAATGTAAGGACATTGTCAATGATGGGGTTGTTTGCAATCAATGTCGGGGATATCTTCATTATTCTTGTTCTGGGCTTCAAGAAGCAACATACCGTAGGATGGCCGCAGAAAAGAAGGATAATTGGCGCTGTGTTGATTGTCGCATGGCTAGACCGCAAGTTACTCCTAATTTGGCGGACGTCCTGAAGGAAGTAAGGAGCCTTCGCAGCTGTTTTGATGAGTTGAAAGTCGATGTCAATAGTCTAAAGTCTACGATACAGGATGTTGCGACCCAGTGGAGGGAGATTAACTCTCGTATAGAAATCATGGAAAAGCGATTGGATGTCGTGGGACAGGCAACTTCTCGGCTATCTTCTTTACAACATGAGCTGGATGATGCTAAGGATAAAATCACGAACTTCGTAAGGAGAACGACGAACGTGATCAGTACTCGAGACGGAATAACGTTGAAATATCTGGAATACCACTGCAAAAGGGTGAAAACGTACTTTCAGTCCTAAGTAATATTTACTCCAAGGTTGGTTTGACGTTAGAATTAAATAATATAAATCGTATTCACCGCGTTCGCCGTTTTGAACAATAACAAATTGTGCTTTCTCGCCCGCCTACAATAATTATTCAATACGTAAGACAACAAGCTAAAGATCAGCTGTTGGCAGCGGTGCGCGCGCGTCGAGGTATCAGTACGGCTGACATTGGTTTTTCAGGACCTGCCGTGAATATTTATGTTAGTCATCACCTGACGCCAGCGAATAAGTTACTTGTCAAACGTGCTCGTGAATTAAAACATAAGAACGGCTACTCATATCTGTGGATCCGGGATTTTAAAATATTTCTTAGAAAATCGGATTCCTCTAGGGTTATTCGTGTTTCCAGCGAAAGGGACTTGTCGAATATAAAATGATTAATATGGAGAAGTATTTTTGTTAATGCGTATGTACTAATGTTCTATATTACATATATTAATATAATAGTTATCTTTGTTATCACTGATCTAAACTGTATGAATATCGTAGTCAAAGTTATTTTTTAAAGTTTAAAAAAGTATAACTTTAATTGTTGCATTACACGACGACATAATTTAATTGTATTAGAATTTTGTCGAGTTACACCAAAGGGATATTGTAATCAAGTTGTAAATTATTTATAGATATGTTTTTGGTCTGTAGCGATATGTGTGACATTGTGTCTAAGGGAACTGTTAAATAACTTGTTTATTCGCAGATGTGCTGCTCAATTATCACTACCCCTGAGTATTAATTATACCGTAAATCTCTAAGTGATGGCGTTTATCCTGCCTTATGGAAAAGACAATAGTTACACCCATTCCAAAAAATTACAAAAGAGATGATGTAACACAATACCGACCCATAAGTAAACTTAATAGGTATACTTGGAAAAATCATAGAGAAAATAGTAACATGTGAACTCTCGGGCATTTAAAAAAATCACATTTCCCCAAACCAGCATGGTTTCGTTAAAGGGCGGTCTGTTGAGACAAATCTACTTACATATACGAATTTTCTTGTCAATGCGATGGATGCAGGTCACCAAGTAGACGTAGTGTACTCCGATTTTTCATAAGCACTTGATAAAATAAATCATGATTTGCTTATAGAGAAGCTTTGGAAGATCGGAATACACGACGACTTACATCGTTGGATTAGTTCGTACGTAAAAAATCGCTCTCAGGCAATATCTTTAAAGGGCTATTTATCAGGGTTCATGGAAATCCCTTCTGGTACTCCGCAGGGGTCACACTTAGAGCCTTTGCTCTTTATTCTCTACGTTAACGATATTGGTGACTATATTGGACATTGTAACTTTCTTTTGTATGCAGATGATGCAAAAATTTTCAAAGTTATTTCCCACACTGATGACTGTCTGGAGCTACAGTCAAATCTAATTAACCTATCTAATTATTGCTCGTCTAATCAACTGTATCTAAATCATGATAAATGTTCCATCATAACATACACACGTAATCGTAATATAATCAATTTTGCTTATCATATTAAAAATGAAATAACTCTCTTAATCGAGTCAATTCTGTTCGTGACTTGGGCGTAATAATGGACTCGAATTTGTCATTTAACTTGCATATTGATCATGTAGTTCAGAAAGCATTTCGACAACTCGGTTTCATTTCTAGAATATCCAGGCCCTTCAAACAAGCTTTTACTTTCAAACTTCTCTATTTTAGTTTTGTGCGTTCTCTTTTAGATTTCGCATGCATAATATGGAATCCCTTTTACCATTGTCACTCCTTTCGTATTGAAAGAGTTCAAAGAAAATTTATTAAAGCTTTGGATTACCGCTGTAACCATTCATACAGATCTTATGAAGATTCGCTTAAGCGCCACAATTTGACCTTACTCAGTGACCGTAGAAAATATTTTGACCAAGTTTTCCTTTATAAAACTATTAATAATTATATAGATTCGCCTGCTATTTTGGAGAAAATTGCTTTCAGAGTGCCCAGACCCAACTCTCGTTTAAAGACACTATTTTCAGAACCCTTATATAGAACGATTAATGGTGGCAACAGCTTTTTTAGACGCAGTGTTAATGACTACAATAATCAATTTACTGATTTGGATATATTTAATCGAAACATGCTTGAATACAGACGTAAAATCAAAGAAAAGTTGATGCTGACTGATTAAGCAGTAACATAGAATAATAACGTTTGATCGTATGCTAGCAATTTATATATTGCTTACTCAAATATTGCATAAGTATACATACCGCTACTTCTTCAACTTCATAATTTTTGTTAACTTCTAAGAATCTCTCGAAATTGTATAGCTTTTTTTGTATTCTTCTTGTGATAACTATGGCATTGTATGTTCTATTCTATTCTATCCATAAGAATGTTAATTTGATTTAAATGGAACTCTAGGTCTTTGTTCAATACTTATGAAGTAACAATTGGATGGTAAATGACTGTATATTTCCTGAATATAAATAAATAAATAAATAAATAATGACACTATAAATACATCGCTTATTTAGGAAGCTAACTTCCGAATTATTTCCTAAGCTTAAAAACTAAACTGGCTAGGACACGACTTCGTAATTGGTACACCTGTATTTGTGTAAAGGTCCCCTGTTGCATTTTCTACCTTCAAAACCCAAATCACAAGCTCATCATTCGCTTTTTGGGCCTGCAGAAAAAGTGTGTCTGATTCTCTCCTTACAGGGTACGTGAATCGCGGTTAGAATACTTTGCTGCGAGAATCCGGTGGAACTATTCTAATACTTATAAAAAAGCGTATTAGTAATTACGCTATAAATTATAGTCCCCTGAATATCTAATCCTAATCCATAATAGGTTAAATACCTATTTAACCAGGTCCAGATAACGTAGAAGACAGACACGTTAGTCACTGCCCACATCCACACTGGGAGCATTAACCCTATAGCGTCGTGCCAACGATAGTGATTCGTGAAAAATCCTTGATGACGGAATATGCATAGGAATCTGGAAATAAAGCATATGTAAGAATAATAAAAATGGTTTAATGGTACAATACATTTGGCACTAGCTGCCAAACTAGGATTCTATGTACCACGGCACGGTCTTTCGTAAATCACTAATGAATTATTATCGTTAAAAATTCCCTAAGTACCGAACAATGAAAATTGAATAAGAGAAAATTATAAAAAAAATGCAACCAGAAATATTAAAAAAAGAGAGGTTGTGTATTATACAGAGTGTAGATATGCATTTGCAAAATATTTTCAGAGTTGAATATACTACCATAATTGAATACAAATATATGACAAAATAACTCACTAAAACTAAAAAATGTTTTTTCGTAATCATGCATTTCAAAAAGCACGGTGAGTTGACCGCCTCCGCCTCCGTCAGCTGATCGCTGCGAGCTTGCATAGCAGGTCTGTAACACACACAAGCACACGCACCTACCGTGCAAGCTTATTCTGCACCAGTAAACAATTTATTCTGATTTACTACCTAAGTAACATTTCATGAAAATATGGTCTTATATCATCGCACACTGTTTGAACTGTTTGAAATAATTTTAGATGAATAAGTATATATATATATATATATATATATATATATATATATATATCTCATGTCATGGGTGTCGTAAAAGCCGACAGAGGGTGCATATTATGCAGAGAACAACACTGTAAGAGAAGGAAAACTTGATACAAACCCTATACCAACCCGTTTGGCCAGCGTGGTATAGTAGGCCAATTCCTCCTAAAAGGAGAGCCCTACTTCAGCAGTGGACTGTTAAAGGCTGATGATGATGATGAAGTATACCGTCTTTATTGTATTATTAAAATATTTTGGATATGTATATCATATATATATGTAGAAGATATTTAAAGAAGAGTTAATGCAGGTAATAGAGTGAATAGAGCTCTGAAGGCGTTTATGAATAGCCAAAACGTGTCCAAAAAGGCACGTTTGGCTGTCCATAGAGGGGTGTTAGTACCTACTCTTATGTATGGTAGTGATAGTTGGGTATGGCAGAAGAGTCATGAAAGTAGAATAAATGCTGTAGAAATGAGAGCACTGCGAAGTATGTGTGGTGTTTCTTTGACAGACAGAGTAAAGAATTGTGTGATAAGAGAGTGTTGTGGGGTAAAAGAAGATGTAGTGACAAGCATCGAGAAAGGTATGCTAAGATGGTTCGGACACGTGGAGAGGATGGATGACGAAAGACTGACCAAGCAGATATATAAGGCAAGTGTGGAAGGGACAGGACGAAGGGGAAGACCTAGGCGGACGTTCTCTGACCAGATTGGAGACATCCTTAAAACAGGACAGGTTAGAAGCACCCTGAACTGAAGAGCATGCATGAGGAATCTGATGGGAGTGAATGAAGCAAGAGAGATATGTCAAGATCGTTGCAAATGGCGCTCCGTAGTCTCTGCCTACCCCTCCGAGAAACAGGCGTGAGTCTATGTATGTATGTATGTATTTTATTTTATTTTCAAGTTTAGAAAGCTTACAGCTAGTTAATAGTACATGTAAAATTATCTACGTTTAAGCTACGGCCAATTACAAGCTTTCACATTTAGTCATCATCATCATCATCATCAGCCTTTAAAAGTCCACTGCTGGACTAGGCCTCTCCTTTGAATGGAGGAATTGGCCTACTATACCACGCTGGCCAAACGGGTTGGTATAGGGTTTGTATCAAGTTTTCCTACTCTTACAGTGCTGTTCTCTGCATAATATGCTCCCTCTGTCGACTCTTACGACACCCATGGGATGATATGAGGTGGTGACATTCCGTATTCTTAATCCGTCACCACGCCACCACGCTGTCACATTTAGTATTCGTGTATAAAAATAAGTTAAAAGTAAAACGACTACTTCGCTACTATGTATATCAACATCCTGTATTGTATTGAGCGGCCAAGAAATGTTTTATCTCTATTCGATAAAAAAGAGAATCTGCCTTGTAGACCCTTGGTCGTACACCTTTTACATGCCTCTCAAACAACTTTCCTAGTATGTGTCTTTCGGGATATATACCTTCGTTTGGAGTGATTTAAATGGAACTCTAGGTCTTTGTTCAATACTTATGAAGTAACAATTGGATGGTAAATGATTGTATATTATTACTTATATATATATATATATGTATATAAATAAAAATGAAAAACATAAATGTCCATACATAAATAGTATTTAATATAAAAACAAATAGTTATCCTAAATATATACCATGAATAAAATTAAATAATTTTTATGGTTCTATAAATAATATCGGAGAAATCTGTTGTGCTGTTTCAACATAACATAACTTCACGCCTTTTATCCCCGAAGGGGTAGGCAGAGGTGTATTACGCGCCCACACTTCGCCAGTCATGTTTAGGTTACAACAGGTATAAAATCGTAAGGAAATCTCTATGAGACCGATCAGACTCATGTCTATGAGACCGCATAATTCTCCCGAAACACATGTGAAGTCTGCCAGTCTGCACTTGGCTAGCTTGATGGATATTGTGCTAACCCCTTCATATTATCAGAACATAATAATAAGCATAAAGTAAGCAGCGATAGCCTAGTGGAGAGACCGACAGACTGCTACGCAGAGGGTCCGGGTTCGAATCCACGGCGCGCACCAATGACTTTTCGGAGTTATGTGCGTATTAAATAGTTAATTATCGCTTGCTAAACGGTGAAGGAAAACATCGTGAGAAAACCTGCATGTCTGAAATTTCTCTATAATGTTCTCGAAAGACATGTGAAGTCTGCTAACCCGCACTAGACCAGCGTGGTGGACTATGGCCGTACCCTTCTCATAGTGAGAAGAGGCCCGTGCCTAGCAGTGTGACAGTTTATATACAGGGTTGATGATGATGATGTTAAAAAGCTTTTGCCCAGACAGATAAATTATAAACAAGGTGACGATAAGGAATATTGTACACAACTTGTTAATAAACCTAACACGATTTTCCATTATTATCCTAATAAATGAAAGTTACACGTGATAACAAATAAGTAATTCTGAATTTGAATTTAGTTTGAACAATGTTAATAAAACAACTCACCTGTATGACCACATACTCATATTAAACAAGTACATCCTCCAACTAGTTTTTCTGTGTATGTAGTTATGGCACGCAACAGTTAACAGCGCTAAGTTGATTGATGCGTAAATGTACCAAAATTTAGCAGCTAAACTATTGTCAACCCAACACGCTAAAGCAGAACTAATTAACAACGATGTAAATAAACAATCAGTCACTTTATCTGTAGTTTTAAATGCACCTTTAGGTATTTTCTTTATCTCTTCAATAGCCGCCCTCTTTAGCGTTTTATAAAAGCCATCCTTTTTAAAAGTGAACGGCGAATTACGGGGAGTCTTCGCATCTCTGATATAATATTGTGTAAGAATTTTCTCTGTGGCTGGGTTCAAGTGATGAGATTCGAACGCTTCTGTTATGTCGGTGACCTCCAATTTACAAATTGAAAAATGGTCAGACGCTTTTATAAACCAGCTTGATTATAATTTAAGGATGAACTCAAAATATCAGGCACTAAATTTTACACAAAAGCCAAATTGGATTTCGTAAGAGATACGTAATCTATTTGTACTTACTTTAGTCAGTTCCAGCCATTCTGCGCCGCCTGGGTGGCGTTTAATGAACCTCGTCAGGTCGTAAAGTTTGTCGTGAATACGCCACAGTCCTTCAGCGCCATCATCCATTGCTTTTCCCGCGAGCCATTGTACGGGGTCTTTTAGACCGACGTCTCTTAGGGATGGGTATTTCAACTGTGGGAATGTGACGTGAGTAGTTTTGGCCTCAAACCTTTGTTGGGCCACTTCAGCCCATTCTGCGTTTGGAGGCATATTGCCGAATTAGAATTTAGCTCACACTGGCGTTTATGCGACTAATGCAAATAGAAGACTCACTATCTGTTATGTGCATCAGCAGTATACTGTTCTGATACATTAGCTTATCTCTCGATAAGGTCATCATAAACAAATAACTAGCATTAGTGTTGTGCATGTCATGTTTAGGCAGTTTACTGATTGCTTACGCGCATAGTAAAGGATTACAATGTTGATTGCATTTAACAAATGAGTGAAGTTATTTCATAAAAAAACAGAAATATTTACAAATCTACTACATATTAGAAATAAACCGAGGTATAACACAGTGCTTTTAAACTTGTTTCTGTCGAGCTAGCTAGAAACGTCATATAGTTGTGGTACCATAGATATCCAACGTGGTACCATATTATCTCTCAAGTGTCTCTATATAGTTCCACACACTAATCCGTAACATTAGCGACACTCATACATTATCTAATGCATAGTTTAGTATTTGAATGCCACCGCATGATATTAAATAGTTTGGAATGACAGTTATCAGACAAATGTATTGGCCAGTTCCAAACATAGCAACTCAGGCCGCTATTTGAAAGGGCTAATAGTGACTGATAAGAGGTAAATCTGTCGATACCATGTAGGATATATAACCATTAATATTAATTCGGTACGATGCGTCATTGGCGTAATGGTCTAGGCGGCCATTAAACACTGCCGTGTGTTTTTTTTATTTATAGTAATAGGCGGCAAACGAGCAGACGGATCGTAAGCAATTACCGCCGCCCATGGACACAAGCAACACTACAGGAGTCACAAGTGCGTTGCCACCCCTTGGGGTTGGGAAAAGGGATAGGATGAGGAGTGGGATGGGGGAGAAGGAATAGGGGATAGGGCCTCCGGCACTCACACACCGAACGAAACGCAACAGTTTAGGTACTGTTACTTTACGTCGATTTTCTGTGAGAGGGTAGTACTTCCGCGGTCGAGCCGGCCAATTCATCTGAAATCAGCAAGGCTCTACTAACGTGATTTTGGGTTGGATACCTACACAGGACAACACTTTTTGTGAACCACAAATTTTTGTTTTGGTCTGGCAGTTCAAATGCAAATTAAATACATATAAATTAAGTTTATTTGTTAAAAACAGGTACCTCTATAGTAAAATGTTGCAAAATAAAAAATGTAGTTCTGTATCCCGCCAATGTTGGCGTACAAATAAAAACAAAAAAAATATGTAAAGAAAATTACACAAATAATTAAAATCTCTTATAACGAAACTAAAGGACAATCGACAGTTTTGGCCGGTCGGCGGCTATCAATGAAATTAATGTCAAATGAAAGTACTGTTCCTAATGAACAGTAAGTACTTTATATTACATATACACAATTAATTAATTTTTAAAATTTTGTCGTTGAGAAAGTCTGTGATGGAATAGTGACACTTTTCAATCAGCTTGTGTTTAGTATTTTTTTGTTCATTGCCGGTAGTTCATTGTTTGAATTTTGATAAAAGCGTCCGCGTTACAGTGCATAGTACTAGAGCAGTAGTCATATTTTAACAGGAAAAAAGCAGAGCTACGATAAAAATTTTGATTGTAAAGAGAAATGAATTGAAAAAATAAGATTGAAAAGACTTTTCACTGCCTAAAACTGGCCGTTACAAAAGGCAGCTTCAACAGCCAAACAAGCTTTTCCCGATGAATCGAAACAAAAGGATTTTTCACAAACAGTGGGCGAGAATCGTGGGTTGTAGTTTTATTTAGTTTGTAATTCAATATTCTGAGAGCAGAATTCCAACAAATGATTTATTTAGCACGCGGCAACTTTTAGCGTGATTCCGAGTATTTAATTCGCATTTCATTATACAGCGGGTTGGTTTGACATAAACTGGTGTTCTAATTATTTATTTTGTAAAATGCTTTTATGTTTGCTTTATTATACAACTAGACGTCGCCAGTGGCTTCGCCTGCGTCAATTATATAAATCTTCCTCTTGAATCATTCTATCTATTACAAAAAACCACATTAAACTCCGTTGCGTACTTTTTAAGACTTAAGCATATATAGGGACAGACAGACAGAAGACAGACTTTACTACTATGTAGTGATACTTACACTAGACTTTGCACACGGCTTCGCCCGCGTGGTTTTTGACAAAAAAGTGTCAACAGGAGAATATTTTTTTTATAGACTCACGCCTGTATCCCCGAAGGGGTAGGCACAGGTGTAATATTACACCCACATTTCGCCATGAATTTTTAAGTCCCACGTAATAGGGGGCGAGCCTATTGCCGTTACCAGACAGCACATCACCAGAGTCCAAGCTGCTACTGAGAATTCAGAAAAACTCAGTAACACTTTTGTCCGATCCGAAAATCCAAACCCGGGACCTCCAATCAGTAGTCACACTGGACCCCGAAGGCAGTCTTATAATATCACAACTAATTATTGTATGTATTTATGTGCAATTTTCATAGTATCATAATAGCTAACTAGTAAACGATCTGTAACGATAAGTTATTTAGTAGAGCAAAAAAGCAGCTATTATAGATATCGAAAATGATGGACAGTGGGATAGTTACTTGACGGTGAAAATGTAATTGGAGTTGCATTAAGAGAATCTTCTTTCTCATATCAAAGATATGTACAATGAAATAAGGTCAAATAACATTTGTCGACAAAAAACCTATGCTATAGCACGCAATCTGTGATAATATACCGTTTATAACCAATTCTAGATGCTGATTACCGGCGCAATAGCAGATCCTTCTTTTTATTTTCTTCGCGAGAGATGACCAATATAGAGAGTCTTCTTTTTATTTTCTTAAGAGAATAACCAAAATACTAGCGTTCTCTTCGCTTCTTGGCAGGTATAGAGTGTGATTATGATTATGAGATATGTTATTCTGTCCTAGAGGCGTTCGGAGGCTCCCAGCTAAAACAGCGAACTCCGTCGACGTCCTGCAAATCGCGATTAGCATACTTCACCGTGACTCGACGGCTAATAGAATTTCTTAGTGAAATTTCATCCAAATCTAGCGTATTGCAAGCTATGGTCACGTTGTAAGCTGTGCGTCGTTAAGTTCTGGGGCGATTTAATTTGGTAGTTTATCATCTTAGGCAAATATAAACACATTAAAGTTATCTTATCTTTAATTATGTTACGACCAAACAAACGTTGCACCGCTGTCAATCCGTAAATGTACAGTCATTGTATAACTTTACTACAAGCTCTTAGTTACGGTCACCGGCCTGGATGCCTATAATTAAAAAAAAACTTCCAAGTTAAATATACCCTCTTCCTGGTTTTCTATGGAGCTGAAATTTACCCACATAACTTCGGCAAGACAGTGGTGCGAGCCGTGGATTCAAATCCGAGACCCTCTGGCTAGCAGTCTCTTTGTACCTCTAGGCTATTGCTACCTGTAATGAGAACAAAACCAAGTATATTATATTATCCGCTCGTGTGCAAATATATGAAACAGAACAGAAATAAAGAGCACATCTCCTATATTTATTACTGGATTATATCGCGTGGCAATACAATATTATCATATCAAAGTCACTTCTTTCATGATGAAGCTAAGATGTGACCATAGAAACTCCGCATTAAGACGACATAACCGCATCAAGTTGGGCTCGTTTGATTAGTACTTGTGAGTACTTTGGTTCTACGTGTCTAGAGCATATTATTATGAAAGCTTGTTTACAGGTAAATAACTTGTTACGCCCTAAAAATAAACGGTGGCAAAGTAAAGTAACGTTGTCAGAGTCCCATTTGGATGGGTGACCGTTCTTTGTGGCATTTATTTTGATCAAAGAAACACCGTGCACCATAGGTACACAATACAGGTCTTGGGTCTTTTCTCAGGACAAAAATCGCTAGAACACTTAGCAAGCATTAGGGTGGCCAACAAATTTCAACACCAGACTTGGCGACTCATGATAACTTATTAAAATTTTAAAAGATTTTGAGAAATAGCGCTATTGTGCAAGTCTTGACTACATCATATTTGTTTACGAAGTCCAAAAATAAAAACAAAGTATAAACGATCATGAACATACACAGTAATGTTGCGTAGGTACACCTTTCGTCACGTACGTAAAGTCTGTAAACACAAAGAATTTTCAAAACTAAACATGACATCCAACCAACAGGGCAGCGTCTTACCCTAGACATCGTACGAACACGAATAAAAGCTATTGTAAAGCATTTACATGTATCGTAGCCCTCCTCAGGTTATTCCACCGCACTCCAAGTCCCATCGTTCTTATAATTTAAACGTTCATAATTATGTTGATTCCTCTGCGCTCCTAATTTTAAGAATAAAGTATTTATTATACTTCTATATTTCAGTTCCACCGCGCTCCAAAAAATCTGCGTAAGTAGAGTAAGCAAAAAAACATTATACGTCAAACATATACATTATATAAGTCAAACTTGAAGGTGAACTACTACCAATAAAAGTAATACATATTATGAAATTATGAGAACAATGGAATTTGGAGCGCGGTGGAAGAACCCATAAAAACTTGGAGCGCAGTGGAACAGATTTCTAGAGCGCAGTGGAAATACCCTGTCGTCAAAATATTTTTGTAATTTTACAAACTTGTTATTTGATGAACAACTTGTAATTTGTGCAAAAACAACTTACTTATTTAGTTCTCACTTGACAATATTTACAAGCGATAACATTGTCACAAAGTTCACGATAACACGTCTATATTTACAAAACATATACTATCAAAATATTAAGTAATTATGTAATGTACGTCGGATACAAAACAGTGCAATTTGGTCATAGCTTGGCTGAGAACGTCCATTGCTCTACATGACTTATAAAAAAACAAAGTGCTATGTTTTGTGAATAATGGCACCAAAAGGCGCAGAATATATCGAGCTAGCTCGCAAAAGAGCTGCAGAAAAGAAAACTCATGTTAGTTTCCCTCAATTAAAATACCCTTCACTCAGAGATGAAGGGTTAAAGCATCCTGTACAATGGCTGGAAGGAAAGGCCATGGATGATGGGGCAGAAGGCTTATGGAGAGTGCATAATGGGCTTTATGATGTGAGTGAATTTGTCAAGATACATCCCGGTGGTGCTGAGTGGCTGGAACTTTCTAAGGTAATTATTTTATTTTCATTGCTTACTGTGAACTCCGATATTTTACCTTTCAATTTTGCATTTACATAGTGTTGTCCGTGTCTGTTAATTTAGCAATTGATTAATAAATTATGATTTGTTTTGAACAATATATTGTCAACGAATATGATTTCTGTAATGATCTACTTAGGTAAATAGTCTTCATTTGGAGTTCATCGACCTTAGGCAATGAGGAAAAATGGCGTCTCGATTAAAACTTTTTCTTTGGCTAGCTTTAATTTAAAAAAAAGTGGATTCTCAAATGCAGTTTTGGGTTTAAACAATAAATGTTGAGAATTTTTCAACATTTGTAAATTCATTATTCACCGTGTAATTGTAACTAAAAAGTGTAATAATAAAAAATGTAAATTAGATACAAATGTTAAAGAATTGCAAGAGAGTATTTGTTAAGAATGACGGGTTATTTTTTTGACATCTACCACATTTCATTTCTAGGGTACTGACATAACCGAAGCTTTTGAAACGCATCACTTGAACCCAATTGCGTCAAAGATTTTAGAAAAGTACTACGTCAGAGAAGCTAAGACTCCAAGAAATTCACCATTCACTTTCGAAGAGGATGGTTTCTATAAAACACTAAAACGAGAAGCAGTTGAAGAACTTAAAAAGCTTCCTAAAAGTGCTTCAAATAAATCAGAATTGATCATAGATGGTCTTTTTGCTACACTTATGGTGACATCGGTCTTATCATTGTGGCTGACAAACTATTGGGCTGTGATGGCTTCATACTTGACAGCGTCTGTTGCATTAGCCTGGACTTGCGTTGCATCGCATAACTACATCCATAGGAAATCAAATTGGAGGATGTATCTATTTAATTTGACCCTATGGTCATACAGGTAAAACACAACAACTTATGTTATAATAACTAAGTAAATAGCAATGATAACTTCGTCAGCATAAATATTTTTCAATGTATATCTTTTCGTTCCAGGGATTTTAGGGTTTCTCACGCGCTCTCACATCATTTGTATCCTAATACGCTAATGGATTTGGAAATCAGCGCTTTCGAGCCTATAGTATTTTGGAATCCGAGGCAAAAACCATTGTACGCAAAATTCACTTTACTGATTGAGCTGATAGTGTTTTCTTTGTCTTTCATCATCAATTTCTTGAAGAGGTGAGTACTGTCTTACGTCAGCTTATTATGTACGAATAATTGTTCTGTAGAATTATGTTTTTACGCAATATAGCTTATTACCAAAACTTGATAGAAATAAACATGCCCCATTACAATTTCAGATTTTCCCTGAACTTCACCAAGAAAGGGTTCTTCAAGAATCATTACAAATGGCATGATTGTATAGGCCTTCTTCTTCCGTTGTGGATGTACGGAGTCAGCGGTGCTTCGTTCTACGACAGTGTGATTATGTGGTTGTGGATCAACTGCACCGCTAGTTTCGTCTTCTTCACCATCGGCTCCAATGCAGCCCATCATCATCCCGACATTTTCAAAGATGGCGACCAAGTCAAGTAAGTATTAATTTATCGTTGAGTTTCCTAAAATTTTAAAAGATATGATTTTACTAGAATAACGAACAATCTACATTATAAAGTAAGCATGTTGGTATCAGCTCACGGGCAGATCACAAGTTCATGTCATTTTTATAGCTTAGTCGTAAAACCCAAGGATCGGCCAAACTACGTATATGTGTATGTACGCCATTGCTGTGTAAAATTTCCCTATTTGCAATATTAGATCTAAAATGTAATTTATCATTTCTTAGGGACACGGTGGTGGATTGGGGAATGCACGAGCTTGAAGCAGTGATGGATCGAACTGATATCAACAGCAATTTCTTCAAAGTAATGACATTCTTCGGTGACCATGCAATGCACCATCTGTTCCCTACTGTAGATCACGTATATTTAAGTCACTTGTACCCAGTGTTTCTGAAAAATTGTCAGAAGTTCAAAGCTAATTTTAGGATGTCAAATTCAATTGATCTGTTTATTGGCCAGCTTAAGATGGCGGTCAAGGAAAATCCAAATTTGTTGGAAGATAAACAATAAAATTGTTTTATTCATTAGTGGTTATCATTTGGTTATCACTTATACAAACATTATAAAACCAGTAAAAGAACGAATTATATTATTACATTGTAACAATTTAAGCGGTCAATGAGCTTATTTCGATAAAATCTTTAGGTATTTGTGCCTACTTTCATTATCATCCTTGTTTTAAAATCTCTCCTACTGTAAGGCTTTAGTCCATTTACCTTTTATCCATGTACACGTTTACTTACTTAGACATATTTAGCATTTTATTAAATATGTGCATTCAAAGATATTTCATCCATAATTTCGTCAACTTAAATCAAATTTGGGGATCAGAAAGTCGTAATTTATCGTTTATTTTATGTATAAACAGAAAACATTATTCAATGTAAATAGTTAACTTTAGTTTAACTTTTAAGTGTTCTACGAAATGATGCTGGTAGTTTTATAAGTTATTTAAATTCTATTTTGAATGCATAAAAAGTTTCCAATAGTTTCAAAGAAAACGTTGCTAGAATAACAGCTCAGTTGAAGAGAATTTTTGTAACTGAATTTTAAGTAGTGTATCTACATTTCATTATATTTACTTTTCTCGCCTTAAAAGTTTTATTTATTTAAAGTTTTATATACACAGCGTGTACAATTGGACTTAATGCCATGGATATTATCTCCTTAGAGTACCTTAGAGTGGTGCAGAGAGAAAATAAGTAGTACGCAACTATGCATGTTTTTATTGTTATGCTCAACAATTGACACTAACTTTCCTCCACAGGTTAACTCTAGTTATTAGCTGAATATAATATGTATAACGGTGATATACATTATTTTATCTGCAAATATTCTTCGGTCGTCATTCGTTCCGCCTGTTCGTGGATCCGTCAGGAGGGAATATAGTGTCTACACACCCTTAGTTTGAACCATTGGGCTCTCAGCGAAACGAAAAAAAAATAAAAACAACGCATACAAGATGGTAAAAGAAAAATGGGAGTCAGTACCTTTTAATGAAACTGATACGGGTCTAAACCAGGGTATACGATTAACACTTTGGGTTGCAGAGGTCAGACGGCATCAGTCGCTCCGTGCAAAAGTTAACATTCTACCCAATCTGGTTAAACTACAATCGACTCGTAAGCCAACACCGGACTGTTATAATAATAGCGATTACGCTATTAATAGAGATTATTTTGTGAATGCCTGCTATTAATGAAGCGATAGGTATACCCGTAACGTAGATATTAACTTTATAAGCAAGTGGTTTACCGACTGTTTTTCAAACGATGATATCTCTATTTAATTATTTGGTAATTTTAATGTATTTAAGATAATTTAATTTAACCAAGAACACATAAAAGAATGATAATATTAACCAAATATAGTAGCAGGTTATAGTATATACTTAGTTATCAACGACTTTGAACTCTGGATAATTGTGGTTTTTTATCTGCGGTCACCTTGTAGTTTATCACGAACAAGTTTTCCGAACAATAACAAATTAATTATATTTAGTTATGTTTATATTAATGAGATTGACACACGTCAACAGGCGTTAAAATGTGGTAAATTATAATAATTAATTAATCATCTCTCACAAAAAGACAAAAATATATGGTTATTAGTGGATAGAAATTCCAACAAAGATAGATATTTTGACAGTGCATTTCTTTCCTTGCATATTATGAAACAAAGTACCCCACAACGCCTGTCTGTTCTTTATAACCTTAAAAGAGCTATTGAACAGATTTTCATGCTGTTTTCACCTGTAGACGAAGTAATACATCAGGAAAGTTTAGGTATTGAGTACAATATATATATATATAGGGTGTAAAAATACCCTTAACGAAAACTGAAATCGCATGTTGTACCAATCACTACGAGCATTTTTTTACTTCGGCACCATACCTGGGAAATTACTGGTTTAGAAGATATTGAGGCATAAAGTTAGTATGGAATTGTTCTAATTAGGTACAAAATCAATGCATTTATCCCGCCAATTTTTTTTTATAGTCTCACGCCTGTATCCCCGAAGGGGTAGGCAGAGGTGTAAATATTACACCCACATTTCGCCATGAATTTTTAGGTCCCACGTAATAGGGGGCGAGCCTATTGCCATTACCGGACACATCACCAGACTCCGGGCTGCTACTGAGAATTCGGAAAAACCCAGTAACACTTTTGCCCGACCCGGCAATCGAACTCGAGACCTCCCTATCCCACGCGCGCATTTATGCCGCGAGACCAACGAGGCAGTCCCGCCAATATGTTCTTTAGATACCCTTTAACCCCATGGATAAGTAGGTATTTCGAGCATTGCACGCGCGCGATTTTAAAGGCGATTTAAAAAATGTGAAATTTAAAAAAAGAAGTCGTTTTCCTGGTATTATTTTTGGTTAGTATGACTTGGTATGATGTCCACAACGAGTTGACTTCGGCTTGGTGATGGGTCTTGTTACACCCTGTATGGTTTTAAAAGGAAAGTACTTCACGACAAAGCGTAAACTAATATATTTCATGCCCGTATAGCTAGCAAAGCTTAATATATAAAATATGTGTAAAAACTAAATTAAGACATGACCTGACTGGCAAATCACCTCAGAAATCACCCCAGAGCTTAAACTCATACGTATCAAGGAAGTATTTTATAATATTCAACGTCTGAGGTAGTAAAATGAGATTTAAAGTCTGAATAAAACCCACTGAATTTAAAGCTAGTAAAATGAAAATGTGGCTTGCAATAAGTTCTTTATAAAGGTAATAGGGGATGCCCGCCGCTAAGTTCGCATGTTATTTCTTTTTCCCCGATTCGAGTGAGAATTTCAGCAAATCCCTCCTACGCTGCCCAAAGAACATACATTCCAAATAAAGGTTCTTGTACATTATCTGCTACATTTTTATATATTTAGATTGGATCAGAAGCAAGTTAAAGAGGTGTTTCCAATAACTATTGTATGGATACTCTTCGATCAGAAACGGCCATACGCAGCCTTGTTAAACAAACAGCTGAACTATTTGTCAAACATCACCGTCATGAATGCAATATAATAAAACGTACCCTTATTATGTGCTCAATATTCGAGAAACAATAAAGTTTTATACTACACTATTCACGGGTACGTGGTGTTTTGGACTATAAAATGCTGAGAGATATATACTAACAATACAGTTTTGTATACTTTTGTCACAGTAGAACGCGTAGGACGTAACTGTATATCTTTATACTTACGATAAAGGAGCGATAACTAGATACAACTAAGGCCATCTAACGCACTATTTCGAAGACAATCAACCTGATGACATCTAACGGATACCGACGAAACTAGATCCAAAATCGCGCTATTAAAGTTCCCGTTCGCAACAAAAACTTATTTGGGAAATATATAATAATATAAATTATCATTTCAGCCGTATTGATCCACCTATATTTTACACCATATTTAAAAAAATAATTTACCATAATGGTTACCGATTACATTATAATGGCTAATATTTAAGCTTGCCAAACTAAATCGTTTAATCCTCCTAAAACATAATTTTCCGAAAGATTTTAAAAGCATTAGCAAAAGTCGTGAACGGAATATTTAGAAAACATCAGAAAATTACAGCATTTAAAATGTTCTCTTAATCCAATAAGCTGCTCAAAGGGGCATCCTAGAAAATACGGCAGCCAAATAACTAGTATACCGTCTGCACCGACCACTTGCATTTAAATCATTGGAATATGCAGAGCTTGGTTTATTTCATAGCAAAGTTACGAGATCTTAGCGGTCCGGCCTGTGATGAAGATGTTCCACTACGTTTAATGGGCCGAAGCGCCACCAACAACGTCGGCTTAGCGTATTCAAAGGAATTTATATTCCGCCTAAATCAACTGATCCGTAATTACCGGCATTTCGAAGGATTACGGATCTCAAAGAGACAACAAGATTTAATAAGCTGAACCTCTTAAAATAAAATGTTGAGTGGTTGGAAGAGGGTTCGTGTTTGTGGTTTCTATTTTTAAACGAAAGGAAACATTTGTAGCTTGAAATATAATGTGATTTTAAGATATCGACTATGAAAATTAGGTTAATTTGTACATACATTTTACGATGTAATTTAGTTTATTTTATTTAGTGTATAATTCATCCCAACGTGTCTTCTCCTAAAAAAAACTGCGGACGAAACCACTGGACAAACGATAAAACACCGTATGTTGCCCTAGGTACCTGGATGGTCTGCAAATACAATTAAACCGGCAGGCAGCGTTGGAGTCTCTGTGTTACCAAATTTGTTTTGTAGGGCAAGCAGGATGACTCTGCCGGGTTATTTAGTATCGTATAAAACATTAAACACATAGGCACGTTTTCTAACTATACCTATGTCAAAACAGTAATTGGTTGACGGAATATCGTAGATCATAGTGAAAACTCCCGTTATGATAATAATGTAGTCAGCACTTGAGACCAAAACAGAAATAAAAAAGAAATCTGTTATCAGTTTCCAAACATTTTTTGGACTCACTGTGCACTTACAAAATGAACAAAAATAAGAATAAACAAAAAATTTTAAAAGTCCCTAAGTAGGTACTGCTAATTTTGTTCCTATTTCTAATAAGTATGTCCTTACAACCGAAGAAATAATTTGTAAATCGGTTAATAAATTACCGAGCTCTGATGTCACAAACTTTAAAAATACAAAATAATTGAGAACCATCAAATTTCTGAAATTGGTTGTTAAAACGAACTTTCACAACACATTATTTATGACAAAATAAATATTCACAACGTGTCTACACTGTACTAGAGAATGTTCGTCGTATAGGTTGTTGTCGCCTTTGAAACAGTGCGGAGGATTTGGTCGACTTTGGTAAATGGATGCGGTGTGCCTAACAAAACGGTCCTGTCCTGTGTGCGAATCTATCAGCCGCGGTCGAATGGCACAACTGTAACCAAAATGCCTTTTTACTTCAAAACAAAATGTATTGTAGGCTGGAAAACGGTTTGTCTACGATGCAAGTATAAAAGTACAGCATATAACTTTTAATTTGCGATAATTGATAGTAGACATAAATAATATAAACCTATATAAAAACGTTATATGCCTTACACAGTCAAAACGCATTGATATTTCAAGCTTTAGTAAAGTATCACTTTTCACCATAATTATCCATCGTTCTTTCCTGTTGTAGAATATAATGCATTCAATACTATGTATGTACTTACTTACGTGTATGTTCATATATTATCTTAGCGGATCTTACAGAATATACGCTTTTCCACAGAGCGATATACATATATTATATTAAACAAGTAGGTAAATATAATTATTACCGAGTAAGAACTTAAATTACTACTGCCGACCTCAGCTTCTCCCACGTGGATGTCTGCAATCGTCATAAATGTCAATCCATGTGTTACTCAGCTATCTAAGGGCTCATTCAGACAGAGCACAGCAAAACTGACCGCTTGAACGCTAGACCGCGTGACCGCTCTCTGTCTGAATGAGCCCTAATAATCGTTTCAGTAGCTTTTGCGTCAAAGATTAACAAACACCCATCTTAATAAAATTTCGCATTTATAATAGTCGAAAGAAATACTTTTTTAACTGGTACACTCACTATCATTTCCTTCAATAAAATCTCGATCCAATCCAAGGCCAAGGAAAAAGGAAATCGCTTCCAGCGATATAGACACCTCTTTTTAACTCCACTTTTATAGAAGATTCCTGTAAATGATTAGACTGTTGTAGCATAAAGTATAGATAACTACAATGTCTATTTAGTTTGTTTGGCTAAAACACAAAATGTAATGATTATAAATAACGGTTTAATTAATGCATATTAAAAATACATGTTATTCTAGTGTAATTACGTATGCAATTTAAACATAATTTCATTAGAATATCACGCCACCATTAGTCGCCCAGTGAAATCTTGTCGAAAGACGTCGACTGCTGGATATGTCCAGCTAGACCTCTAGGTCTAGCCCTAGCCCCAGGCTCTCCACACAAACCGCTCTTCAACCACCCGCATCCATCCGGTATATACTTACGTTATCATTATAAAAATAAAACTTCATTAATAATATAAGTTTCTGATTTACATCGTAGTCAGAGGCAATCAGGTACTAAAGAAAAGTAATATTTTTTGTTGCAATCCAATCGGACATCCTTGATGGCTTGAAGTCCGATTACGGGAACTGACGGCTAAGCAAACTCTCTTTAATATTAGTTCAGTAGTTATTCTATTTGTTAGGTTTGGTACTAATTCAGATTCAAATTATTATTTTTAATAGGAGATTAAGCTGATTTAGTATTTTATGATGATTTCTTAATAACCACTCTTCTTTCTTCACCACTTGTTGGAAATTTTTACACCAATAATAGACACGAATCCCTCCGATTGGCACAACTAAGAGACTGCTGCGCAGAGCGTCGTGGGTTCAATCCCACAGTGTACACTACTGACTTGCTGAAATTAAGTGTGTATAATGTTGTTTATTAAACAGTCAAGAAATCGTTTTGAGGAAACCTGCATGTCTGCAATTTGGCACGTGTATTCATTGGGAGTGTGCCATTGGAGAGGCCCATATCCAGCGGTGGACTATGGCAGGCTGATGATGATGATGATTCCTTGGGGACTGTAGGCGAGCAGTAAGAAAGGATTTTGGAAATTACCTCCCTAAGGGATTTAAATAGTTCCACGTGAGTGGAGCCGTGGGCTCTGAATTAAAAATAAAGTCTAGTATTGTATATAAATGATACAATCCACGTGTACGAAATCCCAAGCAAAAACTAATTTATAAGTAAAACATTATCCAGATAAACAAATACCAAAATTAAATATACAACAAACAAACCTTCTAACCGAAATCGTGGCAAACATAAATATAAATCGCATGTTACAATAAATAAGCCGAAATAAACAAGTACTTGTGAAAAGAAAATTGAATAAACATAATTTCCGCCTGGGGTTCGAATCACATTTTAAGCGTGATGTGCCCGTCAGTTGTACTTTCTACCCTACCTTAATTATTGGCAACGGTTTATACATCAATGTTGTGGATAAATCTATAGCCTCGGATCGTAAATTGTAGATCTTTGTTTACAACTGTTTACTTTTGTTGTTTTTTGTTTTGTTTTAGAATGTGGACTACTCTAGTATCGTCGATTATCGACCGCCCTAAGGTCTGTAATTCTTATCCTGAGACAAATACCGTAACCGTAACGTGTCCACAATAGTGACCTGATGTAATTACCACAACAAGCGGTGACAGATCCTAGAGGCAACCTGTGCAAATGTTTCTTAAGTTGTCTATCTATCACGAAGGCAAGTTAACCGCACGATTGTTTCAGCTTATCATAATTACCGCCTTATTGCTCAAGGTGTGAAATGACGAGCTGACGCGGCCACATGAAACCGCGCGAGCTCAATAAATTAGATTTTGTGCATTCGTTGCTTATCTCTGTGAACCCAACTTATGTTTTTTTTTCAAGGTATTGAATGGCTCTTTCTTATCATACCGCATACGCTATGTTTGAATAGAGTGTTTATATTATGCGAGCGGCTGAACCGGATTCTATTGTAAACAATGACGCCTTTTAAATGCAGTGCTGTTTTTAGTTATATCATATCTAGTGTATATTGCGAATTTCATTATGGACAAAAAAATCGAACGAAGAGTTTATCTGTAATTTCGCATCGCCAATGGAATTTCGTGTTCGGAGTAAATGAAAATGTTACAGAAGGCTTACTATGAATCAACTTTATCAAAAACTTGTGCTAATGAGTGGTACAAAGCGTGCAAAAGCGGTCGAGATGTGATGGAAGATTTGCCTCGCTCTGGTAGGCCATCGACGTCAGCAACTGAAGTTAACATCGCAAAAGTGAAGGAAACAGTGACTGAAAATCCTCATTCAACTTTGAGAGAGATAGCCACCGAACTTTCTGTATCTCACAAGTCGATCCGTACCATTTTAACTAATCAGTAGAGTATGAAACATGTTGCCGCTCGGCTATTCCCAAAATAATTTTGCACCACGATAATGCGCCTTCACACAAGGTCATCATTGTGAACGAATTTTTGACCAAACACTCAACAAATACCACCGAGCAACCACCATATTCACCAGAAAGCTTCAGCCAACTTCATTCTTTTTCCTAAACTTAAAGTTAACAATTTGTGGCACCCCTTTTTCAATCGGTAGAAGACATAAAGGAGAATTTGCGGCGAGAACTGAACTCAATTCCGGAAACAGCGTGTTTTGATGATTGGATTATTCGTTGGCGTAAGTGTATCGTTTCTGAAGGAGCATACTTTGAAGGTGATAAAATGAATTTGGATGAATAACAAACAGTTTGTATACTTTTGATCTTTTCCCGTTACTTTCTTGACAGAGTAGTCCTATACCCAACTCTAGTTTAACAATACACAAGTATGTGACACATAAAAATCGTGCGTAACCACACAAATTTGAATTGATGGACTAAAAGATGCAGACTAATAAAAAAAATACACTGCAGTGCAAAAGACCTTAACACTGCATCATTAATAAATGGATTATTAAAGTATGGCTATTAACTAATACTACGTTTAATAAACCACAAAATATAAACACTAAATTGTGACTTGATTTAATGCGATACGACCCTTACTGTAATTTACAAAGTATCCTCTTGAGGCCTACAATATACTTGAGAAGACAATCAGTTTAATTTGTTTATGCATATTAACCCTAGATTACTAACCTTCGTCGATTCGACTACGCGGGTTTGTTTAAATCGCGCTAACTTTTGCGCGCGCGATCGCACTGCTTCCACGCTTTAGCTAATCTCAGTCGACCCGTTGCCCCCCCGACTGACGGTAGTGTTTTGAGTGGGGGGGCACCGTGAGCGCCGTTCCAGCAACCATGGCTCGTCGCATCGACGAAGGTTAGTTTTAACGTAATATTTTGTCTCATTTAGTTGGTGAACTTTTGCGTTTTTTTTATTTTGTTTATTTATTTTATTTGTGAAAATAATGTGACTGATGTACCTCCTACCTGAAATAGGAAAATATAAGCCTTGTGTTCCTCCGCAAAGCGAAGGATGACTAAAAGTAGTTGCACCCAGAGCAATAAATCGTTGTGCGGGGAGCACAAACTTGACGTTTGTCACAAATGTATAACTTGATAGATTTTTTCCAAAATTTTTGTTTCATTACTTTACTTCATTCGTTATTTCTAATATTTGAAAATTATTTTTCACATTTACTTTAAAATAATACTTTAAAAAATCTTTTAAAATATTACCATTGTTAATTTGCCATAAAACCTACGACCTCATTTATAAGGCAGATTTTTTAATAAATATGCCGTTTTGGTATAAGTAAAGTTATTAATTAATAAGAAGAATATAATAAATTTATAATAAAAAAATATGCATGTTTAATTAAAATAAAACCCATTATCCCCTTTAATAAATACCGTAGTCGAAAGTACGAAGGTTAGTAATAAGTGTCGAAAAATAAGGTGAGTGATCTAGGGTTAAAACTCATTTAAATTAGTTCTACAAATAAAATCTCCAACGCCACATGTATCAAGCAGTTGATGAGACTAGAAAATTAACCCGGAACATTAAACCTAATGGAAGAGGCTTTAAAATTTCGCTTCAAAGCTTATTTATATATTGACCTCATGGGTCCTCTTCATATAAATACTATGAGGCCAATAAACGCGTTTAAGGGCTATTTATGGCTTAATGAAGTCCACGGCTATTATTTGCAAAATAAGGTTGTAAATTCAATGGAAGAGCACGCGTGGGAGGCATCACTCACTCCCGACAGAGGACGCTCTGATTGCGTCTACACTAGATTTATTTCAGTACTCAATTTCCTTCTTTGAGCGTATTACTCAAGAGCTAAATTTGCACTTAAGGCGGTTGCTTGGGACTGAGCACCTGATATCAGTTTTTTAATGAGAAGCTTCTTTGAACTGGAAGAAAATATTGCCTGATTTTATCTGTTAAAAACATCTCAGAAAAGATGATTTTCGATAGTAATAGTTCTGAATAGAATATTTTTTGCTATCTACGCTGAAGCTAGAGTAATATATTTCATCAAATTTCGCAAGTATTCGCTGAGAACGCGTCTGCAATGCATGTAAATACTCGTAATACGGAGTCTCGATATTGGAATTCTGCGCCTGCTATCTGAAGTTTTGATGCAAACCCCTTGCCTACGAGGATGTGTTAGATTGTATGTATTAATATCACGTAACTATACAATACATGTACTTACACTTGCATCCTACCGATTTGTGTATTGTTTGTTTGTTGAAAATCTGCGTGGTGACAAATATATTTGAACAGAAAACATACTCCGAATAATCGTATGTCACCGAATCTGTGAGAACAACATAACGAATCTAAACTAAACATATTGTTCAACGCAAACGATCACTTCGTCTCACTCAAGTTTGAGTAAACAACTGATGTTGTTTTGAAGCATTTGTAAGAGACGGGTGTTGAATGGAACTAAAACAGTTACGACGCTACAAACTAGGAAATTGTCTTCATTCCTCCCGAAAAAAACCTTCCGAGGATTAGTTTCTTTATGCAAACGAGTTCAAAGAACTCCCTTCAACTGAGTGGTACTCACGACTATGATGTGTGAGACGCTGAACAACCCTGTTCTTACGGCAAGAATGAAATACTCACTTTTAATTCAATTTAGCTTTCAAAGGAGGTTGCTTTGTTCCGTAGAAAATCATCGGGCGTTCACTTAAAGGTTAAATGGTCGGGTATTGAAAGGAAGTGTTGATGTATTCGTGTTTAAACAAGTGTAAAAACCTGATATCAGTGGTTGGGGTAGAGGAACGGTACAAAACATTTGAGTACGCCGCAGACAAATAAATATTCCAACAGAGTGGGGACGAAGTGTAAGGCATTCATCGCCTGAGAGTGACATTTAAATGTGATTCATGAAAATGTACTCGCTCGTCGCGTTTTCTAGAACTTAGAGAGGTGCCACACTTTGAAAATCGCTAGGGGCGCCTCGTAGCTAGTTATTAATAGCTACTATTCTGAGTGCAGTGAATATTCACAAAGGTTGTATTTTACTGCGACAGGTAGGTACCGTGTTAGGAATACCGTAAGTAATATATTTTAAGAATTGTATACTTTTAAAAGTTAGCTCCTTATAAATTCGTGTGTTTAGCTTAGGTTATTTTTCGAGACTGCAGTTAAGCTAAGTGCAGTTAAGTAGATTTCACTTGAAGTCTCCAATATGCAGGTTTTCTCACGATGTTTCCCTTTACCTTTAGGCAAGCAATAATTAAAAATTTAACTTCTAAAAGCGATCAGCGATATGCGCGGTGATTTAGTACCCGAGATCCTCTGTGTAGCAGTCTGGGCTATCACTGCCAAAGATGGTAATGAAGAGAAGGAGTTAACATTAGGCACCCTTAGCTGTGGAACAAGGTAATGTACTTATTAATATAATATGTAAACTTGAATATTTTACAATGACAATGTAATAAACCTTTCTGCTGCGATAGTGCAATAGTGCAGATGAGCTTGTATCGTGAGCAACGCTAGAACTGCTCAGAGCGTGTATTTACATAAAGTTCGTGGTAAGCTAAGAGCTTGCGCTCACTGGTGGTTTGGTAAAATGCCTGCAGTATTTTTACACAAGTGCACACTGACCGTAACCTGTCTGAAATATACTTCGGCATGCCGTGTCAGCCTAGGGCGTGCCGAGATATCTCTAGACATTAACGATAAATGTCGCTCGGATGCTTATTTGCATCGACCATCGTCATTTCGAAAATTTCCTGACAAGTATTTTGAAGGCTGGCAACAAGCCTTGTTTTCTCGCAGGTAAAACTCTATGCATGTGTTATTTTGGGGCTGGCAGAAGAGGTAAGTCATACTCGCTCCTCAAGGCATTCAATAACAAATCAATAAAAACATGTGGGTATTTGACGTCCTGTATCGACAAGGTGATGCTAAGCGGTTAGCATATTTTGTCGCAAGCCCATTGTCATCAGCCCACCTGCGGGCGTACCTTGGTATTTTGCATGGCGTGACTAAGCCTAGGTAAAGTACTTTTAACCCGTCAATGCAATGTTTACTTTATTACTGTATTAATATGGTATACATTTCTACGTCTTCGGAAAATCTCCTGACGTGGCGTGTAACAAGTATCCGCATCGTGTCGGTGTGTCATCATCCTTACTCCACAAATATGTATGCAATGCAGCCAGCTCTCTAAAAGCTTTTGTCCAACACGCACGGTTATTTTCTTGAGATGTTCGCATTCGCTTACAATGCATATTTTATTTGGGTAAACATGTAGCTGCTTTGAAATTTACGGCTCTCCGTACCACTAGTTTACTTAAAAGAAGTGTATTTTTGTTATGACGTGTAGGTAAACTCTCGTTGATGTGAATTATTGGAGTGCATAATAGCTAGGTATGTTGCCGAGTATGTAAGGAATAATCTAGACTCATTGATTAATCATTAGGTTAAAGGTTGGCATGCTGATAATAAGGAATAAAGTGGACAAATATAAGTACAAAAACTTACGTTTATTAGAAAATGACTTTGCTTTTTACAATAAGTAGTCTTTTCTTGTTTTAAAGTATTAATCACAGCAACAATCAATCTTTTATATTAAGAGAAAATAGAATTTTAAAATACCTTTTCGAGGTTGGCAATATGGAGATGGAGGGCAATATGGTGATACTATATATGGCAATAAGGTGACGCATTAGCAAAAGTCGTGAACGGAATATTAAGAAAACTTTCATAAAATTAAAGCATTCCAAATGTTCTCTTAATCCAATAAGCTGCTTAAAGGGGCATCCTAGAAAATACGGCAGCGAAATAACTAGTATCTACCGTCTGCACCGACCACTTGCATTTAAATCATGGAAATAACATGAAATAAACCAAGTGTTTATTTCATAGCAAAGTTACGATATCTTAGCGTTAATTATTGCAGTCCGGCCTGTGATGAAGATGTTCCACTACGTTTAATGGGCCGAAGCGCCACCAACAACGTCGGCTTAGCGTATTCAAAGGAATTTATATTCCGGCTAAATCAACTGCTCCGTAATACCGGCACTTCGAAGGATTACGGATCTCAAAGAGGAATAAGATTTAATAAACTAAACCCTTTAAAATAAAATGTTGAGTGGTTGGAAGAGGGCTCGTGTTTGTGGTTTCTATTTTTGAATGTGAAATAGACTTTTGTAGCTCTAAATATACAGTAATTTTAAGATGGTGACTCGGAAAATTGGGTTAATTTGTACATTTTACAATGTTATTTTATCTTTAATTCTTCTGGACTAATTTAATTTGTAATAATTTAATCAGCACTAGAAATCAAAACAGAATTAAAATTTATAAAAGTAATCTTAAATAGGTGCTAGAAGTATCTACTTTTTGTTGTGATTCTGTATTTTTTCTTTTGTTCCATAAACCTAAATAAGACCAAACGGGTAAATTATGATATGTCTTTCCTACGAAAAAATATTTTGTAATTACATAATTATGACTGAGTTTTAAGAAAACAATCGTTAAAAATACACACTAATTGAAAACCATCTACTTTTTTTAAATCGCATCTAAAACGAACTCCCACCACGTATTATTTTTCATAAAAGAAATATTCACAATGTGTTTACACTGAACTAGCGAATGTTCGTCGAATAGGTTGTTGTCGCCTTTGAAACAGTGCGGAAGATTTGGTCGACTTTGGTAAATGGATGCGGCGTGGCTAACAAAACGGTCCTGTCCTGTGTGCGAATCTATCAGCCGCGGTCGAATGGCACAACTGTAACCAAAATGCCTTTTTACTTCAAAACAAAATGTATTGTAGGCTGGAAAGCGGTTTGTTTACGATGTATAAAAAATACAGCATATACCTATTAATTCTGATCATTGGGAGCAGACATAATCATTATGTATACCTACTATAAACCTGATATGCCTTGTATCTACAGTCAAAACGTATCGAGATTTCAAGCTTGAGTAAAGTATAATTTTTTACCATAATTATTCATCGTTATTTCCCGTACTAGAATATTACATAACATAACATAACATATCTTCACGCCTTTTATCCCCGAAGGGGTAGGCAGAGGTGTATTACACACCCACACTTCGCCAGATATGTTTCGGTCCCAATGTAATAGGGGGCGAGCCTATTGCCATCTACCGGGCACATTATTAAGCGAGCGATAATTAACATTTTTAATACACACATAACTTCGAAAAGTCAAGGTGTGTGCCCGAGGTACCTGAGATCGAACCCGAGACCATCGTCTCGGCAGTCCGTTACGTACACCACTGGGCTACCGCCTACCTACTAGAATATTATGTATTCAATATTATGTACTTATTTATGTGTATATATGAGAACTCCGGCTAGCTGGAGTGACGATATACGCCAAGTTGCTGGCAGCGGCTGGACACGAAAAGCTTAAAATCGGGTTCCGTGGCGTGCCATTGGAGAGGCCTATATCCAGCAGTGGACTCTTGCAGGCTGATGATGATGATGTATGAGAACTTTAGTGTATGTCTATTAAAATCCTCCTAGCGGATTCGGATCCTTCTCCCGCGGGGATGTCTGCAATCGTCATAAATGTCAATCCATGTGTAATTCAGCTATCTAATAATCGTTTCAGTAGCTTTTACGTCAAAGATTAACTAACACCCATCTATGCATCCGCATAAATTTTCGCATTTATAATAGTCGAAAGATATACCTACTTTTTTAACTGGTACACTTGCAACTACCATTTCCTTCAATAATATCTCAATCCAAAGGCTAGAGAAAATAGGAAATCACTTCGAGGGATAAAGACACCCCTTTTTACTCCACTTTTATAGAAGATTTCTGTAAGTGATTAAACTGGCGCAGAATAAAGTATAGATAACTACAATATGTAATAAGATTGTAGGCTGACACATGCAATATAGTGATACTTGAAATCTTTTTAATTTATTAATATGTATGTAATGAAATGGTCCGTGGGGTGACGGATTAAGAATACGGATTTTCACCACCCCATAATGTCCCATGGGTGTCGTAAGAGCCGACAGAGGGAGCATATTATGCAGAGAACAGCACTGTAAGAGAAGGAAAACTTGATACAAACCCTATACCAGCCCGTTTGGCCATCGTGTTATAGTAGGCCAATTCCTCCTTTCCAAGGAGAGGCCTAGTCCAGCAGTGTACTGTTAAAAGCTGATGATGAATGAAATTGCGTATGCAATTGAAACCTAAGTACATAAGAATATCACGCCACCATTGATCGCGATAGCCACCCAGTGAAATCTTTTGTCATATCAGCCGAAATGCGTCCATCTAGGCCCTGAGCCGCATTTATTCTGAATGTACTAATGTTTCATCATTATAAAAATAAGACTTAATTTATAATATTAGTAGAAATTTATACCTATTATTACGACTTAAATCAGAAGATTTAAGTCGTAACCAGAGGCAATCAGCTACTCAAGAAAAGTAATATTTTTTGTTCCATTTCAATCGGACGTCTTCCTTGATGGCTTGAAGTCCCATTACGGGAACCGACGACTAAGCAAACTCTCTTTTATATTAGTTTAGTACATATTCTATTTGTTAGGTTTAGTACTAATTATTCAGGTTTTAATTATTATTTTTAATAGAAGATCAAGCTGATTTAGTATTTTATGATGATTTATATATAATCACGTTAGTTGTTGGGCATTTTTAGAATCCCTCCGACTGGGACAACTAAGAGACTGCCACGCAGAGCGTCGCGGGTGTAATCCCACAGCTTGCACCAATGACTTGCCGAAATAAAGTGTGTATAATGTTGTTTATTAAACAGTTAAGAAATCGTTGGAAACCAGCATGTCTAAAAGAACAATGCCCATTTTTAGGGTTCCGTACCTCACAAGGTAAAAAAAGGAACCCTTATAAGATCACTTTCTTGTCCGTCTGTCTGTCTGTCGGTCTGTCTGTCTGTCTGTCTGTCTGTCTGTCTGTCTGTCCGTGTGTCACCACCGATTTTCTCAGGAACGGGTGGACTTAGCAAATTGAAATTTATACCAGATACTGAGGTCTATGGTTCCTATTAGGTGTGTAAAAATCAGGGTCCTGGGTCGACCCGATAAAAAGATATGGTCAAAATTAGGTTTTTGCGAAAACTTGTAAGTACCAAAATTAACCTTAATTTTCAACTTTTTTTAATTTTCGGAATTTTTCCTTTACTTGTGCTGTAAGACCTTGGTTTTAACAAAATTTGACAATTCTAGGTCAACCGTAAGTACCCTATAGGTTTTGGGTCGAAAACCTATATGGTAGTTCCCGTTGAACTAGAATCACGAAATTTGACCAAAAGCAGGGTCTTACAGCACAAATAAAGGAAAAATTCTGAAAATTTTAAAAAGTTGAAAATTAAGGTTAATTTTCGTACTTGTTAAAGCGCCCCTAATGGAGAGAAGCGATCGATAGAGACCGCTAGGGGGCACATTTAGAAAATGTATGGAAATTGTTCCTGTCGTCTAGGCTATCGTCCACCGTGACGATTGAGTGCAAACTGGTACTAGACCCTCAGATTTAGAAGACTAGCGTAATTAGCACCAACCTCAAATAAGGTAAAATGCGTACGGAACCCTCGGTGCGCGAGTCAGACTCGCACTTGCCCGATTTTTCTTAGAGACGCCGGCCCAGGTGTGGACCGTCAAAAATCGTAGTAGTTGTTATTGCATTCGATAAAAGAGTGTTAAACTAGAATTTTGAGATTGATTAGAGGTCGGCCACATTCATAGTTTTATAACAAGAAGTACTTTTTTATGCTCAAAAAACATTAGGTGTGTACGTACTTTTATTAGCATAGTTACAGTATTTTTTAGTTTTGAGTAGAAAGGAATGGGTTAATCGTTTGGTAAGGGTAGAAATCCGAAAGAAAAAGCCAGAAGTCGTAAAAGATCCACAAACATTCACAATGCGCACGAGCAAAACAATTATCAAACAAAATAAATTGAATATGACATTATTGACATTTACTAAGAGTCAAAAAAGTGTTGCCATTTTACAGTTTTTAAATGATATTTATTAATCGGTATAGATTTGGGCCATCATAGGTTATATATCTAATTTGATTCAAAACAGAACTTATTTGTAGTTAATTGCATATATTCCTTAAAAATACACATAATAAAAATGTTTAAGGACCAAATAAAGATTTGCTAGTCACCAAAATCATTTTGAGTAGAGAAAATGTGAAATCGATTAAGATAATCGATTTAATATTATGTATTCTTTACTGGCAATTTCTGATCTATTACGTGTTGGCTATTTAGACGTTAACACATCTTTTTTAACCTATTTATTGATTATGTTTCTCGGCACACCTTTAGTAACGCCTATAAATTAAGTTATAAATAAAAAGGATAATTCAACAACAAATTAAAACTCTATTGTGCTGTTCATGAGTTCCGAACTGGGCCAGAAATGGGCATTGTTCTTTGGCACCATTGATGTACAATTGGCACGTGTATTCTTTAGGGAGAGTAGGCGAGCAGTAAGAAAGGATTTTGGAAATTACCACCCTAAGGGATTTAAACAGTCCCACGTGAGTGGAGCCGTGGGCTCTGTATTAAAAATAAAGCCTAGTATTATATATAAATGATACAATCCACATGTACGAAATTCCAAGCAAAAACTAATTTATAAGTAAAACATTATCCAGAAAAACAAATACCAAAATTGAATATACAACAAACCATCAAACCGACAGCAAAGTCCTCAAAAGCGGAAAACGTGGCAAACATAAATATAAATCGCATGTTACAATTAATAATCCGAAATAAACAAGTACTTGTGAAAAGAAAATTGGAAAGACGTAATTTCCGCTGGGCTCTGTCACATTTTAAGCGTGATGTGCCCGTCAGTTATACTTTCTACCCTTCCTTAATTATTGGCAACAGTTTACATCGATATTGTGGATAAATCTATAGCCTTGGATTGTAAATTGTCAATCTATGTTCACTGTTTTTTGTTTTGTGTGAGTGTGTGTCAACTCTAGTGTCGCAGTACATTATCTGTCCTTAGGCTTCCCACATAGCCTTTTAAGCTCATTTACGTATAAGGAGTACTTCTTTTACTGCCGGTGCCTGTTCAATCACTAGAGAAAGAGAACACCCACACTCAAAACAACAATCACAACGCAGTGCAAAAAATATCGTGATCGCTTAAAGTACTGCGCCATCAGTATAGTTGTTAAATTTTAAACGAATGCCGGTTAATACTAAATAATACTTCGATTCATAAACGACAAAATGTTAACATTAAATTACGAATTTGTGCAAAACGGCTCTTACTGTAATTTACAAAGTATCCTCTTGAAGGTCCTCTTGCTCATAATGTACTTGAAAGACAATCAGTTTAATTTGTTTACGCATATAAAAACTCATTTAAATTCGTTCTACAATTCAAATCTCCAACGCAACATGTAACAATCAGTTGATGAGACTGAAAAATTAACCCGGAACATTAAACCTAATGGAAGAGGCTTTAAAATTTCGCTTCAAAGCTTATTTATATATTGACCTCAAGAGTCCTCTTCATATAAATACTATGAGGTCCATAAACGCGTTTAAGGACTATTTATGGCTGAATGAAGTCCACGGCTATTATTTGCAAAATAAAGTTGTAAATTAAATGGAAGAGCACGCGTGGGAGGCATCACTCACTCCCGACAGAGGACGCTCTGATTGCGTCTATACTAGATTTATTTCAGTACTCAATTTCCTTTTCTGAGCGTATTACTCAAAAGCTAAATTTGCACTTAAAACGGTTGCTCGGGACTGAGCACCTGATATCAGATTTTAAATGAGAAACTTCTTTGAACTGGTAGAAGCTACTGCCATATATCTATAAAAACATCTCAGAAAAAATGATTTTCGATCGTAATAGTTATGAATAGAATATTTTTTGCTATCTACGCTGAAGCCAGAGTACCTAATATATTTAATCAAATTTCGCAAGTATTCCCTGAAAACGCGTCTGCAATGCATGTAAATACTCGTAATATGGAATCTCAATATTGGAATTCTGCGCCTGCTATCTGAAGTTATTGATGCAAACCTCTTGCATGCGAGGATGTGTTAGATTGTATGTACTTATATCACATAACTACACAATACAAATGCTTGCTTAGCACCGATTTGTGTGATTGTTTGTTTGTAAAAAATACTCGCGGTGACAAATACATCTGAACTGAAAACAGACTTCGAATAATCGTATGTCACCGAATCTGCGAGAACAACATAACGAATCTAAAGCAAACATATTTTGTTCAACGCAAAAGATCACTGCATCTCACTCAAGTTTGAGTAAACAACTGAGGTTGTCTTAAAGCATTTGTAAGAGACGGGTGTTGAATGGAACTAAAACAGTTACGACGCTACAAACTAGGAAATTGTCTTCATTTCCCACAGTCCTTGTCGGGGCGTTTCCTCCCAACAAAAGCTTCCGAGGAATAGTTTCTTTACGCAACTGAATTCAAAGAACTCTCTTCAATTGAGTGGTACTCACGACTATGAAGTGTGAGATGCTGAACAACCCTTTCCTTGCAGAAAAGAATGAAATACTCACTTTTAATTCAATTTAGCTTTCAAAGGAGGTATAAGGTTTGGTGCGTAGTAATTCATCGGGCGTTCACTTAAAGGTTAAATCGCCGGGTATTGAAAGGAAGTGTTGATTCGTGTTTAAACACGTGTAAAAGCATGATATCAGTGGTCGGGGTAGAGGAACGGTACAAAACATTTGAGTACGCCGCAGACAAATAAATATTCCAACAGAGTGAGGGCGAAGTGTAAGGCAGTCATCGCCTGAGAGTGTCATTTAAATGTGATTCATGAAAATCTACTCGCTCGTCGCGTATTCTAAAACTTAGAGAGGTGACACACTTTGACATTCGCTAGGGGCGCCTCGTAGCCAGTTACTTAATAGCTACAATTCTGAGTATAGGAATTTAAACTATCGTGGTCATTTAAATTTGATTTAAATTGTCTTTCGGGAAATATACCACGTACCTTTGTTTGGAGTAACCGATATTTTGGTTCACAGTGATAAATCTATCCGATAAAACGTTGACGGAAGCTGCACTCAATATATTAGAGAAAGGGTTAAATTTCGCCCCAATACCTAGTCATGTTCCTTACGAAAAAGTGATCGGCACAGTTGAGGAGGTTATCCGACGGAATAAAATACCGTCCGAGGAGGCCGAAGTTTTACGACAAGACGTTGCTGTCTGTTTACGTCGAGCAAAGCTTCCTCAGCCTAACACGGCCGTGGCTGAACGTGTCGCATTACGTGAACTCCGTGAAGATGAGAGCGTACTTGTCCTAAAAGCTGACAAAAGGCACGCGACGGTACTCATTAACGTTAGTGAATATGACGAAAAAATGCGTCATTTATTAAGTGACGTCAACACGTATAAAAAGGTAAATTATAACCCGACCGCTAGATTGAACCGTAGTACCCAAAAGCTGATCAAGGAGTGCCAGCACGCGATCGATGAAGATACGGTGACCCATTTACTGCGACCACGTAATGTTCTACCCCCTAAACTGTATGGTTTGCCAAAGGTGCACAAAAACAACGTTCCCTTACGGCCTATAGTCAGTCAAGTGGATGCACCTACTTATGAACTAGCTAAACATGTAGCTAAGGTCCTGCGACCATTGGTGGGTAGAACAACATCGTATGTCAAAGACTCCCGACATTTCATTGAGATTCTACGGCAGAGTAACGTTAGTGATAAAGAAGTGATGGTCAGTTTCGATGTAGAATCGCTTTTCGCAAACGTACCTATAACAGACTGCATGGAGGTAATTAGACGTGGGATCAGTGAGGACCATATTGCTGTGGTATATGCCGACCTGGTACATCATTGCCTGACCACGAATTACTTCTTATACAGAGGTGAGTACTACCTATAAATTGATGGCGTAGCGATGGGCAGCCCGGTAGCTCCAGTGGTAGCCAACCTATGGATGGAACATTTTGAAAACCAAGCCATTGCTACTGCCCCATTAAGTGTAAAAATTTGGAAACGGTATGTAGACGACATTTTCTGTGTTATGGAAGGCGATGAAGAGATGGTTCAATAGTACTTGGCACATTTAAACAGCATCCACAGTAAAATGAGTTTTACCTATGAAATCGAAAGGGACAGAAGAATGGCGTTCCTCGATGTTATGATTGGCGTATGGGATGACGGTTCATTAAGCCACTCTGTATACAGAAAGCCAACACACACAGATCGCTATCTACACGCCGACTCACATCATCACCCACGTCAACTGAATTCCGTTATAACGTCGCTTACCGACCGGGCATACAGCTTGTGTGACGATGAACATTTGGGTAAGGAACTTTCGCATTTAAGCGACGTTCTACACAAAAACGGATACAGAAGGCGAATCAGACCACCCAGACATACTAAAAAACACCTGGAATTCAAGGTTGAACGACAACCAGCGTACTTACCGTACGTCAAAGGAGTGACAGATAAGATCGCCAATATTCTTAACAAAGTTTCAGTAAAGACTATTTTCACTCCTTTTAAGAAACTATCTCAATATATAAGAACGCCGAAAGACAGTCTTCCATTAGAAAAGCCAGGTGTATACAAAGTTGACTGCAGCTGTGGGAGTTCCTATATAGGACAAACGAAACGCACCATCTCTTGCCGGATAAAGGAACACATCAGGGCAGTCAAAAATAACGAGCCACATAAGTCAGCCATAGCTCAACACCTTTTAGACTCGGGTACCGACCACTGGCTTGAGTTACACAACCCTCAGGTGCTTTCGACAGAACGCCACTACATACCTCGAATGGTTAGGTAGGCTATTGAAATTAAAAAGTTTAATAATTTCAATAGAGAGGATGGGTTTCAACTGTCGAGTATCTGGCATCATCTCTTGCCGGATAAAGGAACACATCAGGGCAGTCAAAAATAACGAGCCACATAAGTCAGCCATAGCTCAACACCTTTTAGACTCGGGTACCGACCACTGGCTTGAGTTACACAACCCTCAGGTGCTTTCGACAGAACGCCAGTACATACCTTGAATGGTTAGGGAGGCTATTGAAATTAAAAAGTTTAATAATTTCAATAGAGAGGATGGGTTTCAACTGTCGAGTATCTAGCATCCAGTGGTGCAGCGTCTATTTAAAACCCGTGAAACGGAAAAACTCAAACCGCGAGCTGACGTAGTGAGAGTAGTATGTCGTGATCGGGTACAGTGCGATAGTGAAAACAGTGGCAGTGGTGTTGTACGCAAAAAATGAGCAAGAAAGCGGGTAGACCGTTATACTTGCTCGTAACATTCACCCACCCGCAATACCCTCAGTACATCCGTGAACATGGCGCTTGCAACAGTGCCGAAATATCGGTTACTCCAAACAAAGGTACGTGGTATGTATCCCGAAAGACAATTTAAAACAATTCTGAGTGCAGTGAATATTCACTAAGGGTGTATATTACTGCGACAATGACCTTATTATGAATACCGTAAGCAATATATTTTAAGAATATGATTGATACTTTTCAAAGTTAAGCTCCTTATAAATTCGTGTGTTTAGTTTCGTATTATTTTTCGGGACTGCAGTTCAGCCAAGTGCAGTTTGGTAGACTTCACATTTAAGTCGCCGACATGCTGGTTTCTTCACACTGTTTTCCTTCACCTTTAGGCAATCAAAATTAAAAATTCAACCTCTAAACGCGATCAGCGATATGCGCGGCGGTTTAGTACCCGAGATCCTCTGCTTAGCAGTCTGGGCTATTACTGCCAAAGATGGTAATAAAGAGAAAGAGTTAACATTAGGCACCATTAGCTGTGAGACAAGGTTATATACTTATAATATGTAAAGTTCATTATTTTACGATGACAATGTAATAAAACTTTGTGACGCGATAGTGCAATAGTGCAGATGACCTTGTATCGTGAGCAACGCTAGAACTGCTCAGAGAGTGTATTTACATAAAATTCGTGGTGAGCTAAGGACTTGCGCGCACTGGTGGTATATTAAAAGACTCCTTCAGTATTTTTACAGTCATGTCCTACTGACCGTAACTTGCCTGGAATGTACTTAGGCATGTCCTGACAACCTTGGGCGTACCGTGATGTCTCTGATAGACATGATGCGAAACGTCGTACGGACGCATATTTGCACCGAGCTACGTCATTTCGAAGATTTACTGACAAGGATTTTGAAGTCTGGCTCGTGTCTTTTTTTTGTAGGTAAAAGGCTTTTTTCTTTTAGGTTGACGAATTAGGTGTGTCACAATCTCCCCTAAAGGCATTTAGAACCAACTCAATAAAAAACACAGGTAAGCATATTTTGCCGCATATTCATCGGCATCAGCCCACCTGCAGACGCACCTCATCATTTTGCATGGAGTGACTAAGCCTAGGTTAAGTACATTTTTACCCGTCAGTTCAATGTTTACTTTAATGCTGTATAATTGTGGTATTCTTTTCTACGTCTTCCGAAAATCTCCTGACGTGGCGTGTAACTAGTATCCGCATCGTGTTGGAGTGACATCATCCTAACTCCACAAATATGTATGCAATGCAGCCAGCTGTCTAAAAGCTTTTGTCCAATACGCACGGTTATTTTCTTGAGATGTTCGCATTCGCTTACAATGCATATTTTATTTGGGTAAACATGTAGCTGCTTTGAAATTTACGGCTCTCCGAACCACTAGTTTACTTAGAAGAGTATTTTTGTTATGACGTGTAGGTACACTCTGGTTGATGTGAAATATTGGAGTGCACAATAGGTAGGTGTGTTGCCGAGTATATTAGGAATAAGCGAGACTTCGTTTATTTATAATTAGGGTAAAGGTTGTGTCTATGACACGCTGCGCACAGCACTAGGCGCCCCCCCCCCCGCGCCTTCTGGACGCCGCGCCGCACGGGCGCCGGCGCACGCGCGGATGCACTGACAGTTGGTTGACAGAAACAGCAAGACACACTTTTTGAAGGGCGCGCCCAGGCTTGTCGGAATTTACAGTTTTGTAACGAACCATATCACATTTACGCGAAATACAGTCCGCTTTGCACAGTATCGCATAGTTTACTTGTATATGGATTATACATTGGTCCATTCGAAGCCATCCATTCGTGATTGAAGACCGTCACCATAAACACCATCTTTACAAGAAGCAACGTGGACACTTCTAGAAAAATCATCACGGCGAGGACAACGACAGTCGAAGACAGCCACGACGGTCTCAGCGCAGCACAGCATCAGGATAACAGATAATCAGACCAATTATTTTTTCCTTTATTAAAACTGATTTTTTCAAATTGCAACAGCAATTACTGAATCAGACTTTTCAGACTCATATTTTCATGATAATTACATTATCAAACTAAGCACAAATTTATTTCAATCAAAAATAAGCAAAAATTTTCAGAAAATATCAGCATTTCATAACCTCTCATGTCAATCCTTCTCATCAAATTAGCCCTTTTTTCATAATACTAAAACCAAAATAACATTCCCCAGCATCTGGATAGCTTGCCAAGCCTAAATTGCCAGCCGCCTGCCTCAATAAGGAGCGCCCACGTGGTCATCCCACGCGCATGCGGCCTAGGGCTTCGCCCACCACGTATTAGCTGTGCACTCAAGCTTTGCACAGCCTTGCTTTCTGCCGCTTGCTGCTATAATTTAAGTATTGCACAACTATCTACACAAATTCTGTGATAACATTTCCTGCTCATATTTTTCTTATTTCTTTTGCAACATTGTGTGTCCTTAATTCACAGCAATGGCCACTAAAGGTAATAAACCTGATGAAAGAATGAAGAGAATTAATCAAACAACGTGGCATTGTTAAAAGGAAACTCACATTATTTAAAAAATATATTAACCTCATTCTGCCCAATAATAAATTAACAGATATCCAAGTTATTGAGCTAAAAAACAGACTTTTGGAGTTTAAAACAATACATAAAACTTTCCAGGACGTTCAGACACTTATTGAATTGAACGCTGACATCTCAGAGTTCACCGATAAACCAGACCCAGAAAGTGAACAATTTGAAAATGATTACCAGTTGTTGGTGGCACAGGCTTCCCGGCTTATTCAGTTAAATGACAAGCTGGTAACTAATCCAGAGTCAGACAAGGATCATTCAGGTGGGACCAAATCATTTATTAAACTACCCACTATTGACTTGCCACACTTCTCGGGTGATCATCAGGATTGGCTTGAGTACAGAGACACATTTCAATCACTTATTACGCATAGAACATTAGATAACATTCAAAAGTTTCACTACTTGCGTTCCTCACTATCGGGCAGTGCATCATTAGTTATAAAATCACTAGAAATTACAGGTGACAACTTTGAGGTAGCGTGGAAATTGTTGTGTGAAAGATATGATAACAAACGACAGCTGATAGGAAATCACATTCATGCATTATACAACTTAAATAATATTGAAAAAGAATCCTTGAGACAATTAATTGACACAGTTCAGAAAAACCTCAGCGCATTAGCCACATTAGGTGAAAAAAACAGAATACTGGGATACATTAATAATATATTTAGTGTCAAGTAAATTTGACTCAAACACATTAAGATATTGGGAAGAACACAAAAACACACTCACAGACATGCCCACACTTGAGTGCCTGAATAAATTTTTAAGAGGTCGTGCTGATGTATTAGAAGTTTTAGAACAATCAATTATTAACAACAATAGCAAATCAGATACTCAAGTGGGACAAAACACAAAGTCATTTACAAAAATGAACACACAAAAAGTACCCACATGTCCTTTGTGTAAACAGCATCATCTATTATTTTCTTGTGAAAAGTTTAGACAGATGTCCATTGAACAAAGAATCAGGGAGGTACAGAGATTAAAAATCTGCTCCAACTGTTTAAAACCTGGTCATGACAACAAATTATGCAGAAGAGGGACATGTAAGTACTGCAACAAAAAACACAATACACTTTTACACTTAGATGCACCAAAACCATCATCTGTCACATTAACTAGTTGCACGCAGAACAAAACAATATTACTGTCAACTGCACAAGTCAAAATATATGACAAACAAGGAAAACCACATATGGTACGAGCACTACTAGACAATGGCAGCACCTCAAGCTATATAACTAGGCACTTGTGCTCAAAACTGGGCTTACCCATTCAAACTATAGACACCATGGTCACTAGTATTAATAATCAGTGCACAAACATAACAAAAAATACTAACATTCACATTCAATCAGCACACAATAAATAAAAAATACAGGACGGACATTTTATGTCTTGTGATTAACCAAATTTGCAATACAGTTCCACATACATACATAAACAAAGATACCATTCAAATACCTAGTTGTATACAACTGGCAGACCCTGACTTTAACATTCCAGCCCCTATTGATTTATTATTGGGTGCAGACATATTCTGGGAAATCATGGGTACTGGAAGATTGGAATTAGGAAAACAGCAACCAGTTCTACAACAAACAGATTTAGGCTGGTTGATATCAGGCTGCATTTCAAATACTCATATTCAAAATAAAATTCAAAACTCATTCTTTGTGAATCAGATCTCAGATAACATAAACAAATTTTGGGAATTAGAAAACATATCTACTCCTTCAGACACACCTCACATTACTCAGCTGTCATGTGAAAAAATATTTACATCAACTACAACTCGCAATGCTGATTGTAGATTTGTGGTCACTATACCGTTCAAACAATCGCCAGAGTGCTTAGGCCAGTCATATAGTCAGGCAAAGATTCGTTTCCTTAACATAGAAAAACGATTCAAATCAGACCCTACATACAAACAACAATATCTAACTTTTATGCAAGAATACCTTAACCTAGGTCACATGACTAAAAACACAAACAGTAACACTCTGACACCTTCATATTATATACCACATCATGGTATAATACAAAACATCAGCACCACAACAAAGTTCAGGGTGGTTTTTGATGCATCGGCACGCACATCTAACAAAATATCACTTAATGATATACAGACAATAGGACCAGTAGTACAAGATGATTTGATTTCTATACTTATTAGGTTCAGACAACACAAATACATAATATCAGCTGATATTGAAAAAATGTTCAGGCAAATATCCATCGTAGAAAACCAACGATCATTACAACAAATTGTATTTCGTTTCGATGAGTCAGAACCACTGAAAACCTACACATTAAATACAGTAACGTATGGGACAGCTTCAGCACCCTACCTCGCTACACGTTGTATCAGACAGGTTGGGTTGGACTGCCAACATGACAAGGAAGTGTCGGAGATCATCATACATGATTTTTATTGTGATGACCTGATTACGGGCTCAGACCGGAAGTCTCGGTTAATAGAAATAGCAATGTCAGTAAATGCAGCTCTAAAATCAGCACAATTCCATCTCAGAAAGTGGCAGTCCAACAGTCCTGATATTTTACAAAAAGCAAACCTATCATCAGATTCACTTCACAGTACCACAAATTTAGGTAATAAAGACCCATCAAAAACATTAGGTATATACTGGAACCAAAATCAAGATACAATAACATACTTAACAGACATAGAAGACTCGGTTGATTACAATATTACAAAAAGAAAAATATTGTCAATCATTGGCAAAATATTTGACCCTTTGGGCCTTTTAAGTCCTTCAGTCTTAGAAGCCAAAATAATAATGCAAAAGTTGTGGTCACAAAACTTAAAGTGGGACAGCAGTGTCCCTCATGACATAGAAATACTATGGAAAAAGTTCATACAATCACTATCAGCTTTAAAACAATTAGTCATACCGAGACGAGTTTTCTATGATTCACCCAAACATATACAGCTACACACTTTCTGTGACGCCTCTCAGCACGCCTATGGCGCCTGTGTATATGTGCGCACACACACCACAGATGGTGAAGTGTACGTACGGCTACTAACAGCCAAGTGCAGAGTGGCACCACTAAAATCATTAACAATTCCACGACTAGAACTATGTGCAGCCCTCACAGCTGTTCGCCTTTACAAAAAGGTCATTGACTCTCTCCGCAATTCACACATAATTTCAGACTGTTTCTTTTGGAGTGATTCCATGATTGTGCTGTCCTGGATAAAGTTGCCACCACACAAACTAAATGCATTTGTAAGTCACAGAATTAATGAAATACAAACAATAACACATAAACAAACATGGCGATATGTACCTACAAAACAGAACCCCGCAGATCTCATATCTAGGGGTGTCACAGCATCAACACTCATACATTCAGATTTGTGGTTTTCTGGTCCAGACTTTCTTAGGGATGATGATAGCAGCTGGCCAACATCACCTGGGCACAGCAGTTGTTCTGACCTTCCAGAAACAAAACCCCAGAGCCACAAAAACACAATTCAATGTTACTCACAGACAGACAACAATTCATTCATTTACAATTACTCTAACTTCACAAAATTAACACGCATAACTGCATACATATTGCGATTTATACATAATTGTAGAACAAAAACACAAACAAGTAATTCAGCTTCAAACACCTTTATTTCATTAACAACAAAAGAACTATATCAGGCCAAATTAAATTTAGTAAAAATGTCACAGTTAAATTCATTTTCTATTGAATATGAGTTACTTTCAACAAATAAAACATTACCAATTAAAAACAGATTAATTTCATTACATCCATTTTTTGATCAGGCCGGCGCAGTTATTCGCGTGGGCGGCAAGCTCGCTAATTCGCGATTTCAATATGATAAAAAGTTTCCAATGCTTTTACACGCTAATAATCACATTTGCAAACTCATTTTTTCCACTCAACATATAAAACTTCTCCATGCTGGTCCACAGCTGTTGCTCGCCCACATACGTGAAACATATTGGCCTATCAGTGGTCGCAATCTAGCCAGAAAGACAGTACAATCATGCATCACATGTAGACGCTTTCAAGGAAAAACAATTACACCAATCATGGGTAATTTACCTGAGCCACGCATGCACTCTGATTTCGCATTTAATAACGTCGGTGTAGATTACGCCGGGCCAATCATGATTAGTAAACGTAAGGGGCGTGGTAGTCAGTTGATAAAGTCATACATATGCATATTCGTATGCCTTGCAGTTAAAGCTATACACCTGGAATTGGTTACCGATTTGACAAAGGAATCTTACTTAGCGTCACTAAATAGATTCATCAGCCGCCGAGGAAAACCTGCTCACATATATTCAGACAATGGCACTAACTTTGTAGGGGCGTCAAATGTTATCACGGGGTTTTTGGCGAAGAATCAGAATTTGATAAGCAACCATGTGGCAGAACAAGGCATCACTTTTCATTTCATTCCTCCATACTCCCCACACTTTGGTGGGTTATGGGAAGGCACAGTGAAGTCAACAAAACATCACCTTAGGCGAGTCTTGGGCTTGGCACATCTCACGTATGAAGAAATGTACACAGTCTTATGTCAAATTGAAGGCATTTTAAATTCAAGGCCCTTAACGCCTCTATCGTCTGACCCGTCTGATCTCACCGCTCTCACTCCATTTCACTTCTTAATTGGTCGATCATTATCTGTACTACCTCAGCCACCACTGGCTGACTGTAATCCGCTGCATATACCCAGATACAAACGCGTGGAGCTTCTGCGTCAACAGTTTTGGACTCGATTCTACAAGGAGTACATTTCACAACTTCAAATCAGAACAAAATGGAAGAAGTCGTCCGGACAGCTGACAGAAGGCACCCTGGTCGTCGTGAAAGATGACGCTCTCCCACCAGCCCGCTGGGTACTCGGGCGAGTAACACAGCTCCATCCGGGGCCCGACGGAGTCACAAGAGTGGCCGACATCAAGACCAGCGGCGGCACTATCAGAAGAGCATTTAACCGGATATGCCCTCTCACTGGCGGTCCGGCAGAATGTCTATGACACGCTGCGCACAGCACTAGGCGCCCCCCCCCCCCCCCCGCGCCTTCTGGACGCCGCGCCGCACGGGCGCCGGCGCACAAGCGGATGCTCTGACAGTGGGTTGACAGAAACAGCAAGACACACTTTTTGAAGGGCGCGCCCAGGCTTGTCGGAATTTACAGTTTTGTAACGAACCATATCACATTTACGCGAAATACAGTCCGCTTTGCACAGTATCGCATAGTTTACTTGTATATGGATTATACAGGTTGGCTTATGGGGATAACAAGGAATAAAGTTGAAAAATATAACTTAATATAACATAACATAACATAACTTCACGCCTTTTTATCCCCGAAGGGGTAGGCAGAGGTGCATTACACACCCACATTTCGCCAGTTATGTTTAGGTTCCAATGTAATAGGGGGCGAACCTATTGCCATCTACCTGCACATTAGTAAGCAAGCGATAATTAATTTTTTTTAATACAGACATAACTTCGAAAAGTCAGAGGTGTGTGCCCGGGGTACCTGGGGATCGAACCTGAGGACCATCGTCTCGGCAGTCCGTTACGTACATGGGCACCACTGGGCTATCGTCGCGTGAAAAAATATACGAAAATTAAAGTTTATTAGAAAATGACTTTGCATTTTACAATAAACAGTATTTTCTTGTTTTAAAGTATTAAACACAGCAACAATAAGTCCTACATTTTAAGAGAAAATAAAATGTTAAAATACCTTTTCGACGTTCGCAATATGAAGATGGGGGGAGGCCATATGGTGATACTACCTACATATATAATTATGATAATATGATGACGCATCAACAAAAGTCGTGAACGGAATATTAGAAGGCTTTCAGAAAATTAAAGCATTCGAAATGTTCTCTTAATCCAATAAGCAGCTCAAAGTGGCATCCTTTTTTTTTTAACATACATACGTACATACATAGACTCACGCCTGTTTCCCGGAGGAGTAGGCAGAGACTACGGAACGCCATTTGCAACGATCCTGACATACTTCTCTTGCTTCATTCACTTCCATCAAGTTTCTCATGCATGCTCTTCTGTTTAGGGTACTTGTTTGAAATAGAATTCGTTTTTATTATAAGTCAAATCGATTAGATCGATTGAGTAACATTTTGTTTAGTCTATTGAAAATTTCTGACAATGGTCACACTGAACTGTCAACTTCCGTTCGCTTCCTTGAAAAATTAACACGCCGTTTTGGACTCTCGCGCGCCTTGTACCTAATAATAAATTGATCGCCCTTTGAATTAACGCGAATTGAATTAACTTGCTAATACGTAATTGCCGCCTTTGACTTCCGGCAAAGTTTGTTGTAAATTGATGACATATTGAACATTTGTGAAAAGTTTTGTGAACCGCAAACGTGCATCGTGGTCTGGAGAAGGACTTCGCCGAATTGTACACTGGTATCTATTGATTCTCTTGTAATTTTGGCCAAAATTATGAGTTACTCCTATAGGTCCACTTCAAGAACATCACCAGGATATATAAGGTAAAATTTTCATGTACCTACTCAATACTTTACTCACTGTGCAACGCAGTGCATTGTGTCTGGATATATTGTCTATCGTGGTCAGGTAGATGTATTACACCTTCCACTGCGCACTTCTGATACACCTTCCTGCCTGGCTACGGTAATTCTAGACACATAATTTTGATAGCAAGAGCGTGGTTAACTGTGCCTATATTGTAAACTTACAAATTTAGCTTAGCCGTTGATTGTATCTGAACTCAGATTGGTGTTGTATGAGCTATATATCTCACCTTGTAGACAGTATTGTAGTGTTTGTCAGGTCAGTTATTGTCTAAAATACATAATATTTAATTGTATAAGTTGACCTAGATAATTTGAAACACATTGTCACACATAACCTCAATCAGTAATTGTTGATTTGTATTGTTGAAAAATCTAACTTAAATTTGTTGTTGCATTAATAAGTCAGTTTGTTTGGATACATAACAGCTGTATGTATCAATAAATTTAGTAAATTTAGTTTATTGCATATATTCATAAACATTAGAACAACCAACTTGACCTTGCCACTTGGGCGGGTCACATTAATAAACTTTGTTTTGTTATAATATAGATAATATTGCTAGGTAACACATATTCTGTGCTTACTTACTATTGCATATCTCAAATAATACAGCCAGTCTGTCTGTTGCAAGTAATTAGTTAATTTATTTGAATATTTAACTTTAATTAACTTATTCGAAGGTTCAACTTTTGATAACTTTGACTTTGTTTTGTGTCAATATATATTGAAACTATTAATTTTGTTGGACAGTAGATACCTGTCACTTGCCTGCACTTGCAGTAAACAGGCTAATACTTTGTTGGTTTCAAAGAATTAAGAAAAATTAAGTTTTGATTGTTAATTTCGTTTAACGCTTGTCCGGGCTCTTTTGAATTTTGATTATGTCAGCTATCAAGGACTTGCGTGCGGCTGCTGGTGCTATTGCATCAGATTTGCGCGGTTTGCCTCAGCCAGTGCTTTAGTGAACCGGCCTGATCGCCAGCAGGCCTTACTTCAAAGGTACGAGCGGATTGACGCCGCCTTTGCTTCTCTTGCTTGGGGTCCCACTACCAGCGAGACTGCCCAAACTCTCGCCCCTGTCCTGACTGTGGAGGACAGCATTTGGACATTCTCTGTATGAATGCCAGAGAGGTAGGCCGCTTGTCCAACCAGCCGACGCCGCGCACGGGCGGGTGTTTTGAAGGTGGCAGCTGAGGCTCACCGGCGCGCAGCCGAGAGTCACCTCGCTTAATTGATCGCCGCTCACCCCGCTTGGAGAACCGTAGCGTGCGCACGCCTCCTCTCTCTCGCGCACCTGAATGTGCGACCGCCCAGCGTCACCACACCATGACTGCTGCCCCAGGTATTCCCCTACTTTGGCGGAGCGTCCCCGCCTTGACTCGCGCCCACCTCGTTTTGGGCGGGTGCGTCATTATGACCCCCCACAGATGGCGCGCGGATCGAGTCATCGCGCTTTTGAGGACTTCAAGCCGCACCCTCATTTGGACTTGCCTGGTCCTGGCCAACGGTCGCCGCCCAGGCAACAATAGGTCATTGACCCCTGCCCTATAACGCCAACCTCCCCCATTGAGACCGTTATCCTACCAACGGTTGCTGTTAGGGTCTGGGGACCCACGGGGACCTCTGTTGTTGTCCGTGCTATATTGGACACAAGTTCACAAGGTTGCATTGTTTCCACTTATTTGGTGGGGCAGGTTAAATTAAATATGGGCTCTTTTCCGAATTGTATACGGGGTATAGGTGACGTAGCCTCTAATGTTGAAGGGCAAGTTAAGGTTTTGTTTGGCCCTGTTGAATCTTCACACCCGAGGATTAAAACCTCGGCTATTGTGTTGAAGAATATTTTGGGTATGCACCCACAGAAGCAGCTACCTACTGCTGTGGTGAATTTGACATCGGGATTGGAACTGGCAGACCCCAAATTTGACACACCGGGACTAATCGACTTGTTGATTGGCTCTGATGTCCTCGGTGGAATTTTGATTGGTGGGAAAAGGGTCTTGGTGCCAAATGGTTTGACTGCCATCCCGACCATATTTGGATTTGCTTTGATGGGCCCTGTACCTAGGGACCCCCCTCCACCCGAACTTGATAATTTGTTGGCTGTAGGCTCTGCTCTCTCTGATGCAGTTCAGAGGTTTTGGGAGGTAGAGGAGCCCCCTCAAGTTGCCCGTTTGAATCCAGAACATGAGGAGTGCGAGCTGTTCTTCCAGAACAACACTGGTCGACTCCGTTCTGGTCGGATTATCACGAAGCTGCCCTTTCTGTCTGTTCGGCCTCAACTTGGTGAGTCACGACCTTTAGCCGAAAAGAGGTTGTTGGCCATGGAGCGCCGCATGGGTCGTGATCCGGAGCTCAGACAGAAGTACATTGAGTTCATGAGGGAATATGAACAGTTGGGACACATGTCTGTGTCAAATTTGGATTGGCGTTCGGTGGAGCATTACTTTCTCCCGCATCATGCGGTATTGAAACCATCGACTGGCAAGCTGCGCACCGTATTTGATGGTTCTGCGCAGACTTCAACAGGCGTATCCTTGAACCAGTGCTTGCATTCTGGTCCCAAGTTGGTCAAGGACCTTTGTGACGTCATCACCTGCTTCCGACGACATCAGGTTGTCTTTGTGGCCGACATAAAAATGATGTTCAGGCATACTATTATCCACCCTGATGACCGTCGCTTCCAGCTGATCCTTTGGAGAGAGTCTCCTCGCGATCCCATGGTCGTCTACGAACTCAATACGAATACGTACGGGTTAAGATCAAGCCCCTACTTGGCAATACGTTCTCTTTGGGAGCTCGCAGACCGAGAAGGCCTACGTTCCCACGACCCTCTGCCGTCTTGAAGGACGATATTTACGTCGATGACATTTGCTCGGGCGCCTCCACAGCGGACGAGGCGATCCTCCTGCGGGACGAATTGATAGGTATTTTGGCCTCCGCTGGTTATGAGTTGCGCAAATGGATTTCCAACTCACCAGCGCTTTTGGAAGGCTTGCCAGAGGATCATCAGCAGGATCCACATTTGTTTGATATTGTTGACAACCCCGCCATGATGGCTGTTCTCGGCGTTCAGTACAGACCAGTCCAAGACATCTTTACATATAACGTAGACTTGAAATTGCCGTGTTCTTGGACTAAACGTCTCGTATTGTCTACTGTCGCCAGAACCTTTGATCCGAACGGTTGGACCTGTCCAATTATATTTTGGGCAAAATGCTTCTTGCAGAAGCTTTGGACAGCAGGATTGACCTGGGACGAACCTCTGCACGGCACTCTTGTTGAGGAATGGACCTCTTTTGTATCCTCACTTCCTGCCGTCAACGAGATCTCCTTGCCTCGTCCCATCCTTCCTCCCGGGAAGTACAAGGCCACCCTTCACGGGTTTTGTGATGCCTCGGAACGTGGTCACGCGGCCGTGGTGTACTTGCGCACAGTTAGTGCATCGGGTCAGGTGAGGGTTTCCCTGATCATGGCGAAGAGCAAGGTTGCACCCCTTCGGACATCTCTGACCATCCCAAAATTGGAGCTCTCGGGAGCAGCCCTACTTGTACGCTTGTTGAACCACGTGTCCAGTACTTTGGGTAAAAGCATTTGTATTGATGGGACCTACGCCTGGACAGACAGCCAAATTGTACTTTGTTGGTTGAAGGCGTCTGTCCACACTTTGGAGGTATTTGTTGCTAATCGCGTTTCCCAAATCCAGAAATCCGAAGTCAAGCTGGTTTGGAGACACGTGCCAGGTGAGCTCAACCCCGCTGATTGTGCCTCGCGCGGATGCTTGACGCCTAGTTTGATAGGTCATTCGCTGTGGTGGGGTCCGGAATGGTTGAGTCAACCAGAAATTGATTGGCCTCGAACGCCAGTTTTGAATACTTCTAATTTGCCGGGTTTACGAACACTCGCTTTTGAGAAGGTAGAATGCGCCTTCGACCCCGATTTTTCGTTGAATCGTTACAGCTCCTTCGACAAGTTGTTAGGTGTCACTGCTTGGATAAAGCGTTTTGTTTTTAATTTTAGGCACCCACAACAGAAACGACTGACACCGTTTCTCTCACCACAGGAACGACAGGAGTCCCTCACCTTTTGGGTTCGTTCTGTGCAATTGGCGCATTTTGAAAAGGAGATTGCTATCCTTATATCAGGGAGATCGAAATTGTCGGGAGCTGTCTCTAAATTGAACCCCTTTTTGGACGATACGGGTCTCTTGCGCGTTGGAGGGCGTCTCAAGAACGCCAACCTCCCTTACGGAGCACGTCACTCCCTTTTGTTACCTAAGGACGGTCATTTGGTACACTTGTTGGTAACTGACCGTCACCTTAAAAATTCGCATGCTGGTTGTAATGCTTTGTTGGCTATTTTGCAACGCGAGTTTTGGATTTTGTCTGCCCGAAGAATTATTCGGAGTGTAGTCTTTCGCTGCATCCCTTGCTATAAGCTCAAGGCTTCTACCATGCAGCCCTTGATGGGAGACTTACAGGCAGATCGCGTAACTGAGAGCAGGACGTTTGACGGTGTTGGCACGGACTTCGCTGGTCCTTTTTTGGTCAAAACGTCGACACTTCGAAACAGCAAGACTGTTAAGGCCTACTTGTGTGTTTTTGTTTGTCTCTCCACAAAGGCCGTACACTTAGAACTGGTCTCCTCGCTTACGACCGAGGCGTTTGCAGCCACATTTGACAGATTTGTATCCCACAGGGGGCTGCCTTCCTTGATCCGTTCTGACTGCGGCACTAACTTCAAGGGCACCTATAATTATTTGAATGATGTTGTTAATTTCCTTGAAACCAACAAAGCTGATATAGGTGATAGGCTTGCCCGACGTGGGATAAATTGGTTTTTTTCCCCACCAAATTGTCCACACTGGGGTGGTATATTTGAGGCCGCCGTAAAATCGGCCAAAACACACTTGCGCAGGACAATCGGTGAGTCTGTCCTTACATTTGAGGAACTCGCAACTGTGTTTTGTAAGATTGAGGCCGTTTTGAACTCTCGGCCATTGTGCCCGATCTCATCAGATCCGAATGTTTTGGAGGCCCTTACACCGGGCCATTTTTTTATTGGTCGCCCACTTGTCGCCTTGCCTGAGTACCCCTACATTGATACGAGACCTGGTCGTCTCTCGCGTTTTGAATTGGTACGCCAGATTACTCAGAGCTTTTGGAAACGCTGGAATTTGGAATATTTGCACATACTCCAGCAACGCGTTAAGTGGACCGACAAGACCGATCCACCCAAGATTGGTGACCTCGTTTTGATCAAGGAGGCTAACCTTCCGCCACTCAGATGGCGCAGGGGGCGCATCCTTCATTTGGTAACTGGGGCTGATGGAGTTCCCCGATTTGCTGAGGTCTTGGTGGACGGTTCGATTCTGAGGAGAGCGGTTGCAACATTGTCACGTCTACCAACCGATTAGCGGACCGGTAGGCCGGTCCGGGGCGGGTGGATGTTTGCAATAGAATTAGTTTTTATTATAAGTCAAATCAATTAGATCGATTGAGTAACATTTTGTTTAGTCTATTGAAAATTTCTGACAATGGTCACACTGAACTGTCAACTTCCGTTCGCTTCCTTGAAAAATTAACACGCCGTTTTGGACTCTCGCGTGCCTTGTACCTAATAATAAATTGATCGCCCTTTGAATTAACGCGAATTGAATTAACTTGCAAATACGTAATTGCCGCCTTTGACTTCCGGCAAAGTTTGTTGTAAATTGATGACATATTGAACATTTGTGAAAAGTTTTGTGAACCGCAAACGTGCATCGTGGTCTTGAGAAGGACTTCGCCGAATTGTACACTGGTATCTATTGATTCTCTTGTTATTTTGGCCAAAATTATGAGTTAATCCTATAGGTCCACTTCAAGAACATCACCAGGATATATAAGGTAAAATTTTCATGTACCTACTCAATACTTTACTCACTGTGCAACGCAGTGCATTGTGTCTGGATATATTGTCTATCGTGGTCAGGTAGATGTATTACACCTTCCACTGCGCACTTCTGATACACCTTCCTGCCTGGCTACGGTCATTCTAGACAGTACTTCTGACCCGTCCTTTTTTAGGATGTCTCCAATCTGGTCAGAGAACGTCCGCCTAGGTCTACCCCTTCGTCCTGTCCCATTCACATTTGGCTTATATATCTTCTTTGTCAGTCTTTTGTCATCCATCCTCTCAATGTGCCCAAACCATCTTAACATGCCTTTCTAGATGCTTGTCACTACATCTTCTTTTACCCCACACCACTCTTATCACACTATTCTTTACTCTGTCGGTCAAAGATATACCACACATACTTCTCAGTGCTCTCATTTCTACAGCATTGATTCTACTTTCAAGTCTCTTCTGCCATACCCAACTTTCACTACCATACATAAGGGTAGGCACTAACACCCCTCTATGCACAGCCAAACGTGCCTTTTTGGACACGTTTTTACTGTTCATAAACGCCTTCAGCGCTCCATTCACTCTATTACCTGCATTAACTCTTCTTTCAATATCTTCTTCATTCTTACTATCTCTTGTAAACAACGTACCTAAGTATACAAACTCATTCACTTGTTCCACTCGCTGTCCATCGATCAAAACATTACAAGCCGTAACGCAATCCTCCTTTTCAAAAACCATAACTTTCGTTTTGCTTACATTCACTTTCATTACTTTCCTCCCTAACGCACCATGCATTATTGTTGCAACTCCTCCGCTAAAGACGCAAGTATTACCTGATCATCAGCATAAAGGAGGCATTTGACGAGTAACCCATTCATCCTTAATCCGCAGTTACTATGTTTTAAATCTTGCAAACAACTGTCCATGAAGAGGTTAAACAGCCACGGCGACGCTACACATCCTTGTCTAACACCTTTCTCGATGGTAAACCAGTCAGTGTATGCCCCGTTTATCCTCACACAAGCTCTTGAATCCTCATTAAGGGATTTCAGAGCTTGAATGAGGCTGCTGTCTACCCCATTCATTGACAGCACCGACCACATTTCATTTCACTTTAACGTAAGCCTTTTCCAAATCCAGGAATGCGCAATAGACCTTTTGACCTTTGGCCAAAAACTTTTCGGCTATGCTTTACAAGGAAAAAACCTGATCCGTATATCCCATACCCTTTCGGACTCCCGCTTGTACATCCCATATTTTCTTGTCGGTTACTTTCATAACTCTTTCAATCAGTACCTTTGCATACAATTTGCCAACAATGCTGAGAAGGCTAATGCTTCTATAGTTTTTGCAGTCTTGTTGCGAGCCTTTTCCTCTATAAAGAGGCACAACTACAGCTGCGGCCCAGCTATTAGGTACTCGGCCGGTGTTCCAGTACCTCTAGTTATATAACCGCTGCAATTGACCAACTATGATGCCCTGTCCAGCCTTCAGCATTTCGACTGTAATGCTATCATATCCTACAGCTTTACCTACTTTCATACTTCCCAGTGCCTTCACGATCTCATCCACGCCAATAACGCTTTCATCATTGCTATCACTACCATTCATTTCATCGATGGGTGTCTCTACCGCCGTTTTTTCAAATAAACCTTCAAAATACTCTTTCTATCTCTTCAGCACGCACGATTCTCCATTCACTATCCTTCCATTCTTGTCTCTGATCGACGTGTATTCTGAGTATTGAGTTCTTCCTCGAACTGCACGAACGGATTTCCAGAAAAACTTAATGCTTTTTTTAAACGTGTGGAAAATGAGTTACCTTATGCCCGGGGAGCGGTCAAAGGGGGTATGTCGGACTCCCACCCCGTGGGCTGGGTTACCGACTAAAAACCACACGGTGGCTCCGTAGCTCGACGCCTTGCAGGTACAACGGGTCCTGTGGTTGTATTGCTCCGCTGTACCTAGAAAATACGGCAGCGAAATAACTAGTATACCGTCTGCACCAACCACTTGCATTTAAATCATGGGAATATAGTTACGAGATCTTAGCGTTAATTATTGCAGTCCGGCCTGTGATGAAGATGTCCCACTAAGTTTAATGGGCCAAAGCGCCACCAACAACGTCGGCTTAGCTTTTTCAAAGGAATTTATATTCCGGCTATCTCAACTGCTCCGTAATACCGACATTTCGAAGGATTACGGATCTCAAAGAGGAACAAGATTTAATAAACTGAACCTCTGAAAATAAAATGTTGAGTGGTTGGAAGAGGGTTCGTGTTTGTGGTTTCTATTTTTGAATGTGAAATAAACTTTTGTATCTTTATATATACAGTAATTTTAAGATGGCGACTCGGAAAATTAGGTTAATTTGTACATTTTACAATGTTATTTTATCTATAATTCTTCTGGACTAATTAAATCTGTAATAATTTAATCAGCACTTGAAACCAAAACAGAATTAAAATTTATAAAAGTAATCTTAAATAGGTGCTAGAAGTATGTACTTTTTGTTGTGATTGTGTATTTTTTTCTTTTGTTCCATAAACCTAAATAAGACCAAACGGGTAAAGTATGTTTTTCCTATTAAAAAATATTAATACTGAGTTTTAAGAAAACAATCGTTAAAAGTAAACAATAATTGAAAACCATCAGCTTTTTTTAAATCGGTTGTAAAACGAACCCCCCCTACTTCAAAACAAAATGTATTGTAAACTGGAAAACGGTTTGTTTACGATGTATAAAAAATACAGCATATACCTATTAATTCTGATCATTGGTAGCAGACATAATTATTCTGTATACCTATATAGAAACCTGATATGCCTTATACAGTCAAAACGTATCGAGATTTCAAGCTTTAGTAAAGTATCACTTTCACCATAATTATTCATCGTTCTTTTCCGTACTAGAATATTATGTACTTATTTATGTGTATATATAAGAACTCAAGCTAGGTGGAGTGACGATATACGCAAAGTTGCTGGCAGCGGCTGGACACGAAAAGCTGAAAATCGGCTCAGTGGCGTGTCATTGGAGAGGCCTATATCCAGCAGTGGACTCTTGCAGGCTGATGATAATGACGATGATGTATAAGACCTTAAGTGTCTGTATATTAACATCCTCCTAGCGGATTTAACTGAATATTAACTTTTCCATAGAGCGATGTTACATTATATTATACAAGTAGGTAAAGACATTATCAAGTAAGAATTTAAATTACTACATGCCTCAGCTTCTCCCACGTGGATGCCTGCAATCGTCATAAATGTCAATCCATGTGTTATTCATCTATCTAATAATCGTTTCAGTAGTTATTGCGTCAAAGAGTAACAAACACCCATCTATGCATCCTCATAAAAAGGACTATGCGTCAAATTGGGCTCAGAGTTATGGCATATGCCATTATAAAGGATTTCGTTCGTACTAAAATTGTTACTAACAGCACCACCTTCAATTCCATTGCATAAAAAAGATATGCACTTAAATAGATTTTGTAGAAAAATACAATTATTAGTCATAAAACTGTTATAGTAACAATATATTCATACATTAAAATCAGTGGCGTAGCTAGCTTGGGTGGCACCTGGGACGGGTGTTAGCGGTCGACCTTTCTCTTTTTTTTTTAGTCGATACCTAACAATTACGGGCTAACTGCCCCCGAATCGTAGTGCTGAGCTAGTGCCTATGTTTTTTATATGTTTGTACATTGTTCTTAAAGTCGAGTTCGGGGTGGCACCTCAAAAAGGGTGACATCCGGGGCGGACCGCCCCCGCCGCCCCCTCTCCCTTCCTACGCCACTGTTTAAAATAATGGTAAACAATAGATGCGCTTGCGCCCGTGTGATTTACAACACTCTCCTTCCCTCTCACACCTCTCGGACGCCTGCCCGGGCGCCCGTTAGCTCTCAGTCAGTCGACTCGTGATTCTCACGATGTTATCTGTGTGTCCTAAAAACAGGGCAGGTTAGAAGTACCCTGAACCGAAGAGCATGCATGAGGAATCTGATGGGAGTGAATTAAGCAAGATAGATATGTCAGGATCGTTGCAAATGGCGTTCCGTAGTCTCTGCCTACCCCTCCGGGAAACATGCGTGAGTCTATGTATGTATGTTATCTGTGTGTTTTCGTGTATCCTCTCGGCACATATAATTTAATCCACCGGCAGGCACCTAAACGATATTATTATTGATATTGGTTGAAATGTTAATAAAAATATTATTACTGTTAGCAGCTGTTTAATTTTTTATGTATTCTTTGCACATGGAATTAAAACTAGTTAAAGATGTGAAACAACAAAAACTACAATGCCATAACAGCATTACTTTGCAGGATTATAGTTTATTTATGGTAGGAGCAAAATATTTATATCAAAATAACCCCATGGATTCTTCGCAAAAATGAGTTTAAATCTTTATATTTAGTGTTTTACAAGTATATTCAAAGTGGTATCATCTCTGTTGGTGCGTGAGCCCAGGCTTCATACATTTTTCCCGTGGTCCTTTGCATTTATAATAGAAGGATATACTTTTTTAACTGGTACCCTCGCAACTACCATTTTCTTCAATAATATCTCGATCCAAAGGCCAAGGAAATAGAAAATCGCTTTCAGCAATAAAGACCCCTTTTTACTCAACTTTTATAGAAGATTCCTGTAAATGATTAGACTGTTGTTGAACAAAGTATAGTTTGTAGGCTAAAACATGCAATATAGTGATACTTGAAATCTTTTTAATTTATTAATATGTAGGTAATGAAATTGCGTATGCAATTTAAACGCAATTACGTAAGAATATCACGAAACCATTGATCGCGATAGCCACCTAGTGAAATCTATTAACATATCAGCCGAAATACGTCCACCGCTGGACATAGGCCTTGAGCCGAATTTATTTATTCTGAATATACCAATGTTTCATCATATATATAAAAATAAAACTTTATTAATAATATAAGTAGAAACTTATACCTATTATTACGACTTAAATCAGAAGATTTAAGTCGTAACCAGAGGCAATCAGCTACTCAAGAAAACTAATATTTTTTGTTTCATTTCAATCGGACGTCTTCCTTGATGGTTTGAAGTCCCATTACGGGAACTGACGACTGAGCAAACTGTCTTTAATATTAGTTTACTAGTTAGTTCTATTTGTAAGGTTTAGTACTAATTCAGATTTGAATTATTCTTTTTAATATGAGATTAAGCTGATTTAGTATTTTACGATGATTTTTTAATAATCACCTTATCTGTTGGGTATTTTTACATCAATAATAGACACGAATCACTCCGATTGGGACAACTATGAGACTTCACTTCTTTTGAGGTTCAATCCCACAGCTTGCACCACTGACTTGCCGAAATGAAGTGTGAATAATGTTGTTTATTAAACAGTTAAGAAATCGCTGTAAGGAAACCTGCATGTCTGCAATTTGGCACGTGTATTCCTTGGGCGAATCCTTCCTATAACAGCGATAGCCTAGTAGAGAGACCGACAGACTGCTACGCAGAGGGTCCGAGTTCAAATCCACGGCGCGCACCAATGACTTTTCGGAGTTATGTGCGAATTATATTGTTAATTATCGCTTGCTAAACAGTAAAGGAAATCTGCATGTCTGAGAGTTCTCCATAGTGTGCTCGAAAGACATGTGAAGTCTGCCAACCCTCACATGACCAGCGTGGTAGACTATGGCCTTAACCTTCTCATAGTGAGAAGTGGCCTGTGCCCAGCAGTGTGACAGTATAAAGGGCTGATGATGATGATTCCTTGGGGAGAGAAGGCGAGTAGTAAGAAAGGATGTTGGAAATTACCACCCTAAGGGATTTATATAGTCCAACGTGGGTGGAGCCGTGGGCTCTCTATTAAACATAAGGTCTGTATCAATATATATATGTAATGTATATGTATATGTAATAAGTCATATTATCTATAAATGATACAATCCACTTGTACGAAATCCTAAGCAAAAACTAATTTACAAGTAAAACATTATCCAGAGAAACAAATACCAAAATTGAATATACAACACTGATAGAGCAGAAGTGGATGGTATTCTAATGGCTCTCAATTCGGGTAGCTCTACTGGGTGGGAAGGTATACCAATCCATTTTCTTAAATTATCTAGGGACTATATAGTTCCTCTTATATGCCGGTTAATAAATGTGTGTTTTAAAACGGGAATTTTTCCGAGTGCCTTAAAGCGTTCCATTATTACACCAGTGCACAAGGGAGGGGACCGAAAGGATGTCAATAATTATCGCCCTATATCCGTCTTACCTGCAATTTCAAAAATCCTAGAGAAAATCTTAAACAAGAGACTTATTGGCTACTTAAATAAACACAACATTTCATCTAATTCTCAATTTGGTTTTAGGCAAGGGTTTCCGACACAGGATGCCGTCACAGAAATAGCAGAAAAGGTAGACCGTGGATTGAAATGCGTTACAGTATTCTTGGATCTAAAAAAACCGCCGTTTCGGTTCCCATCCTTGTCCGGAGATTGGAGGCAATTGGCATAAGGGGCACAGCTCTATCCTTTTTCGAAAGTTACTTACAAGGAAGAAGACAACAAGTAAAAATAGAAAACACTTACAGTGAAGAAGAAAATATCACCTTTGGTATCCCCAAGGAAGTGTGATTGGCCCAACACTCTTCCTTATTTATATCAACGAGCCGTGTAACCTTCAAAATGATGGTGGAAAATTTTTGACGTGACAACGTCTTATAAATTGGTTTGCCGGGTGACACTTCAAGAAACTGCGTTACGCTCCGCTCACGTTATGCGCTCACAATGAGAGCGAGTGAGAGGCACGCGTCCCGCCTAAGAGCGAGAGAGACAGACATAAAAAGTGAAAGGCACGCGTCTTTCATCCTTCTTCCTACTATACGAATGAATATTCACATTAAAATTATTTTACCACTCAAAGTCGTTGTCACGTAAAACTTTCGCCCGTATACCGACTTTACAGGCAACCAATTTTTTTCCTACGCGGATGACACGGCTGTGGTTTACTTTGGTGAAACTTGGGAAACCGTTTGCCGTAAAGCGGAGCATGGTCTGACTCTTATAGTTAACTGGTTAAAGGCTAACCTTCTTACTATTAATTTTCACAAAACAAACTATATTTGTTTTTCACCTAGTCAGTGATCGAAGCCTGATGCTCATTTCATGATTAGAATACATGAGTGTGCAAATAATTTTGATCTTAACCACGGTGATAAAACCTGTGATTGTCAGGCTATACAACAGGTAACTTCCACAAAATACTTAGGTATTATTATTGACGATCGTCTATCGTGGCATTCTCATATCGAATCTGTTGTCAACCGCGTAAGAAAATTAATATGGACCTTTAAAACTCTGCGGTATGTCATGTCCTCAGAACTAATCAATACTGTGTACACGGCTTTAGCACAGTCTGTAATCACATACTGTATACCCGTCTGGGGTGGCGCAAACAAAATAAAACTGCTAGAACTAGAGAGAGCACAGCGTTTGCTTATAAAAGTAATGTATTTAAAACCATATAGATACCCTACAGATGATTTATATAAAATAAGCGGATTACTAACAATAAGGAAATTGTATATAATAAACATAATACTAACCGTACATAAATCTATACCTTTTAATCCTAATAGTCAAGGCAGAAGACGTAGAGATATTGTGGCTCACTCTCCAAGGATTCGTTCTGAATTCGCGAGACGACAATACAGAAGTCAATCGATTTATATTTACAATAAAATAAATGCAATACTAAAATTTCACTCTAAAGTCCGATATGTATGCAAAAAAGATATAACCGATTGGCTGAAACCTCTATCATATGAGGAAACTGAGTTTATTTTAACCAGAGTGTGCTAAATACATATAATTACTCACGCGCGTACACAAAAACACACACACACACACACAAACACACACACACACACACACACACACACACACACACACACACACACACACACACACACACACACACACACGCACACACACACTCCCGTACATACTATCCTTATTATTAATTATTAGCTTTAAGAATTTGCATGCCCTTTTTCAATCATATATTGTATTCTTTGTCAATTAATCACCCATAAAATTGTCTTATCATTGTTACTGTAAAATAAGGGAAGTTGCGAGTTGGCCCCAACACAAGTATTTTAAATTACTTACTGGGGCTGCCTCAGTGTATGAAATATTTTATAATTTATGAAAAGACTAATAAAATTATTATTATTATTATTACAACAAACAAACCTAACCGACAGCGAAGTCCTCAAAAGCGGAAAACGTGGCGAACATAAATATAAATCGCATGTTACAATAAATAATCCAAAATAAACAAGTACTTGCGAAAAGAAAATTGGAAAAAAACGTAATTGCCGCCTGGGCGCCGAATCACATTATAAGCGTGATGTGCCCGTCAGTTGTACTTTCTACTCTTCCTTAATTATTGGCAACGGTTTATACGTCGATGTTGTGGATAAATCTGAAGATTCTGCTTGTAAATTGTCGATCTATGTTTACTGATGTTTAATTTTGTTGATGTTTTTTCGTGTCAGTGTGGGAATATTTGGGCTGTCCGTAGGCTTAAATATTATTGTCATGAGTCACAGAATGATGTTACGTGCTCTCGGTAGAGCTTTGGTGTAAATGCTACAAACGAGGTGACCATTTTGTTGTGGCATTTACACCACTTGGCAATCTAAGAGGACAGCTCGACCTGCAAACGTTCTTTCACTTATCGATCTATTTTGAAGGCAAGTCAAGAAAAGTTATCTAAATATAAATATCCATGTACTAAGTCTTTATTTTTGTTTTAAAATCATAATTACTTATAATGGAGAAATTCTGGAGAATCTAATAGCTAGGTCTGATAAATGTCTCATATTATACATGTTTTCTCTTTTCTTACAAATATAAATATCCAGTTCGAAAGTTATTTAACAAATAGGATGCAGCAGGTCGAAATACGTAAGAGGGACGGTTCTATAATGTTGTCGACGTCACGACCCGTGCCTCGGGGTGTTCCTCAGGGATCACTCCTGGGACCCCTCTTGTTCGTTTTATATACTGCCGATATAACAACCAACTTCAGGGACTGCATGTACCACATGTACGCTGATGATACGGAGTTATATATATCATTTAACTCTGAAAATACTGCTGCCGCCGTAGCCACCATGAATGCAGAGCTCAGTAGGGTAGCGGAATGGTCTAAGTGTAACTCACTGGTACTAAACCCACAAAAATCAAAATTTATGGTGATGGGGAGCCAAAGTCAGGTTAAACTAATAACATCACGTAATCCAAAGATTGAGATGATGGGCGATATTATTCAGCAAGTGCAAACTGCACGTGACCTTGGTCTTATGATCGACCCGGAGTTGCGCTTTGAGGATCACATCAATGGCGTTGCAAAAACCTGTTTCTACAGACTCAAAATCCTGTATAGAGTAAGAAATTATCTTAGTGTCACTTTGAGAAAGAGGCTCATGGATAGTTTAGTGCTCTCAAAATTGAACTACTGTGACGCCGTGTATGGTCCATGCCTCCTAACCAGAACACAACATCTTATACAGCGTATACAGAATGCGTGTATCCGTTATTGTTTAAATATTCCCCGGAGAAACCATATTACACCTTACATGAACAATCATGAGATACTTAAAATGTCTGCAAGGCGTAAGCTTCACTTAGCAACGTTATTCTTTGGCGTTGTGAATACGGGCAAACCCAAATAACTTTATAACAAATTAAGTTGGAGACAGGATCACTACAGCTATTCCACTCGATCCACTGCCAGGCCACTGTCCATTCCTCGTCATAAAACCACAGCTTTTAGGGGATGTTATAAGTACGCTGCCTCTCACATTTGGAATGACCTGTCCCCGCCGATAAGATCCCTGAATAAAAAAACTACCTTTAAAATTCACCTTAAAAAACATCTTTTACAAGAACAGAAATGCGATCAAAGCAAATATTACAAATAAATGATAATTTAATGCACAATATTAAAATAAATATTTATTAACGTTTTGTAATAATATATCAAATCCTTACGTTTTGTTTATGACCTTCAAGTAAAAACATAATGAGTTTATAATTTCAGTGAGTATGAGTCTTCCGGGCGACATGTTGTGGCATGATTTTTGGGCTGTATGTGTGAATTGTTTTGCCTTGTTGAGGTTTTATTTACTTAGAGCCTAAAACAAAAATACATGTAGTTTAAATTTACGTAGTTTAAGTTTTATACAGCAGGGTAAACACTTTATGATTGTATGCAATATAAGTACCTGATATTACATGCATCTAGAATTATTACATTATGATATCAATCAAATAGTTACCTATTTTTAGTTAATCATTGAAGTTTCATCACTATACATACTCGTTTTCCTTTATTCTTAAATATGCAGCACTTCATTTGTACCCACAAACAGTATTCTATTACGTAATGTTTTGATCACGTGCGGCGCGGGCGGCCGAATGATATGAATGTGCATCGTTCGATGTTGCGAGTGCGAGTCGACGCTATGTATGTGCAAGCGAGAAAGGAAGACTGTGAGTACTTGTGACGTGTCCGTTTCGATGGCGCGGCCATGACGTATTTTATTTTAAAAAATTATGTCAAGATTTTAAAAAAAAAATGTAAAAATAGACTCCCAAAACCATAAATTTGTCAAAGCTATGGTTAAAAAGTTATAAGGGTTTGAACGTGGCCGCGCCATTGAAACGCTCCGAACCGCGCGGCCAAGGAGATCTTTAAAACTTAGCATTGCAGAGACCTGAAATTTTGGTAAGTAACAGATTGAATTTGTAAAAAATTTGTAAAAATATAGAAAAAAATCCTGAGCTTATATTTTAGGAGCTGTAAGATTAATACGCCATGGTCGCGCCATTGAAACGGTGAAAATACATTTTCGCCGATATCTCGCTGAAAACACAACGCAGGCGTCTGAAGATATTTGTAAAACCTAGATTTGAATTTGTCAAAACTAGTAAAAATAAAACAAAAAATCCTAGGTTTATATATCAGGAGCTGTAAGACTAAAACGCCATGGCCGCGCCATTGAAACGGTAAAAAAATACGTAATCGCCGATATCTCGCTGAAAAAGCATCGCAGAGGTCTGAAGTTTTTTGTAAAACCTAGATCTGAATTTGTCAAAACAGGTAAATACACAAAAAATAAATGCACAAAAACCATAGGTTTACATTTCAGGAGCTGAAGAACGGAAATAATAGAAGACGTCTTGAATATGTCGACAGGGTGACCATGGCTTTTTGTTTACAGAAAACTTTTCACCTATTTTACTAGAAATTATATCTTAAGGATTGTAAATGAAATAAAAATGAAACGATTGTACACAAAACCATGTTGATTTGTTTCAAAATCGTTGTTTAATAGCTGAAAATACTAATATTAAATAATAGGTTTCGAGTAGACGTCCAAAAACCATAACAGATAATTTGCATAGCTTTCGTAATAACTAATGAGTTTATAATAGAATAATTTGATGAATAAGACTAAGATTAAATTCTGCCAGAAATAACCACCGTAATTAAGTCGTTTATTACATTGAATAGCAGGAGCATCGGAGCAAACAAAACGCGTGGGTGCAGCGCGTTAGACGAAGGCTGGCTGTCTAACCAATCACAGACGTCCAAAAAAGGGGTATCCCGCCGTCACACCCCGTCTTCCCCCGCCAAAAGCTTTTTCTCAATTATTCGTAGTTTTACTTTCAGTTAATTCGTACGTGGTACTTGTTGGTGTTTTAAATTTTGGCATTCGTATGGATTTCGATTTGTGCACTGTTTTTGGATATTTGTTATTTCGTCATTCCTATGGACTTTAATTTGCGCACTGTTTCGAAAATATGTTATTTGGCATTCCTAAATCAAATCAAATCAAAGTTTATTGTGTAACATAGGTAGGTTGGTTGTTTGATGTTTACAATTGTTCATGCTATGTCCCACCATTTAGGCAAACAATAATTTAAAAATATAATAATGATGACAAAAGCAATACATAATAATATTATAATTAAGTATGTCAATTTAAAAATAATTGGTTTCGGATTCATTATGGAATTAGATGATAAGTACATGATAGTGGGTATCTGAAATTTTAAATTACATATCAATATCTATTATCTTATATCACATAGGTACCTAGGTACTAAAAATTAATTAGAAAAATATCACAAAAAATATTGAGCTAATATAAAATAAATTGACCGTGTGGTGACGGATTAAGAATACGGATTGTCACCACCCCATATCATCCCATGGGCGTCGTAAGAGCCGACAGAGGGAGCATAATATGCAGAGAACAGCACTGTAAGAGAAGGAAAACTTGATACAAACCCTATACCAACCCGTTTGGCCAGCGTGGTATAGTAGGCCAATTCCTCCTTACAAAGGAGAGGCCTAGTCCTGCAGTGGACTGTTAAAGGCTGATGATGATGATAAAATAAATGGATGTCAATTGTAATGCAATGATAATCAGAATTCAAATATAGATTTGTTATAACTAAATGTCATTTGATAATAAATAAACAAAAAAAATGTATTATAGCTTATCTTCTAGGTATTCACGAACACTATAATATGTCTTTTCATTCAATAACTCAAATAATTTATGTTTGAAAATGGTATTAGTCCTGCTAAGTTTAATTTGGATTCCTATGGACTTCGATTCATTTTCCTATGCATACTGCTTCGGACATTTGTTATCCTTGGCTTTGAAAAAGGTTCAGCTGTTGCAATCTGGACTTCATGACGCCTCAGGATTTGATTACTAATTAATACTTCTTATCAAGGTAAGTAATTATTATTATTAACTTATTACATAATCTCTTACAATTTTTAGTCAACCTAAGTAGTTGACCTAACTAAGTATTGTAATGTAATAATACTTGGGTACCTATTTCAATACTGGTCGCTCAATCAATCGTTATGACATCCTTATGCATGAAGGTATAATATTTAGTATCTAACTTATGTATTTGGTAGATGTTTCAATAATAATTAATATATCTTTAGTATCTTAATTAATCCTTAGGTATATCTAATAAAATAAGTGAAAAGTTTTCTGTAAACAATACGCCATGGTCACCCTATCGACATATTCAAGACGTATTTAAGATTCCGTTCTGCAGCATATGTAAAGTAAACCAAGGGTTTTTATATGCATTTTTACCTGTTTTGACAAATTCAGATTTAGGTTTTACAAAAAACTTCAGACCTCTGCGATGATTTTTCAGCGAGATATCGGCGATTACGTATTTTTTAACCGTTTCAATGGCGCGGCCATGGCGTTTTAGTATTACAGCTCCTGAAATATAAACCTATGATTTTTTTATTTATTTTTACTAGTTTTGACAAATTCAAATCCAGGTTTTACAAAAAAAATTCAGACGTCTGCGTTGTTTTTTCAGCGAGATATCGGTGAAAATGTGTTTTTCACCGTTTCAATGACGCGGCCATGGCGTATTAATCTTACAGCTCCTAAAATATAAGCTCAGGATTTTTTTCTATATTTTTACAAATTTTTTTACAAATTCAATCTGTTACTTACCAAAATTTCAGGTCTCTGCAATGCTTAGTTTTAAAGATCGCAGTGGCCGCGCGGTTCGGAGTGTTTCAATGGCGCGGCCACGTTTAAACCCTTATAACTTTCTAACCATAGCTTTGACAAATTTATGGTTTTGGGAGTCTACTTTTACATTTTTTTACAAAATCTTGACATAATTTTTTTTTATAAAATCGTCGTGGCCGCGCCATCGAAACGGACACCTTGTGACGAACTAACCAGTTTGCTCAGGCGTCAGGCCGCTTCGCGACTAGCAAAATGAGTGTTGCTACTTTGGTTGCATATTGTGATGTTGTATATGTCGGCGTGGCTTCACGGAACTGGTATTCGGAATCCATATCCATGGAGTAATAACTTCGCAACACTTTTTGAAATACTGTATTATGTTATATTAGTGTATACACAAGAGATGTTGACACTTTCAAATACTCCAAACGACTGCGCCCTCGTTAACAATATTTGCCTAATTTATATAAAACAAGGTACTTCCATAAACAAACATATTTTAAAATAAATTAAACAGAATTACATGTTATTAAATCACACATGATTTTTAAATATGATATGACAATTTATTTATTTATATAGAATGATTTATTAACCCCTTGTATGCCGGAACGCAGATCTACGCGAGACACAATAGCTTTTTAATTGTGTCTGGTATTCCGGCATACAAGAGGTTAATAAAGAGGAATGATTCATAAACAAATGATTTAAGATGGCAGTTCATATTAACGTTTGATGTTATAAAATAGTCTATTTAAACATATTAATCAAATAAATACAGATGTGTCTAAATAAAATATTAAATGAATTTATATTCATTTGTTTATTTAATCTTTGCTCGTTACAATAGTATCAAATACATTACTCTTTTAGATATTGCATTTATATCAACACAACATTAAATCACTAAATCAATACAACGACCGTAAATATCAAATATAGTTCCTTTTTATTACATTTACATTTATATAGATATTTATTATTTCAACATTCGTTCACTAAAATCAATACAGCGCCCATACGGCCATTCTGATCCAGCGCGCTCCTCGCGCTGATTATTTAACGGTTACAGAATAAACAGCATAACAAACAAAAATTATGAATATAAAAATTTACATAAATAAGCGTTTATCATACAGAATGAACTAAAAGTTCTTTACAAGGCTTCACCTAGTCATAGGATCTTAGCCTGTGGCATGCGTCACCCATCACGGGATCTAACAAACAATGCTTCACCCATGGCTAAGCCAACTCGTGGCATCACCGATTACGGGATCTAGCGCATACAGGCATCACCCACATAGGGATCTAGCCCACAAACGGCATCACCCACATAGGGATCTAGCCCACAAACGGCATCACCCACATAGGGTCGATTTAGCCCACGCGGCATCACCCATCACGGGATCTAGCCAACACACGGCATCACCCATTACGGGATCTAGCCAACACACGGCATCACCCATCACGGGATCTAGCCAACACACGGCATCACCCATCACGGGATCTAGCCAACAAGACCAGGATCAAGGATACGCATGGTGGCCAGCCAGCGTTTTGGGAAGGATGTTGGATAGGAAAAATAAAATTTTACTCAAACACATAAATGCAAAATTTGCCTCGTAAACACATCAATAATGATCATCGTTCGTCATGATCAGTTATATCAATACAATGCAATTACATAGGTCCAACAACGACAGTGGAGGAGGTAGAGGACCCCCCCACGTAAATCGGTATCTGACGAATCCTCCGCCCATACGGTCAAGCCGCTCATACAGTTGTTGATGTTGATCAGCAACAAAGGTTAGCAAACAATGCTTGACTCTAGCTTGGTACAGCACCCATGCGGCACGTGTGCGCGCAGCCCACACACAAAACCACCGACGTCAAAAGGGCGGGCCACCGTCATCCATACATACGAATAAGTAAAGGACGGCTCGTCCATCCTCTCTTCACACTAAGGTCAGGTCATCTGCTAGGATGTCATCATCAACCTGCAACACTCAAAAGACAGGTGGTGGGCAACATTTCCCACCCAAATATTAGTTCCATGAACCTTCGTTACTGTAGATGAAATAAAATTCTATTCTTACAAAGTGGTCCGGTCTATTAAGCTATATCTATATATTAGGCATGTTCAGCCTGTGCATTGGTCTATAGTTATCTTAGCTACAACAGTGTTGGAGCCCATATTTTACGCATAAGGTAAAATACAAAAGACACTGAATTTTCTCAGGTTCTGTCTGACAGTGCCATTTTAGATAATCAAATATAAAGTTATCAGGATACCCATATTTTTCAGTTTTGATAAAACAGTTAAAACTTAATATATTCAAAATTAGTTTTATCCACATCAAACAGGAAAACGAAATGGCAAGAACAAAGAGAGGCCTATGTTCAGCCGTGAACAGTCGGACTGTTGATGATAAATACGAAATGATTTCAAACCATGCAGATCCAAGGATTTCGAAAATACTAGTGCTATAATTATTACTCATGTAAGAACATGTTTAATCCAATATTTAATATTTTTAGGCATAGTGCAAGCTGTGAAATTGTTGAACTGTTTGCCAACTGAGCCATAAAAGAGAAATTTACAAGCTATCAATATTACAAAGCAAGAGTAGTGCAGTCTTATTTCTAAAAACGATTCCACTCAATTTGTATAGTTAATATGGTGGTGAGTTTATATGAATAGTTTTATTTGACTTTATATTTAAGGGAATCTTCTAAATAATGTTAATATTTATTTTAAACTATTAACATGTGGTGCTAATGTAATTCTTATTTATTCATACATAATTAATAATTGTTTTTCTGAATAAATAAATTTAAACTGACTAATCACAACCGACTTAGAAATAAAGCATGCGTAGTCCATACATTTACTTTTATTTGCCAAGAATAAATACTGCTAAATGGGAAAAGAGATAATATGGATTTTCACTTCATGTTCTTTAAACCCACTTATCATTATCCTAATAATCATATTCCTAACTGTCTTGCGTTCCAAAAGAGCTAAGCAATAAGGTTGGCACAAAATTTTATTGGTTTATCACTAGTTGTCATCTTGAATATAGATGCAACTAAGTTTGCAAATGAACTCACAAATAAATTAAATTGTATTTACCAAGTGTGTATTTACCAAACACTAAGGCTTGGTATTTATAAAAGACTAGCAGTCGCCTGCCTTAAGACTTTCAACCTAAAATGCTTAGAGATGGACTTTTGTAAAACCTAAGTGAGTGCATATGTCCATAAAGAAATCTACTGTCCAGATCTCATGTTTCTAGCTTCAGTAGTTCGGGTTAAGCAAGGACGTAACATGGTCGGAACAAATCATTCTATACAGGTATAAAATTAAACGACAAATATTAAGATATGTTGGGTTCCCTTGTCTTATAACCTTAACTTGAGCTGCAAGTTGACAGTAACAATTTCAATATAATGTTAAAATGAAATCATGTAGGCACCTACAGAGCCCACAAATATATAATAAAACCTATTTTGTAACTTTACAAATATTAGCTTTAAAAATGTGTATCACAATTTTTTTTACATCTACCTTCTGAATATATATCTGTACTAATATAATAAAACTGAAGTTTGTTTTGTTGAATGCACTTATCTGTGAAACTACTGGTTTTATGCAAATAATTATTTTTGTGGTGGATAGTCATTTATCAAGAGAGGCTTCATATAATCGCGCCGTGAGCACTAGCCATAAGTAATGCAGTTAGTTAGCCTTATGTAATGTGTAACCAAGGGCTATAAATAATGTTTTGATTCCTTTAATGTTTTGCTATTGGGATAACCTATTGACTACCAATTGAATTCATATTCAGCACATCGATTAGCTTATTTAAACTGAAAGCAAATCAGGCAATTTATACAATGGATCTATATCAGAGTTTCAACTTGAAAAAGGCAGTGATACCGTTCTTTACTAATAATTACATAAGTAGAACCACATAACAAAGCTACTTTCTCTTTCTTGTGTAGATAAGTAAGTTTTACAGAAAGTTTCCGACATGGCCTAACGATTAATAAACAGACAAGAGCCCCAGCCGACGGCATAACATGACTATAAGCACAGTAGCACTGCTATGTATCAAACATGGATAAACAACAGTTACCTATAAGTTCTATTTGGGGTGTAACGTTCGTAATTTTGACTGTATAATGTTTATCTGGTAATCCTTACGGGGACAGTAGGTAATCTTGTAAGCACCATAATTTATAAAATTAGGATGTTTCTCAAAAACTAATCAAAGCAGCTCTAAATAAATACCTCTGGTCAGTGCATCAACAACCCGCATCTGCAACCTCTGGTAGCACTCAGAGCCGAACAGCGTTCACGCCACAGCACACCCCGGTGCGTGCACCCCGTCGTAGTCGCTCTCGCTCGCAAGTGGCCTCACGTGAAGTGTAGACGTGCTCGCCATAACTCCGACACACCGTGTGGTCTCCGATCAGGGTTGACTAGGGCCAAACAAGGCTTCCAAGCGCTTGTCGCATCAGTCTTGAGGTCATCATTGGTAATGGCGGCCAAGCCAAGAGACCCATCACTCTCGCGCCAACCGTAGATCCCGCAGTCTCTTAGGAGGCGTTTATCCAACCGCTGCTGTCGGCGTGGCTTCACGGAACGGGTATTCGGAATCCATATCCATGGAGTAATAACTTCGCAACACTTTTTGAAATACTGTATTATGTTATATTAGTGTATACACAAGAGATGTTGACACTTTCAAATACTCCAAACGACTGCGCCCTCGTTAACAATATTTGCCTTATTTATATAAAACAAGGTACTTCCATAAACAAACATATTTTAAAATAAATTAAACAGAATTACATGTTATTAAATCACACATGGTTTTTAAATATGATATGACAATTTATTTATTTATATAGAATGATTTATTAATAAAGAGGAATGATTCATAAACAAATGATTTAAGATGGCAGTTCATATTAACGTTTGATGTTATAAAATAGTCTATTTAAATATATTAATCAAATAAATACAGATGTGTCTAAATAAAATATTAAATGAATTTATATTCATTTGTTTATTTAATCTTTGCTCGTTACAATAGTATCAAATACATTACTCTTTTAGATATTGCATTTATATCAACACAACATTAAATCACTAAATCAATACAACGACCGTAAATATCAAATATAGTTCCTTTTTATTTCAATAGACATAATCTTCTTCACAAGAAACAGTTCGGATTTACGAGGGGTTGTTCAACTACTGACGCAGCAGTTGAGTTACTGAAAAGTATTTTTGCAGCTTGGGAGAAGTCGCAAGATGCGTTAGGTATATTTTGCGACTTGTCTAAAGCCTTTGATTGTGTTCATCATGATACTCTTATCAGGAAACTATATCATTACGGCATTAAAAATAAAGCTCTCGATCTCCTGACTTCTTATTTGGGCAACAGAATCCAGAAGGTCGAGGTTAATGGTAAGACATCTCCAGGCTCTGCTTTGAAAATGGGTGTCCCGCAGGGTTCAATTCTCGGACCATTTCTATTCTTGATATACACCGCTATTTTTTAATTAGTACAAAAAATTTAACAGGACACTAAGTATCTTTAACTGATCTTATTTATGTAGTTGAAAAATAAAAACACTAAGTCCCAAAACTGTCTCAAAACTGTCCACAAAAATACGTGATAATTGGTAAATGCAATACTAATACTATGACCAACCCGTGTACTATCATAATAAAATGAACCATTGATAAATTCCCCCACCCCTCCGCCCCTCTGCGCCTGCGCCACGCCCCGACGATTCTACAAACAGTACTAAATTGCTAGCGAAAGTGACTGTATCTAATTTCGTTGCAAAAGTTAATTGTTTGTCTACGTTTGCCCCACGCGATGGCCTATCATATTAGTTCATATCACGGGAGTATGTAGCTATGCTTCGTGCGTACTTTTTGAGTGGAAAAATCGCGAGTGCAGCTGTGTACCCATGGACATCGTATTGTGAGTGTACAAAAGTGACCGGGTCAGTGTCAAACAATTAAAACAGTGCATATTGGATGCTTTTGACAACGGTGGTGGACATTTCGGACAATGGAAATACTTGTAAGTTTAGTAAATGATACGTACTTAAGTAAATAATAATTTGATGCGGGCGGCTCAAAATCGGTCTGTGTTCTCCACACACCTTGAGGAAGGCCTATGTCCAACAGTGGACGTCTCTAGGCTGACATGATGATGATAAAATAATTTGTAAATAGCAGATGATTCTAACTTCATAAATACGCCAAAATTACTCTTTTCTTTTAGTCCAGAACACCATTTTTTTATTTTGATATTTGTTTGCTTTCTAATTACATACCTCCGTATTTAATTACTTGTTAAACGATAAATTTTACCGGTCCTTGGCCCGAATGAAGTATGAAGGAGAGGGTAGAATTAACAAAATTAAAAAATAACTACCTACATTTATTATTTTTCTTCATTTTATTTTCTATGGCTACCTACATCATAAGTGCGACAGAGAGAATGCGAATGAGCAAGATGGAATATTATCAATGAATTAGTGAATGGATTGTAAAATATGACTATGATTTAAGTGAGATTTTCTACAATAAACAAATGATAATAACTTTGCTCTTTATTGATATTATGAAATTCTTACGTCACATATATGATAATAATATCTTCGCTAATCTGTCCTTAAAGTTTTTGTACTAATTAAAAAATAGCGGTGTATATTAACGATTTACCTTATTACGTTAAGAATAATCATGAGATTGTATTGTTCGCTGATGATACCTCTTTGATTTTTAATATTAAACGACGACAGAGTAACTTTGACGAAGTAAACAATGCACTCTCTAAAGTTGTCAATTGGTTTAATGTTAATAATCTATTACTTAATAATAAGAAAACGAAACTTTTAAAATTTTCAATGCCCAATGTTAAACATATGCCAACCAATGTACAACTTAATGAATCTAGGATTGAGCCCGTCGAGACAACCATGTTTTAAGGTATTATGCTGGACACCAAACTACAATGGGGTCCACATATAGAAAGGCTTTCGGGCAAACTCAGTTCTGCAGCTTATGCAGTTAAGACAATTAGACGCCTCACAGATTTAGAAACAGCTAGAATGGTTTATTTCAGTTACTTTCATAGCTTAATGTCGTATGGGATTCTTCTCTGGGGGAATGCTGCAGACCTAAATACGATATTTGTTCTGCAGAAAAGAGCTGTAAGGGGAATTTATAACCTTAGTCCAAGAGTTTCTCCAAGAGAAAAGTTCAAAGAAATAAACATTCTAACTGTTGTATCACAATATATTTATGAAAATCTGCTATATGTACATAAAAATATTGACAAATTTTCTAAAAAATGTGATATACATTCTGTAAATACAAGACACAGGAATAATCTCGTAGTTCATAGCACTCGTCTCCACAAAATAAGTAGCTGTTTTATGGGGCAATGTATACGCTTTTATAACAAGCTCCCTTATAATATAAGAGACCTATCTATAAATAAGTTCAAAATTATTGTAAAAGCGAAATTGTGTTCAAAAGCCTATTATAAAATATCTGACTATAAAGACGACCAAAACGCTTGGGACTGAACTGTTCTAATTCGACACATAAAAATAATTGTATTAAATATTTCTTTTAAATGACGTTTCGTAAGTACTTTCAAAGTTTACACGAAATAAAGAAGTATTTCATTTCATTTCATTTCATTACATTTACATTTATATAGATATTTATTATTTCAACATTCGTTCACTAAAATCAATACAGCGCCCATATATACCTATGTAGATATAAGTATATTTTTGTTGATGTTTACATAAATAAGTAAGATGATGCGAAGTTATATGTATTACTCGTGTATAAATTTATATTGTTTTTTTTTATAATTATATATAGGTATACTTATTAATGTACTTATCTTTATAATTAAAATTTGTTTATATAATTAAATCGTATGTAGGTATATTATATTTTATTACGTATAATTCATTGCAGGCACCTTTATATAGGTATTAGGATAAGGTTTTCTTTCTTTTGGTTTTTTTTCTCTGTGTTTTATAAATTAGATACCTAATGTGATATCTGTATCGTCACTTGGGGTCACCAAATAAAATCAGGGTTGATTTGAGGCTACACGGGCTACACCTCAAATCAACAATAAGCCTGAGTGGTGACCTCATTTTCACAACATGAGTACTGGTTACTGGTACTTTGTTAATATGTTTACAAAGCGATATGTAACCTGTGCCCTATTACTATGTATAAAATGAATGTATGTTCTTGTATGTTGTGAAAATAAATGTTTTACTATTCTTCTTCTTCTATTCTATTCATGTACTAAGTCTTTATTTTTGTTTTAAAATCATAATTACTTATAATGGATGTCTGCGCTGCATAAACGCCTGATCATTTTAAATGGCATCAAGTTACTCGTTTAAGTAATACTGTACCTGACTCCTAAATTTATTTTACTTACACCCGCACATATTTTTGTTATTCGATTTCTAAATTTGTTACGCTAGCATCAAGACGTATAAAAACTGCGAATCATTGTAATAATGTCAAAAAACCAAAATTAAAGCTGCTATCAACGGAATCTGAGGTTTTCATTACAAAACTTTGTCTACTATTACACATTAAAATTGGCGACCGCGACATCACGGATTTGCAAAATTCGGATCGAAGTACGAAAACAAAGAATTCTCGTCAAAAGGAAATCTACCAAAGATTGATTGTGGAGGACTACAGACGCAGGAACACTATCAAAGAAGACAACTAAGCCAGCCAGGTCGGTCAGCAGAAAGCGCCGCGCCCAGCCTTAGCTTCTACGACGACGCCACGTCGGGGTTCACCGTCAGCCTGCCACGCCAGTTCGAGGATTCCGTCAACATTTGTAGAACAGCTCGTGTTTCTATCAGTGCCAACAGCCATCAGCGAGGACCAATGCAGCCGGAAGCAGCCGTCTCGCCTATCAGTTAAGTGCCATTCCCATAGTTTACCCTAACACCTAAACCTATTTTTCCTATCAAAAGGGTCGCTGTTTGGTACATTCCACTTGTGTATTTCATTAGTTCAACAAAGTATCTAGCTAATTTAAAGCTTATTTCAAGTAAACAACCAGTAAATATAGAAAAATAGTGTAATTAAAATTCATTGTTCAGTGTGACAACTACCTACGTCATCATTTGTAAAATTATAAATTCTTAAAATACCAGTACATTCCTTAAAATAAGTTCATAAATGAACAATACTTGAGTATCTAAACACCAATTAGTAATATTGCCAATTTTTCTCATAGACACCCTCCCAATAGTTCGTGCCATTATTGTAGTTAACATTATTTCAAATATTTTGGGCCGACTATTCCAGAAACTCCATCGCTGCCTGACGCTGCCAGCTACCGCTAGCCGCGTTTGGGTGACGTCGGTGCATCGTCGTGCTGCCGAGCTGCAGCCGCGCTGCTGCGCCAGGTGCCGCCGAAGGAGTATCAGATAAGATTCTAAACATATAACTTTATTCCTTCATTTTGCGTTACTGTTTAGAACTCAATTAACAATAAGCATTTTTCGTAAAGTTCTCAGTGCTAGTTTATCGTTTGTTGTTGCTATTAGTATTTAACAAAATGTCTTTAAGCGAAGATAAAGACTGTAATGCAAAACAATTGAAGGAACTGTTTGCTAAGCGTAGCTCGGTCAAAGGTCGTTTAACAAAGTTTAAAAAATATTTAGATGGAGTATGCTCTTCAAAATTGAATAAAACCCAAATTAAAGAGTTAGAAATTAGTATTGGTAAAATACGAGCTATGTCTAGCAAATTTGATGAACTACAGGCTCAGATTGAGGTCATTAATTGCGATAATATGGACTCCGAGATCGACGAACGTGATGAAATTGAGCAGATCTTCACTTCACATCTTGCAATTGCTGAAGAGCAACTTGATAAGTACAAAAATACTTCAAACGAATCTGATTTGCACAATTCATCACAATGTCATAACGATCTGTCATCTCAATGTCATCATGTTGATTTTAAATTACCACAAATACAAATCGCAAAGTTTGATGGCGCTTATTTCCGCTGGCTTGAGTTCCGAGATACCTATTTATCGCTTATTCATAACAATGAACGCATTAAACCTATTCACAAGTTCCATTATTTGGTATCGTGTCTTGAAAAGGAAGCCGCGCGAATTATTTCCAATTTAGAGATTTCTGAAAATAATTATAAAACTGCATGGCAGCTTTTGTGCGATCGTTACGATAACAAGCGCCAACTTATAAATCAACACCTTAATTCATTGATATATTTCGAATCAACACAACAACAACACAAACGTGAATCGGACAAATCACTGAGGTTTCTAGTTGACCACGTAACTAAAAACTTGCGAGCATTGTCAAGTTTAGCAACGAAAGATGAACTGCTTGAAATGATAATTATTAAAATTCTTATACCAAAATTAGATAATCGTACTGCCATGAAGTGGGAAGAACATCGTAATAATTTGTCCAATCTCCCTGCTTTAAAGGATTTCAAAAAATTCCTAACTGATCGCGCTGATGTGTTAGAAACTATGAATCAAAACAAGTCTGATATACCCAAGGTCACACAATCACGTCAAAACAATAATAACAATTCTCGTAGTACTAAATCCTTTTCATCTACAGTTCAGAACACCGGCTCTGTCGCTAAGCAGTGCGTTGTCTGTAAGGGTGACCACTGGATATACGACTGCCCTACATTCCTTGCGAAGAGCGTTCAGGAACGACGAGATGAAGCATTTAAGTTGCACTTATGCTCCAATTGTTTACGAACTGGGCATCGTGCACGTGACTGCAAGTTGGGTCCCTGTCGTGAGTGCAAGCGTAGGCACAATTCACTCTTGCATTCCCCTAATTTAAACAATACTAGTGCAAGTAATGCTAGTACAGTCAGCAGCAATAATACCAACACAGATCGTGGTTCAACTGAAATATCAGTAAATAATTCTATTAGTGATAATTTTATAGAAAATCACATTCTTTTATCAACAGCTATGGTTAATGTTATCAATCCACAAACAAACAAACAATTTCGAGTGCGTGCTTTGTTAGACTGTGGCAGTCAGTCTTCATTTATTAGCCAGTCACTTATGAACAAGTTATCATTACAGGTATGTGCTATTAATACTATAAACGTTATCGGTATAGGCAACAACTTAGCGGAATACGTAAACAAAAGTTGTATTGCCCGATTAAATTCTCTTAATGATGACTATAGTGTTGTACAGTCATTTTATGTATTAAACCAATTAACAAGTGTTATTCCAAAACAATCTATAGACATTAGTCAATTAAATATTCCAACCAACCTACAGCTAGCTGATCCTAGCTTTAATCGGCCTTCAGCCATAGACGTCTTGATAGGTGCAGACCTGTTTTGGGACCTACTCGGATGTGATCAGCTTGCATTAGGTACTAATATGCCCCAGCTTCGTAGCTCAAAGCTAGGTTGGCTCGTTGCCGGCCCAATTTCTCCAAATGTAAGGAATTGTTCGTCACCTAAAAATATTCCGTGTCATGTTTCAATTAGTGATAGTGACGAATGCAATAATTCCAATATTGATTCTCATTTGAAAAGGTTTTGGGAACTTGAGCAGGTTCCAGATAAGCAATATTTTAGCAAAATTGAGCAGGCATGTGAAGACCATTTTTATCGTAATACTTATCGTTTAGAATCGGGTAGATTTTGTGTGAGGCTGCCCCTAATTGATAATCCAGATTGTTTAGGAGATTCTTACGCTATGGCTAAAAAACGATTGTTGTATTTAGAAAGACGTTTCCGTAAGAATCCAGAATTAAAGTTGAAATATTGCAATTTCATTCAAGAATATTTAGAGTTAGGTCATTTAGAGGAATGTCCGACTACTAATCCCGTTCCATCCTATTATCTTTGCCATCATGCAGTATATAAGCAAAACAGTGAAACGACAAAGACTCGTGTTGTCTTTGATGGATCGGCACGAACTTCCTCAGGTTTCTCTCTGAACGATCTGCAGATGGTCGGTCCCAATGTTCAAGACTCAATCTTTTCTATTTTGATTCGAGCTCGTCAGTACAAATATATTTTGACAGCTGATATTGAAAAATTCTTTAGAATGGTTGAATTAAATGAAAAGGATCGTAATTTACAATTAATACTTTGGAGAAGTGATGAGTCCAATCCTATCAAAACTTTACGTTTGAAAACCGTAACTTATGGTCTTGCAAGTGCTACATATTTGAGCACCAAGTGTTTGTCAGTATTGGCAGAGAATTGCGATGACCAGCTTATAGGTAACATTATTAAACACGACCATTACGTCGACGATCTGGTCACCGGATCAAACGACGAGTCCAAGCTATTATACATTCAACGCAAGGTGTCGGACACTTTAAAGTCAGGTGGGTTTAAACTACGTAAATTCAGATCGAATTTACCAAGCATTTTATCATCATCAGTCATTGATCAGAATGATAAGGTTAGTTTAAGTGAATCTAATAATACTTTAGGATTAAATTGGAATCCTAAAACCGATACCCTTCAAATATCGATTGAGATTCCCAATAAAAATGATGTGGTTACCAAGCGATCGATACTGTCTGCATCATTCAAGATTTTTGATCCTCTTGGAATTCTCAGTCCATGTGTAATTATACCTAAAATGTTACTTCAGTCCTTATGGCTGAACAAGAAGGGTTGGGATGAACCAGTTAGTTCCGATATCCTGGAATCCTGGAACAAGTTCATTGGCAATTTACATTTTTTATCAGATTTACAGATCCCGCGCTTAACACTATGCGAAGCTCCTAATTATATAGAAATACATACCTTTAGTGATGCTTCTCAAGTCGCTTACGGTGCCTGTGTGTACCTACGGTCACACAACTTAGCTGGCGAGGTAAAGGTAAATTTACTGTGTGCTAAGTCTAAGGTGGCGCCGTTGAAACCGATAACAATACCGCGTCTGGAGCTTTGCGCTGCGCTATTAGCTGCAAAATTGTGTAAGACAGTTACCAGCTCTCTGCGATGTGATGTCAATCGCATCATTTACTGGTGCGATTCCAGCGTTGTCCTCAGCTGGTTAAATGGTAATTCTGCAAAGTTAAAAACGTTTGTAGCTAATAGGGTAGCCGAAATTAATGAACTTACCGATAGTTCGTCGTGGCGCTATGTGCCGACTGATCAGAATCCAGCTGACCTGATCTCAAGGGGCGTGAGCCCAGATCAAATCATCAATTCTAATTTCTGGTGGTCAGGTCCAAGCTTTCTAATACAGCCTGAATCCGATTGGCCCTATTTAAAGAAATTAATAAATGAATCAGACTTACCTGAGATGAAGTCCACTTCCGCTGTTGTCCTGGAACCAGCAACAGAAATTCTAAAAATAGATAAGTTTTCATCGTTTTTAAAACTGAGACGTGTATTTGCGTATGTCAATAGATTCATACATAACATAAGATATAAATGTCCTAAAGATAAATTATTTGGTAAATTAAATGTTAGCGAATTAGAATTATCTTTTATTAGCTTATGTAAAATTGCTCAGCAAACTTCATTTACTCTAGAGTACAATCTTTTGTTAAAAAATAAAACTTTAAGTAGCAAGTCAACACTTTTGTCACTTTCACCCTTTTTGGATGATGACAAGGTGATGAGGGTCGGTGGTAGGATAGAATTATCTAATTACAATTATACTAAAAAACATCCTATACTTTTACACGCTTCTCATCCACTCACTAAATTGTATTTTAAATATGAACACTTACACAATATGCATGCTGGGCCTCAGCTGTTGCTGGCCTGTGTAAGAGAGACTGTGTGGCCTATAAATGGTAGGCATTTGGCCCGCCGCACAGTACATGTTTGTGTTCGATGTAGACGTATACAAGGTAAAACATTAACTCCCATGATGGGAAATTTACCTGCACAGCGCATCATACCTGATTTTCCATTCCGTACTGTGGGAGTTGACTTCGCTGGTCCGTTCCTAACACTAAATAGAAAGGGTCGAGGTGCACGACTAATTAAAACCTATTTATGTTTGTTTGTATGTTTTCGCTATAAGTGTGTGCACCTGGAAGCCGTCAGTGATTTGTCCAAGGACGCGTTTATCATGACGTTACGCAGATTTATATCGCGTCGAGGTAAGCCAGCGGAGATATTTTGCGATAACGGTCGCAACTTTGTTGCGGCAGCTAAAGAGATTGGCAATTTTCTTAAAACTAATCATGAACCTGTAGTTAATTTTGCTACCAATGAAGGCATAAAGTTTGTGTTTTCTCCCACGTATGCTCCACATTTCGGCGGCATCTGGGAAGCCGGCGTTAAATCCGCGAAATACCATTTAAAACGCGTTATGGGGAACCATCATTTAACGTTTGAGGAGATATGTACTCTCTTCACACAAGTGGAAGCTGTGCTTAATAGTCGACCTTTGTGCCCACTCTCCCCTTCCCCTAACGATTACCATTTCCTATCTCCCGGTCACTTTCTGATAGGGCGTGCCCTAAATGCATTGCCTGGTCCATCGCTCGAGCACGAGAACCAGAACAACCTTCAACGTTACTTGAAGCTTGAACAGATTCATCGGCATTTTTGGCAGCGCTGGGAAAAGGAATATATAGCTGAACTACAACAGCGCTCCAAATGGCGTACTAATTCAGCATCCCTGCAAGTTGGAGATTTAGTTCTTCTCCAGGAGGATAACGTCCCACCACTGAGCTGGCGAATGGGACGAGTCAGCCGCCTGTTCCCTGGAACCGACGGCGTCACACGAGTCGCAGACGTGGAGACTACCAGAGGCTGCTTCAGGAGGCCTCTCACACGGATCTGCCCCTTGCCTACATCTTTACCGGATGACGACTAACGCAGTTGAAAGGAGTCTTTCAACGGGGGGGAAGATGTCTGCGCTGCATAAACGCCTGATCATTTTAAATGGCATCAAGTTACTCGTTTAAGTAATACTGTACCTGACTCCTAAATTTATTTTACTTACACCCGCACATATTTTTGTTATTCGATTTCTAAATTTGTTACGCTAGCATCAAGACGTATAAAAACTGCGAATCATTGTAATAATGTCAAAAAACCAAAATTAAAGCTGCTATCAACGGAATCTGAGGTTTTCATTACAAAACTTTGTCTACTATTACACAATGGAGAAATGCTCTAATAGCTAGGTCTGATAAATGTCTCATGTTATACATGTTTGCCTATGCTTGCTTTATTTGTTTTAAGCCTCTTTAAATACAATTAGTAAGTCATTTATCACTGGCGATAAATTATTTACTAATTTAAGAGCGGCAATAGCCCAGTGGTATACGTAACGGACTGCCGAGACGATGGTCTCGGGTTCGATCCCTAGGTACCCCTGGCACACAACTCTGACTTTTCGAAGTTATGTGTGCATTAAAAATTAATTATCGCTCGCTTAATGATGTGTTCAGTAGATGGCAATAGGCTCGCCCCTTATTACATTAGGACCGAAACATAACTGGCGAAGTGTGGGTGTGTAATTCACCTCTGCCTACCCCTTTGGGGACAAAAGTCATAAAGTTATGTTATGTTATTTATCACTGGTGCCTTCACAAACATTCAAACAATAGGGAAAAAGAAAACTCAGACTCAAAACAACAATTACAACGCAGTGCAGAATTCAGGTACAGTTATGTTGTTGGCGTTTATAAGTAATCCAGTAAATAATGAATACTTCTGTCAATAAACCACAAAATGTTAACACTAAATTATGGCTTTGTCACTCTTAATGCGAAACGGCTCTAACTGAAATTTACAAATTATCCCATTGAGGCCCACAATATATTTGTAAAAACCAACAGTTTAATTTGTTTACGCATATTAAAACTAATTTAGATTCGTTCTACAATTAAAATCTCCAACGAAACATGCATCAAGCAGTTGATGAGACTGGAAAATTAACCCGGAACATTAAACCTAATGGAAGAGGCTTTAAATATTCGCTTCAAAGCTTATTTATATATTGACCTCATGGGTCCTGTTCATATAAATACTATGAGGCCCATAAACGCGTTTAAGGACTATTTATGGCTTAATGAAGTCCACGGCTAGTATTTACAAAATAAGGATGTAAATTCAATGGAAGAGCACGCGCGGGAGGCATCACTCACACCCGACAGAGTACGCTCTGATTGCGTCTACACTAGATTTATTTCAGTACTCAATTTCCTTCTTTGAGCGTATTATTGAAGAGCTAAATTTGCACTTAATTTGAATACATTGGCGGTTGCTCGAGACTGAGCACCTGATATCAGCTTTTTTTATGAGAAACTTCTTTGAATTGGAAGAAAATACTGCTTGATTGTATCTATAAAAACATCTCAGAAAAGATTATTTTCCATTGTAACAGTTCTGAATAAAATATTTTTTGCTATCTACGCTGAAGCCAGAGTAATATATTTCATCAAATTTCGCAAGTATTCGCTGAAAACGCGTCTGCAATGCATGTAAATACTCGTAATACGGAGTCTCGATATTGGAATTCTGCGCCTGCTATCTGAAGTTATTGATGCAAACCCCTTGCCTGCGAGGATGTGTTAGATTGTATGTACTTATATCACATAACTAGACAATACGAATGCTTGCTTCGTAATTATTTGTGTGATTGTTTGTTTGTGAAAAGTACTCACGGTGAAAAATACATCTGAACTGAAAACAGACTACGAATAATCGTATGTCACCGAATCTGCGAGAACAACATAACGAATCTAAAACAAACATATTGTTCAATGCAAACGATCACTGCGTCTCACTCAAGTTTGAGTAAACAACTGAGGTTGTTTTGAAGCTTTTGTAAGAGACGGGTGTTGAATGGAACTAAAACAGTTACGACGCTACAAACTAGGAAATTGTCTTCATTTCCCACAGTCCTTGTCGGAGCGTTTCCTCCCGACAAAAAACCTTCCGAGGAATAGTTGGTTCTTTATGTAACCGAGTTCAAAGAACTCCCTTCAATTGAGTGGTACTCACGACTATGAAGTGTGAGACGCTGAACAACCCTGTTCTTACGGCAAGAATGAAATACTCACTTTTAATTCAATTTAGCTTTCAAAGTAGGTTGGTTTGTTCCGTAGAAATTCATCGGGCGTTCACTTAAAGGTTAAATGGCCGGGTATTGAAAGGAAGTGTTGATGTATTCGTGTTAAAACACGTGTAAAAACCTGATATCAATGGTTCGGGTAGAGGAACGGTACAAAACAATTGAGTATGCCGCAGACAAATAAATATTCCATCAGAGTGGGGACGAAGTGTATGGCATTCATCGCCTGAGAGTGACATTTAAATGTGATTCATGAAAATGTACTCGCTCGTCGCGTTTTCTAGAACTTAGAGAGGTGCCAAACTTTGCAAATCGCTATGGGTGGCTCGTAGCTAGTAAGTAGTTACTTAATAGCTACTATTCTGAGTGCAGTGAATACGTATTCACTAAAAGTTTTATTACTGCGACAGGTAGGTAGGTACCGACGTAATAAGGTTAAATATTTTGAGAAGTTGCTAAAACTACAACGTTCACACCAACAACTTTTACGATTTTAAGACGTTTAATTTTTATAGAGACTCAGTAAAATGTTATGTTTTAAAAAGGAAAATCTTCCGCAAGATGTTATTTATTTAGGATTATTAAAATATGAGATGGCAAGTAGCTACAGTATTTATAATAAATGGTCTTATGAACAAAATAACGTAGTAAATTCATTCTTGTCACAAAAAAACTTCGTTAACTTCTATAGTTAGGTTTACAAAAGCTCGTAAGATAATAATATTAGGCCTGTGTACCTATAAAATATCCCACTGATGGGCACGGGCATTGGATACAAGAAGGTGTCATCTATAGTCCACCACGCCAAACAAAGGCAGTTTGGTAAGCTTCTCATTTGAGGCTTAAACATTTAGGTTTCCTCACGATGTTTTCCTTCACCGTTAAGCAAGCAATAATTAACAATTTAACCTCTAAAAGCCAGCGATACATGCCGAGGAATTCTACCCGATACCCTCTGGGTAGCAATCTTCTTACTGGGCGATCGCTGCCGAAGATGATAATAAAGAGACGGAGTTAACCTTAGGCACCATTAGCTTTGAGATGAGCTTTTGCGCTTATAATAATAATGTAAACATCAGTATTTTACGATGACAATGTAATAAAACTTTCTCCCGCGATAGTGCAGATGAGTTTGTATCGTGAGCAACGCTACAACTGCTCAGAGAGTGTATTTACATAAAGTTCGTGGTGAGCTAAGAGCATATCTTCCCTGGTAGTATGGTAAAATATCCCTTCAGTATTTTTACACAATACTATTTAATACTTACCGCAACTTGCGTGCCGGGAAATCTCTAGACATGACGCTCAATGTCGTACGGACGCTTATTACACCGCTCTTCGTCATTTGGAAAATTTCCTGACAAGGATTTAAAAGGCTAGCAACGTGACTTGTTTTCTCGCAGGAAAAAGCTTACTTATAGCAATTTATTTTTTAGGGTTGACGTTATAGGGGTGTTACAATCTCCCCTAAAGGCGTGTAGAACCAACTCAATAAAAATATCTTTGTACTTCGACATTCTATAGCGAAGAGGTGACGCTAAGCGACTAGCATACTTTGCCGCTACCCATCGGGATCAGCTCACCTGCAGGCGGATCTCGGCATGTTGCATGCACTAAGCCAGTTGCTAGAGCACGTACGTTTTTGCACCTACGTTTTCCTTCAATACAACTTTTACTTTATTACTGTAATACCATGTTATACCTACCTATGTACAGTCACGAGCATAAATATATTACTATGGGCAGATTAGCAAAAATATCTGTCCCAAGAATGAGTTCAATAATATCTGTCTGCACGTACGCAGCAAAAATATCTGATATTTTCAGGCAGCATAATGAAGTGGCATCAAAATTATGTGATGACAATGTCGAAGCATAAATATCTGATGTGACAGGTGGCAAAATGTTATGATCCCTTGTGGAGAGCAAATATATGTAACATTTTATATTTCTGTAATTTGTATTGATTCCGCCCTAAAAGCATAAATATGTGACACCAACTAGGTGGCAATAATATCTGACAAACAATTTATAAACAATAAAATATTTGATGATATGTATAGCGCCGGTAAAAAGGGCCAAAATGTTTCATTGTTATGTATTTTGCCGGGCAAAGAATATGAACAAAAACACGTTATAAATATTTTTTATTTTTATTTGCCTAATCAACTTAATAAAATATCGATTTTAAGCGAGTATTTATGTCACCGGAGAATGACAAGAACCGCAAATTTATAAATTTCCTAAGAAATGTATAAAGTTTCGTAGGATTTTAAACGAGAGATAAATTGTATTATTTTACGCACATCTTTTCGCAAATGGCTTAACTTACGAATTCATGTGTAAAATAATAAGTAAACAATTACCAAACGCCATGTGCGCTCTGATTGGTTGAATCATGAGTCACGTGTTTTTTTTCCTTCCTCTCCACTACCATTTTTCGCCACTTTAACGAATAAACTGGAACTATAGCGATGTTTATGAGCCTAAGTTAACGGAACCCTGCTTCGCAAGGCTCCTATTTTTCTGTTCAGGGTCACAAGAAAACCTAACATAATCTATTAAGTTGAATTGATGCCGACCTTCATTATCACCGACCGACCAATCAGAGAGCAGTATGTTATATTTAAAATTAATGTGAAACTTCTTTTATTGGTTGAACCGTTTAGACGTTACGAATCCGGTAGTTTATAAATTTACCACGAGACGTCGCAAATTGATAAATTTGCGAAAATATTGGCGTAAAACAATACAATTTATCTCTCGTTTAGAATTTCCTAGTAAATCATTATTATCTCATCTATCAAAACCATAATTTAGCGGGTCTTAATCGCGTTAACTTAACTTATTTACGGTATAAATACCTATTTGTTTTCGACGTTTCGCTCGTCTTGCACCGAGCTTGGTCGCGGAGAGACTGATGAGAGCTCAGCGCCGTCTTGTCGAAGTGCGGGTTTCGGCACCTACCCTCACTTGGTCTTTATTTAAGTTCCCAATATCGGTACTCCGACACACTACACTACTGACGTCTACACACTGTTGAGATTTATCACTGCGGCGGTGTTTACATTTGCTGATGACTGAATTCCAAGTAGCCGATAATCTATATCCTTCCTCCCGGTTGAAATTGTTAAATTTCTTGATTTCTACCGCTTCACGTACTATCCTGGAGTAATAGTGACGATCGGTGGATAAGACTTGTGGTTGATGCAGTTCTATCCAGTGGTTTGGACCAGACTCCAACAAATGCTCAGCTATCGCCGACTTATTAATATGTCGGTTTTTTGCAGCTGCGATAGTCCGAGTTTAGGAATAGGGTATTCCTAAACTATTACTCGGCAGCCGTAGATAAAATAGAATGATAAGATAATGTAAGTAAATAATTTAATTCGGTCGAAGTATTGGATATGTCTAGACATAAATACAGGGTGCCACAAGATCCATCACCAAGCCGAAGTCACCTCGTTATGGTCATCATGCCAAGTCATACAAAGCAAAAATAAAACCTGAGAAACTTTTTTTTTAAGGAGACACATTTTTTAATCCGCAATTAAAAGTGCGCGCGTGCAATTTCCGAAAACCCTACTTATCCATGGGTGCATAGGACGTCTATAGAACAGGTTGGCGGGGTAAATGCATCGATTTTGTACCAAATTACAAAAATTTCATAGTAACTTTGAGCCTCAATATCTCCTGAACCAGTAATTTCCCAGGTATGGGGCTGAAGAAAAAATTTTTCGTATTGATTGGTACAACATGGGATTTCAGTTTTCGTTAAGGGTCTTTTTACAACCTGTATAGTATAAAACGACAGCCTATATCATATGTAAAGTAACATTTGTTTCTTTTTTAACTATTTCGTACAAATTTTAAATTAAATTGAAGATAAAATAATATCAGCTAATGTTGCCACCTCACATATTTATGCTTTTAGGGCGGAATCAATGCAAATTACAGAAATATAAAACGTTACATATATTTGCTCTCCACAAGGCATCATAACATTTTGCCACCTGTCACATCAGATATTTATGCTTCGACATTGTCATCACATAATTTTGATGCCACTTCATTATGCTGCCTGACAATATCAGATATTTTTGCTGCGTACGTGCAGACAGCTATTATTGAACTCATTCTTGGGACAGATATTTTTGCTAATCTGCCCATAGTAATATATTTATGCTCGTGGCTGTACCTCATCTACGTCCTCTGCCGAAAATGCCGTGACACGCTGTGAAGCTAGCAGTCGCATCGAGCCAATGTGTCATCATCCTAACTCCACAAATATGTATGCAATGCAGCCAGCTGTCTAAAAGCTTTTGTCCAACACGCACGGTTATTTTCTTAAGATGTTCGCATTCGCTTACAATGCATATTTTATTTGGGTAAACATGTAGCTGCTTTGAAATTTACGGCTCTCCGTACCACTAATTTACTTAGAAGAGTATTTTTGTTATGACGTGTAGGTACACTCTCGTTGATGTGAAATATTGGAGAGCGCAATAGGTAGCTATGTTGCCGAGTATATTAGAAGTAATCCAGATTTAATTCGTTGCTCATTTACTTTTGTAGATAAAGTTAACTCTCGAGCGGTCGCACCCTTGCGCCGAACACGAGCAGTTGCGCGCTGTCTGTGATTCCGCAACTTTACATGTGTTTAATGGGTAAACTAACGGATATATTACGACATTCTTTAGCACATTACTAAAATTACTTTTATTTGTAAACAATAATAATAACAACTTACATATTTATAATTTTTCAAAATTTTACATGATGGAACAAAAGTCCACAAATGTACTCTTAGAGTAGAAACAGCCATGCGCAGCCTTGTAAAATAAATAGCTGAACTATTTGTCAAACATCACCGTCATGAACGCAATAATAAAACGTACCCTGACGTTGTGTTTTATGTGCTCAGTAATATTCGAGAAACAATAAAGTTTTATACTACACTATTCACGGATACAAGGTGTTTTGAACTATAAAATGAAGAGAGATACATACTAACAATACAGTTCTGTATAGTATTGTCATAGTGAAAATTGTAGTTATGATGTTGTGAAAAATGTATTATGCGCCTTTTACCTACATAATATTATTATTCACAAGTGTAGAGTAGCGAGAGCACAATATAACTCGGGCAAGCTATCGTACAACGCCGAAAACAATTAACCTAACACCATCTAACGGACAACAACGGAACTAGATCCAAAATCGCGCTATTAAAGTTCCCGCATGCAACAAAAACTTAATTTGAAAATAATTTACCATAATAGTCACCCATTACATTATAATCGCTAAAATTTAAACTTGCCTAACTTAAACATTTAATTCTTGTAAAACATACTTTTCCGAAAGATTTTAAAGTATTAGCAAAAGTTGTGAACGGAATATTCAGAAAACTTTCACAAAATTATAGCATTTGAAATGTTCTCTTAGTCCAATAAGCTGCTTAAAGGGTCATCCTAGAAAATACGGCAGCCAAATAACTAGTATACCGTCTGCACCGACCACTTGCATTTAAATCATTGGAATATGCAGAGCTTGGTTTATTTCATAGCAAAGTTACGAGATCTTAGCGGTCCGGCCTGTGATGAAGATGTTCCACTACGTTTAATGGGCCGAAGCGCCACCAACAACGTCGGCTTAGCGTATTCAAAGGAATTTATATTCCGGCTAAATCAACTGCTCCGTAATACCGGCATTTCGAAGGATTACGGATCTCAAAGAGGAACAAGATTTAATAAACTGAATCCCTTAAAATAAAATGTTGAGTGGTTGGAAGAGGGTTCGTGTTTGTGGATTCTATTTTTTAATGTGAAAGAAACTTTTGTAGCTTTAAATATACAGTAATTTTAAGATGGCGACTTGGACAATTAGGTTAATTTGTCCGTTTTACAATGTTATTTTATTTATAATTCTTCTGGACTAATTTAATCTGTAATAATTTAATCAGCACTTGAAACCAAAACAGAATTAAAATTAATAGAATAACCCTAAATAGGTGCTAGAAGTACCTACTTTTTGTTGTGACTCTGTATTTTTTTCTTTTGTTCCATAAACATCAATGACACCAAACGGGTAAAGTATGTCTTTCCTACGAACAAATATTTTGTAACCGCTTAATAATGACTGAGTTTTAAGAAAACAATCGTTAAAAATACACACTAATTGAAAACCATCTACTTTTTTAAAATCGGTTGTAAAACGAACTCCCACCACGTATTATTTGTCATAAAATAAATATTCACAATCACAGATCTGTGAATAGGGATCCTGCCGTTTTGCCGAAAAGATTTTGACAAAATTTTATTACCCAAACAAATTTTAGCAACCTTTTTTTATACCATTGCAATATTTCAATTGATTTTAGTACGCATATTTTTATTTGGTCAAATCTTTACTTGGCAAAATATTACCAAGTATAATGTCAGTATGGCATTTGGTCTTTGATCAAATGATTTATCACAGCAAACAATATTCAGACAATAAACGTTTGGTGATATTAGTTTATTTATGGAAGTAGTTAGAGTAGGTTAATTATTAAAAAAAATGGTAAGGTTAGGTTAGGTTAGAACTGCGACCTCCTACGCACGAGCCGAGCGAGCGAAGCGAGCGGTGCCGCGGCAGCGGCCGGCGAGTGCCAGAAACGACTTGCATTAATATAAAAAAGAGATTGGTTTTAGTAGGTTACCCGGAACTGAACCATTTTAGATTATTATTAAAACTGTTATTCCAACTGAAATATTTGACTAAATAGTACTAGTTGGTAAACAAGTTATAGTTTAAACGTTCATTTCCCAAACATTAGGTTTGCGTTACAATTTTTTGTGAATAGATTTTTTGCTAAGTAATAATTTGGCAAATTAAATTACGCGAAAAATTTTTTGGGAAGTGAAAATTTGTTAAATTCCTTTCGGTCAAACAAGGGAGACCCCTGTGAATAACATGGATTGGACGTACGCGTGCATACCTACGAAATGATGTAGAGAATAAAATGGCTGCCTTTGAGCCGGTTAGAGTAAAATAGTAAATAATACATTACTGTAGATTTAGAAAATAAAAGTAAATTGATATTTGTAGTAAGTTACTTTAGATCTTTTGCCAAATTATTTTATTCCATAATGCAAATGCGAAAAACGTCCCTTGTATCATGTAACAAAATATTCTCTGGTAGCCAATATCGATACTGTGTCGCTGTGAAAGTACCGGACATGAATGGCACCATACATACCGTAATGAAACACAGCTACACTGAAATACCATGAGGGGGTAAGAAAAATCATAATTTATTTATAAATTTTATTTATTTGTTTTTATCTGTATAATATATAAAATCCTTGCGTTACTGACTGCCTGACAGATAAGCTACAGCCAAAATTATAAGGTGCAGGAAGCTGAAATTTGGCATGTATGTTCTTTGGGGATCGCAGGAGTGTGCACTAAGAAGGAGTTTCTTGAAACTCCCACGCGATCGGACAGAAACAGTTAAAAAAAATGTGTAGCTGCGGGCGTCCTCTTGTTTATTAATAAAATTATTTTCTTCAACGTTTCTTTGCTAGGAATTCTCGCATACAGTTGCTGTTCACGTTATCTGTTGGCAAAAAAACATAATATAATTATTTTAACTGCTCATTTTCCTCAACATAAAGCAGGATGCAGCGGTTTTAGGTTTTATGTAATCAGAGCTAAGTAAAGTAAGTTAGTCAAATATCGCTTTTCCTTTAGTAGGTACAGACAAAATTGGTGGAATGTTTCATTTATTTCCGTTTACAGACACGAAATATTTTTAACAATGTTATCGTTTGTGGAAGTATAATATAATAATAATAATAATATAGACTAACCTCACTGCGTACCGTAGTCGCATGCTGTCTTTGTTTCAGGCCTTGGAACCAAGCATCAACGTCACGGCTCAACGACTATCGGATCAGGTACGGGTTATCCAGCGCAGTGGCAAGTTGGATAATGCCGTGCTTGATAGGATTCGCTCAGAGTACTTACCTTCGAGCCATGCCACCCCCGTCCAGCCTACACAGACATCAGCACTGACCGCACCGCCAATAGATGGTAATGCCGTCAGGGAGGAGGATGACATGGTTGATAATGTAAGTACCCAGTGCAATGAGGAGGTAAAGGACGATTTGGAATGTGCTATTAGGGACTACCGGTACACTCCACTAGGTATCAGGCCTCGTCTACCGAGGTTGCCTATGCATAGGCGAAATATAGCGCTGATAAGTGCTCTTGACTCGTTATTATCAAATTATTTAGATAATAGCGAGGATCTCGGTGATACGCATTCAATCTTGTACTGTACCACCGTGGCGGCTTGTCGTATAGCTGGTGTTAAGTTTCCCGAAACTGATACCGTTGTACGACAAAGGTCTGCTGTACCGGCGTGGCAGTGCAGGATTGAGGGCACTTATTGGCAAGCTGATCTGTTTTAGGGAGGGGAATACACGCCCTAGGGTAATGCGCTTTGTGAAACGGGCTTTTTCGGGGACTAACATTAGTCCTCAAGATTATATAGCCCGGGTCACAGAGCGCATTGACTACCTAAAACAGAAAGTCTATGCATGGGCAAACCGAATTCGTAGGTTTAAGAAACGTGTGGACCGGTACATCATTAATAGTGTATTCCAGAGGGACCAAAGGTGGGTATATAGAAGTTGGGAACGACCAGATCAATGTGTGACTAATGTGCAGCGGCCAGATGCGGACGCCACAGGCATGTTCTGGCGTAGCATCTGGTCGATGCCCATTGGTCATAACGAAGGTGATTGGATGCGAGACATCGAACGTGCATGCGAACATATTCCCGAAATGGAATGCGTGGCCATTTCTAGCCAGGACGTTTCACAAGCAGTCCGTCCATTATCTAATTGGAAATCTCCAGGATTGGACGGCCTGCACAATTTCTGGCTGAAATGGCTACGTAGTTCACATGAACGTTTGGCATCTCAATTCCAATCAGCCTTGGAATCTGGATCGTTGCCAACCTTTATGACGACTGGAATTACCCACCTGCTCCATAAGACTGGCAGTACTAGCGAGCTCGGCAATTATAGACCGATTACGTGTTTACCATCGGTCTATAAACTTCTTACATCTATTCTGAGAGCTAAAATAGCTAAACATGTCGAAGACAACTTAATTATGTCAGCCTCTCAGAATGGATGTAGGAGGGGGGCTCGTGGTACTAAGGAGCTCCTCCTCATTGATATGGCCATTAGCCAACAAGTTCGCCGTAACCGAAAGGATCTGGCGGCATGTTGGATAGATTATAAGAAAGCGTATGACTCCGTGCCGCATACATGGCTTTTGAGGGTGTTGGAGTTGTATAAAGTAAATACAACTCTACGCACCTTCTTAAAGTCATGTATGGGGCAATGGAATACGACTCTTTGCTATCCAGGATGCCGAAGGATCCAGGAGGACGGCGAACGTATTAAAATTGAGCGGGGAATTTTTCAGGGCGACAGTCTGAGTCCCCTTTGGTTTTGCCTAGCCATGAACCCTCTCAGTACTTTACTGGAGGGTTCTAAGTTAGGCTACAGGTTACAGAGAAGTGGTCAGGTCATATTTCACCTGTTTTTCATGGATGACCTGAAGTTATTTGCCCACTCTGATGCCCAATTGATAGATTTACTAAAAGTAACCCAAAACTTTAGTAAGTCAATCAATATGGAGTTCGGTATGGATAAATGTGCTGTCATTCATGTGAACCAGGGAAGGATGGTGGAATCTGAAGGGATCCAACTCTCAGATTCCATTAACCTAAGAACGCTTCTCTTGACTGATACCTATAAGTACTTGGGTATGTCACAGGCTTTAAGTATCAATGAAGCCGTCATGAAGCAATCGTTGCAAGAGCGTTTCTTTGGCCGCCTGAATAAAGTACTGAAAAGTCTTTTATCAGGTGGCAACAAGGTTCGTGCTTGCAACGGTTGGGTCATGCCACTTCTTGTATACTCCTTTGGCATACTCAAGTGGACTCAGTCTGAATTGGACGCCCTGGACAGAAGAGTCCGCACATTGTTGACGGCATATCGTATGCATCATCCACGTTCATCCGTGATGAGGTTGTACATCCCGCGGAAGTGTGGGGGTCGTGGCTTTCTGAATGTCAAGACCCTACACAACCGCGAGGTGTGCAATCTCAGAGAATATTTTCTCCGGGCGAACGTGGACATGCATCGAGATGTTGTCGCAGTGGACAATGGACTCACCCCGCTCAAGTTGGCTAAGGAGAACTGGCGCATACCTGTAGTACTCAGTACTGATGATCGCAAGCGTGTGTGGCAGATCAAGGAGCATCATGGCAGGTTCCATCGGGCTCTGTATGGACCCGATGTAGACTTATTAGCCTCGGTGAACTGGCTACGCTTCGGTGACCTCTTTGGGGAAAACGAAGGGTTTGTTTGTGCAACTGCTGACGAAGTTATCAAGACGAATAACTACCGGAAATATATCCTGAGGGATGGCACTACCGATATTTGCCGTGCGTGTCACCAGCCTGGTGAATCCCTCAGGCATATTGTTTCCGGTTGTTCACGTCTTGCTAACGGCGAGTACTTGCACAGACATAACCAAGTAGCCAGAATCATTCACCAGCAACTTGCTCTGAAATACAAACTTGTAGACATCGAGGTACCGTACTACACGTATGTGGCAGAGCCAGTTCTCGAAAATGGCCATGCCACATTGTACTGGGATCGATCTATCGTCACAGACAGGACTGTTGTAGCCAACAAACCTGATATTGTGGTGATAGATCGATCAGAGCGCCTCGCAATAATTGTTGATGTCACCATTCCCCATGACGAGAATCTCGTGAAAGCCGAGAAAGACAAACAGATTAAATATCTGGACTTGGCTCACGAGATTGTAGACATGTGGGATGTGGACTCGGCAATTATTGTGCCGATAGTTGTGACGGTTAATGGTCTAATAGCCAAGAGCCTCGATCGTCACCTTAAGAGGCTCGCGTTGGGTGCTTGGGTCAAGGGTCTGATGCAAAAGGCAGTTCTTCTCGACACGGCACGTATTGTGAGGAAGTTCCTGTCTCTGGAGCCCTAACCACTGGCAGCTTGGACCCTGTGCCCGATGCTGGTGGGACCCCACGGTTAATTTTATATTTTTAAATGTGTTTTTTTTTTTAGTGAATGATATATTTAAAAATGTAATTTTAATTTGAAAAATAGGAAATAAAGATGATAATAATAATAATCTTTATTCAAACATAAACAAATACAAAAGGTTAAACAGGTACACAATTACACAGTTACATTTTGTTGGTTTTGTTAAGTCACAAAGTCGAAATCGCAACTGATATCTTAACTAGACTATAAAATAGTCTGTACTAAAGATACCAGTTTTTATCCTCGAGATATACAGTAAAACCATTTAATTTATTTGAACATTTCAAATTATTAGTACCGCACGATAATGAGGGTAACGTAATATCAAAAAAATAAAAAATAAAACCAAGAAGTATAAAGCAAAAGTAGCAAATACAAATAATAATCGTTGTAAAAGGCAACAATACAGTTCATATATAGTATGACATAGGTTATAATAATATTACAGTAAGCATGCCTGTGAATGTGTGTGTATTTATGTAAATATGTGTGGTGTGTGTTTGTTTTTGTGTTATGTGTATGTATTTGTGTAAGCGAGCGTAGCTGCATGTGTTTGCGCATGTATGTATGGGTATAAATGAATCTTGTGCGTAAATGTATGTGAAAAATGCCAGAGTTCTAAATATGTGAGTAAATAAGATCTTCTGTTTCCTGGTACGTAAGTTTTGAAAGCCACGTATAAACAGCTTTTTTGCATTCGTTGTATGAGAGATGATAGATTGGGAGACACTTACTTACTTTATTATAAAGTGTTGGTGCTAGGAAGAAGTTAAATCTTTTGGAGTGTGTGAAGTTACTTTTTATTATTGGACAGATTCTATCCCTGCGCCTTTTCGTGATAGGTTGGAAGGGAGTTATAGCGTGTTGTAAAAGTACCGTTTGCAGTATCTATACATTACGGATATATCGATAACCCATATCGACATTAGCAGTAACATCGCTACTAACCTCTAATACGTAAATATGGAAAATTTCAAACTACGAAAATAACAACATTTAGGCCATAACGAAGCTAAAAACTGTTAAATTAACTATAAAAAGAACCTCTTGTAACAATATTTTGTACAAATACTAATCCTTTTCAACAATATAAATCATGACTTGTTACTTACTTGCGAAGAGTACATTTGTGTTGATTATAGCTTTATCTTGCACTGCACAGTTCAAATCAACACTTAGGCATGATTTTACGATCCCTAGCAAAGTCTGAAGCACTGATTCATCTGGTTTTTAAACAAATTTATGCACAAAAAAAAAATATTATGTTCGATACGTAACGATTTGACTGCAGATGTACCACACAACTTGTCGAATAATATGGCGACACTGGCACGATTGACATTTCTAATAAAATATCGTTATGATGAATGTGTTCAGTAAACTATGGCTATCTCTTTTTCCTGACAGGGATATCCCTAAGACAAAACGAGACAACACTATGTTTGGTGGCTTTATGTCGATTTCGTATATATTTCTATAATGAAAAGTATCCATATGTGCTATTTGTCGTCTCCATATAATATTCTTTTCTCAAAGTTCACAATGTGTCTTTACTGAACTATAGCTTGTTGTCACCTTTGAATCAGTGCGGAGGATTTGGTCGACTTTGGTAAATGGATGCGGCGTGGCTAACAAAACGGTCCTGTCCTGTGTGCGAATCTATCAGCCGGGGTCGTCGTAAAACAAAATGCTGGTAAGCTGGAAAGCGGTTTGTTTACGATGTATAAAAAATATAGCATAATATACCTATTAATTCTGATCATTGGAAGCAGACATATATACCTATATAGAAACCTGATATGCCTTCCACAGTCAAAACGTTTCGAGATTTCAAGCTTTAGTAAAGTATCAATTTTCACCAAAATTATTCATCGTTCTTTCCCGTACTAGAATATTATGTATTCAATATTATGTACTTATTTATGTGTATTTATAAGAACTCCGTCCAGGTGGAGTGACGATATACGCAAAGTTGCTGGCAGCGGCTGGACACGAAAAGCCATAAATCGGCTCAGTGGCGTGCCATTGGAGAGACCTATATCCAGCAGTGGACTCTTGCAGGCTGATGATGATGATGTATAAGAACTTAAGTGTCTGTATATTAACATCTTCCTTTCCACAGAGCAATGTACATTATAATTATTATTCAACTAGGTAAAGATATTATTGAGTAAGAATTTAAATTACAACATGCCTCAGCCTCCCCGCGTGGATGACTGCAATCGTCATAAATGTGAAGAAATGCGCTGCACATTACCACCGGCAGCGGGGACCCTGTTTGGGGCCGGTGGTCCCCGAGGTTCTAAGCACGCTGGTGGCCGGCCTCTCCCACGCCGCGCCGCCGCGCAGGTGACGGTGTCAACAGCGGAGAGAAATACTCGTCGCTGGAGTTCGACGCAGCTGCAGCCGTCGGCGTTGACGGCGCAGGTTCCATTATTATTATTACAACATACCTCAGCTTCTCCCGCGTGGATGTCTGCAATCGTCATAAATGTCAATCCATGTGTTATTCAGCTATCTAATAATCGTCTCAGTAGGTAGCTTTTGCGTCAAAGGGTAATAAACACCCATCTTTGCATCTTCATAAAATTTCGAATTTGAATAGTAGAAGGATACACTATTTTAACTGGTACACTTACAACTACCATTTCCTTCAATAATATCTCGATCCAAAGGCTAGAGGAAATAGGAAATCGCTTCCAGCGATATAGACACCTCTTTTTACTCCATTTTTATAGAAGATTCCTGTAAATGATTAGACTGTTGTAGAATAAAGTAAAGATAACTACAATATCTATTTAGTTTGTAGGCTAAAACATGCAATATAGTGATGCTTACTTGAAATCTTTTTAATTTATTAATATGTAGGTAATGAAATTGCGTATGCAATTTAAACGTAATTACGTAAGAATATCACGTCACCATTGATCGCGATAGCCACCCAGAGAAATCTATTGTCATATCAACCGAAATACGTTCACGCATGGACATAGGCCTCCCATGAGCCGTATTTATTCTGAATATACGGTCAATGTTTCATCATTATAAAAATAAACCTTTAAATGTGTGAATTAAAACATCATTAGTAAACTTGCCTGTCTGAGAGATCTCCAAAATGTCTGTAAAGCGAGATCGCTTTACAGACATTCCCAACATTGCCCAAGTGCGAATTACCAGACTTACTAGATAGTAAGTCTGGCAATCCGCACTTGGGCAGCGCGGTGGACTTAGCCTCAAAACAAGTTTATCTTCTTCTGTATATAAAATTAGTAGGCGAGCAGTAAGAAAGGATTTTGGAAATTAACACCCTAAGGGGGTTTAAATAGTCACAAGCGAGTGGAGCCCTAAATTCTAGTATTATATTATATAGCCGTGTGGTTGACGGCATAGAATACAAGTGTCACCACCCCGCCCTATGCCGCGAGACCAACGAGGCAGCAAATATATAAATATTTGGAAAAATGGTCTTATAGGTTTGACTAAGCTTCTTTTCATTGTTTAAGCGTCTTTACGCAAAAACAATGAATACATTCTTTCCCGTCGGTGCCTACACAAACATTTAATCAACAGAGAAATATAACACTTATAACAAAAATTACAACGCAGTGCAAAAAGCATCTTGATCGCTTAAACCACTACGCCAACAGTACATTTGTTGACTGTTGAACGAATGCCTGTTAATACTAATGGATGCAACAGTTAATAAACCACAAAATGCTAACACTAAATAACGACTTTGCCCCTCTTAATGCGAAGCGACTCCTACTGTAATTTACAAAGTATTCTTACGAGGCCCACAATACACTTGAAAAGACAATTAATTTGATTTGTTTTCGCATATTAAAACTCATTTAAATTAGTTCTACAAATAAAATCTCCAACACAACATGCATCAAGCAGTTGATGAGACTGGAAAATTAACCCGGAACATTAAACCTAATGGAGGAGGCTTTAAAATTTCGCTTCAAAGCTTATTTATATATTGACCTCAAGGGTCCTCTTCATATAAATACTATGAGGTCCATAAACGCGTTTAAGGACTATTTATGGCTTAATGAAGTCCACGGCTATTATTTGCAAAATAAGGTTGTAAATTCAATGGAAGAGCACGCGTGGGAGGCATCGCTCACTCCCGACAGAGGACGCTCTGATTGCGTCTACACTAGATTTATTTCAGTACTCAATTTCCCTTCTTTGAGCGTATTACTCAAGAGCTAAATTTGCACTTAAGGCGGTTGCTCGGGACTGACCACCTGATATCAGTTTTTTAATGAGAAACTTCTTTGAACTGGGAGTAAATACTGCCTGATTTTATCTGTAAAAACATCTCAGAAAAGATGATTTTCATCAGTAATAGTTCTGAATAGAATATTTTTTGCTATCTACGCTGAAGCTAGAGAAATATATTTTATCAAATTTCGCAAGTATTCGGTGAAAACGCGTCTGCAATGCATGTAAATACTCGTAATAATTGCTCGTTAGAATTCTGCGCCTGCTATCTGAAGTTATTGATGCAAACCCCTAGCCTGCGGGGATGTGTTAGATTGTATATGTACTTATATCACATTACTACACAATACGAATGCTTGCTTCGTACCGATTTGTGTGAGTGTTTGTTTGTGGAAAGTACTCGCGGTGACAAATACGTTTGAACTGAAAACAGACTACGAATAATCGTATGTCACCGAATCTGCGAGAACAACATAACGAATCTAAAACATATTGTTCAACGCAAACAATCACTGCGTCTCACTCAAGTTTGAGTAAACAACTGAGGTTGTTTTGAAGCATATGTAAGAGACGGGTGTTGAATGAAGTAAAACAGTCACGACGCTACAAACTAGGAAATTGTCTTCATTCCCCACAGTCCTTGTCGGGGCGTTTCCTTCCGACAAAAAACCTTCCGAGGAATAGTTTCTTTATGCAACTGAGTTCAAAGAACCCCCTTCAATTGAGTGGTACTCACGACTATGAAGTGTGAGACGCTGAACAACTCTTTTCTTACGGCAAGAATGAAATACTCACTTTTAATTCAATTTAGCTTTCTTTCATGGTTTGTTCCGTAGGAATTCATCGGGCGTTCACTTAAATGGCCGGGTATTGAAAATAAGTGTTGATGTATTCTTGTTTTAACACTGCCTGATATCAGTGGCTGGGTAGAGGAACAGTACAAAACATTTGAGTACGCCGCAGACAAATAAATATTCCAACACAGAGGGACGAAGTGTAAGGCATTCATCGCCTGAGAGTGTCATTTAAATGTGATTCATGAAAATGTACTCACTCGTCGTATTCTAAAACATAGAGAAGTGCCACACTTTGAAAATCGCTAGGGGCGCCTCGTAGCTAGTTACTTAATAGCTACTAGTCTGAGTGCAGTGAATATTCACTAAGGGTATTGTTTATTACTGTGACAGGTAAGTAGGTACCGACATAATAAGGATTTATTTTGAGAAGTTGGTAAAACTACTACGTTCACACCAACAACTTTTACGTTTTTAAGACTTTTATTTTTTGTAGAGACTCAGTAAAATGTTATGTTTTAAAAAGGAAAATCTTGCGCAAGATGTTATTTATTTAGGATTATTAAAAATGAGATGGCAAGTAGCTACAGTATTTATAATAAATGGTCTTATGAACAAAATAACGTAGTAAATTCATTCTTGTCACAAATAAACTTCGTTAACTTCTATAGTTAGGTATTACAAAAGCTCGTAAGATAATAATATTAGACCTGTGTACCTATAAAATATCCCACTGATGGGCACGGGCATTGGATACAAGAAGGTGTCATCTATAGTCCACCACGCCAAACAAAGGCAGTTAGGTAGGCTTCTCATTTGAGGCTTAAACATTTAGGTTTCCTCACGATGTTTTCCTTCACCGTTAAGCAAGAAATAATTAACAATGTAACCTCTAAAAGCCAGCGATACGTGCCGAGGAATTCTACCCGATACCCTCTGGGTAGCAATCTCCTTACTGGGCGATCGCTGCCGAAGATAATAAAGAGACGGAGTTAACCTTAGGCACCATTAGCTTTGAGATGAGCTTTTGCGCTTATAATATGTAAACATCAGTATTTTACGATGACAATGTAATAAAACTTTCTGCCGCGATAGTGCAGATGAGTTTGTATCGTGAGCAACGCTACAACTGCTCAGAGAGTGTATTTACATAAAGTTCGTGGTGAGCTAAGAGCATATCTTAACTGGTAGTATGGTAAAATATCCCTTCAGTATTTTTACACAATACTATTTAATACTTACCGCAACTTGCGAGCCGGGAAATCTCTAGACATGACGCTCAATGTCGTACGGACGCTTATTGCACCGCTCTTCGTCATTTGGAAAATTTCCTGACAAGGATTTAAAAGGCTAGCAACGTGACTTGTTTTCTCGCAGGAAAAAGCTTACTTATGGCAATTTATTTTTTAGGGTTGACGTTATAGGGGTGTTACAATCTCCCCTAAAGGCGTGTAGAACCAAGTCAATAAAAATATCTTTGTACTTCGACATTCCATAGCGAAGAGGAAACTTTATACATTTCTTAGGAAATTTATAAATTTGCGGTTCTTGTCATTCTCCGGTGACATAAATACTCGCTTAAAATCCATATTTTATTAAGTTGATTAGGCACATAAAAATAAAATATATTTATAACGTGTTTTTGTTCATATTCTTTGCCCGGCAAAATACAACGCCATGTGCAGCATTTGGTAATTGTTTACTTATTATTTTACGCATGAATTCGTAAGTTAAGCTATTTGCGAAAAGATGGGCGTAAAATAATACAATTTATCTCTCGTTTAAAATCCTACGAAACTTTATACATTTCTTAGGAAATTTATAAATTTGCGGTTCTTGTCATTCTCCGGTGCCATAAATACTCGCTTAAAATCGATATTTTATTAAGTTGATTAGGCAAATAAAAATAAAAAATATTTATAACGTGTTTTTGTTTATATTCTTTGCCCGGCAAAATACATAACAATAAAACATTTTGGCCCTTTTTACCGGCGCTATACATATTATCAAATATTTTATTGTTTATAAATTGTTTGTCAGATATTATTGCCACCTAGTTGGTGTCACATATTTATGCTTTTAGGGCGGAATCAATACAAATTACAGAAATATAAAATGTTACATATATTTGCTCTCCACAAGGGATCATAACATTTTGCCACCTGTCACATCAGATATTTATGCTTCGACATTGTCATCACATAATTTTGATGCCACTTCATTATACTGCCTGATAATATCAGATATTTTTGCTGCGTACGTGCAGACAGCTATTATTGAACTCATTCTTGATAGATATTTTTGCTAATCTGCCCATAGTAATATATTTATGCTCGTGACTGTACCTCATCTACGTCCTCTGCCGAAAATGCCGTGACACGCTGTGAAGCTAGCAGTCGCATCGAGTCAATGTGTCATCATCCTAACTCCACAAATATGTATGCAATGCAGCCAGCTGTCTAAAAGCTTTTGTCCAACACGCACGGTTATTTTCTTGAGATGTTCGCATTCGCTTACAATGCATATTTTATTTGGGTAAACATGTAGCTGCTTTGAAATTTACGGCTCTCCGTACCACTAACGGACGTAACGGATTAAGAATACGGAATGTCACCACCCCATATCATCCCATGGGTGTCGTAAGAGCCGACAGAGGCAGCATATTATGCAGAGAACAACACTGTAAGAGAAGGAAAACTTGATACAAACCCTATACCAACCCGTTTGGCCAGCGTGGTATAGTAGGCCAATTCCTCCTTTCAAAGGAGAGGCCTAGTCCAGCAGTGGACTGTTAATGGCTGATGAAGTACCACTAATTTACTTAGAAGAGTATTTTTGTTATGACGTGTAGGTACACTCTCGTTGATGTGAAATATTGGAGAGCGCAATAGGTAGCTATGTTGCCGAGTATATTAGAAGTAATCCAGATTTAATTCGTTGCTCATTTACTTTTGTAGATAAAGTTAACTCTCGAGCGGTCGCACCCTTGCGTCGAACACGAGCAGTTGCGCGCGGTCTGTGATTCCGCAACTTTACATGTGTTTAATGGGTAAACTAAAGGATATATTACGACATTCTTTAGCACATTACTAAAATTACTTTTATTTGAGTAAACAATAATAATAAAAAGTTACATATTTATAATTTTTCAAAATTTTACATGATGGAACAAAAGTCCACAAATGTACTCTTAGAGTAGAAACAGCCATGCGCAGCCTTGTAAAATAAATAGCTGAACTATTTGTCAAACATCACCGTCATGAACGCAATAATAAAACGTACCCTGACGTTGTGTTTTATGTGCTCAGTAATATTCGAGAAACAATAAAGTTTGATACTACACTATTCACGGATACAAGGTGTTTTGAACTATAAAATGAAGAGAGATACATACTAACAATACAGTTCTGTATAGTCTTGTCATAGTGAAAATTGTAGGTATGATGTTCTATAAAACTTATTATGTGCATTTTACCTACATATTATTATCCACAAGTATAGAGTAGCGAGAGCAACATATAACTCGGGCAAGCTATCGTACAACGCCGAAAACAATTAACCTAACACCATCTAACGAACAACAACGGAACTAGATCCAAAATCGCGCTATTAAAGTTCCCGCACGCAACAAAAACTTAATTAGAAATTACCTAGGTTTTACACCTTATTTAAAAAAATAATTTACCTAGAATGGTCACCCATTACATTACAATCGCAAAAATTTAAGCTTGCCTAACTTAAACATTTAATCCTTGTAAAACATTATTTTTCGAAAGATTTTAAAGTATTAGCAAAAGTCGTGAACGGAATATTTAGAAAACTTCAGAAAATTAAAGCATTCGAAATGTTCTCTTAATCCAATAAGCTGCTCAAAGGGGCATCCTAGGAAATAGGGCAGCCAAATAAGTAGGATACCGTCTGCACCGACCACTTGCATTTAAATCATGGGAATAACTGAATCGGAATACTTGGTTTATTTCATAGCAAAGTTACGACATCCCGCCACGCCCTATCATTAAAGTAGGATCTGAAAAATATCATTTTTAATTTTATTATTCTAAATCACGTAGAATAGCGTAACGAACAGACCCATTGTTATAAATTTGTATATTTGCATCTAATAACGAAGATAATTGCGTCAACATTGTCATAACTGATAATTGTGTTTGTTTGCGACGATATTAATGGCGCAAACTGAGCGAGCACGTGGCCCGATCTGCCACTTGCCGAGTTAATGGCGGGAGAAGCGCACGCGTAACATTGTAAGTGTTCGAAATTTATAATAGGTACTATATACCTTTTTACATAAATTTGGTTGTTATTCCAAGTAAAAAATGAGTATCGGGCACATCCAACATTAATGATCGTATATTATAACATTCATATTGACGGATCAGCCACATCCGGCGTTACTGATTGCAAACCTTATATTGTTTCTTGTAGTATATGACACACCTGACGTTATTGATGGGTCATCTTAAAATGTTTAAAGTAGGATATGTCACATCCATCATTGATGATCGGCAATGATTAAATAGGTTGTGTCCGATTTACCTCTTATGAAGTTATTGAGTGGCGGTCATAGCACAATTATTATTGTTTGATCTACAAATACTTATAAATTTACTTTGTATACTTATTTATTAGCTTTATTTTAGTGGGTACTTATATTAATTTGACTTGACGACCAGTTGGTGTAGTTTTTCTTTAAGGGGTGGTACAAGAGTCGCCTATACCTGTTGCTGTCAGTCATAATTTGGAAGAAAAATCAGTTTTATTGAAATATGTTTTTGACGAAGAACCTGTATCTAAGATAAAAGACAAACTGACGAAAATTTAGATCCAAATATAATATCCAACAATACTCAACTTATAGATATAAGTTTACCTGTTATACCTGCTACTGAAGGATCAACTCCAGTTAAATTATCTCAGATTTATGAACCTTGTTATAATACTTTTTGGGTCCAGTGTGCCGAAGACCTGGTTTTGATAACAGCAAATGATTTACTGAGGAATTCAATATTCGGACTATTGATTGATCTGTAGATTTTAGATTCGTTTTTGACATAAGCTTCATACAAAACATGTCAAACTCGAATCTCGAATCTCAAAATCCATCTATGGATCGAATATTGTAAATGGCCGTTATATGGAAATCTACCAATAACGTCTGTATCATCTCTTGCAAATAGTGTAACAACGCCATCCACACTCAAAAACGATAGAAAAAGGACATTCAAAACTAATAAACGTAAAAAACGCCTTGTGCGCAAAGAAGACTGGATAGTTGTTAAGAGTAAATTACACAAAATAGTTCAAGTGACTAGGAATAATTGATTAATTTAATGCAAATGCACAGTATGTCCTTCGCTTCCATAGTCCTCCGTCGCCAGTCATCCTATCGTTGACTTTTTTCTGTTTTTCTCGTTACTAAGTCATAGGTATAGGTACTAAGTTAGGCAACAATGCGTCCACAACTCCTTTCCCTTTCATAACCATCCTCACACAGTCTATCCATTTTTTTCTTGGCCACCCTCACTCTTTTTTCCTCTCTTCGTGCATATCCATCACTTTTTTACCTACGTACATCTCATCTCTTCGCATAACATGTCCATAACATGCCAATTGACTCCCTTTTACCTTTTCATTTACTCATGTGGGGCACTACTCTCATGCTACCTCTAACATAATCATTCCTAATTCTGTCCATTCTTGTTACTCCTCATAGGCATCGCAACATTCTCATCTCTGCCACATGCAACCGTTTTTCAACCATATTCTTTGTAGCTCAACACTTAGCTCCATACAGTACGCCAGGGCTTATAACTCCTTATACATGCAGTCCTTTAATTTCACACGCATTTTGTGATCGCATATTGTGTCTGAGACCTGTCGCCATTTCATCCAGCCTGCGTTGATTCGTTGCCTAAAAGCACAATCAATTTCACCGTCATTTTGCAGTTCTGAACCTAGGTAGCAAAAATCGGAGCATAATGGTAGGGCTATACCGCTGAGTGTAACCTGTAAAGGATTGGAGAGACCGCCAAAGTCGCAGAACATATATCCTGATTCTGCTTTGGTTCTGCTCATTCTCAGGCCTAAATTCTTTAATCTCTCTCGCCAATCATCCAGCTTGCTCTGCACCTCCTGTCCACTCTCTGCCACCAAAACGATATCATTGGCAAATAGCATGCACCAGTGTGCCTTTTCCTGTTTGTCCGATGATACAGCATCCATCCATTCATTACTCTCTCCCATACTTGGACATAACCCTTTTATTTTTTTACATGGGCACCATTCCTCGGATATGGTACCCTCATGCAACAGCTTATTGTAGAATATTGACAGCCACGCCCATTCATCATCTTCTAACGCTTTCCATGTTTCTACTGGTATTCCATCTGGTCCTAACGCTTTCCCATTCTTCATCCCACTTATCCTTACTTATTGCAACTGAAACCTAGTTATTAATTAATCATAAAAATATTAGAATTTTATTTTTATTTGATTTGCTGATTTAATAATGCTGTAAGACAGTAATTAAGTAATAAGAGGTAAAAGAACAACATTGTTATTTTGGGTTTACTAATGTTTGCCATATTTTAAAATGCCATAATTTCATGTGCCATACTGGTATTTGCCATAATTTCATTAGAAATAACGCTTCAGTTGTCATAATCGTGAAATGACATAAAATAACTTTCACTAATTCCATTGGTCATAATCGATCAAGTGTCATAATAATTTAAATCCATAAATGTATTTGCTATAATTTTCGTTTTCAATAATCTAAGAAGAAAATAGAGAGTAAACTGAAGTTGAACAACTTCAGTTTATTAAACTAGTGTGAAGAATGTGGACTAAGTTGACGGAGCCCTGCTTCGCTCCTATTTTTGGGTTAAGGGTCAAAAGAGAACCCTAACCTAACCTATCCGAGTCGGATTGCACTGAGTCGGGGTGTTAACGATAATTAATTCAACTTCAGTTTATTAAACTAGTGTGAAGAATGTGTACTAAGTTGACGGAGCCCTGCTTCGCAGGATTCCTATTTTTGGATTAAGGGTCAAAAGAGAACCCTAACCTAACCTATCCGAGTCGGATTGCACTGAGTCGGGGTGTTAACGATAATTAATTCAACTTCAGATTATTAAACTAGTGTAAAGAATGTGGACTAAGTTGACGGAGCCCTGCTTCGCAGGGCTCCTATTTTTGGGATAAGGGTCAAAAGAGAACCCTAACCTAACCTAACCTATCCGAGTCGGATTGCACTGAGTCGGGGTGTTAACGATAATTCATTTCGACCTAACAATATTATGTATTATTTTCATAATTAGGTATATCAAATTTTGATTATGTCAAGAGTCAATTATGAGCTGTGTTACTTATGGAAACTAATTATTATGATATATGTTGTTATAGAAAGTCATTTTATGGCAAATAAAAGTTATCACAGTTGAGTTGTTAAGGCAAACGTTATTAGTATGAATGATAATAGTGTAAGTAAATATTATGATCAGGGATGATTATGGCAAACAATATTAGTGCAAATGAATTTATGGAAAACGAGAGAATACCGTTATTTTGTTCATAAGTAGAGAGTTGTCTATTTAGATTGATTATGAAACTTTGATTTAAAATGTTATTTAATTTTTTTCAGATTTATAACATTTTTACTTTTGTTTAGTTTTTCACAAGTAGTTTTTGTTAGCATTTGCTTAGAATGAATAAATGAGCATGTTGTCGATGATTTTTTTTTAATTATTTCGAATTCCACTCATTGTTTCGTTCACAAAGATGCGTAAAATGAATGCCCATGGACCAGGGACAATCCTTTAATAAAATAATTGATAATACCCAAAGCATTTGAACTTTAGTCAGTTGCGTTAGCAGTAGAACCAACAATATTATTATATTTCTTCACATAAGAATAGTTTTATCTGCCACATCCGATGTATTGTAATGATTTTTGTTCAATCAAAGATCATACAAAATAAATTAGCGGGTCTTAATCGCGTACATTAATTTATTTAAGGTATAAATACCTAATTGTTTCCGACGTTTCGCTCGTCTTGCACCGAGCGTGGTTGCGGAGTGACTGATGAGAGCTCAGCGCCGTCTTGTGGAAGTGCGGGTTTCGGCACCTACCCTCACTTGGTCTTTATTTAAGTTCGCACTGTCGGTACTCCGACACACTACACTAATGACGTCTACACACTGTTGAGATTTATCACTGCGGCGGTGTTTACATTATTTTGCTGATGACTGGATTCCAAGTAGCCGATAATCTATATCCATCCTCCCGGTTGAAATTGTTATATTTCTTGATTTCTACCGCTTCACGTACTATCCTGGAGTAATAGTGACGATCGGTGGATAAGACTTGTGGTTGATGCAGTTCTATCCAGTGGTTTGGTCCAGACTCCAACAAATGCTCAGCTATAGCCGACTTATTAATATGTCGGTTTTTCACAGCTGCGATATGTTCCTTTACTCTTTCAGGGATTGTACGCTTAGTCTGCCCGATATATGAACATGAAAGTACGTGAAGCGGTAGAAATCAAGAAATATAACAATTTCAACCGGGAGGATGGATATAGATTATCGGCTACTTGGAATCCAGTCATCAGCAAATGTAAACACCGCCGCAGTGATAAATCTCAACAGTGTGTAGACGTCATTAGTGTAGTGTTTCGGAGTACCGACAGTGCGAACTTAAATAAAGACCAAGTGAGGGTAGGTGCCGAAACCCGCACTTCCACAAGACGGCGCTGAGCTCTCATCAGTCTCTCCGCGACCACGCTCGGTGCAAGACGAGCGAAAGGTCGGAAGCAAATAGGTATTTATACCTTAAATAAATTAATTGTACGCGATTAAGACCCGCTAATTTATTTTGTATGATGTATACAAATCGCGAAAGTTTAAAATCGATCAATCAAAGATGTTGGAAATACCACATCCGACATAACATGATTGAATTTGTCCGATGAAAATGGCGACAAGTGACATTTATTTATATTTTTTAACGAACTAATTAAATTAATTACGTTAGTATAATAGATAATGATATATTCAATGCTCATTACAAAATTTATAAAGTTATCACTTCTCGTTACATTTTTATTACAAGTTCAATCTTTAAATTGCTCTACTGAAAAGTTGCATATTTGCAAATCCTACGTCGTTGATAGGGCGTGGCGATCTTAGCGTTAATTATTGTAGTCCGGCCTGTGATGAAGATGTTCCACTACGTTTAATGGTCCGAAGCGCCACCAACAACGTCGGCTTAGCGTATTCAAAGGAATTTATATTCCAGCTAAATCAACTGCTCCGTAATACCGGCAGTTTGAGGGATTACGGATCTCAAAGAGGAACAAGATTTAATAAACTGAACCCCTTAAAATAAAATGTTGATTGGTTGGAAGAGGGTTCGTGTTTGTGGTTTCTATTTTTGAATGTGAAAGCGGTTTGTTTACGATGTATAAAAAATACAGCATATACCTATTAATTCTGATCATTGGTAGCAGACATAATTATTATGTATACCTATATAGAAACCTGATATGCCTTATACAGTCAAAACGTATCGAGATTTCAAGCTTTCGTAAAGTATCACTTTTCACCATAGTTATTCATCGTTCTTTCCCGTACTAGAATATTATATATTCAAGACTAAGTACTTATTTCTGTGTATGTATAAGAACTTAAGTGTATGTATATTAACATCCTTCTAGCGGCTTTTGCTGAATATTAGCTTTTCCACAGAGCATGTATATTATATTATATGTATATCGGAAAGGTCATGAGTACGGGACGTCAACAACTACAAAACGGAAGTGTGAAGATGGCGCGCTTCGACAGAGTCTAGTGTGACGTTCGCTATAGTTGAAGAGGGGGGTGACGGTTGACGTTCAACGGAGTAACATAACTTACACTTCTCTTGGAGATTCCGGGTGGGCAACAAATACCTTAAAACTGTCACTCGTTTCGTATTCAGTAATCCAAAATAATTATAGTCAGTTTTGTTAATTTGATTTGGTGTGTACTTATAATAAACTGTGAAGCGTTGATACCGGCCAAAAATCAAGCAACCCGTCGTTATCAGAAGTGGGATAATGGACAAGCGCGACCACAAGGCGTGAGCTGAAGGCAACCGCTAACACTGCTATGTTGGTGTATCAGCTGAGCTTTCAACTGCAACCGTGGTGAGCGTATTTTGTCTGATTTTTTTATTGGTACCTACTGCCAATTTTATTTAGTGACGGTAGTTGTAAAACATTACGCGTTTAACCTTGAAAATGTCGTAATCGTTGTGGTGATATCGCCATCACATCGTACCAAGTGTGGTAGGTACGATTCCTATACAAGAGACTGAGTTGTGGAACCGTTTGACTTTTACGGTGTCGTGTTTCCCATGGCATGATCTCATGAATAATCTTCTTTTTAATAGCTTAAAGAAGAAAAAGACAAAAAAAATGTGGGTAGTAATGATTTAATTGCGACCTTTGCCGTATTTAATGTTAGCGTATAGTTGTCTGACTACCACAGTGACCTAGCTGTAGCGTAGATATCGAACGGAGGTTTTGAGTTTGATACGCCGGTGAAAAAGAAAGCGTTTATTTTTATTTCTTCATGCGAGGGTGGCTCGCACTCATGAACCTAGTGATCATATTATGCTTGCTTGCAAATAGATTATCTTGTTTCGGTCTTACTTTATGGACTGTAATAGTAACGAGAGTGAGCGTACAGGCCGAGTTGCATGTTAAAATATATTAGTGAGGCACAAAAGATCAATATAAGTTTAATTAAATGTACGACATTTTACAAGGAAAATAATTTAAGAAGTGACACAGTTGTTAGGAAAAACCGTAGCCTAGCAACTGCACAGATAATCCTCTTTAACATCAACACTTCTCTAAAAAACGGTACGTTATTTATATAGACTTGATTTATTATGTGCTGAACGACGATAATCCAATCATTTCGCACATTTGTATCAGCCTGGGTTTAAATAAAGGTTTCGTCAGACCATCTGCAACATGTTCTTCAGACGTGTTTTATGTGTTCAGTAATATTCGAAAAACAATAAATTATGATTCTGTATTATTTGTTTTTGTTTCATAAACCTAAATGCGACCAAACGGGTAAGCTTGTCCTTCCAAACATCATCTCATCCTCTTAGCATTATCCCAGTTTCAATCTGGGGTCCGCTTTCTAGTCTAACCGGATTTGGCTGAATATTAGCTTTTCCACGGAGCGACTGCCTGTCTGCCCTCTGCAACCCGAAGGGATAGCGATATTCCATGGTTTAGACTAGTGTCAGTTTATTTAGAAGGTAGGTACTGACGCCCTGTAACGACTGTCAAAGATCTTCATGACAATCGGCACCGACGGCTTAACGTGCTCTCCGAGGCACGGGACAAGCGACAATTAACAATTCAATACGTACATAACTCCGAAAAGTCATTGGTACGCGCCGTGGGCGTGGATTCGAACCCGATACCCTCTGCATGGCGGTCTGTTGGTATATCCACTCGGCTATCGCTGCCTCTTGTCTTGTCTTTGCAAACAAAAAAAGTAATTTTGATATAGGTTAATAATGACTGAGTTTCAAGGCAAAAAGGGCTAAAATACACCCTAATTGCAACCCGTCTCCTTCTTTTGAAATCGTTTGAAGAATTTACTCCTTTAACATATTATCATTTGTGACAAAATAAATATTCACAATGTGTATACGCTGAACTAGCGAATGTTTGTTGTATACGTTGTTGTCGCCTTTGAAACAGTGCGGAGGATTTGGTCGACTTTGGTAAATGGATGCGGCGGCGCGGCGTGGCAAACAAAACGGTCCTGTTCTGTGTGGGTATCTATCAACCGGGGTCGAATGGCACACTTGTAACCTAAATGCTTTTTTACTTGAAAACAAAACGTATTGTAGGCTGGAAAAATGTTTGTTTACATCGTATATAAAATATACATCATACTGCTATTACTTTCTTCCGCATTGGTAGCAGATAAGTGTATAGAAACCTTATACAATTAAAACGTGTCTAGATTAAAAGCTTCATTAGAGTATAATTATCCCCCGCAGCTCAAGTTCCAGACCGAACGGGACGGTGACGCAATTTGGATACCCTCTGCACTATTCCCCACAATATTCATCTTTATTTTACGTCTATAATATAATGTTTTATATAAGTATTAATGTTATATATTTGCACATATTATGGTAAGTATTACAGGAATTTATATATTATGTTTTAAACTACCTCATATTTTCTGCGCCAGGCGAAATCATATTTCCATGTGGCCATTTGTTATTCTGAAGTATTCGTTTCAGTTGTTTTTATGTGAAAAAATAACAAACATCCATCCTCAGAAAAGTTCATGTCACATTTATATCAGAAAAAGAATTGTTAACTGCTGCACTTGCACCATTTCTATCCAAGCAATAATATCTCCATCCAAATAATAGAGGCAATAGGAAATCGCTTCCAGCGATAAAGACACCCCTTTTTACTCCACTTTCATAGAAGATTCCTGTAAATGCTTAAAACAACAAAGAACATTATCTATCTATCTATACTATTAGTTTGAAGGCTAAAACATAAAATACAGTGATACTTAAAATGTTATTAATTTATTAATATGTAGTTAATGTAATTCCGTATGCAATTTTAACATAAGAATATCACGCCACCATAGGTCCTAGTGTAATCAATTGTGATATCAACCGAAAGACGCCCGACGCTGTACATAGACCTAACCTAAGGCTCTCCAGACAGACAGATCTTACACCATCTGCATCCATGCGAAATATATCTTCTATAATTATAAAAATACATCTAAATTAATAGTAGCTATATAAGTTTCTTATTTAACATCATAGCCAAAGGCAATTAGCTACTCAAGAAAAGTAATATTTTTTGTTCCATTTCAGTCGGACGTCTTCCTTGATGGCTTTGAAGTCCACGACGAATTGACGACTAAGCAAACTTTTGGTTAGTAGTTATTCTACTTGTTAGGCTTGGTACTAATTCAGACTTAAATTATTATTTTAATAGTAGGTTAAGCTAATTTTGTATTTCATGATGATATTTTTTATAATTACGTTAGTTGCTGTTTTTTACACCAAAGTTAGTCACGGGATACACTCAGACTAAGACAAATAAAAAAAATACACCGCAGTGCAAAAAGCATTAACACTGCACCAATAATCATTGGATTTTTAAAGTATGGTTCTTACCAATACTACGTTTAATAAACCACAAAATATAAACAGTAAATTATGACTTGATTTAATGCGATACGACTCTTACTAAAATTTACAAAGTAAGTATCCTCTTGAGGCCTACAATATACTTGAGTAACAATCAGTTTAATTTGTTTACGCATATTAAAACTCATTTAAATTACTTCTACAAATAAAATCTTAAACGCAACATGTATCAAGCAGTTGGTGAGACTGGAAAATTAACCCGGAACATTAAACCTAACGGAAGAGTCTTTAAAATTCGCTTCAAAGCTTATTTATATATTGACCTCATGGGTCCTCTTCATATAAATACTATGAGGCCTATAAACGCGTTTAAGGACTATTTATGGCTTAATGAAGTCCACGGCTATTATTTGCAAAATAAAGTTGTAAATTCAATGGAAGAGCACGCGCGGGAGGCATCACTCACTCCCGACTGAGGACGCTCTGATTGCGTCTACACTAGATTTATTTTAGTACTCAATTTCTTTCTTTGAGCGTATTACTCGAGAGCTAAATTTGCACTTAAGGCGGTTGCTCGGGACTGAGCACCTGATATCAGTTTTTTAATGAGAACGTTCTTTGAATTGTAAGAAAATACTGCCCGATTTTATCTGTAAAAACATCTCAGGAAAGATGATTTTCGATAGTAACAGTTCTGAATAAAATATACGCTAAAGCTAGAGTAATATATTTCATCAAATTTTGCAAGTATTCGCTGATAACACGTCTGCAATGCATGTAAATACTCGTAATACGGAGTCTTGATATTGGAATTCTGCGCCTGCTATCTAAAGTTATTGATGCACACCCCTTGCCTACGAGGGTATTGTTATGCCATCTATCGGTGAATGGGGGTACTAGAAGAGATTGAATGTATCGGTGGTTTAAAGGTAATTCAGCTACTCTGTAATAAATGGCGTTGCTGTATCGAGTATAGACTGTTCGCGATTATTTCGACAGTTTTGTAGAAGCATCTAGAATGCGCTAGTGATGTTATCCAGCCAGTATAAATAGAGCGCAAGCGGACGGACCGGACACAGTAACAATTGAATATCAAAGCGATAAACAAGGAGCGAAGGGAAGTAATTCGGAAGTGTTTAGTGGTGTTTTTATTAGTGTTGAGAATTAAATGTGAAATAAGTGTGTTTTTACTAGTTGTGTAAATAAGTGTGTATAGTGTTTGTGTATAAATAAAGTTCAGTTTAAGTGGCATAGTGAGTTATAATTTATCGTCGAACCCCAGCTCGTAACAAATTGGTGTCAGAAGAAAGGGATAAATTATGCCGGTTATGCCGAAGGAAGAAACTGACGGAGTGCGTACCAGGAACCAGCGCCAGCAAGACCTGGACCAGAGACGCTTCGGAGACGTTCCTTCTCCATCGTCTGGTGGATCAGGCGACTCCGCGGCTGCAGTGGAGCCTGCAAGCGCACACTCCGTGGCGGTGCCCGACATCGCGGCTCTGATGGCGTTCATGCAGGAGCAGGCCCGCCGTCAGGAGGAGCAGGCCCGCCGTCAAGAGGAGCAGGACCGCCGTCAACAGGAGCAGGCTCGTCGTCAAGAGGAGCAGGCTCGCCGTCAAGAGGAGCACGCTCGCCGCCTAGAGGAACAGCTGCAGCGCGACAAGGAGGAGCAGGCCCGCCATCAAGAGGAGCAGGACCGCCGTCAAGAGGAGCAGACTCGTCGTCAAGAGGAGCAGGCTCGCCGTCAAGAGGAGCACGCGCGCCGCCTAGAGGAACAGCTGCAGCGCGACAAGGAGGAGCACGCCCGCCGTCTGGAGGAACAGCTGGTGCTCATGAAAGACCTCAGCGCCGCAGTGGGGAAGGACTTGAAGGCGGTCAAGGAGAAACTTCAGCAGCACGAGGCCCGTATCAGCGACGTAGAGATACTCGTGCACGACAAGCTTGAGACTCGCGTCGCCTCTATAGAGAAGCGTGTACATGACCACCACGAGACCTGTGTTGCTGAAGTGGAGAAGAAATTGCGTGGGCTCGAAGTAACACCAGCGGCTGTAGCGCCCTCACCTCGTGGATTTAAGGTTCCACCATTTGATGGCTCGTCATCATGGTGGGATGGGTGGACCAAAGAACAGGCCTTAACCGCCCTAACCTTGGGCCTTCGCGACCGGGCCTTGACAGTGTTGGAGGCACTCGGGCAAGACGTCACCTACGAAAAGCTCCTGGAGGCGCTGGAGGCGAGATACGGTGACGCGCACCTTGAACACGTTTATCGTGCTCAGCTGAAGGACAGGACACAACGCACCGGAGAAATTCTGCAGCAGTGGGCTCTAGAGGTGGAAAAGCTGGTCAGGAAGGCATACCAGTCGTCTCCTGCGCTTATTGACGGGAACCTCGTACAGGCGTTTACGGATGGGATCCGGGACCTGGAGGTAAGAGAAGCAGTGAGGCTTGGGCACTTCAAGGACCTCAAGGATGCCTTAGCCCACGCTCTGGAGGTGGAAGCAGTGCGACGCGACGATCGAGGTCACCGCATCAGAGAAGTTGTGTCGTCACCTCGGTGCTACAACTGCGGAGAAAGAGGCCATATCCACTTGAGCTGCCCAAAGCATAGGCAGTCTGGTGACACCCTGTCTCCACCAAAGGGGTCGCCTGATGTGCCTGCCAGGCAGCGAGAGCAGGGAAACGAGTAGAAGCCAGGACTGCGGGGCGGGTGCTGGCTGGTAATGGAAGAGCCCCAAGTATCTTGATCTCGCAATCATGCGACGGGAACAGCCTGATCAACGAAGGCGAAATTAACAGAACACCATGCAAGCTGACATTGGACACGGGTGCTTCTCGGACAGTCGTCGGTTTCCATCTGGCAAGACGGGTTCTTCGGGGCTGCTTCAGGAACAACGAATGTGTGAATCTGAGAACAGCTACCGGTCAGCACATAACCGTCCGAGGTGAAATGGAGGTGGATCTGAAGCTAGGCAACAAAGTTTACCGTCACAAAGTCATCGTGGCTGATATAGTGGACGACTGCATCTTAGGCCTAGACTTCATGCGGAAGTATCGCTGCGAGATCGATGTTAACCAGGTAGTGTTGAAGTGTGGCTCGGAAGAAGTCTTCATGGAAGGTGCAACTTCAGGAAAAGTGTACTGCCTGAAGAATGTCATTCTTTACCCGCGGTCGGAAACAGTTGTACCAGTTTGTTTACCAGGGAATTCTGGTCGAGCGAACCGCTGCGTACTTATCGAAGGCCTAGAGAAAGAGGCCTCGTGGAAAATTGCACGCACCTTGGTAAGGAGCACCAAAGTTTCATCAGTACGCGCAGTGAATGCAAGTGACAAAGAAGTGTCGCTCAAGAAAGGGACGGAATTGGGCACCTATGAAGGAGCGGCTTGGATGCGTAGATGTCAAGAGCAACCTACCAGGACCAAGGTTCAAGTTACACGATTCGACGTGTCTACACTTTTAAAGGACTGCCAAAGTACCCTGTCGGAGGAAGAGAAGACCGAGGCTCGGAATATGTTGAACCGGTTCGCCGATATTTTCTCGACCAGTGATTCCAACATAGGGAAGACAGCACTAGTCCAGCACAAAATAAACACGGGAAGTGAAGCACCGATTCGCCAGCGGCCAAGACGTGTGCCAGTGGTACGGGAACGTGAAGTGGAAGTTATGATCGACGGTATGGTGAAGGAAGGCGTAATCGAGCTTTCGTCCAGCCCGTGGTGTTCTCCGGTGATGCTAGTTAAGAAGAAAGATGGCAGCATGCGCTTCTGTGTAGACTACCGCCGATTAAATGTCATCACGAAGGACAGCTATCCGCTGCCAAGGATCGATGACACACTGGATACGCTGACGGGGATGAAGTGGTTTTCTACCTTAGACCTAAAAAGTGGCTACTGGCAGGTGGAAATAGACCCCGAAGACAAGGAGAAGACGGCATTCTCCACAGGCAAAGGATTATGGCAATTTAACGTCATGCCCTTTGGATTGTGCAACGCTCCGGCTACTTTTGAGAGACTGATGGAGCGAGTGCTCATGGGACTGATTGGAGACGCTTGCCTGGTCTACTTGGATGACATCATCACCGTGGGGTGCACCTTCCAGGATCACCTTCGAAACTTGGAGCAAGTGCTGTCAAAGATACGAGGAGCTAATTTGAAGCTGAGTCCGAAGAAATGCGCGTTATTCAGACGGCAAGTGAACTTTCTAGGACATGTGGTCTCGGAGAACGGTATTCAAACTGACCCGGAAAAGATCATTGCCGTGAAGGAATGGCCAGTTCCAGAGAACAAAACGCAGGTCAGAGCATTCCTCGGATTATGCTCCTACTACATTGCTCGACCTCTTCATAAGTTCACCGAAGACAGAGTACAGTTCTGTTGGAATGAGAGCTGTGACTTTGCATTCCAGAAGCTCAAGGAACATCTGTGTACTGCACCTATTCTAGGCTACCCTGACAATGAGCACGAATTCATAGTTGACACAGATGCCAGTAACACCGGAATTGGTGGCGTGCTGTCACAGAAGAAGGGTGATCTAGAAGTTGTTATAGCATACTTCAGCAAGGCCTTATCCAAACCCGAAAGAAACTACTGCGTCACCAGGCGGAAACTCTTGGCTGTAGTAAAGACATTGCAGCATTTCAACAAATACTTGTTGGGCCGTAAATTCCACCTGCGAACCGACCATGCAGCGCTGAAATGGCTACTTCAATTTAAGGACCCAGAAGGACAAGTAGCTAGATGGATTGAACTACTGCAAGAGTTTGATTTTGTAATACAACATCGCAGCGGCAAGTCCCATGGTAATGCAGATGCCCTATCGCGTAGGCCGTGTCCCGACCAGTGCAAGCACTGTACCTGACAGGAAGCAAAGCAGGCAGCAATAGTGAGGATGTTGAAGACAGATCTGAGCGACGAATGGAAAGAAGCTTTGCAGAGTGCTCAGCAAGACGACAAGGTCATACAGCCGATTCTTGAATGGAAGAAATCAGATGCGCCTCGGCCCAAATGGAGTGATATCGCAGCAATGAGCCCCATCACCAAGAGTTATTGGGCACAGTGGGAAAGCTTGGTCGTCCAGGATGGAGTTCTGTGCCGCAAATGGAAAAACGCTCGCGGTAACCAGTGCCCAAATGGTAGTGCCCAAAACTAAGGTGCCGGAAGTCTTGCAGCTCTATCACAATGGTGCTTCGGGAGGTCACATGGGAGTTAAGAAGACCCTTACTAAGATCCGGGAGCGGTTTTATTGGCTCCACTGTCGGGAGGACGTCGAGGATTGGTGCCGCAAATGCACAAGTTGTGCGGCTGTCAAGGGGCCACATAATCGAAGCAGAGGTGCATTAAAGGTGTACAATGTGGGAGCCCCATGGGAGCGCATAGCCTTGGATGTCGCTGGGCCGTTTCCCGAGAGCCAGGATGGAAACAAATACTTCTTGGTTGTGATGGTTTACTTCACGAAGTGGCCTGAAGTGTTTGCAATTCCAAATCAAGAAGCTACTACAGTGGCCGACAAGCTGGGGCATGAAGTCTTTTGTCGGTTCGGGGTACCCTTGGAAATTCACAGCGATCAAGGCCGGAACTTCGAATCCGAGGTGTTCAAGGAGACTTGTCGCGTGATGGGTGCACATAAAACCAGGACCACGGCTTATCACCCGCAATCAGATGGCATGGTTGAACGATTTAACCAATCACTGGAAAGGTACCTGGCGAAGGTCGTGGAGAGCAAACAAAGAGATTGGGACAAGCACATCCAACCATTTCTCCTGTCATATCGAGGTCATATCGATGTCCACGAAACTACAGGAGTAACACCAGCTTTTGCCAATTTCGGTAGAGAACTACGTTTACCTGCAGACTTAATCACCGGTATTCCACCAGAATCTCCACGCAATATAACGGATTACGCTACCGAGCTACGCAACAAGATGAACGACGTATACGAGCACATCAGGGAGTCAGGACAACAGATGTCTGAAAAGATGAAGACTCGCTACGATCGAAAGGCGAACAACAAAGGCTTCGATGAGGGATCATTGGTGTGGCTTCATAACCCAGTACGAAGCAAAGGTAAATCGCCTAAGTTACAAGCCAGGTGGGACGGGCCATATCGCATAATTACCAGGATGAACGACGTCACCTATCGAATCCAGAAGGGGACGCGAGGTGCACCGAAGATAGTTCATGTGGACCGGTTGGCTCGTTACTATGGGTCCAACGATGTTCGAGACGAACACGTTTAGCAGTGTTACGCCATCTATCGGTGACTGGGGGTACTAGAAGAGATTTAATGTATCGGTGGTTTAAAGGTAATTCAGCTACTCTGTACTAAATGGCGTTGCTGTATCGAGTATAGACTGTTCGCGATTATTTCGACAGTTTTGTAGAAGCATCTAGAATGCGCTAGTGATGTTATCCGGCCAGTATAAATAGAGCGCAAGCGAACGGACCGGACACAGTAACAATTAAATATCGAAGCGATAAACAAGAAGCGAAGGGAAGTAATTCGGAAGTGTTTAGTGGTGTTTTTATTAGTGTTGAGAATTAAGTGTGTTTTTACTAGTTGTGTAAATAAGTGTGTATAGTGTTTGTGTATAAATAAAGTTCAGTTTAAGTGGCATAGTGAGTTATAATTTATCGTCGAACCCCAGCTCGTAACAATATGTTAGATTGTATGTACTTATATTACATAACTACACAATACGAATGCTTGCTACGTACCGATTTGTGTGATTGTTTGTTTGTGAAAAATACTCGCGGTGACAAATACATTTGAACTGAAAACAGACTTCAAATAATCGTATGTCACCGAGAACTGCACACCGAATCTGCGAGAACAACATAACGAATCTAAAACAAACATATGTTTCAACGCAAACGATCACTTCGTCTCACTCAAGTTTGAGTAAACAACTGAGGTTGTTTTGAAGCATTTGTAAGAGACGGGTGTTGAATGGAACTAAAACAGTTACGACGCTACAAACTAGGAAATTGTCTTCATTTCCCACAGTCCTTGTCGGGGCGTTTCCTCCCGACAAAAAACCTTCCGAGGAATAGTTTCTTTATGCAACTGAGTTCAGAGAACTCCCTTCAATTGAGTGGTACTCACGACTATGAAGTGTGACACGCTGAACAACCCTTTTCTTACGGCAAGAATAAACCTATATGATGGGCGTAACCGCCTGTACATGTCCCCAGAGGGCTATCGCTGCCAAACATGAACATAAGGAGAACATTAGACATCATTAGCTGTGAGAACAAATGTACTTATAATATTATATAAACTTCAGTATATTACAATGACAATGTACTTTGTGATGCGATAGTGCAATAGTGCAGATGAGTTTGTATCGTGAGCAACGCTAGAACTGCTCTGAAAGTGTATTTACATAAAGTTCGTGGTTAGCTAAGGGCTTATGTTCACTGGTGGTATGGTAAAATATCCCTTCAGTATTTTTAAACAATACTATTTAATACTTACCGCAACTTGCGTGCCGGGAAATCTCTCGACCCGACGCACAATGTCGTACGGACGCTTATTGCACCGATCTTCGTCATTTGGAAGATTTCCTGACAAGGATTTAAAAAGCTAGCAACATGACTTGTTTTCTCGCAGGAAAAGCCTTCATATGGCAATTATTTTTTTTAGGGTTGACGTAATAGGGGTGTTACAATCTCCCCTAAAGGCGTGTAGAACCAATTCAATAAATATATCTTTGTCGAAGTACAATTACATTCCATAGCGAAGAGGTGACGCTAAGCGACTAGCATACTTTGCCGCTACCCATCGGGATCAGCTCACCTGCAGGCGGATCTCGGCATGTTGCATGCACTAAGCCAGTTGCTAGAGCACGTACGTTTTTGCACCTACGTTATCCTTCAATACAATTTTTACTTTATTACTGTAAAACCATGTTATACCTACCTATGTACCTCATCTACGTCCTCTGCCGAAAATGCCGTGACACGCTGTGAAGCTAACAGCCGCATCGAGCCAGTGTGTCATCATCCTTACTCCACAAATATGTATGCAATGCAGCCAGCTCTCTAAAAGCTTTTGTCCAACACGCACGGTTATTTTCTTGAGATGTTCGCATTCGCTTACAATGCATATTTTATTTGGGTAAACATGTAGCTGCTTTGAAATTTACAGCTCTCCGTACCACTAGTTTACTTAGAAGAGTATTTTTGTTATGACTTGTAGGTACACTCTTGTTGATGTGAAATATTGGAGTGCACATTAAGTAGGTATGTTGCCGAGTATATTAGGAGTAATCCTGGTTTCATTAATGAAGCAACGAAATGCATACAAAGGCTGTATTTTCACACATTCATAGAATTAACCAGTCTATTACTGACGATGACGTTTACCGATATTATAACATGAGAAAAAGGCAACGATAGCCTACTGGAGAGACTAACAGACTCAGACCACAGATTTTTTGTCCACTGACATATCCTTAAAAAATCAGTGGTGTGCGTCGTGGATTTGAACACGAGATTCGAGATCCTCTCCGTAGCAGTACGTTGATCTTCCTTATACATAATTATGATTCATTATACGAAATTTACAAAAGTGTACTAGGTACTATTATATTAAAAATATGCTACTACGCCTTACTAAACATTGTGTTCTAACCTAATAGTCAAAAACTAAACATCTTAATTTAATTGCATAAATATAACAACCCAAAACGGTATTTTTCATCCACCACCCACCCAATTTAAAAGATACCTAATCCCTATTGATCATTTCACTTTATCATTCACATATTTTATAATGAGACCAATTACCACAAAATGCCACTTTGGCAATCACGACCGACATTCATTTGGATGGCAGTCGTATAATTGGGGACGTTAATGGTAATAGTTAAAGAGAAAATGTACGCTCCGACCTCATCAAAATACCGCTTACGGAGTTTTCCACACTCGAGGTTTTGGCGCCTAGTGATAAGGACATAGCAATTATTTCTTAACGCTGATTTCTTTGATGCTTCATCGCTGGAATAGGCGCCTTTTTATTTGGCTCTTTTTATGATACCTACTGACAGTTGTTTCTTGGTAATAGCACGTAACACGTGTTGTATCCTTAACTTTCCTATAATAGATATTATAGATAATGTGTGATATGTATAGGTATCACATAAGCTTAATTCGATTTCTAGGATACAAACTGGATCATTAAAATCCGCTTGATTACACATTTAACTCTGCCATTGTCGGTCCCAAGCCCGAATGAGAAAAGAGGAGGGTTAGCTGAGAACGACGAGAACTCTCGACCATCTATCGACCAGCTTAGTCTCGCTATAAAATCGTCAACGCCGAGAAATGGGCGGCGGTCAAATAACCCATCAGTCAGGCCGATCGAAGACCTTGAGTGACTAAATATCCTCTAAAAGATCGAGTACAGGTGTCTGGGAACCGCCTGGAACTAACTTCCCAAATCTTTAGAATGAAATGTCTGAAAATGAATTGAGTGATATGTCCTGCGATCCGGCTAACGCCCGGCGCCACGAGGTACCCGGGCCCCGTGGTGTGAAATATACTACCGAAGACTGTGGAGATGTAGGTAACCAGGCATCTTCATCAGTAAATACTACTGGAAAGAAAATTTTAGTCCAACAGGTATTGCATCCAGGTCTTTTCACACAACCAAGACCTGCGTCCCAAAATAACACAACGCTAATAGACGCAAGAACTGCTCAAGCCACTTGTCCTGTTAAAACCATCGAACCCCCAGAGTGGCAAAGAGTCCCTACGTCGAGGAACTACAAACGGAAGAAACTCACCCAGACTCCGTCACCGGAAGGAATTAAGATAACTAACAGCTATTCTGGTTTGCCATTAGTTAATTTAACTGAAAGCGATGCCGTAGCGCCAGAAAATAACTCCTCGGTAAAACGACCAAGCAAGCCACCTCCTATCATCCTTTATGGTATTGAAAACGTCAACAAATTGACCGATCTCCTGGTAACAGTTGCAGAACATGGCACATTTACATACAAAATTGTCAACAAGAACCAGCTTAGAATAAACACCGCTGATATTGAAGCTCATAAAAAAATTATCGGCATCATACGGGAAAATGGAATCATAGGCCATACGTTCACCCGAAAAGACCAACGATGTTACAGGATTGTAATAAAAAAATTGCATCATACCACACCACACACCGCAATTGCGGAAGAAATCGAAAGATCTGGCAACAAAATCGCAGGCGAAATTATTAACGCAAGATATGGGCCCAATAAGCTTCCAACTTCCACATTTTTTGTCAACATTGTGCCCGGACCAAACAACCAAGCAGTCAAAGGAATAAAAATCATCCATCACCAATCGGTAGTAATTGAGGACCCAAAAAAGAAAAGAACTATCCCGCAATGCCAGAGATGTCAGCAGTACGGCCACTCAAAGAACTACTGCCTGCGTCCATATAGATGCGTAAAATGCGGCGAAGGTCACCGTACCAGTGATTGTCCAAAAAAGGATAGAAATACCCCTGCAAAATGTGCCTTGTGTGATGGCGATCACCCAGCCAACTATAAGGGCTGTGACGTATACAGGGAAATACTCCAGAGAAGACTGAAAATCAACCCCAAACGACAAACCTGTAAAGATAACGAAACTCGCGCAACTAACGCAGTGAACATCGCAAATCAATCCAACATGCACAAAGAAGAACCAAATGGTAACACCAAATTATTATACTCCGAAGTACTTACCACTCAAAAAAATGCATCGCCAGAAGACGCATTAGGAAATATAATTATGCTACAAACACAGAAAATGGACGTACTCTTACAACACATAAGCTCTCTGTTGGGACTTATAACTACTCTGGTTGCTAAGCTCTCAAAATGACAGCTATCAAATTGGCAACTTGGAACATCAATGGTACCCTATCCAGCGCTAAGGAAATTGAATATTTTATCAAGTTCAATCGACTAGACGTAGTTCTCTTATCTGAGCCACACATGACTGGTAACAAAACCTTAAGCATCCCAGGATACATAACCTACAATACCCCACACCCGAATGGGAAAAGTCAGGGAGGTGCAGCTGTAATAATCAACAAAAACATTAAACATTCAGTCCGTGATGGTTTCTCTGCTCCTTACCTGCAAGCTACAACTGTGTCGATCCAGGATAACAATGGCTCAATTGATATTTCGGCTGTGTACTGTCCACCTAGGCACAACATAAGTGACACTATGTTCGACGCATATTTTTCCACACTTGGTTCCCGTTTTATTTCGGGAGGAGACTGGAACGCCAAGAACACTTTCTGGGGATCTAGGCTTACTCTCACTAGAGGAAGAAACCTCAAAAAAGCTGTAGAAAATAACAGGTTGTCTATTCTTTCCACAGGTGAACCAACCTATTGGCCCACTGATGTCACAAAGACTCCTGATCTTGTCGACTTTTTTGTCACTAAAGGAATTAATAACCTCTACACAAAAATTGAATCTAGCTCAGACGGTTCTTCCGACCACTCGCCAGTACTGCTGACTGTGAGTTCACGAGTCATAAATATAAAAAAGCCTGAGAGCCTGTGTAACAAAAGAACCTGTTGGGAAGGCTTTAGACAGGACCTCTCTAACAGTATTAATCTCGGTACACAACTGAGGTCTAAGGATGACATAGAGGATGCAAGTTTTGAGATCACCAACCTAATACAGCTCGCAGTTTGGAAGAATACACCGGAGGAAACCCCCAATCTTTTTAAATCTCACAACATTCCTAATGAAATACAACAGAAAATCGCAGAAAAAAGACGACTCCGAGCGAAATGGCACACTAGTCGCATTTCCAGCGACAAGACAGCTTTTAACCGGATAAGCAAGGAGCTCTCACAAATGATTAAAGAGCATGAGAACATCACATTTCAGGAGCATATGGCGAGTCTGTCACCATACGCTAAAGACAATTATTCTCTCTGGAAAGCCACAAAAAAATTCAAAAGACCCCAACTGACCAACCCTCCTATAAAGATGGCGAATGATGAGTGGGCACGTACCGACGAACAAAAAGCCGAAACCTTTGCAACATATTTATCTCAGATATTCCAACCAAATGAGGGTGACGACTTAAACGAGCATGAGATAGACGAAGTATTAAAACAACCTTTTCAAATGGAGCTACCGCTGAGACCAATCACACCTGGAGAAGTACGATCCGAAATAAAAAGGCTTGACTCGAAAAAGGCTCCCGGTTTCGACCTCATTACTCCTAAAATTCTGAAGGAATTGCCCAGGAAAGCCATACTTTTTATAACGCAAGTATTTAACTCTATCTTTAGATTTGCCTACTTTCCACTCCTATGGAAAGTGTCACAAATCATTATGATTAACAAACCAGGCAAACCAACTCATGTAGTGACCTCTTATAGACCAATAAGTCTCCTACCGGTGTTATCCAAACTATGGGAAAGATTATTTGTTAAACGGCTAAAGAGTGCATTGTCGAGCTTACCTGACCACCAGTTTGGTTTTAGAGAGGGCCATTCCACCGTAGAGCAATTACATAGAGTTTATTCAACCATCAGAGAAAGTCTGGAGCGTAAACAGTATTGTTCAGCTGCTTTTCTTGACATTAAGCAGGCGTTTGACCGGGTGTGGCATAAGGGATTGTTGTGCAAAATCAAACAACAACTACCGCATATTTTCTACCCAATTATAGAATCTTATCTTGCGAACAGAATCTTCCAAGTGAAATATGGAGAATCGAAGTCATCTTTCTTTGACATCAAAGCTGGCGTACCCCAAGGTTCAGTGCTTGGACCAGTACTTTATAATATCTTCACCGCAGACCTTCCACAAACTCCAAGTGCTGTAACCGCTACTTTCGCTGACGACACAGCCATATTGGCTTGCGACACCTCTCCAGTCTATGCCTCCAACTTTCTACAAGACCAACTGGAAATAACTAGACAGTGGCTTCTTAAATGGAGAATACGTACTAGTGCAACTAAATCGACACATATCACCTTCGCACTTCGTAAAGGAGATTGCCCCCCGGTCAAGCTTGGCGACGAAGAACTCCCGCATAAAAACTCCGTCAAATACCTGGGTGTTACGTTTGACCGACGTCTTACATGGAAAGATCATGTCCGAACTAAGAGAGCTGAACTCAATGCCAGGTTTAAAGGCTTGTACTGGTTATTAGGGCCTCAATCAAAACTCCTGTTACACAACAAGTTGTTAGTATATAACACAATAATTAAACCTGTTTGGACATACGGGATCCAAATTTGGAGCACTGCTAGTAAATCCAACATAGCCATTATCCAACGTGCTCAAAACAAATTTCTGAGAACCCTTGCTAATGCACCCTGGTTTACTACTAACAAGGAAATACATGAGTATCTCGAAGTTCCTACCGTAGATGAAGTAATAAAACGTGTAGAGAATCGCTATCTAGATCGTCTACGAAAACATGTAAACCCACTCGCACGTGCTCTGGTTGAAGATGTTTCTACAACAAGAAGGTTGAAAAGGCGGCATGTCTTAGAAAACCTGATTTAAGAAGGGAGAAGGACTGAAGAGTCCAAATCCAAACCGCCATTATTCTCAGTCCACTCATCCGCTTATAGTCTACTGACTGATCGCAGATGTCATAAGCAACAAAAAAAAAAAAAAAAAAAAGATTACACATTTAAATAGTAATAGGACAAGTTGCACAACACCCTGTTCGTATTGAATTTAAGACACTATACTGTGTAAATATGGACATTGAAAAATTTAATGACAGATGAAGTAATAATTCTAAAGAATATTTTTAGTTACAAAAGAATATGGCATGACAACAAAAAGTTCATCTCAAAAAAGGCTTTAAGAATATTTAATCACTTAAAGAGAAAAGTACTTGCTGTGTCGACGTATCTTCCTACTAGATGCAATCCTCTTCAATTTCCTATACATTTTGGCTAAGACTGCCACCTTACAACCACGGCAACCTCTTCTCTCTCTCTCTCTCTGTATTATCATAAAATTTAAATATCATGACAGTGTACACGCAAGAAAAGACAAGGTGAATTTTTTGAACTTTTCGTCAAACTAAAAGTACCAACTGATTCAAAGGCATTTGAATGCGTAGTTGATATATTCCGTTAGTGAAACTAAATTAGATAGAAGTAACGCTGTCTCTTTCTAGTAAATCAAAAAGAGCAAGAGAACAAAAGTCTAAACTCAGTTTAGTCATGAATATCTTCAGATGTATTATCCAGCATTTCTGAAAATAACAACAGCACCTTAATTATCTCGCCACATTGTTGTTCATTTCATGTTAACGAATAAAGCTTTTTACATTTCAACATAATTAAGATAAGTTAAAATTAATTGAATAATTGTGTTGCCATTAGACGTTTCGGGAAGCCACGCTTCAGCCCTCATTAGTGTCACCCGCTAATTATTGAGGAATATTCCCGTCACGTAATTATTATTCGAGTCTCGACTCAGAATGCCTCTGTAATGAAAACGTTTTCAACTTATAAAGAGGAGTTACACCGCAACACGTCTCTCTTTATTGTATTAATTTTTCTTCGGGCTTATTTTAAATTCATAAAGCTATCAGGAAAGGCGGATTAGCATCACAAACGTTCTTCTACTGAATACGTGATGATGGTGGTATTGATTTGTTTGTTGTTATATCATCATCTTCCAAGCGTTGTCCTGGTTACCTATACACAAAACTGTTCCCTTGAATGAAAGAGGTTTGTTTCTAAAGGTGTAGTAATTTTGGACAAGCACCATAAAAAGCGGAGGATGGGTAGCATTGTATATTTTAGTTAAGTATAAACCGCTAGGAGCAAGTTCATTGATGTCATCATGCAAGTACTTTAGGTACCATTACTACCGAATATTTTCTTGCAGGTTAGCCATATCAATTTTACTTTGGGCTGGGAGCGATTGACTAATGCTGCTGAAGAATCTTGAGGTGATAACGCCTGCATTTCATTTCTTTCTGCCAGTTTTTTAACAAGGAATCTACATAAGACTGCCTCCGTGGACCAGTGGATAGCGTATGCGACTGCTGATCGGAGGTCCCGGGTTCGATTCCCGGGTCGGGCAAAAGTTTTACTGGGTTTTTCCGACTTCCCAGTAGCAGCACGGAGTCTGATGATGTGCCCGGTAACAGCAATAGGCTCGCCCCAATTACGTGGGGCCTAAAAAAAATTCATGGCGAAATGTGGGTGTTATATTACACCCCTGCCTACCCCTTTGGGGATACAGGCGTGAGTCTATAAGAATCTACATAACGATCTCTATGATACAATGCATCAATTATAACACATAAGCAAGCGCTTGCTGCTCCTTGCGTGTTATCGAAAACAAACTCGTAAAACCTTCAGCGCATAAGTCATCATCATCATGCAGCCTATATTATAATAAACTGTCCCACTGCTAGTTACGGCCTCTCATCACCACGAGAAGGGTAAGGATGACCTTACCCTCTTACTACATTACGTATTGCCGGTCTTCACATGTTTGTCAAGAACATAATATAAGTTTTTAACGGAACTATCGTCGATCTGTATCCTACGGTTAAGAATCTTGGGCTACATATGGATGCCAGGCTGAATTGGGAAGCTCAGGTGACACAGGTAAGTCGCAAAGTCACCGGCACTCTACGCGCTCTCTACCGCCTAAAAAACTTCCTCCCTGCCGAGACTAAGACAATGCTTGTGCAGACTTTAGTTTTCCCACTGATCGACTATGGTGATGTATGTTACTTAGACCTGAATGCAGATCTCCTCAATAAACTTGACCGTCTTCTGAATAACTGCATTCGATTCATTTTTAATCTTCGTAAGTATGACCATGTGTCTACTTATCGCTCCCAATTAAAATGGCTCCCTATTCGTCAGCGCCGTAGTTTGCGTGCTCTCACTACTCTATACACTATTCTCACATCTCCTACTTCTCCTCTGTATATGACTCCTTACTTTCAATACTTATGCTCTAATCATGAGCGAAATCTTCGCTCTTCTTATTATCTTCAACTCATGGTGCCTTCTCACAAATCTGATTTTCTTCACTCTTTTTCACTATTCAGTCCATTCTTTTATGGAATGCTCTTCCTCTTGAGATCAGAATGGCCAAAACAAAATTCACATTCAAGGCCAAAGTAAAGGAACTCTTGTTGGCTGAGGCGAATTTATCATAAGTCGCTATCTGAACTAGGTATAATAATAATATTCTACCACATTCACACAACACCATCTAGTCCCAAACTAAGCAGAGCTTGTACTATGGGTACTAGATAATGGATAAACATACATATATACATTTTTTTGTAAATAAATACATATTATACATAGAAACACCTATATTCTGTTGTGAATTAAATATTAAATTGAATTGAATATTATGTTTATGTATATATGTATGTATATATTCTATGTATTAGTGTTTGTAAGTCTAAGTATAATTTATTTGTGATTTTATTCGTAATTATGTATTAATTGTGTATGTATTTCGTTTATGTATTTTCTTATATTAAATAGTTATGTAAGTATGTATGTTTATTATGAGCAAGAATTCGACAATTACAATTATTTCAATGCATCATATAATACACCTACTGCTTATCTCTCTGCACCACTCTAAGGTAGACTGGTAGATAATGGCCATGGCATTAAGTCCGCCTATATACTCTGTGTATATGAAGTAATAAAATAAAATAAATAAATAAAATAATGGTTAACTCTCAGACACGTAAGTGCCCTCAAGATGCTATTCTTCACCGTCAGCGATTATAATTAGAAATTTATACGCAATTAACTTGAAACAGTGCAGCCCTGGATTTGAACCCAAACCCCCTACCTAGAAATCTGTTTGTCTTTACATTACATACCGCTGTCACGTCAGCATTTAAGTACCAACATAATAAGACGTTGACTTACATTACAAACTTTTTCCAGCTAAAACACAGATCACAAAGTAAAAACATTTAAAACACAATGGATATCTCTCTCGACATAAATATCCGTTGAAATTACCTTCGCTCAGTGTGAAAAATGGTGTGTCGTGTTTGTGAAATTGAAGATCGATTCGCAGAAAATAAAATCCAAGTTTCATTCCAAGATTTCCAGAGGAAGACTATGTTTAAATTCTACTGGTACGGACTACTATTTCTACGTAAATCGACACAGTCGATGTGTCCTCAATATACTGGAAACATCGATTTTCATTTCGCTCTAGTTTGATTCTATTGTATAAATATATTGCTATGTTATAACCGTGATGTTGGCTACGATTGCTTCTATTTCAAAGCCTTGGTTTAATGTGTTGGATTATTATACATTTGTTTATTTATTTCTAACGTCACTTTATGTATAGGCTCTGATTAATGAAAACTTTACCATCCATAGACTAATACTGTTATAAATGAATTATGTTAATGCTTATAAAAGTAAAAGTTTCTATGGATGATGATGGTTAGAATGTTTGTTATTCTTTCGTTGAAAACTAGTGATGGATTTTAATGCAGCTTTGCATTAAATACCTTAGACATCAGAATAACACGAAGGCTATTTATAATCGCGATAACTGACGCCAAAGCTATTGGAATAAGTGTTTCAATGCGATCTTGGTCTACAAAATGAATATTGATATAATAAAGTGTCGCAAACACCCTCTCGGGTGTCGCGTCATGAATTCGAAGTAGCCAAGTGACCATTAATTTTATTCGCAGGATATTATTTTAGAAAGCAAATTGAATGTAGTACTTAATCTTATTTGCGGACGTTATGACGTAATTTAATTAATTCTTCCATGTTACTGGGTTTTATGGAGCGATAATTGTTTTCTTTTGTTCTAATTTGCAGGTAGATTCGCTCATATAAATGGGGATAAAGTAATTCAAGTAAAGATTTTTGGTCCACTCAGGTAATCATATGGAAGGGGTGGTAGTAAATTTAGAACGGCTCCATCGAATTTTATGAATACGAAAAAGTTCTTGGAAAGATTCTCGATTGAAACCGCGCGGACAGCAAAGCTAAGATAGCATTCAAAATTTAAAATATACCTACCTGCTTAGAGATACGTCATATTTTCACATATTTTACATCAAATTCTGTGTTTATGTAGATGTTAAATAGAAAACCCTAATTACTTTAGCATTCATTATAATTTCAGTATGAAAATAATTATGGCTGATATTATTCCTATTAACTTGAAACGTAGCAACGTTCCTCCAACGTGCCTTGCTTACATAAAGCTCGCAGGTAACAGGCGTCGAGCTCACTACATTTTATGTAACGTATATCTCAACGTACATTAAAACAACATACAGGTACATTTTACTGCTCCAGTTAGAGAGAAAATTAAGCCCGGGATGAGGCTAGAAAACCCATTTAATATTAAAACGCCTGTAAAATAACTTTCTGCAATAAACTTGGGGACATGGACATGGTTGCTATAAGTAATTTTTAAGTACGGGCATACATTTCAACTTTCGTTTAGACACTAAAACCCTTTTACATAAAATGTGAAGGAATCCTACACACACATAAAATTAAAGTATTTCTGAGTTGAAACGCGTTCCTGCTCCCTCATTAAGCTGTCTCGTAATTTTCACTCGCTAATACAGCATAACTCTGACAAATCACCTGTTATGGCGCACAAAAGGAATTTATTTAGACAACTATAAATTCTGTTGGAACGACATATGGTAGATTTATATGATAGGGTATGGGACGCTCTAGTTTAGATATAGCGGCAGGTAAGTAGGTATATGTATTCGTATTCGGTATGTATTGCGCGTTCCTGAAGCCATTAATAAAGTTGGCTTGTTAGGCGTATTTCGTCGTATGTTGTGTGTTGCCGAATTAAAAATGAGTATTCCAAAGTAGACCATTATTGGCATATGGGTATATTTTATAAAAAACAACAGGCGAAGTGTAGGTGTATAATACACCTGCTTACCCCTTCCGGGATAAAAGGCGTGAAGTTATGTTATGTTATGAGGGTGAAGGGTATATTTTATGAGTTAATTTAATTTATCTCCATGTGTATCTTACGGACACCGTTAAGAGGCTTCATTCTAGCGAGTGTCGCGTAGCAATCTGCCTGCATCGTCGTTGAACTACCTACTTAGTCTGTGTGTGAAATGAGTGGATATAATTCGTGGCTGCTTTTAGGAATCTTTCTGACTGTCGATTTGGTACGTATGGTATAACAAGAACCATCATCCAACATTAATTGGATTACACAAAGTCCTGTTTCGGGCCGCCAACAGCTCTTGGTGCAGTTCTAAAAAGACCACTACTCTATCTGTGCAGTAAGTAACACTCGTAAGCATCATTGATCTAGGGTTACCTCGACTGCAACCAAGATTTTTGCTGGAGATCCATCTTTTCTAGTCTAAATAGATCAGAGAAAATATTGGCTTTTTCGCAGAACCACCAGCGTTTGACCTCCGCAACCGGAAAAACAGCAATATGGCTTAATGATTTTCGAAAACAAATGTGAAATATCTCATGCCAGACATCACGCAGCTTTTCACAGTGCACTCCTGGTCCACTTTCTCCTTATTTGCCTCACAAAGGCATTGTGGGTCAATAGAAGAATTTGGCATACCATACCACACCACACAGGTCGGATAGGTAGATATGTATATGTTGTATGACATTTTCGTCGCTTCGTAAACGAAAACATTTTGTTTTTTTATATTTATTTATAGACTCACGCCTGTATCCCCGAAGGGGTAGGCAGAGTTGTAATATTACACCCACATTTCGCCATGATTTTTTTTTGGTCCCACGTAATAGGGGGCGAGCCTATTGCCGTACCGGGCACATTACCAGACTCCGTGCTGCTACTGAGAATTTTCTAACGGAAAACCCAATAACACTTTGCCCGACTCGGGAATGGAACCCGAGACCTCCCAATCCTACACTCCCACGCACATTTATGCCGCGAGACCAACGAGGCAGTCTTTATTATTTGCTTTGTATATTTTCTTTAGTCACCGAGAGGTGACTAAGAATGTCACCTATGATATGAAAATGGGTAGTAACGCTTTGTATGCTTAATCCTTTACCACAAGTAGAATGATGTGGTTCTCCAGGTCCATCCATATCCTAAGACATTTAACCATACAAATAACACATGTAATATCACAAGACTATCAAAACAAGTAACTAAGAAACGGAAAGGCTCGAAGTACCCGAAACCGGCGTGTAGAGAAAGCGCGTGAGGTTTGAATAGAAGCAAGTGGTGTGCCGCTGTCTCTGCCTACCCCGACGGGCAGAAGGCGTGAGTATATGCATGTATGTAGACTATCAAAACTTTATGTGCAAGGCAACTTCACGGCGCTACTACTGGATATACTTCAGCTGACATAAATATTCATAGTGTTGAATTCTGGACTCCGAACCTCCCACACGTTCAAGTTGAATATCAAATGGAATTGGATTGTACTGAGCACAATATATTTACTATTCTGTGTACTTAGGTAAAATTGCTTCACCTAAGTGCATCGTATATGCATCTAGCTTACCTATGTATGGCGAAGGGAATCTTCAGATGGAAAGACAATACTAAAGTATATTGTGTTTGCTATATGAATTTAAATTGTAGCTAAAAAGGTTATATTCACAGAATGGTTCGCGCAAGAATTAGTATAAACATTTTTAGCAGTTTAGTGAAAGTCTTTATTTTCATTTCTTTACATATTGTAAACTCGCAAATAATGCAGTAAATATATAATACACCTAGATAAATATGTGTTTTTATGCACTATCTGCCTCTAAAATGGATTGGAACAAACGTCAAATTAAAATAATAATTTCTTTGATAGAGACTTTACGACGCCAGGTAGACAGCGGCTTGGCCATGTCCCCAACATGACTTAAGCTGGCGGCGGTCGCCACTCACCATCTTGTGGACCATCAACTGGTCTGCCACCTCAATGATATAATAAAATACTATTTCAGATCATATAACCAAAACGACTGGCCACGTGGTCCAGTGGATAGCGTATGCGTCTGCTGATCCGGAGGTCCCGGGTTCGATTCCCGGGTCAGGCAAAAGTGTTACTGAGTTTTTCCGAATTCGCAGAAATAGCACGGAGTCTGGCAATGTATTCAGTAACGGCAACAGGCTCACCCCCTATTACGTGGCACCCTAATTTCATAAAGCGAATGTGAGATTAAAATTTCATCTCTGCCTACCCCTTTCGGAATACAGGCATGACGATATAAAAAGTGTCTATAACAGTCGACAATAACACATTACATTTAGTCCAAAATAATCAGTATGCGTATGTGGAGCATTTCACCCCGTTTCATCATGATTTGTGAAAGAAGTGAAAGTATAATAATGGCAAAAAATAATGCCGCTATGGCAGTATTGCCAAGCTTGTCTTTCGAGTATTTTTTTTTTTTGTAAAATGATACGCACATCCATGAATTTCACTTTCAACGGGTCTTGCGATCTTGTCAGTAGATCAATTGTTTTGGATCTTGAGTATTATAAAGGTGGTCCTGATTTTGTTGTTTTTCGTGTGAGTGTGTGGCCAACTCTGGTGTCGGAGTTTTCAGACCGCCCCAAGGCCTCCGACGTGGCCTAACGATCCTTATCCTTAGACGAGAACCGGGACCGACGGCTTTACGTGCCCTCCGAAGCACGGTAGCACTCAGATGTAAATGCCACACACGGTCACCCATCCAAGAGGTGACCTATGTAAGCTTTGCTTAACTTTGCCGATCTGTTACGAACGAGCAGTTTCTGCATGAAGTGCAAATACGCACTATGGACTGGCCTCCGCTCAGCCCAGACATGAATCCCATTGAGCACTTATGGGATGAGCTCAAACGAAGGGTTCGGGCCAGAAATCCAGCCCCTTTGAACGTTGCAGAACTACGGGCAGCGTTATCAGAGGAGGGGATGGCATTCCTCAAGACACGGTTTCGAACTTAATAAGATCGATAAGAAACCGATTGGAGGCACTAATTAGAGCTAGAGGAGGTAATACCAAGTATTGATTAAATGAATTTTATTACGTTTTTTTACAACATTTTGTTTTATTTAACCTAACCTTTTTTTTTTTTTTTTTTGTGACTCATGGAGGAAACTACAGTTTACGAGCTAACCCCCCTAGACTGAGACCGAAGTGTCAGCCTAGGGGGAGTGTGGGACTCCCCGATGAGAAGCTTCGGGACTACCCACTAAAACCCCCATGGTGTTCCGCTAACCGATCCCATTAACAGCGAGGCCACAGGTACTGCGTTGCATAACATCTGTGACCCCGCCTGAGTTGGCCCGCCTCAGACACGGCGGGCCCCGTCTACCTTCTCGCATGCATCCATCCACGGAAAACATACATCACGCACACATTCAAACTTTTAGAAGCTTTCCTCCTCAAATTAACTTAAATGTCGTAAGACATTACCTCATTCATCTGTCATACTTACAAGCAACGTAAGAAACAAAGCTACTGCTACGAGAGGCGTGCGCGGAACACAACGCCGTCTCTCGGACCCAACGGACGGCGGGCGGCCCCACGGTGCCGCCGCCCGCTGGCAACTTATGGTGGCCGGAGGTCATTATACGCCCTCCGGCGACGCCCGGCTCTGCGGATGGGGAGAGGGCGCGCGAGCTCCCTCTCCCGCTCCGCCGCCTCCTTGCTCGACATTACTGTCTCACAGAAGGAGGCGACGGCGTTCCAACAAGTCTCGCTCCGGACCATGGCGTGAACCACAGCCCGAAGCGAAAGGTCTGCATTACCGACCGCCGCAACTAGATCGCGGCGCTGCGTAGCCCACGCGGGGCAATCCGCTAGTGTGTGCAGCGCCGTGTCCTCTACTGGGTTGCGGCGGTCTCCACAATGATGACAGCCGGGCGTCTCCTCCCGGCCTATGCGGTGCAGGAACCGGCCGAAACACCCATGGCCGGTAAGCACCTGCGTAAGCCGGAAGGTGAGGGCGCCATGTCGTCTCTCCAGCCACTCCTTCATGTCGGGTCTTACGGCATTTATGATTCCCTGCCCTGCGCTGGGGTGCACCAAACTTTGAGTCCACTCCGCCACCAGGACCTGGCGGAGTTCGGTCTTCCGCACCTCTATCTCACGAGGCGCGGGCACCTCGCCCCGTGACCGAGCTTCTTGGCGCCATGCGTATAACGACGCCAACAGCCCGGCCTACAGGTCCCAGGGCGGGCATCCGGCGAGGAGGCTCGCCGCTCCGAAGGAGACCGTGCGGTAACCTCTAATTAACCTGACGGCCAAGGCGCGCTGCGGTGCGCGAAGCGCCTTGACGTTACGGGCCGTCAGGTGATCGGCCCATACGGGACATCCGTACAGGGCCATCGACCGCACGACTCCCTCGTAGAGCCTCCGGCTGGAGGCGCTTGGCCCCCCCAAGTTGGGCAGCAGCCTGGAAAGCGCTGCCGCTGCCCCTAGGAGTTTGGGAGCCAAGCGTTGGAAGTGCTCACAAAAGGCCCATCGGCTATCGAGAACGAGCCCTAGGTACTTTAGGCTCGTCCCGACGCCGATGCGGACCCCTCCCACCATTATGTGGGCCCCCGCAGGTGGCCTATTCCGAGGCCCGTGAAAAGAAATGGCCTCGGATTTGGAAAGGGCCACCTCGAGGCCCAATCGCCGGATGCGACTCACAACATGTGCGACCCCAGCGGTCGCCAATATGGCCGCCGCCCGGTGCGACTTACCCCTAGCCGTGACTAGAGTGTCGTCGGCATAACAAACGATGCCGACGCCACGGAGGAGCGCACCCCGCAGCACGTAGTCGTACCCGATGTTCCACAGGAGGGGGCCGAGAACCGAACCCTGTGGAACACCGCACGACATCTCTCGCCGACTCCAACCGTCGTGACCCGGATAAACAACAAACCTCTGACTTAGATATGCCCCGACAATTTGGCGGAGGTACGGCGGCACTCGATGGAAAATGAGTGCCGCTTTGATGACACTCCAGGGCAAGGTGTTGAACGCGTTGGCGATGTCTAACGACACCGCCAGAACCACCTCGCCCTGGGAAACTGCAACCTCCGCCAGGCTCCTCACTCTCTCAATTGCATCTATTGTAGAGCGCCCTCGACGGAAACCATACTGTTCGTCCGCCAGGTCCGGCCCCACTGTTGACATGTGCTGGACGAGGCGCTGAGCAATGACGTGCTCGAACATCTTTGCGACCTCGTCCAGCAATACGATGGGCCGGTAGGCGGACGGACTGTCCGCCGGGCGCCCTTCCTTCTTGATCAGGACCAGTTTCCCCGTTTTCCAAAGACGGGGAAACCGGCCCTCCTCCAAACACTTGTTGAGGAGCCCAATGAGTCGGGGCTCGAGCTCGGCTATCGCCAGGGCCCACGCTCGGCCTGGAATGCCGTCGGGCCCTGGGGCGGTGTTTTTCATGCGTAACACCGCCGCTCGAAGCTCGACCCGGGTCACTTCGGGAACCGCGTCGTCGTCCGCGTCCGCGCTGGTCGCCATGGAAGGCGGAGCCATCGGCGGAGGAGGGTGCTCCGCCCTTGAAGGGAACAGAGCGGCCACCACATCCTCCACAACCTGCGGCCGGAGACTCTGGGTGAGCGGGGGCGCCCAGGGGCAAAGTTTACCCCTCACCATGAGGTAAGGACGCCCCCACGGATCTTGGTCCAGAGTCCCCAAAAGCTCGTTGCGGGCCTCTTCTTTGGCCCGTGAAATCTCATCATTGAGCCTCTTCTTGGCCGCTCTGTACTCTTCATAAAGCTCCGCCTCCCTGGCTTCGGAATCGGGAGAGCGGCGACGCCTTCTCCGGAACCGGGTGTACTGGCGTCGCGCGTGCACGCAAAGATTGCGCAGGCGCTCGATGTTATCGGACCACCAGTACACCCGGCGTCTGGGTGAGTTATTTGTCACCCTCGGCATCGCCGCATCGCAGATGTTGGTCATTGCCCTCCGGAACCACTCGGCCTCCATCTCGATGTCTTCAGACCCGGTCAGTGATTGGGACCAGGTCTCTACGATGGAGGCCTCCAGGAGGGCCTCCCGATTCATCCTCTTGATGGCCCAGCGCGGACCGCCCCCAATCGGGGCTCTTCGTGCTGACGCGTCGGAGATGACTGTTTCGGCGGAGACGTCAAACCTGATGTAACGATGGTCCGACAACGTCTCCGCCTCCTCGACGACGCGCCAGTCTTGGACACGGCGTGCTAGTGCGGGGCTCGCAAACGTGATGTCCACAATGGACCCGCCCCGCTGACGCACGCACGTGTGCACCGTCCCCCGATTGAGGACGAGCAGGCCGTTCTCGACGGCCCACTGCTCCAGCAGTTCGCCCCTCGCGTCCGTGGCCGAGGAACTCCAAGCCGAAGACTTGGCATTGAAGTCCCCGGCGACGAGCACGTCGCGAGGGCGGCTGCGAGCGACGACGACGCTCAGTTCAAGCATAAATGCTTCGAAGTCGGCGAGAGAACGGTTGGGGGAAAAATAAGCACCCACCACAACCGTGTTGCCAATTTGTGCTGCGGCACACCCCCTCCCTCGGGAGATGTTCTCCATGGAGGGGGTGCCGGCGGCGGCCCTAGTGATGATGGCCACCGAGCCGTCAAGATCCCCCACCCAATCGTCTCTGGGGGGGACGAAATACGGCTCGGCGGCGATGGCGACATTAATTGACCACTGCGCCAGGCTTTGGAGGAGCAGATCCTGGGCTCTGGCGCAGTGGTTTAAATTGCCTTGTAAGAGGCGGAGGGGTGGAGGCATTATTGTGTTTCCATCACAACCCCCACCCCTTCGGCCGTTTCGGCGACGACGTTAGCGGAGCCTTTGCTCCCTGGCTGCCTCTTTGTGGGTGCGGCGCAGGTTTTGGCACCCACTCGGTGCGTGGCTGGCTTGCCCACCGCTGCACACAAAACACAGTGCGGCGGGGCTTCACAGGTGGCGGCCTTATGTCCCGCTTTTCCACACCGGAAACATAGGCCGCTGCAATCCACTGCCGAGGTGCATTTTGCGCCCACGTGGCCGGCCGTGAGGCACCGGAAACACCGAAGCGGCTTAGACTCTAACAGGGTTACCTGCGCCGACACCCAGCCGACCAACAAACGCCTGCCTTCAGCCAGCTTTTTTGCTGTGGTGATTGGCGCGCTGACAATAATGGTACCCATGCCTGCACGGCCTGGGCGTATTGCGCCGCATCTTAAAGATGACGCGGCACAACCAGTCGTCTTGGCAATGGCGGCCGATACTTCCTCCGAAGTTATACTATCGTCCAGACCCGAAATACGAAGCTCGGCGTTCTTTTGGGGCCTGGACACTTTGACGTCTTCCGTCGGGAGAACCTCAGCGAGCTTCTTGGCCAGAGCGTCGGCCTGCTCGCCGCTAGCAGCCCCCGGCACCTCAATGAGGCGGGCGCCGGTCTGGGTGGTCTTTAGGCGTAGCCCTGCCGTTATGCCCAACTGGGCGGGATCCACGGCGTTGCGGGCCGTCTTGAGAATTTCCGCATACGTCGTTCCCCGCTCAATAGCTGCAGGCTGCAGCGTGAGTACTACCGCTGTGGAGCGGGGGGTGCGGAGCTTCTTCGCCGCCTTCTTGGCCGCCTTCTTGTTCTTCCTTGTCGCCTTCGCCGCTTTTTCTTTGGCCCCGGCGATTTCCCAGCCATCTGTTTTTGGGGCGGAAGCTGCGGGGGCTTTTTGCGGAACTTCAGTGGTGGGCTGGGCCTTTTTCTGGCCGCACCACGCGGAGGTTTCTGACACGCACCCCTATTTAACCTAACCTAACCCCTTTTCCCAAATTACTTTTATTCGTACCTTTATGTTTAGACTTAATTAATTATCCAATTTGTTAATGGATTTTACTAATTATGGTATTAGTTAAAAGCTGGTATTCCAAGCTTTAAAATAACATATAATTTTTATTAATATCTTGGATACTTTTATCAAAAAATAAGTTTATGTGTGCAATTAGGGGTTGAGTCGATTTGCGTGTCCGCGAGTGTATATTGTGCTCAGTACAATCCAATTCCATTTGATATTCAACTTGAACGCGTGGGAGGTTCGGAGTCCACAAATCAACACTATGAATATTTATATCAGCTAAAGTATATTTAGGAGTAGCGCCGTGAAGATAAGTTGCACATAAAGTTTTGATAGTCTACATACATGCATATACTCACGCCTTCTGCCCGTCGGGGTACAACTGGTCATAATTATACCAAATAAATTCAATCTATTTTTCGATGGCTAAATCGGGCCATAGCTGTTACTATCCATCCTCGAAGAATAGTTAAAAAGTAAGTTTTAATTAAATATATTGTAGCGTATTGGACGTCGAGTTCAATAAATTGCAATATCGCTATGTAATATCGTAAAGTTGTCGTGATACCTATGAAAGTTTAAACAAAAAATATCTTAGATCCATTTTATCTATTGGTCTAGCCGCTGGTTCTTTAACGGTTAATATTGTATTATCTCATACAAAGGTAGCAATCTCTCTTAGGTAGCAATTGAATGACTCTTGAAACAACTAAGGTAAAGGCTCCTAATACCGAGGTATTTCGTGACATTTGGAAACAAGCAGGAAAAATAAGCATTTGTAAATATTTTAGCCTATGTAAAAATATTATTTCAGCTAAAATGGACATTCAATTTTGTATAACTTCTATTATTATGTGTCTTTTCAAAAGATTTATTCATGAAAAAAAATAGTTTTATAGCAAAGTCTATTTGCCGTAATTCCGAGGTATTATCAGGCTTGAAACCTAATACCGCGGTAGTCGGTTCCTAATTCCGAGGTAGAATAGAAAGGAGTTAATTGGTTCCGTACAGCAATTTTATAAGTTAAATAATAATAGTAAAATAGTAGTGCTATTTTTTAAAATATGCTCCTACTCTAGTCACAAAGGAGTTTATAAATAAAATAATAAATTAAAAAAAAAATAGTTTTATTAAATTTCAAGTAAATAGTTTACTTATTCTAAATTATTAATAACACACATATTCATTCATATAAAATTTGAATATATCTTAGTAGGTAGGTATCAAGATAATCCAAAATTCGGCTAAGCGCAAACGCTAAATTGTAGCGGGGCGGCCGGCGCGTGTATAAAGGATTCCGATATGGCGCGAAAGTTTTGGTTTAAGGAACCCTAAAATACTATTTGTGGTTGCCATATACCTCTATTTAAGGCTCTATGAAGATCCTTATACGGAGGCATACCTTTGGTATTAGGAGCTCATAGAGCCTAACACCGAGGTATACAAATATCCTACTTCGGAAATAGGAGAAATTCCTGTAAATTGTTATCCTAATTCCGACCCATAAAAATTCGGCCGAATAAATAACTTATTCAACTCTTACTGGTACCATCATTTCTGTGATTGAAAAGTGTTAGTATCAGTCAAAATCTGTACAAAATAATTACATTTTACTAGACTAAAGAGCTACTTCTTATTTAGGCTTTTCAAAGAAAATGTTGTTTTCTGGATCATGTTTGACAACATTTAATAAGATTTCTATCCAATAAAACATACCACAGATATGGGTATTTACTTCGAAAGAATATTAATAATTTTAAATACACAAGCGCCTCATTAAAAAAAATATTGTATTAAAAGTAATAGGTAAGCAAGTGAATACGATGTAGTGTTTCTCCTATTACCGATGGTACCTCCGCATTAGGAACTACGCTTAAAAAACGTACCCTGACTCCGTGGTCACTTACCTAACAGGATCCGTGTTTATATGAAAAAACCACTCGCGTCGACGCCGTGGCAGAAACTGATTGATTTTAGCTAGTTGTTCCGGGGTTACACTTACGAACTTCAAGTAGGTATGTGAGCAAGTTTGAAACATGGAATGAGTGAATCCTGTTTTTAAGTAGTTACATAATAATATTCAAAAGATAAGAACGAAAACAAAAATACCTCGGAATTAGGAGCCGATTTTGACTACCTCGGTATTAGGAGCCTTTACCTTATAGCGTTTTCGTCACAGTCTGCTTAACACATTGTCGACCGGTCACAAAAATCACACCCCTCCTCAAAGAGCATGCAAAGCATAGGGTTTCGGCTGTCATTAGATCTATGACACTTTACCTTTGGTCAGTACCATCAAATAGCCTGTCACTTGTCTAGACCATAAAATATGGCAACCCCTTTAGGTTGCAGTCTGCAGCCTTAAGGGGTTGTCATTGTCCAGTATTTGATAAACAGTACTTGTAGAGTTAGACGATAGTACTGTTAAACAAAAATGTTTACTTTTTCAATCAATAGCGCATTTTCTTTATAGTAATTCCCTATTCGAAAGGCCAATTAATATTTCTCTGAAACTTTTCGCAACGAAATCTGATGAATGTCTTATTACAAAAAGATACAGATAAATTATCAAGCACTTATCATGTAATGTAGAAACGTGTAGCCATTTCTGAAATATGAATACATTTTCAGAATCAAATTGTGCTTCGCAAAACGAATTCAAAAGAAAACAGGTGTACCTACTCAAATGTATATCAAGAATCTTTGGAATGTTTCAAGCTCAAAGTGACTGACGAAATTTAATGAAATTACCGTCAATATGTTTAAGAGAATGCTCCTTTGATGTTGCGTTCAAATGCTACTTAATTACTGATTCAATCAAATAAGAGCCATCTCTTCTCAGAATATAATGACTCCATAATGGAGCTACCAAATTGAGATCGGCTTATTGAAATTTTTGTTTTATTGTGTTGCAATGTTAGGTCTCGGATGCTTTGTTTATTTATTTTATTTCATTTTCGACAGAAATTTATAGGCACAGGTAATAGGTGTCAAATACGTGAGATAGGATTCAACAAAGATAGTGATGATGATGAAACCTCATTACACCATTAGTATAGGTGTAATGAGGTTTCAAGTGAACCTAATCATAGTGGGCCCGAAATGAAACTATATTATTCCTCTGAAAATACATCTTCTAGCTTTTCATATTATTTATCCTGAGTTAAATTGTCAAAAATTCACATATCGCTGCTGTTAGAAAGCAGCAAAAATTGGCACTCGTACATTTCTGGGAGTAGATTCCGAGTTTGGATAGATGAATCTACCTTGATATAACATTCATCCACCCAAAAATAAGATGAATAATATTTTGAAGCACAATCCGTGCAACGGGGCTTCCGTTACGTATCAAATAAATAAAAAAATAAATGACGGGGAGTTAGTACCCTCAAATAAATTGATACTAGTCTAAACCATGGAATATCGCTATCCCTGTGGGTTGCGGAGGTCAGACGACACGACAATACCGTCTGTAGTCTAAAGAATATCATACCCTAGGAGAGACCAAATTTTATTAATTTATAGACACGACTAGATCTTCTATCATTTCCTCTCTATAGATTGCTCTAAGTCCCCTTAGCGTGCCGTATCTCCCAGAGCATTTACATGTGTTTACAAGACGTCTGCTCCAAGAGTAACTACTGCTTACACCATTTACATACGTATTAGCATTTATTTGCGTTCTCTCAGCTAAGTTGCATATTCAGAGCAATTACTCAGGCAAACTCGGAACGTCGTATTTTAGAAAGGAATTCAATATCGTTACGCTGTTCAATTATCTGTTTATATAAAATTCTTCCGAGACTGACTGACTGGCAGAAATTTGACATACCTATATGAGCCTTTTGGGAGCAGTGGGGAGCACTAAGTAGGAATTTTTCGAAATTCCCACGGCATAAGACAGAAAAAGTATACAGGCTCTTAACCTAAAATATTATCAGTAAACAAACGTAGACTCACGCCTGTATCCCCGAAGGCGTAGGCAGAGGTGTAATATTACACCCGAATTTCGCCATGAATTTTTAGGTCCCACGTAGATAATAGGGGGCGAGCCTATTGCCGTATCGGGCACATTACTAGACTCCGTGCTGTTACTAAACCCAATAACACTTTGCCCGACCCGGGAATCGAACCCGAGACCTCGGAATCCCACGCGCACATTTATGTCTCATGTCTAAACAAACGTACAAGATAAATAAGGTGCGCCAGTATTACAACAAACTGTCTCTTGAAAGGCCATAATAAAACCATCTCTCACGTGTGTTACATTGTGTATTAAATATATGTAAATTGTATGTATTTATTAGTATAATATGTATTATTTATATTATTTTATTATACATACATACATAGACTCACGCCTGTTTCCCCGAAGGGGTAGGCAGAAGCATATTAAACGCCCACTTTTCGCTAGTGTTTTGATCCCACGTAATAGGTGGCGAGCCAATTGCCGCTTATCGGGATATTTTGTTTGCCAGAGCATTATTTTATTATATATCTATACTAATATAATAAAGCGGAAGAGTTTGTTTGTTTGTTTGAACGCGCTAATCTCAGGAACTATCGGTCGGATCTGAAAAAATCTTTTTGTATACGATAGCCCAGTTATTCCGGAAGGCTATAGGCTACATAACATAACGCTTCGACCCTTTGGGGCCGGGCAAAAGGCTAAAAAGGCTAAAACATAATGTCGGCTAATCTCAGGAACTAGCAGTCGGATTTTAAAAATTGTTATTGCCTATAATAGCCCAATTATTCCGAAAGGCTATAGGCTATATAAAATTACGCCACAACTTTTAGGGGGCAGACAAAAATAATAAAATGGTCAAACGAGAAGGGGGAGGGTTGGGTCAAAGGCAAAAAAAGGCTAAGCGAATAGGTTACAATCTATATCGTTTTCGAGATTTTCGGGACGCTGATTAATAATATGAAATTTATTTAGTGATCCAAGATGGCGGACGGGAAATCAAAGATGGCGGATGAGAAAATTTCAAATATCAATATGGGTATCGCCTTCGATATTTTAAGGGGTGGAGAATCGATATACAACATCTATTTCGTGATCAAAGATGGCGGATGGGCAATCAAAGATGGCAGATGGGAAAATTTTAAAAAATCAATATTGGTATCGTCTCCGATGTTTAAAGGGATGGGGAATCCAAATACAACATCTATTTCGTGATTCAAGATGGCGGATGGGAAATCAAAGATGGCGGACGGGATTTTTTTTATAGTCGATATATGGGTATCGTCGCCGATATTTAAAGGGATGGGGAATCCAAATCCGACATCTATTTCGTGATCAAAGATGGCGGATGGGCAATCAAAGATGGCGGATGGGAAAATTTAAAAAAATCTGTATTGGTATCGTCTCCGATGTTTGAAGGGATGGGGAATCCAAATACAACATCTATTTCGTGATTCAAGATGGCGGATGGTAAATTATAAATGGCGGATGGGAAAAATTTAAAAAATCAATATAGGTATCGTCTCTGATGCTTTAAGGGATGGTGAATCCAAATACAACATCTATTTCGTGATCAAAGATGGCGGATAGGAAATCAAAGATGGCGGATGGGATTTTTTTTCAAAGTCGATATGAGTATCGTCGCCGATATTTAAAGGGATGGGGAATCCAAATCCGACATCTATTTCGTGATCAAAGATGGCGGATGAGAAATCAAAGATGGCGGATGAGAAAGTTTTAAAAAATCAATATGGTTATCGTCTCCGATGTTTTAAGGGATGGCGAATCTAAATACAACATCTATTTCGTGATTAAAGATGGCGGATATGAAATTAAGGATGGCGGACGGGATTTTTTTAAAGTCGATATGGGTATCGTCTCCGATATTTTAAGGAATGGGGAATTCAAAACACCATCTATTTCGTGATCAAAGATGGCGGATGGGATTTTTAAAAAAAATCAATATGGGTATTGTCTCCGATGTTTGAAGGGATGGGGAATCCAAATACAACATCTATTTCGTGATTCAAGATGGCGGATGGGAAATCAAAAATGGCGGATGGGAAAAATTTTAAAAATCAATATGGGTATCGTCTCTGATGATTTAAGGGATGGTGAATCCAAATACAACATCTATTTCGTGATCAAAGATGGCGGATAGGAAATCAAAGATGGCGGATGGGATTTTTTTTCAAAGTCGATATGAGTATCATCGCCGATATTTAAAGGGATGGTGGTAGCGCCATCTACCTTCATATTTATAACTAATCGCATCAACATGAATCGTTCCACGCTTGTCTAGTGCGAGCGATATCATATTTCCGTCCCTCTCTTTCCCTCTCCCTGGAAGAGGCACTGCCTTGCGCCTGATTTCGTCGCCGCGAACGTCGACGCGAGACAGTCTCGAACATTCCGCTCGCTAAGGACGCCGTCTCGATACCGCTCCGCGCCGCACCGCTGTATCGCCGTCTCGTTCGTACCGCGCCGCTCCCGTATGTGTTTATCGCTTCCACCAAGGAAAACCCGCTCGTGAGTGAAGTGAAAACAAGCAGCGACAACAAGAAAACACCAGGAGAAAAAGAAACGAAGAAGCTATAAGGTAAGTGCCTTCCATCCTGGAAATATCCCATACCCACTCCATCTCCTCTTCCCTTAATTCCCTCCTAGGCGGCTAAGAACCGCTATCCTCTATATACAGTCCATTAATCCTTCCCAAGTCGCCTAGAACCTAACCGGTTTCGGCACCACGCCATACCATTTTTTTTGGTCCTTCGAGCCGGATTCATTTACGTTTTATACGTTATACCGCTATACCTAGGCAGTTATAGCACCTAGCTATACTCCTAATATATTCATATAACCGTCACATGGTTATTTCCGCCCGCATCAGTAGGTAAACTTTTATGTAGCTACCTACTTATTAAATTATTATTTCTGCAACTATCATAGTTGTCTTATAAATCTCATATTTCAATCAACTTTTATTTCCTCAGCTCTAAAGTGTTGCCTACTTAGGTAAAATAATAGATACATTAGATATTCTTATTTTGTTTCGTTCTCATTAGCTTATACTTACGTAAGCATGTCACAACAAAAGAAGTCACGCGTGTCGGAAGACAAAGAGATGACAATCTTAGAAGCGAAACGCAATATTTTATTTGAGCGCATACAAAATATCTATGAACGATCAAAAACCGCATCTATGTCTGACAGCAATAGCGAAGCATTTCTCAGTTATTGTACAACAGTAGATAGTATTCGAACAGATTTTCATAAGTTGTTAGACGATTATAACGCAAGATTACTTTCTATCAATCCTGATGAAAAACCGAATTATCAGGCGTATACCGCATTCGAAGATCTTTATTGTATTATTAAGCGTATACAATCGCAATTGGAGGGTAAATGTTCAGCAGAGCCCGTTGCCCGCAAACCGAGATTACCGCCAATCGAGATTATGTCGTTTGACGGAGATATACGAAATTGGCCGTTATTCTATGCAAGTTTTAAGTCTACAGTGCACGATAATGGTTCTCTGACAGATGCTGACAGGTTGTACTATTTAATAGGTAAACTGTCACCGAAGGCCCAGTCCGTATTTGCAGGTGTCACACCCAGTGCTGAGAATTATCAGGTCATATTTCAGTCACTACTTGACAGATATCAAGACACGCGCATTCTAGCGTCTACGTACTTTGACCAAGCTTTAAATCTCAAACTGTCCGGTGCCGCGTCTGTCTCGAATTTCCAGCTGTTTATCGATAACTTCGTAACCGCGGTTAATTCTCTTAGGAATTTAAAATTAGAAGATCTTTCCGACTTTATGTTGCTTCAACTCGCTTTGAAAAAGTTTGACACTGATACAATTCGCGCATTCGAGATGACGGAACGCAATAATAAAATACCTACACTAGATAGTTTTATTTCGTTCATCAAAGATCAGTGTCGAATATTTCATAATACGCAGTCTGGTTCACCTGGCCCGTCTAACACTACCAACAACAAACAAAGGTTGAATAAATCGCGAAATAGTAATAATAACTCAGTCCCTAATCCACAATCTTACGTAACATGTTCGGAATCTAATAGTAATAATTCACAGAAGTGTCTGTGCAGTAATATAGTGCACGACCATTACTATAAGTGTCCTACCTTTAATGATTTAAATCCAATTGCTCGTTTTAAATGCGTAAAAGATAACAAAGCTTGCATTAATTGCTTAAGCATAAAACATAAAACGAGTAATTGTTCCAGTAGAACGAGATGTCGCACATGTAAACAAAAACATCACACACTGTTACATTATGATAAAAATAACCGGTTGCCAAGTCAAGCCGCTAGCCTTGACACACTTACGAGTACGCCGCAGGTGCAGCAGACCACGGTAGCTGCGCCTTCCGCGTCTGAGGGCGAAGTATCGTTGTGTACGACATCCATTGCGCGGGCGGCACGCACGCGCGGACGGCCTTCGCGCGCTTGTAGTGATCAGAGCAGTGCTTGGCCGCCATGTATGGCGTCTAAGACTGTTCTGTTAGCGACAGCGCAAGTTATCATATATGATGTCAATGGGTCGCCGCACATGGTACGTTGTCTGCTAGATAGCGCATCTCAGACCAATTTAATAACGTTAGAATTGTTCAAACGCCTCGGATTATGGAATAACTTTAAAAATACGAACTCAATAATCCGAGGGATAGGCGGATCAGAAAAACATTGCAAAGGTTCCGTAGATATTAAAATACATTCGCGTTTTAATAGGGACATTAATTTTAACATTTCTTCGCTTATCGTGGAACGTATTACAGACACGTTGCCAAACGCTAATGTGGACGTGTCGCTCCTCACACATCTCGAGTCACTACCACTAGCGGATTCGGAGTTTGCGAATCCGGCAGACATTGACGTTTTGATCGGAGCCGCAATATTCCCGCACTTGCTACTTACTAAAGTGGTACGTAGTGAGCAAAATAACTTACCGCCCGCTATTGAGACGGTATTCGGGTATGTAATTATGGGTACCGTACCTACATTACATACTTCTCAATACGTTACGTCTTGCTGTTGTTCTGTTCTTCAAGAAAACAATATTGACTCTCTTCTCAAGCGATTTTGGGAGCTTGAAGAGGTTACCGCACCGCCCTCGATGAGCCATAAAGATCTCGAGTGTGAAGAACATTTCCGCGCTACCACTGTTCGTGACGACAGTGGCAGATACGTTGTGGCGTTGCCATTCTGTGGTGACCCTTATTCGTTAGGCGACTCGTACGCTGCTGCGCTCAGACGTTTCCATTGTTTGGAACGTAAACTTGATGCATCACCTAAGTTACGCAGCGCCTATAATGACGTCATTCGTGACTACATAGATAAAGGTTTTTTGAGTGTAGTTGTAAACAACGAGGGCAACTCTCTGCCCTCATATTATATCCCGCATCACGGCGTAGTTCGCGAAGATAAAACCTCTACTAAACTTCGTGTGGTTTTAGACGCTAGTTGTAAGACTACATCGGGTCAGTCGATTAATGACATTTTGCATGCCGGCCCCAATCTACAGGGTGATTTATTTAACATCATAATAAAGTTTCGTCTTTTCCAAATCGCTCTGTCAGCTGATTGCCGCCAAATGTTCCTCAATATCGGCGTTCGCGAATCTGACCGTAGATTTCAACGGGTCTTTTATCGTTTTGACAAGAAAGAACCTTTATCTGTGTATCAGTTCAATCGTGTTTGCTTTGGACTCAAGTCTAGCCCATATCACGCGTTACGAGTTGTTCGCCAGTTGATCGCTGATGAAGGCGATCACTTTCCCGCCGCAGCGGCTGTTGCCACTTCCGCTTTGTACATGGATGACATTGCCTGTAGTGTCATATCCGCTCCGCTAGCAATTTCGCTTTGTGAAGAGCTTATTCAGCTTTTCAAGCGAGGCCAGTTTGATCTTGTCAAATGGACAAGCAACTCTAAAGAGGTTCTCGCACGCATACCAGATTCTCATAAAGCTTCTCCAGACATTGAGTTTGAGAAGTCTGTACCGCATAAGGTTCTCGGTTTACGCTGGGACAAATCCTGTGATAGTTTTCGGTTTGACGTCTCACCACCAGATGATAAGTGCACCAAACGCACTATGCTGTCCACAGTGGCTCGACTATGGGACATAATGGGTTTTGTGGCTCCCACAATTTTGTACGCCAAGCTCTTGATCAAAGAGCTTTGGCTATCAAAGTGTGAGTGGGATGAAACATCCCCTGACCATATTGTCGCCGCTTGGGGCCAGTTTTGTATTGAGCTTACCGCGCTCAATCAAGTTACTATTCCGCGTCATCTTGGGTTGGTAGATGGATGTACCATCAACTTGATAGGTTTCGCTGACGCCAGCGAGCGTGCTTACGGCGGAGTCGTATATCTGCAAGTCCGCATTGGTTCTAACTACTCGGTGCAGTTAGTTTGTGCCAAGTCTAAGGTCTCGCCTGTTAAAACCGTTTCAGTTGCGAGACTGGAGTTGTGCGCGGCCCTTCTGCTGTCTCAGTTGCTCCGCAAAGTTCAAGACACAGTTTTGCCCCACTACCCCATTAATAAATTATACGCATTCTCCGACTCCAAAGTAGTGCTCGCTTGGATTCATTCTTCTCCTCATCGCTGGCAGACTTTTGTCGCCAACCGCGTTAGCAAATTGATTGAACTGGTTCCTGCTACTTGTTTCAATCACGTCGCGGGTATTGAGAACCCCGCAGATTGCTTGTCTCGTGGTGTCACTCCACTTAATCTTCTGCATCATCCATTGTGGCGTCGTGGACCTTCTTGGATCTCCCATGATCCGTCAGAATGGCCCATGCAACCCTTTGACCACAGTGCAGAAGACGAAGAGGTACCCGAGCGGAAGTCTGTTTCTTATCCCGTGATTGCTGAGGTTGCGGAGTCTCCCATCTATGCACTCGCACTACGCATGTCATCGTGGTCTAAGTTACTCCGCGCCATCGTTTATGTCTATAGGTTTCTTAGGCACCTACCTAGTGAGACTTTTGTATCAAGTACTGATCTGAAATTCGCAGAATGTAAGTTACTACGAGCTGTACAAGCTGTTCATTTTAGTAACGACATTCAAAATTTAAAGGACAATGTACCTTGTTCTCCCGCTATCCTTAGACTCAAGCCGTTTCTCGATGAACATGGCGTCATACGCGTTGGGGGTCGTCTGTCAAATTCGGATGAACCTTATAACTACAAACATCCTTGTATTCTGCCGCGACATGATCATGTTGTCGACCTTCTTGTTGATTTTTATCACAAGAAGCACCTCCATGCCGGTCCGGAGTTGCTTATGTCCTTACTTAGGCATAAGTATTGGATTTTAGCCGCTCGACGAATAATTCGTCACAGAATACATAAATGTAACGTCTGTTTCAAATTTCGTCCGCGTCCGACTTTCCCTCCCATGGCCGATCTCCCTAGCCAGCGCGTCAACCAGGTTGCTAAAGCGTTTACACACACCGGTTGTGATTACGCAGGACCACTGCAGTATACGCCAGTGCGTGGTCGAGGTGTTAAGAGCCGTAAAGCCTGGCTATGTATTTTTACATGCTTAACGACGCGCGCTACGCATATTGAAGTTGCGACAGATTTAAGCACGGTGTCATTCCTGGCAGCCCTTAAACGATTTCTCTCACGGCGCGGCCCTATACAGTGTTTGTACACGGATAACGGCACTTGTTTTGTGGGCGCAAGCTCTTATTTACGCGACCTTTATAAGTTTCTCAGGGAAGAATATCGTACTCGTCTTCAGGAGGAACTTTCCATAAATCATATCGACTGGAAGTTTATTCCACCAGCATCACCGCATTTCGGTGGATGTTGGGAAAGCATGGTCAAAGTAATTAAAACGCATCTCTTCAAGGTTATAGGTCAACAGATCCTCTCTTACGAAGAGCTTTTAACTGTCCTTGCTCAAGTCGAGGCACTGATCAACTCGCGTCCGCTCACGGCATTGAGTAGTGACCCTGCAGAACCATCCGCGTTAAGCCCTGCACATTTTCTGAACACAGTGCCATTATCGTCATTTCCGGCTCCTGAAGCAGACTCTTCAAGCTTGCTCCAGAGACATACTCTGCTGGATAAACTCGTGCAGTCGTTCTGGCGGCGCTGGCGTGCGGAATATCTACACCAGCTTCAGGCTAGATCCAAGTGGAATAGTCCTGCATCCCCTATACAGGAGGGTACGTTGGTCGTCATAATACATGATAATGCTCCGCCGCTTTCATGGCCGTTAGCCATCGTAGAGAAATTGCATACTTCCAAGGACGGTACAACTCGCGTTGTTACCGTGAAAACCGCCAAGGGGAGTTACGTGCGCCCTGTCGTACGTCTCTGTCCGCTTCCAACTCAGTGAGATCTAGCCTGAAGTTGGACTTACCTCTTAGTTTAAGTATTTAGTTAGTAGTTTTCGCTATTATTGCGTTTGTAGTTTTCGCTAAATTTAGATTAATTTATTGTCATATCGCTGTCTTAGCCTATTGATGGGTTATGCAGTAGTACACCCAACGTAGCTAAGTTCAATTCTATTTTTTTTAAAGGCAACCCTTTAGGGCCGGGGGGATATGGTAGCGCCATCTACCTTCATATTTATAACTAATCGCATCAACATGAATCGTTCCACGCTTGTCTAGTGCGAGCGATATCATATTTCCGTCCCTCTCTTTCCCTCTCCCTGGAAGAGGCACTGCCTTGCGCCTGATTTCGTCGCCGCGAACGTCGACGCGAGACAGTCTCGAACATTCCGCTCGCTAAGGACGCCGTCTCGATACCGCTCCGCGCCGCACCGCTGTATCGCCGTCTCGTTCGTACCGCGCCGCTCCCGTATGTGTTTATCGCTTCCACCAAGGAAAACCCGCTCGTGAGTGAAGTGAAAACAAGCAGCGACAACAAGAAAACACCAGGAGAAAAAGAAACGAAGAAGCTATAAGGTAAGTGCCTTCCATCCTGGAAATATCCCATACCCACTCCATCTCCTCTTCCCTTAATTCCCTCCTAGGCGGCTAAGAACCGCTATCCTCTATATACAGTCCATTAATCCTTCCCAAGTCGCCTAGAACCTAACCGGTTTCGGCACCACGCCATACCAGATGGGGAATCCAAATCCTACATCTATTTCGTGATCAAAGATGGCGGATAGGAAATCAAAGATGGCGGATGGGATTTTTTTTCAAAGTCGATATGGGTATCGTAGCCGATATTTAAAGGGATGGGGAATCCAAATCCGACATCTATTTCGTGATCAAAGATGGCGGATGAGAAATCAAAGATGGCGGATGAGAAAGTTTTAAAAAATCAATATGGTTATCGTCTCCGATGTTTTAAGGGATGGCGAATCTAAATACACCATCTATTTCGTGATCAAAGATGGCGGATATGAAATCAAAGATGGCGGACGGGATTTTTTTAAAGTCGATATGGGTATCGTCTCCGATATTTTAAGGAATGGGGAATTCAAAACACCATCCATTTCGTGATCAAAGATGGCGGATGGGATTTTTTTTAAAAAATCAATATTGGTATCGTCTCCGATGTTTGAAGGGATGGGGAATCCAAATACAACATCTATTTCGTGATTCAAGATGGCGGATGGGAAATCAAAAATGGCGGATGGGAAAAATTTTAAAAATCAATATGGGTATCGTCTCTGATGATTTAAGGGATGGTGAATCCAAATACAACATCTATTTCGTGATCAAAGATGGCGGATAGGAAATCAAAGATGGCGGATGGGATTTTTTTTCAAAGTCGATATGAGTATCGTCGCCGATATTTAAAGGGATGGGGAATCCAAATCTGACATCTATTTCGTGATCAAAGATGGCGGATGAGAAATCAAAGATGGCGGATGAGAAAGTTTTAAAAAATCAATATGGTTATCGTCTCCGATGTTTTAAGGGATGGTCAATCCAAATACAACATCTATTTCGTGATCAAAGATGGCGGATAGGAAATCAAAGATGGTGGACGGGATTTTTTTTTAAGTCGATATGGGTATCGTCTCCGATATTTTAAGGAATGGGGAATTCAATATTATATAAAAATCTATGTTCGTTTTTGCATCATTTATAGACCCTGGAATGATAAGAGATTAAGCGCTAAGTCAATGGTTACTTTGGAAAAGGGGCTTGGAAAAAAGGGAATTAAATAAAAAATTTTAAAAAGGCGATACGGAGTTCGCTGGGTCAGCTAGTATACGTATATTTGCACAGATATGTATGCTAATGGATTTTTACCAAATAATGAAATATTTCATCTTTATAGTTTAGACACCTGCCACAATCATTTCTGCACCACCCGAAGGTTGACTGGCAGAAAATGCTATTTAGCATTAAGTCCGCCTTTTGCATTGTAATTTCAGGAAGTTTTAATAAATAAATAAATAAAATAAATAGTCCGAGAATATCTAAAAAAGCGACAAAAATACATACCAAGATATGTATTACCGTAAGTAGGTACTACAGATTGTATACATGATTTCAAACGACCTAGAAGTACTCTTATTTTTTTTTTTTTTGTTAAATAAACAACTCCCGCATTAGGACTAAATCCTGTGTCGCGGGGGACTTTACAAACATACAACTAACGGACACAATGAACACCCAGACTCGAAACAACAATTTATGAATCACACAAAGTGTTGTCTCGTGTGGGGATCGAACCCACAACACTTCGGCGCAGTGTCAAGCGGTGAGGCGGCCGCTTAAACCACTACGCCAACAGTGCACTTTGATTACGTATCACTTATATAGTTTAAAATAATGACTTTATTATCTCAACCATATTCTGTATCGCTATAAAAATATAAACTGGGGCCAAAATAAATTCCCGTAGTTACAAGCTTATCACACATACGTAGAGCGCGTAAATAGTGCTCTATCTTACACTATAAACTGTGCGGTTGTTCTTTTTACGATAGTCACCGTAAAACTGAGCTTACCCTCAAGCTAGCTTATGGGAAATGTTGGAATGGTTGGGGTAAAATATAATTCGATTGTAATGGTTTTTCATACTAATATCTAATTTTAAAAAAATCGAATCAAAATCAAATCAAATACGTTAGTTTATTTCTTCAAAATACAGTTTATCACATATTCATATATCTTGTACTCCTTTTTAAGCAGACATTGTGCTTGCTAGGTATAGGAACATATCTTCGTAATTTCGATAAAATTATCAAATTCTGCTTAAAATATATCACAGTGTCTGAATTTAACATAATTAACATAACGCCTTCAGCCACGTTCACAGCAACTAATGATCAAAGACCTGACAACACGTCTGCACATATGTCTTTGTAGGTACATTTACTATACCTTCGGTGATGTAATATGACATACGTACCTACATTCTATACCCACAATTTGGCTAGTTATTAACACTCATTCATTCATCATTCATCATCATTTGCCGCATAGGACATTAAAAGACACAAAAACTGTTACGCGTTTGGTGATTGGTTCTGATAAAAATGTTTTAGAGTGCACAGCGACACAATAATTATTATCCCTAATGCCAGGGCCATTGTAAAAATAATTTCTATTTCTATCTGCTTTATACCTATATAAACTTCTTGCGTTACTGTTTGACAAACAAGTAATGTTCCTTAGGAACTGCATGGATGCACGAAGAAAGGATCCCATAAAAAAAACAATACTTTTAAAAAAACCCAAGTCTTCGCAACTCAGTTCTCTTACTGTAAAAAGATATGAGATCCATCCATACACAGAGTACCTAACACCAAGTCGGTGATTAATACGTTTTAAATAAATAGATTGACTCGGCCATCGCATAAAAACACAATATATCTCACAAGTAATACATATTATGTAAATTAGATTGTTTAGTGCGATTCCCAAGTCAATTTTGCACGCGTGAAACAGCTACAACGAGAACTATTTTAGATCATGTGGTTACAAATTTACAAGTCAATACCTTCCAAATGACTCTTATTGATTCCTCACTTTCGGACCACAAACAAATATATTTTGCGATAAACAGGCCCAAACAAGAACGTGCGAAGCGAATACAGTATGAATCAATAAACTACACTAATTTGTACACCACCATTGGGAATAGTATGGGCACAAGAGTGATATCGGACTTTTCGGACCTGGAAGCTTTACTTTAAAACTTTTATTTTTGTGCCGAACAAATTGACTCCATGCTGCCTGATGTTAAGCAGTCATAGAAGTCCCATAGTGATGGCAATCATCTTGATATCTAAGAGCAAAATCAGAAAAACAAAGATAATAAATCAACCTTGCAAGGAGTGGTTAAGTAATGATCTTATTAGTTTAATTGATGAAAGGAACAAACTATGGCAAAACTTAAAACAAACGCCGGATGAAGATCAATTACGGAACAGTTTTATACAAAAAAGAAACTTTACTTATACATCAATCCAAAATGCAAAAAATCTATACTACAATAATGCTTTTAAATACTGTAAGAAAAATCTTTTAAAAATGTGGCAACTTATCAATCGGCTATCTAATAATAAAACTGAAACTAACAACAAGCCACCTATAATTAATACTAGATCAGGTCAAATTACAGACATCAAATCAATTTGTGAATGTTTTAATCAATTCTTTTCCACAATAGGTAGTGAATTAGCTAATAAGATACCCCAACACTTTCATATGCACCACCTACCTTGTACATCTGTTAAACGTAGTTGTGACTTGTGACCAATTGTCGACGCTGAAACCAACCACACCATGTGAAATAATTAAAATAATAGATAATCTTAAGATGAACAGGTGTAGATGGAATTAGCACCGAGGTTATCAAATGTACTTAAGATCTAATAGCAGAAAGTCTCGCAGATTGCTTTAATAAGTGTCTAAGCGAAGGTTATTTTTCTAACTCTCTTAAAATTGCGAAAGTCAGCCCCATATTTAAATCAGGCAATAAGATGGACCCTAACAACTACAGGCCCATTTCTGTACTACCGGTGCTATCAAAAGTGTTTGAAAGAATTTTATATAGCGGTTTGGACCAGTTCCTAACGTCTAAAGATTCCCTATTTAAAAAACAATATGGCTTCAGACCAAAGTCCAATACTATATCCGCAACTATAGATTTAGTAACAAATATTAAACTTAATATTGATCAAGGTAAAGTAACTTTAGGTGTATTTATTGATTTGAAAAAGGCGTTCGATACCGTGAGCCATAACATTCTTTTAACAAAACTAAAAGACCTAGGTTTAATAGACGCTGGTTACGATATTTACAAATCTTATCTCACTGGCCGGACTCAAGTTGTTAAGATTGATAACCAACAAAGCGAACCAAGATTGAATAGCTGCGGTGTCCCTCAAGGGTAAATTTTAGGACCTTTACTCTTTTTAATTTACATTAATAGCATACATGAGATTGGGCTAAAGGAAGACATAACGTTATACGCTGATGATACCAGTCTATTTTACTCTGCGCATTCGGCAGATATGGTAATAAACCAAGCACAACAAAATCTGAACATATTAAATACTTGGTTACAGTCAAATTTGCTTACTATTAATGCCTCCAAAACTCATTACGTCATATTTTCTCCCAAAAATAAACAAATTGGTAACTATAGTCCTTTAGTAATGAACAGTGAAAGAATTAGTAAAATTAGTGAAGAGGAGTATCTGGGCTTGGTATTGGATCAGAGACTTACATGAAAGCCGCATATTGATAAATTTCGCAATAAATTATCATCATTAACAGGAGCTCTACGGCCCATAGCACGATGCCTACCTAAAAACGTAAAATATACTATTTACAATTCCTTAATAAAATCTAAAATCGATTATCTTATTGAAGTCTGGGGCTCAACAGCTAAGAGCAATTTGACACAATTACAAACTTCTCAAAACAAACTCATCAAAATACTGTTCCGATATAATTACCTTACACCAACTATAAAAGTCTACAAAGAAACGGGATTAATGAACTTAGCTCAAACCTATAAATACAATACTTGCATTTTAATTAGGAAAATTCTAACTAAAGATATCCATTCACAACTGACATTCACAAGAAAGATAGACTGCCTTAAATGTTTTACTAGACAAGCCAACAATATATGCTTGAGACTGCCAAGAACGAATTATGGTAAAAAGAGAATGAATTTTGATATAATAAAGAGTCGCAAACACCCTCTCGGGTGTCGCGTCATGAATTCGAAGTAGCCAAGTGACCATTAATTTTATTCGCAGGATATTATTTTAGAAAGCAAATTGAATGTAGTACTTCATCTTATTTGCGGACGTTATGACGTAATTTAATTAATTCCTCTATGTTACTGGGTTTTATGGAGCGATAATTGTTTTCTTTTGTTCTAATTTGCAGGTAGATTTGCTCATAAAAAGAGGGAGTTTATGAAGTACGTAGAAGGAATAAAAATAGAGATAAAGTAATTCAAGTAAAAGTTTTTGGGTCCACCCAGGTGCATCATATAGTAGTAAATTTAGAACGGTTCCATCGAATTTTGTGAATTCGAATAAGTTCTCGGCAAGATTCTCGATTGAAACCGCGTGGGACAACAAAGCTAAGATAGCATTCGAAATTTGAAATGTACCTACCTGCTTAGAGATACGTCATATTTTCATATATTTTACATCAAAGTCTGTGTTTATTAAGATTTTAAATAGAAAACCCTAATTACTTTAGCATTAATTTTATTATAATTTCAGTATGAAAATAATTAAGGCTGATAGTATCAGCCTTAATTATTCATATCATTCATATCATATCAGGGGCGTAGCTACCGCCGTATTTGCCGTATCAATTATACGGGGCCCCCGGGCCACGGGGGCCCCCAAAGTGTGTAAGGAAAAAGAATAAAAACTTTCTAATTTATTTTATTTTACAAATGACAAAATTCTATAAAGCAATTCCTTTTTTTCCCGCCTTAAGCGTGCGTTCAAAAGTTGGCAACACTACATCGTTATGGCGGGCTGCGGGACTTCCCCGTTTTACTTACTTCATCTTCAACTCAGCGGGGAATCCCCGGGAATCCTTCATCGATATCGCGATGTACGTGTACGTTGTTGTACTTTGCATTGGATGTTAAACCACGGAGTGCAGTGCACTGTTTATTTACGCGCTTTATATAAATGTGCATTACATTGTAATTCAGCACAAACAATATTGTTCTTCTGGTTTAGCAGTATTAGTAACGATTTGTAAAAGAAATGAGTGAAAGGAAAAGAGATTATCCCAGCGGCGCTGAGAAAAGAAAAATTAAACAGAAAAGGGACGAGGTTATAAAAAAAGTGCCCAAAATTTCTTCATTTTTTCAGAGACAAGATACTGTGAGTGATTTAGATTGGAAAGGTAAGTACTACACTACTACCCAACCCATTTATTAGGGGCCCGTAGTGATAAACAAGGAAATCTTTTAATTTCGGTCTGTCCATCTGTCCGTCACAAAAAGTTGTCTCCCCCCTCGATTTTCACAATTATACTGTTTTTAGGGTTCCGTGCCTTGATTAAAAAAAACAAAATTCTAACTTATCTATAGGATCGATTTGTTTTGTTGTTTGTTTATCAGTCTGTATCGTATCGTTAATTGCGTGTTGAGAACTTCAGATGTGCAGACTCGCTTTCGGGTTCTCGTTTTGTATGGCCACTACACTACGCGCTGCGTTTAAATAGCACGCAGGTGTATAGTAATGCACGGACGAGCTGCAGGTGATTTTGTATCTACTAATAGGTACGAGCACAATCCGCGTAGAATCTGTGTGCGTCTGAACTGAACACTCTCTAACTGTGACCCTTAGTAACGTTATTTATTTATATATAACTCTTTTTAGTTTAGTATCAAAGCATTCGTATTTATTTTTTAGCAATTACTCGTTTATTTTTAGATTCTTCTGAAGCATGTTCTTTGTCACATATCCATCCGGAAATAGAAGAAAGCCAAGCACATACTTTATCGGATGTCCATCCAGAAATCGAGGAACCCCAAGTCAACGATTCTGATATATCTGCAGATAATGCAGATTGTAATATAATTTCATCAGATAGAGGAAATTTTGGTGACAATTTAACTGAATGCGAACGAAAAATAATTTTTAAATTGGGTTCATTTAAACCACAAGGACCATTTCCAAAAGTTTCAGAAAATAACCGACCTTTTTCAGCTTATTATTATTCATATTTCAATCAGGCAGGCATAAAAATTATAAGACCATGGTTATGTTATTCTAACGTTTTAAACAAATCGTACTCCTCTGCTTGGGTTAACGGTGTTTCGGTTAGAAGCAATTTCACACAAACTATTCTTGACCATGAAAAGTCACAGCAGCATATTAGTGCCTCACTCTCTTATAATAATTGGTTGCAAGGAAATACCATCGATACTCTATTGAAAAGTGAAATCGATAGTAAAATTACATTCTGGAGAGATGTACTGCATCGTATAATTAATGTTATAATTACTTTAGTATCTTGTAATCTACCTTTGAGGGGGCATGATTCTGATTCTGGCAATTTTATGGCAATTTCACGTCTGCTATCTAACTATGATGCAACTTTAAAAGAACTTTTTCTAAAACCGAAAGGTGAAATAAATTATTTAAGCCCTACGATTCAAAACGAAATTATTAGTTTGCTTGGTACTAACGTTAGGAACAGTATTATCTCAGAAATTAAAAAAGCTCCATTTCTGACAATAATTCTGGATACAACACAAGACTTGTCAAAAATTGACCAACTATCTGTAGTTTTTCGATATATCTCGGTTACAGAAAATGATGATAATGTGCCGAAAGAAATAAAAATCTGTGAGTCCTTTTTAGGATTCATAGCAGTAACCGATTGCAGTGCTGCAGGTCTGAAAACTGTCATTTTAAATTTGACTAAAGAATATGGAATTGATTTGACTAAATGTAGAGGACAGGGATACGATGGAGCAAATGTTATGTCGGGTGTGTATGGAGGATTACAAACCCTAATAAAAGAGCATGCTCCAAATGCCGATTATGTTCATTGTGCTGCGCACGCTTTAAACTTGGTTTTGAACGATGCTGCGAGACATGTTCGTGAAGTATCGACTTTTTTCGATAATTTAGAAAAAATATATACTTTTTTTGGCAATAGTATAAAACACTGGGCTATGCTAAGTGACGATTTATCTAAAAATATTTGATTACCCTTAAAAAGGTATGTCCTACCAGATGGTCTTCTAGGAACGACGCTTTATTAGCAGTAAAGAAAAATTTTTTACTAATCATGAAAACTTTGTACCAACTAAATTTAATTTCAAATAAAAAAGATGAACGTGAAGAATGTAAAAGTATAATTAATATTTTAGAGAGTTTTGATTTCTTAGTGCTCGTTACATTTTTTTCTTCACTATTTGAAATTATTAATCCTGTTTCTAAAGCTCTACAGCATGAAAATAATGACTTACAGAAATCTAGTATTTTATTAAGTAATCTTTTAAATAGACTGTGCCAATTAAGAAATCAGAATTCATTTAATAGTTTGCTAAATGAATCCAAAGATTTAGCAAAAAAGTGGGGGGTAACAACTGTTTTTAAAAACAGTAGGCGAAAGATAACGAAGCGTTTTTTTGATGAGTTATCACAAGATGAGAGAATTTCCGACCCGGAATCCTATTTCAAAGTCAATGTATACTATTGCTGTTTAGATATATTAATTTCTCAAACTAAAGAAAGATTTCAGAGCCTTTGCAACCTGAGTAGTATATTCGAAATATTACAACCGGAGAAACTCCTATCTTCTTCAAGCGAAGAGATATTAAACGCTTCCGGAAAACTGTCTGCTAAATACAGTAAAGACATCTCACTTAATCTTTGTGACCAATTAAAGGCTCTAAAAACATGCTTAAATTCTGAAATAAAAAAAATGTATTCCATTAAAGAACTCATTGAATTATTGCTAGTAAAATTCAATAGTCTTGCATCCAGTTTTCCCGAGGTAATCACAGCATGCTTTTTATTCTTGACCCTTCCAGTTACAACCGCAACGGCAGAAAGAAGTTTTTCAAAATTAAAACTAATAAAAAATTACTTAAGAACTTCGATGGGACAAGAACGGCTGTCAGACATCTCACTATTGTCCATAGAGGCAGAAACTTTAGAAAAACTAAAATCATCATCAGCCATAAATGATTTAATAAATCAGTTTGCCGATAAAAAGGCAAGGAGAGTGAATATTTAAAATTCGATTTTTATTTGTAAAATGGGTAAATTATGTGATAAATAAATATTACTTCTCACAATATTTTTTTTCTTTCGTGAAAAATCTTTACCTCCATATAAGGGCCTCCAAAAAAATTTTTATACGGGGCCCCGACAAGGCACGCTACGCCACTGGCTGATACTATTCCTATTAACTCCAAACGTAGCAACGTTCCTCCAACGTGCCTTGCTTACATAAAGCTCGCAGGTAACAGGCGTCGAGCTCACTACATTTTATGTAACGTATATCTCAACGTACATTAAAACAACATACAGGTACATTTTACTGCTCCAGTTAGAGAGAAAGTTAAGGCCGGGATGAGGCTAGAAAACCCATTTAATATTAAAACGCCTGTAAAATAACTTTCTGCAATAAACTAGGGGACATGGACATGGTTACTATAAGTAATTTTTAAGTACGGGCATACATTTCAACTTTCGTTTAGACACTAAAACCCGTTTACATAAAATGTGAAGGAATCTTGCACACACATAAAATTAAAGTATTACTGAGTTGAAACGCGTTCCTGCTTCCTCATTAAGCTGTCTCGTAATTTTCACTCGCTAATACAGCATAACTCTGACAAATCACCTGTTATGGCGCACAAAAGGAATTTATTTAGACAACTATAAATTCTGCTGGAACGACATATGGTAGATTTATATGATGGGGTATGGGACGCGCTAATTTAGATGTAGCGGCAGATAGGTTGGTACTTATATGTATTCGTAATCGTTATGTATTGCGCGTTCCTGAAGCCATTAATAAAGTTGGCTTGTTAGGCGGATTTCGTCGTATGTTGTGTAAATATTTAAAATACGTACCTATTGCAGAGTAGGCCATTGTTGGTTTATGTCTAGCTTTAATGAGTTATTGAAATTTATCTCAATGTATCTCTTACGGTCACCTTTAAGAGGCTTAATTCTAGCGCGCGTCGCGTAGAAATCTGCCTGCATTGTCGTTGGACTACTTAGTCTGTGTGTGAAATGTGTGGATAGTATGTTTCGTGGCTGGTCTAAGGATTCTTTCTGACTGTCGATTTGGTACGTATGGTATAATAAGAATCATCATCCAACATTAATTGGATTACACAAAGTGCTGTTTCAGGCCGCCAACAGCTCTTGGTGTACTTTTAAAAGGAGGAGAAGGCCGCTTAAACCACTAGATATTCTATATGGGCAGTAAGTAACACTCGTAATCATCATAGTTCTGGGGTTATCTCGACTGTAACCAAGATTTCTGCTGGAGATCCACCTATGTAAGTAGATAAGATAAAATATTGGCTTTTCCGCAGAACCACTAGCGTCTTACCTCCGCAACCGGAAAAACAGCAGTGTTAATATATGATTTTCGAAAACAACTGTGAAATATCTCATGGGCGACTTAACGCAACTTTTCGCTGAGCACTCCTGTTCCACCTTCTCCTTATTTGCCTCACAAAGGCATTGTGGGTCAATAGAAGAATTTGGCATACCCATAGCATACCATACCACACCACACAGGTCAGATAGGTTGATATGGGATTTGACGTCGAATTTTCGTTGCTTCATAAACGCATTTTTTTGTTTTTTTGTTATATTTATTTATAGACTCACGCCTGTATCCCCAAAGGGGTAGGCAGAGGTTGTAATATTACACCCACATTTCGCCATGATTTTTAGGTCCCACGTAACAAGGGGCGAGCCTATTGCCGTACCGGACACATTACCAGACTCCGTGCTGCTACTGAGAATTTCCTAACGGAAAAACCCAATAACACTTTTCCCGACCCGGGAATCGAACCTGAGACCTCCCAATCCCACGCGCACATTTATGCCGCGAGACCAATGAGGCAGTCCTTATTATTTGCTTTGTATATTTTCTTTAGTCACCTCTTACGTCACCCACGAAATGAAAATTGGTAGTAACGCCACATTATAAAGACATATAGACTGTGGTAACGCTTTGTATGCTTAATCCTTTACCACAAGGAGAATCATGTGGTTCTCCAGATCCAACCGTATCCTCAGACATTTAAATATACAAATAACACATGTAATATCACAAGACTATCAAAACAAGTAACTAAGAAACGGAAAGACTAGAAGTACCAGAAACCGGTGTGTAGAGAAAGCGCGTGAGGTTTGTAAGAATAGAAGCAATGTCTCTGCCTACCCCGACGGGTAGAAGGCGTGAGTATATGCATGTATGTAGACTATCAAAACTTTATGTGCAACTTACCTTCACGGCGCTACTACTGAATATACTTTAGCTGATATAAATATTCAGTGTTGAATTCTGGACTCCGAACCTCCCACACGTTCAAGTTGAATAGCAAATGGAATTGGATTGTACTGAGCACAATATATTTATTATTCTCTGTACTTAGGTAAAATTGCTTCACCTAAGTGCATCGTATATGCATCTAACTTATGTCTGGCGAAGGGAACCTTCAGATAGAAAGACAATACTAAAGTATATTGTGTTTGCTATCTGAATTTAAATTATAGCTAAAAAGGTTATATTCACAGAATGGTCCGCTCAAGAATTTGTATAAACATTTTTAGCAGTTTAGTGAAAGTCTTTATTTTCATTTCTTTACATATTGTAAACTCGCAAATATCGCAGTAAATATATATTACACCAAGATAAATATATCGGAATGGACATGAGTACGGGACGTCAACTGACTACGAAACGGAAGTGTGAAAATGGCGCGCTTCGACAGAGTCTAGTGTGACGCTCGCTACAGTTGAAGAGGGGGGTGACGGTTGACGTTCAACGGAACAACACAACTCTGGGCGGACAACAAGTACCTAGAAACTGTCACTCGTTTCGTGTTCAGTAATCCAAAGTAATTGAAGTCAGTTCTGTTAATTTGATTTGGTGTGAACTTATAACAAACTGTGAAGCGTTGATAGCGGCCAAAAATCAAGCAACCCGTCGTCAAATATGTGTTTTTTACACCATCTGCCTCTAAAATGGATTGGAACAAATGTCAAATTAAAATAACAATTTCTTTGATAGAGACTTTACGACGCCAGGTAGAAAGCGGCTTGGCCATGTACCCAACATGGCTTAAGCTGGCGGCGGTTGCCACTCACCATCTTGTGGACCATCAACTGGTCTGCCACCTCAATGATATAATAAAATACTATTTCAGATCATATAACCAAAACGACTGGCCACGTAGTCCAGTGGATAGCGTATGCGTCTGCTGATCCGGAGGTACCGGGTTCGATTCCCGGGTCAGGCAAAAGTGTTACTGAGTTTTTCCGAATTCGCAGAAACAGCGAGGAGTCTGGCAATGTACTCGGTAACGGCAACAGGCTCACCCCCTATTACGTGGCACCCTAATTTCATAAAGCGAATGTGAGATTAAAATTTCATCTCTGCCTACCCCTTTCGGAATACAGGCATGACGATATAAAAAGTGTCTATAACAGTCGAAAATAATACATTACATTTAGTTCTCAGTCCAAAATGATCAGTATGTGTATGTGGAGCATTTCACCCCGTTTCATCTGATGAATGTGAAAGAAGTGAAAGTATAATTATAGTGGCAAAAAATTAATGCCGCTATGGCAGTATACCTGCCCAAGCTTGTCTTTCGAGTATCTTTTGTAAAATGATACATCCATGCATTTCACTTTCAATGTGTCTTGCGATCTTGTCAGTAGATCAATGGTTTTGCTTCTTGAGTATTTTAAAGGGCCTTATGCTCACCAAAATGAAACCCGCATTTTAATGTAAAATTATAAACAAAGTTTAACATTTCGCTATCCTATTTAAGCAAAATGGCACCAAATAAATCATTGTTAACCCAAAAGTAGTAAATGATCACCAAAATTAAACCAGCATTTTAATGTAAATAGCCAAAGTATTTTTGTTAGTAGTATGAAATACCAACACATAAATTGTATTTGGTTACACCACCTACTTTAATAAACTAAATTGACTATTTTTTAAATGAGAGTCACAAGAGAACCTAACATAACCTATTTATTTGGTGATCATTTACTACATTTGGTGTTCGAATACAATTTGAAGTGCAGTCGTGACTAAAATAACTAGTACTATTGTAATTTTAGACTCTATATTTCTGGTGTTAAGTATATATTTTTGGTTAAAGAACGTTGTATCAAAGCATTTTATGGTGGTCATTATATTTAACCCCTTTTAAAGGTGGTCATGATTTTGTTGGTTTTCGTGGGGCTGTGTGGCCAACTCTGGTGTCGGAGTTTCAGACCGCCCGAAGGCCTCCGAAATGGCCTAACAATCCTTATCCTTAGACAAGAAGCGGGACCGACGGCCATACATGCCGTCGGAATCACGGTAGCGCTCAGATGTAAATGCCACACACGGTCACCCATCCAAGAGATGACCTGTGCAAGCTTAACTTTGCCGATCTGTTACGAAGGTCAACCCAAATCTCCAAGCTATAACTGGTCATGATTATACCAAATAAATTCTATCTATTATTCGATGGAAAAATCGGGTCATAGGTATTAATATCCATCCTCAAAGAATAGTTAAAAAGTAAGTTTTTATTAAATATATTGTAGTGTACTGGACGTCGAGTTCAATAAATTGCAGAAATTAAGAACGCTATGTAATATCGTAAAGTTCTCGTGATGACTATGAAAGTTAAAAAAAAAAATATCTTAGATCCATTTTATCTATTGATCTAGCCGCTGGTTCTTTAACGGTTAATATTGTATTATTTGTAGCGCTCACAGCGAGACTTGGCTTACGGTTTTTGACAGATCGGTAAAGTTAAGCAACGCTTGCTCAGTTCGCCATTTGGATGGGTGACCGAGCGTGGCATTTACATCTGAGCGCTACCGTGCTTCGGAGGGCACGTAAACTGTCGGTCCCAGTTCTTGTCTAAGGATAAGGATCGTTAGGCCATATCGGAGGCCTTCGGGCGGTCTGAAAACTCCGACACCAGAGTTGGCCACACACTCACACGAAAAACAAAAACAAAACAATTGTACTATCTCATACAGAGGTAGCAATCTCTCTTAGGTAGCGATTGAATGAGTCTTGAAACAACTATAGCGTTTTCGTCACAGTCTGCTTAACACATTATCGACCGGTCACAAAAATCACACCCCTCCTCGAAGAGCTTGCAAAGCAGTTTCGGCTGTCATGAAGATCTATGACAGTCGTTACCTTTGGTCAGTACTATCAAATAGCCTGACACTTGTCTAGACCATAAAATATGGCAACTCCTTTAGGTTGCAGTCTGCAGCCTTAAGGAGTTCGTCTAGTATTTGATAAACAGTACTTGTAGAGTTAGACGATAGTACTGTTAAATGAAAATGTTTACACATTTTCAATCAATAGCGCATTTTCTTAATAGGTTTTCCCTATTCGAATGACCTATTAACATTTCTCTGAAACTTTTCGTAACGAAGTCTGATGAATGTCATATTACAAAAAGACACACATCAATTATCGAGCACTTATCATGTAATGTAGAAACGTGTAGCCATTTGTGAAATATGAATACATCTTCAGAATCAAATTGTGCTTCGCAAAATGAATTCAAAAGAACACAGGTGTACTCAAATGTATATCAAGAATCTTTGGAATGTTTCAAGCTCAAAGTGACTGACGAAATTTAATGAAATTACCGTCAACATATTTAGAAGAATGCTCCTTTGATGTTGCGTTCAAATGCTGCTTAATTACTGATTCAATCAAATAAGAGCCATCTCTTCTCAGAATATGACTCCATAAAGGAGCTACCAAATAGAGATCGGCTTATTGAAATTTTTGTTTTATTGTTTGCAATGTTAGGTCTCGAATGCTTTGTTTATTTATTTTATTTCATTTTCGACAGAGATTTATAGGCACAGGTAATAGGTGTCAAATACGTGAGATAGGATTCAACAAAGATAGTGATGTAAACACCATTAGTAGGTGTAATGAGGTTTCAAGTGAACCTAATCTTAGTGGGCCCGGCATGAAACTATATTATTTCTCTGAAAATAAATCTTCTAGCTTTTCATTAAAGCAAAAAATTGGCACTCGTACATTTCTGGGAGTAGGTAGATTCCGAGTTTGGATAGATGAATCTACCTTTATACAGGGTGATTTGTAATTGCTCGTATTCCCTTCGGGTGATTCTAGGGCCAAAATGGAGTATTTTTACCCCCTACGTACGGGGGTCCAAAATGCACCAGTAGAGTAAAATTGGGGCTTCTGCATCACTTGCTCTCGCGTCGCCGCTCGAGCTGCGTGATACAGAAGCCCCAATTTTACAATCGAGATCGATTAATATAAATGTGATATGCATCACTCAGAACAAAGTGAGCTGACGCAGACGCTCCCAATAATACCGTTGTTATCTGCGATCCGTCTGATTCACGATATAATATTGTATTTCATTCACCGACATATCATTGTAGTAGCAATGCAATGGGACAACTTACTGTCGTTTCTAGTTTGAGATGCTAATGTAACAACATTCTCAAGTTACACTGCTGTGTTCAGTCGACGCGATCAGTCCGATCGGTTGTTGTGTGTATCATAATATGGTATGGTGTCGAACTGACATAGCCAAGCAAAAATTATCGCGCGCACTTAAATAAGTACAATAAACAACAATATTATGTTCGATCACGGCACATCGTTGCATCGAAACGATTTGGTGCACATCTTTTACTAATGAATGCATAGGCCTTCCGTATAATGAGAGGTTAGCTTTTACTAGCAACTATAACTCAATAATAGAGTTGTGGACACTACCGCAATGCAATAATATAGCTGAGTGTGCACATCAAGTGCACATATTTGTCACAGACTAATCTTATGCCTTGCAATGTTTTCTTTTATATGTAATACTTTTTCTGTGTCTGTGACAAATAAATAGATTTTCTCTTTCTTTCTTTCTTAGTAAGTAGCCAACAGTAAGTATTATGGAGACATAATAATTGATTATAAATTTATATATTTATTATTAAAAAAAAACATAAAAACAAAATCCAAACCGGAACAATACTGATTTGTTCCGTGCGGGAATTGAACCCGCAACACGTTGGTGCATTAGTTGTCGCGTCTATTAAACCTACTATTTACATTGTAATGCGAGTCATACTCTTAGCCAATGCGCCAAACGTGTCGTCAAAGATGTGATAAAATATTGGACCACTTTGTCTTAACATGACGTGTATAGAATTATCCAAGATAATCAATAACTCAGTACAAACGTTTATTTTTTATAATTACGATAATAAAATCTTCTAATATATAATATATTTAAGTAGTAGACAATTAGGATTCTTGATGGATGATTTATATATCTTAGTCTTAAAACAAATAGCACTTTAAAATACAATAAATGTTAGATTAGGAATCACTTATTTCTTATAAGATTATTTAATTACTCTTTTAATAATAATAATTATGCATTTCATTTTCATCTACTACAGGCATTCAATCCAGCAAACCTGCCGTCTTTCTGATTTAGTCAAATCGTAAAAAGGAAATGGTGGTTTGAGTAAAAACACTTGTAGGTTTTTATTACACCATACAGCTATTTCTTTTAGTATAAATTCATTTGCTTACTGCATCACTCACCTCGCTTCGCTCCGTTCGCAATGCAGAGCGCCCCAAAAATCACACTACTAACATGATCTGCGATACGGACGGTTGGCATTAGAAGTATAATATTATTTCATTCATCGATGCATCGTAATACTGGTAGCATAGTAACAATGTTTTTACTTGGGATGACATAATATAAACAACATTCTCAAGTTCGTTCGACGCGCTCAGTGCGGCTCGGGCACAGCGATGCATTCATAATAATTTATATGTACATACTGTTATCTTTGCACAGCTCGTTGATAATTTTAATGAATGAATGCAAAATTTTATCAATGTTGAAAGTAGGATCGGGTGGCTCCCGGGTTCGATTACCGGTCGGCCAAAGTGTTATTGGGTTTTTCTGTTAGGAAATTCTCAGTAACAGCATGAAGTCTAGAAATGTGCCCGGTACGGCAATAGGCTCGCCTCCCTATTACGTGGGACTTAAATATATCTGGCGAAAAGTGGGTGTAGTAATACACCTTTGCCTACCTCTTCAGGGTTACAGACATAAGACTATAAACGTATGTACTTATGAATTATATAATTGTTTTATCCACAACTAGCTTTTGCCTCTGACTTCGTCTACATGGAACTTGAACCCACGGTCACTCGGATTCCAGGTGATGCGGACGTATCGAGATAAAGCAGATTGACTGCACGTGTAGTGTTCGATCGATTAATATAAATGTGTTCTGACTTCTGCGTCACTCAACTCGCTTCGCTCGTTTCGCGACGCAGACGCCTCCAATAACACCTACTTTTGTTATCTGCGATCCGTTTTATTCACGATATAGATTATTAACATTATGTTTTCAGCTTAGAATAATAACACCTATTCTAAGGTTTTCAGGTTAGGAATTTAACTCCTTGTCTTAGTGACCAATGTAACTGTTCTCTTTGCTGAGTTTTTTATTGTACTTATGAATGTGTATCAATTCATGTACCTAATATTCCAATCATAGTATATATTAAAAGTAAATGGGTATGTTAGTGAGTATAGGAAACGATTAAGTAAAATGAAACAATCCATATTGTATCTTTTTAAAAAAGTTTATTATCAAAGCACCATTTTTTTAAGCACATAACATTTTTTAATGCACATATTGAGTCATGATAGATACAATTGTACAAATCTCCGGAATATTTATAGCGATCATATAGGGTTAACAAATTAGGACAACCTTTATCTTCTTAATTAATTACATTAACACTATTTAAAATATTTTTCAACCATGACACTTTTTCAAGACCTTTAACGAAAACACATTTATCTTTTAAGATATCTAAAACTAAATATTGATAATTTGAGTAAGGTATAAATCCTTCACTCCAGTATATTTTTCTATTACGCTCAATCCAGCAAACTTGTTGTCTTTCCGATTAAGTCAAATCGTAAAAAGGAAATGGCGGTTTGATTAAAAACACTTGCAGGCTTTGATTACACCATATAGCAATTTCTTTTATTATAAATTCATTTGCTTCTGTTTTAAAGCCTTGGATGTCTACAATAGCAGTCATGATAATCTACGCACGATGTTGTTCAGAGGTTTGTATTCCACAAGTCGGTCGTTTATAATCAAACAGTATGCAGTTGTCTTATCTGGTATTTGTGTTGAACATTCAAATTCCAATCTTACATCCACTGGACCAGTTTTTAAACTATCGTTTTGCCTCGAGCAGTCTAAGATGAAGACTGGGGCCTTTTCTTTGAAATCCTGCAGATCAAGCAACGGTTCTACCGGAGAGTTGTAATACGACTGGCGAAATTTCACATACATTTCATATAATATACTATATTTGTTCTCACAAAACTTTAAAGATAAAGGCTCATAAGGATAATATTGCGAATTTAAAAAGAGCGTAACATTTGTCACCTCACAATGATCAAATACCGAGCTGTCTTTAGTTCTATTATTTTTTATATTAGTTTGCAAGCAAAAAATGACATACCGAGGCTTTTCTAATTGAGAAGCAGTCTTTACTGACCAAGAATGCTTTGTGGTTTTAGGTAGTAAAGGATACTCATATAAATCCCAATTTCTAAAGGCCATCTGAATAGGTTTATCTCTTTCTAAGTGCTTTAAAAAGTATTAAACGTTCTCGATCGGAAACTTTTATATGTGGTACTCTCCATTGAATTCTCTGTATATCTATTTGAAGCTGAACGACTTCATCAGTAAGAATAATACTATTTAAGTTAGAATTACTCCTATTCAATATAAGTTCGTGTTTACAATTTATCACAATTTTATTGTAATCCTCTGCAAACCCTAAAATCTTATTTAAGGGCACCACAACGCTCAAATGTCCATCACTTTGGAATCCGTTTAAATTCCAACCCCATAATGCAGAAACTTTACGTTCTGCTTCATTAAATGAGATGTATGACTTTATTGTTGATGTTATTCCAGAATTTTTTATACGATCTATTTCAATTCCATTCATTTCGTACCTGATGTCTTGGAACACAAGTACATAACAGGGTTATTAGTAAACGTAACAGCTTTCTTGATCTGATGCCCATCCTTACCGAACAGCTTTGCTTGACCTTCGATGTAGATGGAACTGGCTGATGGTAGCACGTATATATCTTGCTGGTGTATGGGGATTCTGATTTCATCGTTTTCTCTAAAACTGTTATTGTAGGGATTGTATGAATGGATTTCAAAACTTTCGATCGAACTATCAAAGTGTGGTAAATCGGTAATCTGTAGTATACTCATACTTTAAACCCTAAAGCTTTAAGAAAATCTTTATTTGATTTAGTCAATTTCTTCACGTTTTTCTTACGTCTGTGCACCTTTATGGTCGTTGACGGAATAGGACGTTTTATTTTCACTGAAGGGTTATTATAATATACTATCATTTTGCTTTTCTTAAATGAAGACGTAATTGAATATTTTCTTCACCAAAGTCAATACGGTAACCAAACTGATCTACAATCCTAACAGATATGGATGAAATTATATTTTTGTTAACTGGGAAGTAAATAACGTTCTGAGGTATTTCTATGTAGCCGTGACTTGGAGCAGTATCAGATATAAATTCATGAATAAAATGAGTCGGTAATCCGTTGCAGTATGAACCGTGTACAAGATCACATTCAATTCTGATAACAGCTGTTAAACTGCTGTTATTAACGGGCACATTCGGTCTTGTTTTTAATACTGAAAAGTATAGTAAACCGCACTCGTACTGATCAGATAAATGAAGAGGTGGTTGAAAATACGAAATCAGTTCCGATTTATTTCCAGAGATGGTAACCGTAGTAGACATGCTTGCATACTGAACTCTCTTAGATGATCCTTTTTATTTTATTTCATGATTATACCAAAAATTCTTTAAGAAATTTAAACATAAATGTCCACAATTGAAGGGGTGATCACGTTGTATATTTTCATAATTATATTGAATGTTAGAACCTACATATTTTATAAATTCCTTCGGAGGTTTAAGATTTCCATAACTGTCAAAATACTCAACATAATCATTATATTTTGCATAGGCTACCCAATGAGAACCAGGATTTTTTGAACTATCCAAATTAATAACTCCACATTCTTTTTTATAAGGACATTTAGGGAGCTCATCTCTCATAAAGACACCTCTAAAATAAGGAATTCTATTCCCGTACTTTAAAATGTCAAAGTTAGTTAAGGCCCGTTTGGGTAGCCGATATCTTAGTTTTTTTCTTTTGATACGAAAATTCCAAGGCCGCCTTTATGTGGTTTAAGGTGTAGTCCTTTCCCAATACATAGAGCTTCCATTTTTTCATTATGTCTTCTCGATTCTTCATACAGCTTTTTAGCCATTTTGAATTCATTTATGGTTTTAGCAATACCAGCTGCACCGCCTGCTAAAGCTCCCGCAACTGATAATCCCGCAAAAATAGGAATCAAAGGTAATACTCCCCCAGTTTTTGGAATAGGAATAACGCGAGGGAGCTTAATCGATGAATCATTAGCCAATTCTCTAGTAGCGACAATAGCTAATTCGATTGCCATTTTCTTGCTCTTAGGTTTTAATTTTTTGATATGCCTTTTTGCTTTTGTAATAACAGATTTAAATTTACTTTTTGACCCTTTTCTAGGTGTAATTTTTGGAGAATGCTTTTTGTCCAAACCAGAACAGTTTTAATTTTTGTTGACATAGCCTTACTTACTAAGCGTGCCGCGAGTTTTTCAGCTATACTGGCATCGGAAGCAACCGCTCGCTCTTTCGCCATTTTTAACAAAATTAAATCAGCCTTATGTCGATCCTTTAAGTTTGATGACTTGTGATATGCAATATCGTGATCTTTGCAGTATTCGTCCAACTTATTTACGCCGTTATCTCCTTTTGTTAGTCTTTTTATTAATTTAGTACCTGGGCCACAGTAATTATATCCTGGTAAGTGTAATTCAAATGGTAAATTATTAATAAGCCAATTGAGAAGACTACTCTCTCCAAAACACATTATAAGACTGATGATTCCGGTTTGAATACTTTAATAAATAGTTATGTGATTCGAGTTTGTTAACGTTATTTTATTTATAATATTACATTCGATTTATCAATCCAACTGCTTTCAGCTGAAGACAAACCTAACCATTTTACTAAAACCCTGTTACCTTTTCTTCTAAGAATTTTCTCAACTAGATATATATTGGGATGTTTTGTTTTTTGAAGTTCTTGTGTATAAAATGCTCCTAAAATAGGCAGACCTCTGATAGTGTCTTCAATTAAGTAAGTTATAAGAGTTGTATTTTGTATTTTACGAATTTTAAATATTTCTGTTGACCAGTTGGGAGTATAACCTTTTTCAAATGTACCTTTGTATTTACTGATACGCACATAATCACCTACTTTGTACTTGCTTTTTAAATTATCATTTTTTGGCAACTTTAAATACCTTTCTAATATCAGTTTTTTATTCATATTGTTCACATTAGCAGGGATTTCATTAATAGTGCGATGGTGAGTGTGATTGTATTTGTAAATAACATCATTGAGGGTATTATTTACCCAATTGTAATTGCCTTTTAAACTAAATTCCTTATAGATTTTAGATTTCAATGTTCTGATAAATCGTTCGACTATTGAAGCTTTTTTTGTTGAGAAGGTTGAATAATGGGTAATATGAAACGATTTCATAAGCTTCTGAAATTTGTTATTATAAAATTCTGTTCCATTATCGGTTTGCAGCTTTTTAGGAACACGCCCTTTATCCAACAAAGTTTTGAAAGAGTTATACACATCTTCTTTGCTTTTACTTCTCATAGGAAAGGCCCAAGCATATTTCGAAAATGAATCAATAACGGTAAGAATATATCTATAATTTTTATTTTCTTTTGAAATTGATTGCAAATCAATTAAGTCTGCTTGCCACAAGTCATCTATATCTCTCATTACAACATGTCTTCGCGGATAGTTCAGTCTCGCATTTTTATGAATTTCGTTTACCACGTCAGCTTTGCTCATGTTCACAACTCAGTAGGTATGTTTGTCTCGAATTCTGCTATAATACTGAATAAAAAGCATATTATTAGGACTATTTATTATTTAATTATGTCAGCTTCTTTTAACTCTTCGATTATTGATAAAATTTCATTATCATGATTTGTATTACCAGCATCTCGGGAAGCAATTAATAGTTTCAATCTATCAACCAGTTCGTTAGGATCGTCCCAATATACCAAGTCAGTGCTATTTTTGTATTTCTTTAACGTTGGTAAGCTTCCTCCAAGTTTAGTGACAATATTATTGTTTGACGATTCAGAAAACAATGGTTTGATTATTTCACGATATTTTATACCTTTATCGCCTCTAATTTGCCCATTAGGATTGAAATCTCTCTTATGTGCATTTGTATAATGCAACATATCTTTATAGACAAGTTTATCTTTGCTCGATATTTGTTTCAAATCAGGTTTTCTTCGAAGTAAAAGTTCTTTTAAACCAGGGGTTAAATTGAAGCTTTTGTCACCAACTTTAATTAAAATGGTATTATCATTATTTGCACTATCTATTTTAGAAAACGAAACTATTGAATTACCCATTAATATTTTTTTGTTTTCACTCCTTATTCCAAATGGTATGTTTAGGTCATAAATATCATGGATATCACGACCCTCTAATGATATTTCTAAATCATCCGGTAATTCCGTCTGGGGAGGCTTTTTAACGTTCAGTACAGAATTCAGTTCTGGGTCATAGCATTCTTCAAACTTAGTAGATGAGCTAGTATTAATGTCACCTAATTCCACGTCTTCAAAATTAGAGTGTGTATTCTCAAAATTTTGTATTTTTTCTAATGTTTTATTTGAATCAACTAGAGTTTTAAGGGGATCTGTGACAGGTTTTAGCATTTTTTCAAGTGATAAGTTCGTAGAGTGTTCCTGGTTTTTCATTTGTTTTATTTTATTCTTTATGGAGTCTACAGACTTCATTAATTCTATTTTAATATTTTTCTTCATGTTATTAACAACTGTATTCAGCTAAAGAACAAATTATACTGAATTTGATTTGCCATGTTAATTACATATATATTATATATATATATATATATATATATATATATATATATATATATATATATATATATATATATATATATATATATATAGACATATAAACAGTCCGTCAAATTTAAAAAACATATCAAAGTTCTGTCTGTACCTTCCATTATTTAATGACGATTCTTAATTAATAAGTAGAAAATTATAAGGTTTACTCCAAACAGTTTGACAAATATTTCTAAACTCTTTCCATTGTAAATCAGAAGTAACATGCTCTTCATAAATATGTTTTAAATTCACATCATCTTGTTTGAATATAAATAGATATAATAAAATAAATGAATATAATAAGAAAATTCACATTGTCACGCAACAGTTGCTTTGGAATTTTGGAATAGGTTTGAGATAAATAGAAACAATCTATTTGCTTACGTCTACCCATACAAAAATAATTGCGAATATTAACTTGATTTTCACACGCAACATCATCAAAAATAAACACAGAATTTGTTAAAGCTTCACTCGGAGAAATTACCTCTTTATCAACGCTAAATATGTAGAAGTTAATCTGCGAGACTCTTCCTAATACTTCACTCAAGAAACGATACTTTGGTTGAAATGAAGTTTTGGAATAAAGATAAAAATTTTTAAATTTTAGACCATTTTCATGTAACAACAAACTAATCATAACGTTTGTTTTACCACAGTTCGATGGACCGCACATTATACATCGAATCGTATTCGGTAATAAAGGACTATGTCTGATCTGGTGAGAAGTTTCATTTAAATCTATATTATTAATTTTCAAAGATATGGGTTGCTTGATCAACTTCATTTTGACAATTACTGTATGAATGTCTAACACACATATTTATAGGTAGCTATAACTGTAACACTAAATTAGATATACATATCATAAAGTATAAATAACAGCATTTAACATGTTTGAACAGGTCTAGAAAGTTAGGAATTTTGTATTCTCGTATTACAATATTATATTTTTAATAATTGATTTCATTTGGTATTGAATATCATACAGATTTAAAATTGCATTCCTTATTTCATTATGCTGTCATAGTCAGCCGAAACAGGACCTGTTGCTAGCAGAGAAATCAAGTTTTATTGGTAAGTACGTTTTTAATGTTATTAGTTATTACAACATTATATTATATTATTATATGAATAATTAGATATCTTACTTTAGTTTTATTTTCAGAATCATGTCATACAGCCCCAGCATTCTCAACATTGGAGGACTTAACAGATTTGTATTTGATAATGTTGATTCTCAAATCCCAAGTCCTTTGGACGAAGTTGACCAGACAGAAATACAAGAGGTTAGTAAATATTATTTTATTCCTCATAGTTAAATTCATATAGTTATGAACTTTTCATGTATATTTTTTATGTTATTATATTGCAGGACAATGCTTTGGCAGAAAATGGTAGACAGTGAAAAACAAGCCATTTTTTTACTCTCAAGGAAATTATGAATGTTTTGAAAAGCATCGGAACAAATCCTCTGATCAGGTAAGCACTACATAAAATGTATTTATGTTTAAAAACATTTATTGTGCGCGTCCACATTATTATATATTTATGTGTGATTTATTTTTTTACAGGTTACTAGCCCATATTTCTCCACTCAAGACGATGGCATAACATACATTGAACCAAACTTTTTTACAAAGTCAAAAAAATTGTCACCGTCTAAAAAGCGTCAAAGTTTATTAACGTCATCGGCAAATTCGTACATTGTTCGAAGAAATCGTCCTAAGCAAGGACGTCTTCTAATTAAGATAGATATTCGTGAATTAGATTATGTAGACAAAAATAAAAAAAAAACGAGGCTTGCTTAAGTGCACAATATGTGGTTGAGGAGCCTTATGATGATGTAATGGATATCACAGAGACATTAATAAAAAAAATAAGTAAGAAATTGTGTGATACTGAGTAGTCTTAAGATAATGTTTTTATATAAGTTAAGTTGTATTTCTAAAAATAAATTAATGTTATCTTTTTAAAAATGTGTAATTGTTATGAGTCAATGTTTGTATGCATGCTTTATATTTATGTAAAAATTAAATAAATGTTGTGGCTGAATTTAGTAGCTCAGTACCGAATTGTGGAATACAAACCTCTAAGCAACATCGTGCGTAGGCTATCATGACGGCCATTGTTGACGTTCAAGGCTTTAAAACAGAAGCAAATGAATTTATACTAAAAGAAATAGCTGTATGGTGTAATAAAAACCTACAAGTGTTTTTAATCAAACCACCATTTCCTTTTTACGATTTGACTAAATCAGAAAGACGGCAGGTTTGCTGGATTGAACGTAACAGAAAAATATACTGGGGTGAAGGATTTATACCTTACTCAAATTATTAATATTTAATTGCAGATGTTTTAAAAGATAAGTGTATTTACGTTAAAGGTCTTGAAAAAATGTTATGGTTGAAGGATATTTTAAATACTAATAATTTAATTAATTTAGAAGATAAATGTTGTCCTAATTTGTTATGTTTATATGATCGCTATAAGTGTTCTGAAGATTTGTACAATTGTATTTATCATGACTCAATATGAGCTTTAAAAAAATGTTTTGTGTTTAAAAAAATGGTGCATTGATAATAAACTTTTTTTAAATTGATAATATACATTGTTTTATTATTTTACTTAATAGTTTCCTAGACTCATTAACATATCCATTTATTTTTTAAATTGATAACATGATTACATTGATATTACATGGAGTGAGGCATTCATTAGGTACCTACACACATTCATAATAAAAACTCACTAAAAGTAACGCTACCATTGATCACTAAATAATTGCTAAACTTAAAAAAATATGTTAACTATAACAGTATGGTATTACTGGGCACTCTGAGTTATGCAGAACACATTAATATGAATCGACCTCGGCTCTGCAATCAGCAGTGTTTTACTAGTAGGGGACCAACTTAGCTAAATGCATAGGGTCTTGGGTTCGAATTCTTAGCGTAAATGACTGTCTTTTGTTAGGTAAATGCATATTGAGGTTTTAGTTCTCACTTGTCCCGTGACTCGACGAGCATGTTCATGTTTATCTTGAAAACTCTTTTAGGGGAGTCAAAACCAAGTCAATCAGTCAAATAAATAAATAACTGAAAGAAAAAAGCCGTGACACTTAATTAAACCATAAAATATCCGGATTTCAGGTGGGATCTCACTGTGACAAAACATAAATTACGCGAAATCTTGTCGAAGCAGCGTGGATACTCTAAACTAAGTTATTTTTGTGAATGATGAATGAATTGATTTTTACGAAGGCTTATTCATAATACGAGTTTCCGGCTCTGTTGGAAGAAGTTCCGCTGGATAGTATAGCGATAGTGTATGATATTTTGCCCAGCACAAAAATCGCCGGTGCTGGGAAAAATTCAAATCGCTAACGTGTGGCAAAAAACGGGGCAAAAAACCTAATCGCCAGGCAGTGGGTGGGCCAACAATATTCACAGTACTAGTTCGGTAGGAGTGGCGTTCCTTGGCCTGCCTCATGCGAGTTATCACGAATCTTAAGGTTTGCGACATATTGTCCCTATCTGTCATCCGTTATATTAATGTAATGGAATATTTTATGGTTTAATTAGGTGTCACGGCTTTTTTCTTTCAATTATTTATTTATTTGAGTGTTTTGTCTCCAAGATAAAAATGACGTTCGGTACCAACTGGCTGAACATGCTCTTCGAGTCACGGGACAAGTGAGAATTAAAACCTCAATATGCATTTAACGAACAAAAGACATTGAAATTAAACTACAGTTTACGGATTTTATCGCGTTGTATTGGTTTCACTAAGTTATTACATTTGAAACTAAAGATCTAGAAACTATATTTTTAATTTATTACTAGCCGACGTTTCGAATTCTTTACAGAATTCATGATCACGGCAGACTGAGGTGATATTTGTCTTTTACTTGAATATATAAGTTATCTCAAAGTACCCGAACATTTTTCAACCACTGGTGTTACTATTTACGCAGAATGAGCTCACAGTGTCCTTAGGTCTTCTGGTGACTTTGTCCTTCTTGGGTTTCATTAGCCTTATGACAGGGTCCCAAGCTGGAGGAACAGAACGTTTTCGCACGGACCAATCACACGCTACCGTCCGCCCATAGACAAACAGTTGTCAATCTGTCAAAACACACGTTAGATGAAAATACCGAGAGAGTACTTAACAGAGGTTTAAATTACGCGATAACTCCATCAAGAATACCGTATGAAACCATTATTTGCAACGTTGAGGATTGCCTAGTCAAAAAAAAAAAAAAATGTTCCTCCAGCTTGGGACCCTGTCATAAGGCTAATGAAACCCAAGAAGGACAAAGTCACCAGAAGACCTAAGGACACTGTGAGCTCATTCTGCGTAAATAGTAACACCAGTGGTTGAAAAATGTTCGGGTACTTTGAGATAACTTATATATTCAAGTAAAAGACAAATATCACCTCAGTCTGCCGTGATCATGAATTCTGTAAAGAATTCGAAACGTCGGCTAGTAATAAATTAAAAATATAGTTTCTAGATCTTTAGTTTCAAATGTAATAACTTAGTGAAACCAATACAACGCGATAAAATCCGTAAACTGTAGTTTAATTTCAATGTGTAACATTCGCGTAAACCCAAGAAGATACTATGTGAACAAAAGACAGTCATTTACGCTAAGGATTCGAACCCAAGACCCTATGCATTTTGCTAAGTTGGTCTTCCTACTAGTAAATCACTGCTGATTGCAGAGCTTAAGAATAAATACAGGAAAAAATGTTCTGCCGAGTGAGTCATCCAGAAGCACTTTTTGAACAAAAGTGGCTATTACTCGAAATGCGCACAAATTGGATAAAACAATTATACCTTTTTGGATAGCAGGTAATACCAGAAAGTTATTCCAATACTTTACATAACATGTCACATATTATTTTTCTCAAATAATTGCATTTTTGTGGCGTCATTTTATTCGATTTTTTTTGTGTGTTTTTGGCTCTATTTTCAAATTCCAACTTGAGCTAGTAGGTTTATTTTATTTTAAAAGATGGGTCATTTAATTGTCCATTAAATAAGATCCAATTTGCCACCAGTAATAATCAAAATATTTTTTTAGACGATGTTTATAACAAAAATTTGGCAATTGCTCAAAAAAATCTTAAAAAACGTTTTATTCCAAAATGGTGTATTTTGGACCCCCATACGTAGGAGTTAAAAACACTCTATTTTGGGCCTAGAATCACCTCCCGAAGGGAATACGAGCAATTACAAATCACCCTGTATAACATTCATCCACCCAAAAAATAAGATAATTAATATTTTGAACCACAATAAGCCCCGTTACGTAGCAAATAAAAAAAAGTAAAAAAAAGAAATGACGGGGAGTCAGTACTCACAAATAAATTGATACTAGTCTAAACCATGGAATATCGCTATCCCTTTGGGTTGCGGCGGTCAGACGACAGTCGCTCTGTAGAAAAGCTGATATTCTGTCAAATCGGCAGGCCGATTCAGAATGTCACGATAAGTTATCGTACGATATGTCAAATTATTGTCCTCATCTTTTAGCCGCCTATCAGAGATATTTTGAACAAATATTCATTGAATTCGATTTATTTATTAATTTACTACATACTGAATGCATAAAATTGATAGGAAATGCGATAGTTTTGACAAAAAATGAGCTAGCCCAATTGACAATTAACGGAATCGAATGTCAAATGAGATATCGAACGATTCTGAATCGCCCCCCTGGTTAGACTATTAAGCGGACCCCGGGCTCCAAGGCGAGAAGTCTTGGATACAACTGGGACTGCACGGTTGGCGTTGTGGTTTAAGCGGTCGCCTCGCCGCTTGGTACTGCGCCGCGTGTCGTGGGTTCTATTCCCACTTTGTTGTCACAAATTGTTGTCTCGAGCCTGGGTGTTCTTTGTGTCCGTTAATTGAATGTTTGTAATGTCCCCAGCGACACAGGAATTTCTTCCTAGTGCGGGAGTTGTCTTAAAAAACCTGCCAAGTGCGTGTCGGGCCACGCGCAATGTAGGGTTCCGTAGTTGCCCATAATGGCCATTACCTATTGATAATAACTTCTGTTTCACATGGGACTAAAAACGCGCATCTTTAAGATTAACCTCTTGTATGCCGGAATACCAGACACAATTAAAAAGCTATTGTGTCTCGCGTAGATCTGCGTTCCGGCATACAAGGGGTTAAGCCAGCGCTCCCAATGTAAACTCACAGAAATAGGTATTTATAAGTTAACCGACGATTACACGTAAACTAGTGATGTCTACTTAGCCGTGATAGTTTTCCTTTTAAATTCGTTACATGTACTACATTGGTGTTTTTTTTCACCTCTTCCAAATTAATAGTTTAGCCGGCAGAGGGGGGAGGGACACTTGAGTCTAAAATTTTTTTTCACTTCAAAGCTTGATATTTGACAAATCACTTGATCGAAAAATGATTTGAGCAAACTAATAATATTTTTTAAAACCTATCCAATGATACCCCACACAATGGGGTACTCAACCAAAAAAAAATTCAACCCCACTATATATGTAGGGAAGATACCCTTAAAAAGAATATTTTCCTAAATTTTATTCTACAGTTTTGTTGCAATATCGTATGTCTATATTCATGTCAAATATCAGCCTTCTAGCACCAGGCGTTTTTGAGCTAGGCTGCGGACGGACAGACGGACGGACATGACGAAACTATAAGGGTTCCTTGTGGACTACGGAACCCTAAAAAAAAAGCTAGGACGATGATGACGTATCATAAGAAAAAGTCTTCTTTTGTGTTTTGTTGACTATTATCCTGCAGTTTAAAAATAAATCCTCCGACGACTAAAGAATATCCTAGGCTAGACCAAATTTATTAATTTATAGACACGACTAGATCTTTTAAAGTTTCCTCTCTATAGATTGCTCTAAGTCACCCTAGCGTGCCGTATCTCCCAGAGCATCTACACGTGTTTACAAGACGTCTGCTCCAACAGTAACTATTGCTTACACCATTTACATACGTATTAGCATTTATTTGCGTTCTCTCAGCTCAGTTGCATATTCAGAGCAATAAGGCAAACTTGGAACGTCGTATTTTAGAAAGGAATTCAATATCGTTACGCTGTTCAATTACTACACGTGTGGTGTATATTGTTAGTGTAAGTTGGTAATGATTAAATAAATAAATAAAAATTATCTGTATATATAAAATTCTTCCGTGACTGACTGACTGGCAGAAATTTAACATATCTATATGAGCCTTTTGAGAGCAGTGACGAGCACTAAGTACTTAGGAATTTTACGAAATTCCCACGGAAAAGGACAGAAAAAGTATACTGGCTCTTAACCTAAAATATTATCAGTTAACAAACGTAGACTAACGCCTGTATCCCCGAAGGCGTAGGCAGAGGTGTAATATTAAACCCACATGTCGCCATGAATTTTTAGGTCCCTCGTAATAGGGGGCGAGCTGCCCGACCCGGGAATCGAACCCGAGACCTCGCAATCCCACGCGCACATTTATGCCGCGAGACCAACGAGGAAGTCTAAACAAACGTACAAGATAAATAGTCCGAGAACATCTAAAAAAGAGACACAAATACATACCAAGATATATTATGTATTACCGTAAGTAGGTACTACAGACTCTATACATGATTTCAAATTACCTAAAGTACTCTGATTACGCAGCACTTATATCATCATCCTCTTAGCGTTATCCCAGTTTCAATCTGGGGTCCGCTTACTAGTCTAACCGGATTTGGCTGAATATTAGCTTTTCCGCAGAGCGACTGCCTGCCTGACCTCTGCAACCCGAAGGGATAGCGATATTCCATGGTTAAGACTAGTGTCAGTTTGTTTAAAAGGTACTGACGCCCTGTAACGACTGTCAAAGATCTTCTTGACAACCGGGACCGACGGCTTAACGTGCTCTCCGAGGCACGGGACAAACGATAATTAACAAGTCAATACGCACATAACTCTGAAAAGTCATTGGTGCGCGCCGTGGATTCGAACCCGATACCCTCTGCATGGCAGTCTGTTGGTATCTTCACTAGGCTATCGCTGCCTTTTTACGCAGCACTTATATAGCTTAAAATAATGACTTTATTATCTCAACCATATTCTGTATCGCTATAAAAATATGAACTGGGGCCAAAATAAATTCCCGTAGTTACAAGCTTATCACACATACGTAGAGCGCGTAAATAGTGCTCTATCTTACCCTATAAACTGTGCGGTTGTTCTTTTTACGATAGTCACCGTAAAACTGAGCTTACCCTCAAGCTAGCTTATGGGAAATGTTCGAATGGTTGGGGTAAAATATAATTAGATTGTAACGGTTTTTCATACTTATATCTAATTTTAAAAAAATCGAATCAAAATCAAATCAAATACGTTAGTTTATTTCTTCAAAATACAGTTTATCACATATTCATATATCTTGTACTCCTTTTTAAGCAGACATTGTGCTTGCTAGGTATAGGAACATCTCTTCGTAATTTCAATAAAATTATCAAATTCTGCTTAAAATACATCACAGTCTCTGAATTTAACATAATTAACATAACGCCTTCAGCTACGTTCACGGCAACTAATGATCAAAGACCTGACAACACGTCTGCACATATGTCTTTGTACCTACAAAATGTACCTACATTTACTATGCCTTCGGTGATGTAATATGACATACGTACCTACATTCTATACCCACAATTTGGCTAGTTATACTCATTCATTCATCATTCATCATCATTTGCCGCATAGGACATTAAAAGACCCAAAAACTGTTTCGCGTTTGGTGATTGGTTCTGATAAAAATGTTTTAGAGTGCACAGCGACACAATAATTATTATCCCTAATGCCAGGGCCGATTGTAAAAATAATTTCTATTTTTATCTGCTGTATACATATATAAACTTCTTGCGTTACTTTTTGACAAACAAGTAATGTTCCTTAGGAACCGCAGGGATGAACGAAGAAAGGATCCCATAAAAAAACAATACTTTAAAAAAAACCCAAGTCTTCGCAACTCAGTTCTTCTACTGTAAAAAGATATGAGATCCATGTACCTAATACCAAGTCGGTAATTAATACGTTTTAAATAAATAGATTGACTCGACCATCGCATAAAAACACAATATACTCGTATCTCACAAGTAGTATTACTTGTGAGATATATTTTGTATTTTTGTGAGATATATTAGGTTTTATATTTTAAAATATATTTTGTTTATACAATGCCTGCTTGGTTACTCAAAATTCAGGCCAGTAGTTTTATCCACAACGAATTTATAGGGGGTCGAAAATACTTCGAGATACGTCGAGATTTCCCGAAATTACCACAGGACCGTGTAGAAACAGTTGTACTGTGCGGGAGATAGATACGGGCATTCTCTAGTATGTTATAAATCGAAACATAGAAAGTGCTTACTCAACAGTGCTTTGCATTAGTTATGCTCTAGACACATCAGGCCGTCACACAATGTTAAACTGCAGATTACAGCATGATGGTGCAGTTTCTGATTACATACATACTACATAGTCTCACGCCTATAACCCTGAACAGGTAGGCAGAGGTGTATTTCTACACCCACTTTTCGCCAGATATACTTTAGTCCCACGTAATAAGGGGCGAGCCTATTGCCGAACCGGGCACATTTCCAGCCTCTGTGCTGCTACTGAGAATTTCGTGACAGAAAAAACCCAATAACACTGCCCGACCCAGGAATCGAACCCGGGACCTCCCGATCCCACGCGCACATTTATGCCGCGAGACCAACGAGGCAGTCGTATAGGGTTTGATGTCGAATTTTCCGTCTCTACGCAAAGATGGTATTTGCATCGTGTTATCCCTTAGTCGCCTTTTACGACACCCACGGGAAGATAGGGGGCGGTGACACTTGTATTCTATGCCGTCAACCACACGGCTATTTCTGATTAATGTCTATTAAATATGTACCGATATATAATTACAACGTCAGGGATTATTCGACTGCACGGTTGGCGTAGTGGTTTAAGCGGCCGCCTCGCCGCTTGACACTGCGCCGAGTGTTGTGGGTTCGATCCCCACACGAGGCAACACTTTGTGTAATTCACAAATTGTTGTTTCGAGTCTAGGTGTTCATTGTGTCCGTTAGTTGTATGTTTGTAAAGTCCCCCGCGACACAGGATTTAGTCCTAATGCGGGGGTTGTCTTTTTTGAACAATAAACAATTTTTAAACAATATTATTGTCGAGTTTTTCCCCAATATGCTTTTTTCGACCAATATTCTATCGGACAAAGTTCTAGCTTTTACAGGTGCATTGCCAACCTGAGTTTTGTAATATAGATCTTCATAAATTGTAGCCTACAACCAAATCAATCACATAAGCAAGATACGTTAATCTCACATCTCCTTATATTATCGTGAAGGTTTCAAACAAAGATAAACAACATGTAAATTGAACAAAACCTCATACAAAATTTACAATGTAATGCATAAAGTGTAGTCAATTAATAATATTGGTTATAAGTACCCTGGTCGAAATTCCAATACAATATACGTAGTACAATGTAAAATAAATTGCATATTTCTGAAAGCCATTTCGAGACATCATTAAAATTATTACAGATGGTAAAATTATAACCGTTTATACGCGCGTGTAATTTACAATTAAAAGCTGCCGTAGGATGTAAAATATTGCAAGGTAGTAAATTGAGCCTCAATAAAATATCTCTTGCGATGGTCATATTCTCAGCTATTATTATAATATGTGTTATGCATCAAATTGCCAAATACGAACAGAAGCTGTATAGGTATATACTATAGAGATGATTATAATGAAATCTCTGCCATGCATAGATTTTGATAAATTATAGCATTGTCTATTTACTGTTTTTTCTATCTATTTTTTTATCTACGTATGTTCTTGAATTGTGTGCAAATAAACTTATTTACCTATTTTCTTTCATCGCTTACAAGCCCTTCATCAAAACGATTAATATTTGACATACACATACATACATATCGTCACGCCTTTTATCCCCGAAGGGGTAGGCAGAGGTGTATTTCTACACCCACTTTTCGCCAGATATACTTTAGTCCCACGTAATAAGGGGCGAGCCTATTGCCGTATCGGGCACATTTCCAGACTCCGTGCTGCTACTGAGAATTTCGTGACAGAAAAACCCAATAACACTGCCCGACCCAGGAATCGAACCCGGGACCTCCCGATCCCACGCGCACATTTATGCCGCGAGACCAACGAGGCAGTCGTATAGGGTTTGATGTCGAGTTTTCCGTCTCTACGCAAAGATGGTATTTGCATCGTGTTATCCCTTAGTCGCCTCTTACGACACCCACGGGAAGATAGGGGGTGGTGACACTTGTATTCTATGCCGTCAACCACACCACAATATTTGACTTTATTTATAATTTATTCCGAACAATCTTCTTTACGTGTTTGAACGAAACCGGTGCGAAAAGAGTTTTACAAATTTTCACCTCTTGCGTAAAATAAATATCGGCGAACGATGTTCAAATTCAGATAATCATGTTTTAAAGTGGTCCCACGCCTCTGTGTACATAAAGTGATGCACCAACAAATACTTATTTATCTACTTTCTTCACCGCCTAGATGTGTTCAAACATAATTTTTACTTCAGTGAAAGTGACTGAGAAAGGCATAAGGCAAGTCATTACGATATTTAAATTATTGTCATTTGTAGGATGGATTGAGTGAGTAAATAGATAGTTGGTTGGCTCATCATCTTTGTTGCCATCCAGAACATTCCGTAACCACACAGCTTAGGGCTTTTCATATTTTTTTTTATATATTGCTTATTTTCTTTTTTCTGAATTTCTATTTCTAAACCTTAGTATACTGGTAAACATGCAGATCGCAGATGTTAGACGGTAGTCGTTCTATAGAAAAGTTCTCGAAAGTCTTGTCAACCAGAACAACGTTAGGATGACCAATTAAAGCTTCATATACAGTAGGTTTTGTCCGTGTGGTAACGGATTAAGAATACGGAATGTCACCACCCCATATCATCCCTTGGGTGTCATAAGAGCCGACAGAGGGAGCATATTATGCAGAGAACAGCACTGTAAGAGAAGGAAGAAAACTTGATACAAACCCTATACCAACCAGTTTGGCCAGCGTGGTATAGTAGGCCGATTCCTCCTTTCAAAGGAGAGGACTAGTCCAGCAGCAGAGTGTTAAAGGCTGATGATGATACAGTACGCTTACAAATGGATTTAATACGATGGACATTTTCTCCAAGCCAATCTTAGACCATATTTCAAATTCAGTGAGTATTTCAACTTTTCTCAAAACGTTTACGCCATTATGATCCATATAGAACAAACGTAATTCCATTACAAATCATAAAGTCCAACTCTAACACTAATTTATCTCTGTATTAGACCATTACATTGTTTGTAAAGATTACGTGAAACTCAAATAAAATTAAAGATGTCTACAGTCGTTGCGGCAATTAAATTGTGACTTTAATTAGCAATCTGAAATTGTTCTGACCGGCACGACGGTTCTGCAAACTTTTTAATTTTATAAAAAAGTACTTGATTTGTACACGACTTCTGTCTTCCAGACTTGAAACTAAATTAACACGTTCGCTGCGGCGTAATCGAAGTAAAATCATAAACCTTAATCTGGTGCGGTGGCAGGTCGAATTGTGCCCCCAACGATTTTTCCGCCAGTGCGTGGCAGGTCTTTTTCGACCTGCCAGCACTAGGGTAGCTTAAAATGCTATAACTTCGCGAAAACATAGTGTATACATATTTTTTTTACTGTTAGAATAACCTTGAACCCAGTTTCCTTAGGTTTGATTCGCCCCGGAATCTACCAAATAGGAAAAGAGATATAAACCAGGAAAAGCGGCAGGCCGATATCGACCTGAACCGCACTAGAAGGTATTTTTAGCAGTGATGGGACATACCAAAATAAAGGAATATCGATAATAAAACAGAATTTTCGTACATAAAAGAAATGAAGATGTTTATTTAATTGTGAATGTTTTGGAAACATGACACGCAAAGATGCATGTTGCATTGCCTGCAATATTTTTTAATCGTGACGTGTAGACGCCAGTCGTCCAACTCAAGTTCATCGGGTGGGCGGTACCACCAGATTTTAATCAATCGGGTGGGCGAAATGAAAGTCAGTGATTAGATTGTGTCGTGTAGACGGGCAAAACCAATTCGATTGAAAATTTGATCAGTGGTAAAATTGTGCCGTGTGGCAAGGCCTGTACTGTGCCGCCACGCCACGTTAGCGTGACTGTGTGAGCGAGAGTGCGTTATGTACAAAACACGGAGAGTGAAAAGGACAGGCGCGCATTTCACACGATTGAAATGAAACACTTGAAATGAAAACTGCCTCGTTGGTCTCGCGGCATAAATGTGCGCGTGGGATCGGGAGGTCCCGGGTTCGATTCCTGGGTCGGGCAGTGTTATTGGGTTTTTCTGTCACGAAATTCTCAGTAGCAGCACGGAGTCTGGAAATGTGCCCGGTACGGCAATAGGCTCGCCCCTTATTACGTGGGACTAAAGTATATCTGGCGAAAAGTGGGTGCAGAAATACACCTCTGCCTACCCCTTCGGGGATAAAAGGCGTGACGTTATGTATGTGAAATGAAACAAAATTATTTAAAATCGGGACTTTATACTTAATTAATATGTTCATATTACATGGTAAAGTCCATAAAAATGTTATAAAAGCTGAAAGTATGATACTTCACTTATTAAACACCTATTTTCATCATCATCATCAGTATCGTGAACATTTGAAATAGGTACGTCACACTGCTAGCGCGGTCGTGAAGGGGCTGAGAGTAGGTAAGCTGTGCTAAAAATTGTAATAAAGCACAGTTTTATTGGTGCCGTTTTTCGTGTTGCGATCGTGCAATTATTGTATATATATTTGATCGAAGCTTTGAAATCACCTTTCAATCAAAAAAAAACTAGATCGAAATCGTTTTAGCACCGCTCTGTTTGCGTCGGGGGTTAAAAAGCGCATATATATCACTGCACTTTCGCAGGTAACCGTACATTTCCAAATATTATAAGTACTACTATAAATATACATGTAGATAGTAAGCAAAACTTACCGCTTTTATTTGGTTTACCATGATGTTTTGTTAAATACTTTTTATTTTTCTTCATTGGAAATATGTCTTCACTACTATCACTATCACTTTTATTTGCAGGGCGAATCACTCGCTCTTCCAAAATTTCAATTTTTCTTTTATTATTTGCCATCGTCAATTTTATCGATAGCGCGCACGTCCGATAAGCTAGATAGCACAACACTAACTGGCGGCGTATGCGCTCTTTGCGGTATCGGGTCGCCGGCAGGCCTGTTGGGTCGGCAGGCTGAAATAGACCCCCTGCCGCACTGAGCGGATATATTTCACCGCTAGTGCGTGGCAGGCCGAAAAAGGCCAGCCGTGATGTTTTTATGGAAAATACCTAAATTTTTGACTACAAGCCGAAGTATGTATTTGTCTCTGTCAGAACCTTAAAAACACCAAAAATAATCGTTCCGCACCAGCGAGAGGGACATAGTTTTCTTCGTTCGCACCGGCTGTACGTACAGCGGCAGGCCGAAATCGGCCTGTTCCGCACTGAATGTGTTAATTAAAACCAGAATTATGCTTACTTGTTTGCTGAGGAATGCATTGAAATTGTATTTTCTTGGGTTTTCGCGAATGTTATTCATTGAAATCAAACTACGATTTATGGATTCTATCGTGATATATTGGTTTTATTGACATTTAACTTTAATCAAATGATCTAGAAACTACATTATTGTAAATTACTTATTTGAAACTCAAAAATCGTACTACCTGGTTGGTAAAGTGATATGAACTTCTACGAATGATGCAGAATTTGACTGTGTTAGATTTTGCATTCCTTTTATCAGTAGTTAATTTTTTTATGGCCCATTTTCTTGACTCTCTCTTTTGATCATATCTAATTATATCTATATCTGGCATCGAAATATATTTGACGGACTCGAAACAAGGAGAAGGATCTCAGTTTGGCTGTATTTTTGTTTTATATGTGACCTCAAGTTTCTTCGCGTCTCGTTATCCATATTTAGGGAATAAATTCTACTTACTGGCTCTAAGACTCAATGTATAACACGTCGATTTCCCTGTTAGGACCTCTTACACATAAAACCTCTTCATGAAAACTTAATAGGTACGATTCTAGGTCTGTCTTTATTTTTTATAAGTTAGCTTCCGCCTGACAAAAATTTCCTTCCATCTTTTCTTACACATTTACTTACTTCTTCCTCTTAGCGTTATCCCAGTTTCAGTCTGGGGTCCGCTTTCTAGTCTAACCGGATTTGGCTGAATATTAGCTTTTCCACGGAGCGACTGCCTGTCTGACCTCCGCAACCCGAAGGGATAGCGATATTCCATGGTTTAGACTAGTGTCAGTTTATTTTGAAGGTACTGACGCCCTGTAACGACTGTCAAAGATCTTCATGACAACCGGGACCGACGGCTTAACGTGCTCTCCGAGGCACGGGACAAGCGATAATTAACAATTCAATACGCACATAACTCCGAAAAGTCATTGGTGCGCGCCGTGGATTCGAACCTGATACCCTCTGCATGGCAGTCTGTTGGTATATCCACTCGGCTATCGCTGCCTTATATCTTACATATTTACTACTTATATATTTACTATATCTTACACATTTACTTACATAATATAATATTCTACAGTCGTACATAAATATTTCAAGTCATCGTAAATCCCGCCATATATTATTGCTGTATTCGTCACGCGGTGCGGTCTTGGCATGCCAGCTTTGGCAGCGACGTGTGTGGCTTGTGCCAATCTGAGTAGTTATTCGCAATTATCGCTTTAAATCCAAGCAATATTTAATAGTTATGAACGGCTCATACTTTGATATATATGTACAGCTTGTGCCGCCTTAAATGGGTGAATTGTTTTACGCCAGGCGCTAAGAGGATCCCCCCGTGGGATCTCCACCTTGTCGTGGTGGGGGGGCTCAGTAACTGAGGGTTTGAGGTACACCCACGGTGAAGCTAAGCGGGATCCCGGGTGGGGACGCTCCACGTGGGCTTGCGTGAGGCCTGCGTAAGTTGCGTCCCAAGGTGCGGGTGCGGGGGACAGTTCTGTCTGTCCCTCGCAGTCGGGTGCGGTCGCGGGAGGAGAGGCGTGTCGGTGTTGCGTTGCCGCGCGTCCTATCTCCCGCGACCAAACGGGGGCAAACCATCGTTGCGTCGTGGTGGGGCCGCAGAGGAAGAGGAGATGCGGTGTTGCGTTGCCGTCGTCCCTATCCTCTGCGGCCGCTGAGTGTTTTGGCGACGGAGCCCAACATCATCCTTCATCCGCCGCCAAGGGGGTTTCGTTCGGGGCCCGCCTGACCATCTGGCGGGCCAATACCCGTCGGGGGGTAGCGAGGAATGCTTCGGTGAAACCCTACCCTCCGACACATGGGTACATGAGGAGCACGGGATGGTTTTTAGTCAGTAAGAGTCTGATAGTCCCCTTCGTCCATCCCCCAGGGCGGAGGGATTACATGAGGATTTTCCAACCCGAAACCAAAAAAAAAGGCGCTATGAGGATGGCAGTTTTTCTCGATACATTATGCAAGCAGATTTAAGTCTGTGTTATTTTATGTTACTGTACTTAGGTATATATATATATATATATATATATATATATATATATATATAAGTATCTCTCTTTTTCTACATACTTACATCTTTACTGGTACGCTTACAACTACCATTTCTATCGTACCAATAATATCTCCATCCAAAGGTTGCCTAGGAGAAATAAGCGATAAGGCCGCCCATTGCACTGTATCTTACATATGTAAATTTCTTTAATATATTTGTAAAAGTGTACAATATAATGTATAATAAATAAATAAAAATAAATATATATAGTATATATACAGGATGTAAAAAGACCCTTAACGAAAACTGAAACCCCATATAGTACCAATTATTACGATTATTTTTTACTTCGGCACCATACCTGGGAAATTACTGGTTCAGGAGATATTGAGGCTCAAAGTCACGAATTTTTTTTTTAATTATTCCAAAATCTTGTTTAGAATGATAAATTTACACTTTCTGCCAAATAAACATGAACAAAATTTTGTATATTTCCCTAAAGTAAACGGCTTTAAAGTTCCCGACGCGTAGTGTATGCGTACCATCAATCAGCTGCGAGGTCATTCCCCTCGCCCGCGCGACCACGTGATCATAAACTGCCGCCACTGCGGCGCACGGTGTAGGTAGATACGGCCGACGTAGGTACGATGTCTGCAAACGCGCGCTATACATTGCCGGTAATAAAAGTTGTAATTTTATTTAAGCTTAAAAATTTTTTTTGTTTCCCCGGTATTATTTTCACGTAGTATGACTTGGCATGATGTGCAAAACGAGTAGACTTTGGCTTGGTGATAGGTCTTGTGACACCCTGTATATATGTGTGTATATACCGTGCTTCGGAGAGCACGTAAAGTTTCGGTCCCCGTTTTTCTCTCAGGACAAGAAAAGTTAGGCCATGTCGCAGGCCATTAAGGGGACTGAAAACTCTGATACCAGAGCTGGCCTCACATTCACACGAAAAGCAAAAAAAAGATTTTAAACCAAATCTATTTAGTGAGTCCACAGCGTGGTTTTACTTGCTGTACGTAACAGATCGGAATAGTAAAGCAACCTGGCAGGGATCACTATTTGGATGGGTGTTCCACTTGTTGTATTGAATTTGAATTCACATAAAAGCACTAGGGCTCGATAAGTCTCAATTCTGACCGCGAAACAACAGACGTTACGCCGTAGCGGTGACCTTTAGGTGACCTACAACCTTCGACACCAGAGTTGGCCACCACACACTCACAAAATAAAACACATAGGTATGCTTATAATAGGTATGCTCTAAGCAGCGATAGCCAAGTGGAGAGACCAACAGACTGCCATGTCTCGGGTTTGAATCCACGGCACGCACCAACGACTTTTCGGAGCTAAGTGCGTATTAAAATTGTTAATAATCGCTTGCTAATCGGTGAAGGAAAACATCGTGAGGAAACCTGCATGTCTGAGAGTTCTCCATAATGTTCTCGAAAGACATGTGAAGTTTGCCAATCCGCACTTGGCCAGCGTGGTGGACTATGGCCTTACCCTTCTCATAGTGAGAAGAGGCCCGTGCCCAGCAGTGGGACAGTATAAAGGGCTGATGGTGATGCTTATAATATGTTAGAAAACTTACAAGACAAACTTACTTTTCTGTATTAATTGACAATTATCGCTTGCCAAGTGATGCAAGAAAACATCGAAAACCTGCATGACTGACTGACTGACCTTAATATTCTCGAAAGATATATGGTAATCGATTTTAAACTTTCGCGATATGTATACATCAAACAAAATTAAGTAAGCAGGTCTTAATCGCGTACAATTAGTTTATTTAAGGTATAAATACATATTTGTTGCCGACGTTTCGCTCGTCTTGCACCGAGCGTGGTCGCGGAGAGTCTCTCCGCTCTCTTCTGTATAAATTAATTGTACGCGATTATGCCCCGTAATTTATTTTGTATGAAGATATATGGTGTCTGCGTGGTGGATTGTGACTTAACCCTTTTTATAGTGAGAAGAGACACGTGCTCAGCAGAATAATACTCCCTAAACGTGTGCTTAAATGCTATTTGCTTTGTTAAGCTTGGAACATATTTGCGTTGCATGGCATCGCAACGCACTGTAAATTTAATTCTACCAGCCGTGCACATGTCATGTTCCTTAACTTATGCAAACTACAATGAGTATGCGAAACACTTGGTGCTCTTGTTTCCGGGGTATGAGAGTGAATATAAATGTTGGTAAGCTTTGCTTAGTGGTTTAGTAAGGATTCCTTTCCTAGAAACCTGTATTAAAACTGCTTTAAACTTCCTGATTTGTACGCCAAATAACATAGTATCTTAATAACAAACACCGACCTGGGGATCTAACCCGATCGTCTCGGGTTAGATCCCCAGGTACCCCGAACACTCACCACTGATTTTTAGAAGTTATGTGTGTTTAAAAAACGTTAATTATCGCTCGCCTCATAATATATGTCCGGTAAATGGCGTGTGGTGACGGATTAAGAATACGGATTGTCACCACCCCATATCATCTCATGGGTGTCGTAAGAGCCGACAGAGGGAGCAGATTATGCAGAGAACAGCACTGTAAGAGAAGGAAAACTTGATACAAACCCTATACCAACCCGTTTGGCCAGCGTGGTATAGTAGGCCAATTCCTCCTTTCAAAGGAGAGGCCTGCCCAGCAGTGGACTATTAAGGGCTGATGATGATGAATGAGATGGCAATTGGCTCGTCGCACTCGCAAAGTGTGGGTGTGTAATACACCTCTGCCTACCCCTTAGGGGATAAAGGCATGAAGTTATGTTATGTTAATAACAAACAGCGAATAGGATCAGTTATACCTACTAAAGATTTAAAAATGTATACCTCTTTCTTTGACCGAGTAAAAGACTAAATAGTAATCCTTCCTAAACTATACTTATCTTAAAACTTATGTCCTCGGCGTCTTAATGTCAGACCGCCGACCTTTCTATTTTATCTCAATGGCTCTAAGCTAGGGCATTAAAGATGTTACATTTCGGGCGAAGGTCATATGACCTCCATACGAACGTAGGTTTCAATTGAAGAACAGATTGAGGCAGACCTCTGGCTAGACTTCAATGTGCTTTATCTACGTCTGAGATTAATGTTTTGCCTTTACCTACTTTGAATATTTTCTAAGTCGCTGACGAATAAAATTGGTGGAGAAAAGTTGTAATAGATTGGAGTGACTAATAGGCCTAGGTGGATGTGGTAAATGTCAGGCTAGCCAGTAGGTACGCTAAATGAGAGGTATCCTATTTAGACGAGATTATAAAAATGTGTGAGATGAAAATCATTTGTTTCGAGTCTGGTTGCTTTTTGAGTTAGTTTTATAAGATCATAGAGACTCTGCTGGTTATTCTGTTGTTCATGCCCTTAGTATTAGAACCATTGCTCTGTCGCTCTATTTAAAATAACTTGAAAGAGATACAAAGAAATAATATTGATTCGTAATTAAATTTTACTGAATTTTTAACGTCGTGTTTGGGTTTTTTATCCGTGTGGTGACGGATTAAGAATACAAAATGTTACTGCCCCATTTCATGCCCTAGGTGTCGTAAGTACATAGTATAATTGTGAAGAAATAGAAAACATCAAACTCTATACTAACCCATCTGGCCAGCGGGGTATACCAAGCCAAATCCTTCTTTTGATTCACAGCGATTCTGAAAAGCGAATCAGGAGATGCTCATATTCAGTAGTGGACTGCGAAAGTCTAAAGAGGTTATTCTGTTTGGTACCCACTTGCAGTGCAACTAATATATTTTAATTTATTGTTTAGACTCCCGCAATACCTAGAGGATCAAATGAGTCATAAAAGAATATATTCAATAAAGCAACTGCACACGTTCCAGGAAAATCCCTTTTTAATTGTGTTATCCAGTGCTGAGTCCGGTATTACGATGTCCTTTTATAATATTGCTGTTCCCACTCCGTAAAATAACGCCCAACCTTAGTCATTACCCCAATTACACAGATTGAGCCGACCACAGTCATATCAAAACCCAAATATACGCTACTCACGACCAAAATCAACAAATTTACATTCAAACGAAACTCTCACATAATAAAGGAGGCATTTTCTGAACACAATTTCGCTAGATAAACGGCTCGCAAAGTGAAATGAGAAAAATAATGGGTAGGTATATGTAATTATCCCTTTTCATTGCGCGAGTCGCGACGTGTTTAGACGTAATAACACCGCTCGACCCCCGACGTATAAATCTCTAAAGCCCTGCGCACACAACGCTACGTAAATATCACATGATACTGCTGTTTATACGTACCAATGCCAATCAATCCAGGACGCGAGTTGACTGCCATTTGTTTGATTTTAGTGTTCAATAGTCGCTCCACCATCTTGAAAATTGCGACGACATTGATAGAGACGGTCTCGGCGGATAGCATGCGACAGACGTCGGCAGACACAACAGGTCGGCGCGTGACTGTAAACCTCTATGACATGGATACGTAACCTAGGCTCCATAAACCCCGAAGAAAGCCACGAGTAAGGTACCAGTGGTCCATAAATATGCTTAAAATATTTTAGGGGTCAATAAGAACACCTGAAAAATCTTACTTTCAAATTAAGAAAATTCCCATATGACTGTAGTATTCAATATAATATCAAAAAGTTATTAAAGCATTACTTCACTTTGTAAAAGGTCCGCATAATGCTTTAAAATTTATAACAAGTGGTGCGTTATAGTCAAAAAGTCAAGAAACCCTCATCATCCATTGTGTTCTATGAATTTAAATTCTTACATTCGCGTACTGAAGTCGTATGTCGGCGATATTGTGAGCTTCGTGTGCGAAGGGCCTTAAAGCACAGGGGTTTCTTCCCTTCACGTTTATGAGACCACTCTGTTAGGTAAGCACTTTGAAAAGCGCATTTTTTAATGCTATACGTAATAAATACCGTAGGGTCTCCCAACAAACGGGAGCGTGCCGATATTCCTGAACGTTTTGTTTTATTTTATACAATTGCTTTTGTGTTTGAACAACGGTTTATAAAGAAATTGTGATGGGGAACGTCATATATTTAAGGTATTTGTAATCAATAAACATCTTTGCATACTTAAATAAAAAACATACCTAAATGAGCACGCTTCAAAATTTAAATGTAAATGACGGGTAAGTTTTGTGACAAAAAATTCATTGTCTATGTCGCTACAATCTCGTAAAAGTATCGCACCAACATAAAAGGCATTTTAATGTATTTTTTACGTGTACAAATCGAAAGTTTTGAATAAACTAATAGTAATTTATTTGAGAAGTGTTTCTAGTTGTAGAACCGCACTTCCCCTAGTCACAGACGTTTTACCAAAACATTCCATTTCCAGTACAACACATTAAAATTCTGAATTCGTTTCATGTTTTGTTAAACATACACCGGCCATCGAAACACGGGTAATTACATATATACGCCTTGAATATTATGTTACTTTATTAATATTGATGAAAACCCAACTTGTTGAGTATCTTCCTTAATCCGAGAGATATTTGGTTTGTCAACGCGAAAGTTTTTAGGGTAGGAAAAAAAGGATTGGTCTTTTCTGAGTAGGTAGGTACTCTAGTTTACTACGTTTCGACTCAGTGGTGATCAGAATCGTTTTAGCAGTTTAGATAGACAGACAGATTGTACTACTGTCATGTTTATAATATAATAATATATTAGTTTCATGTCTTTATTTTTCAGGCCATAAAAATTAGGCAATCTGTAGAATTTACGTACCAAAGAATCCCGAGCTCCAAGGTAAAAACTTTTGTAAGGAACTGGAATAACGCTTGTCGAGTGATGATGATGAAGATTTATGAAAAAAAAAGCTAGCAAAACTAAGATTCTGTGGAGAAAAGAATTAATACTGTTTTGTTAACTATAATAATAATAATAATAATAGTAACAGCTTTCAAACATCACCTTCATCTTGGGATATAAACAAAAAATGTATTGCAAGATGAATAGAAAGCTTACAAACCGCAGGGCAGCTTTGTGGCGAGCTGAATGTGTGTGGCGACACTGCGGTCCCGAATACTTCAGAGAGTCGGTCAGGGCCTCGTCTCCGGCTTGCCTTTATTGGCTGGTTGGAGTTGATGCCCAAGAGCGCCCGTAGGACTCTCAACTCTGGCTTGCCTTGGTTGGCCGGCCAGAGGGAAGTCGCAAGAGCTATTTGCTCGGGGGTGGAAGTGTCATTTTCAAGGGCGTAATTACGGGGAAACCCGCTCCGGGTCACGACCCGCGATGGCGAAACCGGTGCCGCACCGCTCTACACCCCTAGCCACTCGCACCGGTGTTGCCCTCTGGCTGCCTTTATGGCAGACTTCGTTTACCAAGGTGGCTATTTAGAGAGGGCCCATCTAGTGAGTTGGCAAGTCACCGTCTGCCCCTTTTCGACGTACTATAAGAGTACTTAGGGCAGACGCCGTTTATCCATAGTTTCCATATTCACTAATCCATTGAACACCCATCACAACAGCCCGGAATAAGAAGTTTCCATACAAGTAGCAATAGTCCTACACCTGCTGCGGCTAATCCGTGGCTGTACTTCATAGTGCAGTTATGGAGGCTCCTCAGTAGGTGTCCCACCACATCCTAGATTAAAATTCTCAAGGGGCCTCTGCGCGTTGGACCTATGTCTCCGTGTACGCCTGCCAAAGGGCCGTGTACTTTTTTAACATCATATGTTAGAAAAGTACGCGTGAAAGAGAAACAAATAATAATAATATTCTACCACATACACACAACACCATCTAGTCCCAAACTAAGCAGAGCTTGTACTATGGGTACTAGGTAATGGATAAACATACATATATACTTTTTTTTTGTAAATACATACATATTATACATAACTGGTTTTGGTCTACTGTTTACAAAACCTACACCGTAAATTTTGTGGTTTATTTTCGGCGTATCTATAGAGATATCTTTCTTACAATACCTACCTTGCTACCTAATAGCTACCTTGGAAAGGCTGAAATATTATTATTTGTCAAAGATTAACCCTCCATCACACCCATCACATCTACACTCCTCACCTCCACTCGAGGAACGCGCACGCCCAATGTGAGTCCAGCCTAAATAACCTCAAATATCTTTCAAGATACAGCTGTAAATTTTGTACCATTTTGCTGAAACTTAACTAGAATGGCATTGCTTTTATTCATGCAGTTCTTCCTGAAAAATGATTTAATTGAACGTCCATTTTGCCACGCTGGGGAGAATTCTGCATTGCAAGTTGTTTTGCAAAATAGGATTCAAAACACGCAGATATTTGTTCTCAACAAAAAAGCAGATGGTATCGGGTTCGAACCCATCACTGACTTGGTTTTCTAATTTTTTTGTGTATTCGACTACCTTACTTGTTTATAGCACTAAAAATCTTAAATACGAACGGCCAATTTTTGATGATATAATATGATGAAGCAATAGAGAAATACAAATTAACAGGTAATAGAGCCTGAATGGGCCGGCTCGACCGGGGAAGTACTACCCTCTCACAGAAAATCGACGTAAAGTAACAGTACTTAAACTGCTGCGTTTCGTTCAGTGAGTGAGAGTGCCGGAGGCCCTATCCCCTATTCCTTCTCCCTCATCCCATCATCATCATCATCTCCTCCTTAGGGATGAGAAAAGGGATAGCTCTTTTCTCATCCCTAAAGGGCGGCAACGCACTTGTGACTTATTGTGTGGTATTGCTTGGGTCCGTGGGCGGCGGTAATTGCTTACTATCAGGCGATCCGTCTGCTCGTTTACCGCCTATTACTATAAAAAAAATATTACCTTAAAAAAGATTCAGATAATTTTCGATCAGGAGAAGAGCGAGTAGTAAGCGAAGCGTGTACGTTTATCAACATAATACGTCTCTGCTTTAATATGTACATACGTGCGTACATGCGCGCGTGGATGCGTGTATTGATACATACGTGCATGCTTGTGATACTTGTGACACTGTTTGTTTAGAATTATAAGGCTCAGAATCTTTATTTTAAGCCTCAAGGATACTGATTTACGTATTCCTATTATAATAGGACATATCCTTAAATTTTTAAAGACGGTGTTGTCGCATTTGGCGTATAACACCCGGCAGCATTATATTGCGAGGTATTATTGCTCATTATAAGACGGAACTGCTGTCCTTACCGTCTCAAATATAATTAAAAGTTGCAGACGTTTCAGCAACAACTTAAAATGGTTCAGCGAGTTGTGATATTTTATTATTTAGTTATTTAAATAGAAAGATGTTATTTCCTCTGACTGAGTGATTCGCTGTTGAATGCTAAACTGCTTCGGATGGTCACGAAATTTGGCAATTTACGCCTGTTGGCACTTTTTTTTAAATTATTTATTGGCATTTTCCAAATTTTATGTCGTGATAATGTAACCTGAGGAGTGGCAAACTTATAATTAAATTGCACAGATACATAAATACGACCACACTAGTAAATCTGCAAGCAACTGCTATTACGAAGTATACAATAGGTTTTTGCATTTATGACAGGCGATTTAATCCGTGAGGGCGAAGACACGCCTTCTGGTGGCTATGTAATCCAAGGTGGCAACGACACTGCCGTTCGAGGGTTAGGTACTAAAAGTTGGTGTGCAGAAGGGCATAATGATAATGATGGGGCATTCCGTGTGGTGACGGAATAAGAATACGGATTCTCACCACCCCATATCATCCCATAGGTGTCGTAAGAGCCGACAGAGGGAGCATACTACATATGCATAGAACAGCAATGTAAGAGAAGGAAAACTTGATACAAACCCTGTACCAACCCGTTTGGCCAGCGTGGTATAGTGGGCCAATTCCTCCTTTCAAAGGAGAGGCCTAGTCCAGCAGTGGACTGTTAAAGGCTGATGATGATGAGATGGGGCAATAATCTGAATATATAAAATTCTTGCGTTACTGACTGACCAATCAGCATACACAGCTGACAATTCTGGTCGCTGAGCTGAAGTTTAGTATATCTGTTTGTTGGAAGTGTAGGGGAGCACTAAGAGAGGATTTTTGTAAATTCCCATCCTAACGGGGCAAAAGGCCAACGCGGGTGGCGCCGCGAGCAAAGCCTAGTAATCCAATATTTTGACAGCTGCCAGCACCGTCATCATCATCCACTTAGCGTTATCCCAGTTTCAATCTGGGGTCCGCTTTCTAGTCTAACCGGATTTGGCTGATATTAGCTTTTCCACGGAGTGACTGCCTGTCTGCCCTCCGCAACCCGAAGGGATAGCGATATTCCATGGTTTAGACTAGTGTCAGTTTATTTAGAAGGTACTGACGCCCTGTAACGACTGTCAAAGATCTTCATGACAACCGGGACCGACGGCTTAACGTGCTCTCCGGGGCACGGGACAAGCGATAATTAACAATTCAATACGCACATAACTCCGAAAAGTCATTGGTGCGCGCCGTGGATTCGAACCCGATACCCTCTGCATGGCAGTCTGTTGGTATATCCACTCGGCTATCGCTGCCTAACCTGCTGCCAGCACCGTATTTAACATATAGTATAAACAATGTAAAAGCAGCGATAGCCGAGTGGAGAGACCGACAGACTGCTACGCAGCCCTCTGCGTAATTAATACGCAAAATAATAATTTAATACGCACTTAACTTCGAAAAGGCATTTGTGCGTGCCATGGATTTGAACCCGAGACCCTTCTCGGGTTCAAATCCATGGCACGCACAAATGACTTTTCGAAGTTAAGTGCGTATTAAATTGGTAATTATCGCTGGCTTATCGGTGAAGGAAATCATCGTGAGGAAACCTGCATGTCTGAGAGTTCTCCATACTGTTTTCTAAAGACATGTGAAGTCTGCCAATCCGCACTTGGCCACCGTGGGGGACTATGGTCTTACCCTTCTCATAGTGAGATGAGGCCCGTGCCCAGCAGTGGGACAGTATAAAGGGCTGATGATGATAAACAATGTAAAATCACTATTTACTCAACCAAATACGTAGTATAAATCGTACACAAATAAACCAAGTGAGTATCCCAATATTAATAAACCAATTTTCAGTGACTCCCAGTCACATAGTGAATTTCAGTTCTGCCAGCTAGTAACTCTTTGGCCACACAAATAATTGCTTTTACCAACATCCCCCGAAAGCAATATAGCTCTGTAGCAGTCGGGTGGAGTTGAAACTTTTTTAATTCGGGGAACGTTGTGTGGGATTTCGAGAAATACCAAGCAATGGAATTCGAGACACGATAGGGGTAAGCAGGAGCTTATTTTGATGTTATTAAACTGATTTCGTTCCGATCGTTTTAAAATGTTGCTCGCTGTGAAAATCATAGTGATGATAATTATTTCGGCTACAGAAAACTTTTGCTGCCTCGAAATGGCTGATATATTGCTTGTAAATAATCTAATGAATTATTCTAGGTATTACTTATTTCTAGTTTGGTTGCCGACGAATGTAAAGCTGAGAATATCAGACCATATTGGGCAACTTCGGTCAGACTATAACCACGTACTAAAACTAAGAGAAAAATATCCAACGTCCATTCATAAGCCACCCATAACACATGGACAAAAAAAAACAAATTCAAATTAGAAACTTACTGAACAAATATGTCTTGTACACAAGTATGACCAACTTTAGAAACGAACAAAAAGTATGAACGTACACTGCATTTTCACAAAATTTGTAATTTAGTCATTAAAAAAAAATTGCTAAAACACTAAAACAACAAAAGAAATTTCAACAAAACCTAGCTGGCTCATTAACAAAAGGGTTAATTTTATCTGTCGTGAGGAAGTTGTATCTCCACCAGACCGCAGACCAATTCGTTGTACGTCCGAACTTGAACGTTGGGGAACTTTCGTGCGCTTCCACAATTACATGTATCGTGTGGTATGTCTTGTTATTACAATATAGAAATTACAAGGAGGATGTATGCCGTGAAGTTATTTATAACATGGTTGTATTTTTAAAAAATTAGGCTGCATTAGACTCATGATGAGACTTCGGAAGGATTAGAAGGTACTTCACTTTTCTTTTACTGTAACTATAATTTATTCACATTACGAAAAAATAAAAGGTTAACAAAGAAACCAATGATTTACAAACTTAATAATATAGCAGGATAACCGATCGGGATAACGCAACCTAATCAAAAATGACTCCGTTACTTGTTACTTTAGGTGTAATGCATAATAATCAGTATTATATACATTCATTTTGCGTAACTTTATTTTCACATAACATGTATAACGTATAAGAATAATAATGCCACGGTACAAATACACAATAGTACAATGGTCAAGTTCCAGAAACGAATCGGTAGTATTAATAATTATTGGTTTAGGTTAGATTAGAACTGTGACCACAACGCCCGAGCCGAGCGAGCCAAGCGAGCGTGCCGCGGCAGCGGCCGGCGAAGTGCCAGAACCGAGAACGTAAATGAGTCGTGTTTTATGAATTTCGGTTGGAGTGTAGCCGCTACGGCGCGAGGACTTAGATTTTTTTGCCCAAAAAAGTGTTATTTTTGCAAATCGTTTATTTTCTCGATTCTATCGTATAAAACACCTAAATATAAGGCTAAAAGTGTCTTGGTAAAAGTGTCATGTAATTTTTATTACACTTGGTAAATGTTTCTTTCTGAGTATGAGTGAAAATATTATGGTAATTATGTTTATGGATAATAGCGTTATGATAAAAAACAGTAGGAGTTTAAATATATTTGCATTAATGATATTATTAATTACAATTTTCGGAAACATGAGTGTTATGAACAACGCCGGTTGCACTACAAATAGTATGAATGAAAGCTTTAGGATAATTTTTTTAGGAAGAGTGATCATTCTGATTACAAATCGTTAGGAAGAACAATTTCAGGTAAAGAACTTTAGGTTAGCCAATATGGACCCTTTATAATTAATGTAAGGGGCAGAGGTTTTTTAAAAAACTACTTTATTTAGGTTTTCGCTAGGAATATTTAACTACAATCTACTTTTTAGTAGGTAGGCGACATAACAAGAACCATTTTTATGGTTTGTTCACATTTTACTTTTTCGTATCTTGAACGGACTATACACGATGATGATCCGTTACAAAAATATTCAACTATTTTGTTTGTACTGTTTTTGTTTCTTCTCGTATGGAAATCGAATCCACAATACTCGGTAGATCTGTATCTACCGAGTATTGTGGATTCGATTTCCATACAATTATTACAAGTTCATAAAATTATCGCCTAAATTTGCGTAAAGTTCAGTTTTAGTAGTTTTTTAGCAGTCATGATCACAGGCAGGCAATATTCGTATTTCAAAAATCGCAAACAGTAATCGCAAACCAATGATCACTCAGGCCTCTCCAAATAAAGACATAAAAAAATCTGCAAACAAACAAACAACGTATAGCATTCAGCCAAAAGTAAATATATCCATATTGATATTTAATTCATTAACAGAAACTGCATCGTCACAGTAGTGTCTGTAGTTTTAAATGTTAATATTATATCTGGTAGTGTCTCTCTGTCTGGCAGTCAACACTAATTTGGAGCGGTGAGCACTTTCTATGTTTTTGTTGTGCAAAAACATACACTAATGTTCGGTAGCGATTGCATATAACATTTGTACAAGAGTAATGGAAAGACTGGTGTTCAGCGTTAATTTTCTCTCGCGGTTTCATCTGCTTTACTTTTTGGAGTAGTCATTCATTCCATAGATAATATCAACATAAAATTAATATCCTAATATCCAAGGTTAATTCATATTCGCAGTCAAATGATTCCAAACTAGGCAGAGTCTATGTTACGATAGACAGACAATTGATAAACATACTTTTATACTTCTAAATATGCCTCCGTGGTCCAGTGGATAGCGTATGCGACTGCAGATCGGAGGTCCCGGGTTCCATCCCCGGGTCGGGCAAAAGTTTTACTGGGTTTTTCCAAATTCTCAGTAGCAGCACGAGTCTGGTGATGTGCCCAGTAACGGCAATAGGCTCGCCCCCTATTACATGGGACCTAAAAATTCATGGCGAAATGTTTAAATGCTTAAATGATAGACAAATTACCCACGCCCTTCCTACAGTCACAAAATAATTGATCGTGTTAATCACATAATGATTTGTCTCTGGTGGGAATGGAACATCGAACCCTCGAGCTCCGACTCTAAAACCATAAGACCCGCATTATGCAGATATGATGAAACAGCCTCTAACTCCTTCCTAGAGTTAAGCTTGTCTTACATTTTCTTTGTAAGCTGAATAGTTTTATAATTTGTTTGATCGCTCTAAACAGGGACTAATAGATAGATCTAGAAAATATTTACTTTTGATATTAAATGAGTTGCCTGCTTATAGAAGAAGATTTTTTGACTCTTTAACATCATGTTGCAGTTGAATAAAGCAGGGCTACACATCTTTATATATACTTAAATATACAGATTTGTATATTTATATATACAAATAAATGATGATAAATATTGCGTTATTGAGTGACTCACAGACAACGCACAGCCAAAGCTATGAGACACAAGAAACTTAAATTTTGCATGGATAAGTAGTGTCAATGAAATCCATGAAAGACTATTCAAGTTTGACTGTAGGAATTACGTAGCGGTATAAGAATGCGCGTGGGTTCGATCCCTACACGTAACAATATTTTGTGTGATCCAAGACAACTTGTGTCGAGACCGGGTTTACTTTTAGTCCTTCCCTTGAGTTTTTGTAAAGTCCCTCTACGATATACTAGTATTGCGACAATTGTGTATTTTACAAACTTTTATTTACTTGCACCTCTCCCGCTGTCTGAAATGGAATCTAACAAAATTTCAGCTCAATAGAAAGCTGGAAGTAAATGTAGTGAAATTTCAATATCATGATGGAGCTGGAAGGAACGCCGCACTAACGGCCATTTTCAATATTCGAACTATAGATAGATCTGTAGATTTTAGATTCGTGATTGACATATTTTGTATAGAGCTTATGTCAAAAACGAATCTAAAATCTGCAGATCTATCTGTAATACCGAATATTGAATTCCGTAGTAAAACAACACCTAGCTTGGACTCATTTGTTTCGTATTGACGAGTACTTTGGTTTGGATTTATTATGATAGACATTTTCTCCAAGCCAATCTTAGACCGTATTTCAAATTCAGTAAATATTTGAACTTATCTCAAAACTTTTACGCCATTGTGGTCCCCTATAAAACAAACATAATTCCATTACAAATCATAAAGTCTAACTCTAACACTAATTTATATCTGTAATAGACCATTACATTGTTTGTAAAGATTACGTGAAACTCAAATAAAATTAAAGATGTTTACAGTCGTTGCGGCAATTCAGTTGTGACTTTAATTAGCAATCTGAAATTGTTCTGACCGGCACGTCGGCGTCGGTCTCGGTAACACAGATATGAGAAGTAGTATCAGATAGAGCGCATTCGTCCAACTAAGCGTGGCACGTTGACAGCTATGTGTGCGTGACCTTTGGCGACTGGCACTGTACGGACACGCGCGTCTATGTGTGTGAAAAGTTGCCAGATTATGAATAATCTCCCAGTATTTTGCATATAGTTATGTAATATTCTTATATCCATTTGCGGTTTTGAAGAATTTACCATGGATTTAATGAATGCTTTTATAAATACATTTCTTAAATGTAGGTACCGAGTTAAGTTTTAACTACTTCGTAAATCTGTATATATAAAATCCTTGCGTTACTGACTGACTGACAGACAAGCTACAGCCGAAACTACTCGGCGCATGAAGCTGAAATTTAGCATGTATGTTTCTTGGACACCGTAGGGGTGCACTAAGACGGGATTTCTCGAAATTCCCACGGGATCAGGCAAAACGAGAAATCCGAAAATATGTGCGTGCGAAGCCGCTGGCGCCGATTAGTTGAGAAATAAATAGTATGTATGTACACACGGCACCAAGTCAAGCTAAACAGTTGCTGTACGATTTCGATACTTATTCCCTACGCCATAAGTATGTATGTACACACGGCGCCAAGTCAAGCTAAACAGTTGCTGTACGATTTTGATACTTCTTCCCTACGCCATAAGTATGTATGTACACACGGCGCCAAGTCAAGCTAAACAGTTGCTGTACGATTTTGATACTTATTCCCTACGCCATAAGTATGTATGTACACACGGCGCCAAGTCAAGCTAAACAGTTGCTGTACGATTTTGATACTTATTCCCTACGCCATAAGTATGTATGTACACACGGCGCAGAGTCAAGCTAAACAGTTGCTGTACGATTTTTATACTTATTCCCTACGCCATAAGTATGTATGTACACACGGCGCCAAGTCAAGCTAAACAGTTGCTGTACGATTTTGATACTTATTCCCTACGCCATTAGTATGTATGTAATGTACACAGGGCGCCAAGTCAAGCTAAACAGTTGCTGACTGCTGTACGATTTTGATACTTATTCCCTACGCCATTAGTATGTATGTAATGTACACAGGGCGCCAAGTCAAGCTAAACAGTTGCTGTACGATTTTGATACTTATTCCCTACGCCATAAGTATGTATGTACATACGGCGCCAAGTCAAGCTAAACAGTTGCTGTACGATTTTGATACTTATTCCCTACGCCATAAGTATGTATGTAAACACGGCACCAAGTCAAGCTAAACAGTTGCTGTACGATTTTGATACTTATTCCCTACGCCATTAGTATGTATGTAATGTACACAGGGCGCCAAGTCAAGCTAAACAGTTGCTGTACGATTTGATACTTATTCCCTACGCCATAAGAACGGTGCAAAGGTCAAAGTTTATAAGCTTGACGAGTAGCAGGGTGTACACGAATATTTGGATCGTTTGGGGATCGAACACAAGACAATATTATGTAAGGTATATACTAATGGAAATTGAAATTCTATTACTATATTTATGAGAAAGAAGATATATTTACAATATACTTTTATAATACGGTAATGTATTTTTCATTAACATGACAATCATTATCACATAATCAATTGACAAGTGCATTTTCCCTAATTCAGGCAGAACGGCGTCGACAAAAACTGGCAACACTTACATATTTCTTGCACAAATACGAATTTTATCGAAATTAAATTAGGAAACAGTCAAATTATCAATAGTTACCTGTGAAAAGATATTCCATTTTCCTGTTTTTGTTTTTAGGAACAACTTTTACAGTGTTTAAGAACACAAGATGGCATTTTGAGAATTTAAAAGTTGACGTGATCGTGACGCGTGAACTGTACGATGCTTCGTAGCGCACTGAGACGAGTTTGTATTCGCTTTTCAATTTTGTATTTGCTTTAGTGGCCGCACGCAACTGTGCCGCGCGTTACATCTGATACTTCTCACATCTGTGCTCGGTAACTTTTTAATATAAAAAAGTACCTACTTGATTTGTACACGACTTCTGTCTTCCAGACTTGAAACTAAATTAATTAAAACCAGAATTATGCTTACTTTTTTGCTGAGGAATGCATTGAAATTGTATTTTCTTGGGTTTACGCGAATGTTAGATACACTTGAATTCAAAATACGGTTTACGGATTCTATCGCGATACATTGGTTTTATTGACATTCAACTTTAATCAAATTATCTAGAAACTACATTATTGTAAATTAACGTAAATGCTCCTATTACCGCCAGGTTTAGCTGCCTTAGGATTCACTTAAAAATAATAGATATAAGCTGTTATGTTAGGAAAGATGTTATAATTTATAATTAATCTCACCGAAGTATTCTTTGCAATTCAGTACTTAAATTCAATATTCAATAACCCAATAGTTACTACATAATTATTTAATCCAAAATAGTAGTTCATTCTATTACCGACCCATAGAATGCGGCAAGATTCTATTACCGATTTTTCTACTTCTTTTACCGACCGCTACGAAGTTGTCACTTCTTCTATACTATTAAATAAAATAAAAAGTCGTTTTCAAGGTATTTATTATATAATAATAGTTATGAGATCAACCTTATTACAATATGAACATAATTATTTATTGCAACGCTTAGAGCACTTATTTTTTGTTATTTTAATTAATAAAACCTGACTTCCCGAGATAGATAATTCAGTTTACCAGTATTTTTTCTTCCTCCTTCGTTAAAACAGTTTGTTCAAAACTCAGATTATTAGAACAAAATAATCTGAGGTTCAAAAATATACATTTTGATTTTGTGTACTGTGATATTACCAAAAATATCGTCACAGCTGTTAGTCGGTAATTGAATTAAGTATGAAGGTTACAATATTCTATAAGCGACCAATAAAGTTAATAATAAACAGATAAACTATCCGCTTTATGGAATGTTGTTAAATTCGTTCTCATAGCTATAGTGGCTATATAAGCTATATTATTTCTTTTAATGTCAGTTAGTCTTTAATTCAGATAATAAATATTATTTACAGTATAATATTAGGGATATTGTCTAACGTTGAATCGAGTTTTAAACAAAAACTTTAAGAAATAGCTTTGTCGTTAATAGATCTAACGAGGTATGTTCTCAAAATTTAACAACGCCATGGGTCGTTATTAGAATCATGTTTTGAAATTTCGATCCTATTAGCGCCTTAAATTAAAACATGATTTTATAACACAAAAACCAATAAAATGTATGATATTAAGAGTTAGTTTAGAAAACGAATACATACGTTACAGTAATAATGTGATAGCAAGAAGACATATCCATTTTTAGTGTGTTATTTTCCTTATGTAATATTTAGGTGTACTTACGTGGCTGGAGACGCAACACTATGAAATATGCGTCCGTTTCGGGCGCGTCCCACTTACTTTCAAATTATTTCTTTCACTGGCTATTTAAACACACAAACTTTACTCTTTTTGTTGTCCAACAAAAATATGTAACTAATTTTTAAGGTATGTCTTTTCTGGAACCTATATTATGTCTAATATGTGTGATTTAAAAATTAGATCGATAATAGAGTACACATTTTAGGGGGTCGTTAATAGGAGCTTTTACGTTACTTATTTGAAACTCAAAAATCGTACTGTCTAGTTGGTAAAGTGATATGAACTTTTTTATCTACGAATGATGCAGAATTTGACTGTGTTAGATTTCGCATTCCTTTTATCAGTTGTTAATTATTTCCATTTTCTTAGTTCTCTCGTTTGATCAGATCTAATTATATCTATATCAGGCATCTAAATATCTTTGACGAACTCGAAACAAAGAGAAGGATGTTGGGCTGTTTTTTTTTATATGTGACCTCAAGATTCTTCGCGTTTCGTTATCCATATTTGAGGTATAAATTCTACTTACTGGCTCTAAGACTCAATGGGTAACAAGGCTGGGCGTTGATTTCACTGTTAGGACCTCTTACACATAAAACATCTTCATGAAAACTTAATAGGTACGATTCTAGGTCTGTCTTTATTTTTGATAAGTTAGCTTTCGATTGACAAAAACTTTCTTCCATATTTTCCTACACATTAAGTTACATAATATAATATTCTACAGTCGTACATAAATATTTCAAGTCATCGTAAATCCCGCCATATATTATTTCTTTATTCGTCACGCGGTGCGGTCTTGGCATGCCAGCTTTGGCAGCGACGTGTGTGGCTTGTGCCAATCTAAGTAGTAATTCGCAATTATCGCTTTAAATCCAAGCAATATTTAATAGTTATGAACGGCTCATACTTTGATATATATTTACAGCTTGTGGCGCCTTAAATGGGTGAATTGTTTTACGCCAGGAGCTAAGAGGATCCCGTCGGGGGGGTAGCGAGGAATGCTTCGGTGATACGCGACCCTCCGACACACGAGTACATGAGGAACACGGATTGGTTTTTAGTCAGTAAGAGTCTGACAGTCCCCTTCGCCCTTCCCCCAGGGCGGAGAGACTCCATGCGGATTTTCCAACCCGACAACAAAACAAAAGGGGCTAGGGGGATGGCAGTTTTTCAGTTCAGATTTAAGTCTGTGTTATTTTATGTTACTGTGCTTAGGTATGTAGTTTTTATATAGTAGATATAACATATACAGTGTGTCACAAGACCCATCACCAAGTCGAAGTCTACTCGTTGTGGACATCATGCCAAGTCATACTAACCAAAAATAATACGTGGGAAACGAATATTTTTTTAAGTTTTCACATTTTTTAAACTGCAATTAAAAGCGCGCGCGTGCAATGCTCGAAATACCTACTTATCCAAGGGGTCATATAGAACACATTGGCGGGGTAAATGCATCGATTTTGTACCTAATTAGAAAAATTCAATACTAACTTTGAGCCTCAATATCTCCTGAACCAGTAATTTCCCAGGTATAGTGCCGAAGTAAACAAATGTTCGTAGTGATTGGTAGAACATGGGGTTTCAGTTTTCGTTAAGGGTATTTTTACACCCTGTATATAATATGTATACCGTGCTTCGGAGGGCACGTAAAGTTTCGGTCACCGTTTTTCTCTCAGGACGAGAAAAGTTAGGCCATGTCGCAGGCTATTAAGGGGACTGAAAACTCTGATACCAGAGCTGGCCTCACATTCACACGAAAAGCAAAATAAAGATTTTAAACCAAATCTATTTAGTGAGTCCACAGCGTGGTTTTACTTGCTGTACGTAACAGATCGGAATAGTAAAGCAACCTGGCAGGGAACACTATTTGGATGGGTGACCACTTGTTGTATTGAATTTGAATTCACATAAAAGCACTAGGGCTCGATAAGACTCAATTCTTACCGCGAAACAACAGACGTTACGCCGTAGCGGTGACCTTTAGGTGACCTACAACCTTCGACACCAGAGTTGGCCACCACACTCACAAAATAAAACACATAGGTATGCTTATAATAGGTATGCTCCATAAATATAGGTATGCTCTAAGCAGCGATAGCCTAGTGGAAAGACCGACGGACTGCTACGCAGAGGGTCTCGGGTTTGAATCCACGGCACGCACCAATGACTTTTCGGAGTTAAGTGTGTATTAAAATTGTTAATAATCGCTTGCTAATCGGTGAAGGAAAACATCATGACGAAACCTGCATGTCTGAGAGTTCTCCATAATGTTTTCGAAAGACATGTGAAGTCTGCCAACCCGCACTAGGCCAGCGTGGTGGACTATGGCCTTACCCTTCTCAAAGTGAGAAGAGGCCCGTGCCCAGCAGTGGGACAGTATAAAGGGCTGATGATGATGCTTATAATATGTTAGAAAATTTACAAGACAAACTTATTTTTCTGTATTAATTGACAATTATCGCTTGCCAAGTGATGCAAGATAACATCGAAAACCTGCATGACTGACTGACCTTAATATTCTCGAAAGATATATGGTAATCGATTTTAAACTTTCGCGATATGTATACATCATACAAAATAAATTAGCGGGTCTTAATCGCGTACAATTAATTTATTTAAGGTATAAATAACTAGGTATTTGTTGCCGACGTTTCGCTCGTCTTGCACCGAGCGTGGTCGCGGTGAGTCTCTCCGCTCTCTTCTTTGTAAATTAATTGTACGCCATTAAGACCTGCTAATTTCTTTTGTATGAAGATATATGGTGTCTGCGTGGTGGATTGTGACTTAACCCTTTTTATAGTGAGAAGAGACACGTGCTCAGCAGAATAATACTCCATAAACGTGTGCTTAAATGCTATTTGCTTTGTTAAGCTTGGAACATATTTGCGTTGCATGGCATCGCAACGCACTGTAAATTAAATTCTACCAGCCGTGCACATGTCATGTTCCTTAACTTATGCAAACTACAATGACTATGCGAAACACTTGGTGCTCTTGTTTCCGGGGTATGAGAGTGAATATAAATGTTGGTAAGCTTTGCTTTGTGGTTTAGTACAGGATTATTTTCCTAGAAACCTGTATTAAAACTACTTTAAACTTCCTGATTTGTACGCCAAATAACATAGTATCTTAATAACAAACACCGACCTGGGGATCTAACCCGATCGTCTCGGGTTAGATCCCCAGGTACCCCGAACACACACCACTGATTTTTAGAAGTTATGTGTGTTTAAAAAACGTTAATTATCGCTCGCCTCATAATATATGTCCGGTAAATGGCGTGTGGTGACGGATTAAGAATACGGATTGTCACCACCCCATATCATCTCATGGGTGTCGTAAGAGCCGACAGAGGGAGCAGATTATGCAGAGAACAGCACTGTAAGAGAAAGAAAACTTGATATTTTCTTGGGTTTACGCGAATGTTACACATTGAAATTAAACTACAGTTTACGGATTTTATCGCGTTATATTGGTTTCACTTGTTTTTACATTTAAACCGAATGATCTAGAAACTACATTTTTATTACTAGCCAACGTTTCGAATTCTTTACAGGATTCATGTTCACGGCAGACTGAGGTGGTATTTGTCTTTGTCTTGAATTTAAAAGTTATCTCAAAGTACCTGAACATTTTTTCTTTTTTTTTTCAACTATTGGTGTTACTATCTACGCAGAATGTGCTCACTGTGTCTTGATGTCTTCTGGTGACTTTGTCCTTCTTGGGTTTCATTAGCCTGATAACAGGGTCACAAGCTGGAGGAACATTCCAACCATCTTCCCTATTGAAATTAGGATGTTTTTTAATTTCAATAGTTTCTCGTATCATGATTGGAATAAAGCGGTGTTCTTTTGCGAGTATCTGTAGTTTATCAAATCGCAGGTAATGGTTGGTTCCTTGTTCTACATTTTCACACACAGCAGACTTCGTCGAGCGTTTGTGTTTAATGTCAGCTATATGTTCTTCCAAGAAACACCTGGACGCCGAGCTTCAACATGTCAAGCAAGTTCTGCAAGACAACAAGCTCCGACCGCCGCGCCAACGTCACAGATCCCCGAAGAACAAGCCAGCCACAGTAGAGAGACAACCTGCTGTCCTCCCATACATCAAGGGCGTGACTGACAAGATTGGCTACATCTTGAAGCGAGCTTCAATCAAAACTTTCTACAAGCCGCCAACGAAGATAAGCCAATTATTACCATCTGTCAAGAGTCAGTTACCCTTACAAGAGGCCGGGGTTTACAAGATAGACTGTGAGTGTGGGCTCTCATACATTGGACAAACCAAGAGAAGCATAGGCATTAGACTAAAGGAACATATAGCTGACATTAAACACAAACGCTCGACGAAGTCTGCTGTGTGTGAACATGTAGAACAAGGAACCAACCATTACCTGCGATTTGATAAACCACAGATACTCGCAAAAGAACACCGCTTTATTCCAAGAATGATACGAGAAGCTATTGAAATTAAAAAACATCCTAATTTCAATAGGGAAGATGGTTGGAATGTTCCTCCAGCTTGGGACCCTGTTATCAGGCTAATGAAACCCAAGAAGGACAAAGTCACCAGAAGACATCAAGACACAGTAAGCACATTCTGCGTAGATAGTAACACCAATAGTTGAAAAAAAAAAAGGAGAAAAATGTTCGGGTACTTTGAGATAACTTTTAAATTCAAGACAAAGACAAATACCACCTCAGTCTGCCGTGAACATGAATCCTGTAAAGAATTCGAAACGTTGGCTAGTAATAAAAATGTAGTTTCTAGATCATTCGGTTTAAATGTAAAAACAAGTGAAACCAATATAACGCGATAAAATCCGTAAACTGTAGTTTAATTTCAAGAAAACTTGATACAAACCCTATACCAACCCGTTTGGCCAGCGTGGTATAGTAGGCCAATTCCTCCTTTCAAAGGAGAGGCCTGCCCAGCAGTGACTATTAAGGGCTGATGATGATGAATGAGATGGCAATTGGCTCGTCGCACTCGCAAAGTCATCATCTTCTTGCCCTGGTCCCAATCTATTTGGGGTCGGCGCAGTACGTCCTTCGCTTCCATTATTTTCTGTCGCCCGTCATCTGATCATTTACCCCTTTCTCTTTCATATCCATCCTCACACAGTCCATCCATCTTTTCCTTGGCCTCCCTCTCCCTTTCCATCCCTCTACCTTCATATTCATCACTTGCTTACCTACATACATATCATCTCTTCGCATAATATGTCCATACCAAGCCAAACGACTTCCTTTCACTTTCTCGTCTATAGGCGCCACTTTCAGACTACCTCTCACGTATTCATTCCTAATCTTATCCATTCTCGTAACTCCACACATCCATCGCAACATTCTCATCTCTGCCACATGTAATCGTTTTTCATCCATCTTCTTAGTAGCCCAACACTCAGCTCGTCGCACTCGCAAAGTGTGGGTGTGTAATACACCTCTGCCTACCCCTTAGGGGATAAAGGCATGAAGTTATGTTATGTTAATAACAAACAGCGAATAGGATCAGTTATACCTACTAAAGATTTAAAAATGTATACCTCTTTCTTTGACCGAGTAAAAGACTAAATAGTAATCCTTCCTAAACTATACTTATCTTAAAACTTATGTCCTCGGCGTCTTAATGTCAGACCGCCGACCTTTCTATTTTATCTCAATAGCTCTAAGCTAGGGCATTGAAGAGGTTACATGTCGGGCAAAGGTCATATGACCTCCACACGAACGTAGGTTTCAATTGAAGAACAGATTGAGGCAGACCTCTGGCTAGACTTCAATGTGCTTTATCTACGTCTGAGATTAATGTTTTGCCTTTACCTACTTTGAATATTTTCTAAAGTCGCTGACGAATAAAATTGGTGGAGAAAAGTTGTAATAGATTGGAGTGACTAATAAGCCTAGGTGGATGTGGTAAATGTCAGGCTAGCCAGTAGGTACGCTAAATGACCCCCCCGTGGGATCTCCACCTTGTCGTGGTGGGGGGGCTCAGTAACCGTGGATTGGTCACCCGCGGTGAAGCTAAGAGGGATCCAGGAGGGGACGCTCCGCGTGGGCTTGGAGGGGCCTGCGCAGGATGCGTCCAACGGTGCGGGTGCGGGGGACAGTTCTGTCTGTCCCTCGCAGTCGGGTGCGGTCGCGGGAGGAGAGGCGTGTCGGTGTTGCGTTGCCGCGCGCCCTATCTCCCGCGACCAAATGGGGGCGCACCATTTGATGCGTCGCGGTGGGGCCGCAGAGGAAGAGGAGATGCGGTGTTGCGTTGCCGTCCTCCCTATCCTCTGCGGCCGCTGGGCGTTTTGGCGGCGGAGTCCAACACCTTAATCCGTCGCCAAGGGGGTTTTGTTCGGGGCCCGCCTGACCATCTGGCGGGCCAATACTCGTCGGAGGGTGGCGACGAGTGCTTTGGTGATGCCCCACCCTCCGACACACGGGAACATGGCGGCAGTCGAGGTGGTTTTTAGTGGAAACACCACATACTCCGGCTCTTATTTCCCCCAAGAGTCGGAGATCCGAAGGGATTTTCCACCTCGTAAAACAAAAAAAAAAAAAAAAAAAAAAGGTACGCTAAATGAGAGGTATCCTATTGAGACGGGATTATAAAAATGTGTGAGATGCAAATTATTTGTTTCGAGTCTGGTTGCTTTTTGAGTTAGTTTTATAAGATCATAGAGACTCTGCTGATTATTCTGCTGTTCATGCACTTAGTATTAGGACCATTGCTCTGTCGCTCTATTTAATATAGGTAACTTGAAAGAGATACAAAGAAATAATATTGATTCGTAATTAAGTTTTACTGAATTTTTAACGTCGTGTTTGGGTTTTTAATCCGTGTGGTGACGGATGAAGAATACAAAATGTTACTGCCCCATTTCATATTCTAGGTGTCGTAAGTACATAGTATAGGTATGCGATGAAGCCACGAAAACCTTAAACTTTTTACAAACCCATCTTGCCAACGGGGTATATTCGGCCTAATCCTTCTTTTGACTCACAACGATTCTGACAAGCGAATCAGAAGAGGCTCATAATATATTCAGTAGTGGACTTCGAAAGTCTAAAGAGGATATCCTGTTTGCTACCCACTTGCAGTGTAACTAATATATTGGTCTGGGTGTTTCTATGTATAATATGTATGTATTTACAAAAAAAATGTATATATGTATGTTTATCCATTATCTAGTACCCATAGTACAAGCTCTGCTTAGTTTGGGACTAGATGGTGTTGTGTGAATGTGGTAGAATATTATTATTATTATATTTTAATTTATTGTTTAGACTCCCGCAATACCTAGAGGCTCAAATGAGTCATAAAAATTATATTCAATAAAGCAACTACACACGTGCCAGGAAAATTCCTTTTTAATTGTGTTATCCAGTGCTTAGTCCAGTATAACGATGTCCTTTAATGATAATGCTGGTCCCACTCCGTAAAATAACGCCCAACCCTTGTCATTACCCCAATTACACAGATTGAGCCGACCACAGTCATATTAAAACACAAATATACGCTACTCACGACCAAAATCAACAAATTTACATTCAAACGAAACTCTAACATAATAAAGGAGGCATTTTCTGAACACAATTTCGCTAGATAAACGGCTCGCAAAGTGAAATGAGAAAAATAATGGGTAGGTATATGTAATTATCCCTTTTCATTGCGCGAGTCGCGACGTGTTTAGGCGTAATAACACCGCTCGACCCACGACGTATAAATCTCTAAGGCCTGCGCACACAACGCTACGTAAATATCACATGATACTGCTGTTTATACGTACCAATGACAATCAATCCAGGACGCGAGTTGACTGCCATTGGTACGATCGACGATCTTTAAAATTGCGACGACGTTGATAGAGACGGACTCGGCAGATAGCAAAAGACAGACGTCGGCAGACACAACATGTCGACGCGTGACTGTGAACCTCTATGGCATGGATACGTAACCTAGGCTTCAAAAACCCCGAAAAAAGCCACGAGTAAGGTACCAGTGGTCCATAAATATGCTTAAAATATTTTAGGGGTCAATAAGAACACCTGAAAAATCTTACTTTCAAAGTATGAAAATTCCCGTATGACTAGTATTCAATATAATATCAAAAAGTTATTAAAGCATTACTTGAGTTTGTAAAAGGTCCGCATGATGCCTTAAAAATATTACAAGTGTTCCGTGATAGTCAAAAATTCAAGAAACCCCTCATCATCCATTGTGTTCTATGAATTTATTTTCTAATATTCGCGTAGGTACTGAAGTCGGATGTCGGCGATATTGTGAGCTTCGTGTGCGAAGAGCCTTAAAACACAGGGGTTTCTTCCCTTCACGTTTATGAGACCACTCTGTTAGGTAAGCACTTTGAAAAGCGCATTTTTTAATGCTATACGTAATAAATACCGTAGGGTCTCTCAACAAACGGGAGCATGCGGACATTCCTGAACGTTTTGTTTTATTTTATACAATTGCTTTTGTGTTTGAACAACGATTTATATTAGTATAGTTATAATAGTTATAGTATTTAAGGTATTTGTAATCAATAAACATCTTTGCATACTTAAATAAAAAACATACCTATATGAGCACGCTTCAAAATTTAAATGTAAATGACGGGTAAGCTTTGTGACAAAAAAATCATTGTCTATGTCGCTACAATCTCGTAAAAGTATCGCACCAACATAAAAGGCATTTTAATGTATTTTTTACGTGTACAAATCGAAAGTTTTGAATAAACTAATAGTAATTTATTTGAGAAGTGTTTCTAGTTGTAGAACCGCACTTCCCCTAGTCACAGACGTTTTACCAAAACATTCCATTTCCAGTACAACACATTAAAATTCTGAATTCGTTTCATGTTTTGTTAAACATACACCGGCCATCGAAACACGGGTAATTACATATATACGCCTTGAATATTATGTTACTTTATTAATATTGATGAAAACCCAACTTGTTGAGTATCTTCCTTAATCCGAGAGATATTTGGTTTGTCAACGCGAAAGTTTTTAGGGTAGGAAAAAAAGGATTGGTCTTTTCTGAGTAGGTAGGTACTCTAGTTTACTACGTTTCGACTCAGTGGTGATCAGAATCGTTTTAGCAGTTTAGATAGACAGACAGATTTTACTACTGTCATGTTTATAATATAATAATATATTAGTTTCATGTCTTTATTTTTCAGGCCATAAAAATTAGGCAATCTGTAGAATTTACGTACCAAAGAATCCCGAGCTCCAAGGTAAAAACTTTTGTAAGGAACTGGAATAACGCTTGTCGAGTGATGATGATGAAGATTTATGAAAAAAAAGCTAGCAAAACAAAGATTCTGTGGAGAAAAGAATTAATACTGTTTTGTTAACTATAATAATAATAATAATAATGTGGACTCGGCGATCATTGTACCGATAGTCGTGTCAGTTAATGGTCTCATTGCCAAGAGCCTCGATCACCACCTCAAGAGGCTCGCGTTAGACGGTTGGATTAAGTCCTCTATACAGAAGGCAGTATTGCTGGCCACGGCTCGTATCGTCAGGAGGTTCCTCTCTCTGGAGCCCTAACCACCGGTAACTTGGTCCCTGAACCTGATACCGGTGAGCCCCGTAATTTTATTTTATATTTTTATATTGTTTTTTTTCTAAATCACATAAAAATGTAAAATATAATTTATGAGAGAATGTTAAAATAAAGAGAATAATAATAATATTCTACCACATACACACAACACCATCTAGTCCCAAACTAAGCAGAGCTTGTACTATGGGTACTAGGTAATGGATAAACATACATATATACTTTTTTTTTGTAAATACCTACATATTATACATAACTGGTTTTGGTCTACTGTTTACAAAACCTACACCGTAAATTTTGTGGTTTATTTTCGGCGTATCTATAGAGATTTCTTTCTTACAATACCTACCTTGCCTCCTAATAGCTACCTTGGAAAGGCTGAAATATTATTATTTGTCAAAGATTAACCCTCCATCACACCCATCATATCTACACTCCTCACCTCCACTCGAGGAACGCGCACGCCCAATGTGAGTCCAGCCTAAATAACCTCAAATATCTTTCAAGATACAGCTGTAAATTTTGTACCATTTTGCTGAAACTTAACTAGAATGGCATTGATTTTATTCATGCAGTTCTTCCTGAAAAATGATTTAATTGAACGTCCATTTTGCCACGCTGGGGAGAATTCTGCATTGCAAGTTGTTTTGCAAAATAGGATTCAAAACACGCAGATATTTGTTCTCAACAAAAAAGCAGATGGTATCGGGTTCGAACCCATCACTGACTTGGTTTTCTAATTTTTTTGTGTATTCGACTACCTTACTTGTTTATAGCACTAAAAATCTTAAATACGAACGGCCAATTTTTGATGATATAATATGATGAAGCAATAGAGAAATACAAATTAACAGGTAATAGAGCCTGAATGGGCCGGCTCGACCGGGGAAGTACTACCCTCTCACAGAAAATCGACGTAAAGTAACAGTACTTAAACTGCTGCGTTTCGTTCAGTGAGTGAGAGTGCCGGAGGCCCTATCCCCTATTCCTTCTCCCTCATCCCTCTCCTCCTTAGGGATGAGAAAAGGGATAGCTCTTTTCTCATCCCTAAAGGGCGGCAACGCACTTGTGACTCCTGTGGTATTGCTTGTGACTCCTGTGGTATTGGGCGGCGGTAATTGCTTACTATCAGGCGATCCGTCTGCTCGTTTGCCGCCTATTACTATAAAAAAAATATTACCTTAAAAAAGATTCAGATAATTGTCGATCAGGAGAAGAGCGAGTAGTTAGCGAAGCGTGTACGTTTATCAACATAATACGTCTCTGCTTTAATATGTACGTACGTGCGTACATGCGCGCGTGGATGCGTGTATTGATACATACGTGCATGCTTGTGATACTTGTGACACTGTTTGTTTAGAATTATAAGGCCCAGAATCTTTATTTTAAGCCTCAAGGATACTGATTTACGTATTCCTTTTATAATAGGTCATATCCTTAAATTTTTAAAGACGGTGTTGTCGCATTTAGCGTATAACACCCGGCAGCATTATATTGCGAGGCATTATTGCTCATTATAAGACGGAACTGCTGTCCTTACCGTCTCAAATATAATTAAAAGTTGCAGACGTTTCAGCAACGACTAAAAATGGTTCAGCGAATTGTGATATTTTATTATTTAGTTATTTAAATAGAAAGATGTTATTTCCTCTGACTGAGTGATTCGCTGTTGAATGCTAAACTGCTTCGGACGGTCACGAAATTTGGCACGAAATTTGACGGTCACCAAATATAATGTATTACCATTATAAATAAAGTACCTACGCATTAATGTACCACAATTTAACAAAAGCACTGATCACAGACATTATACTTAATCATAAAATTTCATTATTTTTAATGTAATACTTTCCTATGTAACAGGTGACGGTTATTTTATTGAATAAAGTTTTAGTATTTATTATAATGTAAAATCTCTATTAACTCAACCAAATACGTAGTATAAATCGTACACAAATAAACCAAGTGAGTATCCCAATATTAATAACCCAATTTTCAGTGACTCCCAGTCATATAGTGAACAATTTTCAGATATGCTAGCTAAGCAACTCTTTGGCCACACAAATAATTGCTTTTACGAACATCCCCCGAAAGCAATATAGCTCTGTAGAACTCGGGTGAAATTTAAACTTTTTTAATTCGGGGAACGTTGTGTGTGATTTCGAGAAATACCGAGCAATGGAATTCAAGACACGATAGGGGTAAGCAGGAGCTTATTTTGATGTTATTAATCTGATTTCGTTCCGATCGTTTTAGAATGTTGCTCGCTGTGAAAATCATAGTGGTGATATTTCGGCTACAGAAAACTTTTGCTTCCTCGAAATTGCTGTTATATTGCTTTTAAATAATCTAATAAATTATTCTAGGTGTTCCTTATTTCTAGTTTTGTTGCCGACGGATGTAAAGCTGAGAACATCAGACCATATTAGGCAACCTCGGTCAGATTATAACTACGTACTAATGCTAAGAGAAAAATATCCAACGTCCATTCATTAGTCACCCATAGCACATGGACTAAAAAAACAAATTCAAATTAGAAACATACTGAACAAATATTTATTTTACTCTAGTATGGCCAACTTTAGAAACGAACAAAAAGTATTTATTTTTATTTATCTATCCAGCACACATTGTTATTACAGGTTACAGACCCAATACAGCAATGCAGAAACAAAGCTATTCTATTATTGTACTAAAGATAGCTAATATAATCCAATGCCACCCTCTCAAATTCCGCCAAAGAACAAACATAAATAGGTATCTAAACTACGAGAAACCTCATTTAGAATATTTAAAGCCCTGACCGTTGGAGCAAACTTCTGCAAATTAGTGCGGGATGTAGTTACCTCAAACACCTTAGTCCTTGGCGCCTGCCGCAGTCTTGTATTTGGTACAAGCAACTTTAACGATTTCAATACACTAGGGTTTCTCATGAACGTACACTGCCTTTTCACAAAATTTGTAATCTAGTAATTAAAAAGAACATTGCTAAATCATTAAAACAACAAAAGAAATTAAAACAACCTAGCTGGCGGCTCATTAACAAAAGGGTTAATTTTATCTGTCGTGAGGAAGTTGTATCTCCAACAGACCGCAGACCAATTCGTTGTACGTCGGAACTTGAACGTTGTGGAACTTTCATGCGCATCCACAATTACATGTATCGTGTGGTATTTATTGTTGTTACAACATTGAAATTACAGGGAGTTTTTATGTTGTTCTTTTTAATAAAATGGTCATCTTTTAGGAATTAGGCTGGTTTGATACCCATGACGAGACAAAAAAGGCATTTCACTTTACTTATAAGAAAAGCTTACTCAATTTTGGCCAAGGTCCGTCTGCCCACACGTCATTAAGTGATATCTATCACGATAATCATGCAATATCTATATAGGGATGATGGCATTCGCTTAGGATCACTTAGGACTAACTGCTTCACATGAAGTGGCATGGAGTCAATTTGATAGGCCGGTATAAAAATATGCAATTGAGACCCTTTACATAAATATAAGTAGAGTAAACTGTGTGTAGCGTATGCGACTGCTGATCGGAGGTCCCGGATTCCCGGGTCGGGCAAAAGTGTTACTAGGTTTTTCCAAATACTCAGTAGCAGCCCGGAGTCTGGTGATGTGCCCGGTATCGGCAATAGGCTCGCCCCTTTTACGTGGGATTTAAAAATTCATTGCGAAATGTGGGTGTAATATTGAGACCTCTGCTTATCCTTTCGGGATACAGGCGTTAGACTATAAATCAAAAATAGATCAAATGTAACTATTTTATTTGTACCATACTTTACCCACTAACTGCCTCTGTAATCCAGCGGCATCTGAAGGACATCATCCTTACTTCTTTTGTGAAATTGAACCGTAACACTGGGTGCAGTAACAGTAGCTAGTCTTTAAATTGATCTTCTACATTTACGTGAAATTTAGTGGCAGTCGCTTTTCAGCAGTCATGATCACAGGTAGACAATATCCGTATACCAAAAATCGCAAACAGTAACCGCAAATCAATTATCAGTCAGGCCTCTCCAAATAAAGATATAAAAAAAACTACAAACAAATATACAATGTAAAATTTAGTCAAAAGCAAACATTCCATATTGATGTTCAATTAATTAACAGAAACTGCATCGTCACTGTAGTTTATGATGTTAATATTATATCGCGGAGCGTCTCTCGGTCTGGCAGTCAACACTAATTTGGAGCGGAGAGCACTTTCTATGTTTGTGTTGTGCAAAAACATACACTAATGTTCGGTAGTGATTGCATGTATAATATGTACAACGTAAATGGTAAGACTGTTGTAAAGCATCTGTTTTTCGTGGTGTCCACTGCTTTATTTTTTGGCGTACGCGTATCATTCCGTAGATACCTAATATCAGCATAAAACGATATCCTAATATCCTACGCTAATGCATACTCGCAGTCAACTAATCCTAAAGTAGGCAGACTCTATATTACAATAACCAGACAACTGATAAACATACTTATATGTTTCTAAATATGTTCAATCAAACTAGTCGGCGTTGGACCGATTTGACAAAGAATCCCTTGGCTCGCTCATAGAGTCGAGGCACACTAGAAACTGGTTTTGGATACGAGTGTCAATGTGCGTGTAAAGTAGCACTGGAAGCGACGATGTCTTGCTTAGCGATTCTCGCCCTTATGATGGTCGAGTGGGAAGTTGTTCGACTGTACATATTATAGACTAATATAGAGAAATCACCTACACCCTCCGATAGTGATAATCACACAATGATTTGTCCTGGGTGGAGATCTAAATAACTGTTTTCGATTCATTTTTTTATCTTCGTAAGTAGTCATAACATGTGTCTACTTATCGTTCCCATTTAAAGTGGCTCCATATATGTCAGCGCAGTAGTTTGCCCTCACTACTCTATACACTATTCTCACATCTCCTACTTCTCCTCAGTATATGACTCCTTACTTTCAGTACTTATGTTCTAACCATGAACAAAATCTTCGCTCTTCTAATAATTTTGAACTCATGGTACCTTCTCACAGATCTGATTTTCTTCACTCTTCTTTCACCATTCGATCTATTCTTCTATGGAATGCTCTTCCTCTTGAGATCAGGATGGCCAAAACCAAATTCACATTCAAGTCCATCTTATCAACACTATACGTAAATTAACATTAGCAAAACGGAGAATGTTTTCCTTGTCCAAGTTTAAAATTTGTTCACGTACATACACAGATCACGTCAAGCGGAAAAGTCAACGCACTGTCACATTCTAGTTGTAATTCTGCACAACATGCACGACTTAGAATAAACTACACAAATGTATGTACTACTTAGGGTGTACCAACACTTGGCAGACTTACTCTGACGCTAAGCTCTCAGCGCGCAAACTAATCGCCCGACGCAAGTTGAGGATGTTTAAAAAAATGGAAAAGATATGCAAGTTCTTGCACTGCATAAGTTACGACTATGTTATGTTGAATAGACTGAGATTTGTGGTTTAAATTGGACTTAAATTTTGCAGAAGTGTTACTTCATTTTGCACAAGCGTTGTCAGTTTAATAATACTACTTAAGGCTGCTACACACAGTGCCGCCGGCTTTTCCCTGGCGTCGGTGCCGCCGGCATGATTCCAGTTGTACAGAACGACCACACACAATTAGCATGTTGCAACCCGCGCGGCCATGCCGGCGGCCCCTTCGTGCGGCAAGGCCGGCCCTTGTATGCCGCCGAGTGCACGCGGCTTGGCCGGCGGCCGTGCCGCCAGCACTGTGTGTAGAAACCTTTAGATGTTATTTGAGCCAATGGATCTAATATTTGTAAATTCCCACGATACTAAAAATACATAAACGGTTTTAAAGCGACAGTCAGTTATAAACTGTTAAGATGAAACATAAATAAAACTTATCAAGCAATCTAGACGAATACGGTTTGCGTCAAATTGTATGCTAGATAAGCATTTCTACTAAACATATTGTACTCTATAATTTGTATGAAAGGCCTAAGTCCACCAGCAAACTTCAGTTTTTCACAATCTTAAATTATTTTACCAAGTAAGTAGGCAGTCTTAAAAATGCCTTAACTATGAAATATTACTGTCGCTCGGTGGGAAAGCTACTAATTATAATATAATATTCTGTCACATCTGGTCAGGTCACTAAGCGGACTGCGGGCTCCGGGCGAGAGTCTTGGATGCAACCGGAAAAGCGCTAGGAAGATGAAAATAAATATCAAAATTCGTATTGGCACTAATTTCAGACCTGTAATAAAGTAAACTCCTTTCTTTCCTTTTTTAATGCGGCCTGTACCACACCTCACCTAGGATCGGACCGTCCACATCAAGGATCGGATACATGTCATGTACAATCAAACAAGTCGGCGCTGGACCAGTTTGAAAAAAAATCCCTTGGCTCGCTCATAGACTCGAGGCACGGTGTCCGATCATTTGACAAAAAACAAATGAAAAATTTTAATTTGACAAATAACATTTGACAAAATTATACTTCATAAATTTATTATTTTACAAACTATTGTTTAATAAACTACTCATTAGACAATATATTTACTATAAAAAAGTTATTATGCTAAAACATTAATTTACAAATTGATAATTTTTTAAACATGTTATTTGGCAAAACAACGTAAAGCATAAATAACATTTGACAAAATGCATTGCTTGGTAAATATTTTATTAACCAAAATCTACGTTAATACAACAATCTTTGTGTAGGGTCAAATGAAACAATGGCTGGTTAGGTTAGAACTGCGACCACAACGCACGAGCCGAGCGAGCGAAGCGAGCGTGCCGCGGCAGCGGCCGGCGAGTGCAAGAACCGAATTCTACTTATTTCACTTAATTCAGGCAGTGTGTGTTTTTTTTAAGCTTTAAGTTTCTATGGAATTAGTATTAATACGAAATTATTACTTGCCTATAAATAATCTGTCCAAGATGAAAATTGCAACCATGCAATGAAATATTTTCAAAATTTCGCGTAAGTATTGGTTAGAAATTAGTTATTTTTAAAAACTAATCATTTATCTTCTAACTTTTTGTACAATCACCAATTTGGCAAACGAATTATTTTGTCAAATGATTATTTTTAAAATAATTATTTAACATTTCAATTATTTTGTAAGTAAAACATTTGCGAAACCTGTATTATGTCAAATGATTGTTTTTAAAGTAATATGTTTGCGAAACGAAAGTTTGTCAATGATTAGTTTTTCAAACGCTGTTTGTAAAATGATCTTTTGTCATACGTTTTTTGTTAAACAATAGTAAACCGTCGAGGCACACTAGAAACTGGTTTTGTATACGAGTGTCAATGTGCGTGTAAAATAGCACTGGCAGCGACGATGTCTTGCTGAGCGATTCTCGCCCTTATGGTGGTCGAGCGGGAACTTGTTCAACTGTACATTTAAATTCACTATAGTCCACGTAGGTATACAAAAAGGTCGTAATCTCTCCGTTCGTTTACCGTGTAAGCCTAAAAACGTGTAATTAAGACCTCTCCCGAGAGGGAACGTTCGTGAATAAACTAATAATAGAGAAGAGAGTATTGCATTTCCGGGAACTGAATGTTCATTACGTTTGATAGTTTTATGTGTTTATGGATATTGTTTGAGATCTGTATTATTTGTCTTGAGAGAATAGCTTAGCGTCATTTAGCTACCAATGGCTAATATCATAGTTAGTTAAAATAAAATACTAAATCATTATGTCTTCTTCAGTAGAAGTTTTAGACAGATTGGAAGAAATTGTAAGCACTTCTCGGTAAAATATTATTTGTACGGGTCAGTCACCGCTTACTATGATCAATGATGTCACAAACAAGCATTCGATCACACACGCAGGACGTTGAATAGTACACTTTTTTACGACGACCATGAAATTAAAAGGATCAATATGGCAGTCAGTATTATAAGTCAGTCAGTATTTAAAAAAATAAACGTTGAAAAGTAAACAATAGGGATGATTCCAACTAGTCAAATCAGACACTTTTAATAAAATATCAAAAGTATTCCTATGCAATCTCTTTGTACGGATTTTGTAGGCAATTTGCACTAGTGATGTTATGTTTTTTTTTACTGTCAAGTAGCGTACTATAAATTGATAATAAAAATTGTAAATAGAAGTTTGAAATTAATTGATAGATGAGATTTGTATTCTTTTGGCTTGTTTTAATAGATAAAAGAACCTATATAATTTATTTTACTTACAGGCATCATCGCTATTAAAAATACAATTTACTCAAAACAGAGAGATCATATACTTCATCGGATTCGATTTGACAGAACAATCAAACGAACGAGGTCGGTTCTACAAAAGGTTGTATATAAAAATGTGTGATCGAAACAAGTGAATAAGGAAACACTGTATGTGTTGCAACAATAGAGGACTCGTCTACGTAACGTTTCCTGCAACTATAGACGCGTGTGGTCTCTGTGACAGCTGGTATACCACTAAGTGATAAGATTTTGTATAACTACTAGCCGTTGCTGTCCCCGCTTGAAAGTTCAGACAGCAAATAACCTCGACAGCTAATTTTACCCCCTAAGAGAAAATTTTCAAAAAATCTCTCTTAATACTTCGCTACCCTATCCAAGTCAAAGTCATATACTTTTCAAACAGCTACGCCCAGTAATTTTGACTATGCGTTGTCTGTGAGTCATTCGCTTTCAGAAGAGTTCATGTATATATTTATAGGTCATCGAAAGAAAAAGAAGATATGTGTTTACCACATACTCACACAAAATGTAGATGAAATGCTTAGGCGAAAAATTAGTACAAATTAGCTTTACATTTATTTGTGGGTTGTGTGGCTATTGTTGATTTTAGTTGACTGCGACTGCTATTTGACCTTAGTAAACAATTAAAAAATATTATATATTTATGGCTACACTTACACCAACGGCAGGATATCTGATAGCCCTGATTTTCTCGTAACCACTCCCATAGATTTCATGACGGCTGAGATCGTCAGTTTATATTGCTGTCCCCGACCCATATCCCGGTTCTTAAATGTTAAATGTTGTTCAAAAAGTTCTCCAAACGATAATTAAAAAACGTTTTCAAAAGTTTGCATTGAGTATTATCGGACTTTGTGGCATCCACCAATTGTTTTCCCGAATCTGAGTATTGCCGTTGGTTAAATTTTTGTAACGTCCACTACGAGCTAGGATTTATTAATAGCGACAGCAAAACGACAACACTATTAATAACATAGTCACACATAAAATGCTAATATGCTCATACCTCTTTTAGGTCATCATCATCATCAATAAAAAACACACTCCTCAAAAACATGTAACCATTAATCAGTATAAAATTTCTTATATCTTGCTTCTCGCTCCGCCATCACTGAAGCCCCACTCAACATTCGTTCGCTGTCTCCCACGAAATTAACAGACAATTGTTATGGGTTTTGCAAGTGCCACCAGCTATAATAACCACTCCTTAAAAAATATTCGGAATTATACGCACACACCGTAATAAATAGTAATAATATAACGTACTAACTACCTATTCAAATTTTAACGAAAATTATGTATTCACTTTCTAAAATCGCAGAGTCATTTAAAATTAAAACATACTATTTAACTGACGATGGCTGTACATTGACGCTAATTCGCATAATAAAAAGATTATGGAACTTTATAGGCAGTAAATCAGATGAAAGTATTGATAAATTACTATTTTGATGTTGCGAACGCATTGATGAAAGACGACATGGCATTTGAAGCAGTAGTTAGAACTAGGAATGAAAATTGATAACGACTATGTAGAGAATTAACATTTTATGTACATATGATTTGTACCTTTATTTTCTCGATGATATAATAGTTCATGTGAAAGTGAGTCGGACGCACACAGAGATGTAATGCGTACGAGTTTGTATTTGTGTGAAATGCAAGTGCCCAGAATGTGATTAGGATCTACAAGTCTAAGGGTCGGAACATATCTGACGGAAGATGCGTCGCGTATTATCGGTCGCGTAACGCCAAAACATACAAATATATAGAAAAACATTCAACCTTTCACACCTGACCGATGCATGATCCGTTAGTAAGTCGAGCGTACAGCGTCTGTTCCGTTTCCGTCAACGCATTATCGGTCGACGTCGCGCGCACCACGCACCACGTGAATTTTGAATGACGCGTTGGGCGACGTTTTAAAATTAAATGTCATACAATGCAACTGCACTATAGTTGCTGAACGCAGAAACTGACTAGACGCGTAATGTAGCAGGTCTAATTTGACGAAATAGACGCGACCGATGTAGATACGCTCGACGCATTTTCCGTCAGATGTGTACCGACTCAATTGAAGGAAAAGACGCGACCGAAGATACGTTCGATGAATCTTCCGTCAGATATGTGCCGACCCTAAGTCACATTTTCGAAGCGTCATGACTTACTTCAGATCACGTCATCGTGAGCGTGAAAATACGTTAGTCTATGCACGTCACATGAAATACAAAATTTCGTACATTTTGTCCCAGCTGCCGTCTGCATCACAATCTTAATACACATTATTTACCAGCCACTGTTTCATGTAAGCGATAGCTTGCTTGCTTTTACAAAAACCATTCGGCCGCGGGTAAAAATCAAGGAGATACTAGTATAGCGGAGCTTTTGCAAAGCAGCTAGACTAAACAAGTTTGTGTGAATGTCTCTATCACAGTGAATAAAGGCGGGATTATGAAAAACCTTGAACGATGTCTCGGCTTTCCAGGGATAAGAACGGAAACAAATTGCACCGAGTTTATCAGCGGGGATTGATGCTGACGAGACGAGATGCTTTTACTTAGCTATCGAATATTGTGACCTTCAATTGTTATGAAATAGGGATTCCCTTTTCTCAATGACATTGCATGGTATAAAGCAGTCGAAACGTCGGGCATATTAAATAGTTTTAAAAGTTAGTTTATTTTATGACACCTTGATATTAGGCAATCCTTAGTTGTTATCTACTATTTAAAATATTAGAGTAACTGTACTTTTTTATAGATTTGAAATGTTTTAGACAAGGAGCAAAAGCTGCAACTCGGTAGTATGCATCTTTGGCCTATATACTCTGCTATATTTCTTGGTATATCACTTTACCTGACCGAGTATAAAACACAATAATCTACAAATTATTTGCCCATAAATAACATATTATTATACCTACTATTAAATGTAAAACAGTTTCGGTGCTTTACACTTTTATTTCAAATCCACAGCTGATTCGACGAATATAAATCGGTACATATACATTTTTGCGTAACTGACTAACAGACAATACACAGCCGATACTACTAGGCACAAGAAGCTGGAACTTGGTACGTATGTTCCCTCAGGAATCTAGGAGGGCACTAAGAGGGGATTTTTGGAAAAGCAAACCCTAACGGAGTTAAATATATAGTCACACAAATTTGAATAGTCCCACGTGCGTAGAGCCGAAGGCAAAGTCTAGTTAATAATATAAATAATCTATCTAATAATATACAGGATGTCACAAGACCCATCACCAAGCCAAATTCACTCGTGGTGGACATCATGCCAAGTCATACTAACCAAAAATAATACCTGGGAAACGATTTTATTTTTGAGTTTTCACATTTTTTAAACCACAATAAAAGCGCGCGCGTGCAATGCTCGAAATACCTACTTATCCATGGGGTTATAGGGTATTTAAAGAACACATTGGCGGAGTAGATGCATCGATTTTGTACCTAATTAGAAAAAATCCGTACTAACTTTGAGCCTCAACATCTCCTGAACCAGTAACTTCCCAGGTATGGTGCCGGTGGTTGGTACAACATGGGATTTCAGTTGTCGTTAAGGGTCTTTTTACACTCTGTATATAGCCATTCCCACATCATACACTAATAACAAACATAAATTTCGAACTGCAATTATAAGCATTAACACAACGTAATAGAGACGGCTAATTAACTAATTTTGTAGTTTGCAACAGAACAGCCGCTGACGTAATTATCCAACTTAATCAGATGGTAAAAGTGGTTTGGGACAATCTAAAACTTGGTAATTAACAAATTTGGTTGGCAAACTTCCCTTTTCACACTTATGAAACACATTTGTGTGTTACAGCGTTTTGAGTGCAGGCAGTCCCTAAAGGCACAATCTAAATTTAACCAGCGTTTAAGAGCAGGCATTCCGAATTTTATGCTATTTTGAAGCGATATTCTGAAACAGTCACAGATACTAGGAAAGTGAAACTTCAGCAAACGATTATTTAGGCCCTTGTCTGTCTTTGTTCAAGAACAGATACATGATTAGACGATATTCGCTCGATAACATTTTAATTTGAAAATCACACTACTTGCAAAGCAAATTCAAAATATTTGAATAAAATATTCACTGTTCTTTCTGAAGTATACAATAAACATAAAAGAAAGCTACGTTTTAGTGTAGTTCAAGACATTTTTTCTGTAGGACAAATATTACTATTTTAATAAACAACACAAGATTTTCAACTTTTTCCATGCTTGAAATGGTTTGATCCACTTTACGCCCGCACCCGATATTTAACGTTATTCCTGATGTAATAGCGTTTACTTCAGCCGGGCGCGCTAGCTTGTCACTCGAGCTACGCGCTCCGTCCGACGTGGACGTGTATCGCGTTTGCGCGCAACTATAGGTATTTTTATTACGATTTGTTTCGTAAAATAAGAAATTAAACATAAAAAATAAAATGGGTAACAAGGTAAATAAGAGATCTTATGTTAAAAAATAAAAAGAAAGTTGACTTATTGAAGAATAATGCTAGAATCATGAGATATGCAAAGGTTTGTTATCGAATTTAATTTACCTAATATTTTGATAAAGTATTAGAACTGGGAACTATGGAGTCGATTTCATCTATGCAAAATTATAAAATAGGCTTTATATTATTATGTTACTATCAACATGATTATATTTTCGTGTCATGTTCGTTTTATTTATCCCTAATAGATTTACAGATTTTTATTTTAGTGTTAGATTTTCACAAATTCCTATCATGTAGATATTTTAAAAATATTTTTTTCTACGACATTTCTATACCTACAAGCCCGGTTTCCACGGTTACCGGCCACACTTGCTCGTCGTGATCGCCAATTTTCTTTATTTAAACACTAGTTGAGCCCGCGGTTACACCCGCGTTATTTAAGGCTACTGTTCCGCTCCCGTGGCTCATAGCGTGATGTTGCATAGCCTTTAGCGTTCCTCGATAAATGGGCTATCTAACACGAAAAGCTCTCGCTTTTTCTAATCGGACTAGTAGTTCCTGAGATTAGCGCGTTCAAGCAAACAAACTCTTCAGCTTTATATATTAGTATTATCCGATACTCGCGACTTCATTCGTGTGGAATATGAATCAATAGTAATCTAAACATATAAACAAAATTCAAGTGTATCTCTGTGATTTTAAAATAACTAAGTCTTTTTAGGGTTCTGTAACGGATGCCAGGAATCGAACCTTTGCTAGTCCGCTACAGTGCGCTGGTAGTGTGCTGCTGACGTGTGCCTACGACGATGCGTGTTCTTCTATGTGTGTGGACTGTATGGCTTCGATGTGTAAGGGCTTCAGAAATGAAACATCTTCATACGTTGAGAGCTATGCTGTTCAGGTGTGCGGTGCTTGATGGTTACAAGATGGTGGTTGAGACGGCAACAACTGCCCGAATTGGTGGTCGCTTAAGTACCTCGAAACTTTACCTTATCGACGACCATCGCACCGAACACGTGCACAGGGAATCTTTCCTTTATTTTTATTTACAAAACAGTACAAATGTTACGTATGTTTCGATCCTATTATGCATACATACATGTTCTATACATCGTTAGTTAGGTCTCATTAAGTTCTATCTATTGGTATACAATACCTAAACCTAACTATTAGCGTCACTAAGTTATTCCATAAAAACTCCCAAAAAATGCTGCCACACAAGGGCCCGCCCACTATATTTTCTATTGAAAAACTATCGTATACTAAATTTATATATATAATTTTGGTAGGCCGTTGTGTGCAACTATATGGGGCATCTATTAAAACAAACACCATGAAAATATCTTTATTCAATTCGAACATATGACATGATAACTTTGAAGCATAAAAAATTTACAGAATTTCTTAAGTAAATACTATCGTAAGTAAACAAATTTTATAATAAACATACGAATGTTTGTTATTATGCTTATTTTAACTATATAAGGTAATAACTAGCAATAAAAAGGTATCTAGACATGATTTCAAGTCTATATGAAGCTAAAAAACACTTATAAAACTATAATACGAATATGTAAACAAACAGCTGTTTTATGAAGCATTAACTCTTATCTGTCACTACTGATAACGCTATTTATGATTCGATATCTAAGGTCCCTACAGTTAGCACAAGTTTAAGACTAATGTTCATGTATTACATAGTTGTTATATATTAGCAATCTAACCATTTACACTATTTTAGCTATTTTTTAACGTTTTGACACGTCCGGGAACCGAACCCGGTGTACCGCACGATTAGATAACACTGATTTTATTCGATTTTCACTCGCGGTTTCGAATACACTATTCACTGTCATAGTTTTAATGTCTGTCGCGAACATCTCTCCCGCCGTGCAGCAACGCGCGTGACCCGTCGTGTGGCGGTGCTGCAGAGCACCCGGTGAGCGACACCTCGTCACTTGGGCAGGGGGACCAGCTTCTTAGCCGGCCGTTTGAGGACGCCTGCTGCTGTGCGCACCTCGACAGTGCGTATGGCGCCGTCGGCGCCCGGGTAGACAGCCACAACTCGACCGCGCGGCCAGGTATTGCGCGGGAGTTGGCCGTCGGCGATCAGGACGGGGTCGCCGACCTCGAGGTTGAGCCCAGACCCATGGGGCTCCCGCCGGTGTTGCAGCTCGGGTAGGTACTCGCGCACCCAACGGCGCCAGAACATGTCGGCGAGGATTTGGGCGCGCCGCCAGTGCTTGCTGCTGTTGAGGTCAGCCTCGCTGAACTCGCCCAGCGGAGGGAGGCGAGCAGAACCACCGAACAGGATGTGGTTCGGGGTGATGGCCTCGCTGTCTACTGCGTTGACGGAGACGTGTGTGAGGGGTCGACTGTTTACTGTGTACTCGACCTCACACAGTAGTGTAGCTAGGACTTCTTCGTGCGGATGGCGCTCGTGAAGGACCGTATAGAGGGCGGTCTTCACGCACCTGACGAGGCGCTCCCATGCGCCCCCCATGAATGGCGCTGAGGGGGTGATGAAGCGCCATAAGATGCCACGGCGACTCGCTTCCTCGGCGACGGCGTCTCTCATCTCTCGGTCGGCACCGTGCATGTTGGTGCCGTTTTCCGAGTAGATCTCTGCGGGGCAACCTCGGCGCGCTGCGAACCTGCGCAGCGCCAAGATTGCGGAGTCGGCGCTCAGGCTGGCGGCGACCTCCAGATGTACTGCCCTGGAAGTGAGACATGTAAACAGTGCCACATAACGTTTGTGACGCTGTCTACCGACGGTTACGGAGAGCGGCCCGAAATAATCGAGACCCGTGTAGGTGAAGGGCCTCTGGTGGTGAGCAAGGCGCGTCTTTGGATGGTCCCCTGTGGCTGGCTCAGGCGGCTGCGTTTTTCTAATGCGGCATGGTAGACATCTATGTACTATTTTCTTTGTAGTCGGCCGCAGACGAAGAATCCAATAGTGTTGGCGTATTTCATTGATTACCAACTCTGTACCGCTGTGATGTAATTTTCTATGCGTCCAATCTATGTATAGCTGTGTAATACGATGATCGCCGTCTAAGATCGGCGGTCTCTTTGTTTGTTCGGAGATTTCTTCTGTAGCTATTATACGACTGCGTAGAGTGATAATTCCGTTGTTCATCTCCACGGGTAACGAATACAGGCGGCTGTCTCTGGCGACACCTCCTCCGCGCCGCAGCTCCCGAAGGTCGGCGCCGAAGGAGTCCTCTTGTACCGCCTTCACAAGAAGGTCCTCGGCGCCGCGGGTGTGTTCTGCGGAGAGAAGCACGAAGTTTCGGGAGTCGGCGGCTGGATGAGGTGCCGCTCTGCCCGACTTGATGTTGTGCTTCGTCTTCGTCACGTGACGCCAATCTGGATCCTTCTGTCTATTTTTCTGCGTTCTTTTATAGAGAACCTTCTCTGCGGTTTTCTTACATAATGCTATAAATTGTAGAACTCTTGCTGTCGCTCGTAAGAGCCTCTCCCATTTGGAAAATCTATACGGGTCCGGTACGGCTTCTATAATTCTATGTGTTTGACGTTTCTCTACAGCTGTCAGTGTGCGCTCTTCGCCTGTCGCTTCAGGGGCGATGTGCTTCTCTACGGGCCATAGTGACGGGTCTTCGTACAGGAACGACGGTCCGGTGTACCACTCGTGTTCGGAGTTAAAGCTGTTTGGCACGTCGCGTGTAGCCGCATCCGCCGCGTTCAACTTCGTAGGTACCCAGCGCCAATCTTCAACTTTACTATGCTCTTCTATGGCGGCTAGGCGGTGCGCGACGAATGGTTTGTACGCCCGTGCTCCTTTTCTTATCCACGTTAGTACGGTCTTGCTGTCCGTCCAGTACACGACGGCCTCGGGTTTGACGCGATGTTCTTCTATTACCGCTTGAGCGACTCGCGTACCCATGACGGCGGCTTGCAGTTCGAGTCTCGGGATTGACACCACCTTAAGCGGTGCCACTCTCGCCTTCGCCATAACGAGCGTCACGTGCACACGCCCATCTGGTGTAGTCGCTCGCCAGTATACCGCTGTTGCGTAGGCCACTTCACTGGCGTCCGTAAAGACATGTACTTGGAGTGTACAGGCGTCACTGTACCCGGGGTAACACCGCGGGATGCGTATCGACTTCAACTGTTCTAAATGCTGTATCCACGATGCCCATTGCTCTCTGGTGCTTTCGTCAAACTTCTCGTCCCAATTTGTACCGAGTCGCCAGGCTTCCTGTAGTATCTGTTTGGCTCGAACAGTCACGGGCGATGCGAGGCCGAGTGGGTCGTATAGCGACATAACTATTTTCAACGCTTCCCGTTTCGTAGGCGCTTCGGTGCCGATGAGTCCGTCTGGAAGCCGTGCGAGTGTAAGGTTGAAGCTCAGCTCGTCCGCGCTCGTTTTCCACATCAAGCCGAGAATTTTCTCTTCTTGCCCCTTGCTGGCGAGGCCGACTGTCTCCTGGCGATGTTGACTTGGTTCTATTGCTTCGATGACGTTTCTAGAGTTCGACACCCATTTCGTGAGGTGAAAGTGCGCTTGTCTCTGTATGTCTCGCACCCGTGACGCTATACTCGTCGCTTCCTGTTCGTTCCTGAAGCTGTCCAGATAGTCATCCATGTAATGATTATCTATGATGGCTTCTGCTGCTTCCGGGTACTCTTCTGCGTGCTTGCGAGCGTTCCAATTCTTCGCGAATATAGCTGTACACGGTGAGCTTGCCGCGCCGAAGATAATGGACTTCATACGGTATTCCTGGGGCGGTCCCTCCCGCCGGTCACCTCTCCACAGGTAGCGCAGCGCGTCTCGGTCTTCTGGGCGTACTCTCACCTGCATAAACATCTCTGTTATATCAGCTGAGACGGCGACGCGGTGTCGACGGAACCTCATCAACACCCCCGGCAACGATTGTAGCAAGTCCGGTCCCGTGAGTAGGTAATCGTTGAGTGACATACCTCTGGTCTTCGCGGCGGCGTCGTGAACTATACGAATCTTCTCAGGCTTCATGGGGTTGTGTACATCGAAGTGAGGCAAGTACCAAGTCTTCCCTGGCGTACTATTCATGGGAGCTTCTTCTGCGTATCCCTATTCTATCAGCGAGTTCATCTGTTCTGTATATCTTGTTTTCAACTCTATGTTTCTATCTAATTTTTTCTCTATGTGTGCGAGCCTCCTTGCCGCGTTCTCGTAACTATCTGGCATGACGATGTCTTCTTGTTTCCACAGAAGAGCCGTCTCTATATGTCTATCTTCTAATTGTTTCGTATGTTTTTCTAACATATCTGTAGCCCACTTCTCGGGGTCCGAGTTCGGTCGACGTGGGTTCACTATGAGCGATTCCAGTGCGAAATATTCTTTCAGTTGCGCTTCTATGTTTTCATCTATAGCGGAGAGACCGTTGACGAAGTGTACGGTGTTTCCCAAGGTGCGTGAGCGCGCGCCGTGCAGCACCCATCCCAGCGATGTAAGCGATGCCACCGGTTGATCGTTGGGTCCTCTTCGTACTGCGTTCGCTATGAGCAGGTGCCAGTTGTCTTGACCTATTAGCACCTTTGGCACGCCTATGTCATACACCAGCTTCTTCTTGATGCCTTCGAGGTGTTTGCAGTCTATCAGGTCCTCTTCGGCGATCTTCTGCGGCGACAGGTGTAGGCTGGCTACGGTGCGCGCACACAAAGGCACTTGTTTGCTGTCGGCGCCGGCTCCTCGTATTTGTATGTCTACGCGTCGCGACGTTGGCATGTCGATCGACGTATCGCCTATGGCACGGATCGTAAACGGGTCCAGGCTCCCTTCCGCGCCGACTTCCTTGGCTATGTCTTCGTCTATGAGCGATACGGTGCTTCCGTCGTCGAGTAGGGCGAACGTAGACGCCTCTCCCGCCGGTCCGACTATCTGCACGGGCACTATCTTTAAGTATGCTTGAGCCTTTGCACGTATGCACGAACTGGCGACCGTTTCTTGCTTTTCTATGTTCACGTCTTCGGTCTTATGGGCTCCTCTATCGTAGTGAAGCAACTGGTTGTGTGTAGCGCGGCATCCCTCTACACCGCACTTCTTGGGCTTGCACGAGTGTTCTATTCGGCGTATGCGTAAGCAGCGAAAACACAATCCATGCTGCTTAGCTAGCTGCCATCTCTTCTCTGCGTTGGCGTTACGAAACGTGCTGCAGGCCGACGAGTAGTGTCCTTCGCGTTCACATATCCTGCACTTCGCGTTAGACGTGTCCGTATGCGTTCGCTTCTCCGTCGCCGTCGCCGTGTACGTCCTCTGCACGGTACGTCTGCTTGGTGGCCCATCGGTGATGTTCTCAGCCGGCGCGAACGCGCTACAGTAACGCGCGTACTCTGTCACGAAGTCACTGAATCGGCTGAGGTCCGGCTTCGACTGGCACTTCTCGGTATACGTCTTGTACCACTGCACACGTAGCGAGTTCGGTAGCTTCTCGGTCAACACGCGCACTAGCTCCGCATTGATGAGGTAGTGTTCCTTTTTCAACGCACGAAGTGTGACGACGCCGCTTCTAATCTTGCTCGCGAACGCGCATATGTCCTTAGGTGCTTCGCTACAGCGTGGCAGGGTCCTCAGCTTGTCAGTCTCTGCCTGTGCGATCGAGTCTGGTCGTCCGAACTGCAGCTCCAACTCCTTCATAATCTCATCTGGTCGCGCATGCCCAATTAGTTCAGAGCTAACTGTTTCTAACGCTCTTCCCTTGAGACTTCTTCTCAGTCTCGCTGTATTCTCCACGTCGTTGAAGAAATTCTTGGTGGTGTCGTATATCGCCTTGAACGACAGCCACTCGGTGTGCGCGCCGCCGAACGTCGGTAGCGTCATGATGACTTTCGAAACCGCCGGGTGTGGTGCAACTATCGATGTGTCCGGTGGCTTCCTGTCGGCGAGCGCGGCGATCGCGGAGGTGAGATCCGTGATGAACGGCTTCAGCGAATCCCCTCCCTGTTGATGAACGTCCATCTTCTGTGAGGGCGGTCCATCTTCTATATCTATCTTCTGTGCCCCGTCGACGTCCCTCTTCTTAGTGGGCGCCGATACCACTATATCTATATCTTCAGGGCCGGGCTGGGGTTCCGGAGCCTCTTCCAACCACGAACGTATGTAATCTTGCTTTGACTGTCCATCCTCGTCGTAGTCATCGGAGTCCGCCTCCTCTTCAGCCTTCTGTAGTGCTAACTGTGCTAACTGTAGTTTTATCTTCAAAACTTCTTCTCGAGCCAACATCACATTTCTATTGGAGCGTCCCGTAGCTGCTGAGCGTTGGTCGCGTTCCCTTGTTGGCTTCTTTCTATCTCTATTTTCTATTATACTATGTTGCGCTGTACAAACGCTCGATCTATCGGATGGTTGCAACGTCCTTTCCTTGCCATCTTCATTTTTCGACTGCACCTCTGCTCGCTCCCTTGCATCTTGAGTGATGTTTCGTTCGTCCCTCCCCGCGGGGCCGGGGGGGGCCGGCGGCGGCGCGTCGCTCCCGACTGTTGTCGACGGCGATCGCGGTGGCCCGTCGTGACGGACGACCGCGGCGGCTGGGTTGCGGGCAGCGGCGGCGCGGGCAGGGGTACTGGAACTAGGCCCGGCGCCGGCCGCTCCCCCGGCGACCTCGGGAGCACGACCTCTTGAACGCGTCGTAGGCATTCTTCAATCCGGCTCGAAGCGACCAACAAATGTAACGGATGCCAGGAATCGAACCTTTGCTAGTCCGCTACAGTGCGCTGGTAGTGTGCTGCTGACGTGTGCCTACGACGATGCGTGTTCTTCTATGTGTGTGGACTGTATGGCTTCGATGTGTAAGGGCTTCAGAAATGAAACATCTTCATACGTTGAGAGCGATGCTGTTCAGGTGTGCGGTGCTTGATGGTTACAAGATGGTGGTTGAGACGGCAACAACTGCCCGAATTGGTGGTCGCTTAAGTACCTCGAAACTTTACCTTATCGACGACCATCGCACCGAACACGTGCACAGGGAATCTTTCCTTTATTTTTATTTACAAAACAGTACAAATGTTACGTATGTTTCGATCCTATTATGCATACATACATGTTCTATACATCGTTAGTTAGGTCTCATTAAGTTCTATCTATTGGTATACAATACCTAAACCTAACTATTAGCGTCACTAAGTTATTCCATAAAAACTCCCAAAAAATGCTGCCACACAAGGGCCCGCCCACTATATTTTCTATTGAAAAACTATCGTATACTAAATTTATATATATAATTTTGGTAGGCCGTTGTGTGCAACTATATGGGGCATCTATTAAAACAAACACCATGAAAATATCTTTATTCAATTCGAACATATGACATGATAACTTTGAAGCATAAAAAATTTACAGAATTTCTTAAGTAAATACTATCGTAAGTAAACAAATTTTATAATAAACATACGAATGTTTGTTATTATGCTTATTTTAACTATATAAGGTAATAACTAGCAATAAAAAGGTATCTAGACATGATTTCAAGTCTATATGAAGCTAAAAAACACTTATAAAACTATAATACGAATATGTAAACAAACAGCTGTTTTATGAAGCATTAACTCTTATCTGTCACTACTGATAACGCTATTTATGATTCGATATCTAAGGTCCCTACAGTTAGCACAAGTTTAAGACTAATGTTCATGTATTACATAGTTGTTATATATTAGCAATCTAACCATTTACACTATTTTAGCTATTTTTTAACGTTTTGACACGTCCGGGAACCGAACCCGGTGTACCGCACGATTAGATAACACTGATTTTATTCGATTTTCACTCGCGGTTTCGAATACACTATTCACTGTCATAGTTTTAATGTCTGTCGCGAACAGGTTCCGTACCTACACGGTAAAAACGGGATCCTATTACTAAGCCTCCGCTGTCTGTCTTTCTGTCTGTCACCAGGCTGTATGTCATAAGCCGTGATAGCTAGAAAGCTGAAATTTTCACAAATTATGTATTTCCGAGGGCGCTATAACAACAAATTCTAAAAATAAAAAAAAAAAAATATTAAGGGGGGTCCTATACATTAAACGTGTTTTTTTCGTATTTTTTGCTCAATATTACTAACAGTAACAGGTAGACGCTTAAAATTTTCACAGAATATGTAGTTGAATATTACCTTTCAAAATAAATTATTAAATAAAAAAAGAAATATTAAAGAGGGCGCCCATACACCAAACGTAATTTTTAAGCAATTTGTTACTTGATCTTAATAAACAGGTAGAAACCTAAAAGATATTTAAGTATGCATACAACATACGTGATTTCCTTTCATAGATGATGGTACGGAACCCTTCGTGCGCGAGTCCGACTCGCACTTGCCCATTTTTTAAATTATATGATACATATAAGACCATATTACATGATCCAAAGTTTTTCTTTTTAAAGTTGTCTGTCTTGCTGTTTTTTCGGGGTAATCCTTGAAATGGCTAAACAGATTTGAATGGAACTTTCAGTGAAAGATATAGAACTTTGTAGGGCAACATATTAGATTAGATGTAATTTGATGCCAGTAGGTATGTACGTTTATATGTTTTTATCTTTATAATACCTATGTTTATATGTCATATGTCGTATGTAATAAATCATATATGTTATATTATATGTCATATGACGTATGTCATACGTTATATATGTTGTAAGTTATATGTTATTATAACATATATATGTTACATTTTATATGTTTATATTATATGCTATATGTTATATGTTGTATGTTGTATGTTATATGTTATATGTTATATGTTATATGTTATATGTTATATGTTATAGGTTATAGGCTATAGGCTATATGTTATATGTTATATATTATATTTTATTATGTTATATTTTATTATGTTATATTTTATATGTAATATGTTATTTGTTATATATTATATGTTATATGATATATGATATGATATGATATGATGATGTCACAAGACCCATCACCAAGCCGAAGTCTACTCGTTTTGCACATCATGCCAAGTCATACTACGCGAAAATAATACCTTGGAAACGAAATATTTTTTTGGCTTAAAAAATAGACACTCGTACGAGTTTATTAATATAGATTTAACACTGCGATAGTAGCGCATGGTAAACCATTCTCAAGTCCCCTTGAACACACACAAAAAATTTCATCAAAATCGGTCCAGTCGTTTAGGAGGAGTTCAGTGACGTACACACGCACTAAAGAAATATACATATAAAGATGTTTACATGTATGTCTCTGTCTTACGAAAACTAAAATCATAATTATATTGGTCAATCATTCATTACGAACATTTTTTTTACTTTATTTATTTGGAAGAGCGAGCTCGAAATACCTACATCGCCGTGTTTTTTTTACTTTTTCCTCAGGAACGCGTAAAGGTAATAAACTGAAATGTATACCAAATACTCAGTTCTTCTGTCCCTTGGACAATAGACTAAAAATCTGTTCTAAGTCCATGCATTAAAAAGATACAGCCGTTTATGCCGCAAATTTTCGACGATTGGTCGTAAGTATTAGATACCAGTTTTACGATTTGTGACTTTATTACTAGGTATCATGGTTGTAATTAGGTTGAACTTAAAACTGTTTTAAAACATTCGTCTCCGTTTGGTAGGAATCAAATGTAGATGTATAAGCGTGTACATCCGTACATCATCCGTACATCATGTACATCCGTGAACATGGCGCTTGCAACAGTGCCGACATATCGGTTAATTCATATAAAGGTACGTGGTATAAATCCTGAAAGACAATTTAAAATAAACACCCTAATTAATCTTAAAAAGGCGTGATTTTCATAGCCGCCGCCTATGACACCTTCGGAACGACGTCAAAGCCGCACCCCAAGAAAAAATGCAATCCGTTTTATAATCGTTGATTATTGTAATATAATAAGTGAGTTACATTGTAATATCAATGTAACGTAGCCGTTGTAATTAGATATTAGTAAATTATAAATAAGACCTTCTCTTTTTTATGTCATAATATGCACGCATGGCATAGTGATTTCAGAGGTCTTCTTGGCACTTGGCATTACGCCGTGGTCGTAGGTTCGATTCCCACCTGAGACAACACTGTGTGATCCACATATTTGTTATTTCGTGTCCGTTGATGTATGAAAGTAGTATAAAAAGAAACATATCATTAATATAAATAAAATAAATTAGTAATAAGACATTCTGAAACAAGATTTCACAGCCTATGGCTTTGACTACAACTATAACATGTCGCATAAATCAATTGAATTATTCATATTTCTGCCTTTTATGGCATATTTTAGTCAATTTATTATCATATCATAAATAACTATTCATAATACAAAAAAAATATTAAATACATAAAGTCGTCTCTACTCCAATCGAAGCCTGCGTAGCGAGACATTAATTCACCTCGCGCAGCGGCGAGCTGCGGGGTGAGGTGGCGGCCCGGGGTCGCTAGCGGGGAGAAAAGGCGGAGCTTACGCAAAACATATTTCGGAATGCCTGCTCTCTGAGACGCTGAGGCACTGAGCTTTGGTACACAGACGTGTTTCGACGAAATTTTAAGGTACAATTCCGAGTTGGGCTCGTTGTCGCAGTTGCTTTTATTCCAAGCGCGGCGGCATGCCGCGACTGCATGAGTTATAGAACCATTACTTTTCACCAAATTATTCTAATATTTTGGATTCGATGTGTCATAAATGACTGGATAACCAGCAACAAAGTTTATTAATTTTTCTTCATCATCCTCTGAAAAAGTGGACATTTTTTGTAAGTGTGAACTGTCTGCAGTCCGCGACATCACTGGACCTGTAGCGTGCAGCCGCAGTGTTGTCGTGCCCGGAATCAATTTATAGAAATTCATAGGAACTAGAAGTGTCGCTTGCAGTCTGCGGTTGCAGTTTGCGGTCTGCAGCCCATCTCGGACTTGCACCTTTAATGTTGCAAAGAGCAGTTGGACATACAAGAGTATAAAGACTTGTTTACCGGGTGCTTTTATGTCAGTGGGGAGACGAAAAGCTGATATGCAGAAGGTATGGGATCGGTTAATGTTAGCTGCGTTTTAAATTATAAATTTTCACTTGTTACGTGAAAATTTGTGCGGTATTGTTACGTAAAAACAAATTAATTATGAATTTACACTTCGTGCACTAATTCAGGAGAGTCAATACACTCAAATAATCTAACTCATTGTACTAAACCAGTTTCAAACTAACCGACCAATAAAATTAAAGAAGGTTAAAAGCTATGTACTGCCTCGTTGGTCTCGCAGCATAAATGTGCGCTTGGGATTGTGAGGTCTCGGGTTCGATTCCCAGGTCGGACAAAGTGTTTTTGGGTTTTTCCGTTAGGAAATTCTCAGTAGCAGCACGGAGTCTGGTAATGTGCTCGGTACGGCAATAGGCTCGCCCCCTATTATGTGGGACCTAAAAAATTCATGGCGAAATGTGGGTGTAATATTACACCTCTGCCTACCCCTTCGGGGATATAGGCGTGAGTCTATATAAAAATATATATATAAATATTTAAAAGCTATGCATCATCACACTACAACCCTAAAAGAGCGGCAAATCTGCTTCATTAAGAAGCTAAGGCTGAACAATTTGGAAAAGTACGCGAAAATTATACCGAAGGGCACACTTGCATATTAATAGAAAAAAGGTAAACAACAAAACAATTACTACGATTTTGTGACTTTCCACAATTGTTTAACAAACACATTTAATTTGGAGATTATACAGTAGCCATAATATGATATGGTTACCTTCTAGACACGTGTATCGATCTACTCTTAAAAGGTCATTAACATGTAAATAATATTCCGCTGATCCTAATAGCTTAGTCAATTAATTTTAAGATATTGTATATCCATAATATACCTAGTATACCTATAATATAGTACGACTTTAATTTCATAGTATTTTAGGCAGCTACAACGGTTCGTATTTCAATCGTTACCCATAAGGTTCGACTTTTAGAAACTATTTTAAAACTAACGTTTAAACCTATTTATTTTTTTGTTTGAGAGAAAATAATCTTATACTTTTATAGAAAGCTGAAGAGTTTGTTTATTTGTTTGGTTGAACGCGCTAATCTCAGGAACTACTGGACCGATTTCAAAAAATATTTCAGTGTTAGATAGCCCATTTATCGAGGAAGGTTATTGGCTATATAACATCACGCTATGAGCTACGGGAGCGGAGCAGTAGCTTTAAATAAGGCGGGTGTAACCGCGGGCTCATCTCGTATTCTATATAGTTTGTTTGATTGAACGCACTAATCTCAGTCACTACTGGTTCGATTTGAATATTTTTTTATGTTTAACTGCCCATTTGTATTCTTTATTTATTGTAATCAGGCAGCGATAGCCTAGTGGAGATACCAACAGACTGCCATGCAGAGGGTATCGAGTTCGAATCCACTGCGCGCACCAATTGTTAATTATCGCTTGTCCCGTGCCTCGGTGAGCACGTTAAGCCGTTGGTCCCGGTTGTCATGAAGATCTTTGACAGTCGTTATAGGGCGTCAGTACCTCTAAATAAACTGATACTAGTCTAAACCATGGAATATCGCTATCCCTTCGGGTTGCAGAGGTCAGATAGGCAGTCGCTCCGTGGAAAAGCTAATATTCAGACAAATCCGGTTAGATTAGTAAGCTAACCCCAGGTTGAAGCTGGGATAACGCTAGGAGGATGATTATGCGGCCATTTGTATTCTCTTTGTTTGGAATTTAAAACTGCACCGGATATTATTTATGCCTTCGATCAGTGGATCACATAAAGTTTTGTATTGTGGTGAGATCCTCAGACGAGAGAATACTTTGGGTCATCCACCAATCGAATCGTGCAATGTGTCCGTTGATTGGACGTTTTTAAAGTCCCTCGTAACACAGAATTCACAAGTAACAAGTCAAAACAAGTAATAAGCAACACATTTACATGAAATACAACAAAGAAAACTTACTTGTAGGTAATATATATAAACTTACCTATGTGTCCCACGGCCAGTCTAAAATAGCCCAAATCAACTGAATGCGCAGCTGGTGGCCAAGTGACCTTTTCCATTTATTTATTTGTACCCTTATTTTCACCAGGCACTTCCCTGTTCTGCAGATGTTCAAAATAAATAATCGTTCGTGCAAGTATGTGCAAGTACTTTACTCAATCCATTCATATTAACAAGAAGTCGTGTTTTCACTTTTGAAAGAATCATCCCTAAGGTTTTCCTTAACAGACGTTCACATTTCACATTCATCCATCTTCTTTGCCTGCCTGAATGGCATTTGTACACAATATTTACTTGCCAAATTTTACTTCTTTTTCACAGTAACTTGTATTTAAAATTGTGTGTGCCAAAAAGTACACGATTGTAAAAGGGATTACTATTAAACTTCTTTATTGAAAATATTTAACTTTCGGGATTTGTATATTATAGATAGATTATACAGATCTTTTTATCTCCTAAAAATCTCGATCAGTTTTGCTATCACAACATGGTCTGCTTTAGCCTGTTCAAATTTCAAATATAGTAAAAAGCCCTTAGTAAGATCTTACAATCTCAAGAAACATAAGTTTGTTCACCTGAGGTGTACTGAAACCGCCCACTATTCCATATTCCACTTCTACATGATTTTATGATTGAAAAATAATAATAACACAACTTAAACAACAAGCATGCGCAGCAACAAACTGTGATACCAAAATCCTACAACAAAGGCTCACAATAAAACAACACATTTCGTTGTTTACGAACTCGAATCTTGCAGCGCGTAAAAAGTTATCGCACAAAACATTGCTGTATCAACAAAGGCATGCAAAAACATTTCCACGGGCGGTCTATAGTATCCAAAAAAGACATAGCGTGACGTCAGTGGGAACCGATCAACATATATCACGGGAATGTCACATCCGTATGTAAATCGGACCCTTCCACACACTTTGCTTACCTTTTGAAAGCTGCAGCCGTTTTTTTTTTCTAATATTTTCGTGCTATGGTTTATGTATTTGCATTATGTTTTCATTTGAAGTGTACTAAAATGGCTTTTAAAAAGCGGCGGTAGCCCAGTGGTGTATTTAACGGACCGCCGAGACGATGGTCTCGGGTTCGATACCCAGGTACCCCGGACACACATCTCTGGCTTTTCGAAGCTATGTGAGTATTAAAGAATGTTAATGATCGCTCGCTTAATAATGTGCCCGGTAGATGGCAACATGCTCGCTTCCAATTACATTGGGACCGAAACATAACTGGCGAAGTGTGGGTGTGTAATAAACATCTGCCTGCCCCTTCGGGGAATAAGACGTGAAGTTATGTTATGTTAAATACTAATTTATAGTTTGGTGTTCAAATGTCGAAAAACGACGAAACGGAACGACGAAAAACGGATTGACAAGTAAACATGTGTTTACTTGTCAATCCGTATTAAATACATTAATATTCTCTAACAACAAAGATACCAAGTGACGTCTATAGATAGTAAGGAGGAAATAATAATATATTTCGGCCCTTTTATCATATTCCCCATTCACCATCAATAAATCATAAACGAGACATAAAACATCGTCGCAATCTGATCATCACAGATACTCATACTACTCATATACTCTTTACTGGACGCATACTACACCATAAAATGCCAAAATCACTGCAACACTACTTGAGCCAGTAATTTCGACCCATGTGGGACAGTAATCGGGATCACGGACCGAATATAGTTCATCTCGTTTCCGCATCACATTTTCCGGGAAATGAGTGGCCCCCAAATATTTTGTCGCCGTATTATGAAGATATAAAATTGTCCTTTCCATCACGATCCAAAGATGCTTTGAAAAATATCCATGGTTTGATAAGCTTTTGTATATCTTACTATAACATAAAGCTGAAGAGTTTGTTTGGTTGAATGCGCTAGTCTCTGCAAAAAGCTTCTGGAATGATTTGAATAATAATTTTTCTCCTGGAGAACCCATTTATCAAGGAAAGCTATATAATATCATGCTATGAACCATGAGTGCAGTGCAATAACCCTAAATAGCACAGAACTTTAAGATACAATGAAAAATATCCGCGATTTTTTAATTTTGTTAATCTTTTGTATAAAGTATATCCAAAGCAACGGCACGTAGTTAAGAAAATGAAAATTCATTTTTTATCGGTGAAACGCTCAAGTTTACATGTAAATTTTAGTGTTCTGTAAACGTTGTTAGACGGTCTTGTGGAGAAGAAAATTGGAAATAACTGCCATATACTCTTTAGGGAATTACCTCTCAGGATAACAGACCGTTACCGCAACCTTAATCCACACTGGTATGCTAGTACGCATATTAATTTCCTCGGTAAGGTGCTGAAATTTATTCTATGTGTGTACTTTTTTTGCTAAATGGATATTTGTATACTAAATACTATCTTTAACGTTAGCTTCATCGATTTAGAAGGATATTGTTGAGGAAGTTTGGGAGAAAATTGAGTTTTATGTTCATTAATTCAGCCATGGCTACTCATTGGATATCGCCTGAAACAAAGAGGCCATCGATTCGAATCTCGTCAATAGTACTCTGAAATGCTTTCTACTGTATCACTTAGCAAATAACTTTCTTACCTAACTGGAGGGCTTATCAAAAATGTAAGCCATCTTTCGGGTAATGTAAATGAAAGACATGTGGTGACTGGTTAAAGATACGGAGTGTTTCATTCTGTGGGTATTGTAAGAAGCGATTAAGAAAATACACGAAGCACCGACTGCCTCGTTGGTCTCGCGGCATAAATGTGCGCGTGGGATTGGGAGGTCTCAGGTTCAATTCCCAGGTCGGGCAAAGTGTTATTGGGTTTTTTCCGCTAGGAAATTCTCTGTAGCAGCACGGAGTCTGGTAATGTGCCCGGTACGGCAATAGGCTCGCCCCCTATTACGAGGGACTAAAATAAATCTGGCGAAATGTGGGTGTAATATTTACACCTCTGCCTACCCCTTCGGGGATACAGGCGTGAGACTATAAATAAACAAATAAAATAAATAAATACACGAAGCAAATTGTATTTTTGTAAATAAATGGCAAACCCGACATCATACCCTACACAGATCCGTCAAGGCAGCGTGGTATATTAGGCCAAATTCTCAAATTTTTTTTTTCCTTTTTTTTTTAATTCTCCTATTGGCACACAATACTACTGTAATACAAATTGAGATAGGCCTACATCCAGAAGTGGACTGTAAAATGCTGTTATGATTGTGATGAAATATAGAAGTTATTTCTATAATAGTATTTGGAAAATAACAATGAACCACATGACGACAACTTGCCTTAACATTTTTTATCACCAGTTACCAATTTATGATTAACAGACAACCTATCGGCACTTACGTCAGAGTAATTTACTTAATAATACATTGCTCTCAGCTTGCCATAATCCGGTGACTATAAATTATCTCTTACCGATGACGTAAGCATATCATTTTATACGTTTAGAAAGTTACATGAAAACTAAACCTGTTAAACGGGAGCATAATACGAAATCTAATATTTTGGTCTGGAAACTATTGTAGGACTAGAAGTATTGTACGATAACCTGCAAAACTTTGCAAACTTTAAATATAATTTTTTGTAAACTGTTATAATAATACACTAAACTTCGCCCAAAAGGGACTATTTTTCCGTGTTAGGTTGGGAAGTTCCAAAAATGCCCAAGGAACGTACCTACATGCCAAATTTCAGCTTTCTGCGCACAGTAGTTTGGGCTCTGTTGTCCGGCAGTCAGTCAGCAACGCAAGAATGTTATATATTTACCGAAGATTGATTGATGATAAATAAGCTACCTACTATACAGGGTGTTCATTTGCATTTGCAAAATATTGTAAGGGGTGAATATACCTACTAAGTTACTATAACTGAATACAAATGCATGAAAAAATAAGTCACTATTATTATTATTATATGTCTCTCTTACACGGCTATTCTTCTATCATTTGGTGTGAAAAGAATAACCGGGCCTTTGATAGGCTTACACGGGGCACGGGGATATGGATCCAACGTGCAGAGGCCCGTAGAGAGCTTTGATCTAAAATGGGATGGGACACATGCCGCGGAGCCTCCACAATTGCACTACTGAGTACAGCAATGGACTAGCCGCAACACATGTGAGACTATTGTAATATGTGGAGCCTAATGTAATTGGTTTATGGGAATGGGTGTTTGATGGACTCACTAGATGGGCCCTCTCTTAATAGCCGCCAAGGCAAGCAAAGTCTGCCATAAAGGCAGCCAAAGGGCAACACCGGTGCGACTGGCTAGGGGTGTCGAGCGGTGCGGCACCATTTCGACATCGCGGGTCTCGTGACAACGGAGACCCGGAGCGGGTTTCCCCGTAGTTACGCCCTTGACAATGACACTTCCCCCCCCTGAGCTAGTAACTCTTGCGGCTTCCCTCTGGCCGGCCGACCAAGGCAAGCCAGAGTTGAGATTCCTGCGGGCGCTCTTGGACATCTAATCCAACCAGCCAATAATGGCAAGCCCGAGGCGAGGCCCTGACCGACTTTCTGAAGCATTCGGGACCGCAGTGTCGCCACACACATTCCACTCGCCACAAAGCTGACCTGCGCTTTGTAAACTTTCTATTCATCCTGTAATACATTTTTTGTTTATATCACAAGATGAAGGTGATGTTTGAAAGCTTTTACTCTGCCCTCCGAGATTGCGTTAGTCTCATGATGAGATAACGGTTGCCCCAGTTATTATAACATATTAATAGCCTAATTTATGTCCCACTGCTGGGCAAAGGACTCCCCTTCTATCTACTACTTTACGCGATCACACGCGAGTTCTTTCCAATCCTTACAAAACACATCTAATTCATCCCGCCATCTGCTCCTAGGACTTCCACATCACAAAAGATAAATAAAAAATTTCGTCCTTATACTCTTTGAAAATTGACTCGGTGCATTGACCGCCGCCGCCGTTCAGCTGATTGCCTAACACACACAAGCACACGTACATACAGTGACTGCGCGATACAGTCTTATTTTGCACGATTCAACAGTTTACTCTGATTTACTATCTAAGTAACATTGAATGAAAATTGGGTCTTATATCGGGTCTCCCTTTTTTGACCGAAAGGAATTTGACAAATTTTCACTTCCCAAAAAATGTTTCGCATAATTTCATTTGCCAAATTATTACTTATCAAAAAATCTATTCACAAAAAATTGTAACGCAAACCTAATGTTTGGGAAATGAACGTTTAAACTATAACTTGTTTACCAACTAGTACTTTTAACATGTTTTATTTAGTCAAATATTTCAGTTGGAATAACAGTTTTTACGCAAAATCAATAGTTATCCTAATCTAAATAGTTCAGTTCCGAGTAACCTACTAAAGCTATCTCTTTTTTCTATTAATGCAAGTCGTTTCTGCCACTCGCTGGCCGCTACCGCGGCACCGCTCGCTTCGCTCGCTCGGCTCATGCGTAGAAGGTCACAGTTCGAACCTAACCAAACCTAACCATTTTTTTAATAATTAACCTACTCTAACTACTTCCATAAATAAACTTCTACTACTATCACCAAACGTTTATTGTCTGAAGATTGTTTGCTGTAATAAATCATTTGATTAAAGACCAAATGCCATAATGACATTATGCTTAGTAATATTTTGCCAAGTAAAAATTTGACCAAATAAAAATATGCGTACTAAAATCAATCGAAATATTGCAATGGTATAAAAAAAGGTTGCTAAAATTTGTTTGGGTAATGAAATTTTGTCAAAATCTTTTCGTCAAAACGGCAGGATCCCTCTTATATCATGTGATAATTTTAGGTGAATAAGTATACCCTCTATATTGAGTTATTAAAATATTTTGCAAATGCAGACTGATCATGTTCTGAGTTTATATTGTTACTACTACTGGTTCTCACTCAGCGTCAACAAGGAGACTTTGTTATATACTATACTAGCTGTTTCCCGCGGTTTCACCCGCGTCCTGAGGGAACTACTTCGCGTATCCGGTTAATTTATACCCTTAGTTACTCCTTGCTACATCGGCTATCCGCCAGTGAAGGTCCCGTCAAAATCGGTCCAGCCGTTCCAGAGATTAGCGAGAACAAACAGACAGACAAAAAATGTAAAAATGGCAATTCGGTATATGTACCGTGTATACATCTATACCTATGCATTTAGTAAAAAGCGGTTATTTTAATATTACAAATAGACACTCCAATTTTATTTATATTTAATTTCCCATAATTGCTAAGTATGCAACATAAATAACAGTCGTATCTTCAGATGGCGTTGACTTTAGTTTAGTTTTGTTTAACTAAAATTTACTTCAAACCTCTAGATATTCCTGAGAAGAAGCATCTTGACAGACGGGCAACAAAGTGATCGTATAAGGGTTTCTTTTCTCCATTCGAGATACGGGACAATAAAAATCTTTTGTCTGTCTAGACCCCCAGATACACATGACACTATAATATGTCAAATCTAAAGCCATCTTCATATAAAGCAAACAACATCGCATTAATTCGAAAATCGTGACTCGTCTACCACTATTTCCAATGACACACTTCGGAGATTTCTACGGAAAACAGTTCAGCCGTTTATTAATACGTAACATTCCAGTTTTACACACGTTTCGACCGATAGAAAATTAAACAATTTATATATAATTGCTGACGTAACATATTTATAGTTTACTTCCGAAGTTTGCGTCATCGTTTTTCCTAAGATTTGGGTCAGTTTCCAATATTACGTGATGCAGAGTTTAATCTCAAATATAACCGAGGCAGCAATAACCAAGTGAAATTACCAACAGGACAAAATTAAAAACTATAGACCTAGTACTAATCTTTCGAATTATTTGTAGATTTAATAATTCAAATGAAGGTGAAATTGAAATTTTCATTTCCATAGCGAATTGGTACTCCACATTCAAACATGATAAGTTATACTCAATAATTTGATCAACGCTCTCTAAGAAATATACACAAAATGTATCATTTTGTGTATATTTCTATTTATCTTATCAGACATCAAAATAGTTTTAGTACACTAAAAGAAAATCTTTTAAGATACCCACTCCTTCCACTGTAAATAAGTTCTATTTAGATAATTCGTAAAGGGTAGGGTAAGGTTTAAGGGTAGGTACCCGAGAACAGATTCTATTCATACGCCAAATAATCGAAAAATGCTGAGAATTCAACAAACCGACCTACATCTGTTTTGTCGACTTCTCAAAAGCATTCCATTCATTTAAGTGGCCAATGCTTTGGAGAAAACTCCTAAATATGGGTACGCCGAAACGCCGAGAGATATCAAATCGTCGCTACGCGGATGATACCGCCTTGGTCGCCTGTAACATCACTCTTAAGGAAGAACTTTTGCACAGGATGGAACTAGTTAGCCTTGATTTCGGTCTCAGAATAAACCGCACCAACACTCAGATGATGAACTATATCAATAAAGCCTCGTATTCATTAGGGGACATTTGTCCCGCGACCTTGTCGCCCGACACGAATTCTACGTGTTGAGCGACGTCGCGGGGGACATCGCCCGACATCGCTGGCGACATCTACGTGTCGGGGAACAAGTCGCTTGTCGACGTTCCGATAGCGTCGACCTTGCGCGACTTCGTGTCCCTCGACAGTTTCCGACGGCATTTGACTTGTGAGGACGTGTGTTGCTATTTGTTCCGCGACTACCCGCGATTATAGCACACTTCGATGGTCCACACTACCAACGAAACTGTGTTAACACTTAGGCGACATCTCGATCACAATGCCGGTATGTGGACGAGCGAAATGTCGGTCGACATTGTCGCGGGACAGTCGCACGTAAATGTCCTGCGACGACTGTTCGCAATAAGTCGAGCGACTTTGTCCCCTAGTGAATACATGGCTTTAACATTTAAAGTAACGTACTCTGTTTGACCCAGGAATCAAGCGCGCGATATTACCAACCCGGGATATTAACAACAAAGTTTCATATTGATTCTCTTTGTATACTTTACACTAAAGTCAGATTGTTAAAGAGTGGCATGAAGTTCTTCCTAGTCGTACTTTTCTATCTATCCGAACCTGGATGGAAATATATTTTGACGATTTCTGTGAGCTGTCATCATCGTCATCAACTTCATAATCACATGACTGACATATTATCATTGAAGAACGCAAAGTACTAAACCAAGAAACATTAAACTTGGACAGTAACGTCCCTTTATCGGCCATTTTCAATATTCGAACTATAGATAGATCTGTAGATTTTAGAATTCCGTAGTTAGTCATAGGCATCCACTAAGCTACTACTACTAATTTCGAATATTCTGCCTCTAAGGGGGTAAAATTTTAGAGCGTTTGAAGGCCCGGGTAAAGTCTTAAGAAATAAATGACTTTGAGGAAAAATTATGAACTGCCGTTATTAGTATCTTTTCATGATTTCATATCTGATATTTAGTTCAATCGATACCATATCCTTGTATGAGTGTTCGGCCTCAATTCATGACGTCACTTTTCGCGTCGATGCCTCGGCGAAAGTACCACATGCCTTCCATTGTCACATATGTTCTACTTAACGACGCTCGAAGATTCATTCATGTAAACTACACAATTGTTGAAAGCTATTAGTCATCTGCACAGATGCTAACATGCTAAGACAGTTTCTAGGTCGCATTTAAAGGTATTCTAACGTTGCTAGTTTAAAAATGCGTAGGTACATTTATCTATGACTGGCTTCAGGCAGTGACAACCATTTTTCCATAGTGGACAACTATGGAAAAATGTCTAAAAGAATATGCATAGATTATACACATCATCATATAAATAAAACCGAAGTACAGTACTCGCCAGTCTTTATGGCCGCTCTGAATGTAGGCATCGATCGGTACGAACTTGCGCATGGTACAGTCGGGTGGACATTTCATAACCAAGAAAAAATATTTGTAATGATTGAAAATTAAAATCTTCAGTTAAGTTGTTAGATTAGCTATATTATATTGTTTAATTACATATTCAATCAAATTCGATTAATGTAAATTCAGTTAGGTGAAGGGATTTCTAAATAAAAAAACACATTGGTTACGACAAAACATTTTTTTTACTGACTTCAAGTTATACTGAAGGCCTTCCTCAGCTTCCTTCTTCATAAACGTTAATACGTCAAACACCATTTTCCATGTTTGGCAACGTAAAACATTAAAACGACCGCGAGGCATGATCAATGAAAATGGTAACTATATGTATAGGTACCAGTACAAATAACAACGAGAAACAATAACGATAGCAACGAGAAACAACGAAGAAGTAACACTATGAAACTATTCTGATCGCGACGATACTGTCAGAGCTCAGCGAATATGTGATTCGTGTACGAACGTAGTAGCACTCACTCTAACGCGCGGGACCGAGGACGCTAGCGGGTGGAAGACAGCGCGGGCGTGCCCTGCCTCCACGCCCCGCGTACGTCCCGCTAATACCTGATTTTGTGTTCTGCGCAGCGTAACGCGGCTACGTTCGGAGCGGCCATAAAGTTTGGCGAGTACTGTATCTGTAAATTAAAAATAACAAAAAGGCTTTTCTTCGCGATACAGAAAATAGCGCAGGTGAATTTTGCTTTTTGTTTTGTGATAAAGAATGATATCATCAAGTGCAGCCTTTTTATAAAATAGAAAAGTCACTCACTCAATAAACACGACATTTCGTCAATTTTACAGGTAAATAGATAATAAATAGGAGACTTAAGCAGAAAACGGCTTTTACATGGGACTGAATTGGACTCGCTAGGTTTTGCTGCTGTTAAGTTTGGTAGGGCCTGTGAAATAGCGGAATGCAGCCAATTCAAGTACGAAAAAGACAAAAAAGGGATGCGTCATGCTATGATTTTGCATTTAACAGGTAGTAGAGCCTTGTTGATTTCAGCATGAATGGGCCGGCTCGACCGGGGAAGTACTACCAGAAAATCGACGTAAAGTAACAGTACTTAAACTGTTGCGTTTCTTTCGGTGAGTGAGAGTGCCGGAGGCCCTGACCCCTATTCCTTCTCCCTCATCCCACTCCTCATCCTATCCCTTTTCCCATCCCCAAGGGGCGGCAATGCACTTATGACTCATGTGGTGTTGCTTGTGTCCATGGACGGCGGTTATTGCTTACCATCAGGCGATCCGTCTGCTCGTTTGCCGCCCATAACAAAAGAAAAAAAAATTAAACGTACCGTATTCACTAGCCTATTTACTGCAAACTGCAAATATAGACACTCCTAAGATAAGGTTATTAAGAATAAAGAAAAAGAGAAAATCATAAATAAATTAATCTAACCTATCTCTCACTCTTACAATTAAAGGTAGAGATGCAAAAAAACACAATATCTGAGCATTCTATGTCAACTGCGTAGACATTAAAAACCTATGTAAACTGTGTGTTTAAGCAATACTGAACATTACAGCTTGCTTTAAATGCAACTTTAATTCGCAACATACTAAGAAATAAATATTATGCAAAGAAATATTACTTCCTGGCGTTCAAAGAAAATGTATCATTGCATTCTGAGTACGCATGGCCTGTATGTAATTAGTACTCATTGCGTATGAATTTTCCAAGTGAGATAGGCACAGACAATAATCTACATACCTACTGTAATCTAATTTAGTACATGAAAGTTTCTAAGGACCGATGAATGAACAGATTTTGATGTAACTTATTACACAGTAGGTACAGTAATGTTGCTTATAGATCAGAAAAAAATAGGCTATATTTTGTTGTATCAGCATAACTCACGCGGGCAAAAGCAGGGCCCAATTACTGAAGCTTAAATAGGAAAATTTTGACTGCCTCGTTGGTCTCGCGGCATAAATGTGCGCGTGGGATTGGGAGGTCTCGGGTTCGATTCCCGGGTCGGGCAAAGTGTTATTGGGTTTGTCCGTTAGCAAATTCTCAGTAGCAGCACGGAATCTGGTAATGTGCCCGGTACGGCAATAGGCTCGCCCCCTATAACGTGGGACCTGAAAATTCATGGCGAAATGTGGGTGTAATAATAATAATATATGAAGATAATTGGTTCCTACCACCGGAAAAGAAGCACGATTCTTAAATACATGAACACTTACTACTAATAATTATCTACATCCTTTATATTCAATATACCTGTCCAAAATCGTGTTATTTATAAAATGATCAGATATAACTGTCATAATATTTGTAATACAAGTTTATACTGTAGTATTTCAAGAACTACATATTTTAAATGTTCAAAATTTTAGTCGCACTATCGTGGCTGTGCGTGTGTGCCGTTGTCTTAGCGCTTACTTGAATATTAAATATGTGGCCCACGGGTTTCTATGTAGTTGTGTATATGGATACGGTGCGCTGTCAGTGTAGTGGTGGATTTAGGAATCGTTGTAGCTCAACACGTTGTGTTACTTTTATTTTTAATGAAATTTTGGATGGAAATTTTTACTTTAAATTATGTCGAACAAGAGATATATTATGAATATTTGTTAATTTGTATTGCCTTTTTATTTTGATTAAAAAGTCATTTATATGAAGTAAAATATTTTGTAATGAACTAAGTTATAAGTATTTAAGATACTTTTGTGTTAATATTGGCGTTAAACATTTTGTTAATATTTAATAATTAAAATACTAATCGGCACCATTCCTTTAAAACATTAGGTACCGTTATTTAAAATAAAATAAAATTTTTAGCATATATTTCTTTTGGTCAAATTAACGATTACATATAATATAGTGACTAAATCTCATATAGAAGAAATATAAGAAAATAAATCTAGCACAAAAAGCAAATATACTGAACCACAATGGCAGTCGCTCACGCACACAAACACACCACCTAGCGGTGTGTACGTAAGCACCGTAGTCTCATTCTCGAGCGCACGCGCCGCCGTCTCGAAGAAAGCCTCAGTGCTGAGTTGGCGGCCGCAGAGACCGCACCGGCCGTCATGTGGCTCCCTCTGTGACTCCAGTGAAGTGATTTGTGTACAAGCACAGTGCTCGTGCGTTAACCCCATCCCCTGATAGTGCCTAACCGGATTTTGACTGGACGCCCCGCGGCGTGGAAAAAGGTTGGTATCTTTTCTGATGAGTGTCTACTGCCTAGTGTTAATTTAAGGTAATGTGAAAGTTGTGAATCGATCGAGGAGTGACACACTTTTGGTCGAGGTGTGCTTGCGGACAGGTGGGCGCGCCCGCTCTGTGTCAGTGATACGTCTCCCACTGAAATTCCGATCTTAGTACCGCTTTACATTCCGATCTTAGTAGCGCTTTCGGTGAGCAACTTTCTTCCGGACTACGTTTCAGGTGTCAATAGGCTTTTTTCTATAATAGCTATGCAAAAAACCTTTTTAGATACTATGACTACTGAAATGTTGATCGAAATATGCAACAATAGTGATAAAAGCTCTTGATTATGACATCAAACGGAAGACATCAACGCGCACCGTTGCCGTATCTCTCGTCGCAACGTTTACATTGTTATACAGTTCGTTATCTCTCCACTATTATACTGAATTGGATAATCATGCGCTTTTAAAATCATCTGCGAATATTGTCTTACGCTAATATTATCTTATTGTTTTCTTTTTATTGTAACTGAAAAAATAGTAAGGTGCTTGTGTTAGCTAAATATACGCCTGTAAAGAAAAGTCTTTGTTATAGATATTTACGCTAGTTAAGCTACATCATAAAGAAATATAGGCAAAACTACTGTCACAGATACATACATAGACTCACGCCTGTTTCCCGGAGGGGTAGGCAGAGACTACGGAACGCCATTTGCAACGATCTTGACATATCTCTCTTGCTTCATTCACTCCCATCAAATATCTGTCACATGTACATTTAGAACAAAATGTGGTGCAGTATTATATCCATCTATAATAAGCAATTATATCTGCCTTTAGTTTTCCAAAACCAAAACTGTGAATATTCATGATTTCAAACCATTACTTCAAGTAACAAAACAAGACAATATACCTCTCTCCTCAAGAATATTGACTCACAAATTCCATACTGAATCACCAACATACTTATAGAGGTATTTGGTGGAAAATCAGAATTACTACAGTATAAACAAGAAGGTGAGGCAAACGGGGACACATTCGTATACTCAACTATAGTCAGTGACGATAAACCGGTTTTCCCCTCTCTTTCCTCATTCCCCCTCTCCCCTCCTCGTTCTCGCGCGATGCACCTGAGCGCATCCCTTGCATCTTCATACTCATAAATTATGATTGACCTCTTAAGTCAAGGATAATTGCAGTGCAGTTTTTATTGGGAAATTATAGCTTGGACAAGTAACCATTTTGTGTAGTAAAATCTTTTGCTAAACTTTATATGCAATAGATTTTGATAGATTTTTAAATACTGTTTAATCAGTAAATAAAAAATGAAAATATTATTGTAAGGTTTATTCAGAATAACATTGAGCAATTTGAAAAATTAGCAGCTATAATTTATAAGTTAGTAAATTACCTATAACGTAATTTACTTCGTTTTAAATACCGACCGCCATTGTAAATGTGATTTCATAAGGCACTAATTGTCGCTTTGTTACCTAAGAAAAAAAAACATTTTAAAGATATTGAGACAAATTTTCGCAACAGAATTTAAAGTAGATCTGATCTATTACAAACGGATTAGAATAACAGTTAAATAAAATTGTACTATCTGTATCAATACAATTCCTTTTCAATAATCCTTATCGTCATCTGCATGCTAGAGTCTGCTGCTTGATAAAGGCCTATGCAATATAATAATATAATAATAATATTCTACCACATTCACACAACACCATCTAGTCCCAAACTAAGCAGAGCTTGTACTATGGGTACTAGATAATGGATAAACATACATAATATACTTTTTTTTTTGTAAATACATACATATTATACATAGACACACCCAGACCAAGACAAACATCCATGTTCATGCACACAAATGTTTGACTTGAGCGGGAATCGAACCCGCGACCTTCGGCGTAGCAGTCGCTTACACTCCCGCTGCGCCAACCGGTCGTCCATGCAACTGAGCACAAATGCCGATTTCTATTGAAAACACATTTACATAACATATTTATCATCATACGAAATTATACCTTACGGAAAACTTATACTAAATTACTTAACCTACCTTTAAACGCATTCCAAGAAATAACAGTACCCTTTAAAATATCTACTTACTACACAATAAACAATTACCTACCGATGCGTATTCAATATTAGCACAATACACGTCAAAAACAATGCAGTCATCTCTTTACTCCAGTTTTATTCTTCTTGCAAATCTATTGTGACAACCAGGAAGTTCATCTTCACAAGAATTCAATACTAAAGACTAGATTACAACGGCTTTATTGTTGTAGTATAATAATAAATAGGCTTTTACTTCAAAGAATAACCGTATTCAATAGGACGATAAGAGAAATACCGTTTAAGAGGAATTCGCAGGGATAGGTAGAAAGGGATTGTAGAGATTTTCTTGCAATTCTAACATACAAAGCGTTCTTTAGAAAGCTTTCAGAATGCAGAAGTGGAAGTAACAGAATAGTTCCATAAATTGGAACTGAATATTTGATAGGCGATTCTCAAAATAGGAGTAATAACTCAAATAAAATGGCAACCATATTCATAGAACTCGCTTATTTTCATTCCACAGATATCATTATACTAAGAAAATTACTTATAATAAAAAATATTCAATTCAGTATCAATCATACTACTAAATTAGGTTTGTGATGCCGATAGGGTGCTGCTTCGCTCTGTGGAATAAATCATTTCGTGAGCGGAGAAATTCGACGACCGACCCAAAGGCGATATCCACGAATACACACATCCATCCCCTCATGATAACATGGAAATTGTTATGCCGTATGAATCGAAATTCCTAGAAATAGGAACGTGTGAATACTAATGAATATATTTTGTGTCATATAATGAAAGATACGATTTACAAATGGAAAAAGATGTGAAGATTTCTTTATCCGCAAACATTGAGAAAAGAGATACAATCTTAGATCGAAAACACGGTTGAACTATCATAACAGATGCGTAAAATTACTAATAGCGCTACACATTACATCTAATGACAAAAATAATTTTATAATATAACTAGCAGTCTTACTCAACGTCTACTATCGAAGCAAAAACACTTTAAGCCTTCCTAGACGCACCAAGAACAATAACAATGATGAGGAACTTGTCGAAACCAGAAACGCTTACAATAACACCATACAAGACGAACTGAAATCCCACGTTGGTAAAAACCTGCATATTTCAACTTACAATTATGTACAAAGAGAGCATTAAAACGAAGGTAAAAAAGGTCTGGGGAAGGTCATTGAGGGCAAAACACGTTTGATCATCGTTCAACAAGCTAAATAAAAGGTTTAAGATCGTGCATTCAAGATACGGATTTATTCTGCTTAAGAATATTTTACGTGGACCTGTAGTTCATAGTTCATGTTTTACGCGTATAAAATAATAATGATCATGTTTTGCCGTATTATTCATACATATTAAGCTTACTTACGAGTATATCAGACAGACACTCTCACTATTATGTACTTACATAGGCAAATATAGATCCTAATTTTCAGGCAGAGCTGGTTGTATTTCTCAAACTGTTTCGCAAATGTTATAATTATTACATTTTTGGACGTTGAGACAACTCATTGATTTATCTGTTCTGGAAACGACCTGTATTATGACTATACTCATATAAGAAGAGTATATATAAAAAGCTAAATCGTATATGTTTCTAGTTTTAAGCAAATAAACAAATCTTTATCCATATTTTCAATCTTACCATCTTACACTCCGACCACACTCTAAAACTTACTCCACCACAATTTATTCACGCTCTCACCAATAAAAGCGTTAACCATAAAGGTTTTACCAAAAGTACATCCGAGAGCCCACCGAGATATCGATTTCATTCAGAGCCAGCCAATTACTCGTCTCACATATCGTTTGATGCTCCCATTGACTAAACATCCATACCAGTAATTACGCTACTAGATTCGTGAATGGTGAAAGTGTTACATACGCCCAAAGATAGTTTAATTTTCACTATCCACGCTACAAAATGACCCGCATGGAAAGTGTGTCTGCATTTCGCACAAAACGACACTGTGCAATTGCAAAAACTGTATCAAACAAAACTACATCTGATTGATACAAAAACTCGACAACAAAATTTAAAATAAAACTTTTTTGTGCGTTGTCACTTTTTCTTCTAAATTTCTTCGGCTAGTTTCTTTGAAATGGCGTATAAACCGCTTTGTACAAGAATGCCGTAATATCTATAACAACTGGTTCTTAGAATAGTTTCCACATTTAGGTGGAGCTACTGACTCCGATTATTACACGTACAATAGGAATAAGGATTTATTCCTTTTGAGCGTTGTGAAAGAAATATTTCGAAAGAAATAGAATCATATATTCATAACTATCGCAGCAGGTAGGTTCTTATTAACCTATCAGCAACGTTTCAAACTAATCATAACCAGTTCCGTAACGACACTACGGTGGCCGTGTTCTCTAAGCTATTTGATACAGCGTGGCAACCGACTGGTTTGAGATTGAGATTTTCCGGCCATCTGTTAAAACATGCCTTTAAATTGCCTGAGGATGATAATTTGGTAATATTAAAAACAAATATTTCATAGAACGTTCTGTTTAAGGTCTGGTTTCTCTCACAAGTTGAGTTGGCCAATAGTTTGCTTATATAAGTGGCGTACCGCAAGGCATCTATCTGGAGCCGCGCGACTCGACCAAAGCGAACGCAACGGTTACCAGTCCGTTAGCGCAAAGGGGGTCATGCGCTGTAGTCGCGTGCGCGCACTTTCAACACAACATTAGTTAGTATTCGACCTGAAATATTTCGCTATTAAACAGGAGACATGTAGCATTGTTTTATACTATTACAATCGATTAGTCAAAGTCTAGATGCATTTGAAAAATTTAGAGCTCGCCGCGGAGAAATTTACGTTCTAGGCAATAAAATATATGTATCGGTATGAAATGCGCAGAATTGTGAAGAAACTAATCAAGAAACATGTTTTGCAAAAGTTTTCGGGTTTTAAGGTGAAAGAAGTACAAGATTATAAGAGATTACTTTATATGATGGATTATTATTATAGGATGGTCACCGTAAGTTGTCGATGGCCACTAATGAACTGAAAAAGTACTTCCTTAAATATATCTTTAACATAAATGATATTATTGAGACAACGTAGCTGTTTGAAATATCACTAGTACCTATTCTAAGACCGAAATCTTTTTTCAACTCACATCATATAAAACAAGCTCGTTAATTTTGGTGATCATCGACGCGTCATTACCACTAGGAATAATTTTATAGAATTAATTTAATTGAAAATACCGGTTTTACTTCGCAAGCCCAGGCACAAATGTGCCGTTTTGTTAAAGAACAAAAATTTCCATAGATAAGCAACAAGGTCCTGTGGCGCAACGGATAACGCGTCTGACTACGGATCAGAAGATTCCAGGTTCGAATCCTGGCAGGATCGCAACTTTTTGTGGGTTTTAAATATTTTCTTAACTATTTGAGTATATTTTGTAATACAAAATTTTAATATTTATTGAGGAATTCATGTTTTTACAAAGTTTTAGTTATTAGTAGATTAAGTTATTCCTTTGTTCTAAATTTATTTGTTAGAGAATCAAAGGATATCGAGTTTATTCGTCTAACCTTTTAATTAAGGTTCATTTTACAAATAATATTGAGCACAGAAAATAATAATTAAGTGTTAAAGTGTAAAAGTAAGAATTTCTTTTAAATCGTTGTCGTTATCAGTTTTATTAGAATAAACAAAGAACAACTTTCCCTTTACAAGACTAATTTCATTAAGATAAATTCGATTATCTGAAGAGAATTCGCAAGTACACATAACTACGAAGACAATTCCCAAGACATTATCGTTCTAAATGAACTTTAACACAAAGCGCTAAGGTTGAAAATTGATCGATAACGACGTGAAAATATAGACGCTCAAAGTAAAACCGATGATGTAGCTAAAGGAAGCATTTTGGTAAGGAATTTACAAACCAGCTATGAACTGCTTCACTGTGCATTTATTTCACATAAAGAAGATAATTATCTTATAATGTTAGCTTCGTTCAAATCGTCTACTTCTAAGCAATCTGAAATAAATTTAGTAGATAAAATCGAACACGAACATTCGTATAGAAACATCGCTTGCTGAGTAAGATTATTATGAAAGATAAGCTGTCAATGTCAGTGCTTATCAAGAGACCTATGCAACTCAATAGTCTGGATGGATATTACACGAAGTAAACAAATAGTGAAAATCTTATCCAAATTCATTTATCATCATTATCAATTTCAACCGGTAATAAAAAATGTACATCAGGAGTGTATTGGTACTATTGCCATTTTCTATATTAAAAATAATAAAAATCGATTTTATATGACTTAAGAATCAAAATATAACTAAGAAAGCTATTTTTTGAAAGACTACTCTTCACTGAATATAAAAATATTTAGCCTCCTTCAAATGCAGGATCCTATTTATTTCATCTCACGAGACAAAATAAATCCAAATAAACGTTGCTACTAACGATTCGTTCCATAAAGAATAACATTTTAAGCAAACTAGTCCCATGATGTGCCGGCACGAATCCTGTTAGGTACTAAAATTAATTTGCCAGTTGCGACTAAGTGCAGTTGCCCTTTTTATTTTTGATTCTCAAAAGCGATTCTGGACGCTTTTCCAGTAAATGTTAATGTTTATCTACTACAATCTACATCTTAGGCCGTCTGTTTTATATGTAGTAACTTGTTCGTTTAAAGAATTATAATTTATAACGTAGTGTTTCATTACGATTCGATTTGTATAACATTCTTCTATAAAGAATTTGTACGTTATCCAATTCCGATCAGCCGAATTAAAGGATTATATGAATAACAAGTTAGTCAAAATACCAAGTTTGCGTAATCCAATGAATATAAAATCAGATCTGACAAGAATAGCAAGTATTAAACATTCTTCCACGTAGGTATTTTTATCCCTGGCGACACAAATTCGAGTGTGTTCACCTTGTTACAAGTAAACATTTCCACGATAGCTATTGGTCTACATATAAACTTGTTAATTTGCATCCGTGCCATCTTGTATTCAAGTGGCATTATTTAGGAAAGGCCGAGGAATCTCAGTGTAACGGTTTGTCGAGCTGTCGACGACCAGTCGTGCGCTACTCGGCTAGCTATTGATTCCATTTGATTGCATTGGGCTCTGGTTTGGTAATTAATGATGTTCGGCTCCACGATCCTGTGGGGCCGGAATGTTTGACATTTTTAGCCTTGTACTCTATTTAATTCAATTCGATGGGATGGAAATGGAAAGGGTTTATTGATGTTTTCCTTTTATCGAAATCGTGCACTTTTGGCAATTTATAAACATTGAGTATTTTGGTAAATTTATCTAAAAGATACTCGCTGTCGGTTTATTTACTCTCGGTAACCTTTAAACGGTATTAGATATCTACAAAGTAAGTTTCTCGTGTCACCTTGAACAATATTGCTACAGAATTTTGTCATCCAATAAATGTATCCATAAATATGCTTTAAGTAGAACAAACAAATATTATAATGACAGAAATAATTGCGTATGTAAGAGCCATTTGTTTTGCTTGCATTTGTAATATTTATGAAGGCAAGCTGGATTTAATCGGGTAAATAAAGGACGGACGTGCGGTACGGAGCAGCGGAGAGATTAGGACTTATATTTTCTGATTTAGTTAAGGCTTAGGATGTTGAGAACCTTGTAGGGAACATTAGTGTAAATAAGACGATATTATTTCGTATAATATAGAGGAAATATAAAACTAAGTAAATAAAAATGCACTTGTTATGAATATGTATGAAAAAGCCTGATTCGTCTACAAGTGGATTGAAGTGAAAGGTCACACGTAATTCCATTAAGCAGATGAATGAAAATAATATAAATTTATATGACTTTTTTGCGTGCACTTAAGCTATGATTAAAGTTCGCAGCCTTGCGGTGTACACGTCACGAGTCAGACAAAGATCATATTGCGTGAACAAAAAACTACGTAGCCTTTGAATGCATATACATTGAGTATACATAGCTGCTATCTGGGGCCCAATTCTCCTAAATAAATGTAGTTTCGATGTCTTGTCAGTGTCATACTTACGTCACAACAAGCGTATTCCTCTAAATTATCTGATAATTGAACGAAGTTGTAACGAGATTGCAAATTGAAACAACTGTCAAAATATGTGTCAACAACGAACTGTTTATTTCAAATTTACGATAATGACATTAGGTTATCAGAATACCGCTTCTGAGTCAATTCAAATTATAATATCAATTTCATATAAAAATAGGAGAATTGGCCTCCTGTTAATAGTGACAAAATGACACAGACAGACGATTAGATTTGCATGACATTATACATCGATCAAAAATGTTGCGGCTAGATTTGCAAAAATATTATATTAATAGTCCTGCACCTTCTTGTTTCGTTAAGCCGGTCATCATCGGTTTTTATCAGCGAAAACCTGTTTCCAGGCAGCTGCATAAAAATACAAGGAAGTTTAGTATGCTAGTGGTCATTGGTATTAACTCTATAAACATACAGCGTGGGTTTCACTCAGGGTTGGCAGTATACCAACGTTGTCTCGTTTACAAATGAATGCCCTATCTTCCTTGACATTTTGGTCGACTGCCTGAACTTTTTGAACTTTGACATTATAACAAATGATCCATTGTGGAAGGGTTACATCATCACTGTTTGCTAAGATATAAATTCTTTAGTTCTAGAATGAATCATCAACAAATATTTATCATAACTACATCAGCAAATATATGTGATTGAACATCAAAATATATGTGATTCAGTAAATGTCATCATGTCACTTTAGCGAATTCTTTTTGTGTCCAAAGACAGTACTCTTAAACAGATTCAACAAAGTCTTTATGAGAGGAAGCTATCTAATGCTATATACAATATGGCACCTATAAATAGTTCGCCGACCCTATTTCAGGTCTCCCTTCACAAATGACCTTGTGTGGCCACAAGGCCTGTTGTCGCTCGCCTCGTAGGAATGCGAACATAAGCCGCCGTGTTGACGAACCATAAGATAATTCCGTGATGGAATACGTTCGTACGTTTGCCCTACTGGTTGTGAAAGGCTGTTAGCATGTTAGACAAGACAAGTCCTTTTAAGGCCATCGGTACGTTGAGTTTGCTTTTACTGATATTGGAAACTACTGCCTGATTCAAAGTAGGAAACGTTTTACATCGATGCGTCATAATATTTTGCGTTTAAACTGCGTTCGATGTACGCTAATGCTTTTGGGACAATGTTATCATTAAAAGGAAATCGCTAACGGGTTGACCTTTCAATTTGTTATTGTTATTCATTCTTGAACTTTAAAGACGACTTAGTTACATAATTCGTCAGCGAATCTACTCAGCTTTCGACTGTGTTTGCAAATATTTTGTCTTAAGACTTCTTATAAATGGATTAAAACATTTTATGTCTAACGTAAATATGAAAGTTAAGTGTAATAGCACAACAATAAGCAAACAATTTACTGACACAAAGGTATTGAAATCATAAACTAATGAATTGATTATAGCAGTCGACCTCCGTCGGTAATACCGACCGTTGCAAAACAACCGGTCTTGTAGGAGTCGAAATAAAGCTTGCTTCTAATAATTGTGAACGATAAACTGCAAATGGTGCAATCGTCAATCACTACAGTATCGATAGTATTGAGGCAAGAGGCGAAATGTATTCTGTTCTCTTGATATTGCAAAATTATATAATCAATGGGCTGCCCCAAGGGACCGTAGAAGTACCCTTGATGGGCTGATCTTAATAAAGCGTTTGAGTGCTACTCTAAAAAATGCTGAGTATTTATAAGATCAAACAGACTACTGAAGTATGAGCTAATAAAAAGCTGTACTACAAAGGAATACATATATTTTTACAGAGATGTTTATCACAAAGACAATTTGGTTCATGAATAAAATTACGTTCGTAAACGTTTTAGACGCCTCCATACAAAGCACAAAGGATTTAGCTACACAATATGTTGAACAACTTATTGTACGACGAAACAGGTTTTCATTGGTGCCGATTCTGTTGTTGCTTTGTTACTAGATTATTAGTACATACCAATCTACTTTCTTACATGTCTGCATTTAATCTCGGCTTCGTAACGATGTTTTTTCTGTTCTAACGTTATTTGTTTCTAAACACATTGGATTGATGTGTATATTTTTACTGTATACTCTTTGTTACAACCACGTAAATTGTATACTCACTCATATTAACTTCAAATTCAATTAACTATTCACTGGTCGAATAAAACTATTCTTCTAACAGCTCCTGTAAATTTCTCAACAATAAACTAGCTGTACAAAAAATACTTGTAAGTATTAAATGCAAAGTTTAACTTTAGTCTGCAAATATTGCATCGATTCCATGTGCCTGCTGCAAAGCCCTAGGATATGCAGATAAAAAATCAAATGATAAAAAACCTACACATAGTCTTAGAAACCTGTAGAACAGTCTAGCATCGCACCTCGTATCCTGACGAAGGTATTTAACAAACAAGATACGGCTCAAGGTTATATTGCATAAAGTTATTCCATGGCATGTCTGCACTTCAATCAACTCGCTGTACTACGTCTGAGCACCGATATTAACAATATAATATATTATTTGGCAACACACACCAGCCAATATTAGTATTTCATAATATTAGTTGTCATTTTAATAGGCACGTGTCGAAGATTGGGATGATAGTTGCGTATATTTTTCACAACGCAGACACATTCTTTTCAGATATCGGGACAAGGCGATATTTATGATGTGGATACGTTGCTTATATTTTTACGCTTACATAAGGAAAATGGTGGGAGTAAAAGCGATAGAAAATGAGAGCGATAGAGAGATAGATTTCTCATTGTATTATACTCACGTAGCATTTTAAGGAGAAAAAACTTAATGAAGAAACAATAAATGAAGCATAAAAATTAGCTTGAGCATTGATCCTCCTTGAAGGTGATTTTACAGGTACAGATTAAAAAAAGTCAATTGTCAAGTGGCGTTTCTCGGAATATTACTGGCCGTGAATATTTCCGGCGAAAAAATACACGAAAAAACGAGTAGAGTATACGCTTGAAACTTGCGATCCATAGGCACGGTTCTTACAAAATGTGTATCGTGAAATCGAATTTGTACGCCTTCTTTGACTAGTGGTCTCACAGACTGATAAAAGTAAACCATTGGTCAGTGGCGACGAGAGAAATGAGCGTTTTGTTACCACCTATTATAGTGTCGATGTGAATTGTCAAAGCATTCAATTACATACAAGTGCTATTGACAAATCTACACTATAGTACATAATATACTATTGTGCTTGTGCTAACCGCCGCTGTGCCGCCTACCTGAGGCATGGCGAAATTATCTAAGAGAAATATTCAATACGTAATAACTATTTATTTTTGCAGTTTATAGATTAATTAACAATCATGTTACTAGCTAAATATTGAAAAGATTCTACATAAACTTAATACAAGATGACAGATAGGTTATCTTTATTTGTGGTATGGTTAAATAAAACATTAATTTTTTCGAAAAAGTATTCTTGCATGTCTAGATGGTCGATGTTGTAAAATAATCCCTGGAATCGCTTGTCTATTGTATGTATTTAACCGCAGAATAAAATAAGGTATATTAAGCCGTGCTTCGGTGTTCCAGCAAAGATATTCAAAATCCCTGGGGCTCCAAGAAGTCTTGAATCGCATCCGGGACAGCGCCCGTAGTCAGCATTAAAAGTACCACGTGTTAAATATTTAGGTTAAAATAAAAACAAATTACATATTTAAAATATAACACAGCGGTGATCCGAAACGCGTAATGTAAGACGCAATAAATACGAAGTGTCAAAACAGAAACATAACTTTTAGCTAACGACCACATTTCGACCGTGCTTCGACCAGGTTTCGACCACATTCTTAGCGCAGATTAAATCAAAAGTCACAAGTTATCGTGGTACACTTATCAAAACGCATACTTCATGCAAATATTTAGGTCATCGCATAGTTTTGTACAATACGGTACTTATAAAATCGTGTGACCAATATATTGGTATATCTATATTACGTTTACTCACGTAATGTTTTGTGCCATTGATTTCGTATTAAGGAAACTATTAAAGATAGCGTAATTACTTTTACACTAGAAACATCGTAAACAACGATTTGTTTGTTTGTTGCCGGTATATTACAAAACTCCTGATCTGATTGTGATCATCTCTTTTCACTTTATCTAAGCGGAACATTCCGATTTATGTATATTTAACCCTTTCACGCAAAAAAAATCTGAACAGATTTTGATGAAACTTTGTAAGTTAATTATTTATTTTTTATTTATAGTCTCACGCCTGTATCCCCGAAGGGGAAGGCAGAGGTGTAAATATTATACCCACATTTCGCCAGATTTATTTTAGTCCCACGTAATAGGGGGCGAGCCTATTGCCGTACCCGGCACATTACCAGACTCCGTACTGCTACTGAGAATTTCCTAGCGGAAAACCCAATAACCCTTTACCCGACCCGGGAATCCGAACCCGAGATCTCCCAATCCCACGCACACATTTATGCCGCGAGACCAACGAGGCAGTGTAATGTTAATAAGTATAGCATATACCTACAGCGAAATTAGACATCCTTCTTATTGTTGCGATAACTGAAACCAACGCGGGCGAAGCCGCGAGCTTTACATATAGTGGTGGGATACCTTGTATTGAAGTATTAAAGAAAATAAATATTCTCACGTACCAATGGGCAGTCAACAACCATCCGCGTTCTATACGTGACTCTTAACCAGCATACGTGTCGTTCTAAAGATATATTCTGTACTTAGACAAACATCTATAAAATCGCGGTTGTTTTTCAATTAATGCCACGGTGATAATTTATAAAAGTTATAACGGTAATATATTATATCATGAGTTTACTTAGTAACAATATATTGCGGTGTATGTGATGACTGAAGTGAATACTAAATATGAGAAGACTGTTTTTTGTTGTTGTGTTGTGTTGTGCAGAATAAGTAAAGGTAAATATTTTTATATTGCAATAAATACACATGTATTTGCCACAGTGGATTCAGAGGACGCATTGGCTTTTTGTACCGCGTAGAAAGTTATAGGTTCAATCCCTGCATTTTCATTCAATAATCCATACATACAAACATCCATCCTCATAAATCCTTATGATAAGATCCACAATTTCACATATCGAGAGGTTTAGTTATGTTGCTCGTAACATCATCGTTTACTTGGCACAATTTCAGGAATTTATCCATCGCTTTACTCACTTTGTTTGTCAAGCCTTTGAAGCACTCCTGCAAAATCATGTTTACATGAAGCCCCAGGCTATGTTATATACAAATATTAAACTTTATTCGAGAACAGATCCGATAAACAGAATGATAAGGATTACCATCACCGAATAATAGAAACAGAATTATAAGGATTACATCACCGAATATATTCTTAAACTTTCTTTCTGACGTTTAAAAAGCGACACCGAAAGTCTGATGTGAAAACCTCCCAGTCCAAAGGCATCCAATTTAAATGAGCTTACGCAAAACTTACACACTACGACCAAATCCTCGCTGAGCCCGTTCAAATCCGAGATTGAAGTCATAAAAATGCTTATTATTCTATAGCCGTCCCTGGACCACTTGCAGAATAATAAATGTTAACACTACACAGCCATTCGCCAAAGAAGCTGACGATATCACCGTCGCACTTTCGAACACCATCGGAATATAAAACTGCTGGTTCAGGTAAAAGTTATATACTAGATACTCTAACGCAGCTATGGAATGAGACTTATACCTACGGCCTCGTTCTAACGGCTATTAGTTTACTGGGAATGCGGCTGCGATTATAGGTAACGCTATATTTCATTGAGCATAAGTTTATTAAGGGCAATCTTTATCGCATTTACTCACTACCGGTTATGATCTCTCTTTCTCTCTCGCTTCTAACTTTTAATTTATAATTCTTTCAGAAATCGATATATAGGTATAATAAATGTGCTTCATTACCCTATAATAACAAAAATTGTGTTATTTATCCAAAGATATAAAGGTACAATACTGGTAATATTTTGTGCAATTTACTAAATAACGGATTGGCCGTCCCACTTCATCCCTGCCGATTTGTACGCATCTACCAAATTAAAATCCAGAAACAGATTAAAGACAAAATGTGTATCTATTTAAAGTAATTAAAATGACAATGAAACCATCTAGGAAACATATTCCAAACACGCGAGCAAAGTCATTGAAAAAGAATTAACTTCCAATCATATTCCAAAAACTCCTTTTCAATTTGAGTAACCAAATTTTAAAGAAGATATTTAGCATCACGCTGGATCCCAGGGCTCGGTGCTTAGAAAAATATCGCCAACAGAGAAGAATCGGTAGGTGACATTGCGTATGCTTCCATTTCTACATGTAGGTAGGTAGAAAAACTGTCACTAATCAACTTAATTGCCAAATAGTTTTATTAATTGCGCGTATCGTGTCAAACCAGTAGTGTTCAATAGCGTAACACAACATCAACCTCGTTCAGTCGACACACACTTACCTTACTTGCGTGCCACCCATTGCATGTCTCGCTGCAAATATCGATATTTCATGCAGCCTTAACTATAATAATTACCTTGTGAACCTAAGAAAAATAAATGTAGAATAGTTTCAAACCAATTTGTCGTCGGTAGCTTGCCTGGATTGCAGAAGTTTATCAAACCGCCGGCCAACAATCCAAGGTTGACACTCGCGAGATTTATTTTTTAAACGATCTTAACTATTATCTGTGGTCATAAAAAATAACAATAACTGTCAGTGTTTCGATCTGTGATTACTTGATTAGTTACATGCAATAAATAAGTCTTTGAATATTACTGTACAGATTATGAAATGCTGCTAGTAAGCAACTGAGACAATAACTTTTTTACTGGTTATATTCACAGTGGCTGTTACGAAACATTATTATATAATAAAAAGTAATGTGCTTGCTTAATAAATTTATTTTCGTCTGAGAGAAATTGCTCTCGCGCGCAAATGTACAATTAGTTCTTAATTTCTAAACCAATTTACATACAATTCAGTAACATTCAAATATATTTATTACAAAATTTGTCTCATTTTTATTGTATTAGTATTAATTCACAGCTACGCTGAAACACGTCCATTTTCTTTTCTTTTATTTTTTTTTTCATTGTTGGTTACCTGGAAGCAAGTTGCGGTATTTTAAGTCATTTATTTCGTTAATGTAATCTTATCCTTTTACTAGTGGGTGAGATAAGACTTATCTATCTACTACCACATTCTTTATTTTACATAAAATATTGTGATTGGTGGGCATGATGAATCTATATATAAAGTACGTATTATGACCGTCTTTAGTTATTTATGTTTATTTTTTGTAATCTAAGGAATAAAAATATAATTAGCTTGGTGTGACAACCCTATCACGGTTGGCACGGTCGCCGGCCCGCGCCGCCCGCCGGCCGCACCTCTGCATCGCGGACGCGTCTCCACTGACATCTTTAAACTCTTCCACTGCCATCAAAGGCATTGTGCTTTACAATACAACAACTAGCGCTAACTTTTCCTTTGCTTCCACTCGTTGTATTTCGAAAAATCCGTCGTTTCTCTAAACTAAGTTACCTTGTAATCGGGCTTCAAGATTGCTGTAAAAAGTTGCTTTAAAAAAGGTTAGAAACCTTCGTACGTAGTTGACAAAAACTACTTATCACAAATACGAAATAAACAAAATTACTCAAACTACCACAGGAATGAAAATTATTTGTATAATTAAACGATTATTGCTACTTTTTAAAATACAGGGAGCGTCATGATTTTCACTTGGACAATTCGCTGGTCAGTCTGAAACAATGGTAATAATGTGGTCTCATTTTATTTGAATGTCCATCGCGTGTGCAGTACGTGCTAAACGGCTTGTTTTGAAAACAAAACAGTCATTGTATTTGTTGATACGAAGAGAGCAGACACAGCGGAAGAGAATCAGCAAGGTCGAACGAATTACTTGTCAGCGAATTCGATCGAGCATTTCTCTGTAACTGCAAAAAGGATTCTGCTTGAAAATGTCTACGCGTTGCTTTGTTTGTTGTTATATAACAATAATATGAATCACTTTGTTCGATTCTGTACTGTTTAAAATACTACTTTGACTTCGACACGAAAACTTTTGTATTTGTTGTGAAGTAACGCAACATTTGCAAGGGGCGATTATCAATCCCCTGATTTTCGATCGTCCACTTCAAGTCGATAGCTGGGTTGATATTGCAAGGACATTATTTTAAGAAATTTCTCTCTTTCCGCTACCACTCAGCTTCGTCCTGAATCTTACAAGTACATCACCGCCTACAGTAAAGCCACGCTGCCTTATTACGGATCAAAATTTACTTTTCTTGGAGACATTTTACTTATTTCAAAGGAAGGATTTCCGTGAACCTCGACGTTGTACTAATTTAACTTGGCTCTTCTTAAACTACAGCTTCTTTTAGACTGTTCCTGTATTGATTTGGCTCTTAGTACTGTTTAACTTGCGAGAGTATTACTGCATCAATCAGTTAATTATTTCCATAATACTTAATTAGTCAATTATCATGAGACATTAACGCAACGTGGTGAAATTGGGTCATCATTTTTTATGAATTAATTATTGCTAATTTCATAATTAATAGGCTTTATGTGAGAAAATTATTTAATTATTAAATAGTTTATAAATTGCAACCTTGACAAACGTTGCAGTTTTCAATCGAAAATTAAAAGTAGGCATTGAATTTCAAAACAGCAACGCGCCTATTTTAGCATTGCCACCTTTCCCTTTACCATTAATTCATAGATTTCTTAATGTTTATTCAATACATAGCTAATAGATGATGTAAGTAGACAGAACAGCCACGATCGGCACTGAACCTTGAACTTTTAGCCTCTTAAGACAACACCGGTTGTTTTGCAACTACTTATGAATATTCGCATATCTTGATGCACATTTCGAAAAAAATGTTCGTAGGTATATTTGCTTTAGCGAAATCTTTGTGGTCAACATTATAATTGCATAAATGAGATTAACATTGGATGTCATCGAATTGTGTTTAATTACATTAATTTTATTCAAATATTTATTTCTTATTTAAGGAGAATAAGGTTATATGGCCAGCAAAATTTTGAATTCTATCTCAAGTCATCAAATACCCTTAAAAAGTTTGAATATTATCCAGGAGTTTTCGATATTGTATGCAGTTTTCCAATCGAGAAGGAGTAAAATTAATAAGCAGAACTGATAGTACCTATATCTAGTTTGATATTAATTTTGCATAATATTAACTGTTGCTGGATGCATTACTATTCAAATTCAGATGAATAAAACGCATATTTCTCATAGCCGTAGTTTCATAATATTAATAAAAATGCAATATTGCATTTATATCGATGCAATAAGCTGTTTTCATTCCCGACGCCCTTTATAAGCTATTATTTTTTTATTGTTCATATGAGGTCGTAATCGACTTCTGAATGTTATTTTTCCTGTGTGTATCATAAACACATCGCTTGGAAAAATGATAAAAATCCTTCTGCTGCATAGAGAAGCGTGATTATAAGGTCATAGGCAATATGGATACCGAGAAAAGGTAATAAAATCTAAGGGGAAGTAATATCCGTCCAGGATATCGATTTATCTTAAACAGTTTGCAATGAGCGAACCAGTATTGCAGGGTTAAGGCTGTTCTTAATATTAAATTTGATCTATCCATGGATTTGGCTACTAGAGATACATATTTGACATACATCATCAGCCTTTAATAGTCCACTGCTGGACTAGGCCTCTCCTTTGAAAGGAGGAATTGGCCTACTACACCACGCTGGCCAAACGGGTTGGTATAGAGTTTGAATCAAGTTTTCCTTCTCTTACAGTGCTGTTCTCTGCATAATATGCTCCCTCTGTCGGCTCTTACGACACCCATAGGATGATATAGGGTGGTGACATTCCGTATTCTTAATCCGTCACCACACGGATACTTTGATATGTCAAACTGTTCATGTGGTGACGGATACGCTCAGTACAAAATATATCAAATTATAAATGTTTCTAGTAGCCAATCCATGAAACGATTACATTTGGGACCGGGCGGTATTGTCTCATTTAGTCAATTGCAAATAAATAGAAATTGACTAAGGCAATTATGTTACAACTAGACATAATATATTCACCTGACTTCTTAAGCAGAAAGGTTTAGATTTGCCAAATGATTCTGACACATACCTAGTTATACTCTCCGAGCAAGGAGTGTATATTTAAAAGGCATAGGTACCTGTACAGGTAGACCAAGGCATGTTCCATACACGCTGCTATCTACCCATGCAGGTATGACAGACCTCCCTATCCGTATTAATCAAGTTTCGGTGACCTGCACAGGCATAATGTATAGTATGAGAGGCCCTTTGGCTCTAGCTATGAGTCAGAAATACCTAGAAAGTCTTCGTTTTCCAATTCGCAAAATTACGCTTCGTTTGCCAAATTATTGCAATTAAATGATAATCCTGAGACATTTTCGTGGTTATATAAATATATTCGAGGTTAAGATTAATGTATTCATCTGTCTTGTATAATCAAGGATAGAGTGACTCATTCATATATTATTATCAGCTTACGTAAATAAAAAATACATATTTATATCCATATCCGCGACTTAGTCATATAAACATAGTTGAAGAATATCTTTCATAATAACATACTTCACTTTGTGTCAGTAAAATTAAAATTCCATACGATATAGTGTTTTTATTTTTAAGGAATTTTAATGTTGTTGAAACAGTGTATAATTAAATTCTTCGTATATTGTTTTACGGATAAAGATACTTACAGGATTGTCGGAAAATTGTGAAGCATTGTGTAAAAGACCTTGATATTTTGTTTTTGATATTACGAGAGGTAAGAATACTATTTTCAGTTATAGAGAGACTAGCGTTATGACATCAGCACAGGCACATTAATTCTCATACTACATGGTATCTACTTGTCAGCAGATATCAATACACATTTATTAGAATTTAATTACTTTCTGATAAATTACCTACAATATTATGCTACTTTTATTTAAGTATACAATTTTACCTTTTTGTATTATAATTTTAACCCTGTATAAGTGTATATCAGACACACAAATTTCAATCCTTCTCTCTATTTCTTTCACAAACTCTGTAGGTAATTCGAATATTGTTATTATGACCTATTCTGTAAAGCAGTAGAATGTGGGTGCGTAGGATAACAATCGAGTACATACCAATATGTTTCTATAAGAATAAAGATTAACAATGACATACGCCAACGCAAGACTTAAAATTTTAATAATAATAATATGAAAATGGTATATAGTCACCAGTTATCCATTAATACCGTTAAGTATTTGCAGAAAGAAATTCATACATGAACAAAGCTTCAATGACAGGGAAGGAAATTTAAAAGATGAAAATATATAATTCAAACTTTTTTAAACTAGACAATAAACATATCCTGAAGCGCTCAAAAAGGAGAGAAAATAATTACAGGTGAACCCACTTGTAATAATAATGATGAGATATCTGGGAAAATTATAATAACCAAAAAATATTACAGCTCTATTCCGTTACAAGCACGTATTTAAATCACTTAAAAAAAATTGAATTAAAAATATATTTAGCAGCTATAAACATAAATAATCATTTGATTACTAAACATGCCTGCAAAAGCTGTTGTGTGTTATCAAAAAATACAAAACATCGTGCACCAAATCGTGAAAAGCATCTTTTTGGTGAACAATTTCTGCTCTCTCGTTAGCGCTATTCAGCAGTTTATAGTCCTCGACGTTTTCGAATAGAAACTGCCGTCTTTTTGTTGCTCATTCAAGTATTAGATTTTTATTTTATGTCTAACTAGGTTTGCACGCGATCGACATAGAAATTGGTGTCGGAAAATGGTGTCATATGTACAAGATACTTTTTTGATACTCGGGCACTTTTTATGGCTGTATTTACGGATTGGTTGCAAAATACGTATATACAATTTGCTTGGATTTACTTATATGCTGCTTTTCAATAGTGTATATTTCCTATTTTTATTTAATTTCTATTACCTTCATATACGTCATTCCGACGGCCTCAGAATATAATGTCATCGTTATCCCCTAATTTTAAACTGCTCTGTTTTCTTTTTCGACTTACTCGCATAGCGAAAATAAATATCTACCATAAAATAGGTTCTAATGGTATATTTTCCCGACTTTTCTTTCATAGTCACAAGAAGATTGCTACTTCTAATAATAAAAAACATTAAAATCAGATCTGAAACATGCCAAACCTGAGCTACTCCACGAAGCTAACGGGGCAAATACATTAGCAATTTACTATAGCCTATATCTATAAACGTCTCCTACCCAAAACAAAGATACATTTAGACTAACTGTACATCTTTAAAAGGACTTTCCTACCTATAAAGAACAAAACGGATTACAAGATCTTTATAAGGATAAGTGGGTAGGTCATGTTAGGTATGCCTCTGACATAAAAATATTTATAAACGATGACACATTGGCAAAACCCGCGATGATGATGATAAAATCATCTTCTATATAAATAAATACAATGTAAGTCTGTTTTGTAATATATAAATAACAGCTTGTTATTAAATTTATATGAGTCTTAAAGAAGCCTTATATGTATGTAACAAAAAAAGATGTTTTAATTTTTTGTCTGTCTAAATATGAAGCTAATCACAGAAACGATTTTTACGTGTCTTCATGAGCAGTTAGCCGAGGTTGTGCAATACTTTTAAAATTGTTATCTAGCTAGGAATTGGGTTTTTGTAAAATAGAGATGAAATACTTGCCTTCAGTTTTTTTATACTTATTACGAGAAAAAGAAAGATAAATCGATAGACAAGGCTCGCCAATTTTCAACTTAAACGACACTGATATTAATTTTTTCAAGATACACACTACTACATATGTTTAAACATTAAATTCTAAAACAGGTTGTGTATAAAAGCATTTTATTTCAAATTTCACGTCAAGAATATTTTTAGGAATGAACATTTTGCATAAGCTGTTTAAAACCAGTTATCCTTGTTTGCCAAAAGTGGTTCGTAAGATTTGCCGTTTGAAACGGACTAGCTTCTGGTTTGGATATTTTATGGCTAGATACCACGACGCTAACTGGCCTCGTCTCTATATTATACAAGAGTACTGCAAGTAACGTTTAATATTCTGTTTCAGTTGGTTTTAGGTTAGGGGTTGTCTTTAGGAGTTGGAAGAACTTGAAAATGTTGATTTAAAAGGCTCGGACTTACACTGTTATCTTTTATGATTTTAGTTTGTTATACACCTTTATTTTATCTATATAATAAAAGTATGGAAGAAATAACAATAATATTAAAGACAGAATATTATTAACTAAAGCCGAACAACAAACTACTTCTTTCCTACCAATAATATCTCCATCGAAAATTTACCAAAGATATGCCCGTCCTTTGTACTCTACTTTTATTGTAAGATTTCTCTAATGTTGATACCTAAGTATAGATAAATAAATAAACATTTTTAAAGATCAATCATAATATGAGCATGTATTTATTGAATAGCAGTCTCAGTCTCAAAATTCAATGCTTCATGCATCCTTAGCGCAACCATTCTTATTTCAAAAGCCGCAAAGTTCTTGTTGCAGACAGGTTTCTGTCACAAAAAATAGGGAACTCCCACACAAATAAAACACGTAATACACCAAAGAATCCGAGCAGCAACAATAAATATACAAAAAAACCTCCTTCGTATACCTGCGGAGGTCAAGACATCAAAAATCTCTCTTTTAAATGCGCTTCGCAAGCCCGCATCCCGGAACCAAGGATTACGAGGGCTTTCTTTGATTCCACCGGCAGGTAGAAAGTACACAAAAGGATCTCATGTCCATATATAATTTAATACACGGTAATTATTACGAACAGTTTGCTATTTCGGTGAAATTTATCCTTTATTTGGCCGCTCCGTAAATCATTCAAATGTAAAGCTCTGGTTTTTCAAACGACATACCACAGTTGTGATAAGAACAGGTATTTTGTGAGTCACCTGACTTTTTCTTTGAATTTATTTTGGTGTCGATGAGGTAGAATACGGATTAGAATTGTATGAGCTTACTGTTATAAGTCGGCACTGTAATAATAGTAATCCTAGGAAAACTGACACGTGGTCAATAGTTTCCAAACTAGGAAGCGCCTGTTGTATGGTATGACAAACATGATAGATTAATTAATAAATGCATAATAAAGATCAATGATATCCTGTCGCAGAAAAAAGTATCGTGCTCAATTATACTAAACTTGTTCTGGATGGGAAAAATACTTACTCTTCTTCAAAATTACCTACAACATCAAAATTTGTATAAAGAAATTTTAATAAGAGTGGTCCAGACTGCAGTCCACGAGGACGACGGCGTTCCCAAAAACTATAATTTTACCTGAAATCATAGAATATTATTTAGTACTTAGTCAACGTTTCTATAATATCATGCTTCTAACATACTCCATCACAATAACCACAAACTTACTACTGACACATACTGTCAAGACAGATTATGTGCTGTTATAATAATTATCCGATCCGACACGTACATAATACTTAGTATATAAAAGCAGTATATTTAAATCATTACGTGAACCAGTATCACAGTTATATGAATATAAAAACGTATGCTTTGCATGTCCACCGGCTAGCCGTTAATGTGATACACACAGCTATCCCGCTTCTGCCAACAGTTTTTTTTTGTTTCTAGAAAGTTAACACGCGGTTTGGAAGACAAACTTCATGCTAACTTAAAAGCAAAACTTTTCAGTTTCTATACATCAACGGAAAAAGATGATATTAAAAGGAACTGGCTGATAGATAGTTCCAGAGAATTATAGACATTTCTATAGATAGGTATAAAACATTTCATGATGTTCCAAATTTGAAAAAAAATATTTTCGCGCCGTTTTGCCAGGTTGTTTGCTTGTTTTACGTTCGTTTGTTGAACTCTTCGCCAATATGTCCGCCGGTTTGAGTAAATGTCCGTTAACAAAGCAAGTGACGCGGAAGAGAGGGGTTCGAACCCATTAGGTGTAACACGTATGCGCTTTTTCATTACAAGACGCTTGGTTAAACCGCGTTCTCTGTACCCTCAACTGTCATATTGCGATGTAAGATACGTAGAATCTCGCTTACGAAAATTAAACGACATTCGTCGGCCCGGTCAAACCTGTTCTTGTCGAAACGAGTGAAGAAATTCTTCATTACTAGTTTTAGCAAGATCGGCCACATACTATCCACGAACGATCACTGTTATTAACGTTAGACACCGATACGCTATTACTCTTAGTAATTAGAAACGTTTTCGTATTCAAAGGAACAAAATTTCACGTGGCTATAAAACCTTTTTACATCTTCACACTAGGCACTTAGTCACGATATTACATTGACAGCTCATTTCTCTACAATACCATTTCTCAATGATAAGTCATTAAAACAGTGAAAGTTTTTGGTTTTAAACACATTTTCGAGTAACCGCATTCTATTACAATGAGGAGGACAAAGACTGCGCCGCTTTGCAGATAATATTCGGTGTCATTCAACCATCGCGGCCACGTGATCACAGTTTCACTTTTGCCATAAAACTGACAATTCCGCAGCGTTCCTCCCCACAGGAACAAAATGGCGGCGCAAAAAAGCGCGCAACCACAAGCGCGGATGCGTTCATAACTGTCTCGTTTGAATAACAATGCGGTATACATATTATCTCGCTTTTACCAGCAATTGGCATCTCATAATACGTTTATATTAACAGTTTATTAACTCCGATTCGTTCTCGTAACTCGTTTATTCCACACCTGTCACGTTAGCGAGGTGTGTTGTCCTCTAAGAGAGAAGCATCGACCAATTGGCCAATTGTTATTTGTGTCATGTCGTATGGCGGCGAGAGCTAAATGCGTAAACCGACTAACGGTGTCGGTTCAATGAACGGAAAGTGGTGCTACTAATAATAATCACCACCTGCTTGGTAAGGGAAGTTCATCGAGCCATGTTTAGGGTATCCTTGTTAAAGAAGGAAGTGCGACAGTCGAGAAACCAAAGCAAATATGGCATACGGCGTTTAATGTGACGTCAGTGTAGTGCTCGCCATACATTCACAAGTTACTAGCACTACTGCCGTTGTTTGCGCGTGTTTGCCCTAAATTCAACGTTTTCAATTTCACCGTCAGAAATTTCAGACACGGTCGTAGCTTTACGTAGTATAAGAGCAAACGAGTAAGTAAATTCGGCGAGTGCTGAATATTTCAAGTCATAATCATTATTGTACATCTTTACTCTTCGTAACCTTTTCCCGGCGGGTTTAACGTTGTGGTTTAATTATGTTAAGTGGTCAACCAACCGGGACTTTTGCCGAGTTTTATTTGCGTGTGGAATGATCTGAGATTTTTACTTGAAATTAAATGTACTACGTGCGAGCATTATTAAAAAGTAAGAAAATTACAAATTCATTATGCAAAAGACAAAAACAGCGAGTTTAAAAAATCCAACTATAAATTAGATTCTAGTAGTATGGATGTGCATTGTACATAATGTTGCGTCTGACTACAATTTTCGCCGGATGCAACGAAACTGGCTTGTATTTCCAGCAACTTGTCTGTCCAAAAGACACGACTTGCTCGACTTGTAACCTTAAAGCACACGCGTGTACTTTCGTTTATCATCTCAACTATTCTACTTAAAACTTTTACTTTTTGGGTTCGGATTTTGACTCAACTGCCTTCTAACTGACAAGCACCATTATCAGTTTGCTACTTCCTAGATCCGCGTTATCTGAATCACTATGAGAGGGTCTTAAAATACTTTTACTGAGACTTGTACAACTAGTTTCCAACTGTTGACTTCCCATTTTCTAACGAGATTTTTTCCCTCGATAGAAGCGCGCGAGTCGGTCTTGTCTCGGGCTCCTTCCGCGCCACTGAGCACTGTAGGGAGTGGAAAAAGCCACTAACGTTATGCTCGAACTACTTGAGTTCCTCACCGCTGTTCATATTTTCCAGTTTCTGTATGACTAGCTAGTTATTGCAAGCCGAGCGCTATTTCGCTCGCTTTTATTCAAGATTTATCGGTTCGGTATAAGCTTCTTGCAAATGTTGTAACCTACTTTTAAAACGATACTTTATGATACCAATGTCTAGTTGAATGACACTATCGTATTTAAATGTTATAAATCTCTAAGGTAATTAAAAGACGCGCTCATCAATCATGAATATCTTCAACAGAAACCAGACGGGAAGAACAATAGCAATTCTTGACGCCAATAACTTTCCCGCGGTTCACTAATTACCTGTGTCGCAGCAAGAGAATACATTTCACGAAACTAATAAGAAATGACAAGATAATTGCCATAAGCGCAAGCTAGCGCAGGAACTTAGCCCATACTAACTTGACATACTGACCGACAAAGCCCTTTACACCTAACTCAGCAGATATTCCCGCTAATGTTCGATGTTCGCTTTCACGAAGTTAATTACGCGTCAGGGAGAGCTAATGACCTTACCTTTACACCAACATATGATACAGGCTTGCCGTGTCACGAACAATCTTGATGAATCATACTTGGATCCGGGCCAATCGAATAGGTACCTACTTACTTTACCTCATCGCATTCTGATATAACCACTTCATTATAATGCATAGATGTCAATGTCGATATAAAAGTAATAATACGCGAATTTTAAAAAGTCATCTCGCCTATTACCGTCGACTTTCAGCGCCCGTTCTCGGTCGCTCTTTCACTTCGACGTATGAATATTAAAGACGCGTCCAACGCCGTATAAGTAGGGGAGGTAGAAGGTTGTAACTGTAAAACAGTCAATGGACGAGTGACACTGGCAATGAGGAGGCGCGTTCCGTTTTAGGCAGGCATCACGTATGTGACACGTACGTGGATCGTTGACGATACCGCTTAACGCACGTACGACTTTCCACTGCGCCACGAGCAAATGACTCGTGAAAAAGTTTTACCCTGTTTTAAACATTCAATAGACGTTTTGTGTTTTCACGAAATTGTTTACGATTCCGAACGACCCGATTGGAGACTAGATTTCACAATAACCAACACTGAAACTGGAGTAACATGGTGTTTAATTGTGGTAATTTCATGCACTACATATGAAGCAGTCGTTACAGTTACCTGCAGTTAGAGTTGATAACTCGATCATTTTTAATGTGTCTGCCATGTTTATATGTATATTCTGTGCAATGATATCGTAACTTAGGTACTTCCGCCATCTTGTGGTTCGTTCACTGCGATAGCATTCCGTTACACGAAGCGAGCCCCCTACTTACATCGTGAGCTTGACTAGCGAAGCGACAACAGACAGCTCGAAGTCACAGACTGTTTTAATATCCATCTATTCACACTAGCAACAAAGATTAAAGACAAAAAGTTCGCGTGACCACACTCAATCAAACGTCGATCAGTTATTGAAGCCGGCTCTATAAACACCTGATTTTTTCGTCGACACGAAATATGGACGCTGGCTTTTCGTTGGCTCGTTGATTGCTTAATTTGATGGGATCGTCTAAATGGTGCCCGTGCGAAATATATTTATAATATAGCTATGTTATGCGGTCTTCTTGTGGGTTTATCTTTAGTGAATATCCTCTTTGGTGGTGTCGAAATCCACTTGCGTACTGCACAACCTATAGAGATGCTCTTCTGGTTCTTGCTGATAAAAACTTTATGTAATAAGCTAAGACTGCTCTGAGGTGTTATAAACATTCACGCGTGCCTACTCTTGTACGATACTGGATTCGAAAACTGTCTAAAAAATTCGGAATGTCGTGAACATTTTCGAGTTTCTCCCGTCAGAACCTTAATATTGTATTTTAAACTTTGGAAATGAGATTCTAAAAAAATTAAAGAAAGTAATCAAGATTGTAGTGTTTAGCATGGTACTTGACATATTGATTATTATCAGAAAAATATACACTACTTGTATTTTATTTATGTATATTATCGAATTATAATTTATATATGTAAGTACATATATAGTATCTAGGATTTTCGTATTATTTTTAGCAACTACACCACCGCTCCACATTTTTGCTTATAATCATTCCTAACCACCTCATGGTTGCCTGGAAGAGATAATGAGGAAATAAGGCCGCCGATTGTACATTATCGTAGTTTTAAGTCTCTTTACAAAATATGTACTGTATAATGCTATGTTGGTGTGCAATAAAGCGGATATCTATCTATCTACTCTCATCAAACCCACATTAATTTATTAAATTCCCCTTCAAAAACATGTGTGTTACTCGCGAAACATTGCAGTTAGAAACTGTTACTCGAACTAGGTCGCAGACACTGTTTCGTCTACCGTAAAACGATAACATCTTCGCACAATATCTCTGTATGCGCTTTACGTTGCACCACTCTCAGAATGCAATCTCCTAAGGTTTTTATTAACCGACACAACCTGCATAGTCATCTCCACAGACTGTTGTATCTGTGCAGTTGACGGTTCTACTTCTGAATATTAAAAAAAATACAAAAATGAATAGTCTGTATGGCCTGTTCCATGTTTAACAATATTCCGACATATGTGGCCTGTCTAATCTGTTCAGTTTATAGATCCATCTTAAATTTTGCTTTCGTTCGTGCTGGCTACTTTTTGAAGCATTTCTGGCTTTTAAAGACTTTATGCTGTCCGTCGTCCGTGTGGTGACGGATTAAGAATACGGAATTTCACCACCCCATATCATCCCATGGGTGTCGTAAGAGCCGACAGAGGGAGCATATTATGCAGAAAACAGCACTGTAAGAGAAGGAAAACTTGATACCTACAAACCCTATACCAACCCGTTTGGCCAGCGTGGTATAGTAGGCCAATTCCTCCTTTCAAAGCAGAGGCCTAGTCCAGCAGTAGACTGTTAAAGGCTGATGATGATGATGATACTGTCCTTATTTAGACTGCCAAGATTCACTTGTAATTAGTCCAATTAAATATATTAGGGCTGAAATATTTCTAAGAAAACACTAGATTAGTTGTATTGCTAGTTATTAAACTCAATCAAAGAACGATAATCATTTGTCTTCGCTTAAAATAGGTACTGCTTGTAAATCTATACTTAATACATATTATAAAGCTGAAGAGTTTGTTTATTTGCTTTCTTGAACGCGCTAATGTCAGAAAATACTGGTCCGACTTTGAACAAATTATTAGTGTTAGATAGTCCATTTATCGAGGAAGGCTAAAGATATAGGCTATATAACATCACGCTATAAGCCACGGGTACTAACTAGGAGCACTAGCCCTAAATAATAACGCGGCTTTAATCGCTCATCTAGTATTAAAATAAAGTTTAACTAATACATAAATAGTATTGCATTTTATAAAACATTTCACTATACCTAGATAATTATCTTACTTTAACATGGCAACATTGGCGCTTGTTTCAGTTTGAAGCAAGTTATAATTGCTCGAATTTAACAAATAGCTAATCTTAAATCTTAATCGTGGACAATATTACGCTGTCGTGTAATTATCGGTAATTACTATACAATTTATAGTTATGATATATTTACGTAAACTGACCTATTTGTTTCGTCATACTGCATAGGGGGTTGCCATTGAAGGATAACGTCGCAAACATGGAAAAAGATTTTACAAGAATATTTTTATTATACAGGCAACGACTCAAAATTTTGGATACGTTTTGTTATGAATTTAATGCTATAAATAGGTATATGCAGATATTTTTCAACAATAAAAGTTAAAAACTTTAAATTATGTCTTTCAACTTACTATAGGTAGTTAGTTAGTTCTTTACTTTTCCCATTAAAATCTACATTAAATTACTCTCTATACTAAATTGTTTATTTTTGTTTTCAGGTAATTATCTTCACAATAGCATCAAAGCAGTATCTTCGAAGGTAGTAAAACAGGTACAATAGTAGGACACCTTAGACAAGTTACCTTTCTAATTTCAATATCTACCCAACTCGGGCTTAAGTAAGACATTCCTTTAGTTCAAAGAACTACAGTGCGATTATCTGTGCAATATTAGTGGTTTACTAATAAAATTGTCGTGACCGATTTCGAACAACTTATAAAAATAATATTGTCTATACAATCCATAGATACTCAGAATATAGTTTGAATTCGTTGCTTTATATACAGATATTTAATTTTGCTAACGAACTCCATTAGCAAAGAAAGTGGATTTTAATTATATAGTATTGTGAGCTAATTGTTGCTTACGTCTTGTAACTAGAATATTCTCGAAGGCACTAACTATATGCATGATTAATAAGGGTAGGTAACATTGCATTGATGAATGAAGGTGAATTCTAAACTGTGAAATAATACTGTGTTAAATTTCTCAGTAAATAATAAAGATTTAATATATTTGCCGGGAAATAATATACTAAGCAACCATCTCATTTATTTTTTTATTAAACACATAACTCTCTCCACTTAGGATTGTCACATGAGGTTTAATGCAGATCATCTATCCGCTCCCACGTCAATATCATAAATAAATATTTTTCCATTCATAAATTCATACTGGCACTATGTACTCACTACAACCGGACGCAAGTGCAAACAGCTTGAGTAAAGAAAAAGTTACCTCTCACTTTCTTCGAATTATAAGTTAAAAAGGCCCACGTGTGTTCGTGAAAGTGAATATTTGCCGTCCGACATCTCTCTACTATCATTTATCGCCTAGAAGTTATTGCAATTGATTGTTCGGTACAAGGTCCGACTTTCCCATTAAGCAAAGAATTTAAACAATCTGATTATGCAAAACTTATCTGATATTTACGGCCGCCATCTTGATAATCGCTTTTCCCGCGGTTACTGTGTCATTTGACAGCTCTATTCATAGATACAGATTAAAATGTTGTAATCATTTGTTTTCAAGTTTAGGAATTTGGTTTTCATATTAATGTTATTTATTTATGAGCAACAATGTTTTGCATTCGTAATTTAAATGCGACATTCACCTTGTTTGCGCTCATCACTAACAGGAGGACGTGTGACAGCTGGAGTTGACATCCGTCAACTCCCTCCGCAACTTAAGATCGCGGCTATCACACACGTTATAATTTAAAATTGTAATAATTCAAGAATTATACAAGTTATTTTAATTTATCAATAGTTGTTATTTCTTAACACACCTACTAAAATAATTACAATCGAAATAGTGAAGTGGCTGACTGCTAATCTTTGAGTTGATATTCGATACTCCATTATTGGATATAATATCTGGTATGTGCCAAGAGGTTAATTATACAGTCATTATTAATTACATGTTAAGTACTTCAATACATTTAAACAGCTACGTTAGGAACCTATTAAATTACTTAGGAATATTAGCAAATACATGTATTAGATTCGTATTAGGTAAATACTGTTTCTCAAACATCCAATCTATAATCTAACTATACCAAATACAATAAGACAAGAAAAGAGTTTCAACTATTTGTTGTCGGCGATCACTTGCCTCATTCATATTTTTATAATCATCAAATTTTCTTTTTCTTTTATCAATTTAACACAAATAAGATATAACCTGTATGAAAAGCCCGTAGGCAGCCACCCGTTCTTGTTTAGATTAAAACAAGCTACTTATCTCCTACGCAAAGGATAGAAACGGGTTACTAACACACAACACGAAGGCTAGCTGGAACCTGTCCTTATCTAAACTGTGAAAGGCTAACAGCCTTTAGTAGACTCAACTATAAATACAGGCTAATAATATAGCACAGCCAATAAGAAGTTTACGGCGAAATTGAGAAGTAAATGAGGTGTTTATCAAGTCATTTGGGAACCGACTTTATGGTAAAGCTTTTAGTACGACTTGTTATATTTTTTTTAACACCATTTACATCTGCTATCGGCTACTCAGCCATAATCAGATTTTCTGTCATGTCTGTGTGTTCCAGGAAATATTCCATCAAATACTCTCCTCCCATCCTTAGATTAGTCCACCCTCAAATTAGTGTCTCTGTTCCAGTTGCAGTATATGCCATCTTTTCAACCTTGTGATATGCTGATTATTATTAACCAGGTCTCTGGCGAGTTCGTTTGTATGCTTTTGGAGCCTTTCTTTGTATTTTGTGGCATATTTATTGACCTCCTCCTTGATGGTTGGCATATTTAAGTATTCATGTATTTCTACATTTCTTGTAAACCATGGTGCATTCGAAATTGTTCTGAGGACATTATTTTGTAATCTTTGTAAGATTTCGAGATTTGAGTTACTGCTGATCGGCTGATCCCCAGAGCTGGATTCCAGACGACCATATGAGTTTAATGATGCATATGTAAACTAGTAGTTTGTTGGACAAGCTTAGTGATGACTGACGGCCCATTAACCAGTACAAACGTTTAAAATTAAGATCTGATTCTTTCCTTTTAGCTTTTATGTGATTGGTCCATGTAAGCGTTTAATCCAGATGGAGCCCATGGAATCTCACACAGTTTTCTTTGGGTAGATGTTCACCTCTTAGTGTTACAGTTGGGCATTCACCTCTACGGTGTGTGAATGTGATATGTACTGATTTGGACACACTTGGTTTTATTTTCCACTTTTCCAGCCACTTTTCTATTTAATACAGATGATTTTGTAACATTTCTGCTGCCACGACAGGGTCATTGTGGCTTGCTAAGCAAGCAGTATCATCAGCATATGTTGCTGTCACAACATTCTCACTGCATGGTAGGTCAGCCGTATTTATTGAGTATAGGATACTCAATTGTTATAAATTGAATGGATAAAGCTTATAATCGCCGCCAATAGAGGTATTGGATTTGACACACATTTTTGCCAAGTTTTTAGTGGCATTATATAAAATAATTGATGTCTTATATTATACCCTTCGTATGGCATTTTATTTGGGCACCATGGTTGATCGTTGAAGAGCGATAATACTTTTATAGATTTCATAAAAAGAACGGCTTTTCTTTTGATAATAAAAATATTCTATAGTATGTTATCGGCTATAACTTATAAGATATTATTATCATTATAATCCTCAACAAACATCGATTAGCAATTCTCAAAGCTTTACAATTACGGACATAGCAATTTTCTGTCACTAGCAATAATTATCCTATACAAAACAGATATGACATAACCGGGTCTCACCGGTCATTGTCACAGATATAATAAGGCTAGTAACAGTTATTACAAACGCTATTTACGAAGTAACTGTTACTTCTAAGATGCACTTGTTACAACACTATTCGTAACAATTACACCTTCGCTAAACGATGCTTGAAGATATCTACATTCTAAAAAATGCAGAACTAACTGAGTTGGTCCATTAGAGATACGAAATGAAATGAAATGAAATGAAAATAGTTTTATTTTCCACAAATACATGTCAGTGTTGTAAATTTACTGCACTGTAGAATGTATGTAGCTTAAATATGTAGTAGTATTAGATACCGATTGTTTATCTAAAGCAATTGTCATAATTTTATTTATTTATTTAATACTTTATTGTACACTATAGAGAACATTTAAAGGAATTTTATAATAAATACCTAGAGTACAAAGGGTGGTACTACTACTACTCATATATAAATAATTATACATACATACAAACATACATATATACATATACACATAAATAATAGGTACATAAAATAATATTAGAACGGGAAATATCACAGTGCTAGGTAGTGATCCTTGACTAAAGATTTGAACCTTGTTGCCGCCTGAGCCTGTCTTATATGTAATGTCAATTGCCATAATATATTTATGGTACATATTACTGCACACCATGGGGATTCGGTACCCCATTTCACTAAAGCTTTATTATAATAAAGCTTAAGTGAAATGTCGCTATCCCGTTGCAAACTTTAAACGGTAGTCGGTTTGTAGAAACCCTTAAATTCTTGCATATTATCTAGTCGGACTAGAAAGCGGAACCGGACTCACAGGCGAAAATCTTGGACGCAACCAGGATAACGCTAGCACAATGATGATGCACATTGCATACAGCGCCCATAAGTATGTGCATATTTTTTTCTTTATTATTTTTAGACTCACGGCTGTATCCCCGAAGGGGTAGGCAGAGGCCAGTAATATTACACCAACATTGCGCCATGAATGTTTAGGCCCCACGTAATAGAGGGCGAGCCTATTGCCGTTACCGGGCACATCACCAGACTCCGTGCTGCTACTGAGAATTCGGAAAAACGCAGTAACACTTTTGCCCGACCCGGGAATCGAACTCGGGACCGCCGATCAGCAGTTGCATACGCTATCCACTTGACCACGGAGGCAGTCACTGGACCACGTAGGCAGGTGAATATAATTTTTTTAAATCATCTCCTCAAATATTTCTATCTCAACAAGCAATTTATAATCGTTCGTATTTAAACTACTAAAGTAGTTCAATAGCTAAATACGGCAACATTTTACTTTTCGAAAAGAGCTCGAAAATAACCTTTTTATTTTGAAATAATTGTCTTAGCGATGAATAAGTTGGTGCTCTTCTCTATATTATGTTGTCTTTAAAAGCCTAACGTATTCAAATTCAAGATTAAAAATAGCGTCTCAAATAGACGACGGTAATTGAAATTGTGTCTATTTGACAGCCATTTTCAGATTTGCAAAGGCCTAATTTAATATAAGAAAATAAATCCGGGTTGACGATTTTAATCTTAATTGGTGACACAATTTTCAACCACATTTTATAAATTAAAATTAAGACAGATTATGTGATAGACAGTAGGTACTACAGCTACTCTTAAATATTTATGAAATATTACGTCGACATCTACTACTCGTATACAATAATCAGCTTATATCATATAAATAATAAACGAAATAAAATCTACCAATTAAACCGCACCTGTTAAAATGGATCGCTTTTTGAATAATGATTCAAATAAATAATTGAAATCTCTTTCATTTCCGTACTGTATCCCTAACTAGGAGCGCACTGTAATGGTTATATGACGTACAATAATGTTTTCGAAAAAGTTTTTAAACTTGAAATTAATATTCAGGGCAACTTTGGTAACTTTCCCGTTGTGGAAGTCCTTTTACACACATAACGGACGGTAATCGCATCGTTGACCCTAATACCAGTGCTTGCCATCGGGATATTTTTTAACAAGGCTATGTCAATTGACAATATTTAATATGTCTAATAAGGTTAGCATACCTAGGTCTAATTGATTTAACACTGGCCGCTAAAGAATTCGACCTTCTTTTTCATTTCTAAATTTAAATTACGTGACATTTCTAAAGCGTATTTTTTAAATATGAATGAAATAAATGGCGGTCAACGATACGTTTCTATATCTGTGGCTATTTGAAACAAATTACTTTAGAATTTATAGTTTGAATATCACGGTCGTATAGTTATACTAAATATGATAACTACTACTAATAAAATTTACGATCTTTATCATAATAATATTAGCATAGATTGTGCTTTCATTATAATTAATAATATTAACAGCCTTTAAGCCAGCTGCTAAATCTTGTATTTTCTAAATGACAGAATGATCATAGAAATTCTTTGAAAACGAGTTTTCATAATCGAATAGGCGGAATATGCCAATCTATTACATTAATAAAAATTCCGTTAGTGACAACCATGACAACAGTTTTGTAAAAAACATAAATATGAGTTTTGTTTTATGAATTGTTTTTAGCAGGCAGTGGTATTACTAACGGCAGACTAAATCTTGATAACACAACTTTCTTAATGAATAAGTGTGTCAGACATTACAAGCGTTGTACTTCAATGTAAGACTATAAAATGTCTGAATATTTTCTTAAGATATTGTCGTGACTTCAGTTTCACTTTACTATTCAGACTTAAGACACAAAGCTTTTAAATAGGTACGTAACCAGTTATCTACTAACGATAGAAGGCTAGATTACATTGGAGGTATTCCTGAAAGCGCAACTATTTTTGAGCGCAACTAAAAAACTACCTCACTAATGGAGCAATACAATTTTAAAGACTTATACCTACTCAACATGAAACAAACCACCAATTTGTAACGAAATCACCTTATTCCGTTGAAAAATAAACAAGCTGCGAAATGCCGTAAAACGTAAAGAATACATGTCATATATAAACCTAATAACACACCACGACAATAACTAATTACTATTTGCATAACCGTGTCTGCACACAGCTCAGAAGCGTGAGAGGTTATTTCGAAAAACACCTGTGATTACCTGGCAATAAGTCGGCCGATTCTCGCAAGATTCTCACCACGACAATGGTCAGTAAGTAGGGCAACACCACGGCGTGAGACAACTCCAAATTCCACATATAATAACAGATCTTTATCACAATTAACATCAAAACGTGTTAACCAACTTTTTTTACCCAAATATAGTTATTTTTGTGTCAATTACTGACACTACTCGGCGTCTACTAGTGAAGAAAGACTCGTAAAAAGTAATCAACAACAGTCTATTTGTCAGTGAAAATACTTGTACGAGAATTATATTTATGCTCTGTATAATATTGCTCGCTAGTATAGGTATATTAAATTTTAAATCTGTATTAATATCATAAACGCGGTAGTAACTATTACCGCTACCTACGTTTCACGAATTAGTCTATATTAAAGTAGCACTAAGTGTTAACCCAAGTAAAAACTACAGGCTACTTGCTTCGAATTAACTATTTTGATTTGATACAATTTTAATTCCAAACTAAAAACAAAACCCTAAATAAAGAAAGCAAAAAGGCATTATTTTATTATTCATAAAGCTAGAAAGTCACAATGGTAGTATTTTTCAACCCTGAAAAGTTCCTTGGCGATATTGTATAACAAGGAAAATAATATTTCCAAACTAGCCCTTTTTTCCAAAGCATATTGCTTTTAGATCATTTTTCAACATTCACAAAGTCAAACCACGTATTCCGAATGCCTAACTTGGAACAAGTATTTTCCGTGCCTCCCATGTTTGAACATAGAGCTTTTTAGCCTACTTTTTCATTTTTTTCACGTAACATTTCACATCTAGTGTGTGTTCAGTAGGGTGGCATGGCGGTCGCTGTCAAAATGTACAAAAAGTACTGTTTGTCGTCTACACTGCGAGCAATGCATGACAGCAACGAAAAAAGAAGGTCACAAACAAAATTAACGTGGTCACCGCCAGAGGGAATACTTTTTTAAAATGGATCGATAGCTAAGTTTGCTTTACGTGTACTAGCGTTTCTTTTAAGAGAAATTGATATTGTCATTACTAAGATATCTCCACATAAACTTAAGACGTTAAACAGAACAGTTGGACATATCACAGGCTACTTCCATCGGTTTTAATTGAACATAATAGTAATTCATACTACGACTGGCAATAATAGTAGGTAGGTTAAAGAGACCAAAGTGAGATAATAGACACAAAAGTGCATTTGAAAAGATAGTTGATCCGCTGCCATCACTAATGTAAGCAAATCGAAAAGTCGGCGTAAATAAAGCATCAGAAATCAATACCCTAAATTAGCCAGTCAATACGATGAAGACCCGTTAATTCAAAACTTGTATATAAAACTAGTTTCGCATAATAATCATAACACCTTATTCACCCATATGACAGCAAATGTGTGATACAAACATACGGATAATTAAACGGTCGCGTTCGTTCCGCTACAATGGTGGCCAATACATTGGAATCCTAATTAAAATCAGCAATCATAGCAGAACAATAGCTACCCGCATTTGGCAATACAAACGTACTCATAGTATGTTTTATCGCGAGTAATTGCGTGTAACCCGCCCGAAACAAAGGGAGGGACACTCTAATTCCATCTTATCTACTTAAATAATTGCCTAAGAATAATTGTTATGAGTTTTCTTAAGTAGGCAATTATTTAAAAAATATTGTGTAAGATTGCAATTTGTACTTACGAATACAGCTTATAAAGTTTTAATAGTATGGGCACAGAATAGATAGTTCTTACGAACAGAAGCACCACTTCGCAAACCAATTTAAAGAAATGGCGACTCTTGCTACTAAGCAAGAAAGTGCAATTCAGCTCGCATGAGCATTCAGTACCTAACGCGATATTGACCTAACTGTTCCCGCTCTTTTCTAACACATAACGCTGTCACTGTCTGGCGCGGAGCGGTGCGCTAGGGTTGTCGACTTGCCGCTGCTACTATAATATTTATTCATCGTCTATCTACCTACTTGACCACGTACCTAATAATAAATATTTATACTATAAGTATCCTATCCCACTATTTGAGCTCGTAGAACGAAAACCAATAAAATTCTGGTGGTTTACATTTTCACTATACTAATTCTTAGTTATTTCCTAAACGCGTAGACCGATTTACATGACTCAAACAGATAAAATGGTTTTTGAACTAGACCTTTAATTTGACACCATAATCGTTGAGATATCTCAACAAATAAAAAGTACAATTTTCAAGTTGCTTTCGTAAAATAAATAAAATCAAAATTTCAAGTTGCTTCCGACACACATCCGTTAAATGAGCAATACTTCGCACCAGACTTGTGATGTGAACATTTTTGTTGTTCAATATTAAAATTCACGTTATTAGCTAGCCCTGCGCGCGAGCGGTGACGACGCGGCGTGGAAGCCGCGCCAAAGTGTAGGCACTTATCGCTGTAGGTACGGCCGAGTGAAGGAGGCCTGGTATGGGTACTTACTTCATTAAATGTGGAATCATTGGCTATAGCGGATGTAACAGTTACTTCCTGGGACATATAGCACATAACATACTTACTACTTTTATCCTATTTTATTCTTATATTGTCAGTGCATTGACAGATTTAGCATACAAAGTTTTAACTACCTACCCCATTTCATACCGTGGGCACAGTCAAATAATCCATACAGTCGTTCGACGAACGCGTCTAGACGGGTCAAACGTGCGGGGGACAAGAGGTGAGACGCGGGAAGAGCGGTACCTACTTACGTATATCGCCTTAGTTCGTAACTAGGTACATGTTTTTGGGGGCTGGCGCGTGCTTGTTTTTTGTTCGTTACTCATTTATTTGCTTATGAATATTAATTAAGATGGTACATACGACTTGTGCTGTGAGACATTGCAATTCTTCATGCTTCATTTAAATATTTAAAAAATAAGCATTTAAAAAATCTGCGATTTCATCAATTTACTTACACAAAAAATTAAAATTTCATTTATTTTGATTATTTATATTATTTTGAAACGTATGTATATACCTGTATCCACTTAAAATAATGTGCACGTACCCACTAATCTACTAATTTTTTACAATATCTCATGTCTGTCCAAATCTAATACTAATATATAAAACTGAATAGTTTGTTTGTTAGAAATCGCTAATCTCAGTAACTACTGGTCCGATTTGAAAAATTCTTTCAGTGTTAGATAGCACATTTATTGGGAAAGGCTATAGGTTACATAACATCACGCTACGAGCGACGGGAGCGGAGCAGTAGCCTTAAATAACGCGGGTGTAACCGCGGGCATCCTCTTGTCACAGAATAAAGTAGTAATTACTGTACGTAAACAACATGGCAGACGTAAGAAAATAAGCGTTGTAAGGTAATATTTGATTCAAGCGTGATTTTAATTTCATGCAATAAGTACCTAAACTAGTACCTTCGTATTAGATAAGTGTACCTATCAAATATTAATATGTATCTTGGTAAGGGCGCGTCCTAGCTAAAAAATAAACATATTTTGGGCCCCCTTTTACAAACCACACACATGTTCTCAGTAATCTTATAGCCCGGTCACCCATCCATAAAATGACCTTGATGTCTATTGCTTTACCTTAACGTAGTTTGCTCGAAAATAGATCTTCAAAATACTTCATATCGATAACATAGGCTCTGCAAGCTGATCCCATGGTTGCCCATCCATTAAACGACCGCTATATCAATCGCTTTATTTTAACTAGGTTTGTACGATAACCACCTAGTATATCTGAAAAAATGCTTCATATCCTTAACCGCCTCGTACGACACTTGCGGGATGAAATAGGTGCTGACTGACACTTTGTATGCAAAGCTGTCACCGCAAGTGCAAACTAAATGCAAACTGTTTTATAATAATTATTCATCGTTAATTATTTTCATATAATAAATAAGTGATTTACACTATAATATTCATGTAGCGTAGCAATTGTTATATTTTTCTAAAATAAATAGACGGTGTTTGAATAAGTAGGTATTGTTTAAATGTGGCAGCCCTAGCCTCCTTACCCTTGTCTAGACGTTGTCGGCTTTTTCTTCGAGATCAAAGGCGTCAAACTACTGTATGTCTTTATATACTGTGCCGTGGGTGCCGTGCAAGGCGACTCAGGAAAATACAAGAATATACAGGACACTCATCTGGCCAGCGTAATAGGTACCTACAGTAGGTCAAATTTTCCAGTCCAGCATTGCGAAAAGATTAATTATGATAATACTTTTTTATTATTACTGCTTTTCAACGAAGTCAAATATCAAACAAATGAGTATGTATTATGAAGACTATTAACATTTTATGGTTTATTAATAAAATAAATAACATAAAACCAGAATGTAACGGCACCTCATTCAAAGCTACTTTCGTAGCTTCCTCGTCTGCTGACGACCCAAATACACCATTATGTGATACTGAGAGAAAATTATATACGAACACCGTGACCACCGTGTATTTATTGGAGAATGGCAAGTTGTGTAATCAATAGTATCGGTAGGCAGGAACTAATTTTGTGTATAAATTATTGGGGATTGTGCTTGCACATATTGTCTTTGCATCTGAATTTTTTATAATGTAAGGGCAACTTTGCTGGAAAGGTAGCCTCCTTGCAAGTACCGACATTCTTGTGAGTATCGATGGAATGTAATGAAAGCAGTTGGATACCGGCGTCTCAAGATCTATGTGGCCCTATTTTAGCGATGAGCTGAGGTGATGATGTTTTAGGACACTAGACAAATTACAGTCCACATAGATAACTGCCTGACAATAGCTCCTATATGGCAGTACCTAGTATGGCTCTACCACTTGAAATCCGATAACTATACTTTTTATGTTATAAAGCTTTTTGACTTCAGAAACTTCTAAAACATTAAGTTATGGTCCTAAGGAGTAGGGCAATAACCATATAAAATTCAATGTAAAATCAGTTACTTATATAAATTGTTAAAAAAAATAATTCAAATGTGGGTGTAATATTACACCTCTGCTTACTCCTTCGGGGATACAGGCGTGAGTCTATAAATAAATAAAAAATAAATTCAAAGATATTTGAGACTTCTGGTCTACAATATTCATGGTGAACTTAGTCCCACATAAACTTGTGAACGTACGGACCTTGAATTAAAATTATTGGTTTTGCAACAAGTATTGCATTCCTAGAATATTTGCTTTATACATAAATATACAAACTACAAATATTCGAAGATGAATAATTTTAGAAGCAGACAGGTATTGCTTACGACGCATCCGTCATCTATGTAGGACACAAATGGTGTGCTTCTTTCATCAGAATTTTAATATCTGAGTGATTGATCACAGGAAGAATTTTTTTTTATAATTCCATCAAATATTCTGTAACAACTGTTACTCCCTAATGATACAACAGCATAACCCACTTTCGCTTAAATAATAAAACTAATTAGAACGGAACAAAATTGTCTTATCTGTTAAAAGATAGTGGCGGCAAATCTAATCTCACGGTTAGCTTGCGCCGACGCAGACGCAACGACTCAAGTAAGACAATGGGCGAAAAAGGGGCAAAAGGGGCAGGGGGGTAGGCCCGTGAGAACAGGCCACGGGGCCACGGTGCATCACGAATTATGAGGAAGTTCTTCCTATTGGTCTCGTTTCCGTTACTCACGATGTGTGTAGTTCTCACAAGATATCTCCAATGAAAACTATGAGTTCGATGTTCATATTTGTTTCCGTTGGAGAAATGCCTTTTCAATTTACTTTCTATATTAATTTGAATAGAGTTTATGGATAAGGGCACATGCATACTAGTGGGTGATCAACAGACTGCTACGCATAGAGTCTAGGCTACAAACACACGTAGGACACCACTAAGTTTTCGAAATTGTGTGCGTATGAATTAAGGCGATAATTGTCAATTATCCCTTCATCATCAGCCTTTAACAGTCCACTGCTGGACTATGCCTCTCCTTCTAAAGGAGGAATTGGCCTACTATACGACCCTGGCCAAACGGGTTGGTATAGGGTTTGTATCAAGTTTTCCTTCTCTTACAGTGTTGTTCTCTACATAATATGCTCCCTCTGTCGGCTCTTACGACACCCATGGGATGATATGGGGGGGTGACATTCCGTATTCTTAATCCATCACCACACGGACATTTATCCCTTGCTAAGCGGTAAAGTAAGCATCCTTAAGAGATTTCAGATGTCTAATATGAAAGTTCTTCATAATATTTTCGAAAGACATGTGAAAACTGCTAACCTGCACTTGACCCCCGCAGTGGACACTGGCCTTACCCTTTTCATTGAGAAAAATGGCCCGTACCCAACAATGGGAAAGTCTATATACGGGGCTGAAATATTTTTTCTTTTAAAAGTTTAAGTTAATTTTTCGATGCGTAAAATGACGAATAAAGCCCAGAACACAAACTCCGTATAAATTACAAGTCAGCAGCAGTTATCATTTGGCTGAAACAGGGCAGATAAGGTTGTCCTGTCGTTGATTTCTTTGTTCCCGTAGTCCCTTGTCAGCGGGCCGTTTATTTTGAACGCTAAGCCCAGCTATCTCTATTCGTATGTAGGGTAATGTGTTTTTGGGGACTAGGGATGTACCTAAATTGCCTAAATGCCGGAGATGAACGAAACTGAGCGGTGTACGAGAAAAACATCCATATCTGATCCAATAATTGACTATCTAGTTTTATCATAAATATAAAATAAACTGAAAATTATATCACGCCATAAAACATACATACATAGACTCACGCCTGTTTCCCGGAGGGGTAGGCAGAGACTACGGAACGCCATTTGCAACGCTCCTGACATACCTCTCTTGCTTCATTCACTCCCATCAAGTTTCTCATCCATGCTCTTCTGTTTAGGGTACTTCTGACCTGTCCTTTTTTAGGAGGTCTCCAATCTGGTCAGAGAACGTCCGCCCTGGTCTTCCCCTTCGTCCTGTCCCATTCACTGCATGAAATTTTCCTTCATATTTGGTCAGACAACAAAAGACCCAAAAGTCCAGTCCAGTCCAGTCCAGTCCTTCGATAACACTACTTACGCAGCAAGGCTTTGCAGTGAAAACGCTCATTTAATAACCCCACAAACTTAAATTCCTACAATGTTTAAGGATGTTTTCCTCGCTCATCTCTCAAACGTCCGTATCCTGAACGTCGGATTCCAGCCAACATTTTGTTGCTCATGGAAGTCGATCTTCATCAGTTTTTATACTAGGATGGAAAACGAAATGTATGCTTGGCTAATCTTTCCGCCCGAGTAGGTAAATACGACTGAGAAAAGTTATTTGATGCTTGCAGCGGACGAACTGGCAACTTGTCTCTCAATGCACTTTTGTCCCGGTTTGATAAGTCTTACACGTTTCTCTTTGAACTATTTTCAGTCGACAGACAGAAATATGAATAAACTTTTTCAATATCTTCTCATAAATTTTCCAGAACTATCTTTTTTCCGGTGCCAGGAATAGTTCATGTCGTAGCAGGGGAACAGAAATATTCGATCAATGGACACAGAGTAAACCCAGACTCGAAACAATTTGTGAATAACATTTAGTATTACCTCGTATAGTAGTAACCTAGTATAGGAGTGTACAATCAAACCAAAATACTCAGTCAGTCTAGTAGTAGTAGAGTTAGACGCAAGACTCAAACCACTACGCCATCTACAACAAAATTTACAATAACATAACATAACTTCACGCCTTTTATTCCCGAAGGGGTAGGCAAAGGTGTAGACACCCACATTTCGCTAGTTATGTTTAGGTCCCAATGTAATAGGGGGCGAGCCTATTGCCATCTACCGGGTACATTATTAGCGAGCGATAATCAACATTTTTAATACACACATAACTTCAAAAAGTCAGAGGTGTGTGCCCGGGATACCTGTGCATCGAACCCGAGACCATCGTCTCGGCAGTCCGTTACATACACCACTAGACTATCGCCGCTATACTACAATAAATATTACAATAACATATTTTACAATAAGTAAATAATTTTTTGCTCATTATTTGTTAGGTCTTATGACAGTAAACATGCATAATAATACCTTCAACGGAAACTACCTTACATCATTTAAATTCAGTCTAAAAACTTGAATCCGGTCATGCGCTCTTCAAAACCAAAACAAGTAATACACACATGCACGTTTGAACTGTTTCCTTCTTCCTACAATAATCGATCGAATTATACTTGGTTTCTTTTCGAGTGCCGTTGCAATATCCCTACTGTAATTCTACCTCCTGTAATACTGATTTCCTTTGTTGCAAAACGGCGACACACATTATTCATTACAATTTAGAAACGGTATTTTTAATCGAAATTTTAAGAAATATGCGCATGATATGGTACTGCGGCCTTGTAGATTTAGATCAACATTTTTGGTCAAAGTTGGTAATTATTTATACTGTCAATTACTTTGTGCTATTTCATCAAATTGATTAATTTGTTAAATTGTCTTTCATGATATGAACCTCCGTATTTTTGCAATGAACTCGCAATAATGCAGTGGTCGCTCGTTAAGCCATCGCGCGTCGGTCCACAATAAGTTCTTCTCGGTCCTCAATTTCGGCAGAATGTACTCCGAAATGCAGTGCATCGCAGGACACGTATACATCATTCAAGCAGACATTGAAATATATATGTAAAATCTTGAAAAATGGACTCAGATTCATATCCGTCCATAGTGGACAATCTTTACAAGTACCAACAAGTGTGAACAATATATTCTGCACAAACCCTATATTTCCAACTGTCGATACATTGCATACAATTTGTCGCAAGATCTCTAAACTTCAAAGGTTAGGGATATGAATAGGAGTGAATGAAGCAAGAGAGATATGTCAGGATCTTTGCAAATGGCGTTCCGTAGTCTCAGCCTACCCATTCAGGAAACAGGTGTAAGTAGATGTATGAATAAGAATATATCTTTTACACATACAAATACCTATGATAATTAACGAATCGATTGTTGTACCTACACAATGCGAACGAGCCATGATACATGACATCATCAGACGGTTAGAGGTCATTCGAGAACCTTAATTAACTATCGAATATTATTATAAGACAATCATTATGTTCAGAAATTAAAGTCTTTCATATTACTACCAGCCTTTAATAACTGATAAGAGATTTTGAATATTATTTATGACTGCCTCGTTGGTCTTGCGGCATAAATGTGCGCGTGGGATTCGGAGGTCTCGGGTTCGATTCCCGGGTCGGGCAAAGTGTTATTGGGTTTTTCCGTTGGGAAATTCTCAGTAGCAGCACGGAGTCTGGTAATGTGCCCGGTACAGCAATAGGCTCGCCCCCTATTACGTGGGACCTAAAAATCCCTGGCGAAATGAGGGTGTAATATTACACCTCTGCCTACCTATATATATATATATATATATACATTTATAATTTGTTTTATCGCCAAGCTTAATAATTATGTTTAATGTTATTGTTCTAAAACTGTTATACTTTATGGCATACAAGCTTTTGTCCACGACTTGAAACGAAATGTCGTAGTATTGTAAAAAAACAAATATAAGTCATATTTGCCTCAAAAGTAATAGTTTTACTTCAGTAACTTTCGCTCCCTATTTCAAACCCTTTAGCCAAAGTTATATTTTTGCAACAAAAGGTATTATAATTATGTTCATTGTCAGTCTCTTTCGTCTAATCTATTTGTATACGTAATTTCATCAGATTCTGTTCATCAGTTTTAAAACTTACATTACATGACTATTCCTCTAACCTCTCGTCCATATACCGGTAGTGTTCCACCACAGAGCAACATATTATTAGATCTTAAACATTCGCTACGCTTCACATGAGAGCTCTGTCAGCAATCATTGCTGTACAATATTCACAGTTATAAAGAAACAACCAACCATTTGCTTTTTCAAGAATATTACTTGCGCTAGCGATTAATCCGACACGGATTAACTTGATCGCTGGAGTTTTACAGACGTTTTAATCAGAGGCAAAAAGTCAAAAGTGAGAAAAATTTGTATGTTAATTAATTTTAATTTGTATTACAAAGCAGGTAGCGAGGGAGAGCACGTGGTAATGTTTTAGCACTGCATGTAAGGCATGGTGGTTAAACCTAGTACCTAAGTGTCGCACTGCCAGTGTGTCCCTTAACGTGAATTCGATACCCGCACGCGTTAATTTGCGTTATTTGAATGTTAAAGCACGATACACGAGGAAGAAATCTAAGGATGGATTTGCTAATAGTCACAGTTTTGAAAAATAATGCCATGTATTCTTTGACCATCATATTATGTTTTACTAAATGAGATTAACATGACCTACAAATCATTTTTTTGTACAATCACAGCATCATGTAAATTCGTTATCAATGCTAGTCACCCATGACCTGAAAACATCTTGTTAAAGTTTTAATACACAAACGATTGTTAACCCTCTAACAGCTAAGGTCTTAAGTTCATATAAATCGATCAATGTTCGCTTCAATCAAGAATTCTATTAATACATACTTACTAAGGTACTAATATTATAAATGCGCAAGTGTTTTTGTTTGTCCATCGCAACGACGATATGCTATAGTATGGTTTTTGTGGATATAGTTAGGTGGCTAGAAAATGACAAAGCCTTATTTTAGTCCTGTAAATATGTTGTAACAGCCGACTCCAGATTCATAACTACTAAACTAGTAATCTATTGAAGCATTAAAAAATTGTGAAATATTTTATTACAGTTTCCGTTATCATATGTAAAAATTTTTGATTTAAGAGCATGTTCCCTGGATGTTGCCGAGGCCACCATGGTGACTTTTCATTCTAAACGGAAGTTACGTTACAAAATAATATAGAGCAACATTTTTGCGTCACATGCCCATAAAATATTGATCAGTCTCAGCGTCCGGCCACTCACAACTTGTTAGGACATGAGGGTTAATTATTGTAAAATACCGAACATAATTCAGCAACCTGTAATCTAATTTAAATTGGTTACTTTTTAGGCAACTAATCGCTCGATCGAATATGCCTTTTTCGCTCTATCCAAGTTATAAACTTTCCATCTCTCTGTGCTTAGGTAATGAAATTATCTATTTTAATTTTCTTTTTAAAATAAATGCAGAGGTCATACAATTTTATTGAAACGGGTCTTACTGGGGATATTCAATTAACTTAAGGTATAAATACCTCCGTTTTACCGACATTTACAAATTGCGAAAGTTTAAAATCGGTTAAAAAACAGAGGAAAGATAATCTTAATATATAAAATCCTTTAGTTACTTACTGACTGACAGACACGCTACAGCCGAAACTATTGGGCGCAGGAAGCTGAAATTTGGCATGTATGTTCCTTGGGGACCGTAGGGGTGCACTAAGAAGGGATTTCCCGAAATTCCCACGGGATCGGCCAAAACGGGTAAATTTAAAAATATTGCAGGCGTAGCTGCTGGCCTCCTCTAGTAAGTACTATTCTTAATTCGAATGTATAGAAAACATTTTTTGTTTTGCTTAAGAACCGAATCCACGAATTTCAACGTACTTACAGTACCGCAGTGATCACTTCAACCACTTTGCGAACTACTCAACCAGACATAGAAAAATAATATTGAACAATAACAGCCGCGTTAATAAATAAACAAAGATTGATTCGCTTTAAAAGTACTGAAAGTGTTTTTAATCTTTACTTATTAATAACCAGTTTTCAAATCGATACCTGCACAACTTAGAACCAAATCATTATTCCAACCATACATCACTCAACTTCAGTCCCACCAATGTCAAAATATAACGTCAATCAAATTCTAAGCCCGCCAGCGCTGCCCTTGCTCCACTTACACATTCAGCAACTTGCAGTTCATACTCAGAGCGACAATTCATGCCGGCATTAGTGCTCGTGTGGAAACAACACATTGTGACCACAAAGCTCAGATATGTTATCAACAAACTTAATTAAACCTTACCAAGAGTTCTCACATATTTTTTCAACATAGATTCTCATACTTGGAGATAGGAATGTACTTTACTTAGAAACTGCTATAGCGTAAGCCTTGACGTAGTAAAGATTGCCGATGGCTCAGGAATTTGAATGGTTTCACTCGAAAATGCAGATCTACAAAATTCACAAAATACGTGATGTGACATATAGATGTTAATCTCCACTTCAATTCGTTAAAAAGGAGTACCCACACGGAGAACATTCATTTTACACAATATATTTTACAAATTCAAAGCTAATAAATCTGAATTTCAGTTACGATTTATAAACTTCCATAACATAGCGTCAAGAAAGAACAGTGCAATAAAAAAAAACCTTCAAAAACTTTTCGTGGTTATTCTTTATTAATCATAGATTTCATAACTTTAAACACGAATAAATTGTACAGTAAATTTCTCCCAAGTCTGACAATAGTAATCGATATTTTCTATCAAAGTTACATCAAGTTTCTTACTCAAAGCGAATTCAAATTGGCTTTTCTATAGTAAGAATCTTATAAATTAAACTTGGGTCTGAGCTAGGAGCGTTTTTATTTGATAACTTTGACAAGGCAATTTTGAAATGTAGCCGATTTGCTTTCTCGCCCATCCATCGTACTGCCAATCATTGTGTCGCAACTTTTTGTGACAAACTATTGACGGGAGATTAGAGAATTGAAATAAGACGAGTTTCGTAAGACTTTGGAGCCTAAATGCTAAATCATAATAGGAGGCCTGCTAACTTTTTGCGGAGCTATTTTAAGGAGTATAGATTTAAGTCCCGAAACTCCGAGGTCCGATTTAGCCACTTCGTAATTCCAAATGAATTAGTCATTTAAAACGGATTTACGAAAACTGGAAAGGTTTCGGTTACCTTTAAAGGTTAACAATCGACATCGTTATCTGCGAGATAATTGAATCCACTGTAGGTATAGTAGCCCAATGGGCTTTTCACAAGCGTTGTCTAAAGTAATCAGTTAAATTCAAAAGCAAAATTATTCTCAAATTGTAATAAGTGCCTCAAAGATGTTCAACAAACCTTACAATCTGATTTGCTAAAAGATTTACCTAAACGAATCAATTAAGCAGCTTGTATAAGAGCCTTTCTATATCATTTACGTATCTGCGATTGTTCTAACACTGATCTAATCTTAAGCTTGAACTATAAAAAAATAACAATATTCATCATAATCAGCCTTTAACAGTCCACTGCTGGACTAGGCCTCTCCTCTGAAAGGAGGAATTGGCCTACTATACCACGCTGGCCAAACGGGTTGGTATAGGGTTAGTATCAAGTTTTCCTTCTCTTACAGTGATGTTCTGCTTCATGCTCCCTCTGTCGGCTCTTACGACACCCATGGGATGATATGGGGTGGTGACATTTCATATTCTTAATCCGTCACCACACTCACCACACGGACAAAGACACTACTAACAATATTAACTACATTAAAATACCTAACAGAGTTATGACTCAGAACCAGCATAGATACAACACAGCTAGATCATGCATATCTAGTTTGTAAAATGGCAACAAGAATCGCAAATACCAAGCAATCACAATTATTATTGCACAGTATTACAACCTGCTTACTTAATTACCAGATATTACTATTCAACATCAAATGCAATTACAGTGCAGCAAGAATTCAAACATAAAACTAAATGAAAACAGATATGATCATTCTAACACTATATCTAAATCATAATAAAATATTTACACCCAATAAACAATCTCGCCTGCAACGCAGGGATACGTAACACTCAAAATTAAATTAAACCATACATTTGTTGAGTAAACTTAATTAATACCAATATTACCAATCACTGATTACTATGAATCGTTGATGATATAACAGCAAATATATAGGGCGTTTTGCACGCTCGTTCGAGCTTCAATCGTGTCTGTCAATTCGTCAATGATATGTGTTACTGACAGGACTTGTTAGTGAGAAGAAATCTTATACAAATATATAAAGCTGAAGAGTTTGTTTGTTTGTTTATTTTGGTTGAACGCGCTAATCTCAGGAACTATTGGTCCAATTTGCAAAATTCTTTCAGTGTTAGATAGCCCATTTATCGAAGAAGGCTATAGGCTATATAACATCACGCTATGAGCGACGGGAGCGGTGCAGTAGCCTTAAATAACGCGGGTGTAACCGCGGGCATCCTCTAGTATACAGATATAATAATAAGCTAAGGTGCTTGGGCATGCCAATAACAACTGGTCCCAATAGATGATCTATCCATGTGATATAAGCTCCATACAAAAAAATTCAAGTAGGTATGTATCTCTAATCTGCAAATCTCCATGTATTTAGATCGAATATTGAATCAGGTGGTAAAACTGCTCAGATTTAATAATAATAACAATATTCTACCACATACACACGTCACCACCTAGTCCCAAACTAAGCAGAGCTTGTACTATGGGTACTGGACAATAGATAAACATACATATATACTTTTTTTTGTAAATACATATATATTATACATAGAAGCACCCAGACCAAGACAAACATCCATGTTCATGCACACAAATGTTTGACTTGAGCGGGAATCGAACCCGCGACCATCGGCGTAGCAGTCGCTTACACTCCCGCTGCGCCAACCGGTCGTCAAAGATTGAGATGTTTTTGAAGTTTACGTTTTAGAATACGGCTGTCAATACGAGAAAACTCGAGTATTATATTTCTTGCTCGAAGTTTGGACATTCTTCGAAAGTAATACTCAGTAGGTATCAATATTTGTAAAAACATCAGTATAATACAACCCAAAATAATGTAATAAATTCCGAATGAAGCAAAACAAGTGCCAATTTTAAAATTCACTAAAAGGTCAACAATAAATTCAACTATAAATTCTTCATATAAAAGTAATAAAAACAAACAAGCAATTGATATAACAGATTGATATTTACGTGAGAGTGTATCTCCAATCGTTGAGTTTAAACGCCCATCGGACGTGGGAGCGAAAATTTTTCATTTTGTGATTCAATTTCGAGATCGCTCTGTAAATATGCACACGTTAACTTCAATTAATACGTAAACGGGTGCAGAGTTGATTCTTGTTAAAATTTTACGTCGTAAATATTCATCGAGGCCACCAGAGCCGCAGTATGCGATGGTTATATTAATTTAATTATTCCTGTGACAAAGATCTGAAGTATTTAATAATTGGCAACACCGATAGTTTGCCAAAAATGTGTTTATAGTGCACGTTTAATCAAGTTTACGCAGGTAAGTTTAGTACTAAACCTTGATTTAGATTTAGTCCATGTTTTGTAATAAGGCGGAGAATGTTTGTCTTGGTCTGGGTGTTTCTATGTATAATATGTATATATTTACAGAAAAAAAAGTATATACTATGTATGTTTATCCATTATCTAGTACCCATAACACAAGCTCTGCTTAGCTTGGGACTAGATGGTGATGTGTGTATGTGGTAGAATATTATTATTATATCATTATTACCTATATAATGTTGTTTAAGCTTCTAATAGTCGTTCAGTACCTAGGTGTTCTTTGTGTCAATGTTTGCAAAAGTCCTCCAAGATACAGACATTCCCGTTCAACTTGTATTAAAAAGAGTAACATCTATTTAGAATTACAAAGAATACTCCCTAAAGCAGCATTACCTCTTACAAAATAAACATTATGTTTGAAAACGACATTGTTTGGGTAGTAAAAGAGATTGCTTATAGTTTTTCGTTTACTGCGAGATGGCGGTGTTGGTATATTGTAGGAGATAGTGTGTACTGTGTTTAAGGCGCCGTGTACAGCTACTGAGTTCAGCTGTTGCTGTCACTGTCGGATTGTATACATAAGAAAGAGAAGCGCGACGACGACGGGACGTTCAGAAAGAGTTATTTATCATTAAATACATTAATCCTTACAAATATCTTATTCCAATCGATAAATAAAAACAACAGTTCCCTTTACTATTATATATTACATCACTTTTATTAATATTATCAAGATTTGTTTATAAATAATACAGTTACAATTGCTACAATTTCAATTTAAATGGTTATTTTATGGTTTTTTTTTATCGAGAAAATTTAACGAAAACGTGCTTTGAACACAATGGTCCCCCCATAAATATGATCAAGATTAACATATATTTTTTTAGCTGCTCTAAAATGTATACATTTGGCAAAAACTGTTTTGTGAAGCCTATTTTGACTAAGTACAGCGCCTTAATGTTAGATTTTCTAAGAGTTATTATGTTTTGTTCGCAGATTTACGATGTTGATAAGGTGTCGGGCGACACTGTGTGTCGTCGCGGTGTTGCTGGCTGCAGTGCACGCCAGTACAGAGGTAATATATTCTACTTATTATAAATATATTTCGCGTTTTTCCTTTAGACCATAGTATTTTGATTGTTCCGTTCGGTGAAATTGGCTTCAGAATACAGAGTGTCTCTACCCCATTTTACCGTGGGTTTCGTAAGAGGCGGCTAAAGAAAATACACGTAGCAAATGTTACCTTTAAGAAGAGACGGAACATTAAACATCAAATACCATGTCAACCCGACTGGTCGGCATAGTGTAGTAAGCCACATCCTTTTCTATGCTATTGTCACGTAAATTAGAAGTGGTCTATCTCCAATAGTGGACTGTCAAAGGCTGTATGAGGGTGTAGGGTGGCTTTTTTATAGATGGTGATGACTGCGAAAAGTCCAAAACTACTATAAGAGTAACAGATCCGATCACTAAGAGGTCAGAATTCGGAATGTTTTGTAATTTTTTAATATTTATGGAACGGGTCCATAGCGCGTACTTATTTGAAAATATGGGTAACATTATCTTTTATCTTATACTAATATATAAAGCTGAATAGTTTGTTTGTTTGTTTGGTTGAACGCGCTAATCTCGGGAATTACTGGTCCGAATTGAGAAATTCTTTCAGTGTTAGATAACCCATTTATCGAGGAAGGCTATAGGCTATATAACATCACGCTATGAGTGACGGCAGCAAAGCAGTAGCCTTAAATAACGCGGGTGTAACCGCGAGCATCTTCTAGTACCTTATATTGCCCTCGACTTTTCGGCATGGGTTACACCAGCCAGGTTCACGTGTTCAATAATTTCTTTTTGTTTTCTTATATAGACGCCACAGATGTCTTCTATCATAAAATAGAATTATTAGAAAAGTTAGTTTGGGTCAAAAAAGGGAAAAGAAAAACAAAACCTAAACTCAAATGTAACAGCTGGTTTGTCCAAAGAAGTAAAGATCTAACTCAAATAGTTTTATTTAATCGCTTTTTAAGTTATAGTAATCATAAGTTCTTTAGTTTTTTTGTCTGACGTTCTATAATATTGTACAATATGATTCTTGAGTAGAGTTTGATATTTTGAATCCAAACTTTGGCGCAAATGGCTCTACAAGCACACGCAGTAAGCAAACCGTCATAATAACTAGTCTTTCTGTCAAAAACCTGACAAACCAAATACTGCTCTACTTACGCAATCAGTAAAGAAATGGTACATTAACGCGCCCTTTTACCGCGGGTTTATCATTGACGAGCCTTTACCTTTTTACAAAAGTCATTGCATTCTTCTAAATTTTGAAAAAAAGAATGTTTACTATGCACGCTAGTTCTACACTTTGGCGCCAAAACCTTACAATCTTTCATAATCGACTAACTACGGAATTCTATATTCGAAATATAGATAGATCTGTAGATTTTAGATTCGTTTTTGACAGTTTTTGACATAAGCTCCATACAAAATATGTCAAACACGCATCTAAAATCTAGAGATCTATCTATAGTTCGAATATTGAAAATGGCCGTAAAAGACAGTCCGTTAGTCGATTTTCTCTATTTGGAATGTTGGTTATTCCATAACAAAGGAGATTTTTTAGCAAACGTGTTGGCATTTGTTGAACCCACGTCAAGACACAGCTCATGTTAATTAAGAGGTGCGGTTAAGTCCGTAACCAATCGGACATTCCTGAATCGTTAGCGAGTGTTACCCGTTATTCTTGGTAGGTATAATTAAAATATATGTTGTTTTTTTTCTGCTAATAGTAGTTAACAACCACCGATAAAAATAACGTAACAGTTAATTATTTATCCTTCTTAAAGTATAAAAATATTTTAAATTAAATGACGGACTGAAAAAAATTGATAAAAGGTTTACATCTATAGTCATTAATATTTTTTTTTATTTAACTGTATCTCTATCCATTATTTTAACGGGTGTTGCCATAAACTAATAGATTGGTTTATGAAAAATTAGTAGGTACCTATACCAAAAAGGCCCGTCAAGCAGGACTTGTCTATGGTACCTACTCCAAATTTTTTTATCGACCCTGTATTCTCTATTCATCCTCAAAACTCTATGGCTCGTATATCTTATATTGTTCATTCAAAGCACATGTCATATTAAATAAAACATATATGTCGTGAACTTTATTGCACTTAAATAATAAAGAAGCATTTCACGTTCATACATATTCCTTCGCTCCATGTCTGAACTTTACACATTGTAGTACAATATGAGACACTTGTGTTTCTGATGAAAAATGTTTTACAGCGCAGTTTCTAATCTAAAATGTAGCACTAGGGAAAGTGGAAACATTCATGAATCAGTAACTTTTATTTAAATAGCTTCATGAATTATTCAGTTTTTGAAGTTACGTAATTTTATATTGTTATTCAAATATATAGTAGGATTTTACTTATTTTAAAAGGATTTGAAGGCATTAATGTTTATTATTATACGATTAAATACTCATCGTGTTTATTAATTATACGATTAAATACTCATCGGTTTCTAGAATGTTGTTATTGAATTTAATTTTAACTAGATCCTGCCTGCGGTTCTGCTCGCGTGTAGGTAGCCCATATGTTCTTCAGATGGTTAAGCCTTATGAGTGCAAAATAGAAGGTTAACAGACATTTCATAATTCAAAATTTAAAAATAGGATTCTTAAAAACGAAACAGATGAACTAAGCAAAGAACAATAAAGTTTCGGTTACAACTGATCATAGAGTAAAGATTGTTTTCTGTGGCACAAGCGGATGTTGATACAGCCTCCTCAATCATATTAGCAGAACATCTCATTGTATGGTAAACAAACGGTACGTGTATTGTGCAGCCATTTCGCAATGCAGTTGCGAAAGCATTAACTTTTGCCGAATTACCATTACTCATGCATAAAGAAACGAATTGTTCTATACGTTCAATGCTTGGCTTTAAGACAATACAAACAAAAAGGTCATAAAGCTTTTGAGTTGACCTCACGTTCTAATTTATTAGTTCGATATTCAAAACCGTGTTTATGGTCACTAACTTTATTTGTGATTAAATAAGTCAATAGAGAGAAAAGCCGATGTGGTTGAACATTAGTTACATTCATCAGTTTAATGGTATCGTAAATAATTACCATTACGTTTATAGCTTTCATTAAAATAATTAATCTCATATGCATTTACGTAATTTTGTATAAATAACTTATATGGCAAGGCATTTGGGTATGAATAAAAGACAGCGGTGTCCGAAAATCAATTAATATTTTGAGAAGCTATTATGCGTGAACTTTTTAATTCTCGTAATGTGAGACCGGCTCATAACAAGTAATCACTTACGCAACTGCCTCGCCGCCTCTTCATTGTAATGACACCATAGAATTTACACGCAATCGGTTACGACTTGATCGCTCTTAGAAACTATAAACCGACCAAATCCATTCAACTTTAATGTCAACCAGTATCAGCACAAATTGGTGGCTCCCTGACTTTGTAAGTTGTTAGGCAAATATTGCCGCCTACGTGAGTTTGCACTTTCAACGCCATGTTTGATTTGGTAAAAGCAGTCACGTATAATACTAACAAATATTTGTAAAAGCATAACTGTTTAAACACATCAAGTAAATTAATTTTGGGAATAAATTCAAGGGATTTGAAACTAAAACGCTGTCGGAATTGGTTCAATAACGCTGTCATGTTGCGACAAAACCGCAAAATCAAACCGACAATTTCACAGAAATAAAACTTGAGTCATAAATCTGTCCATTCCCCTTTTGCGAATCGTAAATAAAAGTTACGCACAAAGCACATAAAGTATGGGAAACTACTAAGTTGACTAAACTATTCGATAGAGAATTTAAGTTACATATCTGTTTACAAGCCGCGCATCGTACTTTCTATGAATCGGTATTGGAGGTGCAACTTTCGTCATTGATCTAGGTTATGTAACAATTAAACAGATTCTCTGTGGGCCGTCTCATTCATTGTTTTATCGTATAAAACTTATTGGTTGTTTTATAACTGCATTATTCGGTCACGGGTAGCGAGTGTCCTCGCGAACTCACTTTCCCCAGTTGGTTTGGCAAGCCATTCGAAATGTTTCATTTTGTCACGACCGCTCCGTTATATCAATTTCCGAATGAAAACTGCGAGACCGACCACATTTCGATTTTGTTTCATTGTGTGTGGTTTGAAAATATCAATCCGTTATATCGCGAGTTCGTTGGGCAGTACCGAAACAAAAATATTCGCAGTCGACTTTGTTTACACCTGAATGTGTTCGTTCAGAAAAGAGTGGTATTTTTTTCGGATGCAAAGTTATGAAAAGACTTTTACATTGGCTCTTAGTTTCAGATTTTAACACACCTACCTGTTTTAAAATATTTAAATAGCTATTTAAAAACATATAAACAATAAAACATAAACCTACTCACTTCATTTTTATCGTCAAAATTAAATATATCCTACACTCCATTACGCAATGCAGTATTTCGGAATTTATCACCAGATGATTTTACATTGTCCGCAAACGTTCATTACTGAACTATTCAGTGCATACGCTCCAATGAACATATATTTACCTAGTATTACAATTAATTTAGCACCTAACATGATACTACGGTGCTGTTATAACAGAGATTCTGGCTCGTCGCATAGAAACTAAATTGACTATCCTTGTAACGAGAATTCCAAATACGGGTCTGGTAATATGATGTTGAGCCCACACAAACTTCGCTCCAACACGGAGTCTTTAGAGGCTCTGCAGCACATATATTAAGAAACAAGGACACCTCAGTTACCTAGGTAAACACGTGAACATCCAATATGTGTGAGAGGACCCGATTTCCATTATGCCGGTTCGGGTTTTTTGACGGACCTGTGAAATCATACTATAACTTCTTTATCGTGATTCACAGTGGCTATGTAGAAAGACATTGCGCTACTATACTAATATTTAAGCGCCAGCCTTTTGTGCCGAAATGATTAGACAAAGGAGGTGTGTTATCAGTAAGAATGTCTTTATTTTTAAGGAGTTACAAAGTCGAGTCTGAGGCCTTTCAGCAAATGACTAAAATGACTTACTAAAGATTTTTTGTTTCATAGTAAATATATCAGTACCCACCGCAAATATGAAATCAAGACCTTTTTACATTTTTTTATGTTTATGCTTCAACGGACTTGACTTAACTTCAATAAAAATGTTGTTTATAATCCAGACGAACTCGCAGTCATCCACCGCTCAATATTTTTAATTCTTATATATATTTAATTTCGCTCAATAATTACTGAGAATTTCCAAGCAAAGAAAACCCAACAATTTTACACGACCCGAGGATCGACCCCGAGGCCTTTTTATCAGCAATCGCTCGAGCGATCTCCGAGACAGTTAATTACAAACACAAGACCAACATTGCAAAGAAACACCTACTATCTTATGGATCGGCAATTAAACTTCGTAAGATCAAAGAAGATCGCGCGACCCGGCAGCTTCTTAGCTGTCTAAACACTTTGTTGGAGTTTGTACCGTTTTCTAATAAAATTATTTTGTTCCGCAGGGCAACCTCTTCACGTGTCCAAATGGTGAGTAAAATCTCTTTATTGTTCTAATATTTACTTTGTATAAGTTCAGCCAATACTTCAAATAACTTCATCCCTCGGTTTGAACATTCTATTTAATTAAAATCGGGACCACTGCTCCGGTTCACCTTTGGGAAATATAAAAGTTCGTTACATTGTTGTTTTAACGGTTTAATAAACACAGTTGGGATAGCCTTTATTATATTTTGGTATAAGAACAATAAAAATAAATTAGTGAACTCTATGGAGTGGATTTTCGCCTGTACGTAAACATTGACTAATTGAGTCAACGCTGGGAGTCTGTGAATTAATCGCGCTAAGAGATGAAATAGATTTCCTTGATTACATGAAACTTAATCCTGAAATAAATTAGGAGGCGTTGGTAAGCTTTCTTAATTCCTTTACATTCTAAAGCAAGTCTCCAGGAAAGTTAACTCGATCCCACAGAAATTTACTTTTTTACAAGGCGCTTACTATATAAAAAAAAGATTAAGTTTTAAGTACGAGGATACTGACGAGAGCAGTGCTCATAATAGGGACTTGGATATAAGTTAGGTATTGTATACTTACTCTACGTGACTTGTTTTCACATTTCTATGAAGGAACAAATCTGCGAAGGAAACCCCTTCGGGGGAATTATTGAAGCGCAGTGACCTTTAGCAGGTTATTGAGGCTCAAAAACCGTTGAAGTGGTTTTATTATTTAAACAGTTCTTGTAAAAATTAACAAAGATTGAAACGATCAAACTTGTAATTCCTGGACTAAATCGACAAAGTTTATCAACGTAAATGGGCTTTTCTGAAAGGCTTTTTTTTATCCAAGCCAACTTTGACACGAGAAAGTCGTTTACTGAAATCGTCTTTTCTCTTAATGTAAAAGAAAGATCATACAACATAATGACCTCATAATTTCTACGAAAGTAGAAGCACAAACTAATCAAATCAAAATGTTCTCGAATGTCCCATTTCAGGATACAGTTTTCTCTTAAGGGCTATTTCGCTGTCCCTGTCGGATTGTATACATAAGAAAGAGAAGCGCGACGACGACGGGACGTACAGAACTCTTTACAAACCATAAAATAAATTAATTACAGAAAATGTATTGATTGGATTAAAAAATTAAAACAGTATTTCGTTAGTATGTTGCATGTTGAATAATTTGTCAAAAAATCAGAATAATTGTATGTATTTTAATATGGTTTTTATTCGTTAAAATATTTTTTAGAGGTATCTTTGTGATATTTTTTTCTGAAGAATATCATATATTTTTCTGATTGTGTTAGCTGCATTGAATCATATACTTTAAAGCATTATAAAACTTGCGTTTAGCTCTTGTAGGCCCCTTAAGAAGCTCTTACTAATTATTCAAAACTCGATTTATTCATACATGTCACAAGCTTACCTACATCACACTCGCTTTTCATACCTATGTGGGAGACACCACTTAAGCGTACAAACAAACAAGTAATTAACAATAGGACCTAGTGGAATATATAGTAAATTGCTAGTACTAAGCTTGTACGATGATTAATCACACATATTAACACATTATTAAGACTGAGTGTCGAAGGAGCTACTTAGAAGTAATTAGTAAGGAGGTCTACCTACACGGTTAGAACAATGTATGATGAAAACAGTGATGCAACGCGTTCTCAAGCCATCTTAAGCTTCACCATTGCATGGTAAGCTCATGCGATTTATTATTGTAATGTTATTGTAATGCTTGCAACATTATTTTAAATGTGGGAGGTTATTTGTTGTGTGTATTCGTTTTATGAGTGTACACTATTGTATTAGTTTATTGTTATAAGCTTCATCAATGCAGCATTTAGATGATTCCTGTGAGATTATTTTTTTAAGTACTTGTCTTCAAGCTCGGTTCTATTTCATTCTTCTTTTATTCTGCATGGTACTGTTTTTCGTAGGTCGCTATAAAAAGCGAAGAGGCCAATAATCATTGAGATTAATCGAAATAATCCACAAACTGATATTAAACCATAACACTGTTTTCCATTACTATTTTTATATTTTTATTTATAGACTCACGCCTGTATCCCCGAAGGGGTAGGCAGAGGTGTAGTTACACCCACATTTCGCCATGAATTCTTAGGTCCCACGTAATAGGGGGCGAGCCTGTTGCCGTACCGGGCACATTACCAGACTCCGTGCTGCTACAGAGAATTCGGAAAAACCCAGTAACACTTTGCCCGACCCGGGAATCGAACCCGAGACGTCCCAATCCCACGCGCACATTTATGCCGCGAGACCAACGAATCAGTTTTTTTTTCCATTACTAAAATCTAAGATTATCTAAAAGACAACAAATATAACATTTAGTCATACACTAACCAGTATATATATTTTTTTAAAGACTAAGAGGTATATGAATAATAAATTCGTGACCATCTACAACAATATATGTAATGAATGATGAACCAACGGTCGACGCGACCTTGTGTTAACATCCGCTTGTCTCAGCTGAATAACATATCGAGGAATTTTGCATCGGTTATACAAATATTTGGACGTTGACAAAAACTCTAACTTACTTAGCAAAACTAGTAAATTACTACCAGAATAGACTTTAAAACACAATTAAATTATTATTTATAAAGTATTTTGTTTATTTAATGAATTAAAAAGCGGCGGTAGCCCAGTGGTGTACGTAACGGACTGCCGAGACGATGGTCTCGGGTTCGATCCCCAGGTACCTCGGGCACACACCTCTGACTTTTCGAAGTTATGTGTGTATTAAAAATGTTAATTATCGCTCGCTTAATAATGTGCCCGGTAGATGGCAATAGGCTCGCCCCCTATTACATTGGGACTGAAACATATCTGGCGAAGTGTGGGTGTGTAATACACCTCTGCCTACCCCTTCGGGGATAAAAGGCGTGAAGAGTATGTTATGTTAGAGTAGTTAAGATATGTAATGAATTAATCGTGAATGGCAATATTTAATAAAAGACAAATTCTTTGAATTAATTAAGTAAAGTAATAAGGAAGTAGGTATTTATGGTTATTACATCGTGTATGGATAATAGTTTTTAATTGTGAAAAAGCAAATAATAACTTAATTAATATTCTTGAAACAAGAAATGAATATTACATTATATGCATGGCAACTATACCTACTCATCAGGTTTATTATAAAAATTTAACTACTACTAAGTATATTACAAGAATCTTTTAAAAATCAAACAAAAATGGTGCAGACCTTTTGGTATAACAAAAATTCGACTAATATTCAAAATAATGTTCAATCCGAAACTCTGTGCGAGTTTAATCGCTTTTTATAGGTTATGTGTAAAATATAAGTGGACTGTTTAATTTCCAGCCTCTCGAATATCCTTCTGATTAAATTTGTTGCGTGTTCCAAGACAGTTTTCCAACTTTACCCGAGACTTCAGTAGTGTCAAAATCTTATCTTCAACTACAGTTTACTACAGTCACAGGGATAGCCTAAAGAAAAGGTTGCATAAGATTCTTCTCTCTCTTTTTTTTTTTAATTTTTTTTTACAGTCTCACGCCTGTATCCTAGAAGGGGTAGGCAAAGGTGTAAATATTACACCCACATTTCGCCATGAATTTTTAGGTCCCACGTAATAGAGGGCGAGCCTATTGCCGTTACCGAGCACATCACCAGACTCCAGGCTGCTACTGAGTATTCGAAAAAACCCAGTAACACTTTTGCCCGACCCGGGAATCGAACCCGGGACCTTCAATCAGGAGTCGCATACGCTATCTACTGGACCCTTACAATGAAAGCATCGATAATATAATTTCCATTACAAAACTGTCTCTTCCTAGACTGTCTGTATTTTCCAAGTAGATCCTAGTAAACGAGAAAGTGCATTTCTTATTATTCCACGTATGTTCTCCAGTGCCTATTATTGCATATCAATCAAAGTTTTCCATTTCCATTTCCTCGATTAAATTCCTTTGAAATCGAGCAGCTCTTATATAGGCATTATTTATTAGAAGAAAGATGTAAGATATGGAACTTATAAGGGTAGCATCAGACTATTGTATTGAAAGTGTTTTTGCAGCTCAGAAAATAAATTGATGACTATCTACATAGAGGTTTCGATTTGATTAAACATCTAGTTGTTTTTAAATCTAACTTTTAACGATAAGCCACTAAAATACTTTTTACCTTTAGTTATATTTTAGCTTTATTAAATTCGACCTCTACTTTTGGTAAATTTAACTTTCGGCAATCCAATAATTCTATTTTTAACCAACTTCAAAAAAAGGAGGAGGTTCTCAATTCGTCGGAATCTTTTTTTTATGTATGTTCCCCGATTTCTCTAATACGCCTGGACCGATTTCTAAAATTCTTGTTTTGATTGAAAGAGTATACCTTCTAGTTGGTCCCATAATCATCAGGTCAGGATCTGATCATGGAATCCCGAAAAAAGCGAAGGAACTCTTCAAATTTTATAAGCACAATTGAAGCGATTTGACGATAACAACCCAATGCCGTCGAGTTTCGGCTCGTTTGAGTCGTCTTTACATAGACTTTGATGCTGGATGATTGCCATGGTCTAATGATAGAGATGGAAGGTAACCATGAGATCTTTGTGATACAATAACCCAATCTCATCGAGTTTAGGGTCGTTTGATTCGTCTTTACATGGACTTTGGTACTAGATGTTTTGCAGGGTCTGATGATGGAGCAAGAAGGTGGCCATAGGATCTTTGTAATACAAAGACGCAATCCCATTGAGTTTAGGCTCGTTTGATTCGTCTTTACATGGACTTTAGTGCTGAATGTTTATCAAACTCTGATGATGGAGCAGGAAGGTGGCCATGGGATCTTTGTAATACAATAACACAATCTGATCGTGTTTAGGCTCGTTTTTTTGTCTTGGCAAACACTTGGGTATTAGATGATTTCCGGGATCTGATGATGGAACTGAAACGAACGTGTTTAGGCTAAGTAGTTAGTTGAAATAAAAAAAATAAAAAATTGCCAGAAAGGTGCAGGTGTACATTTTAGAATTGAGGCACGTAAGGAAGGCCTCCCCATTATGTACCACCTACACTATCCTATGTACCCACTTACCACCTATTACTATTTTTTATTAGTATACCTACCACTAAAAAGCAAAAAATAAAAATTATTTTTAAATAAAAAAATACCGACTTCAAAAAACACTAAGGAACTAAAAAACAAAAAATAATCGGTTTTGGAGCAAACATTTTTGGAGTCGGTGCCAAGCCCTTACGCAAAAAGTTACTAAATTACAAACTACCTATTCTATCAACAACGAAAGTTATATAAAAATGTGTAGAGGTTTTATAGTCCGATCAGAAATACTTGGCTTGGCACCGACTCCAAAAATGTTTGCTCCAAAACCGATTATTTTTTGTTATTTAGTTCCTTAGTGTTTTTTGAAGTCGGTTTTTTTTATTTAAAAATAATTTTTATTGTGTTATCGATTTCGCTGTTTTTTGGATCAAATTAAAGAAAATCTACGCAGTAAATTATCTTGACATCGCTCAAGGTTGAGTGGCAGAGAACTCCTAACGATTTAAATCCGCCTATATGCTACCTACCTTTCTTAAATAAATAGTTAAATAAATAAAATTTGTAGAAACTTTTTCTTTCAATCTAGTAAAACAATTCTACACCACAAAAGATACCTACACCTATCTATTTTCTGTCGAAATGATAGAGTTGCGCCCTTATTCAAAATGGACCCTTCGGTAATCTATTTACGGTAAATTTTATCGCGCAATCAAGTAGGGTGCCGTAGGGGTTAATGAATCGAGTTTGCCACTCCGTACGGTTTTCATCAGCCACATGATTAGCGAGGGAAATTGCCCCTCGAACCTCCACACATCACTCGACTCTAGACTCGAGTTAGCTCGGCTAATCAAATGTTGGCTCTAGCACGGCTCTACGTCATCGTTCATCGTAGGTGTTAGGAAAAATATTTGATTAGCTTCGTTTTGTACTTTAGGTAGGTACTGAAACGCGTTTACCATAATGAGTGTGAATAATGTACTCTTGGAATTTTTTTGAGTCTCGTTTGCCATAATGTGAATGAACAGTTTTTTCAATGCCTGTCATAAGTATGTTTTGATGGGCTACAACATGGTCACTTGGGGAAAATACGTTTTTGTATTGATTTTCTCACGCGTACCTACTAAAGAGCCTGGTAAAGTATTCATATTTCACATCTCAGAAAAACCTTTATATAATACTAATAGATTCACTTTTTCGCGATGGATAGACATTATTTTTTTTTTTGTATCTAACAATGGATGGATGACGAAAGACTGTCAAAGAAGATTATAAAAGGCAAGTGTGAATGGGACAGGACGAAGGGGAAGACCTAGGCGGACGTTCTCTGACCAGATTGGAGACATCCTAAAAAAAACAGGTCAGAAGTACCCTAAACAGAAGAGCATGCATGAGAAACTTGATGGGAGGGAACGAAGCAAGAGAGGTATGTCAGGGTTGTTGTAAATGGCGTTCCGTAGTCTCTGCCTACCCCTCTGGGAAACAGGCGTGAGTCTATGTATGTATGTATCTAACAAGAAAGATTTAATATCTTCTTTTCGCCATGCTCATGGGTTAGCCCCAAGACCAAACTAATGTTACAATATTAGTGGTTTAATATTCTCTTTTCTTTCCTTCACCATAAGTTTGACGCATTATCTTAATATATAAAATCCTTGCGTTACTGACTGACTGACAGACACGCTACAGCCGAAACTATTGGGCGCAGGAAGCTGAAATTTGGCATGTATGTTCCTTGGGGATCATACGGGAGCACTAAGAAGGGATTTCCCAAAATTCGTACGGGGTCGGCCAAAATGGGTAAATTAAAAAAAAAATGCAGGCGTAGCTGCTGGCGTCCTCTAGAACAATTATATTATTATTGAAAATAACATCATAATAATAATTAATCTGTAATTAAAATCTCATAAAAGCCTTTATTGTATTCTTCATATAAAACGACGCAAGATTATTAATTTTAAAACGTCTTGACATATTTTACAGATTAATAAATTAAAAAGTTATTGACCCCGTTGGAGTACTGATAAAGAGGTAATCTGTTTATAATTTCCTATGATATTAAATCTCTATATTATATTTATTAGTAATTAAGAAAATGCGTAGTTATATTGAAATAAGTTTATCAGTTATCTAGTGACTCTGCAGTCTAGCTCATAACGTGCTTTTTATGTGGTTGAATTGAACTTCGTAGCTGAGTTTTTTTGAAAAAGCAAAGTGCCTACGAGCAAAACAAGTAACAGCTAGTATGAAGTTCATAGTATATTACGTCAAACAAACTATACCGAAGACAATGGGATCCTGACGTTTTACCGAAAAGACTTTCATTTCATTACCATTTTGTTATTATTATATTACAAAATTTCCTTACCCAAACAAATTTTAGCAACCTTTTTTTATACCATTGCAATATTTCGAATGATTTTAGTACGCATATTTTTATTTGGTCAAATTTTTACTTGGAAAATATTACCAAGTATAATGTCATTATGGCATTTGGTATTTATATCTAATCAAATGATTTATCACAGAACCATCTTCAGACAATAAACGTTTGGTGATATTAGTTTATTTATGGAAGTAGTTAGAGTAGGTAAATTATTTAAAAAATGGTAAGGTTAGGTTAGGTTAGAACTGTGACCTCCTTCCTACGCACGAGCCGAGCGAGCGAAGCGAGCGGTGCCGCGGTAGCTGCATTAATGTAATGCAAAAAAGAGATTGTTTTTAGTAGGTTACCCGGAATTGATTTTGCGTAAAAACTGTTATTCCAACTGAAATATTTGACTAAATAAAATTTTTTAAAAGTACTAGTTGGTAAACAAGTTATAGTTTAAACGTTCATTTCCCAAACATTAGGTTTGCGTTACAATTTTTTGTGAATAGATTTTTTGCTAAGTAATAATTTGGCAAATAAAATTACGCGAAAAATTTTTTGGGAAGTGAAAATTTGTCAAATTCCTTTCGGTCAAACAAGACCCCGTAGACAATACATCTAATACCATTTATACCTACAAACTTTAATGACATAATTATATTTCATACACCTTAACCATCTAGTTACTTCATACAAAATAATTTTGTATTTAAGGTATAAATACCTATTTCAAAACGTAACGTCGGAAACAAATAGGTATTTATACCTTGACAAGCCTACCCTACCTACTGCTCAAGATGCGGGTTGCACATATTGAGTGAAGCGTCTTCACTTTGACAAGCCAACTTGGCATAAACGGCATTGCTGACTAATGGTATTAAGTAATTAGGATCATCTTAAATTGCTAGTATGCCTGTAAGATTCATACAAGTCCATTTAATGGATCTTTATTCTTTATCGTGTAAATTCACTTATTGATTGTGTACAAAATCGAAACGTTGGTGAAAGCAGATGAAACTTATATCTCAAAATAGTGAATTAACACGAGCACGACCAATAAAATTAACTTGTGTAATATACACAAGTTGCGAACGTTTCTAATAAAGCCCCTTCAAAGTACAAAACTGCTTGCCTCTTTGGTCTCGTGGCATAAATTTGCGCGTGGGATTGTGAGGTCTCGGGTTCGATTCCCGAGTCGGGCAAAGTGTTGTTGGGTTTTTCCGTTAGGAAATTCTCAGTAGCAGCACGGAGTCTGGTAATGTGCCCGGTACGGTAATAGGCTCGCCCTCTATTACGTGGGACCTAAAATTTCATGGCGAAATGTGGGTATAATATAGCACCTCTGCCTAACACTTCGGGAATACAGGCGTGAGTCTATAAAAAAGTACAGAAGTATGCAGTTTTGAATCAGAGACAAATAATAACTCCAAATGGACTACTCACGTATTAGTATGACAAATCCATTGTGATATTTTAAAATAAAAGTTTGACAGAAGCTCCCTACCTGCAGTTCTTACATAGTCGAACTGCAAAGCCATAGTCAGAATAAAAAAGTTTCTACTTTATGCAAAAGACAACATTCCGAACGCGGCTCGGGCCTATTAAAACCCACGCCTTAATTTACTGTGCCAAAACTCCATTCTTCAAGAGGGTTACCAGTTAACGTGTAACATGTAATTCAAATTACTGTGACACAAGTTAATCTGTTTGGTAACTGCGGCAGAAATGTTGTAAGTCAACTGTCGAGCCTTCAGACAAAGTTCTGTACTTTCCAAACAAATTAATCGTGTGTGTTGTACTGATAACAAGAAATTAAACGCTGCTTTAATGTTGTAGCAAAAGTTTATAATGCCCATCTCTGTGTATAGATTGTCCCACTGCTGGGCACGTGGATCTTTTGAATAAGAGAAGGGTAATTCCATAATCCACTAAGTATACTAGCAAAATGTGATTTTGACTTTACATGTCTTCTGAGAATATTATGAAGAACTCTCAGGCATGCCGGTTTCCTCACGATGATAACTTCATCGTTTAGCAAGCGATAATTGTCAATCTTATACTTATCTTATACTAATATATATAAAGCTGAAGAGTTTGTTTGTTTGTTTGGTTGAACGCGCTAATCTCAGGAACTACTGGTCCGATTTGAAAAATTATTTCAGTGTTAGATACCCCATTTATTGAGGAAGGCTATATAACATCACGCTCTGGGCGACGGGAGCAGAGCAGTAGCCTTAAATAACGCGGGTGTAACCGCGGGCATCCTCTAGTTTAATATATACGTCGCGTCACTTCGAAAAGTCAATTGTACGTGCCGAGTATTCGAACTCGAGACTCTTTGCACGGCAGTTTGTTTGTCGCTAGGCAAAGGCTGCATTGAAAAGTTTATTAACCTTTTTATTGTGTCATTAATTTTTCAGTTACTTAATACTCGTATAAGCATACCAATTGATAAATGGGGCGTAAAATTTCACACGGTTAAAATTACAGACACTTCAAGTAATATTTATAGCATTGCTTGGGCACGATTTTATTTTATGCGAGAATTAATTCATTGTTTTATTCATTCTCAAGGCAAGCACCACGTAATATATTATATTTTATACGATTCGAATAAAGAACCATTCTTCGTTTAATAACGACGTTCCAATTATAAAATTTACTATGAATTATATTCTGAAACAAAAGACAACAATAACAAAACAATAAAAAAAATAATTTAGAAAACAGATCTTTACGTGAGAGTGTGTGTAGACAACTCTATAGAGCATCCGAAGATCTCAGACATGGTCTAACGATTCTTGGTCTGACATTTGAGGCGGTACCAACAACTTTACGTGCACCACGAAGCACGGTAGAGCCCTCGATTTATACCACAACGAGCAGTCACCCATCCAAATATCAACCTTTGTGAACATTGCTTAACTTCAAGAGAAATTTCACCAACAATGGCGTGAGTCGTGACGTAACAAATTTGAACGCCGCCAAATACGTTAATTATACAGATCGTGTTACTATCTATTCATTTGAGTACCGTGAAAGTAAGAGCGTTAATTAGAACCTAGAATTTAGCCAGGTTAATAGAGTACCTGTTTATTAGCGATAATTATCTATATTAAGTACGAATACGTAATGTACGTCATTATCAGCCTACGCTTTGATTACATAATTAAAACAAACATCGAGGAGTACAGGTTATCGAATGCTTTTTCGGGCGAATATATTATAAAGAAATAAAATAATGAGTCGTGTAATATTTCTTCTTTGTTTCCCGTCGAGGACAAATCTTGGTGTGATGAGACCTATAAAATGACACACTTGCAGAGAAATTATCCAGATACTGTCTTGGAAATTTCTCTGCAATATGTTGTTTTAGAATAATAATAAGCGTTTATTGACATAAGTAAGTTACAATAATTGTGAATTCTCTGACCCCTTAACAAGTGTTAAGTGTAACAAAAGGTTCTATATAACTAGTAATTAACAAAATAAAAATAATAATAAAAGCTAAGTACAAACATATGAGTGAGTGTGTGTGTTTTTTGTTTGTGTATATGTGTGATGAATGTAGCCATAGATTAATATATATAAAATATATAAGGTGTGCATAATTTTATTTATCTAGTTTTTGTAGTAGGTACAAACTCTACTTAACTTTGGATCTGAAGAGCGTATGACAGATGTCCTACGTTTTTATTAAAGTCTCGGGATGATTGTTGGCAATTAAGACCTGTTGCAAAAATATTAGTACCTTTATAAAATATTTTTCCTACAATTAAATCACTTTCTGCCGTCATAACTTGCTTGTAACTACAGTAGACATTGAGGATTGCAAATAAAAAAGTAATTAATTAAATAAATGTGTTTTGGACTCTAAAATTATAGGTGATTCATACTTTCTAAGGTAAAAGTGAATGTGATTCACGCACAAATGAAAATACCATATAACTTATCTTTGACGGTTCGTAGAACACAGTTATTAAAACGCATAACTGCGTACAGAGGTATGATTAAAGAAATATTAGTCAATTTTTATTGCTTTGCGTGCTTTTATCCGCGCTTTGTCCGCAAGGGGTAGGTTAGAATGGCAGAAAACGTAGCGTACGGGTTATTCTGATGTACGCTGTATTACTGCAAAGTTAAATCAAATATCATTCATTCATTCATTTAACAGTCCACTGTTGGACTAGGCCTCTCTTTTGAAATGAGGAATTGTCCTACTATACCAAGCTGGCCAAACGGGTTGGTATAGGGTTTGTATCAAGTTTTCCTTCTCTTACAGTGTTGTTCTCTGCATAATATGCTCCCTCTGTCGGCTCTTCCGACACCCATGGGATGATATGGGGTGGTGACATTCCGTATTCTTAATCAGTCACCACACGGACAAATCAAATCTGATCAGTTGTTCTTGCTCGAAAGAGTAACCAACTTCCATCTATTTAAACAGACTGTCGTTTTTATAATAAAAATATTACATTCAATTTCTAAAGGATTCTGCTGAGCAGATAGAGATTAGAACAAAATAGAAGAGATTTAATCAGCTGTCAACCTCTGCGCCATGTGTGTAGATACGAACCACTTTGCGTGATTCACAAAATCGGTATTCTTTATGGCAGTTGAATGTCCTCCGTGAAACAGGATTCATGACAATGCCAGTGTGTTTGATGTTTTTTACCCTTAAAAAATCAAAGCATACTTTTAAAGGTTTTTCATTACATGAAAAATATGGTATCGACTACTCATTCGTTACCATAAAGCGATGGCCATTCGTTGTCTGCACAGTAGCAATACTCGCACTGTGGACAGAAATCCGTTGCGCCCACACGCAATTACACAGGTCGACCACATATCTGCATAAATTACATATTGTTTTCCCTTTTGTTTGATATCCAAAGATTTTGGCAACACTTGATTGATGACAAAATGGTTTTATGTGAGTTATGCCGCTGAAAATGCTCTGACAATGAAATATATTTCTCTGGTTGTCAAACAATAGGTTTGCTTTACTGAAAACTGAAAAAGGAGGCCGAAGCAAAACACCAAGGCTAGACTAATTATTATAGATTATAGGCTAACGGTTATCCCGTTAATCGAGTCAACGTGGGCGAAACCGCGGCCAGAATCTATTTTTACATATACATAAGTTTACTTTTGCCTATAAAAACTAAAAGTAAGATATAACCAAAAGCTCAACTCTGTAGATGCTTATTAAACTATTTTAAAGCAATATTGACTATAATTTTCGAACATTTTAGTAGTTAAGCCGAGGATATTTCACAAAAGCCACCTTACCTCACCTTAATTTAATCCAAGACAAAGTAAAACAGACTACTTATCCTAACTATAACGTGTGACACGACCGTTTATATTTATATAAGTAAGTACGATTACAAACTACGACCACTTAGTAAATCATTGTATTTGACTAACCTTGGCCCAGTAATGCTCATTTGACACCACTGATTATATTCTTCACATATTAAAATCTTCAGTCAAGGCTCACACGCAATAATATAATAAGTAAACGCTGAGAAAAATAAGTAGACGTATGACATAAGCTGCTGAGACTTCTATTTAAAAAGGTAAAAACTTACATCATAATCAAAATTATATTTATTAGATACAAATACATGCATGACAAATAGTTAGTTTTAGCAAAACAAAGAGAATTACGAGAATTATACAAATTATATCGATCATTTGTAAAATTCTCAAAAACGCTTTGAAAATATGTACTTATGACAAAGTTAAGTTAGCTGAGTTATCTTAAAAAAATGCATATTTTTCGCAATTTTGAAAAGTACCACTCACCGCCAATATTTTAAATTACGAAGCAACATATGAATCAAACAGAAAACTAAACATATCTGCCATTTGTTTCATCCTTTCTATTTTCAAACTTAATTTTTAATACAAAATGGCGTTCATAGAAGTCATGCAGCTTTTACTGTCGAGAACAAAAACGGTATAATCTCATTGATCCTGGCTGCACAGGTAATATGCAATCTCAATTAGACGATAACCTCGTTTGCTTTGCTACTGTCAATGGAACTGCATTGATATCGGGCTTTAGAGATACATTAATACTCGGTATACCACTCAGAACCAAACACTAGAAAGGTGCTTGTATTGTGTGCGCTGGCTGTGTATGTACTATTTGCAATCGATAGTGCTAATGCTAAGTGCCTTTGAAGCTGTATACAATAATTTGAATGCGACTTTGTGATACACTACGATTAGTTTAGCTGCAAATGATCTGTACCGTGTTCCAGTGACTGTAATAATGTCAAAGTAATAATGTTTTGAACTCTGCTATTACGGTTGACTGGAATTGTGAACCCTATTCCTGTAATGCAAAACAAGAATATTCTCGAAAGAAACAAAAACATCCTTTCTTCTCTGAAAAGGCACACGAAATCTCTTTTTGAATACGTGATTTCGATCCCTATTACTTTTTCTATGAAATCATTGAGCTACAATACTACAATAAGGCAAACTGAACGTCAAAGATATAAGATTCCAAGAAAGCCAGACACTCTAGGGCATTTTGAAATAAAATAAGTACATTTCTTGAAAACTGTACCAACTGCATTTGAAAGGTATAATGAGGCTACTGCTAAGAAGAAGTAAGATGAAACTCAAGAGAAATACTTTTTATTTAGAAATAAATTAATTTCATACATAGACTCACGCCTGTTTCCCCGAAGGGGTAGGCAGAGGCATATTAAACGCCCACTTTTCGCCAGTGTTTTGATCCCACGTAATAGGTGGCGAGCCTATTGCCGCTTATTGGGACATTTTGTTTGCCAGAGCCTCGTCCGTTGATCGGCAGGTGCACCACTTGCAGGTGAGGTTGGCTCGGGACCCTAAGTTCTTGGTGGGAACACTATGCACCCTTTTAAATAAATGAATTCTTAAATTAAAGCTTACATTTAGCAGCAAAATATACTTGAACTATACTAAAACAAATAGACACTGACCTTTAACAAGCACGGAGATATAACGTTGTTAGATACCTACACAACATTAATAGCAATCACACAATATGCAATATGTCGACATGTGTGTTGTTTAAGCTAAGTCGGTGCGATTGAGCAACGTACGCCTTCGCGCTAACGTACAACATCTTGCGAATTATGTTGCCTACCTGTACTACACCAACACATGATTAGAGGAAATTATATAGTTTCTCTTGCTGTGTGTTCTAGCAGTAATTTTTGTATTTGTATATGAACTTAGGCGCGATTCCTTGTGATCCGGATGGTGAAATGGGCGCATAGTCTATCGGCATACTATGTATTTTAATAGGGTTGAACATTTTGAAGTTTTTGACGAACTTTTCTCATGCATAGTTTCATTTGTGCGGCAAATTTCTTGGAGTGGTGAAATGGGAAACAGAGTAGTCTATTTTAATTTTTATATTTACTCACTTCATTGAGATGTTCTCTATGACTAGCTTTTATAAATGTTAGATGTTTGGTGTCTCATGAATAACTGTTTGCAGTTTTTGTCATTGTGAAAGAAAACCAATTTGTAAGAGACATTTTACATTTTCCACCAAAAAAATTAAACAATTTAGTATAAATAATTAAAAGTATGACAAAGCGCATACCGTCGTAGATAACGAAGAAAATGTTAGGCAAACAGACCTGGCTATTGTCCAATAAGAGGCTGGAATTCTAGCGCTTTCACCAAAGGCAAGTTATGAAGCCCCAAGATAAATGCAACCGACAGGCCGGGCTCGTACGCCGCATAGATTTACACGTCACGATGGGCTTACGACTTTATTTATTGTTACTATATTGAAAAACACTCGGAGTTTCTACTACTCTGCCTTCTATTGTATAAATGCTATTTAATTACAAGTAGGGCGTAAAAGTGTGAACATAGTTTTTGACGTGGAAAGTGCATTATTAAAAGTTTACTGAAGATAATTCTCTTTTGTAATATATACGATGTTGAACTAGAGAAATAATAGTTGGGTTGGGACAAGTTAATTCTTAACAAGAAAACCTTTTTCACACCAGGTCTAGATTCTTATGACCTGCCCAAACGCAAACTAACATCTTGAAAAGCCGAAAAGGCTGTACAGCTATAGATTACGGCACTTAAATTACACATTTTCGTCACATGTTCAAATACGTACATTCACACATTGGTAATACATAAATAATACTATCAAACGAACGATTTCATCGGGGTGGGTGAGTTTTGCCAATGACAGCTTCCAAAGAAGGAATTATGGCTGTCATTTGTCTTTAATCATACTTCCTGGCTTTGACTGAATGCGTCACATACTGGACTAGTTCTAATTTATACCATATTAAACCTTTTTTGAGATTTAAAGAACGATATTGGTGTTGTATTTTAAAACGTTTTAAGTGTTTAAAACTTTGTGAACATGATTAGGAACCAAATTTTAAGGAATATTACTTACTCACTATTTCAAAACTTTCATTTATAACGTAATCATCATCACCATTTCACCACACGATGATCAATCAAAACGTTTCAGTGAAACAAAGATATGTAGATACCTCCGATTAGATTAAAACCCGTAAAATAAACTTGTAAGATCCCAGTAATGTCTAAGTTGCGGTGCGAAATCTTCGCCTTACATCTCAAGTGTCTTCAGGCTCTGTGCCATGAGAAGTGTTTAAAAAATACTTGTGTAAAGATCACGTCGCCCTTGTATTCTCTGAAGAGTATTTATTACAGTCATCAACTGCATCGTTGAGAGTTGCAACAGCCTCATCAAGATTAAATGCTTACTTAATTGTTTCATAATGCGTGCCAACCTCATACTTGTGAAGTAAACTACGCTACACATCATCTTAATCTAGTTATGAACGTAAAAATGAGAGAAAAATTTCATTGCATTGTGCATAGTTCAAGTTTTGTTGCGTACTCAGAAACAGTGTTCTGTTAGAAATCTTAACAGTCGTTGGGCAAATATAGAATCTTATAAAATACCTCCTACGAATAGGCATATGTACGGAAGAAACCTAGAAAGACATTCAGCCGGCTACATAGATGAACTATAAAATTTACGCACTTTGTATTTAAACACAAAAGATCGCATTTTCTTCAGCACATTTGAATAAGTCCTTGTGAAAACATCTGAAATTCACTACTCCAATTTCACGTAAACATTTTCAGAATAAGTTTTTTTACGAATCTTACGGTAATTCAATGACTGTAAACTATTCAAGTCAAGTTAAAGTCATTTAATCATGTAAGCCAATAACTAAACTATTGACTTCCCTTACACAAATTTCCATAAATGACTTCTAAACAAAAAGACGTAGAAACAGTCGAAACCACACATTACAGTCGTGAAATATAAAAAGATCTGGTGTCTCGAATGGATGCTGCGTTATCGATCCGCAGTAATTACGGCCCGTAGTTTTCTATAGTGATGTATCAAGGCCTACCGTTAGTCCTGGCCTATAACTCGGCTAATCACAGCCCTAGCTACTTTAATAACCAATCTGATGTAAGATTAAGTACCGCGCTATGACCTGATTGTACGTGATACACATTTTCTGAGGCAGCTTTAGTGCTTAGAATGTAATTAATATTTTATGTATACTTTCGGACTTGCATGAAGCAAACTTCTACTTCTATTGTTGCTAGCTGGTTTTTGTCTCTCGGTTTGCACACATCAGAAAATTCACCTGCCTTTTGGATGGTCAATATTATAAATCTCTGACTTCCAAATATCAGGCAACAAACTCATTGAAATAGCATGCCCAAGCATTGTACTATGCTTTCAATTTTAGTATTAAGATTATTTGAACGCATAGAAAAATAAGCCGCCAGTCGTTATTCAACGCGTCAGTGTTGCCAATTCTTTTGTTTTTCCGACAAGTTAGTTTTGTACGGTTACATCATGATGACTTGAATGACCTTAAATCCTTCCGCGTGTATTTTATATAAATAATATCCTATTTTGAGCGCATTAAAAAAGTCTCGTAAATGGTTTGTTTGTTTAATGTTTATTCATATCGCGGCAAAAAATATTGTTGTTTTTATTTGTTTTCCGTGTAGTAGAATACAGTTCTAGGACTACGGACAACTTCTTTATCGGTTATTGCATCTTCACAATATGCTTGCATTTAGACTTTGACTTGCATCGCCAGTATTTTCTTGCTTGTCCAATTTATGCTCATGTCTGTCTGTCAGTAAGTCCCCAGCCATGATCCTCCTAGCAAGCAGGGATTTATTGTCTTTCAAAAACACAAAAAGATACTCTTCATTTTCTTGAAGCCTTCAAAGTATTCTTCCCTAATATGTCAATGCCCAGTTGAGGACGTTTCACGCTTGAAATGATATTCATGATAATATCCAATATCAAAAATAAAAATCAACATCGCAACCATAAGCCAAAATAACAAAAACAGAACTACTAAAGTATTCACACTTTGCCGCAGCCACGTCATATGTAGCATTCAATACATTTTATGACATGAAGTTGTACCAAACTTGGCACGTATCTCAACATTCGGAGCATCACGATCTAGGTCAGTTGTTTAGTAAGGCAGTGTGCTCAGATCTGCGCTGACAATGCTACTTGATTGTCCAATTACATCCTACTGAAATTACTTCACTGTGAACATGTGGGAGCTGTTAATATGAGTACGTTATGTGTTGATGTGGTGCTTACGTTAAGCAATAAACACTATTGTATCTCCGAAGGGTGTATTTCCCGTTAAATATGTTTTTGAAATGGATTGAATGAATTGTACGCTTCTATTGTTAGTTAAGTGCACATGTGGATGCCGATATACATATACAATGTCCAAGCCTCTTCTGGGGAGATCGTGATTTTGAATAACTTTTCTTCGGCCGAAATCGACAAAGAAATCAGCTGCTCTATACTAAATTGAGCTTTAATCAAGACAAAATGTGTCTTTACACTTTGTAAGGCTTAACATTAGGATTTCACGTGATAAAGACTAATTTATCGTACTCTACTTACTACAGGTACCTACTTAATTTCACAACCAAAAACCATATTTGACACCACAATCACAATCAAAAGCGTAACTATCTGTTTATAAACTCACCTTAAACAAGCCAAACACTATTTTGTCTCTCCATTACAAACACCGGCTCCATTACAACTTACGGGAGAGACATGTGTAACTCCATAAGAGCGGCCTCAACTTGAGACACTTAAGGATGGCTTCAGCATGTAAATTAGTTTAGCCGACACAACTTAGATTTGGTCCATATGTCTCCGTATTTGCTCACGTCTCCAAATTCTTGAGGCAGACAGAGATAGTTGCTTAGTTTGTAATGTCTACGAAAGGAAATTGAACTCATGCCTTCAAGATTGAGTACAAACACAGTGTCATAAAAATGTACTCGCTCGAGGAATGATTAGAAATTATTTATGATTCTCATATTCAAGTTCAAGATATACTACATTAATTCGAATTGTTGTTTACATAATTTTTTCAAACTTTTCTGACTAAGTGCACTGTTCCAAAGGAGATTTTTTTATGGAGAAAATGCGGCAAGAATCCCTTTTGTAACATTTTTTTAATTATTTAATATTTTATTTATAATCTTATTATTTCAAAGATTTGAATCGAAGTAAACAGGTCTACTTTTATAAAGCATTGCACATGAAACTACTTTAAAGCCTATTGCGACAAAATATCATAGATTTTTCTCCGAGACAATGCAGGCTTTGTGGCGTTAGAGCGAATTGAGCGGTAAACCTTGGAGGCTAGCATTAATGAGTGAAAGGCACCTCGATCATACATAACGCAGGCGTGACTCACTGATCACATTCAATATGCGAATGTATCATACTGACGCGTGAACTTAGAGACATTGGTTTTTCAGACGAACGTGAATCAGGTATCGGGCGTTTTGTAAAAGTTTATGACTAATATTAGTCAGTATTTTTAATATCATTTATTGGTAATATTGTACTAATTAATAAATCAGTGGCATAGATTTGTACCAACGAATATTTTTGTAAAATCCAGGATCTGGGCATTAATATTTTTTAAGTATAGCCTTGTAACTTAGGTCTCTTGTCTTGAATCGGTTTTTGTATTTGAAACCAGTAACTAAGAAAATGCCATAAACTATAGAATTCTTATCAAATATCAATGAATGGATCGCAAAATATTCGAAATTGTTGGGTACGTAAACAAAAACTATTTTCTAAAACACTACACAGACTATCCGTTTAGCTGGAGTAAAGGCGTCACTGAGCTGGCAACCACAAATATTTAAATTACAATTAAGTACAGAATTCGCCGAAACGTCGAACTTTTCGAAGTGTCAACTCATTTCCGTGTACAGTTCAAAGAATAACGTTCCAATGTAAAAATGCCACATAGTTGTGCAAATTTTGACCCCGTTCCGCACCGCTGCGTATTCCCACACTGAATCTGATTAGATTTGATAATGGATAAATAGTACATTAATTACTTGAAGTAACTGTTGATAAGGATCTCTACTCCGTTTTTTATTTAAGTTCATTACTAGTTACAAGTCATATTGCATTTACTTTGATGTATTATATTATCTAGGTATTATAGTAAAAAAGTCGGAATGTAACAAAATTTTATCAAACAACCGTAAAACTAATTTTATCAGGCGTAGCTATAAAATATGTCAAAAACATGTCATACGGGACCTACTAGCGCATATCGTAAATAAACGACCCAGTCACACCCTTTTGAATGTCATTTTATTCTCTCAAAACCTTTTCGAAAATCTATTTTATCATATAACCTAGTGTTGCACTTTTGTAGTAACTTTGTAGTTATATCGGCTACTGTAACACACACCGTGATGTAGGGGCTATAACCGCAGACAGATAGATGCAAGTCTACGAATTGTAGATGCAGTAAGTCAATCTCCGGCACCGTGGCGTATCCGTATATCCTTCAAAGGCTTCAGGTTCGCCCGCTAAGAGCCACTCTACATCCACACAATTGAGCAGACACCGTGTCGGGGACTTGTCGGCATTGGCAGCGTCCCGTTTAGTGCACCGCGGTATTGACGGCTGTTTAGCTGTATGCTAATGTGGCGTGGGTTTTTAGTATTCTTTGGGTAGTGGGTGATGATTATGAGTACTTTTATCTATAATTATGTTAATATTTAGCTTCGGTGTCTCATTAGATAAAATTTTAAAGTAAGACAGAGTTTCATAGGTGCTGATTTTTGTCTTAAAGAAAGATTATCGACAGCATATGTCTGTTGCAATCAAGCAAAATGGTATAGTATTCTTGTCATAAGTAAGTTTTTCGACCTCCCCTTACAATGTATAGAGATATAATACCCTAAACTACTGTTTTGGACACAATGTATCAGGCGTACAAGTTCTACATGTTCTAAAGAATCGCAAGCCTCCTTAGATGAGTTACCAGATGCCTGTAGAACAATTAGCACAGACTTGGCCCGGATCTGCGAGTGGACCAAGAAATATGGACTGATGGTGAATCCTGAAAAAACTCAGTTAATTATTATTGGTAGCCCAAGAATGACTGCAAAAATTAACTGGTCCGATCTACCACTAATTAGTTTTGACGGAAAAGATCTCCCTTATACTAAGAAGGTTAAAAATCTGGGGATTTACCTTGATGAGAATCTACCCTGGGTACCACAAATACAGGAGGTGAGTCGCAGACTATTTGCATCAGCCGGATCTCTGCGTAGACTACGCAACTTTCTTCCGACTGCTACTAAAATTGCGCTTGCACAATCGCTGCTGTTTCCTATTTTCGACTACGCTGATGTCAGCTATCTTGACCCCACGGAGGAGCAGCTAGACAAACTTGAGCGCCTTCAAAACTTCTGCATACGATTTATATTTGGATTACGCAAATATGATCATGTCTCAGAATTTCGCAACAGACTCAAGTGGCTCCCAATTCGTCTTCGCAGGAATACTCACATTCTAACATTACTTTATAATGTTTTATTTAATCCCAGTACTCCCTTTTATCTCAAAGAACGTTTTAGGTTCCTTCATGACACACATATAAGGTCCTTGAGGTCGTCTGAGAATTTAAGCCTGGCGATGCCAATTCATTCTTGCAATTACTATGGAAAATCCTTTACAGTTCAAGCTGCACGCCTGTGGAATGGATTGCCACTAGAAATCCGTAAAGCCAAATCGCTTAACATAAATATGTTAAGCGATTTGGCTTTCACTTAAATAAGTGTATGTTAAAAAAACACTACCTGTCAATCTAACGCGAATCACAATAAATATAGTTAATTTATCATATATTGTATAGCTGTCGTTCTACAAGTGTTCTGTTCACTGCTTCTTTATATAATATAAACACATTTTATCTAATGTATTGTATCATAGTACCTATACTTATGTATATTATGGTAGTATAATATAGTATGTAAGGTATAATATAGTATGTATTTATGTAAGTGTACATTACAATGTGTATATATTTAAGTACTTATTTATGAATATTATAGATTTCCGACGCTACACCATCAATGAACATGACTATTAACCTACATCATTTCTGTCCATCCGCGGTTGCCTGGAAGAGATCACTCTATTAGCGATAAGGATGCCAATTGCACACTAGTTTTATGTTATATTCTTATGTAAATACTTTGTTTGTTTTGGTGTTCAATAAAGTGTAATCTATCTATCTAAAGAATCTACTTATACAAGCGATTGGCATTTTGATAAAACCGTTACCAACTTACTACTAATCAACTTTTAAATAAAGATTATGAGTTATTTAATATTAACTTTGCACGCGCACTATCAAATTTCTCTTATTGTCTTTTAATTAAATAATTAAAGCAGTATATTAATGTCGTAACTCCTTTCAAATACAATTTTTACGTACACGAACATTGCTAGGATACCTAACAGCGTCAAAGTGCGTAATCGATTAAATACGCAACTTTCTACACGATTAGTCGTCGATGAGCGAAATGCCGAACTGAGATGGACCCGTTATGTGGGGTCTACATCTGTATGTCGATATTGGACAGTTACAAAGCTAGTCACCCGAACCCACCGACATGGGAGCTGAATGCGGTTTCCGATGGAGATCTATTGCCAACCTACATATCTGACAAGTAATAGACACCGTGTCAAATGTAAATAGAACTTCTGATGATGTGAATACAGAATTACGTCTGTGATTATGAATTATTACCATCAGAACTTATCAGAACTTTATTTTTAAATGATCGCATTGTCTACAATAGAAAATATCATTGTAAATTTATGGCAATCTTCAGCACTACCGCAAAAAATAAATATATTTTGGTCAACATTTTGATAGAATAACATTTAAAAAAGGGCGCGAAGATAGCTACTGTAGGAGTGTCATACAAATACATATACGTATGTCACAAGCTTGTGAAAAGTGTGCTGATATTTTCTAGTCTAACTTTAGCATTGGTAGCCTACAGTATAAATACAAGTCTAAATGTAAATAAACGCGGAAATAGAGGCAGCGTCAAACGCACCAAATATCAGCGCATGCAATATCGAGGTATAAAATTTAGATGCAGACTCAACCACCAAATCAATGTGTGCGGAAATATTCGCGCTGCGAACTTTTCAATAAAGCAGACCAATATGCCACTAACATACTAGTTCAATCGTTGTTCATATGGTGCCTACAATTATATTCTTTTATACATTACTGTCCGTGTGGTGACGGATTAAGAATACGGACTGTCACCACCCCATATCATCCCATGGGTGTCATAAGAGCCGACAGAGGGAGTATATTATGCAGAGAACAGCACTGTAAGAGAAGGAAAACTTGAAACAAACCCTATACCAACCCGTTTGGCCAGCGTGGTATAGTAGGCCAATTCCTCCTTTCAAAGGAGAGGCCTAGTCCAGCAGTGGACTGTTAAAGGCTGACTGATGATGATGATACATTACTTTTAAAGAATTGATTGGGATCTGCGTGCTTACCAAATCAAAAGACAAAGATGTTGGATAGTACCACTAGAAGTGTGATGTTGATGGTTTTAGCGGTACCTGTACACCACTACTGATACAGTACTAATGGGCTACCTGGATCAGCAGGCACTTATCTTCATGGCATTTAGAGGTTGTGTTTGCAATAAATGAGATTTAAGGTAACAAATACCTATGTATTTGTACCTAAAAATAAGTTGTCACGATACAGACCCTTTGTTGAAAATCGTATTATCTTGTTTCGTTCGGTGATAAAGAGCATTTGAGGTCCAATTATTGACCAGTGATTTTTCTGCCTTTTCACGTCTATATCTCCTCATGGCACCCACGAACTTTGATGACTTAACAAACATATATAAGCCAATAGTACCGTATACATCAAACAGCATTTCTTCGCCAAAAACTGTAATCCTCACCATATATAAAGTACTGACATGTAACTAAAATTTCAATGCGAATGAAAGAATTTCCTCTCGTTCTGTTTGTGCTCTTCAGTTCGGATGATCCGCTACGAACCGATAGGTTTGTTTGAGTTGGTATTTCCAACTTGCCTGTGATTCAACCCACAGCATTTAGAAACAAGACTGGCAAAAGCATTTAAATACAAAGTGTGTTTTGAGTATAACCAGATTTTGAACTTAGTTTTCGATGTCTTTTATAGAACTATGCTAAGGGAGATAGATATACGTGTATATAATTTACGAGATGTTATTGAGAATTATATAATACCCAGCCTTCCAGCCCGTTCTGAAAATCGATACAAGGGTCAACTAATCTAAAGACCTGTCTATATATTTGTTGACCCCAGAACCCAGAAAGCAGCCGAGAATCAATATAACAACAGGTTTTATTACGTAGGTACTCGAAACCTAGATAAAACGAGTACAAATCAACACATTTCTTTAAAAAATATCCATAATTTCTCAAAGCTTCCACCAGTTTCCCATAGATTAAATCTTTATCACGCAAATGCTGTTCAACCTTTCGTCTAATCATTTCGATAATTTTGTACCAAATCTAAACCTCAACGAATGCTCGAACTTATACCGCAAGGTTCACATCCGGATCACGACTTTACAGAAAAACCTGTTACTTTGCAACTACTATGAATATTCATTTGGTTTTGAGAACATTCGTGTTGTTGGTGTACCGAAATTGCGGCCTTCTGACCGAAATGTGTGGTATTGCACGGATTTACACATTCGATTGTCCAAAACATGACACACAAACATCCATTAAGATCATTGACGCATAATATCGCAAGCCTACTATTCGACTTTTCATTATTCCTCCTAGTGGCTACCTACATCAACTTAAAAGTACAAAATTCAAAACAAAGTTAATAAATCTTGAATTTGCATTAAAACACTCGATTTCTGAACTTCATTCCAGTTGTTTTAGAATGATTTTTCTACAAAACAGTGTCAAAAAAACATTAGGTAAATGCAGATAAGCTGTCTTTTATCGATTACCGTAACGTGATATTTTGTAGGTAAACTATACTATTCGACTTTTCATTATTCTTTTGAATAGCTACATCAATTTAAAAAAAAATTCTAAACAAGTTTGATTAGTCTTGAAGCATTAAAACACTCGGTTTCTAAACTTCATTCCACTGTTTTGTAAAAAAAAAACATTAAATTCAGATAAGCTGTTATTTGTATGTTGTTATCGATTACCGTAACGTGATATTTTGATAGGTATAACTAAAAAGTGTGACACAAAAATAGTCGTTCCGATTCCGATGTAGAAAAGGAAAAGATGGAGAGATCTCGTGTCAGAGGCCAAGACTCACTTTGGGTCGCTGCGCCACCACGAATAAATGAATGAATGGTTCCGATGTTTGTCACCTCAATGTACGCAAACTAACCGTGATAGGAGTTAACCCGATACAAAACAACATAGCCAAAGACATAAAAATTCCCACAATATTCGCAGTTGCATTTCTGCGGTAACATAACCATCTAAGTGGGTCAAATACATTGCATCGTGTTGCCGACTCGTTGAAGCGTGCCCCGTCTCCGCGATCGCTGAACGCACGCTCTATTTATACCGATTTACTTTTTTTATCTACACGTTAACGTATACTGAATGAAAATTGACGATACGTCTATAATTTCTTTGTTAGTATTGTTAAAATAGCTACGGAGCCAATGAACCTATATACATATGTCGATGGCTTATAACGGATTTTTGTCGCCGCCTCTGTTTTATAGACTTCAGTCTGTCTAGAATCTAGATTGTATTGAGAGCTAGGTTTGAGGAAGCTTGCTTTTTGTCAATAATTTACCTCGAGATCTAAACAATCCCGTTTTAAAATAATAGTATTACTAAAATGTTTCAAAGGTTTATCATGAATATACACATTGTATACTTACATATGTAGATGATGGTACTAACCATCCTTGATGTACTGATATTTCGATTTCGGATACATTCAGTGTGTGAGGTATTCTATCTAAATTTAATAAATAAGGACGACTAACTATCAAACATTGAATCACTGGTGATTACGGGCGATCATCACCAAAGTCGTCTTTATCAGAGCCGGTCAAAACGTTTCATATCTTTAAAGATGTAGTACGCAAACGGTAGAGGCCATGGTTGCATAAAGAGGTAGACAATTTAACATCCGAGGCGTTTAATTCCACGTTAACCACATACAATCCTACACTATATCGAGAGACCTAGAAACATAGCCTGCAAAATAACTGTGTACCTACTAACATAATTTAAACTAAGTAATATATCTTTAACACACATTTTACATAATATATATGTCAGACATACTAACTACGATATTCTTCAAAGTCATCGTCAACTTTATCAAAACAAAATAAATATGAAGCCTATTTGCAAACGCATTATCATTTAATGTAAATAGCAAAATGATTGACTGCAAAATTACATAATGACATAGAGGAATTCAATTATCTTACAATATCTAAAATGACGTAATTGCTAACTGCACAGGTGTCGAATTTTCAATGAATCGAATCATTATAAATAGCTTTGCGAGTAAGAGTTGATGATACCTACTTATGTAAACTTCTTTTTTACTTGATCTTTACTTTGGCGTGAGAATTTGATGAAATTCGGTCCATTTTAGCATCGTAATTTAATTTGAGATTATTACAAGATGCACGATACGTTTTCACGCATATAGTTTTTTGTTACGTAACTCGATATGCTTAAAACTGCGAAAAGTTTCAGTGCAACCCAGAATATAATAGAAATAGACCCCTTTTTCTGGGTCTCGCGGCATAAATGTGCGCGTGGGATTGGGAGGTCTCGGGTTCGATTCCCGGGTCGGGCAAAGTGTTATTGGGTTTTTCTGCTAGGAAATTCTCAGTAGCAGCACGGAGTTTGGTAATGTGCCTGGTACGACAATAGGCTCGCCCCCTATTACGTGGGACTAAAGTAAATCTGGCGAAATGTGGGTGTAGTATTTACACCTCTGCCTACCCCTTCGGGGATACAGTCGTGAGACTATAAAAAAAAACTTTTAACACAAAATACTATCAAAATTTACTGTGTAAAGTGCTCATATCAGCATTGTATCAGTGAAATGTTTGTAAACAGACAGGCCATGAAATTCAGAAAAAGATTTCATATCTTTTCTGAATTTCAAAATTACCTGGGATGATAAGCCCAAAATCAACAAACCTTCTATCTAAAAACGAGCTCAAAGTCAAGTTATGATCTGTAGACACAGTGGATCCTTATACAAAGCAAGTAAGCTTTGCAAACACATCGTACCTTCATGTCCATTACCGATTTTGTAGCTCACGAAGCCTCCGAGGCATATCAACAAACCGTAATACACCGTAATACAATGAATTTAATATACGTTTGTATACGGAAAATCTTGTAGAAGGCGGGAAGCCCCTAGGGAGATATTAATCATGTAAGAAATGTTTCTTTGTACATACTTCTAAAATATAAAGAAGCGTTTACTTCTTCGTCTTCGGTGGAGCCTGATTAAATTAAAATATAGTTTTAAATTTAACTACTTATAGTGTGTAGTTATGAAGATTTCCTTTTAAGGTCTGCCTCGGAATTTTACGCCTAACCTAAGCTGATGATTTCAGAGATAGTTTTGTTCTCGACACACTTGTTAAGTCCACAAAACCAACATTAGCTCGATACTAGCCTGACCTTTCACGTAGAGAAAATCTCAATTTCAGCAGTGGGATATTAAATATACATACTTTATAAACTGAGATAGTGTTACGCAAATGATTTCTTGGAGTTTAAAAGACAACACACATTTACTTTAGAATTCTCCTGTTTCAAACTGTGGAATGAGTACCTAAGCCTATTTCCATTTTCCTCAAGACAAAGATTTCACATAAATTTATACGTAGCGACTAAATTCAGAAACCCAATCTTCAATTTGGGTAAATTCATAGGCCAGTTAAACACACCTGTTGAGTCACTAATTCTGAATTAGTAATCACTTTAGACCGCTTCCAATTTACCATCGGGACGTATTTGACTTTTACTCGACAAAACTAACATTTGTACCGTTATCCTACCGTGCTTTATGTAATTTAGATATCACGGTCCTTAGAAATAATAGCTATAGGTACCGTTTATACCACAGGATATCCTTCCTTCGATTGCCTTAGGTAACGGTTAGTTGTGTTTTTCAGTCATTGTTTCTGCAATGTCAAAGTCATGGTTACCACTTCCCAGCAGGCTGCAAACTATACGCTAGGAAAAGATAGAAAGGTCATAAAATTATTTCCGGTCACTCAAATACTTTCTGCACATAAAAACTCATTGAAAATAAACAAAGTTACGACAGGGTGTGGTGAAATGTACAAACTGCTTTCTACAAAGCCCTTTTGAATGGAGAAAGCCTTTTACTCATGGAATCATGATGTATCTGTTTGCATTGTCGATACATACTAAGTCATTTACAAGGTTTACGTGACTGACATGCAAAGTAGCGAACTTTTACTTTTCTAAGGGACATTTAAATGAACCTATTGAACTATTTGGTTACTTCAAATTTCCGGTTCAAATTTTAACCTAAAATTTATTTTTGTTCTCAGGTTGGGAGTTAAAAGGCTTACATTGTTATAAATTCTTCAACATCAGGCATTCATGGGAGAAAGCGGCAGAATTATGTCGAAGGTAAGTTTAGTAATGAATACTTTGACAACATAAAATATTGTAGTCTCTTGTTATTTTCTCTTGTTTATAGGAAAAAGAAGTTTACAGTGTTCGGTCATTATTTTTCAGATACGGCAGCGAACTCATGGTCGTAGATACCTACAGCGAAAACAACATGACAGCCAGCATGGTGCCAGCCAGTCCGAGCAACAACCACTACTGGCTCGGCCTTGCGACGGTGGATGACCTCAGGACCAACACGCTCGAGTCGGCAGCTGGTGCTTTAGTATCGCAGTACGCCGGCTTCTGGGATCTAAGGCAACCCAACCCAAAGGACGGCGAATGTGTAGACGTACACGTCTCATCTGATAGCCAGTCCTGGGAGCTTACCACCTGCGAAACTCTTCTACCCTTCATGTGCCGAGCTACTGCCTGCCCTGCCGGTAAACTACAATACCAAAACCAATTGTTCAAATCAAATTAAAGCATGCCCAATTACAAATGTAAACACTCAATGTTAAGGTTATTTAAACAATAGTCACGAATTTTTTTTTTGTTTTAGGAACCTTCCATTGTTCTAATGGTAAATGCATAAACGCAGCCTTCAAATGCGACAAGCAAGACGATTGCGGTGATGCTTCCGACGAAATGGACTGTGCTTCCGAATGTCACTTCTACATGGCCAGCAGTGGCGATGTAGTCGAGAGTCCCAACTATCCTCACAAGTACCCTCCCTTCAGCGAATGCAAATGGACTCTCGAGGGGCCACAAGGTCAAAATATCGTTCTACAGTTCCAAGATTTTGAAACTGAAAAGTCTTTCGACACTGTTCAAATCCTGGTAGGTGGCAGGACCGAAGATAAGTCTGTTAATCTAGCAACGTTGTCCGGCAAACAAGATTTATCTAATAAACTTTATGTATCCGCTTCGAACTTTATGATAATCAAATTCAGTACAGATGGTTCGGTAGAAAGGAAAGGTTTCCGTGCGGCGTGGAAAACCGAGTCTTCCAACTGTGGAGGCATGCTAAGAGCTACACCTCAAGGACAAGTGTTGACTTCCCCTGGTTATCCAAATGGCTACCCTGGTGGCTTAGAATGCGTGTATATTATTGAAGCCCAACCCGGCAGAATAGTCTCACTTGAGATCGAGGACTTGGAGTTAGGTATGAACCGCGACTACATCGTCATCAAGGACGGTAACACGCCATCTAGCCCTGTACTGGCCAGGTTAACTGGACCAGGTGAAGAAAACCAGAAAGTCGTAATATCCACGACGAACCATCTGTACATGTACTTCCGAACGAGCCTTGGGGATTCCAAGAAAGGATTCAACATGAGATATTCCCAAGGATGTAGAGCTACTATAATAGCTTCAAATGGTACAGTTACTTCGCCTGCTTATGGTCTCGCGAGCTATCCGAATAATCAAGAGTGCCTATATAGAATTAAGAACCCTAATGGTGGACCACTATCATTAAAATTCGACGAGTTTAGCATACACCCGACTGACGTAGTGCAAGTATTCGACGGTGCGAGCACGAATGGGTTGAGATTACATTCAGAAAACGGATTTACCGTGAAACCAAGAATAACACTGACTGCTTCAAGTGGCGAGATGTTGATACGATTTGTGTCTGATGCTTTGCATAATGGAATAGGTTGGAAGGCGACGTACTCGGCAGGTAAACTATTTGTGTTACTCCTGCTCCGATATTTATAAACTTTTACAAAATGGAGTTGATATTATTGTTGTATTTTATTTCTTTCAGATTGCCCACCTCTTAAATCCGGCATTGGTGCTTTAGCGTCAAACAGAGATACCGCCTTTGGAACAGTTGTCACATTCTCTTGTCCCATCGGTCAGGAATTCGCTACGGGCAAATCCCGCATCACAACGAAATGTCTCGATGGAGGAAAATGGTCCACTACCTACATTCCTAGCTGTCAAGGTATGTTATACATTAAAACCCGTTTCTTTCAGACACAAAAGCATTCTTTGAATGGGAACAATAATAATAAACATTTCGGCAAAAGTATTCGTATAAAATACTATTTGTTGCTTGCGGTTTCGCGTTAGTGATTTTTTTTTAAATAAATTTCTTTGTAGCCAAATCCGTACCTCTGACAACGTTTACGTTCTTTGGAACTTAAACGTGATACATGATACATACGTGACATGATATTTGTATCATAATGATCTATTGACAAGCAAAAACTTTCACATTATTAATATAAGTCTAGATAAGGCAACGTGTATTAATGTAATTTAATTTGCTAACTTTCCAGAGGTTTACTGTGGTCCAGTCCCGCAGATCGATAACGGCTTTTCAATTGGTTCCACAAACGTGACTTACCGCGGGGTCGCTACTTATCAGTGTTACGCTGGTTTCGCATTCCCCACGGGACAACCTATTGAGAGAATATCGTGTTTATCTGATGGACGGTGGGAAAGGACACCTACTTGTCTCGGTAAGTTTACTAGAATTCCATTCTATAAAAGCAAAATGATAAATTTGTACTATATGTTCTCTTTGTATATAAAAAACATAATAATATGTTAAAGTAAACTGTCGAAGATAAAAACATAAAATTTTAGACAGTGGGGTTCTTTTACGACGCCCGCTAAATAACGATTTTTCAATATTGCACCCATAAGAGGGTAAAAGAGGGTTTTAAGTTTATGCCAAAATTCGCTGACTTCAAAGCCAGCACTATAAAAATGGAGAAAAATCACTAAACAAACAAAAAAAGTCAGAGAACTTTATAGTAGTAGAACTATGACACGTTTCTTTTCACAGCATCACAATGCGTGGCCCTTCCGGACGTCCCTCACGCGAATGTCACAATACTGAACGGCGGCGGCCGCAGCTACGGCACCATTGTCCGGTATGAATGTGAACCAGGCTACGTGCGATCTGGCCAGCCTGTACTACTTTGTATGAGCAACGGCACGTGGTCTGGAGACGTGCCTACTTGCTCCAAGGCGTTGTGCCCCAAGTTCCCGGACATCAAGAATGGCTTTATTGTCGACCCGACAAGGATTTACATGTTTGGTGATGAAGCACGCGTGCAGTGTTTCAAGGGTAAACTACCACTTTTATAAATAACATTCGAACAAAAAAATAATAATTTATAAAGACTTGTTCATAAAAATAATTTTGGTATGATTGATTTTAGGATACAAACTCAATGGGCCAAGTATATTGAGATGTGGACCGAACCAAGAGTTCGATAATCCTCCCACTTGTGAAGATATCAACGAATGTGTCAGCAGTCAGTGCGATTCAGCATCCACGGAATGTAAAAATACTCAGGGTGGCTTTTACTGCCCGTGCAGACCTGGTTTCACACCAAACCTAGATTGCAGACCCGTAGGAGATCTAGGACTGATCAATGGAGCTATTCCTGATGAATCGATTACTACATCAACACCTGAACCTGGATATTCTAAAGGAGTTAGTATTACTACACTTACTTAGAAAGTTCTTACAAAATGTGGTCATTAAATTTCTCAATGGTGGCTAATACTATTAATTAATTTTTGAACAGATGGTGCGTTTGAACAATGGAGGCGGTTGGTGTGGCAACAACTTGGAGGCCGGTGCCAACTGGATCTTGATTGACTTGAGAGCGCCCACTATCATCAGAGGCTTCCGAACAATGAGTGTTATGCGCGCCGACGGCAATATTGCTTTCACTTCTGCCATCAGAATTCAATACACTAACGACCTCACTGATATATTCAAAGACTACACTAACCCCGACGGTACTGCTGTAGAATTCCGAATCTTGGAACCCACTCTATCTGTGCTGAACTTACCAATGCCCATAGAAGCACAGTACGTTAAATTCAAGATCCAAGACTATGTGGGTGCCCCTTGTCTGAAACTGGAAGTAATGGGATGTGCTAGATTAGACTGCGCAGATATCAATGAATGTAGCGAAAACAATGGAGGGTGTGAACAGAAGTGTATCAACACGTAAGTTTATTATCCACTTAGTACAATATTTAAAAAAATACTTTTCAACAAATAATATACCATTAATCCTTTTTTTTTTGCAGACCTGGAAACTTCTCTTGTGCCTGCAATCTTGGTTATGAGCTCTATTCCTCCAACGGCACTGCTGGTTTCGCCATCGAAAAGTCAGAAACGGGTGAACGAGATGGCGATACATATCAAAGAAACAAATCTTGTGTCCCTCTCATGTGTCCACAACTGGCTCCGCCTGAAAACGGAAAACTGTTATCAACGAAGAGTAACTACCACTTCGGAGATATCGTTCAGTTCCAGTGCGACTTTGGATTTGTGATGTCTGGATTCTCATCACTCCTGTGTACATCTAGTGGTACCTGGAATGGCACTGCACCTGAATGTCAATGTAAGTAAACCTAATCAATTAAAATATGCTCATCGTAAAGACACAAGGAGGTAGAAAAATTAAAATAAAAATCTTCTCATTTCAGATGCTCGTTGTGTGACCTTATCGGATGATAAGAACGATGGTCTTAAAGTGATAAGAGAAGACCCTGAAAGCGTGCTGGTTCCATACAGAGACAATGTCACAATTACTTGTACATCCCCTGGCAGACAGCTGAGAAACACTCTCACGTCTTCATTCAGACAGTGCGTGTACGATCCTAAACCCGTAAGTATTATAATTATAAAATTAAATTCATTCCCGAAGTATATTTAAAATGTTCTAATCATATTTTATTTGCCTTATTTCCCAGGGTCTACCTGATTATTGGCTATCTGGAGCTCAACCTCAATGTCCAAGAAAAGACTGCGGTGTTCCAATGCCAACACCCGGTGCGGAATACGGCCAATACCTCGATACCAAATACCAAAGCTCCTTCTTCTTCGGCTGTCAGAACACCTTCAAGCTTGCGGGTCAAACCAGTAAACATGATAATGTAGTCAGGTGTCAAGCGAACGGTATCTGGGACTTCGGCGATTTGAGGTGTGAAGGTCCAGTGTGTGAAGACCCTGGCAGGCCCGCTGATGGCTACCAAATTTCCAGAAGCTATGAACAAGGATCCGAAGTTCTATTCGGTTGCTCCAGGCCTGGATACATACTCATTAACCCAAGACCAATTACTTGTATACGCGAACCAGAATGCAAAGTGATCAGACCTCTAGGTTTGGCCTCTGGTAGAATACCTGATTCCGCAATCAACGCTACATCTGAAAGGCCTAATTATGAGGCGAGAAACATCAGACTGAACTCAGTAACCGGTTGGTGTGGCAAGCAAGAAGCTTTTACCTACGTCAGCGTCGATTTAGGCAAAGTCTACAGAGTGAAAGCTATTCTCGTCAAAGGAGTTGTAACATCAGACATTGTTGGTAGACCCACCGAAATTAGATTCTTCTACAAGCAAGCGGAAAATGAGAACTATGTTGTTTACTTCCCTAATTTCAACCTCACAATGAGAGACCCTGGCAACTACGGTGAACTTGCTATGATCACTTTGCCTAAATATGTGCAAGCTAGATTCGTTATTCTGGGTATTGTGAGCTTCATGGACAATGCCTGTCTTAAATTCGAGCTCATGGGTTGTGACGAACCTGCAGCAGAGCCTTTATTAGGTTATGACTACGGTTACTCCCCATGTGTTGGTACGTATAAAATATTATCTTTTGAGTACGTTAAAACTATTATTGGTTCATTATTTATGAAAACTAACATACTTGTTTGTTGCAGATAATGAGCCTCCTGTATTCCAAAACTGTCCTCAGCAGCCAATCGTGGTACAAACTGATGTCAATGGCGGTTTACTACCGGTGAACTTTACCGAACCCACTGCAACTGACAACTCCGGTGCTATCGCTAGATTAGAAGTAACACCACAGCACTTCAAGACGCCAATCCAAGTATTCCATAATATGGTGGTGCGATACGTTGCATTTGACTTTGATGGAAACGTTGCTATTTGCGAAGTGAACATAACTGTACCGGATTACACTCCACCAAGGCTAAGCTGCCCGCAGAGCTATGTGATTGAACTAGTCGACAAACAAGACAGCTACGCAGTGAACTTCAATGAAACAAGAAGGAGAATCAATGCAACTGATGCTTCAGGCGAAGTTTTCCTTAAATTCGTTCCGGAAAGAGCAGTCATTCCCATACGCGGCTACGAAAACGTCACTGTAATCGCTTCAGATAAATATGGAAACCGAGCTCAGTGTAACTTCCAAGTAAGAATATTTTTTGTTCTCAACCAATTTATCTCAATAAACACTTACTTTATTTTCGTTTAACTTATTACTTTGTTTAATTTATCTTTACTTACAGGTGTCCGTTCAAGCTACACCTTGCGTTGATTGGGAGCTCATGCCACCAGCGCACGGTGCTATGAACTGTCTACCTGGCGACCGAGGCATCCAATGTATAGCTACATGTAGCCCCGGCTTCAGATTCACTGACGGCGAACCTGTCAAAACATTCGTGTGCGAAACTAAACGGCAATGGGTGCCATCTGCTGTTGTACCTGATTGTGTTTCAGAAAGTAAGTTTCGTCTGACCAAAGCGTCTACAAAAATCGTTGAAATACCAATATCTACACAGCATATGCCTCGTTTTGCCCATTTATCCTGTTAATTTTAATAATGTATTATTTCAGATACACAGCAAGCCGCGTACCACGTTGTATCAACTGTCCAATATCGCGCTCTGGGAGCAGTTTCCAACGCTTGCTTACCGCAATACAAGGACTTGGTCGCTCAATACGACAACGTCTTGAACGAGCGACTTTCTCAGCGTTGTTCTGCTGTCAACGTTAACATAAACGTTACTTTCATCAATGTAATCCCAACGCTTCTGGATGAAAACGTAGTCAAGATGGACTTTGTGTTAGCAATCATACCAGCTGTCCGCCAAACACAAATATATGATCTTTGCGGTTCGACACTAAATCTGATATTTGATTTATCTGTGCCATACGCTAGTGCCCTAATTGAACCTGTCTTGAATGTATCGTCGATTGGCAACCAGTGTCCACCATTGAGAGCAATCAGAAGTTCCATTACTAAAGGATTTACTTGCAGCGTTGGTGAAGTACTGAATATGGATACTAATGATGTTCCAAGATGCTGTGAGTATTTTGAAATACATGTACCACTACAATAATATTATCATTTAAATGTCGGCAACAATACTAATTAATTGTTTACTTCTTTCAGTACATTGTCCTGCTGGTACCTTTGCCGAAGAGAAACAGAAATCTTGTACAATGTGCCCACGTGGTTTCTTCCAGAACCAAGCTCGTCAAGGAGCATGTCTTAAATGTCCATCAGGAACGTTCACCAGGGAAGAAGGCTCAAAAGATATCAATGACTGTATACCAGTTTGTGGATATGGTACTTATTCCCCAACTGGTCTAGTTCCTTGTCTGGAATGTCCAAGAAATAGTTACACCAGTGAACCACCACTAGGAGGTTTCAAAGACTGTCAAGCTTGTCCCGTTAACACCTTCACCTATCAACCAGCTGCTTCAGGAAGAGACAGGTGCAGAGCTAAATGTGCACCTGGTACTTATTCGCCCACCGGATTGGCTCCATGCTCTCAATGTCCAAGAAACTTCTACCAGAACCTTGAAGGCCAAACAAGCTGCATGGAATGCCCAACGAACATGAAGACAGTCGGAACGGGTGCAACGGGCTTGGAAGAATGTCTGCCAGTTGAATGTTCAAACAGCGCTTGCCAACATGGTGGTCTATGTGTACCTAAAGGACATGGCGTCCAATGTTATTGCCCAGCTGGATTCTCTGGACGCAGGTGTGAAATTGATATCGATGAGTGCGCAAGCCAACCTTGCTACAATGGTGGTACTTGCACTGACCTACCGCAAGGATACCGTTGCTCTTGTCCCACAGGATATGGCGGCATTAATTGTCAAGAAGAGAGGTCTGACTGCAGAAATGACACTTGTCCCGAAAGAGCAATGTGCAAAGATGAGCCGGGCTTCGACAACTATACTTGTTTGTGTAGATCTGGATACACTGGCGTTGACTGTGACATTACCGTACGTATTTTCTTGAATTAATTTAATATAGAATATATATTTCAGAGATTCAAAACTTATTAGTAACCTTCACGTATTTTTTACAGATCGATCCTTGCACAGCTAACGGTAACCCTTGTACTAATGGCGCTTCTTGCATTGCTCTACAACAAGGAAGATTCAAATGCGAATGTCTGCCAGGCTGGGAAGGACAACTTTGCGAAATTAACACGGATGACTGTATTGAAAAGCCTTGCCTGTTAGGCGCACCTTGCACAGATTTAGTAAACGACTTTAGTTGCGCGTGTCCACCAGGTTTTACAGGAAAACGATGCCACGAAAAGATAGATCTGTGCTCGAATGATCCTTGCAAACACGGAATTTGTGTTGATAAACTCTTCATACATCAATGCGTCTGCGACCCAGGCTGGACTGGCCCTTCATGTGATATCAACATTAACGAATGTGTTATATCGCCCTGCGAAAATGGTGGCCAATGTATCGATGGTATCGATGACTTTAACTGTATCTGTGAGGCCGGTTACACAGGCAAGAGGTGTCAACATACAATTGATGACTGTTCGTCTAACCCCTGCCAGAACGGTGCATCATGTGTTGACCAAATAGACGGTTTCATCTGCAAATGCCGTCCAGGATACATAGGGCTCCAATGTGAGACTGCTATTGATGAATGCTTGACGGAGCCTTGCAATCCTGCTGGTACCGAAAAATGTGTTGATCTTGACAACAAGTTCCAATGCGTCTGCCGCGAAGGTTTCACGGGAGAAATGTGTGAAACTAACATCGATGACTGTGCGTCAGACCCGTGCTTCAACGGAGGCTCTTGTAAGGATGAAGTTGGAGGTTACAAATGTGGCTGCCAACCTGGATGGACCGGCAAACGATGCGAGAAGGATATTGGCAACTGTATGAACCGACCCTGTCAAAACAATGCCAGATGTATCGACCTCTTCCAGGACTTTTTCTGCGTGTAAGTTTATGTTGGATACTTTCTATTTTAGAATTTTCAATATTACTATAAATCGAGATGATTAATCTTCTATTCAAATTTAAAATTATATTTATTAAATATGTTCGTGTTTTCAGATGTCCAAGCGGAACAGACGGCAAGCAATGTGAAACAGCACCTGAGAGATGTATCGGCAGTCCCTGTATGCACGGTGGCAAATGCCAAGACTATGGCTCTGGACTTAACTGCACTTGTTCCCTCGACTACACCGGTATCGGCTGCCAATACGAATTCGACGCGTGCGAAGCGGGTCTTTGCCAGAATGGAGCAACATGCATAGATGAGGGTGAAGACTACACCTGCATCTGTGCACCAGGCTTCCAAGGGAAGAACTGCGATGAGGACATCGTTGACTGCAAAGAGAACTCATGCCCACCGTCAGCTACATGCATTGACTTACCAGGCCGTTTCTATTGCCAATGTCCATTCAACCTGACCGGCGACGATTGCAGAAAAAGTAAGTCCTTCACCATTTATTCAGACATAAATTACCTATTTTTGTGACGAAATACTAAAATCCAACTGTCTATATTCCAGCAATCAGTGTGGATTACGATCTGTACTTCAGCGACCCGATGCGTTCAAGTGCCGCAAAAGTGGTGCCATTCGAGACAGGATCCGCAGATGGTCTGACTATAGCGATGTGGGTTCAATACACACAACAAGATGAAGGAGGAGTATTCTTCACAGCTTACAGCGTTAGGTATATAGTGTATTCAGATTTACTTGTACTTATATTTAAGCTTTACTAATCTTTTTATTTACATCAAAATGTTTGCTGTTTCAGTAACTCCCACATTGCGCTCAATAGAAAACAAATTATCCAAGCTCATTCAAATGGCGTCCAAGTTTCACTATTCCCGGAACTCCAAGACGTTTACCTAAGTTTCGGAGAGTTTGCAACGGTAAACGACGGGCAATGGCACCACGTCGCCTTGGTTTGGGACGGCAGTAATGGCGGCGAATTAACCCTCATCACTGAAGGTTTGATCGCTAGCAAGATTGAAGGTTACGGCAGCGGACGAACACTACCACAATAGTGAGTTTTGTTTTACTACATTGATTTAGCTCAAACTCATTTCATTCTCGATTGTACGTTGTCTATAAAATAACTGTTTTTTTTTCAGTGTTTGGGTGACACTCGGCAAGCCTCAATCTGATAATCCAAAGGCTTACACTGAAGCTGGCTTCCAAGGGCATTTGACTAAAGTACAAATATGGAACCGCGCACTGGATATCACCAATGACATCCAAAAACAAGTGCGTGATTGTAGAACTGAGCCTGTCTTGTACAGCAACTTGGCTCTTACATGGGCTGGATATGACGACTTAATTGGAGGAGTAGAGAGAATAGTACCATCGCATTGCGGACAGAGGGTATGCCCGAACGGTTACACTGGTCCTAAATGCCAGCAATTGCAAGTAGACAAGGAACCACCACGAGTAGATCGTTGCCCTGGAGATCTTTGGGTGATTGCGAAGAACGGTTCATCGATCGTGAGCTGGGACAAGCCAGTATTTAGCGACAACGTCGGAGTCGTCAAGGAAGTAGAAAAGTCTGGACATAAGCCTGGACAGAACCTCGCTTGGGGAGCTTACGATATTGCTTACATCGCGTACGATGCTGCGGGCAACGCAGCTACCTGCACTTTCAAGGTTACTGTACTAGGTAAGCCACCTCAAACTAAAGAATTATACAAAACATTATCCATGTCCATCATAGTCATATGTACAAACTTTGTCAGTTGAGAAACCAAAATGTAATAGGACACTTAGTATGACACTAAGTATGTGTTAGCTACATTTTGGTTTAACAAATTTCTATACATGACTGTTGCGTTCAAAGAGTTATCCCTCCTAATAATAAACATTTCTTTTTTACCTCTTTCAGCTGAATTCTGTCCACCTCTGCCCGATCCTCTTGGCGGTTACCAATCGTGCCGCGACTGGGGCGCCGGCGGTCAGTTCAAGGTGTGCGAGATCGCGTGTCGCGACGGCTTGAGGTTCTCTCAGCCTGTGCCGCCGTTCTACACGTGCGGTGCTGAAGGATTCTGGCGACCAACTCCTGATCCTACTCTGCCTTTGGTTTATCCTGCTTGTTCACGTAAGTACTGATTGAAGTTCAAAGGAAACCACAATGTGGTCTATACTTCAACACTAATAAAATGTGGATTTTGGGAATTTTGTCATTTAAATAACATTAATTCGTAGAAAATGTATGATTAACACATGTGATTTTGAAATGTATTTGTTTTCACAGCGGCCTCACCTGCTCAGCGCGTGTTCAAGATATCGATGTTGTTCCCGAGCTCCGTCCTCTGCAACGACGCCGGTCAGGGTGTACTCCGACAGAAAGTTCGCACCGCTATCAACCAACTCAACAGAGACTGGAACTTCTGCTCTTATGCTGTTGACGGTAAGACTCAAATTCCTTTAACAACTTTCCAATTGGCTGGAATATGTGGCTAATAAGTTTTTGAAATCAGGTACCCGCGAATGTAAGGAGCTGGATATCAATGTGAAATGTGACCACCGCGCGAACGTCAGACAAACGCGCCAAGTATCCACCCCTCCCACCATACCTGCTGAAGACACTTACGTCCTGGACGCCATCATTCCCGTCGAAGAGTAAGCATATATTTTGATTATCATACTCTAAAAAAATATACGTACAGTAGGAACCATATAAAAGGTGTTGGCGTAGACACGTAATTATTACGCTAAAGTAATGTAAAATTCATATCTGTAGTGCACAAAGCGGAGATTTAAATCGTTGGATGTACTTACACTTCCGAAAACTGTCCACGTTTTAAGTCAATCTGATAATGCGCGCGCAGTACTCGGTACGCAAATTACTGAAAAGACGGGAAGAATGAGCTCACTGTTCCCAACGATGACATATTTTTGTCCTTCATATGTATGGTATAGACACATCTAACGATTTAAATCTCTAGCACAAAGCATGTGTTACTATAACACAATCGGAACACAATAAGGTTTCACGCACTATCGTCGTAGCAAGTATAAGTCAAATAGCACTTAGGCTTTCAAATAAAGCATGTATGTACGTCTTCCAACACAATTGCATGTATTTTATCTGGCACTTAGGACACGAAGCAGTAGGGAGGGTCGACAAGTAGGCGATACGTACAGCGTTGAGATCTCTTTCCCGTCTGTCAAGTAAGTTGTTTGCATGCCTTGCTGTAGCACTTAAGCACTTGTTACGTAAATGTGAGATTTGCTTGTAACATATTACTTAGTTGACGCTTGTAGAGGTGTTTTTGTTGAGTTGGCGACTGATATTTTGCTGATTCTTTTACTAAAATATCAGCTATCTTACTAAAATATAATTGTAATATTTTAGCGACCCAGTAATCCACGGTGGTAACAACGAACGTTCTACTGTGCAACGATTGCTGGAGAAACTGATTCTCGAAGACGAACAATTCGACGTAAGGAATATTCTTCCCAACACGGTTCCTGATCCGGCCAGCTTGGAGTTAGTGTCTGACTATGCCTGTCCAACTGGACAAGTTGTCATGGCTCCTGACTGTGGTACGTATAAACATCCAATGTATAATCAAATAATTTAATCAAATTTTTTGGTGTTGTGTCACTACCCCATTTTATGCCGTGAGGGTCGTTAGTGGTGACTAAGGAAAGTGCGTTTAGTCCTGCGCCGAGTGTGATGGATAAAACTCCCTCACGAGACAATAATTTGTGTGTTCTACAAATTGTTTTTTCGAGTCTGGGTGTTCATTCGCAGTGTCAACTGGCGAGGCGGCCGCTTAAACCACTACGCCAACCGTGCAGTCTAAAGATTTTTTGTAAAGTCTCCCGCGACACAGGACTCATTTCTAGTGCGAAAGTTGCTTTTTTCCTTTATAAAAATAAGAAACACGCTTTTTTTAAATAAAAAGAATCTAAACCATCTCTAAAGTTACCAACCCATCTGGCCATCGAAAACCAAATCCTCCGGACTCTTAATACTATTGTGATGCAAATTAAGAGAGGCTTATGTCCAGCAATGGACTGCAAATGGATGTTGATATCGATGACACATGATCATCGTCTTAGCGTTATCACGGTTGCAGCCAAGACTTAAACCCCTAACTACTCCAACTAGATATGACAGAATATCAACTTTTCCACAGAGCGACTGCCGTCTGACCTCTGCAACCCAAAGGCATAACGATATTTCATGGTTTAGACCAGATCTGGATGCTAATATTGATGACACATATCTACATAATTATATAAATATTTTTTTCATTTTACAGTGGCGTGTGCGGTTGGTACTTTCTTGGACGCTGCCAGTGATACCTGCAAGCCTTGTCCACTGGGCACCTACCAATCTGAAGCTGGCCAGGTGCAGTGTACCGCGTGCCCAGCCATCGCCGGTCAGTCAGGAGTCACGCAGGCGACTGGCGCTAGAAGTGCTGCTGACTGCAAGGGTAAATATTAAAAAACAGCTGCATTTTTATAACATAACAACATAACATAACTTCACGCCTTTTATCCCCGAAGGGGTAGGCAGAGGTGTATACACACCCACATTTCGCCAGCTATGTTTAGGTCCCAATGTAATAGGGGGCGAGCCTATTGCCATCTACCGGGCACATTATTAGCGAGCGATAGTGAATCGAATGTCGAAATGAGTGAATGTTGAAAGAAATTTTCGACGCTTGAAAGTTTTTTCAACGCCTGATCAAGTGTTTTCAACGCCTAAAGTGTTTTCAACGCCTGAAAGTTTTTTCAATTTTACCCTCTTAGGGGATGAATTAAAAAATAAAACCTTCCATCATTGTCAGCATATTTGATGGTACTGCCTTCCACCGTAGCTGACCTACTTTGAGCTTAACGTTCTTTTCAAGAAGCGAAGCTAACGCAAATCATCAATTCAGAACGTTGTGTTTATTGTTCTACCAAAATCCCAAATCTAGAGAGGTGCGCTGCCGGCAAATACTACGACGCTGAAGCCGACCTCTGCCGACCGTGCGGCCACGGCTCCTACCAGCCGAGGGAGGGAGCCTTCTCCTGCATCGCCTGCCCCAGGGGACAGACCACTCGCGCGACCGAGGCTGTGTCGGCGGCTGAATGCAGGGATGACTGTCCTTCAGGTAAATGTTTCTTTTATTTATTTAATTTTAGGAGAACTTACAAAATGCAGTAATAAATACCAAGTGATCAAGTGCCCTTAACAAGACCACAATTTAGGGTTATTCTAAGGAACAGAAATTCAGAAAGTACAATATGCAAAATACATCAACAAAAATAAATTGTTGCATAAGAAAAACAATAGATGTTCGATACAAATAAGTTGCCGCTTAGTATTCCTGTGTATTGATATCGCTGACAAATGAATTCGTGGTGGATTTGATGGTAAGACTAGCTGATGCTAAGACGCTGACAAAGCTTAGAAATAACTACCACAAAAATAAAGAAGGGACAAGAAGACGATGGATTCCACTCAAAGATCGAACAAAAAATTAAGAATAAGAAGGGACAGGAAAATGATGGATTTCATCCAAAGACAAAATTGAGAAAAAGAAAGGATATAGGAACATGGTGGATTCTACTTAAAGATAAAACCAGGATAAAGGAGAACCAGCATAAAGAGTGAACAGGAATGTGAACGATTCTTCTTAAAAGATGTAACGCATCACTTTAGATACTGGTCGTACTTTACTTACTCGTAGATGAGAGTCTTGTATTTTTTCAATTGAGCCTTTTACTTTAAATCTACTTCGCTCTATCTTATACACCGCTATTTTCTAATTAGTACAAAAAAATTAACACAGCACTAAGTATCTTTAACTGATCATATTTATGTAGTTAAAAAATAAAAACACTAAGTCCCAAAACTGTCTCAAAACTGTCCATAAAAATACGTGATAATTGGTAAATGCAATACTAATACTATGACCGACCCGAGTACTACGAGTATCATAGTAAAATCAACCATTGATAAATTCCCCCTCCCCCGCCCCTCTGCGCCTGCGCCACGCCCCGACGATGCGACAAACAGTACCAAATTGCTAGCAAAAGTGAGCGTATCTAATTTCGTTGCAAAAGTTAATTGTTTGTCTACGTTTGCCCGACGCGATGGCCTATCATATCAGTTCATATCACTGGAGTATGTAGCTATGCTTCGTGCGTACTTTTTGAGTGAAAAAATCGCGAGTGCAGCTGTGTACCCATGGACATCTTATTGTGAGTGTACAAAAGTGATCCGGTCAGTGTCAAACAATTAAAACAGTGCATATTGGATGCTTTTGATAACGGTGGTGGACATTTCGAAGGACAATGGAAATACTTGTAAGTTTAGTAAATAATACGTACTTAAGTAAATAATAATCTGATGCGGGCGGCTCAAAATCGGTCTGTGTTTTCCACACACCTTGAGGAAGGCCTATGTCCAGCAGTGGACGTCTCTAGGCTGACATGATGATGATAAAATAATATTTGTAAATAGCAGATGATTCTAACTTCATAAATACGCCAAAATTATTCTTTTCTTTTAGTCCAGAACACCTTCTTTTATTTTGAAATTTGTTTGCTTTCTAATTACATACCTCCTTATTTAATTACTTGTTAAACGATAAATTTTACCGGTCCTAAGCCCGAATGAAGTATGAAGGAGAGGGTAGAATTAACAAAATTAAAAAATAACTACCTACATTTATTATTTTTCTTCATTTTATTTTCTATGGCTACCTACATCATAAGTGCGACAGAGAGAATGCGAATGAGCAGGATGGAATATTATCAATGAATTAGTGAATGGATTATAAAATATGACTATGATTTAAGTGGATTTTCTACAATAAACAAATGATAATAACTTTGCTCTTTATTGATATTATGAAATTCTTACGTCACATATATGATAATAATATCTTCGCTAATCTGTCCTTAAAGTTTTTGTACTAATTAAAAAATAGCGGTGTATAGAGCGTGCGAGTTCTTCAACCATCTAGCGTGCACTCGGCGTTCACTCTGTAGTACAAAGTGAACGCCAAACACCTACCGGGCGGACGTCGAGTAAATAAGGCCTCCCTCACATGCTTAATGTGAGGGAGGCCTTATTCAGGGCCGAGCCACCCCTATGTGCATTGTGCGCGAAGCACACGGGCGCCTTGGTAATAGGGGCGCCGAGCGTTGGGTGAGATGCGTTAATTATTAAAATCACTTTGGAAAAAGGCTGACAAAAAAGGCGCTTCATAGATTTCACACAGGGATTGGGTCGGCGTGACCATGGCCTTATTGTGAAAAAACCATTCCTTAATATTTTTCTATGTCCATTTCTAGGAGAACAACTAAGCAGTGACGGCGGCTGCGAACCTTGTCCGCGCGGAACATGGCGCGCTAACGGTGCGGGTGCGGCGTGTGTGCCATGCCCGGGCGGCACCACGACGCCGCAGAGCGGAGCTTCCTCCGCCGACCAGTGCTCGCTACCTGTCTGCAGGCCTGGTACGTATACTCTATAACGTGTGCGCCATGCCCGGGCGGCACCACGACGCCGCAGAGCGGAGCTTCCTCCGCCGACCAGTGCTCGCTACCTGTCTGCAGGCCTGGTACGTATACTCTATAACGTGTGCGCCATGCCCGGGCGGCACCACGACGCCGCAGAGCGGAGCTTCCTCCGCCGACCAGTGCTCGCTACCTGTCTGCAGGCCTGGTACGTATACTCTATAACGTGTGCGCCATGCCCGGGCGGCACCACGACCCCGCAGAGCGGAGCTTCCTCCGCCGACCAGTGCTCGCTACCTGTCTGCAGGCCTGGTACGTATACTCTATAACGTGTGCGCCATGCCCGGGCGGCACCACGACGCCGCAGAGCGGAGCTTCCTCCGCCGACCAGTGCTCGCTACCTGTCTGCAGGCCTGGTACGTATACTCTATAACGTGTGCGCCATGCCCGGGCGGCACCACGACGCCGCAGAGCGGAGCTTCCTCCGCCGACCAGTGCTCGCTACCTGTCTGCAGGCCTGGTACGTATACTCTATAACGTGTGCGCCATGCCCGGGCGGCACCACGACGCCGCAGAGCGGAGCTTCCTCCGCCGACCAGTGCTCGCTACCTGTCTGCAGGCCTGGTACGTATACTCTATAACGTGTGCGCCATGCCCGGGCGGCACCACGACGCCGCAGAGCGGAGCTTCCTCCGCCGACCAGTGCTCGCTACCTGTCTGCAGGCCTGGTACGTATACTCTATAACGTGTGCGCCATGCCCGGGCGGCACCACGACGCCGCAGAGCGGAGCTTCCTCCGCCGACCAGTGCTCGCTACCTGTCTGCAGGCCTGGTACGTATACTCTATAACGTGTGCGCCATGCCCGGGCGGCACCACGACGCCGCAGAGCGGAGCTTCCTCCGCCGACCAGTGCTCGCTACCTGTCTGCAGGCCTGGTACGTATACTCTATAACGTGTGCGCCATGCCCGGGCGGCACCACGACGCCGCAGAGCGGAGCTTCCTCCGCCGACCAGTGCTCGCTACCTGTCTGCAGGCCTGGTACGTATACTCTATAACGTGTGCGCCATGCCCGGGCGGCACCACGACGCCGCAGAGCGGAGCTTCCTCCGCCGACCAGTGCTCGCTACCTGTCTGCAGGCCTGGTACGTATACTCTATAACGTGTGCGCCATGCCCGGGCGGCACCACGACGCCGCAGAGCGGAGCTTCCTCCGCCGACCAGTGCTCGCTACCTGTCTGCAGGCCTGGTACGTATACTCTATAACGGGGCCGGCGCGGCACCACGACGCCGCAGAGCGGAGCTTCCTCCGCCGACCAGTGCTCGCTACCTGTCTGCAGGCCTGGTACGTATACTCTATAACGTGTGCGCCATGCCCGGGCGGCACCACGACGCCGCAGAGCGGAGCTTCCTCCGCCGACCAGTGCTCGCTACCTGTCTGCAGGCCTGGTACGTATACTCTATAACGTGTGCGCCATGCCCGGGCGGCACCACGACGCCGCAGAGCGGAGCTTCCTCCGCCGACCAGTGCTCGCTACCTGTCTGCAGGCCTGGTACGTATACTCTATAACGTGTGCGCCATGCCCGGGCGGCACCACGACGCCGCAGAGCGGAGCTTCCTCCGCCGACCAGTGCTCGCTACCTGTCTGCAAGCCTGGTACGTATACTCTATAACGTGTGCGCCATGCCCGGGCGGCACCACGACGCCGCAGAGCGGAGCTTCCTCCGCCGACCAGTGCTCGCTACCTGTCTGCAGGCCTGGTACGTATACTCTATAACGGGGCCGGCGCGGCACCACGACCCCGCAGAGCGGAGCTTCCTCCGCCGACCAGTGCTCGCTACCTGTCTGCAGGCCTGGTACGTATACTCTATAACGTGTGCGCCATGCCCGGGCGGCACCACGACGCCGCAGAGCGGAGCTTCCTCCGCCGACCAGTGCTCGCTACCTGTCTGCAGGCCTGGTACGTATACTCTATAACGTGTGCGCCATGCCCGGGCGGCACCACGACGCCGCAGAGCGGAGCTTCCTCCGCCGACCAGTGCTCGCTACCTGTCTGCAGGCCTGGTACGTATACTCTATAACGTGTGCGCCATGCCCGGGCGGCACCACGACGCCGCAGAGCGGAGCTTCCTCCGCCGACCAGTGCTCGCTACCTGTCTGCAGGCCTGGTACGTATACTCTATAACGGGGCCGGCGCGGCACCACGACGCCGCAGAGCGGAGCTTCCTCCGCCGACCAGTGCTCGCTACCTGTCTGCAGGCCTGGTACGTATACTCTATAACGGGGCCGGCGCGGCACCACGACCCCGCAGAGCGGAGCTTCCTCCGCCGACCAGTGCTCGCTACCTGTCTGCAGGCCTGGTACGTATACTCTATAACGTGTGCGCCATGCCCGGGCGGCACCACGACGCCGCAGAGCGGAGCTTCCTCCGCCGACCAGTGCTCGCTACCTGTCTGCAGGCCTGGTACGTATACTCTATAACGTGTGCGCCATGCCCGGGCGGCACCACGACGCCGCAGAGCGGAGCTTCCTCCGCCGACCAGTGCTCGCTACCTGTCTGCAGGCCTGGTACGTATACTCTATAACGGGGCCGGCGCGGCACCACGACGCCGCAGAGCGGAGCTTCCTCCGCCGACCAGTGCTCGCTACCTGTCTGCAGGCCTGGTACGTATACTCTATAACGGGGCCGGCGCGGCACCACGACGCCGCAGAGCGGAGCTTCCTCCGCCGACCAGTGCTCGCTACCTGTCTGCAGGCCTGGTACGTATACTCTATAACGTGTGCGCCATGCCGGCGCGGCACCACGACGCCGCAGAGCGGAGCTTCCTCCGCCGACCAGTGCTCGCTACCTGTCTGCAGGCCTGGTACGTATACTCTATAACGGGGCCGGCGCGGCACCACGACGCCGCAGAGCGGAGCTTCCTCCGCCGACCAGTGCTCGCTACCTGTCTGCAGGCCTGGTACGTATACTCTATAACGTGTGCGCCATGCCCGGGCGGCACCACGACGCCGCAGAGCGGAGCTTCCTCCGCCGACCAGTGCTCGCTACCTGTCTGCAGGCCTGGTACGTATACTCTATAACGTGTGCGCCATGCCCGGGCGGCACCACGACGCCGCAGAGCGGAGCTTCCTCCGCCGACCAGTGCTCGCTACCTGTCTGCAGGCCTGGTACGTATACTCTATAACGTGTGCGCCATGCCCGGGCGGCACCACGACGCCGCAGAGCGGAGCTTCCTCCGCCGACCAGTGCTCGCTACCTGTCTGCAGGCCTGGTACGTATACTCTATAACGTGTGCGCCATGCCCGGGCGGCACCACGACGCCGCAGAGCGGAGCTTCCTCCGCCGACCAGTGCTCGCTACCTGTCTGCAGGCCTGGTACGTATACTCTATAACGGGGCCGGCGCGGCACCACGACGCCGCAGAGCGGAGCTTCCTCCGCCGACCAGTGCTCGCTACCTGTCTGCAGGCCTGGTACGTATACTCTATAACGTGTGCGCCATGCCCGGGCGGCACCACGACGCCGCAGAGCGGAGCTTCCTCCGCCGACCAGTGCTCGCTACCTGTCTGCAGGCCTGGTACGTATACTCTATAACGTGTGCGCCATGCCCGGGCGGCACCACGACGCCGCAGAGCGGAGCTTCCTCCGCCGACCAGTGCTCGCTACCTGTCTGCAGGCCTGGTACGTATACTCTATAACGTGTGCGCCATGCCCGGGCGGCACCACGACGCCGCAGAGCGGAGCTTCCTCCGCCGACCAGTGCTCGCTACCTGTCTGCAGGCCTGGTACGTATACTCTATAACGTGTGCGCCATGCCCGGGCGGCACCACGACGCCGCAGAGCGGAGCTTCCTCCGCCGACCAGTGCTCGCTACCTGTCTGCAGGCCTGGTACGTATACTCTATAACGGGGCCGGCGCGGCACCACGACCCCGCAGAGCGGAGCTTCCTCCGCCGACCAGTGCTCGCTACCTGTCTGCAGGCCTGGTACGTATACTCTATAACGTGTGCGCCATGCCCGGGCGGCACCACGACGCCGCAGAGCGGAGCTTCCTCCGCCGACCAGTGCTCGCTACCTGTCTGCAGGCCTGGTACGTATACTCTATAACGTGTGCGCCATGCCCGGGCGGCACCACGACGCCGCAGAGCGGAGCTTCCTCCGCCGACCAGTGCTCGCTACCTGTCTGCAGGCCTGGTACGTATACTCTATAACGTGTGCGCCATGCCCGGGCGGCACCACGACGCCGCAGAGCGGAGCTTCCTCCGCCGACCAGTGCTCGCTACCTGTCTGCAGGCCTGGTACGTATACTCTATAACGGGGCCGGCGCGGCACCACGACGCCGCAGAGCGGAGCTTCCTCCGCCGACCAGTGCTCGCTACCTGTCTGCAGGCCTGGTACGTATACTCTATAACGGGGCCGGCGCGGCACCACGACCCCGCAGAGCGGAGCTTCCTCCGCCGACCAGTGCTCGCTACCTGTCTGCAGGCCTGGTACGTATACTCTATAACGTGTGCGCCATGCCCGGGCGGCACCACGACGCCGCAGAGCGGAGCTTCCTCCGCCGACCAGTGCTCGCTACCTGTCTGCAGGCCTGGTACGTATACTCTATAACGTGTGCGCCATGCCCGGGCGGCACCACGACGCCGCAGAGCGGAGCTTCCTCCGCCGACCAGTGCTCGCTACCTGTCTGCAGGCCTGGTACGTATACTCTATAACGGGGCCGGCGCGGCACCACGACGCCGCAGAGCGGAGCTTCCTCCGCCGACCAGTGCTCGCTACCTGTCTGCAGGCCTGGTACGTATACTCTATAACGGGGCCGGCGCGGCACCACGACGCCGCAGAGCGGAGCTTCCTCCGCCGACCAGTGCTCGCTACCTGTCTGCAGGCCTGGTACGTATACTCTATAACGTGTGCGCCATGCCGGCGCGGCACCACGACGCCGCAGAGCGGAGCTTCCTCCGCCGACCAGTGCTCGCTACCTGTCTGCAGGCCTGGTACGTATACTCTATAACGGGGCCGGCGCGGCACCACGACGCCGCAGAGCGGAGCTTCCTCCGCCGACCAGTGCTCGCTACCTGTCTGCAGGCCTGGTACGTATACTCTATAACGTGTGCGCCATGCCCGGGCGGCACCACGACGCCGCAGAGCGGAGCTTCCTCCGCCGACCAGTGCTCGCTACCTGTCTGCAGGCCTGGTACGTATACTCTATAACGGGGCCGGTGCGGCACCACGACGCCGCAGAGCGGAGCTTCCTCCGCCGACCAGTGCTTGCTACCTGTCTGCAGGCCTGGTACGTATACTCTATAACGGGGCCGGCGCGGCACCACGACGCCGCAGAGCGGAGCTTCCTCCGCCGACCAGTGCTCGCTACCTGTCTGCAGGCCTGGTACGTATACTCTATAACGTGTGCGCCATGCCCGGGCGGCACCACGACGAGCTTCCTCCGCCGACCAGTGCTCGCTACCTGTCTGCAGGCCTGGTACGTATACTCTATAACGTGTGCGCCATGCCCGGGCGGCACCACGACGAGCTTCCTCCGCCGACCAGTGCTCGCTAACTGTTGCAGGCCTGGTACGTATACTCTATAACGTGTGCGCCATGCCCGGGCGGCACCACGACGCCGCAGAGCGGAGCTTCCTCCGCCGACCAGTGCTCGCTACCTGTCTGCAGGCCTGGTACGTATACTCTATAACGTGTGCGCCATGCCCGGGCGGCACCACGACGAGCTTCCTCCGCCGACCAGTGCTCGCTACCTGTCTGCAGGCCTGGTACGTATACTCTATAACGGGGCCGGCGCGGCACCACGACGCCGCAGAGCGGAGCTTCCTCCGCCGACCAGTGCTCGCTACCTGTCTGCAGGCCTGGTACGTATACTCTATAACGTGTGCGCCATGCCCGGGCGGCACCACGACGAGCTTCCTCCGCCGACCAGTGCTCGCTACCTGTTGCAGGCCTGGTACGTATACTCTATAACGTGTGCGCCATGCCCGGGTGGCACCACGACACCGCAGAGCGGAGCTTCCTCCGCCGACCAGTGCTCGCTACCTGTCTGCAGGCCTGGTACGTATACTCTATAACGTGTGCGCCATGCCCGGGCGGCACCACGACGAGCTTCCTCCGCCGACCAGTGCTCGCTACCTGTCTGCAGGCCTGGTACGTATACTCTATAACGTGTGCGCCATGCCCGGGCGGCACCACGACGCCGCAGAGCGGAGCTTCCTCCGCCGACCAGTGCTCGCTACCTGTCTGCAGGCCTGGTACGTATACTCTATAACGGGGCCGGCGCGGCACCACGACGCCGCAGAGCGGAGCTTCCTCCGCCGACCAGTGCTCGCTACCTGTCTGCAGGCCTGGTACGTATACTCTATAACGTGTGCGCCATGCCCGGGCGGCACCACGACGCCGCAGAGCGGAGCTTCCTCCGCCGACCAGTGCTCGCTACCTGTCTGCAGGCCTGGTACGTATACTCTATAACGTGTGCGCCATGCCCGGGCGGCACCACGACGCCGCAGAGCGGAGCTTCCTCCGCCGACCAGTGCTCGCTACCTGTCTGCAGGCCTGGTACGTATACTCTATAACGGGGCCGGCGCGGCACCACGACCCCGCAGAGCGGAGCTTCCTCCGCCGACCAGTGCTCGCTACCTGTCTGCAGGCCTGGTACGTATACTCTATAACGGGGCCGGCGCGGCACCACGACGCCGCAGAGCGGAGCTTCCTCCGCCGACCAGTGCTCGCTACCTGTCTGCAGGCCTGGTACGTATACTCTATAACGTGTGCGCCATGCCCGGGCGGCACCACGACGCCGCAGAGCGGAGCTTTCTCCGCCGACCAGTGCTCGCTACCTGTCTGCAGGCCTGGTACGTATACTCTATAACGTGTGCGCCATGCCCGGGCGGCACCACGACGCCGCAGAGCGGAGCTTCCTCCGCCGACCAGTGCTCGCTACCTGTCTGCAGGCCTGGTACGTATACTCTATAACGTGTGCGCCATGCCCGGGCGGCACCACGACGCCGCAGAGCGGAGCTTCCTCCGCCGACCAGTGCTCGCTACCTGTCTGCAGGCCTGGTACGTATACTCTATAACGTGTGCGCCATGCCCGGGCGGCACCACGACGCCGCAGAGCGGAGCTTCCTCCGCCGACCAGTGCTCGCTACCTGTCTGCAGGCCTGGTACGTATACTCTATAACGGGGCCGGCGCGGCACCACGACGCCGCAGAGCGGAGCTTCCTCCGCCGACCAGTGCTCGCTACCTGTCTGCAGGCCTGGTACGTATACTCTATAACGTGTGCGCCATGCCCGGGCGGCACCACGACGCCGCAGAGCGGAGCTTTCTCCGCCGACCAGTGCTCGCTACCTGTCTGCAGGCCTGGTACGTATACTCTATAACGTGTGCGCCATGCCCGGGCGGCACCACGACGCCGCAGAGCGGAGCTTCCTCCGCCGACCAGTGCTCGCTACCTGTCTGCAGGCCTGGTACGTATACTCTATAACGTGTGCGCCATGCCCGGGCGGCACCACGACGCCGCAGAGCGGAGCTTCCTCCGCCGACCAGTGCTCGCTACCTGTCTGCAGGCCTGGTACGTATACTCTATAACGTGTGCGCCATGCCCGGGCGGCACCACGACGAGCTTCCTCCGCCGACCAGTGCTCGCTACCTGTCTGCAGGCCTGGTACGTATACTCTATAACGGGGCCGGCGCGGCACCACGACGCCGCAGAGCGGAGCTTCCTCCGCCGACCAGTGCTCGCTACCTGTCTGCAGGCCTGGTACGTATACTCTATAACGTGTGCGCCATGCCCGGGCGGCACCACGACGAGCTTCCTCCGCCGACCAGTGCTCGCTACCTGTTGCAGGCCTGGTACGTATACTCTATAACGTGTGCGCCATGCCCGGGTGGCACCACGACACCGCAGAGCGGAGCTTCCTCCGCCGACCAGTGCTCGCTACCTGTCTGCAGGCCTGGTACGTATACTCTATAACGTGTGCGCCATGCCCGGGCGGCACCACGACGAGCTTCCTCCGCCGACCAGTGCTCGCTACCTGTCTGCAGGCCTGGTACGTATACTCTATAACGTGTGCGCCATGCCTGGGCGGCACCACGACGCCGCAGAGCGGAGCTTCCTCCGCCGACCAGTGCTCGCTACCTGTCTGCAGGCCTGGTACGTATACTCTATAACGGGGCCGGCGCGGCACCACGACGCCGCAGAGCGGAGCTTCCTCCGCCGACCAGTGCTCGCTACCTGTCTGCAGGCCTGGTACGTATACTCTATAACGTGTGCGCCATGCCCGGGCGGCACCACGACGCCGCAGAGCGGAGCTTCCTCCGCCGACCAGTGCTCGCTACCTGTCTGCAGGCCTGGTACGTATACTCTATAACGGGGCCGGCGCGGCACCACGACGCCGCAGAGCGGAGCTTCCTCCGCCGACCAGTGCTCGCTACCTGTCTGCAGGCCTGGTACGTATACTCTATAACGTGTGCGCCATGCCCGGGCGGCACCACGACGCCGCAGAGCGGAGCTTTCTCCGCCGACCAGTGCTCGCTACCTGTCTGCAGGCCTGGTACGTATACTCTATAACGTGTGCGCCATGCCCGGGCGGCACCACGACGCCGCAGAGCGGAGCTTCCTCCGCCGACCAGTGCTCGCTACCTGTCTGCAGGCCTGGTACGTATACTCTATAACGTGTGCGCCATGCCCGGGCGGCACCACGACGCCGCAGAGCGGAGCTTCCTCCGCCGACCAGTGCTCGCTACCTGTCTGCAGGCCTGGTACGTATACTCTATAACGTGTGCGCCATGCCCGGGCGGCACCACGACGCCGCAGAGCGGAGCTTCCTCCGCCGACCAGTGCTCGCTACCTGTCTGCAGGCCTGGTACGTATACTCTATAACGTGTGCGCCATGCCCGGGCGGCACCACGACGCCGCAGAGCGGAGCTTCCTCCGCCGACCAGTGCTCGCTACCTGTCTGCAGGCCTGGTACGTATACTCTATAACGTGTGCGCCATGCCCGGGCGGCACCACGACGCCGCAGAGCGGAGCTTCCTCCGCCGACCAGTGCTCGCTACCTGTCTGCAGGCCTGGTACGTATACTCTATAACGGGGCCGGCGCGGCACCACGACGCCGCAGAGCGGAGCTTCCTCCGCCGACCAGTGCTCGCTACCTGTCTGCAGGCCTGGTACGTATACTCTATAACGTGTGCGCCATGCCCGGGCGGCACCACGACGCCGCAGAGCGGAGCTTCCTCCGCCGACCAGTGCTCGCTACCTGTCTGCAGGCCTGGTACGTATACTCTATAACGGGGCCGGCGCGGCACCACGACGCCGCAGAGCGGAGCTTCCTCCGCCGACCAGTGCTCGCTACCTGTCTGCAGGCCTGGTACGTATACTCTATAACGGGGCCGGCGCGGCACCACGACGCCGCAGAGCGGAGCTTCCTCCGCCGACCAGTGCTCGCTACCTGTCTGCAGGCCTGGTACGTATACTCTATAACGGGGCCGGCGCGGCACCACGACGCCGCAGAGCGGAGCTTCCTCCGCCGACCAGTGCTCGCTACCTGTCTGCAGGCCTGGTACGTATACTCTATAACGTGTGCGCCATGCCCGGGCGGCACCACGACGCCGCAGAGCGGAGCTTCCTCCGCCGACCAGTGCTCGCTACCTGTCTGCAGGCCTGGTACGTATACTCTATAACGTGTGCGCCATGCCCGGGCGGCACCACGACGCCGCAGAGCGGAGCTTCCTCCGCCGACCAGTGCTCGCTACCTGTCTGCAGGCCTGGTACGTATACTCTATAACGGGGCCGGCGCGGCACCACGACGCCGCAGAGCGGAGCTTCCTCCGCCGACCAGTGCTCGCTACCTGTCTGCAGGCCTGGTACGTATACTCTATAACGGGGCCGGCGCGGCACCACGACGCCGCAGAGCGGAGCTTCCTCCGCCGACCAGTGCTCGCTACCTGTCTGCAGGCCTGGTACGTATACTCTATAACGTGTGCGCCATGCCCGGGCGGCACCACGACGCCGCAGAGCGGAGCTTCCTCCGCCGACCAGTGCTCGCTACCTGTCTGCAGGCCTGGTACGTATACTCTATAACGTGTGCGCCATGCCCGGGCGGCACCACGACGCCGCAGAGCGGAGCTTCCTCCGCCGACCAGTGCTCGCTACCTGTCTGCAGGCCTGGTACGTATACTCTATAACGTGTGCGCCATGCCCGGGCGGCACCACGACGCCGCAGAGCGGAGCTTCCTCCGCCGACCAGTGCTCGCTACCTGTCTGCAGGCCTGGTACGTATACTCTATAACGTGTGCGCCATGCCCGGGCGGCACCACGACGCCGCAGAGCGGAGCTTCCTCCGCCGACCAGTGCTCGCTACCTGTCTGCAGGCCTGGTACGTATACTCTATAACGTGTGCGCCATGCCCGGGCGGCACCACGACGCCGCAGAGCGGAGCTTCCTCCGCCGACCAGTGCTCGCTACCTGTCTGCAGGCCTGGTACGTATACTCTATAACGTGTGCGCCATGCCCGGGCGGCACCACGACGCCGCAGAGCGGAGCTTCCTCCGCCGACCAGTGCTCGCTACCTGTCTGCAGGCCTGGTACGTATACTCTATAACGTGTGCGCCATGCCCGGGCGGCACCACGACGCCGCAGAGCGGAGCTTCCTCCGCCGACCAGTGCTCGCTACCTGTCTGCAGGCCTGGTACGTATACTCTATAACGGGGCCGGCGCGGCACCACGACGCCGCAGAGCGGAGCTTCCTCCGCCGACCAGTGCTCGCTACCTGTCTGCAGGCCTGGTACGTATACTCTATAACGGGGCCGGCGCGGCACCACGACGCCGCAGAGCGGAGCTTCCTCCGCCGACCAGTGCTCGCTACCTGTCTGCAGGCCTGGTACGTATACTCTATAACGTGTGCGCCATGCCCGGGCGGCACCACGACGCCGCAGAGCGGAGCTTCCTCCGCCGACCAGTGCTCGCTACCTGTCTGCAGGCCTGGTACGTATACTCTATAACGTGTGCGCCATGCCCGGGCGGCACCACGACGCCGCAGAGCGGAGCTTCCTCCGCCGACCAGTGCTCGCTACCTGTCTGCAGGCCTGGTACGTATACTCTATAACGGGGCCGGCGTGGCACCACGACGCCGCAGAGCGGAGCTTCCTCCGCCGACCAGTGCTCGCTACCTGTCTGCAGGCCTGGTACGTATACTCTATAACGGGGCCGGCGCGGCACCACGACGCCGCAGAGCGGAGCTTCCTCCGCCGACCAGTGCTCGCTACCTGTCTGCAGGCCTGGTACGTATACTCTATAACGGGGCCGGCGCGGCACCACGACGCCGCAGAGCGGAGCTTCCTCCGCCGACCAGTGCTCGCTACCTGTCTGCAGGCCTGGTACGTATACTCTATAACGTGTGCGCCATGCCCGGGCGGCACCACGACGCCGCAGAGCGGAGCTTCCTCCGCCGACCAGTGCTCGCTACCTGTCTGCAGGCCTGGTACGTATACTCTATAACGTGTGCGCCATGCCCGGGCGGCACCACGACGCCGCAGAGCGGAGCTTCCTCCGCCGACCAGTGCTCGCTACCTGTCTGCAGGCCTGGTACGTATACTCTATAACGTGTGCGCCATGCCCGGGCGGCACCACGACGCCGCAGAGCGGAGCTTCCTCCGCCGACCAGTGCTCGCTACCTGTCTGCAGGCCTGGTACGTATACTCTATAACGGGGCCGGCGCGACACCACGACGCCGCAGAGCGGAGCTTCCTCCGCCGACCAGTGCTCGCTACCTGTCTGCAGGCCTGGTACGTATACTCTATAACGGGGCCGGCGCGACACCACGACGCCGCAGAGCGGAGCTTCCTCCGCCGACCAGTGCTCGCTACCTGTCTGCAGGCCTGGTACGTATACTCTATAACGGGGCCGGCGCGGCACCACGACGCCGCAGAGCGGAGCTTCCTCCGCCGACCAGTGCTCGCTACCTGTCTGCAGGCCTGGTACGTATACTCTATAATGGGGCCGGCGCGGCACCACGACGCCGCAGAGCGGAGCTTCCTCCGCCGACCAGTGCTCGCTACCTGTCTGCAGGCCTGGTACGTATACTCTATAACGTGTGCGCCATGCCCGGGCGGCACCACGACGCCGCAGAGCGGAGCTTCCTCCGCCGACCAGTGCTCGCTACCTGTCTGCAGGCCTGGTACGTATACTCTATAACGTGTGCGCCATGCCCGGGCGGCACCACGACGCCGCAGAGCGGAGCTTCCTCCGCCGACCAGTGCTCGCTACCTGTCTGCAGGCCTGGTACGTATACTCTATAACGTGTGCGCCATGCCCGGGCGGCACCACGACGCCGCAGAGCGGAGCTTCCTCCGCCGACCAGTGCTCGCTACCTGTCTGCAGGCCTGGTACGTATACTCTATAACGGGGCCGGCGTGGCACCACGACGCCGCAGAGCGGAGCTTCCTCCGCCGACCAGTGCTCGCTACCTGTCTGTAGGCCTGGTACGTATACTCTATAACGGGGCCGGCGCGGCACCACGACGCCGCAGAGCGGAGCTTCCTCCGCCGACCAGTGCTCGCTACCTGTCTGCAGGCCTGGTACGTATACTCTATAACGGGGCCGGCGCGGCACCACGACGCCGCAGAGCGGAGCTTCCTCCGCCGACCAGTGCTCGCTACCTGTCTGCAGGCCTGGTACGTATACTCTATAACGTGTGCGCCATGCCCGGGCGGCACCACGACGCCGCAGAGCGGAGCTTCCTCCGCCGACCAGTGCTCGCTACCTGTCTGCAGGCCTGGTACGTATACTCTATAACGGGGCCGGCGCGGCACCACGACGCCGCAGAGCGGAGCTTCCTCCGCCGACCAGTGCTCGCTACCTGTCTGCAGGCCTGGTACGTATACTCTATAACGGGGCCGGCGCGGCACCACGACGCCGCAGAGCGGAGCTTCCTCCGCCGACCAGTGCTCGCTACCTGTCTGCAGGCCTGGTACGTATACTCTATAACGTGTGCGCCATGCCCGGGCGGCACCACGACGCCGCAGAGCGGAGCTTCCTCCGCCGACCAGTGCTCGCTACCTGTCTGCAGGCCTGGTACGTATACTCTATAACGTGTGCGCCATGCCCGGGCGGCACCACGACGCCGCAGAGCGGAGCTTCCTCCGCCGACCAGTGCTCGCTACCTGTCTGCAGGCCTGGTACGTATACTCTATAACGTGTGCGCCATGCCCGGGCGGCACCACGACGCCGCAGAGCGGAGCTTCCTCCGCCGACCAGTGCTCGCTACCTGTCTGCAGGCCTGGTACGTATACTCTATAACGGGGCCGGCGCGACACCACGACGCCGCAGAGCGGAGCTTCCTCCGCCGACCAGTGCTCGCTACCTGTCTGCAGGCCTGGTACGTATACTCTATAACGGGGCCGGCGCGACACCACGACGCCGCAGAGCGGAGCTTCCTCCGCCGACCAGTGCTCGCTACCTGTCTGCAGGCCTGGTACGTATACTCTATAACGGGGCCGGCGCGGCACCACGACGCCGCAGAGCGGAGCTTCCTCCGCCGACCAGTGCTCGCTACCTGTCTGCAGGCCTGGTACGTATACTCTATAATGGGGCCGGCGCGGCACCACGACGCCGCAGAGCGGAGCTTCCTCCGCCGACCAGTGCTCGCTACCTGTCTGCAGGCCTGGTACGTATACTCTATAACGTGTGCGCCATGCCCGGGCGGCACCACGACGCCGCAGAGCGGAGCTTCCTCCGCCGACCAGTGCTCGCTACCTGTCTGCAGGCCTGGTACGTATACTCTATAACGTGTGCGCCATGCCCGGGCGGCACCACGACGCCGCAGAGCGGAGCTTCCTCCGCCGACCAGTGCTCGCTACCTGTCTGCAGGCCTGGTACGTATACTCTATAACGTGTGCGCCATGCCCGGGCGGCACCACGACGCCGCAGAGCGGAGCTTCCTCCGCCGACCAGTGCTCGCTACCTGTCTGCAGGCCTGGTACGTATACTCTATAACGGGGCCGGCGTGGCACCACGACGCCGCAGAGCGGAGCTTCCTCCGCCGACCAGTGCTCGCTACCTGTCTGTAGGCCTGGTACGTATACTCTATAACGGGGCCGGCGCGGCACCACGACGCCGCAGAGCGGAGCTTCCTCCGCCGACCAGTGCTCGCTACCTGTCTGCAGGCCTGGTACGTATACTCTATAACGGGGCCGGCGCGGCACCACGACGCCGCAGAGCGGAGCTTCCTCCGCCGACCAGTGCTCGCTACCTGTCTGCAGGCCTGGTACGTATACTCTATAACGTGTGCGCCATGCCCGGGCGGCACCACGACGCCGCAGAGCGGAGCTTCCTCCGCCGACCAGTGCTCGCTACCTGTCTGCAGGCCTGGTACGTATACTCTATAACGTGTGCGCCATGCCCGGGCGGCACCACGACGCCGCAGAGCGGAGCTTCCTCCGCCGACCAGTGCTCGCTACCTGTCTGCAGGCCTGGTACGTATACTCTATAACGGGGCCGGCGCGGCACCACGACGCCGCAGAGCGGAGCTTCCTCCGCCGACCAGTGCTCGCTACCTGTCTGCAGGCCTGGTACGTATACTCTATAACGTGTGCGCCATGCCCGGGCGGCACCACGACGCCGCAGAGCGGAGCTTCCTCCGCCGACCAGTGCTCGCTACCTGTCTGCAGGCCTGGTACGTATACTCTATAACGGGGCCGGCGCGGCACCACGACGCCGCAGAGCGGAGCTTCCTCCGCCGACCAGTGCTCGCTACCTGTCTGCAGGCCTGGTACGTATACTCTATAACGTGTGCGCCATGCCCGGGCGGCACCACGACGCCGCAGAGCGGAGCTTCCTCCGCCGACCAGTGCTCGCTACCTGTCTGCAGGCCTGGTACGTATACTCTATAACGTGTGCGCCATGCCCGGGCGGCACCACGACGCCGCAGAGCGGAGCTTCCTCCGCCGACCAGTGCTCGCTACCTGTCTGCAGGCCTGGTACGTATACTCTATAACGTGTGCGCCATGCCCGGGCGGCACCTCGACGCCGCAGAGCGGAGCTTCCTCCGCCGACCAGTGCTCGCTACCTGTCTGCAGGCCTGGTACGTATACTCTATAACGGGGCCGGCGCGGCACCACGACGCCGCAGAGCGGAGCTTCCTCCGCCGACCAGTGCTCGCTACCTGTCTGCAGGCCTGGTACGTATACTCTATAACGGGGCCGGCGCGGCACCACGACGCCGCAGAGCGGAGCTTCCTCCGCCGACCAGTGCTCGCTACCTGTCTGCAGGCCTGGTACGTATACTCTATAACGGGGCCGGCGTGGCACCACGACGCCGCAGAGCGGAGCTTCCTCCGCCGACCAGTGCTCGCTACCTGTCTGCAGGCCTGGTACGTATACTCTATAACGGGGCCGGCGTGGCACCACGACGCCGCAGAGCGGAGCTTCCTCCGCCGACCAGTGGTCGCTACCTGTCTGCAGGCCTGGTACGTATCTTCAATAACGAGAAACTTCTTAATAGGGAAAATGGATTAAGAAGTTTCTCGTTATTGGTCTTCCGTTTGGTCTCATTTAAGTTTGAGGCATTGAAAAAGTCGGTTTATCTTGTAAAAATTGTAATTTATATTATACTAATGGATTTTCTGTTTATTTAATCGTCATCTGATTCCATGAGATCTTCGGCGAATTCGAAAAAGCACCCTTAGTGCACCCCTACGGTCCTCAAGGACCATTCTTGCCAAATGTTAGCTTCGTACGCCTAGTAGTTTCGACTATGCATTGTCTAGTAATCAGTTATATATAGTCCAGTCACTTTAGAGATTCACCTCGGAATTTGAGATAATAACCTGGAAACTCGTATACAGCTGCATTTAGGCGTTCTTAAAGTTGTCTCAAAAGTCTCTTATTATCTCGTGTCTGCGTCGTAAGTTATTCGAGGTCAAAGGTCACGAAAATCGGTTTTTTGCAATTATTATCGGTTTTATGTTTCCAATCACTTTAACACCTATTATAAAAATTGAAGATAAAAAAAATTGCACAACTTTCGTCTCAACTCTTTTTCTATACGCTCAACCCTTTTCGAGATAGAGAGTGGAGAGCACCCAGCGCTCAGGCATATATCTCAAATTCCGAGATTGACCCCGTTTTTTGCCTAAAGTGACTGAACTATTAGTAATACAAGAATTTTATTTACATATTCATTGTCCTTGCTATTCAAATACCAATGTTTTTTAATCGGAAATCCATGAAAGATCTTTATCACAATCCAATACAAATAGCTTTAAGTTCTATAACATTTTATAAAATTGACTTCGCAATAACCGTCGAAAATGTTCAAATACTTTAACGTTGGAACGCCAATCTTCAAAACTTAAGGAATTTCCTCTAATCCGATATTCTATTGTAGCAAATTGAACGTTATAGTAAGAAATTTGGAGGGTTCGTCTGAATTCCTTGAAGTGTAGGAACGCGTAATAATAACATAAAATAACTTCACGCCTTTATCCCCGAACGGGAAGGCAGCGGAATATTACACACCCACACGCCAGTTATGTTTCGGTCCCAATGTAATAGGGAGCAAGCCTATAGGCATCTACCGGGCACAATATTGAGCGAGCGATCATTAACATTTTTAATAATAAAATACTCTGTTATTTGCAGGAACGTTCCTGAACATCACTCTGAACACTTGCGTGCAGTGTAGGAAGGGCACATACCAGTCAGAGGTCCAACAGACAGTCTGCATACCTTGTCCGATCAACACCAGTACTAGAGGACCTGGAGCCGTAAGTACAACCAAATAAATATGTAACTTTTTGTCGACCTATAATATCCCGTTTTTGGACAAAACAGCTGCAAACCTACGGCAATCTAAGAGAGATTACTTTAAAACTCAGCTCTTTGCAATCTTTGGCCAGTAGCCCTCAAAAGCGTAATGGTGTAAACAAACACCTAATTATTTAAAAAGGCGATTCTAATTTGGATAGTACTTGTCCCAGAATTTCCAATGTCCTATGATAACATTTATAACATAGTTGAAAAGCCGATCCCTGATTTAACTGTAAACAATAAAATAAAATGCCTGTATCGGAAAGAAATTGCATTCAAGTTCGATTTCATTTGATTGTTAAACATTATAAGGAATCAAAAAGAATCACCAAAATATGACATCAAAAGAAAAAGTTGCCTTTTAAAAAATGGTATTTCTTTATTATGAAATACAGTTAAACAATCAACTCAAATTCCTGCAGGCATTATATAAACATGTGTGTCATGTTTCAGACTGCCGAATCGGAATGCACGAACCCATGTGAGATGAGCGGTCCCGACATGCACTGCGACGTCAACGCGTACTGTCTGCTGATACCCGAGACCAGCGAGTTTAAGTGTCAGTGCAAGCCCGGCTTCAACGGCACTGGCGAAGTTTGCACAGGTAAATTTAAATTATTTTTTACTAGACTTCGCGCCTACTATGCGCATAATATTCGGAAAAAGCATGGGACTAATTTAACCCCTTAGGTGGTAACGGGTGTCTCGGTAAGAGTGCACTTTTTAAAATTGGAATATATTTTTTCGTGCAAGTGGAAACTCTGAAATTTGACAGCTGTCACCTCTGTTTATTGATAATTAAAAATGGAGCACTTTGCATGGAAACTTATTACAAACATGGGGAAAGTTACCCTAAAACCGCTCGCAAACTTCGCCTAATTTTCAGCCGAGAAAGTGCACCTAATGTGTCAACAATTCGAAGAGTGGTCAAAAAATTTGAAGAAACTGGTTCAATTATGGATAATAAGAATCCTTTGCGTCAACGTACCGGTCGGTCTCTTGAAAACATTACTGCTGTAAACGAGAGTGTCGCCGAAAACCCGAAAACAATCAATTCGACATCGTTCTCAACAACTTCAAAGGAGAATGCCGGAACCTGCTTTAAAAAAAATGATATACCGTAAATACTTTAAATTATGAAACATTATTAAATCCACGTTTACGAAATATTATAAAAAAGTAGAACTAAGATCAACAACTTCCGAATGCATACAATGCCGGCACAAAAAAAGTCGATTCCGAGCGACAAAAAATCGATTGTAATAATATTCTCAACATTAACGATTGCTTACACGATTAAAGCTACTTAACTTGATTTCAGTCTTTGGTCGAGCAATTTATTCATTAATCGATTGTTTTTAGGTGATATCGATTTTAGATATAATTGAATCGAGATAGCAACAATTGCAGGGTAACATTTGATAACTTGAGCAACTGTCAAAAGTGTCAAATGTCAACCCTACACAACGTCGCCTACACATCGATTGTATTTGTTTGTGTTATAATTTTGTTTTTAACCGTTGAGTTGAGGTTTGTTCCTCTGGGTCGAAACTACGTTACTTTTAACTTGTAACATCATTTACTTATTGAAATCGTTATAAACAATAAGAAATCAAGGACAAATTCCTTGTTTTGCAATATTTGTGGCGGATTTTTTAAAATATGGTTATGTGAAAATCTCAGAACTGCGGATTCGAAAACAAAAATGCTTCATGCCTACGGTAATATTAAACAATAAGCTGGCTAAAAATGTTCATTTCATGAAAAAGCAAACGGTACAGGCTTCCATACAAAAACCGGCATTCTCCTTTCACGAAGCACTACGCAGAGAATTTTGACTAAAGACCTCCACCTTCATGCGTACAAGATTCAGTTAACTCAGGAACTCACCAAATCACCACTCATCATACCAGGAGACCACGGAAAGCGCCGGCAATTCGTTCAATGGGTAATGGAGTAAAGTGAAGTCGATGTCAATTTTTCGAAAAAGGTCTTTTTCATATGAATGGCTTCGTGAATACACAAAATTGTCGAATTTGGGACGCAGAAAATCCTTATGCAATCCATGAGAAACAAATGGACCCACAACGAGTAACTGTCTGGTGCGCATTTTGGTCAGGCGGCGTGATTGGAACTTACTTTTTTGAAAATGAGGCCGAAATTGCAGTGACTGTGAACGGCATTCGTTACAGGAAATGAAACAATCGACTTATTGCAGCAACGATTTCCAGAACACGTTATCTCACGAAATTCTGATGTCAACTGGCCAACAAGATCGTGCGATTTAACGTCGTGCAATTTTTTTTGGGGTTTTGTAAAATCATAAACCCGTTATGCGAATAAACCCGAAACACTTCCTGAGCTCAAATCGGAAATCCAACGCGTCATCGGTGCGATACAGCCACATCTCTATGCAAAAGTCATGGCAAATTTCATAAAAATAGTAATGGCCGGTCATCAGAGCCGTGGGGGTCATTTGCCGGATATTTTATTCCATACTTAATCGGAACATGTCTTCCTTACAATACAATAAAAATATTACAAATCTGCCAAAAAAGACTTGTTTTTATTTTAAAATGAAAAAGTGCACTCATACTTACAAAAATCATCTTGCAGTACTTAACTCCCGATTGCCACGCAAAGGAGTATCCGGTACGAATCCACGGCGCGCACCACTGACTTTTCGGACTATTTATTGAATTCTTAGTTATGGCTTGACCCTTCTTTCCGTTCTAATAAATTGAATACCAATATCCAGAAATTTATACCAAAAACAACTTCTAAATTCTAATAATAAAATATATGGTTTCATTTCAATGAATAGGTACATAAAAAGGTACATAAAAAGACTATAGCTATTTCTTTCACAAATATTCCCAATTTGTTTAAAGTACTTTTGAGAAACTGTGACCTGAAAATTAAGATGTCTTTTGCCAAAAGCTCTCGGCATTTGATGTCTACATAATGGTGACTGTAATTTTCGACATCTAATTTGTATTCAACATGGAAGTATACAAACACTGAATTACGCAAATTTCATCTACCTCCGCAATCACTGAATACTAAGACGGTTCTAAAATAACTTTTATAAGAATATTGATACGATCAGCCTAAAAGCTAAAACACAAGAAAGAAAGATGCTATTTTTATCGTTCAAAATGAAAAGGTCTTATTAATTTAAGAAAGTGTTTCGTATAATGCCAGCAATTTAGTTTTGTGTATAAAAATGTGCACTATCGTTATAAACTGTACCTTCATATCAGTCTCTTTCTAAGCGCCTATCATTTAATTCTCGGCAACCCAACCCAGACTAACGGCCATTTTCAATATTCGATATGATTCGACCTATCCATATATTTTGGCATGCGGGATACGTGTTTGACATATTTCGTATGGAGCTTATGTCAAAAACGAATCTAAAATCTAAAAAAAAATGGATAGATCGAATATTGAATTCAGCTGTAAAACAGATACGTTAAATCATCAGTGATTTTAAATTTGAAAGGTGCTCTAAAGCTGCCATCATCATAGATGTTTTTAAAAGTGGTGGTGTATGTATTACTTAATTTCAATTTCACTTACCAAACACTTGACTTTGGGTCGCTTGACTTTTATGACTTGAGTTTCTTGATTTTCATGGAAATGGGAGAATTCGGCAATTACTGGTGACACCTCATGTCTCCAGTAATTTCCGCACCATATGCCACCCACGATACCTACGCCACTGCAGCTAGAAATATAACCCATCTGTTTGTTTTCAGATGTGTGCACCGACTACTGCGACAACGGCGGCGAGTGCGTGAAGGACGCGCGCGGGGAGCCCTCGTGCCGCTGCGCCGGCTCCTTCACCGGCCGCCACTGCCGAGACAAGAGCGAGTTCGCTTACATCGCCAGCGGCGTCGCTGGAGGAGTTATCTTTATTATCTTCCTGGTGCTGCTGGTTTGGATGATCTGTGCCAGGTGAGATAGCGTCAGCGGTCAATCCAGATTAAAGAACCTCTAAATCCTTTTCCAAAGCATCTAAGTTTACCCAAGTGACTCTCTGCAAGTGAGAGTCAGTTCTATTCACAATTTTAGTTTAGATTTGGAACACCAAAGCTAAAATAAATTCGTGAATCTACTACTGGCTACACAGACATAGATCTACATAGATAACGCAAATGCATGCACTTCGCGTGTCTGCAGGCTTAGCCAAGACGTCTTTCTGCAAACGCTAACGCAAAAAAATGTATGGAGTGAACGCAAAGTCACGTGATATAATCAAACAAATAGAAAAGTCGTAGCCAAATACACAACGCATAAAAAGCATTCGCATCGATAGATTAAACTCATCGTTTCTGCGATGTCAACCGCAAAATGGTAGCCAAGTTGCCAATTTCGGCCAAAACTAACGCTATTAGCGTCGATTGCGTACGGATAACAATCGAATGATAGAACCCTGCAGAAAACGCAAAAAAGAATCCCATAGACGGTCAGCCTGTAGGTACTCGGCCTAGAGCTCCTTGTTAGGGCCTCGCTAAATCACTATGCCTAAAACATTGTTTAGCTATTTCAGACACAAAGGGCCCATTTAATACAGCAAGGAGCCACTTAAGTGTTCTCCAAGTAAGTTGATTATCGCGATTCACGTCATTGTTTATGTTTCAAATTCCTTAGAGGGTCAAAGTTTTTAAGTAATAAATATTATTTAAGCTTCAAAAAACTCTAAATGTTTAAGATTATATATGATTATATAAAACTTTAAACGAATAAACAAATGTTCTGGTTCGAACGTTTGTTTCACTCGCATAAATATTTACATTACCTTGATATTTGACGCGCTTGACGCTTCAAACAACGCAAGGCATGTACTAATAACCATGTTGTGTCGCAGAATGTGCGTGTGACACTAACGCGTGGTGTTGGCTACCAATTTTGCGTTTTCTTCGATTGCAAACGCGTTTGCGTTTGAAATCGGAGAAAGGCGATGGAAACGATACGTTTGAGTTTTGGCTAAGCCGGCTGAACTCCGACCAAGCGTCGAGCTTGGTCGCCACTAACTTCAGTCCCCGCGCGTTCGTTTTACCGTTAAGTAAACTTTATTCACATTACGCTGCCGCGTTTGCTTCGGACGTTTGATCCGACGTTGTGTATTAGGAGACGATGAATATCGCACAAGCGATACTGTCGCGCATCGCTTCGACTTCGTGATACAGGCAACGTCACAGTAGGTATTAAAAAGTCGGCACGCTTGGTTTCAATACAAATCGTGATAATTGCGTTATCTATGTAGATCTATATCTGTGACTGGCTAGCATGATTCAATATGAGAAGAGTGAAAAAGGATTGGATTCATCCAAACCTTTATTTATTCTTCTAAAATCTAAAACATTTAATTCCAAGAAGAATAAGATTTTGTCATAATGTACATATATGTATTCCTTCGCAGATTATATTTACTTCATGCGTATCTAATAATAACAAAATTTGAAATTATATTGCACTTGTTCCTTCTGTGGAACATGCCTTTATGTATGGCAATTTATACAAACCAGGCGATACCAAAATGCATCTAAAGCTTTTAATTTATAATTTTACCAAAAAGATCAACAAATCATTGACCAACGACGATACATACCGCCTTACCAATACTAAAGCTCTCCAACCAAATCTTTACAGATCAACAAAGAAGAAGGAACCAAAGAAGACGCTAACACCAGCTATCGACCAAAACGGATCCCAAGTGAACTTCTATTACGGAGCCCATACTCCATACGCAGAGTCCATAGCTCCATCACATCATTCCACATACGCACATTACTATGACGACGAAGAAGACGGCTGGGAAATGCCCAACTTCTACAACGAAACGTATATGAAGGAGAGTCTTCACAATGGGATGAATGGCAAAATGAACAGCTTAGCGAGGTCAAACGCAAGTATATACGGCACTAAAGAAGACTTGTACGACAGACTGAAGAGGCACGCGTACCCGGGTAAGAAAGGTCAGTATGTTTGTAGCACTTAGATTAGTGCGCACTTTTGTTTGAAAATGCAGCTGTTACACGCTTCGCATGGTAGATTTAAGCGCTTTTAGAGTTTTTGTAGTTTTCGAAATAACAGGTACCTAAAGTTCGATAATACGTGGAAAAAAATATGTTACTAAATCCCAATTCACTCATCACGCAGTTCTAGCATTTCGGCGATGCGTACCTACTCAGTTGTCAATTAAGATATTGTAAGAACACCTACGAGTTAAGAATTGACCATATTTAATATAGGTACCTTCATCCTGAAGATGTACCTATATCAAAACAGACAGTAGGTACGATTGCACCATATGGCATGACCGACAGCTTCTTATATAAACAATAAACTCCAGTTAGCTTTAAGACAGTTTATAAATAGTCATATTTATTTACTGAACTCTCAGACAAATCATGTTTTATTTCTTCGTAAATAATAATTACATCACACTGCGTATTCGTAATCAGTAGTTAAAGAAAAACATCATAGCAACAATAGCATGACGTCATCGAACAAAGAGTTTCATTTACAATTGCAATATTAATATTCCACAGAAGCTGAACTGACGAACAATAGGTCTAAGGTGTCAAACATAAATAGCAATGATGAAATAATTAATACGTTTATTTGTTTACAGATAAGAGTGACAGCGACAGTGAAGGTCAGTAAGTGAAACGAGGGTTCGCGTTTATCGTATTCTGGTCAATCTTACATAATACTTCGTACTAGTTTCAATCCCCGGTGGCCCTACATTATAGTCAAATATTATAGTGCACTATGACGTCACTTGACACGGCCATCCGGGGACCAAACAATGTTATCGTACTAGAATTTCGTATTCTACTAGCTTTATTAAGATTTTAGTTGTAAACGTGTATTAACACACTCACTGTTTAATTTGCAGCCCCCACCAAATATATTTAAAATAATAAAAATATCGTCACAAAATTTAAATTTTAGTAGAGGTGTTACATATTATTTTTCGAAACAGTGAATGTGTTGATGTTCTAAAGTAATCAACATCAATGGAAATGCTCAAGTATGTTAAGGCAAACACTGCCATATCTGATGCAGGGCTCATGGCATATCAATTAACATTGAACATTGTAACATTCAGACAAACATTCCGATTTATCGCGTGTAAATATATTTTATAAAAATAATATTTTGTATATTTTGTAATGTCAGTGACTGTAGAATTATTGCTGACAATAATTATTATTATTACATCAGTGAAATAATTATTGACAGTAGTAATTGTAGCAACTGTAAAATTCTTATTGACGGTGATAATTTTAATAACTTAATTAAATATTACAGTCGCACAGTAATAATTAACACGGGCTGTAATAATAATTATTGCAGTTTGTCTTAATGCTTACTGTTGACAGTAATAATTATTACTTTTATAATTTATTACTGTCAATAATAATTATTACAAATGTAAAATTATGACATAGGTAAATATTGACATAGGGCTAGGTATTAGATGAACGGTTTATGTTTTGTATTATAAACTGGACTGTATTATTATAATTTTTATATTATGAATGGGTGCGTGTGTGTATTGTATTGTATGTGTTTGGGTAATGTATAGAATGGTATAATAAATATCATGAGAATATATGGAAGTTACAGTTAAATAATGAATAACATGTATTATATATACGTTTTGTATCAAAGTATAATTAAGCTGACATAATTTATAGTGAATACATATTTTCCTAACAATGAATATTGAGACCGCACTTAGGGACAATAACAAATAAATATAAGAGAGTATTAGTTTAGGTGTAGCTGTCATGTATCCATTATGTACGTACCTAAAGGACTATTATATCGAAATACTCAAATCTTCAGAGTGGTCGTTGTACATCACAATCTACCACATTAGTGATTACATTTTATAAAGATATTATTTTTTACAAAAAGTTTTAACGGAATAAATTTAATACGTATATTTATTAAGTATTTTATTTTATTTTCACCCTCCTAATTCAACAAACTACAAAAAAACAAAAAAGGTCCAAATTCCAAGGCGCACAGACAAGCAGGATTGTTCTTAAACATTACAAAAGCAATGTCTAGAGACATAGTACTACGAAAATAGCTGAAAAAAATCAATCTAGTAGTATTATCACCTGTCTACCTTCTTAATGGCAAAAGTAGCCAAAAGTAAGTTTCACTTAACTGAAATGTTGTTAGTTTCCTTATTTCTAAGTTATCAATGCAGCATCGTCACCAAAAAGTATAACGTTCAACGTCACATATGTTTCAAAAGTAAAGAGCTTAGTAGTTTATGTAAACAGCAGCAGAAGGGCCCCAGGATACTACCCTGTGGCACTCAAAGTATTTATACATATTAGCCAGTGTATTTTGAGTCGTTTATTTCAACACATTTGATTCTGTTACTTAGGTGTAACGTAATGACATCCAATGCCTTAGTCTGGACGCCGTTATGTCTAAGTTTGCATAAGAGCGTATAATGGCAGACACAATCAAATGCTTGCGAAAGGTCGCAGAACCCAGCAATAGCATTTTGGTAGCTCGCCTATGCATTCAAGATGTATTTCACTAAATCTACTCTTGAATCTGTCAGACCCTTGGTAAAGCCATGCTGCTCAGTATGGAAGAGGGCGTTTAAATTAAAACGTTTTACGTTTTAGTTGCCGATAACTTCGTAAGCAAGGATACATTTTAAATAATTTAAATCTGTACATGACCTCTTTGGACTCTCCTGTCTGTTGTGGTTTTTGCTTGCTATTTTCTATTAGTATCCCAACGGGTGAGTGTTTCGGCATGTCGCCAGGTCTTCTTGTTTACTTTCTAGTACTTCCTACAGCATGCACAAACGATGGGTTTGGTCAAAAGAACCCACTAAACCTGGTAAATAAGCATGATATCCAGAAGGGGAGGAGGGGGAGGGGGAAGATCTAGGGTGCTCAAGCAAACGCCGAAGAGTAACTATTTTCTTCGCAACGCAGCACCGAAGCCATAGGAATCATTTTCGCATAACGATACTATCGCAACCCAGTACTTCGGTAAATTTCATACACTAGAGCTAAAGTTACTACAGCGATCTAATTCTCATCAAATATCTACATATAATCGCACAAACTTCTATAAACACGTGGACGGTGAATTACATAAAATATCACGTAAGTATTTTTATAGTTTCTTACTTTTATATTAAGTCATCAATTCACTAGTAATAAATTACAATTGTAGGTACCTAATCAATCTCGTTGAGTCCGTCGATTAGATTATTAAAATATAGCCTCTATTGTTATAACAGATTATTTTAATACTTTGCATTAGGTACGTCAAACCGTTACTATTAGCACATTACAAGCAAAAAGTCGGGACAGAACGTTCAAAACTATGTTGTATAAGCTATAGCCAACCGTTACGTGAGGTCTAAAACGGATTGTAAACCGGAAACCTAATCAAGAAAGTAGCATAGTATTAGTGCACCAAAAATAGTGCACCCGGCAGATATCGTCCAGTCGATCCTGCGAATCAATGAGGAGACACACCAACTGCAGCACTACCGTTCAGTAATTTAATATGACTAATATTTACAAACGATCCAAACCCATATAAATACACAGGGCTATTTATAAAGCAGGTATATAAATGGCAGGGCAGGCAGTGGTGAAGATATAGGTATATATCTGGATATACAGGGATAATACTACCCTTTAAGGATACCGTGCAGTCTGATAGTCTGTCCCTTTTAGGAGACAAACACTTCGCATATATCAGGAGACTGTTTGCAAGACTTGAAACATAGTGATTGTGGATTAAGGATGAATGAGTTACTTGTCAAATGCCTCCTTTATGCTGATGATCAGGTTATACTTGCGTCTTCAGCGGAGGAGTTGCAGGAGATGGTAACAATCATGCATGGTGCGTTAGAGAGGAAAGGAATGAAAGTGAATGTAAGTAAAACGAAAGTTATGGTTTTTGAAAAGGAGGAATGCGTTACGGCTTGTAATGTTATGATCGATGGACAGCGAGTGGAGCAAGTGAATGAGTTTGTATATTTAGGTACGCTGTTTACAAGAGATGGTAAGAATGTAGAAGATATTGAAAGAAGAGTTAATGCAGGTAATAGAGTGAATGGAGCTCTAAAGGCCTTTATGAATAGCCAAAACGTGTCCAAAAAGGCACGTTTGGCTGTGCATAGAGGGGTGTTAGTACCTACTCTTATGTATGGTAGTGATAGTTGGGTATGGCAGAAAAGTCATGAAAGTAGAATAAATGCTGTAGAAATGAGAGCACTGAGAAGTATGTGTGGTGTCTCTCTGACTGACAGAGTAAAGAATTGTGTGATAAGAGAGTGTTGTGCGGTAAAAGAAGATGTAGTGACAAGCATCGAGAAAGTTATGCTAAGATGGTTTGGGCACGTGGAGAGGATGGATGACGAAAGACTGACCAAGCAGATATATAGGTAAGGCAAGTGTGGAAGGGACAGGACGAAGGGGAAGACCTAGGCGGACGTTCTCTGATCAGATTAGAGACATCCTAAAAACAGGACAGGTGAGAAGTACCCTGAACAGAAGAGCATGCATGAGGAATCTGATGGGAGTGAATGAAGCAAGAGAGATATGTCTGGATCGTTGCAAATGGCGTTCCGTAGTATCTGCCTACCCCTCCGGGAAACAGGCGTGAGTCTATGTATGTATGTATGTAGGTATGTAAGTACCGCAAACCACGATGCTTTGCCTACTTTATAAAGTAGAAAAGTACATGAAATGACGCTGTAGAACACAATAACAAGCTTGAATGATCCACATTTCACACTATCAACACATTACGCGAGCAACAGCTGTATAAGATAAAACTACTGATACACAGACTAACAGATACATTCGTACGTACATAGCACTCGACACCATTCTACACAGACACATACATAACATCTTTCCTCGTTGGGTAATAATATTGATAATTCTTGATAATAATACCTACGCTTGACAACCGCGCAACATAATAAGTAATTGCACTATGTCAATGTTTTATTATGTAGATGTATTAGGTACATACACAGCAAAATGTGTGTTGTTTGCATCATAAACAGAGCGGGTAACTAATTGGGCATGTTGTCACTTTTATGTTCAACTACTTAGCTGGTAGTCGTTTTATGAGAGCTCCATAATCAGTGTATTTAAAACACGAGTTTAGAACCTGTTTTAATCAGAAATAGTAAACAGGAAATGCCTACATCATACGAGGGTACCTCCTATCCAAATTACATGCTCCCGGCTTTATCCTTATTATCCTATAGTTAACTATATCATTTTTTCAATGACTTTCACAATCTAAAAAGAGAAAACACTAACTTGTAATTATCTTTACAGGTTGGTGTTTTGATATGAATGCACCATGAGACATAGAGCACATTAATCTTCTTCTTCTTCTTAGCGTGTCGCTGGCAAACACTTAAATTTTTGAGGCTCAGAAAGCAGCCACACTGACTGCATGGTCGGCGACAGTCATCAGTTCTTCCTGCGTGCAAGTATTTCGGCACGCAGGGCACGATGTTAGGTGGGACATCGTTTGTCTTGCCCCGCGCAGACAAGCCAAATCGGTAGCGTCCGAGATTCCCCATCTGAACATGTTTTCTTTGCACCGGCCGACCTGAGTCCGAATGACTGACTGAGCACATAATTAGTCTGTGGATAGAACCTTGAAAGATATTTATTAAAACTCCTCTGCGCTCAAGGGCGGGATTACTTTTGTAACCCAGTTGCCACTTTCATAAGATTTCGGTGATCATTATTTGCCAGCTCTTAAGAGAATTTTCATTGTTCAGTCTATTTTCTCTATGTCCATGTCACAGGCATTGCAGATCAGGGTGGACAGGGTGCCGCACGAATTGCGGATCCCGCCATTCTCTGTGTTGGTATACCTACCTACCAGTGGTTTTAGTGACCAGGCCCGAACACCTTTACATATTACACATACTTATTCTATTCACAGCCCATACATACACACATATACTAACGTCTTATTCCCGCCTGGGTAGGCAGAGAACACGGAACGCAACTTGCTTCTATTCTTACAAAACTCACGCGCTTCCACTACATTCATTACCTACTCTTTTCATACATGCTCGCCGGTTTCAGAGCTTCGGAACTTTTCGTTTTAGGAAAAAGTATCCAATTTGTTCGATTACGAGCCCTTTACTCCAATATTGAGGGGTGGAAGAAGTCAAACAACTGGGTTTCTACCGCGAGCTCAAATAACAGGAAAAGTTCTGCATGATAGAAGACGTAACCATATACGTTAATCTGTCATTATTATTATACGTACTTGAAATTTAACCAGCTTAAGCAACAAAAACCCGCTCTGGACGATATAGATCGATAATATAACAGTTTTATTTCCATTACGCAAATAAAAGATTCTCCACAACAACAAAAATACGATAACGTTCATTTGTGTAAATAACAAGTATTGTTTTGTGACGATGACCCCCAACGTTACATTAATGTCATTTGAGTCAACCAGTATATCAATGTTTTGTCTAAGAAAAAAGACAAATGATTGTTTTTTATTTTATTGAAATGCGTCTACCGGAGTCGAACGGCGGAGCAGGGTCGAAAAGGGGCTGAAAGGGCCGGCCCTAGGTCCCAAGAGCTGGGACACGGCTCGGATCTAGTCTGCACGGGCGTCCTATCTACCCCGCGAGCCAGCCCTGTGGTGGACCTGGTGCGGTCACGTTTTATCGTCTATGCAATCTGTGCAATCAGTCCCAAAAAATCCCAGTCTAAGTTGGCACACCAATGGGTGATTAGATAGTCGGTAGAAACGTTTTATTCATTCATTTTCTAAAAGCACTACTGGTAGTTAGTAACGCAAACTCAAATAAGGGGCTCAGTCTGCTCCTCAGCTCTACCACTCTCAAAACAAGAGAATAATGCGCAAGTTAGCCTTGTGGCATCTAATTCTAAATATCATCATCGTCCTAACGTTACCCCACTCAAAATTACGCCTAGGAGCTCGGGTTCGCTTACTAGTCTAACCAAATATGACAGAATATCAGCGAGGTGTCTAAATAATCATGTCGTATCGAATAAGGTAATGAATCAATTATCAATAAAATAAATATAACCGATAAGAAAGATAATGTTTATGTTTTATCTACTGACAAGTTATTTACCGCCATTTTCACCATAGAACAAACCATTTTACAGATAACTTCAGCAGAAACGATTTTTAAAAACATCTATAATCCGGTCATCGAACCAAGATACAGATTTTTATTGTTTCATACATGAAATATCAACTCTATCTGAACGGTAATAAAGTTATTATTTCAGTAATGTAATAAATAATTGAATAAGACTATTGCCTACTTTTAAGCAGTTCTATTATGTTCGAATAATTTTAGACCGCTTAGTTTCAGCGATCAATCGCGAAATATTCATACAAATCCAGGTTAAAATCACAAAAACAAGATGCAAAAAATTGTGTAATTATGTATGCTTTGAATCTGCACACTAAGTCGTAAGTATTCAGTGATTCTTACAAAAGGACACACGAAGGACGCCTATGACATCAGTATAGCCTTGATACTTTTGGACGAACCATGGACAACGGACATGAGCAGCAGAGCATGTAGTTAAGAATTAGGGCACGGTGAAGCTCATGTTCTTTTCTTAGATTCTCCTCGGAAATAGGTGGGAATGACAACTAGTTATCTACAAAAATATATTTTACTAGAGGATGCCCACAGTTAGCACCTTTATTTTTATTTTATTGGTGTCCCCGTTCCCGTAGGCATTTCGGGCAATCTCTCTTAGTGCATCTCTACGGTCGCTATAAGCATACACGCCAAAATTTCCGGTTCTTCCACCCAGTAGTTTCGGTTTTGGTTGCCTGTCAGTTCAATTTACTTAATTCTAAATTTGAAAAGAGTAATGACTAACTAAACCAGCAGTTCAACTCATTTACTACGGATTTCAATATTCGATCTATAGATAGATCTGTAGATTTTAGATTCGTTTTTGACATAAGCTCTATACAAATATGTCAAATACGAATCTTGAATCTCAAAATCCATGTATGGATTGAATATTGAAAATGGTCGTTAATCTGCTCTTTACCACACAAATAAAACAAAAAAAACGAAATACAGAAAAATAAATTTATTAATAGTAAATAAACAATAAACAAATGCTTACAAAAGCGTAGTACAACTAAATAATATGATATGATATTCTCAGTAGTAATCCATACTCGTAATACTTAAAGAAACGAACTTATTCACTTGGAGTGTTTAGCTTGGAATTCCTTCATGTATTTCACTAGAGTTTCGACCTCCTCTACTGTGACTGCGTTGTAGATTGATGCGCGAATTCCACCGACAGACCTGGAAAGATAAAATAGATTAATTAGATTTCATTATATGATCAGACATCATAGGTGCCGTGTGTCGAACAGTCGAAGTACCGACAGTTCGATTGTTAAGGAAAAGCAAGCTAGGCTAGGTGCGAAACTTCCACAAGACGGCGCTGAGCTCTTATCAGTCTTTCTGTGACCACGGCCGGCAGAAACGTCGGACAAACACAGGTATTCGAACTAAGACTTACTAAACTAAGCTCATTTATAATGAATTTTGGCGACAGAAGAAATGTACACTTATAAGACCAGAACTAAAATTATTAATTTTACATATTTTATAATAAGGAGACCAGAGTTAGCCAAGTCTCTAGAATAGACTTCAGGCTGAAATTCATTGGCAGGCTAAGACATAATTTGGCAGTGACCTAACAGTTTTCAGAAAGCCTAAACAAGTAGCATTAATTATTTAGCTTTAACGGTAAATAATGCGTTATCTATAATGCGTTATATTGGCAATATTATCTATCTTTGTACGACAATTATTGTAGGTCATATGATTCCATTGTGGCTACATAATAGTAGTACATGATACCAAACACAGGTACAATTAGAAATAACCTTGTAAGAAATAAATTCACATAGCACAAGATAAAATAACTCCTATGTTTATGTCGTAAAAGTTATTTTACTTTGGCAGGACACAAGGCCAACAATAAAGACAACCAGATGAAATAAGCAATTAAGTACCGTACAGTAAGGGCCTTATTACAAAACAAGGTCTAATTGTAATACTAGGTTTAACCCCTGATTGAGAATGTTTAAAAAGACTTTTTGACGAAATTTGTAATTTATTTTTATTCGACATTTGTTCTAACGCATTTGAGTGACAATAGTTAGCCAAAAATGTGTCTATAGTGCACATTTAATCAATTTTACGCAGGTAAGTTTAGTACTAAACCTTGATTTAGATTTAGTCCATGTTTTGTAATAAGGCGGTAAGGCCCACATGCGTAACGTTTGATTTAAGTCACTCCTTAATTTAAATTTTTTGAACAGAATTAACAACATAAAATAATTTAAGTTAAAAATATTTAGCGTCCTCTTGCACAACGACAACAACGCTTAGATTTAGTTCAACATTTTATGAGGTCGGTAAAGTAGTTTCTACGTTTTGTTTCATGGTATGAAGCCTTTTTGTTACGATTTTAACGATGTTATGCGTATGGTTTCGCATAAAACCTTAGACTATAATATATACTTTGAGCATAAAACAAAACGCATTGTCGTCGCCTAGCAACGAAATGACAATTGACAAATAATAACTAGAAACTTATGAGCATTAACCCTAGAACCCTACATGGGGTGCAGGTGCACCCCACACCGATTTGTTTTCTAAATATCTCAATTTCTTTAATATCCGAGAATTCGCGCGTCGGAGTATTTTAGTTTGGTGTCAACCGCTCGCGTTACGTCAATACCGTGACGAGGGCCGCGTTGTGAGGTCGCCTGTATAAGTGCTGTGGGGTACGCCAGTACCCCAGTCTAGTAAAATCGTAAGATTGTTTATTTATTACGATTGATGCATTTATATGTAATAAGTTATTAAATATGATTATTTATTAAAACAATAGTCTTATATGAATTAAATACAGATATTTTTAGATATTATGAAGGTAAAATTCAATGAAGTTTATTTATTTTGTTTCGGATGGCTGTCAGCGGTTTGAATTACGAAGAAATAAGCTTTATTCCAGACCACAAATCTGGCGAGGAAGAAATAGAAGTTGGGACCAGTTATAATTGCTGGGTTCTTTACAAGTGTTCAAGATCAAATAATAAGCCAAATATAAAGTTTCAGCCGACAGTTTTGAAATTGGGTTTGGAACTGATACATGAACATTTGGAGGACCGTTACCGGATGCCAACTTAGTCCATTGCAGTGATCCTCAAAAAAGGACCAAATCCTACAAGCGCTGTTGCTCAAACTACATTTAACTTTGTGTAATAAGGCTGATTTGTGATCTCAAGTTACCGATTATGTTTAATAAAACGTATTTTCATGAACTGTTGTTTTTACTTTAAGGATTACAGTCGTTTTAGTATGGGGTATTCCAGCACCCCAGTGTAGGAATAACATGTGCGCCAAATAGTGTAGTATTCTAGGGTTAACAATAACACAAGTAGGTACATTGTTATCAGTTATATCATCATCATCATCATGTCAGCCTAGGGACGTCCACTGCTGGACATAGGCCTCCCCCTGCTGCGTCGTCCGGTCCAGTTATATAATTATAGATAATTCTCGTCGCTAATGACAAGATGCTAACATCAGTGTGACAGTTCTTAAATGAAATTAGCCACTAAACAGCCGATTTTCGGTAATTAATTTTGACAGTTCTTAAATCACATTACTCGACAAATTTTTCGTTGTGCAAGACGCTAGTGGTGTTTAATTTTTTTTTTTCTCGTTAAATACATCTTAATTCAATTTAAGAATCGTTGTGCAAGTGGGCCTAAGTGTCTTATGTTTTGCATTGAAAGTAAATTAAAGATTTTTATGCGCTTTATTTTGGTTTTACAGTAATTTAAAAAGATGTTAAAGAACGGAAACGTTGGTTAGCGCGAAATATGTTATTTTAGATAACATCCGTAATTTTTAACAAGTTTTAACATTATCGGATAGCAATAAAAATTAAATTACAGTTTTAAGTATAAGTGTATATTATATAGCAAAAAACAAGGTAGATTGTTTATAATGCCTCTCTTATTTAAAAAATAGAACATAGATAATCACTTTTTCTAATAGGTATACGGGAGCCTTATTGTTCAAATCCGACTCGCACATGCCAAGTGTATTCATGACATTTATTTATTTACTAGAGGACGCCAGCAGCTCCGCCTGCATTTTTTAAATTTACCCGTTTTGGCCGATCCCGTGGGAATTTCGGGAAATCCCTTCTTAGTGCACCCCTACGGACCCCAAGGAACATACATGCCAAATTTCAGCTTCCTGCGCCCAATAGTTTCGGCTGTAGCGTGTCTGTCAGTCAGTCAGTAACGCAAGGATTTTATATATTAAGATTATAATGTGTTAATTACCTGTGTCCTTTAAGCTGAATAAGTCCCAGAGCCTCAGCGCCTTTCAAGAACTCCTTCTCCAAAGCATCGTTCCCAGGGTTGCCAATTCTGAATGGTACATTCATCTTGCTCCTAGCATCCTTGGCAACCGGCGCGTAGTAGAAACCGTTGGAGTTTTCTACCACGTCGTATACGAGAGAGGCTTTCTTCGCAGCGTTGGCGGCCATGCCTGCGACACCGCCGTTTCTTTCCACCCATTGGAGAACCCTACCCATTACGTAGATGCTAGAAAACATAATAAATAATTATAAAATTGACCATTAAATAAACCGTGAGAGATCTTCCTATTGTAGCCAAGAACGATCTAGAACGCGTTTATGGGCTACAATGAAGAAGACCCACAAACACACACCGCTTTTTTAACGCTAAGGACTGATGCTTAAAAATAAGCCTAGAGGTAGGTATTATCCAATTTGTTTCGATGAAGGCAGAGAACGGTGGAGATATTATTGTTTTGCCAAATACTATTCTAAGGCCCACTTGCGTAACGTTTGATTTAAGTCACTCCTTAATTAAAATTTTTTGAACAGAATTAACAGCATAAAATAATTTAAGTTAAAAGTATTTAGCGTCCTCTTGCACAACGACAACAACGCTTAGATTTAGTTAAACATTTTATGAGGTCGGTAAAGTAGTTTCTACGTTTTGTTTCATGGCATGAAGCCTTTTTGTTACGATTTTAACGATGTTATGCGTATGGTTTCGCATAAAACCTTAGACTATATATACTTTGAGCATAAAACAAAACGCATTGTCGTCGCCTAGCAACGAAATGACAATTGACAAATAATAACTAGAAACTTTTGAGCATTAACCCTAGAACCTTACATGGGGTGCAGGTGCACCCCACACCGATTTGTTTTCTAAATATCTCAATTTCTTTAATATCCACGAATTCGCGCGTCGGAGTATTTTAGTTTGGTGTCAACCGCTCGCGTTACGTCAATACCGTGACGAGGGACGGCGTTGTGTGGTCGCCTGTATAAGTGCTGTGGGGTACGCCAGTACCCCAGTGTAGTAAAATCGTAAGATTATTTATTTATTACGATTGATACATTTATATGTAATAAGTTATTAAATTTGATTATTTATTAAAACAATAGTCTTATATGAATTAAATACAGATATTTTTTGATATTATGAAGGTAAAATTCAATGAAGTTTATTTATTTTGTTTCGGATGGCTGTCAGAGGTTTGAATTACGAAGAAATAAGCTCTATTCTAGACCACAAATCTGGCGAGGAAGAAATAGAAGTTGGGACCAGTTGTAATTCCTGGGTTCTTTATAAGTGTTCAAGATCAAATAATAAGCCAAATATAAAGTTTCAGCAGACAGTTTTGAAATTAGGTTTGGAACTGATACATGAACATTTAGAGGACCGTCACCGGATGCCAACTTAGTCCATTGTAGTGATCCTCAAAAAAGGACCAAATTCTACAAGCGCTGTTGCTCAAACTACATTTAACTTTGTGTAATAAGGCTGATTTGTGATCTCAAGTTACCTATTATGTTTAATAAAACGTATTTTCATGAATTGTTTTTTTTATTTTATTTTAAGGATTACAGTCATTTTAGTATGGGGTGTTCCAGTACCCCAGTGAAGGAATAACATGTGCGCCAAATAGTGTAGGATTCTATGGTTAACAATAACACAAGTAGGTACATTGTTATCAGTTATATCATCATCATCATCATGTCAGCCTAGGGACGTCCACTGCTGGATATAGGCCTCCCCCTGCTGCGTCGTCCGGTCCAGTTATATAATTATTGATAATTTTCGTCGCTAATGACAAGATGCCAACATCAATGTGACAGTTCTTAAATGAAATTAGCCACTAAACAGCCGATTTTCGGTAATTAATTTTGACAGTTCTTAAATCATATTACTCGACAAATTTTTCGTTGTGCAAGACGCTAGTGGTGTTTAACATTTTTTTTCTCGTTAAATACATCTTAATTCAATTTAAGAATCGTTGTGCAAGTGGGCCTAAGTCTATGAAATTAAGGCCAAATCTACAATACCTTCAACAGGAGACAAGTTAGCCTACATAGGAAATAGTAGTTTATTTTAAAAGTCATATGTCCGACTCGGCAATAAAACCTAAGACCTCACAATAAACAAACACGCAAGCAAAACGTCGATTTCAATCGGGACCTAAATAACTACGAAAACAATGATGAAACATGAACGACGCGTTTATCTTAAAAACACGACTTTATCACATACCTACGTAAATACATAGATTATGTTTCCTAAAATAACAAACTGTTAAGCGAGCACATAACACAACAGCTAAAATGTCCCCCGCGTTGAATTATGCAACATCGTCTTAGCGTTATCTCGGCTGCGTCCAAGACTTTCTGCTAGGAGTCTGAGGCCCGCTTAATAGTCTAACCAGCAGGCCGATTCAGAATGTCACGACAAGTAATCGTACGATATTTCAAATTATTGTCCTCGTTTTTTAGCCGCCTAGGAGGTTTATTTATTAATTTACTTCATACTGAATGCATAGAATTAATAGGAAATGCGATAGTTTTGACAAAAAATGAGGTAGCCCGTTTGACAATTAACGGAATCGAATGTCAAATGAGATATCGAACAATTCTGAATCGCCCCCCAGATAGGACAGAATTTTAGCTTTTCCGCAGAGTCCAAAGGACTAGCGAAAGTGGTAAATAATTGTGGGTTTGAATTGAGAGCCATGGAAAAGTTAAAGTCAAAATCGTTTAATCATCTAGGTCACAAGGTGACGCTTATGAACGTCATTTTTAGGGTTCCGTAGTCCACAAGGAACCCTTACAGTTTTGTCATGTCCGTCCGTCTGTCTGTCCGTCCGCAGCCTAGCTCAAAGACGCCTGGTGCTAGAAAGCTGATATTTGACATGAATATAGACATACGATATTGCAACAAAACTGTAGAATAAAATTTAGGAAAATATTTTTTCAGGGTATCTCCCCTACATATATATTGCATTGGGTTGAATTTTCTTTAGTTGAGTACCCCATTAGGTGGGGTATCATTGGATAGGTTTTAAAAAAATATTACTTAGTTTGCTCAAATCATTTTTCGATCAAGTGATTGGTTTGTCAAATATCAAGCTTTGAAGTGAAAAAAAATGTTAGACTCAAGTGTCTCCCCCCTCTGCCGGCTAAACTATTAATTTGGAAGAGGTGAAAAAAAATCACAAATGTAGTACATATAACGAATTTAAAAGGAAAACTATCACGGCTAAGTAGACATCACTAGTTTACGAGTAATCGTCGGTTAACTTACAAATACTTATTTCTGTGAGTTTACATTGGGAGCGCTGGCTTAATCTTAAAGATATACGTAGGGGAAATACGTACAAAATGACATGTACGGACAATATGACACATCGTTGTTATTTTGAATTTGGCGGTTTTTAGCCCGGCAAAGACTACCACATCACGTGACACGAGAGGTTTTGACGAACCTGTCAAAACTTGAACGCGCCCCTTTCATTCACGCGGACATTACGACCGATGACAAGTATCGATGCGGAACGAGATCTTTTCTATGTGATAAGTTTTTTTATGTAAATGGTAAGTTTTTGGATGGTTTACCTATTCAGATTGTGTTTGTTAAAATTAATGGTAGTTTGTTTATGTATCTTTGTATTTTTTATTTAAAAACGTATACTCTTTGTACTTATTTTACAGTTTTGTTTTTTATAACGCTGTAAGGACAAAACGACATATACCGGCAACGGACAATATGGCATAGATGTGTCATTTTGTCCATATCTTTTTAATTTAGATTCTCACTTTAATTACTCTCAATTCTATTAATGAAAAACATCCATCGTGTCCCGCATAACCAGTCCCTAAAGGACGTTTTATAAGTGGACAAGGAAAACGCAAGCAAAAGGCTCGACAAACGTCGTTAATTTTAACTTCTACTCCTAAGATGACGGCAATCAAATCGAGCCACAAAACCAAGGCTCCTCTAGAGAAAAGGAAACGTAACGTATCTGTAGCTTTATTTCAAGACTATAGCCAAGACGAAAATTTTCTCAGTAATTTTCAAGATGATGAAGAGGACTGTCCATGCATATACTGCAATGATCTTTTATCCCGATCTAAACCTGGAGAAGACTGGTTACGATGCTTAAATTGTTTGCATTGGGCACACGCTTCATGTGCTGACGTTCCTAAAAGAACCAAGCTTTCATTTGTGAACTTTGTCATTAAATTTTATGGTGTAAATGATTATGTCATTTTGTCCATTTGTAGGATGTCATTTTGTCCATAGCATACGGACAAAACGAATTTTGATAGATCTCAATTTAAATAAGAATATTTTGTTTTTTGTTATTTTTATTTAATAAATATTCATTTGTTTTATTACATAGATAACCAAAAAATAATGCTGTGAAGTATGACAGTGCTGTGATTACACAATAAAAAGTTATGCTCATAAAATAAAACCGTATGTCATTTTGTACGTATTTCCCCTACGGCCATTATGGGCAACTACGGAACCCTACATTGCGCGTGGCCTGACACGCACTTGGCCGGTTTTTTTTAAATTGAATTACTTAATGCTTCTACATTTACATTTACTGCCTCGTTCGCAAAGCAATAGGTAGAACCACGAGAAAGACAGGCAATTAAACTCATGGGCACTCTTTTGAATCGCCAATAATAAGGTACATATGTATTTTATTTTTCTAAGGAGCTGCAACTGTGAAAGCCAAAAATAAACACTCAGGAATGAAATGATAGTCGATTTTTGTTCTCGTCTGCCTGTTTCTTTTTTCAGCACCATTATGGTACACACTACAATAGAGGTTCTATTGTTGTTGTTACTTGCAAGCTCAAAACTATGAAAGTACCAACTACCGTAACCATGTGATTGTTTCCTTCAAAAGTTAAGGGGTCTAGCTTGCAAAAAATGCTAGCAATTAGCAATCAAAACCGTTATAAAAACTTACTAAATACATATCTATAAAGAATCTTGCATAAACACTTACGCAAACATAGGAGGTGTGTTCAGGATAGAGTCTGCCTTGGCGTTGGCGGCCCAGTCCAGTATGCTGGGGCATATTGGTAATGCATGGCCTATCAAGTCCTCTCTCACGATCAACAAGGCCACACCGGCCGTGCCAATGTTCTTCTGAGCACCAGCGTATATCGCACCGAACTGTAAAAGATAAAACAACACTTATAAATCAATTTATAATTGGCTTACACATGTAATACTGATGGTAAACACAATATATTTTAGCTGTAAATTTTCCATGTATGAAATAAATAAATATAAATATCTGATCACACGACTGCGTGATCAATCAATGGCTAAAATTGACGTGTTATCAAGCAAAGGACATTATATGTATAAAAAAGTAACTCTACATATCACTATTGTCAAGCGAAATGTTGCTTTATGAGATGTTGCAGTATATTTGCTTGATATTGTCAATCAATCACTTGGCATTATTGAAACATCTTAAAATTTTTACCTAGTACTATTAATGTGAATCAGTCATATAACAGTAATATGTATATTATAACACGACATTGTATGCCTTTATGTTATACCTCCATGTGCAATTATAACATTTTGTTTTCCGAATGAATAAATAAATTATGCATAGTCTCCCCTATCATCATAACATAACATAACTTCACGCCTTTTATCCCCGAAGGGGAAGGCAGAGGTGTATTACACACCCACTTTTCGCCAGATATGCTTCGGTCCCCCTATTACATAGGGGGCGAGCCTATTGCCATCTACCGCGCACATTATTTAACGAGCGATAATTAACGTTTATAATACACACATCACTTCGAAAAGTCAAAGGTGTGTGCCCGGGGTATCTGGGTATCGAACCCGAGACCATCGTCTCGGCAGTCCGTTACATACACCATTAGGCTATCGCCGCTTTTGCTATCGCCATAGAAATCATTAAGATTTCTGTGGCTATCGCCTATCAATCAAGCATATGACATTATATGCACAATTCAAATGTTCAAGAAGTATTATGCATAGTCGTGCTTATAAATCAAGCACATGACATTATTTGTGCACTATTAAAATAATCTAGGATGCCTAATTTTTTATTTTTTTTATTTATTTATATAGACTCACGCCTGTAGGCCCGAAGGGGTAGGCAGAGGTGTAATATTACACCCTCCTTTCGCCATGAATTTTTAGGTCCCACGTAATAGGGGGCGATCCTATTGCCGTACCGGGCACTTTACCAAACTCCGTGCTGCTACTGAGAATTTCCTAACGGATAAACCCAATAACACTTTGCCCGACCCGGGAATCGAACCCGAGACCTCCCAATCCCACGCGCACATTTATGCCGCGAGACCAACGAGGCATGCCTAATGATTCCTATCAACAAGATATGCGACATTGTGTGTACTTATAACATGCATAGTCACTATATCCAATTAATTTTATGATTGATTAGTAAAATAACCCAAATAACATCAACCACCATCAATGCTTGTTAACTAAAACATGACTTATGATGACGTAATATTGTATTAAACTAACTGCAAAATGCAATATTTTGCGAAAAGCAAGTGAAGGTCAGTATAGGACAAGATACAACTATAAGCCCAAATGAAAAAATGCTTTAACTGGAATCCTTGCTACAAAAAAATTAAATACGGGAACGGGTGAGCTCCCACACGCCCCTTAAAATTCGCTTCTTCATACAAATTTGGCGAAAATTGTATGAAGGGGCGTATGGGCTTTCACCCCAGAAACACAGTAGGTATTTCATTTATAGCAGCAAGGTAACCCTTTACTTAGTATATTATTACCGTCTTATAATTAGTGTGTTACAAAAAAAAACATATCTTACCTTAGACACATCAACTTTCCTGGACATAATATTTGATGACATATCTGCAATAAGTGGAACTCCTTTTGTGTCAGGAATAAAATCGAATTCCACACCTGTAATAAAACATGGCATTAGTAAAATCTTAATTTTTATTAGATTGTCTTATGAAACCAAAACTACTATTTGATTCCTTATAGTAGTTTGTTTATTTGAGCAGGTAGCACGCAACAATCGGCGGATGGATAGCGACTTATCCATTTTTTTTTGTGTTTGCTTATGGGATACTTTCCAGATGGACATGCTTGATTCCGCTTTCTGTAATGCCACATCGAAAGGGAATAAATTAAGGGCTTCTGTCCACAAGGATGAAATCTCGTGCAAAAGCTATGCGGTTTATAAATATAAACACAGTCCCACTTAAATGTTGGTGTGTTATTGGACTCATTGACTATAATGGGCCTTAATAAACACGCAACAACAATATCATCGCGACAATACGGCTGATTATAAATATGGCACTTGTTAGTAACATACTAACAAATGCCATATAACCAGCTGTATTTTATTTATAGTATTTTAAATTTCATATCATCACAAAAACATAATCTTTCTAGCTACGGTTTATGTCAATAACTGAGACCCAATTGTAAATCCTAATCATTCAAAAACTCACTTATAGACAACTACATATCTCAATCAGTCCAGCATTTTCATAGAACTTTAGAGACATCATCATCATCATCAGCCTTGAACAGTCCACTGCTGGACTAGGCCTCTCCTTTGAAAGGAGGAATTGGCCTGCTATACCACTCTGGCCAAACGGGTTGGTATAGGGTTTGTATCAAGTTTTCCTTCTCTTACAGTGCTGTTCTCTGCATAATATGCTCCCTCTGTCGGCTCTTACGACAACCATGGGATGATATGGGGTGGTGACATTCCGTATTCTTAATCCGTCACCACACGGATGATTTAGTGACATTTTTTTATATATACAAAAAGCAGTTGTACCTAATAACTGCTATAAGGTTCTATAGTTGAGTAGATTGACATTACTGTATTATGAAAAGATTGCAAAAGCAGTACATGCTCATAGGCAATAAATAAAACTCTTTATATTTTTATTGTTGCTTATCAATTAGCAACAGCATATTTCATTGAATGTCCTCTTTCAACAACAAAGTCAAAATATCAAATATTTATCATTGAGATATTTTTTATAAACAGAAAGGTATTGATAGTAGACTTCATGAAAATAATGCCCATAGATACAAACAATGTGTTACATAAATAAGTAATCTATTAATAATCATCATATTATACTCTAGTAGTTATAGAATAGTAAGGCTTATGTATCCGTGTGGTGACGGATTAAGAATACGGATTGTCACCACCCCATATCATCCCATGGGTGTCGTAAGAGCCGACAGAGGGAGCATATTATGCAGAAAACAGCACTGTAAGAGAAGGAAAACTTGATACAAACCCTATACCAACCCGTTTGGCCAGCGTGGTATAGTAGGCCAATTCCTCCTTTCAAAGGAGAGGCCTAGTCCAGCAGTGGACTGATAAAGGCTGATGATGATGAAGGCTTATGAGTTATGACTGATATTTGGTGAGATAGTACAATCAGTAATTGGATAATCATATCATCCTCTTAGCGCTATCCCACTTTCAATCTGGGGTCCGCATTCTAGTCTAACCGGATTTGGCAGAATATTAGCTTTTCCACGGAGCGACTACCTGTCTGACCTCCGCAACCCAAAGGGATAGCGATATTCCATGGTATAGATTAGTGTCAGTTCATTTAGAAGGTACTGAGGCCCTGTAACAACTGTCAAAGATCTGCATGACAACCGGGGCCGATGGCTTAACATGCTCTCTGTGGCACGGGACAAGCCATAATTAACAATTCAAGTAATTGGATAATGTTTCCTTATTAATTTTTACAGCTGTGACAAGAATAAAATATGGTGAAGAAAAATAATCTGCGTCACAAAATAATTTGTCAAATGAGAAGTACAATTGTATTCTGCCAGTCCAGTCTGTCATACTTCGAGTAGTAAAATAGTATGATTTTATTCTGACAGCTCATACATTTAATAATGTATTACTTATTCTATTTATCATTTTACAGTATTGTACGCCTGTATGATTGATAGATGATTGTATTGTAATTTGATTGACTCTAATGCTTTCAAGACATTGAAAATAGCATAATTAACTCCTTATGACATCAGCTATGTGCCTGTGTCATCACCATCCTAGCGTTATCCCAGTTGTGTCCTAGACTTCTCGCCTTGGAGCCTGTGGTCAGCTTACTAGTCTACTCCAGAATTGACAGAATATCAGCTTTTCTACAGAGCAAAGAGTCCACCTTACTGCACTTGGTCACTGATGTGGACTATGGTCTAAGCCCTCTCATAATGAGAAGGTCTGTGCCCAGCAATGGGACCTTATAGAATAAGGCTGATGATAAAATTCGTTTTTTGCATAGCACAGCGCTATTACACCAGCAACAAAGTTGACATTAAATACACAAATAAACATGCAAGATAAATGAATGTATGCTTACCATGAATTGTTTCATTGCAGCAAATATGTACATATGACGCATTAGGATCCAGGTTCCACTGTGACTGGTCTGGAATACCTTCATATTTCTCACTAGGGGGTAGTACTAGGTTCACTTTGCCATATTTTTTCGCTTCCTTCGCAGCTTTCGCTGACCAGTCACCTAAAATAATATAGTAGGTATATCATTAAGTAGACATTGAAAAAGTAGAGACTTGAAAACAAAAGTAAAGTAAGTAAAAAGCATCTATTTACACAACATACCAAATAGTTGGACACGATATCATGTTTTGTGATAACACATTATGAAAATGAGACCATCGTTTAGGCGAAAGCTAAACATCCACGCCAGTATTGATTTGAAGTGGATAGGTACTTCAAATCAACCCTGATTTTTGGATGTTCGTGGCTGCTTGCATTCAATATTAAAATAAAGTTTAATAGAAGACAATCATATTATTACTTACCAGTTACAACGTAGTCAGCTGTACCAGTTCGTGAAATCAAGTTAAGAGGAACAGCCGCGAATTGTCCCGTGCCTCCACCGGAGAAGAAGATGATTTTGTAGTTGTCAGGCACATTTCTGCAATATAATATATTTTAACGATTGATATACTTAGAAATCATCACACGAATCTGTATAATAATATGAAAATAAATAATGTTACTATTCCCTATTGGCCTCAATCAAAACAAGTCAAAGGTCGTTAGCCTTTATGTCGTTAGTTGTCAAGAGTTCAGTATGGTTCAGTTCTTGAAAGATTATGTCAATAATGTCAAGTCTGCCAATTTGAAACAGTTTTTGAACGTCAATATTCAGCCTTTCAGCATTAATAGTGATGGGTAGCACACTCTTTCAAAATGAGTATCGTGCGAGTCACTCTTTTTCCGAAGTGTGCTAGCACACTGTGGTAGCACGAATGAGGCGAGGCCGCGAGGTGTTGGTGGCACAGTGAGTGTGTGCGTACACATAGTGTGCCGCACTCAGGCGACATCGCACCGTGTGTCGTGAGACTCGTGAGTGACTCGGCACACATTGGCACACTCACAGAACACGGCACATTTTTACGTTATTCGCCGACTCACCGCTTGATAAGACATATTTGAGAGGAGTAACTTACTGTAAAATGCTTTGAGATTTGTAATATTCATATAATAACTTGAGTATATAGTAAATCTACTTAAGTTTTCTTCTGTATCTCATTTATCAAAGCATAAAAATAATAAATCACTCAAGCAACATCGAGTGTGCCTCAACTGTGCTGTGTGCTAGCACGTCAAAATAAAAAGAGGGAGTAACTCACCTCACCGAAGTGAGTCAATACAAGTGTGCTAGCACATGTGCTGAGTACCCAACACTAAGCATTAATTCAATATTTATTTCCTCCGAGGCTCTGATCAACGTAACTAAATCATAGATGTCTTTTTATATTGGATTGGAGGGACTTGTTTTGGTTTGGTTTGAGAAGACGCCTAAGCCTGGTCAATGGCCTGGTGAAGGAAGGCAAACAACTCACTTATTAACTCATCGTGCTCATCAGCCCTTTATACTGTCCCACTGCTGGGCACGGGCCTCTTCTCATTATGAGAAGGGTAAGGCCATAGTCCACCACGCTGGCCAAGTGCGGGTTGGCAGATTTCACATGTCTTTCGAGAACATTATGGAGAACTCTCAGACATGCAGGTTTCCTCACGATGTTTTCCTTCACCGTTTAGCAAGCGATAATTAACAATTTAATACGCACATAACTCCGAAAAGTCATTGGTGCGCGCCGTGGATTCGAACCCGGACCCTCTGCGTAGCAGTCTGTCGGTCTATCCACTAGGCTATCGCTGCTATATATTAACTCATATGTAAGAAAAATTTGCTTGTGGCAATGGACTTAATCCATTCCCAGTCCCATGAACCACATGTGGCTCAGGACAATTGAATTTCTATTGTGTCTGGCGGTCGGACAGTGAAAGTGTTAAGTCCCATAATCCACTCCCTGGATTCATCACTATTGTGTGTAAAAGTTGATGCGAAGGATGAGAACTGACTGTCACTATTACTAATCTCAAAATTACCATTTTATTTCGTCTAAGTAGACACACTAACCTCATCGTACCCGGCAGAGTCGGAAACAGGACGTGAAAAAAGCATATTTCTTTTATTCCAAACAGTGGCGTAACTACACATGGCATGACGGGCAAAAAGCCGCGGGCCCCTAGTTGAAGGGGGCCCCAACTCGAAAGCTAAACATCCACGCCAGTACTGACGCATACATGTATTTGCCATGGGCCTTCAGTAGCGTGGTTACCGATGAAGGCTTTTTAGTGTTTGCCTTTTAATCCTAGCTTCTAAAACTAAATTCTGGAGCTGGTGTTCCTGACTGACTGACAGAAAACGCACAGCCAAAATTATTATTATTATATACTTTCTACTACTAAGTCTAGGACACAACTGTTATTATTATTATTATTATTGGGGTTTGAAGCTGAAATTTGGCATGTATGGTCATTGGGGACCATAAAGGTGCACTAAGAAGTAATTTCCCAAAATGCTCAGGTCAGATCATGAACAAAAATTACGTGTGCGGGTGTACTTAGCCCGTGGGCATCCTCATATTATGAAACAAATTAAATAGTAAAAAATTCGTCGTATTTCTTTATTATTGTTAGTTCCTTACACTGCCAAAGCATAAGTCAATTTAATATGTCTGAAATTCAGTGCCATCGAGATAAGTAACAAATTATTTCTTAAATTAGCAAACAAAGAAATCGATAACTAAACACTGTAAATTGATACGATATTTATGCCAAAGTATAAAGCGAAAGACATGCATTTTTTATACTGTAACTAGGTACCGAAGTTGTTTACCTACATATTATGTCACAAGAACTTGTTTGAGTTTAGCATATAACAGCAGTTATCGACAAAATCTGGCAGACTGCCATGCATGAGTAAGCATAATTAGATGCCTATGTAGGCACTATGGTAGACTGGAAAACCTAAGTACATAGTATGCAATGTTTGGGTATGATAGATAATTGTGATAATTCATCTCTGACTTAGAACCAATATCACGAAATATGAGTCGAGAAAACTACCAGAGTCAGTTTTCATTTTGCAAACTGTAGACTGATTTACAAACGACCGGACCAACAGGCTTGGACCAATTAACGAAAGGTTGGTATATTTTCATGGACTTCTTATAGTAAACCGGTGGCCTACATCAGTATCAGCATTTTCAGTTCTAATAAAATTACAAAAAAGCTGCCATAATAGCCATATTAGCGGATTCAGAAGAAGCTCGGTAGGCCCGAAACACTGTTTCTCCTCTCCAAGAGTCCGCAAATGTATAATTTTGCTAAAATAAATCTTTCAGTCCAGTTCAGAAAATACCCAGGTCTCCCAAAAAAAACTACAAGTCAGTTGACACTTGAGCCACTGCGCCATTCCCTCAAATCACAATCTGGATCCATTACTGGTGTTATCATTGAATTAAAACACAATGTGTACGTACCTACCTACATACGCATTTGACCCATATTTATAAAACGTGTCTGTAAGTTATTCAACAATTCATTGATGTTTACGTACCGACCGCCTTTAACACTTTGCTACTTTATGCTATCGTGATGCAGTTCTACGTCCTACAGTACTCGTTATTAACTAATATAAATTCAACCTTGAACTTCTTAACGGTTGAAACATTCTTCAGAAACATTTTAGGAATATATTAATCAGTTCTAACTACAACGAAAGTATGTACGAGCATGTGATCAAGTATCTAAACAAGTAAATTTATGCAAGTAGGTAAACTAAATAATTAACAGGTAAAAATACTTACAATAATCGTCTGACGGTGTTTTGTACTTCTGTATTCAGTTTCATGTAAGTTTGTGATCGATGACTTGTCTCCAATAAACTGATCTGTGATCCCTCAAAGTTCGTGAATTCACTTTTAATAATATCGTACACCTAGGTAATTAAAATAACAACACATTAGTATGTCTAAGTAGTTTGTAGTAAAATAATACGATATAAAACATTGATATAAATGATACATACTTCTTCAGGCAATTTAGCCGGACCGGCACCAAAGTTATGCACTTTTGACGGCATTTTAACTTTTTAAATTATCACTAACACAACCTAACTCTGCTACGTATCGAATGGCACTGTCTCTTAGGACTCAACGCGGTCGATTAGTGTACTGAATCGTTGGGTTATCGCCCTGCCTTTATTATAATATCTCGCTACACTCGCGACGACCGGTTTATCGAGCAACAGCGAGATCGGAGTGAAAAATTGACATTCGTTCGTGCGCAAAAACTACGCAACAAAATTTTGCTCCGGCGCAAAATACGACGGCGTCCACACGACACGACACGATGTTACGTTCTAATTGACTAGATGGGAGTCGAAGATCAAATCGTTTCGTGTACCGAGACAATAATTTTCCAATTTATATCACCACTATAATAAATAGGTATAAACAAACTGAAACTAGTCTAAACCATGGAATATCGCTATCCCTTCGGGTTGCGGAGGTCAGATAGGCAGTCGCTCCGTGAAAACGCTAATATTCAGCCAAATCCGGTTAGACTAGAAAGCGGACCCCGGGTTGAGACTGGGATAACACTAGGAGGAATGTAATTAATATAATAAATAGGTACCTATGCTATACCTACTTTATCTTGCAAAATGGAATCTAATCGGTAATTACCAATTCAGATAGGTGGTACATACCTACCTACATTCTAAGTTTGGAAGTATAAATATAGGTAGGTAGGTCAATCTTTTTCACAGTTACTGTGGTGTTAATCTGTATGTATTAGTACCTAAACAGATTACCTAAACAGGTCAACGTTTAATAGAAGGAATAAAACTTGCTTCTATCCGTATTTACTGCAGCAGAGAAATTTTAATCACTAGTTTAAGGAAAACTCTGAGTTTATTAGTAGGCACTTCGAGTCAGCCGTTGCACTTATTGGGCGGCTTCAAGGTAATTTTTTGTATAATAATATGTATAAAGTCAATCAAATGTATTTCTACCGCAAAAGGATAGTTGCCAGCGAAACGCTAAGAAGAATTTGGTGCAGCGCTGTACGCAAGTCTGTTCCTTTGCAGTCTACCACTGCTACCTATTCAGAAATCAAAATCGAATGAAAATCGACAATTTGGTCGTGTACTTACTTATTAAGTAGTAACCATTTGTTTAAAGGAAATTGCAAAATTAATAAAAATATAAAAATATCTGATCAATAATAAAACCGTGTCGTGTGCAAGCCGTTTTAGTATTATCTGCAAAGAAAAGATAACATTACCGTGTCAAAGACAATGCACTCGGCTCTCTTTATTTATTGTTTTTATCTCCAAAACACGAATAGTCAACAGCAACATGATAAATTAATGCCTATTATTTCCTAATGTTAATAATTTTTTAAGTAACACATTAAAATATTAAATCTGATTTCGCTAGGGACCTCATTGAATCTACAACTTGACTCAAATTACAACCAGACTCAAAACAACAAATTGTTGATCACACAAAGTGTTGTCTCGTACGGAGATCTAACCAACAACCCTAGGCATAATGCTAAACAGCATGGCGATGGATTAAACCATTGCACCATGCGTGCAGTCTTTGCCCAACGCATTGCATATTATTTTTGTTTGCTTGAACATGATGATGATGTTTGTCTTGGTCTGGGTTTTTCTATGTTTAATATTATTTACAAAAACGAGTACCGGGTATAAGGGACGGCGCGGCGGCGTACCAAAAACCGATACCATACCAGTGATTCAGTATATGGCTGAGGCCTTTGGCGGTAGAATATTCTGAATTTTTTCATGAATTTGCCGAGTTTTGTAACTATTGTCGACCCGCACAATATTTTGTTATAAAATTGTAAGAATAAAACATGGCGCGTTGATTAATTCTTTGAAATTTTCCGGAAAATTCGACCGCCAAGGACCTCATGCCTCAGTATCATGTACCGTACGTATCACTTACGTTGTTTATGTATGTAATATACAATAGTTTTATTTTCCAAACAAAATCAACTATTACATAAAAAGCAACTTAATTATGTCCTAAAATTAAAATAAGCCTATTTAATATATACAATACGAAAAATAAATTAAAATTAAATTTAGAAGGCATCATGGAAGTCATCCGCATCGCACTCAATCGGAAGCGTGCCCAGAAGACTGGCGGCATTGCCTCGTTGTATAGCAATGCTTATATTTTGTGCTAATTACGTGCCAGCCCTCTGGTCACCCGAGGCGTCGATCAGTCTCTTTGCGAGATCCCTAAAAAGGGATCTCGCACTTGGACCCCATGGCCCCAAGGTTTCGACCCCAAACGGCTTAAACACATAATCTCCTACAAGATTTACATATTTGCGCCGTTTGAGGGTCTCTGCTGAAGCAGCAGCAGCGCCCGCACAACCTGCTGTGCTGGAAAGATGGGATGGCGCAAGGGTATCGACACATGTCGCGTCCCATACCAAAGTCCTACTCAGCTTCCACGGCAGTAAAGACACCCCGTCCGGTCTCTTGCCATCGTCGCGTGCCAAGCCCTGAGATTCAAGTTGGGCTGGAACGCCAGCGTTGACAAGAGCACGGCGCAGAATGTCGTTGAGGTTGGCGTGTCGTGAAATACGACCCGCGCTCCTGCTGCATGACAGACCATGGTGGCCAAGGCTATCGACAGCCTCTCCGCAGTGACAGCGATGCGGAGAGACACATGACGCGCCTAAACGGAGGCAAGTAGCGAAGCGGAAGGTTGTATCGTCCAACATGGTACCTATATTGGACGATGGCAGTGCCTGAAGCCAGAGGCCCGATTCCCATTCTCCCACAGCCAACAGGCGAGCACGCTCTGCAGCATTGGCTGATGTATTGAGGAGTTTTTCTCGTACCACGCTGCAAAGCGGCCCATCCCATTGCCTCTGGGAGAACAAGTTTCGGGGTAACTCAATTCCTGGACAAGAATTTCTCCAAGCGTTCATGGCATCGGCCTTACACGGCACCTCAGAATCAACCAGTGTAGGTGCTAAGATTTTCCTGGTCAATTCTGCAGTGCTGTGGACCGATGACAAGAACGCTGGCAGGCTTACGTCAGAAATTTTGCGAACGCCGAGGCCGCCTAAGCGCACAGGTAAGGACGCCTGTTGCCACACTCGGTCGTTCAGAGCCACATTCAAAATTTTACTTAGGTACTGTATAATTTTGTCAATTTGAATGAGTGGAGTCGGATTTTTCCAAAAAGGTGAAGACCGTAGCGCGTGTGTAAATTTAGGGACAAAAAGACAATATCGAATAATAGTAAAAGCCGAATGTATATTAATTTTGAGTAGCCTGTCTGAAACATCATTAAAATTTTGAATTTTTTCCTGTATAAAGGAATCAAAACCGTCGTCTAAAATTGGGGACCCCAGGAGGCGAAGAGAACTTTTTTCAACTTGGGTGATATTGGGTGCCAGATATTGGAATTTTGAAAGAATAGAGGATTTATCTAAATTGTCATTAATAAAAATTTCGCATTTGCTTGTATTCAACTCTAAGCCTATGGATAAAAATTTCGATTTCAGGAATGCCAGGTCTTGATATACAGTGTTTACGTCACCTCCCAGGGTTCCATCATCGAGGTACCAGATGTTTAATTTTGAATTTAGTTGGTTTATAACTGGATGGATGCCCAAACTAAAAATTAGTGGTCCAAGAGGGTCACCTTGTTGACAACCGACGGCAGATTCTAAAAGATGTTCCTTGTATATTAATTTAGAAGGGTGTCTGTAACATTGCCAAAGAAAATTGTAGATTTGGGGTGTTTCCAATTTAACTTGTGTCAACAAGGTATCTCTATTGACTGAGTTAAAGGCATTCTTTAGGTCAACCTTCAAGACAACCTCACCTCCATTACAGTCAAGGTACGTTGACAAGGCATGTACAGCAGCTTCGCAACCTCCTTTAGAACCAAATCCCAGCTGTTGTGGCTGAAATTTACAAGAAAAGCTGGTGTTAAAATGGCGACAGCATATTTTAGCTGCCATACGCCTGTACGTGCACCCCACGGCAATGCGACGAATGCCACCACCCCGCTTTCGTAAGGCGCACAGATTAGCGCCATACAAAACGTCGACGAGGCATCGTTCACATTGCCGGAGAGCATGACATTAGTTAATGCCGTTAGCCCACTCAAAAGCGAGTCGCCGGCCGCCCCGGCGCTTGAACACACAAGATCCTTAAGATGTTGTGGTGTCAAGCCGTCGAGACCACCAGCAGACCCGCTCTGGAAGGAGCCAACGGCACCAACCACGTCCTTGGCTGTAATGCTGAGAAAGCCCGAGTCAGCGCTAGGTGGCTCAGGAAAGGAGAGGAAAGCCCCTGGCGCTGGATGCTTGCTCTGCAGACTTGCGAGTGTGTCGGCAGAGCAAGGCGCCACCACATCGCTACTGAATAAGAGCCTGGACGCTCCCCTGATGTCACCTTCCCTTAGTTTCGACATGTGTATGTAATTATGTATGTTTATCCATTATCTTATCTCCATAGTACTAACCATAGTACAACTCCTTAGCTCTCGTGGCAAGACTTAGCTTGCCGTTCGTAACAGATCAGCAAAGTTATGCAACGCTTGCACAAGTCGTCATTCGGATGGGTGACCGCTTGTAGCATTCACATCAGAACGCTACCTTGCTTCGGAGGGCACGTAAAGCTGTCGGTCCCGGTACTTGTCTCAGGATAAGAATCATAAGGTCACGTCGGAGGCCTTCGGGCGATCTGAAAACTCCGACACTAGAGTTGGCCACACACTCAAACGAAAAACAAAATAAACAAACAGTACTAAGCTCCGCTTAGTTTAGCACTAGATGGCGTGAAAATAATAATATTCTACTACATACATTGTATGTATGTAGTAGAATATTATTATTTTTAGTATTATTACATGCACATACAAAGTGGCGATAGACCAGTGGTGTAGTGTGTTCTCGGGTTCGATCCCCAGGTTCCCTCGGGTACACACTTCTGACTTTTCGAAGTTGTGTGTATTCAAAAAAAAAGTTAATTTTCGCTCGCTTAATAATGTGCCCGGTAGATGGCAATAGGCTCGTTACGTAGGAACCGAAACATACTGTCGAAGTGTGGATGTGTGTAATACACCTCTACCTACCCCTTCGGGGATAAAGGCGTGTAGTTATGAATGTTATGTGTAATAATACATACACCTTTGCAATGTAGCACACAGGCTTAGAAGCCTATACCTATGCTTGTGGAATGCGTTGCCATTAGAAATTAGGCAGGCAAAGTCAATAGGCATATGTACTTAAAAAGGCTTTAAAACAACACTTCCTAGATAGTAACTAAGTCATTGTTAATAGCATGATGTAACTATAATATCTAAAATGTAATATGTATGTATGTACAGGGTGGCGCGAAAGTAATGCCCCTTTAGAAATGCCATAACCATAAATATATATTGTTTTATGACATCTCCTGTCATTCTGATATTGAAAATTTTGTAATAATCAAATGTAAAATTTTGGAGGGTGGTTGAAGAGTGACTTAGAAACACGTTGTTAGGTTATCTTTTCGTTCTCCACGCGATTTGTTTTTATTCGTGGCTTTAAATCTATTCGTTTGTGTTGTTTTGTGTGGTGGATTATTACTAACCTTTGTGTTCTGTGGTAAGTTTAACAGATAGTCTCACTAAACTTGGACATGGAGGTCGAGGAGCCCCGGGATGGGAGCGGCGGTACGCTGCCTGATATAAATAAACGTTTAAAAAGACCGGCCGACGTTGTTACACCGTCGGATCCTAAAAAAACTCGCACCCCGGCTGAATCTATCCAGTCTATCTTTGTAAAACCTGGATACGAAACAGATAGCCAAATTAAATATTCGGACATAGATAAAGGCCGTTTACGGTGTACGCTTCAAGGGCAGAACCGTATCTTTCCTCGGACTACTCCTTTACAATCCTGAAATTCGCACAATTCCTGCATTCGCATGACATTTCCGGAATTAAAGAAGGTGGAATTAAAAACCTGGGACGGAACCGGATTTCCGTTGAATTCAAATCGGCCAACGACGCGAACAAGTTCCTGGATCTTAGCCTCCTGGGAACAAACAAATACAGTGCTCATATCCCGAAATTTCAAATCGCCCGTATGGGTGTGGTCAAGGACATCCCAACAGACTTGACCCTAGAGGAACTTGTCTCTGGTATTAAGAAGTTATTAGGGCAAGGCGCTAGGCTTAAATGTTAAATCCAAAAAAGACTCCCAAACTACCTGGATCCCTTCCAACTCTGTAGTTTTAACTTTCTTAGGACAATCCCTCCGAGAAAGTATATTGTTACAATGCTTCCCTTCCTGTATCTACCTTCCAGCTTCTCACCAACCAATGCAGAAAATGCTGCCGATTCGGACATATAGCTGCGCAATGCTGTTCACAGGCGCGTTGCTACAAATGTTCCCAACCCCACTCTGGAGAGACCTGTAATGTTGCAGACTCTGAGGTCTACTTTGTGTACTTTCCTCTGCCGAGAGGGCCGACAGACTGCCATTGATAGCCAATGCCTTGAGCACTCAAGACAGAAATCCATCAAAATGGTAATGTCTCAAGAAAACATCAGCTACACGGAAGCTTCGGTTAGATTTCCGCGAGCTAGACGTGCCTAAGCAGATGTCGCCGCCACCCCTCAATCTCCTCCTCTTATCTCCCAAACCCAGCCTTCTACTACCTCCTAGAGAAAAACAGTATTTTTACCCCCACGCTCTAAACCAGAACTTGGAAAGTCTTATGACATCCAAGCCCATAATGCTATTATTGCTACTCCCTCCTCAAGCCAAGGCAATGACCATGCTTACCCCCCCTTCATCGAGACTACCCCTCTTCCTACTCCAAATGATAACCTGATCGAGCTACTGTTGTGTACATTAATAAACATGCTCTCCAAGTTCTCCGACACCTTACCGAACAACTCACTGTTCTTTGAGAACAATTACTTACCGTCATCTCCCGTAACAATATGTCTAATGGGTCTCCAAGTTCTTCAATGGAATTGTAGAAGCATTAGGCGCAACAAGTATGATATTATCTACTTGATCAACCGCTACAAGCCAGCCGTCTTTGCGGTCTCGGAGATATGGTTGAGGCCGGGGTCCCACTTTAGGGTCCCAGGCTTTTCATGTCTCCGTGACGACAGAGAGGACGGATTTGCGGGTTGCGCCCTGTTGATCAATAGACGTATCACATTTTCCCAAATTCCCCTACCCGCTCATGATCCGGGCATAAATTTTGTCGCTGCCAGAGTGGCAGATGTCTCCTATGTCTCTGTTTACATTCCCCATCCAAACTCTGCTATTATCTCTAACCTCTCATCCATTCTTTCCGCAGTCCCACCCCCCATTGTGGTGTTAGGTGATTTCAATTGCCGACACTCTCTGGGGATCACACTGTAACGATCCCTTCTCTTATTTTTTACTTGACCTCCTGGATAGCATAGACCTGTGCGTCTTAAATGATGGAACCTCTACCCGAAGAGTCTCCCCAACACAGAATCCCAGTGCCTGACCTTTCATTCGCCTCACCCGCCTTAGTTTCCCGTCTTTCCTGGTCGGTTTTGCCAAATTCTTTTGGTAGTGACCACCTCCCAATCCTAGTCTCCTTTATACAATCATCTACTCCCCCCTTCAATGACTCTCAACTTCCAACCTCTCCTTATATACCGTCTTCCACTCGCAAACTGGGATCAATTTGCCACAGTGTTGGATACTGAGCTCAGTATACTGCCCCTTCGGGATCCTTCCAATTCCCTAGACCTGTATGACCGTTTTACCTCTGCCTTACTATCTGCCGCCGATTCCTCTATCCCCTTTAAATCCTCTTCCCGCAGGCTGGTTCCTTCTCCGCCTTGGTGGGACTCTGAATGCTCAGCTAGCGTTCGGCCCCGCAGGGCGGCGGAGAACAAGTTTACTTCATCCGAGAACTGACCAACTTCCTTGCCTACAAAAAAAACTGCAGCCTCCACATCAAGACTCCTATCCACAAAGAAGTCCCAAGGCTGGCGGAATTTTTGTGAATCCTTAAACCCTCGCTCCCCGCTTTCTTTTGTGTGGAAAAGGATTAAGACATTCCGCAATAGTCTCCAGGATCCAAACATGACATCAAACGATCCTGACTCCTTTGTCCATGATTTCCAGTCAAACTCAAACTCAAATATGTTTATTTCCATAAAAATGTTTAAATTTTTTGGACACGTCAGAAAGTCATACAAATAAAAAAAATAAAAAGTAACTTTAAATGCATATTAACATAGTTGAGCATTGAAAAAAATGCCTGTTCAGAAAGTAGAGCCTCGTGAGAAGAATCAGGCAAGAAACTCCGGGCCACTCTTTTCTACGTCTTGATTCTATACAATTTAAAAACTTAGTAACTACATTGAATTTTTCATAAAGATATGAGCTGGTGTGTCTATAATGTTGTTGTCAATTAATAAGGCTTTTTTAATAATAATATGAAAGTACTTACTAGCATAATATAGACACAATAACTCACACTCACATGAAACTTAACACTAATCAAACATAAGTAGCCTGTGGGACCGAGCAAATTAATCCCAAGCATTTTTATCTTCAATATAATCTTGCACTGAATAGTACCCTTTTTGACAAAGTTTACGTTTTATAATATTTTTGAATTTATTATAACTTAAATTTTGAATATTGCTTGGCACTTTATTGTAAAAGCGCACACATTGGCCTTGAAAAGATTTTTTTATTTTCTCTAGCCGGGTAGCCGGCACTACTAGCTTACTCTTATTTCTAGTATTCAAATTGTGGATATCACTTTTCTTTGAGTATGAGGCCTTGTTTTGGAATAAATATATTAGGTTGGAATAAATGTACTGGCTTGCAACTGTTAAAATGTTTATTTCCTTGAATTTATTCCTTAACGAAGCCCCATAATCCAAATTATAAATTGCTCGAATAGCTCTTTTCTGCAAAACAAAGATGGTCTGAATGTCGGCAGCATTTCCCCACAGGAGAATACCGTATGAAATTATACTATGAAAATAGCTATGATATACAAGCCTGGCAGTGTCAATGTCAGTTAACTGGCGAATTTGCCTGACTGCGTATGCTGCAGAGCTGAGTCTATTCGACAATTTACTAATATGTGGTCCCCATTGCAGCTTAGAATCTAGTGTAATGCCTAAAAATTTGGTGTTATCCACAAGATCCAACACATCATCCTTAACCTTTACTGAGGTGTTCACTTGTTTGACGTTAGGCATCAAAAATCGAATACATTTAGTTTTTAGTCTATTTAAAAGCAGGTTGTTAACCTCAAACCAGCGAACCACCTTTGAGATAGCAATGTTTACATCGTCCATATCAATTTGCTGTCGTTTTAATTTAAATAAAAGTGAGATATCATCAGCAAACAGTACTATCTCGTGCTTGTCATTGACGAGGTGTGGTAAGTCATTAATATAAACTTAAAATAAAAAAGGACCGAGGATTGAACCCTGTGGGACGCCCATTTTGACTACAGACCCATGTGAACGCGTCCCGTTGACATCAACTCTCTGAATCCTATTACTCAAATATGAAGTAAGCAGATGCAGAGCAGAACTACTTAAACCATAGTGATGTAATTTCCTGATCAATGTATCATGTTCTACACAATTAAAGGCCTTGGACAAATCACAGAAGACACCTAAAGCATCATGTGAATCCTCCCAGGCATCAAAGATATGTCTTACAAGCTCAACACCGGCATCGGTCGTGGAGCGCCCCTTTGTAAAACCAAATTGTTTAGAGTGTAGAAGCTCGTTGTTATTAAAATAACTTTGCAGTTGGTCTAGTATCAATTTCTCGAAAATTTTGCTAAATGTGGGCAGCACAGAAATTGGCCTATAGTTGGTGGGGTCTGATGTGCTACCTGCTTTGTACAAAGGTATTACCTTGCTATCTTTCATAAGATCAGGAAATACACCACAGTCAATACACTTATTAAATATTAAAGCTAATCTGTTAGCAGCTAAAGCAATTAAAGCAGTGCAATCTTGCCCCACCCTACGTCCCTAAATTAGAATGCTCACCCACACCGTCACCCCCCTTACCTTCTCACCCTCCAGACCCCATGAACGCCCCTTTCTCCTTTGCCGAACTCACCTGTGCTCTTGCTCACCTTCGCGCCTCCTCTCCTGGCATAGACGGTATCCCATACTCTTTCATTTGCAAGTCCTCAGACTCCAGCAAGACCTTTTTCCTTAACCTACTGAACTCCTTCTTTCTGTCAGGCCAAATCCCAGCTCCCTGGAAATCACAAATTATCATCCCTATCTTCAAACCATGCAAAAACCCAAAGGACCCTTCTTCCTACTGACCTATAGCCCTTTCCTCGGTCCTAGCCAAAATCATGGAAAACCTGATAAAAAATCGCCTCGAATGGATACTGGAGAACGGAAGCATACTGACCAACTCTCATTTCGGGTTCAGAAAAGGTAAAGGTACTTTGGGTAGCCTAAGTATCTTTACCTCTGAAATTGCTTTCTCCAAAAAGGAACAAATTATCGGTGTGTTTCTTGACATTTCGTCAGCTTCTGATAACGTCCAGCTTCCGCTACTCAGGCAGAAAATGCAACAGCTGAGTATTCCCGAGAGACTGGTCAATATCGTATGCAACCTTTTGATGTGCTGTTCAATATCCATTCGACATCAGGGCACCCTCCTACCCCCTCGACTCGTATGGAAAGGTCTTCCACAGGGCTCATTGCTAAGTTCTATCCTCTATAACCTATATACCCACGACCTAGACCTCACTGTTTTCCCCTTTAGTAAAATTATCCAGTATGCAGATGACATTGTCCTTTATCTTTCCTCTCCTTCCTTTTCACAAGCTTCTTCTCATATGAACTCTGCGTTGTTCTATTTAAACCAGTGGCTTCTCGATCACAACCTCTCCCTTTCAATCCCTAAATGCAAAGCCGTTACCTTCTCTCGCAAACGTACCATTCCCCACATCCAGCTTTCTGTAGGTGCTGAAACCATTCCCCTTGACGATCATGTCAAATTCTTAGGTGTCATCCTCGACTCCAAATTGTCAGGCATCCATCACTTACACTACATTGAGCGGAAAGGCGAGAGGGGTGTGAATGTCATGCAGGCTCTTTCAGGGGTTCGTTGGGGGTCCTACACTGTTTGCCAAAAGCTTTTATACAACGCTGTGGTTCGCAGTCATTTTTAATATGCGGATTTCCTGCTTGAAACTCGTAACCCACTTGCACTGTCCAAGCTGGAAAAGATCCAGTCCAAATGCTTGCGCATTATAACCGGTGCTATGAAATGCTCCCCGATTAATGCTATGCAGGTTGGATGCCTAGACCCTCCCCTTCACCTCCGCCGCCAATACCTGGCGGACAGGTTTTTGTTCAACGTCCTCCAAACCAATACTCATCCCCTCCTCCCTATTCTCCACTCCCTCGCACCCCTAATCTCTTCTTCCTCTTACTGGTCTCACAAGGACCCTCCGCTTCTTATAGTTTATCTCAGAAAATTCCAGGACTTGTCCATTCCCATTTTTCAATCTTCTCTTAATCCCCTCTTTCTGACAGAATTTGATTCCCTAATCTTCCAACCTAAAATTTACCTTCACTTCGGTATTGGCAAGAACTGCAGTCAAGCCAACCTCAAACTAACGGATATTTTGTCTAGTGACTGGGCCGACTGGGTGACACTATATACTGATGCTTCGAAGCAGACCAATGGCTCTTCAGTAGGTTCCGCAGTTTGGCTCCCTAAATTCCGAATTATCCTTAGCTTTCAGATTCCCCAGCAATGTTCTATTTTTACAGGAGAGTCTATCGCCTTATTGGAAGCGGTCAAATATGTAGAATCTCATAAGCTGAATAAGGCGCTAATTCTCTCCGACTCCCAGAGCTCCTTCGCTGCTTTATTAAAAGATCCCTTTAAATCCCACGATTCCTTCCCAATCACCCTCCAAACTATAGCAGCATTATATAGATGTCACTTGGCCGGTGTAGAAGTAGTCTTAGCGTGGATTCCTAGTCATTCAGGCATAACAGGCAACGAGTTCGCGGACTACTGTGCTAAAGCAGCGGCCGAATCTGGCTGCGTTTCATACAACCACTGCTTTTCACGTGACCTACGCTCCCAGACGCACCTTTCGTTGGTTAGATCTTGGAATGACTTGTGGCAGGCTTCCAAACTAGTCAAAGGTAAATTTTATGGTTCCATCCAACCTACCATCCCCTCAAAACCCTGGTTTAATAAGCATATATATTTAATATATATATTTAACATCACAGTTAAATAAATTGGCAACTTCTATGATAATCGATTTTAACGAACTTCTATTATAATACGTATGCGCTTGGGATTTGTTTGTTCTCCAGTATTTCTGGCTAAAATCAACGTTAGAGATCACTCCATTTGCGAATGCGGCTAAGACGAGGGCACAGTAGAACATAATATGTTTTTCGCTTGTCCAAGATAAGTGACTCCTCTGTATGACCTCCTCCCTAATACACACACCCTTTATTAAAATTTTATACAAATTAATTTCCCTTAACAAAATTAAAATCTAGACTCCTGCCCCTTCTCATCTCCTTCCTTATGTTTCCCTATTAAAGCAATATACCTTATTATTTATAAGTTTGTCTAAACATATATTTACTAAAGTCCGTGTGGTGACGGATTAAGAATACGGATTGTCACCATCCCATATCATCCCATGGGTGTCGTAAGAGCCGACAGAGGGACAATATTATGCAGAGAACAGCACTGTAAGAGAAGTAAAACTTGATACGAACCCTATACCAACCCGTTTGGCCAGCGTGGTGTAGTAGGCCAAGTCCTCCTTTCAAAGGAGAGGCCTAGTCCAGCAGTGGGCTCTTAAAGACTGATGATGATGATATTTACTAACATCTGTGTTGTCCCTTTTCAGAGGTTTGGCCCTCCAAAGAGAAACCATAGCTACTAGTACCGGTCAATAGTAATTTTTTAACATTTTTAATTAATTTATTTTGATCTTTTGTTCCACCCTGATATTGGCAAAATCATCGGTGAACGACGGAGCCATTTTAATCAAAGTTGAAGTTGAAATGTAAAATTCACTAAAATAAACATGGACCGCTTTACTCCCCAAGAACGTGGAATAACCGTGTCAATATTTTTACGGAATAATGCATCAGTGATAAAAACACAACGTGAATTTCATCGACGATTTCCCACTGTCCGGCACCGATTGGTCGCACTATTCGACGCTTTGCCACACGCCTCGAAGCAACTGGTTTTCCGTATATAAAAAGGTACTCTGTGCAACTGGTTCAACACAGTGTTGATTTGAAACTGTTGTAAAACAAAGGGACGTCAAATGCATAAAATGATGTTTTGGGTAAAAAAGTATAGTCAACTTGTTTCTATAATGTTGACAGCAATCTTTTTGAAACAATATTTTATGAAAAAAAAACGTTTGTAAAAAAGTAAGTAGGGGAAAGATGAAACGCTGAAGGGGTAAGATTGAAATAGTGACTAAAATCGTATTCATGGTCATTTTGCTTGTGTGGTGATAAATAAACCTTCTGCTTCAATAACCTAAATAACTTGAAAATCAGTTACATTCAAAAATCGCATTCTAAATGCAAGAAAAAATAATTTATCAAATAAAATATATCGATCTTACCCCATTGAAACGGCTGGCAGTCAGGGGTTCTCAACTCGTTATGGAAAAGAATTAAAAAATCATGCTCATGTATGACTGCCAAGTCTAAGGTTGATATAAAACACACATTTTCATTTAATACCACGTAGCGTACATTATAATTATTTTTATAAAATAAACAACGACAGCAGAACACAATTATAAAAACATTATTAAAATATTATTTTAAAGGAGGTTATTCCTAAACATCACAGTTAAATAAAATTAGTCAGCCAGCCTGGCGCAAGTTCCTAAGAAAAAACCGAATGTATGAAACGTGCTATCTTTTTAATGGCTACTATTATATGTATAAAACGTGAAGATAGCATCCTTTACTATGTACCCTTGGAACAGTATTCTTTCAAAGTTAGACGGGTTATACGTACATCACCGCCTTGGCTGTCAATAGTGTCAAATGTCACAACTGTCACATTATTATCCAGATTGAACTTTGCCGCATTATGTAGTTTGTTTATAAAATGTAAAAAACATACTGTAAAAGTGCTTTGTGTATACCAAATAAATGTGATTTTACACTTCTAGTGTCAGTGTTACTATATTTATTTGATTAGCATTGAAAGGAGCGCAATGAAAACAAGCAAAATAACGTGCGAAATATGGCATACAACAACATGCCGGTCAAGCAATGAAAAAAGGGTAGGTATTTATGGCAAAATGTCCCTAGATAAAGATCAATGAATATTTATAATGTTATATAATGTGATATATTTCAATGAAACATAAAAAATAAGGAAATATTCTAAAGTTTCATATCCTAGTAGTTTGTAGGTAACAATAGTGCTGCCTGTCAGTTATCGATAATCCGTTATTAGAAATTGGCACAAGGACTAAAAATTCTATTCTTTTTAGATGTAAAAATGGGTAGCTGCAACTGGAAACCAAGACTTGATTTATGTGCCCATTGAAAAATTACATCAGTTGAACTATGTGTGTGGCAAGCATTTTAAGCCGAAAGACTTAAAAAAAGGGAACCCAAGTCAGAAAAACAGCTGTGCCTTGTATCTATAGACATTTCTTTAAATCCTATTACAGAAGAAATGTTGAAAACCTTTCCATTACATGTACATACATATATCTTTTAGTTCTGCGTATTTTTCTTCGCTAATCTAGAATAGATTTTTAGAATAGGCTAATTTGTTTGAATAAACACATAAATATTAAAAACATCTTTTATTTGTGTTGGAAAAGTATAATTCTAGTCGAAACATAATTATAATTATTTCTTATCGAATATTATCGATATCGATATTTCGTTAATCACTAGAGGGTACATCCCTATATTGACAAATAAGACAATGCTGACAACATAAAAACGATGTCAATTAGTATCTTTATGTTGGTATGAGTTCTCCCTGCACGTTTCATACAAAGCTGAAAGTCTCGCATGATCTATGGCACATCCGCCTCTTCTTACGTAGTATTTGTATACTCTTTGCAGTCAGTTATAAGTACTGTTGAAGTAGCGATATGAAACCTCTTTGTATTCTAGGCTGATATGTTTCTTTATGTAAAGTAATTAAAAGGTGATTTGAGGCTGAATCAACATAATATATTATTTGTATTTCTATAATAATAGAAATACAAAAACATTGATCTGTATAACAACTATGTGCTTGGTACGCTTATGGTATTCACATTTAGGATTATGTGCAAGTTTTACAGCTGATTCATTGTCCTAATTCAACAATGGTTCTTATTAATCGGTCCTTATTAAGTTATTAAGCAGGCGATTCAACCATAAAATTTCTTGCGCACATTCGCTGGCTGCAATAATCTCTGCTTCTGTTGAAGAGATTGAAACTGTACTTTGTTTTTGGCTTCTCCAGCTAATAGCAGCTCCAGAGAATAAGCATACAATTCCCGATGTTGATTTTCCCGAGCTCTGGTCTCCTGCATGATCTGCGTCACTATAACAGTCCAAGTGTGGAGGCGAGTCTTTTACAAAGATAAGACCATTCTGCTGGGTTCCTTTTAAGTAACGGAAGATGCGTTTTACAAGCATGACATCTTTTCTAGTAGATGCGCCAAGGCTTCGAGATGCTACACCTACAGCATAAGAAATATCAGGCCTTGTGCCCACTGACAAGTATGCTAAAGCACCCACAGCTTGTCGATAGGGAAAGTTTTCATTCGCGTTCTCTTCTTCTCCCGTATCATTTTCTTTGATCATGGGCGTTGGTGCCGATCTGCAATTGAACATGTTATATTTCTCCAAAACTTTCTTTGTATGCCTTTTGACATAAAGTTATCGTATTGTCTTTGCGCTCATTTATTTCCAAACCAAGGAAATACGATGCAGGTTTAGTCGTTATCATGAACCGTGATTTCGATTCTTTCATAAATTCATCACCTGCACGACTTGTATTATACGCGACAAGTCCATCGTCAACGTAAAGACCAATAAACACTTTATATTGTCCTCTGACTCGAACATATAGGCAAGGGATCTGCTTCGCTCTGTTGGAAGTCTGATTTTTCTAAGAATTCGGTAATGCAAGCATTCCAACAAAGTGGCGCTTGTTTCAGTCCATAAAGGCTGCGTTTTAGTTTGTTGTTTCATATTTAAATGTCTTCTCTGACCTTTCCATTTAGGAAAGCAGTTGAAACATCTAACTGTTGCAACTTTCGATTCTCTCGAGCAGCTATGGCAAGCAGTGTACGAACCGTGCTCAAACGAACAACTGGTCTAAATGTTTTGTCATAGTCAACTCCAGGTTTCTGAGAGTAGCCTTTTATAACCATCCTGGCTTTGTATCGTTCGACGGAACCATCAGGGTTCATTTTTACCTTATAGACCCATTTGCAGGGTAAGGCTTTTCGTCCTTTGGGTAAATCCACTAGATCCCAGGTATGATTAACTTTTTATGAAGTAATTTCACTGTGCATAGCTTCTTGCCATTTTTGTTTGTCAGGAGAATCAACCGCTTCTTTGAAGGTAACAAGTTCTTTTAGCTTATGAAGATTCTCAATTTCTTCAGCAGCTGCCAAAATAAAATCATCGTAGCGCTTAGGAGCTGTGATATTGGACCTGTCTCTCAAAGATCTCGTTTCAACTGGTTCTACTTCATCAGCATTGACCAAATCGTTATTATCGTCAACGAAAGAACCGGAGAGAGATTCATAGTCGCTTTCATCATTATTTCTTGGTTCTCTTTGTTGAACAATTGTTGTGTCTGTTTGGTCTTGTAATATTTCTTCGTCGAAATTAATAACCACTTGCATAGGTTGTTCGTATGGTTTCTCATTATCGTCAAGTAAGTTGAAGAGTTCATGTTTGTTATGTTCATCGTAGAACATTGTCTTCATTACACTTACATCTTTCGATATCATAATACCATTTTTCGATAAATATTCTAAAAGCTTTAGACGTTTCCGAATAACCCGCAAACATTCCGGGTATCGCTTTTGGTGCGAATTTGTGACCGTTTTTTCCCTTTAATAAAACGTAGGTCTTACAACCAAATACATACAGATGGTTTACACATGGCTTTCTGCCGACCCATAGTTCGAATGGCGTTTGGTTCTGTATGGCGCTATTAATGCTTCTATTTGACAGATAGTTCGCAGTAAAAATTGCCTCGCCCCAAAACTTTAAAGGTGTATATGCGTCAATCATCATCGCTCTCGCTTTCTCAACGAGGGTACGTTTTTTGCGTTCAGCAATCCCGTTCTGATTCGGTGTATACGGTGCGGTGAGTCTTCGTTGTATCCCGCAACGTTTTAAATAAGCGTCAAAGTCCTTATTAACGTACTCTGAACCGTTATCTGACTGTAAGAACTTAATTTTGTTACCTGTGTGCATCTCCGCTAACTCCTTGAACTCTTTAAACTTTTCTAAGACTTCGTTCTTGTTTTTAATCATGAAAACACGACAATATCGACTGTAATCGTCAATAAAAGTGACAAAATACCTACTACCGCCCACTGTCGGCGTTGTGATTGGTCTACAAACGTCACTATGAACGATTTCTAGGCGTTCTGTTGTTCGTTGAGTTGTTTTCTCTCGGGGAGCGGGTACTCGATGCAGTTTTCCTTGTACACAGATGTCACATTCAGGTAAAGTATCAGATGGATCAAAATTTAATCCAACTAAGTTCTCGTTTTTCAGTGCTAATTTGAGATCTTTGGTATTCATGTGACCAAGTTTTCTGTGCCAGTCATAAATGTTTGATGAGTGCCCTTTTTTAGTAGTATTTGGAGTCGTATCATCGTTATCATTGACCAGATTGTTGCGCTCATGTTTAGGTTTCATATAATAAAGACCATCTTCATGTCTATATGCAGTGAGAGTTATCCCAGCTTTTGAATTTGTAACCGTTGCTTTATTTTTGGTAAACAGGACAGAGCAACCAGCCTCTGTCATTTTGCTAACGGACATCAAGTTGATAGACAGAGGTACATACAGTGTGTCTCGTAGATGTGTAAGCGCTGTGCCATCACCGTTTTTAGTCGTAAATGAGACGGTACCTGTTCCTTTAATTTCTGCCGTATGATCTTCAGTTGCGAAGTTCAGTTTCCTGGATGTGCTCTTAATGGTCTTGAATAAATTTTGTTGATAAGTCATATGCGACGTGCAGCCATTGTCTAAGACCCATTTGTTGTCTACAGTGTTCGTATTTCGTGTTAGAAGACAATGCGTAGCAAAATGATTTTTGTTAAAATTGTTGTTACTTTTGCTAGGTTTTTGTTTATTTTTCTTCCAGCAGTCTGTGCATATTTTATGACTTTTGCGTTTAAAGATATTACCTCTTTGTTTGCATATTTTACAGGACGCGTACAAAGCTTCTTCTTGCACTGACGATTCAGGTTCGATTTTTGTTATAATATTTTGGCTATCTGGCTTCGGAAGAGTGTCACGTGACTCGATAGCGACCCTGAAGTTGTCGTATTCTGCCGACAAACTGTACAGCATCATGATTGTAAGAAGATCTTCATTTATTGCCACGTCCATATCAGCCAGCTTATCTACAATGTCCATAAATTTGTTTAGGTGACTTCGTATATCGTGTCCGTCTAGTTTTGTTAGGATAAGCTGCTTAAGAAGAGACGCCTTTTGTGCAGGTCCCTTACTGGCGTATGTATCTTTTAATTTGTCCCAAAATGTTTTCGCCGTAACGCAATTTTTTACTTGTTTGAGCTCAGAAGGAGCGATTATCAAAATCAGTTCTGATCTCGCCTGTCTATCTCCTTCTTTTTCAGCCGCAGTTCCAGCGTCTGGTGGATTTTCTATGTATTTCCATAGTTTTTGTTTGATTAGAACAGCCTCAGCCTGTATAACCCAGGTATCGTAATTTTCTCGTGTGAGAGGATCGATTATTGAACTCGACATTTTTAATCACGTACCTCTGAGTTATGTTCCGACGCTCTGCTACCATGTAAAGTAATTAAAAGGTGATTTAAAGCTGAATCAACATAATATATTATTATAGAAATACAAAAACATTGATCTGTATAACAACTATGTTATCTCAATGAATACGTAAGATACAAGTATTGACAGGTAATCAAAAGTCTGTTCACTTGTTCTTGTATTTCTTCTTTTTTCAAATAGTCGTAACCACAGTTGGCATTAAACCTACATGCAACAACCAAGTAGGTGGTACTTCACACTTTACCTTCGTGGTGCTTTTATACTATGATTCTTGATTTTGAATGTAGAATGTCATAGTTTTTCACTGTTTTGTCAGAATGCATGGTAACCGGATTACATATATTTTCATGTCTGCAAAACTAACGTTTTATTAATCTTCCACTGGTCAAAGTTTAAGTGGTTATGCGCCCTACACGAGAATAATAATAATAATAATAATAAATTTATTTATCAACAAGTAATGATACAGCTTGTACAAAACAAGATTATAGTTGATAGACAGAATCACATTAACTATAATAAAGCTGCTATTATCATACACGAAAATAGCACTAGCATACAAGAATTATTGTTGTAAATAATAGAGCTATCGAAAATTCAAATTTCGAAACCCGACGGCGAAAATTGGGTATCATGGAAGTACCGCATGTCGGCGATGTTACGTGGCATGGACGGTCTCATGGATATTGTTCAGGGTAAGATAAGTAAACCAGTAAAGCCTGCAAAGAGTGATACTATGGAAGGTACAGCTTTTGAAGCGGCGATGGCTACATATCGAACGAACTTAGCCGAGTACTACAAGTTGGAAAGTACAGCTCTCTTATTGATTACGAACAATTTGTTAGACGAAACTCTCGACAAAGTAATAAGGTTCACGAATCCTAAGGAAGTATGTCATGAACTACATAGATTGTACGATGGTGTATGTGAAGACCATTTATACAGGAAATGTATGGTATTCTTTCAATACAAATGGGAATCTACTTCAGGAAATGATATGAAAGCTCATATTTCAAAGATGAAAAACTTATGGCACAGTTTTAATCAGGAGCTTATCAAAGACGAAGGTAAAGAATTACCAGAATTGTTATTGATATGCAAGATTATGGAGACCCTGCCAGAAAGCTCTTTCAACTTTAAATCGAGCTGGTTACTCATGTCTAAGAAGGATAGAACCATGGAGAACCTTACTAGTCAGTTATGTACTCACGAGAAGGCATTGTTAGCTAAGGAGAACATGTCTGAGTCTACGTCTGAGAATGTGTTAGTTGCGAAAGGTACCAAGAAAGGTAGAAACACCAAGAAGGGTAATGGTGCAGGTAGTAAAGAGAAGAACAAAAAGGCTTTCAGGTGTCACATTTGTAAGGAAGTCGGGCACTTTAAGAAGGACTGTCCTAAGAAAGAACAGGTTCGAGAGAAAGGTCCTACAACAAGTATGATGGCAGTAAAGATTAATGCGACAGATTGCGCTCAAGATCGTGATGATTGGTATGTTGACAACGGAGCCACACACCATATTACAATGCGAGGCGACCTGTTTGCGGAATTTGAACGCTTTACGGAACCATGTACAGTGACAACAGCTAATGGAAAGCAAGTTGATGCCTTGGGTAAAGGAAGCATTTTGATGAAAACCAAGAATGAGGTATCATTTTATTTGAGAAATGTTTGGTATGTGCCTCAGATTACTCCAAACCTGTTTTCGGTACTAGCAGCGCAGGACATGAATCCGAAAAGCGTGTTTCAGTCACGTATGATTACCTGCTCATTGAAAGTTAATAAGACAGTAACCGTTACTGGAGATAGACGGAGACAGTGTTGAAAATGACTAAAGTGACTGAATTTGACTGACTGTCATTTACGGTCAAATTGGTCAAAAACAGTCGAAAAAGGTCATTAACTGTAAAAAATGGTCAATTTCGGTCATTTTGATTTCACTAATATTATAGTACTTTTTAAGAATTTTCTAAGTTTTTGTAATTAATATAAGTGTACAGAATTCTTAATTGATACAAAAAAATGGTTTATAATTATTTATTGTAGTATTTAACATTTTACAATGTAGGTTTCTTTAAAAAATAGAATCATAGTGTTAATCATTTTACTAATTGTTTTCTAATTCTAATTAAAGTATTAAGGGATCATTTTCCTCATCATCATGACCAATGATGTCTTGTGCGTGGTTCGTGGCGTCTATGAATGCAATGTTTTCATATTCCTCTTCTTCCGAGTCTGAGCTCAACTTACACATTGCAGGAGCACATTTATTTTCCGCAAAAAGACGGAGGTTTGACCTGACGAAAACAAGTTTTCCACCCTTTGCTTCTGCAAGCGATTGCGTCGCAAAGAATGTGTGAAACTGAATATGCTCCAGTTGGCTCATTTGCAGCTGAAGATGGTGGAACGCTATATTTTGTGGAGTTCGGCAACGGCTCTAACAATTTGAATGAAATTTTGTATTCAGATAGAGTTTGGCTTGGTAAGTTTGGTTAAGGTTTCGAAATACGTCGCCGTTTTTAGGGGTTGTGAGTGATTGGTGGGGGGGGAAGGGGGTTAGGTCTCGGCACCACCCCTCACCATGTTCACTTGCCGGAAATACTTGGTTTACTCTGGAAAAAAAATATCTCCAAACATCGGTGTGTATGGCACTGCCAACTTCCACATTCTTCACACTAGTTTAATAAACTAAGGTTGACGGAGCCCTGCTTCGCAGGGCTCCTATTTTCGGATTAAGGGTAAAAGAGAACCTAACATAACCTATTTAGTTACTTATTACAGTCGTACTTAACCCTAGGTGCTCGAAAGCAATGACGCACAAATTTGACATTAGCTGTCAATATAATTCATACAAGATGGGCGGTTGCGTTTCGTTTCACATTTTTCACATAAAACCTAAATATCGCTTTTATTGATTCCACTAGTTTAATAAACTGAGGTTGACGGAGCCCTGCGAAGCAGGGCTCTTATTTTCGGGTTAAGGGTCAGAAGAGAACCTAACACAACCTATTTAGTTACTTTCACATAAAACCTAAAATTACGTTCCGTTTTAAATATTTGAATGAAGAAATTTTGGAAATTGTTTAAAAATATTTAGACGCAACTCCGGCAGCCAAAATTACTTTTAGAGTATTAAAACTAACTCCCTAAAGCCCCCTACACCACCAATACCCTCAAATTCGGGCGACGCGTTTCGAAACCCGACCCGTAAGTTTATCTTTGTAGGTAGTTAGATTTCCTGGGAAAACGTCACAAAAAAAAGAATCGCTGAGTGAAATTGGATACCTAAATAAATAAATTATTTGGTGGTTGTTGAGAATAGACATAAATTATTATTTCAGTCAAATTCACTGAATTTGACAGTAAATGACCGGTCATTTTAGGTTTATGACAATTGTGACTGGTCATATTCAGTCATTTTACATCTCTCGGAGATATGGTGGACTATAAAAGTTAAATTGCAAGGCGATACAACCAAATAGAAGCGTTGTTGCAAATACTGTTGATACGCTGCAGCTTTACCACGAACGTATGGGTCACCAGGATAAACGTCATGTGAAGGATGTAATAGAGCAAGAGTTGAATGTGAAAACTAAGAATAATGGGACGTTATGCGAAGGATGTATTTTCGGGAAAACACATAGAAAAGAAGTTTGGTGTTAAAAAAAAAGCAAGTAGTCCAGGAGAACGCATACATTCGGACGTCTGTGATCCGTTCCCACCTTCAGGCTCTAAGTCTAGATACTTTGTACTCTTTAAAGACGAATACACTCGCTATCGATATGTCTATTGTATGAAACAGAAGTCAGAAGTCCCTGCAAAGTTGCGAATGATGTTAGCTGAAGCAAAGGCAGTTGGACACACGATTAAGGAGTTTCTAAGTGACAATGGAGGGGAATTCGACAATGCGGAAGTCAAAAAAGAATTACAGAAGTACGGAATACATCAACGGTTAGTTATGCCCTATACTCCAGAAAACCGTACGATTGTTGAAATGGCCAGAGCAATGATGCATGCTCATGAAGAGCTTCCTCAAGAACTGTGGGCAGAATTGGTAAATACAGTGACGTATATTCTGAATAGAACAGGACCAACTTCTGTGGAACACAAGTCTCCGTACGAGTTGTGGTTTGGGAAGAAGCCGCAAATCAAACATTTGAGGATCATTGGTTCGACTTGCTACGCGCATATTCTGAAACAGAAAAGGAAGAAGATGCAGAAGAAAGCAAAGAAGTGTTACTTGGTTGGCTATGACAATGATGGCGGTTATAGACTCTGGTACAGAGAGTCGGATACTATAGTTAGATCCAGAGATGTCACGTTTGATGAGAGACCACTGGAGACTAATTTAGGAAGTGAAGAACCTGGGGATACTGAACGTTCACAAGTAACAGAGACAGCTAATATAGAAGTTCCAATATATGTAAGGAAGGAACGACATGATAATGAGATACCGAAACCAGTCACAGCTGAAGAAGACAGAGGAAGAGTTATTGAGACAAATAACGAAGTTGAACTCTCGGAGGACACGGAAGTTATTGAGGGTCCTGTTACTAGCGGTGATGAAGAAGAATTTGAAGATGCGCGTGTAGAGGAGTTGGAAGACGAATCTATTGAATTGGGCAGGCAAGGTATGCAGCTCAGAGATCGATCACTCCTGCAGCGACCATTGAAATTCAATGATTACGTTTCTCATGTCAATACCAGTGATGATTGTTACTACGAACCAGGAACTTACAAGGAAGCTATAGATTGCCCAGATAGAGACCATTGGCGCAAAGCTATAGATTGCGAGATTGGATCCTTAAAAGCAAATGGAACGTGGGTTCTTGAGAAATTGCCTAAGAATCAGAAAGCAATACCTTGTTAATGGATCTATAAAGTGAAGTTAAACCCAGATGGTTCAATAGATAAATATAAGACACGTCTTGTCGTAAAAGGTTTTAGACAGAAGAAAAAGGAAGATTATGATCAGACCTTTAGCCCCGTAGCTAAAATGGCAACTATTAGAGCCGTGCTGAGGTTAGCAGCTAATGAAGGGATGGCACTACGTAAGTTTGACATCTGTACAGCCTTTTTATATGGTTCGTTGACTAAGGAAGAGATAATCATGCGGTAACCGGAAGGATATGATGATGGTAGCGGACGAGTATGCTTGCTTAAGAAAAGCTTGTATGGGTTAAAACAGGCTCCACGATGTTGGAACATGACGATCATAAACTACTTCAAGGAAATTGGTTTTGAAGTCAGTAAAGCTGACCCCTGCCTTTTTAAGAGAGACAGACATCTAATAGGGAGTTATTAGTTGCTCTGTACGTCGACGACGGTCTTATAACCGGTTCAAATGAAGGACTGATTGATGAATTCATTAAGGTATTGAAAAAGAAGTTTGCGATGACTTATAAACCTGTATCGTATTACTTGGTTATGGAGGTTGAAGTCAGAGAAGGCGGTGATATTAGAATACACCAGACTTCTTATGTAAAGAAAATCTTGAAAAGATTCGGTATGGAAAACTGTAAAGCAGTAAGCACTCCTATGGTAATGGACCCTGTACCACAGGAAGCAGAGAAGGTTGATGACTACTTTCTGAAGAATTATAGACAAGTAGTAGGTGCTCTTGCTTATCTGATGGTGTGCAAAAGGCCTGACATAGGATATCCTGTCAGTGTAGTATCCAGAAGCTTGGAAAACCCGACTCACACGGATTGTGTTCGGTTGAAGCGCATGCTAAGATATCTACAGTACACTCCAGATATGGGAATTCTGTATAAGAAGGGTTACAGGAGAGTATGGGTGTTCTGGAATGTTACAGTGATGCAGATCACGGTGGAGATCTGACAACAGGGAGATCAACTACTGGAGTTGTATGCATTTATGCTGGAGGCGCCGTGTCATAGTTGAGCCAGAGACAACCCAGTGTAGCTATTTCCGCTACAGAAGCCGAGATTGTCACAGCTAGTGAGGCAGCGAAAGAAGGCATTTGGCTAGCTCGTCTAATGCAAGGCATGACGTAGATGGAGGCTTCACCTGTTCTCTATGTGGATAACGAAGCGTCTGTGAGATTAGCTGAGAATCCTGAGTTCGATAGAAGAACTAAGCACATTCGAATACGCCACTTCTTTGTGCGAGAATTGGTGACTGCTGGAGATCTGAAGGTGAATAGGATCAGCACTGAGAAGCAGCTGGCAGATCTCTTTTCAAAGCCACTGGCTAGGCCGAGGCTTATCAGCCTACAAGAACAGCTAGGTCTACACATCGAGAGAAGGTGTTGAAGTAGCGATATGAAACCTCTTTGTATTCTAGGCTGATATGTTTCTTTACCTTCGTGGTGCTTTTATACTATGATTCTTGATTTTGAATGTAGCATGTCATAGTTTTTCACTGTTTTGTCAGAATGCATGGTAACCGGATTACATATATTTTCATGTCTGCAAAACTAACGTTTTATTAATCTTCCACTGGTCAAACTTTAAGTAGTACTACTTCTAAACCTAAAAATAACCTCTTATCAAAAATATAAAATTTGGGTTTATCAGATCAGTTGGTAATTCCGCAAAGCAGAAGTAAATAACTACAATATAAAAAATCACGTACTCGTATTTTTGCGTCCCTTAATAATTAATAAAAAAACTAGACACGTTAGTAAACAGTACTACCATAATCACTGCCAAATTGACATTTCAATTCTAGATAATTGTTAAAAACACCGTACTTGCGTTCATCAGAACGCGAGAAATCACTGAAAACTTACTTATCGTGTCGATGGCAACACATTATATAGATTTGGCCCAAAACTCGGCCACTCGAATGGCATTTGGCCTTGCCTCATATACGTCGTTGACTGAAAACTGAAGAAGATTGAGGGCCCCTGACCTTTTGTAGGAGTTTCCTAAACGGGATAAGATGGAAAGTTTTATATTGTCATCTTACCCCGTTACATTTTGCAGGGGGAAGTTTGAAAGGCACTGTAAATCTTAAAATACGTGAAATATACTAATCACCACATTATAGAGCATATTACATTTCAAATCTAATTACGAATATCAAAACAAAATGTTTGTTACTTAACTTTGTCAGGAGATACAGCGAGTGGGGTAAGATTGAAAAACTCAATTTTACGCGGGAAATGTAATGTACGGAAAAATGTTAAATAACACACGAGCACCCTCACATAGCGACTGACGCAGACTGCGGGGTCTATGCTGCGGGGCGAGGCGCGAGGCAAGACAAAATGGTGTCCACAACGATATTGCCAGCATTAAAAGAATTCCCTGATATTCGGCGTTATTATATTTTTCACCCATCTACTGCACAATAATTTTGTGGTTTCGTCATTTCTATAAGAAAGCGCGGGAAACGTGCCGTGCTTACGCGCTGCCGGGCGTGCGGCGGCCCTCTGTCATTTGGACATTTTGGACCGACAGCGGTACACGAAATGGTAGGTATTTATCGCGCTAATTTTAGCCAGTGATGGGGGCCTGGTAGGGTCTCGCCCAATGAGGGATCCGTACAAATTACGAAAGTTTCTTTTCACAGTTTTGGCTTTCTACATTAAAAAAAATAAGAATTTATGACTCGTAAAAAATAAATATGGTAGGTGTGTTTTGAAAATATGCACATCAAGCCTATTCGTATGATCTACCTAGTAGCTTCATTTTTAATTTAAGACATTTCATTTAAGACTTAATTTAAAAGTAAAGTAATCAAGAAAAACAACAACCATCTGAGATCAAGTTAAAACAAGTTTCAAATGTTCAGATTTCAGATACTTCTTGAATAAGTCGTTCAAAACGATGTGCCTTTATCTTCTTGCGCCTTGGCTGCAACTTGTCTATCAGACAGTCAGTAGCACAAGAATTTTATTAAAGCAGATTGTCAGCCTAAAGGTGAATAAGAAGAAATAAATTCAGACCTGTCTCAGTCATAATGAATCACAGATCTGAAGTAAAGAATTATCAAAATAGTATCTTATGAATATTTGATTATTATTCAAACTTATAAGTGGCAACACTGATCATCTATTTCAAAAATTTTAGTCATAATTTTGTGACACCTTATTATTATGGAATGCTAAATCTATGTCTTTCATAAAAATATTAGTAGTATATAAAATTACAACCCGGCTAGGACTAACTATCAACAAGTAGTGTCAGCTATTTCAGTTAAACATTAAATTGATTGAGCAAGAATCAATTAGAATCATGAAACATTTATTTTGGTGCCTCTTACTATTCATATTTATTACAATAACACTCACAATTCAATTATTATATATAATACATAATATTGTTTATATAAAATATAAGTAGAATACAAGAAATACCTAGGTAAAGAAAATAATTATAATATAGTCAGTAATAATTTATTTGTTCTGGCAATATTGATTTTCAATCCTTCGTTCTAACCTTCTAATTCATTCATTCAGTATTACCGAGTCTTTGTGTTTCTACTTCCTTCGTTCATTCACTTCATTCTTCACTTGTCTTCGATTTTCACTTGAAGTTGAGTAGAGCATCTCTTCTTTGTTTTTATTTTACGAAAGTTAATTCTGATATCAATTCATAGAAAATTAAAAGAGTGCAGTTATATTGTGACAAAGGATATGCCGCCAGTTAAGGATGAGTCAATAAGAGAAACAAATTGCATTGAAATAATAAATATTGTGGAGAAGAGTCCTGCTAAGAGTACGTTAGTAGATGTAAGAGCGTGTAACAAACCCGCCGCAAAGGTAAGAAATACCCGGAACTTGTTCCTTTTACACTCAAACTGTTGTTTTGTAACACCAGGTAGTAGTTAGCCGGAAGTATCGATTTATACTCAAACCTTTGAAACCCCTTTGCAAATGGGTCCTGTGGTATTTTGTCTGTCTTGGTCACCACACACTTCACCTTAGTGGTCGTTACTACAAAATTGTTTTAATTTGTTATAGTTTGCCCACGTAACAATTGATGCGATTTACTTTAATCACTATGCTCAAAAACACAGAATATAAACAACTAAATTACATCAGCATGTTATTTATGTAGATATTTCCAACAATTTCATCCCCTTTATTTCTACTGGCATTTAGTTTACTTTCCAAACAGAAGCATTTAATGTCCAATAATAATTAAGATTGGTGGCAGCATAGCCCAACCATCAGATTTTAATAAAAATAATTATAACTTATACATAAATCTTAGCAATATCAATTTGATGCTTTGATGCTGTTGAAAGGTTAAATTTACTAATAAATTCGACTTAAATCAGCAGCATAAAACATGACACAATTATTTCACAAGTTTTTTCAAAATATAAACAGACTAGTCTGTACTTTCTAATAAAAAAAATACAAAATTAAAGTAGACCACTTCAAATTATTTATTAAACACTCAGTAATAAGGTTTATATAAGTGTTAAGTAAATGTGCCAGTGACTGGTTGAATTTTAAAAAACTAAACTTTACTTACAGAAAATTTGAACTTTCTTATTCTTAATTCAAAATCTGTATAATTTTATCTATGATAAAGAAAAGGTTTCAAGTTAAAAAAACCTTATTCATGTGCTGTACTATTGGTTGATAGATATATTAACACCTTAACTTTCACCTGTCTATTGGATGATTGATCATGAACAATGTGCCAGCATTTCATTAAGTAGAACATGCTGCATATTGCTACAATATTTTAAACATCTTTTATACTGTTTCCCTTGATCTGAATAAGTGAGTGAGTTGTGTAAGAAGTTTATTGAAATGAAGATGAAACTTATAAATTCTTTAAACTTCTTCAAAGAATTAAGGCACTTTTTAAATTGGGTGGCCAAATAATTGCTATAAGTACTAAAATCATCACTGGCACAATCTTTTTATTTTTATTTATTGTACTCAGGTAAAAATGCTATTGTGGAGCTTGGTTGTATTTATGGACATATAAAATTACAATAGAGCACAAATCATGACCTGAAGCAAGCTAAAATTGATGACTTGATGTTGAATTTAAACATTGAAATAGTCACATCTTATCTTATTGAAATAGTCACAGACCTAAAAATAGTTATTAGAAAGCTTAAACATAATTTTAAAATATCGTCAAATTCTAACATTTATTTACACCTGAGCATGCCCCAAAGAAAACTTAAAACTTACAAATACATATTGACGGATCTGATTTAAATAAAGTTAAAAATCAGTGGGTTCAATGCTCTCATTTCCCTTGAAGTTATTTCATAAACTATTTCCTTTCATAATAATGTCTGAGTTGAACTTCACTTACAAATTAAGTGCTTGCTTGATTCCAATCATATTTCACACACAATTTATCACAATAATTAAGTAGTACATGATTATGCACATCAGACATTGGCATACCTAGTTAATGATCTTCTGGACAACATCTAATTATGTATTTGATAAATCATAGTGATATTAATAAATTGATTAATAATTTATTCAACACATTTTTATTAAACAGCAATATTAATAATATAAGCATTAAGTTAATAATATTTATCTTTCATGTTTAGTTTCTTATGGGCTATGTTAGAGTTTATTTGCAAGAAATTACATACATACATACATAATACATAACTTCACACCTTTTATACTCTAAGGGGCAGGCAGATGTAATGCACCTCTACTTACAGTACACACCCATACTTCGCCAGTTATGTTACGGTCCCAATGTAATAGGGGGTGAGACTATTGCCATCTACTGGGCACATTGTTATTAAGCAAGCAATATTTAACATTTTTTAATACACACATAACTTCGGAAAGTCAGAGATGTGTGCCTGGGGTAACTGGGGATCGAACCCGAGACCATCGTCTCGGCAGTCCGTTACGTACACCACTGGCCTATCGCCGCTTTTTTTATCATTAAGAAATTAATAAAAAAAAAGTATAACATCATATAAGCCAATATAAGAAGTAAATTAGTTTATTTCATTGTATTTTGTGCCACTTATTTGTAGGCTACCAAATTGACTTCACTCTTGCTGATGAAATCTTATAGTCAGTAGGGACTTATAATGTAGATCTTTTTCTAACTAGTAGCACATAAATAAAAAGCGATAGCCCAGTGGAGATACCAACAGACTGCCATGCAGAGGGCTAGGTATTGAAACTCACGGAGCTGTGCACCACTGACATTTTGAAGTTATATGCACCCTAAATTGTAAATTTGTTCCTCGTTGGTCGCGCGGCATAAATGTGCGTGAGATTGGGAGGTCTTGGGTTCGATTCCCGGGTCCGACAAAGTGTTATTGGGTTTTCCCGTTAGGAAATTCTCAGTAGCAGCACGGAGTATGGTAATGTGCCCGGTACGGCAATAGGCTCGCCCCCTATTACGTGGGACCTAAAAATTAATGGCGAAATGTGGGTGTAATATTACACCTCTGCCTACCCAAGACTATAAAAAAAATTGTTAATTATCGCTTGCCTCATGTTTCTGAAAGCACATTAATGCGTCGGTCGCAGCTGTCATAAAGATATTTGTAGTTGTTTTGAGTAGTCGGTAAACTGAACAATTGAGATTGTGGACGTCCGTCGGTGGTCGCTCTGCAAGCTATATTCGGTCAAATCTAGTCTAGTAAACGGACTCTGGCCACCTAGGTGAAAGTCTTTGGTGTAACTTTGATAACGCTAGAGCAATGATGAATACTAATTAAATTCTAGGCGAAAACAAGAATTCGATGGATGAAATAACCCAGTTCTCTTGCAGTCTTAAAACAAAGTCCCTATGCCGAAATGTTCGTGTCACACAACTAGATCTGAGTCTTTGATCGTGACGTCAGAATGTGATTCCAGAGAACAGGATGTTTGCCACAAACTCATAAATAGTCGCTTGTAGATCTATCAATACTGCAATCCGTTTGACCTTATCTTAACAATATTGACAAAGTCTATATGGCCTTGGCGTGACGTAACATCTCTGTAAAGTGCCCGCAACAGGTGAGACACAGTGAATGTCGTGGGACATATGTAAGGTGTCGTAGGCCAGAAACTTCATGTTGCCGTCACTAGCGACACCAGTCTTTCTTTGACACACGTATATTCTAGGCTTCCAGAAGCTTATGTTGTGGTTCATAACGGTACACGCCTTTAAAAGAGGTTCTACGTTGTCAGCATCTTTACTATCGTTCTAGCGTTGTCCTGGTTGCAACCAAGACTATCTTTTACCTTTACGAAAGCCGCTTTCTAGTCTAACTAGATTTAGCTACTATTAGCTTTTTACGATGTAAGCGTCAAACTGAGATTTGTATGCCTATCTTCTGCACAACAGCTACTCCTTTTCAAGAGCCGATAACGTGTGTACTCTGTTCCTGGTGTTTCTAGCGCCCGTCCAAGCTGTAGTAACTGTTTAACAATATCGAATCGGATATGTCAACATACTTTGGTCATTTAAAAATAAACAAGATTCGGCATACCCAATTTTAAAAGTTCCTCACAAGCAGTATAATTTTCTCCACGAAACGGTTCAGTAATCAGAGGCAAAAGTCCGTAACCGCAGTTTATGCGAAACTGAAACATTTGACCTGCCATGCCAAAATGAGCCTCGTAATGGCTACAATATACGATCTATTTCTGAATTAACTATTGACGTATCATCGCTAGTGAATATGTCAATATAGAAATCAATCCATGGTTTTGGATAACAATCATCATCATATCAGCCGAAAGAAGTGCATTGCTGGACATAGGCCTCCCCCAAGGCTCTCCACATGGACCGATCCTGAGCCACTCGCATCCATCCGCCGCCCGCGATCCCAAAAACATCGTCAGTCCATCTTGCAGGAGTCCTACCGCTGCTACGACGTCCGGTGCGTGGCTGTCACTCCAGAACCTTTCTGCTCCAACGGCCATTGGTTCTTCTGGCTACGTGCCCTGCCCACTGCAGCTTCGGCCTGACTATTCGGAGAGCTATATCGGTGGCTTTGGTTCGCCTGCGGATCTCCTCATTTCTGATTTGATCTCGCAGGGAAACTCTGAGCATAGCTCTCTCCGTCGCCTTCTGAGTGACTTTGAGCTTTCTAATGGTTCTTCTGGCTATGTGCCCTGCCCACTGCCCCTTCAGCCTGACTATTCGGAGAGCTATATCGGTGACTTTGGTTCGCCTGCGGATCTCCTCATTTCTGATTTGATCTCGCAGGGAAACTGAGCATAGCTCTCTCCGTCGCCTTCTGAGTGACTTTGAGCTTTCTAATGAGGCTCGTAGTGAGCGGCCAAGTCGCCGCTCCATATGACAACACTGGCAACACACACTGGTCAAAGACTTTCGTCTTGAGACACTGCGGTATATCGGAAGAGAAGATATGCCGAAGTTTCCCGAAAGCTGCCCAGCCGAGTTGGGTTCGTCGATTGACCTCTTTCTCGAAGACCTACCTAACTGGATCATTTGTCCCAGGTATATATACTTGTCGACAACTTCGAGTGTAGAGTCCCCAACCTGAATAGGAGCTACTAGGACATGGACGTTAGACATGATTTTCATCTTGTCCATATTCATCTTCAGACCTACTTGTAAGGACACTCTACAGAGGCCACCGAGAATGGATAACAATAGTCTGAAAAAAAAACATAGAGAATGGTCTAAAAGATTCAGTCAAAGATGCTTCAAACCAATCGCTCTCAGGAAGTAGGACAGTATCGATCGATGTACCGGTTTATAGAGAACTAAACTTAAGTGACTCGATGTAGTTAATACGCGGAGCAAATACTAATAAGGATTTTGTCTTCACCAATTGTTTCGACATTGGGGAAAGAGGGCACGCAAGCTGTGTAAAGACGAAGATCGATGTCGTCCATTTTACGAAAACTGCAATACAACTTTTCTTTCTTGTGGTGATGAAGTTCTCGAGCTGAATATGTTGTATCAGTTATATTTCTCCATATAACTGATATGTCATAATCAGAAGCGGCTTAATTTCTTGTTAATTACATCTAAAATAGCCCAAATTAAATAATTATCAAATGAACTATTACTGTAGACAACTAGGCATACATGCACCACCTAAAATTGCTGTATAAATATATCCGATCATAATGAGACAATCTCACGTAGGTTTACAACTTTGTTAAACAATAATCGTAACAATAACAAGCTTATTTCTAAAACATATGCGTACACAAACGTGAAAACATGATTCAAACACCTGGATCACGTACACAACCACATCGATACTGACATTAAAGCAATCATTATTTACACATGCATAACGTAGGATATCAACAATGATAACATCCTCAGTTCTCAATTTATTTACTCACATGCCAGTGATGTCATACTATTGGAACAATCATAGTTTAATCAAACCATGACATAAGTGGAAGACGGCAGGCCACTTCAACCGCTTCAAAGCGAGCTATGTAGTACCACAGTCATTCTTTTTGTTCCGCTTTGCTGCGTATCATGTAATATCCTTATCTTTGAAACGTACTGGCGCGAAAGTGTAACATTATTGCTAAATAATTTTGTTTGAGTCATACAGCTTAATTGTACCATTTAGTGTGTTGGCTACGTAAAGCTTTAATAACTGTAACTGCTCAAGAAGACCATTGTGCCATTTGGTTACGCATTTTATATTCTAGTGACATTTAAATCGAGTAGAGATGATAACAGTGATTTGCAATATTGCTAAAAGCAATATTTGCATATTACTAATGGATTTCTATAACATACAATTCTAAATTCTATTAACATTCATCTCATGTGTGATGGTACTGATGGTGATCAATTCACATGGATGAAAGTTTGTGACTTGTAATTTAAATATTGTGTAACACTTACATCACATTTAGTATTATTTAATTGATGTTGTATCTATCTATCGGCTATTGAATTTCACTCAGAACGACGGCGACAACGACTTTGTAACAAGTATCTTTTCACTTTTTTTTCTCGCGCCATTCGAGACACGCGCTTCTGCCGTTTAACAAACGTGCTCGCTGCTCATAGTTACTTCTACTTGTAGATTATCATTCGGTACCGACCCCGCACTAGAGTACACGACTCCGTTGACTATCGGAGCAACATTATATTTCAGTTCGCACATTTTGTTTATTTTGTTATTTCCTATGTTGTTTTAATGCATCCATTTTGTTTTCTTTGCAACTTTCAGTGTTGAGTTACAGTGCATCATGTTGTGGGCAGCTGATATGTATGTTTGTGTATCAAATTATGTTTTGTAAAATGCACAGAACTTTATAGTACCTATTGGAGTGTGCCTCTATGTAGTGCATGTTTTGATATTGCACCCGACTAGCGGAGACAACATGACTAATTCACAGGTATTGTTATTGCACTTATTTTTATTGTTTATAATACTTAGATAAGTTATGTACTTGGTTTGTTCATGCCTTATCAAACATAGGGATATGATATTGAAAGTGTAACGATTGTATGAGATGATAAGTCTTTTATGTTCGTTTTTGTATGAAACAGACAATATTGCCTATAATCTCTACTTTTACGAAGGTTTTCTTTATAAAATTCATGTGATTTTACATCGATGCTTACACAAATTAATTTTTAATTATCTGATCTGTCAAATAAAATGTTAGAATCAATTTAACAGGTTATTTTATTGACACCGCTATAGCGTATACCATCTTAATTATTTCCTTATTGCGTCGAAAGTTTTTATTTCCTGTTACATATTTTAGAAATCAATGATTTAGATAATTTGATCTTATAAGTGTGTCGATGTTGGCGATAAATCATAGGCCAGGTGTGAGTGCGACATAGCGATTATCTGTGGTCTGTGGTATACTTATAAAGTGGAGCGTGCTCGTAAGAAGGTTGATATAATTAATACGTTGTGTAATTATGGTAATTGAACTTAATGCCCCGGCTGCTTCTCTCGACGCATCATGAAATTGTTCTTAAGCTAGCTACACTTCTAGTTGCTTCATTTTTTTTTTAAATGACTGCTGCTCTGTTTATTGATTCTGTGCCGCAGAGGACTTTACAAAAACTGTTAAGTTGAAGGCTTAAAATGGCTCAGGATAATAAACTAAAATTTTTTTAGTTCTAGTGTTGGTTGTGTTGAAGTTACATACATATTATATTTAGACTAAAGTTATGAATTATTGTAAAGAATTTTCTAATTGTAGTCTCTATAATTCGTTGAAAGTAAAGTCGTATTGAATTAAATAACGTCCTACTTTAAAACATATACTTGTTTTGAATGCTTAGTCCAGGACTAAACGGTGAATTTACATTTGGTCCTAGTTTAGTAAAACGACTTATAAACTTTAATTTTATCTTTATAAAACTATGTACGTATTTTTAATACTTTAAATCTAGCTGTACCTATTATTACGTAATTTTCAATTTGATGCGCAACTTACTTTACTCTATAAGTTATTAGTTACGCAGTAAAAATTCGTTCGCATTCGTTGTAAAATATAAGTGCTGGTTTTTAAACAATCGGTAGTAAAATATTTTCTTACTGATTGTTTTATCTTGGCGAGGAGATTGATGTATTTAATAGCTGTTCATAGTTAATGCGTGTCTATGAACTTTAGTTTATATGAATATGAGGGAAAGCTATAGTTTTATGTTTATGACAAACAATAGGAGATTATGTTAAATGCAATGTGTGTATGTAGATGATGTATTATAAAAATACTAGAGTTCGCCTGCGGCTCTACCCGCGTGAGTGCTGGTTATAGCGTTTATAGATCAGACTATGCCATTCTCCAGCCTCGCTCCGTGGTGACGTGAAAGAAGGACAAACAAACAAACATACTTTTTGCATATTTGCAATATTATTTAGTACCTCTGGATTTGCTGCCGTGCAATGCCAAAATACTACCTGAAAATAAAAAATACTGTTTTTGGCAATAGCGATTTTATACTAAACGGTCGATTTCTGTTTTGACACAGCCTGATTACAAAATAAGAACTTAATTATATAATTTTAGCCCTAGATTTAGAAACTTTAAGTCTTTTTGAACAGTTTGTTATTTTAATTCGACACTAGCGCTCGTAGCGAGACTTGGCTTGCCGTTCGTAACAGATCGGCAAAGTTAAGCAACGCTTGCACAGGTTACCACTTGGATGGGTGACCGTGTGTGGCATTTACATCTGAGCGCTACCGTGCTTCGGAGGGCACGTAAAGCTGTCGGTCCCGCTTCTTGTCCAAGGATAAGGATCGTTAGGCCATGTCGGAGGCCTTCGGGCGGTCTGAAAACTCCGACACCAGAGTTGGCCACACGCTCACACGAAAAACAAAACAAACAAACTTGTTTTAACGAATTTTAGAGACAGATTCTTTATGTAGGTTTAGTATACGTAGGTATAATACATTTTACAATTAGGCTAGGACTAAATTTAGAACAATATTTAGACATGGAGAGGATGGATGACGAAAGACTGACCAAGAAGTTATATAAGTCAAGTGTGAATGGGACAGGAGGAAGGGGAATACCTAGACGGATGTTCTCTGACCAGATTGGAGACATCCTAAAAAAGGACAGGTTAGAAGTACCCTTAACCGAAGAGCATGCATGAGAAATTTGGTGGGAGTGAATGAAGCAAGAGAGATAATATGTCAGGATCGTTGCAAATGACGTTCCGTAGTCTCTGCCTACTCCTTCGGGAAACAGGCGTGAGTCTATGTACTTATATATGTATGTATTTAGACACCCTGTTTTAATAAGGCGGGCAGTATTTATTCCTATATATCTCAGTATGTTTAGGTTTTCTATTCCCATATGTAGCCAAGTGAGAAGAACTTATTTTTTTACTGTTACTTTAAAATCTGTATCAGCATAAAAGTACGGCTATTTGATAGATTTTTAAACTCGTTCGCCTTTTCTTGTGTATTCGGTTTATCTCAGTATTCATATAGGTAGGATAAGATAAGAATATAAATATTGGAATTGAGATGAATTTGACGTGTGTGATGTAACGATATGTTTTCATATGAATTGTATTAGTATCACTTGTGAATGTCTTGAAACAAAACCTTGAATTTTTGAGAAAAAAAGGTAGATCTCCATACGTAATAAATATTTTGCGTGATCCCCTTTTATTAGGTACCAGAGTTGTTTTTTCGTTACTAAGTTAGGTTATTTTGCAGAACGATAAAAAATTGAGATATTTTTTTTATAATCAGGTCGTGGCATGTATATGACTATAATATTAGTTGACCTGGTTGTGCCCGCGTCTCTCGTGTGGAATTGCATCCTATTTGTTCTACTGACTAAACCGCATTTACAATTTTTTGATGATTGGCTGAGCACTAAAGCATAACAGACGAACAATCAAACTCACTTTTGTATTATACTTACCTGATAATTAGAATTAGTATTATTTTTCGCTTGTGGCAAGGATTTTGTCCTGATCGAGTACGTTCGTTTCTGGATTCTGGTAAAAGCACGGAGGCCAGAAATAGTTTTTGCCAACATCTATTTCTTTATTAGCATAATCCACGATGATAAATTTCTTTTTCGTTAATTTCACTTATTGCGTGCAATACTAATGTCAGTACGTCAGTTATAGAAACAATTAGTAAGTATAAGTGCTAAACTGCTAACACATTCTGTCACTTTCTTGAGTTTAAATTCAATTGTAAAATCGTTGATTACTGCACTGCGTTTAGCACTTTAAATTGCCTTGTCATGTTTCATTTAAATTGGTTATGTCACAGTTTAGAATTATTTATATAGTTTAATAGCTTCGAACGCAACTGTTTATTAATATGTCTCAGTTTCCTAGTTGTTATATTATGTTTCTGTCTTAGTTTTAAATTGTCTTTCGGGATAATATGTAGTGTACCACCTGTCCTTTGATTAGCGTATCCGAAATTTTTGGCACTATTGCAAACACCGTCCTTGATATTACGTAGCAATATAACGGATTCAAAAAGTTAGTCTTGAGAGAGTCTGTAGATTATATTTATTTTATGTGTAGTGGGTCAATACCACTTATGTCGTACTGGCTTATACCTACATACGTAGGTAGGCATATCCTGTAATTTGTGAAACCTAAATATTGCGCCATGTAGTTGGTACACATTGCAATGGAGCGGCGTCTATCAGTCTAGATCACATAAACGAACTAAACTAGTATTATATTTTAAAATGATAACCGTTAACGGTTTAGTTGTTATTCTTTTAATGGTTAGACTATAGCCGTATTATGCCTCAGACATTCATAGAGCTCTGGTATCATCATCCTCTTGTCGTGGTCCCAATTTAGTTTAGGACAGCGCAGGATGTGTTATGCTTCCATACTTCTCTGTAGCCCGTCAACCGATAATCTACCTCTTTCTCCCATAGTCCATCCATATTTTCCTTGCCCTCAGTTTACCTTTGTTTCTCTCTACCTTCATATCCATCACTTGTTTATCTATACCATAGAACTGTGCCATAATCATAGAAATCCTTAGGCAGATTTCTATTTATTTCGCACGCTTGGTAACACTTATGTACCAACCAAATACCACAACCGAGGAGTTCTACCGCAGCCATTATAAAAACTTACACAAATAATGACAGTAATTCATATGTTATGAACAAGCTCAACCATAGTCGTAAATAACAAGCATATAATGATGTATTCGTAGCTCTCCAATCATGGAATCGTTCTTAATGATGTCATATGTATGCTGTATGTGTTTGTTTACACACACTCAGGTAGTCGTATGAATGTATTGTATGCTATGTATCTTATTGGCTATTGAGGTTAAGGGTTTGTAGGGAATGTGCTTTTATACATTTTTTTGGAGACGGTGGAATGATGCTTCGAGAGAATGCGCGCGAAAAAATATATCAGTACAATTAGGTGGTAGCTATCTAGTGTTATGTGCTATGCAAACGCTTAGATTTTAAATTTAAAAGATATTTGTTGATAAATAAGTTTATTTTTTTTGTTAATTAGGCAACGGAGCAGTTCAGGCGGCTTATGGCTGTGTAATTTTTATTACTTATATTGAAGTAAGATTACGCCGTTAATTCACAAACTTAGTCTATTTGTTTATTGACAATAGTTTAAATAATATGTGCTGTTTCTATTCGATTTTCTAGTTAAACTTAAGTAATGCTGACCGCAAATTGCCCAGTTGCCCAGTTGCCAGGCCCTGTAGACGAGTGGCAATCAAATAGCAATAACGCTATTCGCTAAGTGCAAAAATGTATGGGATTGAGATAGGCTTTCGATATGTCACGTGGTAGACAAAGAACTAATTACTTATGTTACCATGGTAACCAAATGATAGCGATATTACAAATCAGAAGCCAATGCCATATGTTTAGGCCCTCAGAGGCCCTAGACAAATAGCATTCGCTTCTAATTTCTACTTTCGCTAACGCTTGGTTGCCATGGCGGCATAAGGAATTCCTTCTTCATTGAAAAGCCTATGTCAGTGCCATACATTTTTGCACTTAGCGATATCGCTAATCAAATACCATTTGGCTCCAGGCCCAGAAGGGAATGCTACTTCTAGTCTAGGCCCGCTGGTCATTTCTCCCGGCCTGACATCGTCCAAAAAATTTCAGGTATGGTTCCGTGGCGTGAGAAGTTCCAAGTTCCGCCACGTGTATGGAGTGCCATTCAAACGGGAGCGTTGCTATGACAACATAAAGATCACCCGCAATGCGCACGATTCCAACTTCTGCGCTGTCAACCCTAAGTTCGTTGCCATAGTGACGGAGGTGGCTGGTGGAGGAGCCTTCCTTGTTCTGCCATTGGATCATGTAAGTACTTTCTATGTTTTTTTTTATTCTTTTTTTGTAAGAGGCTTGATCACACAGTGATCATGTTGCCTCCATGTCATTACTTACACCCATATTCTAAGACGTTTCCTCGAAACTTCCTCAACTCCACTCAACCTTACTCGAGGAAATCGGTATTCATAGTTGCATAAAAGAACTGTCACTGAGCTTCACTCGAAATTTTTCCTCACTCGAGGTGAGGAAGCAACTGTTAAACTCAAGGTACGTCTCGATCTACCTTGAGGAAATTTCGAGGAAGAAATACGCCATTTGCTTGCTCCCACGTTTGTAAACAGTGTCTTACGATTTATTACTTTTCCATCAAAAAGTGTTTGCAATGGATTTCCAAGAGTTTATTGAATATCGTTTTGATAATCCTTATAATTATCCAGAACGGCGTTATTTAAGAGAGGGGGGAAACCCCATGGAACATTATGACAATGTTGAATTCCAAAGACGCTATCGTTTTAGGAAGGATACTGTATTGAATATGTTGATGCCGCTTATATTCAATATAAGTACTACGCGCAGTAACAGAGGATTACCTATTCCGCCTTTGATACATTGTTAACTAAAATAAAACAGTATTTTTAATATTGTTAACCCTATTTTATAACTGCTACTTTCATTCAGGTCTTCCATGTGACTAAACCACCCTAACATTCTTATTTTCTTCCAGCCCACAATATTGACACCATTATTCCATAATTTATTATATACTTCTGAATGTCCTCAATTTCAGTGTATATGTTCTACTTTTAATTCTGCTGCCATAATCACTTTGCTATAATGCATCAGTGTAAACAGATATCACTTCATAAAAAGCCAGATCAGCTTTTGTTGTATACATCCTATTAGGTATACAATGCCCCTATATTAGCATTGTTATTATTATGCATACCTTAAAAGTACCTATAGTAAATTATGCATCATTAGACATCATAAGTCCCATGACTCAAAAATCAGGACAAAATGTATGACAATCAATAGGGATTCAATTGATACACAGTAACAAATTATTTGTAAAATTATTTATTTTGATTTTGTCTTAAAATCTCTTCTGCAGTTTGTCGCTCTATTATCGCCTTTTTATAAATTTCGTCAGCTGATTTTATCAGCCACTGTTTCTCCTGTATAACTAACTGGTGAATTTCTTCCGCCCGCTCTTGTATTCGTAATTGTTCTTCCTTAACTGAAATTCTTCCCTGACCCTGGTTCTTATATTTTAGTGCCTCCACCTAAACAAAGTTAAAAATAAACATTTTAATGTTATACTTATACACAATATTACACTATTACATCATGTACTTAAACAATTTAAATTTGTTAGAATGCAAGATAGGTATTTTATATATTTGAATAGAATTGCTGGTAAACCACTCACAAACTACATATTTTTATTGTATTCTATTTTGACTTTCTTAAATACCTGGCCTCCCAAAAACCCTGCCTGGTCTTTCATAGTCAGAAACTGCATTTGACTTAGAGTACAGTACAGTTATTAGTTGAATAGTTCATAATACTTACTTGGTGTCTGTTGTCCACTTGCACTGTAGTCAGTGTGCCGTGATGCAGATCTTCGAAACTGTTCTGTAAAAAAAGAATATTATAGAACATTATCATTGCAGCCCATAGTTATGTTCCACTGCTGGGCCCACTATATAGAAGGTAATTTGGCTTAGAAATCTTATAATACTTCAGGTTTTACTTCTTTTATAGTCAGATACCTAATGATGCTATTACTTCTTCAGTTGAGTTTTACCACACCCACAGTTCGGAAAGGCGAAAGGGATGACACAATGTTTTCCATCATCACATGTATATAATGTTATAAGTAAATTTAATAGAAGAACAAATTACCTCTTTCAATGTCTGGCTCAGTTTCTACCACAGTGTATGTCTGTGACAGTTGACCAGATTCATTTTCAACTGTCTGGGATGAGGGAGGATTGCTTTGAACTAAGATTTCTGAAAAAAATTTGAAAAATGTGATGAATACATATAATAGTTGTTTACATTGAGTATAAATGTAATACATATTATACTTAAAGACATATCTTAAGAAAATTACCTTGATCAGTATCTGTTGTAGCCGGTGTAGGTGATATGTTATCACTATCAAAAACATATCTCAGCTCAACATCTGTCTGCTCTGTCAGAGCCTCATCAATCAGCATAATATGATCATCCCTTGAAGTCCCTGGCTGAGGATGGAAAGACCCTCCACCTGTCTTCATGCGCTCTCGTTTATCTTGAGCTAATAGAGTTTTTTTGCGTGTCTTTAAATTATCCCAACACTTCTTTAATTATTGTGCTTCAGTTCTCTAAAACTTTAAAATATATATTAGTGATACTTCTCTATTATTTCGATCTAAAATACTACAATTTGCTACAATTAACAAATGTGCTATATAGTATTTGCTATGAAGATATCTACAAAAAAATACAACGCTTTAAAAAACATGTTAGATATATCTTATATAGTTTATTTAACGTGGTATTTACAATGAAATGTGACCAGCTAACGTCAAAAGACAGGCAAATTAGCCGGTTGCAGTATGAATAATATATATAGTTATTTACCTTGTTATTGGTTTCTATTGAATTGTACTCTTCCACCAAACGGGCCCAAGCCGCTTTCTTTATAGCAGGGTTACCGGCAGCTAATGTCGACGTTGAATTTAACTTATATTTTACAATTAATTCCTGAAGACACAACTTTTCTGTCTCACTAAATACTTGTCTAGAAGACATATTTAATTAAATATTATTTCAAACGCTAAGATAGTAAAATAATAAACAAACGATACGAATTGACAGAAGCGTAACCTTGAGCGTAGACGTGACACTTGACAGGGACGCGCTACAGATTACTCAAAAAATCGAACAGTTTGTTGACTTTCGAATGAACTAAATAATGAACATAGATAAAATATTCAAAAAGCATGCTCCAGTCTTTGGTATAATGACGTATTTGATGACGTATTACCTCAACTCTCACTCGACTCTACCTTACTCGAGGGACCTCGAGATTTCCTCAAGTCAAAACCAAATTATAACTAAGAATACAAATTTCGAGGATTCCTTGAAGACAACCTCAAGGTATCCTCGGCTGAGTGTGAGTCGAGGAACTTTTGAGGAAACGTCTTAGAATCTAGACCAATAATTTTATTTTATGCGTTGTTTTATTTTTTTAATATAGGTACCTAATATTATACTAAACATTACCAGTGAAAATACTCAACACATCAGGGATTGTCTTTTCAATTTCATGACCAATTTTACAGCACCACCATCCCAAAAATGTTAAGTTCTTGTTTTATTAAATCTCTGTCGCCACGTTTCAACCGGTTTACATCAGACGTAGATACCGTTTTCATGTGATTTCTTTGTATTTCATTGCACTTACTGACACATTACATCATGTTAGGCTCTTTACTGTCATAAAACCTTTCTACAAGAAGTAACATCACTTTGAATATTTCAAAAGAATAGGTCATCCAAAAATCCTTCACAGTTGCATTGTCAGCAAATTGAACAAAGCGACAGCTGTTTGTCCAAAGCACCTGCGCGGTCCCTTTTGTCACATTGCTTCAAAAGATTACCTAGAAAAAATAGTTCCGGGAACAGTAGAGAGGTTTTTTTTTCACGTAATTATAGAAAGTAGTTGGGGAAGTAGTGACTCGTAAGTGCGCCACAATGCATTTTGTTTCAAGGAATTACTGGGTATACCTACTGACTTGCCGAGTATCAATAGATTTTGTTAGGCAGGTAATATGATCAAAAGCAAAATATATTTATGCCTTGCCTTCGTAAGCGTACCTTCTTTGTTATGCCTGTTGTGCGGTAGATCTTTGGCTAGCTAGAGTAAAAGACTGTCATGCAGGTCTCAGGTTCGAAAACACCACCAGCTGCTGAAGAGCTTAAATGACAAAGTTTAGTGAAAGACGACGCAAATAAGACTCATGTGACACACTATGAATATTTAAACTAAAAGCAATATGGAGGGTGCTAGAAAATACTCTTTCAAAGAGTTGGCAGTAGAGTAGATCTAGTCTAAACAATAATATACAGCTGTACTTTTCGGTTGGGCCGGTCATCCATCAGTCGCACCGTGGAAAACCTATATACTGCTCGTCTACCTCAGACAGCTATAAAAAAACGCAAGCCTTACCCATTTTCGGTGCATGTTTAAAATTCATAACAGACTCCCATATCGCAGTGCTATCCTAAAATAGAAATAGTAATGGTTTATGGAATCGAATCATGAAACTGTAATTACAGAAGTCGTTAAGAGTGCAATACACCTTTTGCATTTCATTTATTGATGGATGTGTATTTACTTGATTATTGAGTACTCCTTGGAATTAGTCTGTATTTTATCAGCCTCCACTATACTTCGCATAAAGTTCTTTGCGGGTTTTGAGGCAGTTTAATTTTCCCCGGCTTTTCCAAGTGCCAAAATTCAATAGTCACTGCTGCTGAAACTGGTCACAGTGCAGTGGTAAAATAGGTGAGACAATAGTGAATCAGTTGAATAAAGAGTATTTACCATTCTAAGTTCGTCCAAGTACCTGTTTAGTACAGCATTTTAGCGTGTTTGTTACTGGGTGTATGTGTGACAATAAACATTTTACTTAGCAAGAAGTAAAGTACATTTAACCTCAACAATTCTTATGTATGAGTAGACAAGTGCCCAAACATAGTGGTCCTTCGAGCCGGATCTTATATGTAATCTTTTCGTCACCATCAGCATTAAGCCATAGTCCCTACACTGGCCAAATGCGGCTAAGCATACTTTACATGACCCTGAGGAACCTTGCATATCTCATAAGATGCAGGGTTCCTCACGATGTATTCCTTCACCATTCAATAAGCGATAATAAGCAGAGATCCTATAGGAAACATGTGGCCGACATTTGTGACTCCCCAAAAGGGTCTTTATGTGGGTTTATATTCACAAATAGCCCTCAGGGGTACTCACAGAAGTACTAATATACTAATGAGTTATTGGCACTCGTATAATTTCGTCCGTCGAATTCGTAACGATCACGTTCAAACGTAATATATGTAGGAGTATACTTCATTAGGCGAAGTGACTTGTTTGTTCAACACAAGTGTTTGTGTTTCTTTTATTGGTATGTGGCTGAAACAAGCAATTTGGTTGTAATGTACTGTGTCTGGAAACTTTAGACCGACACTACGCATTTTTGCTTTGATTCCTGCGGTATTTATTTTTTATTTTTTACACTTCTGCAAAAATGGTATGCAAAGGCGGACTTAAAGCTATATAGCATTTTCTGCCAGTCAACCTTAGGGTGATGCAGAGAAGAGTGTGGCAGGTGTATAAAATATATAAAACTTGATTTGTACGGTATTTGAGTCATATTATGATGGTGACGGATTAAGAATACGGATTGTCACCACCCCATATCATCCCATGGGTGTCGTAAGAGCCGACAGAGGGAGCATATTATGCAGAAAACAGCACTTTAAGAGAAGGAAAACTTGATACAAACCCTATACCAACCCGTTTGGCCAGCGTGGTATAGTAGGCCAATTCTTCCTTTCAAAGGAGAGGCCTAGTCCAGCAGTGGACTGATAAAGGCTGATGATGATGATGATGATGGTTTCAATATACAATGAGAAAAGTATAATGAAGTCCCCCTTACGTATGTACCAGTACAATGGCCAAACTTGACGCTAGCACACCATAAAGGCGAAAATCGCTCAGCAAGACATGGTCGCGTCTAGTTCCCTGGTCAAACGTAATATGGGGGAGTGGTTTAGTATTAATATAATATTTAATAATATTCTACCACATACACACAACACTATCTAGTCCCAAACTAAGCAGAGCTTGTACTATGGGTACTAGATAATGGATAGACATACAAATATACTTTTTTTTTGTAAATACACACATATTATACATAGAAACACCCAGACCAAGACAAACATCCATGTTCATGCACACAAATGTTTGACTTGAGCGGGAATCGAACCCGCGACCATCGACGTAGCAGTCGTTTACACTCCCGCTGCGCCAACCGGTCGTCGTATAATGTGCGCGTGCCTCGACTCTATGAGCGAGCCAATGGATTTTTTTTAAACTGATCGACCACGAACTTGTTTGATTGTACCTTTATGAACGCGATAAACTCAAAAACTAGCGAACGGATTTTTGCAATAGTAGACAGTGTGATTCCCGAGGAATATTTGGGTATATAATTCGACTTTAATTCTAATCAAAATAATCAAATACTAAAGTTTAACTGCACAATATCAAGTTCGTATATAGTTAATGAAGGGTTAAGATAAAGGGTCTATACTTAACGCAAATGTCCCATTCAGGTTGTTACCACGGATTCTTTGCAAAATTCGCATTTAGCTTATTATGGAAAGAAGCATCTCTGTTTGTTTGTGCCGGTTTTTGCACAATACAACTTAAGGGATTATCGATGGGAGGAGTACACTCCATTGGCATATTGAGTATGTCTTTATTGAATTTACCGCCTTTATACAACTGTCTGTCAAACAACTTACCTCATGCTGTGCAATTGACACCTATTTATAATGAAAATGCAAAATATTGGTATTGTTGTCTTTCTATAGTTTGAGTGTATGTATATTCCATATTCTTAGAGTATGAGTCTGAGTTCCGAAATCTATGACAAAAGTTCATAACATTCGGTCATTAAAATTCAATAAACAATGCTCTGTCTTCAAAATATTTGTAAGCATCAGACCAGATTTCAGACCAGATTTTTTTTTTATTTTATTGTCATCAGTATCACGCAGGCCATCCTGACCTTATGCAAATACTTAGTAGACGATTGACTGGCTGACTGCCTAAAACGGTCTAAAAACTTTAAATTTTATTCATTTTGAAAAAATATCACAGTGATTTAATTAATGGAATCATACTGATTCTCTTATTATTTATAGTATATGTGACTCGAGATAATGTGTGAACTATAACGATAGTCGATACTATAACATATGATAACATTCTAATTTGTTTAGGCATTTCGAAGTTTTAGAGGAATGAAGTAAACTACATACATATGTACTGGCTTTATTTGGTAGTCGTCTAAAAATAAAACACACACACACAACGTTATTGAAGGATCCGCATTGTTTACCGTGTATTATTATTGTGACAATGTGTACAATTTGGCGTCTTACACAAAGTAGCGACACGTCGCAATCGCACGTTTCCTACTATTTCGCACACTTGACGCAAGCGGGTACAATTGTAGTAAATTGTTTGTAAAACCGGTCACTTCGTAACTCATCATAAATTGTTGATGGCTAGATAAAAGTAGTAGAGATTGTTCGCTGATAGTCTAGTTGGTCTTGTGGCGTGAATTACTACCTATGCATATGGGGTAATCAGATCTAACTGGCCGTAGGCATATGGGCTGGTTGTTGCACGGCCTATATTCCTCATCGAAATGAAGAAATGTTCAGATTAAGACCTCACAAATGCCGTAAACCTATGTATATATCTCATGCGTCCAACTTCCAACTCTTCAAAATGATTGAGCCTGGCGAGCTTGAGTCTGGTTCTAACCACTTTCGAATCTACTATCTAACTACGGAATAAAATATTCGATCTATAGGTAGATCTATAGATTTTAGATTTGTTTTTGACATAATCTCGAATCTCAAAATCCATGTACGGATCGAAAATAGAAAATGGCCGTAAATCGTGTTTCTGTATGAGTAGCAATATGTTAATGATGCCTGTATTCCATTTGTGCAACACCTGAAACATACCTGACGAAATAAATCTGTAATAGAGCTCAAGAACGTGTGTTGCACACGATCGATCGGCCACGGCAATGCAATTCTATGCTCTATGTATTGACGAGACCCTGTCAGTAGATAACATGACCTTTTGAAAATTCGTGCCAACAGTTTTAGGCCGGAGGCATAAAAGTACCTAATATTTAAAATATCGATTTGGCAGTGGCCGTGAGAATTAAGCAACAGGCTATGGCTATAGATTAGTAAGAATTTCAAAATGTCAAGTAGCTGTTTAGATATACGAATTAAAATTAAAAGTTAATGTTAAACATTTTAATCATGGCATAGTTGCATAAATATTGCGAAATGGTGATGAAATTGTAATAATTTTAACATAAAATTAGCAAAAAGAAGTGTAATATGCAGATGCGTGGAGTCAACGGCACAGTATCATAGTTGCGAAATGGAAAGTTCTCGTATTTTTACACGCTTTTATTAGCATCACTTTTATCGGTTTAAAACTCACCAAGATTGTATAATTCTGCGTAAAGATTTTGTAGCACTTATCTGATATGATTATGAGTCTGAGAAGTTGAAAGTGGAACTCCTCATCGGCTGCTTGTAAAACCTCGAGATTGAGCTGACTTTTACTCCACATTCATCTCCACCACTCAACGTTGACGGAACATACAACTCCCAAAATATGGTCGGGCTTCCAATGAAACGGTAAAGGAAAACATCATGAGGAAACCTGCATATCTGAGAGTTCTTCATAATGTTCTCGAAAGATATGTAAAGGCTGCCAACCCGCACTTGGCCTGCGTGGTGGACTATGGCCTTACACTTCTCATAGTGAGAAGAGGCCCGTGCCCAGCAGTGGGACAGTTTACATTCAGAGCCGATGATGATGATTCCAATAAAAATTACCGCGATCTCTCCCGAGTTATCTCAGTAGCCGTGTCTTTCGGATCTATCACATTATTACGGAGAATTATCCACTACTAGATGAGCCCGCGGTTACAACCACATTATTTAAGGCTACTGCTCCGCTCCCGTGGCTCACAGCGTGATGTTATATAGCCTATAGCCTTTCTCGATAAATGGGCTATCTAACACTGAAAGAATTTTGAAATCGGTTCAGTAGTTCCTGAGATTAGTGCGTACAACCAAACAAACTCTTCAGCTTTATACATCTACACTAATATTATAAAGAGAAAAAAATTGTATTTTTGTTTGTTTGTTTGTTTGTAATGGATAAACTCGAAAACGAATGGACCGATTTTAAAAATTCTTTCACCATTAGAAAGCTACATTATTTGCGAGTAACATTTGCTATATTTTATTTTAGAAAAAATGGGGGTCCGTAAGATATTTGGGGTTTTGGGTACGCGAAGTAGTTCCCTCAGGAGTCTCAGGACGCGGGTGAAACCGCGGGAAACGGCTAGTATTAGTATAAGGTTACATACATGTGATGGAGTTTGAGGTATGTGTGTCTAGTCGATAGCTGCAGATCCTTAAAAGTATTTTCTTATTTTTCCATAATTGCCTTGTTGGTTCTATCGTATAGGTATAAATGGCAACATTGCGGTTTATTATCTAAGTCTGCCTTAGCACGTAGTGCTTGGGTGGCCCTAGAGAATTAATTGTCAATAAAGGAGGGATTTATTGCAAATGGACGATGTTTGTTAGGAATTGCTAATAAGTGATGTCTATTGCAATATCGGTAGATGTTAAACCTTTTACTTCGAAACAGTAGAATGTCTGTTTTCTTTAGCAGCTTGAATTAGAAAATACTAATACTTTAGTAAATATCCTATTTTTATAGTTATAGGAGTTACAGCTGGTACCAATATTTGATCTATCTACGGATTTTTCTACTAGAGATACCTACATATTTGACAAAGTTCCGTAGCTCCATATAAAATATGATAATGTGTGTCTCTGATTTAATGAACTGTCAGCAAACATTCAATCAAATATTCTAAATTCAGTTCGTTCATTCACTCGTTTTAATAGGCTTGTGTCCTAAAATGTAAGTAGCGATTGATTCGTTCATTTATTAGATATTAAACCGAAATAACTGATTTTTTCTTCAAAAATAGATCAGCAATATTACTAGTTACGGCTTTTTAAAAACCTTTTTGAATTTGACACGAAAACGCTGTTGAGTGATATCACAAAATGCAAAACAAAACAAATCGTGAATGAATTCTGGTCTGGTATACCCACTTTTATTTTGTTATATTCGATTTGGCGGTACAAAGTTTGACGTTTTAGTTGTATTTACTACCAAAACGTCAACAATATGAATGGCGGACGCACTGTTACACGTAATGCTCTCTGATCACTGTCACAAGAATAAATACATTATTTTTAGTTTTAGAATCCTAAAAATAACATTAATCTTACCTTTTTATAATAAACTAGAGGACGCCAGCAGCTACGCCTGCACATTTTTTTTAAATTTACCTGTTTTGACCGATCCCGTGGGTATTTCGGGAAATCCCTTCTTAGTGCACCCCTACGGTCCCCGAGGAACATACATGCCAAATTTCAGTTTCCTGCGCCCAATAGTTTCGGCTGTAGCGTGTCTGTCAGTCAGTCAGTAACGCAAGGATTTTATATATTAAGATAATAAACTTTATTGACATCTTAAAATCATAATGAATCTATAGATACTACAATCAAACCGATTTATTCTTAGTGGACACAAGTCTATTCTATACACAATGAGTAAAATTTATACGGCCAAGAGTTATTTAGGTACGGTTAGTTAATGTGTGTGATAAGCGTGCATATGCTACGCAGTTTTTATAACACGAAAACCGTATAAATCTAACTTAATTCCATGCAAACTTGTGAAAATTGCTCAAAATTCTACCAGTTAATGTAGATTATGCTGATTTGTAAAACTATTCATATCCAATCTCAAACTGTCATTGCGTTCCCAATCATGATGAGATACGATACGACCATTTAGCAAAACTTCACAACTGTTTAATTAATTTGACATTTTATTAATTATTTATCAATACAAATCGCGTATTTCCTAATAATTAAGCATTAATTTTGACATATGTCAACACATGTATATTAATATATTTTTTGTTATTCATTAACTTCTTTTTGTTTTTTTTTTAAATATTAATGTTGACATTTTGTTTCCAGACTGGCCGGTTGGACTTCAACGCGAGTCGAGTCACGGGCCACAAAGGCCCAGTGCTGGACATAAAGTGGAACCCGTTCAATGACAATATCATTGCGTCGTGTTCCGATGACTGCACGGTAATAATAATTTGTGCTTATTTTTTCATGATAATGATTTGTAGCGAGTAATTGTGCACCATTACATGAGGTGTGCTGTCTCGTTTGACTGATTTTTACGCGTTTTGTGAAAACTTTGTGTTTTATGTGTAATTTTCATTGCTATTAACATACTTGGGTAACTTTTTGCCTTCGTAAAGATTTTAATTTGCTGAACATCCTTGCCACTTACACCAATTTTGTTGCACCTGTCTTGAAAGCCAAGGTTCTAGAGATCATTTGCTGAGAATTTTTTAGTAGGTAGGCGACTATGGTTCCACATCTGTTCATAAAAAGTTTTTGGGACTTCCGGTATTTACAAGTCTTTACGAGGGTGATTTAGAAAACTTTGTGAGTGTGAAATATTTCAAGGCCTCCTGTTTGAGAAATAAGAAGAGATGTCTTCTGTCTAACAACAGTAGTATATAATAGTTGTTCAGTCCTAATTAAGTTGTTTCGGCAATTGAATTCTTGTAAACTATATGTAGGCAATGAAATGTGATTTTACAAAGACGCCAAAAAGAATATTATCGCTATATCGGCCTTAGGTTTGTGTTAGATAATATCTTATCTAGGAAGTAGCTGTTCCTCTTCATGGCGTATCGATTTGATGTCATGGTATAACCTTATTTTAATATTCAATAAATGCATCGTCACTGTATGCATTTTACATAGGCTCTATGAAACAAATCGTTGCCAAAATGCATTGCCAGCGTATATATGTATTTCTATTTAAATCCAAAATGTTCAAATCTATATACGAGTAGTAGAGGAAGCCCGCGGCTATGCCCGCATATTTTATTATTTTCCCCGTTTAGTCCGATCCCGTGCTAATTTCGGGAAATCCCTTGCGCACCCCTATGGGAACATGCCAAATTTCAGTTTCATGCGCCCGATAGTTTTGTCTGTAGCTTGTTTGTCAGTCAGTCAGTACCGCAAAGATTTTATATACGCAAATAACTGACGCATTGGACTCGGTTGAAGCCTAATCAGTTATTTTTTATCGTGAAAGAACGTTACTGCTACCACGAGTAAAAGAAATAAAAAAATACACCATGAAATTTACATACACTTTTTTTTTTTTTTTTTTTTTTTTATCTATTTTTGTTAAGGGGTTTTTGTCTTTAAGACATGTCAACCCCATTGTGGCCTTCCCTTAAACTAAACTTCGAAAGAAGTCACTGCGGAAACACTGAAGCTGCTAAGCATAAATTTATGGTTGTATCATTTATTGGTGACGACAAAATATGCTGTGCAATCCCAACATCAAGTTGGTTTAACTTAAGTGTTTCCATCAGGATTTCTCTCTCTCTTCGATTCTTGACACACTCCATCAATACATGCTGTACATCTTCCTCTACTCCGCATAAGTTGCAATTAGGAGAGTTAACTTTTTTCATCAAATATGCAAATTTGTTTGATGGGATGTGTCCAGACCGAAGTCTTAACAACATTTTTAAATGATTCCTCTTAATTTTACAATTTAAGAACCATGGTATTAATAGGGGTTCTGGTTGTAAGGTGCTGTACCAAGTGCCCTTAGTTTGACATAAATCAATAAAGTGAGCCTTCCATTGGTTATACGTCTGCATTTTGAATTTTGACAATATTTCTGAAAAATCGGGTAGAACATTAATTTCCATACCTTGTTCACAGCCCACCTTAGCCAATCTGTCTGCCTTCTCGTTACCATATAACCCAATGTGAGCTGGAATCCATTGCAACTTTAGAGTTTTACCCATATCCTGTAGTTGTAATATTTTTTCGAGTATTACATAAGCTGTCGAAACACCTCTGCTGCTACCAGAGGCGCACCGAGACACGTGTTGCAAGGCTGTTTTACTATCCGTTAATATAACGATATTATTCCAGTTCTTATTTATAACAAAGGATAGGGCCTCAGAAATTGCTATGAGTTCTGCTGACATTATAGATACATTGTTTTTAATATTAAAACATACACTATGTTCTATAGACATAACGTAAAATGCTGCACCTATGGAATTGTCTTTCTTTGATCCATCCGTAAATACCTTGTGCCACCCTAAATATTTCCTATTGATTTCATCTATTACATTCCATTTAGCAAAGTTACATTCATATTCAGCTTTACTTTTGTCAATACAATCTAGGTTTGAGAGAATAATGTCTTTAATAGGAATATATGAAGTCCATATATTGAGTTCAAACATGGGCGTAGAAACTGTACAGTGGACTTCACAGAGCTTGGTTTCGCTATATGTTTTTGCGGTTAATGGCTTCTTTTTCTTTTGCCAATATCGAGACAGATATACGGAAACTAATTTGTTGAATAATTCAATAGTTATATTTTCAGAAATGGATTGGCTTTTTAAGCAGTATTTGTATGCCAGGAAATGTCTTCTTAAGGAAAGGGGTGGTAGCGTAAGTTCGCTTTCCATAACATGTATGGGGGTGCTTTTAATGAATCCGCCGATTATACGTAAGGCTTGGTTTTGCAACTTATCAAGTTTAGATAAATGAGTCTTGGAACTGTTGTCGTACAAAAAACTGCCATAATCAATACGACTTCTGATTAAAGCTAGATATAGTCTCCTCAAGTGTATCTGATGTACACCCCATGTAGAGCCAACTAACACCTTTAATAAATTGAGCAATTTGGAAACATTCTCCACTATTTCATTTATGTGTTTACTCCACGTGAGACGTTGGTCAAGCCACATACCTAAGTATTTAATACATGGAACAAAAGATAAATTGAAGCTACCTATTATGATACTAGGTATTACTCTTCTACGTCCTCGACTAAAAATACAACATTTCGATTTTTTTACCGATATTTGTAACCCAATATCGTCTAGCAACCTTAATAGTATTTGAAGTGATGTCTCCATATCTAATTTACATTGATTCAAATTTTTATTGCTTGTAAAAAACACAAAATCATCGGCATACTGTGATATCATCACATTTTCGATTGTTTTACATATCTTATGAGTAACTATATTAAACAATAAGGGCGAGATAGGGTCACCCTGCGCTAATCCATTCGAGGCCCATCTTGTTCTTAACACAAAAGCCGAATCAAAACATTAAGTTAACATCTTTTAGATTACGAAATAGCGTGTTTTAATTACATGTTATGGCGTTTTTTTAAGTTTCACTACCGCGCGGTCTCTATTATCTCTGGTCTACATTATTGAATGAGAAAATTCCCACAAGATAGCTGAGATTAGAACGTAAAATTATGAATGGGTTCGCAGCAACCGGGAACTGTGGGTAGCGATGTACGGTGTACATTTGATGGGCCGCTTTATAAAGAGTGACAGTAATTGTTGAACATGTTGGCTGACTCGAACTTACGTTACGCGTAATTCTATTTTTAAATAATCTCTCGTGTGTATTTTTTTTGGTTTGCGTAATCTAATTGTAAGTAAACTACTTGTAATGATAATATCACGAACCAGTTTGAATGGGGTTTTTCTAATCTTTGGCATCAACTTCTCTATAACCACAGTTCTGAAACGTATATGAATTTCGTTTTAAAAAGTTTGATTGTATCAACCAGCTTATTAAATAATTAACTCATACTAATGATAGATATGTTCTATGTATGCAAAATTCAAGTTAACATTTGTGCTGAGCTTTTGGGTTCATTTGTCCAAGTCCAACGGCGTGCTGAGGTAAATGAACTAAAATTACTAGAATATTCTTGTTTGATGTTTCGATATTTATCAAAACACGAACTTTCCTGGAAGCTTTATGAGTGTCATTATTTTTTATCTTATCTGTGTACATATATTTACTGTAGTGCTCCTGCCTCACTCTTTGTTTTTAGGGGAGATCATTAGATAACGCCGTTAACTAATGATCTGAGGTGATAGATAGAGTATATGATAGTCTAGTTCTGATTATAAAAATAATAATTTCGTTACTAAGCAGTGTTTCAGTTTCAAAAGTCAGTAGTCATCATTACTATGTATTTGTTCCGTGCCCTAATTGAACTCTTCAAATCCCAATTTAACTCATTTTTCTAGTCAAGGCACTTTGTCTATACTGAGAATTATTATGGTTTGTAGTAGTTTATAATTTGACTTTAGCTTAGGCGTAGTGTTTTAGGTGCCTTATACTTTTCGTAGTTTCAGATGCCACATGAGATAACAGTTTGTCACACAGAAATAAATAGTAATAGAATGGTGAATGTCACGTCTTCGCGTACATTTCGCGCGTGCCACATTTCAGCAACCCTCGCCCACAGTGACGTATAGATAGTGAGGGGACACTAAGGAATTATTATCGATGTGTGTGTGTGATGTAGCTGTGGAAAATGAAATTATGTTATTGTTTATATAAAAACTGACCATTGCTGATTGTCAGGCAGAATAATGTTGTACAACAAGTCTAAACACATGCGCTATAGTGCAATAGTTTGACACGCGCACCACGCCCATGTCACCGTTCTATTACTATTTATTTCTGTGGTTTGTCAAGCCTCTCGCGGCATAGGTATTACTCCCAATGAGCGCGTTGTCGCTTAAAAATAAAAATATACTTTTACATACGTGAAGCCGACCACAATTTTCGTTGACACGTATATTTAGCCCCGAACCCATATCGTGTGGGAATTCTTACAACGTCGACCAAATTGCCGAAGTAATGAATCGCATACTTTATAGGTTGGGGTTCGACCCCACGACGGGATAAATATTTGCATGACCTGGTTTCGGCCGGCTAGTACATAACGTTCGGCGATTACGAAAATTGAGAGGTGATTGTTGTTATCCAGACAATTCATATTAGTACAAATTTAAAGGATAATTGGTCGTAGAGATAATGAACTTTTATTTTGTCATAATTTTTTTATTTTTTTAGACACCTCCCGCACTAGGACTAAATCCTGTGTCGCAGGGGTCTTTAGAAACATACAGCTAACGGACACAATGAACACCCAGACTGGAGACAATTTATGAATCATACAAAGTGTTGCCTCGTGTGGGGATCGAACCCACAACATTCGGTGCAGTGTCGAGCGGCGAGGCGGCCGCTTAAACCACTACGCCAACCGTGCAGTGTACATACTACATGTATGCATCATAAATGTCATGCACACGGGTGGTAAATTTGATAAAGTACAACATGTTATACCTTGGTCGGCGTACAAATATGAAAATTGTAGTAATAACTGCAGAAAAAAATACAATTTAGATTATTTAACGAATTATTTATTTTTATGTATAAAATGACGGAATATTTGACATGAAATCCTATACCGACTTGTCTGGCTAGCATGGTACCTACCGTAGGCAAAATCCTCGTATTGACGACTTATTAGAAGGTTACGTCCATCAGTGGAAGAAAAACTGTATGATGTGATGTATTGAATAAAATATTTGATCAAAGTCAAAGTCAAAATCCTTCATTCATTTGGGTCACAATGTGACGCTTATGAACGCCAAGATAATCTTAATATATAAAATCCTTGCGTTACTGACTGACTGACAGACACGCTACAGCCGAAACTATTGGGCGCAGGAAGCTGAAATTTGGCATGTATGTTCCTTGGGGACCGTAGGGGTGCACTAAGAAGGGATTTCCCGAAATTCCCACGGGATCGTCCAAAACGGGTAAATTTAAAAAAAATGCAGGCGTAGCTGCTGGCGTCCTCTAGTAAATTCATAAAATAATTACTTAAAAGACTCTACATTTACATTTACTGCCACGTTCGCAAAGCAAGGGCGTAGAACCATGAGAAAGAACGGGCAATAAAACTCACGGTCACTCTTTTTCATCGCCAGGTTTTGCATAATACACATAATTTACATTTTTTAAGGTGCTGCAACTGTTACACCTTCTATATCACTTGTATATATTTACTGTACATAATAATAGTCAAGCATAATTCTTAATTTTAATGGTGACATGGTGAAGCAGGAGCATCCACTTACATTATATATTATATACCTAATAATGCAGGCAATCCGCCAAAGTGATCAGAACCATGATGGAAATGATGCAGTTAAATATTAAAATGTAATACCAGCCCGCAAGACCGTCATCGACCAGACATCGCAAGTAGCACCCGTTCACGAGTATGACGCATGTGCCAGCCATCATTCCTCTCGCCATATTAGAGGGACAGGGATGACCCGACACACGACGCCACCACAAGAAATGACATTTTAGTGAGCATGACGATAACGGGATACGAACCGGCAGTAAGAAACAATCTATTGGTACACTGACCATGACCGCCAATTACCTCCATTTTCCAGATCTTTATTATTAACATAAATTAGTGGAACGCGTGAAGGAATGCAAATGTAGAAAGAATTTTGTGAAGGTGACAAGTGAACAATGATATGATCAGGGATAAATCATGTTAAACTACATTCAACAAACCATAAAAATATCCAAATCCTTCAAAATCGCGTGTTCACGAGGCACCTCCACTTAACATGTCACTTATCAAAACGAGAATTTAACAAATTTATATAACAATTATATTAAACGGTCAGAAAAGAAAATGTAGCCTAAGCCTATCCCCATGGTATCTTATCATTTAAAAATTCCTTAACAGTGTAATCCCTTTTGTAAAAGAAAGTTCCTAATTGTCCGTTCGTATTTGTGCATGGGTAAATTCATTATTTCAAGAGGCAATTTGTTGAAAAAACGTATACCAATCCCCGCAAATGAGTTCTGAACTTTATGTAGACGGTAATTAGTTCTCACCAGTTTATGCTTATTCCTTGTGTTCACTTTGTGCAAATCACTATTTTTGCGGTATAGAATTAAGTTTTTTTTTTATGTACATTAAGTTAGCATAAATATATTGCGATCCAACTGTCAATATATCTACTTCTTTAAATTTATCACGTAAAGAAACTCTAGCACCTAACTTATAAATTGCACGTGTGGCCCTCTTTTGAATGACAAAAATAGTCTGTATATCAGCAGCTGTACCCCATAACATTATACCGTAAGACAATACGCTGTGAAAATAACTTAACTATTCTAGCAGTATCTATATCTGTGAATTCCCTAACTTTTCTAACAGCATACGCTGCAGAACTAAGTTTTACTGCGAGACAGGATATTTGGGCGCCCCACTGAAGCTTACAATCTAAAGTTACACCTAAGAATACGGTTGATTCGACTAGTTGAATTGTTTCCTTATTTAAAATTATATTAGTAGGAACACTTTTGACATTAGGCAAAGAGAATTTAACACATTTGATTTTGCTAGAGTTGAGTACTAAATTATGTGTCGAAAACCAATCTAATACTTGTGCAAGAATGTTATTGACTTTATCAAAGTTACTTGAATTGCGATCAACTTAAAAAAATTGTGACGTATCGTCGGCAAACAAACCAATATCACATAAATTTTGAACAAAGAACGTCAAATCATTAATATATATTAAAAAAAGAAATGGACCGAGAGTAGAGCCCTGCGGAACGCCCATTTCCACTGACAAACCTAGAAACCTACTCCCATTAACATCTACATACTGAATTCTATCTCTGAGGTAGCTGGCAACAAGATTGAGTGCGGTATCTCTAATACCATAAAGTTTCAATTTACGTAAAAGTATATTATGATCCACACAATCAAACGCCTTTGATAGGTCACAAAAAACACCAATGGCATCCTTCGAGTTTTCCAAAGCTTTAAAAATTATCCTTAGGCCTTGCCAGTTTTAATACTGCTAATACGAGCTAGGCTTAGATAGGGCAGTTATAAGTTCTCGGTGTCAAATCAATCCTTTTGCGTGTGTGAGTGAGTGCCCTTCTCTGGTGTCGGAGATTTCCGGACCACCCATAGGATTCCGACATGACCTTATATGTAAATGTGTACAAGCGTTTCTTTACTGATAGCCAAGCCAAGTCCCGCTATAAGGGCTATAAAACAAGTTGCTTATCCAGTATGTGTTGTTGCAGGTAAAGCTATGGCACATCCCGGACGGCGGGCTGTCCATGCACCTGACGGAGTGGCTGGTGGAGCTGCACGGCCACAAGCGTCGCGTGGCATACGTCGAGTGGCACCCCACCGCCGAAAATGTACTGCTCAGCGCCGGTTTCGACTATCTCGTATGTATCAACATAACTTCACGCCTTTATCCCCTCGGGGAAGGCAGAGATAACAGAACTCCACTTGCTTCTATCCTTACAACTTCTATAATATTAAAAACTTACATACTTCTATACTATTATATCTAAAGCCTAATTTTACTACCTCCACGGTCTAACGGTGGCAGATACAAGTGACTACAAAACACTGTATTGGCTTTTGTTTCGGGTTCAATTCCTGTGTCAAGCAACAGGTAATGTTGAATTTTTCTGTTTCGAATCATCCAATATAAACCATTCTCATAGTGAGAAGCTCGTGCCCTGCAGTGGGACAATTTAAAACAGTGCTGTTATAATATTGAATAGTGATTATATGTGTAACCTCCATTGTGTAAATGTTATGTTAAAAACAAGATCCTAAGACCTTTATTGACTATTAGTCTGACAATAGTATTAGCTTATGAAAGTGAGATAACAGAATTCTGTTTCTTGACCAAAGCCGGACAGTATCTTTTGTTCTATTATTTGTTCATTTATAAACAATTCGTTGAATAATATAAAAATAATAGTATATTTATTATTCCCATTGTTCCATTCATATTGACATTACGATCATGTTTTATTTTCTTTCCCACAGTAAATTTAGACTTTCCTTTTGCGTGTCGTTTCAAAATGATATGAGGAAATAAAACAATAATACTTGGATCATGTTATAGTTTTGTTTTTCTATGCATAAAAAGGCTGACATGTACACATGTACTGTCTTATACCCATACACACATAAATTTTGACGACCCGGTGGCGCAGCGGGAGTGTAAACGACTGCGATGCTGAAGGTCGCGGGTTCCATTCCCGCTCAAGACTAACATTTGTGAACAATGAACATGGATGTTTGACTTGGTCTGGGTGTTTCTATATACAGCGTTGATACGACGGTATGACTTTATTTTAAACCCCATATAGTACGTGACTTATACAAGCTCTATACCAAATTTCAGTTTATTACAATGAAAATTGAGAATCAAAAACTAAACTAATTCCGCCATATTTTTCGCAATCGCGTGATCACATTCTCAATGAAAAAGTCCGTAACCAATAGCTATCAAGTTGCCATAGCAACGCAACATTTTGTACGAGTGACTCTGTCTGTCTTCCTCTTAGGTACTATTATTGAATTAGAGCGAGATGACATACAAGTGTGAAGGTGTGCGACTTTTTAGTGAGATGTTATGCTTATTCATCCTTATTGCGGTAGCCTAATGAGTGAATTTGGCAGATTATGTAATGTAAACACGCAAAACGCGTATTTTAATAGTTTTTTAGGGTGCATGACTTTTACTACGGGCGTGGAATAGCTGACGCAAGAGTTACGACCTGTTCCAGTTTAGTCAAAACTAAATATTTGTCTAGTGACTAAACTACTGCTCGTATTGAGCTGAAATTTGGTGTAGAGCTTGTATATGTCATGAACTATATGTGGTTTTAATTAAAGTCATACCGTAGTATCAACCCTGTATAATATGTATGTATTATAAAAACTATATATGAAGGTTTATCCATTGTCTAGTAGCCATAGTACAAGCTCTGCTTAGTTTGGGAGTGGATGGTGTCGTATGAATGTAGAAAAAAGAAAATTACTCTATTAATAATTTACCCTGGCTGGGCTTCCTCAAGTCTGAGTTAAGATGGAGACAGAATAGAGAATATTGACCCTTCCTTTCATGTGTAGCAAGACCCAGAGGAGTAGTTCAGTTGAATATAAATTATCAACTTGAGTTCAACCCCAATCTTAATCCAAGATTCGCCACCGTAAGGTGAGCACCAAAGAGTACCAAAAAAGAACTACAAAAATGAATTATTATTGTCTTTGTCTGGGTGTTTCTATGTATAATTATTATGTATTTACAAAAAAAATAGTATATATGTATGTTTATCCATTATCTAGTACCCATAGTACAAGCTCTGCTTAGTTTGGGACTAGATGGTGTTGTGTGAATGTGGTAGAATATTTATTTATTTATTTAATTTGAAATCCTTCAAAAATTGCCACCACTTCTGATAGTTATTACTTCTTTTTTATTGTACATCCGATATCCCGGAATGTATTACACAAAAAATTAAAATAAACTATATATTCAGGACCAGCTAGCTATTCTCACTTCCATCTTACATTTCCATTCGCTCTTTCTGTATGAATAAAATATGACTAGCCACTGCTACTTCACGTCAATTTTCTGTGACAAATAAACTTACTTCCTTCATACATAATAGAAAGCCGAAAACACCATAAACGTTAGCTGTCGTGTAAACTGACATGACTACAACTATTGAAACTAAACAATACATTGTTTTACAATGTTGCGTCAAGTGCACATGAAACGAATGTTTCACACGGTAATCATATACGAATTCATTCATTTTCATATACATGTCTAGGCGTCTGGCTATCGATAGGGATGTACGGTAACTGTCTTTGAAACGAGTACTAAAAGCCTTATGATTGGCATGCTATTTAAAATATTGGTGCAAGATTTTCAAGAAATAAAGAATATTATTATTTTGTCAATAGTTTCGAAAAGTAATTAAAATTACTGCTTTGTTTACAAAAATTCACATAAACTTTAAGCACATAGACTCTACCTTTCTTATCGTTTATTACCGCGGGAGTGTTGTGGTTTCGTTTCTCCCACGGGATTACACTTTGTGTTGATTAACTAATTGTTATTCCATGTCTAAATGCTCTTTCTGTGCGTTGACTTCATCATTAGATATGAACTCCTAGATTCGATTCAGGAATAATTCCAAAATGGTAGTCCCTAAAAATATCGGTATTTTTTCACCACCAGACTATTTATGCAGTAAGCAAGCTTATATTCTGTGATATCTGGTAGACTCCGACCCTCCTAAGTCTTGGATGAAATCGAGGTAACGCTAGGACGATGACGATGATGATATTATTGCTGTTTTATGCTAATAAAAGAATTTGAATTTGATATAGCGACCTATGTAATTCAGGAAAAGGCTGTGCCGGAAGAACGGAAATTATTAGAATCGACTCGTTTCATCCCTAAGCAAATTATTGACATTAACTCCGAATGATCACGCAAGCGTTGATGCAAATAACAATGTATATTATGAGTAGTTTCGCGTGCTGACTGACTATCAAATTATTAAGAAATAGCACTGCTATAACAGTTCGTAATACCGTTACTTATATCGGCCACTAACGGGATATAACGTTAAATTTTTTGATGAATCCACCATTGTACTTCGGCTAAGATAAATGATTACTGCTTTGTGCCGTGGTTTTCAATGTTTCTTTCACTTAACCAACGATTAAAACACTTACTTTTAAGGCTTCCGCTTTTACAAATAATACAAATTGATTATAGTTTCGGATAATTTGGCAGAATTCCCGCATCGCCATAGTTACGGCCTTTCGAGTTCAGTTTTTACGTAAACAATGCGTGTCTTTTATAACAGTACGGGCGGCATTGCGTTTCGGCATGCGATGCATTTGACCCGCCCTCGACATACCTTATCTTTGCCTTGATCTTGCGTTCACGCTATCACTGGCGTTACTACGACCTGCGAATTGTTATGACAGATATACTCGGTGTAATTAATACATATGCAGATAATGGCAGGTGCATGATGGTGAGCGGAGAATGCAATGGCAAGACATATTAAAAGCTTTGTAAATAAATTTCCACATACAAAATCTAAATTTATAAATAATTATTTAGCTTATTGCTTTGTCAATGTATTGACAGGACTAATAAACGTTCCATCACAGAAAGTTACTTTGGTAGGTAGTAGAGCCTTGCTGATTTCAGCATGGATCGGTCGGCTCGGTCGGAGAAGTACTTACTATCCCTCTCACAGAATCTCGACATAAAGTAACAGTAAGTACTTATGTTGTTGCGTTCGGTGAGCGAGAGTGACGGAGGCCTTATCTCCTATTTTTGCTCTCTAGATCATGCCATCTATCGGCGCGGCGAGCGTTTTCGATGTACATGGCGCGTTTACTGTGATGCGGCGCGCGGCCATCTCAGAGTAAACGCGCCATGTGCCACGCCGCTCGCCGCTTAGACCGATCTCGTGACCAGGCCGCTAGGAGCAAGTGGTCAAAGCTGCGGACGTTTCAGACCACAACCGTCTGATACAAAATATGTTTTAAGTAAGAAAATAAAAGATGGCAACACACTGCTAGACGTGTCTTCTGCAACGAACACATCAAATGTACATTATTGTTTATATTTAAGTCAAAATTATTCGCTATACTTCATGGACTTCAGATCATTTCGGATGTTTTTATAAATAATTCTTCCTAATCCTTTCTGACTGCACTTGAGTCTCCCCTAGGTGTTGTTTGTGTCCAAGGGCGGCCGTAATCGCTTACCATCAGGCGAATTAAGCAGCCGTCTGACGCCTATTATATAAAAAGAACTGCTCCAAATGCCAACATCTCGAAACGACAACTTCTTGATATCATTATGAGAACTTAAAACTATAATAAAGCTCATTGACCTAATGTATGTATGTGTTGTTCCAGATCTTCGTTTGGGACGTAGGCAAGGGCGAGGCAGTAAAGGTGATAGACTGCCACAGCGATGTGATCTACTGCATGTCGTTCAACCGGGACGGATCTCTACTAGCCACCACCTGCAAGGACAAGAAACTGAGGGTTATTGAGCCTAGGAGGGGCATCGTGCTATCTGTGAGTACTACTACTTCATCACTGGCCATCATAGATCAGTTCACGAATGGTCTAAGATCCCGCCGTAAGGTATATGTTCATATGTTTTCTAAATAAAACTATAGTTTCTGGTCAATAAATACCTGTGTAATTTTGGCCGCAAGTAAAAAAAAATCTCACAGTGGGATATGATGATCCCTATAATTTTCATTTAGTCACTAAATCGACCTATTAGACTTTGTGGCAATGTCATAAACTGTCTTGCGTGCTCTCTTAAGACCCTTGTTTAGTTTTCCGGTTTGAAAGAAGTGCTTGGAGTTTTAGGTTGGCTCTCGCTGGCAATTTGCACTTGTTAGCAAAAGAGAACTTTTACCACTCATAAGTAGATTGGTTCCACTTCCTGGATAAATGTGCGCTAGTGATGAAATATTTTTATGTTGCCGTATTTGTATACATTGTAATATTTTGTGTTGGTTTTCGGTTGCGAATTATTTGAAACTAATGGTGGAATAGTTTCCATTTGCACGGCGTTTTTGGCGTGGGTTACAGTAGTTGTAAAGTATCTTCTATTGATAAGACTGATTGAAACTATTGTACCTTATCGTATGTACTTTTCTATCCTTTGTTGTTATTGTCATTGTAAACATGATATTGCAATGAGTTATGGTACTTTAAAACCCTTTGATCAGGCACTTCACGCAGGATTTAAACCATAAAAGCTAGTATTGTATAGTAATATGCATCAATCGATAAATAGCAAATGGTGAGTCGTATTCAATGATCGGAGTAGGTAGATTGATTTTTAGTACTTGTATCATAAGTACACACAGAAAGAATAACATGGATAAGTCATTTTTCCGAAAAGTAATTCCGGTATTTCCGGATTCAGTTAAATATTGTTCATGTTGGTAGTGATATTATTACTACTCAATTCAAAATTTAAAGGAAGGTATCAAAACAAAATAATTCGTTATTTACTTATATGTTGAATAATAAAAAAACATTCGAAATTCCGATCGAAGCTTTAATATCTTTTATTTTTAGCCTTTATACGGCCACAACTTTTTATAAATTGTTGCACTTTTACAAAATTCAATATTTTCGTAGTGGTCATGGTAATTTACAAGGGTAGAATAAATAAAAAGAGTAAAAATCAACATTGTTTATTGTTAAATATGTACATATTACATATTTTTTCCCGAGTGTCAGACTTTTACTGACTAAAACCCACCCGTGTTCCATCAAGTGACCTTTGCGTTCCAGGGCCGCGGTAACTCTTCGCAAATTCCGCAACCCTGGCAGAATACAATTCCTACCTAAGTTCCGTTTTTTTTTAATAATCATCCATTGCCGGAGGAATGTCCATATTAATATAAACCGTTTCGGATCAATGACGTCATTTCAATCTACCTACTCCGATCACTGGTCATATTACAAATAGTTCATCATAATACTTGCACTAGTAATAAGTAAATCTTATGTCGCCGCAGACTTTGCAAACATTCAATCAAGGAACTAAAAGTATACTCGAAACAACAATTATTGGTGGATAACACAAAAGTGTTGTTTCCTGTGGGGGGTTAAATCCACTACATTAGGCTTGGTTTTAAACGGCGAGGCGACTGCCTAAACCACTACGCCAGACCGACTTCAGTCAGATAACAACTTCATATGCTTATTCCAAATTAATTACTTAATTCCAGGAAGGCAACTGCCATACAGGCACTAAGGCATCCAAATGCACATTCCTCGGCAGTCAGGGCAAAGTGCTGACGACTGGGTTCTCCCGCTACAGCGACCGGCAGTACGCCGTGTGGGACCAACACGACCTCACCCAGCCACTCGTCTGTGAGACTATCGACAGCTCCTCCGGCGTCGTGTTCCCTTACTACGACTATGATACTAACATGGTGAGTAGTGTCTTTGAGTCGTCTCAACTTCGTCCATCGATCGCAAGACTGTCCAGTACGCCGTGTGCAACCAAGAATCCGTAAACTGTACCTAGTTTGATTTCAATGTATAACATTTGGGTCAACCCAAAAAAAACTACATAGGTAAGTAAGTTACTTACCTATGATTTTTTTCAAAGTTGCATTATTTAGTATAGTTGTCAAATAACAATAATGAACTGACTGGTCATCAGATACTCTCTCAAGCTTTTGACGAAAATTAAAACTTTTTATTTTTTAATATTCAGGTGTATTTGGCGGGCAAAGGCGACGGCAACATCCGTTACTACGAGGTGGTGGACGAGGCGCCATACGTACACTTCCTCAACCAGTTCCTATCTGGAAACCCACAGGTAAGTGTTGCTTATAATTTTAAAGTGTAGGCTATATTACACTTGTTTGATAGGAAATTGTGCTTATAGATTTAAAGCTGGTTACTAACATTTCTAGCTTAGCGGCTAGAAACGGCTTATTTGGCTCATTATCATTTCTAGCCATAACTAACGGCTCAATACTCAATACATATATTCACATGATTTAGTTTGTTGTTTCTCTTGATTTATTTACTAAAGGATATATTGACCATAAATAGACATAAACAATGGCATTTGCATCTGTATTTAGTGTTAAAAACTCGAAATTCTCATACAAAATGTGACACAGCAGTGGAATAGGACTATTTTAATAATTTATTTGAAGAGATGTTTTGGAAATAGGTAGGTATTAATCCATAAAATAAGTGCGAACAGTTACTTACGTGCACACCCCTCCCGCATCTATTCTGCCGCGCGACGCGAGATTGCTGCGTTTGGTTTATAAAGATGAGTAGATACCTAAACCACAGAATAACTACTAGTACAACTAAACACAAACTTTGTTTGTTTCATAGTTTCCCGTTCGTCTCTAAATTAAATAAATTGGTAGGTAAGTATCAAGCGGTGCCTATGGTGTTTATTTAAATAAACTAAAATAGCAGAACATAAATTAGTGCTACTGTATAAAAAAATAAGAGTTTAACAATAAAAAATGTACTTAATATAAATTATTGGGATTTTCTGTCACAAAATTCTCAGTAGCAGCACGGAGTCTGGAAATGTGCCCGGTACGGCAATAGGCTCGCCCCTTATTACGTGGGACTAAAGTATATCTGGCAAAAAGTGGGTGTAGAAATACACCTCTGCCTACCCCTTCGGGGATAAAAGGCGTGACGTTATGTATGTATGAATGTATCTTAATAAAAATGATTTTTTATGCTCAAATCGCGTATCTCCCCGGTATCAAGCAGCTCGTTATTCGTTTCTAACGGCTAGTTTCAATTACTACCGGCTCACGAGCCGCTCGTTTACAACTATAATTGTGCTGCTGTTCTACCGTGAAGCCGTTTTTGGTTAGAGTTGAATGTGACCACGATCCATATCCTAATCAGTTTGGAGCGTGGGATATAAAGTTATTTGCGACATTACCGCTTGCGGATGTTCACTGTAGTATTGCCTGCGGACGCAGTTGCTTCTATTCCTTAGACTAGTGGTAATATTTGCAGTCTGTGGTTGCAGTTTGCGGTCTGCAGCCCATCTCGGACTTGCACCTTTTGGTACTCAAAAAGGTGGTCGTGTCTGTTTTCAGTTTGTGCCGTCCAAAATTGCCACTAGTAGATCGCTGTGGTTTTAGTGAATAATTTCCTTTTCAATAAATAAATGCCCACAAAGCAAAACGAGGTACCAATGATTATTAAGTTTCATCCTACCTATTAGCATGCGCGGTACCTCACAGACAAATTAAAAAATAATGCCGCCTTGTATCAATTACGTAGGGGCCCTATACAGTGTGTTAGTACGGTGTATGCATACTGATGGATTCATGAAATATTAACGGAGAATTACACGGCGAGTGTGGGGTACTCATGTACGCTTTGTGTCTCAAGGACGGGACGAGACAGACATATTAAATACCTTAATAAGTAGAGAGATTGATTGCCTAGTTGACTAGTTCCAAACATACCTATTTACTAACTTCTATAAACGATAGTTATGACGAAACTAATCATTTAGAATTTTAAAGTAACTGGTTCGTATAATTATTAATGTAACATTTACGAACCAAAATTAATGTTTTTAAAACTAAAATAGTTTTCAAGAATACTTGGCATCAAGCCGTGTGGTTGACATAGAAGGCATAGAATACAAGTGTCACCACCCCCTATCTTCCCGTGGGTGTCGTAAGAGGCGACTAAGGGATAACACGATGCAAATACCATCTTTGCGTAGAGACGGAAAACTCGACATCAAACCCTATACGACTGCCTCGTTGGTCTCGCGGCATAAATGTGCGCGTGGGATCGGGAGGTCCCGGGTTCGAATCCTGGGTCGGGCAGTGTTATTGGGTTTTTCTGTCACGAAATTCTCAGTAGCAGCACGGAGTCTGGAAATGTGCCCGGTACGGCAATAGGCTCGCCCCTTATTACGTGGGACTAAAGTATATCTGGCGAAAAGTGGGTGTAGAAATACACCTCTGCCTACCCCTTCGGGGATAAAAGGCGTGACGTTATGTATGTATGTATGTACTTGGCACTTAATAAAAAGAGCTTTAGGGTCGGAACATATCTGACAGAAGATGCGTCGAACGTATTTTCGGTCGCGTCTATTCCGTCAAATGAGTCGGTACACATCTGACGGAAAATGCGTCGAGCGTATCTGCACACATTCGCTGAAAGCGTGGCTATTATCCACACATATCAGTTTGTTCGTGCAGGGCCGTACTCAGGGCAGCTCAATATTTTACTGTCATATTCTTTTACCTAATCGTTTTTCGTGTTTCCTGATGTTATGTAGTCACTGAAGTCCTGTAGTTATTTATATTGCAATTCGAGTTTGACTATTAAAAATATGTCCGACTTCGGAGATTTTTTATAGTAGCCAACAAGCGTTATTTTTTGAATATATTTCCTATATAGGTATGGAGGTTCAAAAATAAAAGACGATGATACGATTTGGTTACGGTTTTTAACAAAATTTATACAAAAGATATAGAAGGGACTACAGTTGCAGCGCATGACTCAAAATGTTTTCTATGTAGGTATGTATGGAAATTGTTCCCGTGGACCTTTAGCACCTCATCCCTAAAAATTGGCCCACGATCCAAGTTAGCAAGTATGCGTACTCATACTATATTATTCAACATACACTACATTATTCTACACATTTCGTTTCTGAAAAAATAAGTAAGGTGTGGCGGCCCTGGAATCTTACTCTACAACCCGTCAGTCAAAATCACCGATCTGGGAATGACATGGATATGGTATGTCCAATACCTACGAATTTAGCGTGCATACCTACGAAATTAGCGTGCATACCTACGAAACGTTGGGCAAATAAAATAGCTGTCATTTGGGTTGTACTCCAGAATATAATCGATATCGATATGGAGCCGGTTAGAGGAAAAAAATACATTTTTGTAGTAAGTTACTTTAGTTAGTTTAAATCTTTTGCCAGATTAGTTTATTCCATAATGCGAATGTGGGCAAACATGGCAAAGCGAAACACGACCCTTGTATCAAACATGTAACAAAATATTCTCCGGTAGCCAATATCGATACTGAGAAAGTACCGGACATGAGTGGTTCATCTGGTTTTTAGACATATTTATGCACAAAAACAAAATTATTATGTTCGATATACAACGATTTCACAGCAGATGTACCACAAACCTTGGCGAAAAATATGGGGACAGTGGCACGAATAACATTTCTAATAAAATATCGTCATGGTTATTTTATTCAGTAAACCATGGCTGTCTCTTTTTTCTAACAGAGATATCCCTAAGACAAAACGGGACAACACTATGTTTGGTGGCTTTATGTCGATTATATATACGTAATAGTACATATAGAAAAATTATATTATACACATACATATGTGTATAATATAATTTTTCTATATCTACTATTTGCCTTCTCCATGTATATTCCTTACTCAAAGTTCAAAATTCACGTGGTGCGTGGTGCGCGCGACGTCGACGGATCATGCGTTGACGAAAAACGGAACAGACGCTGTACGCTCGACGTACTAACGGATCATCGGTCAGGTGTGAAAGGTTGAACGTTTTTCTATATATTTGTATGTTTTGGCGTTACGCGACCGATAATACGCGGCGGATCTTCCGTCAGATATGTTCCGACCCTTAATAATGATGAGATTATAAATATTGATGACGATCATTGCCGTATCTAGTCATACTAAGCAAACATAATACCTGGGAAACGATTATTTGGGAAACACATTTTATAAAACGTAAAGTGCGCATGTGCGATGCTCGAACTACCTACCTATCCATTAATGCATAAGACATTCTATAGAACAAATTGACGCGAGAAATGCAACTATTTTGTACCTAATACTAAAAAAAAATATGGTGACTTTGAGCCTCAATATCTACAGAACTAGTAATTCTCAGGTATGGTGCCGAAGTAAAAATGTTCGTAATGATTGGTACAATATGAGATTTCAGTTTTCGTTAAGGGTCTTTCTACACCCCGTATAGGGAGCGACAGGGTGGTGTGTGAGCGGGGCCATCCACGAGCAACATTTGTTTGTTTAATCGTCACACTTAATCACTTAACTCATTATTTTGTCTATTCCAGCGCGGGCTAGGCTTCATGCCTAAGCGTGGGGTCAGTACTGCGGCGTGCGAGGTGTTCCGCTTCTACAAGCTGCACACGTCGCGGGGACTGTGCGAGCCCATCTCCATGATCGTGCCGCGCAAGTCTGACTGCTTCCAGGTATGTACCACGAGTCAGTCAGTCAACGTGCCTAAGCGTGGGGTCAGTACTGCGGCGTGCGAGGTGTTCCGCTTCTACAAGCTGCACACGTCGCGGGGACTGTGCGAGCCCATCTCCATGATCGTGCCGCGCAAGTCTGACTGCTTCCAGGTATGTACCACGAGTCAGTCAGTCAACGTGCCTAAGCGTGGGGTCAGTACTGCGGCGTGCGAGGTGTTCCGCTTCTACAAGCTGCACACGTCGCGGGGACTGTGCGAGCCCATCTCCATGATCGTGCCGCGCAAGTCTGACTGCTTCCAGGTATGTACCACGAGTCAGTCAGTCAACGTGCCTAAGCGTGGGGTCAGTACTGCGGCGTGCGAGGTGTTCCGCTTCTACAAGCTGCACACGTCGCGGGGACTGTGCGAGCCCATCTCCATGATCGTGCCGCGCAAGTCTGACTGCTTCCAGGTATGTACCACGAGTCAGTCAGTCAACGTGCCTAAGCGTGGGGTCAGTACTGCGGCGTGCGAGGTGTTCCGCTTCTACAAGCTGCACACGTCGCGGGGACTGTGCGAGCCCATCTCCATGATCGTGCCGCGCAAGTCTGACTGCTTCCAGGTATGTACCACGAGTCAGTCAGTCAACGTGCCTAAGCGTGGGGTCAGTACTGCGGCGTGCGAGGTGTTCCGCTTCTACAAGCTGCACACGTCGCGGGGACTGTGCGAGCCCATCTCCATGATCGTGCCGCGCAAGTCTGACTGCTTCCAGGTATGTACCACGAGTCAGTCAGTCAACGTGCCTAACAAAATGTCCTGTACCCAGATTGTCCCATTCATTATAACATTGTCAACCCTAGCTAATATTCTGTCGAATCTGCAGGCCTATTCAGAATGTCACGAGTTCTAATCGTACGATATGTCAAATTATTGTCCTTGTCTTTTAGCCGCCTATCAGAGTTATTTTAAACAAATATTCATTGAATTCGGTTTATTTATTAACTTACTTCATACTGAATGCATAAAATTGATAGTAAATGCGATAGTTTTGACAAAAAATGAGGTAGCCCGTTTGAAAATTAACGGAATCGAATGTCAAATGAGATATCGAAAGATTCTGAATCGCCCCCCTGGTTGTACTGGTAAGCGGACCTCGGTCTTCAAAGCGAAAGTCTTGGATGCAACTGGGATATCGCTAGGACTATCATGTTGTCTACCCATCAATTAATGGGTGTATAGGTCTGGTATTATCGTGAAAAGTTGTTCTAAATGTTCGTCTGAGTCTAGAACTCCATGATGGCCTCAAGGGATTCCATGTTAGCCTCTACGTTATAGGACAACATTATGGTCTACTGCGTCTCAGTGCCATTAGCATACTGACGTTTCAAACATGTTTGTTGGTCATAGACATCGAACATAATACAAGGAGCCAAAATACACCTTTGTCGTTAATATTTTCGACTGTCTGACGCGAATAAAGCTTTAATTAATGAATTGGCAACACATTGCTAATCTTGTCTTCTGCAATACATGTGCAGACTTGTTGATATCTGAGTCAAAATTATACGCGATAAGTAACTACTTGAGCTTAACTCCACGATGACTCTGCGGATCTCTTTGAGTTTCTATAAAATATCGTCGGATAGTATACAATAATACCTAATATTAATACCAAACGTGATATGTATTCATAATTTGTGCACAAGAAGATAAAATAATACAACGATCTTTATAAAAAAAAATTGCGACACATGGTCCTTTCCCGGCCGGATACATACGAATACATTGCTATATTTTATATAATTGATGATTTTCTTATAATGTTTTGTGCTGTATAACTTTTGAACTTTCTCATTTCATGCTGATTTGGAACTTGAAGCAAGATATTGATAGCGGTGTAACAAGTGTTTGCCATGTAAGAGAATTAGAGAACGCTCGAACAAAACCACACGATTGTATTTGTATCGTCTACTTTTAAGCACTTGCCTGTGCACTTCCCATGAGTAACTTTCGTATCTTCTCATTATGGCACTCGTAATATAGTTTTGTAATTAATCGTTGTAGGATTCGTCTAAGTGTTAATTCAAATACGCAACTTCAAATTTGTATGTAATATGTCTGTGCGTTTTTTAAATAAAGGAGAAATACACACCATTTGCCATAACGCAAGGCTGCGTCATGGGATACATGAATCGTCACTTCTATCCGTCTACTTATACTTATGTGGCTACCACATATAAGTTACCGAATTGTAAGAAAAGTATAAAACAAATTATCTGAAATATTTAAATGCTTCTACTGTAGGAATTATTAATAATAACATAATTCATTATTTTGACTTTTCCTATTCAAATTGTTATAGCACCCGTGTATGAATAAGGTTTTGTTTGGAAAATCAATTTTTATTAGGTGGAGAAATTTAAACGCATTTGGACCCACCTCAACCCTGCCACATAATCGCAATAGGTCGCGTTTTCTTTTTTAAATTAATGTTCACATGTGTTTCTGTACTAGTACAAGTTGTGTTTTATTTAGTGATCCCGTGTTTTTGAAGCTAGGTTTTCGCGTTCACTGCAGAAAACACGTCCTGTATGTTGTTTAGTTAGCACACACTATATCCATGTCCATGTCTGTGGATCATAAGTTTGTATAGGGCCTCGCTCACACTGGCCTTAGATGTACACTTATATGTTGTTTCACTACCAACTCCTCCCAGTTTTAAAACTGGCATCACAAACGAGTGATTAATTTGTCACACTGGATTCTTTTCAGGAAACGATAGCATTTATATTGCAGAAAATGCAACGTATTTGATCGGACATGTTATTCCAATGTTCTACTTCTCGACGAGCGAAAAACGCACATTTCTCACAATTTTAGGAGAATACTTTTCGAAAATATTACTTAAACTTAAAATTTATGAGTTGTCATTTTTTAACAATATTTATAGTTATTTGTGAGATAGATTTGTTATTACCGAAACATCGTAGATACCTATCTCAAAATCGTATGCATATAATTATGTCTCCTTCCTGCATTTGAGAACCTAGCTCTTACTGGTGAAGCAATGAGGGTTTTTTGAAATGACGCCCCATAGGCGGCAGCACTGAGGCGACAGGTCCAGAATCCTGTCAAAAGTGTCAAAGCGCCTATACTTTGGTACATCTGTGTTTGTTTGTTGCATGTGTGTGTACGCGTCTAGACAGCGTTTCGACCTGGCGCATATGAAACGCCGTCTGGTGGCAGAAAAATATTCAATTACCAAATATTCAATCGCTCTCATTGCCATTGCTTTCGGTTACATGCCCTTTCTTCGACCTGTTGATACGACCCGGTTGCGTATTTACAAAGCCTATACTATTTGAGTCACGAGTCAGACTCTAATAGTATAGCATTTGTTTATGCATATTGCTCGACAATACCTAATCTTTCTTAGTAAAAAATTGACTCAAATGGATTAGCTTTTTGCCTTGATATTTTCAAAGAAAATACACGTACAAAACCTAGTACAGTATGATTCATATTCACTCAAATAGACAAGCCTTTGTCGAGATATTTGCAAACATGGTTTTGGTTTGTTAGGTGCGACTGTATGTAATTGAAGTAACTAAATAGGTTATGTTAGGTTCTCTTTTGACCCTTAACCCAAAAGTAGGAGCCCTGCGAAGCAGGGCTTCATCAACTTAGTTTATTAAAAACTATTTAATTGGACATAATGTCTACGTACCTACATATTATATTTGTGATATAATATAATATAATATAAACTAAGTTGACGGAGCCCTGCTTCGCAGGGCTCCTATTTTTGGGTTAAGGGTCAAAAGAGAACCTAACATAACCTATTTAGTTACTTGAATTACATACAGTCGCACCTAACCAACTAGGCACTAGGCACATTGTGGTCCTAAACCTAGTCCCAAATTGAATAGCATTTGTTGCTGCAATGTTAGAATGAATTTATCTTACAAAGTCTACCCGATTTCAGTTAAATATGTACTAGAATAGACTAGGGTTTCGTCAAGTTTTTGTCAAACAAAAGCTAAGCCAGTTCAGTTTGCACTTTCACTCTAATGGTATAGGCTTTGTAAATACGCGACCCGGTTATAATTTTTCCTTCAACTGTTCCACATACTTTCGTCGAGGTGTTATCCTCTTCCATTTCTTCTTTCGATTTTACCCTCTTTGAAAAAGTTTTTGTATCAAATGGCCAATGATCTTCACTGTCCGATATTCTATAGTAACGGCTCTGTCACGACCTACTACAGCGGGCGAAAGCGGCAGCGGTTTCGCGCTTTACTCCCCGCAGCCGCGCGCCGTAACCGATGTTGCGTCAAACACGCCATGTACATCGAAATTGCTGCCGCTGACGTCCGCCGCAGTAGGTAATGACTGGGCCGTTAGTAACCATCTCTCTACGTCAACCATAAGCAGAACCTGTTCGTTTGTTTTCCTTTCTCTCCAGTTTATTCTCCCGATCCTCCATGATATGTATGTATGTAATATTATTGTGTTGTGTACAGGAGGACCTGTACCCGGACACGGCGGCCCCCCTCCCGGCGCTGAGCGCGAAGGACTGGCTCAGCGGCATGAACGCGCCGCCGCTACTCATCAGCATGAAGACTGGTACGTACACCATCATCATCCTAGCGCTCTCGTGGTTGTGATCAAGAGATCCTTGGTGCATTTTATAATATGTAATAATTATATTCTACTACATTCACACAACACCATCTAGTCCCAAACTAAGCAGAGCTTGTACTATGGGTACTGGACAATTGGTAAACACACATGTATACTTTTCCTTTTGTAAAAACATATAATATTATACATAGAAAACATCCAGACCAAGACAAACATCCATACACACAAATGTTTGACTTGAGCGGGAATCTAACACGCGACCTTCGATGTAGTAGTCGCTTACACGCCTCGTAATTTTTTTCCGAATCATCATCATCAGCCTTTAATAGTCCACTGCTGGACTAGGCCTCTCCTTTGAAAGGAGGAATTGGCCTACTATACCACGCTGGCCAAGCGGGTTGGTATAGGGTTTGTATCAAGTTTTCCTTCTCTTACAGTGCTGTTCTCTGCATGATATACTCCCTCTGTCGGCTCTTACGACACCCATGGGATGATATGGGGTGGTGACAATTCGTATTCTTAATCCGTCACCACACGGACAAAGGTTTTCCTAATACATCGTCTAAATTTCCCTCAGCTTTTTGAGGCCGTACAAGTGTGGTAGTTTCGACTTCAGTGGATTGTAACAAATTAACGTAAATATAGTTCGTACAATAGTGCACACCCCGACATTATTCTGCGCCAGCGATTCTGTAGGTATACTTATGTCTTACAGGGCTTGTGATAGCTGACTGATAAAACGGCGCGCGCGGTTTCCCGCTGCATAGACATATGAAGCGTAAAGTGCTGTGACTGTTTAGTAAGACTGTGTGTCTATGATGTGCCATAGACAGCTTTTATGACATTCTGAGTTTATTGACGATGCAAAGATTATACGCGCGCCTCTAGCGGCGAAATTTGGAAGTTGTCGAAGTACGACACTTTTGACAGCTTACAATACAACTTTGTTACGAGGTTATGGTGGTAATTGTATAAAGAGTATACAAATACTACGTAAGAGTATTGTACTGAGAGTTGTCAAAAGTGTCAAAAGAAGTTGTGATCTATTAAACAGTCTTACATGGACTACTTCTGAATTTCGTCGTTAGAGTCGCTAGTTAGAATCTTAGCATCGCCAATAGAATATAGCTTCTATACACCACTATTTTTTAATTAGTACAAAAACTTTAAGGCCATATTAGCGAAGCCATTATAATCATATATGTGACATAAGAATTTCATAATATCTGAATAGCTAAGTTATAATAATTTGTTTTTTGTAGAAAATCTCACCAAAACATAGACATATTTTACAATCCATTCACTACTTCATTGATTGTATTTACTTTCCGTCCTACTCTTACGCATTCTTTCCGTCGCACTTATAATGTAGGTAGCCTTAGACAATAAAATGAAGCAAAATAATCAGTGTAGGTAGATACTTTTTAATTTTCTTAATTCTACCCTCTCATTCATAGTTTATCCGGGCTTAGGACCGGCAAAATTTAACGTTTTACAAGTAATTAAATACGAAGGTATGTAATTAGAAAGCAAACACATATCAAAATAAAAGAAGGTATTCTGTTAAAAAAGAAAACAGTAATTTTGGCGTATTTATGAAGTTAGAATCATCTGCTATTTACAAATTATTTTATCATCATCATGTCAGCCTAGAGACGACCACTGCTGGACATAGGCCTCCCTCAAGGTTCTCCACACAGACCGATTTTGAGCCGCCCGCCTCAAATTATTATTTAATTAAGTAGGTATTATTTACTAAACTTGTATTTCCATTGTCCTTCAAAATATCCACCACCATTGTCAATGCACAGATCACAGTCTTTTCACTTCGTCAAAAGCGTCCAATATGCGCTGTTTTAATTGTTCGACACAAACCGGCTTACTTTTGTTCAAAAAGTACGCACGAAGCATAGCTACATACTCCCGTGATATTATGAACTGATAAGCCATCGCGTCGGGAAAACGTAGACAAACAAATTGCAGCGAAAAAATCGGTAGGTACGTTCACGTCCGCTAGCAATTAGCACTGTTTGTAGCAACCGAGCGCGGCGCGCGCGCAGTGGGACAGGGGGGAATTTATCAATGGAATATTTTGCTACTAATAGTACGCGAGTCGGTCATAGTCTTAGTTATGCATTAACCAATTATTACGTATTTTTGTGGACAGTTTTGAGACAGTTTTGGGACTTAGTGTTTTTATTTTTTAACTACATAAATATGATCAGTTAAAGATACTTAGTGCCCCATTAAATTTTTTGTACTAATTAAAAAATAGTGGTGTATATCCAAGTAGAGAAAATGTTTGGTACATGTAAAAATCTTAATTTTTGTCGTGTAGTATATATATGATTGTATGTTTCCCAGGCGTGACGATCTCAACTCACAAGCCCCGGGGAAGCAACAAGGCGGCCCCAGCTCTCCAGCCACAAGACGCGAACAATCGCAAGAAGTTCGCGTTCCTATCGCGCGAGACCACGCCTGACTACAGGCCGCTCGGCACCTGGCAACCCAACGACCATGACAACGACCAGGTACCTATTTTACTTGAATAGGGAAACTAAAATGTCACTGGTCTGGTAAAAAAATAGAGATAAACTATCTCTTGCCCTGATCCTAATATATTTGGGGTCACTTGTCATCCGATTGTTTGACCTAGGTACGTTCTTTGACTTCCCATTTTGGTTTTACTTCTCCCTCATCCTGCTCTTGTCTCGATAACGCATTTGTGACTTTTATAGTGCTGTGGGTGTCCATGGGCGGCGGTTATCTATACTAATATAATAAAGCGGAAGAGTTTGTTTGTTTGTTTGAACGCGCTAATCTCAGGAACTACCGGTCGGATCTGAAAAATTCTTTTTGTATACGATAGCCCAATTATTTCGGAAGGCTATAGGTATAGGCTATATAACATAACGCTTCGACCCTTTGGGGCCGGGCAAAAGGCTAAAAGATAATGTCGGCTAATCTCAGGAACTAGCAGTCGGATTTTAAAAATTGTTATTGCCTATGATAGCCCAATTATTAGGAAAGGCTATAGGCTATATAAAATTACGCCACAACTTTTAGGGGCCAGTCAAAATAATAAAATGGTCAAACGAGAAGGGGGAGGGTTGGGTCAAAGGCAAAATGAGGCTAAACGAATAGGATACAATCTATATGGGTATCGTTTTCGTGATTTTCGGGACGCTGATTAATAATACGAAATTTATTTAGTGATCCAAGATGGCGGACGGGAAATCAAAGATGGCGGATGAGAAAATTTAAAAAATCAATATGGATATCGTCTCTGATGATTTAAGGGATGGAGAATCCAAATACAACATCTATTTCGTGATCAAACATGGCGGATAGGAAATCAAAGATGGCGGACGGGATTTTTTTAAAAGTCGATATGGGTATCGTCTCCGATATTTTAAGCAATGGGGAATCCAAAAATACCATATATTTCGTGATCAAAGATGGCGGATGGGATTTTTTTTTTAAATCAATATGGGTATCGTCTCCGATGTTTTAAGGGATGGGGAATCCAAATACAACATCTATTTCGTGATTCAAGATCGCGGATGGGAAATCAAAGATGGCGGATGGGAAAAATTTAAAATATCAATATGGGTATCGTCTCTGATGATTTAAGGGATGGTGAATCCAAATACAACATCTATTTCGTGATCAAAGATGGCGGATAGGAAATCAAAGATGGCGGACGGGTTTTTTTTTAAAGTCGATATGGGTATCGTCTCCGATATTTTAAGGAATGGGGAATTCAATATTATGTTAAAATCTATGTTTGTTTGTTCATCATTTATAGACTCTGAAATGATAAGAGATTAAGTGCTAAGTCAATGGTAACTTTGGAAAAGGGGCTTGGAAAATAGGGAATTAAATAAAAACTCTTAAAAAGGCGATACGGAGTTCGCTGGGTCAGCTAGTCGTTTAATAATAGGTGATAAGCTTGCTTCTTTTTTCCTTTCGTTTTTAGTTTTACCGTGCGATGTGCGCTACAGTGTTCACATAATCTGCGTTGCGATCACTCTAGCTATCATTGTGCAATCTCAAATGGCAAAACATGTTTTATCATCATTCGTGGTTTTATTTGTAATAACATTTAGTCAATGTTCTGAGTGAACAGCTCAAATATTAATGGTCCATCCAAAATTTAAGCTTAAATATTTTTTTTTATAGCAGGTGCAAGTAAGCGAGAAGTGCCAGAAGACAAGCGCCAACCAGAGCACGAAGTTCCACGCGCTGCAGCGCATGTTCGGCAAACAACAACATGGCGACGACGAACCGCCCGCTCCCCCGCTGTACAAGCAGATCAACCACGGGGACGTGTTCAGTACTGAGCATGAGGTAAGCACACCATTTTATTTGTAATTGTCTGCAGCTATACCCGCATTTTTTTTAATTAACTGTTTCTGCCTGATCCCATGGGAATTTCGAGAAATCCCTTAGCTTACCCTACATTTCTCAAGGTACATAAATGCCTGTTGCAGGCAACATTAATTTATAAATTGTATGGCAACACTAGCCCGACAGCTAGTGTCGGAGCATGTAACGTGTGTGTGTGTTACGTTCAAAATACATCCTACTAATATTATAAATGTGAAAGTTTGTGAAGATGGATGGATGGATGGATGTTTGTTACTCTTTCACGCAAAAACTACTGAACGGATTTGGATGAAACTTTACAATAATATAGTTCACATCAGAATAACACATAGGCTACAATTTATAAAGATTTTGTATAATGTTGCCATAATATAAGGAAAAGTATAAACTAAATCGGCAAAAATCCTGAGCTCTGAAAGCTATTAATTGGAATTTTACCCCCTTCCTGATGACAGATTGATCTGATATTTGGCATACACTCATATTTTCATTAAGATAAAAGATAATATTTAAATGATTGTAATTTCAAGATGGCCGCCGATACAAAATGGCGGATCATATTTTAATACTTCACAACAACCTCAATATGGGTATCAAATGAAAGGGCTTGATTCGAAGAATAGAGCTCACTATGAAAAATCCAAGATGGCTGTCGCCGTAAAATGGCGGATTACATATTTGCCACAAATACCTCAATATGGGTATCGAATGAAAGGTCTTGATTGGTAGAATAGGGCTCACTATGAAAAATCCAAGATGGCTGCCGCCACAAAATGGGGGCTTGAAAAGGCTTGATTGGTAGAATAGAGTTCACTATGAAAAATCCGAGATGGCTGTCGCCGTAAAATGGCGGATTACATATTTGCCACAAATACCTCAATATGGGTATCGAATGAAAGGGCTTGATTGGTAGAATAGGGCTCACTATGAAAAATCCAAGATGGCCGCCGCCACAAAATGGCGGATTACCTATTTTCCACAAATACCTCAATATGGGTATCAAATGAAAGGGCTTGATTCGAAGAATAGAGCTCACTATGAAAAATCCAAGATGGCTGTCGCCGTAAAATGGCGGATTACATATTTGCCACAAATACCTCAATATGGGTATCGAATGAAAGGTCTTGATTGGTAGAATAGGGCTCACTATGAAAAATCCAAGATGGCTGCCGCCACAAAATGGGGGCTTACTTATTTTCCACAAATACCTCAATATGGGTATCAAATGAAAGGGCTTGATTGGTAGAATAGAGCTCACTACGAAAAATCCAAGATGGCCGCCGCCACAAAATGTCGGATTACCTATTTTCCACAAATACCTCAATATGGATTCGTAGAATAGAGCTCACTATGAAAAATCCAAGATGACTGTCGCCGCAAAATGGCGTATTACGTATTTTTCACAAATACCTCAATATGGGTATGCAATGAAAGGGCTTGATTGGTAGAATAGGGTTCACTATGAAACATCCAAGATGGCTGCCGCCATAAAATGGCGGATTACATATTTTCCACAAATACTTCAATATGGGCATCAAATGAAAGGGCTTGATTGATAGAATAGAACTTACTATGAAAAATCCAAGATGGCCGCCGCCACAAAATAGCGGATTACCTATTTTCCACAAATACCTCAATATGGATATCAAATTAAAGGGCTTGATTAGTAGACTAGAGCTCACTATGAAAAATCCAAGGTGGCCGCCGCCACAAAATGGTGGCTTACCTATTTTCCACAAATACGGGTATGGAATGACAGGGCTTGATTGGTAGAAAAGGGCTCACTATGAAAATATAATGAGAAGTATCAACTAACAACAAAACTAAAAACTTGAAAATAAAATTAACTAAAAAAAATATTTTGGGCGTAGCGTATCCAGAGTAAACATTACGATAGAAATTTCACTTGCCCAACGATTTTATATTTGTCTGATCAATACCCCAGATTGATGAGAAGATTGGTGCGATCTGGTAGCTAGAACTTACCGAATAACTTTTTAACTTTTAGTACATAATCTAACTACTTGCATCATTTTTTATTGTAATAAAACAGTATAACATCAAAAAAAAAAAAAAAAATATATATATATATATATATATATATATATATATATATATTTACATCACGCTATCTATTTGTCGCCCTTTTACATCGCATTATTATGACGTCCACCAGTTCCACTTAAAAAATATGAACTATTACAGCGAATATTAGTCGCTAAGGCAATGTCAAATACTGTGTGCATATTATTTTTCTGAAATTTTGACACATATTGATATACAAATATACGTATATTAACAACCATAGTGAAATCAATTTGGACTCCAGCCAACACTATCAATTATCTGGCTTCCCGTGATATACATAATTTAATTTACGTTTTCCTATCTATCGCAACTCCTATGAACAGTGCAACGTTGCCGCTCTTCTTTCTTTAATATTTAATAAGTAGGTGGATAAATATTATTTCTATGTTATAGTGCAGGTATGCTAGCGTAAGCGTGAAGTTTAAAGTTATGAAAATAAAACAAATATTGAGATCAATGCAATTTATTACGATAATATCACAAGAAATACTTACTTAAATGTAAAGTACCTATTTACTTATTTCTAAATTATGAGAAGTATTGGCACATATAAAGATAGTACTAACGTAGTATTGGAGAGAATCATACGCATATCTAAGCATACGCTTAGCCTCAAACGTCCATATATGTAATCATTTGCAAGTTTTACAGGTATTTAGATACATACGAGTATACGGACGTGGCAATATCGTAAAAGTTTCAAACTATTAATCATTTGACATCTTGGACGTCAAATGACAGATATTGTGAAACTTTTACGATATTATAACGTCCGTGTAAGTACATATATGTGTAAATAACTGTGAATCGCACAAGTGATTTGTTTAAACCCTACTAAACAATAAACAAAAAATAAAATCTAACCCAAATTAAATCGCCGCGCCGATTGAAAAATAGCATTTAGATTTAAATCACAGTCACAAGAAATAGTAACTTAAATTAAAGGTACCTGTCTACTTACTTCTGATTTAAAATCATTATTATTAAGGAACACTTTTAATGAGGTAGATATGATATTTACTGATAAGTAATAATCAGGTCACTTATAATACAAAATTATCTTAAATAAACTCAAGTCGAACACAGTGGGCTATACCAACCTACGTTTATAAAACGGATATACGGACGTCAGTAGTCCAATTTGATATAAACGGACGTTGAAAATCCCATGATTTAAATATATTTCAATTACCTGACATCCGTATAATATTAAAGTTTACAATATTAACTAACACAATGAAATATACCAAGGTAAGATTTACACGATTTTACGTGGTGAACATAAAAACGGTGGCTCTCATTAAGTTAGCAGTACCCTAATTAAGCATCATAAACTTACAACATTTTTTATATACGTATATAGATATACGAAATTAAAATCATGAAAATTCACGATATTGTAACATCCGTATACTCGTAGTATACGCATATCTACGCAAAAGCATACGCTTAGCCTCAAACGTTCATATATGTAAACATTTGCAAGTTTTACAGGTATTAAGATAAATACGAGTATACGGACGTGGCAATATCGTAAAAAATTCAAACTATTAATCATTTGACATCTTGGACGTCAAATGACAGATTATGTGAAACTTTTACGACATTATAACGTACGTATAAGTAAATATGTGTCTAAATAACTGTGAATCGCACAAGTGCTTAGTTTAAACCCTCTTAAATAACGAAAAATAAAATATTACACAAATTAAATCGCCGCGCCGATTGAAAAATAACATTTAGATTTTTTTGGTAATAAGGCGTATTTGACATTTCGTTTTGGTGTAAAATTAGGGATATAAATCACAGTCACAAGAAAAAGTCGCTTAAATTGAAGGTATCTACTTACTTCTAATTTCAAATTATTATTATTTAGGAACAATTTTAATAAGGTAGGTATGATAGTTAAGTGCTGATAAGTAAATTATCTCAAATAAACTCAAGTCGAACACAGTGGGCTTTACCAACCTACGTTTATAAAACGGATATACAGACGTCAGTAATCGAATTTGATTCAAATTATAAACGGACGCCGAATATCCCACGATTTAAATATATTTCCATTATCTGACATCCGTATAATATTAAAGTTCGCAATATTAACTAATACAATGAAATATACCAAGATAAGATTTTACACGATTTTACGTGGTGAACATAAAAACGGTGGCTCTTATTAGGTTAGCAGAACCCTAATTAAGCATCTTACACTAACAACATTTTTATATACCTATTTAGATATACGAAATTTTCAAACTATTTGTCATTTAACATCCTGGACGTCAAATGATAGATAGTATCAAACTTGTAACGAAATTGTGGCTAAGCGTATGCTGAGATTTGGGTGACGCAACGATTATTTAATACCGGAACATACTGACAGCTGCATATGCTGCGGCTCAGGTTCTGCTCTGGCAGAAGCTGACTACCTCTGTCTGCATCAACTGCACTGAGTTACAAAGTCATACGCATATCTACGTAAAAGCATACGCTTAGCCTCAAACGTCCATATATGTAATAATTTGCAAGTTTTACAGGTATTTAGATAAATACGGGTATACGGACGTGGCAATATTGTAAAAGTTTTAAACTATTAATCTTTTGACGTCTTGGACTTCAAATGACAGATATTGTGAAACTTTTACGACATTATAACGTCCGTATTTGTACATATATCTCTAAATAACTGTGATTCGCACAAGTGATTTGTATAAATACCCTGCTAAACAATAAACAAAAAATAAAATCTAACACAAATTAAATCACTGCGCCGATGGAAAAATAACATTAAGGTAGTTTTTTTGTAATTAGACGCATTTGACATTTTGTTATGGTGTAAAATTAGGTACATAAATCATGACACAAGAAATAGTTACTTAAATTAAAGTTACCTATCTACTTACTTCTACTTTAAAATTATCATTATTTAGGAACACTTTTAATGAGGTAGTTATGATAGTTACTATTAAGTAATAACCAGGTCACTTGAGAAAATACAAAATTATATCAAATAAACTCAAAATGAACATAGTGGCCTACACCAAACTACGTTTATAAAACGGATATACGGACGTCAGTAATCAAATTTGACTCAAATTATAAACGGACGTCGAATATCCTACGATTTAAATATATTTTATCTATCTGACATCCGTATAATATTTACGTTCACAATACTCGCTGCTATGGAACAGGCTCCCTCCTGAAGTTAGAATTGCCACCAACCGTTATGCATTTAAAACGAAACTACGGAATCTTCTCTTTGATAAGTTGAAGGAATTGGCTCATCACTCTCATCAGCTATAGCATAATTATGTATTTATGTATGTATTTTATTTATGTATTATATTTATGTGTGTATCATATCTATGAATAATTATATATATCTATAGTATATTTATGGTTAATAATATGTATCTAAATTATTAATATGTATTTAATAGATATCCTATTTTCACCACATGGCTAATGTACCTACCTCATCTATCTCTGCACCACCAAAAGGTTGACTGGCAGAAAATGCCACTAGGCATTAAGTCCACCTGTGTACTATTTTTGTGCATAAAGAATAAATTTAAAAAAAATATATGAATTAACACAATGAAATATACCAAGATAAGATTTTACATGATCCACAAATATGGAAGTAGAGTATACTCTCTCTTACCACTACACTGTACACAAACAAATGTACCAGCTAATACAAAAACTAAACAAACTAAAATAACTGATTATTTTACAACTATACAACCACCAAAAAAGGCCCAAAATACTATTTGTTTTCGCAGATAAAATTAAGCCAAGAACTACTACAATAATACACCAAAATATAGCAGGCGTAATAAATAAACAAGAGCTTATTGAGGTAGCCATAAATGATTTATCGAATAATATAGGTAATATTGACGTTATCTGCTTAACAGAAACCTTTTTAAAACAAGGATCTGAACCCAACCTTAGAATAGGCAATTACAAATTAGCTTTGTTTTCTCACGCCCTAACCAACGCAGAGGAGGCTCATGCATACTAATAAAGCATGACCTGGCATACAAACATATTAGCAACTTACCACCTTCAGTCCCCCTTCATTTTGAATGTAGTGCTAAAGAAATTACTACTTTTAATCTTGTAATAGTATACATTTACAGAACACCCTCATCCAGCACAAGTATATTCTTAAATAAATTTGAAAAACTCACTGATAAGCTATGCAAAAAGTCTAATAAAACGTTATTATCTGTGTAGATTGGAACATTGATACACTAAAGTAGGTAAAAGGTATCCAGTGAATTACAATCCATACTTAAAAACAATAACTTAAAAAGCCACATAACATTACCGACGCGAAAATCATCTTGTTTAGATCAAATTGTAAGTAACGTTCACGAAGGTAAATCTAATATTCATTACCTAGCATTATCTGACCATGAAACTGCCCAATCGTTGACTATCAATAATGAGACCTACAATGTAAATAACAAATCTTATAACTATCAATACAAAACCATTAGAGATCTTAGCCAGGAAAACATGGTCAAATTCAAAACCTGCATTAATAATTTGCACTTCACTGAGGTATACGAACAACAAAGTACAAATGAAGCATTTAACACCTTCCATGACACTATCACCATGTTTTATACTTTATGTTTCCCCAAAATAACGATAAAAAGTGTAAGTGTAGTCAAACACATAAAAAATAGAAAACTAACTAAAAATATAAAACGATGTTGTATAAGAAAAAGAATGCTATACTTGAAATATCATCTTGATAGACACAATAAAAGATAGAATAAGACAGGTATAATAATTATACAACAATATTAAAACAATGTATCAACAAAGCGCAACAAATAAAAAATCTAAACTTCATTAAAAACGCAAAAAATGCCTGCTCAGCTGCATGGAAAATTATTAAAGAAAACAATAATAAAGCAATAACTAGCGCACACATAGAATCAATAGAATTTAACTAAAAGATCTACACCAAGCCAATTAAAATTTGTAATTTATTTAACAATTACTATGTTTCACTGTGCAGCAATGTTAAAAAATACGAAGATACAGGCCCACCTAACCATATCACCAAAATATCTCAAAATACTAAGACCCTTATTTCTCACACCAATAGACAACTCTGACACATTAAAGATAATAAACTCCTTAAAAATACTCATTCTACTGGCTATGATGATATAAGTACAAAGGTATTAAAAACCTGCGCACACTCTTTAGTAGCACCATTACCCTATATCATTAACCTGTCACTCGTAGAAGGTAAATTCCCTGATCGTCTTTAACTGTCAATTGTTAAGCCAATGCACAAAAAGGAGCCAACACTAACATCAATAATTACAGACCAATTACACTCATACTATCAAAAATATTCGAGAAACGTTCGTTATGTACATCAAAATAGAGACATTTCTAACTTCTTGTAATATCTTAAATAAAAAACCGATCGGTTTTCGGAAACAAAGCTCCACTGCATTGGCATGTTTTTCTTTAATAAAGCATATTACAGAAGCCTTAAATAATAAATCTATAGTTGCATGTCTGTTTCTAGATATGACAAAAGCTGTTGACTTCGTCCGTCACCAAAAACTGCTCTCAAAGCTCTCAAATTATGGGTTACGTGGAAATGTTTATAACTGGATTGAGAGTTATCTAGAAAATCGAATACAATATGTCGAATTAAACAGAACTTATAAAAATAAACAAAAGCAATACAGATCGATGTACAAAATAAACAATTATGGTACGCCCTAAGGGAGTATTTTAGCCCCTCTTTTGTTTCTGTTATACATTAACGATTTCCCGGATGCAATCAACCAGGAAATTATACTATTTGCTGATGATACAACAATAATAATTAAAGATAAACATAAACTTAATCTAGAAATAAATATAAAAGCGACACTCAATAATGCCATAAGCTGGCTTAATTAAAACAACCTTAAGATAAACATGACAAAAACAAATATTATTCAGTTCCAAACATATGCAACAAATCTAAATTAAATCATAATGACACGCACATAAACGTTGTTGATAATTGCGTATTTTTAGGTATCAGGGTCGATAAATATTGTAATTGGAAACCTCATTTAGAAAAACTAGTCAATAAAATAGATCGATTTAAAAATGTTTAAAAAAAAGTTAGACTGACAGTAAACATTAATGCTGCACTATCTGCATACCATGCTTACGTATCCTCCCTGCTCAGATACGGCATTGTTGTATGGGGTAACTCGGTTGAAGTTGACAGAGTTCTTATAACCCAAAAGAAGTGTATTCGAGCAGTATGTGGAGTCGATACACTGACAAGCTGTAAACCTCTATTTAAAAAACACAAGATTTTACCTGTTCCATGCTTATACATATTAGAAATAGGTTTACTAGTAAAACATCATGCTGAATAGTTTTTAAAATTTGATGATACATAACTGCCATCTATTAAATTGGAATTATTAAGGAGAAATGCATACTGTATGGCAATTAAAATATATAACCATATTCCGCTAAGTATCAAAATGTTACCTATCTCCCAATTTAAAAAACAACTTTTTAATATACCATTAAATAAAACTTATAATAGTGTCAAGGAATATCTAGAAGATAAGGCCCTAGGCAACTAATATTATCACCGATGCATATTAGTAAAATGTTATTTTGTTTCATGTGCCACTCATTGTTATATTTCTAATATATTTGTTCTTTATATTCCCATGTAGTACCCGTTTACTGCACTCAATTCGCACGCCCCAAGGGGCAGAATATGCTGTAACCAACCATTTATAAACACCTGTTAATGTACCATTTTCTTGCGAATAAATGAATTATTATTATTATTCGTAAGTGTCTCTGTTACACGGCTATTCTTCTAACATTTAGTGTTAAAAGAATAACCGGACCTTTGGGAGGCTTACACGGGGATATGGATCCAACGCGCAGAGGCACGTAGAGAGCTTTAATCTAAAATGGGATGGGACACATGCAGCGGAGCCTCCACAACTGCACTACTGAGAACAGCTATAACTAGCCGCAGCATATGTAAGACTATTGTAATATGTGGAGCCTTATTTAATTGGTTTATGGGATTGGGTGTTTGATGGACTTGTAATTTTTATGGATGAAAAATGGCACCTGCCAGTAATACTCTAATAGTATCCGTCCGGATGGCAGGTGGTGACTCGCCAACTCACTGGATGGGCCCTCTCTTAACAGCCGCCCAAAGCAAACAAACTCTGCCATAGAGGCAGCCAGAGGGAAACACCGGTGCGAGTGGCTAGGGGTGTTGAGCGGTGCGGCACCGGTTTCACCATCGCGGGTCTCGTGACAACGGAGACTCGGAGCGGATTTCCCCGTAGTTACGCCCTTGAGAATGACACTTCCACCCCCGAGCTGGTAGCTCTTGCGGATCCCTCTGGCCAGCCGACCAAGGCAAGCCAGTGTTGAGAGTCCTGCGGGTGCTCTTGGAAATCCACTCCGACCAGCCAGTAAAGGCAAGCTGGAGATGAGGCCCTGACCGACTCTCTCAAAGCATTCGGGACCGCAGTGTCGCCACACACATTCAGCTCGCCACAAAGCTGCCCTGCGGTTGTAAGGTTTCTTTTCATCTTGTAATACATTTTTTGTTTATATTACTCGATGAAGGTGATGTTTGAAAGCTGTTATTATTATTATTACACCATTTTACGTGGAGAGCATGAAAACGGTGGCTCTCATTAGGTTAGCAGTACCCTAATTAAGCATCGCCTAATTAAGGGGTGCATAGGGTTCCCACCAAGATCTTAGGGCCTAAGCCAACCTCACCTGCAAGTGGTGCACCTGCCGATCAACGGACGAGGCTCTAGCAAACAAAATATCCCGATAAGCGGCAATAGGCTCGCTACCTATTACGTGGGATCAAAACACTGGCGAAAAGTGGGCGTTTAATATGCCTCTGCCTTCCCCTTCGGGGAAACAGGCGTGAGTCTATGTATGTATGTGTAATTAAGCATCATAAACCAACAACATTTTTATATACGTATTTAGACATACAAAATTAAAATCATGAAAATTTACGATATTGTAACGTTCGTTTACTTGAAGTTTTATATTATGTTCGTATACTAGTATACGACTGTATACTTGTAGTCGTATACTCGTAGTCGTATACTACGAGTATACGGACGTTACAATATCGTAAATTTTCAAACTATTTTTCATTGGGATATTTTTAACAGCGTATCAAAAATGTTATGTAACACACTAAAGTGAGTTACGCAAAAAAACTTTATTATGTCACTAAAATAATGACTTGCACACTAAAATACTATTTGTACACCAAATATGATGATCTTTTTACAAAATATCATTTGATATGAAAAGTTTCGTCCGCTCGGGAAACTTATCCACTCAGAAAACTTAATAGGTTATGTTAGGTTCTCTTGTGACCCTGCTCCCAAAAATAGGAGCCCTGCGAAGCAGCAGGGCTCCGTCAACTTAGCTTAGTGGTGCAATTAGTATTTTTGGTGGAAAATTAGTATTTTTGACTAACAGTTAAATACAACCCTTTTTCATTTAGCACCCTGGACGTCAAATGATACATAGTGTCAAACTTGTAACGAAATTTTATTGTGGCTAAGCGTATGCTGAGACTCGGGTGACGCCACGCAGGGTAGATCCGATTATTTAATACCTCAACTACTGACAGCTGCGTATGCTGCGGCTCAGGTGCAATGTGGACATGCGTCTATTCTGCTCTGGCAGAAGCTGACTACCTGTATCTGCATCAACTGCACTGAGTTACAAAGTCATACGCATATCTACGTAAAAGCATACGCTTAGCCTCAAACGTCCATGTCTGTAATCATTTGCAAGTTTTACAGGTATTTAGATACATACGAGTATACGGACGTGGCAATATCGTAAAAGTTTCAAACTATTAATCATTTGACATCTTGGACGTCAAATGACAGATATTTTGAAACTTCTAAGACATTATAACGTCCGTATATTTATTTATTTATTTATTTAGGAAAGCTTACAGACTAATAACAACACATTTAATTAAATAAATAAGAGGTTGCTAATTACAAGCTACCACATATAAATGCAATGTAACAAAGATTAATTACATCAGTTACTGTTGTAAGTATACCTACTTGCTCAATCATACAATAAATACAATGTTGCAGCCATGTTCCGCCATAAAAAAGTAACTAAAAATGAGATTCATAATACACAAGTTAGTATAATTATATATTATTATAACAAAAAAAGTCAAGAAAATAATAATGAAAAGGTACACAGGAAAAAAACCGCAATCTAGGCTATATATGCCGATCGCTGCTAAAGAAGTCACAATTTATACGTTTTTTTTTATTTTTGGTCAAGTTAGTGCAGAATAAATCCAAATCTAATTTCCGTGAAATTTGATTAAATGATTCGGCGCAACGTAAAAGAAAAGAGTTCCGTCTGTATTGCGTTGTAGCAAAGGGAACGTGTAAGATCGGACGTTGTCGAAAAACTAATTGATTCATTCCAAGCTTGATGTTACCCATCAACTCAAGGCAATCAATCGTGTCATTGGCTATGTTTATAATGGTTCTTCTGAGTTCCAGAAGTAAAATATGATACCGTTTACAACGCTCGTCATAGTCAATAGAATATTGATTCGCTTTAAAATCTAAGTATCGCAAAAACTTTCTTTATACACCTTCAATGCATGATATATATATACCTGGTATTGAGGGTTCCATACCTGTGACGCATATGCTAGATTGCTACGTACGTACATAGGCACTCTACAAAACGTTTACTGTCTTAAGAGACCGAAAACATGAAGACATTCTTATCACAAAACCAAGTGCCTTCGACGCCGTGTTCGTAATGTGATTGATGTGCATATCGAATAAAAGCTTTGAGTCCATGATAACACCAAGGTCTTTAACGTAGTCAACTTTCCTAATAAACTTATCATGAAGTTTGTAACCCGATCCTATGGTAAGTTTTTGACGACTAAATGTTATGTAACAACACTTTGCGATATTTAACTGTAGTTTGTTAAGTGTGCAACTGTGCAGTATGCTACAAATTTATCAAGGTCGTTTTGAAGTTTACCTACATCCGATGCATCGTTAATAATTTTGTGAATGTTCATGTCATCCGCGTATACATAGAAGTATATAAGAATTTAGGAAACAAGAATTTATATCTCCAGTGAATAGAGTAAACAATAGTGGGGTCAAAAGCGAACCCTGAGGAATTCCATATGGGATTGAACACTAACCGAGAATTGAGAATTGAGAGGGATTTTCAATGTACGAGCTGAACCAGCAGTACAAATTACCATGTATGCCGGCAGCAAAAAAAATCTGTAACAGTATTTTGTGGTCAATTCGGTCAAAACATTTTTGTAAATCTGTATAGATCACTACACACACAATCTACCTAACTAACCTTTAGATATAAAATCATGAGATAGGATTAGATTTGATGTAGTGGATCGGCCGCATAAGAACCCATGTTGCTCAGCACCAAATGATAATATAAATAATACGTTCTAGTACTTTAGAAAACAAACATAACTTTGAGATTGGACGATAATTCTCTACATTAGATTTATCACCTTTTTTAAATACTGGTGTAATGAACGCCGATTTTCATTTTAATGGAACTAAACCTTCTGTTACCGACCTATTATAAAAAGCATGCAGAGCGGTAAAACCAAACTATCGGCTAAACTTGTTATAAATAATGGAGGGATGTAATCTGCCCCACCAGATTTAGTAAGATCCAAACCTTTTAAATATTTCATAACCTTTCCAGGAGAAAAATGTATTGTACTGATGTAATTTGTGCTTCTGCTGTTACCATTTAAAGTACTATACTCAAGTAGACAAGGCATATTGTCTACTTCTGGCTCCTGAAAAGTTGATCTAAAATATATTGCGAATTAATTACTAATTTCTAGACCCATATTAGCTGATACATTCTTATTATATAGTAATAGTACAGTGTACTAGGCAGTGAGGAGGTATTTTTTCTACTTTTAATAAAAGACCAAAAGGCCCTCGGGTTATTTAGGTTTGTGTATTCTACGTTAGTAGTTATTCGTCAAAACAAGTTTGTTCTAAGTCCACAGCTCGCCGGCGTAATGAAGATACCGTTAGATAGTCACTCATGTTACCATACAATTTAAACCTCCTGTGGTACTTTGACATTTTTTTTACCACTTTTATAAGGCCTGAACTATACCAACGCGGATGAGAAGTTTGCCTGATAGATTTCATAGTTATAAATTTATCTCTGAGACAATATACTCTGTTGTAAAAATGTTTAACTGACTGTTCCAACGGCTCAGTGCATAACAATAAATGTCAGTCTGTTTTATTAAGAGCAGATTTAATTGCATCGTAGTTACCCTTATGGACAAGATATTTTGAAGTTATTTTGTCTGCAAATCGATGAATTTCTACAAAACCTACCTCCACAATCAAAGGTTTATGGTGCGGGTCTACGGGGATAACCAACGGGTCATCGCACTCCGCAACGCTTAAGAAGTCAGAGATCAAGTTAATCACAACTGTTTTATTACACATTATAATAATATTACAATGTTTTACTAATAAATGCTAAAATATACTTATTAAAATATAATTGCAGTCAATTATTACGCTATAGCGGGTATTAAGTAAAAACATCTTTTTCTGCCTGCCCTGGTCTCATATTACTTGGGGTCGGCGCAGAATGTCTTTCTCTTCCATTCTCTCCAATCAGACGTCATCTCATCATTCACTCCCTTTTCATCCATGTCTCCTCTCACACAATCCATCCATCTTTTCTTTGGTCTTCCTCTTGCCTTATATCCCTCAACTCTCATCTTCATCACCTTTCTAGTCACATGATTTTCATCACTCCTCATTACATGCCCATACCAGGATAGACGATTTCCTTTCAGCTTTACTTGCACCAGTGCAACTTTAAAAACATACGAGTTTTAAATGGACACAGTCAAACACAGAGCACTTCAATCATACAAATACGAAGAGTGACAAAAGCCGGTACGGCCGGACAGTGATTAGTCATAACGGGCAATACGATGCGCAGAATTATATACACTATGTGGCTTAAATTATATCTGACTAAAAAAGTTAGTAAAATGATTTTAATAGAAACATAACAGGGCAGTATGTACATCGATAGACTTAGTTGGAATACGTGAATAGCACAACTCGACCAATAGTGTCTCGCACAAGAACATTATTAAGAGATTGTAATATAATTGACAAATAATTATACGATTCTTGCAAGGTCCATTTCTGACTTCACTATAATCACGTGCGATAAATCGGTTTTCTTTTTTTTCTTGGCGTGCTTGACCCAGACGCAACGAAAGTCCTTATTCGCGGCTGCCTTCTTTGTTTTCGATAAAAGCAATTTATTTTCAAGTGTGGGGTGATCATTGACATGTATTTTCTGATTGCCCGTCAAACCTATGCGTCTTACTGTCAAAGGACTGCTTTTGGATGCTTGTCTAGCTGCTGCAATAGAATCCTCTTTCACGTAGCGATTACAGAAACTCACTATAATCGGTTTCGCAAGCTCCTTTTCACGGGTCGGTACTCTTGTTATAAAGTTGACTTGGGTCTTGTTAACAGCTTAGTAGCTTATCTGATAACCAAGACTCGAGAGCATGTTGAACAAATTTTCGTTGTTTGGTTGAGGAACGCCTTTGATTTCCACGTTGTTCATACGCGCCCACTCATGTTCATACGCGGAGTCAGTACCCTTAAATGAATTGATACTGGTCTAGATAAGCGGACAAGCGACCGGTCTCCGCTTACTAGTCTAACCAGATGTGACTTAATATCAGCTTTTCCTCAGAGCGACTGCCGTTTGACCTACGCAACCCAAAGGGATAGCGGTATTACATGGTTTAGACTAATAACAACAGTTATTTAAGGGTACTGACGCCGCGTAGCGACTGTCAACAACTGTTCACGAGAGCCAAGAGTGATGGTTTAACATGCTCGCCGAGGCACGAGGCGAGCGATAATTAACAATTAAATACCAAATAACTCCGAAAAGTCAGTAGCGCGCGCGGTGGTTTCGAACTCCCCGCACGGCAGTCTGTTGGTATATCCTACTGTCTACTGGCTATCGTTGCCTGCTTTTTGGTTATTTAAGTTTTTTTAGTTAAATCATGATGGGGAAGCTGTCCTCATTAGATTTAATAACATACGGCAATAAATTGTCATAATAAAATTAGTACAATTAGAAGAAAATAATATTCTTCAAACATCCTCAAATCAAGGTGAACAAATACTTTTGAGCGGTAGTGTATGTCTAAATAACTGTGAATCGCACAAGTGATTAGTTTATTTAAATCCTGCTAAACAATAAACTAAAAATAAAATGTAACACAAATTAAATCACCGATTGTAAAATATTATTTCGTTTTTTTTTGTAATTTGACCCATGTACCTAACAGTTTTGGTGTAAAATTAGGAACAAAATCACATTCATCTTTGGAGTAATGATCATACATAAAAATATTCGCAATAAAGGCACCAAAACATGGAAAGTTCAAGAAAATAAATCAAATTTTCAGGTTCATTAATGTCAGCAACAATATGCGGCGGTCGATGGTGAAAATAAATAGTAATGTTATTAAAATTGATGCAGTGGGATCTTAAAATAAAATGGGTTTCATCTCAAGGCTATCTAAGCTTGTTAGTCAAAATATGATAAAATAAACTTTTGTTTAAAAAACGTGTCGACATAAATAACCTCCAATTTAGAATCAAATCAAAATTTAACATCACAATGTCAGCAATAGTTACGAATTGACGATCTCTCTATTAAGCTGAACTATTTTATATATCACAATAGTGACGAATACACTCCAGACGTGAATTGATTTGATGAAAACAATAATTTAGGGGTTTTCCAAGGCAGCGGCACAATACCATATATATATGCATTATTGCGTGTTTAATAAAGTTATTAAGTATTTTTTATAAATTAACTCCCTTGAAGTTCCAGTAGAGGCAACGAAGAATTGAGACCTATGAATATAAAATAAGATGCGTGTGATATAAAAACATGAGAAATACGGCTTAGTAAGGTAAAAAAAAATAATTTTACAAAATACAGATCTTATATACGGGTATAAGTAATCCTTAGGTATTCTGTTTCTTTTCACTTCGATTGTTTTTCCAGACATTTCACTTAAAAAGGCAGACGCTACATCACATATCAACTGAAAACGTGTAAATACTTACTCACAAATAGTGAATAAAATAACCGATAAATAGAATCCTGCAAATTCAGATCTATTGTGTGCACGAAGTGGCAACGTAGCATTGAGAGCTTTCGTTGGACGTCACATACGGCTAGCAATGAACGTATAGAATAAAGACGAAAGCGCCACTAGTTTTGGCGACGAAAATCAACGGAACTACGAAAATATTCTGTGCAGCAAGATTGGAAGAAAAATGACGTCCAATTTATTTTTCTAATTTTGACTTTTCTAGTATCAGGGGGACATTTCGCAAGCATTGCACGTAGTCTCCTATTTGACGTCCGATATACGGACGACTCAAGCAGGTGGACGCCGCATTAGATGCAAAAATGGCCATAGTGGACGTACAATAGATTACGGGATATATATATATATATATATATATATATATATATATATATATATATATATATATGTTTTTTACAATGCTCATTCTAGAGTAGTTATCAAATTGTTTTCAAAATTGATAGATTTATTTCCTTCAGTATTGAATGTAGATTAACTTTGTCTTTTACAGTAAGTAGTTTTGACGAATAGTTAAAAGTTATAACGATATATCTGACCTAACCGCAGCGTCATTAAAAGCGCTTTCTATGAGTTAGTGCGCTTAAGCACAGCGAGGCGGAGGGACGGCCTGATTGTCTGATATGTACTTTGTGGTACCTAATGCTTTCAGATTTTATTTTTGCTGCTGTTATATTTAGTAGGTATATAAGCTCTTCATAACTTCAAAAATATAGGTACTTAAGTACATACTAATCTTTACCTGAAGTTCAACGATTCTGAAAACAAAAATAATTTTTCAGTATACACTACCAGCGCCCACACAAATACAGCTTCCATCAATGCCAAAGAATAATGGGTAACACTGTATGGAGCCCGTACCCAAATAATCAAATTGACTGTAGCACTATTAACCATACCTGGTTTTGTAAAAATAACAAACTAGCCTACACTTGCCTACTTTTCACTTGATTCCCTTATCGAAACAACTTCCTTCTATATTTTTTTTCTCCAAGTGAATTCAAACATGCTGTCATAAAATAAATTAAACTACTCTATGAGGGCTACAAAACCAGATATGGTTCATAATGCTACAATTAACTTTCCCTCTGGGTACACTCTTACCCATTCTTCTTTAAGCTTCTTACGCCCGTTTTGGCTGTGCGTTATCTGTCAGTCAGACAGTAACGCAAGAATTTTATAAGTTTGTAATTTTCTCATAACACAATCATGAGCTTGCCGTAGTCTACTGCTAAATATAAAACAGAAATCTTGTGATTTATTCACAAGAAATAAAATAAAAAACCGCTGAATAAAATTATTAGCTATTTAAGTTAGTTTGTAAACTATTCCTTCCAAAGAAGGGTATGTCTCATGTATAGTTCTACTCCGACATAAAATTTATAAACAAAACACTATAAACACATTTCATTCCTTTAGTCGCATTATGTCCAATTCGCAAAATGTCCAACCGTCCAATTCTCAATAGGTCCAGTTCGCAATTAGTCCAATTCGCAATTGGTCCAGTTCGCAATTGGTCCAGTTCGCAATTGGTCCAGTTAGCCATTGGTCCAGTTTGCAATTAGTCCAATTCGCAATTAGTCCAATTCGCAATTGGTCCAGTTCGCAATTGGTCCAGTTCGCAATTAGTCCAATTCGCAATAGGTCCAATTCATAAATAATACAAATTTCAATATTTGGCAAATGATTTTACCTTAAATGAAGTGTTTCCTATAAGTAAATAAGACGCTTCAGTCTTTTAAGCCATGCTTCGCAGGGCTCCTATATTTTTGGGTACAGGGTCACAAGAAAACCTAACATAACGTAACTGGACCATTTGGGAATTGGACGTCGTTAGAATTGGACAATTTGCGAATTGGCGTTGTGAGAATTGAACAATTTGCGAATTGGACGTTGTGAGAATTGGACATTTTGAGCCCGCTGGACATTTTGCGAATTGGACATAATGCGACTAAAGCATTTCATTTTCAATTACAGTTACGGCTCGCATTCAACCGCCAAGGCGAAGAGCTACGGATCGTGAAACGCCAGCTACAGAACAGTCAACAGCGAGTTAGAGAACTTGAACAGTTAGTCGCCGCGCTACAGGCCAAACTGCAACGTGACGGCTCTTAGACAAACACTATACGGATACGACACAGTTACGACTCTGTATTGAGTAATATGCCCACGCACACAAGCCTAGTACGCACTTTCAGGGAAACTAACTAGTGTAGATATTACCTCAGACCTGTAAAAGACTTTTTGGAAAGGACACTGAAGTATCGGTGTGGGAATAGGCGTGATACTCTTTGGGAGGATACTACACTATCGTTAGAGAAATTCACCCTTGAGCTCGCAACAGTGAATTTTACTAAATAGGGTTACCAACGCACAAGTGGCATGCATGGTTTTGTAAACGTCTTTAACACTACCGTTACTAACTAGCGGATATCCTGATAAAAGTCACAATATTACCACAAAAAGACATATACTTTGGTAAAAAGGTAACAAGTAAGAAAGTGCGTACACGGCTTTACAAGCTCGCGTGTTGAAAGGCAACACATTATTTAAGCCGCGTTCCACTACGCAACAATTGACGCGCAACATGTTGCACAACAAGTTGCCCAACATGTTGTAAGTCAGCGCGGATCTTTTGTTGAACAACGTTGTCTGTCTACGCATCTACTACTTTACGTCAGTCGTCGACAACATGTCGCCAGAGAGACTTGTGTCGATTTCAGCGACAGTGGTTATAATTTTATCGAAAAATGCATCAAAAAGAAAAAAAGCCATATTGGTGGGTTAAAAAATTACCAACAAAATAACAATCAGAATCAACAACAATTGATGCTCAACTAACGATGCTCTTTAACAAACAACGTCGCGCGCTGGTTGTAGTAGCAACGTAGCGTTGCCGTACATGTTGAGCGTCACGTGTCGCGCGCCAAATGTTGCCTAGTGGAAACGCGGCTTAAAAATGCTTGTATATCGTCGACCAAGCGCTTGGTCATTCTCAGCTTTTAACTTAAATAATTTAAGATTCATTTCTCATTCCCTAGTCTCAGCGTCTCAATGTTTCTTAGTTAAGATGTAAGACTAGCATAGGTGAAGACTAAAGTGAATAATGTATGTGAGGAACAGGTTTTCTTCAGCGGTATACAATACCGAGCAAGCAACTCTATGGCAACTTATAATCGCGCTAAGTTTTTGAATTTTGGGTGTAATGTACCCTATATTTGTGATTACGTTACATTTGATTCCAATATTATATGTTTGTTCCAAAATTAATTATATAATATTGACGTTATTTTTAAATTGATGACATTGAAATGAAATGGGATCAAAATTTATCATTCCAGAAATGTTTGGTCTATGAATTAGGCAGCTTAGCATTTGGCGTGTGAAAGGTTATTAGGCCTCGCTAATATTAAGGCCTATGAATTTTCTTATGAACAAAAAGCCTTTTGCATCGATTTATTTGTTCAAAAAATGTGATAAAACCATGACATTCTGCATAAATGTTCATGTCACAAATTGTTTTTTATTCTATTATATTACTTTGTGTATGTGATTTATTTTCTATATTTTATACAATGTGTATATTCAATCAAAATCAGGGTTATGGATTTTAAGATTTTTGACATTTTGTTTTGTGATTAACTTGCCTAAAAAACTAGTTATGTATTGGATTGATAAAAGAAACTGTTTTCTTCGAAACCCTTATATGTAGATGGTTGAGAGCAGATATAAGTTAAAGATTAATATTAGGCTGGTGATCTCGAAGAAGGCACTTTTTAATAAGCACATGATAATGTTATTCCCAGTTTATCGGTTAAGTTGATGTCTTGTTTGTTAGTGATTGTTTTAATAGTCTGATTTATGTAATAGTGTTACCTGTTATTTTATAATTGTGTTTTGTATTTTATTGTGTTTGTTGTGGATCGATAGAATTTCACAAATAAATATGAGATGTCGCGCAATCATGTATTTGCCCTGCTAGCGGTAGCGCAATCATGTATTTGCCCTGCTAGCGGTAGCGCAATCATGTATTTGCCCTGCTAGCGGTAGCGCAATCATTCATTTGCCCTGCTAGCGGTACGTTCTTTTTCAGAGTATCCGCAGACTGCAAACCTCAATTGGCTATTAATTTAGTCAGGTTTTATCTGTATAAAGCTATTTTTGCATGGAATTGCTCAAACTTAAACGATTTTTAAAGGTCCCGTGCACTTATGAGTGGATAAGTTTATCAAATTCTCGGTCGAATTTCGAAGTCTGTAGTCTAAGGGGACCTTAAGATGCATAATGAGTCTCTATTAATATCAGTAGCAGAGTAATTTTAGCACTGGCAATACCAAGGACTCTGAGATGATGAGACAATGTATGTTTTCTAGTGTGTATAAAATTATCATGGCAAGCTAAAAATTTTATGAAATACAATGAATTTACAAAGCCATTGTTTAATCGAAGCATGACACTTACTTTATTTTGAACTGTTTGTTTTGAATTTACGACGATTAAGCATTTATTTTCATTACATATGATATAGCTAGATGTATTTTGTATCAACGCAAGTGAAGTTATTGTACAAAAAAGTTACCTGGACTTTATTGTACTAAGTAAGATTTAGAACTAGACCATGAGCAAGCATCGGACAATTACTGTTAGGTGCTAGATGTCTCAAAAAAGTTTATTTAGCTGTTTAACTTGAACAATTTAATGCTTATATTATAATATTTCGCATTAAGGATCGACATATTTTCATACAAGCGTATGATCTGGAATAAAATGCCTAAAATATGAATAATAATTATAATAAAATTTAATAAATTTTATTGGACATTTGACAATTGTTACATTCCATATTCAGTATAAAATGCATAATGTTAGTGTGGTAAGTGAAAATGAAAGTATTATTGTGCATTAGCTGGTTTTAATAATTACTTCGCTAAGTCGGTGTTAATATTTATTATTATGTATTTTTATATCATGCTTGTGTAGCACAAATTTTCAATAAATGTTTGGATAGTAATTTTGACTTTATTTTAATACCCCGAAATTGATGTCCCGAAAGTTTCTTAGGCTGGTTTCAGAGTGACGCCACGTCGGCCAGCGCGTCACAACAGCGCGCGCATGACACGCGGAACACAAACGAGTAGTAGTATCGCGTTAGTACTATCTAGTATCTATTCTGTGTATCGCGCGTTTCACGTAGAGGAGCTCGGGCGCGGGGCGGCATGCGCTTCGGCAGCGCCGGATTTTTATTTTGCCAAATGGCAAACATAAATTATAACATAAAATGAGATTATTATGAAATACTATTAGATCAAATGCAGAATTTAAATTAGGCATATCATATACTTCTGCCCATGACAAAGAGCATAGACATTCAACAAATTTATTAATATTATACTCATAAAAATCTCGCTTTTTATGTGTAGAACACTTTTTTGGTAATTGTGTTATTTCTATGGGGAAACTGATCATTTGACCAGGTTCATGGTCTGGAAGGGATGCCATAAAGTAACCTCAGCTAGCTAGGTATTTATATTTCTATACTGCCTCCATGAGAGTGCAGGAGGTCCCGGGTTCAATGCCCGGGTCGGGCAAGTGTCACTGGGTTTTCCCGAATTCTCAGTAGCAACACGGAGTCTGGCAAAGTGCCCGGTAACGGCCGGCATTAGGCTCGCCGGACTTATAAATTCAAAACATGGCGAAATGTGGTTGTAATATTATTTACACCTCTGCCTACGCCTACGGCGAAATATGCGAGTCTTTAAAATATAAATAGGTATTTTCACTCGCAAAAAATTATAGAAAAACTAACCATGTATTACACCTCCGCCTACGCCTACGTGGAAATAGGTGAGTCTATTAATAAAAATAGGTACCCACCAATTTTTACTCGCAAAAGAAGTCTATAGAAAAACTAACCATGTATTACGCCTCTGCCTACGCCTACGGGGAAATAGGCGAGTCTATAGGTAAATAAAAATAAGTATTTTTACTCGCAAAAAAGTCTATAGAAAAACTAACCATGTATTTAGTCCACTGAGCGTCAGGAATGTTAGATTTACCACTAACTACTTCCAGCTAACAACATATCATTGATATAATTGTACACCATATTATTATGTTATCTAGAGCGTCAAAGCGTGGGTTGATGTATTGTAATTGAATTATCAATGTAGTGAAATCGTCATTTCATAGTTTAGTGTTATAACAGAACATATCTATACATATAAGAGAGCAGATGTTTTTCTTGTATGTGAATTAATAATATTAAGAGAATTAATAATAATATTCCACTACATTCACACAACACCATATAGTCTCAACCTGTGGTCCCAACCTAAGCAGAAGCTTGTACTATGGGTACTAGATAATGGATAAACATACATATATGTATACTTTTTTGTAAATACATACATAGAAATACCCAGACCAAGACAAAAATCCATGTTCATGCACACAAATGTTTGACTTGAGCTAGAATCGAACCCGCGACCTTCTGCGTAGCAGTCACTTATTTTCCTACTAGAAATTTCTCAAAAAAATATTTTAGCTGCTCCTTTGCTCCACGAACGTAACTTCTTCCGTATGACGAATTTGCGTTGCTTTTGCATCTGACTAAGCAGAGGGTCTAGTACGAGTATGCACTCGATCGTCACGGTGGACGATAGCCTAGTCGACGGGAACAATTTCCATACATTTTGTAAAAGCGCCCCTAACGGAGAGTAGCGCTCGATAGAGACCGCTAGCGGGCGCATTTAGAAAATGTATGGAAATTGTTCCCAGGGCCGTGAAAGCTCCATACATGGGTAAATTTCATATAGATCAGCGCCATCTACCGGAGATTGCAAGAAAAAATTACATATATACCTAGAAATATCTGTAGCGATAACTGAACGGTAATTTCGCCCACGTCGTAAAGATCTGCGTGGCGCAGTGGAAGAGTGCTAGGCTCATAACATATTAAGAGAATTAATAATAATATTCCACTACATTCACACAACACCATATTATAGTCACAACCTGTGGTCCCAACCATAGATTATACACTTATACTGGTAGTCCCAACCTAAGCAGAAGCTTGTACTATGGGTACTAGATAAAGGATAAACATACATAATATATGTATACTTTTTTTGTAAATACATACATAGAAATACCCAGACCAAGACAAAAATCTATGTTCATGCACACAAATGTTTGACTTGAGCTAGAATCGAACCCGCGGCCTTCGGCGTAGCAGTCACTTACACTCCCGCGGCGCCAACCGGTCCTCGTCGTACGTAGGTACTAGGTACTTATTTTCCTACTAGAAATTTCTCAAAAAAATATTTTAGCTGCTCCTTTGCTCCACGAACGTAACTTCTTCCGTATGACGAATTTGCGTTGCTTTTGCATCTGACTAAGCAGAGGGTCTAGTACGAGTATGCACTCGATCATCACGGTGGACGATAGCCTAGTCGACGGGAACAATTTCCATACATTTTGTAAAAGCGCCCCTAACGGAGAGTAGCGCTCGATAGAGACCGCTAGGGGGCGCATTTAGAAAATGTATGGAAATTGTTCCCAGGGCCGTGAAAGCTCCATACATGGGTAAATTTCATATAGATCAGCGCCATCAACCGAAGATTGCAAGAAAAAATTACATATATACCTAGAAATATCTGTAGCGATAACTGAACGGTAATTTCGCCCAACGTCGTAAAGATCTGCGTGGCGCAGTGGAAGAATGCTAGGCTCATAACATAAAAGTCCGTGGATCGAATCCACGCTAATCTAGAACTACTTTTTGTGATTTTTATATTTTTTTACTTTTAAATTGCATATTTTACATAATAGTTGTCATTTACTTATTTATTAACACCGAAATTAAACATTTATTTTATTTTGAAAAATGAATCCACTACTAACGCCATCTATACGATCGGAATAAAAATAAAATTTATTTGTACGCCATCTAGAGTCGAGGACGCCTATTGAACTTTTTCCTTAGAGGGAGTTGCGCATCTATACCAGTATATCCGTATAATCTATGATTGTTCCCGTCGACTAGGCTATCGTCCACCGTGACGATCGAGTGCAAACTCGTACTAGACCCTCAGGTATTTTTAATCGATCACCTATTGCCGCTACACCAGTCATCACCTAGGTATCCAATGTGACCTCAGGCAGGTTTACTATGAATTCAGCCATCACGTCTGACCTTGAAAAGAGACAATCAGGCTGATGGTTATTAAAAGCAGATGATATTAGGTCTTCCCGCGTTCGCTTTCCAGTATTACTGGACTCTGGTGGTAAGTCGATTAGCACGCATTCTCTAACGACATCAAAACCACAATTTCTTAGATTAACAGTAAAGCTACTAGATATTTCTTTCGAATTTTACAAATCTGCACCCGGGAGCGTAACTCAATGTTGCATATCAATAGATAGTATTTAACTACACTGGCGGGCAAAAAACATCGTATACAGGCAGGATGAGGTCTCGCCGGCAGGCATAGCCTACCGGGGACTTGCTGTCCTGGTGAAGAGGACAATGGTGCATCAACTCGTCGAGCCAAAGAGACACAACACCACTTACGCCCTCGGTGTTGATGTCCAAGTCGGCGGACGGGAGATGCGCCTTTACGCGGCCTATCGACCGCCAGGGACCGGCTTCACGAACACATTCAACGTGGCCGAGCTGAGGAATCTTCTTCTTCCGACCACGCCCACCATCGTCGCGGGAGACCTGAACGCCAAGCACCCGGCATGGCACTGCGCGAGCAGCGACCGAGCGGGGGAGCTCATCTTCCAGGATGCCAGCACCTACAACTACGAAGTCGCCGGCCCCCGAGAGCCTACCCAGCTGGATCCCTCGGGGCGCAATGACAACGTGCTGGACATCCTGATCTCCCAGGACTGAGGGCGCCTCCCACGCAAGAGGTCCTGCCAGACCTGTCCTCCGACCACCGACCGGTACTACTAGTATTCAGGAAACCCGCGACGATGGTCAACCTGCCGAGACCACGCACCCAGACAAACTGGGACCAGTTCGAGGAAGAGCTGGCCGGCTACCATCAGCCGTCCACCATCCACACTTCTGAGGAAGTCGATGCAGCCGCCGAGGAGCTCTCCAGCACCATTCAGGCCGCGCTTCGAGCATCCTCGAGCACCAGGGCTAGGGCTTGTAATTATTCGATGTTTTTAGAAATTCGAATATTCGATAATTTTACAGGAAGTATTCGAATTATTCGAATATTATTCGAATATCAGCTGTTTCTTTTAAACCTTAATAAAATCATTCATAAACACTTAATAAACAACTGACAGTTGAATATTTTTATTTATTACATAAAATTTAATCACTTTTCATACATACATACATACATATGCTCACGCCTTTTTCCCGTCGGGGTAGGCAGAGACAACAGATCGCCACTTGCTTCTATCCTTGCAAACCTCACGTGCTTCCTCTACATTCATTATTCTTTTCATACATGCTCGCCGGTTGCGGGTGCTTCGGACTTTTCCGTTTTTCAAGACTTCCCCAATTTGGTCGACGAACGTCTTACGAGGTCTGCCGCAACTGGCTTGCCCATACACCTCTGCCATATATATTTGATTCGTCAATCTTTCTTCACTCATTCTCTCCAAGTGTCCGAACCATTTCGGCATTCCTTTCTCAATCCTTGTCACGACATCTTCTTTCAGGCCACATTACTCTCGTATTACTGCATTCGAAATTCTATCAATCAGTCTCACCCCACACATACTACAGTGCTCACATCTCAACTGCGTTAATTCTGCTTTCATGCTTTTTCTGCCATACCCAACACTAACTTCCATACATCAAGGTGGGCACCAGCACTCCATTATGAACCGCCAGTCGCGCCTTTTTAGGCACGGTTTGGCCGTTCATAAAGGCATGCAGCGCTCCATTCACACTGTTCCCCGCTCTCACTCTCCTTTCAATATCACCTTCACATCTTCCATCTCTTGTAAACATGCTTCCCAAATATACAAATCTTTCAACTTGTCCCACATTTTCATCTTCAATCGTAATATTACACTCAGTCAAACTTACATCCTTCTCAAACACCATCACTTTCGTCTTTCTTGCATTAACTTTCATACCTTTCGCTTTAAAACTCTCGTTCATGCAGTCCATCATTTGTTGCAACTCATTTGCCGATGATGCAGGAATGACTTGATCATCGGCGTATAAGAGGCACTTAACACGCAATCCTACCATATCAATCCCGCAATCAATTTCCCTCAAATCTTTCATGCAGCTATCCATGAATAAGTTGAACAATCACTTTTCAGTAACCAAGGGCGGATCCAGCTTTGGCGTCAGGAGGGGGTCACATAGTCGTGGTCAAGTCAAGAACTTATAATTTAATTTTGATAACAATAGATACAAGTAAAAAGTTGGTATTTAATTAATGTACGTAATAGACCAGTGCAGATTCCGCATCGCTTCTTGCTTGCGCTTGGGAGCTGTTTGCGTTTCTCCGCATCGCTGTCACTGCAGTGAAGCCGTCGACAGTCTTGGCCACCATGGCCTATCGTGCAGCAGGAGTGCTGGGCGTATTTCCCGACATGCCCATATTAATGACATACTCCGACGAGCTCTTGTCACCGCCGGAGTACCAGCTCATCTTGAACCTAATGGCTTGGTACGCGACTATGGGAAGAGACCAGACGGTATGACGTTATTACCTTGGAAGATGGGTAGGCCTTTGGTGTGGGGCGCGACATGCGTCGATACCCTTGCGCCATCACATCTTTCAAGTACAGCTGGATCAGCGAGCGCTGCTGCTGCATCGGCGGAGGCCCTCAAACGGCGTAAATATGGAAACCTAGCGGGTAATTACGTTTTTGAGCCGTTTGGGGTCGAAACGCTGGGGCCATGGGGCCCTAGTGCACACGCTCTATATAAAGAAATCGCCAGAAGGCTGATTGATGCTTCCCGTGACCAGAAGGCTGGTTTGTATTTCGCAGAGAGAATTAGCGTTGCCATACAACGTGGCAATGCTGCCAGCCTTCTGGGCACGCTACCAGTCGACAGCGTGGCGGAGGAATTTTTTGACGCTTCATAGTTGTATTGCCTCTTTTGTTTTTCGTTAGTTTAGGATAGTTAAGGTTTTTAAGTAGTTTAATTTGTTGTAATACATGTTATAAGAATGTATATAATTACGCAGGTAGAAGAGTAGTTTAATTTTAAGGTTGAGTTTCCTATTTAAAAATGTTAATAACATACCAAATAAAAGTGCAGATACGTTACAAAACGGTAAAAAGTTAAATAAAATTACAGTAGGTTGAGAGACCCATTGAAGAAGGAAGAGAATATAGCGATCATTAAAGGAAAAATAAATTACGGGCGATCTGAGGTCGGCAAGTGGATGGGGTTGCGATTTTAAGGGTAAAAAAGGGTTTATCTCGATTGCCAGCCACACTACAAGTCCTACGGAAAAAACGTCAATAGCAAAGTTGTAGGTAATAAAAAGATCTACAACTTTCGTATTTACATTTTATTCACACAACGTCATAATTTATGTAAAAAATTCAAATAACCAAGTTTTTGGTTTTTTATTTTTAACTTTTACAATAGTTTTTTCTTTTACACGAAATTTGGTGAAAACTTGCCTTTTTATGTTCCAAACACACTGTTTATGTTTTTTATTTAAAGTATTTATTTTTACGCCTTATTTTGACTTAAATCGAAATAAAACCTTTATTTTCAATTGAAAATTCTCACGTCAATATATATCAGCTTTTTTTTTAAATTGTTCGGCGTTTTGTGCGTTGAAATCTCTACTTTCTGATGGTGTGAATAAAATATACATTACTAAGGTAAACGTTCTCAGACAATGAAACGAAATGAAACAACCTCAAGACCGATTTTTTAAATCATAATGTACAATTTTGAGATATTCATTAAAATTAACACTTTAATTACCTACTCGAAAAACGTAAGATTCCATGCTACATTGATAAATAAGAAATTAAAAATCGATATAATATACAACTAAAATGAACAACCAAATAAGTTAATACTACTGTTAATGTTGTTACTACTGCATTGGAGTTGCAAATAAAAAACAATTTCATTTCATTTCATTTAATAATTAATAAGACATCTACAATATTTTGAGAAAGTTATAGAATCTTCTTTAAATTATAGCGTAAACTCCTATTTATCACTATTTTAAGATAATGTATGTAGGTACCTGAGTAACCCACAGAACATTTTAGCCCACCATTAGTTATTTTATAGAGAAAAGGGGAAGGGCTAGGTGGATCTGGGCGGTCTACGCTGTAATTTAGAGAAGATTCTATAACTTTCTCCAAATATTGTAGATGTCTTATTATATAGACTTATTTGGTTGTTAATTTTAGTAGTATATTTCGATTTGCAAGTTCTTTTCTATCAATGAAGCAAGGAATCTTACATTTTTCGAGTAACTAAAGTGTTAATTTGTAATAAATCGCTCAAAATTGTACATTATAATAAAAAAAATTGGTCTCGAGGTTGTTTCATTTCTTTGCATTTTCTGAGAACGTTTACCTTAGTAATGTATATTTTATTCACACCATCAGAAAGTAGAGATTTCAACGAACAAAACGCCGAACAATTTAAAAAAGAAAGCTGATATATTGACGTGAGAATTTTCAATTGAAAATTATGGTTTTATTTCGATATTAAGTCAAAATAAGGTGTAAAAATAAATATTTTATATTAAAAAGATTAACAGTGTGTTTGGAACATAATAAGGCAAGTTTTCACCAAATTTCGTGTAAAAGAAAAAAACTATTGTAAAAGTTCAAAATAAAAAACCAAAAACTTGGTTATTTGAATTTTTCATATAAATTAAGACGTGTGAATAAAGTGTAAATACAAAAGTTGTAGATCTTTTTATTACCTACAACTTTGCCATTGACGTTTTTCCCGTAGGTCTTGAAGTTTTGCTGGCAACCGAAATAAAGCCTTTTTTACCCTTAAAATCGCAACCCCATCCTCTTCCCGACCTCAGATCGCCCGTAATTTATTTTTCCTTAAATTTTTGCTATATTCTCTTTCTTTTCCAATGGGTTTCATCCTACTATAATTTTCTATCGTTTCAAAAATTATCTACCCTGGTCTAAAACCTTTGCCATCATATAAAGTTATTATATTTTAAACTAATTAAATATTGAAGGTGTGTAATTACATTAAATCTGTATGGTGACAAAATATATACTTAAATAAAATCTTTATGTTTAGTTAGTGGTCCACCTAAGTTCTGGAACCAGCCCAGGGGGGGGTCATGACCCCCATGACCCCCCCCCTGGATCCGCCCTTGTCAGTAACATACATACTTTGGCATTCTAATTAAACAAAAAGCAATAAACTGTATTCAAATCAAACGAAACAAAAATATTTTAAATAAAAATAACACCTCACACATTTTGAGAATCATTGAGATCAAATCGTGGTTGCGTAATTTTTGACATAATATATCTCTATCTCTCTTGGTTCATTCACTCCCATCAAGTTCTTCTGCTTAGGGCACTTCTTACTTCTCTTTTTTTTAGGATGTCTCCAATCTACACTGAACGTATCTGAACGTCCGCCTAGGTCTTCCGCTTCATCCTGTCCCATGCACACTTGCCTTAAATATCTTCTTTGTCAGTCTTTCGTCATTCATCCATTTTCCATTTCCCTACATCTCTCTTATCACACAACCCTTTACTCTGTCGATTAAAAATACACCACACATACTTTTCAGTGCTCATTTCTACTAGTACAGTCTACTTTCTAGTATCTTCTATCATACCCAACTTTCACGACACTCTCTCTATTCGCGCTTTTTTGGACACGTTTTGGCTGTAGATAAATGCCTTCAAAGCTCCATTCACTCTGTTACCTAGGTACATTAACCCTTCTTTCGGTATCTTGTTCATTATAACCTTCTCTTGTTAATAGCGTACCTAAGTACACAAACTCATTAACTTGCTCCACTCGTTGTCCAACGATCATAACATTACAAGCCGTAACGGATTCCTCCTTTTCAAAAACCATACATTCCCTTTTTTTCTAAAGCACCATCAAAATCAAAGTTTGTAGTCATCTCCTGCAACACCTCCGCCGTAGATGCAAGTATTACCTGATCATCAGCAAAGAGGAGTCATTTGACAAGTAATCCATTCATCCTTAATCCACAGTCACACACTATACTATAGATCTTTCAAACAACTGTCCATGAAGAAGTTAAACAGCCACGGCAACGCTACACATCCCTGTCTAACACATATCTCGATGGTAAAGCAGTCAGTGTATGCTTATCCTCACACAAGCTCTAGAATCCTCATAATGAGATTTCAGAGTTCGATTGAGGCTGCTGTTCTCCCCATACCTACATTGACAGTACCGACCACTTTTAATTCCTCACAACTTTATCGTAAGCTTTTTCACAATCCACGAATGCGCAATAGACCTTTTAACCTTAGGCCAAAAACTTTTCGGTTATGCTTCGCAAGAAAATGCCCTGAGCCGTAAATCTCATACACTTTCCGAATCCCGTTTGTACGTCCCATATTTTCTTGTCGAAATAATAAGCAATGATAAGATTTTGTCCGTGTGGTGACGGATTAAGAATACGGAATGTCACCACCCCATATCATCCCATGGGTGTCGTAAGAGCCGACAGAGGGAGCATAGTATGCAGAGAACAGCACTGTAAGAGAAGGAAAACTTGATACAAACCCTATACCAACCCGTTTGGCCAGCGTGGTATAGTAGGCCAATTCCTCCTTTCAAAGGAGAGGCCTAGTCCAGCAGTGGACTGTTAAAGGATGATGATGATGAGATTTAATTTAATTAAGATAAATGAGAGATCATAAATAACACCGCAAACACAATAATCATTCGTGGGATTGACGTAAACTTTGGTAATGTGATCTTAGAAACGTAACTATAAATCATTCGAATATTCGAATTTAACACCACTCAATATTCGAATAATAAAAACGAACGAATATTCGCATTATTCGAACATTCGAATATTCGAATTACAAGCCCTAACCAGGGCCAACTCCGAGAGGCGGGCACCCCTTCCCGCCTCGATACGGAAGCTGCTCGAGGAAAAGCGCGATGACAAGAAGACCTGGTCGAGAACCCTGGTCGTGAGCTATAAGGCCGAAGACCGGGCGGAGATCATCGCGAGCAGCCTCGAACAACAGTTCACCCCCCACTAGGTCCAAGACGAGGCCCACTCACGAGAGGTAGAGGAGCTAGTCCGGACCTACCTCTCAACGCCCCTCGTCTCATCGCATGGAGGTGACCTGCTAGTGACCCCGCAAGAGGTTGCAGCGGTGATCCGCAAAACCAACCCCCAGAAGGCGCCTGGTGAGGACAGCATCCCGTACTCCGCGCTGCATCGACTCCCTCGGAAATCACTGATTGCAGCGACCCAGCTCTTCAACGGCATCCTGAGAAACGGCCACTTCCCGAACAGCTGGAAGCGGGGCCGGGTCATTGTTCTCCCCAAGCCCGGCAAGGACCTCAGGAAGCCGGAGAACTATAGGGCCATCGCTCTCCTCTCGACGACGTCCAAGGTGTTCGAGCGGCTGCTGCTGGCGAAGATCACCCCGCACCTCAGCCCGAGGCCCGAACAATTCGGGTTTCGCCAAGCGCACTCTACCACGCTGCAGCTGACTCGCGTACTGAGCGAGATGGCCACGTGGATGAATAAGCGAGGCCACACGGTGACCGTGATGCTCGACATGGACAAGGCGTTCGACAGGGTGTGGCATGACGGCCTCATCTACAAACTGTCGACGTCCACTATCCCACGGCAACTCATCACGGTCATCGCATCATTTCTCCGAGGACCATCAAGGCCGGAGTCCCACAGGGGAGCTGTCTCTCCCCAGTTTTGTACGCCCACTACACGGACGACATCCCAGTAGTGGGCGACGTGAAGCTGGCGCAGTTTGCGGACGACGCCGCGTACCTGTCCAGCTCACGGAACGCCAGACACGCTGCACGGAAGCTGAGCCCGACACTTGAAGCGCTCGCGGGCTGGCTGAAGAAGTGGAGGCTCAAGTGCAACTTGTCCAAGACCCAGGCTATGGTGACTGGACTGGCTATGGGGCTTAAGCTGATGGGAGAGGAAATCCCTTGGTCGCCGACGGTCAAGTACCTGGGCGTCACAATCGACCGGAACCTGACGATGTCACACCACGTCGGGACCATCGTCGCAAAGGCCCAAGTAGCCAGGGCGAAGCTGCGCCCGCTGCTGTCCTAGAGATTGCCGTTGAGAGCCAAGCTGGCCCTCTACAAAACTTACATCAGGTCGCGCCTCACCTATGTGGGGCCCGCCTGGTACAACATGACAGTGAGGACCACTCGGCAGCGACTGCAGCGGGTGGAGAACGTGTGCCTTCGCCTGATGGTCGACGCGCCCAGGTACCTGAGAAACGCGACCATCCATCGGGACCTCAAATGGGAGCCGATCGAGCCCGATCGATCTGGCCCAGGGTATGTTCGAGAAGGCAGATCGCTCAGAGCATCCCCACCTCGTCAACATCGCTCCCCTCCCCCATCCAGAGGCAACAAACCTCATCCGGAGGAGACTGAAGTGCCCCGCTCGGGAACTGATCCCAGTTCCCTCGAGCGGGGCTTCATCACCACCACCACCACCACACCATCCAGACGACCAGCCGCCGCCCTCTCGCAGGCGACTAACTGGGCCTCTCCCATCGGAGACTCACCCGGTTGGTCAGCCTCGAGGGCGGGCAACCCACTGACCGGCCCATAGTAAAAGGCCGCGTAGACTACCTCCTTAAGGAGTAAAACTCCCAAAGGTACCCCCACTACCCCGAAAGGGGTTGTGAGAAGAAGACCTACGACGACGACCCTTATCAGTTGACCGTGAAAGGTCAACAGGTACACATCTCGTCAATCTCCAAGCAAGAAAATTTCCCGGAAATGGATACAACAGCGGAAGCAGGGCAAGCAGTTATCCTATTGCAACAGGGCCTGAGTCAACTCGTGACCGACGTGAACTGAGTGGCTCGTACTTTGCAGATGAACCAGTCAGCGGTATCAAGAATATACCGAAGGCACCGGGAGACTGGTGGCTTTTACCGACGAAGAGGTTCCGGTAGAAATCGGTCCACTTCGGAGGCAGACGATCGCTTTATCGTCCGTACTTCGCTGAGGAATCGTTCTCTCACTGGGGTCCAAATTCAACGGGAGCTCCGAGAAACACGTGGGGTAGCTGTAAGTTCTTGGACAGTGAGAAGAAGACTCAAGGCAGCAACCCTCACTCCTCACCAGCAACGGGTCCTAAATTGACTGCAGGTCATCGAGCAGCCCGGCTACGTTTTGCAAGAGAACACGTCGATTGCACTGAGGATCAATGGCGCTCTGTTCTCTTCTCGGATGAAAGCAGAGTATGCCTACATGGTAGCGACAGAAGGAGAAGGGTGTACAGAAGGCCGGGGGAGCGATACGCACAATGCTGCATAGCAGAAACTGTTGCGTACGGAGGAGCTTCCTGCATGGTGTGGGCTGGCATATCAATGGAAGCAAAAACTGAACTGGTTTTCATTGAAACTGGCCGCCATGAGGGGGGGTTGACCGCACATCGGTATATTGAAGATATCTTGGAAGACCACGTCATCCCATACGCTGGTTTTATTGGAGAAAACTTCATCCTGATGAAGTTTTATTGGAGTAAACTTCATCCTGATGCAGGATAATGCCCGTCCACACAGCGCAAATGTCGTGCGGCAGTACCTACGAGAAGTGGGTATCGCTGTTATGGACTGGCCCGCTTGTAGTCCGGACTTGATTCCTATTGAACATTTGTGGGATGACCTAAAGAGAAGAATCCGGGCTAGAGATTCTGCACCAGGTACAAGAGCTGACCTGCAAGCGGCTCTGACTGGGAATGGGAGGGTATACCACAAGACAGTGAAGCACCTCATTGGGTCAATGAGGAACCGTTTAGAAGCTGTCATCAGAGCAAGAGGGGGTAACATTCGTTATTAAAGTGGTAATCATTATGTAATAAAGTTTATTTAAAATATTATGATGTCTTTTATTTTAAATTTTTACCCTTAATTTTTCAAGTTTTAGTACTCGCAAAGTTTAAAAACATTTATTGTTCAAGAAAATGAACTAAAAACTACAAGTTAAGAGTATTTGTACTCATTTTAAAGCCAACATCTAGAACTGGGCCTTATTACAAAACATGGTCTAAATGTAATACCAGGTTTAGACCTTGTTGGAGACTTTTTAAAAGGACTTTTTAACAAAGGAAGTTATTTATTTTTGTTCGCCATTTGTTCCAACGAATTTTAGTGACAATAGTTTTACAAAAAACTGTTTATAGCGCACGTATTATCAATTTAAAGCAGGTAAGTTTAGAACTAAACCTCAATTTAAATTTAGTCCATGTTTTGTAATAAGGTGGAAAGAATTTAAGACCTAAGTTAAGATTTAGGTCTTAATTTTAAAACTAGAGCACTTTGAGTGCGAAAGTATGAAGTGAGTCGATTTTTTTGCTCGCCAGTGTAGTTCGTAAATGGATTTTTCTCGCATACATTTTCTAATAGAGCCCCTAGCGATTCGATACGGTCAGTATGGGCGACTATGGATGCTAACTAAGCCTCCAGACAATCGGCAATGAATCGCATGGTTTTGAAACCTTAACGTTAAGCATTTTTCTCTCGAAGTAACCACTGCCCTACCTATTCCACTCTACATAAGCCAAAGAGCCATTTCAATAATAAAAGCTTCGTCACACGTAACGTCATGCGTCGCGCAGTACCTAACGTCGCTGGAGTATGAAATTACATACCTACTAAGTAATACCTAGCATGTGCCACTCTCGTTACATGACGCTTAAGGACGCGTTTACAAAATTAGTAGGTACAAAATCGCGTCACTACAGCGACACGGCGGCAACAGTACGTACTACGTACGGTAACTTGCGGAAATGTAGTTCAACTAAATAACTTTGAGACTTAGAATTTTTTGTGATATGTATCTATGTGTTATAGGCCTGGCTGTGCGAATTACGTACAAATAAGTTTCTTATTTTTATATACCTAAATGGACTTATTACTTTATTTTTTCCATTATGTTGATTCAGGATATATTTCGGTATTTAGATATTATTTTATTTCTTGCGTTGAAATCTCGTAAGATTATGTGGACTGATGGTATACCATCCCATTCAAGTGTTGCGACTGGAACTCATAAAAGAATAGACCTAGTTATGCCAGGTTGGGGCTCATTTTTATGGGTTTTAGTGAGTCCCTACCACTGGTACTAGTGAAGTAACCTTCCAAGGTTATTCGATGAGTCTTACTGGTACTCTTATGTGAGTAGAGCTAGGCATGCCGAGTTTGAGCTTATTTTGTTTGTACATAAGAGACCCTACCACTGGAACTTATGAAGTAACCTTCCAGGGTTATTAGATGACTCTTGCTGGTACTCATATGTGAGTAGAGCTAGGCATGTCGAGTTTGGGCTCATTTTGTTTGTACATAAGAGACCCTACCACTGGAACTTATGAAGTAACCTTCCAGGGTTATTCGATGACTCTTGCTGGTACTCATATGTGCGTAAAGCAAGGCATGCCGAGTTTGGGCTCATTTTGATTGTACATGAGAGACCCTACCACTGAAACTTATGAAATAACCTTCCAGGGTTATTAGATGACTCTTGCTGGTACTCATATGTGAGTAGAGCTAGGCATGCCGAATTTGGGCTCATTTTGTTTGTACATAAGAGACCCTACCACTGCAACTTATGAAGTAACCTTCCAGGGTTATTCGGTGACTATTGCTGGTTCTTATATGTGAGTATAGCTAGGTATGCCGAGTTTGGGCTCATTTTGTTTGTACATAAGAGACCCAACCACTGCAACTTATGAAGTAACCTTTCAGGGTTATTCAATGACTCTTGCTGGTTCTCATATGTGAGTAGAGCTAGGCATGCCGACTTTGGGCTCATTTTGTTTGTACGTAAGAGACCCTACCACTGGAACTTATGAAGTAACCTTCCAGGGTTATTCAATGACTCCTGCTAGTACTCATGTGTGAGTAGAGCTAGGCATGCCGAGTTTGGGCTCATTTTGTTTGTACATAAGAGACCCTACCACTGGAACTTATGAAGTAACCTTCCAGGGTTATTCGATGACTCTTGCTGGTACTCATATGTGCGTAAAGCAAGGCATGCCGAGTTTAGGCTCATTTTGATTGTACATGAGAGACCCTACCACTGAAACTTATGAAGTAACCTTCCAGGGTTATTAGATGATTCTTGCTGGTACTCATATGTGAGTAGAGCTAGGCATGCCGAGTTTGAGCTCATTTTGTTTGTACATAAGAGACCCTACCACTGCAACTTATGAAGTAACCTTCCAGGGTTATTCGATGACTATTGCTGGTTCTTATATGTGAGTATAGAAAATAAAGTAATAATGTCCATTTATACAAAAGAAATTTACTTGTACGTAATTCGCACAGAATACGAGAAGTATCAAATTGATTTTAGCGAATATTTTGTATTCGTATATTGCTTTTTTCGTCTTCGGGCTGCAGCGACAAGCGACATAGAGTCCATTCCCGACGGCGCTCAAGCGCAGACTGAGATCTCATTGCAGAATTTGGATATATAAATCAAGAAAGTGGCTAAATAAAACGAACCTTATTGCCACATATTAAGAGCGTTTATTCCGTCGGAGGCGATTTTGCGGGTTTTTATTGTTCTATTATGTTACGGATAAATAACAATTAATGTAAAAGATACAGAAAATATGAAAGTTCAGTTCTTTATCAAGAGAGTGCTGAAGAAAAATATATGGGTTACTATAGTAAATATTATAAAACGGATGAATTTAAAAAACTCATTTTCGTCATTTCTGTACCTTAGGCCAACATTAATGGTCGCTAGTGCTATGAAAACTTATCGTTCTATAATTCTGTAAATGTAAACTGTACAAGCCAAAGTTATACAAGCGAGTGCTTAAAAAAGAAATTGTACTTTCATTCATAATTTTCAAGAAAATCGGAGATCTAAACAGTTCATTTTGCTTAATTTTAGCCCGCAATTTTGCATTTATATCTAAAAAACTACTGTGATTAATAAAAAGACATATACATATTTAGAAACCTTAAGATTCATTTTAACCCTGTGTCACTAACCATTCGTCAAAATAACGACGTACCTAGTGCGATTCTAGTGTTTCCGTAAGATACCGAAACCCGCCACCCCGCCCGTTTCTAATACCTCCCTAATTCGCATCGCCAATGTCTCGCAAACACTCATTGCGAATACACGCTCATCAGATCGAGATATATCGAGTGATCGTCGTAAAATTTACGAAAGGTTAGTATCTTTGTAACTATTTTTCAAAGTTGTGCATTTATTTATTTGTCAATTATTTTTAATAATTACTAATGAATATATTATTTTAATGTTATTATAAGACGTAATAATTACTATTCTTTAAAAAATACTAAAAGTTTTGAATGGTTTCTACAAAATTTTGACATTTCATGGGTCGAAAATAAACCGTACACCAACAAACCGTATCATGGGTCGAACCGGAAGTTAACCATGGATAATTGGTTCACATCAGTTCCTCTGGCTGCTGGACTGTTGAAACCGCCATATAAGTTCACAGTGTTAGGTACTCTAAGAAGCAATAAGCGAAAGATTCCCAAAGAATTGATGCATTCTAGAAATAGACGAGTAGGTAGGTACTTCAATATTTGGTTTCGATAAGGAAATGACTTCAGTGTCTTATAAACCGAAGTCAAATAAGGTAGTTTACCTTCTTTCTACCTTACATGATCAGCCTGCCATCAACATCGATTCAAGAAAGCCCGAAATTATTGAATTCTACAATTCTACAAAGGGTGCGGTTGACACTGTACACCAGATGTGCTCGATCATGAGTACCAGCCGTAAGACCAATCGATGGCCACTGTGCTTATTTAACGACATCCTAAATCTGTCGATAGTGAACGCATATGTCATCCACTTATCTAATGCGATCCGAAATGGAAAAAAAAACCATGAAAAGGAGGCCTTTTGCGTTAGAAATGGCGGACGAACTGATGAAGCCTTGGCTGCAAGAGATTTCAGACGATAACTTTGCAACGAAATTTGAAGCAGATCATCGCGATGATCTTGAAACTTGATGACCCTCAGGAAGGTCCTAGTCAAGACGTTTCTAGAACTCTCAAAACGTGCAGCTACTGTCCTGCAAAAAAACGTCGTATGACCACAAACTTCTGCAAGGGCTGCAAAAAAGCGATTTGCAGGGAGCATATTGTTTCTATGTGTAACCATTGTTCAATGTAGAATATTTTTAAATCAGCTGATATTATTTGATTAAGAGAAAACTAAGACTGCTTATTATGTTCCTTTTGTGTCATAAATAAAGTTGATTAAATAAATATTGGTGTTTCAATCAGTCGTAAAATTTACGAATGGTTAGTAATAACATTACTCGAAATTAAGGTTAGTGCGCTAGGGTTAAGTCATATAAAAAAATTGGAATCTAAACTTTTCGTTTGTAATTAATATAATTTTTTTAAAAAGACCTATAAATCTCGAAGCACGATGCAATGTCCGCCATTCAGCGCTGAGCGCTCTCAGAGGACGGACCTGTCGCTCGCGTCCGTGTCCGCCATTTTACGTAAATATTGCATTCCAAAACGTTTATAGCGCGGCTAAAGCCTCTTGATCCGTATTTTTTTTCTCAACGTATCCTACTAATATTATAAAAGTGAAAGTTTGTGAAGATGTATGTATAGATGGATGGATGTTTGTTACTCTTTCAAGCAAAAACTACAGAACGGATTTGGATGAAACTTTATAATAATATAGTTTATACATCAGAATAACACATAGGCTACAATTTATAAAGATTTTGTATAATGTTGCCATAATTTAAGGGAAAGTATCAACTAAGTCGGCAAAAACCCTCAGCTCTGAAAGCTATTGATTGGAATTTTACGCCTTCCTGATGACAGATTGATCTGATATTTGGTGTACACTCATATTGTCATCAAGAATAAAAGATAATATTTAAATGATAGTAATATCAAGATGGCCGCCGATACAAAATGACGGATCATATTATATTACTTCACAACAACCTCAATATGGGTATCAAATGAAAGGGCTTGATTCGTAGAATAGAGCTCACTAGGAAAAATCCAAGATGGCTGTCGCCGCAAAATGGCGGATTACATATTTTCCACAAATACCTCAATATGGGTATCGAATGAAAACGCTTGATTGGTAGAATAGGGTTCACTGTGAAAAATTCAAGATGGCTGCCGCCATAAAATGGCGGATTACATATTTTCCACAAATACCTCAATATGGGTATCAAATGAAAGGGCTTTATTGGTAGAATAGAGCTCACTATGAAAAATTCAAGATGGCCGCCGCCACAAAATGGCGGATCGCCTATTTTCCACAAATACCTCAATATGGGTATCAAATGAAAGGGCTTGATTGGTAGAATAGAGCTCACTATGAAAAATTCAAGATGGCCGCCGCCACAAAATGGCGGATCACCTATTTTCCACAAATACCTCAATATGGGTATCAAATGAAAGAGCTTGATTGGTAGAATAGGGCTCAGTATGAAAAATTAAGGTGGCTGCCGCAAAAAAATGGCGGATTACTTATTTTCCACAAATACCTCAATATGAGTATCAAATGAAAGGGCTTGATTGGTAGAATAGAGCTCACTATGAAAAATCTAAGATGGCTGCCGCAAAAAAAAGGCAGATTACTTATTTTCCACAAATACCTCAATATGGGTATCAAATGAAAGGGCTTGATTGGTAGAATAGAGCTCACTATGAAAAATCCAAGATGGCTATCGCCGCTAAATGGCGGATTACATATTTTCCACAAATACTTCAATATGGGTATCGAATAAAAGGGCTTGATGGATAGAATAGGGCTCACCATGAAAAATCCAAGACGGCTGCTGCCACAAAATGGCGGATGACAAATTTTCCACAAATACCTCAATATGGGTATCAAATGAAAGGGCTTGATTGGTAGAATAGAGCTCACTTTGAAAAATCCAAGATGTCCGCCGCCACAAAATGGCGGATTACCTATTTTCCACAAATACTCAATATGGGTATCGAATGACAGGCCTTGATTGGTAGAATAGGGTTCACTGTGAAAAATTCAAGATGGCTGCCGCCATAAAATGGCGGATTACATATTTTCCACAAATACCTCAAAACTAAAAACTTGAAAATAAAATTCATCATCATCATCAGCCTTTAACAGTCCACTGTTGGACTAGGCCTCTCCTTTGAAAGGAGGAATTAGCCTACTATACCACGCTGGCCAAACGGATTGGTATAGGATTTGTATCAAGTTTTCCTCCTCGTACAGTGCTGTTGTCTGCATAGTATGCTCCCTCTGCCGGTTCTTACGACACCTATGGGATGATATGGGGTGGTGACATTCCGTATTCTTAATCCGTCACCACACGGAAGAAAATAAATCCACGCGGGCGGAGCCGCGGGCGACAGCTAGTATAAGCATAAAACACAACAAAGTCCTACATATTATATCTGTATATATTTGATACCCTCCAACTGAAGTATTTCATTAAAAAGGCTATAACGTGAAGTTGGTTTTAGAACAACAAATAAAACCACGTGCGCGCATTGCAGGTACCTAACACACACAAGCACACGTACCTACCATGCAGTCTTATTCTGCACCAGTTAACAGTTTATTTTGAGACCCAATTTTTCTAATTATATTTGTTCAAAATGCAGTTTCGATCTAATGTCAGTGTCATACTCATGTCACAAATGGTATTCTCCTAAATAAACAGATATTGGAATGTTATCGTGACTAGATCTTTAACTGAACAATGTCATCATTATCATCATCGTTCTAGCATTTCGTGGATTCGAACCCGATTCCCTCTGCATAGCAGTCCGTTGGTAGCTCCAGTAAGTTATCGCTGCCTGTTGTTAATTAAACAATGTGTCAACGTCGAACAATAGAAGTCTAATTAGATGATAATTACATTTAAATTAGAAGAATACCAATTCTGAGTCAATTTGAAAATTTAATCTCATTTCGTTCAAAATATAATTTCAATGTCATATAAAATACGAAGAATTGGTCTTCTTATTTACTATCTAAGTTATATTTAATAAAAAGAGGGATTTATATCATCGCACACTGAATATATGTATATTGTATAATTAAAATATATTGCAAATGCAAATTAACATATTGTATATATTTTCATACTTTTAATTAATTAAGTATTTTCTTTTAGCTAACTCTGTTGGTTTTGTATTTAGTGTTATTCGTGGGTTTTCATGCATCAATAACGCAATAGATGTATATTTGAAATGTGACAATTATGTAGATGACAATTATAAATTATTTCTCTCATATAATAAAACTGCGCCAAATTATTATAAAGAGTCGTTATTATCCTGAGAAACTTCATCCTACTAAACAAATAATATTACTTTAAATTCAAGTACTTATACTTTAAATTCATGTGCATTGAAAATAATTAATTTGAATACTATCATATCATAATCGACGTATTACATAGACGAATACTGTTCATGTATGGCAAGAAGGATCAAGATTATTATTCCACGCGATACCGTCACAGTGCGCCGGGTCTCGCATGCGCGGTGCGCGGGCGACCGCGGTACTACAAAAACCTAAACTCGAGCCGCCGCTCGAGGCGTATACGCTCTTAAGACACACGTATGCGAGCAAAATAGAAGAAAAATGTAAGATGATTTTTTGCTTTTTTTGAGTCAATTTACAATATTTTGAAAAAGAAAATTGTACCCAAAAATAGCAGTATATGCCTATTTTTGATTTAAGAGGCCGTTTCGAATCGATTTTACATTAATATTAATTAATAATTTTTTATTTATTTTCAAATTGATTTATAGATAAAAAAGTAATCAATTTATCGTAATCATTAGTTTTATTAGTTATTATCTAAAATTGTCGTAAAATGTACCGGAAATATGTGGTTTTTTGATACAAGCATAAACGCGTCCTTAAGGTGGACGCACACCTATCCGAGCCGAACGCGTCGAACGAATCGAAGTCGAGGAGGCCTCGCATATTAGCAAGAATCGACCGCGCCGAAAGAATCGACCGCGCCGAAAGAATCGAGCGCAACGAACAAATGGTTTCCATTTCCTTTACGCCTGTCGCACTGTTATTACATGTGAATTGTGATGGATCTTGACGAGGTTTTTATTTGTCAGTGCTTTATTAATGGAAGATGAAGAAACAATGTGGAAATAGTACTCGCGCGTTGCTCTGTCATACCCAACTGATAGAATGCGGGCGCATCGGACGAATCGACCGCACTAACCGCGCCGAATCTGATGACGTCATTCGAATTCTTCTAGATTTCTGAGGTTCTTCCAGATTCGGACGATTCGACGCGGACAAGTGTGCGAGGTTTCATGAGATTTCATAAAAAGAATTCTAAAATTCGTTTCGTTCGACGCGTTCGGCTCGGATAGGTGTGCGTCCACCTTTAGTTGCCGCTGCGCATAAGCGATATTATTACTCATGTTACCGCTTCATGCGGGTAGCGCTCATAGCGAGGCTTGCCGTTCTCAGTAGATCGGTAGTTTGCAAAAGCATAGGTCGCCACTTGGATGGGTGACCAATTGTGGTAGTTACATCTGAGCGTTACCATACTCCAGAAGGCACGTAGAGCCATCAGCCCCGGTTCTTGTCTCAGGACAAGGACCATTAGGCCATGTCGGAGGCCTTTTGGCGGTCGGAAAATTCCGACACCAGAGTTGGCCACACACGAAGAGAAGAAGACCACTTCATGAACAGATCTAAATGTGTTTATATGCAAGATGCAACCAAAATTACAATCAATGATGCATAGGACCTAAGTCTTAGGAACACCACAGGGTAAATCAAACATTACATAATTAAAAGGTCATTTATTGTACAAAACTTATGTTAATAACTACAGAGCAATACTTTATTTACTAATCAGTCAATGCAGTAGAAATTAAATTCTATTGAGATTCAAATGATAAATAAATGTTAGCATATAAATGCATGTGAAATGGTTAATTAATAGGTAATTATTTGTTCCCTCTCTTGTAATCTATACAAGTAAGAAGTGTTAGTTAGTTACAGAGACACCTAATGTTTTCATTACATTTCTACAAACAATTCTGTCAAAGCGGTGAGGTATGCGGGGCAAGGGGGGGGGGCTACAAAAACGCATTCTAATTGGCCGGTTCAAATTTGCGGTACGTCATAATTCATAACTAGTGTTATGATTGGTCTTATGTAAGACGTATAAGTCTAACGTGTTGTCATAAAGTGTTCGCCTTACGTCAGTCGTCTAGAAGGCTAGGTTGTCGTTGGTTGTAATACAAAATGTTAAACAAATTCCATATAGATGGAGTCTCAAGTAACAGCAAATAATAAATAAATAAAAATAATGTGTATGAATATAGCAGTAATCTTCTTGACATACAAAATAATTTTCTACACTCGTAAATTCCATATCTTATATTTTATAAATTGTTTTCTATACATTCCATATTGAATAAATACAACAATTAAATATTATTTTGCTACTGCTAAATATGTTGCTGTAATTGTAAATTGTGATATTAAATAAAGTATTGAGATTAAAAAAAGTAAACTTATTAATTACTTTAACAAAGCTATAAAAACATAATCATCATTAATTGTCAACATGGAATGTCTGCAAAAATACTCATTGTACTTAAATAACAAAAATATACATACATATATGTACTAAAACTTTTTTACACATTGATAAAATGTATTCAATATTTATAAAAGCTTTTATACACATTGATTAGATAAATTCATTAGGTACTGTAAATCATTGTAGCAACATTTTCGTTGAATGCTGCCATTGTAAAATAAAATTACACCATTGGTAGACTTTCTAAAAAAAGTGCTTTACAATAAAAAGTATTAATATACTCATGAAGGAGGTTTTCATACTGGTAGCAGAGTTACATCCATCTGAATTACATGTGTAGATACATGTTCTGTACTCCAGTTTGTCTCCAGAATGCTGGACATAGTTGCAATAGTTGCCCAAATCTAATGATGAACAATATCTTTTAGTACTTATCCCACCTGAAAGTATAAATTCATATTAATATTTGAAATCTCCTACAAATTAAATCATCATCATCATTACAGCCTAGATATATTTACTGCTGGACATAGGCCTTTCGAAAGGCTCTCCACACAGACCAATCTCAAGCCACCGACATACCATTGCTCTCACACAATCTAAACCAGTTTTTTGGACTAGCTTACGGGGCGCTTAACCCTGCTGCATCCCAAGAAATATGCACAATCAAACAAGTTGGCGGTAGACCAGTTTGAAAAAAATCTCTTGGCTCGCTCATAGAGACAAAGCACACTAGAAACTGGTTTTGTATATGAGTGTCAGTGTGCGTGTATAGTAGCACTGGAAGCGACGATGTCTCTCTGAGCGATTCTCGCCCTTATGGTGGTCTAGCGGGAAGTTGTTCATCTGTACCTCTAATAAGTTTTAAATGTTACAGCCATTCCTATACTAAATTCTATCACAGCTTAAAATAGAAGTCACTGTAGACATTAAAAATGTGTTGGGCCAGTTTTTGGGACAAAAATATGTGATTGTTAAAGAGGGTGTTTACAGATGACATATTGATTACTCAGCATCATTGTGCTAAGACATTGTTAACATTTTACCCAACATGCAAATACTATTTTCAGTGCCTATAGTCCAGTTTTCGTACAACATAGCATATCAAACACCAACTAAAATTAATTATACAAGTAGTACTCACCTTTTATTCTACAATGTAAGCATCATATTAGTAAACCTTCTGAGTGATCTGTGCTGTGGAACTTCAAATATGCCAGTGCATAAGTGGTTGTGTCAGTAAAGCATAAATTATACTTTGTACAACTATCAAATAAGATATGAAACAGGATTTATTAGTAGCTATCAATTGTGGCAAGGTATGGTTCACAGTATGTTGCCAAATAGATTCCATTCCAAGCCAACCATAGATAAAAGAGAGATTTATTTTTCTTCTCGCAGACCTTATTACATTTAACATAATCTTTCTCCTCTCTTTATGGAAGCAGGTGAGGCATTGAATAAATATGAAGTAGTATAATATATCTCATTTCATATTCTATTGTCATTATAAAATAAATAAATGAAAGAAACACCACCAAATTTTTGCACTGCTTTCAAAGCAAAACCATACAATCACTTTATGTAACACCTGTAACTTTGATGCAGTACAGAGCATTGAACACATGTTCACAGGAAGTTGGCTTCAGTATCCCACCATCTAAGTTCATCAGCCCGTCACCACATTCCATTGTTGCTGAAGAGTTGCACTGATAGCATTCTATTGCCAAACCTAGATTTGGTTAATATATCCTCATTGAATAGACAAATACATATTTTTAAACAAATTGATGATCAGAAACAAAAATAATAAAAAAATTTAAATACCAAATACCAGTCGTATTAGTTATAGAATTTTAGTCATATTTATGTTGAGCTTGCAGTGTATAATTTATAAATATTGTGAAAATAAGTTGTTAGTATCACCATTAGCATAGGAAGATCATATAACCATACTTTTTGTTATGTTAATGACTAGTGTCCAGTACCCCATTGTTATACTGTTCTATTCAGTTTAAAACATAGTAGCTTTAGCTAAGTATATGCCGCTAAGCTCTCACCTTCGAAACGTCCGACGTGCTTTATACAATACTGAGCGTCATGTATGTTCGCACAGTCGATCGGAACCAAATCTACATCATTCTCTAAAAATTCGTTACACTGAAACGGATTGTTGGAATCCGTCCCCGAACACTGGTAGCAGTTTATTGAATAAACTAAAAAATAAAACGAAAATCAAACAAAAGTAACAAACGTAAATAATAACAAGAAACAACGCCCTAAAACTCATACCTGATTTTATTACTGTTAACGATATGCACAAGCAAAGGAAGACATTTTCTATTGAACTGCTCATGGCTGCGTTGGATATTGTTTAGTTAAATAGTCGTTGTTAGTTAATAATTTGTATAAAATCAATAAAAACCCAAGCCAACAAACGATCGAATCAACAACTGTAACGGCTACTGTCAAGTCTGTCATGTGTCAACTGCCAAGGAAAGGAAGTGTCAAACGATTAATGTTCGTGTTGGATTGTTTTCATATCTTGAGCATTAATTCATGTGACTACCTACATGCCACATGCTGATTTCAATACTGATTTACCGGAACTCCTGCACTATGTTTTACATGTTTATAGCTATTGAAACACTAAATAATTCAGACCGAAACGACACGGAGGTATATAGGCTATTACTGTGTTCTACTTAGGTACTATTTTAATATTTATGACCTCAGATCAAGTAAAACATGCCGTGGCGGTTGTGCTCAGATGAAGTAAATTGTGCAACATCTTACATTTCTCTTTTCTCTTTCATATCTCATTCTCACACAGTCCATCCACCTTTTCCTTGGCTATCCTCTCCCTTTTCGTCCTTCTTTATGCATATTCATCACTTTTTTACCTACATACATCTCATCTCTCCGCATAACATGTCCATACCAGGCCAATCGACTCCCTTTTACCTTTTCTTCTATGGGCGCCACTTTCATACTACATCTAATGTAATCATTCCTAATTCTGTCCATTCTTTTCACTCCACACATCCATCGTAACATTCTCATCTCTGCCACATGCAATCATTTATCATCCATCTTTTTTGTATCCCAACACTCAGCTCCATACAGTACGACCATGAAGGTATAGATAAACATGGAGGCCACAGCTGGAACAAAGTCTTGAGTCAAATACCTACATTTCTCTATCTCACTCTCTGTGGTCTGACCTCTCATTTTAGCGTGGATTTAGTATTGCTATCTTCTTATTAAAATCTCCGAGTAAGCTCTTAAAAAGAGCCGACATATTAAGCAAATCAGAAGTTTACACGGTCAATTAATGTGTATTTAAATCAAGAGTTGAAATCCAATCACTTGTTAAAACTCCCAATATTGTAGGTCTCGAACGCTTATAATCATGGTTGGCGAGACAGTGAATTATAATCCCATTTCCTAAGGATTTGGTAATGTGGCAACATTGGCCACCATATGTCAAGTAAATCTTGTCAATATGGCAGTGGTTGGTTGAAAAGAGATGGTATGGCCACAGTGAGCGAGATAGCGATACATCATTTGAGCTTCAAGTAGGTATTCGGAGTGCGGTCTCCATGTTTATCTATAACTTCATGAGTACGACAGGCCTTATAACCGACTTAAACATGCGGCCCTTTAATTTCACAGGCATTTTGTGGTCGCATATTGTGCCTGAGACCTGTCGCCATTTCATCCACCCTGCGTTGATTCTTTGCCTAACATCCCGATCAATTTCGCCGTCATCTTGCAGGAGTGAACCTAGGCAGCGGAAATCGGAGCTTACTGGTACAAGTGTACCGCCGAGTGTAACTGGTATAGGACTGGAGAGACCGCCAGGGATGTAGCTAGAGTCGAATTCAAGGTAGGGCAGCATTGGTTACAGGTAGGGCGGAAGTAAAAAAAATATTGAAATTTATCTGCTCCGAAGCACGTTCTTCAAAATCAATCACCATGTATATCAATGCCTTACCTTAAAAATACCAAAAACTAGGATAGAAAAATTTAACTTAGTTTTTTGGTATTTTTAAGGTAGGGCATTGTGATTTCAAGGTAGGGCATTGCCCCATAATGCCCCACCCCCTAGCTACGGCCATGGAGACCGCCAAAGTCACAGAACATAATTATATTCTGTTTTGGTTCTGCTTATTATCTGGCCTACATTCTCCAATCTCTGCCGCCACTGCTCCAGCTTGCTCTGCACCTTCTGTCCACTATCTGCTACCAGAACGATGTCGTCAGCAAACAGCATGCACCAGGGTGCCTCTTCCTGTATGTCCGATGATATAGCATCCATAATTAACAGGAAGAGGTAGGGGCTAAGGGCCGACCCTTGGTGCAAGCCTACGGCCACATCGAATCTGGCTGTGATATCAGCTGCGGATCAGACTTGCGTTCGGCATTCAGCGTACATGGCTTGAATCAACGTAAGGTATTTCCCAGGCACTCCTTTCTTCTTCAGGGCCCACCACACGACTTCACGAGGCACTCGGTCATATGCCTTTTCAAGGTCGACGAACACCATGTGCAAGTTTTATGCGCCTCACTGTATTTTTCGCACATTTGGCGAAGTGCAAAAATGGCATCCAGCGTACCTCGACCAGGCGAATTGGTTTCGTGAAATCTCACTCTCGTCACGCATATTTTCATACTATGAGGCATTAACTTTATTTCCCGATAATTGTTGCACTACCTGCGATATCACCCTTATTTTAAAAAATGGGCACCAGGTAACTGTTGCACCATTCCTCGGGTATGGTCTCCTCGTGCAACAGCTCATTGAAGAATAAAGACAGGCAAGCCCATCAATCATTTCCTAACGCTTTCCATGCTTCTACTGGTATTTCATCTGGTCCTAACGCTTTTCAATTCTTCGTTTCACTAATAGCCTTTTTTACCTCGTCCTTATTTATTTCCTTCACTAAACCACTATTCATTACCTCATTCTCAAGTGTGCTCCCAATAGTAAGCATATTACATACATACATACATAGACTCACGCCTGATTCCCCGAAGGGGTAGGCAGAGGCATATTAAACGCCCACTTTTCGCCAGAGTTTTGATCCCACGTAATAGGTGGCGAGCCTATTGCCGCTTATTGGGATATTTTGTTTGCCAGAGCCTCGTCCGTTGATCGGCAGGTGCACCACTTGCAGGTGAGGTTGGCTTGGGACCCTAAGTTCTTGGTGGGAAAGTAAGCATATTATTATCATTATATGCAGAATAAAGAGTGTAGGCGATAAGACGGACCCCTGAGACATACCAGCGTTTCCCTAGAAACTTTGAATACCGACCGTCACAGGAATTGGGATAAGCCGTACATGCAGGTAGCTAACAATGTAGTTTCACAATTGAGGCAGCAGACAGAAGGTTGGAATCTTATAAACAAGCGCATGGTGCCAGTCTCTATTGAAGGCTTTGGCAATTTGGCAGTCGAAACTTGTATAGCAAACGAATCCCCATGCTTGTCCATAGCCTCAAACCAAAGAGGACATGATAAAAAAAACTTACGTAGTACTTATATTAATATTGTAGCCTTACGGCCGCGCCTGCGTAACCGAAGTCAGAAGTATTCGCACGGTATAGTCGTGGCAAGTCTACTCTTATTATAAGGATGTGATTGGTTAGAACTTTATGATAATACTAAGATTTAACGCCATCGTCAATGAGCTACGGCTACCTTACAGGAAAAAATCGTGGAACTTTCGCAATTAAATAATAGTCTCTTTTATGTCACTTTGAAATACTTAGGCATTTACCTAAGTTTATATTGAGGTACAGATCTAACAAATAATACAATAGAATTTATTCAGCATATTTATTTTCAAATCGCTCCAAATTCACAATATGTTTATATAAAAAAAATATTTAAAGTTTATATAATAATAAACAAGAACCTATTTCGTTCTGATTGCTGTTAACATAATATATCTAATATAATATTATACAATCTAAGGACGTCTTAGTCTCGTTATGAAACAATTCTCGCATTCCAATTTAATATACACACACTTTGACATTCATATTCATGCATCATTTTTATTAAAAAAAATACACCTAGACGTTACAATCACAATATGCATGAGCTTTACCTTAACCCATGTAAACTTAATTTGTACATTAAACTTCTATTTTAAATGCATAACTTAGCTTATCATTATAGGCAGTTTGCAAGTTGAAAATATTATTGTCATTAGATACTTAAAGCTATACTTCTAATATCGATGGGCAAAACGCGAAGCGACTTAAACGCCATTTTTATTTTAACCTACTTTTCTGTTTTCAAATTTGTATACCTTATACAAATGAGGAATCAGAAAATACTGCTCTCAAAAATGTATAAAACATATTTGAAAATAGAAGACTAAACGCTGAATAGGTATGATAGAAAATATATCTTTTATACATTTTTGAAATCAGAAAAAGAGCACTGATTTCAAATATGTATATTTCAGTTACGTTACGTAGAATATCAAAATATGGTATCGAAAATCGCGCTAACGTCACTGCTTTTTATCCGTCGATATAATTATATTTATCGTGGAATGTAATGTTACATATCAAAATAGGCATCTAATTATGTATACATTTCGTTTGATTTTCAATACTTATTAATAATATTAGAGTATAATAAAGTTATTTTATATTTTATGAGTAGAAGTCATTTATTGGCACTTATTAATACCACAGAAAGACAATCGGTACAGTGTACCTACAGTAAGAGCCTAGAGTATTACGGTAAGAAAATAGGTTTTACTATAAGTAAAGGGTTTGATTCAAACGCCGGGAAGTTGATAATAGTTTATAGATTTCGATGTGATGTTGAAATCGATTGAAAAGTTCTCAAAATTCCACATAAGTAGAATTTCTTTAGTGAATGTACTACGCAGTTTGGTCTAGAAATTCTAGAAAAAATTGCGTCACAGAAAAGATGGAATAAGTAGGTACGGTAATAAGCATCTCTTTGTAACATGGACTATCGTATTGCCCACTACGTTATTTAGATTTCTTATTTTTATTCATTTCACGAACTCTCAATTGAATGTAAAGGTTAAAACATCCTTTTTGTCATGAAGACTTAAGATGTAGTCACTATCATTTTCCGATCTTTTTATTCAGTCCCGGAGACTAAATATGTTTTTTCTTGCCGATTTCTTATCCAGTGTAGTTATATTCTGGGCGTAAGTAGTCGCACGTTCAGTTGTTGAGTTGGGGTCTAAGCGGGAACGACCCTTCGACCCAGAAGTTTGGTCGGTGCAGCATCATCTGCCATAGCGACACTTCTTTACCGACGCTGTCCATCCAGTTGACTGGCGCGCCCATGTATGTACCTGCAATAGAAGTTATAGTTTGAAAATTGGTGAACGAAAAAAGGTTTTTAAATGATAATAGAGGTGTCTCATAACGCCTTTCATATGTCTTTGGATCCAATACACCCGCGAAAAAAAGATACTGAATCATAAGAGGCAATTTTACAGCCTTTTAATTAGTTTTTTTTACACTACCCGAGTACGTAGTCAGCCAATTTAATTTACATAGTCAATAATATACTTTTTTGGCGGTTTATAATCTGCATATTTTTGTTACCATTCAATGTAATGACAACTATATAACGTAATAAAGACATGGCAGCCCAAGATGGCAGCAATCTTGTATGTGACATTAATGACGCTTTTCTGAAATGAACTTTCAGAAATGAAACTGGTCAAAGGTCCTATATTTTCGGATTTTTCGGACATCTATGTTTGTTCATATCATGTGTGTACGCGTTTGTACATAATTTTATGTTTGGACCTGCCGCATACAAAGCACTCTCTGATGACAGAACTATCAAACACCCTTATTTGACCGTTATCTAACAGTAGTTGATATGTCAAAACGTCAACGTTGCGCGGACTCACGCTCGCAATCTAAATTAGTTATTGTGTGTAAAACTTAAAAAATCGCTCCAAAAACATTGTTAAAGTGTTGTGTAATTCTAGTGGAACCTGTGTTAGTGTTATTTCCGCGTAAATCACTGAAATAATCTCTAAAAACTTAATAGAATTACGTAAATGACATAAGACAGTGTTAAAAATTCTCTTGCATACCCTCACTATATCGAAATATTAAAGTTACTGTGAATGACAATTACAATCTGACAGTTCAACTCAGTATTGCCAGTACAACAAAAATATTCACCCCGGAAAATCTCCAAATAAAAACAAAGTGTTTCCAGAATAATAACAACAAAAAAACTACCAAAAAGCTAGAAATGAGTGCTAAGAAAGATAAGTGCGCCAAGTGTAACAAGGCTCCCAGTGGGGGAAAAACAACTGCAATTTGTGACTCCTGCAAAATTCTGTTGTGTGGAGATTGCCATGGATTGTCACCCACTGAGGTCCGTGTTCCTGAGCTAAAGACTGTCGCCCGCGGCATGACCTTCCTTTGTGGTGACTGCAAGTCGGCCATGTCTCAACTGCCGCAGATTATGAAACAGTTAAACGACCTTACTGAAGAGGTCCACAAGCTGCGCCTGCGGCAGAATAAGATCACGACTGAATCAGCGATACAGGAGATGACCGACAGAGCCAACAGATCTAGTAATCTCATCATATATGGCGTACCGGAGTCGACGAGCGATGTTGCTGATCAGAGGAAAGAGCATGACAAAAAGGAATGCGTGGCTCTTATCAAGACCGTCACCAACAAAATTAAATGCGATGGCATAAAGGTTTTTCGCCTCGGTGCCCCTAAGTCCGATGCCAACGCTAGGCCGCGCCCACTGAAGGCTATCCTCAATAGCAAGAATGAAGCTCTGGAAGTCCTACGAAACAAGAGCAAGCTGGGTGATCCTTCGTCTATTACCTCAGACCTGACTCCAATGCAAAAAGAATATCTAAAATACCTACGGGAGGAACTTAAACAGCGCAAAGACAAGGGAGAGACGGACATCACCATAAAATATGTCCGAGGACACCCCATTATATTGAAGAATACTAAAAAAACTAACTAAAAGCTACATCAAAACAACACACAGTCAACAAGCAACTAACAAGAACCCCCCCAATACAAAGCCTCTGTTAAGAACAATAGTCACAGTTACCATACTTTATACCAACATCCAATCAGTTACTTCTAAACTTGATATTTTCACTGCTAGAGTGAATTCACTAAAACCTACGCTAATTATAATCACTGAAACATGGCTTAAACCTAACATACCAGACTCAATGATAAAAATACCTGGATACGACATATATAGAGATGACCGGATTGGAAGACGTAGTGGTCGTGTGGCAATCTACGCCTCAACTAGAACCGGATTTATGACAACCAAATTAAATACTACCTATAATAAAAACACATCGCTTCTGAATGGCTTTGGCTCGACATTAAAATTGGAGATTGCAAATTTTTACTATGTGGACTATACAGGGGACAAGACTCCACACTAGAGCAAGACAATTATTTACTTGAACAACTTAGTTTGGCCTCAGAGAATAATACAGTAGCTTTAATGGGTGATTTCAACTACGGTGGGGTAAGATGGCCTCTTAAGGACTGCTCATATGTTACGCCAAGAGAAGATAATTTCATACAATGGTATGAGAGTAGCAACCTTCACCAGATAATAGACAAACACACAAGATTTCGCCAAGGAAACCAACCATCGCTCCTAGATCTGCTCTTTACGAATGATGACTCACTAATATCCAATGTCGAGCATTATGCCTCCATTGGTAAAAGCGACCACACATGCTTTTTGGCATCCATATAACTACAAGTAAGAAAACAAAACAAGGAAGCCAAAACCATACTTAATTTCAATAAGGCAGATTTTGACAAAATTAACGAAAAGCTAAATGAAAGTTTATCCAGTTTCTTGCTAGATACAATGCGCTAAAAGCCAATTCGAGATTATTCACAATGCAATTAGAGAAGCTATAAAGGCACACGTACCCAAAACTATAATTAACCAATAAACCACGAATAAGCCCTGGGTCTCAATGGAGACGAAAAAGCTAATAAAAGACAAACTTCACTATGGAATAGATATGTACTGACCGGACTTGACGAACACTACACGGAATATAGAAAACTAAATAACCGACTAATAAACCAAACTTGAAAAGCTCGTTTAATTCATGAGAATAACATACTAAATGCCGAACCCAAGAAATTCTACTCCTGAGCCCTGCGAAATTGCCACTGTATTTGCAGATCAGTTTGCGAGTGTTTTTCAAACAGAGCCGCCAGATCCGTTGCCAATCCTAAACGAATCACATAGAGTGGTGGACTCCATTGGTGAAATAATATTCACTCAAGATAAAATCCAACAAGCAATAAAAGATATGAAAACAACGTCTTCACCGGGACCTGATGAAATTCCTGTATCAATACTTAAAAAATGTAACATCACTGACAGCCTTGCAATAATAATGCAGACATCATATGATACGGGAATACTACGAGATATATGGAAGACAGCAACAGTGAAACCACAGATATAGATCTACATAGATAACGCAATTATCACGATATATATTGAAACCAAGCGTGCCGACTTTTTAATACCTACTGTGACGTTGCCTGTATCACGAAGTCGAAGCGATGCGCGACAGTATCGCTTGTGTGATATTCATCGTCTCCTAACACACAACGTCAGATCAAACGTCCGAAGCAAACGCGGCAACGTAATGTGAATAAAGTTTACTTAACGGTAAAACGGACGCGCGGGGACTTAAGTTAGTGGCGACCAACCTCGACGCTTGGTCGGAGTTCAGACACGCGAAGTGCATGCATTTGCGTTATCTATGTAGATCTATGTCTGTGAGTGAAACCCATACTTAAAAAGGGAAATAAACTGGAGCCATCAAACCTACAGACCTATCAGCTTGACTAGTATTGTATGTAAGGCAATGGAAAAAAATATAGTTAAGCATATCAGCCACTTCTTTACCAACCACAAAATTATACCAGAACAACAGCATGGGTTCTGCCCGCATCGCTCCACAGTGTCAATCTTGCTAGCATGTCTGTCATCCTGGACAACATCCTGAACAAACAAAAGAGAACCCATCGACGTTATATATCTAGACTATGAAAAAGCCTTCGATAAAGTCTCAATAAGAAGACTTCTACAAAAGCTGGAGTTCCTAGGAATACGCGGGAAACTACTAAAATGGATCGAGGCATTCTTACGACAAAGAACCCTACGGGTAAGAGTGGGTGACACGATGTCTGAATACCGAGAGATACACAGTGGTGTGCCACAGGGTTCAGTGTTGGGCCTAGTATTGTACATACTATACACCTTCGATCTCCCACAGAACCTGAACTGTAATTTCAGCATCTTTGCAGACGCAGGAGGAGGATTTTAAGAGGCCATTCCTTGAAACTATGTACCAGTTTCTCAAATAATAATCCACACAAGCACTTTTTGAGTAACCTAATGGTCAGAGCGTGGAATAAACTTCCAGAACATGTGATCACAGCTGACAACATAAATCAATTTAAGAACCGACTAGATAAATATTTAGCTGCAAATGAAAACCAGTAAAAAAAGGAGATACAGGCATCATCAGTTGTCTCAACTGCCTGCTTGATTAAATATAATAATAATAATAGTTACCGGAGAAATTCTATGTAGTACTCAAATAGCTGACTACTCGAGTAGAGTTTACACAAGTAATCATTATTTATTTTGTGAACTGTCTCATAGGGAGTTAGTACCACTGTATAAACTGACACTAGTCTAAAACCATAGGACATAGGTATCCCTTTGGATCGCGGAAGTCAGACAGGCAATAGCTCTGAGGAAAAGCTAATATTCAGTCGAATCCGGTTAGACTAGCAAGCAGACCCTAGGATACAACTGGGATAACTCTAAGAGAATGATGATTTTTTGAACTGTCTTGTACGTTATAAGTAGTCATAACATATAAAGACAGTAATTATCATATATTTTACGGATTTTCTCTTACATTATTTAAAGTGAACAAAAGTTTAGAATGAATCCTTACCAGTGCCAAGCGATAGTCTGACAGCGCCCATAAAGTCGTTAGAAGCCAGTCGGTCGCGGTCCCATATACTCAGCTCTAGCGCCCTAGAGCTCAGCTCTTGTATGGTGACTCCTCTATATGTGAACGTGTGCTCCCACTTTGGATTTAATGTCCTGCGACATACGGCTGTCTTTTGCTTGGCGAGGCGACCGCGCTCTGGTAGTAGGTAACTGGAATAAAAACAAAGGCTTGTTAGTCAATTGCCTAATTAAAATTTACTCAGTGAATAGTAGAATACAAAAAGAGTCAAAAATCGCTTGGCTAGTTGGAATCGATAGCTTGTAAGTCTAGCTGGAGCTACCCAGCTAGACTTACAAGCTATTTTATATTATCCAAATTTAAGAATAAACTCAGCGAACTTTCAAAGAAAATTATCTACCTATATTGAGCAGTGTTACATAAGTACATATACTAAACTAAAGTATGCTACATATTTATTCATACTTTATTGTACACTTGGCAAACAAAATATGCTGATAAGCGGCAATAGGCTCGCCACCTATTACGTGGGATCAAAACACTGGCGAAAAGTGGGCGTTTAATATGCCTCTGCCTACCCCTTCGGGGAAACAGGCGTGAGTCTATGTATGTATGTATGTATGTATGTATGTATATACATATGTATTGTACACTTATACATACATTTGAAGGAATTTTCTGAACAAGTAAGTACAATGGGCGGCGTTATCGCTCACAGCGATTTCTGCCAGGCAACCTTTGGATGGATATTATTGGTCGGAAATAAATGGTAGTTGGAAGTGTACAGTTGTAAAAATATATAATTTCGTGTAATAACATATATACATACAAATAAATACTTATAAATATTAATATATACATATAAATAAGTATACAATATTTAAATAAATATTGGTATACCTATAATATAGGTATTATAGGTATAATGTAGAATGAGAAAAGCTATAATTATAGATAGTGATCCTTTACTATTGCTTTAAATCTAGTGATAGTCTGAGCCTTATGTGTAACGGTAGGGAATTCCATAAGCGAACAGCAGTAACTAAAAAGGATTTGTCATAAAATGCTGTGGAATGAACCGGCATTTTCAGATTCAAATTTTCTGATGACCTTAAATAACGATGATGCGTATCATAAAGGAACTCGAATCTTCCTTTAAAATAGGTGGGAGTAGAAGGGGTAACCACTTGAGCTGTGCTCGAAATTGTGAAACATGATCATATTTCCGTAATCCAAATATGAATCGTATACAGACATTTTGAAGGCGCTCAAGTTTGTCAAGCTGGTTTTCGGCGATATCTAGATAGCTGACATCTGCATAATCAATAATAGGTAAAACAAGAGAGTTTGCAAGTGCAATTTTGGTAGCAGTTGGTAGAAAATTTCTTAGTCTTCTTAAGTGAACCCGCTGAAGCAAATACCTTGCAGCTCACTTCTTGGATCTGCGATCGCCAAGTAAGAGAAGAGTCTATATTAATCTAATTACACCCAAGTTCTTTACTTTGAATTTTTTGACTTTGAATGGGAATAACAGTGTTATCAAAGATGACGTGAGGGAGTTGAGACCAGTAAATTTTGGATGTCATTCTTGAACTCCCAATAACAATGACCTGAGTTTTGGAAGGATTCATCTTTAGCCCAAAAGATTTGCTCCAACTGCTGATCAGTGCCAGTTCACTGTTAATGCTATTTATAGATAGTGATAAATCAGCTAATGGCGACTGCGTATTAATTTGGAGATCATCTGCATAAAGGTGATACGAAGAGCGAAGATTATTTGATATCTAATATATAAAATTCTCGTGTCACAGTTTTCGTTCCCATACTCCTCCGAAACGGCTTGACCGATTTTGATGAAATTTTTTGTGCTTATCCGGTATCTATGAGAATCGGCCAACATCTATTTTTCAAAAAAAAAAAAAATTTTTTGCAAAACAACGTTTGCCGGGTCAGCTAGTAGAATTTATAAAAATTGCGAAAAGTAAAGGAGACAATACGCCACCCTGGGGCACGCCAACAGTAGTTTTACACCAAGAAGAAAGTGAATTTTCAACGCGTATACGCTGATGGCGGCCACAAAGGTAACTACGAAACCAATCAATCACCGTAGGAGATATGTTAAGAGAGCTGAGACGGCTGAGTAGAATATCAAAATCCACTGTATTGAACGCGTTGCTAAAATCTAGAAGAGCAAGAATTGTTAGGTGTCCGCCTTCCATACCAGCTCTGATGTCATCTGTAATATTGACTAGTGATGTAACGGTGCTGTGACCCAACCGGAAACCGGACTGGAAAGGATTTAAGAGATTATTCTTGCAAAGGAACGTGTTAATTTGGTTGTGGACCAGTCTTTCGAGGACTTTGGAGAGGAATGGTAGGATAGAAATGGGCCGATAGTCAGAGAAAGAAGATGGATGCGAATTTTTTGGAATTGGTGTAATCAGAGCGTCCTTCCACATCGATGGAAATACGCCACTAGACAAGGAGTAATTAAGGATGTGAGAAATTATGGGTAGGATTAAGTCGAGGATAGGAAGGATCATATTACGGCTGACACAGTCACTACCAACGGCGTTGGAAGATATTGATATTATGCTCTTCTTAACATCACTATCGGTGAAGTGATTAAAGACAAAGGAAGGATAACCAGTGGTTGGCAGTGATGAAAGATAATGAATAGTGCTTGCTTTAGTAGTCCTATCAATATTGGACGAAGCAGAGAAACATAATTATTATACATCATTTCAGAAACAGCGAGTAGCAATTACTTATTAACATTAAACAGCAATGCAATATTTAAAAATGGTACATATCAGTTAGGCATTTGCATTGCTCGGATGCCAAGTTAATTTTGGATATGTGTCATAGTCATAACTTATGAATGATACATATCCAAAATGAACTAGCCATCGGAGTGGTGCAAAGGACCGTAGGGATACACATTACGCTATACCTTTTACAGAAGACGTCAGCGTGTCCACTGGGCTTGGTGGCGACGAGGTTCTTGGCTTCCTTCACCAGCACGTGGAGTGTTCCCCTGGACCGCGGGGACGGAGAGTCGGGGATCTCAAGCTTGAGCGCCACCACCACGTCGCCGCGGCTGCCTTGTTGCTCTTCGAACTGCTCCGTCTGAAGAGGAATATGGTGTCAGTAAGAGATATCGGAAGTAATCATCATTAACAGCTAGCTGTAGCTCACTGCTGGATACAAGGCTTTCCAACGGCACGCTCGACTTTCGGCTTTCAGGCACAGTCGCTACCACTGTGTATATCATCACTTCACCAAGCCGGATCAGCTGACGCCCGTCTGCTGATCAGGAGCACTTGGCTTCGATCCTGGATCGGGCAAGTGTAACAGGGTCTGCCGAATTCTCAGTAGCAGCACGGAGTTTGACAAAGTGCCCGGTAACGGCAATAGGCTTATCTCCCATTACGTGGGACTTAGATAGTCATAACATGGGGAAATTAGAGTGTAATATTACACCTTTACGCTGCCTACTATTTCGGGGATAAAAGCGTGAGCCTAATGAATAAAAAAAAACTGCTTGAGAGGTGTCAAGAGACACCCGGATGGAACGAAGTTCCTTTCGATTAATTACTGAAGGAATTGTAATAAAATTTTATTTTTTTTAAGTTATAATAATATTTTTTTTATTATTAACAAATATAATGTAATATAAATTTAATCAGTAGGCTCAATTTTAGTAATAATTGTTAATTTTACAAAAAATGTTCCGTTCGCCATCTTAGATCCCCAAATAAATGTAATTTACGTTATCAGAATGCATGATAGCCCCGAAAATTATACCCATATTAGTTTTATTAAAAATGTCCCGTCCGCCATCTTGGATTCCTAAATAGATGTCACTTTCGTGACCAGAATCCATAAAAACCCCGAAAATGATACCCATCTTAATTTTATTAAAAATGTCCCGTCCGCCATCTTGGATTCCCAAATGGATGTTTTCGTGATCAGAAAGCATGAACATGATGCTTGCTTTCTATAAGAGAGAGAGAGAGAGAGCACGGCTTACAATAGCTTACTATAGCAAAAAGTGTCGTTACAACTTTTCGTCTTAATTTTTTTCCGTCTAGCCCCCTTGCGCAACGCGCGATAAGGAACTTCGTTCCGCAAAATTTATTTGATTGATTCCAATCTGTTCCTCTGCCCCGTCACCTGAGGGGGACGGATCGCAATAAGCCCTTTATTGACAGTTGGATGCGGGCGGCTCTAGATCGGTTTGTGTGGAAGCCGTTGAAACAGAGCTACATCCAGCAGTGGATGTCTTTAGCCTGAGATGATGATAAGAAATTGTAATGTGTTGTAAACTAATTTCGTTTTATTTGGAGGGGCTTACTGGAGAGCCTACGTTTAGCAGTGGACCTCTTGTCTTTACAGTGAGATGATGATGTATTTCTAGGTAGTAGTGTAGGGTAGTGTACTCACTCGCTCGTGCAGCTTGTACCACTGAGGCTTGGGGTCGTCGAACACGACGTCGGCCAGCGGCAGCGCGAGCTCGCCCAGGAAGTCGTTGCGCCCGAACATGTCGGCGTGCCACACGCTCAGCCACAGTGTCCGCGCGGACAGCGAGGCCAGCGGCTGCACGAAGCTCAGCACCTCCTCGAACACGGGGTTCAAAGTGTTCTTCTTCACTTTCGTCTTCCTCTTGCCAGCTTTGGACTTGTCTGGTAACAAGTACACCTAAAAACGAACAACATTTATTATTATTTACTGAAAGGTCAGCTCATTCTGCTCTGCAGAGCATGCGCCCCAGGTTCTGACGTCGAGGGACTCAGGGGTCAGAGGGGCGCTTAGTCACACGCTGAGGGCAGTATGAGTTTTATTAGGTGCCAAAACATTAGTGAGTTGTAATCTGAATCTGACTTTAAAGAGTCAGTAAATTCGAAACCTATTTTAGGTACGATCAAAATGCAGCACACGATTACTTCATTTTCCAGAAATACCAGACATATTCAAATTTTACCTATATAGCCTTTTAACTTTGGTATAGCTCTACAGATTTGCCAATATGCCGTGTGGTGTCCGGCGGTATAGAATAGCCCTCCCTCACTCTTACCAAGGTGTCGTAAAAGGCGACTAAGGTATTTCGACGTACGTATTATCATCGCAATAATTTATAATGAACATTGACGTCCTCAAACGTAGAGAAGGAAAACTCGAGATAAACCCGGAAGTCTGTCCCGCCGTTAGGGATCGACTGTCAAATCCCAAAGTAAACATACAGTCCAACAAATAACCGACGTGATCATGGCTGTAGGTAAAATGACTGTAAGTGTATCCCAGGGGGGTACCGGCGGAGCCGGAGAATCCCCCCCTCGTCCTGTATCTGCAGGACGACGCTGCTCCTCGTATTCTGGGGGGAGCAAACTTGCAGCTAGAGGCGGCGACGATATTCGCCATACGTCACGCCAAAACCAACAAAACCTGTGGCGAAATTGTTCACGTCGGTGCGGAAAGTGGGCAGCGGAATGCAGATTTGCAACGTTGAATGTTAGAGGAGGAATGAATGAGAAGCTGGATGATGTTTACGAACTAATGAATGAAACAAAACTAGATGTTTTGTGTGTGAATGAGTCAAAGCGCAAGGGGGAAAGACATGCTGACGCGCGGCCCGTTCACCGAGATATGGTCGGGAGTTACCGAGGAAGAACATGACAGTTAAGGCGTCGGTCGGATAATTCTTTCAGAGCGAATGGCAGAATGTATGCGAGAGTATGATTGCGTAAGTCCGCGACTTATCTGGGTCCGGATGAAAGTAGGCCTGACACCTATATTTTTGATAGGTGTATACGCTCCGGACAAGGAGGTAAGAGAGGAATTTTGGGAACAAATGAGAGAAGTTGTGTTATTGCGTAAATGGAATAAACGTATTGTCATGCTTGAAGATTTTAATGCAAGGGTTGGAGTGAAGCGTGATGGGTATGAAAATGTACTTGGGACGTTTGGAGATAAGAGTGTCAATGACAACGGCGTGTACTTATTAGATGTATGTGTGGAGATGGGTCTGTCAGTGGTGAATACATGGTTTCAGCATAAAATGGTACATTGTACACGTGGCAAAAGAAGGAAGGAAATGTTGTGTTAAGGAGCATGATAGACTTTATGATAGTCGATGAAAGAATGAGAATGAAAGTAGTGGACACCAGAGCTTATCGCGGATCTGGTGTCGGCACGGACCACTATCTGGTAATAAGTAGAAATAGTGGCCTACTGAAACGCTGGCGGCACAGAGATAAAGGTTCTACTACAGAATTAGAACGTATAAAAGTGGAAACATTGAAAGAAAAGCGTGTGAAAGAGATGTACAAAAAGCAATTGGGCGAACGGATGGATAAAAGCTGGAGTCTTATAAATGAGGAAAGTGTGAGTGAAGTATGGTCGGTTTTTTAAACCAATATTGTGAAATTTGCTGAAGATTATGCGGTATGAGTAAAAGAAGAAGGAAGAATTGCGAGAAAGCTGACTAGTGGGATGATGAAAATAGAAGAATGGTTGATGAAAAAAAAAGCATGGCTAGATACTCTAGCAATAGAAGCAACGAATAGAGCGAGCGGTGGTATGAATGAAGATAATGTCAAAGAAATGAAGATGAAGTACCCGAAACCGGCGAGCATGTATGAAAAGAGTAATGAGTGAAGAGGAAGAGCGTGAGGTTTGTAAGGATAGAAGCAAGTGGCGTTCTCGTCTCTGCCTACCCGGCGCGAAAAAGGCGTGAGTATATGTATGTATGTATGTCTACAGATTTGATTTAATTATCTTGAAGATCAAAACATTTTTTTACGGACGACCGGATGGCGCAGCCGGAGTGTAAGCGACTGCTACGCCGATGGTCGCGGGTTCGATTCCCGCTCAAGTCAAACATTTGTGTGCATGAAAATGGATGTTTGTCTTGGTCTGGGTGTTTCTATGTATAATAGTGCAAAAAGTATTTACACCTACAAACTACTTAGTACTAAGACTTAATAGTACTCAAAATGTTATCCGGTATCTGTGACTTTTCGCTAGAGTTGCCAATATGGCGACTGTGATTTATCTGTCAGAACCATTAGAATTTAATAAAATACTCGACAATCCGAATTTTGCGGATATATGTTGTCGACTCGAAATCTTAATTTTTTCATGTTTTCTTATTCACGTAAGGTTTCGATGTACTCCTTGACGAAATTATTAATATAAGATTTGACACTGCGATAGCAGCGCAGTCCGTCGGTTCCAATGTGAAACATTCCAAAATCCACAACAACTTACAAATTAAAAATTAAGTAAAAATGCATTTTCCAGTGGACTAAATTGTGAATATAAACCATTCTCAAGCCCCCTTGAACACACACAAAAAATTTCATCAAGATCGGTCCAGTCGTTTAGGAAGAGTTCAGTGACATACACACGCACATGACGCACACAAATAATAGGTATATTAAGATATACAGTAAAATTATATTTTAGTTACGGTAAGATCAGCATCTGTAAAGCAACAAATGGACGTCTTACCCATTTGCTGCATACGTCTTTATAGTGCATGCAATTAATGTATTCCCTTTGCATTTACAGTTTAAAGGCAGGGATATAATTTCTCAATTTTATCGTTGACTGTTCAATTACTAGATGTGCCATTATAGATTATATACGTATGTTAAGTAATAATTAACTTTATCCGTCAGTCGGCCTTTCATTTGTCGGTTACGCGAAACTCGTTATTTTTAATAACCAGTTACGTTTCGCGGATATTGTTATTGCACCTGTGGTGATAAATGGTTATCTATATTTATATAAATGACACATTGGCTTTGTTTTTTAAAACAGGAACCTGTTTTTTTGTGGTAGGAATTTATTGTTTTGCCTGTTTATGTCATTACCTATACCTATTTGATACAATTGAAATATGTTGTAGAATATCACGGCAAATAATAATTTCATAATTTACATTTTGGCTTGCAATAAAAAGGTAGGTCATAATAAACTGAACATTGTCTTACATTTATAACAAACTACTTATCCGTGTGGTGACGGATTAAGAATACGGATTGTCACCACCCCATGGGTGTCGTAAGAGCCGACAGAGGGAGCATATTATGCATAGAACAGCACTGTAAGAGAAGGAAAACTTGATACAAGCTCTATACCAACCCGTTTGGCCAGCGTGGTATAGTAGGCCAATTCCTCCCTTCAAAGGAGAGGCCTAGTCCAGCAGTGGACTGTTATTGGCTGATGATGATGTACTTAGTAGGTATTTTCGAGTAAGTCTTTACTTACTAATAGTAATCTGTGCTAATGTACATGTTTTAAGTAACAGGTCATAACATAAAAGTCAATGAAAGCAACAAAATTATAATAACCATTGTCAAGCGGACAATAAAATTGGATTATAATACCAATACCTCGAAAGAAATATTATAAATTCAAACGGGTATTTCCGGTCTTTATATGTGGTCAATCGTTTCTTCAAGAACGATACCAGATGGACGATAGCAAAAGTATTTTCATAAAACTCACCTTAACATAAGGATCGGATCTGTTCCTCTTGACGTCGACGGGTGCGAGTTCCCGACACCTCTTCACGCCGACCTCCAGGGCTCCCAGCCGGTAGTTGTACAGCAGAGAGATCTGTACCTCGCCGCGCACCGTCACACTGCCCCGGGTGCCTTCACCCGCGCCAGAGTACACTGATGCCATGGATTCTGAACGCGCCTGGAAGTACACAAAAGGTTTCGTCAAAATTTGATAGAGCAAAACATTTTTCTTAAATAAATACTGGATGTTTAGTTTTCTTTTTATTTATTTCAATAAAGATAAGTATTATAACTTAAATATGGAAAACAACTTATGTCTTAAAATTAAGGTTGTTAGTTTGTAAAATGCTTGTAATTCGTTACCTACTGTATCAGTAGATTTAGGGACGACAAATTTTTTTGATGAAGTAAGATGAAATAAAAGCATGACCACGTTCTGGATAAGGGAATGTACTTTTTTGCCGATTACACCTAATTTAAACCCAGATCAAAATTAAGTACCTTAAAAGACATGCAAAATTGTAATCAGTTTTACTCATCATGTTATAAAAACACTCCATTCTAAAAAAAATATATTCGCTGTTCAACCCCAACAACAGCACCTGTAGCAGCTTTATTGATTAACCTAGTATAATCGTTTACTGATAAAACAATACAAATAATCTAATCATTATCTACACGACAGAAAGCAAAGACAACATCGCATTTTTCTTGTTTTTTCGAGCTATTGATTTGCGAGCCGTTTCATACATTAGTGTATATAAGTATCTTTTCTGTGACAGCTACAAACATCCCATTATTGTTGGACTAAGCGACGCTATTTCCAATAACAAACAAATATTTACCAAAACAAATAAGACAGTCATTCAACAAATACTGTATACTTTGTAGTTATTGTGGTAGATTGGTTATATTTCAACGCTTTGTAGTACACAAGTTAGAAATTTTGGCCCTTGTACCGTTCTTATGAAGTAGGCAATAAGTATCAAAATCATTCTGACTTAGCGCTGTTTGTACAAAACAATAACAACTAAAACGTTGAGGACGAGATTCAGCCCCGAAATAGATTCATGACTAAGACCTTGAGAGCCCGTATAATAAACAACAGGTAAATAAACAATTTAGTACTAAAGGAATACGTACAGAATTGTATAAAAAACTTACAGTATCCATCCCGAAGTAATATTAAAACTGTTAATGAATTAGTTTCTCTCAGCGTGCGTACATTTTGCTCGGCTATCGCGTTTCCAACTGAATTGTGAGTTGACGAAACACGTAGGTAATGTTTTTGTTGCTTGCATTATCTGTCATACGATACCTCACTGGCCTGCTGGCTGTGTGAACCGTGTTAATAATTGGTTTGTTCCTGTTTTACTTCGCATGTGTGAAGTTATTCTGTATAGGTACCTAGTTGCTTGACAGTCGTGAAATTCGTTTGGTTTTCTGTTAGTTTGATAACTTTGTCAATCATCTTGGTGACTTATTAGGAAACGGTGATACCTATCTAATATATAAAATTCTCGTGTCACAGTTTTCGTTCCCATACTCCTCCGAAACGGCTTGACCGATTTTGATGAAATTTTTTGTGCTTATCCGGTATCTATGAGAATAGGCCAACGTCTATTTTTCAAAAAAAAAAAAAAATGCAAAACAACGTTTGCCTGGTCAGCTAGTAAAAGATAAATATGTATTACCTTGAATCATATTCTATTTTTTTATTTAGTTTTCTTGTTTTAGTCTCTAAAACACACCTGCCACTATCATCTCTGCATCACCCTGAGGTTGGCTGGTAGAAAATGCCTTTGGCATTAAGTCCGCCTTGTGCAAATTGTATTACGCAAAGCTTAATAAATAAATAAAAATAAATAAAATGATAGCTATTAACATTCATTAGACATAATTAGATTGACATTCGTGGATTATACGTAGGTATGTTTATTTTGTCTTTGTTGCCAGAGTCACAACAGAAAAATTATAAAGTTGATAAACTAGTAATCTAATTAGCCGTGATATCTCATGTATTTAGAAGGTACCTGTCTCGTATACTGCACTTGAGACTATATTTCCGAAAAATTCGTCTTCATCGTCTTAGCGTTTTCCTGATGCATCCAAGACTAAGAGCTCGGAGCCCTGGGTCCGCTAACTAGTCTAGCCAGACATGACAGAAAACTTATTAGCTTAGCTACGAAAATTCGTATTTGGTTTTATTTCATAACAATCTAAACAAATACAAGTTCCCTTAACTGTCAGAGCAGCAAAAAATGTGGTCCACTTATGTTGGCCCACGCAAGTCGCTTAACTGTGGGCGCCGTCCATTTTTATACCTCAAACAGGCAAACGTTCGTGACAAGTTACCTTAACTGGATCCGGAAATCCAATAAACATGGTGCCACAGATCATTTAATTTGCATCGTGTGTGATGCAATTAACTAGAAGACTCTATGTTTTGTAATATAAACAGTCATCATCATTAGCCTTTAACAGTCCACTGCTGGACTAGGCATCTCCTTTGAAAGGAGGAATTGGCCTGTGGCCTACTATACCACGCTGGCCAAACAGGTTGGTATAGGATTTGTATAAAATTTTACTTCTCTTACAGTGCTGTTCTCTGCATAATATGCTCCCTCTGTCGGCTCTTACGACACCCATGGGATGATATGGGGTGGTGACATTTAGGGAATGCAAATCTCCCGAGATTTGGGCTCAAGCGAGATTGACAGTTTTGTATGTTTTTTGTAAATAATCGCAATATTTGAATAAATTAGGACATAAATAATAACCATTTTAAGTATTATAAGATAAACATTACTTTTCACGAACTTTTCAATAGACTTTTATGCTTCAAAAATTGTTTGACGTACCTATCTGTCTATATTTTTTTAATAAACTTTTATGAAGTATACTTTTACAGACGGATCTGTCAAATAAGAAATGAAAGAAACAACAAGTCTTCGCTTCTAATATCAAACAAAAATCTTTTAGTAATAAATCATTTCTTTTATAATAAACAAAACAACGAGAGATCAAAAAAAAATTACTTATCATCTATGTAGCTAAACTGAGGTATTATTATTAATTAGGTAAATAAAACTATATCTACTCTGTAGACTTTTTAGATATTACAGATTAATTAACAAAAATAGACCAATAAGGCAGACTATTAGAAATTACAGAACCTAATTAACAAAATATACCAATCAAAGGGACGATTGGTTCAGTTCAAATCACAAGCCATTATTAAGAATTATTTTCAAAGGAGCTCTTTAAGAAGCACAAAATGTCCAAAGAATCGTCTGCTAACAGCTTCCTTTTCTGTTGGACAGATAACCAGCCGCTGAGAAGGCCTTTTCGGATGCAACGCGAATTGAAACCGCAGTTCTCAGGCAGACATCCACGAACTGCAAAATTTTGCCTTTTGACCCCCCGGACTCGTATAAATTCATTTCATTTTTTATTAATGCCGATACCGACAGATTGCGATCCGTCCGTGTCAGTTTGCGCTTCGAATAAGACGTTTTTAGGCTCGAGTGCAATCTCGTAAATCTCGCGAGATCTCGCCCATTTTTCGACCGAGAGTAATCTCGCGAAAAAGGCCGAGATCTCGCGAGATCGAGATTGCATTCCCTTGACATTCCGTATTCTTAATCCGTCACCACACGGACAATTATTATTATTATAAACAGTACGGTGGAATAATTACTTATTAATTAGGTATTGTCATTTTTGTCCGTTTTCCGACTTTCGCTTTGGAGTCAGAGGTCTGCTTTTTAAGCCGTATACAGACTTTGCGAGGCATGCGCTGCGCACGGCGCACAGCACATGCCTCGCAAGGTGTGTACCTTTATATTCGTGGCGAGGCATGTGCTACGCACGTGCGAGGGTGAGCCAACGAATGTCGGCAAATGCTACAAGATCAAAGTGCCTCAGTGCGAGCATTACATTAGTTGTGGACGGTGCCGCGCATGCACGTTCGAGGTGTGCGCCGCGTACAATATCCACGTACGGCACGTACGCCTCGACTGCGAAAATGAAACTGCGTTTGTTCGGGCCAAACAGCGCGCAGCGCATGCTCGGGCCGATCCAACCCACACAGCAGCAGTCTAGATGGCACCTTTGCATCGCGTGCGCGTATCAGCTGCTGCTTTTATAATATATTTTATTTTCTCGAGATCTCTATAAGATCCTAGAAGATATTTCTTTTTTCAGCTCATCGACGGTTAAATTACTTCATTCGCAATTAAATGCCATATGTCTTCTCTTTTGTTTTTATTATAATAATAATGATGTTTTGGATAATCGGTTACTTTCGTATAATTTAAATTTTTCGTTCATAATGCGTGCAAACATCACAGCGATGCGGACACAACCGTCCAAACGCAACGCACTGCTCGCAATGAGCCGGCGCACACGCGCGGCTCGCACGCACGCGTCTGTGCGTAGCACATGCCTCGCAGCAAACATGAAGACAGACAAACGAGGCGTTTGCTTCGTACGCGATGGCTCGACCCGAGCATATGTTGGTATAGTTTTTCAACACGCACGCCTCAAGCAGAGGCATTCGTTGTGTGCCGTTCGTAGCGCATGCCTCGCAAAGTCTGTATCCACCTTTAGTATAACCAGACTTGACAGAATATAAGCACAAAATATAGGATATAGCTTTAAAATTATATATGTTCAACTATATTGTCGGAATGTAGGTACTTGTAATTTGTATATTATTATGTTGATAAGGATATTTGTAAGCATTGGTGATTTAGTAGTTTGATTTGATAATGACTGATAAACGTATCGTACGTAGGTATATTTGATAACGACTGATAATAATGTACCTAAGTCTTGTTTGACAATAAATAGCTTACAGAAAGTTATTAAATTTTGACCTCACTTTGACTTGTGGCATTATAAGTAAAGTCTTTTGCAATAATCAAACATCGCCACAAAAATAAAAAAATATGTCTAGATTTTGCCACATCGCAGAAGAAATAAACAAAAAATGTCGCTAGGTACATACCTATTTAAATAGTTTTAAAATAGCATCAGATTTGAAACAAACAATATTTATCTTAGATTGCATTTTATAAATATTTATATATTTAAATGGTTATTTATAACTAGATATAAAAACATGCTAATGTATTTAGATATCGTCGTGTATTGCAGTTTTTTTAGATAAAATTTGATACCTAAGTTCTCTCAAATTAAATACTTCTTTAATCTGAGTAAGTTCTTATTTCATTTTTCAATATTTTTGCACTATTCACAGACAGATAATTTACTAAAATAAAAAACTAATGGTATTGAATCGGACTTCATTCTAAGTAGCAAAGATCTTCCTAATAAGTAGATGTAAAAAAACCCTACAAACAGCATATTATTTACACAGACACCTTATTTATCACTTAAAGCAACCGCACTATAAAAAGGTTTTAATCATGATTTAATTTAGATAAACCTTGTAGTGATTACAAGTAGCTCCGGTCTTGCTAATAAGATGAGAATAAAAACAAGTTTAACAAGGATTGACAATCCAGTTAACCATAATTTGAAGCCATTAGACTACTACCGTGACAGATATTTTGTTACCTACGTCATCGTACATAAAAACAACTTAATAAAACACAAATATTTAGTCCCACCTATTCCGTATCGAGTCGCAGAGAACAGAATAATTTAATATTTATAATTTAAGATTAACATAGAGCATATTTGAAACTATGTCAAATAGTGTCCAACGAAAGGAATAAACAAATTATAATTTTAAAACTAAGGTCGAATTTTTTGCAACGCGTGCCTATGCTTGTTGGTGGCGTAAACTGATTAATTCGTAGCTATTGCACAATTATATTCAATAAGTAAGCAACACAGTATATAGTTATATTTCTACTTCCTTAACTTCGAAAACCGAAGCTTATAAACATCTATTTTTAGTTAAGTAAGTTCAATGTATTATTTACTTGTAGTCACATTATGTGCTCGAATATAAGTCATATAAAGTAACAAACTTGAAAGAAAATACATGCGACGTTTTCCCTGCTTGTAAACATACTAAGTAAGTTTGTATACATTGCCCATACAGGCATGTGAAACGGGCCAGCCGGCCGCATATGGCATTGAGTAATAACGTTTTATCGTACCTACCCACACAACAACACTCTATAAGGGATTAAACATTACAACATTTAGACTAAGCCAAAGATTGTGCCGAGCTCAGAGCGTGCGTTTTGTTCGTGCCTTTGAGCGTTCATTGTTCGGATAGACTGTCATTTTGGTTAATGATTCGAGCCTTATATCATAAATAAAGGTAGATATGATAAAGATAATCAACTAGAAAATATTCTTGTTAATCTGTATAGCCATTAAAAAGAAACACCGAACAGAATGATACGTTTTATGGGTATCTGAGCTCTTGGTTGAGCACCTTATTCTACACAACATTCAAGTATTGAAGTAAGTAAACGTTTTGCTAAGCCTCGTTGCTCGCGAGCCGTGTCGCAAGACGCAGTAATATAATACAATGGCCAACGCGGTCATCGAGACAATACTCCTACATTCTGCTATGCAGTTACAATACTAAAGCCCTATAGTCTGTCACAAAAGGTCGGTTTTTTGTTGCAAAAATGTTTCTATAACGTCATCGAAGACGTGTTGGCACGGTTTTGCTTGTAAGCAAGTTGTATGCGGTTGCTTAAACTATAGTATTCTTTGACATATCTTGTATAGTTTACATGTTTTGGCTGACAGATTGGACAGATCATGCCATTATCTGAGGTGGTGTAACCTATGCCGGAATCTGGTAACAAATAAAAGGTAGCCCTATGTAGTTCTCCTTTATTTTAAACTAGAGGACGCCAGCAGCTACGCCTGCATTTACTTAAATTTACCCGTTTTGGCCGATCCCGTGGGAATTTCGGGAAATCCCTTCTTAGTGCACCCCTACGGTCCCCAAGGAACATACATGCCAAATTTCAGCTTCCTGCGCCCAATAGTTTCGGCTGTAGCGTGTCTGTCAGTCAGTCAGTAACGCAAGGATTTTATATCTTAAGATTGCAAATTGAACAGTGAGTAGATTGATTCTGGCAACTAATGGTAAACACCACACAGAGCCTAACGATAACATTATTTATTTAGCTCTTAAGATTTACTTATACTGTAAAGTTTTCATATATGTACCTACTAAAAAGGGGTCAAAAGTTTGAAAATTCTTACCTGCAGTCCACTTCTGTTGAGTGAGAATCGGTCCCTATCAAGTAGGTCCCTCTCGTGAGGTAGCGGCGAATTTGATCGCCTCGGCAACGTAGCATGGTTGGGTGACGCCGGGTCATTCAGATATACGTCATCTGAAACAATGACAAACAATCATGAGGATATGTCATAAATATTCCGCTGTAAAAACCAAAATAAACAAACCAATAAAATATAAAAATGTACTGAACGCCAATGGGCAATATTGTTCTAAAAAATATATATATAGGTAAAGGTCAAATTGCAACAAACAACTGGATTTGTAGAACTATTTACTTAACAAGTGAGTACTTTATAAAATAAAACTAAAAAAAGAATAACGTAAGAAGAGAGACAGGCTAGAAACAAGTAGTATTTTCTTATCAACAATAAGAAAAACTAATAAGTAAATCATAAAATACATATAAGTATTATACATAATACCTATACTGATGGTGCATTAAGTTATTCAAAGGTCTGGAGAAAGGTTACATTGTGAATTTCATAGCTTAGAACGCAATTATGAAACATTATCCGTGTTGAGTTATTCTTAGAAGTCGTGCAATAGTTATTTGTGTCCACAGAATAGGGCGTGCCTTAAAGAGTCCAGTCCAAATTCGGTACCATCGTTCTTCAGTTCTAGCCATTCATCTGGTTTGACGAAACGACACCGCTTCCCTCTAGCCAAAGAATTATCGCACCACTCCAAAGACTTCAAAAAAGTATCTCTACACGATAAAATCTCTCGAATGAATGAGACTTTCTCACCGGACATAAGACTACCGCTGTGGTCGACGCTGTCCGAATCCTGTGACGATATATCACGAGGAGTTCCATCTGATGCCGAAGATTTAGATGATTTTACTTTTTTTAAACCGTATCCAGGCGAACCGTAATTTATCGAACTCGCGGAACGTTCTGAATCAAGCAATAGTTTCGTCGTCGACGTGGAAAATTCATCATCAAGTGGTCTGGTGACGATTAACGTCGGTATTTTTGGTTGTTCAGGTACATGTGCTGTTGGTTTTGGTACCTCATTATTTATAGTATAACTCCTGCCAGTAGGTCTAACAAGAGCCGAATGTGGAGTATCTATACTAGAGTCACACTCATCTTCAGCAGATTTACAACACAAACACCGTTTCAAAAACGCACTAATGGTCATCTTTTTCGGCTTGTTATTATTTGTACAATAAATATCGACCGGACGATAAGTTTCTCTGTCGTCACTCTTAATATTTCTTTGTTCTAAAGATAAATAGTTTGTTTCGGGCGTATAACTAATTGAATAAACCATTATTCCGGTATGCACAACGTGAAACGCGACTACATCACACTGAACAAAATCACATTTATTTAATTCCACATAAAATCCGTGTTTTATCGTATCCTACATGTCATGGTCGTTTCCTCTTGTTTTAGTACACAATTACACATACACTGTTGTATATACCGTTAGAGCGATACCACTAAAGATAGAACAAAGTGCAAAAATGTGTTGTTATAACAATGTGTATGTGATTAAATGGTACCGAGAGATACTCAGAGAATACACTGCCTGTGTGCAACGGGCGAAAACACTGAGTCGATGTACAGCTCGATTTATCCTTTAAAATACTTTACAGTTATAAACAGAAATAGGTCAATAAGGATAATTGTAACGAAATTACTACATATGTGTGTTTGCGTAAATTAATTAGAGTTTGATAAAAAAGTACAAAATAATTGTAGGTACATTAGGTCAGAAATAGAAAAGTATCATACCAGCTACAGAAGTAGATCTATGTGGCAAATCAAGAGTACTCCAGCGTAAGGATTTGACTGGTTTGACTGCGCCCTCACTGCTGTCTCCAGATAGAGATTTCGTAGATTTCAAAATGTTTCTTCTTTGCATTACGTTCATAACAGGCAAGGACGCGTTGCAATCTTCGGTGGATACAGCCCTAACGGGAACTGGAATGAGTGATTTTCTCTGACTAAATAACTTATGTGATGTATTTTTCTTTACATGTTCTAAATCATTTACATCCCGCAATGAAGATCCATCGTAGCCAGATTCCGAGGAACTAACGTTGTCACTTTTATCGATAGCAGCCGCTTTTTTTTTGTTCTCTATTGAAAGATTTTGAATACCTATTATGATATTGTCTATTTCTTCGGCCTTAGGAATTTCTTTTTCTGTTACTAGGGGCGAATAATCACACTGTATGGGTTTTACATCTTTGTGTGTTATAGGAGTTGAAGTTTCAATTTGGACTTTATATAAAATTAATGAATCGTCATCTGAAGCTGTCACTTCTTTTTGAAGATTTTCATCACTACCTATCTTGTTTGCAGGCGTTGCTCTACTCTGCAAAGTTGTGAACTGATTTTTCTCAACATTACTCAGGTTTTTGCCAGTATTGACTTCTGCGTCAGGACATCTGCCAATGAATTTTTGATTTTTAAGATTGTCAACTTTAAGGCTATCCTTATTGTATTTAATCTCACTTGGTATCTCTTTCTTTGTCGATTCAATAGGTTTTTCTACTTTTCTGTGGTCTATTATATTCCTTTCGGTATTCCTAACAACGTTGATATTTTCATTTAATTTATCTTGAACGTCCTCAGTCACATGTTCTTCCTTAATTGAATTAAATGTCTCATCTATGTTCCTAGTTTCAAGCTGTTCATTACCCTTTAAAGTTTCTGAAGCTTGTTTCTTTACTGATTCAACAGGTTTGATTACTTTGTCTTTGTTTATAATAATTTTCTCTGTGCTGTGATCTATAATATTCTTTGCCACACTGTAACTTTCATTTAATTTATGTTGAATATTTTCAGTCACTTGTACATCACGTTCTGAATCAGATGTCTGATGTATTTTTCTGGTCTCAAGAGGCTCATTTGATTTTAAAATTTCTGTTAATTTTACTAATCTATTTACTGGTTTTATAGCTTTTATCTCTTTGTCTTCATTTAAAGTTCTTTTATCTGTGCTGTGATCGATTATTTTCTTTTCCATATTCTTAGCTGCATTGTCACTTTCATTTAATTTATATTGAATCGTTTTAGTCATCTGCACTTCACTTTCTGAATCAGATGTCTGATGTAATTTTCTGGTCATAAGAGGCTCATTATATTTTAAAGCTTCTGGTACTTTTACTAATCTCTTTACTGGTTTTATAGCTTTTATCTCTTTGTCTTCATTTAAAGTACTTTTCTCTATGCTGTGATCTATTATATTCTTTTCGATATTCTTAGCTGCATTATCACTTTCATTTAATTTACATTGAATCGTTTTAGTCACCTGTACTTCACTTTCTGAATCAGATGTCTGATGTAATTTTCTGGTCTCAAGAGGCTCATTATATTTTAAAGCTTTTGGTACTTTGACTAATCTCTTTACTGGCTTTATAGATTTTATCTCTTTGTCTTCATTTAAAGTACTTTTCTCTATGCTGTGATCTATTATATTCTTTTCGATATTCTTAGCTGCATTATCACTTTCATTTAATTTATATTGAATCGTTTTAGTCACCTGTACTTCACTTTCTGAATCAGATGTCTGATGTAATTTTCTGGTCTCAAGAGGCTCATTATATTTTAAAGCTTCTGGTACTTTGACTAATCTCTTTACTGGCTTTATAGATTTTATCTCTTTGTCTTCATTTAAAGTACTTTTCTCTATGCTGTGATCTATTATATTCTTTTCGATATTCTTAGCTGCATTGTCACTTTCATTTAATTTATAATGAATCGTTTTAGTCACATGTACTTCACTGTCTGAATCAGATGTCTGATGTAATTTTCTGGTCTCAAGAGGCTCATTATATTTTAAAGCTTCTGGTACTTTTACTAATCTTTTAACTGGTTTTATAGCTTTTATCTCTTTGTCTTCATTTAAAGCACTTTTCTCTATGCTGTGATCTATAATATTCTTTTCGATATTTTTAGCTACATTGTCACTTTCATTTAATTTATATTGAATAGTTTTAGTCACATGTACTTCACTTTTTGAATCTGATGTCTGTTCTATACTTTTGGTCTTAAGATTCTCATTATATTTTAAGGTGCCTGGTCCTTCTATCTTGACTGATTTCACAGGTTTAATCTCTTTAATGATAATATGCTTTCCAATGCCCTTAGACATGCTAGAATTTCCCTTTAAGCCATATTTGTTGCCAGTTTGTATTTTTGAATCACATTCATCTTTTTCATTGCTAGCTTCAAAGCTATGTTTATATTTTATGGTTTCTTGTGATTCTCTGTTTGCTGAGTCACCAAAACTCTGACTTTTATCTTCTGCGCTATTATTTGTTCTTTGCTTTTCAATTTCCTTCTCCACAGCACAATTCCCCGTTGATTTAGTTTCATCGTCGGTCTGTATCTTAGATGAATCCAATATCTCTTCATCGTCGTTGGTTTCAAGTACCTCTTTATTACAATCACTGTTTTCAGTTGTCTCGGTTGGTTCATGTTTGTTATCACTTAAAATTTTCTTTTCAATTCTTTTGCCCACAGCGTAGTTTTCCTTTAATTTCTGTTTTATAGGAACTGCTTTGGGACGAGAAACTTCCGTTGCAATAACATTATACAGTTTAAACTTTTGTCTGTAGTCTTTTCTGATTTCCGATAGAGGCACTTCCTTATTGTAAGTCGACGGGTCATCATTTTCAACAAGAAAACAATTCCAGCACGATACACTCACTGCGTCACTTTTAGAAGTATTTTTAGAATCACTACCACTTTTTTCAATCATTATAAACGTGTACGGTGTGATCTATCCTTGTAAAGATCCAAAACACGACTAAACGCGATGAAATCTGTCAAATGTTTAAATAAGATACAAACGGGTATTCGTAATCTATTTTAAATTGCATTAATTATTCATGATTTTAAAATGTTACGCAACATTTGTTGGAACAACGTTCTCGAATAAAGATACCGGTAGTTCTTTTTATTAATATTATTTTGTAACATATTTGTGACCTTTGAATACAACCTTCGCACGTACTGTGCTTATTTAGGAATGTGTGTTTCTAAGGTACGAAGTAACCAAAAACAAGCTTCGTAAACTGTAATATTAAAATACAAAGCTAAATACAGAAGTGGTCAAGCCGGTTCGACGCACACTGGCAGACCAGCAATTATTGTTGACTCCGAGGTCATAAGTTCAGACAAATTATGATCCAGCTTGATTTGTGCATGTCGTGGGCGCTTAATTTGTATATTAGCTAAAATAGTATTATTAAGTTAGAAACGAAAATAACCTGTCCCAGATACACTAAAATGTCAAAGCGTATTTTATTTCAATTGCTAGTTAAGTTTTAGGTGTTTCTTTTAAATATTATAACCGGTATCATTTTACCTTTACTAAATAGATTAGCATACTTGTAGAAACATGATTTGGTTAACATAAGCTATATTTTATTTTATTATAAGAGGTAATTTATATGACCATTTAAGTCTGTTTACCATTTTTTTAGCCTCCATATAAGTGATTTGGCATTGTGTTTATTAGATATCCGGCTAAGGATGGTACTTGATGAGAATTTGATGGTGTTAAAATCGCTTTTGAAAATCAGCGTAGTTGTTAAAGTTCAACTATTTAATCCATAAATAGGCGCTCATTTATAGATAAAATGTTCGATGCCTAGAATTCGTGTGTCATTTACCAACAAATATCTTTAGATTACAAGATTTATATATAGCTTTACCAAAATTATGTCTTCCAAGATATCTGTAACATAATTTTAGAATATAAATAACCATATTCAGTACCTATTTTGAGCTATGTGAGAATTGTTTGACAATCAGTAATAAAAGCCTTCAAAGTGTAAACACATTGTAAGCTTGATAACTATGACTGATATCTTAGACATTTTAATGCGAATACCAATTATTAATTCTACGTTCCAACCGATTAAGGAATAGCACGGCATTTATTAATTTCAAAACAAATATCTTTCTTCGTTTATGGAAAATCATTAAATATTCATATATGTATTTTATTATTCAAGATTGTATCTTTATTTATCAGTTCTTAATCTGGCGAATGCATTGGATAAACACGTAAGATACATTATTTTTTGCATCTTAACAAGAAACCATTCTAGATTTTAAAGAATATTGCTAAATTCAGTTACTATACAACAACAAAAGTTGTAATTCAATGTATAAGAACTATCTCTACGGATAAGAAATCATGCGTTGCCGCCACTTTCATTCAAGTTTCCGTTTTGATCAATGAAGTCGTTTTTATCAACAGTCTCTTCTAGTCCAACGTGAACAGTGATCTATTGACTAGTGATAAGGTTTATTCTCCAGTGTCACTTGAAATGGCAGCAAACCGTGTCACGAATATGTGGACATGGCTATTGTCCGTAATGTCCACACTGTGTAGCAGGTCCAAAACGATGTCATTGTCACGAAAGCGGCTCTCGTTACCTTTCTAATCATGTTGCTCATACAAATCATCTATCAATATCTCATTACTGTATCTAATATGTAACAATCTAGTCAGTTTCGTAACTTCTTTGATATGTGGAGCGCAGATAAAAATAGCAAGTTGACATGCATTAGAATAAGTAAGTACATATGTGTGTGCTAATTTGTCTATGTGTGTGTGAGTGTTTGGTCGCAAGTTGACATGCAATTAGATAAAATAAGTAAGTAGGCACGTCTATGTGTTTGTGAATGTATGTGTGTTTGGTTTGTCACAATGTCTATATTATATACTCTGGGTACAATGCATTAAAAGACAGCAATGATAACGGCACCGGACATGTTATTAGTAGCATTCCAATATTAAGGAAAATCATTAACCACAAATATTTGGTTTCAATTGCCGGGGTGATTGAGTTTATAATTTTTGTGGTAAATTCTCGGTCAGAGCAAATCTGATGGATTTATACCGTCGAGGAAATTACCCCAGTGATATAAACATAATAGTAAGATATTGTGCGATTATAGTATTTTTTATGTTATATTTTGTTAAATGTGTAGGTACATATATTCTAGTAACCTCCCAATATACTACTCACAAAAAATCGGAACAGATATATTATTTCGCATCCTTTGAAATTAGTAGCAAAGTATATATGTATGCAAATTAAATTACAATTAGGTCACCATGTTTTGAAGCTCAATCTTCAACCAACACGTAAAATTTGCCAGAAATTGCAAATTGCCCTAGTTTTCAAGGCGCCATTGATTAGTAAATATTTCTACAGTTGTTTTTCATATGCAAATGACCTATTTACGCGAAAATTGTACACAAAATGGTCCAAGTCTTGAGACAAAGGAGCAAAATGTAACAAACTTACGTGTGAAATTTAAAATTTATCTTCTTAGTTGCAGCAATGAATGTGTGTTTGTTTCTCGTGAGAAGGTGACTAAGTTTATTCACTTTCCATTGCTGTGTTACAACAGTTGTAAGCGTGAAATATAACGTGCGATTGTAGGTGATATGCAAAGGCGTTGGTGCAATGCTGGTACGCACGTCTACTAGGCAAGCTAGACACTATGACCTTTGTACGGTTCTTCATCATCATCAGCCTTTAACAGTCCACTGCTGGACTAGGCCTCTCCTTTGAAAGGAGGTATTGGCCTACTATACCTCGCTGGCCAAACGGGTAGGTATACGGTTTGTATCAAGTTTTGCTACTCTTACAGTGGTGTTCTCTGCATAATATGGTCCCTCTGTCGGCTCTTACGACACCCATGGGATGATATGGGGTGGTGACAATCCGTATTCTTAATCCGTCACCACACGGACAACAGTACGGTTCTTATGCTGTTGGAAATAAGTGTCATAATCGTACTGCAACTGATAAGCAACAGATACATATAATACTCTGACACAGAGTAATCATCTGTGGAGGACACAACAGTGGTGGTAGCGTGATCTTATCGAAATAAACAAGGTATAAAATAAGATTTTAGAATCGGCTGAGCACTCTTCGAAAAACATAATAAACTTACGGTCGTCTTATCTAAGCAGCATTAATGTTGTAAGTTCCTTCGATAATCGTAATAGTTACAATTTACTAGGTACATAGAATACTGCGTCCACTGATTCTTAATCAGGCGTTCAGCATACGGCTGGTGGACTTTGTTCTGAACGTCTTGCAGTTCAAGAACTCTGTAAGAAAAAGTCTACTACTTTAAACTTTAAGTCTTGTAAGGTTTGTTAGACTTTTATTCATACATACATACATAGACTCACGCCTGTTTCCCCGAAGGGGTAGGCAGAGGCATATTAAACGCCCACTTTTCGCCAGTGTTTTGATCCCACGTAATAGGTGGCGAGCCTATTGCCGCTTATTGGGATATTTTGTTTGCCAGAGCCTCGTCCGTTGATCGGCATGTGCACCACTTGCAGGTGAGGTTGGCTTGGGACCCTAAGTTCTTGGTGGGAACCCTATGCACCACCACTTTTATTGATCAACATCATTATGCAATGAGTGAATTTTTCGATAAGGTTGAATGTTCTAAGGAAATGGTTATTGTTATTATGTCCGGTAATTACATATGTAATTTATATTCAGGATTGTTTTCAATATATATAGCTTTTTCAGATACAAATAATTAACGCCAGTGTACGTCACTGGGATAAGCAATCACACGCAAATAGTTTCGGTGATATTATTATTTTTGTGGCAATATTCATTAATAATACCATAAACATCTCAATGGCGTCATTATTACTTTTAATAGCTGTTGGTTCAAGCAACTTTCGTATTACAGTCCGCTCGAAACGTCATTGCAACGCTCTATAAAAAAGTATAAAGGCAGAGTGACGTCAGTCTATGATAGCCGCGACCACGCTAACGTAGAAAGGTTATGCGTGTTTATGACTTATGTGCGTTTGCAGAATAACGCATTTATACATATGTACGTCAAATAGACTTCATTACAATAAGGAGCGGCGATAGCCTAGTGGTGTACGCAACGGATTGCTGAAATGCCGAGACGATGGTTTCGGGGTCGATCCCCAGGTACGCCGGGCACACACCTCCGAGTTTTCGAAGTTATGTGTGTATTATAAATGTTAATTATCGCTCGCTTAGATAACAATGTGCCCGGTTCGCCCCCTATTTACATTAGGACCTAAAAATAACTGGCGAAGTGTGGGTGTGTAATACACCTCTGCGAACCCCTTCGGGGATAAAGGCGTGAAGTTATGTTTTGTTATAGACTTTATTATTTTACGTTATTTTTAGCATCTCAGCGTCATCCCTATTTGATCAAGGTCCTTCGTCTTGGAGACTTGGGACCGTATTCTTTTACATCGTCATCATCACATTAGCCGATAAAAGTCCACTGCTGGACATAGGCCTCACTTAAGGCTCTCCACTTAGACCCATCTTGAGCCAGCACTCATGATTTTACGTTATACTGCACATAAAATGACCGACTAATAATGAAATATCCAGACTAAAACCATAAATGTGAATCTGATACGTATAAATAACAATCTAAGATGACGACTTATAAGTCGATCTTAGGAAAAACTAACTTAAGACAGAACAAACAAGACAGTCTCAGAAAAAACAATAAAGAGTAGTGTTTATTTTTGTTATTCAGATCACAAAAAGATACATATTTTAACCTATCCACAAAAACTAAATTTGCATTTCCCTGTTACCGTATTAGATTAACAAAGATAAACTTTAGATTTTATGACCACAATCTGCAACAGAATCTATTCTCAACTATTGACAAATATCAGCAGGTATATCAAATATTGCTAAACAGTCTTTAACATTTAGAAAAACTATCGAGTGGTTCTAGAACATGGCATTAGGCAACGAGTTTGATATTTTTAACAGCTATTGAAAGATAATTTCAACAGTTATCACTACAAAATGCTAATGTGTTAAATAAACTGCTATGCTGCTATGCGACCGTGGCCTCATATTGCAATCGACCTTAACTAGGCATAATTATTTCAAATACAATTGTATTAAGTAAACCATGAATGGGACAAAATTTGCCGGTTACGCCATGGCAGATAAGGTTTATAATTAAAGAGAGATTAAAGAAGATTATTTATATGCCAAGTACTTTTTAAACGCGAAAGTTTGTGAGAACGAATGTTTTTCCTTTTCCGCAAAAAGTACCTAAACAGACTTTAATGAAATGTACAGGAATATGGCTTAAAATATATTAAAATAGCATACACGACTCTTTTTGCCACGAAAGTCGAAAACCATGTGGGTGAAGCTGACAATAGAAACTAGTCTGGCATATGTTCTTACTAACCTATGGTGTACTTAATTATAATTTCACATTTTACGTGAATAGGTTGTTTGTATGTATGAAATTTTAATTTCATTGTTTATCCGTACTGTTTAGCAGGTGTGGCAAATTAAAAATAATGTAATTAATTTAGCTTCTATTAATTATTACACGGACAGCGTAGTGGTTTTAGTCGCCATCTTGTTGCTGAGGACTATACTGAGTGTCGGGGATTCGATCCATAACGAAATAAATTAATGTTGTGGGTCAATTGACACAAGAAACAATTTGCGTGGTCCACAGTTAGTTCTTTCGAATTTGTTTATGCTTTGTACCGATTGTTTAAATGTTTGTAAATTCCCCGATATGCATATTTTATTCATGGGGCAAGAGTTGTCTTTGTGTATATGTTGCAGTCAAAACTCTTAACCAGTCAAAAGTACTTTTGCCCAATGGAGCTGGTTAAAAGTACTTCTGACTAACCTACTTACTTATTATGAAAAGTTCTGTCGCCCAATAAGCTAAGTAGACGGAGGCCTGCTTCGCAGAGCTCCTATTTTCGAGTGCGGGGTCACAAGAGAACCTAACATAACCTATTAGGTATTATGAAAAGTTCTCGTCCGCCCCGGATACTTAGTTATGTGTAGGTACTTACCTAATAGGTTATGTTGGGTACTTCGCAGGGCTCCGTCTACTTAGCTTTTTGGGTGACTAGGTAATTTTCATTCACATCTAACGAGTTAATAGTGCTTTTGAATGATTCTTTATTGCAGACGAAGAGCGTCAGTCAAAAGTACTTTTAACCGCAAATTTGCAGTCAAAAAGAGTATTTACATTATATACAAGGCCAGAACGCAGGGGTGTGAAACTAATCGCGTATAGATTGGAAATAACTTTTTTGTTGAGTTCTTTCAATCTATACACGATTAGTTCGCAAATACTCCCGTATACTTCGTAGTGATCTAACTGACTTGCTTAAATACCATAGTATACAGTGCCAGTACACATACGGACTAATCGTGTATAGATCAAGATTATTCTGGATTTTGTAAGGCATTCATTATATTATAATAATAATAATAATATTTTTATTGCCATGTAAATCATTGTAGTACATTACATGTTAAGTAGTTACAGTATCAAGTAGTTTACTTACTGTTTTCCTAGCTAGGCTATGAAATAGCCTGTATTAAGGAAAAACAGCTCCAAACCCGCATTAATACAAAATACATTATATTTAACGACACTAGTTGCAATATAAAAGAAGGTATGTAAACTACAGTTTTAACACTTTTTGTATAACATGCATTATTAAGACAATAGGTGGAGATATTATGCAAAAATTTATAAGTTGGTGTGTGTGAGTGTGTGTGTGTGTGTGTGTGTGTGTGTGTGTGTGTGTGTGTGTGTGTGTGTGTGTGTGTGTGTGTGTGTGTGTGTGTGTGGGTGTGTGTGTGCGCGTATGTATGTGAGTGTATGCAACCGTATCCAAAAAGGCAAATAGAAGCTATATATCAGGACAAAGCGTTTAGCATATTTTCTGTCTCATCGTAATTTTTATGCAATAGGTAATTTAGGACGGCCGACTTACAATCATGACTAGGTAAGTTATATATATAAATGTGCCTGTTTATCTGGTTGTAGAGGTAAGGTCCCAGGTAATAGAAAAATCTTTTAATGAAAGAAAAATGCATTCTAGGTATAATACAGATGTTATCCCTGCGACGCTTGGAAGAATGTATGTATGGAGTCTTGCGATGTTGCAACATTACCGTGTGAAAAACGTAAATTTGTCGTACATTTAGAATGTACGACAAACAGGTCAGGTTGGTCAAACAGATGTCTGAACAGGTATCCCCGAAGAGGTAGGCAGAGGTGTAATGTTGCACGCACATTTCGCCATGAATTGTAAGTTCCCACGTAATAGGGGGCGAGCCTATTGCCGTTACCGGGCACTTCACCAGACTCCGTGTTGCTACTAAGAAGTCGGAAAAACCCATTAACACTTTTGCCCGACCCGGGAATCGAACCCGGGACGTCCGATCAGCAGCCGCATGCGCTATCCACTCGACCACGGAGGCAGTTTGCAATAAATATGTAACTACATATTTATATCAGAAAGACCTCTTTTACGGCTTGTATGTTTGACGTTGTACAAATCGTGACAGGAAGTAAACGACGTCGCACTTGCGAATTTGACATTGATTTAGTCGTAACGTTTCCGTTTAAAAGTGCACATATTGTTTTTATACGATTTACACCTATTGTTCTGTAGCGAATATTTATTGAGCTGTTGATAAAAAACTGCTTCCGTTCCTATGTCATGAGGATGGCATTTTACGCTCGTTTGTGGCTAATGGCACCCGAGTCATACAATTACTTATTTAATATTTTTGTTATTGATTCTCAATAACAATATGGAGTGAGCCAACTTTACAAAAACTTATAGATGTCATAAACACAGATCTGACACCTAAAACTTAGGTCACCAAATGTTCATTACAAAGCTAACTTACAAGCACATCTCAAACATAATGTGATATACCGCATAAAGCGCCAGTTCAATTCTACAATTCATAATATGTCTGTCCCATTCTCACACCCGTCTATAGAGCGAGATAAAATTCGTGATATTAAAATAAGTTCAGTTCGCAACAAGATAACTGCTATTGTCTAAGTTTTAAAATTGAATAAGGATGAAGACTGTCCACCAGAGCGAAACGATAGATGTAAAAAGTTAAAAAAACCGGTCAAGTGCGAGTCAGACTCGCGCACCGAGGGTTCCGTACAAACCTGTAGGTATATAAGTAAAAGTTCACCAGTCATAGTTATGGTATTTTTATTGCCAAATGAAATCCATAACATTACAGTATGGAAAGCTGGAGGAGCGTAAATTAAAGAAAAAGGGGTCTTTGTCGTTTGTAATCAGTCATCCTTTATTTTATATTGACATATATCGCTTATTTTATAATATAACTTAAATACCTATACCAGCCTTGCAGCAGCCTTGCAAAAGTCTGCTGATGAATGATGGTAAGATTTTTTATCAAAGTTATTGATCTACAAAGCTTTTAGTGACTATTAGTAATCTGTTTCAAAAATACTTATAAAGTACAGAATAATTAGCAAAAAGGTTTGAAGACTATGTAATTATTCGAAATCTTAATCTCAATCAGCCTATCGCAGTCCACTGCTGGACATAGGCCTCTCCCAACACGCACCACAGCACACGGTCCTCAGTCTTCCGCATCCTTTATCTGGGCTATAAGACGTTGCTTCGTACCAAATTTCAAGATTTTGAGTTCAAGGGAAGTACCCTGTAGGTTTTGATTCCCTTGCGAGTAGTCGCGAGTTTAAAAATATGATTATATTGCTCTTTCTTTTGATTGCGTAGACAAAGAAGTTTGATTTTGTTACAGCCTAACGGTATTATATACCTGAGTATTTGATATGAATTTCAATTTAATACCTCCACGCGTTCAAGAGAAAGGGGTAGTAACTTTAAATTTATTAAAAATATTTTTTTATATACTGTAACAAAAAATTTACGGTTTTCGCAATTTTTCCTTTATAAGTGATATAAGACGTTGCTTCGTACCAAATTTCAAGATTTTGAGTTCATGGGAAGTACCCTGTAGGTTTTGATTCCCTTGCGAGTAGTCGCGAGTTTGAAAATATGATTATATTGCTCTTTCTTTTGATTGCGTAGACATAGAAGTTTGATTTTGTTACAGCCTAACGGTGTTATATACTTGAGTATTTGCTATTAATTTCAATTTAATACCTGTACGCGTTCAAGAGTAAGGGGTTGTAACTTTAAATTTATTAAAAATATTTTTTTATTTGATGTAACTAAAAATTTACGGTTTTCGCAATTTTTCCTTTATATGTGCTATAAGGCGTTGCTTCGTACCAAATTTCAAGATTCTGAGCTCACGGAAAGTACCCTGTAGGTTTTGATTCACTTGCAAGTAGGCGCGAGTTTGAAAATATGCTTATATTGCTCTTTCTTTTGATTGCGTTGACATAGAAGCTTGATTTTGTTGCAACCTAACGGTGTTATATACCTGAGTATTTGATATAAATTTCAATTAAATACCTCCACGCGTTCAAGAGAAAAGGGTAGTAACTTTAAATTTATTAAAAATCTTTTTTTATACGCTGTAACTAAAAATTTACGGTTTTCGCAATTTTTCCTTCATATGTAATATAAGACGTTACTTCGTACCAAATTTCAAGATTCTGAGTTCACGGGAAGTACCCTGTAGGTTTGTATTCACTTGCGAGAAGGCGCGAGTTTGAAAATATGCTTATATTGCTCTTTCTTTTGATTGCGTTGACATAGAAGCTTGATTTTGTTGCAGCCTTACGGTGTTATATACCTGAGTATTTGATATGAATTTCAATTTAATACCTCCACGCGTTCAAGAGAAAGGGGTAGTAACTTTAAATTTATTAAATATATTTTTTTATATGCTGTAACTAAAAATTAACGGTTTTCGCAATATTTCCTTTATAATTGATATTAGGCGTTGCTTCGTACCAAATTTCAAGATTCTGAGTTCACGGAAAGTACCCTGTAGGTTTTGATTCACTTGCGAGTAGGCGCGAGTTTGAAAATATGCTTATATTGCTCTTTCTTTTGATTGCGTTGACATAGAAGCTTGATTTTGTTGCAACCTAACGGTGTTATATACTTGAGTATTTGATATAAATTTCAATTTAATACCTCCACGCGTTCAAGAGAAAAGGGTAGTAACTTTAAATTTATTAAAATTATTTTTTTATACGCTGTAACTAAAAATTTACGGTTTTCACAATTTTTCCTTCATATGTGATATAAGACGTGACTTCGTACCAAATTTCAAGATTCTAAGTTCACGGAAAGTACCCTGTAGGTTTTGATTCCAATGCGAGTTTGAAAATATGCTGCAATTTGTAGCATATACGGCTGTATCTTTTGATTGCGTTGGATTAGAAGTTTGATTTTTTTACAGCTCTATGGAACCGTAGATTCGAGTATTTAGTATAAATTTCAGTTTGATACCTCCACGCATTCCTGAGAAAAAGGGTCTTGACAGACGGACGGACAACAAAGTGATCCTATAAGGGTTCCGTTTTTTCCTTTCGAGGTACGGAACCCTAAAAACCAAAGTGATTTACGTTAACTTAAAACAAGTTTTTGCTATAAAATATTTATCTACAATGTCGGTATTTATAAATATTATAATGCAGTATTATAAAAGTATTTAACGGATTAGAATCGTTCGATAAACTAATTTATTTCATTGATAACAAAAGTAACAAGAAAATATCGAATTTAATTCTTTCTTTAGCGTTGTAATTGGCTTTTATAGTAAGATTTTACTTGATAAAGGTACTTTACATTCATTATATAAATATTTTTTTACAGAGAACTCAATTATCGGTAATTTTGCGAATAAATTGTAAGCCCATTGGCATATCTAGGGTTATTTCTCAGAGTGGATCTGGTTCTTCATAAAACAATGGTTTGAAGTTTCTTAGGTGTCCAGGCAAGAATTTCGAATCGGTGACCAAAATTCTGGAATGGGCACGGCCCACCCGGCCGAAGCATTGCCCCTGCTAAATACGCCTACGTACAAGCCTAATAGGCTTGAGTCCACTAGGAATAAATCGGTTTGATTGTAGTAGGTAGATAGATTCATTATGATTTTAAGATCACAATAAAGTTTATTATCTATGATAAAAAGGTAAGATTAATGTTATTATTAGGTTTCTAAAACTAAAAATAATGTATTTATTCTTGTGACAGTGAACATCAATCAGAGAACATTACGTCTAACAGTGCGTCCGCCATTCATGTTGTTGACGTTTTGGTAGTAAATACAACTAAAACGTCAAACTTTGTACCTGTTAAATCGAATATAACAAAATAAAAGTGGGTACACCAGACCAGACTTGGGGCATGTTACATTGTCAATAATATCACGATACCGTGGTAATATTGATGGTGTAATAGGCTGTATCGCGGTATCGTGATAATATCACAAATTATTCAAACATCTTGAAATCCGCGATACTCAGGGGGCGGGGCTTCAATATTATTGAAATGTAAGCGCATTGAGATATTTTTCTGTCAGTATGCGTTCGCAGCAATGGCGAAACGACGTCAAAGTTGTGACGATTCTTATGTCCTTTGTCAAAGTGACGATTATGAATTACGCTCCATCGTTGATGCAGGAGGTAAAAATGGTCTGGAGGAATTACCTAATTCTTCTTCATGAAACATGCCCGTCCTTGTGGAACCCAAAAGATAAAAATTAATTAAATAAAATTAATAAAAATGAAGACTTCGGCAAGTTGTTGTTGTTGTTTCTGAATGTTAGTATACATACATATTACAAAGTCTCACGCCTATAACCTCGAAGAGGTAGGCAAAGGTGTATTTTTACACCCACTTTTCGCCAGATATACTTTAGTCCCACGTAATAAGTGGCGAGCCTATTGCCGTACCGGGCACATTTCCAGACTCCGTGCTGCTACTGAGAATTTCGTTACAGAAAAACCCAATAACACTGCCCGACCCAGGAATCGAACCCGGGAACTCCCGATCCCACGCGCACATTTATGCCGCGAGACCAACCAGGCAGTCGTATAGGGTTTGATGTCGAGTTTTCCGTCTCTACGCAAAGATAGTATTTGCATCGTGTTATCCCTTAGTCGCCTCTTACGACACCCACGGAAAAATAGGGGTTGGTGAGTTGGTGACAATTGTATTCTATGCCGTCAATCACACGGTTAACTGTAGTATGTTAGTAAATGTGTATATTGATTTCGTTTTGAAATCCAGTCTTTTACCCACAGACCGTGCTTTTACCCAAAACTTCCTCTTTTTGCGCTTAGTTTTTAATGCGCATGCGCGTATTATTGCTATAGCGGCTTCCCTTTACAATCCATGTTCTTTTTAAAATTTGTTCAAATTTAATCTTGCACTAAACACTACTTTCTCTAGTAGTTTCAAACGCGTACTGATGGTGATATTATTGATAATGTAATAGCCCATATCAATACTTGTGGTATCGCGATACTAGGATCATGATAATATTGACAAGTGTAACATGCCCCAGTCGCAGTTTGTTTCATTTTGCACTTTGTGATATCACTCAACCGCCATAATGGTTTACGGCGTTTTTGTGTCAAATTCAAAAAGGTTTTTAAAAAGCCGTAATTAATAATGTTGCTGATCGATTTTTGATGAAAAATCTGTTATTTCGGTTTAACATCTCATAAAGGAACGAAACAGTCGCTAATTACATTTTAGGACACAAGCCTATTATTGTGCATTAATATCGTAATGAGATAAGGTACATAGCATACCTGAAAGTGGTTTTAATCGTTTCCACTCTTATCCAGTGTGTGGGTATAAAACAGCTACGCTTTCTCAAATATGGACAATGAGTTGTGACAGTATAAATTAATTTATTTTATCAATTTAATTAATTTGTTATTGGTGTTACAATCTAGATGTGACATGCATTCTTGGAATGTTTTAACATTTCCTAGTATTTTATTTATTAATTAAATTTTAAAGAGATATCAGCAAGTGCTATCAAATAAATTTTATCCAAATTGTCTTTTTATTCGGCGCAAAGGACACATTGCGTTTAGTTGGCGATCTACACTTTACATGCATATGTAGGTACCTACGTTTGTGAAGGTGTAGGTCCTTCGGACGCTTGTCCTAGACACAAGCACGATCATCTTTTAACTATTGTGGTGGTCAACGGCTACTTCGAATAGTCGGGTAATGGTCGTTGCAGATAATAGTCGACAAGTGTTGCAATGCCCATAAATGACAATAAAGCCTAGTTCAAATATACAGCAAACTCCAAATCTCCTTTAACCAATTCATAGCTAGTGCTTACCATGGTCATTACAGTGGTAAACACGTGAACAGTATCTTCAATGACGTCACTAGTGGTGGTGGCAAGTCACGTATACCGTGTGCCTTGACCCTGAGCTCGCGTGGAGAATTGCACAACGATTAGCTAAGGAACATTTGTGAAATCTAGTAGCGAAAACACCACCATGACGGATTGAAGAAGTAATTTTTTTAGAAGAGTAATAACTGACCGCATTGTCATTTATAGGATTGTTGTTAGGACATGGGAAATTGAATATGGGGTTCAGCTGTGTATCAGCTAAAGGAAATTAATGGCACCAAAGTTTGTGACGAAGGTAGACCAAGACTTGTCTCGAATTTAAATATAAAACTGATTCTTTCTACCCTTTTCGGTATTATGCAGAAATCTTCAGACAATAAGATATCCCTGTTTTAATTATATGTATCAGACTCTTGACTACATTTTCAGGAATAAGCAAATACGGGTCTGTAAATAATTGTTTATTAGGCATTAACAAAGCTCTAAAACATGTGCAACAGGTAGAATATTCACAAATAAATTAAAAAAAAAATGCCTATGATTCTAAGTGAGAAACCGGAACGCAGTCTGCTCATATTTTTGCACTAGATACGTATGTACATGACGTACGACGTACGGCAGATAGAGAGGGCGGGTAATTAGAGTTTCTCTTTTCTTAGTGCGAATGTTAGTAAACAGAATACAATGCGGCTGCGAAACAATGCCGCTACGGCGCATTTAATTGAAGAAACGTAATGGAGTGACATTTAGGCGACATTGTATTTATGAATTTATGGCGTATTGGTTCAAGTGGTAACTTCACCGTTTGACAATGCGCGGAGGGTTGTGAGTTCGATCCCCACATGCGACAACACTTGTGTGATCCAAAAGTTGCTTTTCAGTCTGGATGTTTTTGAGTCCATTGTCCAATGTTTGTAAAGTCCTCTTTGATCCAGGCTTTATTCCTACTACGGCAGTACTGTCATTGAAAACCTAGTTTTAAGCAGTGGATTTAGGCCATAGACAATAGTTATAATTATATAATAGATAGTTTGTAATCAGAATCATAGGGTTAGAAAAGAAACACCAAAGGTTATTCAGAATCACTGATCTCGACTTAGGTATTTCAAAGAATTCAGTATAGTTTTAACAGTAAAACTTAAAAAATGAGAGGATTGATGACGAAAGACTGACAAAGAAGATATATAAGGCAAGTGTGAATGGGACAGGACAAAGGGCAAGACCTAGGCGGACTTTCTCTGACCAAATTGGAGACATCCTAAAAAAAGGACAGGTCAGAAGTACCCTAAACAGAAGAGTATGCATGAGAAACTTGATAGGAGTGAATGAAGCAAGAGAGGTATGTCAGGATCGTTGCAAATGGCGTTGCGTAGTCTGCCTATCCCTCCGGGAAACAGGCGTGAGTCTATGTATGTATGTACTTAAAAAAAAAAAAAAAAAATGTGTAATTTAGTCACAAACACTCGTTACACAGAGATTACGCATCGTACAGCTGTTGTTTTGTTTTAAAACTGGCACGTTTCATCCGCTCATTGTTTAAGTCTATTCTTACAATATATACCTACACGTTTTATACTAAATAGCGGTAGTTTTTTTTATATCTACTAATATAATAAAGCAGAAAAAAATTTAGTTTAAACTGTAATCTCCAAACCATCCAGAAACGGTGAAAGAAAATTATTGCACATTCAATATTCTTAGGACCGTTCAAAGGGTTAGACTATGAACCTGAAGAGGTGATAAACACATAAAGGGCTAAGCGGGAAGAGTTGGCTAGTAAAACTGCTGTGTGTGAACATGTAGAACAAGGAACCAACCATTACCTGCGATTTGATAAACCACAGATACTCGCAAAAGAACACCGCTTTATTCCAAGAAAGATACGTGAAGCTATTGAAATTAAAAAAACATCCTAATTTCAATAGGGAAGATGGTTGGAATGTTCCTCCAGCTTGGGACCCTGTGATCAGGCTAATGAAACCAGAGAAGGACAAAGTCACCAGAAGCGAAACCCTGAAGAGGTGTGAAACACATAAAGGGCTAAGCGAGAAAAGTTGGCTAGTAAAACCTGACAGCAGTTTTCTTTTTTGATGATAATAGGCGACAAACGAGCAGACGGATCACCTGATGGTAAGCAATTACCGCCACCCATGGACACAAGCAACACCATAGGAGTCACAAGTGCGTTGCCGCCGCTTGGGGATGGGAAAAGGGATAGGATGAGGAGTGGGATGAGGGAGAAGGAATAGGGGATAGGGCCTCCGGCACTCTCACTCACCGAACAAAACGCAACAGTTTAGGTACTGTTACTTTACGTCAAAGAATTAATGTTTTATACTTTAAATACTTCGCACGCCGTGATTTAAAAAAATATTTATTAGTGAGTGCTTACGTGTTATAATAAGCAACCAACTCCCAAAATTTTATATTTCAAGCTTCAGTAGTAGATAACTAGTAATGTTATATAGCTATATGATGTTAATATAATAGGTCTGTCTCCGTGGTCCAGTGGATAGCGTATGCGACTGCTGATCGGAGGTTTTGGTTCGATTCCCGGGTCGGGCATAAGTGTTACTGGGTTTTTCCGAATACTGAGTAGCAGCCCGGAGTCTGGTGATGTGCCCGGTAACGGCAATCGGCTCGCCCCCTATTACGTGGGGCCTGAAAATTCATGGCGAAATGTGGGTGTAATATAACCTCTGCCTACTCCTTCGGGGATACAGGCGTGAGACTATAAATAAATAAATAAAAAATATATAATAGGTATATTATGAGAAGGATACGGACGTAATAAGTGCCTATTTTACGTAATATCAATACAAAGGGGCGTACATGAGTGACTAATTTCTGCGCAAAAATATTGATAAGCGTATAACAGTCGGTGATATTATTGCTATCAGTTGCATCGACTAATTTGGAATTATCTCTGCGGTATATCAATGCCTATGTTTATTAGCGTAGATATACCTACAAAAAGTACCGAAGTTATAACAAAATTGATAAGATAACAGAATTTAAACAGGAGAAAAATGTTGTTCAATTATATAGGTACAATGCTAAAAGTTTGATATTCAATTAATTGGGGTCGAAACGCTGGGGCCATGGGGGCCTAGTGCACGCGCTCTGTACAAAGAAATCGCTAAAAGGCTGATCGACGCTTCCCGTGACCAGAGGGCTGGTTTATATTTTGCAGAGAGAATAAGCATTGCCATACAACGTGGCAATGCTGCCAGCCTTCTGGGCACGCTACCAGCCGACAGCGTTGCGGAGGAATTTTTTGACGCCGCGTAGTTTCTATTTTGTTATTTTTATTTATTTAGTTTTATTGGTTTAGTTTAGGATAGTTTAGTTGCATAAGTAGTTTTATTCTGTTGTATATATTATGTTATTTGTTACTTCAATAAAAGTTAATTTATTGCAGAAGTCAACATTCAAAAAGGTTCAGAAGTGCTATAATTTTGTCATTAATCTAGTCTTTCTAAATATGTTCAAAAATAAACACATTGATCTAAATTGTCATAATAAGATCGTAGAGTCTTCAACACGAATTTCAAACCATTTAATTAATTATAATGCTTACCACTATTTATTCTTATTTCTTGCCGTCAGAACAAGTGATTTTATATGGTAATGTTGGTACACAACTGAGGTCCAATTAGCTCGATGCCAATCCCTAACTGATAAATCCTTCTTTCAATTTTATTACATTATCCTCAGGCAAAAACTATAAAAAAAAAAATTGTCTTGTACCTACCTACTTTAAATAGGCTCTTTCAAAACGTTTATTGGTTTTCGTCAACCCTGAATCCAATTCGTTGTGCTACAAATGTGACGCATGAAAAGTGTTATATATAAAAACAAATTCGTATTCAGAAGGTTAAACGCTTTAAGCATGGAAGCTGCAAGGTTTATTTTATTGTTATTGTGTCTACTTGTCTAGTCATCCTCTATGTTCAGGGTTATGTTATGAAGTAGGAACATATTTGCGTAGCGTCTTAGATAAAGACTAGAGGACGCCAGCAGCTACGCCTGCATTTTTTTTTAAATTTACCCGTTTTGGCTGATCCCCTGGGAATTTCGGGAAATCCCTTCTTAGTACACCCGGGTAGGTAGGAGGAACATACATGCCTAATTTCAGCGCAACGATTTTATATATTAAGATGATAATTCTAGTTTTGTGTACCTACCAAAACTGTCTTACTGTTTCACGCAAAAACAACTAAACGCATATTGATGACATTTTGCAGTAATATAGCTTATACATTAGAACATGTGCTACCTGCCGTTTGGATAACCGTCCTTTAAAGGATGTTTTCTTATAGGACATCCAAGATGGCATGTAACAAAACTACTTTAGACTATTATTTTTAATATGTTTTAAGAGTTAAGATTGATTATAAGGAATTTCGATATCCATAAACACGATTATACAATACATACTTTATGCAATGTTGAAAATATCAAATTTCGTTCAATATTATGATCTTGGTGAGCCGATAAGATCAAGAATGAATAGTACATTAATTCTAGATAAAATCGCCTTAAACACACACATATACGTCCAGCTGCAAGAGGTTTATCTAATTAAACAGTTGTCGAATATTTTTAACATAAAATTAGCATTTATAGAATAGGTACACCACAATTTTAAATTACAATGAATCATTTTATAGCTTTACTAGAGGACGCCAGCAGCTACGCCTGCAATTTTTGTGAATAGACCCGTTTTAGACGATCCCGTGAGAATTTCGGGCAATCCCTTCTTAGTGCACCCCTACGGTCCCCAAGGAATATACATGCCAAATTTCAGCTTCCTGCGCCCAATAGTTTCGGCTGTCAGTCAGTCAGTAACGCAAGGATTTTATATAATAAGATTAGTATTAAAAGTACGATGTGTAGTTAAAACAAGGAAGGGATCGAAACACGTAAACTTCAGTACGAAATGTTTGCACCAGTACAGTTATCAGACATCAAACCGACACAGAGTACAGTTCGTAATTCACGGACCATAGCGAAGGTAAAAATAAATGGACGAGATTATACATAATGGATTTATTACATTAAATATTTCGTAAGTTCCTGGCAAATTATTCAAGGACAAACAGGTATTTTACCTAATGAGTTAAGGGAAAAGGTTGTGCTGAATAGTTCGTTTCGTAAAGAGAGCATGAAATGCATGCTTTTTCTCGTGTCGATAAAATCGAAATGCATGAATGCGATATTCAAATACAAAGCAATTTGTTTGGCTTTCAATACTCTATAGCGTAAGCGTATATTATCGAGTATGATTTTAAAGACTTTAAAGTAATGTATAAAGCTTTTCCAAAACTTCCATTTACTCACAAAGTATATTTACGTATATATAACGACTACATACGAACCTCGTTGAACTCTTTTGTTAGAAGTGACATTTCTTTTATAACTATAATAAAGAATTTGGTCGTTGTCCTCTTGTCTGTAGAACGGGATAATTTCAAACTACCGAAGAGATTTTTGTACGGTTTATTTTCATCAATATATAGGGTGATATTTGAGGAACTTTATGGTGTTAAATTCGAATTTGGCGAAGTCTATTCAAGTAACAAACCAATCTTTATACATGTCGGGTATCGCGAGCTGTAGTTACAGAACATTGAAATGTCAAGCGCTGAAGCAAAACAAGCGATGTTTAAGATACATTGCTTGTTTTGCTCAGTACTTAACGACATCAATACCTCGGCATACTTGTAGAAAGTAAGATAGACGCAAACATGGTATGAATGTGGTTTCCCATGGTGCTTAGAAAGTGGTCCCACAGCCACGTCCATCCATCAACGTCGCTGTTACAAAAATTATGTTCACCTTTTATTATACATAGTTTAGTGTTAAGAAAGTAAGATGTAATGTTTTATGTAACGGTGATGACAGAGCGTTCGATATTTGTTAATTGTTTCGAGCAGATTGGTAATTTTCTTTTTCAGTTCTTGTTTGTTGATAGACACGATGCATATTATACGTGTAAGGTGAGATATGTTTTTTTTAAAGAATTCCTACACTAGGAATAACTCCTGAATCGCGTGAGAGATTTACAGATGTCCAAGGAACGGACATAAAGAAAACCCAAACTCGTTACAACAATATGTTAACAAAGCGATGTCCCGTATGAGTCGAAACCACAACATGCCGCAATATTAAACAGCGAATAAACCACTACGCCTTACGTGTAGTCAAAGTTCTTTAGTACCAGGATAATGAACAAGAATGTATAATTTAATTTGTAAGTCTAGAAGGAGATTGCACTGTGCTCGTTCTACATTACTCGTTTTACTTTCCGATAACCAATATTCTTCGAAATAGATTAATAATATTTAAGGCGTTGGATATTATTTAGCAGCCTTGAAATTCATTTCGTCAAGCCTAATATAAGCTAACCAGAAATAAAACTAAACCAGCCAAAATATAACTTGAAAGTAATAAATTTGCAACTTTTCTGCGTCGAAATATTTGGGGTCAACAGTTTATGTCGTCAAATATTTGGTCAAATAATGATTGTTTTCGCTTTAATAACTGAAACTAAATGGTTTGAAGGACGTGCATTCGAATACTGATGTCTTGGAACAAATTGTCAACAAAGACAAACGCAAAGATACAACAAGGTTTTTTGTTTTAATAGGCATTTTAGAGGCCTTATAACTATTATGGGTAGAAATGCCGTAGCAAATAATTCCATGTGAGGTTTAGCTTTCAAATTTTGAGATCAGGTTTAAGGTGGACGAAAGTAATTTTTAAGGGGAAGGCGACTAAATCCAGTGTAGCGAAGGACACAAAGTACAATCTGATTTGGCTTTTTAGTTTCATGTATATTACGATAAATGCAATCATTCTGAAGGATCATTTTATAATTCGCGATCAACCCAATAAATCCAAAGTGTGTTTCTAACTTACAACAAATAAATATATATATTTTTAATTTGCAGTGTTCTAGTGTTGGCAACTGTAGTTTTGGATGAATTAAAGTGCCTTCAAATGTAATTTACTCACGTTTACTCGCGGATATAGACAAATAAGTGTCACTACTTAAGCGCCATGTGCATAGCTCTGAATTTTAAATTACGTGTCGATTGAGAAAGAGAAAGCTCCAATGAAGACGGTATAGCATGTATTGATTTATCTGTCTAAAGAAGGCAAAGTTAAGATACGTTCACAGAGGTTGTCATCAGAATGCTACCGTACTTTGGAGAGTACGTAAAACCAGTCAATTTAGTTAGACCACGTCGGCGGCGGCGGCCTTAGGGCGGTCTCTATAAACTCGAAAACCAGAGATGGCCACACGCTCACTCATAAAAAAAAGAAGAAAAGATATAGACTCACGCCTGTATTCCCGAGGGGGTAAGCAGAAGTGTAATATTACACCAGCATTTCGCCATGAATTTTTAGGTCCCACGTAATAGGAGGCGAGCCTATTGCCGTACCGGGCACATTATCAGACTCCGTGCTGCTTCTGAGAATTTCCTAACGAAAAGACCCAATAGTTGCCCGACCCGGGAATCGAACCCGAGACCTCCCAAGACCAACGAGGCAGAAAAGATTCTGTAACATGAATGACTTTTAATTGAAATAAAATGATAAAGGAGAAAGGCTCCTTATCCTTATCCGAAGGTCCAAAGACTTGAAGCAGTTGCAACATCTGATTGCTTTGAGATAAGGCAACGTGTGTCTAAACACTCGTGTAACATATGTCAACAGACGCAACATTTCTTTGACAATTAACACGCACACATACATCATGTATATGTAAGTTGTACATAGAATCGTAGACGACCATGCTAATATTATAAATGCAAAAGTGTCTGTTTGTCCTTATATAACGTCGCAACGAAGCTTTGTACATGTTATCGTATGTTTTTGTTTTTTTTTTTTTTGAAAACCTATAGTTCACAATTTAGGCCTCCTTAATTCTTCATGACCGTGGTGCTTATCTTCTCTCATCATTATATCTCTTCGTTGCTTGTTTCTCGCTCTTTTAAGGAGGGAAGTGGATTTACTTTTGTTTTCAACTCCTCCAATATACTTCTGATTAAGTTCGTTGCGGGTTCCAAGACAGTTTAACTTTTCCCGGGACTTCAAGAGTGTCAAAACTCGTTGTCAGCAATGGTCACTGCTGCTGAACCTGGCTACACAGGTGACACAGTAGAGGGAATGAGGGTGGGACTAGTCCCATTCATCATCATCAGCCTTTAACAGTCCACTGCTGGACTAGGCCTCTCCTTTGAAAGGAGGAATTGGCCTACTATACCACGCTGGCCAAACGGGTTGGTATAGGGTTTGTATCAAGTTTTCCTTCTCTTACAGTGCTGTTCTCTGCATAATAATTATGCTCCCTCTGTCGGCTCTTACGACACCCATGGGATGATAGGGAGTGGTGACAATCCGTATTCTTAATCCGTCACCACACGGACCCATTTAAAAATGATTTTTATATGTGAAGATAGTTAGGGAGCTAGAGAGTGACATAGGCTTCAACGCGTGCGGAGCCGCCGACAAAGTATAGTTTCCTTAAGAATTAGCACATACATGTAATGTTTGTATGTAGTTTATCGCTAGACGGGTGTTAGGATGCGTGTAAGTATGTGATGTTGTAAATATTAGGTCATGTAACAACTGTGATTGTGATTTTGTAAAAAGTGCTTTTAGTCGTTGCGTTTGTAGAGGTAATTGTGTTGCGTAATTATTAAGGCATTAATTTATTACATAACAAAGGAATGTAAAGGCCAGGATACACGGAGGTAAGTCAGAAACGGAGTGTAATAAACTTGAGCTAGAACTCGAATTAGATAATTGTCAGAGTCAGTCAGTAGACTCAGGAGTCAGTCATGTAGATAATAATAATAATAATAATAATAATATTCTACCACATACACACATCACCATCTAGTCCCAAGCTAAGCAGAGCTTGTGTTATGGGTACTAGATAATGGATAAACATACATATATGCTTTTTTTTTTTGTAAATACATACATATTATACATAGAAACACCCAGACCAAGACAAACATCCATGTTCATGCACACAAATGTTTGACTTGAGCGGGAATCGAACCCGCGACCATCGGCGTAGCAGTCGCTTACACTCCCGCTGCGCCAACCGGTCGTCAAATGTACTTTAATTTGTATTTTTGTGGCCCATAAATTCATTTGGCCATTAGAGACAAAAGCGGTCATTATTCTAAGTTCGGAATTGTCTTAAAAAATAACTGATGCCATGTTCAGTATATTTATAATGAGAAGTTCAAGACTGTTTAGTTGGACTCGATACTATAAAACATACACTTCTGCACAAAAACCCACAGCTAGGATGATATTTGATTTCTTATCACCACATTAACATAGTAAACTGTTGCCACAATAATGACCATCGATAGCGTTCCCATTACGTACGCGTAATTCAAGTTATTAATCCATAAACATATTAACCTAGATATGTGAAATTTAATCTCTGCTGGAAAATGTTGCCTCGAGAAATCAGATGCTAAAAAATCTACGTTAATGTATGTTATGTGGATGCTGCATAATAATAAGCAGGGTTTTGGCTTTGATATGAACTATAGTTGATAGTGTTGATACATTCATATAATTAGCTAATCAATCTTGAAAGTAAGAACTGCGGAAAATGAAGGAAGCAACACTTAGGACTTTCCTTCTAACATTTGAAAATAGACAGCACTCGCGATAGGAATTAATCTTTCGTTGCAGGAGACTTTTTAGCCTACGCTGTCACACTGCTGGGTTAAGGCCTCTCTCAAACCTATCCAAACTTGCTTGTCGCACGCAATCTCAAGCTAGCTCTTCTGGTAGGCGTCTAGGTCATCTCTCCACCTCTTACGTGGCCGGGGGAGTTTACAAACATTAAATCTGACAGCTACAAATATTTAAGTATACATAATTATCTACATATTTTTCACCTTAGCTATATGCGTAGATAGCAATATGCAAATACAACGCCCAGTGAATTTGCCATCTTATTTTATGGCATTGAAATATTTTGATACTTACTCGTATTTTTTAATTCAAACAGCATGTTTTGAAAGTAGTTTCGATAACTGGATGTGTTCGACACCGAATTAACAATTTGTGGGCTAATAGGTAAATACATATAACGTTGTCGGTCAATATTTATTTTACGGGTGGTTAAAGCTGGAATGTATGTTTTATATTTTGAAGGTTATAGACTTTGTCTTCATATCACTAGGTTTATAATAATGTAAGAAGGATAATGTGAATTATTTGATTAATATTATGATAAAAGATGTGTTTAAATTGTAATGTAAACGTAGGTAAATGAGAAGTAATATTTCGGATGTAGGATGGAAAATCTAATTTTGCTTTTGACTGACCCAGACATAGCATCCAAGACTTGACGATTGACAATAAACGCAACCATTTATAAAACGTGGCGGATGGAACAAAGATTTCTGTAAAATTAAATTCTTTAAGAAGTATTTAATAAACAAATGAATAAGATGCAAAAAGTAAACGTGAACTAATCGCGATTAAGGTGAACCATGAACGAATAAAGGAAATAATAGACAATGAATGATAAATTGTACAAACCATGCGGGTTTGATGTTTAAGTCAGCCATTTACATTCAAAACTTCGGCCTTGGAGCCCGAGGCCATTTATTGACTTACTAAAGTTGGCTGAATTTGAACAGTGCAATAGCTGTTTGACCCCTGCCACCCAAAGAAATTGACACATTCTAAGATTAAGACCTCTTTGACCAACATCAGGCAATTTGAGGTTACTGACTCCACGTAGCCAATATTATTTTCCGGATTTATTTACGAATCATAATTTCAAAGTTTTATTAATCCGACAGTTGAAGCATTATGGTCGACAGTTGCCACGAACGCCAGCAAGTTTATTGTCTAAGTATGAACTCATCGGGAGTTACGTCAATACCCGCCCTGCACTGGTTGGCCTCGAGATCATCTGCACTTTTAGATGTTTTCCTTCCTAAAGAATTGTTTGAAGGTATTCTACAATACAGCTATTACAACCAATTACTACGCTAATTTGTGACCGATAGGGTGTTAATATTAGGCCTCATTAAGGTCATTCGATGCAACGTTTTAAGTAGGGCTATTGCAACATATTTCGTAAATATGTACGTAATTCTAAAGTTATAATATTAATTAATGTTAAGGGCAGCTCAATAGCGGTCAGTGGGCGGCTCAATGTGATGAGCTTCGGGGGAGGCCTGAGTCTAGCAAGGGACGTCTCGAGGCTGAAATGATGCTAGCATACACGAACAGTAGTTTTGTTATAATATTTGTGTTTAAGTTTAGCTAAACTGGATTTTATGTCCCTGGCAGTAAAATGACCTTAAGATACCTTTTGTCTATCTCTTTCTCTCTGCACCCGGCTTAGAGGAAGACGAGTCGATTTTAACTTCTATTGGTAGACCAAATCAATGTTCAAGCTATTAGACAGTTATGTGGGAAACACCATGACTGACACATCAATATGTCAGCATACAAATGCCACGAACTATCTCGGATTTTCACAATACGTGAACTATTCAAGTAATATTTTCTTGTACGGAAACAGATGTGAGGATTACGAGGTAGCTATTATAGCGGCGATAGCATCTACGGTGCTTGATCACCCCTGTGTAATCTCTGCCGATGATTTTGTTTGAAATAGTTCCCCATACAATCAATACTTCCGTAAAGTTTGTGAACCTCATATGCCAATAGATACTATGAGAACTTTGGAAGAATGATCTAAGAAGAAGCTATAGCGAGATTTGATTTTGAAAAATTTACCAGAAATGAGCATGTAGATATTATGAAGGTGGTAGGAGTGCCCAGTGCTAAAACGTCGGGGCATATAAGGTTTACCTTTATTTTCAATAAATTTCAAGATTTAGACCTGTCACATAAATATTTAGTAGTGGTTTAGTCGCAATTTTTTATCTTATTTAACAATACACAGAAATCGAAGTTATCAAATAGTAGTTGCCTTATTATTTCATATCGTGATAATTCTCATATCTCGCTTCGACCCGAAAATATCGACATGTCTATAGTATAACAATAGTATTGGCCGACCTTTCATCAGCTGGCATTTATCAGAAACATTCGTGACAAATGGCGCCTTGATCGATTTTGATTCAGCTCGTCAGATATTGACATTATACGGTCGTAATCACATATGTTTACTAACTTGAGATGTTGCGTAACATGTTTAAGTACGTGGGAAAATGTTTAAATGCTTGTTCGCGTGTGCAGTTGTGTAATGTGTAAGCCTACGGTTACAATACACAGGTTTAGTTAATTGGCGAGCATTTGGACGTTTATAGTGTTTAAAAAAATAAGAAGTGTAAATAGAAAGAAAGATAACAATTATTAGACACACCAATAATAACACAACAAAGTTTGACATTAATAACAAAACAAAAAAAAATACAAACAAAGAAAAAAATAATATTGTGCAGTGTGTCCAAAAGGTCACAGCTCAGCCTGTGCTACGGATGACCGCAGCGCTAATAGTGAAAATAGTGACTCAGTAACAACATACTTAAAATCTTTTCGCTAAGAAGTGCAAATAGCGTGAACACTAATAGTGACATTAATTTACTACAGCTATTTACAGATTTTATTTTGATTACAATTATTACATTGGAAGGGAGAGATCTAAAGATAAATAAATTCTTACCTTTTATCTGAGGGGTTTGGTTGCTTCAAAGAAACATTTAAGCCTTTATTCATAACATTGGACCACAGTTCCTGTAAAAGTTATAAACTGAAACTTGCTTCTACAGGGTGTCACAAGACAAGACCCATCACCAAGCCGAAGTCTACTTGTTGTGGACATCATGCCAAGTCATACTAACCGAAAATAATACCTGGGAAACGATTTTTTTTATGTTTTCACATTTTTTAAACCGCAATTAAAATCGCGCGCGTGCATTGCTCGAAATACCTACTTATCCATGGGACATAGGGCATCTAAAGACCATATTGGAGTGGTAAATGCATCGATTTTGTACCTAATTAGAAAAATTCCATACTAACTTTGAGCCTCAATATCTCCTGAACCAGTAATTTCCAGGTATGGTGCTGAAGTAAAAAAATGTTCGTAGTGATTGGTACAACATGAGATTTCAGTTTTCGTTAAGGGTCTTTTTACACCCTGTATATCTCTTTAGAAGTAGGCAATATGTACTCGTCCCCATTTCGCTAGACTACGATCATTTTTAATTGTTTCTTTCCTAGACAACAAGTACTAAAACCCGGAACCACTACATAGATCATAAAATACTAGCGGAACCTACATCGAGGCACTGTTAGTCATCAAATCACCATTTAAACACAACAACACTGCAAGCATTAATTAATCATTAATCTTCATTTACATGTTAAGTGGATAATCATATTATCGGCAGTATAAATACGATTATAGTGTTTTCCTGTCAGCCTATTTTTAGTAGCTGCAATGCTGCAGGAAATATTTCCGAGAGGCAGCTAATAAGTCAACCAAAAATATATACTTAACACCAGAAAAATAAGTCTAAAATTACAATAGTAGGAGCTATTTTAGTCACGACTGCACTTCAAATTGTATTCGAACACCAAATGTAGTAAATGATCACTAAATAAATAGGTTATGTTAGGTTCTCTTGTGACCCTTAATTAAAAAATCAGTCCGTCAACTTAGTTTATTAGGTAAAGTAAGTGTTGTAACTAAATCCAATTTATGTGTTGATATTTTATACAACTAACAAAAAAACTTTGGTCATAATTTTACTTACATTAAAATGCTGGTTTAATTTTGGTGATCATTTACTACTTTTGGGTTAACAATCATTTATTTGAAGTCATTTTGTTTAAATAGGATAGCGAAATGTTAAAACTTTGGTTATAATTTTACATTAAAATGCGGGTTTCATTTTGGTGATCATTTACAATGTTTGTCTGTTATATGTTACTATATCTGGTGGTAAGTTAAACATAAGCCTAATAATAAATAATTGCCTAGGCTACAAAAATATACAGTCTTCAATACATTTTAATAAGGCGGAAATTATACCAGTATTTTGCTCCCATTTTTTTTACGTAAACATTATTAAAGTTACAACTGACGTAACATCCAATGTTGCAAACATTAACATGTATGATTATTGATTAGGCTATTAATATTTAACCGTAATTGCCACTTTTTACCGACATTCCTCGTCTCATCGATGTAAGCAATAGACAAAGTGAAAGCATAGAGCACGTATATAAACTCATCGAAGTCATCGACAACAATTGGTCACATGGCATCTATAAAAAAATATCGCGGATGAACTCGATGGTTTCCGAGTTTTATTTCTCTGTGACATGAAAGATGTGAGACATGGTTTTGAATTAATAAAAATATAACAAGTGTAAGTTGTTAACACGGAAAGTAGCGTTAAAAATATCGCTGTATTTGCGAAGTATGTGTGTTGTTGAGGTTTATTTTTATTTATTTATAGACTCACGCCTGTATCCCCTAAGGGGTAGGCAGGGGTGTAATATTACACCCACATTTCGCCATGAATTTTTAGGTCCACGTAATAGAGGGCGAGCCTATTACCGTACCGGCCACATTACCAGAGAGAAGTTTTGCAGAAGGTGTAGACAGTGCCGGATTAACGCATTAGCAAATTAAGCAATTGATTAGGTCATCTCGTCCTGGGATATTATAATTATGATGATATCTGTTCTACGGCTGCCTCCGTGGTTCTGTGGATAGCGTATGCGACTGCTGATCGGAGGTCCCACGTTCGATTCCCGGTTCGGGCAAAAGTGTTACTGGGTTTTTCCGAATACTCAGTAGCAGCCCGGAGTCTAGTGATGTGCCCGGTAATGGCAATAGGCTCGCCCCCTATTACGTGGGACCTAACAATTCATGGCGAAATGTGGGTGTAATATTTAAACCTCTGCCTACCCCTTCGGGGATACAGGCGTGAGACTATAAATAAACAAATAAAATCTGTTCTACAGGCGACTCAACTTGGACTCAAGTGTTCATAAGTACAAAATATTCTGAATAATGGGTCCTGTTCTAAAACCAGTTAGGAATATTTATGTGTGAGTTCGGCAACACAAGTAACGTTTAATAAGGTGAGATAATCTTTATTTTAGGTGAGATATGCGTAAGCGTTTTTTAGCCAATGTGTATATGTATATATATATGTGTAAGTTGACCTTTCATTTTCAAACTGGTTAAAACTTCGCTGTCAAATCTGAGATCATCTTTGACCTTATTTTTGTCACCTTGACATTGCTAAACTAGACGTCGCGTCGTCTATAATAAACGACGGTGATTCGAAACACAGGAATGACGTTCATAGTATATTTTTCTGCTAAAACCAGATAGTCTTGTAGCAGTTTATTTTAGATATTGACACTTTTACTGTTTGTTTTCAAAATGCTTGCTTTACCGACTGACTGACTACGCAAGGCCAAAACCATTGGGCGCAAAAAGCTGAGATTTGGCATGTGTGTTCTATGGGGCCGTAGGAGTGCAATAATAAGGGATTATCTGAAATTTCGGGGAACGCGAAAACACAGTTAAATTAAACTCAAATGTTCAGGCGTAGTACTAGTAAAGTACACACTACTGACACTTGACTGCACGGGTGGTACAGTGGTCTAAGCAGTCGCCTCGTCGCTTGACACCGCACAGTGTTGTGGGTTCGATCCCGACACGAGACAACACTTTGTTTTATAGTCTCACGCCTGTATCCCCGAAGGGGTAGGCAGAGGTGTAAATATTACACCCACATTTAGCCGTGAATTTTTAGGTCCCACGTAATAGGGGGCGAGCCTATTGCCGTTACCGGGCACATCACCTGACTCCGGGCTGCTACTGAGTATTCGGAAAAACCCAGTAACACTCTTGCCCGACTCGGGCATCGAACCCGGGACCTCCCAATTCCTCGCACATATTAATGCCGCGAGACCAACGAGGCCGTCTTTGTGTAATTCATAAATTGTTGTTTCGAGTCTGTGTGTTTATTGTGTCCGTTATTTGTATGTTTGTAAAGTCCCCCGCAACACAAGATATAGTACTAGGGCGGGAGACGTCTTTAAAAAAAAGTAAATAAAACTAACAAATTGATCAACCCAAGTGGATTTCAAACAGATATATTAAAGAGAACAACACAAGTATAATACCAGTTGTACAAACACTTGTATTACGTTGTATTGATTGGACAGTCTACAATGATACTTTTAAATACATACTCAGTTCCGTGCACATAAACAATGTGCCATGAATACTTTGTGTGACTGGTAGTATTACTATTTCTATGTTATAGAATTCATTGAACACATTCAATTAGTAATGTTATATACAATACTAACTCTCTGTTGATGTAATGTTTTAAGTATGCCGTAGGATAGTTTTATATCTTCTGTATAAATAAAATCCCAGCGTTACTGACTGACAGACAAGCTACAGCGGTTTAATTAAAATAAAATGTACGGGCGTAGCGGCAGGCATCCTCTAGTTGTCTGTATATCATCAGCCCTTTATACTATCCCTCTGCTGGGCACGGCGCTCTTCTCACTATGAGAAGGGTAAGGCCATAGTCCACCACGCTGGCCAAGTGCGGGTTGGCAGACTTCACATGTCTTTCGAGAACATTATTGAGAACTCTTAGACATGCAGGTTTCCTCACGATGTTTTCCTTTACCGATTAGCAAGCGATAATAATTTATTAGTTAAGTGCGTATTCAATTGTTTATTATTAACAATTTAATACGCACGCACTTAACTCCTTAGTCATTGGTGCGTGCCGTGGATTTGAACCCGAGACCCTCTGCGGAGCAGTCTGTCGGTCTCTCCACTCAGCTATTGCTGCTGTTTTTTTGTATAATATGTTAGCTAGATGTCTACAGGATGTAAAAAGACCCTTAACGAAAACTGAAATCCCATGTTGTACCAATCACTACGACCATTTTTTACTTCGGCACCACGGGAAATTACTGGTTCAGGCGATATTGAGGCTCAAAGTTAGTATGGATTTTTCCTAATTAGGTACAAAATCGATGCATTTACCTCGCCAATATGTTCTTTAGATGCCATATAAACCCATGGATAAATAGGTATTTCGAGCATTGCACGCGCGCGTTTTTAATTGCGGCTTAAAAAAAGTGAAAACTCAAAAATAATATCGTTTCCCAGGTATTATTTTTGGTTAGTATGACTTGGCATGATGTCCACAACGAGTAGACTTCGGCTTGGTGATGGGTCTTGTGACACCCTGTATAATATGTGAAAATTAAAGACACTTTACTTTCATTATTTTTATGTGAGTGTGTGGCTATGGCTAACTCTGTTGCCAGCATCGATATAATTATATGTACTAATATATGTCAATGGTTGCCAGAGTTTGCAGGCTTTCGACTTGGCCGATATTTGTCCGTATTCGAGTTAGGAACCAACGGCTTTTCGTACCCTTCGGAGCGTAGATAGGCAGATAACTAGAGATATGCTTAGATTAAAGTAGATTTGCAAAGTTAGTTAGTTTTTGTGTATGTTTCATAATTCATTACTTTGATAGCTGGTAGTACTACGCTATAGGACGAACGGATAGAGCATAGACAATTCAAATTCTTATGAATACTCTACCAATTGGCGATGAAGATTCTAGCTAGCGACTATAGTACAATAACCTCGAAGTAAAGTTGTAATAAAAGCTGTCAAAATTCGCCGCTAGAGGCGCGCGGATAATCTTTGCATCGCCAATATTCTCTCCTAGATATCTAGTCCATCAATCACGAACAAGACTGTTCACAAGCGGATATAATTTCTTAGCATAAATAAATAGAAAACAGATTACAAGTACAACCTGTCATTACAAGATAATTGAGTTTGATAAGTTTGTTGCATAACATCTGTCTACTTTCTAACATTATGCTAATATTATATCTTCAATCTTTATGATTAATATTCGCAACAGTTACCGATCTGAAATCGCAAACCGATCGCAATTAAAGTTTAGTATTATAATTTAGTTTATAAATGGCGGCGACGAAAGAGAAAATAATAAAACAGTACTTTAATAAAAATGTAAGTCTTATCTATCTAATAATCTCATTATGTAATTAAAATAATATAAATATCAGCTCTCTATCTGTATAAAAGTGTCAGTCTTTATAAAGTGCACATATCAAAACCAGGGAAACTAAACAGAATTTCATCGACGGGAAAATTGTCAAAAAAAGAATTCAATTTTTTAAGAATATTTTAAAATTTTAAACTGTCCAATTGCTACACATGGTCTCTGCTCACTATGATAAGTTTTAGGCCAGAGCATGTTTGTAAAAGTATCTTATAATACGGTTTTTTTTTCTTTCTACGGGCTAATTTCAAGATCTTTCTGATCGAAAATTAAATTTACTGATAGCTTGTCATTGAATAAAGCGATGTATTTACTGTTTCAGATATGTCGACTACATTGTTTTACTTCAATAGACATATTCAAACTCTTAAATATTTTCTTCGTCAATCTTTTGTAATTTAGAACGATTACATAACCCTGTGTCTGTTAAATATAACCTTTATAAACCAACACTGCATTGTTTCCAAGTCAAAGGTATCAATGAATTAGTGTCACCGGTGCTCTATGCAACCGGATAGAATTAAACTGTGCGCACCAACCGTAAAACCACCATTAAGCAACACCGAGTCACCGGCCAAGATACGCCATGCGTATTGTAGCTCATTTAACTGTTCACAATCGATTTCTTATGTCGCAATGGCTATTATTTATAATAAATATTGGGAGCGACGATCGTAGATTCAATTTAGGTTAAGCAACTAAATCACGGTCGGTTATTGGAAGGGAGCAGCAGCGGTTGTTAGCCCAAAGTTCTTAGGTATCGAATGATTTTAAAGAGTTCAGTTTCTCCTGCTATCGTTGCACTAAATAACCTAAATTTACTTAAGAAGTAGTAATAGAAAAGCTTGCTAATTAGCATTGATTGTAATGTTACTGTAAATCATATTGACGGTTTAGTCAAGGCATAATTTGTGACAATAAATCACATTTACCAAAGAGTTTGAAAATTCACTCTTGTAGGAACATTTCTTTTTAACTTGTACTAATTTCAATTCTATACCAACCCGTTTGGCCAGCGTGGTAGTAGGCCAATTCCTCCTTTCAAAGGAGAGGCCTAGTCCAGCAGTAGACTGTTAAAGGCTGATGATGATGAATTTCAACTTAAAAGTTAAAACTAAATCGAATTAATTTAAACCGAAATCTGTATCCGTAAAAAGAAATTATTAATTTTCGACTCTGTAAATTGTAAACTGAACAAAAAGAAAATTGTAATCAAAGTTATTGATATGGAACTTAATAGAAATCGAAACAACTTAAAGAAATTTGTAACAAAAAGAAAGTAGATTATTAAATTCTTTAGTAGTCGTTTGTGTACAATGAATTTCTAGTAAGGTAGATACTAGGCTTTGTGAGTTTTTAGATCTGACGACCTTGTTTTTGATTTTAAAGAGATTGAATGATGTTGATGAATCACTGTTATTTAATGAGATCGTGAGATTCAGATTTGATTCCCATGCCGAATCAAGTATTTCATTTTCAATAATTCACTGCAATCTGTGGGATAAGTTTGCATTCATGTTATAACTGTGTTCTAATCATATCTTCTCTGGCTTTGAAATAAGTGTGCTTTTAGATAGTGACAGATCGTGGAATTCTAACGCCAAGCCTCTTGGTCGAACTTTTAATGAATTTTTGGCCACTCGTAGGATTGGGCCATGTATAACCTATGAACATAGCTGATGAACAATTGTACGCTAATGGTTCCAAAAAATTTTTAAGACCATAACTAGTATATACATACATAGACTCACGCCTGTTTCCACGAAGGGGTAGGTAGAGGCATATTAAACGCCCACTTTTCGCCAGTGTTTTGATCCCACGTAATAGGTGGCGAGCCTATTGCCGCTTTTCGGGATATTTTGTTTGGCGTCGCCTCGTCCGTTGATCGGCAGGTGCACCACTTGCAGGTGAGGTTGGCTTGGGACCCTAAGTTCTTTGTGGGAACCATATGCACCCTAGTATATAGTATATATAGTATATACTAGTATATAGTGAGTACATTTATTAATTAAGGCATACAGGAGTTATACCAAAAATATTCAATGCACAATGTGCAACGCCAAATGCCGCTCGAAAAATCTATGGTATGCCAAAGGCTGCATGTAAAACCTAATGGTTTTACATGCAGCGGCGATGTATTGAAGGCCACTCATTCATCAGCACGAGGCATTTAATATGCTATACACGATTGTATGCGTACAAACGTATAAAGTACGTCAAAGATCCGTTTATATAATATATCTTGACGTTTTGAGTGCGTAGTTTTATTTTGGCTAAATATTATGGATGGGTATGAAGACTTTTTCAGAAAATATGTCATGGCTCTTATTGTATTTATTTTAGGAATACGACGCAGGGTTTCCTTTGAAATGAGGTTGTGTCTGTTATCCTGCTTTACCCTCACGATGCTGCTTTATCCATTTTTGACTTATGTTGACGCGGCCGCTTGTGAAATATCACCACGTGGTCTTTTTCTCGTTAGTTTATGTGCCTAAGTTCGTACGAGCGTTAAGTAGAGTCGTTCAAAATGACTAATGAAAGCCAAGAGCAACCCACCACGCACTCTCGGACTGTCCATCCCAACTAAAAGAAAATAAATGACGATACCGAACTGAACTGACTGAAAAATAATAGGTACAATAGGCTAGTTGACAAAAAAAATTATAAGTCCGTCCTTTAGATTATTGAAAAAATAAGCGATACGTATTTTTTTATTTGTAAATTAAACCAAAAATGACCAAGATATAGCTCATTAAAGTTACGTATAACGTCACACCGTGCTGCATTTTTTCGCACTAGATGACGTCACACGTAACTTTAATGGGCTATATCTTTGTTATTTTTTATTTAATCGAAAAAAGAAAAAATACGTGTCCAATATTTTTTTATAATCTAAAATACAGACTAAATAAAATGTAATTATTTTGACCCTGGAAACTACCCTATTCTGTTGGTTGGCCTTCACCGTAAGCCATTCAGATTCAGACTGGTCCTAAGCTTATTAAAAGCCCACGTTGCTAGTACAAATTACGAATAGGTACTTCGTCTATTTATATTAACAAAACGTGCTCGAGATATTATCATTAATATAATCTAGATAGTGCTTGTTATTAACACTATTTATAATTTGTATGAACGATAGCATTAGAAGGACAACGAATCAAAGTTATTGCGTCTTAAAACTGAGTTGGCCTCAACGTGTTAATCTCAGAAAGGAATAGTTCGGTTTAAATTAGCCTTTTAGGATTGCGATGGCTTGCTTACAAACGAATATTTTTCATTATTAGACTTCAATGTCTAAATCTTAATAACTAGCAATAGCATAAAATGTCTGAATAACAAACTAGCCAAGAGACTGTTATCCTTGCTGACTAGTAAATTGACGACCGGCTGGTGCAGCGGGAGTGTAAGCGACCGCTACGCAGAAGTCAAACATTTGTGTGCATGAACATGGATGTTTGTCTTGGTCTGGATGTTTCTATGTATAATATCATACATATATTATCCATTATCTAGTACCCATAGTACAAGCTCTCCTTAGTTTGGGACTAGATGGTGATGTGTGTATGTGGTAGAATATTATTATTATATAGTAAATAATAGATTTTAATCTAAGACCACAAAGAAATATAATATATAATGTGATAAATCGTATGAATAGATCGTAGACGGATAAAAGACAATAATTAATCTAATCTCTAGTTTATCAAGACCAGGTAGTATAATGAACTGTTGGTAATAAAGCAATAGTACTTCAGTCACGTTTAAGCCGGTTTTACATGCGAATTGACACTATCAACCGTCGTGTTAACCTCGTGACGATCTTTGACTATACAAACGAAATTCAGTGTCTGGCTTGGACAAATTTGGCGGCTGTTTTACTTGATAACAATATTTATACAGGTTATCACAAGACCCATCACCAAGCCGAAGTCTACTCGATGTGGACATCATGCCAAGTCATACTTAACAAAAAGAATACCTGGGAAAATACCTACTTATCCATGGGATCATAGAGCATCTAAAGAACATATTGGCGGGGTAAGTGCATCGATTTTGTACCTAATTAGAAAAATTCCATACTAACTTTGAGCCTCAATATCTCTTGAACCAGTAATTTCCCAGGTATGGTGCCGAAGTAAAAAATGTTCGTAGTGATTGGTACAATATGGGATTTCAGTTTTCGTTATGGGTCTTTTTACATCCTGTCATATCTTTTTTATTCCTCCGTATTATAAGGCAGGACAGGCAGCGTCAGAATGTATTGGAACAACAGTTTTACGTGCTCCCGAAACGAGGTACCGCTTTGATGTGTATGCCACAAGCGTTCAGCCATCCAAGTAGAGGCCTGTGCAAGCGTTGCTTAACTTTGTCGATTTATTACAAACAGCTGTTTAAGTCACGCCACCGCGTTACCATAGAATAAACCATTGTATAAACTTTTCACAACTGACTTAGTCAAGAAATCATTTAATGAAGTTAACACGAAAATATGAGACACTATTTAGAATAGAACTATTTCTCAAAGAATTCGCAAACAAAACAGGAAGGAGCTGGCTTATAAAATTGCAAGTATTGGCGTTGAATGATGTAATTTGACGTCGTAGCATCCTTTTGCCTCAAATATGGTGACACATATTGGTATGCAAGTTTCCTCGCGATGATTTCCTTTGCTGTTTTGCCAAGTTAGTTTTTTGGGCAGATAGTTGCGAAACTCTTGACACAAGTTAAAAACAAACTCATATTTTTGAAAAGCATAGACGGTTTTTATTATTTTAGAGATTCACTTCCTACAATAAAGATAAACTTTGTGTCAGAAGTGCTTACAAAAGATGCTGAGTCGAAACAACGAATTCTCAGACTCATAGGTATCTGATATTCTCACATAACTTTATATTCCGTATAAGGATGGAAATTATTAGGTACGCTTATTAAAAGGCGGTTTAGTCACAAATACGTCTTATAAAAGTTTCTGCTTGCAAATTATTAATTTACTGCTTGCAAACTAAATAAATTAGCCAACGGCGGGGCACACTTAATAGGTATATAGGTAGGTACTTATCAATATCTACATATCATTATACAATTCTATAAACTAATCAATATCTTCTTAATATATAAAATCCATGCATTACTGATTGATTGACAGACAACGCAAGGCCGAAATAACAGACCTCAAAAAATTATATTTGGCATGCATTTTTCTTGGGGAGTCAGACTAGATTTTTGGAAATTCCTACTCTTATAGGGTAAAATAGTCCCACACCACCGGAGCCGTGGGCGAAATCTTCTTTACTATAAACATCATCTAGGGAGCTGCGTAAAAAGGATATACAACGCTAAGCGAATAGGACAGGCAGGTGAAACCGTGAGACTGTATCCGTTAGAATTTTATAATCATCTTCAATGTCGTCCGTAATGCAGTCTTGTCTATAACTAGTACTATTATATAGAATAGTTTACCGTACGATCAAATGATATCTCTATATTATTTATAATCTTGAAAGTCATGAGTTCTGCGAATTAGCGAGCGCAGTTAATATAATGGTGGCGTTCGGTTGGTGTAAACTTAATTTAGCACGTGACCAAGATATTGTAGGTATTTTATTTTAGATAGATTGTGGTGCAAACAGTTAGTTGAAACGATTCTGTAAGTTTGTATTTTTGGTAAGAATTCAACACAAAATGTTGAGATCTTGGGTGTAATCTAAAACTAATGTATAAAGCTGAAGAGTTTGTTTGTTTGTTTGGTTGAAAGCGTTAATCTCAGAAACTAGTGGGCCGATTTGAAATCTGAAAATTCTTTCGGTGTTAGATAGCCCATTTATTGTAGAAGGCTATAGGCTATATAACATCACGCTATGAGCTACTGGAGCTGAGCAGTAGCCCTAAATAGGGCGGGTGTAACCACGGCTCATCTAGTATATTTAGATAAGCTTGTTGTTTCGCTAAGTTTATTTATGTGAGTGCATATGACAAACATGAAAGACGCAACGTGGGAAAAGACATGAGCTTGGTATTAAGGAAAACAGCTTTATAATTGTGACCGCAAGTTGACATTGGAATTCGGGAAGTACCATATTATAAACCTTTATTTTTAATGCAAATGAACTATAATACCATAGACCTATCTTTATTTGCCTAGAACGCTGTTAATGGCTAGTTTTTACGTTCTACAAATTAAATAGGGTACTCGCTCTAAGTACGGGTACGGGTTTACATCATTAGTGTAATGAATCGATTATGCAATAGCCATTATTAATGATTAAATTGACATTTTTTTGTACAAAAGCTTCATTCATTCTTCGTTCTAGGAACGAGGAAAGATAATGTTCACTTATTAGCAATTGTATAAAAGTTTTTGTAGGAAACCTTATAATAGTTAAAGACTGCAATAAGTCATTACAACAAAATATGTTATTGCGTCATTTAGTGTTTATAAAAACGTATGCTTTAATTGCTTTATATTCCGTAAGTCTCAATGTGGTCACGTGTATGCTGTTTGATGAACCTCCATAGCACCAAGCTACTATACATACATACCTACATACACGCCATTTGCAACGATCCTGATATATCTCTCTTGCTTCATTCACTCCCATTAAATTTCAAATGAATGCTCTTCGGTTACTGGATACTTCTAACCTGTCCTTTTTTTAGGATGTCTCCAATCTACTAAGCTAAACTACTATACGAAGACAAATAGAGAGCTTTAGCGTGTAGGCGAGTTCAATGGATTTCACTGATATTTGAGGTAGTCTTGCAACATGATTAACAATTCTGTAATGAGTTAATCAAATGACACATTGTAATGACAAGAAATTGTTTCCATATGAAGAAGAAAACTAGTTGAATATTAGGTCTTTCTTCCCACCGAAACAATGTTTTTAATATTACCGGCTGGATTAACCCATGGACACATTTTTTACAAATAATTACGGGATTGAGACTATGTTGATATGCTGTTTTACGCGTGTATTTGAATAGACACTACTAGTATTTTTCGAATTTACGACAGTCAAAGCAAACACATGCTACCATTTCCTTCCCGATTCGCCCACCATCCTTTTAAGGTGACCCCGCCCAACGTACGTCCTTCAACTCCATTGAAAATCTAAGAGATCCTTCTGATCAAGTAGAAATACAATGATCAAGCAAAGTGCATTTATGTGTGTATAAATTTCTATATCTATTGCATAAGGCAATAACGCACTAACTTTTTACCCATAAAAACCCACGTCACATTACACCAATACTGAAACGCGTCATACTAACACAAGCCGTGTCTAATCAGGACAAGGTTAGTAAATTTCGTCGCTTAAATAGTAAACCTAGCGCGTAAATACATTTGGTGTCCAGTGAACGGTGTTTTGCATTCACCAAGAGTGATTACGTGTGATAAGCCGGAAACTGTAGGAACAGGTTCAAGTTTTGAAAGGTTGCTCATGTTACGTGTATCAAAGGCTGTTACAAAATCTATTTGATTATTGTGCTTATTTTAGTTTTATTATGCTGTTAGATGTAACTGAATAGTTTGTTAGCGGACTTTAGATTCTAAAAACATGGTCATGTAATAAGACATGGACTTAAGTTAGTACGGAGTTCGAGGCTTATTTGTGTTAAAGTTTTTCTGAATTAACGTTCTCTGGAGTTTGTTGGGACAAATGACGAGCTTATTTTTAATTTGATTTAAAAGTGTCTAGTAAAATATGTATTAAGTCCTTGTTATAATAATATTGCTTTTAATACCTTGTTATAATATTGCTTTTAGTACCATATGCGGGAGCCCTCTAAGTGAGCTCCAAAAACGTAGTTTGGTTTATTGTGTATTTTATTGGATATATTTGCCGTGTGGTTGACGGCATAGAATACAAGTGTCACCACCCCCTATCTTCCCGTGGGTGTCCTAAGAGGCGACTAAGGGATAACACGATGCAAATACCATCTTTGCGTAGAGACGGAAAACTCGACATCAAACCCTATACGACTGCCTTGTTGGTCTTGCGGCATAAATGTGCGCGTGGGATCGGGAGGTCCCGGGTTCGATTCCTGGGTCGGGCAGTGTTATTGGGTTTTTCTGTCAAGAAATTCTCAGTAGCAGCACGGAGTCTGGAAATGTGCCCGGTACGGCAATAGGCTCGCCCTTTATTACGTGGGACTAAAGTATATCTGGCGAAAAGTGGGTGTAGAAATACACCTCTGCCTACCCCTTCGGGGATAAAAGGCGTGACGTTATGTATGTATGTATGTTTATTGGATATATTCGATTGATAGCCTGCCTACCAAAGCTGTAAACAGTCACATCGGCGTAATCCCACAACAGAAAGTAAATAAAAATAAGAATATGTTTTGCCATACACTCACATTTACCCTCCAGTTGTTTTTATATCTTGCGTAACATGAGCGAAAATATAACAGTCCCTTATACTATATCCAATGCTATAAAATGTCCATTCAAATACATATATTTAATTTTAGGTTACAAGGTGACCCATGAACGTTCTCTTTAAACCAATTACGTGACATTTACATTTTAAACCCGAGGAAGATCGTTGACAAAATGTTGCGGTTCATTTTATAAATCGAGGTATTTTCAACTCTGTGAGAATCAAATACAGTTATATATGATCGAGTACAAAATATTTATATTGGTTACAAGCAACTGCAGTTCTTTCAAATCATTGAATTATTACCTACAGAAAGTCAGTATTCAAACAACGCGAGCTCAGAAGCTAAGCCGAAAATTCGCTATGTGTGCGGAACTGTGCTGTGTTTACTTGCTGCATCACGCACACAGACGCCATTATAGAGTTGCCAGTAACAACGTCTTTCCCCAAAAATAGGGTAAATTTATATTTTTTACATGAATATAAGTAATTGTAAGTATATTATAAATTCTAAAGTCACACTGTCTGCTTTTTAAGTTTTTAGGACTGACTAACGATGGCTAAATCAATCTTGACGAAACTTTGTGCGCTCAAACGTAAGCACCAACAAGCGCCGAGTGATTTCCTAGTTAAATGCTCTTTATAGTACATAAAAGTATTTATGTATGTTTGTGAGGAAAAATTTAACAAAAATCAACAGCGAGTACTGTACGTTCACTATGGTGACCAAAAAAAGACGACAAGTTTTAAAATCTTAATATATAAAATCGTTGCGTTACTGACTGACTGACAGACACGCTACAGCCGAAAGTATTGGGCGCAGGAAGCTGAAATTTGGCATATATGTTCCTTGGGGACCGTAGGGGTGCACTAAGAAGGGATTTCCCGAAATTCCCACGGGATCGGCCAAAATAAGTAAATTTAAAAAAAATGCAGGCGTAGCTGCTGGCGTCCTCTAGTTATAATATAATTCGGTCGGTAAGGTCATTCGTTCAATAACGAAGTTAGTTACGCGTGCTTACATTACAAGGCAATACTAGACTTCAGATACAAGCCTTTCAATACAAAAAACGGAAAAATCGAGTGCTTTGAGACGATGTTGTCATACTGCGGAATTGAATATTCGAATTTTAGATAGATCTGTAGATTTTAGATTCATTTTTGACAGTTCTTGTCATAAGCTCCATACAAAATATGTCAAACACGTATCTAAAATCTACAGATCTATCTATAGTTCGAGTATTGAAAATGGCCGTTAGCCGAGCTTGACGTGACAAATTTGTCGTAACCGATTCGTATGTACAGTCAGCATCAAAAGTCGATGACCACATTCAGATTTTCAAAATCAATGAACATTTTATCACCCATAAATCGCTCAACAAGAAGGGCGCCAGTATTGAATGAACATCATTAAAGTTCAAAAACTAACTGAACACTACTTGTCAAAGGTCACTGAACACCATTTTGTCAAAAATTGCTGATCGTTATAACATCCGAAAACATTTAGAATCATCAGTTTGAATTTATACCATCAACGTTATTATAGATTTTTTAGTTCAATTGAATTGTAACCTTATACGTAAAGTAATAAGACTTATTTTCAAAAATCACGTAGATTCCGTTCAAATTCATACCGTCGACTTAGTTTATGATTTTTATAGTAACGATTGACTTGGAACCCAATCCGAGGGTCTAGTACGAAATTTACACGGTGATGATAGGCTAGTCGACGGGAACAATTTTCATACATTTCCTTAATGCACCCTCTATCGATCGCTACTATCCGATAAGGGCGCTTTGAGAAAATCTATGGAAATAGGGTTGTTTCCAACTAGTCAAATCAAGCACTTTTAATTAAATGTCAAAAACGACCTTTGTCAAGGGTTTTGTATGAAATATGATAATAGTGACGTCATAGTGTTTTGCTGTCAAGTAGAATACTCATTATCAATAATTTGACGATAAAAAAATGTTAAATTAAGTTTTAACATTAATTGATGAATGAAACTACTATTATTTTGACATGTTTCACTAGATAAAAATACTTGTATAATTTATTTCACATGCAGAAAACTTCCGTGACGATCGCGTGCAAAAGTCGTGGTTTGTTTGAAAAACAAACTCTTGGTAGACCTGATCTAAATGTGGTCATCAACTTTTGACTCTGACCGTACCAGTCAGCGGTGTTTGAAACGTTAAGTTTATATAATATGTAACTAACTACCTAATTCCTTTTTAGGGTTCCGTAGTCCACAAGGAACCCTTATAGTTTCGTCATGTCCGTCCGCAGCCTAGCTCAAAGACGCCTGGTGCTAGAAAGCTGATATTTGACATGAATATAGACATAAGATATTGCAACAAAACTGTAGAATAAAATTTAAGAAAATATTTTTTTTAAGGGTATCTCCCCTACATATATAGTGGGTTGAATTTTTTTTTGGTTGAGTACCCCATTATGTGGGATATCATTGGATAGGTTTTAAAAAAATATTATTAGCATGCTCAAATAATTTTTCGATCAAGTGATTGGTTTGTCAAATATCAAGCTTTGAAGTGAAAGAAATTTTTATACTCAAGTGTCCCCCCCCTCTGCCGGCTAAACTATTAATTTGGAAGAGGTGAAAAAAATCACAAATGTAGTACATATAACGAATTTAAAAGGAAAACTATCATGGCTAAGTAGACATCACTAGTTTACGAGTAATCGTCTGTTAACTTATAAATACCTATTTCTGTGCGTTTACATTGGGAGCGCTGGCTTACTCTTAAAGATATACGTACTTTGATATGCAATGTACTTCGGGGTACAATGTGGGCCCGTTTTTAGTCCCATGTAAAACAGAAGTTATTATCAATAGTGGCCACTATGGGCAACTACGGAACCCTACATTGCGCGTGTCTCGACACGCACTTGGCCGGTTTTTTTATTATTACTGCCAATAGAATAAATTTTGGTAAGGAATGTGTAAATTAAACTGGGACAATTTCATACCCAACTGGCAACACTCCGCTCGTACTTAGATTTAGTTATTATGATTCTCTTTATTTTTATTATTAGACAATCTACGTAATAAAATTTATGTCTGACCGGTGGAATGATACTCCAGCAACCTTATAATCTTTTTCTGAAGCATTGAGGCATAAAAACACTGTACAATATGTTATAATTTCGATTATTTTGCGGGAGATGCTTACACTACCGTGCGACTCGGACCACAGACAACGCGGCCGCCGATTGGGTCAGATTCTGACCCAAATGAACGGCGCGTATTACGTACGCGTACTTGGTTTCTGTAGGTAATAATTCAATGTTTCAAATATATTATATATTTTTTACTTTAGGACGTATATCATCTGAATAGAATAAATAGAAGCAAAACGACTTCCAAATGTGTACAGGTAATTCAAAAAGAAATCCAGCCCGTATTATCATCACCATCTTTCAAATCCAGTCTTGTATTAAGGGTTTCTTGTCTATCTATTTAATCGGTGCGGCGGTCTTTAGCTTGCATCAACTCATGCCGTCGACGAGGAAAACCAAATATACTAAAGACCAAAAGACTTGAATTACACGCAGCTGGCGAAAACACATTAGACTTGGCACATTGAATGTTTCGTACCAATGAGGAAGCATTAAGGTCGACTGTTTACTGAGGAATGCACCGACGGAGAAATGTTCTATCTTAACAGTTAGGCCTACTTTTTAAACCATGATGTTCTTAGCGTGACGTTACAGAAACAAAGACGATTTGTCTAATGGCGCGTCCAATTTGTACGGTTAAAAAATACATACGTACATAGACTCACACCTGTTTCCTGAAAGGGTAGGCAGAGACTACGGAACACCATTTGCAACGATCCTGACATAATTATCTGTCTGTCTTCATTCACTCACACCAAATTCCTCATGCATGCTATGCAAGAGAAACACGAAAACAACTGTCATGTTTAAAGTCGGTCATTGCATTGCATGCGTGCTATGGTGTTGAATGCAAACCGGACAATGTTGAGATGTTTGTTTGTTTTCACACTTTATTGCTAAATAAGAACTCATGTTGTGGTTCGTCGACTGTCGTTGCACGTCAAGACTTACAGGTTTTTCAACATTAGCCCTACATGTTAGTGTAGTGTCCGACAATGGTGCAATTTTGTAGTATCCTGGTATCTATTTCGAAATCAACCAAAATGGTTCTTATATGTGTCCAATTAATAATACCTATATATAGTTTGGCAAATAATATATGATCCTGATTTTACGAAACTGTTACTATAATATATCCCATGTATTGTGATTTTTCACTTTGACACAGAATAATTCGTCTCGCATACATACCTACTCTATTTGGACTTAAGCAGGCTTAAGTTGTTAATTTTACCATGACAACCTTCAAAGAACTCAGCCGTGACTATGGAATGTTCCAGAAAAAATAAGCAATAAAGCTATTTATGCTTAAACAAGATGCCTTGAATGAATTTTGATGCATATTGTTTCATTATAATAAGCATAGAGAAATCCTTTGTCTCTGAACTTAAAAAAGTTCCTACTACCTGCCGTAGAACAATGCTGTACAGACAAGTAAACGTATTGTTTAAAGCATTGTCGTTAACTGATCTAAGAGCCGCCTTCACTTCAATGTTTCTCGTATGATTAAAATTATACGTAGTTCGGGATGGTTCTAGGAATTGGATTTGGTTTCTCAGCATTCTTTTTTTTATAGTAATAGGCGGCAAACGAGCAGACGGTACGTCTGATGGTAAGCAATTACCGCCGCCCATGCACACAAGAAACACCACAACAGTCACAAGAGCGTTGCCGCCCCTTGGGGTTGGGAAAAGGGATAGGATGAGGAGTGGGATGAGGGAGAAGGAAAAGGGGGTAGGGCCTCCGGCACTCTCAATATTGCTGAGGTACGAATATTGGTGAGGTATTGGCTTGTCGCGGTAGAGCGAATAATAGAATGTTTGTATTGGTAATTCGGAGTTTCGAGTATTTATAATTTAAGATCGTCTATTTCATATTATTTATCGAACCCTATCAGTTTCACTAGTGGCATCATCATGTAAAAGAGTATTTAATTATTATATTAAGAGGCTACTGGGTTTTCCGAATTCTCAATAGAAGCACGGAGTCTGGTGATGTGCCCGGTAACGGCAATAGGCTACTAATATTACGTGGCACCTAAAATTTCGTGGCGAAATGTGGGTATACCTAATATTACACCTCTGCCTACCCTTTCGGGGATACAGGCGTGAGTCTATAAATAAATAAGAAAATCAAATTAAGAGGTTATTTTGTCTGTGCTACTTTCAGTAAGTCATGTCAGTCTTGTGCTGTAAATTCTTACTATTCAATTTGAGTATCCGTTTTTTGTACATGTATCTCCTACAAAAAAAATGAATATAGTCAAATGTTGACATTTCTTTTCACAATGATAGATGGCACGGACACTTGGCGATGTACCGGTTGCCTTCAAAGTGTCCATTAGAAATAGAACTACTGTTAATTTTAACGGTAAATGCAATTATAACGAAATCTACCTGACGAGAATTCTCTTGGAAATTCTCGAAGGTTTTTGAAGTCTTTCTAACGAGTACACAGCACACGTGTATCTACTAGGTGAGTCAGTCACCCTTATCTAAATGCGAAAACACTCGGCTGTATTTGTTAAAAAATATTTGGTATTTCTATTGCAGTTACGGTATATAGCCTAGAATTCCAACAGCATACTGTTGAATAGGTGCTTCAGTGATTGGATTCCCAGAATTCAATCACCTGCAGCGGTGTTTTCGAACCAGTTCGACATTGGAATCTTCAAGAAGCGAGCATATTCCTTTTTAAAAGGTAGGCCTTTATCCTTCGGGCATTGCAGTTGTCTATGGGCGGCGGTAATTACTTACCATCAGGTGACCCACTTGTTCGTTTGTCTTCCTATACTATAAAAAACAATCACGCATGCATCACATTGAGGTAGATTCGCGTGTAGCCGCGCGCTTAAAGAAGTTTAGCTGGTTTTGTGGACCCAAACATCTTTTCGACAGTCCCATAGACCAACAAGAATTATCCAAATCGCATGGTGAAGGGAAGCAGGCTTGTCAGGTGGAAAAAATAACCATTATCATCTTATGTCAAGAATAAATAGTAAACAAAAATTGTAGTACATCATTCTTGGATATCTTTTTGGAAAGGCCCGGCATAATGTTGATACTGGTGTACAATAAAGTTTAAATAAATAAAATAAAATAAAAAATAAATAAATGGCAATTATACCATGTAACGAGACCTAAGCAACAATTTACCTATTCATGCAATTATTTCTATGGTCTAGGTTTTCAAATCAAACATAGGACAATAGATGACATAACAACAAGGAAGTAGTGGACACTCTCTCAGCTGTTCTAATCAAGACATACGTAACACAAATATAGATCAATACGGACCTCGTGGTAAATTACTTTGTTACGTAAGAGTTGAATTAATGAATGCGTATGGAGTAATAAACTAGCTATTTGATTTGCATTAGTTGTTTGCCGAGAGCGTTTTACTATTCAAAGAGCTCTGAAACTGTACAGACATACAGCGGTACACAGCGATTTGGTTCTTTTTTGTGCTGAATTCGGGTTAAATGTAGGTCTCACCTACATCGTTAAAGAAAAGAAACATTGTATTATCTGTGACAAGAGAAAATAAAAGAACACATTCTTGAATTTTCCTCGTTTGTCTCGTGTTTGTTTGTGAAATTAGCTTTTCTTTCGCAGCAACGAATGATTATTGTCTACTTAATAATTTGATACAGGAGAACACTTACTCGAATAACAAATACTGAGAAACAGAATGTCACAGGTTTTTTTTAAATCTAACTAGCTTTCGCCAGCGATTTCCCTGTTAGCCTGGTATGTCAGGTTGTGAAATTGGTACAATTTATAAACTAAAAAAATTCCTCATACACACCGTCAGTCCAAAATTCGATTGGTAGTTTTTGATTGTGTAGTGGTATTTTGGCCAGATGGGTATATAAATATACCCATCTGGCCAAAATACCACAGATTTCTTGTGAACAAAGAAAGATCTGGTTATACTAGTAGATTGTATAGTAGCCTATATAAAGTAGGCCAGCTATAGTACACAAGCTACTCGATTAACAGCCAATTGATCGTAAATTATAGGTCATAACGATGTTCAACTTGATGCAACGTCGATCACTACCAATTACTTTGCTATTAAACATTGCAGTATGGCTGTTTTAGTAGAAACACTCCTACAAAATACCAAAGAAAATAACGCAGTTTTGAAAGTATAAGGTAAGTTTTTGGTAAACAAAACGTCAATATTATCTTATAATATAAAACATTTTTTACTTAATGTTGCTGGTTTCGCACATGGAATGAAAGGTACAATTATTTCGAAGAACCAAATAATAAGATTAAATAAAATAACGTCAGTTCTTAATTCAACTCTCTTAAGTTTTATTTTCACTACAGAAGGTACTATTTCTAAACTATTGGGATGTTGACTTTTGACGTAATTATTTCATTTCTAAATCAGACATAGACACGTCCATATGTACACCCTTTTACATTTACTCCATCTCCTACTCTTCATTCACATATATTTCTAACCCTATTGATTCCATTTTCCGCCTCCCAAACCTAAAATTGCTCAAAACGATTACTGCACTACGTGTTTTGATTCCATATGTGCACGTTTTAGATTCTGCGCATTTTTTCGTAAGCACGACGAAAGGTATGCGGTGCAATGAACGTGACATTAAAACGAATGAATTGCACATTTCAACGAAATGTACTGGCGTTACGTCATGGAGGCGCATAAAAAATGTTTACAAAATGGACACAGGTTGATGTGTGTAATTCATATATGAATCGTGACTACGTACCACCTGTTAATAATTAAGCTTCATCATCATTGCTCTTAATTATTTTGGTATAGGTGTGTTTATTGTACGATAGCTCTGGCGCGTCTTAATCGCGTTGATTATTTTAAAAGTACGGCTGGCTTTCATGGCTGTCATGGTCGAGAAAAATTATGCCAATCGATAAGAAGATTTCTACATCCTTAAAATTGCATGTATTGTATACAACTCATGGAAGTTTAAAATGTTCCTAAAGAATATTGCTGATTTGGATCTTTTGTTCAAACTGTAACCGAAACCATGCCCGCATTGGTTTGAGAACTAAGTATTAGTCGAAGTTCTCAATTTATTTGGTAGAGAATTATGTACGTGAAGAGACTAAATGATAACAGTACTTATACCTTTTTTTTAGTTTGATTATAGTTGGAGTAAAAAAATCTGTGATTTCGATAACATCACATCATCAGCCTGTAACAGTCTACTGCTGGACTAGGCCTCTCCTTTGAAAGAAGAAAGATTTCGATAACGAACGCCACTAAATATTTTCAGCATTACTTGAAATAGTATTGCTGCTTGCAATGCCTTGTCTCCATGGATTAGCTACTTGTTTGAATACAAAAGATAATAAAGGGTTTTTTTATCTTTGGATTTAAACGATAGTAGAAGTACCTACTCTATTATTTGCCTTTTAAATTGATTCTAAAAACATTATTCATATACACTTTGAATGAATTCTGTTATTTTTGTAGCAAGACACGGTCACCTATTAAAATACACGGTGGATAAAATGTTTACCTACTTATAAAACCATTTCTCGCCATAAGCACCGTCCTTGGGACAAATTCGGACTACAATATTATCTCACTTTTAAGTCTCTAAAACAGATTAGACTGACTATAAGTAGATTAACTTGCCTATAAGGCTTTACAAGGTTGTGATACAAATAAAATTAGGAATGTGAACTACATAAAAAGCCACCTACGACATTTTTGGCTTTCCATATTATATCGATAATTTGTGAAATATTTCAAGGCCAATAATAGCATAACTTCACCAAAATTCCATTTATGTTTTACATACAAAACTATTTTATATATTAGATAAAGTTGCTGCTATTTGGGTTTTAAAAAGTCATGCTTGATTTTGCAGTGAATTTTATACTTATTAACAAACGCTCATAGGGTGACATGACTTGCCCTTCGTTATTACGAGTTTGTTATGTTCTAACGAGATTGGTAAAGTCAATTAATTATTACACATGTTCCCACTTGGATGGGCTGTTTGCTCTAGCATTTATATCGGAGTACAATCTTGTAACCACGTAAAGTCCGTACCTTTCTCAGGACATTATTCGTAACGCCATGTCAAAGTTGCCCAAACACACGAAGAATTCCACAGACAAATCTTGGATAGCAACTAGCAATCTAAAAGCCTTAAAGAAACTGTTTACGTATGAATTTGAAGATATTTGCAAAGACAGGCTTTCTAAAGCCGGTCCACTAAAATGAGCAATGACCTTTCCCAGCACTCACATCTATAACACAGCTAGGTCTAGTAAGACTGGTTTTTCCTGTTACATATAACAGCTGTCTTCAAACTGTTATTTTTTAAACAGCTTCTGCGACAAGAGTATAGTTTTAAAGTTATGGGAAAACACGCAATGTTCCAAGGAGGTTAAATAAATACTTTATGACAATGATGCTTGGTCGTCCAGTAATTGTCTTCGGTCATGGGCATGTTGTCACGAAGCGCGAAGTGGACAATTCAAGAGGGGTATAAGTATACGTAGTGGAAAATTGGTCGAGAATTGTAGACAACTTCCTTGTGTAAAGGGGTATTAAAGGTAACTAGATGACATTGAACGAATCGCGATAAACACTGTCGTACTCGTAAGATTGTGTTGTTCATGTGCCAGTGGTGTAACACTAAACGTAAAGCGAATGTCCATTTGAAAGTATGGATTCCATTCTCAGGTCAACGAACATGTTAATGAGTCTATTCGGTAGACTGTCTTTGAGTGATGGAAGATTGACTGTTCAATCGTTGGATTATTATAGGCTACTTTTACACAGGCACTAGGAATATACATACATGCTCCAGGAATAAATCATGTCAAGCAGAGGACTCCTAAACATGTGTAAATGGACACACGAATACCCAGACTCGAGACGACTATTTGTTTTAAACAATGTTAGGTCGTCTCCTGTGGATGAACCCCAATAGCCGCAATGTTAAACAGCCGCTTAAATCGCCACCAGTAATTAAAGATAATAAGTGTTTACAATCACACAAATCATCAGAATAGTATTAGGTAATCAGGTAGGTTATTTTTATCATATACGAACGAAGCAATAATGTTTTGAAACATTGTTATACCGTACGACATTACACTATATTGTCACACGCGAAAGAAAAATAACGAGTATAGTGGTACGATTGTATTTATAAACTGCAACACTTTAAAATTCTTCGTTTGATAACATTTGTATTGTTATTACTAAATGAATGAAACTAGCTTGTTTAATACTGCAACAACGATATATCGTCGCTGTGCGTTCACAAATCGCTATGTGTTTTGGAGCTACTTTTCAGGAACAACAAAAAACACGTTTACTCTGCATATATTTGAGATAAGTTAAATTCCGTTTGTCTGATAAATTAAATAAATTATTAACATGCCTTAAGACTGATTTCATTTAAATAACATGCATAGTACCCTTCCTAAAAAACTAAATTATTAAAATTTACACATGGCGTTAATTGAATGTGTCATAAATAGTCGTCATGTGCTTGAAGGACACATAGCTAGTACTAAATGACACGGAATTATAATAATTTGTCCTATTTTGTGGCATATAGCTATTTAATAAAACTAAATTGGTTATACAAAACGTTTATTAAGTAATTTAGAGATTCAAATGCGCAATTAAAAATTAGAACATAGAATTTGAACACATAATAATATAATTATAAAACATCAGTCTCAAAAATCAGTGAAACCTAACCATTTTGTGTAATTAAATTTTTTGTACTTTAATATCAGAACGAGATCAACTTAATGAGACAAATTATCAAAGAATGGATGGTAATCACGATGCATGTATTGCTTTAGACTTTGTAAATGTTTATATTTAGTAGCATCGATTTTCAATGGATAATTGTAAAGCCTTACTGGTTCCGCGAAAGGCGTCGTATTTATTCGTCTTCGTGGCAAAGACTCCCAGTCATCGGAATGGCGTAATTTATATTGCACTTCACCATTGACATAAAGAAGTCCTCTTATGTCTGTCACAGTTGCATCACCAACTCTTCTACCAGGTCTTATAGTAGAAAAAATACCAGGTACTGCCTCGTAATTTAAAAAAAAAGTATAGTCAAGGTAATTTACGATGTACGGCTGTGACGGTCTAGCTTGTCTCATTCGAGAGACATAGTCAGATGGAGAAAAAATTGGTGCTTTAAATTTTTTCTCTAGGGTCGAATGCACACTATCCACCTCCATCATAGTATGGCCCTTTTCTAGTATAATTTGTTGTATGGTAAGTCCTTTTAAAGCACTAAGATTTGCTAGTGCACTACACAATATTTTGTTTTTGTTTTGATAGGCACATCCGTCGGATATCAAAATCACTTTCTTTTTTCCGATGCAATATTTTGACAAGAAGTCCACAATACAGCTAGTAACATTATTCGCTGTTACTCCTCCATCACCTTCATGCCAGACGTATAGGTATACATCTTTGGTATTTTTTACGTGAAATGTGTAATTATGAAGTGCTAATTTCATTTTATAATATTGTTCTGATACGAGAAGCTTTGGACATAGTAGTACACTTTGCATATCCATAGATACTACTATTACATCATCTGACATTTCTTCTATAGCAGCAGATTTTGCTACGCGAGCTTCGTCCTTCTTAATAATGTGTAGCTGGTAGATATCTTCTGGAATATTGCCTTGATTGTAACCAACACACGTATCGCACTGATCTTTACGTGGCTTGAAAATAGATATTTTCTGTACTTTCAAAATCTCTGTAAATTTTTTTCTCTGAACGGCGTATGCATTATTTGCCTGGCACCAGGCCGTATAAATAGAGTGCATGTGAGTAAAAGATTCGAATGATTCTTCAATGTATATCCTGGTACTATTTGCTCGACAATAATGACTTGGTACTTTTGGTATACCATCAAGCCACTTCTTAACAGACTCGGACTTAAGATTTGTGTTTGTAGAAAGATTTGCAACTCTATTGACTTTTCGGACAATGTTATCTTCACCACTCTCTGTTAAATTTATGTTAGATCGGATCCATAGCTGTAATATATCTTTCTTTAAATCAAATGTTGCAAGAAATAGTTCTTTACAAACACGTACCTTCACACCGTTCATGCCAGGTAAATAGCAATCAAATCCAAAGATTTTTTTTTGTACATCAGTAGATGTTTTTCTTCGGCGTATGACCTTTCGTGCCTGGATGAGTCCATTTAAGTAAGACTTTTTTGCTTCCCATGAAGGTAACTGCCAGAAATATCGAAAAATATCGGACCGTGTTTCTTCATTAATAGCAGCACAGGAATAGCTTCTGTCCGTTTTCTTCGCAGCTCCATGGCCACAAGGTTTATCTCTAATTTGTCTACCCGGTTTTGACACTTCTTCTAATACGGTATTCTCGTCGACTTTCGTGACTTTATGGCCTGAATATTTTTTACCTAAAAGCCTCAATTCCTGATTCTTCTTTCTCTTTCTTTTCTCTCCTAGAACCACAACATTTTCTTGAATGGTATTAGAAACATTTTCCTTTTCAATGATAGGTTCAAAACAACCAGTTTGATCGTTCAAGTAAAGCATTACATTAGAACAATCCGGTATGGTACTACTGTATGTCTCAGAGTTATTTTGTACTTCTATGCAAGATTCAGTATCAATCAATCCTATAATAGCTGTTGTGGTTACTACACTTTGAGTTGTACTTGTTATTCCTGTGATTGGTTCCTGATTGGCTGTCGTAATAATATTAGTGAGGTCGGCAAAAGTATTAATGGCATCTGTGTTTTCACATACGCTCTTCTTTTGGGACATTGTAGTAGGTGGAAATAACATAGAAGATTCTGCTTCCAGCTCTAAAGCCAGCTCACGTATCGACTGTTGTGGATCTTCTTTGCATAACGATACAAGACATTTTGAGTACTACCAAAAAGGTCCTACTAAGTCTTAGCACTAAGTAGTTTGTATGTGTTAATACTTTTTGCAGTTATATCACAATTAAAACGACAAATTATAGAAGTATCCACCTAATAAAGAAGATTTGTGTTACCCCGAACATAGATGATATTCTATAACTAGAGAACCCCAAATTTACGCGAGCGAAGCTGCGGGCAAAAGCTAGTTATATATAATTACTAAACTAGATTAAAAAAATCTTTTCATCTCAGTAAACCACTAGGAAGTTTAGTTTCGGGCACAGGCAAAGCTACGAGTGTAAACTATTAATTTATAACAATGACTGTAACTAGTAAAAGCTTATTGCAGTTATAATCCATTCACCAACGAAACTAAACCAATTCAAAAATAAACCTTGTCTTAAGTTAATATAAAAAATCATAGACACAAATTATTGACTTACTTGTATTGATTTCAACTGGTAAAAACAAACTCGTAGGTATCAACTATTAAGTGAATCAACAATTATAGCGTTTTACTTTACGTACGTACGTGTAATCTTGCACACTATTCGAACAACACTGAACAATCCTATAGAAAAATTAAGCTATGTGACATTTGACGAGCGTTGCACGAAGAAACACGTCTTAACGCGTACGAAAATATCGCTATGTGTCAAACTGACACATAGCGGGCGCAGTTGATGAGTATGATGTAATAGTGAATTTTTATAGTTATGTGATTTTAAGTACTTAGTGATATTTAAGAGCATTCAAAGTATGAACGTCACATAACTATTTTTTAAAACTTCGTTATTAGGAGGTTTATTCACAAAACTGTTTTTGGACCTTGTGTGAAATGATATAAGGATCAAAATAGCATCAAAAACCAAAAATAGAGAAAAATCACATAGCGACTTTTGCAGGCGCAACGACGATATTCAAAATGTTGTCATTAACTTAATAAGTAAATGAGTTAGAATGTTTTACTTTTGTTGTTTAAAGTGAGTGAAAATAGCTTTCTAAATTGTAAGAACAGTCATCATTCTATTAACGAGACAAATAATTGGCTGTTTTTATGTAACAAGATTTTTTTTAATTAGTTTTTAGCCGTTTGTATTTGGATAAAATGGTAACATTTTAAATAGTCTATTGTTGAGAAGGCGTTACAAAGAAAGATTTTGAAGAATTTCTAAGTATGCGAATGTCGGTTTACGCAATTCTCAGGAATATAAATATTACTTATAAAGGAATTATTTTGCCGTCAGCTTTGAATAATATTCTCATGACCTTACGCAGTAGCGGACTGCAAAGTAATTTTAAATTGTTTTTTAACGTGAATCGTGTATATAAACGGTACGTGTTTGCATACGTATGTTCACAGATTACACGTCAAATAGAACTTGGAACAACTTTCTTGACACTTTCACAGATGCTGAAAAAGTTTCTAGTAAGTAAGGAGTCATTTTTAAATATATTATCGAATTAAATCGATACAGTTTTAGGTAGAGTGCCATAATTTTGACAAAGATAAATATTAATAATATTAATTAAGGTTTAAGCTAACTTCTAACGAAATAGCGCAGACAGAACAAGGAAAGCGGCATCAGATAAGAAAAAGTCTAGGCGACATCCTTTTGTTAAAGTATAAGTATAAAGAATATACCGTCTTGTACCGAAACACGTACTTAAAAAAACCCACGCTCCATCTCTGTGGAATCATGCTCATCACGTAAAAGCATTAGAATTTTGTCTGAATGACATAATCGACCGCAACGTAAAAACCATTTCGAACTAAGGACTAGTTAAGGTTTCTTTTAATCGTTTATAGCTGGATCATACAGATGTTATTGTAGGTACAATATGGTATAGTCAGTTTAAAACTAAAGAATATAATGAAACTTTCAGTGATTCATTACATCATTTACTTGAATACCTACTTTTTTAATAAAATTGGTACTTATAAAACTGTACTTTTCATGGTTTTAGCTTTCAACTTTAGTACGTACGAGAGAAAAAGACAGCGATATCAAGCGGTCATTTTCGTGACACCGTACAACTTACAAGTCATGTGATGTGTGTTACATGTTTTCTATCATCTCGATGGCTTTACTTTAGCAGGAAAAAGCTCATTATATGGCAATGTTTGTATCGCAAACAACTTGACGCCGTCATTAGTGTAGACATAAATTACAGAGCAGTAGATAAAGTCTTTATTATCTGTATTGTAAGTACTGTCTGTACACAATCCGTGTGATGACGGGTTAAGCGTCTGAACCCATTTTCATTCAGGTGTCTTAAGGCTACTAAGGAAAATATAAAACGCAAATAGTATCTTTGAAAAGAGACCGCATCAAACCCTATCCACCTCGTCAGCGTAGGATAGTACGCCAAATATATTAACGCGTATAAGGACAGGCTTGTGTCCAACAGTACCTAGATTTTAAAGGGTTTTATAAAGACACACACGTCATTTTCTTTCGTAAACTTTAGAGTAAATATCAAAACCAAGACATCCTAGTCGATTTTCACAAGAGTTTTAGTATTATATTTTGTTTTTATTTTTTACTTTTACAGACAAACTAAAACCTTAACACAGCAGGCGATTAGGCTTAGTAAATAACATATAATATCTACTCACCCTGTAAGCTAGGCGCCGACGCAGGTGCGGCAGGCGGTGGTTGCAGCGGTGTAGGAGCCGGTCGACGTCTCCTGGGCGCGTGTAGCCCGGGAGCTGACGCCGCCCGGGTGGCCGTGCGGAACCCGGGCGCGCGGTACCGGGCCGACTTCACCGGGCCAGCCGGCACTGTCGTCGTGCCCGTTATTGACGGGAGCCGGGGCAGCGAGCCCGCGCGTTGCTCTTCTTCTGACTGTAAAGAGATAGGTTGTAAATAATTTGTGAAGGTCTTATTTGGGTGTTTTTGATGTGTAGGAAATTGCAGTTATAAGTCTAACTTGTACAATTGGGTACAATTTCTGTGAGTTAAGAATACCTGCACTTCACCTGAACTACAAATCTATACAAGGAAAAGTGTCTGTTTTATTCTACATAGCTTAAAAGATAAGTTGGTATGTTGATAGTTAAGCACCTAATCACCTTCCCTTTCCTCAAATTGTTATGATTGTATTTGTCGAAGGCAGTTTGAATGGTTCGGCATTTTACAATAGATGTCGTCCATTTTATCGTTATTTTGTAATATACCCAAGGAAAATTAAGGACACGATCAATTGCCATGATTACAATATAAATAATAATGAAGGAATGTTGATGTCTTATTAGTCTAATAAGCTAAGTTGACGTTGCTCGGTATCACAAGGCGAGCGAGGCTTTAGGTGAAAATTAAAAGAAATCCTAGCACAACCAATTTACTCCTATTATCTACCTACTTAACGTTTACTATAGGTATGTAATTTGTACAATTTGTCGCAGAATGTCAAAGGAAACATTTTCTAAACAGACGACGCTGTTTGTAAATACATGTGCTTGCATCATATTCGTTGTAAGGTATTTGAGAATTTAAAATTTACTATATGACCTAAATATTCGCAATGTTTTACTGGTATAATTTGCTTTAGTAACATTCGATAAATCATAAAAGACATGAAGATACATCTCAATATGAGGGGTAGATCGGGATGCGTGCGGTCTGCGTTGATGTCTTTCGTACGAGTATAAGTTCTTGCGTATATAAGATGAACTAACTCACTAACACAAGACCCAATCATCTAGCAAAGTCAAAAATGCTTTGGAACGTCAACATTGAGATTTTAGTATTTTATCAGTTAAGTCACTTGCAGCTACACACATGGATTGAGTGAGGCTTGCTATACACGGATACAAATTGTGTCTAATACACACACAACGTGTCTACAAATCAATGTGGCACTGAAACATACGAGTAGTTGCTGACTATATTTTGAATGAGATAAAAATACGAGTAGAGAATTACATATTAACAATATTTTTGGCCCTGCATTAAATAACGTTATGAATAATACAGATTCATTACATACATTCATATGTACATAGTAATTCTATTATTTTTGTTACTACTCATTTTTTATAGAACCATCATAGTTGAAGAATAATCTTATCGAATACTATCACTGTATTGACTTACTTTTAAATTTAAAAAGTTAACTCAATAATTCCTTAAATAATAAAATCGTAGCCAACTTCATTTACCAACCTCCAAGACAAAATCGTATTTTCGATGGATAAAGTAACTAGTGCTAGTAGCATGAAGAACTAATTAAACATTTTCTTACAGAGCGTGATTTTAGTATCTTTTGATTTAAAAGTGAATCGAGCAAATTTACGTTTAATTTACGGATTTGTAAATACCACAACGCTATTATTATCTGATTAGCATAGCACTGGTTAGTATCAGATGACTTTAATTATTATTTTATTATTTAAGTATTTTATTTACTTCAACATTATGGACATGATTTTGTTTTGGCTCATTCACTACAAGTTTACAACTATTGTTAGTAATAACTCTATTAATAACTGTCTTGGAAAGTGGCATATTTAAAGAGTCATAAAAATATTATTTTGAAATATGTGTATACCATTTGCATTTCCAGTTCAGTTTAGAGATACTTTTTAGTTCATATGAACCTGCAGCTAAAATTGTAAACAAAATTATCTGTGTTGTACCTATGATGATACATTGAAATACTATACTGTCATGGCTTTCGTAGATAAATCTAACGACATACTTGATAAAGGTCAGTAAATTATCTTATTTTAAAGTGCACGTTGTTTTACATAGCAGACATGTACATTGCCATAGATATATGTATTGTTTTGTATACAACTAGCCTACTTGACTGTTCATTAGTAAAACTATAAACATATGAATTCGTTAAACAAATGCTTTTTACTCTCCTTTTAACGAAAATTACGAGACGAATAATATTAGCAAGTTTATATGGACAGGGATTGCTGTAAGCTAAATACAGCAGAATACTTTTGTAGAATTCTGCATAAGAAACATATTACGTATAGTTAATTAAAAGGTTCGTAAAGTACGTTTAATATGAACGAAGATGACTCCTAGATGACATTTTACAAGAAAATTATAAAAAGTCTTAGCTATGCTGGTCAAAATTTCAGCCTTTTTGTAGGACTGATAGTTTAGTAATAAAACTACAACCAGTGGATTAAGATATGTGTTTGGGATATAATGGTATATAACAACTTTCCAATTACCATTATAGAAATGATACATCTGACGAGAATGTTAGCAATCTTAATAAAACGCTGATCAATTTAGCGTTAGAACATGTTTTAGCTATAAATATGTCATGAATTAATACGAAACGATGGTATTAATTTGAAACGGCTCATTTGTGTATACACACCCATTGCCAGGTGGTCAATATCAGTGTCATTATGAACTAAGCGATATATTATGCTTATGTAGTATACCTATTAGCAGTTTTCAAATGACCTTATAAGATTGATTCACCCGGATTTGTTTAGTGTTTTAGAATATAGGTAGGTATTAATTTATTACTGATTTATAAAGGTATTTTTATTATTTTCTTTATATATAATATTATGAAATAAATCCGGTATCATGGAGCTACAAGAATGCACAGACAAGTCAATTTATTATTTGTCGTTCAAAAAGTATTGTCTCACATGGGAATCAGGAGTCGAACCCACTACACTCGGCTTAGTATTTGTTAGTGGCGAGGCAGTTGCTTTACGCCAATGGAATTTAGCGACAATTCTGAATCAGCGTAAAATACGTGCTGATATCTATTTGTTAACAATTTGCATGAAATTATGTTGGCTAAGCATTTCGGAACTGACGATCAAGGACATTTGCATTTCTTATTTTCACGTTATTATTATATTTGAGGCTCTCTTGTAAAAAATATGCGTAGAATTAATTCTAAATAATTATGCTAGTAGATAGGTACCTAACTATACATTTCGTTGAGTTATTTCAGATACATATCCTCTATAGTCGTGTATTTTTTAAATTGTTGTTGTAAACAATACCGGCGTCCTACACTCTTATCTAAAATGAGATATTTTGAGGATACTTCCCTCAAAAAAGGTATACAATATACGTATATTAGATAACAAATAACTGATATTGACTTGGATATCTATGTGTTATCCTGATAGTCATATACAAATATATTTGTAAATATATCCAGATTATAGAGAGATTCACTATTTACTGTTAGGTACAATAAAACATTATAAATATTTCAAATCAGTGATAGATATGGCGTGCAGATGCAACAAAATATACGTGTAATAAAGAAAGAGGCTTGCTTGTATATCAGAACAGGCTTGTTGCCACAAGCTTTACTTCAGAGCAGGTAAACATGTGGCAACATATCCCTGAACCCAAGCAAACTTGTAAGACATACCTACTATCAGCTAAATATTTATATTTACAAGCGTGCGTTATCACAGTGTGACTCAATGTTACAAAGTGTTGAAACTTATTTACTTCTAACGGTACATGACATTGACATTTTCGAAATGTGTGTGTCCTAAAAAAATGAAAATGTACGTAGATTTAGCCTTGAATGTTTTGAAAACGTCAATAGATCAATGGCTACTGCGTTTTGTGTGGTTGAAAAGGTTTTTAGAACATGATTTACGAGCGTCGGTTTGTATGTAAAGTGGGTCAATCAGGCCTAGAATAAACAACTGTTATTTGAGATGTTACAAGTATTTTTGCCAAGTCTTATGGCTAAGCTTATGGCTTATGTTAGGTTCACAAACTTAAGTGTAATGCTTTGACTATTCGATCGTGAGATTAACTAGGCTATATGAAGGTAATGTGAGTTGGCTATGCTTATGGCTTGGAGGATGTCATTCAGTCCGGTCCGGTTGCTCCAAGACTTACGCCTTGGAGTCCGGGATTTGCTTACTAGTACAACAAAATATGACAGAATATTAGCTTTGGCTAGGCTTATGCGTACGATAGTGATGGAATATCAAGTTTATAGTGATTTAGAGTAATAAGTCTTACCTCAGCGTCAGGTGCGGAGGCCCGCCGTCTCCCTCGCCAAAGTCTGTCTTCGCTTCCACCGATGGCACCACAACTTCTTGAGTGCGACTTCTGCGCGGCCAACTCCGCGCCCGCCGGCGACCGACGCGACTCACAGCCACCGCCGCCCAAAGTACCGCGGGAATCAGCAGCCAGTAACGCCGACTCGAAACTACCGCGCCACGAGAACCTCTCACAATCACTCGCGACACTACCCCTACTCGCCGCCGCCTCCAAGATATCGTGAGATCTACTCCGCGCCAACGCACCTGGCTCCGACGCACTGTCGTCATCCGTATTAGGAGACGCTCCACCTGATACTTCGTGCATTAGAGCAACGAGCCTGCCGCCTATGTGCCTCATCACCTTGCCGAATAGGGGAGGAGATCCCTCCCCGGCGCGTCCCAGTGTCTGCGCGAGCCTCTTGTATGCGCCGACTGCATCGCGCTCCAGCGAGCCCGCGTCGTTACTCCCGCGGTCGAACTCATCGATTATTTCGCGACAGCTGTCCGATATTTGTTTTCTCAGCGCCGACCTGTTGAGCGCAGTGCCCTCCAAGTCAGACCCTGCGTAGTCCGACGAGTCGTATGAGTCACTCCATGTGTCCTCGCTTGATAAATATTCAACGATTTCGCGCACTTCCTCGTCCCGTATTCCCGGAACTGTTTTCATTAATCTTGTCAATTCACTTTCGAAATATAAAAGCTGAGGTGGTTTCGGTGGTCGGGAACTTTCCGAGTTGTTTGATGACGCCGACGCCGGGGTGGACGTTCGGACGTTTGTTGTGTGGACCATTTGTTTGAAAAACTGTCGCATTTTAGTCATCATTAGGTTTGTTTCCTCGTCGGACGACCAATTGTTAAAGCTATCCTTACGTGCTAGGGGGCTCTGAGGCGGACGAGACGATGGGGGACCTTCTACACGCTCCTCTATGTCAGGTCGAATTTCTTCGATAATTTCTTCTAATTCTACTTTAGGTTCATGAGATCTAGCGAATTCAGAACTAGAATCTCCGTTTCTTAGTAGGTCATCGCAGCTTCCAACGAAGCCGCTATCCCTGCTAGTTTGTTTCTTAGATTCAGACAGTTCAGATCCAAGCGGTGGGAATTCGGGTCGGGGTGAGGATCTACCGTCTTCACCCTCCGAAACAGATCTAGTATCGTCACGTGTTTCGTCTGCAAACTCAGCTGATTGTCGGCGCTCGTCCGCGGGCGATCCACGTGGTTTTTTGTTTTGTTTTTTCCTTTTAGATTCACCTTGCATGTCGAGCCTTTCGGACGAGTCATGTCTGTCTTCGGTCTCTGTACTAGATCCGTCTGAGACTTCCTGATTGTCCTGTAACGGTTCCTCCCCCGTTAACAAATTGTCTAGTGAGGACGAATGAGACCGGGGTGTTCCGCGGGCTCGAACTAACCGTTTTCTGCGTTGTTCAGGACTCTGCCTGCCTTCACTGTCACTCCCGACACTCCCGGAACCATCCGAGTCCCGCCTCTCCTGATTGAATCCCATAAATCCTGAAAGAAAGTATGTTTCCAATCTGGATGACATAAGCTCGTCACTATCACCACTTCTCTTAGGTTGTTCACTGCCCACGATAGACTCCCCTCCCTCACTACACACGCTTGACGTTTCCGACACTGCATCCTCATCATCTCGAACATTTCTTCCGTCACCCAAACCGAAGAAAAAGTATTTCTCCAACTCCGTGGCAGATATAGGTCGTGGTTTTTTTACTGTTTGTTCCGTTTCGCTTTCTTCGCAACTTTCTTCGACGATGGTATGTAGAGTGAAGTCTATGGAACGTCGGCAGTAGGCGAAGTCATCGCCGCGTACAGGCAGCGAGGCTTCGTCCCCGGAGTCTGTGTCGGAGGGCGAGGTGGCCTCGTCCTCGTTGTGGCTGACGTCCTCGACCCACGAGTCGTCGTCAGCGAGCCCCTCCTCGAGGCACACGACCGCCGAGAGAGTGTCGGCATTGCTAACAACAGTCACTCCGCCCGAAGGCTGCGCCGTTTCGTCGTCGGATATTCGTTCGTCTAAATCGTCTTGTGGCGCGTCGGGGTTGGGTTCCGATTCACTCTGTGAATTGGTGTGGTGCACTGTGACGTCACGCATGAGCCGCGTCGTGTCTGACGTGACGACGGAGACGCGGTCGTGCGTTATCATAACGCGTGACGTGAAGCGCGCGGAGCCGTCCGCACGGGCCGTACGCGAGCGGCAAACTGTTGTCGTCGCGGCAGGTGCGCTCGCGCCCCCCTCCTCCTCCGACCAAACCGGCCTCACACTCCGCATTTTCTCCTCCTCTTGGTCCTCCATTAATTCTTTCTTCAATAGTTCACTCAGTGTGCGTTCGATACCTTTGAACAGGTCTATTTTATCGACGGCCGATGAACTTGTGTTATCGTGGCTGGGCTCAGGTGAAGGCGCCAATTTAGTTAATGAGTCCGGCGGAATCTCTAATGACGTTAGCTCTTGATTATTCTCATTAGCTAATTCTACCGAGAACTTTACTTTCATTTCACTGTCCGCATTGAATGTGTCCGCCAACGAGTCGAAGTCGGTGTTTTCAGACGATAGACTTTGATATCGATTAACGTCACTATCTGTATGTATTCTCTTATCTAAATCATTACTACTAGAGCTACAACTGGCATTAAAACTGTTATATTTTTCGCACGTTTCACTTTGAAGCATATTTTGGTCGCAAAATTTAAAGAAGTTTGATCGTTTGGCGCCTCCATCGTTGCTGTCATCGTCGTCACTGTTATTTTCATACGGTATTACGGAATACTCTTCTGTAAAATTAACTGAATCCAGAAGAACGATGTTTGAGTTGCTATTCGTTCGTAATACGCTGTCGTTTGACGCGGCACTCACGTCGACATCATTTTCACGAGGCACTTCAACGGCAATAATTTCTAAGCTATCGGACTTCTTGTCATAGGAGTCGTCACAGTCGATGCCACTGCTATCGGCATTATCGTCCATATCTGAGGAGGAGTCGGCGGGGTTGACGACGAACACTCGCGAGAATCTGCCGCCACCACCCCCGCCTGAGTCGTCCGAGTCCTCGTCGGACGTGGCGGGTTCCTCGGGCGCGCCGCTCGTCAGCTCATAGCTCCGCCGCGCCACTCCTTGCTCCGAGTCACTCGACTCTGCCGACTCGTTCGACGACGGGAATGCTTTCTCCGCATCCAAATGATCTGGCATTGCATTCGCCTGATCCGACGATAGCGACGATAAAGAATCCTCCTCGGCAATCACCTTGATACCGACTGACGTTTCGTTCTCTACTGGCCGCTCGATATTGTTATTGACGTTATCGTTATCGTGGGGCTCGGGCGCTTGTGACGACTCCGATTGTATCGCCTTATCGGTCCTTTCGACGGTGGTCATCTCGAGTTTATTCGTCGAGGAAGAGGCGGCGGAGGCGGTGGCGGTCGCGGCGGCGGTGACGGCGACGGCTGCGGCCGTGGTGAGGCGGGCGAGCGCCGCGGCATCGAGGGGAGGGAAGCCGGGGTACGTGTGCCAGTGTGGTGCGGGCGGGGCCGGCGTGGGGAAGGCTAGGAGTGCCGGCCAGAGCGCGGCCGGAACGGGTACCGGCACCGGTACAGGGACGGCGACGATGCGCGGCTCGGCGCCGCACGAGCAGGGCCGCGGGCACGCCTGCGCCGTGTGCCTGGGGGGCGGAGCGACGGGCTGCGCCGCCGCGCCCGGCTCGAAGTAGTCCCAGTCGCAGTCGTCGGGCGCGGGCGGCGCCGCCGACGAGGCCGTGGACGACGAGTCCTCCGTGTCCTCGCGACACGACGAGTCCGAGCTCAGGAACACGAGGCGGTAGTCCTCGGGACGCATGCGACCGGCCTCCGGTTCGCTCGCCTCGCCCGGTTCACTGCTGACGCCCCACTCTGGAATCAAAAATTGAGAGTGAATAACCTGCGATAGGTAGGTACATGATACCCTTATTACGTAACTTATTTGGGTCAAAGATCTTATACATCCATTTTAAGTAAGTGGAAGGGCAGCTCTCATTTTACTTGTCCAGAAAAGATCGCTAGTCGTAATAAAACAAGTTTTACAGGTAACCTAAAACCCGTTCTAAAACTTGTATAGAATACATACGATAACCTGTTGTCCGAGTGTATACTTGATATGTACGTCTTATTTATTCAAAAGGTGAAACAATAACAAACGCCTACTGGATTTTTTCGAGCAACAATTCGCTCGGTGATAGTGCGCGCGCGCAGACGCGCATGCGATTATGTCTAGGCGCTTCACTACGGAAAAATGGCGTGGCATTATTATAGATCGATTAAAGCTATTAAACCTATACAATCACATTTGTAATATTTGTTTATTAAAGAAAAGCAGCAACTACAACGTTTAAAAAATTATATATGTATCTACTACTACATATTATTATTATTATGTATGCACTTGTAACAAACACTTAGTTTATTAAATAATCTTATAGTATTCTGTGCAACCCACATTGTTATTATGGTGCCGGAACTCCAAAAGTAAATCTATAAGGCTATTAGGAATTCATTAAGACTAAGAATATTACGCATAATAGCAGATCGACCTACGCTGTGCAGCCATAAAATACAGAGTTGCGATCATTGAATGTCTGGTTGGTTGTTGACATAATTACTTAAGTTTATGTCAGTGAGGTACCAAGATCGATTCCTGGTTCTGAGCGAAGTTAGTTAAGTATTTTAGTCGGGCTATTATGAGATTTAAAAATGACTCGCATCAATTTTATGATAGTGTTCGCGCTTGATTTGCTGCGGGTATCGTTTAAGGCGACTAAGAAAAGTGAAACGAAGCTAATAAAATAATAAAGATAGTACATATAGTCTCACGCCTACATCCCCGAAGAGGTAGGCAGAGGTATATTGCTACACCCACTTTTCGCCAGATTTATTTTAGTCCCACGTAATAGGGGGCGAGCCTATTGCCGTACCGGGCACATTACCAGTCTCCAAACTGGTACTGAGAATTTCCTAACAGAAAAACCCAATAACACTTTGCCCGACCCGGGGATCTTACCCGAGACCTCCCAATCCCACGCGCACATTTATGCCGCGAGACCAACGAGACTAATATTTATAGTACTTTTTTAAAGAAACGTAAAACTCGTCATCAATCCTTTTATTAACCCCATTGTAGGCCACTTACTCCTATTTTCTCACAAAGCTTCTGTGAAGCAAAAAATGTGTGTCTTAAGTCCAGCCGTAGTCTGCAAAGGAACGCTGTATAATATGCGTGAAGAGAAACTACAGATATTTTTGCGCAAATTACTGATGATTCTTAATCATATTTGTTGTGTATTTGACTTAATTGATATGTTTAACTTCTCAGTGTGGTGTGGGACTATTGCTGTCTTAGTTGACAATGATAGGAATGGATGCGAATCGGTCTACTATACTGAAATAACCTAATTTATGTTGTATTAAAACTCATCCTCATCCTCCTAGCGTTATATCCAGTTTTAGCCTGGGGTCCGCTTACTAGTCTAACCGGATTTGGCTGAATATTAGCTTTTCCACGGAGCGACTGCCTGTCTGACCTCCGCAACCCGAAAGGAGAGCGACATTCTATGGTTTAGACTAGTGCAAGTTTATTTTAGAGGTAAGTAATGACGCCCTATAACGATTGTCAAAGATCTTCATGACATCCGGGACCGACGGCTTAACGTGCTCCCCGAGGCACGGGGCAAGCGATAATTAACAATTTAATACACACATAACGCCGAAAAGTCATTGGTGCGCGCTGTGGATTCGAACCCGATACCCGCTGCATGGCAGTCTGTAGGTATCTCCACTAGGCTATCGCTGCCTAGTACGTACCTATATGTTGTATTAAAACTAACAATTTAAAATTTCTTAAACATGAAGCCGCATTACACACCATTAACATAATTTTGATAACACTTTAAGTAACATAATCGTCGCTATTCAAGCATGATGTAAGTGTAAGTAACTAATTACTTAATACTCAATTAATTACCTATTAGCAACGATTCCCTACATTAGTTCGTTATTAGTACATGACAATTATGTTAATGCGAGGCGTTATGTTACGAAGGGAAACTGTTCGCTAACAAGTTCACACGCAGTATATGTCCAATGATTACTTATACACTAACCTTTACACCGCATATAATTAGGTACAGGTGAATAAAATTGCTGCTAATTATATGGTCCCAGTTTGACCTACAAAAGAGACACATATTTTTTGACTCAGCGTGTTATATCTAGATACAAAAATACAATTGCAGATTTTTTCGTCCGAATTGTATCTTTCTTTCTATTATAAGTAAAGAGAAGTATAAGATGCAAATTGGTTTGAATATACGATCAGTTAAAATAAAAAGCTATTAGGGACTTTACTAGCAAGAAATCTAAGAACTATTGATTCAATAAATTTAGATTTGTTACACGCGAATATTTTATGGTAAAGGTACTAGCATCTTTCAGCTTTTGCAGTCTTCAGATTGAGCTATGTATTTCCTTATAAGTTTACGTTTATAAGAACAAAATATCATGCCATATGTGCATGCGTGTTGTGCAAAAATATTATGCAAATAAATTTTGCAGTGGTTGTAATAGTTAGATATACCGTCTTTAAATAAACTGTAAGCCTTATCGGAGTATTGATTTTAATACGAAGTTATATGAAGCTCTATATGAAGATAGTTCTTAAAGTCACAACTAAAGAGAAATCAATGTCAACCAACGAGAAAACCAGCGCTGGGCACATTAACACCAGATAATAATAAAATATATGTTAGCAACACCAGAATATATCATTACGTCGCTATCTTAGCACACCTAGCTAATCTCGTGCGCTTACTATATAATTGTTTACAAATACACAACACGCTACAAGTCTTTGAAAACACGTATGTGCACATGATGAGAATGTAATTACTCAGTATGTACGCATTAGGGGACTTGTACACGCAACGGTTTTGCGTCAATGTATTCGTTGAATTTTATCAATAATATTATCTTCTATATATGTGTACTGGCAGCAAATCTGGAGGTTGTATGGAGCCGAAATTGAAGAGGATACTATTCAAATACATTGTTTATCAGAGGTCAAGGGCAAGATTCAGAAAAGTTAGATATTATAATTGATGTGCGATTTTAGGTTGCCAGAAATATCACATCATTTAATTATCAATTTGAATCCATTGTAAGGTTTAATAATACAGAAAGGTAGGTCATATTGTTAGGACAAAGATAAAACGGACACCATTTTACGATTTTTCAATGGCGATTTTTAAAAATGCCATGCCTATAATTGTGTTTTGCTTACTGTTTAAAATTGAGAAGTGGAACTTGCAGTAGTGCCGAAATATACCGAAACAATTTGTGTTCGACAAGAAATACAAAATCCAACTATACGAGGATCTACACGGAGGAGCGGTTAACCACAACGAGCTCACGATCTTCACAGATGGGTCTAAGACGGATACAGGTACGGATTCAGGAGTATTCTCCGAGGACCTAAACATTAACATCGCAGCACCGCTGGGAGCCTAAAACACGGTCTACCAGGCCGCATGTTTATGCAAAATCCTAGCTGCCACAGCAATCATGGCACGTGAGGTAAGAGAACGATCCATTAGGATCCTCTCAGTTAGTATGGCTGTCCTTTCAGCCCTCAAAAGCCATACCTACTATCTCCTCGGCACTCACACTAGAATGCCACCAGAAACTAACAGAGGTAGGCAAACTAAACAAATTAACACTGCAATGGATCAAGGGTCACAGTGGCTCAAGAGGGAAAGACGCAGTCGACGTACTTGCCAGAAGAGGGGCCACTTTAGAGATGGTGGGACCCGAGCCCATTATTCCCCTTCCTTCTGATTTTTATCGCAACCTGGTAAGAAATAGAACCAGGACCCAGCACAACCAGACCTGGATTGGTAACGAAACATGCAGGCAGGCCAAGGAGGCTCTTCCTACAGTAGACGGTAAGATAGTCAAACAAGTCCTCCGGCTATCCAAGCAACAACTTTGGACAGTCACGGCCACCTACACAGGACACGGATCCTTTAATAAACACCTATTTACTATAGGTATCACCAACAGCCCGCTGTGCAGAGCCTGTATAGCAGCAGAAGAGACGGCAGCCCACCTGCTCCTCTACTGCCCTGAGGTCTCACAGTACAGGCAGCAGTACCTGACCAGACACAGCACCCTGAGGGAAGCAGTGGGCCACATCAAGAGCTTGCTGGCCTTCCACGATGTGCTGGGGTGGCTCGAATGACAAGACCATTGCCATCTAGTATCAATTAGTGCCGAAATATCGGATACTCGAAACAAAGGTAAATATCCCATAATACAATTTTGAATTTGTGTTTCTGAGAGCCATACACAGCCATGGTACGTTTGTAGCTGAGATTTTAGAAACAATATGAATTAAATGCTGAGATTTAGCTGAAATAGTAGCTGAGCCAACCGCTTCTCGCAATCTTAAACAGATCGTCGGCTCATGATCGATCTGTGTGGAGAACCTTGGGGGACGCCTATGTACAGCAGTGGACGTCTCTAGGCTGACATGCTAGCTGAGCCACATCGCATTATAGCGAAAGGAATATAATAGTCATAAACATGTATTAAGTTATCAGGTATTACTCATTTATACATTTCGTCAACAAGAATTGTACGTGAAAACGTAATTGTAAGGGCTGGTCCGTTGGCAATTGATTTCCTTCGCTAAAGTGTAAGAACTTTATCTATATACAATTTAGAAATCAAATTGGCTAAACCCGGATCATTCCGCGTGGTATCGAGTGCATCGCTGACCTCTTTTGAATCGGAATGAGAGCGTAAAGATATACATCATCATGCTCTTATAATTTCCATACGTCACAACTATTCTCAATTTTAAGCTGATTGTAAATGCAGTTTGTGTGAAATATTCTATTATATGGTTGTCGATTGATTTATTGTTTTTCCGATGATATATTTAATTGGATTTGCTTCAAAATTTTTTTTTCTTTTATGCTAGATTAAATTGTAAGATTTAAAATCAAAAAGTTTGTGTGTGTCAAAACGTCGCAGCACAGCCAGCGCAAATTCAAAAAGGTTATCTGTTCATTAAGCTGAAGATGCTACGAAAGCAAAACTCGGTCAATTCTATCACCACAGGAATATAACATAAATAGTTGTAGAACACTATATCAAGATTGCACTATTCTATGAGGAACGTGCTTCATCAGAGCAGATTTATTTTTTATATACTCACGCCTGTGTCTCCAAAGAGGTAGGCAGAGGTATAATATTACACCCACATTGCGCCATGTCGTATATTAGGTCCTACGTAATAGAGGGAGAACCTATTGCCGTTATCGGACACATTGCCAGATTCCCTGCTGGTACTGAGAACTCGGAAAAAGCCAGTAACACTTTTGCCTAACCTGGGAATTGACCCCGGGACCCGATCAGCAGACGCTACGCTATCTACTGGACCACGGAGGCAGTCTGAGCAGAAGTTGAAGCGAATATCAGTGTGTGTGTATGGTGCTTAACATTGGCGGTTTAAAACTCGGTAGGTACGTGATATATTATTAGGAATCTTTTATTTACAATATCTACGGCGAATGAACGTGACAAAGCTTACGTATCGAATATTATTTGGAATTGAAAAATGTGCCTCTAACTAATATTATCTGTTAATGTCAATTGATATAGAATTCATGAAGATATAAAACTTATTGTAAAGATGTAAGACGTATTTTCATAACGCTTTTCTAGATTTATGTTTTATAACTAGTAGAAGGGTGCATAGGGTTCCCACCAAGAACTTAGGGTCCCAAGCCAACCTCACCTGCAAGTGGTGCACCTGCCGATCAACGGACGAGGCGACGCCAAACAAAATATCCCGATAAGCGGCAATAGGCTCGCCACCTATTACGTAGGATCAAAACACTGGCGAAAAGTGGGCGTTTAATCTTCTCTCTCTGCCTTCCCCTTCGGGGAAACAGGCGTGAGTCTATGTATGTATGTATGTTTGTAACTAGTAGACCCCATTAAATTCTGGCAAACGAATAAAGTGTCCATTCACATACAAAATGAATATCATATAGATCTACCGTTTTTTGGCATTATGTACAATTAATTTTGATTTTTTTTGACGTTAATTGTTCAATAAATGATCTTGTAGTTTTCGCGCTGTTGTGAGACTAACAAAAGGCTATTAATTATATACATATAAGTATTATGGATTATATTATATATATATTATTATATGTTATGAAGATCTTTGACAGTCGTTACGGGAAGTCAGTACCCTCAAATAAACTGATACTGGTCTAAACCATGGAATATCGCTATCCCTTTGGGTTGCGGAGGTCAGAGGGCAGGCAGCTCTGTGGAAAAGTTGATTCTGTCATATCTGGTTGGACCAGTAAGCGGACCTCTGGCTCCAAGGCGTGTAAGTCTTGGATGCAACCAGGATAACGCTAGGGCGATGATGATATAAGTATATAGATAGATTATACAAGTCATTTCTTCAATAAAAATACTTTTGAACCATTGATTCGCAATGGCTTATTGTATTCAACGTCCTAAATTCCCACTTAAAGCAAAAAGCTAACATTTTAAACATCACAAAGCAAAATCAATTATAGTAATCGCCTTGTTAATTGGAATGATTTCTCTGTATGGTTTTTGCTTGAGTGATCATTGAAGAAAGTGACAATGCCACACATCGTTGGATGTTCGCTTCTTGTACACGGTACCTACGTGTTGTATCTATGTGGAAGATCGCACATGAATCTCATACGACTTGTAGCTACTCAGCAGCTACGCCTGCATTTTTTTTTATTTACCCGTTTTGGCCGATCCCGTGGGAATTTCGGGAAATCCCTTCTTATTGCACCCCTACGGTGCCCAAGGAACATACATGCCAAATTTCAGCTTCCTGCGCCCAATAGTTTCGGCTGTAGCGTGTCTGTCAGTCAGTCAGTAACGCAAGGATTTATATATTAAGAGTAGAGGACGCCAGCAGCTACGCCTGCATTTTTTTTTATTTACCTGTTTTGGCCGATCCCGTGGGAATTTCGGGAAATCCCTTCTTAGTGCACCCCTACGGTCCCCAAGGAACATACATGCCAAATGTCAGCTTCCTGCGCCCAATAGTTTCGGCTGTAGCGTGTCTGTCAGTCAGTCAGTCAGTAACGCAATGATTTTATATATACAGATTAAGATGATGATTCTACCATAAATGCTAAGCGCTTTGCACATTTTGCATTAGATGATAAAAACAGGACGCATCACGTCCAGTATATTTAAGAAAAATGATTTTATTAGAAATTTTGTTTGGTAAAATTCGGTATTAATCGGGTAGATAGAGGTGAATACTAACTATAACTGCATACTTATGTTGTTCTTAAGCGTAAAGTTCATCAATCTTGGGTTGCTAACAGGTTCAATAATGTATTTAAATGTCAAAGTAAGGAATAGGACAATCCAGTTCTCCAAAAAAAGTTTTCATAGTTGGTTTCATAGTTGCGACTGCAGTCTAATTACACCATCAAGTTTCCCCATGCAAGGCAACACCACCTAGGGCACAAACACCACTGATCGACCTCATTATCATCAAAGGAGCATTCAAACGGACAATGAAAGCAAGAGTACGTTGGTTGACTCAAGGCTTCGTTGCCTAATCGAACGCACGTGGGAGTAGAGGAGGCTGCAAGGTAAACTGATATATGTATATGTCCTTAACATTATCGGTATCACTATCTTTGCGAATATGTAGGGCAATAAATTAAGCAGTTGGCGTTTTGAAGGATAAATAGGTGGATATGTGGAACAGCAAAGTTGTTAGGCTGTTGGGTGGTTTTTGTCAAATCTAGAAACAAGGCACGGAGAACTATGATGTAAGTTTAAGATCAGTATATTATGTCCTTAAGATTACCAGTGACTGCCTCCGTGGTCCAGTGGATAGCGTATGCGACTACTGATCGGAGGTCCCGGTTTCGATTCTCGGGTCGGGCAAATGTGTAACTGGGTTTTTCCGAATTTCTTAGTAGCAGCTCGGAGTATGGTGATGTGCCCGGTAACGGCAATAGGCTCGCCCCCTATTACGTGGGACTTAAAAAAAATCATGGCGAAATGTGGGTGTAATATTTACACCTCTGCATACCCCTTCGGGGATATAGGCGTGAGTCTATAAAAAAAAGATTTTCAGTATCACTGTCTTAGCGAAGTGTCTCTGAGAATGTAGGGCAATAAATTAAGCAGTTGGCGCTTTGAAGGATGAAGATGTGAAGTGGAACAACTTATATTTCTACAGAAAAGTTGATATATGGTTAGGTGGTTTCTGCCATAAGTGGTTAGACTACACACTTTGTAGTATAACCCCAGGGTCTAAGGCTCCAGTTAGCAACCAGGGCGAAGTTACAATGATGCTGAATAAATGAATCATTTTGGGTGAAGACATCAAGACTTGTGATAATTACTTGCGTACATAAATATCGCAGTTATAGTTTGCGAAAAAAATTGATTTTGTAGTACCTACTGAGACGAGTAGGCAATCCAAGAATGTTACATCCAAGAAGCTTTCGATAAAAGTGAGTAAACAGCGCAAAGTGTACTTGAACCACAGAACGTTGTCTGTATAATCGTTTAGATACATGGTTCAATATCACGTATGCAATGATTAACTAATCAATGTAATTTTATCATATTTTATACAAAATTGACGTCAAACGGATTCGAGGAATTTTGTTTTAGTGGCGCCAATGCGTCGGCAAATCAAAATATTTAAGGAAAAAATGTATCGTGGTCAGTTTGGCACCCAAAAGTGACTCATATGGAATCTTACTGAGGGTTTTCCCCCTTTCTCGACTGAGAATTATAGCCACAATAAAAGATCTAATAAGGGCTAAGTCGATGGAAATTTTAGATACACACCCTATAAGTAACTTTGTATCTGTCAAACTTTATGATAAACTAGAGGATGCCCGCGGTTACACCCGCGTTATTTAAGGCTACTGCTCCGCTCCCGTCGCTCATAGCGTGATGTTATATAGCCTTCGTCGATAAATAGGCTATCTAAAACTGAAAGAATTTTTGAAATCGGTCTAGTAGTTCCTGAGATAAGCGCGTTCAACCAAACAAACAAACTCTTCAGCTTTATATATTAGTATAAGATTCTTGGGTATATTTATATCGGTATATTATACACATAGCATTGGACTGCCCCCATAACAAGATGCAAACTGACAGTGACATGAAAATAGCAATTCTTATAAAGAAAAGCGGATCAATTTTCTTTGATGCAATAAAAGGTCATAATGTTATTAATATTACGTGCATGCCAAAATTCGTGGAATGTAACAAATGTAGTCTTTTTTAATGTGAGACAGATTTGAAACAAATCATTTATCACAAAAAACACAACAGCTGGTGCATAGGGTTCCCACCAAGAACTTAGGGTCCCAAGCCAACCTCACCTGCAAGTGTTGCACCTGCCGATCAACGGACGAGGCTCTGGCAAACAAAATGTCCCAATAAGCGGCAATAGGCTCGCCACCTATTACGTGGGATCAAAACACTGGCGAAAAGTGGGCGTTTAATATGCCTCTGCCTACCCCTTCGGGGAAACAGGCGTGAGTCTATGTATGTATGTATGTATGTACACACACACACAGCTGCCTTAACTTCTAAGACCTTGTATCCTTCAAACTTCGACATTTAGTTAAACCAGTTCTATTACAAAATCACTTGAGTTCACCTAGCTCAAACGCACCTCCGTATCACCTATTGTTGTTTACATAACACACGAACTGCACAATGTGGATCAGATCGTATCGATAACAACTTTCTAGCGTCCGACCGAACTTATCTGGATAGAAACGCTCCGATGCTTCAGATAGTTCTAAACCAATGGGGTTTTATGGTATGCCATCGTTGCAACATACTGGAAACAGAAACAATAAGGGTTGAGCAGACTATGCACCCGAATAATATACTCATTATGGTTTAAAAGCATTGAAAGAACTGACAAATCTTAATATATAAAATCCTTGCGTTACTGACTGACTGACAGACACGCTACAGCCGAAACTATTGGGCGCAGCAAGCTGAAATTTGGCATGTATGTTCCTTGGGGACCGTAGGGGTGCACTAAGAAGGGATTTCCCGAAATTCCCACGGGATCGGCCAAAACGGGTTAATTTAAAAAAAAAAATGCAGGCGTAGCTGCTGGCGTCCTTTAGTATTTTTATATAAATTGCTATTGGTAGCATTTTTAAGCTTCAAAATGAGCGTTCCTGCGTCGAGCTTAGTTTTTTCGTTCGCGCGTTGTCTGTCACTCATTTAGGAATACAACAATGAAAGAAATTGATGATGAATTGCTGGTTGCCACATTCTTATACCCTGAGGGGTAGCATATCAAACAATCCTTTTCATTCCATTAGTTAAATCCTTCCTTAGTACTGTTATAAACGGAATCCACTTTTCAAATTTCATGTTTCAAGTTTGACTAGTTTGGCGCTGCGATTATGTCAGGACAAGGTTAACAAAGAGTATGAAGTAAACTCATTGCATCAGATTTGGATTATAATCTTAGCTGATCGTTTATTAATATGTTTACGTTGCATTTTTGAAAGGTTGAATGCGTAAATATGCCATTACGACGAATACACACTTCTGATGACCTAGCAAAGAGAATTATTATAAGTTGTAATAGTAATTAGTGTTGGCGTCATTAATAAATAAGGATAGTTACAACCTTCGAATTGACTTTGACTAATTCGTTAAATGCGATTATGAGGTTTAGGCCGATTAGTGCGTTGGTTCTTTCTGTCAGGTATACTTTAGTAGGAGGTAGTTATAGAGATGTCAAGGTACTATAATCCCTTTCTTGGTCGAGGACAGAAGCACATGGGAGTCAACTAGTCATAGCAACCTGGGTAAATCTGCTTGCAGTCGATATTATTCAAACAACAAACCGTTTCAATTTGGGGAGAAAATTCATCACCCTCTGATAAGTTCCTGATAAACTGATTTCTCATACAGCTCATACAGATATTGATCTAGTTTTGAATTTTGAAGATTTATCATGCTTTTTATTTATTTATCTGGAAGATAAGATCTATCCTGAGGTGTTGAAATTGGGCCAAAGAATCTCAGATTTATGAAGAACCGCCAGTAATGATTTAAGCACGACGAATAAAGTAATGACTGCACGGTTGGCGTAGTGGTTTAAGCGGCCGCCTCACCGCTTGACACTGCGCCGAAGTGTTGTGGGTTCGATCCCCACACGAGACAACACTAGTTTGTGAGACTCATAAATTGTTGTTTCGAGTCTAGGTGTTAATTGTGTCCGTTAGTTGTATGTTTGTAAAGTCCCCTGCGACACAGGATTTAGTCCTAATGCGGGAGTTGTCTTTAAAAAAAAAAGAAAAGAAAAATAAAAAAAAAAAGCTTTTGAATATTGTTTGCTAATCAATCATCTGTCCATAGATTGGTATTACGAAATCATTGCATTATTACCAAGTACCTACTTAATAAACATTGGTTTTCATCAAGCATGGAATAAAAAATAGCTGTTTATACAATGTATACTAGAAACATCATGAATAAGCAATATTGGAGAGACAGCAGGTTTTCTCAAGAAAATCAATTTCATACAGTTACGGGAATCAATTTTGTTGTGGTCGACGTCGAAGCGAGTTACGCATACAATCGAATTTAAGAAGTCAATAACTTCGACATAAAGCATATAGTTGTATTTTTAAATTTGATAGGTGATTGCGTATATTTTTATTTTATCTGTGTTATAATCAGCCTAGTAAGAGGCTAGAGTCTGTGCCTGTGCCCTGTCTGTGAATTCTTTGCTTAGAGGTCTGAATTTAAACCAAGAGCGATAATCAGTTGTCTCATGTTAAATGCAAAAAATCCTTGATGCAGAAGAGCTTTTTTTTGTATTGCGTCAAGGATATATATAATAAAATACCCAATAACACTAAAAGCATACCGACCAACAGTTTTAAAAACAAATTACGTTAATTTTTGATTGAGAAATGTTATACATTGGACGATTTTTTTAATGATAAATTGTAATTATAATAATGAATTTAATGTAATTACCTATTATTTTTCTAAATGATTTTTATAATAATGATAATTGTATTTTATCTTTTTCAAATGTTTGTATGTCCTAAAGACAAAACATAGTGCACTGTAACAAATGTAACACTTTTAATTTTACCTATGTTTAACAAATAAATAATTTGATTTGATTGAACCGCTGACATTTTGATTGCGTAATAAATTGTTGATCATCTCTGGCTAATCAGTGTAGAAAAACATCGTAAGGAATTCTACATCTCAAAATTTTTCATAGTGGTCTCGAAAACCAGGTGACATCAGAAGGCGCACACTTGCCAACGTATTTAACTACGGCCTCATTCTTCTCAAAAACCCACGTACAGTAGTAGTTGGACAGTACAAACCGAGCAGATATTATTATTAACTCAATCTATGTTTGACTAAAATTATTTGGTATTTAAAGGGTGAACGTTATAAGCATTACTTGGAAATAAAACTAGCTACTTAAAAGCACAAAGTTCCACATTGATCAAGTGCTGCAACAAAGATCAAGCACAGGCTTACAAATTGTTACATTGTGGTTGAAGTTGAAGTGCCTACGTGTGCGAAGGAAGCGCTATAAAAAGAATATTCAAATTCGTGGGCTTTTAAATTTGTTACAATATATTTGATACTTATAATATTTACTAAACTAGGGTGGCTAGTTTAGTAAATATTATAAGTATCAAATAAATTGTCCCGACTTTGCACGCGTTTTCTCGTTGGTTAACAAGTGGATGTGCACGTCTACGCTCGCACATTTTATCTTAATTTAACTGTTCATACCCGATCCCAGGAAAAATTCACGTAGGCAATCCTTTCTTAGTGCACTCCCACGGTCACCAAGGAACACATGCAATTCCGGCTTCTAGCACAGAATATATAATAAGTACCTTACGGTAGCTTCTAGCACAAAATATATAATTAGTACCTTTGCTTCTAGCACCCAATAGTTTTGACTGTGCGTTGACTATGAGTCTGTCAGTAACGCAAGAATTTACCATATACAAAAGATATTATATATCATGCGTATTATCATCTCAAACTAGAGACGTCTACTTCCAGACATAGGTCTCCCCAAGGTTCGCTACACGGACCGATTTTAAGACCCTCGCATCCAACCGCTTAATGTGATCTTCATCGGTCATCGGTCCACCTTGCGGTTGGCCTACCAGGGTACATTTCGGGCGTATAGCATGCATATAAACCATCAGACAGAAAATAGTTTAATATAATAGTGAAAATCACACCAAATGCCCACTTCAAAAATATAAGTGATCAGATTAGTTTGCTCTAATTTTAATCTTAATATATAAAATCCTTGCGTTACTTACTGACTGATAGACACGCTACAACCGAAACTATTGGGCGCAAGAAGCTGAAATTCGGCATGTATGTTCCATGGGGACCGTAGGGGTGCACTAAGAAGGGATTTCCCGAAATTCCCACGGCATCGGCCAAAACGGGCAAATTAAAAAAAATTGCAGGCGAAGCTGCTGGCGTCCTCTAGTAATGCAATAATTTTGTTACCATAATACAAAATTTTCTATGACATTTAAAGGACACTGTATTAGCTTCTTTCTTAGGATCTAGCTATTTTTTGCTTTAATTTTTACTGAAATACCTACATTAAAGTAAAAAATGTACAATAGTTTTATGTCTAGAATATTTGCTTCGTTCGAAAGCCTATTACACCGAAACGGGAAAGATCTATTACCTACATCTTACAATACATTGTGCACGGGCTACAATTTTTCTAAGCATGTCTATGCAAAAAGCTAACTTGAAGTGGTACAAAAAACATTTTTTCTTACTAGGTAGTACGTTTTCTAACGGCGACACAAAAACCTCACGTTGCCAAGCTTTGAAATTGTTTACTAGTATTATGAGTAAACTAACTATGGTTCGGCAATTTATTTACTTTTATAATTGATTGATCAACCAATGTTGCGGTTCTTTGCTTTAATCAATACTAGCCGTTTCCCACGGTTTCACCCGCTTCCTGACGGACCCCTTTTTTTTTCTAAAATAAAATATAGCCTATGTTACTCGCAGATAATGTAGCTTTCTAATGGTGAAAGAATTTTTAAAATCGGTCCAGTAGTTTTTGAGTTTATCCATTACAAACAAAAATACAATTTTTTCCTGTTTATAATATTAGTGTAGACATAATATCGTCTTCTAAACAATCTATTCCACTAGCCTCTTCTCACTATAAGAAGGATTAGGCCATAAAAAACCACGCTATGCAAAAGCGGGTTGGCAGACTTCCCCTGTCTTTCGAGAACTTTACAGAGAACTCTCAAACTTGCAGGATTCCTCACGATGTTCCCTTCACCGTTTAGCAAGCACCAATTAACAATTTATCAAAACTACGATTATTTGTTTGGTTTACAACTTAATAACGTTATTTTGCGTAACTAATTGACGGCATAACTGTTTCACCAAAATCATAGTTTCTTTCGCACACACCATTGAAGCAATTTCACAAGTCAAATAACTTGCACGTTGAACTGAATGGTGAACAAATTAAAAATAAATAACGGCACATAACTATGTGTGTTTTGGCGCAAACAATGATCATTAGCTTAGATTTTTTTTCAAATAGACAGACACAGAGTTTGAGATGATGAGAAATCCTTGACAAGAAACAATTGTTGTATAAAACTTTATTCTGTTAAGTGAAGACTAAAATATACCATCAATGGCTAGAGCTTTTTATAATGTCATTGTATCCAATCCTGTCTAAGTTTGAAACAATAACCTGTCAGGTGTTAGGCCAGTTTGGTACCTTACGTCATAGCCGAACCATGCCAAATTGATTATACTATTTGACTTAGCATGAAATAGCTCTTTTTATATTTTTTTATATACCTACGTAATCCGCAATAAAGTTGTTTTATATCACACTTTAATTTTCAATTTTATAATAAGCCTTGTTAAAAATATAGGCACATTTTCCTAAGGTTTTTTTTGCCATCCGTTGTGCAATATTAGTAAGTCTAATCCATTTCAAATAAGCCGCTATTCGATATCCAATTACATACATATCCGTACTTACCTATATTTTAGCCAGCGCGTAAGGCTTCCTGTAAGGTTTCGCTCAAAGTTCACTACACCGGCTGTTTTCAAAACACAATTTTAACCGTGCACCTTTTGTAACAAGCCTTATTGTTTTCAAACTAAGAATTATAAGTAACGGTATTCTTCAATTTGAATTTCGAACACATTGTCACAGATCACTGAGTTTTCAAAAAGTTGATTTAATTTTTTAATTTTCTGTGAGGCTTCTTTTTAAAGTTTGTTTTTAAAGGTAGTGTTGGACGGTAGGGCTCCAGAGTACGGGCGCGGGGCTGAACGCGCAAGCGGATGTGCCGAGCCGGCCGGCCGACTGTTGCGCTCGCCTGACTCAGTGCTGCGCCCTCCCCACACTGCTTAGTGTCGATTATCGACGCTTCTATGGGGCTTCAGGCAACTCTATTGTCATAATATGCTCGATGATAATAATAGCCGTTTTAAGGATTCTTTTTAGACTTTAGGTGACATGGCTTAAGTATAAATAATAATATCTTAATTTAATTGGTCTAAAATATTGAAGGCATATTTGCAGGTGCAAGCTTTAATTGAAAGTAAAGTATTATTACACAAACCAATCAAATTTAATTGTCATGCCCCACTTGACCTACACGTGTGAATAACATTACACAATAGTGTTAACGAAATGCATTTCAATGTTTATCGACAATAAATATCGACTTTTAGTTGTACTAACAACGTGACTCACCTCGCGTCTCAACGCCAACAACAAAACGTATTCCGAGATCCAAAATGACGTAAGTGACCGGCAACAAGTCGACAAAAACGCTTCACCTCTCGCGAGGGCCAAACTTTAACACAAAAAACAGGCAGTAAGCGCCTGGCTGTTACGTCCAATTCAAATTCGGCGCCTTCGAACAATGAACTTGCACTGGCGAACTAGACCAAACACCGCGACCACCGCTTGTATATAGAACAAGTTCGTTTCAAAAAGAATCGTTGCTTTGTATGTGTAGGTAACACGTAGGAGGAGTCGTGTCCCCACGCACACACACGCAACTTCTCCACCCGACTGAACACTTGAAACTAAAACAAAACCTCTTAACTGTACCAAAGATGTCACAGTTTCATAGTTCGGTACCAAAGCGTGAACGTGCATCCGAAAAAGACTTTATAATTCAAGAATATGTTTTTGTAAAAGTTTTTGTCGTTATATAGTCGAACCTTGTAGCGTTGAGGTCATGAAATCAAATTAATAGTAAACGATGCGGCAAAAAAGTACTCTAAGTGCTATGTAGGAGTAGCATCCGTAATTTGTATTACGGCGAGTAATTGTAGACTGCGAGATACTACACAATGACAAGACGTTTTGATTCTCATTATCTAATTAATAATACATCGTAGACCTACGCGTGTATATCCGCAAAGAAGCAGGACAGTATCATACGTAGATTTCGACAGCAGTGTCTGTATCACTACGGTGTCAGTATCTCCCGTAATTATGAACGAGGTCATTGCCGTCAAACTGGGAGAGCCTGCTAATGAACATTTTCAGAAAGCATTTTATGAATATGAAAGCTGTTTCCCGCGGTTTCATGGAGTAGGTTTCCAGATTTCATTTGATTTTGAATATCTATAAACAGAAAACACTGCTCCCATCTGGATCAAAAGTGTGCTGTAACTACATTTTCTTTAATTTTGCAGGAGTCGTCAATCTTCTACATAGATAATACGTCTGAACCAATATGCAAAAATGGTTTTCTCTTTATTTCATACATAGACTCACGCCTGTTTCCCCGAAGGGGTAGGCAGAGGCATATTAAACGCCCACTTTACGCCAGTGTTTTAATCCCACGTAATAGGGTGGCGAGCCTATTGCCGCTTATCGGGATATTTTGTTTGCCTGAGCCTCGTCCGTTGATCGGCAGGTGCACCACTTGCAGGTGAGGTTGGCTTGGGACCCTAAGTTCTTGGTGGGAACCCTATGCACCCAACTCTTTATTCCATCTATATAATATATGGTGATATACTTAGCATAAACAGGAACCGGCACTGAAAGCTGAGAGAGTGGGATCTCCGGTTTAACTCGTACTAACACTGCGAAGGCGTCTTCAAGTTACAGAAGATTGCCTTATTGTCTTGTTATAGTGAATAGGAAGGCCAGTCTACAGACATTATACTTTCTGTAACCAGGTTGTGGACTACTATAAAAATATGAACTATGTATATGTACTGCCTATAAAAGACTTTTGTTAAAGCAAGTCTTTTATATAACTACTAGCTGACCCGGCAAACGTTGCTTTGCAAATTTTTTTTTTGAAAAATAGATGTTGGCCGATTCTCATAGATACCGGATAAGCACAAAAAATTTCATCAAAATCGGTCAAGCCGTTTCGGAGGAGTATGGGAACGAAAACTGTGACACGAGAATTTTATATATTAGATATAACTAGTTAGAAAGCATTTAAATATTGTAGAAGAAGTATGTTTATACCTTAGTTACTGAAAGATAATTCATATAATATTGCCGCAGATTAATATAATGCCATGGCCAGCTTTCTATTATTAGCAATATTAAATTTATTAGACACTAGCTCAACATGAAAGCTATTAGGTACTACGTTGTATTCGCCATTCAATATAGTTTTACTCTTTTTCATATTGACGTAAAAACAGTTTACTATCTTTTGAAACAAATCAATGCCAATACAATGTTGGCCAGTACAATGGCTATTGTGATCAACAATTTAATTATTACGGTGATCAAACTTTCTCTATACACCGCTATTTTTTAATTAGTACAAAAACTTTAAGGACAGATTAGCGAAGATATTATTATCATTGTAGAAGATTCTACTAACATCAAAGAACTGTCCATGTCTAAATTGAATCCATAACATTCGGCGCACTTGTAACAGGGAGGTCACTATACTGCAGCCACTTATTTACGTAATAAAGAAAAATTGTTTTATCCATACCATGTTTATTTACTTTTTAGCATTGAGTAATGCGATGAATTCACAAACTGTAAAGGGTTACTGAAGATATTATTATTATTAATTTATTTTTTATAGTGTCACGCCTGTATCTCCGAAGGGGTAGGCAGAGGTGTAATATTACACCCACATTTCGCCAATAATTTTTAGGTCCCACATAATAGGGAGCGAGCCTAACGCCGATCCCATACAAAAGATTTCAACGATCTCGTTTAGAGCGCAGTTATATTCAATCTGTGTCTCTCACTTTGTTTTCAGACGTGTTTTCATAGTGGCGAGGCATATATTTGTGATCTAGATCTTTGCTTCGGTGCTGTGTACAAGCAGCAGTTATACAATCTGGTACCAATGACACTAAGGGCCTCTTTCACCATCTCCGAGTAAAGTGTCGTTCAACTAATTCGCAATTAAAGTGAACTGACGAGTAAAAGTTAGGAGTATATTTTGTCAATTTCACAAACGAAAATCAAGCTTCAAGTAACAATTCACTGGTTAAGTGAACTATGCGACAAATCGTACGTTACATTCGTTGAATAAAACGTCAAGTCAATCGTCAAACGTCATTGACAGTTGTTTGTTCATTGTCATTTGTGGTGTTTTTGCGTCTGGTCTGGTTTGGAGAGCGTGTGATTTTATTTAGTTACTGTAATTGATGATTTCTGAATTAAACATTTTTATTAGTTAGATAGGTACTGGGCATCTAAGTATTTTACGGAGGAGAAGGAGCATTTAGAAGCTCAGTAGGTACATGTTATATGTACTTATATTTTTATAGGTAGGTTAAATATCACTTGAATTCAACAAAATACCACTCACCTTTGTGATTTAAAGATTATTTTATGTTTTATCAAGTTAAGCACTTGGTTTACTCCATGCCTACTTGGATAGACGAAATCTGGCTAGAAAATCAGTTTCATCTAGGTCCGTAAAATAATCAACACGAATTTTAAATAAACGTATTCGAGGTACTTGATGATGCGTGTAATGTTATAATTCATCCCACTGATGATCAATCAAGTCAATTAAATCCATTGTTGATGATAAATTTTGAAAAAACATGATTTAAAAATGCACCGACTTACACAAAATGCCAACGGTCAACTTTTAATCGTAAGTTTGCACGCTAATCGGTAGCCGTAGTGGCAAGTAAGTTTAATCGTACGATTAGTGCTAGTCGGACATCGTGAAATTGACACATGATGTTACTTAGTAGTATAATCAGTGAATAGCCTATTCGATACTTTAGTCGAGGGTGGTGAAAGAGGCCCTAAGTATAAAAAGTCTTTGATAATCTTTTGTTACAAAATCTCGACATAAAAGAAGCTGAAAACGGCATATAGGCGGTAGTATATGCATATATGTATCGGTATGTATGTGAAACATAAACTGTATTTGGCGAGATGTAGGTGTTTTATTACATTTATATTTATAAGTACCGACCATATCTATATATATGTAATTATCTGTTTGATTCATTAATGCACAGCATCAACTGCTGGCGCTACAAACTTGAAATATTGTACATTTTTTGTTAGGCTCTAAATCTTTTATGGGGATTTTAGGAATCTCTCTGCTGTGGTGGTAAGGTAAGGGATTTCAATATTGTAAAAAGTCAAGATACTTATCAAAGTAAGAAACACATAAGAATTTAATTTAGTTCTTTTCGTAAACAATATGATTACGTATTCATAAGTCGTAACCTGTTTCTATCAATATTCTTCCCATCGATATAAAGAATGACCCATCACACAGAGGACTATTGACACCATATAAGAATGTTTTCATACCTACTGGCTTGGTTGTCTATTGTGACGCAAATAAGGTGGACCTGCCCAGCAGTGTAACAAAAAGGCTCCATGTTTGATATCATAGATCCCACATCACACATCAGACCCTCCAAATGGACCCAACAAACAATCGCCAAAATACAAAAATGCTAGAGACTATCCCAACAAAAAAATCAAATGCAATAAAGATAAATAATGCCAGTAACTATCACAGCGCACGGCAATGACATTACTGGTTCATTCATTTCGTCCTACACTCTTCCCACAAGCCCACAGCTGACATCCGAAGGCCACACTTCCGTTCAATTATTATTTGTATTGTAACCAACCCTTGGAGGAAGTGGACCGACTTTTTTATCGGTTTCGACTTTTAAAGACGGTTTTATCGGTGGCTTTTTGTCCTGTTTATTTATATGGTGTAAACAAATGTTGTACTACCTGTAAATAGCTGTTGGGTACCTGTAAAATGTAGTATTGTTGTATAATTGTGTTTGTTGTTTAATGTTGTATACGAAAGTAAAAGACATCAACGATCTACTTTAAGTAAGTGTTGATTTTTTTGGGACTAGTGCCACCCACATTTTCACTATTGTGGCACCAGCGTAGCCAGGTTCAACAGCAGTGACCATTGATGACAACGAGTTTTGATACAAGTGAAGTCCTGGATTATGTTGAAATTGTTTATAATTAAAATCTATTAAATCCCGTAATATAACACTTATGGAATGTACTAAACAATATTTATAAGTATAACAGTTTAAATTGTTAGGGTGCTTGTACACGGTGCATGTAGCTGGAGCAAGTAAAGGTGCGGTTTACCCGCGTGGGTAATATACGCAAGCTACTTGTTCAAGTTACTCGATTGTACTTGTACATGGTGCAAATAACTGGTGCAAGTAAAGACGCGGGCTACTTGCGCACGCTGTATGTACAAGTTATTTGTTCGTGGTCAAGAGCTAGGTATATGTGCATGCTATTCGCGCGGTAGCTTTATGACTTGAATCGCGTCAAAATATCTCGATGAACGAAAATTCTTTAAAATCATATGTTAAAAATGTAATTTTAACAAGTAACATGCGCGAATGACCCGCGCGCGCCGCAGAGCACGCGAGTTACTTGCGCGGGTGGCTCGCATTGGTAGTACATGCTCGAATCGCTGGACCCGCACATTTTTTAAACGATATGTTTACGGTGCATGTAACCCGCGCAAGTGCCTCAACATGCTCAAACTACATGCGCCGTATACAAGCACCCTTACTTATCGCTTGTAAACTACGAGAGTGGTGTGGGGTAAAAGAAGATGTAGTGACAAGCATCGAGAAAGGCATGTTAAGATGGTTTGAGCACATGGAGAGGATGGATGACGAAAGACTGACAAAGAAGATATATAAGGCAAGTGTGAATGGGACAGGACGAAGGGGAAGACCTAGGCGGACGTTCTCTGACCAGGGGGGCGATTCAGAATCGTTCGATATCTCATTTGACATTCGATTCCGTTAATTGTCAAATGGGCTAGCTCATTTTTTGTCAAAACTATCGCATTTTCTATCAATTTTATGCATTCAGTATGTAGTAAATTAATAAATAAACCGAATTCAATGAATATTTGTTCAAAATATCTCTGATAGGCGGCTAAAAGACGAGGACAATAATTTGACATATCGTACGATAACTTATCGTGACATTCTGAATCGGCCTGCAGATTGGAGACATCTAAAAAAAGGACAGGTCAGAAGTACCCTAAACAGAAGAGCATGCATGAGAAACTTGATGGGAGTGGATGAAGCAAGAGAGGTATGTCAGGATCGTTGCAAATGGCGTTCCGTAGTCTCTGCCTACCCCTCCGGGAAACAGGCGTGAGTCTATGTATGTATGTATGTATGTTAACTATGTAGGACGGAACTTCGTGTCTGTAAGTTCTCCATAATGTTGTGAAGTCTGCACACCTGCACTTGGCCAGCATGGTGGACTTAGGGTTAATCTACTACCCTCATAATGAGAGGAGCTCAGTAGTGGAACAGAATATACACAAGACTGAGGATGATGATGAAATCACCGAGCTATAAGCCTTTAAACATAAATTATTGTTTATAAGGCTATGGAGCCAGCATATCAATGCCTAAAATCATTTAAACGATAGAGCAATAAGAAAAAGTAAGTACATTCGTTGGTCCTAAGAATGAAAACGTATAATGTGAACAGGAAGTAAGGTACGCAGGCGCAGCCGTGGGCTCAAACAGGTTTCTTCACAAGGCGTGCCTTCCTTCAGTTTACTCTTTATTAATGAATCCGCCGCGCCGTTTACATCATTACATCGATGGATAAACTTTGGTGTCCGATACTGGTACTGCTGGCAATTAAATATAACAGTTTTGAAAATAAATATAGTGATTAATATAAAAAATATGGTTTTGGTAGAATACATAAATTATTTTAACCGTAAGAGCTGTCGAGCCAATGAAACGGTTTAAGGATTTTGGCGAATTCTAGCATTTGATTCCAAAGACGGTCAATTACTGTTCATGACTGATAGACAACCTCGTGTAATTACTACTTATAACCATCAAATTGGTTCCACTGTCTGCCGCACTATGTTAGAAATATAAATAGCAAGCTTCATAATAACAGTATTTCGGAGTCCACTGCTGCACATAGGCCTCTCTTAATTAATAGCTATGAAACTAATGTGAACCAACTGAGCATTCGTGAATGACGTTAACCATCTAAGCTTTGAAGAGTTGAGTTGAAAAAAATATTGTATAATATTGACGCATCACGTCCTGTTTACATAGTGCGACGACAAATTTAAATGCAAATATGAATAGCATTCTTGCTGACAAAATGCATCAAAACTGCATATTATCCACTTATAGCGAGAAAGCAGAAAACTCAGTGAAAGTAACGAACTTGATAAATTCAGTTTATACTACAAGTAGTTACAATATATCCTGACCAATGATAATGTCAACGACCCAACGGCCGGTTCACACTTTGTGTTTTTATGCATAAGAACAGTTTTTTTGATAGGAGGGGAACGAAATTGGTGTTTTGGGGGAGTATAACAGGGGTAAACACGACAGGTGGTTTTAAACAAAAAATGCGATAAAACGTATACCTACCTACTTGCCAATAAAACGGGCGATAGCACGTATATAACATTTTGTAATTATTCATTTTAGATCTTTTCCTGTATTTGGTGCACGATAGTCACTCTTAAACCTAAATTTTGCACCCTTCAATAAAAACTAAACTACCTCAAAATTTATGCTTTTCCAGTTAGTGGCGTTTTCGAAATCTTTACTCGAATACCTTCACGCAGATAGTAATACACATAAGTCATAAAACTCTTATCACCTCTGATGGAAGTTAGAGCCTTGCTGATTTCAGCATCAATGGGCCGGCTCACCCGAGGAAGTAACAGTAGGTATGTTGCGTTTCGATCGGTGAGTGAAAGTGTCGGCAGCCCCTTACCCTTTTCCTTCTTCCTCATCCCACTCCTCCCTTCTGTTCCTTTTACCATTTCAAAGGGTGGCAACCATAGATATAGTAAATAATTTCTATGGTGGCAACGCACTTGTAACTCCTCTGGTGTTGCTCGTATCAATTGGAGGCTGTAATGGCTTGCCATCAGGCGCACTTACCCTCCTCGTAATGAGAAGAGCCCTGTGCTCAGTAGTGGATTATAAACAAGGCTGTTGAACTCATAGGCTACCTTTACCGAAATAGCTGACACGCAGTCAGCAGATATTAATTGTGATAAGTAGAGAGCATGGGGAAGTTCCGTATCGGTGGAAGGTGCATATATTTTGAGAATTTGTTTGAACGAGGAGAGAGTGACAATAGGAATATAATAGCGATTGAGGAATATAATAGTGAAAGTGGGATACGTATGGAAGGGATACGATATGCATTGAAAAGTATGAAGGCGGGTAAAGCTGCGGGATATGACAGGATATCTGCTGAAATGCTCAAGGTAGGCGAAGGCGTCACTGTGAGCCTGCTGTACCTGCTGTTAAAAAAATGTTGGCGGTCCGCTCGTGTACCAGGTTACTGCAACAAAGCCGTGCTTGTGCCACTGTACAAGGGCAAAGGGTCACAGCAGGAATGCAAAAATTATCGCGGTATCAGCCTCCTGAGTGTTGTTGGCGAATTGTATGCAAATATACTGATTGAAAGAGTGATCTCTGAAACGGACAGTAAAATTTGGGATGTGCAAGCTGTATTCAGTAAGGGAATGGGATGTACGGATCAAGTCTTTTCCTTACGGTGCATTGCAGAGAAAGTCTTAAGTAAACACCAGAAGGTTTTCTGCGCCTTTATTGACCTGGAAAAGGCTTACGATCGAGTGGTGGTGAGGGATGAACTTTGGTCAACACTTTCTGTGGATGGAGTGAGCAGCAGTCTGATACGGGCACTTGAATCCTTATATAGGGATTCAAGTGCCTGTGTCAGAATAAACGGGGCCTACACGGACTGGTTTGACATTGATCGTGGTGTTAGACAGGGATGTGTAGCGTCTTCTTGGCTGTTCAATCTGTTCATGGACAGTTGTTTGGCCGATTTGAAAGAGTCTGAATGTGGATTAAGAATGGGTGAGTCAGTGTTTAAGACGCTGCTATACGCTGACGATCAGGTTCTATTTGCATCGTCAGCGTCGGATTTGCAGCAGATGGCCACCACGATGAATGAGGCGTATAAGAAGAAAGGTATGAAAGTGAATGTTAACAAAACCAAAGTCATGGTCATAGAGAGGTACGATAGTGTAACTGAATGTGACGTAATGATAGGAGATGAAAAAGTGGAACAAGTGAACGAGTTTGTGTATTTAGGGTCTTTGTTTACGAGAGGTGGCAAATGTGAGGCAGATATTGAAAGGAGAGTGAAAGCAGGAAATAGTGTGAATGGCGCCTTAGAAAGAAAGAAAGAAAGAAAGAAAACTTTATTGCTTGCAGCTTACAGGGACACAGTGTGAAATGGAAAAATTATAAAAAAAATACAGCGTGACACAATATAAAAAAATAAATATAGAAAATACAAAGAAACAAGTAAATCACTGATAGTCATGTGTCCCACAGCTACAGTAATCAGGCCACCAGTTCAGTATTTGCCTGGTCCTAAGGACCAGGCACTGGTCTTCCACTGGAGCCGGCCATAGTGACGTACGGAAGCCAATAAGCATAAATAGCTAGGTATATAAAAATTTTGACTTAATATATTGTATTAGCATATGTAGATATAAAATACATAGATAAACGATAAGTACATAATTACATATTCAAATATATAAATACAACAGTAGATCTATCTAAATCAGTTTCACAGCATAGCGGCAATATTATCTTATTCGATAATAATACCCCATAGCTACGTATAACCTACAACAACTCAGCAAAGCGAACACAAAATCAATACAAAAAAACCACCTCAACTTTAACAATTTTAAATAAAAGACATGTCACAATTAATATTGCCATGTTGCCGTTGTGCATTTATAAGATGTTGTTTTAACCGTATTCTAAAGGTAGCTAGCGCATTTATGTTTCGTATGGGTGGTGGTAGATTATTCCACACCTTCGATGCAGCGTATCTGAAGCTACCTTTAAATGCTGCCGATCTATGAGGCTGTATGGCAAGCTGCTGTGAGCACTGTCTACTTATGCACTCCCTTCTGCTTGCTGTCCAACTCAACTTGTCATACAAATAGGATGGCTCATGATACTTCATTATACTAAATAGTAGAGACGCCTAATGATGCTTACGTCGGGATTTCATTTTTAGGATGCCGTGTTGGTTCAAGAACGGTGTGAAATGTGTTCTTGGGGGAATAATAAAACAGAACCGTGCACACGCATTTTGGACTCGCTGTATAAGACGCTGCGTTCTAACGAGCAAACTAGGACCACAGACGACGTCCGCGTAGTTTAACTTGGACAAAACCAATGTCTCAACTAATAAAATTCGCAACTCTTGTGATAGGTAAGGCCTTATTTTGTACAGGATTTTTATACGGTAAAAGCAATTCCGGACTGCAGTGGCTATATGATTTTCAAAACGAAGGTTTGAATTTATCATCAGACCAAGGTTTTTGGCTTCATGTACCCTTTCAATTATGACCTCATTGAGCAGAACATGTAAGTCCCTCGGTACTGTTTGCAAGCGCTGATCAGTACCGAACAGCATGTACTTTGTCTTCTGAGGATTCAATACTAAGCAGTTTTCATCTGACCTCGCAGATATACTATTTAGGTCTGCATTCAATTTAGTAAGAGCCGCTTGATAGTTTGCAGGCTTAAAAGAAATGTACAGTTGGACGTTATCGGCGTACAGGTGGTATTTGCAATGTTGAATGCGCGTAACTATGTCTGCAAAGTATAAAATAAAAAGAATAGGCCCCAAAATGCATCCCTGGGGTACGCCCTTTTCTATTGACGTCACATTAGAATAGTTGCTATTACCGTCGTTTTTACGCAATTCAACATATTGCATTCGGTTAGTAAGGTAGCTATTGAACCATAGCAATGTTCCTCGATCGAACCCGTAGTACCTTAATTTGGATAAAAGGAGCTGCAAATAGATACCATCAAATGCCCGGGAATAGTCCTTACAGTCATCAGCAATGGTATTATCCAAAGGCAAGCTCGCCTTGCTATACTGCATGGAGTTTTGGCGCCAACACTCATGTATGGTAGTGAATCATGGGTATGGCAGAAGAAGCATGAAAGTAGAATCAATGCTGTGGAGATGAGAGCTTTGAGGAGTATGTGCGGAGTAAGGCTGATAGATAAAGTAAAAAACAGTGTGATACGAGAGAAGTGTGGTCTAAAAGAAGATGTAGTGACAAATATTGAAAAAGGAATGTTGCGTTGGTTTGGACATTTGGAACGGATGGATGAAAGAAGAAATACGAAAGGAATGTATCGTGCGAGAATTAATGGAAATGTCGGTAGGAGACGCCCTAGGCGGACGTACGCCGACCAAATAGGTGACGTACTGAAAAAGGGCCAAATTAAAAGTACCCATAACCGACGCGCATTCATGATGAGTTAATGAATGTCGAGGAAGCGAAAGAGGTATGTTTGAACCGAAGTATGTGGCGTTCCAAAGTCTCTGCCTACCCCAATGGGAGACAGGCGTGACGATATAGATAGATAGATAGATTAAATATTCCATATTGATTACTGATTATCTGAAATTAGTCATTTTTGCACAATCCTGAGCATCTCAACAATATCGTCGGCTAGTCATAATAATATGAATTGATTATTCTTTATGTTCTATCGTGTAACATTAGGTACCTACCTTCATTTTGTATCTAGTATTTACGTAATTCACACAAACATTTACCTTTATATTGCGAATAGATTACCGAAACCGCGTCAATGACCCGTCGATTGTTTTGGGACGTTTCGTAGGCACAAATGTTTGAGGGTCACCGAGTCAAATCAATTATAACCAAACTTCATCATTTTCTAACTTTACCCTTTCTAATAAACTTTATTTCATTGAATTATCAACCTTATAACGTGGTCTATAAAGTACGATTTTGCAGAAAAGAACACTTCCGTACTATCCGGTATTGGTAATAGATGATTATTGAAATTATGATAATAAACGCATAATTCTTGTAACACTACTTACCTACTTATGCATTCTTATTGATCTACGAAATGTTCGATAAGGTAAGACAGGCTATACAGCTACCTCAAAAGCTCGTTTAAGTTTATTTTCCCTCATGAGCCAAAAATAATAGGATCAAGAAAGTTCTATACATGATCTGGGTTTCGCAGTCATCACACTATCCATTAATCAAGTCAATACTACAACGAATACCTGGCTTTTACAAACTAAGGTACATAAAACCTACTCATGCAAATCAAGTTAACATCATAAGTTACCTGACGTGAAGCATTTACACACAAAACGAATACAAAATACTTATCAATTTCTTTAAGCCTTAATTCAGAATACACTGAAGCGCCATCTCAGATTTCATTTGAAAACTAAAATAATGGACACCATAGCAAAGTACTTGATAGTGTTCGCTGTAGGCGCTAGATGGCGCTTATCCCTGCGCATTAGATATCATCGTTTTCTCTAAATGAAAGAATATAAACACATTTCTAATAATCCACATACTTGATTTCAACTAAATAAGTTTTCTAGTAAAAATTAATATTAAAAGCATGTTAGAAGATTTAAGTAAGTCTGTCTTAGATTTATATACGCGCCATCTTTGTAAAGTTCCTACGTCAGACTGTAGATGTCGCTATAGGTTGTTGCAAGAAGTTGTGGTAATCTGCATCAGCAAAGTTGACTCAGTAGAGTTCAATCAAACATTCGATTAAGTTATTAAAATCGCATGACCGTAAGTAATATATTTAATTGCATGGCTATCCGATATAACATGAAGAACAAATTGCCATTTGTGCAATTTGTATGTAGCTAGTTCTTTGTGCCTAATAATTTAAAATTGACCAGTAGGTATTATATTACACCTACGCGTCAATTTTAAATAATTACTAGCGAACCGATCTATGACAATATACCTAAGGAAATACATAGATTTCGCCCGCGACTCCTGCCGCGTGGAACCTTTTTAGCCCATAAGAAGGCAGTTTCTAAAATCCTCTCATACTGCTTCCCTACACTCCCCTAGGAATATACGTGCCAAATTCAGGTTCTTGCGCCCGGCTGTGCGTGTCTGTTAATTTAGTTTGAAAAATTTTACCTAAAGAAAATGAGAGAACCTCAAAACTATCTATAGGAGGTATACCTATGGACATTTGTAGGTATCTACGATAATTAACTTACAGTATAAGTGACCACCATTAAAGTACACACATAGCTGTTGAAAAATAATTTATGATTAGGTATTCAGTTTGGTGCTGCAACAATAACGTTTTGAACGAAAGGAAAGGTTGTAGGTACACGAACCATAAAAAATATCAACGAATAAAACCGCGAAGCTGTCACATTGTTAAAGCTATCGCAACGTACTGGTTAAAGAGCCGTTTGAATGCATGCCAACCCTTCCATCAGGAGAGGATCTAGGCGGAGAATAAGGGCTTAAGTCGTCTTGAAAAGCATATTTTCTTCCAAAGACCAATAACATTTTAGTGTGCATTGATAAAAGCTTTTCACCCGTTTCTAGCCCCATTCTAAACCAAGTTCTACCCGAAACCAATTTCCAGGATTCGGCCCTGTCTTCCATTAAGCAATGCTAGTGGACTACACCTTTGGTTTTCTAGTTAAATCATTGTAGTAAAAGAAGAGTTATCCAGCATAAAATGCTCAGACGGGATTAATGCTCACTGGTCTGTATTTTCTGCTATAGTTTTATCCAAGCAATAAGTTGTTATGGCTGGTCATCCATCTATAAAACAGGCGCTTATGAGCATGCTTAATCTTATGTTCTTCCCCTCTAAGAAGGAAAGAACATGATTGTAAGTTGTAGGTATCACCGTATCATAATAATGTCTCTTTTTATAATGGCTTACACTTTGTGATTTCAAGGCACGAATTGTCATTGTGCCTAAAATTATTCACGTATGCATGCAGCCTAAAATGTATGACAGAACCATTCATTACAACGAAATAAGAGTTACGCAATATACTCGAGTAACTGTTAGTTACAAAGAATGCAAGGTAAGGTAAATAAACTTGAAAATGAATCAGAACTGTGAACATTGTTTCATTCAGGCTGTCGCTACCCGACTAATATTTTTGTATTTTCCTTTTTTCAATGCTTGCAATAGATAGAAATACGCTTAGAAGAGCACACAAACGGACAGGCGGAGGAGTTAGTGACTCATATGAGATAAGTTCAGCTCATACATTACGGTTGTGTGCGAAAACAACCAACCGGCTAGCTATTGCTAGAATCGGCAAAAGAAAATGAAGAGGAGCAGAGTGACAAAGAAGGACAAGGGGGTGACGAATTCTTTACACGACACGGTATCGCCTGATGGTAAGCAATTACCGCCACCCATGGACACAAGCAACACCACAGGAGTCACAAGTGCGTTGCCGCCCTTTGGGGTTGGGAAAAGGGATAGGATGAGGAGTGGGATGAGGGAGAAGGAATAGAGGATAGGGCCTCCGGGACTCTCACCCACCGAACGTAACGCAACAGTTTAGGTACTGATACTTTACGTCGATTTTCTGTGAGAGGGTAGTACTTCCCCGGTCGAGCCGGACCATTCATGCTGAGATCAGCAAGGCTCTACTACCTGTGAAGAATTACATAATTTAAAAGATTTCAGTAAGTAGTCCCCCTTCTTGAACAGTTATCCATAACTACCTTACTAATACACATTGCTCTGCAAACTATCACACCTTACTACACCACCGTAACTTGACCTGTGCTAAAAGCCAAGCCTGCACCCCGTACGTCGAGGCAAATACATTCAAGGTACATATATCAGAGCCGCAGGGATCATTGCATAGGTGGAAATATATATCTGGTGACAGATTAAGAGTTCGTGGGAGTAGTCAGCGGCTGCTAAGGAAAATACACGAAGCAAATCAAAGATATATAAAAACTATAGATGCGTTGACCGCACACTGAAATGGCAAACTGAAATGAAGGCAATTGCCGCCATTCCGTTTAGTTAGGTACGCGCGAACCTGTGTTGTGATAGTACGCTCCGTTACAATAATTTGTGTGTAAGAATTAAAAAAGCAACTAAAATTATCTCTCTCTAACCACAGATGTCCCTATAGTAGTATTTATTAACTTTCTCTTTCTTTATTCATACAAGATATTATTTGGTATTTGTAGCCGTTTTTCAGAGCCGCTTTGTGCGAGTATGGCGCGTCTATATTATAATACCTACGTCATTGAAGCAAATAATACTTTTGGATAGAGACGGAAAACTCCACATCAAACCCTTATACTAATCCACCTGGGCACCATAAGCCAAATTATGCTATTTTCTATTGAGATTTGAGACCCAAAATAGAAGAGGCCTATATCCAGCAGTGGACTGGAAAAGCTTGTAGAATGATTCATCATCATCCTATAACAAACCACGCTGGCCAAACGGGTTGGTATAGGGTTTGTATCAAGTTTTCCTTCTCTTTCAGTGTTGTTCTCTGCATAATATGGTCCCTCTGTCGGCTCTTACGACACCCATGGGATGATATGGGGTGGTGACATTCCGTATTCTTAATCCGTCACCATACACGGCAGTGTAGAATGATTAATGATATACAAATCGTGAAAGTCTAAGTACTTACTTATAACAGCTCAAGTAATACTGGTCTTATTATTACGATTTGTGTGAAGTATATTTTTCGCGTGTAACGTAATAAATATGTGGCACAGATCCTCCACGCCACTTGCCGGTGCAAAATGCAAGCGATACGTGATGTAAACTTATATTTTATGTACGATCTCATTGTACGCCACATACATATGACGATAGACCTTGCCTGACGTCACAATCTATTCAAACAGTTAAAACTCACCTTTCACGATAAGAATATGCAACTCGTTTATATTACGAGTGTTTCTTTTTTAATTTTAAGACGGCGGCAATGGTAAATTGCTGTACAGTCTGTCTACCTATTGCCTGCTTGTACTTGCAGCCTCATTATAATCATCCTATGTCCCGGTTGCGATCCAAAGCCCTCGCCTTCGAAGCCAGGGTCCACGTTTTTACCATATCGGCTCCACTTTAATAGTCATTTGATTGTTTGCCTTTGGAGCCTATTTAGGTACCTACTTATGTATGTTAAAATATCCATAGGGAGCAACGACAAGCTAGGAGCAAAGGGAGTAATCAATACAGATAAGTATTGATAATTCATTCGTATACGACCTAGTGTTCTTCTACTAATATAAACTCAAAAGTTTGCGAGGTGCATGGGTGGATGAACTACTGAATGGGTCTTGGTGAAACCTTGCACGAACACAGTTTATATAATAATATCAGAATTTCACACAAGCTACCTTTTGAACAGAAACTAGTAGGCAATAAATTCACGGTTTCCGAAAATCGGGTATTATTTAGACGGCACTGTATGCTATACGAAGTTATCCGACAAAGAACCACAATTTTAAGTGGCAGTGGGCTGGTTATATCTGCAGTAGGACTGATGGCCAATGGAGCAAGCCTGTCCTAGAGTGGAGACCACGACTCGGTAAGCGTAAGGTGGGGCAGCCCCCAGCAAGGTGGACCGACGACCTGAAAAGGGTGGCTGGGACGAACTGGATGCAGAAGGCTGAGGACCGTGGACTACGGCGAGGCCTATTGGGAGAGGCATATGCCCAGCAGTGGACTACGATAGGCTAATTTGATTTAATTGTATGCTAGCTAGATATGGCAGATTCAACTATTACCATTAGTATGAACGGAAACGCTTTCAATGCAGATTTCTAATCAATTAGTCCGAAATTATAAACAGGCTTTCGAAGGCATCACTACCGAGTGGTTAAGACCAAGGAAAATTGCATCGCATGTGGGAATGCGTACCTAATTGCCAGCAGCGTGGCTTAACTAAAAACTTTATTGTTAAAGTTTAATGAACCATTAAAATCGTCATACAACCTTTTGGAGTACACTGCTGGCCATAGAACTCTCATAATTTGCGTCACAATAGGGCTAAATTGTGAGTCAATTATTTGGCCTACTATACAACGCTGGCCAAACGAGTTGGTTTAAGGTTTGATGATGAGTTTTACGTCTTTTGCCAAAGGTACTATTTGCTTCGTATGTTTTCCTTAGTCTTCTTACGACTCTCACAGAATTAAAAGGGGTGATGATATTTTCAATGCCTAATCCATGGATAAATCACACTTAAAACAACATCGCGATTCAAATCTGCTTGTTACTCGATTAACAGTATTCGACCACTAAGTAATAGTGAGGCGTGACCCTTGCAGATTTTTGTGAGGATCTTTGTAATATTTCTTGACATAGTACAAACATTTTCATGATAGCACTGCCTCATTTCCACTCGTTATAGCACGTTGAACGTAACAAGAGCTGCACCGCACCTAACGAAGACTATAAACATTCAGTTAGATGATGGCCTGAATAGCTTATCGTTTTGGGTGTAAGTGGAAGAACAGTATTACAATTCAGCAACAGGTTGAAAGTTTAAAAGGCCATATATCTTCGAACTTGTTAAATTCTTAGCTCAACTGGATGATAGAAAGTCAGTAGGTTATGTATCATTGTGATATTATTAATGGAGTACCTTTCTGACAGACATGAGCCGTAAGCGCCACTGCAGTGGCAAATTACAGGCTCGGTTATACCAAGCACTCATAATTTGTTATAAATAAACGATACAGATTGCTACCTCGTCCTAGCAATTACATACTAATTAAAGGAAATAATCGTGCGCAATATGCAATAGTTCTATGCGGAAGGTGTGGTGGGGATTGGTTCTTATGGAGTTATTATACTAAATGCCTAGAACGCCTTGAGCCAGGTTCGAATACTCAACTTCTTCAAAGGACGTCGCAAGAGAGTTCGTAAGAGAACCATACAAGGGCACAGTAAAATCGCATTTTGGCAAATAAATATGCTATGCTAAGGTCATATAATATATGTCGCAGGAATATTGATTGAAATTAGGTAAGGTTGCAGGGTATGATAGGATTACAGTGGAAATGCTGAAGGCTGGACAGGGCATCATAGTTAGTCAGCTGCAGCGTTGATTTAACTTGTGCTGGAGCACCGGCCGAGTACCTGATCACTGGGCCACAGCAGTAGTTGTGCCTCTTTATAAGATCAAGTCTTTTCCTTGCGATGCATAGACGAGAAATTTTTGGCCAAAGGTCGAAAGGTCTACTGCGCATTCGTCGATTTGGAAAATGCTTACGATAAAGTAATGTATGGAGTGAACAGCAGCCTTATTCGAGCTCTGAAATCCCTTTATGAGAATTCTAGAGCTTGTGTGAGGATAAACGGGGCATACACTGACTGGTTTACCATCAACACAGGTGTTAGACAGGGATGTGTAGCGTCGCCGTGGCTGTTCAACCTCTTCATGGACAGTTTGCAAGATTAGAAACATAGTGATTGTGGATTAAGGATTAATGAGTTACTTGTCAAATGCCTCCTTTATGCCAATGATCAGGTTATACTTGCGTCTTCAGCGGCAGAATTGCAGGAGATGGTAACAATCATGCATGGTGCGTTAGAGAGGAAAGGAATGAAAGTGAATGTAAGTAAAACGAAAGTTATGGTTTTTGAAAAAGAGGAATGCGTTACGGCTTGTAATGTTATGATCGATGGACAGCGAGTGGAGCAAGTGAATGAGTTTGTATATTTAGGTACGCTGTTTACAAGAGATGGTTAGAATGTAGAAGATATTGAAAGAAGAGTTAATGCAGGTAATAGAGTTAATGGAGCTCTGAAGGCGTTTATGAATAGCCAAAACGTGTCCAAAAAGGCACGTTTGGCTGTGCATAGAGTAGTGTAGTAGTAGTGATAGTTGGGTATGGCAGAAGAGTCATGAAAGTAGAATAAATGCTGTAGAAATGAGAGCACTGAGAAGTATGTGTGGTGTCTCTCTGACTGACAGAGTTAAAAAATGTGTGATAAGAGAGTGTTGTGGGGTAAAAGAAGATGTAGTGACAAGCATCGAGAAAGGTATGCTAAGATGGTTTGGGCACGTGGAGAGGATGGATGACGAAAGACTGACCAAGCAGATATATAAGGCAAGTGTGTAAGGGACAGGACGAAGGGGAAGACCTAGGCGGACGTTCTCTAACCAGATTGGAGATATGCTAAAAACAGGACAGGTGAGAAGTACCCTGAACAGAAGAGCATGCATGAGGAATCTGATGGGGGTGAATGAAGCAAGAGAGATATGTCAGGATCGTTGCAAATGGCGTTCCGTAGTCTCTGCCTACCCCTCCGGGAAACAGGCGTGAGTCTATGTATGTATATTGATTAAACTCGAATGTAAATGGTAAAGTAGTCATACGATAATTTGAAAACTTCTAAAGTATTGTTATGTTAGGTTTTCATATAACCTTGCACCCAAAACTTTGCGTACCAGTCACATGACTCTTTCAATCAAGCTTATTAGATTAATTAGGTAATAAAGAGTTGCTAATGTGTCTTCAGCATATGAGAAAACTTCGAGCGTTTTTAAATGGACGCCGCCGTTAGAAAAAAGCAGAATCATAAAGAACAATGGCCACTTCTCATACATTGAATGACCTGATAATGAATTATTGCGTCTATAGATAAAATGTACGAAAACAAGTAGCTCTATGATCAAGAAATTATACTGTAAAGACAGTTTTTCTTATAAAGGCCTAGGAATTACATGATACACAGATTCTCCCATGTCCAATGTCACCGGAGGCGTCTTTACGTCAAAAACGTTTCGTTGCATCCTTATCCAATGCTTTCAACAGCAGAAATACATTTATCTTTTAATATCTTGTTTTAACATAAAAAGATGCATTCATTTATGATCAGCTTTTAACAACTTGATTCACTTTATATATCAAATTAAGTTTTCTCAAGGTTTTGACAAAACCAGTCGATATAGATCTGGTATAAGTGAAATGGAACATAGCTAAACAAGGAAGTACCTTGAGGAAGTATTATCGAGCACAGATAATATAACAATGCAGCGAATAAAAAATATTTTGATAAGGATGCGTTCACGAGTTCTAGAACATCTTTAGAACCCAAAACTTTTCTTTTTACCTAAGCTTCTATTAAATATAATTGTTAGTGAAATCATTACACTATAAAATAAACTTAATTTTAAAATAAGTTTTATCTCTAGACATGTTTAAGTCAAAAATGGTCATTGTTCTTTGCCAGCGACATTTGCATCTATATTACAACATACGTACCTACTATTAAACTAGTTATCAGTAGGTATGAATGCTGTGGTATTACGGTTCATTCCATGGATTTTCCAATGTGTTGCCGGCGATATGAAAAAAAAATTAATAACTGACACAAAAAACATCCCATTTAACATATTTTTGACCCAGTTGGATTAGCCATTTTGGCTTTGGTTTATGTCGGGGCAACTTCTAAGAAGTTGAAATTCGGCATTTATGTTTCTTGAAGGCCGTACTAAGAAGGGATTGCCCGAAATTCTCAAGAGATAGGGCAGAAACGGATCAATTACCTAAATAAAATGTGCAGGCCTAGCTGTACTATCCTCTAGTACTATATCAAATTCACCATGTTGACATAAAAGGTTTTTTTAATTCACAATGCGAGCGATGCTGCGTATATGGACCGTGCAATCACGTGCCGTTATCACGTGCTGCGCTTACAATTTTGCATAAAACATCATTTAATCGCTAAAGCGCCGTGATTTCCTTGAAGCGGTGATAACTTACGCATTTGTTTGTTGTTTAACATTGTGTTTTTGTACCAAACTAATTATAACAATAGTTCTTAGCTGTGATATAGCTACTTCAGTTTATGTAAACACCAATTTATTACGTTCCTGTTTTTTTTTTGTAAGCCTAAAAGTTTTATCTTTATGATTTTATTTGCCATCATCATAGTCAAAAGACGTCCACTACTGGATATAGGCCTCCCCCAATGGTCCCCACACGGACCGATCGTGATCCATCCGCCATACTTTTAAGTAAAGTGCAGATATTTATATTAAGCTTCCAGGTAATATCTGACTTACTATAGGATTTATTACTAAAATAACTTTATACTATAATACTGTCTAAGTACAAGATTTTAAATGTGATTTTGTGCACAATAACTATTGATCTCAAACTGGCTAACTCTAAATAAGATAGCCTAGCGCAGACTCTTACAATGTTGACACATCTCTGCTTAAACTAATATTGACATAAGCTGATAAGAAGTTCGCCAAATATACGGCTGTACGTCGGAGCCAAACTGTCGAAATAGGAATATGTATATTCGCGATATCCACGAGTGCGACATGAAACCTATGACTTCTACTGTGATTTAGAGCTAAGAAGTGGGATCGTTGGACTGTAAAGGTCTCGTTCACATCGACTGGCGTCTTAGTCTAGTGGCTGGTGCCCCTAAATGCTAAACTTGGGTTCAAATAAAAATGAAAACAACTCTTTACTTTATAGCTACTACTATCATTTGATTTCTATTGTGTATAATTAAGTTATCTGATTGCCGATTAAGTTATAGATTGGGATCTGATGGCTGGATATTTTGCCTCATTATATTTATTAGTCTTAAAATAGGTAGAGCGCAGCTCTTACGGGTCAAACTTTACTCTATCTCGTCTGAAGTTTTTCCAAGTACGTATATAAATAAGAACTTGTTTAATTTTGTATAGATACTCCAAAAATAAAGATTGATGCAATATTAATTTATTTATAATACCTACCGAAAGTGGCAAATAAGTTACGTATATCAACTATCGCATGTCTTGTAGCATCATGCGTTGGCAGAGTACTCTGCCAACAAAAGAACCATGGTGTCCAGCAATGGGACTACGAACGGGACTGATATTATCATCATCACCATGCACACACTAGTGCTTAATAATCTCGTGTCATAACTATAAAAATAATAGCTGTCATACACGTACGCAGCGAGTGATTCTATAATCATATTCATTTCCTGCGCTAAGTACATATATTGTTAGAAAATAATGTCAATGACAATATGCAAACACATTTTCTTAAACCAACCTTGGCGGTCGTAATTATAGGTGATTTTATGCAACAATTTACTTGTATTAATTATTGTGATATTGTAAGTACGTGTGACAAATGCAAATTAGATGCATTAAAGCAACTGGGTTGATGTTATTCGGACGTAAAATACTATGTTTGAAACATGAGAACTTGGGTTATGTAACATTATAATATGTGATGATGAATACATTTTATGCTTGTGATCCATTTGTGTCTATGTTTCGGTCTGGTTATGAACATGCATGTTGTTTTTTTAGCGACTGCCAATACATTATTTTCAATTTATTAAATATACGTTAAGTGGAATTAATAGCCTATAAACGAATGCCACTCTATAGGATTTAAGGCTGTACCTGCTAAAGTCATCCGAGACAAAATTGTAATGCAAGGAATAAATATTCTCTACTTTTAACGCACCCCAAGCCTATTCGATTATGATGTTATTTCAAGTACTTCGCCGCAGGGAAGGGTCATTAGGGAAGTGTAGCCGCCAAGCACCAATTCGAAGAAGATCTGGCTGTATTCAACGTCAACAGGAACTATAAACTTACGCAGTTTCTTTCTTTTCGCATGAGTATGTAGCGCTTGAAACAAGAACCGAGACCGACGTAACAACGAAACACGGTAGCGCATTGATATACATGCCACAACAAGCACTCACCCAAACAAGTGGTGACCTCTGCCAACGTTATAGTCTAAGAGCCCGCGACAAATTAGTGCACTCATCGAGTTTTCGCTAAAAACAATTTTTATATAAATTTATGATTAGGAGAATATATATGTATTTACTAGGTTGCCTATTAAAATGTGGCCGCAAGTATTTTTGAAAAGTTTTTTGATGTAGATTGTTTTTTATTTAAAAAACAAGTGAACGAAACTTTTTCTCAAAAATCAACATAACATAACTTCACGCCTTTTATCCCCGAAGAGGTAGGCAGAGGTGTATTACACACCCACATTTCGCCAGTTATGTTTAGGTTTCAATGTAATAGGAGGCGAGCCTATTGCCATCTACCGGGCACATTATTAAGCGAGCGATAATTAACATTTTTAATACACACATAACCACAGAATAGATAGTACTACATAACTTGGAAAAGTCAGAGGCGTGTGCCCGGGGTACCTGGGGATCGAACCCGAGACCATCGTCTCGCAAATTCGTTACGTACACCACTAGGCTATCGCCGCTTTATACCAATACTAGAGGACGCCAGCAGCTACGCCTGCATTTTTTTTTTAATTTACCCGTTTAGGCCGATCCCGTGGGAATTTCGGGAAATTCCTTCTTAGTGCACCCCTACGGTACCCAAAGAACATACATGCCAAATTTCAGCTCCTGCGGCCAATAGTTTCGGCTGTAGCGTGTCTGTCAGTCAGTCAGTAACGCAAGGATTTTATATATTAAGATAATTCACCCAAAAATCAATAACCAAAGAAATAAAAATATATATACTTGCGATCACATTTTAATAAATATATATTCTCCTAATCATAAATATACATAAAAAATGGTTTTTAGCTAAAACTCGATGAGTGCACTAATTTGTCGCGGGATCTCGTACTATTACGAATAGCAAGTCAAGAGACGCTATGATCTACGTTCCGCAGTAAAATTGCACTACTTTTTCATAATCATTGGTTCGATTTAATGACGAGAGAAACTTCAATGCCGAGCATGTTCAGCAGACGTTAGCGTTGTCATAACAAAGACTTGACTAAAAAGCTGTCGCAAATCTCGTGCTCGACCTTTAAGAGGCACAGAATGCGGTGGCTGACTAGGCTCACCTTCACGATAATAACGCTAGTACTAGTCACCTTAGTCAGATTACTGCGCCTACGTTAAATAGGTACGAAAAAGTACAGCTTAAGGTCATTGCAGAAAGGACTACCATGATACTTTCGTTTTGGTGGCCTTTGTTTTGGAACGCCTTTGCTGCTTGGGCGATAACCAGGACCTTAGATGTTGTCTAGAGCATTTGTAATTGATAGTTTTTTTGTAAAATGTTACAGAATAATGGCAAGACAACATCTTGAAAGATTAACTAAAATTAATAACAATATTAGCATGCGCATACAATATTTATAAGCTATTACTCAGCTGAAACATCTCATTGACTAAATTAGAAATTTTACAAATGCCTGAACTGGAGATATATATTTCTTACGGTTAGTTATAAATTGTGCAAAGTTACATCACAAGAGTGATATCATTAACGTGTCACTCTTAAATCAAACAAATAAATAGGATACAAAGTTTATTTTTCACCATGACATTGTGCGTTGCGTGCTTTGATTGTCATAGATAAAATTCACGCTTCAACATAATTATCTGAAAGATAAAAATATGATGACACACGTGAGCATTATTTTATCACTTAGTTTAGAAAAGAATATTGTAAATGTCTATTGTAATAGTCATTATGGTGTAATTTGACTTCTATAGCTCGACGTTGACACATTGTTCAATCTACGATCTAGTCACGATAACATTCCAATAACAGTTAAATATCAACTAATTTAGGAGAATACTATTTGTGACATGAGTATGACACTGACATTAGATCAAAACTGCATTTTGAACAAATATAACAAGGAGAATTGGACCTCAGAATTCATTCCTGTATGTGAGCTTCTTTGTTCCATCATAACTTCTAAATTGACTTCTAACCGATTTTGGACATTGTTATAATGCTCGAGTGTCAAGCCCTCAGGCACTCTATATTTTGTTAGACAGTCGTGTTTTTTATTTAGCATATTGTATTTTATTTTAATTTTAGTACTTTAAATTACTTCTCTCTGCTATGTACGACATTATTTTGTCAGATCTGGGAATCCAACTCGAAGCTGAAGTTGGACTCTTGCATGTCGCTGATTTATAGTTATTTCAAGATTGTTTTCCGCCGTAAAGCATTTCGTAAATAAATAGGTAAGTTATTTTTTTATTAAATAATCATACAAATAATGCAGCCCTAAAAGACCAAAATATAGTTTAAAAATTGTATGACGTTAACGAAATTATACCTATTCGTAATGCCTAATATGAAAGAAATTACTATTACCTAATTGCATTTTGTATGATATACTTATTATCATTTACTCTACTAATTCTAAGTGTTAAGGAATTTACTTAGATAAGTTTGATAAGATTAGTCTATCATCATTATTTTTTTAATACAAGCTTAACAATATCGCTAGCATAAAATTGTTGACATACCTGGGTTTGCTGGCGTCCTGCGTCGCCTCGCCGACGCTCTCTTCACGACGGTCGACACGAGTGAATCCATCTCACTGCCCGAGTCCCAGCGGGACCTCTGAGGCGCAGGCCTCGACAGCCTCCCATCGTCCTCCGTATCCCTATCACTACTAGTCGGCGGCAAATTTGACTCGTCACTTTCCGGCGGCGGTTCCACTTTAACATCACTATTGAACACTCCTATCATACTAACATCACGAATATCGTCCGTACACGTAAACGGATGGGTCAAAGTTCGCCGTATGTTGCTCTTTCTATGTTTCACTTTCACCGAACCCTCGGACAGCGAACGCTTTCCGTTCAACTTGCTGTCGGTTTTTACTTCTCCCCTCGCGCATTTTAAGTCGGATGGCGATAGGGATTTCTTTCTAGAGTTTCGCCTTTTGTTGCAACGTTTTTGCCTGCTCGATTCTCTTGCTGTCTGCATCGTGGTTGCATTGATGATGTCTGTAACAAGAAACATGTGATGTGATGCTTTCGATTTTTATACAGTATACGTTGGAAATACATAGCTCCAGCGCATTTAAATTTGGTAACCAGAATATTGCCAGCCTTCATTGTAACTTATAGGTGCTAGTATTACTAGTGCGTCTTACGAAAAAAAGAGCAAGTAGAAAAAGGGCGCAAAGGAAAAGTTTTAAACATTTTGCTGAACCGACTGTGCGAAACGAAATATTTTAGGAATTATGATTTTATATGTTAGTTGTCGGATCCAAGGCATCAAGACAAAATAAGAACGGTAATGCGAGTGAGCTTAGTCCCAAAAAGCAAAATATTCAAAGTTTTAAGTAAATGTAGAGTAGGTAATCAGTACATGATGGAGATCGAATAATAATAAAAATATTAATACACAAAACAGGTTTTCTATACATATTAAAATTTCTCCAAGTGTGCATTTTAAGACTGGATTGAGTAGAAATTATGAATCTTAATTCGGATACGGTGTATCGCGCCGGCATTCATTAGCATGTGATCGTGACCTTTCTATAAGCTCATGCACTGAAAATTACTTTTTAAAGAGACTGGTTGGATAATAGTAAAATCTCGTTGTAAGTCAAAGTGTGTGTCAAAGTAAGAGCCACACAATTTGTCGTAGATTTGGATTAACCGATGGTTAAATCTTGAAATTTTGACAATGACTTTTTTATAACATAGTTCTTATGCCTGAAGTTTATGTCATAAAAGATATGCATCCGCTATGTTTTTATATTCGCCTCCTATAAGGGCAGACTACGACTAAAAAGTTTGCTTTAAAAATCAGAAGAATTTAGAGCTAGCGCTACGAAAATGCGGGCAACAGCAGTAGGCAATAAACTCCAGCCGTATTTATTAAACTCGACATATTTCAAAGTACTGAGAGCAATTAAAACATTCAGGACTGAACAAGAATTTATAATGAAAATATATATTTAAATTATTACCAATTTCAACTTTGTCAGCTTGTAGGTAACATTCACTTTAAACTATTTCAATAACGATAAGCATCATATAAATATGTTTTTTAAATAAGTAACGTTAGCACGCAAACAGGCCGGCACTGAATGACAGCTACTCAGTTAAATTAAATAAGTAGCTGTCATTCAGTTTAGTCGAGTTAGTTTTCTGAAAAACTAGCCATTCTACCGTCAAGCTACATCATTCATGTAAGACGCCCTCGACTACTGTTATCTCAAGCGTAGAATACCATTTTTTCTGACCATAAACTGCAAAACACGAACGAAGAACATTCAATAAAAAAGCGAACTTCAAACGTCAAAATGGATTCTACGTTTAAAATTTCATCAGAGAGCATTTCTTGTTTTATTCTCACGATGTTTAAACTTATATTTGGAAATCAAGCTATTAAGTTAAATATTATTGGACCTAATGATAAAATTATACAGAAATTATTATTAAACGAGGCATGGCGCGCAATTAAAGAAAAAGTTTTGTCGGTTTTTTGAGGTGACTTGACCACTTGTACTGTTAACCTTTTGCATTGATTACTTTGTAGTTACAAGACACGGCTCAGAATTAAAAAAAATTACATTCATTATTACATAACTGAGTAAAAATAAAATTTGCTAAACAATCACTAAAATTAATTAATTAAGTAAATAACAAGTTTTTTGCTTATCTGTAGTAAGTAGACTTTTGACCGTAGTAAACAAAATAATATCCTACTTAATTTTAAGATAAGTATCATATAATAAACTAGCGATAAAAATATAAGTATAATATAAATTACTTAGTTATTAATACCGAAGTGGCAGCTAAAACAAATACCTCAACAGCACGCAACCGCAAACCGAGGAAACGTTATCTCCACTGCATCGTATCACAATTTCGTATTTCACTAAACAAACACACGTTCACACAGATAATATATAATACTAAAACTTATCACGACACAGATAAGAAAAGTATTGACGGCGCTATTTTGGCGCGAACGTTCATTTTGTATCGAATACGGCAAAGGCTTGCTGCGTTCGGCCTAACGTTATAAAGAACTTGATGGTTATCGTACCACGGTCGAGTCGCGGCGAAGGCGTCTGTATCCGACCGTTCTACAAAACGTACTAGTTAACTTCGGTGCCTGCTAGCAAGAACTCCGTGCGTCAACACCCGCTTAAATTAATTTTCAATGCAAATTCGCGCGCGAAAACATATCTAGATAAGATTTTTGGTTTCAGCAACACGCCATTCTCACACGAGTAATTAGTATGGAGTTGTTAATAAAACGAATAAAAGTTTTTTTATGATATCTTCATAATAATATTTGATTAACACCAGCAGGCAGTTAAAGTATACAATTATGAGCATAATTATATTTGCGGTTAAACATTACGTATTTCTTTATGAAATTTCTTCTTGAAATTAGAAGAATAAAATTGTAATTTATCCGCAAGTAGATATAGCTTTCTATTGCCAGTTCAGTTGATGTATTTACATAGTAAATTAAACTTGAAAATGAAAGACACTGACTGTGACTTTATTTTATAATGGCAGCGGATTAGCGAACCATCGGTGGATAGTCGGCATGGATGTTGTGCAATATGGAAGTCATATCCTGAGTTTAAAGAGGTGAATGGAATACTAATGGACTGTCAACTACTGTTAAATATGGAAGGGAACATTTGTTGAACCTAATCGTCGCTTATAAGTTACTCTTTCCACGTTTCAGTTACTCAATAAAAACTGTCACATAAAACACTCTTTAGTCAATAACCTTCGGTTTATGGGTAATTGCCTACAGGAAAGTGTCTCAATATTACATTTTCTTTATGGTCGTTTTATCCAGTATCTATTGATTGTTAATGTTACAGAAATTCATACAAATCAAAAAAATATACTTTTTCTAATTTACTCAATTGAGAAATATATATTTTCACTCGATCTATTTTTCAGAAAAATTCATTTCAGAAAAAGAAATGAATGACGAACAAAAATAATCTAAAATACTTCTTTATTATAGTGCATGCAGATTGCAATTGGTAGGTACCAAAGTGTAACCTTTACATTCAAAATAATATTAGAAAACAAAATACCAGTCACCCCTTATTTTCATAAAACCGTACTGCAATAATACGGTCAAGCACATAAACGTCCAGAAACATTCTGCACCAACTGCAACGATTCGTATCACCACACAAGTTTATTTAACGGTTCTTAATGGCGTTAAGTAAGTAACTTATTTAAGGTATAAATATCTCTTTATTCCCGACATTAACACCGGCTTACAACGGTCGCGGGAGCAGATTTGTATCTTGAAAGTTCTCATTACACTTTGTCCAGGTATTTTTAGCTGCAGCAACATACATTCCAAGCAAACTTCCTGAATACGAAATCCTTCAGTACAATTAGCGAGTATCATAAATAGATCGCATTAGATTCTACCCGCGACTTTGCTTGCGTGGGTGTCGAGATAAAATGTAGTCTGTGTTATTTTGATGTATAACTTCGCCAGCGGCTCCACCCGTAGGACTCAGTTATCACGGCGAAAAATAGTCTATGTCACACTCTAGTCTCCTAACTATCTACACTCACAAAAATCTTACCGTAACAACAACGCTACGATGCGATGAGAAAGAAAGCAAAGCAAATTAATATTTAAAGTTACATATTTAGTAAGAATGTTAATGCATCATAATATTCATAATCATCACTAGCCGTTAACAGTACATTTCTGGACTAGACCTGCCTGTATCACGTTGTCCTTCTCTTACAGTGCTGTTTAGTCTCTGCCGTCTATGTCTGTCAGCTCTTGCGACACCCACGGATGATAATGGCGTTATGACATTTCGTACTTAATCTGTCACCGGGACAGAGAAATCAAAACTTAATCAGTAGTTTGTATGAAAGAGCAAGACACATCTAAAGAAAATTTAGCATTAAGACAAGTCGTAAGATAGATCGCATATAGTAGTGCCGTCATCTTCAAGAATTCCTCGCCCATATGACAAGACGAGTCGATACGGTAGTTACGCCGAGTTCTCGGCTACAGTTAATCTGTTACCCATTTAGTATGCATTGCATCGAGAGACTGTTGACCCGAATTACGTGATATTGTGAAATAACAATGTTGTTGTCCACACGAGTGGTTATATTTTAGAGAGAGGGTTTAAAGCCCTAGCGAGTAAGTTTCACTTTCTGTTTACGCAGGTAAATCTACAAGTAACCAGTTCTTGTTGGAGGTAGGTAATAAAATTTGCAAAGAAAAACATTGTTAAATTGTGTCTTCACCATATTTCATGTTTCTTTATGAAAAATTACAGTGCGAGTACATTAGTTTAAACCTTGTTCATTATAAAGGCATTACAAAAACAAAGCACAAGTTTCTGTTGCGATAAACGGATAAATCATCATCATCAGCCCTTTATACTGGCCCACTGCTGGGCACGGGCCTCTTCCCATTATGAGAAGGGTATGGCCATAGTCCACCACGCTGGCCAAGTGCGGGTTGGCAGACTTCACATGTCTTTCGAGAACATTATGGAGAACTCTCAGACATGCAGGTTTCCTCACGATGTTTTCCTTCACCGTTTAGCAAGCTATAATTAACAATTTAAAACCTGCCAAAATGTCTTTTGAAAAATTAAAAATCGAGGAACTAATCCGGGATTATCTTTTGTCATTATTTTGTTGTAAGTATAGGAAACATAACAATGACAGCTATGCAGCCATTACAGTAAAAAATATTATGTCGACCGCGACAGAACTGCTATCAGTTACCTAAACATAAGGCTGATTGTACATATTTCCTTTGCCTACATTAATACTTAAAAAAACCTTTCATCGACAATTGACCCGAATCACAAGGTGTTGCGCAATTAACGCTTTGCATATACAAGACAAAAGTAGAGATTGTTCTTTACCAAAACCTTGTATTTAACAACGACGATTATTTTGAAGGCAAATTTGGATAGATATGTTTTAATAATAGCTGTTGCTCAAAATTTGCAAACTGTTTCAGAATCATCGAAATCTTTGACAAACTTTTTGAACTAATAAAATAGGAAGCCACTAAAAAAAAATATAAACATTTGAAGTAGAGGCGCATGTTCTATCCTAGCAAAACGATAATTTATTTTAAGGAGCCAAACCAGCCAGAAATAGTATGATGATAGGCAGAAGTAACGTCACGCTGTGCTTTGGCCCTCTCTATCTAATTAGCAACATTTTAAAGCTGATAAATAGCCCAATAAATAGTTGTACTTACTATTACACACGATAAAGAAAGCAAAACAGCAATTGACTTGCTTTATAGCCTTTGATACAGTATACTCTTGATGAGATAGAGTAAAAAAATTACAGAAGTCTGTATTGTACTAAAATATTGCCAACTACCTCTAAGAGCTCTATATCAAGTGTGTAATGTTTTAAAAGCTATTTTAGTGCGTGGGAATTACCAAGGAATAAATAAAATTAATTTATTTTGATAGTCATAACTTAATACACGATTACATTAAAACTAATATGTTTTAAATGCTAAATTGATAACGATATTATTTACTAATCGATTTTAGAATATGTTCAACATAAAATTATACTGTCACGTGTAACATGCCAAATTAACACGCATTATACTTAAATTATTATTTAAATGTATCTTAAATCCAAAGCCTATACCGTCTCAGCGCAGGGCAAAGGCCTCCCCTTCTCCTACCGTTTATTTCTGCTTTTTGGATTTATAGACAAGATGAATCGAGGGTAAAATATTCTAAGACAAGTCACATGCGGTCACCTTGGAGTCCCACACAAGATAGATCCTGTACCTACATTAGTAACCAGCCAATTGATAGACACTAACCAGAGTGAGCTACTATGGCAACCAGTTAACTGATAAATATACATATTCTGAAATGTACAGTCGGACAACTTCCCGCTAGACCACCATAAGGGCGAGAATAGCTCAGCAAGACATCGTCGCTTCCAGTGCTACTTTACACGCACATTGACAATCGTATATAAAAACCAGTTTCTAGGGTGCCTCAACGCTATGAGCGAGCCAAGGGATTTTTTTCCAAACTGGTTCAGCGCTGACTTGTTTGATTGTACAGATAATATATAGATTAATTCTTCTTTCTATGTATAATATGAATGTATTTACAAAAAAAAAGTATATGTGTATGTTTATCCATTGTCTAGTACCCATAGTACAAGCTCTGCTTAGTTTGGGACTAGATGGTGTTGTGTGAATGTTGTAGAATATTATTATATTATATTAATTACACCCAGACAAAGACCGAAGAATATTCGTGCTCATCACACAATGATTTGACTTGGTAGGGAAACTGCAAGTCACCACTTGAACAACTGTTTTAACTCAGTCAATAGACAATAAATAAATAATAAAACTAAAGAAAAAAATATCTGCACACTTTTACCGGTAAGTGCCATTCATCGTTCCCAGAAAGTGTTTACGTCTTTGCGTCTTTAGTTTTCACGATACCTAATAAGGTCTTTCTAAATCTGCGAGTTGCTTTCATCCATCGACTTATCGTGACTTCCAATCCCCCACGGAGCTATTTTCACATTCCTATGACGCCTAACGCTAACAGTGGAACTACCATAGTCTTATTGTAAATTCCTATTTTGTACGATGCAAGTTCTGTAACAAAACAATCGCTAGTGTAGCACATTGCGTTTGTTTTGCTTTAGAACGAAGTATGTCATGAAATTTTAAAGAAGCTAATTTGTGGATAATAATTTGTACCAGATCTTTTCTAAGAATACTAGATATTAAATAAGAATTGTGTTGTGTTAACTGAGTAGTTTGTATTGTAGTTGTGCGTCAAAACAATTTGTTGCTCAGATGGAAGGGTCCAGCTGAAAATCAGTGTTGTGCCTAATAGGCACAGCGTCTACTGAGCTGTATCCTTGCCATGCATATCTTTTTGTATTTCTTTTTCAAATTTTATAAATTGTTGTTTACGTGTCCATATGTGTGGTATAAATAAATGGTTTAAATGGTTTAAATATTATGTTGATTGAAATAGTATAATGGACATTTTGCATTGCAATGTCACTGTTAGAATGCTTTGTCGCTAACGTGAAATTGTTATTTCAGAATGAAATGCTCATGTAGGTAATATCAGACAACATTAGTTCAACCTTTCAAAAAATCACAGATTTTGCAATATCACTGTTAGAATGCTTTGTCGCTAACGTGAAATTGTTATTTCAGAATGAAATGCTCTTGTAGGTAATATCAGACAACATTAGTTCAACCTTTCAAAAAATCACAGATTTTGCAATATCACTGTTAGAATGCTTTGTCGCTAACGTGAAATTGTTATTTCAGAATGAAATGCTCTTGTAGGTAATTACAGTCAACATTGGTTCAAGCTTTCAAAAAAATCACAGATTCTTTATAATTAAAAAATAGTTGTATAAGTCATAATGTATCTTGCAGGTCTTGTGAATCTAATCAATCTATTTAACGATGATCGCAAATCTCAAGAACTATCAGCTCAAATATACATATAGCCAGTGTCAATAGGTGCAGCGTTTCACCAGCAGACGAATATTTGGATTTCTATTTCATAAACATCCCACTGAGAGTATTTCAAATTGATTACACTAAACGGAACAGAAGCCGCAGATAAAAGTAAACCCAGCAGTAAAATTTAAAAGTTAAATGAAAGAGAAAACGGATTTAGTTGGGTGCATGCCTTATTTGCCACGGCAGATGAATTTTATTGACGTAATTGGATTAAGGGAGATTGAATAATATATACACTCTCTCGTTTATTGTCAGGAGATCTACATAAATCATGATTCAGCTCAACTAAATAAAGGTGCAGCTGAAAAGTGAAAGCCAGAAACAAAATTTTCATTCGAAGCCTAACAACTCTATCTAAGTTTACAACTTCCTCTTTCAACAGTTTTACAAAACGATGGTATCTTGAAAAGTCTGTACCTGTCCACGATTTTACCATGATATAAGGATTTTGTTTTTGAAAATAATGTCGAGCCCTAGATCGCCAGAAGGTAAAGGGCTAATCTTTAAGACACTCTCGTGTTACTAAAACTAGGGAAAATAGAAGCCAAAACCATCCGCCATCTACGCATCCCCTACAGAAAAGGAAGACAGATTGAGAAAAGATTTGGGCCTCTGGTAATCTCATTTATCGAATAAAATGTAACAACAAGAACAAACATAGGTGTTTTAAGTTATTACTCTCAAACACCGCAAGAATGGCGTCGCTTTTTTAGTGCAGTGACAATCAATGTCATCGTGTCATCGGCTACTGACTAACGGTCTTGTTCTTTAAAACTTATATCTGCATCTTCATCAGTAGTATGTATAGACAAAAGCTTCGTTTGTCCACCACACTGCAGATATAAAATAACGTTATATAACGGAGTACTCCAGCTGATGTCATCCATCATCTATACTATCAATAACCGCTTACGCAATAAAATTTATAACAAGTTCGTATTAACAGTTATGTCGATAATGGCGGGCATGTATGACAAGTTCAACTTCCCATAAACAGGTTAGTTCCCATGGCCGTAGACAATGGGAAAGTAACGTTATCTAGTTATCTGCGTTTGCGTCTGCTATCTCTGTACTGCTAGGGCATGCATGTGTACGTGCGTGAATTCGATTGGCATTCCTCGCAGACGTGTCAACGATATTGAGAATAACTGTTGAGAAATATGATTTACAATTAAATTGAAAACTTATATTTATTAATTTTCATATAGGCATTTACTACAATTATTTTCTTTATTAAATTTGCATCTACGTATATGTATTGATAAATCCATTAAAGTTTGTTAGAAAATTATAACATTCAGAATAAAGACACTGCTAAGCTAATATTAATACTAATTTATATAATTCTGCACATAGAAACACAATTGTCGTTGTATTACCAAGATGTGCTGCAGATTAGTTGATCTGTCTGACTCATCCTGCAAACATTTTATTATCTACAACTGATTATATCTTCCCTGAGCGTTCTTTGTTTTCATCTTATAAGTAGCTAAACTTAGGAACTTATTGAAAAATAAAGACAAAACACTGTTCAATGAGATACAGCTATTTAAAAACATTGTTTTAAAGCATCTTTTACGTCTCAAACTGGTATTGTACTTATATTAAAGTACATGTTATGAAATGTTCAATTTAAAGTAGGCCTTTCGAATTATTATAATGAGAGGAAGAGACAGAAGACATCTTACAAAGAATCCACATAGACCGCTACTGTGGCAATTCCATGTAAAGGCATCTCATCTGATATCGTAGGTATAGTAACTAGCAAAACTTGACGTCACAGAACGACATATTACTGACGCCAAAGAAACAAAGAATGAAGTGCGTTTCAACTACTTTCAACCATCGATGCTTTACTTACATAGAAAACGGTAATTTGAGCCATACAATGGATTATATATGAAAAGAGATTAAACATTCCCATAAGTGTAAAAGTAGATAAGTAAAACGGCACATTCAGAGAACTATAAAATGGGTAAATGAAATGAGCATGTATGAAAAGAGTAATGAATGTAGAGTAAGCGCGTGAAGTTTGCAAGGATAGAAGCAAGTGGCGTTCTGTTGTCTCTGCCTACCCCGACGGGAAAAAGGCGTGAGCATATGTATGCATGTATAAAATGGGTTTCATTGTTAAAATTTTTGTTATATCTCAAGACGAACGCATTACTTAATACAGCAGCAAAGGATGCTTTAGCAAAGAAAATTCAGAATTTTTAGATGCTTCTAATCAAATACAACCAACGTTACTAATAAGTGAAAACTTGAAAGATGCAAGAAGAACACTTATCATTTTGACTAATTACTTTACTAATGCACGGTTTGCGTTTCAAGAAATGAATAATGACCGAATACGAAGTTAAAATGAATTAAGATTCTTTCACATGAATCGAGCAGATATTTGGACTGGACGCTTGGTTGCTCAATGCTAGAAAATAGAGCTTAGATTCTAGAGGTATACCTCTATGCGCTACTGTGGCTTAAAAACATATCGTCAGCAGGGTTTATGCTTCTACATACAATAACACAAACTAATGATGTGTGCCAGATTTCGGGAGCGACGGGTAGTCTCAAAAGGGGACTAGGTAACTTAGCCAACAGGAGATAATACAGTGCACAAGTGTCTAAGACAACGAATATTATTAACTCACACAAATTATTTTAAATAAGATAATTTAGAAACATTAATTCATCCTATGGGTAATTAAAAGTTTAATGGATTTTTATATCTTTTATTGATGGGAAACCGGAAGACATTTAATACTAAACTTTAATATCTTATAAAGGATCTCAGTAGAGTCGTAACACGTGGTTACTACACCTAATGACTTCTTATGCCCTTAATTAGTTATTTCCGTGTACACAGGTTTCCTGACTAGAACAATGCAAAATTAAACAACATTGACCTAAGTGTTGGCAAAGAACTTGTTCTCAAGTCTGAAATTATCCTCACTATTCACAGAATTTTCTTATTTTCCCTGTGTTTTTATTCATATGAATTCTCGCACAATGAATATAACAGTTGTTGAATATATCAGATAGGATATGAGAAAATGTGATGCCCTATGGAACACACTGAAACGTGGAACAAATAAAGTAAAACTTTATTAAATCAACAGACTATTTGTGATAAGAAACGTCCCAGATTCTCGAGACTATACAGGAACAGTAATTCCATGACCCGATATGCTAGTTCAATTAATTTATCTTTCGTTATTGAATAATATCAGCTCTATTTCGGTCAGCTAACCATCCGTGTAATCCAATATTATCGGAACTGGGTTACAGATAATTTTGTTTTATCGATAGTTAGTTGGCACTGTCAACGTATTGTGCACGGCTCATTTTGTGGACTAATAACATTTGCGGTACTAATGGAAAACTGCTAACAGAAGTGAAATATTTATGACAAAACATGCATTGAAAAAAAAAACAAAGTAATAAATTACTTAAATATTATAAAGAAAATATAAACGAAATGCTAGCTTTAGGTATTTATAGTGTGTGCGCTTTCATCTTTTTCACTGGTTTAATATTCTCAAAGTATTAAGTTTCGTCTACACGCGTCATACATTCCTACATTTCTCAAAAGCAAGACTAGAACGAATTTCGAATTGAATTCCAAAACCAGTTCATCAAAGATAAGTTGGTGAAATTGCTCACAGCAATCATAGTGTTATCTTGACGTAATCTGGCAAAAAACCTTTACACCGGTAAAGTTTCGTTTGGTACTGGAGTGCACAGGTCGTTCCACTTACAACGTAAGATTGAAACTCACTTGGACGGCTTCACGTTATGTAGGACAGACCAATGCACTACAGACTAGTCGAGTAGGTACAGGCGGTTATGAAAATATGTATTAAGAAATAAGAGATAAATCGTCGATTAAAAGTGTTCAACCGCATTGAGATATATGGCTATCTGGTACCGCAGAAAACCACAATAAGTGTAATGAGCTACAGCTAAGAACGGAAGCTAGGAACTACGATTAAGAAATTTTAAAGTACTAAAATACCAATTATATTTCCAATTTCATCCTCAATTCTCTCACGGTGGTCTCGATTCCAAATGTAGTTTTTGAATGACTAACCAAATGCTTTAATCTGACACACTTTTGATAATCCTCTTGTTAGACGTAATAAACAATTTCATCTCAATTACAACTATTTTACAGAATCAATCTGGGTTTATTGATATAGATCTCATTGTGGTTATAGGAAAGTGGGACGAAGTACAAATGTTCTTCTAAAAAAATGAAATTGTCGTATTTGAAGTCACGAGCGTTCTTTGTTACTTATGCTCTCACTTATAATCTTTTATGGAAGTTATACAATAGATGTTCATGCGAGGCTTAAAAACAAAAACTGTCACTTATTAAGTACCGTTATTGAATGGATCTTTAAACCACGCTCTTGTTCATCTCAAAGATACCACACGCAGATAATAAATTCACATAAATATGAGTCGTAATGGTCATCAAAATTGCACACATGTAAAATTTTACAGTCGCATACATTTCACCCATGAATGCAACAATTGCGCTTACACTGCTAGACTAATTGTCAGTACAAAGACTATGCATACATAGAGTATTTTACTATTATTTTGTAGACTGCTATTTCATAATTTCTCATACAACAGTTGTACAAGAGGCTCTTGAAATGTTCCGCAGAATTATAGCTGTTGCTTTGTACTTTTGTATAAATACTCTCTTGAGAGTCGTTTATCCAGTAGGTCCTGTCGAAGACGATTGACAAGGTTAACTCCGTAACTACAATTGGTACAAATCGGTCTGTAGGAGTCAATTAAGAGAAACGGGTTGCCCAGTAATGGCAGGGCAACCAACCCGTCATTAGTAACGCAACGTTGATGTTTAAAACCAATATTGATAATAATACTACGCCTACGTTCACACGTGATAACTTAATTTGTGGTGCAACGATATTTATGATACAAGTTATTAGGGAATTGCATTTATAATCTGAGCTTCTTTAGAGTGATGCTTCGAAGCCAGTACAGTCAAGACTATTAATAGATGGAATAAACATTGCAACAAGTCAATGAGTTTGTTTACTTAGGTACGTTGTTTACAAGAGATGGTAAGAATGAAGAAGATATTGATAGAAGAGTTAATGCAGGTAATATAATGTAGATGTGAATGGAACTCTGAAGGCGTTTATGAACAGACAAAACGTGTCCAAAAAGGCACGTTTGGCTGTGCATAGAGGGGTGTTAGTACCTACCCTTATCTATGGTAGTGAAAGTTGGGTACGGCAGAAGAGACTTGAAAGTACAATAAATGCTGTAGAAATGAGAGCACTGAGAAGTATATGTGGTGTGTCTTTGACCGACAGAGTAAAGAATTGTGTGATACGAGAGTGGTGTGGGGTAAAAGAAGATGTAGTGACAAGCATCGAGAAAGGCATTTTAAGATGGTTTGGGCACATGGATAGGATGGATGACGAAAGACTGACAAAGAAGATATATAAGGCAAGTGTGAATGGGACAGGACGAAGGGGAAAACCTAGGCGGACGTTCTCTGACCAGATTGGAGACATCCTTAAAAAAGGACAGATCAGAAGTACCCTAAACAGAAGAGCATGCATGAGAAACTTGATGGGAGTGAATGAAGAAAGAGAGGTATGTCAGGATCGTTGCAAATGGCGTTCCGTAGTCTCTGCATACCCCTCTGGGAAACAGGCGTGAGTCTATGTATGTATGTATAAACATTGCTTGATAAGGTAATATTGAAAAATGAATAAAATTATTTTCAGCGAACACCCTTAAAGATGACATGCATTGAGGCTCTTACAAATGGTGGTATGAGAACTGAAAAATAAATAATACTTAGTACGGTATAATAATGGCGATATCTAGAGACAAATTACATACATCTGGTTTCAAACTAGACAGGGTCTGGTAACCAAAGTATGATAAACGTACTAATATATTCCAAAAACATACATACATCTTATAGATAACTTACACCCAGACTCAAAACTAATCATCATGCTCATCTTAACACGCAAAGACGTAGTCTTGATCAGTCAGTGTCCCTAACACTAACATCAACAGGTCAATGAAATTAGGACTCAAGAATAGTCAATTTCAGTGCTAGAATATAATCGCTATTCGATGACTTGAGGTCATGTAGATGTAAATATTAATACAAATGACGAATCATATTAAGTCGGAGTCGAATGTACGTACATAAATTGTTATTAAGTACTTATTGTTCATATTGACATTCGTAACCTCATTCCTCGTAATATAATAATAGAACCTTCGTAAGGTTTGTTAATGTAAATATCATTCATAATGTTATTTATTTAATTATAATTGTCTGTTTGTTTGTTAGCGTTTAATATTTTAACTGCTTGGTCGATCATTGGGTAGAACGAGAGAGGAAAGATACGAAAAAGCAAGAAGAGAATAGGTCAGAGTAGCAACATGTGCATTGTCAATGCTTTCCAACAAAGTTAGCTATTCAACGCTCATTAATCTCTAGTTTTCTGAAAGGCGCCCATTGCGTGACTTGAATAGAGGTTCGTTATAGATCAACAAAGTTAAGCAACGTTTGCACAGAGCAACATATGGATGGGTGACAAGACACGTTATACTTTGGGGGCCTTGAGACAGCCTGTAAACACTGTAAATCCCAAGTTTATTTATTATTATTTGAATTAGCTACAAATCGCGAATTGTCAAACTCACACAACTTCTTCCCCAAGACTATTTTCTAAATCACACCGTTACACTTATTTAGATTCACAAACCTCATAATTTTTAGAGATATTCGATTTTGGCGTTGAGACTTTATATTTCGCATTTCTATATTCCAGTGAAAATTTACTTTTAATGCCACGTTCGCAATGCAATAGGTAGAACCAAGAGAAAGAACGGGCAATAAAACTCGTGGCCGCTCTTTTTAACTGCCAGTATAATGGTTTTATATGTTATCTTTGTAAGGAGCTGCAACTGTTTCACATTGTGAGTTACCTACTAATGCAAAAACTAATAGTTATTGATATCATACTCAAGCAATAAATTATGTTCATTTGATAAACCTCCCAAAGTAAATATGGTGAAACAGGAGCATCATATTTGTACGTTGCTTACATACTTTAAGCACTTGAAAAAACAAACTGTTTATATTACAGACAGACACTTCAATTTTATTAATATGTACATAGAAACAATTCAGAACATAAGAGAAAGACCCTGGCCTGAAAACTTAAAGCTATAAATATAACAGAAGAATCCGTTATACCTACTGTAATTTTAGCATCGTCTATTGATTAACACTGACATTGAGGCGGCATCGAAGTGTGAAGATCGTGGTAACTGATAAAATTATGATTGTTGTTTTACTTATACACCGTTTTTGTATCTTGTCACGTCATTCGACTTTGTCCGGAAAACTCACTTCCTCCTACAGAGGACGTCTTGTCTTCTTGCGATATAATTATCAATTATTATTTCTCGTTTATGTCTGACTTGTTCGTGCAACTTTCTCAAGAAAACTGCGTGAAGTGAGTTGCTATGCCTTTAACTGGTTGTGTAGGTCGGGTTTCAGTTACTGCCACTATAAACTTTACTGCTTATTTATTGTGCAATAAATTATGTTTAATTAATACTAAGTAGAATATTTTATCGAATGCCGCAATTGTTCGCATTTATTCAATATTTGCCGTTCAGTTTCTAGTTTTAATTAACTTAGTTTATGTGCACGGTGTAATTGATTTTCTTATAATAAGATGAATGAATTTATAATTTACATTTTCTTTCCTTGAAAAGTCAGATATGGTGATACTCCTACGTCATCCGCGCTTTTGAACAAAGAGACTGAAGTAATACTGTCAATAACCAGTCAATGGTTGGACTATAAAAGGATTTTTATGACGTCAGCAGTGCACAAATTACTATGACATAAACTCTTGCACTTTGTAGATGAACATACAAATGTGTTATTGATATGTCTTTTGTGAGTATTGATGATACTGATGTGTAGCTGAACTAATGTTCTCTTTACAATACCAGAAAGAGACGAAGAGAAATAAGATCTACGTAATTAAGTTCTAATTTAATTACGTCGTAAGAGACGTCTTAGCTAAGACGCGACTCAATCACCGGGCGGTGATTGAGTCCGAAATGTTGCTTTGGCGTAGTCTTAAAAAAAAAAATTTTGCATTTTTTTGGCATTGTTTGAATTTTTATTCAAATTTTAAACTTTTTTATTTGATACTAGAGGACGCCAGCTGCTACGCCTGCATTTTCTTTTTAATTTACCCGTTTTGGCCGATCCCGTGGTAATTTCGGGCAATCCCTTCTTAGTGCACCCCTACGGTCCCCAAGGAATATACATGCCAAATTTCAGCTTCCTGCGCCCAATAGTTTTGGCTGTAGCGTGTCTGTCAGTCAGTCAGTAACGCAAGGATTTTATATATTAAGATAATGTGTTCATGAAAGTTGGTAATTTTATTTTAGTATATAAGAGACGTTATCTTCTTTGGCACATGTTTATTTCTGGTGAGAGGCAACTGATGCATCCAGAGGTATACCGAATAGAACATAACCTATTCTCAAAAAGTTAATGTAGTAAGTCAATCTGACTTAAAAGAATTTCAACAAGCTTAAAGATCACTCTAAGATGCCAAGACATATCATCACAAGCAATTTTAAAACATTACTTGCGGCGGCTGTATGAAGCGAAGTCCAGCCTTGTGCCAGTAATACTGGCCACGGATAAATGACAATTAACGACTTCCTGCGTTAGGTAACTTATGTGTCACTAGTGTGCCTTTCTACTTACATGCATGTACAAGATTAATGTACTGCGATATTACTTTTAGTGGGTATGCAAAGAATATTGCGTCAGTTAGTTCAGTGGGATATTAGCTATAAACTTGTGACGTAATGCTTAAGGTGGTCTACACTCCACTACACCAAGAAAATATTGTTAAACTTGCAAATTCTTGTCGAGAGTCTGTGTGTCCTTTTTAAAGACTGTGGACTGGGATGGGTGACTATTCTGGCCATCGTACCCAGCAGAAATATAGCTGATTTTGAACAAGGCTGATATTAAATTTATCTCATTCATCAAGCCTTATCTCAATATTAAATTATTCTTATCTATAGGCTAGATAAACATGATAAATTAATCGTATCTAAGATAATATTTTCTTTGTTGGCTACGTGTTCTAACAAATACGCTTCTCTTGGTCAAATAAACACTAAACAATCTTCGTAAACTTATTTCGGCGTGAGAGCTTGGAAGTGATTTTAAACTGCCAAGGCGTGGCGTAGTGGCGATGGTCGTAGGTTGAAAGAACGCTAGCCTGATAACACTACCTTACGCCGTTTCTTTCACGAGTGCCAGATTTGAGCTCGTTTTGTACAGAGTAGTAGCACCTTCAAATGAAATGCAGGGCCCAGGGCATTCTTCATAAGATAGATGCTATGTGATGCAGGACCATCTGTAACAAACTGGTAACTAAAGTACGGCACTTTACTGAACTTTATTACTTGCACCTTTGTTTCAGAACAGATAAAATACCAAATAAATATGCATACCTATGTGTATAGGTTTAGCATAACATAAAACGGGATTACGTTTACTGCGTTTCCGTATTATTAAATCAAGTAGATAATTTACTCAGGTTACTATTGCGAAATATAATTTTTAACAAAATATACGACCGTGATTGTTCCCCTTTCGTTGGGTTACTAAGCGAACTGTGTGTGGGCTGACTAACTATTCCTGCATTATTTGCGCAGAACAGGTAGCAGAATAAGATTATATAATTATTTTACGCATAGAATTGGCAATACTGAATAACTGAATATTAGTTATGCATTAGTCTTATTAACAGCTACAAAATCAGGTATCATAAACTAAATTATATTGGTACCTACACATTATTTAGGAGAGACGACTGTTTTTACTGATTGTAAAATACTACGTATAACTATAATTGAGGATAAAGAAACCATCCTTGCTTTATTCATCATTATTTTCCATTTAGATTTCTGACGCCTTTGAACAGAATCTGCCTCGTCGCATTTCAGTTTTGTCCTATCTTTTACGGTGATCTCATTCCCACTTGTAATATTTGCTTTGATTGAGGGCCATTTTTTTAACAGGCCAGGTTAATCTAGATGGTTAAATTGCTTATTTTATTTTTGAATTCAAGCCACATATCTTCTCCGACCAATACCTTCATTACCCTTTCATTAGTTCTCCTACTGCCATTTGCTGTTTTGCAAGTATTTCCATTTTTCCCAAGCATTACCTCGTCATCCACTCATCAACCAAATAGGCAAGAAAAGCCGTCGGAAGGAAGTAATCGTAAGTGTATACGTCGCATATCAATATAATATTTTGCAATTCAAATCTATTAATGCCGATTACAACATATTTAGCATGGTGCTGTGTATAAAACAGCTGATTAAACAAGGGTTACAGACTTTCAATCCGTTGGTAGGCAAGTATGTAGATATACTGTATTAAGAAATGTTAATTTTAATGAAAATTCTCTATTGTAGGCACTTGGGCATTGATCTAGAATTATGAGGTACGTACTGCGCATATTACAATACCTATATTATGTTGTTATATTATGTTTTGATACAATATATTATATTATTATATTGTCTTGAGTTTGACACAATAAATCAGATGTAAAATATGAATAGCTGAAACCAGAGTAGGTACACTCGATACAATGCTTAATAAGCTTGTCAATCTAAATGATTTCAATTGGTTCATAGATAGTTTAGTGCTGTAGCTTGTATAACCCAAGAAAGATCTGTTTTCAAAAAAAATATATTTCAACTACGATACAATTTATATAGTATCCAAATAGAGAACGACAGTTACAACAAGTATGTTTATAAGTTATTTTTAGCAAGAGCTACTTTGAAGTCGCGAGCGATAGCCGAGTGGAGAGACCGACAGACTGCTACGCAGCCGGTCTCGGATTCCAATCTACGGCACGCACCAATGATTTTTCGGAGTTAAGTGCGTATTAAATGTTAATTATCGCTTGCTTATCGGTGAAGGAAAACATCGTGAGGAAACCTACATGTCTGAGAGTTCTCCATAATGTTCTCGAAAGACATGTGAGGTCTGCCAACCCGCACTTGGCCAGCGTGGTGGACTATGGCCTTACCCTTCTCATAGTGATAAGAGGCTCGTGCCTAGCAGTGGGACAGTACATAGGGCTGTTGATGATGACTTTGAAGTCTGAGACTTGTAATGCCGTTCTGCACGACGTTGTTCCAAAACTTGAAGCTTAACTTTCTTTGAAGGTTTGTCTCATATTCCAATTATTCATAATTAAAATCACGAATACAGCCTAATAAACTGACAGAATATTAGCTTTTCATCTGAGCGACTGTCGTCTAAATTTGCCAACCATATAATACTCGTTGTTCATTTCAGTCATATTTAATTAAAATATCTTATTACAATCCTTACACACAGGTAGGTACTTATATTTAATGTAGTATGAGAACGGGTTATTGCAATGACAGGACGCAAACTCCGTGTGCTTAATTCGGTACGAACATCAACTTCAAGTGTCAGATGAAGACAAGTTGCTCTTGCGAGATAAGTTAGTCAAGCTTCTAAAGTTGTTTCAAATAGAACCAGTAATGAGGAATAGGATCGAGATAATCCAGACTTAGACAATCTATAAGGATACTATAGGTACATGTAATACGAATAATACAAAGAGAAATTTTTATTACATGTATAGTATGTATTGATGCACTACGGAATGTACCGTTTGATGTGTTGACTTACCGCCGGATTCATGTCCGATCTATAAATGGATTGAACATTATCGATGCATATTTGACATAAGCTACATACAAAATATGTCAAATACATATGTTTCTCTAATGGCGCTGATACACTTGAGCATTTACTTGTAACAAAACAGCGAGCATTCGCCGTTTTTGTTTTGTAGAACCGAACAACGAATTGAGCCGAACCACAGAATAATTAATAGTACTAACGTAGCCGAACACTCTTATCCTTAGAATATAGAAAAAATATAGAAACCGGACTACAACAGCAGTTTTACTCCATATATTTACTTCACTTTGACTTATACTTTTTATCTAATGTAAGAGAAACATAAATATACATATGACGTTTCGAATATTGGGTTTAACCGCCATTGTAGTGCGGTTTCTATGTATTTCATATATTCTAAGGCTCGTTAGAATGTTTTGAGGGTCCAATATCCAATTTGTAAGTCGTACCGCTTCACGGTGTTGTGTACATTTAAGTTTTTGAATTAGATCATATTACAGCCACAAAAGAAGTGATATTTATGGTAACTGAATCATAACTCAATCCCACGATGATCCAAATTCATCGAAGGCTGTTGACATCGTAAAGAAAGAAAATAAAAATTAGTTCGTAAAGACAAATATGAATATTTTATACCAGCATCTTGCCAACATTATATGACTTTTCCTTATTGAAGTATGAATTAAATAGGAACAGATGGGTGGCAACCCACACCACATTGTTTCCGTCGGTGTTGCCTTGCTTGGTCGTGTCATGTCGCCTCTCTAAACGCAACAAGGTTACCAGCTCATTAAACATGTTCATAATTAAAACATGATTTGGCATGACATGTATTGGTATGTACCTAATTATTTTGTAGGTATGACTGACTTGGACCGCAAAGAACGCCAACATACCTACCGTCGAATGGCGTACATGATAAAAAATTTCTACAGTCGACGACAAAGATTGACTTCTATCTAAGTAAAAGGAGGATTTCCGAGTGAATAGATGACTAGGCTGAAAGCACCCACTCTAAATTGAATAAGATAAGGAATAGACTGACAGCGAAAGGAATATCCAAGATTGTTGCAAGTGCATTCTTCACACATTCTTCCGGGAGCAGTCATATGCAGTACTTAAATATAAAGTACCTTTTATTTTTATTTTATTTATAGACTCACGCCTGTATCCCGAAGGGGTAGGCAGAGGTGTAGGTAATATTACACCCACATTTCGCCATGATTTTTTTAGGGCCCACGTAATAGGGGGCGAGCCTATTGCCGTACCGGGCACATTACCAGACTCCGAGCTGCTACTAAGAATTTCCTAACGGAAAAACCCAATAACACTTTGCCCGACCCGGGAATCGAACCCGAGACCTCCCAATCCCAAGTGCACATTTATGCCGCGAGACCAACGAGGCAGTATAATTATATTATATTATAAAGTACCTAATCAGTCGAATTTAGTTATTCCGGTTTATGAATATAGCATAAAGAAAAAAACCATATCTTTTCTTATTTTTGTTATTCTAGTCTCAGTTGTGAGTCTGTAACTTGTGTTTTAATTCCTTGCCTGCACCATTAGAAACATTATTCAAATGAGCCAGAGCCCCAGGTAAGATAATAAAATGTTAGCTCGACGTTTTACTAATCACGTTAACACTACGCGTTGGCGAGAAAGTGGGAGCGCTTTCCCTGAAGCAAGAACCTCTTGAATGTATAGGTTTTGTCGTTATATGAAAATTATAGAAGGAAACTATTCAACTGCATTAATATTAATGAGGCAAGTTTGTATCATTAGTGTAACTAGTGTTATAAACTGTCTAATAGTTTTGCTGTTTGCAAATAATCTGCTAGCATCACAAAACATAACTTCCTTCTTACACATTTCGCTAGTTTTGGTAGATGGAAAAACCGAATATAAAGAAAATGTCGCTAAGAATTATTAATCGAACTTGTATAAATTTAATAGCATCGATTATAAATAAACCAATTTGCATATTATTATAATGAATGCATACCGAATTATTAATTTGACAGCAATATTGGTATTTGATACTGGCGCCAAGTTTCGTCCAGCTGCGCCAAGAGTCCATGACTATCAAGTTACGACAGTTCAAGCTCCAATTGATACACCAATAGGTATCTGTTTTTGAATACCCACCTAACTTGTCTCCAAGGTTGTTTAGATGAGAACGGATCCAAACATTACAAGATCCTGTTTTAAGTTTATCGGAGTTTGCAGATCTTTAGGTAGTTGACCTTTGAAATATTACTCTTGTTCAATAATATTATGTTGTTCGTTGACAAATATATGGCTTACAATTAGACCACAATGTCTGGTAAACGACTAGCTTGTAATTGTATCTTCTGCTGAATCGTGAATGGTTTACAGTATGCAGTGCAAATGTTGAGGGTACATAAATATTATCTTCCTGTCTACCTAGTTTTTCCATCATACATATGTGATGGCCAAAGAGATGCTCCCAGCTTAGGGAAAGACTTTTAGTAAGTTATAATACATTTTTGTACTGATTAATGTATTTATAAAAATATTAGCAAAACGTTTCAAACACATTTTCTGTGTTTTTTCTTAGTAAAAAAAAATTTCTTTGCTCGTTTTACTTTTCAAGCCCTCAAAACAGCAACGCAAGATCGTGACGATTATGTCGTAAATACCAGGCTAGCTGCGTCGCGTAGGCGGTTTGCCTTGCCGTACTTGTCACGTAGAAAGCAACACAAAGGTCTTTCATACTTCACTTGCATAATAACCTGCAATCTGCATGTCTAATCACGGCTTTGGGCTTACGGTGATTGATTGAGTGGTCTTAATCGCAATATGCATCGGTTCAAAGTGCAGTAGGTTTTAGATCACAATCAGTGTAGTTCACGAGATCTGGACTAGTGGGGCGTGCCCCAAGGCACTAATTGTCTTCATAGGTCCCACAATATCTATGATATATGTATTCCTTGCTATTATTATAATAGTTCATAAGCAGGTCATCTGTGTGGCAGTTTTGTAATGTTGCACAATGTAAATGACTTCCTAGTTCCTTTCACGCTGAAGTTATTAGTGTCATTTTGTAACTATTGAAACTATAGTAAAACGGTAATAGGTTAAACTGGTTGGGTGATGTTGAATGCAGCTTAACCAGTACAACAACGATAAGACCGCCTTATTGAGTAAAGTGTTAATTGCTTACGGACTGTAGGGTAATAGGAAAATCTTGTGTGGAATCATTCGATAATTAATGGATGAGTACATTTTCCAGACAGAATTTGAATTTAATTACTGTATGAATGGGATTCTAAATTGCTGTTTGTTGCAAACTTCAAATCAACTAGCCTTTTTGGTAGATCTGTGACATTGTTTGCTTGTCCACATTTTGTTTATACTTTTAAATATTGTTAGACAACTCTACCAATAAATCAGTTGCAAAAACTGTCAGTTAAATCGGGAGATACAAAACAATTATTATTATCCTGAGAGGTTTATTATAATATGCACTTAAATAAAAATTTTCTTTTTAGCTTATAGCATGTTTACTGTGGAATGACAATTTCATTTAAACTTTACTAAATTTAACTCTAGTCACAAATTCTCGTACCCATCTTCTTTTCATTCATCAATCATGCGAATTCCTTTTAGCCTAGCACAAACGATGTCAGGGCCCTCTAAACATCTTACTTTACTCACCACATATTTACTTGACGGAGCCTAATTACTAACTTATTTTGACTTCATTAATCAGCCTGAATGTACTAGTTGCTCAGATATTTAGCATACATACCAAATGAAGCGGGCACTAATTGTTGCCTACATAATTATCGACTAGTATTTAGGTATCTATGCAAATTAATACTAAATGTATCGTAAGACCGCGTAGATTTGAGGCTCACGATTAAGGAACAAAGATTGTTATAATACGCTTGTGTGAAGAACTAACTTCTGCCTACGGTTCCGTTTGCATGCTTGCATGAGTTTGGCAAGCAGCTCTGATGATAGAGAAGCTTAATATTGGCTACTTGCAAGCTCTATCTTCACATTAACTAACGATCCATTTAATTTACGAAAATTATTCCATTATAGTTAGTAATAATAGTACTGGAGCATTAACTATTCCTGGTATGGAACATTTTATTATTTTATTTAGAAGTTTAGTCTAAGTATAATCACTCTGCTAGAATTATTGTTTTTAATGATGTTTCCAAGTATCGTCGCGTCAAAAGGCTCCACACGCCCATAATATGTAAGTAATAATAAAGATTGAGATCTGGAACGTTTAACATATCGGTGAAAAACTTCGTATGCTATCGCAAAACTTGTTCCCAGCGCAACTTTAAGCCTGATTAAAGACAAGTTAAAAACTAGAGTGGTGCCACAAGTTTTTGCACTGTTGGTTCTGGTAATAGACTTGTATACAGTGATCACGAACGTTGAGCTTTTCAATAAAACGATTAAAAAGGAGATAGGAGACGTTGTACCAAGGTGGCGGGTAGACAATGATCTTCTTTAAATTGACGTGTCTGTTTTTTATATAAAAGCTTTCGGCTAAATGCATATGAAAGTAGGTATATAAAACGACTGCTTATACAGTTTGTTTGTCGGTCTGCTTGGAGGTTTTGGCTAGTTTTTTTAAATGGCTTTGAGTAGCAGATAGTTGAATTATAAGGAGACACTTAGGTTTACTTATAACGTACGTGTTCAAGTATAGGAATTTAAACTTTCGTGGTCATTTAAACTTATTTTAAATTGTCTTTCAGGATATATACTACGTACCTTTGTTTGGAGTAACCGATATTTCGGCACTGTTGCAAGCGCCATGTTAATGGATGTACTGCGTGTTCAAGATTAGTTTAAAAAAATATAGCATCAATAGATGGTTATTTTTTTTGTTCATAATCTTGACAAAGCCAATCTAAATTAGGTTGCCCATGTTATGTAAACTAAGTTCAATCTGGTTGTACCACAAACATTGTGATCAATAGAAGGCTGAAGATATGTATTGTGTGCCCCTATTCAGTTACCCTAATATTGTAGTAAAATATAGTATTATTATAAAAAAGAACCTTTAATACCAGATTAGAAACAAACCAATATTGACACAGAATTTGAGGAAGTATAAGTTTATTATTAGAAATATTCATAAGTCATAATTTATTCTAATTCAACGTTTCCGATAAAGAGTACATAGTTTGCCAATTATTCTGACAAGGTGGAGGCGAAGTGTACATAATTAAGAGCATACAAACAAAATGTATGAATTTTGATCAAACTTTTAATGTATACTATTATTAGCAATTTATATAAGCACACGAAATTGGTCTTCACAAAAATCGAATCTAATAAGAGAACTTCTGATAATGACGATAACCCAAACCCTAAGCCAAATAAATTGCTAATGAACCAATATTAGTATCAGAATCTCATTTTTAATTTATCTACCGTGGGATCAGTGTTAGTTTTATTACATAAGCCCATTAAAGTTTAAACAGGTTTAAACAACTTGTATCATCAATATTAGGAATATTTTTAACAGCGTATCAAAAATGTTATGAACCACACTAAAGTGTACGTAAACGCACGTGTGTATGTACGTGTGTACGCAAAAAAACTTTATTATTTCACTAAAATACTGACTTGCACACTAAAAATACTATTTGTACACCAAATATGACGATCTTTTTACAAAATATCATTTGATATGAAAAGTTTCGTCCGCTCGGGAAACTTATCCACTCAGAAAACTTAATAGGTTATGTTAGGTTCTCTTGTGACCCTGCTCCTAAAAATAGGAGCCCTGCGAAGCAGGGCTCCGTCAACTTAGCTTAGTGGTGCAATTAGTATTTTTGGTGGAAAATTAGTATTTTTGACTAACAGTTAAATACGATCCAATATTAACTAGATCGCTATTACTGTGATTTTCATTCATAGTCAACGATATCAAAATGAGAGACACTTGAGAGTACTCAATTCAAATTGCAATTTACTCTTAAACTTTGTCTTAAAAGTAAGTAGCATTTAACCAAGATTAGATGTTAGTGATTAATTTATTTACACAGTTTTTATTGGTTTTATCAAATGTGGCACATGACGAATCTTCCATGAATCAGTAACAACTCTCTTTATTAGTGTCTTATCGATGAACTAAATGGTAGGCGGGAGAACCGTTTGCTAAAGGATGTAACTAACGGATCTGCTGCAGACGAAAACAACCTGTACGCATATTAATAAAAGGATGATAATTCTATGAGTGCAACAGAAAGGAAGGAGGTGTTAGTATGCGCGCCGATTTGTAGGAAATAACGGAACGACCAGTTGCTGTCGACGAACTAATGTTTGCTGTAACATATTCTAGGAAGATGCTATAATATTATTTTATATTTTTATATTGCAATTAAAATCTTGAACTACACAGGAAACAAATTACCGATCGTTGTAGGTACCTATTTACTTTCTTATAGCCGCAAAAAGTTTACATTTAATTTAACTAGTTTTGACATCGTACAGTTATTAATATGTTGTGAAAGTCTGAGTAGGTGAGTTGAAAATAATAGTCAATATGCTACTACGTCCATTGTATTGTGTAGGAAATCTATTGTGTCGTCTAGAACAGTCCCGTAATATGTAAATATTCCTTCATTTGTTTCATTACTAGTTTCTGCTTAACATTTTCCATATCAGGTTTTCAATACGTCCTATTTTATGGTTTAGTCTAGGATTGTTCCATGTTTACATAACTTCCTTGCTAATTAAAGATACATGTACAAATACTGTGATAAAATAACAAAATCAATGCCTACTGTTAAAACATGTTATCAGTTTAATGCGAAATCTATGTAATTATGTAAAATTTGGCGTCTTCAACTGGTAATATGTACTGGTAATGTATACAGGATGTAAAAAGACCCTTAACGAAAACTGAAATCCCAGGTTGTACCAATCACTACGAACATTTTTTACTTCGGCATCCTGGGAAATCACTGGTTCAGGAAATATTGAGGCTCAAAGTTAGTATAGAGTTTTTCTAATTAGGTACAAAATCGATGCATTTACCCCGCCAACATGTTCTATAGATACCCTATGACCCCATGGATAAGTAGGTATTTCGAGCATTGCACGCGCGCGCTTTTTAAAACTTAAAAAAAAATTGGTTGCCTGTAAAGTCGGTATACGGGCGAAAGTTTTACGTGACAATGATTTTGAGTAGTAAAATAATTTTAATGTGAATATTCATTCGTATAGTAGGAAGAAGGATGAAAGACGCGTGCCTTTCACTTTTTATGTCTGTCTCTCTCGCTCTTAGGCGGGCCGCGTGCCTCTCACTCGCTCTCATTGTGAGCGCATAACGTGAGCGGAGCGTAACGCAGTTTCTTGAAGTGTCACCCGGCAAACCAATTTATAAGACGTTGTCACGTCAAAAATATCGTTTCCCAGGTATTATTTTTCGTTAGTATGACTTGGAATGATGTCCACAACGAGTAGACTTCGGCTTGGTAATGGGTCTTGTGACACCCTGTATATTTACCTATTTCACTTATTCCTTTATACATTTTTACAATTTTTCTACCATCAAACCATCATCTATGTCATCCAGTAAATCTTATCTCCAGTATTTAATACTGTGTTTACTGAAAGCCTTACTCACCATTATTTTACTAATTTCACTGTATTTTTCTTATTCCTTTAGGATTTTTGAGCTTTTCTACCTTTCTCTATCTACGCGTTTCACTAAATTATTTATATTTAATTATGTATTCATAAAGCCATGCCAACATGAACACGACTCATAAACAGATTCACCATATAAATCACATCACAACTTATTTATTTATCGTCACCACAATTACGGTTATGTTTCAGTGCAGTACGGCTATCGGAACCAGTATGTCAAATTATAATATTTATTATAAGCGTGTATGCTACGTGACTGGCAGGTTTTGTGGCGACCTCATACTCCATTCAGGTCGAGGGACCGCGCTATGTAAATTGAATGACACAAAAATAATTAAACTGACAATTATATGAGCACCTCTGATAGGTAGCCGCAGTTTATTAGCCTAGTGCCTTCAAATGTGACACTACTGTAACTGCTTCGAACGCTTTGGACGATTCAATCTTTTTTTTTAGCCTATAGTGCCCCACTGCTGGCCAAAGGCCTATCCCCTAGATTTCCATAAATCCCTGTTATTTGCAATCTCTGGCTAGTCGCCCTCAAAAGCATCTCAAAATTACCGTTGAAACATTTTTGTAAATCTTTTGATTTTCTTAAGCAATGTACATATTGTAAGAGATATTTATCAAAATGGTGGAGACTATCCCACGGTGACCAACTTTGCGTCGTAGACCTCACACGTGCTTGCGAAAGTCATGAGGTTTAAACACACCAATTTTCTCACATTAATTCTTCACCGACAATTGTTTGGTAACCGATGACCACATGCAGGTAGATTAACTAAGAGATTCAAAGCTATGTTTTTAAGTTTGGAATTAGTCTTATCAGGTGATATGAAAGTCCAAAAGAAGACAACGTGAGAAACCAATCTTCAAAGATCAAAAGAAAACTACAGTCAGATGATCGTCATAATCTATTTTTATCCCAGGCAGAATTATTTATAACCATGAAATTACTAGATATTATGTTTCCTGACACCAAAAACGAAATATCCGTAATAGCACTAGAATATTTCAACATTGAGCAATGTGACAGGATCATGTTTAAGTACAATATACATTTATGACAGCCTGAGTCCGTAGCTATAATGATTAATGGCAGGTCAAAAGCTAATTTTGTTTTTGTTATGCAAAGACAGATCGTGGCCCAGTCCAGTGCAGCCTTAGAATAATTTATGTAGACAGTTTTAAACTTTAAGATAGTTTCATTATGAGCTTACTGGCAATACATAACATAACATATCTTCACGCCTTTTATCCCCGAAGGGGTAGGCAGAGGTGTATTACACACCCACACTTCGCCAGATATGTTTCGGTCCCAATGTAATAGGGGGCGAGCCTATTGCCATCTACCGGGCACATTATTTAGCGAGCGATAATTAACATTTTGAATACACACATAACTTCGAAAAGTCAGAGGTGTATGCCCGAGGTACCTGGGGATCGAACCCGAGACCATCGTCTCGGCAGTCCGTTACGTACACCACTGGGCTACCGCCGCTTATCAATATAGGGACATGTGTCTCTGCACAAGTCTAAATGGAAATAATACCATCGTAGATGACAAACATGTTTATACTAAACATTTTTTGACTGTTTTTTTTTATTTATAGGCTCGCGCCTGTATCCCCGAAGGGGTAGGCAGAGGTGTAATATTACACCCACATTTCGCCAGGAATTTTTAGGTCCCACGTAATAGGGGGCGAGCCTATTGCCGTACCGGGTACATTACCAGACTCCGTGCTGCTACTGAGAATTTCCTAACGGAAAAACCCAATATCACTTTGCCCGACCCAGGAATCGAACCCGAGACCTCCCAATCCCACGCGCACATTTATGCCGCGTGACCAACGAGGCATTTTTGACTGTTAAGTATTATTTATCCTTCAAATAGTAAATATGCGGAGCAAATCGAATTATCACTACTTATTTGCGATTTTGTACAAGGGCTACCGATATTCCTGCGCTTGCGATGAGGGCAAAACGAAATTAAAAAAGTGCTGTCTAGGTAAGGTTTATCCAGATTCAAGTTCAAGATACTAAGACATATTTAGTGTTAATAGGATACCATTTCAAAAATAAAATTTGACGAAAAAAAAGGCAATTAACAGATATTACGGACAAAGGGTTCTTAAGGCTAGATGCTTATGGTTGTGTCGCGAAATCCTTTAGTTAATTTGTATTATTATTCAATAGAAAGTAAGTAATAAATACTTTCACATAAAACATAAAGTTTACACTCGGCTAATTAACAATTACCCGGAAATATGGGATTCCGTCCATAATATGAGTTTTGCATTAATATTATTTTTAATATTGCGTTTGTAACTGTACAATGTGCGGTATAGACAAACGTAATTGGTAAACAAACAGCGTCTGTATTCCCGATTAATATCCATTACAGGAAATCTATTTCCTACAATAAACGCTTTATTGTAGGCTTAAGCGTGTTTATGAATTGATTTAACAGTGTTGTAAGTTTATGATACCACTTAATTGATTAATGCCTCAACCTAAACTACAAGTTTTTTTAAATGTATGCGTGTTACATTTTCATTAATAGTTTTTTGACTATCGTGTAATTTGTCGTAGATGGTTTTACTAGTACTTACTTCTTTTGAATCGGATTTTGGGTCTATATTTGAAGCTTTACCAAGATTGTTAAAGTAGCTAGCGGTTACATGACAACCGCGTTATTTATGGCTACTACGGGCTCATAGGGAGATTCTGTATTATTTCGTCATAAAAAAAGACTATCCAACACTAAAAAAAACATTCGGCCTAGTAGTTCCTGGCATTAGCGAGTTCAAACAAACAAACAATAATACGAATAAACAAAGAACCTCTTCGGCTTTATAATATTACTATACTTAGATACGAAATTATTTGCTAAGTACACAAGTTTTTGTCCAATAAAACGATCGAGCAACGTAATACCACAGCACTACTCTAGGTGTGATCAGTTGAACTATTGCACTGTACAAGTAATCATGTCTGGCACAATCCACTCATAAGTTCGCCGCAACATACTCCATGTGTGGTTCAACTGCAATAATGTGTGTGTAGAACTTGGCTACACCCTGTATAAATCAATCACAATGTAGACTCACACACATGTCTAACAAAGTACTCAATATTTATGACTTACTTTAATTGACTTCATTTCGCACGTAATGGGGTTTTATATGTTAATATTAACTGTTTCCCGCGGTTTCGCCCACGTCCTGAGGGAAATACTTCGCGTACCCGGTTAATTTATAGCCTAAGTTACTCCTTGGTATATCAGCTTTCCGCCCGTGAAGGTCCCGTCAAATCGGTCCAGCCGTTCCAGAGATTAGCGAGAACAAACAGAGGGACAGACAAAAGTGGTACAAAATTACATTTCGGTATATGTACCGGTATACATCCATATGCATTTAGTAAAAAGCGGTTATTTTAATATTACAAACAGACACTCCAATTTTATTTATGTGTATAGATTATAACATTAAAGTCAGCGATCGGTTTAAGCTGTGCAGCTTAAGGTTATTGACCGGACAGTTGCCGACTAATATGAAGATATTAGCAAAAGCCTGCTAGTCTTCCTATACATGTATTGTAAACTGCTTCATTGGCCATAAAGTAGTCTGTCGGATTTATTTTGCAGATCGAGAAGTGTCATAGACCTTTTATATTTATTGGAATGTTATGCATTTGGAGTAGAGATAGAAAATTGTTAATAAACATGTCTATTTTGAATTGTCTACCTTACTGTTAGCATTTTGTTAGCAATTTGTAGTTATGAACCAGGCCTGCTGGGTATCACTGACAAAGAAGAATGGCCATTTTTGACCTAAACATGTATAGAGATAAAACTTATTTTAAAATTAAGGTTATTTTTTAATGTAATGATTTCACTAGCAATTATATTTTATAAAAGTCTAGGTAAAAAGAAAAGTTTTGGGTTGTAAAGATGTTCTAGAACTCGTGAACGCATCCTTATCAAAATATTTTTTATTCGCTGCATTGTTATATTATCTGTGCCCGATAATACTTCCTTGTTTAGCTACGTTCCATTTCACTTATACTACATCTTTAGCATTTGGTTTTGTCAAAACCTCGAGAAAACTTAATTTTATATATAAATTGAATCAAGTTGTTAAAAGCTGAACATAAATGAATGTATTTTTTATGTTAAAAGATATAAAAAGATAAATATAAATGTATTTCTGCCGTTGAAAACATTGGATAAGCATGCAATGGAACGTTTTTGACGTAAAGACGCTGCCGGTGACATTGGACATGGGAGAATCTGTCAAATTAATACGAACTAATTTCGGTGTATTATGTAATTCCTAGACCTTTATAAGAAAAACTGTCCTTACAGTATAATTTCTTGATCATAGATCTACTTGTTTTTGTACATTTTATCTATATACACAATAATTCATTATCAGGTCATTCAATGTATGAGAAGTGGCCATTGTTCTTTGCAGATACAAAGTGCCATTTAATCATTCAATACTTCCGAAAGAGTCACAGACCACCTGTGACTCTTTCGGAAAGATGTCGCAGGATTCATACTGATGACGAATAAGATGATCAAATATTCCGTCAAATCTGGTAAGACTGTCTCCGTGGTCCAGTGGATGGCGTATGCGACTGCTGATCGGAGGTCCCGGGTTCGATGCCCGGGTCGGGCAAAAGTGTTATTGGGTTTTTACGAATTCTCAGTAGCATCACGGAGTCTGGTGATGTGCCCGGTAACGGCAATAGGCTCGCCCCCTATTACGTGGGACCTAAACATCATGGCGAAATGTCACCTCTGCCTACCCCTTCGGGGATACAAGCGTGAGTCTCTAAAAAAAAAACTGGTAAGACTATAAAGTGGACCACGGGCTCCAAGGCCAAAGACTTGGATGTGACTGTAATATCGCTAGGACCATGATGAAGACCTCTGAGTGATGCATTCATGTTCATTCATCATCATCAGCCTTTAACAGTCCACTGCTGGACTAGGCCTCTCCTTTGAAAGGAGGAATTGGCCTACTATACCACGCTGGCCAAACGTGTTGGTATAGGGTTTGTATCAAGTTTTCCTTCTCTTACAGTGCTGTTCTCTGCATAATATGACACCCATGGGATGATATGGGGTGGTGAAATTCCGTATTCTTAATCCATCACCACACGGACATGTATTCATATTATAATGTGTGTAGGCTTTAGTCAAGTGTCTTGTTACTTGCAAATAAACAACAGCTGCTTCAACACGTTAGTTGCAGTAATGTTTGTAAATTATGTCGCTTAGTTTACAATCTGTACCGTCTATCACTTCCAGAATAACACGATATGTGGTAACTAGTCTGTGTTGTCAACCAACAGTGTGATGAGGAAAATACATTATAGGAGGTATTGAAAGATTTTGATACGTTTGTTGTTACACGATTTGTATGTGTACAAAATGAGAGAGGATAGAAGTATAAATGTAAAGTAGTTATTGGTAATATTAAATTACTACAAGCCACTACTGATTTTTAATACATACTCGTCTGCAATTTTGCACTGTTAGGTATCTATAGGTGTCCCAATATTTTCATTGCATTGTTTAAAGTTAACTCCCGCATTAGGAATAAATGCTATCGCAAACATGCATCTACCGGACACAATGGCCACCACTAACACATATTATGATAATAATTACATTTATATGACACAAGCTGTTGCCCGCGATTTCACCGACAACAGCGCCACCTACCGGGTAAAAATATAACCTATATGTAGCCCTACAACTTTATCTATCTGACAGTGAAAGTTCCATTCAAATCGGTTCAGCCATTCCCGAGATTACTCTACACAAACACAAATACAGCAGACAAAACAAAAAAATGATTTTGACTTGGTATATCGCTATGTGCCTTTGAAAAAAAAAATGTTGTTTTGAAATCACAGATAGACACTTCCATTCTTTTTTAATATGTGTTGATATAAATACTTAAATGTATATAATGTAAATACAGTATTTTCCTGGAAGATCCTGTCCGGTTCTACACAAGATCTGAAATCCTCACAGATAGTTCGATACGTAGTCGTACGGTCATAGAAGACGGCGGTCTCCGGTCGGCCGCGAGGAAGGGATCGTGAGAGGCGACTGGGTGCAATGGCCTGACACACGTTGCCTCGCATACGTAATGCGCTAAGGGTTTGTGTTACTGCCGACATCGATCTCACTTTGTTACTAACGTTTGTTTATGAATTGATTGTTGCGGATGACACGCCATGGTTGCCATTTGGTTGTGACGCGTATGACACGCTAGCCGTGTCATATTTACAATCGTACTTATGTCAACTAAACTTAATCAGAGATGATTATAAAAAAAATCCAAGAAGAAAAGAAGCATATCCCTTTTTTTTACACATGGCTGATGACACGATAGGCCTGTCCTCAACTTCTACGCCGCCTGATACGATAAAGGTGTGACATGAAGAATTTTTTCGCCGCCACAGCCAAAAACTTGTATTGCAATCAATTGGTTAAACAGTAGCTAATAGATATCTAAAATAAGATAATCTATGTATATAAATAATTAAATATGTATAAGCATGAGTTCACTTAGGTCACTCACTCATCCACTTATTGACTAAGCACGAGATCTCGACACCACTTGATCTTTGAAGAGGAAATTTGTCAGTCAGAAGTCGGCAAAAATCTAATAGCGTGAATACATGGGAATGGCTATAGTCTTATTTTTTTTGATAAATAGCCAAATCTGCACATAGAAAAATACGTTACAGGGTTGTAAGCTGTAGTAGAACTAGTTTTTTGTAGATCTAAACTACAAACGGTGTTATGTGCTCCTGATAGGGTTTCGTGTCCTAAGCAAACAGTCTAGGCTTGATGTAGCTCGGTTTTTAGTTGTTTTTTGTCTTCAGGCTTTTGTACCTACGGACAAGTAGCGAGATACAGGGGAAAGACATAAAAGGTATCATGTTTTTGCATTTTCAAACGCGCATATTTTCAATTTTCTTTTTTCATATAATTATCTAAAGGTAAAAGGTAAACATATGTTCTGTCTTTAAAATAACCTATGCAAGACTATTTATTTTTGCTTAAATTATCACAAGAATAGTGTAAAGCCGTTATTTCCACCTTTGGTAATAAGTTTTAACATGTGGTCTAGGTCATAGTTGAATAGAATTGCTTACCAGTTAATTATCTCCGCAATTACCATGTACAAAGTGCCACAACTGTGTCGCAATAAAGTCGTATTAGTCGGTCTTAAACAGGTACGTTGTCAGTTACTCTATAAGGAAGTGTTTTAGGAACATGTATGTATGATGTGTATTAATATGACCTTCATCATTCTAGTGAGCCAAAACTTCGCCTTTGAACCCAGGGTTTGTAATTTTCGTATTTAATAAGAGACACCTCATATTGGTCAATGACTGGGTCAGAAGCAAGGTATAAGTACCCATAACGGAGATACCCCGATTAGTAGTATAGGTACCCTTAGTATATACATGGGGTGTAAATTACTGTACTATGTATAATAGCAGAGACGTATAGCGTATTATTATTATTACTTATATTTTTTAAGGTTCCGTACCTCAAGGTAAAAAAAGGAACCCTTATAAGATCACTTTCTTGTCCGTCTGTCTGTCTGTCCGTGTGTCACCACCGATTTTCTCAGGAACGGATGGACCTAGCAAATTGAAATTTATACCAGATACTGAGGTCTATGGTTGCTATTAGGTGTATAAAAATCAGGGTCCTGGGTCAACCCAATAAAAAGATATGGTCAAAATTAGATTTTTGCGAAAACTTGTAAGTACCAAAATTAACCTTAATTTTCAACTTTTTTAATTTTCGGAATTTTTCCTTTACTTGTGCTGTAAGACCTTGGTTTTGACCAAAATTGACAATTCCAGGTCAACCGTAAGTACCCTATAGGTTTTGGGTCGACAACCTATACGGTAGTTCCCGTTGAACTAGAATCACGAAATTTGGCCAAAAGCAGGGTCTTACAGCACAAATAAAGGAAAAATTACAAAAAATAAAAAAAAGTGGAAAATTTAAGGGTGTCCCCATACATACATAGTAGACTCCATTTAAGATAGTCCTCTAAGTTGTATGGGCGCTCATACAGATTTAGAGATTTCAACCTCAAATAAGGGTTCCGTACGCAACCCTCGGTGCGCGAGTCAGACTCGCACTTGCCCGAATTTTTTTATAGTAATAGGCGGCAAACGAGCAGACGGATTGCCTGATGGTAAGCAATTACCGCCACCCATGGACACAAGCAACACCACAGGAGTCACAAATGCGTTGCCGCCCCTTAGGGTTGGGAAAAGGGATAGGATAAGGAGTGGGATGGGGGAGGAGGAATAGGGGCTAGGGCCTCCGGCACTCTCACTCACCGACCGAAACGCAACAGTTTAGGTACTGTTACTTTACGTCGATTTTCTGTGAGAGGGTAGTGCTTCCCCGGTCGAGCCGGCCCATTCATGCTGAAATCAGCAAGGCTCTTCTACCTACAAAAAAATACAGGTAGTAGAGCCTTGCTGATTTCATTTTGATGAAACTTTGCAATAGTACAGTTTAAACATCAGTACACCACTAATGCTACCTTTTGTCACGGTACCGATACTTACGCATGCACATCCGCGAGCCAAAGCATCCATAGATATCTCTTCCGTAACTGACAGACAACGATCAGGCAAAACTACTGGTCGCAAGAAGCTGAAATTTGACATGTATATTTCTTGAGGAATATAGCGGAGCACTAAGAAACGATTTTTGGAATACCCCTCTCTACGCAGCAAAAAAGCATCGCACAAGCGGAGCCGTGAGCAAATTCTAGTTACATTAAAACACTACCAAGAAAAAGCAAAACATCCAAGCTCAAATATTGTTTTCGTATATTTGCAAGATCATTCTGAGCATACCGTAACAGATTGGATGACACACCACTTAAGTCAATATACAGTTCAATAGTGAAGAAAATAACGAGCCAAATGTGTGTGCTTACAATTTGCATTATGCAAACACGTGGAAGTACCGAAGATGTTAGTCATACGTAAGAGATGAGAAATCATAACGTCTTTATGAGTATTAAGTTCGTTGAAAGGAAGCTGTTTGATCAAAATAGTAATCGATCCATTGAGCGTTAACTCTTGTATTGTGAGTTATTTTTATATATTGCCTAGAAATCCTCCACAAATAAGTAAACCCTCAGGAGTTTCCAGGCAATAGTGCAATACAAAGTGTGAATGTTTTTTTGGCTGCAATCATCTTGTCCAACATGCCTGAGCGTTATACGAGTTGGGATATAGGAAAGAGTTCGCTGTGCGCTATACTTATTAACAATGTTTGTTCTTTTTTATTTTTTATTCCTGTATCACGAGATTCTCTATGTATAAATGGAAAACAAAATGAAAAGGTCAAGGAGACTTCGATCACTTGTTTAGCCCGATTTAAAACTGATGATCTATTTACTCGTGGCCCGACGATCTGGTTAAGATCGCGGGAAGCGGTTGGATGTGGACGGCTCAAGATCAGTCTGTCCACCAATGGACTTCACTATACTGTCATGATGATGATGATTATGATATGCCTTCTACATTCTTTGATTTTTAATAAATATTTATTTTAACTTAAAAACGGTTACGTTTCAGAGCATTCAGAATGATGGAGGATTTAAGAAGTGACATTATTTTTAATTGAATGGACGAGAAGCGATCAGAGCCGAAACTTTTATCCAATGTGAACCATTACTAGGTATACTACTAAAACTAAGTTGGCAAGTTAAGTTGTATGGCAAGGTCCGAAGCACCCGGAACCGGCGAGCATGTATGAACAGAGTAATGAATGTAGAGGAAGCGCGTGACGTTTGTAAGGATAGATGCAAGTGGCGTTCCGTTGTCTCTGCTTACACCGACGGGAAAAAGGCGTGAGTATATGTATGTATGTATAACTAAGTTAATGAGCCGAAAGTCGAGCTCATAGATGTGCCATCGTGGAAACTTATATCCAACAGTAGATATGGCAGGCTGAAAATAATGGAGTAAATACGTTTAAATAAAGCTTTTTCTAATGCTGCTTAAAATGTTTTATATCCGAATCCATTCAATTACATGACCATAAAATGCTGGGCCTTCGCCATTTAAACATCCGTCGATTAACTTTACGCGTGTAATTTATAGAATCGGCACTAAGTTACGTAGAGTTCATACATATTAAAGAAGTGAACAAGTCTCAAACATACACTCTTTCTCACGGTGGTTTCCTGGGCTATTAAATAAAGCAATCAATAAGATCATGTAGAGTAATAACCTACCAGGTACCTATTAAATTGTTAATTATCGCTTGCTAAACGGTGAAGGAAAACATCGTGAGGAAACCTGCATGTCTAAGAGTTCTCCATAATGTTTTCGAAAGACAAGTGAAGTCTCCCAACCCGCACTTGGCCAGCGTGGTGGACTATGGAAGGCCATAGTCCACCACGTCCTTCTCATAGTGAGGCCCGTGCCCAGCAGTGGGACAGTTTAAAGGAATGATGATGATGAAGCCCCTCCCCCCTGTGGAATCTCCACCTTGTCGTGGTGGGGGGCTCAGTAACCGTGGCTTGGACACCCACGGTAAAGCTAAGCGGGATCCCGGGAGTGGACGCTCCATGTAGGCTTGATGGATGGCTCGTGGCCAGCGCAGGATGCGTCTAGAGTGCGGAACAGTTCTGTCAGTCGGGCGCGATCGCGGGAGGAGTGGCGTGACAGTGTTGCGTTGCCACGCGCCCTATCTCCCGCGATCAAATTGGGGCGCACCATTTGTTGCGCTGCGGTGGGGCCGCAGAGGAGGAGGAGATGCGGTGTTGTCAGGTTGCCGTCCTCCCTAGCCTCTGCGGCCGCTGGGTGTTTTGGCGACGGAGCCCAACACCTTCAGTAGCCGCCAAGGAGGTTGTGGCCTTCGGGTTATCCGCCGGGATGCCAGGGTAGAACGCTAACGCTACCCACTGGCGCCCCCAAAATGGCGTGGATGTAGACGCTGTGGTTTAGTAGGTATAATGGCTTTGTAGTCCAGCCGTCGAGGGTATGCGTAAATGCATTTCCACAGCGAGGAAAAAAGGTGGTAAGGCCCCTAGGCTTTTCCAGACAACCTATTGTCTGGAAGAAATCGCATTGTGCGATAACATCGCCCTTGTACCACTAGGTTTAAGGATTCGATGTAATTTATTGTAATACTAGCTGTTGCCCGTTGTTTCACCCGCGTCCTGAAGGAACTACTTCGCGTACCCGGTTAATTGACAGCCTAAATTACTCCTTGGTACATCAGCTATCCGCCAGTGAAAGTCCAATCAAAATCAGTACGGCCGTTCCAGAGATTAGCGAGAACAAACAGACAGACAGACAGACGAAAATGGAAAAAAAGTAATTTGGGTTTATGTACCGTGCATACATCCATATGCATTTAGTAAAAAGCGGTTATTTTAATATTATAAACAGATACTCCAATTTTATTTATGTGTATAGATTGTTTATTTACTGGTGTATATAAAGTGTTTATCTATCTATCTACAGGGTGTAAAAAGACCCTTAACGAAAACTGAAACCCCATGTTGTACCAATCACTATGAACATTTTTTACTTCGGCACCATACCTGGGAAATTACTGGTTCAGGAGATATTGAGGCTCAAAGTTAGTATGGAATTTTTCTAATTAGGTACAAAATCGATACATTTAACCCTCCAATATGTTCTTAAGATGCCCTATAGCCCCATGGATAAGTAGGTATTTCGAACATTGCACGCGCGCGCTTTTAATCGCGGTTTAAAAAATTTGAAAACTAAAAAAAAAACAAACAACAACTGAAAACTAAAAAATAATACCTGGGAAACGACCCAGGTATTATTTTTGGTTAGTATGCCTTGGATGGGTCTTGTATATCTAAAGCCCACCATTTTGTTCGAAAGCTTGATCCGAGCTTGGTTATTGTATTTATTGGTGGACGTACGGCGTGCTTTACGACCTACGTATCTAATTCTGTATATAGGTAACATGTGTATGTATTATGTAGTACATAATCCGCCAGGTTAACAAAGAATACTTAAGTTGATCGATATCGCCATCACATTACGTTATCGGCTCAGTGATGCAAGCGGTATGCAGTGGCAACGACGATCTCTTGTGCATTAAGCCCCGTGTCTGATCGGCACGCAAAGTTGAGCAACGAACGTTTATTTTATTAGTTCTAGTTCATTTGTCACAACAAGTCAAAAAGGTACAAAATGTGCCGACAGAAAAAAGTGGAAGACACGCGCAGAACCAAACAATATGCAGTTGCTACAGATCACGGCAGTTGGAACATGTGCCCACACACTTTGGCTATATCGGTACGAGCCATTTATTGGCGCGAGAGCATACAACGCCGGTGTCTTCTTTGGCGAAGGAGTATAATGTTGTGGAAGAAAACGCGAGCAATAGAGGGAGCGCCACCGACATATATCTTGACTATCCCCGGCTAGCATAGAAATGCCCGCAGGTGATGATCCCAGCACCACCCGTCATTTTAATTATATAGTCGGTACAATACAGTCCTGAAGACGCATAGATGAGACATCGCCATCCATGCCCACGAAAATTCGACAAAAAAAGCGAGGGAAAAGCAGCGATGTTTACTTTTTTTGTGAGCCATAATCCCGGCGTGATCACGTTAGTATTACAAAGTTATTTATGCGACTCGCGATAATATTGATAAAACTGTAAGATTTTCGCGACCCAGTCACATACATTAAAACAAATTCGCAGTAAACCCTGTGATTTTTACAAAGTAGGCTTAGATCGGCCCTGACACAAGGACTGCGTGGTATAAAGTGCGGTACTCACGTATACTCCACGTACTCATAATGAAAAAGATGTCGTCATAGCATAGCCTTGCTGGTTTCAGTATGAATGGGCTGACTCCAACGGGTAATCTCTACCCTCTCACAGAAAAGCGATGTAAAATAAGAGTACCTATACTGTTGTGTGTAGTTCGGTGAGTGGGAGTGCCAGAAGCCCAATCCTCTATCCCTTCTCCCTCATCCCACTCCTCCTGTTATTTCTTTTCCCAACCCAAAGGACGGCACCGCACTTGTGACTCCTGTGCATGTGGTGTGTCCACGGGTGGCGGTAATCGCTTACCATCAGGCGATCCGTCTGCTCGTTTACCACCTATTACATAAAAAAATACTCGACACCACAATTTTCTAGCTCAACGGTTATCTTTGCATGCAATAGAAACCATAAATTACAGTTTAATTAATGCGTTCCAATAACGACGATTACTTTTACTATAATTAAGTAGGTAGAGACGTCAGTATTGTTACTTTTTCTAACAATTGATTTCCATCTCTGATTGTGATCATGACGCCTTTCTAATAATATTGTATATTAATTCTTCTCAGTCTGTCATTACTGTAACAAAACGTTTCGCAACAAGATAAGTATTACGCAAAGAAACGATTATAAACTTCATCATTGTTCGCATTTATTAAATAAGCGCCATTTTCAATACCTATTAATCAAAGTTAGTAGCTGGTTTACGTAATATAATTTTGTCAAAAATATTTAATTAACAGTATCAGGTGTTAAGTAAGGCGATAAGGCGATCTACTTAAGATCGCTTTTTGTTGGGTTGCACAACCCAACAGCTTAAGAATAGTAAATAGGGCAGTATAATAATATAATTAGAGACAACGGCAGTGCCTGAACGGAGTAGATATAAAACCTTTTTAGGAAGGAAGAACAAATTAAATACGAATAAACTTAGGCAACTGCTTACGATCAGTCAAAGCGTAAGCCTTTGGTTGCATTATGCGTGATAATAATTGTGGAAAATTGTTCAATAATACGAGGGTCAAACTGAAAGTTCTTAGAAAATCAAAAACTGATTACATTAGCCAGTTATTAGTTTTATTATATCTTTTCAAAATATTGTCCATTGACGTCAATACACCGCTGCATGCGATGGAACCACTGGGAAAAGCACTTTGCCCACTCGTCCTTAGGGGTCTCTTCAATGGCATCGCGATACGCAGCCACCGCTTCTTCAGCATTCATAAACCGCTTTCCTTTAAGATTTTCTTTAATTTTTGGAAATAAATAAAAATCACAAGGCGCGAGGTCAGGGCTATACGGCGGGTGACCCAGTAATTTAAAGTTTGATGTCGCCAAATAGTCGATCGTTCGCTTGGCGGTGTGCGACGAGGCGTTGTCGTGGTGAAGGAGGATCCTACTGCGAGGTCGTTTCTCTCGAACTTTTTCCAAGACAAGTGGCAAACAATTGGTAGTGTACCATTCTGCAGAAACTGTTTTTTGATCCTCTAACACAATTGTTGCGAAATGACCTATCCTTCCAAAGAACGAGGCCACCATTTTTTTTCCCGCACTTCGATCTCTCTTCACTTTAGTTGGCAACTCCTCGAAAGGAAACACCCACTGAGCAGATTGTCTTTTGGTTTCAGGATCATAACAGTAAATCCAGCTTTCGTCACCAGTTAGTATGTCGAACACAGCATTTGAGTCACCTCCGTTAAATCTTTCAATCATTTTACGGCACCAATCCACACGATGGAGTTTTTGAGCCTTAGTCAAATTATGAGGTATCCACCGGGCGCAAAGCTTCCTGACCGCTAAATGTTCGTGGAGGATTTTGTGCACTTGACTCATACCGATGCCTAAGCTTGTCCGAATCTGCTGATAGGTCACTCTTTTGTCAGTCTCTATCATACGCCGCACAACACAGATGTTATTTTCAGTCGTCGCCGTAGAAGGCCGTCCCTCACGTACATCATCAGTGAGATTAGTGCGACCACGTTTAAACTCATTAAACCAGTTGTAAACACGAGATGGGGCTTCATCGTGAAAGGCCAATCGTAGTCTATCATAACTTTCTTGTTGACTTAAATGACATCGAAAGTCATAAAAAATCATTGCACGAAAATTTTCTCGTGTTAAATTCATGTTGACGTGACACAGACAATTTTCAATTTGCCGCCAAATCGTAAAACAAATGACAAATGAATGAAATATATACTCAGTAATATTGGCAAAGAGTTCTATTTTCAAATTTTAGAATATTTTTTTTATTATATTGTTTATAAGTGGCCAGTTCTAAGAACTTTCAGTTTGACCCTCGTAAACAATCAAATCTTATTATATAAAATCCTTGCGTTGCTGACTGACTGACAGACACGCTAGAGCCGAAACTATTGGGCGCAGGAAGCTGAAATTTGGCATGTATGTTCCTTAGGGACCGTAGGGTAGCACTAAGAAGGGATTTCCCGAAATTCCCACGGGATCGGCCAAAACGGGTAAATTTAAAAAAAATGCAGGCGTAGCTGCTGGCTTCTTCTAGTCTATACATATAAATAAAATTGGAGTGTCTGTTTGTAATATTAAAATAACCGCTTTTTACTAAATGCGTATAGATGTATACACTGTACATATACCGAAATGTCGTCTTTTAATTTTTTTTAATTTTTGTCTGTCTGTCTGTCTGTTTGTTCTCGCTGATCTCTGACCGATTTTGACGGGACGTTCACCGGTGGATAGCTGATGTAACAAGGAGTAACTTAGGCTACGCGAAGTAATTCCCTCAGGACGCGGGTAAAACCGCGGGAAACAGCTAGTATGTTATAAAATATATTGCATCCTACTAATATTATAAATGTGAAAGTTTGTGAAGATGTATGTATAGATGGATGGATGGATGGATGGATGGATGGATGTTTGTTACTCTTTCACGCAAAAACTACTGAACGGATTTGGATGAAACTTTACAGTAATATAGTTTATGCATCAGAATAACACATAGGCTATAATTTATAAAGATTTTGTATAATGTTGCCATAATATAAGGAAAAGTATCAACTAAGTCGGCAAAAATTCTGAGCTCTGAAAGCTATTAATTGGAATTTTACCCCCTTCCTGATGACAGATTGATCTGATATTTGGTATACACTCATATTGTCATCAAGATTAAGAGATAATATTTAAATGATTGTAATTTCAAGATGGCCGCCGATACAAAATGGCGAATCACATTATATTACTTCACAACAACAGTTTAACCTCCTTCTTGCTGAAAACGCTGGAGAGGCTCGCTGACAGATACCTGCGGGAAGGCGCACTGCTACGCAGACCACTACACCCGCAACAACACGCCTACAGAAGTGGCAGATCAACGGAATCAGCGCTTCACTCTGTAGTGGGGACCATAGAGACAGCGCTATCTGACAAACTAATGACCTTAGGCGCCTTCATTGACATAGAAGGCGCCTTCGACAAAACTAAATTCACCAGCATTAGCCGAGCCCTCGACAAGTTCGGAGTTGAACAAACCGTCAGTGGCTGGATTGATCAACTCCTGAAACAAAGGGCTATTCAATTCACGGTTAACACCACCACAAGGGGCATAGCAGCAAAAGGCTGCCCACAGGGAGGAGTCCTATCACCCCTGCTCTGGAACATAGTGGTAGACGATCTGTTGAGAAGCCTAAATGACAAATGCTTCTACACGGTCGGCTACGCAGATGACATAACCATCCTAATCAAAGGAAACTCGGAAGACATGATCCAGTATCGGATGCAAGCAGCCATCAGGATCATGGAACAATGGTGCAACCGCCACGAACTGACGGTCAACCCAAATAAAACGGAGCTAGTACTTTTCACCAACAAAAGGAACATCCGTATGACCAGAAAACCAAAACTTTTTGGCACGGAGCTTAACATATCGAGTGAAGTCAAGTACCTGGGCGTAACACTCGACCACAAGCTCAACTGGAACAAACACATCACCACTAAAACCACAAAAGCATGTACAATCTTCTGGCAGTGCAGGAGAATAATAGGCAAGAAATGGGGTCTCAAACCATTCATCACCCTATGGATCTACACTGCCATAATACGCCCCATGCTCATATACGGTGCAGTAGTGTGGTGGCCACGCACTCAACTAAGCACAGTCAAGAACAAGCTGCAGAGCATACAACGCCTCGCCTGTCTGGCCACAACAGGCTGCACGAAAACAACTCCAACGGCGGCATTGGAGGTGCTCCTCGACTTGCGACCACTGCACCTCATCATCCAGCAGGAAGCAGGTGCCGCAGCGATCCGACTCGACAAGTTCGGGCTTTGGAGAAGAGATGACAGAATAACCCATGCACGCCTGAAAACGACATTAACTAACGAGATCCCGATGCTAGATGCAACGTGCGACCTCATACCTAAAACCTTTGTCTTTGACAAAAAATACCGCATACAACTGCAAGAAGAGCACAAGGATAGTTCTAGTATACACGAAGTTAGAGTATACACAGACGGCTCAAAAACAAAGTATGGGACAGGTGCCGGAGTATTCTCCCATGACTTGAACATCAATCTCTCAACATCGCTTGGTAAACTCAACACCATCTTCCAAGCTGAATGCGTTGGGATTATAAGGGCGGCGACGGCGATTGCGGCCAGAAACGTGAGTAACCTGTCGGTACGCATCATCACAGACAGTGCCTCAGTACTACAAGCTCTCGACGGCAACTGCTTTAACAGCGGCCTAATTATGGAGTGCCACCAAGAGCTGCAGAAAACTGCAGCGAGGAATCGGGTCACGCTCCAGTGGATACGAGGACACAGTGACTCCACGGGCAATGACGCAGCAGACCAACTGGCAAGGAAAGGATCGGACACAACAACCCTGGGACCCGAACCAATTGTTCCGATACCTTATATAAACATATAACCAACCTCATATAAACCAACTAAAAACATGGTTACGCGAGAGAACCCTACATCAACACGCAAAAGAGTGGGCAGAGTTAAAAGAGTGTAGGCAATCTAAAGATGCCTTTCCCGTATTAGACAAACGACTCTCGCATAAACTGTTGCACGCAAACAGGAAAATACTCAAGCATCTGACTGGCATAATAACTGGCCACTGTCCACTAAACAAGCATCTCTACAATATCGGCGTCACGGACAGCCCACTATGTAGGGGCTGCATGGAGACCGAAGAAACACCTGCTCATGTGATCCTACAGTGTACCAGCGTGAGCGACCAACGGACGAGGTTCCTGAACAATCCCAGAACCATGAGCGAAGCCATACGCAACACTGGTCAACTCATGGCCTTCTGGAAGGAGCTTGCATGGTATGAGTAGCAGTCGACAACCGTGTCACTGCTCACGCACAATGGCTCAATTCAGTGGCTAAGTGCGGAAAACACCTGTCCAACTAACTAACTAACATGGGTATCGAATGAAAGGGCTTGATAGGTAGAATAGAGCTGACTATGAAAAATCCAAGATGGCCGCCGCTACAAAATGGCGGATTACCTATTTTCCACAAATACCTCAATATGGGTATCAAATGAAAGGGCTTGATTCGTAGAATAGAGCTCACTATGAAAAATCCAAGATAGCTGTCGCGACAAAATGGCGGATTACATATTTTTCACAAATACCTCAATATGGGTATCAATTGAAAGGTCTTGATTGGTAGCATAGAGCTTACTATGAAAAATCCAATATGGCTGCCGCCACAAAATGGCGGATTACCTATTTTCCACAAATACCTCAATATGGGTATCGAATGACAGCGCTTGATTGGTAGAAAAGGACTCACTAACAAAACTAAAAACTTGAAAATAAAACTAACTAAAAATAAATTAATTTTGGGCGTAGCGTATCCAGAGTAAACATTATGATAGAAATTTCACTTGCCCAACGATTTTATATTTGTCTGATCAATACCCCAGATTGATGAGAAGATAGGTGCGACCTGGTAGCTAGGACTTACCGAATTACTTTTTAGCTTTTAGTACATAATCTGACTACATCATTTTTTATCGTAATAAAACAGTATAACATCAAAAAAATATATATATGTATTTTACAATGCTCATTCTAGAATAGTTATATAATTGTTTTCAAAATTGATAGATTTATTGCCTTCAGTATTTAATGTAGACTAACTTGGTCTTTTATAGTAAGTAGTTTGGACGAATAGTTAAAAGTTATCACGATATAGCTGACCTAAGCGCAGCATCATTACAAACGCTTTCTATGAGTTAGTGCGCTTAAGCACAGCGAGGCGGAGGGACGGTCTGATTGTCTGATATGTACTATCGACAGCAGCGACGGTTTACCACTCCTAAGGTTAAAATCGCATAGCACACGCCAACATTTGGTAGGCCACCCGTGACACGCCCCTTTGTTTTGTTTGAGTTTTTTTACACTTTATATTTGTTTACTGATTCTAAGGCGATACAAACTCAACTGTGACCAGTTTGTATCGCCTTAGTTTTACACTAGAGAGACCAAAACGAATTTAACCAAATAATAAGTCTATACAACACCGTACCCATACTTTCATGAAAAAGAAAGACCTCAGCCGCCAAAGGACGCCGGGATTGATTATTTATACTTAGTATAAAGATTATCAAATAGGAATCAGCAATTTAACATCGGTTATGTTCTGAAGTTGCTATGATCAAACGAATCAAAACGACTAGAAGGTTTCAAATATATTTTATTACTTACCTATTTATTTAGAGAACAATGATAATATTTGAATAGGCCGTAGGTCGGCTACATAGTCTTTTATCTGAATTAGTTCAGTCCATAAAAATATACCAACATGTGTACAGTCCATTGTATAAAAAAGAGATGCGCCTTGTTAACAAATGTTTGTTTTATGTTTTCCAAAAAGGATATAGAACCACTAATGTTTATTTTAGTAATAAACAATTACATTTTTACGTTTATTTATATGACACAGTTTCAAAATAATAAACAATAACATTGTAATATTTAACGTTGTATAATTTACTGTTAGGTAAATTAATAAAGCTACCTTAAAATAAATAAATAAAACAACAATATAGTTATTATCTCAGTAAAATTGTAATTTAAAAGTTACCTACTAATACTAAATTAATAACTAGGTAGCTACGTTACATTTTTCTAAGCAAAAAAAGACTAATTAAACCTACCTATTTCAATGATTAAATACCTAGCAATGCTTAAACTAAATCACCTAAATAATTAATGACCGCTCAAGAGTATTCAAGTTCTTGTGGGCTCATGGTTGGAAGTTGGGTAAAAAAAATTGTGTTTAAAAAGTTTGTTTCCTTGCAAGTGCTAGATAACAATTGTCCAAATATGATACCATCTGGCAAAAGTAAGAAAAGTCATAAAAACAAACGGTTAGTACACGTTTTTGTTCGAAGATTCCTCTTTGATTGGTTAACAAAATTAAGGGCGGAGTCACTTAAAGTCAACATGTCCAAGCGAAATTTTTTCTAAAATGGTCAACCGTGGCTGCTGTCGATAGTACTTTGTGGTACCTAATGCTTTCAGATTTTATGTTTTGCTGCTGTTATATTTAATAGGTATACAAGCGCTTCATAACTTCAATAATATATTTATATACTAATCTTTACTTGAAGTTCAACGATTATGAAAACAAAAGTAATTTTTCAGTATTATCTGTTTATGTGTATGCTACACGGCTAATCTACAGTGCCGTTTGTGATGAAATTTGACATGTATAGTCTGAAACCCGGGGAAGTACATAGGCCACTCTTTATTAAAATATCATGCTGGCGAAGCCGCGGGCGAAAGCTAGTAATAATATAAAAACCTGTGCTAATGTTTAGTTCTGGGAGCCTTCTGAACACGCTACCCGATGACAGTGATGCCGAGGAATTCTACAATGCTATGATACAACAGAACCAGTATTTTCAACCGCATTCCAAAGCCTAATTTGTCCTTTTATTTCTTTCCAAGTATAGTGACAATACATTATAAATACTGTCGTACAAAATAGGAAGTAAATTATAGTGCTCTGTAGAGGTTGATAGTTCATAATTTAAATCATCTTGATTTGCGATGATACTGAATCGTTATTGGTGAATTCCGGCAGAAGTCTATGCGTCATCGATAACTCGTCTGAATCACAGTGCGACAAAAGGCATGTTGTTTTAAATAGCAGTATTGAAGTTTTATTACTTAGTATGAACATTGAACACGTGCTTGATGCTCTTGAAGCTAAAACTAACCATAATGTGTGATTGCGCGAGATTAGAATCCAACATTAGCAGCAAACTAGTTCAGGACTTAAAAACCGTAACATTTCATTTTGGCTATGGATGTCAATTCGTCTGATGTGACTAGCCTTATAAAAAATCGGATTTGAATCGGTTGTCGATTTTCATTCCCATACGTTTGTTACTAAGTATTAAATTTGATGTTAAGAATTCTTCTCCTTCATTCTCCTGGCGTGTCTCTCGGGATTCTGGGATATACCCTCATCCCAGAAACCAAAACTTTTCCAGTGTTATTTCCTAAAGAGAGGACAGTAGAAAGCTAGATAGTATTTTCCTTTCTAAAATTTTATGTCAGGAGAAAGACAATGTTGATAGTTACTACATAGCACTCTATCAGATTTTAAACAACGAAATAAATAAATCTTTAACACAAATTATTAACACTTTGTTACACAATAGATTTAAGATAAAACTTTAAGTCTCTGGCTGAACAATTAACTGGCCCATGATCCAAGCTAGCGAGTATGCGTACACTCATAGTCATAACACATACTAACACTACTTTATTCTATACATTTCGTTTCTGAGAAAATAAGTGAGGATCTTGGACTAGAGAGCATAGAGTCTTGTAAAGAAACTACCCTTACACGCCATTTCTATTTTCATTTTATACTGTATGTAAATCATATCAAAAATCTGTTTCCCGTTTGCACTAGTACTGCTTTCTGATATCATAACTTTGCAGTAATATCTGCTACTTTACAGGTATTTTAAATAACATCAAATCATATAATCAAAAGCACCAAACACATTATTATCAATGGCCAAACGCAATAATCCGTTCTCAAATAACAAAATAAACAACTCTATCTTAAAGTCGTAATCTCGCCACTGTAAACAAGGCAATTTAAATTTTCATAATACAGTAGTTTTTGTTAAGTCATAATTCGATGCTAAATTTACTTTTGCCAAGTTTAGTATGTTGGGGTCGTCTTCTTATGTAGGATCGCTCATTATTATTAGTGAAACGACTGTGTCTATCATCTACAATTTTAGTACTCATCGTTTATTTATTTGTAGAATTTATTTGAGGCTACTACATTGGAGTGACGTAAATATAGACTTTTTGTGCACGTTGATCGATGAATGAGATTTCAATTCGTCACTAAAAACTACAGGAGCATTTAATATGAGGATGAGGGTATATCCCAGAATCCAAAACTTTTCCAGTGTTATTTCCTAAAGAGAGGACAGTAGAAAGCTAGATAGTATTTTCCTTTCTAAAATTTTATGTCAGGAGAAAGACAATGTTGATAGTTACTACATAGCACTCTATCAGATTTTAAACAACGAAATAAATAAATCTTTAACACAAATTATTAACACTTTGTTACACAATAGATTTAAGATAAAACTTTAAGTCTCTGAGTAGCTAAGATGTCATTATTGTTAATATCACAGTAGGACGTGATAAATTAAAAATATTATATCTTTAATTTTGGCATTTGTGACTGTATTTTTAAAAGGAGTATGAAAGTATGCCTGCTAAAATAGCCTCACCTAAGAATTTAATTTTTTTTATCCTTCAAGGTTATAAAGGAATTCAGGCAACAGTCGCTCCACAGAAAAAAACAATATTCAGCAGAATGTTAGCTATAAGAGGCATTCGCTTCTGATTTCTACTATCGCTATTGTTTGGTTGCCATAGTAACATAAGCAATTAGTTCTTAGTTGACCACGTGGCAAACAGAAAGGCTATGTCAGTTCCATGCACGTTTTTGCACTTAACCATTGAATTTAACGAATACCGATGTCACTATCGATTACCACTTGTCTACAGTACCTATAATAGCGGACCCGTCTGCGAAAAGCAAGCTTGGGATAGAGCTCGACTTATGATATGATGGAGTTATCAAGATTTAAAGTAATGCAACTTAGGATTAACAGTGGAAGAAATTTGCTTTTACAATAAAGGTATTTTATAGATTTCGATGTGTAGTTTGTGACACAATACACATTTAAGTATTTATTCGTATTGTGATGCAATACAAAACAGTTTCAGATATCTAGGCTATCGAGGCTGCGTAGACAAATATCGTTGGTCTGCCAAGTACATTTCCAGTTGCGTAATCGAGGACGTATTAGATTTATTACTTAGAAATGTGCTGTTGTTAAAGGGAAACAATTCGACGTAAATTGGGTCCTTTGGGTGTTGCGTGCTTTGAGCTGTTCGGTTTATATCGCTGCACATTGAAAGAGGACTTATGCTCCAGACATTGAATCAAGCAACGTTGGTAGCGACAATACGAATAATTTCATATATTTTCAAAATTATTTGCATTTTCGAAATGTTGACTTTACTCTTTTAAACAATATGACATACTTAGTCTGTATTGGTTGATTAGGTTCAACATCTACCTAGAGTCATGACGTTTTTTTATCAATTAAAAATAAGCATTTGAATATCAATGTTGTTTGGTACGCCATAATATGACTGCAAGCAGTAAGCCCACTACAAATAATATTTCCGTCAGCTGACAATACCGTTGATTCTTGCAGCAGGTTGTATGTAATTTGTCAATTAAAATCTCCTGTAGTTTTCAGTGACGAATTTAAATCTTGTTCATCGATCAACGTGCACAAAAAGTCATATATAAGGCACGCAAATATAGAAGTCTCAAATAAATTCTAAAAATAAATAGACGATACTAAAATTGTAGATGATAGACATAGTCGTTTCAATAATAATAATGAGCGATCCTACATTAGAAGACTACCCCAACATACTAGGCAAAAGTAAATTTAGCATCGAATTATGGCTTAACAAAAACTACTGTATTATGAAAATTTAAATTGCCTTGTTTATTTAACAGTGTCTAGATAATGCTAGTATGAAGCTAGACCTATAATTGCAATTCGTCAAAGTGCGGATGATTATGTTTTCGTTTTTTGTCTACCAGTGGCGAGATTACGACTTTAAGATAGAGTTGTTTATTTTGTTATTTGAGAACGGATTATTGCGTTTGGCCATTGATAATAATGTGTTTGATGCTTTTGATTATATGATTTGATGTTATACCTGTAAAGTAGAAGATATTACTGCACAATTAAGACATCAGAAAGCAGTACTAGTGCAAGCGGGAAAGACATTCTTTGAAATGGATTGAAATGGCGTGTGAGGATAGTTTCTTTATAAGACTGTATGCTCTAGTAGCCCTTGTTTGACAAGATGTCGACAGATTACGGCCATTTTCAATATTCGATCCGGATCTTGAGATTCGAGATTCGTGTTTGACATATTTTGTATGGAGCTTATGTCAAAAACGAATCTAAAATCTACAGATCTATCTATAGATCGAATATTGAATTCCGTAGTAAGTAGATCCATTATAGTTTGTTTATTGCATTGGAATAAAGTGGCATCTAAACCAAACACCGCGTAATTGTTCTCTATATTTCATTGGTAATGGCACTATAGCAACCTTACTACTGATGGGAGAGGAGACGCTTTCGCAACGTTTCGCGATGGAAACGTAACGCACGATCGTCACGATTCGTACCATTTTTAATGGTTGTTGTTTTAAATGAAATTTCGTAACGTTTAGACCCGCCTTCAGTTAACAACGGACCAGCAACTAGTGATGTAATTACTTAGTAATTATAGTAACTATCTAAGCGAGCAACACTTGCAACTTGCAATGATGATAGTGCTGGACGTGAATATTGTAATTTTGCAAATGATTGAAGCCGTCGTTATGTAATTACGGTCGTGGACGTAATAGAATATGTTATTAGTAAAGTTACATTTATAAGTAAAGTTATTATAAGTAGGACAGTCTGAAGCTAAAACTCAAAGATGTATGGTCAGATTATGGCATAAATGGCTGTTACAGGCCTAAGGCTGCAACTCCTTGAAATGTCAGAATCATTTGATGAGAGAGAATGAAGCAAGAGAGATATGTCTGTCTCTGCCTAGCTCTCCGGGAAACAGGCGTGAGTCTATTATGTATATATAATGAAGAATGGAGAACCTCATAAACAAGAGTACATCTTAATATATAAAATCCTTGCGTTACTGACTGACTGACAGACACGCTACAGCCGAAACTATGGGGCGCAGGAAGCTCAAATTTGGCATGTATGTTCCTTGGGGACCGTAGGGGTGCACTAAGAAGGGATTTCCCGAAATTCCCACGGGATCGGCCAAAACGGGTAAATTAAAAAAAAATGCAGGCGTAGCTGCTGGCGTCGTCTAGTTTAATATAATTATCTGTCATCTCATCTCCCGCTGATCAGATGACGGAGGCGGATGTCGCGATGCCACACCTAAAATATCAGTGACGATCTAAATGACAGCGTGCACAGTTATATTTTGGAAATGTTAATATCGATAAGCCGCTTTGCTCATCAGCACCATGTTACTGTACTTAAAGTAAACCATATTTACCGATACAAACCTAGTAACCCAGGGTTCAATACCTTACCGTTACATGAATTGAAGTAGTCAGCCGTGACAACGTAACAGAGTACTTTCGCCATATACGATTTCGCAACATCGTTTTAAGATCATTCATCATTTGACTTATGTACCGATACATGATAAAGCAATACAATGGTAGGTACTTCATGCAAAAGCAGTACAATGGTAATCTTAAAGCAAAAAAAACACGTACGCAACTGACTGCCTCCGTGGTCCAGTGGATAGCGTATGCGACTGCTAATCGGAGGTCCCGGGTTCGATTCCCGGGTCGGGCAAAAGTGTTACCTACTGAGTTTCTCCGAATTCTCAGTAGCAGCACGGAGTCTGGTGATGTGCCCGGTAAAGGCAATAGGCTCGCCCCTTATTACGTGGGACTTAAACATTCATGGCGAAATGTGGGTGTAATACCTATTACGCCTCTGTCTACCCTTTCGGGGATACAGGCGTGAGTCTATACAACTGACTAACGCATGTGTAGTTATAACATTAATGGTACAGGATCATCTGATTCCAAACTAAGTAAAATACTGTGGCAGTCAGATATTGTATTTTCCAAAGGATTGTATTTAACTGTTAGTCAATTTATTTCTGGTTTCCACCAAAAATACAAATTGACCACTAAGCTAAGTTGACGGAGCCCTGCTTCGCAGGGCTCTTATTTTTGGGAGCAGGGTCACAAGAGAACCTAACATAACCTATTAAGTTTTCTGAATGGATAAGTTTCCCGAGCGGACGAAACTTTTCATATCAAATGATATTTTGTAAAAAGATATTTGGTGTACAAATAGTATTTTAGTGTGCAAGTCAGTATTTTAGTGAAATAATAAAGTTTTTTTGCGTAACTCACTTCAGTGTGTTACATAACATTTTTGATACGCTGTTAAAATATCCCTTTTCCAAATAGATTTGAAATCGAAGATAATATACACCGAATAGTCGTGTAATCGCACAAGAATGGTCCCGGACGGATTCCAAACATCCAAACTCCTTTAAAATATACTTAATAGCACATTTAACCGTCAGCTTCTCAACCCACGTACAAATTAATACGTTCTGCAGTCAACAACGCCAATGCATTTTCCTAAAACGAACATCCATCCATTTTCCATGTCCGTGTTTAAAATTACAATGGCGGTTAAAGGCCATCCATGACTAATATACTGCGAAGTCTGCGGCGGCTCCGTCATGGACGTATCGATGTGTATTGTGATGTGCGATCATCGCGTGATCATTGCTCATTATTGCTCACATTGCTCCGAGTCGTGAACTGACCATGGAAGCACATGGCATAACATTGATATGCTCGTTGGTCAGTTGGTGTTTTAAGTTATAGTAATTTTGGTGCTAGTTTGTGTTAAACGATTTAGATGCAGGCATTCTGTTCAGTGTGACAAAAAAAGTATTAGCAGCCTTAGTACCATGATTCATGTATGGCTCCAAGTTTGTCTAAGTTAGGAGTTGTACTCTGATAAGATCCGTGAAACGGTTAGGGGAATGTGATTCCCTATCACATTCCCCTAACAAAAATGACGATGGTCGAAATGTTATATCCGAAGTTCCTTTGCTCTACCACATTTTGTGGTAGAGCAAAGGAACTTCGGATGAGGAACGAAGGCATTTTGCTAGTAAGCATTTCTATAACTATAACTGTAAACTAATACTTGTGATATGTACATATGTATTAACTTATACTGTGTAAAAATATATATGCTTTAGGTTTGCAATAGATACCTAGTAGGATGGTGATAACCAAAAATACTGAAAAGATTTTACGAAATATTGTGCTTGATTGTAAGTACTGATTTACGAATTGTAATGTTATGTTATTCGAAAATTACTGAAATAATCGTCAACTTGTAAGGCTAAATTGAGTCAAATGTGCAAATTTATTTTATTAGAGCGAAAAGTTGGGCTAGTCAACAATAATATTCGCTTTTCACGTGATGATAGGTCTCGCCGAATAAGCAAGCAACAGTTTCCCAAACAAGCAGTAAATAAGCAACCAGTGTTCGCAGAATTTAGCCAGGCTGTTAAAAGATATAAAGCTCACGTGTCAACTGACTATATCCATGTAAAGGATTCTACAGTTGAATTCAGTGAGTTTGATGCTAAAATAAGACCTTCGACATTTAAAGTTACCTATCTGCGCATAAATACACAGAGAGGTATCTAATTTTAAATATCGCAGATGGGTTTCAATTTCTTCACAGAAGTCGTGGTCACGGTAGACTGTGTAAATCCAAGAATATATTATCTACTGACCATGATGATATTGCCGCATTACTTACAATTTCGGAAATTAAACATGAAACAAACATACATTTCAAAGAATGTAGCTTATTGAGAATAAAAGATTTCAGTTAAGTACTTACAGTTGCAATAAGATGGACAATAACGTTAGGTATTAGAAAGTAAACAAGATGTAAGAGGTCAGTAGTTATAGTATTACACATTATGTCAAGGAAAAGAAAGTAGGTACTGTGGCAACCTTACCGCTTTTACCTGACTACGAGTGATTATGATTTTAACCGATGTAAAAACCATACAAATCGCGACACTGAGCATTAGAATACTATCAACTAAGTAAATTATGATCAAAATGTGCCGAAGGGTGCACGTATAGAAAAAATAAATTACAATTACTAGTTATTTTTTTCTAGAATTCTGAAAATTATAGAATACAAATAGACACAACTTGTCTAATTACTTATTCATTTTGTATCTTTCTACAGAATGGTTAATTTTGTGAAGTTATCCCGTAGTTTCTGTCTCTATTTATATCTATAGTACCTATTAACGTTTAGATGTGTATATTATCCGTCCATACTCACAAACCTTCTCTTCTAATCTCACATATATATTTGACATAAGAGTGTGTACCGTTAGAGGTATCTTGATTGTAAATCGAATATAAGCTAAGTATTGACACACTTACTTAATATGACGTTCTCGGAATCATAAAAATTTGAATTATTATAATGCCAATTGAATAACAAAAGAAAAGATGATCAGCACATGTTAGAAAGATATATATTTAATTAAAACATTAGTTAAGTACCCTAGGGAGTACTTAAAGCTAGGCTCGATTAGCTCATTATACATCGCTTTCATCGTTTCAACCTGGAGACGTCCACTGCTGGACACACGCGTATATATATTATACATCGCTTTGACTCTATTTAAATTAATTAACATTTCAATTTAATTTTAAAAAGAATACTAGTTATAAAGACTGCCTCGTTGGTCTCGCAGCATAAATGTGCGCGTGGGATTGGGAGGTCTCGGGTTCGATTCCCGGGTCGTGCAAAGTGTTATTGGGTTTTTCCGTTAGGAAATTTTCAGTAGCAGCGCGGAGTCCGGTAATGTGCCGGTACGGCAATAGGCTCGCCCCCTATTACGTGGGACCTAAAAATTCATGGCGAAATGTGGGTGTAATATTACACCTCTGCCTACCCCTTCGGGGATACAGGCGTGAGTCTATAAATAAAAAATAAAACTCGTTATAACATTTTCAGCGTAATCGGGTTTAACATATTGAACTTAGGGGCATAAATTTCACCCTTAATAGATAGGTCTTATCATTTAGATAAATTCATAATTGGAACGAAATTCGTATGAGTTATCTAACATAACAGGAACTTATCAGACAGCGCTGAAACAGGTCCATAATGTTGTACAAATAAACGGTCTAAGTATAAAAAAATCTTCGGTTGCGAAATGGTCAGAACTATACTAACTACGTTTTACGTACATTTCCAGTTTAACAGATAGCATTAAAGCAAGAAATGGCATTCATAATTGCATATTACTATTTATTGAAATAGCTGACAAAACTATTACGCAAATATAATGCATAGGTATACAACTATATGTTGCGATTATTGTGGAATTGGCAACACCGTGATCTTGCACAGGTTTCGTCAAGAAATTAGAATGGTTTATATGCATTCATATATATTCTAACGAATGCAGTCTGCATTGTAACTGCAGCTTTAGATACAACAAAATTAAGGAACCACTGTGTAGGATAGAATGTAGCGAAACGAACAAGCTATTATGATTAGAGGACAGGAAACCTGCATGTCTGAGAGTTCTCCATAATTTTCTCGAAAGACATGCGAAGTTTGCTGACTGACACTTGGCCCGATTGGTAGAACGTAGACTTACGCTTCTTATAGTGAGCTCTTCTTCTTCTTCGTTCTCTAACCGTGCCCAGCAGTTATAAGTCGCACAAGCGTGCATTCAAACTACGGTGAGTCCCAGAACCGTTCTGTCGCAAGAGCGTTGATCGCACTTCCATTTGTCGAATAAGCGTGCTACACTCTTGAAGAAATTCTCATTAGCAGAGCTAACCCGTTACTTGATCCGTGGTCCAAATATTCGGCAAGTTTCAGACTATATTATCAGAGTCCTGACACTGCAAATACCTATCGACAATTAATACCCTCAACAGCCTATCGCATTTCACTTTTGGGCTTAAACATCTTCTGAGTCCTAATTTGCTGAGCTTTTATTGACCTTGCACAGTAGCACTGATTTTACGCTAAGGCCAAATTTCTGGCACTGCGGCGAGTAAAAGTCGGTACAAGTAGGTACATTAAAACAATCATTCGCATTGAGCAAGCACTTAAATCATGTGATGAACTGATGAATGAATCACGTATCACTGAGAGCATAAAGGCCACTGATTTGCGATTCCTGTCACAAAGCGAAACTAAATACCTATAAATCAAGATGTTGTTCTAACGGCAGAGTAACTGAGACCATGTAGATAGGTAACTACTTACTTCGATATACGTGTATAGGTAGCAGTTGTACGTAGGTATACAGCTTGTAATGTTGCTATTGTGTGTAGTGTACGCCTCTTTGTCTTTACTTGTACTTCAAGTTGAAGGTTATTGTTTTGTTGAACATGATAGCTGCTGTTATATCATGTTGGAGGTACCTACCTAGTATAGCGTCTAGATTTATTTTCGCTCTGAGTACAGCCACGAGTTTAAGGTCTAACAAGACATGTGGAAAGCCAACGAGATGGACCAATGACTGGAGATATAGCCAGCTGATAGGTAGGTCCAGCCTGCTACACCTCAAGTCTTTGGTCCATCTGGTTGGAGGCCTCGCAACACTACGCTTGCTAAAACCTTTTCGCTTGAAATTGATTGGCTTTCGGAGTTTTTAGTCATTGATAGGTATGTTCCCAGGATACAGGGTAATGCTTGAGTCCAGCAGTGGACTGCAAAATACTGATAAGATGAGAGATGGTAATGGATATAAAGCACCTACAATATGCTAGATAGGAATAGGCACAAAATAACATACCTATCTCACATTAATTAGCACCATGAACAGCGCGAAAATTAATAAAATAGAAGCCGATCTTATTTAAAATAAAGAACACGTTTAAAAATTATGCGGATGTTCCAATGCCGCAGTTTAGGACTAAAACATTTTTCCATAACGTGAAATAAAAATAAAAGATTTGATAAAATCGCCCGCCGCAACGCGTTTTATTTCTTTACCTGTTGATTGCCAACCTGTCCCTCGCTCTACCTAAAAAGACTAAAGACAAACTCAAAGGCCAGATAAGATTCTTAGAAACGTACAGATTAGCATTTCGTGGCGTGTTCCAATGATTTCACAAAGGACAGGCGTAAGTACCTGACTATAAGTAATAAGTATTACAAATTGCAAATATTGTCAAGACGGTACGAAAATAACGGCACTATTAGGTATATATCAATAAACGATAGATACGTAAGGTAGACCGTACGTAAGTTTCTACCGCTAAATACCATAGAGAACAGAAGTTTAGTTCCATTATACAAGTGTCAGCACGAATAAAAATATTTTATTAACATAGAATACGCGTTGGAATGCAGAATAGGTAGGTACATAAACAAAACTTGATCAGTCAGTAAAATCAGAAAACTTCTTACCTCCAATGTTTTAGTAAGTCCGTCGTCACAACTCGATAATAGATACAAAAACGGGAATAGATCGTCTAAACAAACAACATAAAAGCTACTTTCAATACATTGAGGACTTAAAATCTGGTTCCGCGATACCGCTATGCACTTATGGAGAAGTATTAACACATACCTCGATGGTTTCCAAATCGCGCACACTCTACCGCACTGTTATTCATGAAAAACTGTATTTTTGTTCGTTGTTTTTAGAATACAATATAGTTCGTTTGATGTTGGCGTTCGTTCGATCGTTTTGTCGTTGAACCGGTAGGACGGGACGCGATACCTGCGTCCGACCCGTCGACTAATCGACTGTCTGCGCTATAGGGCACGTGTTTACATGATTTCCTTTGTGTGTGTGCGAGAAGGCTTCGCTGCGCGTACGAGCGTGCTGTGTTACCAGCGCACAAATTTACCCGCGAAGTGGGTACAGTATGCTTAATGTTGTTTCAACTTTTAAAAACAACTCACGGATCTCACACACGATACACAACTTATTTGAAAAACGGAATGACAGGTGTCAAAGTTTCAAAATAAAGTTTGTTTCTTTGAGAAAAGAATATAATATGGAGTGGACAAATAATACATATGGATACTTTACGTTATAGAAATATATATGAAATCGACATAAAGCCACCAAACATAGTGTTGTCTCGTTTTTACTTAGCGATATCTCTGTTAGAAAAAAGAGATAGCCATAGGTTACTGAATACACTGATCATAGTAATTTTTTGTCAGAAATGTCAATCGTGCCAGTGTCGCCATATTGCTTGCCAAGTGTTTTTGGTACATCTGCTGTCAAATCGTTGTGTATCGAACATAATAATTTTGATTTTGTGCATAAATATGTCTAAAAACCAGATGAATCAGTGCTTCAGGCTTTTCTAGAGATCGTAAAATCATGCCAAAGTGTTGATTTGAACTGTGCAGTGCAAGATAAAGCTATAATCAACACAAATGTACACTTCACAAGTAAGTAACAAGTCATGATTTATATTGTTGAAAAGGATTAGTATTTGTACAAAATATTGTTACAAGAGGTTCTTTTTATAGTTAATTTAACAGGTTTTAGCTTCGTTATGGCCTAAATTTTGTTATTTTCGTAGTTTGGAATTTTCCATATTTACGTATTAGAGGTTAGTAGTGATGTTACTGCTAATGTCGATATGGGTTATCGATATATAGATAATGTATAGAGACTTCCACAAACGATAACATTGTTAAAACTATCTCGTGTCTGTAAATGGAAATAAATTAAACATTGAACCAATTTTGTCTGTACCTAGTAAAGGAAAAGCGATATTTGACAAACTTACTTTACTTAGACCTGATTACATAAAACCCAAAACCGCTGCATCCTGCTCTATCTTTAGGAAAATAAGCAGTTAAAATAATTATATTATGTTTTTTGCCAACAGATAACATGAACAGCAACTGTATGCGAGAATTCCTAGCAATAAAACGTTGAAGAAAATAATTTTATTTATAAACAAGAGGACGCCCGCTGCTACACCTGCACATTTTTTCAACTGTTTCTGTCCGATCCCGTGGGAATTTCAAGAAAGTCCTTAGTGCACTCCTGCGATCCCCAAAGAACATTCATGCCAAATTTCAGCTTCCTGCACCTTATAATTTTGGCTGTAGCTTATCTGTCAGGCAATCAGTAACGCAAGCATTTTATATATTATACAGATAAAAAACAAATAAATAACATGTATTAATCAATTATGATTTTTCTTACCTCCTTATGATATTTCAGTGTAGCTGTGTGTTTCATTACGGTATGTATGGTGCAAATCAGAAATCGCTGACATAAGGCCGGCGCGCACTGACGTCGCGGCATGGCAAAGGATTTTATTACTGATCAAGTCATTTTCATTCTTATTTCAATGAGTTTAGAATTCATATTACTTTATTTCGATACAATCGTATCGCAGCCCGCCGTGGCACGCCGCGGGACGTTTGGGGCACGTCGCGGCATCGGCGGCACACTTGGACGCAGCGGCATGCCATGGCGTCTTGCAGTGTGCCACGACGTAATCAGTAGGTAAATAAGTTCCTGAATTCACCGTTAGTAAATCTTGTTCTCATAAATAATGTATCCAGAATTGTTTTCTCTTCGACAGATCAGTTTGTATTTGTCGCTCTTCATTGAAGATGAAGAACGACAAATAACAAGAAGTGCTATTGATACTAAATTCCAGTCAATTGGACGCCTCGGTATGACGCGGCATGCTGCGAGGTGCCGAAGCGTCTTTCGGGCTAACGAAACACGTTCCGCGCCGTGCCATGCCATGCCGTCAGTCGGCGCCGGCCATTAGCTATCCGGATAGCCAAGCTGAAGGGGCAGTGGCCAGCGGACATAGCTCGAAAAAGCGATGGCGGCCTCGTACCGGACGACGCAGCAGAGGTAGGCCTCCCGCAAGGTGGACCGACGATCTAGTCAAGATCGCGGGAGGCAGTTGGATGCGGGCGGTTCAAGACCGGTCTGTGTGGAGAACCTTGGGGGAGGCCTATGTCCAGCAGTGGACGTCGTTTGGCTGATATGATGATGATGATGATGTATGGTGCCATTCATGTCCGGTACTTTCATTCACAGCGACACAGTATCGATATTGGCTACCAGAGAATATTTTGTTATATGATACAAGGGACATTTTCCGCTTTACCATGTTCGCCCGCATTTGCATTATGGAATAAACTAATTTGGCAAAAAATCTAAAGTAACTTACTACAAAATATCAATTTAAATTCTTTCTAAATCTACAGTATTTACTTCTAACCGGCTCAATGTCGATATCGATTATATTCTGGAGTCCAACCCATAGAGATATAAAGGATAGAGTGGCAGAACAGTACCTAACGGTCCGCACAAACTATCTGTCGCGACTTATTGTCGCGACCGAAGGGTATCTGGACAAGGAAAATCCATTCAAGTGTGCACACTATCGGACGTCTGTCGCGGACGTGACCTTGAGCATTCAGACGTCCGATAGCAATCTGGGAAAATGACAGCAAACGTCCGCGGACGTTTACTGTCATCCGTATATTGTCCATGGTACGGCCTTAATATTGATTTTATACCGAATATAGTAAAAAAATGTTAAATTCACTTTCAATTCAACAGTTCTGCTTTACTTCAAGATCTACCAATAATATAATCTAATAGTGCTAACTGCTAGTGCCCTGAATTAAGAAACATATGCTCCTACCTAGCCTTAGTGTATTGCATAGACAGCGTGGCGTGTCTATGGTTGTATCGGACGCGGACGCGACAGAAAGTCGCGTCCGAAAGGGTGTGCACACTATGTGTCGCGACTTACTGTCGCGACAGTAAGTCGCGTCCGAACAGTTTGCGTGCGCCTTAACTCAATACTGTGTCGTGTCCGTCGGTGCGAGAGAGAACGCTACAGGTTAAAGGCCCCCTGCATCTCTCTCTAACAGTACATGCACAACATCAACATTGCGCAATGGCGTGCTACCTGTAACTATTATTTATATCAGTTTATCAGTAATCAATAGTTTAAAAATATATCAACTTTTTTGTCACTTCAAATTATATTCGTGTATCAATAAAAACAATTTTTAAACTATTGATTACTAATAAACTGATTTAAATAATAGTTACAGGTAGCACGCCACTGCGTAATGTTGATGTTGTGCATGTATTGTTAGAGGGAAATGCAGGGGGCCTTTAATGTTGCGTTCTCTCTCCCACCGGCGGACACGAATAGTCCCCACTCTGCCACTCGATTCTTAATATCTGTATGGTCTAACCCAACGGCAGTCATTTTATTTTCCACATAATTTCGTAGGTATGCGCGCTAATTTCGTAGGTACGTCCAATCCATGTTATTCACAGATCTGTGGTTTATTACTAGAAAAAGTAAGAACCCTTCAAAAACTTAAAAAATATAGTTTTCTTTTTCATCTTTTAGCAACACAAATCGCATTCGCTAATACGTTAGCTTTAATAATTTCGACTTCTTCCTGAACCGAGACAAGTGATTTTAGTGCTGGTATGAACGCTCTTATCGCAAGCTTTTAAAAGTGCTTACACCAGAGTTCAACGCAATCGTTTTTTAAATCCTCGTGCGAATGATGCCTAAAGGTGCTATACTTTGTCGATAACAAAAAAACTTGTCGATATATGCTTTGCGTTGCCTAATATGCGCCCAACCCTAATGGACGCCATTTTATTTGCATACGTTTCGTAGGTATGCACGCTAACTTCGTAGGTACGTCCAATCCATGTTATTCACACATCTATGGTTTGTTTGACACATGGTTTGACATATTACGTAATTTTGACAACGCGCGAAAGTTCGTTCAATAATGTCAAAACTATCAAAGCAGTATGAAAATTATAATAAGAAACCACATGATTTAATCAACATTTTCATGATATTATGTGATAGAGTACACTTATTGTAAGCTAACAGTCATGGGCAAAACTTTTAACTTTAGTCTCTATTAATACGTATTTAGATGTTTGTAGGTATTAAAGTTTAATCTGTCTAATTAAAATCCTTGCGTTACTGACCGACTGAAAGACAACGCACAGCCAAAATTATTAGATGCCTACAGCTGCAATTTGTTCCGTGGGGACAGTAGGAGTGCACTAAGAAAGGATTTTCGGTTTACCACGGCATCAGGAAAACCGGTTACAAACAAATAATATTTGCGCGTGTAGCTGCCAGAATCTTTTGCTAATTTTATGAAACTTTTGATGGTAGTGAATGAAGCAAGAGAGATATGTCAGGATCGTTGCAAATGGCGTTCCGTAGTCTCTGCCTACCCCTCCAGGAAACAGGCGTGAGTCTATGTATGTATGTATGAAACTTTTAGGTTTTGGACATTATTTGATAGTATAATAAAGTAATTTTAATTTTCCCAAAAGGGAGTTGGACAAGGGTACTTAGGTGATGACTCCCGTGCTCTTCAACTTCTATGGGCAATACATCGCGAGGTGAGCCTGTGATAACTGAGAAGGTAGAGTGGTGGTGTAAAAATCATTTGCATACAATGAGATGGAAGTCAAGTCAGCACTTTGGGCTACTAATAAAGAAGTCCGCCGTGTGCAAATTGTATTGAAGGGAGATAAATAAATAAATAAACGGAGCCAAGTCAAAGGTGAAAAAATCATGGTCGACCGTAGCAAGTCCATTATAATGCCTAAACTTAAAAGTTGTGGTAAAGTTTACTTCCTGGGCTATGTTATTATCATAAACAATGTCACATGTACTTTGGACATAAAACGACGAATTTTTAAGTCCTATGGTGAAGAGTGCTATGTCCCAAATAAGGTTCCTACATAGCATCAGGTCCGTCAGGAGCATGTTGCAGTTACCACTCTCGTCTTATTCATCTTCCTAAATGGATAAGAGACCTTTACCATAAAATCAGATGGCCGTCTACACACTGACGCGTTCGAGATGAGGTATTGGCGAAAAGTACTCGGAATTCGCTGGACAGTGCACAGCATGACCAGACCATTGGACCATTATGGCTGTATGCTGAGGAAAATTCACGTGACCCTGCCACTGAGGGAAGTCGAGGACACTGCAGTAAATAGAAGTGCGACCAACATTATTTCGGGAGTCGCACATACGGCGTCCAAAGGTTACAAAATATTTTTTTATATATTTTTTTGTATGGAAGTAAAGTCTGAGTGGCAGAGGGAGACCTGCTTTTAGGGATCTTCACCGCGAAAATTAAAACCGACAAAAATATTTTTGTGAATGCCACTTATAATGCTATCAGAGATAACATTGATTTTTATCTCATCGCCTATTGCAGCAATTGATGATTGATTCATATTTATTTTAATTCCATCATGCAGCTACAATCAATATTGTTGGCTGCGATTGGCGATGTTAAGATTCTAACTAGCGACTCTAGCGGCGAATTTGGAAGTTATCCGGGTACGACACTTTTGACAGCTCAATACAATTACCACTATAACCTCGAAGCAAAGTTGTATTGAAAGCTGGCAAAAGTGTCGTAACCGGACAACTTCCAAATTCGCCGCTAGAGGCGCGCGGATAATCTTTGTATCGCCAATTTTGCATGAGCGATAGAGCAGGGTCTTCTTGAGCCATAGACCAATATAGACATAACCATCATTTTCTTTGGTTTTAAGGTCGGAATATCATTTCAAGTACTTACCTTTATACTTAAATCAAATTCTCAAAAAAAAAATTGCCCGCGAGCACGACCGTGATAATTATAATGCCCATTGAAAAACGTCGAATTGAGAAATGCCGGTATGAATTTAGAAAATAAAACAAAACGTTATTTAACGCATTATGCACGAAGTACAGAAACTGTGAAAGTTGAAAATCAATTATTAGAGCATAGACTTTTACAAACAAGCGGGAATGTGATGTTTGATTGAGATCAGACCTACCTCAGATCTTAAGAAAATAGTAACAACAACCGTATTTCGAGAGGAACCTCAAAAAAGGAAGATCGGCAGTGATCAGCATCATCATCGCCCTAGCGTTATCCCGGTTGCACCCAAGACTTACTGGTCTAACCAGATATGACAGAATATCAACTTTTCCACAGAGCGACTGCCGTCTGACCTCAGCAATCCAAAGGGCATATCGCTATGCCATGGTTTAGACCAGTGTCAGTTAATTTGAGGGTACCTACTGACTCCCTGTAACGACGGTTAGTGCTCGGCCACAGTGAAAGGCGGGCGCGGGTGCGGACGCGACGCGGGAAACTCAAACATATGGAACTCTATAGGAGTGTCCGTAGTGGGAAGGCGGGCGCGGCGAGCGGCGCGGGCTGTGTAGCGCGGGAAGCACGCGGGCAACTCAAACCATAGGACTTTCATACAAGTGTCCGCAGTGAATGCGCGGGCGGCAAGCGGGAAACAATGCGGAGCGTGCGGATCTCAAACTTTTATGAACAATGATATTATGAGTAATTATTAAATGAAGTGCGAGTCGAACTCGCTCATCAAGGTAAACGTAGTAGAGGGATTCACTTAACATAAGCATCACATAGCCAAATATCACTATCAATTTTTCGCTAGCAAAAATAACTTTGCTTTCCTTAGTGTTTGTATATCGATATTGTTTATTGATCATTGAGATATTGACATTTATGACCATGGCCATACATTACCCGTCAAAATTAAATAGTACTTCATTTGAAACTATTCATAAACATTTGCCAAATTTCATAAAAACTAAAATTCTCATAACAGTTATAAATGTGATTTGAACCCACGCCCTCAGACCGTGAGGCGGTTGTATTATCCGCACGGTTATAGCCTTGTTATCAGATAGTTGCGAATTTGGTGAACAATTGATAGTGTTACTATGGTGAGTGTTAACGACATCTAACTGATAATCTAGCCGCGATCCGTCACAATACTAAATTTGACAAACACTGTACACCGCACCCGCGAACGCGCCACTACGGACACATGAAGACGTGCGCGGCGCCGCGCACGGCCCGCGCGCGGGTTGCCCGCGCTGCTATGGCCAAGCACTTAAAGATCTTCATTACAACCGGGACCGACGGTTTAACGTACTCTTCGAGGCACGGGACAAGCAATAATTAACAATTTAAATCATTGGTGCGTGCCGTGCATTCGAACCCGATGCTGCCTCATAGATCGGCAGTGATAACATGCGATTATACATGAGATCAAGTAAATTTAGGTTCTCTACTCATTTCAATAAAATTAAAGACTCCTTTGTCATCATCAACCCTGTATATACAGGGTGTAAAAAGACCCTTAACGAAAACTGAAACCCCATATAGTACCAATTATTACGATCATTTTTTACTTCGGCACCATACCTGGGAAATTACTGGTTCAGGAGATATTGAGGCTCAAAGTCACGGGTTTCTTTTTCGAATTATTCCAAAATCGTGTTTAGAATGATAAATGTACACTTTCTGCCAAATAAACATAAGCAAAATTTTCAATATTTCCCTAAAATAAACGGCTTTAAAGTTCCCGACGCGTAGTGTATGCGTAGCAGCAATCAGCTGCGAGGTCATTCGCCTCGGCCGCGCGACCACGTGATCATAAACTGCCGCCACCGCGGCGCACGGTGTAGGTAGATACGGCCGGTGTAGGTACGATGTCTGCAAGTTCGCGCTATACATTGCTGGTAATAAAAGTTGTAAATTTTTTTAAGCTTAAAATTTTTTTTGTTTCCCAGGTATTATATTCGCGTAGTATGACTTGGCATGATGTGCAAAAAGAGTAGACTTCGGCTTGATGATGGGTCTTGTGACATCCTGTATACCTATACTGTCCCATTGCTGGGCACAGGCCTCTTCTCACTATTAGAAGGGTAAGGCCATAGACCACCACTCTGGCCAAGTGCGGGTTGGCAGACTTCACCATGTCATTCGAGAACATTATGAACTCTCAGACATGCAAGTTTTAACATAAGTAGGGGCTTTAACATTGTCTGGTGTTTTTTATATTAGTTTCTAAAGTATTTTAGCATGCGCCTGGCAATGTTAAAGCCACGACTAAATATTCTGGCATAATATAGGTACCTACTACAACATTTAAAAATTGCACTTTGTTTCAAACACAGTTTTGGAACTTCTTTTATTTTAGATCCGATACTCGCCAGCCAGGTCTGCAGTTCCGTGTTGGATTTTCAACTTGCCTTGAGGCATCAACAATTTTGGGTATATGTATTTGAATACCCAAAATTATTGATGCCAGCTCTCGGACTATGATGGCTTACTTTGTTTAGTTTTAGTAGTTTGACGTTTACAAACGGCAATAGTTACGTCAAAAGTCAAAACATATTTAGCGCGAATTTGAAAAGTAAAAGTTTTAACTTTTTACAGTTTTAAGAATACTATATTACCTACTCAGTTTTCAAAGTGCTTTCGCAGTGGGCCTCATATTTTCAAAACGACAAAATATTGAGGCGCTGAAGGTTGTGGAAGTGAGCAGTAGGTACCTAAAGGTTCCTCGCAAAGGTGAATTTTCGTAAGTAAGTAGGTACCTATCTTAGAATTACATATTACAATTTTATGTTTATATTCGTTAGTACCTGATATATACCTCAATGAAACAATTTATAAATAAGTTAGTGTATTCAATGTTTCTAGCTACCTACATGCTTATTGAAATAGATGTTTCTATAAAGTGAGTAAAATCTGCATGGTTATTCACGAAGGGTAATTTTTACGCTTATAAAACGCTTCTGGTTCCTATGAACCCTGGTTCATTACTCAATACTACTTACCTGTCTTATAGCTTTAGTTAAATCGCTTGATATCATTATTGTATGGTAGCTACATAAGTAGGTTCCTACTTACTACTGTGCAATATTGTGATGATAGATAGATTTATTTGTGCATGGCTAGTGAGTAACTGTACCTATTTGTGTTTATTATTAAAATGCTTTTACTGCAAATTGTTATTTTGTTATTAAACTCACTGCGTGAAATCACATAGGGCCTCTATTTGTGTGAGTTTTTTTAAATATTGGTGTACTTAGGTAGGGGAGAAGGAGGCACCTTAGCACAGAGGCAGATTTGAACATGTTGATTTCTGAACACAGCTTTATGTTAATCTATGCCGCAACTCCATTTTAATATTGGCAACACTGGCTGCCACAAACGTCAAGTCACAGAGCGCGCGTGTTTCGTTGTCAAAAAGAGTTATAACCTGTAGTCGTATTTGAACTAAAGAAGTAAAAAAAAAAAATTTAGTTTGTAAGGGATTTACAATCACGTGAGTTAATGTTTCCAACTAATTCTTTCTCAAAATTGTGCAGTGCTTATTAGTTTTCAATCCACCTTGTAGTTTTTGCTTGCCAGTCATTTCACATAATTTTTTTGTAATATTTTATCTTCCAAGTGATCATGGGGCAGATTTGGTCAAAACAAATGGGGCTGATTTGAACGGGACGTTCAAATGTGCCCCGCACCCGGCTTAAATGCAAACTTCAAATGTTTTGTAATACATTTATTCTAAATATAATACTTAATTGATATTAAATGCATCACTAACTGTAATTCATTATTAAAAGAATGGTTAGAACATACAAAAAGAAGCGGGAAAATACAATTAATGAAGATGACGTCCAAAATGCTGTTTTATGCGTCATCAACGGAACTATGAAACTTAGAAGAGCTGCAGATGTATATGGACTGACGCCGAGTACACTCTTCTATCGAGTTAAAAAATATAAAGAAAACATAGCTCCAAGAAGTGAACTATTTTCAAGTAAATACACTGTTGCTCAGGTATTTACTAATGACGAGGAAAAATGCTTCAAAATTACCTCTTAACAAGATCAAAAATGAACTATGGCCTTAGTTAGTATTATATAATTATAATAACAATAAACTAATATTCTTGTGCAATATGACTACTTTTGAACAAGGAGGAAGTTAGACACAATTAAAAACTATAACTTTTATTTTTGTTACTGTAATGCAAGATTTAGCTTTAGAAGTTTCGTTTAAGTTTATTTTATATTTTAATAACAATAAATATAATTATAATAAAGACTAATTATTACTCTATCCTCTCTTTTTTCTGGTTTTTAACCCATTTTTCAAAACTGCCTCATGGCGTTTCAAATGTGCCCCCATGGGGAGGCAGATATGAACAAATTTGAGTTTTAAAAAAATCTCATTTTTCTCTTTAACGTTTTCAACAAATTCAAACATTTCATAATTTTTATATTAACAAAGGAGTAAGTAAGCTAAGAAAAATATGTCTTTTCAATTTCTCTTTACAGTTGATTTTTTATGAGTCCAAATATGAAAAATGTGCTAATGTGCCTCCTTCTCCCCTACATCTTAAACATATTTTGTACCTTGTACCTAAGTATTAAGATAACATTTCAAATAAAGTTAAACAGTAAGTATATTTTATAGTTAGGTATTGTACCTACATAAAATGTTTGGGCATATTTTAATTGAAATTGAAATACTATAAGTAAGTAATTCAACAACAATAGTTTGAAAGACTAGGCAATTGACCTTGCAAAGCTAATTAGACATTTAGTTACCTAGGTTGTTTAAAAGTAGAGTTATCAATAAGTAATACTTAAATAAGTAATTCTGATAATTAGTACCCATTGCTGAAATAAGAAATAGTGGCCAAAATCCGAATTAAACTTTTTTAAAGTTGTGGGAGATATAATTTTCATTTATAGCAACACTAATAACTTAGACAGCTATGTATACAAACTGGAGGAGCTTTAATAAAGCACAGTGAGTATCCTTTAGGTTTGGTTTTATTTTGTTTATAAATAGCCCGTATACAGGTTTTACTTCTTGCGACACAGGATTATAATGGCTGGATTTCACAAAACATACCATACGTATTTTCTAATTAGGTATCATTTTAAATACTGGACAGGTTTAACCAGTTTCTTGCTTCTGATGCCTGGTCGTTGTTCTAAATTAATTAGCATATTTTGTATTTCTTCATGCCATTCTCATACATTGATTTGATTCTGAGAAATTTTGATACTGTTGTGGTAGGATATCTGTAGGACTCTTTATAAAAGCTCTCCATAAAAATCTAACTGGAGCCTTTGGTAATATTAAGTTCAATCATGGTTGGTGAATTGCAGTATGATTTATTGTAGGAGTAACTATTGCTTTGTTTCATCATAATGAGTTGTAATATCAATAGTTGTTATCATCAGCCTTTAACAGTCCACTGCTGGACCAGGCCTCTCCTTTGAAAGGAGGAATTGGCCTACTGTACCACGCTGGCCAAACGGGTTGGTATAGGGTTTGTAATTTGTATCAAGTTTTCCTTCTTTTACAGTGCTGTTCTATGCATAATATGCTGCCTCTTACAACACCCATGGGATGATATGGTGTGGTGACAATCCGTAGTCTTAATCCGTCACCTCACAGACGTGTAAGAATAAATAAGAAAATTGGGCAAGTGCGAATCGGACTCGCGCACGAAGGGTTCCGTACCATCATCTATAAAAGAAAATCACGTTTGTTGTATGTATACTTAAATATTTTTTAAACTTCTACCTGTATTAAGATCGACTAACTAATTGCTTAAAAATTACGATTGTTGTATGGGAGCCCCCCTTTATTTTTTATTTTTTTTTAATTTAATTATTTATTTTGAAAGGTAACATAGAACTACATATTCTGTGAAAATTTTAAGCGTCTACCTGTTACCGTTAGTAATTTTGAGCAAAAAATACGAAAAAAATCACGTTTATTGTATGGGACCCCCTTTTAATATTTTTTATTTTTTTATTTTTAGTATTTGTTGTTATAGCGGCAACCGAAATACATAATTTGTGAAAATTTCAGCTTTCTAGCTATCACGGTTTATGAGATACAGCCTGGTGACAGACAGACAGACAGACAGACAGACAGCGGAGGCTTAGTAATAGGGTTCCGTTTTTTACCTTTTAGGTACGGAACCCTAAAAAAGTAAGGACTATGTTGAGGTTAAATTTCAGCATCTCTATATTACATAAAATGTTTTATTTTTCCCTCTGCATTTGTTGTTTCTATGTTTGAAAACTCTCAAAATGTCATTTAATTGTCTCTCTTCAGACGTTACCCTCACTACTGGTGATTGTGATCCCTTCTGACTCCTTCAACTAGCTGTCTAGAGTTCTGTTGCCTAATATAGAGCAGCACTAAAGCATTGCTACTTGGTATTTGGTAGCACGGGCTGTTTCCGCAACTCCACGTCCTGGCGTGTATTTTGCGTGCAGGTGGGAATGGTCTTGTCACTTGAGCCACCCCAACTCTTCGAGTAAGGCCAGCAGACTCTTGATGTGGCCCACTGCTTCCCTCAGGGTGCTGTATCTTGTCAGGTACTGCTGCCTGTACTGTGTGACTTCAGGGCAGTCGAGGAGCAGGTGGGCTGCCGTCTCGTCTGCTGCCATACAGGCCCTGCACAACAGGCTGTCGGTGATACCTATAGTAAATATGTGTTTATTAAAGAATCCGTGTCCTGTGTAGGCGGCCGTGACTGTCCGCAGTTGTTGTTTGGACAGCCGGAGGACTTGTTTGGCTATCTTACCGTCTGCTGCGGGAAGAGCCTCCTTGGCCTGCCTACATGTTTCAGTACCAATCCAGGACTGGTTGTACTGGGTCCTGGATCTATTTCTTACCAGGTTGCGATAAAAAACAGAAAGGAGGGAATAATGGGCTCGGGTCCCACCACCTTTAAAGTGGCCCCTCTTCTGGCAAGTACGTCGGCTGCGTTATTCCCTCTTGAGCCACTGTGGCCCTTGATCCACTGCAGTGTTAATTTGTTTAGATTACCTACCTCTGTTAGTTTCTGGTGGCATTCAAGTGTGAGTGCCGAGGTGATAGTAAGGCTTTTGAGGGCTGAAAGGAAAGCCATACTATCTGAGAGGATCCTAATGGATCGTTCCCTTACCTCACGTGCCATGATTGCTGAGGCGGCTAGGATTATACCAAAACTTTCGGATTGGTAGACCGTGTTGTAGGCTCCCAGCTGTGCTGCGATGTTGATGTTCAGGTCCTCGGAGAACACTCCTGAACCCGTACCTGTATCCGTCTTAGACCCATCCGTGAAGATCGTGAGCTCGTTATGGTTAACTGCTCCTACGTGTAGATGATCGCACATTCGGATTTTGTATTTCTTGTCAAACACAAATTGTTTCGGTATCTGGTCGCCGATGGCTTGTGTTCGGGGAACTTCTTTGAAGAGTGTATTTAGGTTGCTAGTGTGCGGTGTATTGATGTCTTTCCAGAGCTTTAGAGCTCTTAACCAAACTGCCGACATCGTTGCTTCCTGTTGTATGAACAGGTGCAACGGAGGCAGGTCCAGTAACACTTCAAGTGCCGCTGTAGGTGTGGTTTTCATGCAGCCCGTGGCCGCTAGGCATGCAAGTCTTTGAAGCCTTTGAAGCTTGTTGGCGGCCGTTGTTAGATTGGTCCGAGGCTACCACACTACTGCACCGTAGCTTACCATCGGACGTATTATTGTCTTATAGAGCCATAAGACAATTTTGGGGGATAAGCCCCAGCGTTTGCCTATCATCTTCTTGCACCGTCAGAAGACGATGCTGGCTTTGTTGAGCTTATTTTCTATGTGGTTGTTCCAAGACAATTTGCTGTCGAGAATGACGCCCAGGTACTTGCAAGCAGTGCTATAAATATTATATGTCCACAAAAGTATTGGTTTCCTCGCTGCTTCGCTAGATGTTTCGCTAGTCTTTGAAGGTATTATCTTTTTCTAGGAAAGCAAACCTAATGAAATGAAAGTCACACATATAATTTTTAGATTTATTTTATTTTCAATAACATAAAAATGTTATGTTTTTTCATTTTACACATTTTGAAATGAATTCAGTGGGTACCAACCTGATTGCTAAAATGTTCACATAATGTTCAAAACGTTAAATATGCTACAGTACAGTTTGGCTTTGCATTAACACCTGAGTCATGGGTTGCATGTTATCTTATTTAGAATTCTTCTTTCACTTATTTCCAAATGCTGCTTATATTTGTACGAGCACAAAATCTACTTCACAGCAGTTCATTATAATATTCAACAAAATATATAATATTGTAATCATCACATACTTGGATGAATCATACAGTTAGATTTTTGTTATATTTTTTTAATATGTGATATGCTATAAATTTTTTGTGATATTTTCAATTTTTATATAAACAAATTCATTACTTTTAAATTACCTTAAATAGGTATGTGTAAAAAATTACTATTTGGTCATACAAAAATCGTTATGATGATCCATCCAACAGCAATATTCACTACAATAAATAGATCTAGCTAACTGGAATTGAAGGTCCCTTAAAATTATGTAATTTATGCTAAAGCTGTGATCAACTAGACAGACAATCCTCTAGAGTGCGCCTCCTCGACCGTCGACAACGTAAACTGTCTATGAACTTGTAGCTTGTTTGAATAATTGACCACGGCTTTGTATAATACTAATTTTATTGTTTTTCGTAATAGTTTGACTAACTCTAAAGAGGCGTCCATATTCATAGCATGAAGTAAAGATGCGCAAATCATCAATTTTTACATAAGATAGTGAAAGAATCGACAGCTTTACATACAACTCTAAGTTAGAGATATCTTTATATAACTGTTATTTAATTTTTTTATTAACAGTAAATTTATGTTTGAAAATGTTACGACATCTAAATGAATAAGGGTGTCGTGATTGATAAATTTTACGGGAACTTAATTCCATTTAGAAACGACGATACTTGACAATTTGCGCTGCGCATTACTCTAAATAGATACAAAAATTAAATAAATTAAAAAAAACAAAAAAAAATAATTTACTTGCGCATCACTTAGAAACTCGAAAACGAAACCAAACATTTGAAAATACGTGAAATAAGATTTTGTCAATTCTATGCTCATCGCAATTTTTATTTCTATTTATAGTATTAATACTTTAAAATAACATTTGTATCTATTATAAATAAAATTTATTTCCATAAGCACTTCATTATTGCTGTTGTTTGTGGAACTGAGGTGGGTAAAACAACGAAACAAAATTAAGATGAGCACGGATTCAAGACGTTTGCTATTATGTTAATATTGGCGGTTTGCACTTGTAAATAGAGAATCGTTCGAGTACACATACAGTACGATCAACTAAAATAACATAGGACTATGGAAATGTTTCCAAACATACATAATACCGGCATAAATACGATTAGTGTGAGAATGATACAGGAATAATGGCGCGAACTACAGCTATAACCCAACTCATGTCAAAGGAACCATTTTAAAATCAAATTAACTCAATACCAAGGGACTAGTTCAATGTTACTTAGGAAATATGATGAGAACAAATGGGAACTTTAAAATCTTAATAGAATTATGACAAAAGTTGGTTCTAAGGAACAGCTTTAAAATATTTCATGAGACTCAATATTTTAAGTAACCGTTGATTTAGTACTGTACTGTCTCCAAACGCATAGACTTGTATAATAGGTATGGTCATTTTGTATGTACATGTAAAACCATGTGTAGATTTTCTTTAATTTAGTAATACTATACTAAACTGGCCGTCATATAAGTATCTGCCATGTTCTTCTCCTATATATAACTAGGTAATATAATATTCTTATCTAGATTCATATTTACAAATAATACAGTTCATTACTATATATAGAAATTAAAATATATTTCTATCATTCTTCGATTCACATAACGCAAAATAATTTAACAGAGTTCATTTTTGCACTCACATTTACAATAATATAGTTTTGTAACTAATTTGTTACCATTTATTTGTTGATTTCAAACAACTCATTTAGAATATATCACCCAAAAGCGAGTAGCGTTATACTCACGAATCCTATCGTATCTTACCATTTAAAAATGCAGAATATGCGAAAACTTGAAGGAATATGTTTACAATAAATGGCAATTGAACATTATAGTTCGCTCGCATCCATTAGGAACTATAAGATTCACAATGCCCCCGAGCGGGTGCGCGCTAGCCTAGCCTATACGTACACGGAGCCACGCGCACCCGCGCTACAAAACAACTAGCACAAATAAAATAACTCCTCAATATTATTTACACCCGGACAACTATTCACAAATTATGGACACAAATCAAAAAACTCTAATCGATTACAGTTATTTCGAATAAGAAGTTGAATTATTAATGTAAATTTGTGTTACAGTTTATGCTAGAGTTTAGAATATAAAGGAGCTCAGTAGCGCCACCGTGTGTGCGGCGGTGCGAGGAACTATACATGCACAACACCGCAGTGTCTATGGCCGTTCGCCTCCAATACTTTACTTAAATACCTAATAAATGTTCTCCAACACCATTGTTTCAACAATCGATGTCTCGGCGCGTCGCAGTGTTCAACATCGCGGTCACAACGAACGTCTACTAGATAACGCCTTTAAAAGGCGACAGAGATTCTGGTAGTATCTACTGTTCGAATGCTGCGCAGTGTTCAACACAGTGACAAGTGGAGAAGGAACTAAAATCTAATATCACAATATCGGGCTTCGCTGGCTGAGTGCGAGTTGAACAAACGCCTATTCGGACTTCGAGGCGAACATTTGCAACTAGTTTGATGTAGACGGTTGATGTTTCACATTAGTTTTCTTCATCGCAGAAGTAACTGCTGCAGTTTCTTCCCGTGCTGTTGATAATAATTGACACTAATTCCGTCTACAAATAGTTTGTGTTACTATGTCGCCTCGTGGGTCCTAAAGGGATGTTGCAAGGTTTACTCGAACAGCGCCAACAGATCGTCGGAGGAAGGCGCACGCGGCGGGTGACTGCCTGCCGACGACGAGGAAGATGGCGGCGTCGCGAGCAGCTCGCCTAACGCCGGCGCGTCTAAGTACGACAGTAGCTCCATCGGGTCCACACTTGTCTCCGGCAGTAACTAAAATTGAGAAACATGAACGTGAGTTTTAATTTGGAGTTTGAACGCTGTAGCTTATATTTCATCTTGCTTAGCTTTGCTTTTAAGGCCTAGAGTATCTACTTACATTGAGATTATCAGTCCCCTCTCCATCTATGACAGCGGCGGGATCGAAGTTGAGGTCGGCGGGTATGTCGACGTCCGTCAGCGAGTGGTGGTCGACCGAGGGCGGGCCGGGCGTGTGAGATGATCCCGGTGTATGCGCGCCGCCGCCGCCCGGCGTGTGCGCCGAACCCGGGGTGTGCGGAGTGTGCGGTGTGTGCGGCATCTACAAGTAACATATACAAATCCATTAGCAACCTTCAATCGATGTCTAATCACCTTGACCGGTTTATGAAACTTTAAACTATTGTGAAATAACTTTGCAATTGCTTAGCGATTTATTACGATTAACGAACGAATCAATGGAGAACAGATGATATACTGCTAACGAATGAATAATAGTTGCGATTGTCATGCGCCACAATAGTAGTATGTACTCTCATAACAAAATAATAGCTAAGTTAACTAAAGTCCACAAGTTTTGTGATAAAGTATGCTGTTCTTTATGACTCTCACCTGTTCATTTAGACTCTTCTCCATCGCGTTGAGAGGATCCAAGGAATTCACGCTATCATTCAAATGCGACAGTGGCCCGTTGCCAGCAAACTCGTTGCTTCCCGGACCATTATTCATTCCGTAGTCGTAATTCTGGTTGCTCGAACTGGAATTCCTGTTCTGTCCATTTTGATTGTACGACGAGATCATGGAACCGCTGGCGATGGTGTTCATGTCTGGAGGAAGGTACGGCGATAGAGCCTGGTTCATGTCCCAGTTGTTCATGGTCGGCATGTTCATGGAACCCGGTGATACCGCCTTGCCTCGCTTCCCTACACTGCCATCACTACTGTCCTCCTGCTCCTGCTGTGAAACAAAACATATAACATTTAGTACATTTAAACATGGTCCTTTACAAATAAAGACTTTTGTTGAAGATTTTCGAAATTAAAACTGAATATTGAGTCTAGGGTTGATAATATTATCACTTTTACCATTTGTTCTTTGGTCGCCCTTTCCTTCAATATGTGATAAATACTCACCTTTATGCCAGTATTGTTGGAGATCTTAGTTGCTTTCCAGTTAGCTCCGCTGTCAATTGTGACTTCGTCAACATCGGAACTGTTTAGGGTGTTTAGGATTCCCCACATGTATTGATCCACTTCTAATCCTTCCAACTGAGCCGGTTTACTGTAAGGAAAATGGGCATTGTTAAACTGATAATAAGATTAGGGTGTTATTTTTTTAATTTTCATGGGAGTAGATAAGAACTTACTTGCAAACCGGACATCTCCATGACCCCCGTTCACAATTTAGTTGTAAATACGACTCCAGATCGAAGCATTGTATGTGTTTGCATTCATGCCCGCGTGCCGGTAGCGTGATTTTCTTAAACGTGATCGGACATTTTAACGATACTTTTAAAGCTGTTTGTTCAACACTGTCCCTGTCATTCGCTGTGTTGGATCCATTGCTGCCGTTCGATGGCGTCTGGTTGAAGTTCATCTTAATCTTTGCGATGCAATGGTCCGCTGTTAGCAGTCGCTTTCTTAAAAGACCTTGCAGAACGCTTCGCACGCTCGGCCGGTGAACTAATTGCAATACAAACAGGTGTGACTGTGGAAAAATAATATATTGTTAGTTCATAATTCTAGTATTCACTTTCTGTTGTACAGTACTGACTTATTTTTTTCCTAATATTTAAATGGTTTTGTGGATACTTACACAACAGCACGCGGAGACGGTGATTTGTATCGTGTTTCTGCCAGGCTGGCACACATCCTTCAGGTACAATGGTTTGTGTGATGTTTTGTTCTCTCCTCTATCTATAACTAAAGGCGTCGCGTTTACTGACACTTGAACACTCGCTGGCCAATTGGTGTTCATTTGCCTATCCTCGTGGTGGAAGCATTTTAGTTGTAACTCAAGGTCCGATCTGCAAACGAATGTAAGGTATTGTTTATATTGAAAGTCATATAAGGTGTGAAGATTCAAATATATATTATTTTTGATGTGCATAAATATTTACCTCCATATTAACGTTGAATGGACCGTTGGTTTCAATTGAAATACGTGATTGCTAACTGCTAAATTATGTTCTAATCTAAATGGTGGTAATATAATACCATCTCTTACGGGGAATGTTAACCGAAGCTCGTCATCTGAAAATAATATTCAAGGGTTAACATAGTCCATATAAGATTTTAAGGCATATTTCAATGACTAAACTAGTTTTGTTTTAGTATACTTACTCTGCATGCCCATCGGTGGTTTGAGCTCGTTGAAGTGGGGTTTGACGTCGGCATTCGGACTGATGTAGGGAGGCATACTACTGGCGGGTGTTAGAGGTGGCGTAGGGTTACCAGGCACCGGACTGTGCTGGTAGCTCATATTGGTTCGCATCGCGACCTCTTGCGCGAACTGCCCTCCGTACTGTCCTCCGTATTGCGCATTACTGCTCTGGTGCTGCGAGAACTGATTAGGCACGCCGCCATTGAAATACTGCCCCTGATTCGAGTAGGGCGGCGTCGATTGCCTCATGCTCCCTCTCATCGCAGCGCCAAAATTGCCGCTCGGTCCAAGAGGTTGCTGCGGCGGGTAAGCTGGGCCTTGGAAGCCCGGTCTGCCGCCGTAACCCGCTGGGTATTGAGTTGGCCCAAATCCGGGCTGCGCACCCATTGTGCTGTATTGGCCAGCCGTCTTTCGTTGTCCCATAAGCATAGTACCAGAAGGGTACGGCGTGTGTCGCCTTTGGTATCCCGGAGCCATCTTCGCCGTATTGCCCATCTGGCCTTGCCCCATTTGTGAGGGCATCATATTTGGGTGCATACCCATATTGGCCATTTGAGCCATCGGATTCATGCCGTTCATGGCAGCATTTCCCATCTGCCCCATAGCGGTCATCCCATTCATGCCACCATTGCCTCCCATCCCCATTCCGGCCATAGCCGGGTTATGGCTGCGCTGTTGGCCGTAGCCGTTCATCGCGCCATATTGGGGGTTTCCCATAGTCATGTTGTTTTGCATCTGAAAATTGAAATTGTTCTAATTGTATTTGTGTACGTGACTGAATCCACGTTCGATAAGCTAAAGCTTTTTACATAATTATGTGTATATTATGTTCATTGTTATTTTTAGAGTTTAGGGGAAAATGAGATACTTAATGCCTTATGTCTAATTTCCCCATTCTTTGAATTAAGGTTAACGCTTCCTGTTAGAAACGTCAATCAATGAATGTGCGTTTCCTGATCCTGATAACAAAGGATTTATTTTTTTGCAAAAGGCGGATGGCAATGATTCTGGTGTGTGTGTTACCTGCGAGAATGGCTGCGAGTCCTGCATCGCGGCCGTGGTGGCCGCGGCGACCATTGCGGCGGTGGCGCCGAACTGCGCGTTCTCGCCCCCGCCGCTCATCGCGCCCGAACCGCCGGCGCACCCATAGCCGCTACAACAACAGAATACATAACTTACTAACCAACACATTATCTTATCTATTCTAAAATCTGCGGACACGGTTAATAGACGTTCTTCCATCTGTATTACATTCCAAATAGCATTGATAAACATTTCGTGAGGCGATTACGTGTTACAACATTGAAATCAACCATCGTTCGCGCTCTTTAACAAAAGTAATTATTTCTTATAGCGTGGAGCAACTAGGTATGCAGGTACACATGTACATATTAAATGTGAAATCGGTCCAGTTAATATTATTTCACTCACGATACGAGCAGTTTCTATTGCAAGCGGCCTTGCAGAATCGAACATTCCACACGTTAACGCTTCGATTATTAATAAACTCAGACTCAATATTCAACCCAAATTCTATCAACGTAAGATCTTTTTTTAATACACGCCGTGATTTTATTATTTTACTAACAATGAGAGAAAAAATCAATATGGACGTATAGTGACGCGTTGTTACCCCTGTGTTTCTCTCGGGATGTGCTTGATTTTTTGTACGGCGCCGGAGTGGGAGAACGATTCATGTGAACTGCTTTTGGGGCGAATTCCCGAGCCTTCCCGGAGCCCTTTCTAATAATTCCCATTCGACAAATGCACGACAAACACTCGCACGGGCTACCCATTGTTACGAGCATCTGTAGTGGTGCAACAATATTGGGCTTTTGTATTGTACTCGCATGAAATTATTTTAATAAATACGCGTTTACATGTATGCTTGTATAATACACACAAACACATACCGATTACGTCTGAAAATTAGTAACACTGTTTTCTATATTCAAGGAAACATTTGGATATTGACCGTCAGTTTTGCTAAAGCTAGTGCGGTATTTTTTGTTGTTACAGCAGTTTAAACAATCAGTTTGAACGGTAGTGTAAATAAATGTTTGTATTGGATTGTTAATAAATTGTAACAAGAGTCGCGGCTCCTACTTAAGTATTCTCATAAATAGCTTAACAGATACTAAGTAGCGTCGACAACCAATAAACACACGAGTCAACAACGCTCATCTCGACATCGCCTCTATTCATCGATGCTGCAGATGATTTACAAGGGTCCTTCCTTAGGTAAATTCGGCCCGACCTGCACTTCTTTTTATAGTTTTGTCTGGACCTTTTTTCTTTTTGCCGACCGAAATATGTACCCAACAAAAAATCTGTGTGTTCTGTATCCTGGTGCACTTTTTGTAAAAGTGGTACCACATCCGAATAATCACTTACGGTCTGTTCAAAATATTTGGGTCGTTGAATGCGAGCGCGAGTTTTGGGCATTTCTTTTGGGACACTTCTCAGAATACTCCTTTATATAGAAATTATCTTTCGGCAAATGCGCTTGAGACGTTACGTCTGCTTACAAAATAGTACAAAGGCGCGTTGGGCTCTATCTTTGTGCAGAGAATATGACACGATCTATTCGTGAGCACGTTACACCCGTTCTTCGACATACGAAACTTCTAAATAAATCAATATGAATGAGTAGGTAAGTCGCTATTTCGAGAAGCTGGAAGGTGTTTGGCATAGTATTGAGAGATGTGCGAGTAACGCGTAGGTATTTTGATACATAGGCTGCAGTTAATTTTAGATTAGTGCGCAGACGTGTCGGATTCCTGGTTAATTGGCAGTGGAGATAATCGTATTGAATCTGACCGCTTAACATTCGTGCTCCCACTTTATAACTCTTAAAATACTGACGTTGACATTTATATTATATGAAATTATCGTACAAGATTACGTATTTCACTAATCGCTTGTAAAGCACGTATAACTCCGTGTTAAATTTTTATTTGAAGTGAAGTGTTAAATAAGGCATTAATTGTGAGTCTCGTATAGATTACTATCGCGGTAGCGTGAAGCCGTGGCGTGTTCCGCCCCTGTGTTCCGACGACAGTTGGTCACCCCCATTTAAATGCCACTTCACATTGTGGCTTGTGCGCACACTGCCATCATATAAAAGCGTTAACGTTAATATTATTGGATCGATGTGGCTTTGACGTCTTAAGCATTTCGATACGTTAATTTTAAATCAATATATTCAATATACGATGTAGTTATTATTATATGTAGTGTTTGTATACTTACTTATATACCATATATTGTTATACTAAAAATACGATATTGTATTTTATTTGTTTAAGTAGTTATTTTTAACTTTAATGATTTATAAGTTTATTGCTTTGTTTCTTTCACTGTTATTTTAAATATTGCAAAAAATAGTTATCTACTCAGTTACAAAGTAATAAGTTTAATTACAGCAATATCTATCTCATTCTCGTCAATCGACGTCGGGGTCCGGAGAATGAATCATGCTTCAAGGAGCGGATTCCGGGGGTTTACAAATGGAGCCAAGCGTTCCGGGGTAAATACGGTACAATGAGCGGGGAAGGGTCGGCTCGTCGCCCGCTTAGGGTAAGTGGGGCCGGTCACGTCAGTATGGGGCTTTATTACGGCGACGCTCCCGATAATAATTTGTTTGGCTGCGATGATATTGAACCGAATAGAATCACTGCTCAACTCATTTGATAAAGCTCGATGTTCATGGATTAACACCCAATTATGTCTTCATTAGTATGTCTCTGGCTGTATAAAACTATCACTTTTATTAATGTGATATGAACATTTAAGGTTTCTTTTAAGAATCCGTTGGGCCTTATCGAGCAAGTGGGGTAATGTACATACATATGTTGTGTCAGTGCATCCGCCCCCGGCCGTCTCGCTCGTTGGAAACTGACGTTTTTTCCCACGATCACTTACTAACGGTTACAAATCTTTTGTGCTAACGATCAGTAAACTTTAACATTCGCATAACACTTTATTAACATCCACGATGTAATAGCCGCTATTATGTTTGATATTTAATGAGTGAGTCTGGTTAAATTTCCCTACCGCTACCCTTGAAGTTAAGTAGACTTCCTGTGTTCTGTTCACACAATCTCGTTGCCGGTCCCCATTTTATTATTATTTACTTATTGGTTTTGTATAGAGGCAGGCGGCCATCAACAATATGTCGTTTGTAAAGGTGACTACTAAACAAAGCCGTTGAGCGTTTCGACTTAGCACCTGCTCGTGGTTTTTTATTTATAACATTGTATTTAGCTCACGACAACTTATCAGAAACGGTTATTGAGACCATCTCTCATTAAAGTTTATTCAATTTGTCAGTAAAATAATCAAGGTAGACAGTACAAACGTAAAAAATGTTGTTATTATTAGAATGAATCTTAACTGTTCGATGCTCTCCTCGGTTGTGTTGCTAGTTTAATGTTTTGTTTATTTGTGTTTATTGTAAGCGCTAAAGTGCAGTCACCGCGTGCATTCCCAATGCGCGCTTGTGTGAGTGGCTTGTGTAAATGTGTGCGTGCCAGCGCGCTAGTGTGAGTGCAATGAAGTGAGACTGTGTGGGTGCTGGGTGCCCTAAAGCGTTTGTGCGTGTGAATGGAAGAGCACATTTCATTTATAATTGCAGCGATGCGCGGTCGACAATGACACACTCGTGTGTAATTTTAAGTCCTCCTTATTTTATTAGAAGCCTATTGCTTCTTTAGATTTTTGACTTTGACTTTTTATTTATTTTACGTTTTACATAGATTAGACTTTTAAAGACTATTAGTAATTATTTTTGCAGATGAAATCGTAAGGTAGTTAAAGATAGTTACGTAGATGGTGTATTTTTGATTTTATTGCTTGTTAACTACGATAAGGTGGCACAGGTAAGCCGAGTCACGTTTCAGCGTTTTGTTGAAATGTAAACAAAGTTGTTCCGGATAAGATAAAAACAGTAAAGTGCCTACGTATAACGTCAACTTTTGGTAACTGATAAACACAGAGTATCTATTTATCATTTTCGATTTATTTTAATTATTGTTTCTGTCTGACTAGATTTTTATATTTGTAAACTTTACATATTTTACACATAACTTGTCGCTATGTCATCACTTCTAATTTCAAAGTTTGTCTACGGAGAGCGATTCACTATTAAATAATTAATTCGATTGTTATGATTGATTTTTTATCGTAGTTCAACTTGGTCGAGAAATGTCAAATCCGTTCCAAGGTTTGTTTTGATTATAAATGAGTAAACAAATATTTTGGACTCACCTAGGGGCGTTGACTCGGTATCCAATGGTCCCTTGCAATGGGTGGTGTTTTCCACTATCGGGAGCGTGTGCTCCCGCGTAGGTGATGGCAGATCCCGCGTAGCCGGCCGTACTACTAGAGTTCGCCGTCCTGCCGTTCCAAGGCACCTCCTGAAACACGATGCACCTGGTTTGTTGCTGCCCAAAAACATCGACGTCAGCCCGTAACTGACATCTCCTCGAAACGACATTCTACTTCCAAAAATTCCTTCATTGTAACATAAATATTTATTTCTCCAATATTGTCGTCGTGTCAGTCGCGAGCGTACAGTCGTATTTTCTGTTATCGCGTATCGCGCGCAAATTTCGCTCCAGCCGTTCGTCGAACGTCAACAATCGGCGAAACGTTCATCGTTTACCTTTGTGAAATTTTCATCGTCGTCATCTATTATGAATCGCTTCTTGTCTTAATTTTCTCATGCGTGATTATCTGATAATGTTTTATTTTTTACTCGTTTGCAATTTTACACCTCGGTGTTTTGATTGCTTTTGATTTTCATCACTTTAAAATCACAATAAAATCGATCACTTTAACAACTATGCATTTTTCACATTTTTTCATGCACTCTATTCATTCCGTCAACGATGAACGCTTCGCGATTTTATTCTGTCTTCGAATCAGCTGAGGCAAAATCCAGCGTGTACGTTTTACGACAGGTGGTGTGTTCTGGCTTTAAACTTCCACAATTTTTATCTGTTTATTTATTTACTGCTATCGAGAAATATTTTCAAAATAATTTTCAAGGTATAATGCAAAAATAAAATAATTTTGCAAAACTTGTAAAAAGTAATAAAACCAGAACAAAACGTTTAGAAAAGCACTTTTAATTACTTGAATGCCACTTTCACGTAACACAGATCTTGTATTCACTTCAGGAATATTTTATTCCCCATCCAGTTTGTCACTTAGAAGAAATCCTTTTTTGGTGTCCACTTCACTGTTTTGATGTTCAAAAATCCAAAATGTCACTTAGCACATCAAAATCCAAATCCAGGGTGTAATGAGATCAAAACTTGTCACTGTGTTCCAGCATTCGATAGCCAATAAGTTATCGTTCACTCACGAGTCCGACTTTGAAGTCACCGAAACATCATAGACGTGTTGCACGAGTGTCGACACCGACGTCACTGGCTGCGACGGCGAACGACCGCGCATTCGACCGTCAAAGGTAACACTGGATGATGGCGATGGCGAGCCGGCGACGGTGAGTGAGAGGTTGCGGCGCGGGGCGCTCCCACCCCGCGCAACGTTGCCAGCTCGCCGCGATAAGTGGCGCACCCCCGCGTCCCCCGCTCGTAAGTCGTCGTCTCGGCACTCGGCGATCGGCCGTGTTCGGGCGCCATCGTCACCGTATCGGCTCTCTGCCCCACCCCGCGCGCTCTACGTTTTCACGTAACGGTCCTCAATCGAGCGCGATACTGCCAGTGCGATAGTTGTAATGTTCTGTCGTCATTGCGATTTCAATGATCAAAGTAGAGCGCCATCAACAAAAAATGCCCTATGAAACGAATGATTTACAAAAATTTTATAAATGTATCAGAATGAGGATAAATAAAAATAAATAATTGTGTGTTATCCTCAGGTAGATATTTGTATGAGAGTTTTTGCGCAGCGGCTCGGCGCGTTGCCGCGGTCGACAAGCGTCTGCGTTGGGGCATAATAATTAGCAACGATAAACAATGGGCTTGTCGTCCTCTGGCCGCTACCTGCGCATGACGATAGAGGACGACTGACTTGTCCTGAGATGTCCTTGCTGTGTGCGCTGCGCTGCCTTGTCGCTGCACGCGTTTCGCACACACGCTTCAATTATATTATAATGTTATCCTAATCTTTGATTTATTTTAACATTTGATGTCCGTGACCTCTATTTGGCAGTATATTTGTAAATGTTGACAGCCGCTACTTCATGTGATTTACTACACGCGTTTCGTCATTTTGTTTATTTTAATACTGATGTCAATAGTATTATATTTAATATTAGAAAAAGGCGTATTTAAGACATCGATACAATACATAAATAAATGAGCAGATTAGGCAGTATAAGTTTAAGGTGCGAGATTTATTAATTAATTATTAAATCCATGTACATTTTATTTAATCCTTAAAAGATTCAATCCATTCTTTAGCCTCATATTTTCTCGGTAAAATAATAAAAAAGCACTGTTTCGTTACGGCTATCATTTGTCATTTAAACAACATCATATATGATACAAAACATTAACAATGCAATTGTAATTTAGCAGTTTAGGTCGTTACTTATTATTTTATCATTGTACACAAACAAGTGGCTTCCGCATCGCAAGTGATACAGTCAAATATTTAACGCGAATCATGCAAATGATACACGAATTGTGCAGGAATGATCTTAACGTTGGTGTAGCGATCTACATTAGTTGAGTGCGGCACGCACGTCGCCGCCGACTGGAAAGTCGGGAAAGCGATCGTTGAGTGGCGCGCGCGCAACGCTTCTCGTCCGCGTTCCGATGCGCTGCCGCCGCCACCGCCGCACACACGACCCGCCCAGCCCTCCACTCCATTCATAAAAATAATTAACTATCTATCCACCTCCGCTCCACACACTAAATATAAATGTTGAGTAAATGTAACAATTTTACATTTATTTCGTAATTAACACTAGACTGATGGAGGCACAAATATGTTTCCCACTAATATTCACTTCGGGTAGTCATCCCAGCTCATACAATTTAAAATAGCTGTTATGATTTTCGTAGATTTAGAAAATTGCAAAATAAATTCTCTCAGATAGCGAAACATCATATTAGATGTAATGTATAAGATTGCTCGGCTAAGATGATCAAAAAGTCTATTTGTTGCACAGTCAAATAAATAGTGTGAAACATTACGAGTTGGTCGCGTTTAAATGTTGTTTGTACATTAGAATCATAGTTGCGGCGATCTGTTGGAGCGGTAACTGTTTAATGTAACGGTGGCGATTAATACGTGTTTAGTAGCGTTTCTTCTGCGGAATCTTATCAAAATAGATAACATTTGTGACGTAGGCGCGCATTGATATCATGGCAGTGTGTGTACATTACAGCACGTACCGTCCCTTGTTACTTACCTATGTGTTGATGTTTTTATGATATTCACATTTTTAGTGCTACGTGACTTTACTTAGCATTTGAAGGTCAATACGAAGTATTAGTGGAATCTAATCAGTACAGAGATCTTTACCATATGTAAGTTTAAATATAAATTAGAGGCAATAAGTCATTAGTGAGGTATTTTGATTGTAGAAATGTCGTCGTTACGAAAGAAAGGTTTAGTTGCCTATTTATTGCTATTGTGTAACCTCGGGCGGGCGGCGGCCCAAATTTCTCGCCCGCTCGCTTATTTACAGCTCGCTTATTTACAGGTTATAATTTTCTTTTCTTTTAAGGCTTTTAAGGTAAATAAGCTTATAATCCATGCTAAGCAGTAACTAAAACTCATGGGCGCAACACGGCGCAACACAAGGAATATCCCACTGAAAAGTTTTCCACTATTATATTTCCACAACAAAATTATGATTAAGATTACGCTATTTATACGTTTGTTACAGCGTTCAGTGTTGCTCGGAGTGGGCGATGGTTATATTGCCCTGTTGTCGGTGTGGGTGTCGTGAAATAAGTACCCGTAGCAACTTCGAAGGGACGATCGGGGGAGTCGGATCGCAAAAGGGCAACACGAAGGCGTAAAATCATTTCACATTAAGGAGAAATACTTTTGCGAGGTATCTACAAAAATCATACATTTATTATGTTTTCTTGACTTGTTATACGGAATTGATATAGAACAGGATTATAATAGAAAATAGAAACAAACTATTTTGATTGAGTCTATTGAGGTACCTAAATTAAACCAAAATGCGTAATAATAGGTTATGTTATTACCCGGTTAGTATTATCACAATATATTTTTAAATAAGGATATGGATTTCCCTAAAACGTAATATTGCACAAAGATAAATATGTAGGTAGTAATTCTATATTTGGTTATTTATGTTACACACTACGCTTACACACTACAATGTGTGGAAATGTTTAACCCGATAAATTATTATGCACTAATAAAACTTGATCCATTCATTGTTATAAGTATGAACTTGCTGATAAAAATACTAAACGGTCAATAAATATATTTTCAAATGTTTTATTTTAAACTTTTTATTGAAAAGTAAGACTTCACTGCATGTAGTTACATATTCGATTCAGCCTGACCAATAAATCAAAATTTTTTATCTAAACTGGAGGACCCAAAAATATATAATTAGTAAATAGCAAAGTACAAAAATTCATCCATCCATCCAAATACAAATAAGTTTCCAAGTCTAAAAAAGTACATAGTCCTGTCATAAGCAAAGCCAAGTAATATGTATTGTTATTTCAAAAACATCACAATTCTCGTTTGCCCTATGTGCTTTCGTTTGTCCTTTTTGATATACATACTAAACAATTTTATTCGATTTTAACCCAAAGGCAGTAAACAGAGCGTAACTTGTATATGTAGCTTCTTCTAAATCTTGTATTAGAAGCAGATCAATAAATTGTTGCAATTTTCAGAGCCCAAGGGAACCACTCATCGTTGAATGGCAAAAATATGATGTTAAATATTTTATGCAAATGGTAGGTAATTACATAAAAAAGTCGTTACGATGTCATTGTGGTCCACTATGTAAACAATTTAGAATTTGGAAGCTGCTTAATAAATTGCTTTCTTTTCTGTTTTGACTCCATCGGAACCACCCATCATTGATTAGCAAAAATATTGTCTTAAGCATCCCTTTCACAAATGGTAATTATAGGAAAGCCGTGATGACGTCATTATTGTACATTATTACAATATTGTTCCTGTGGAACTGCTAGCTTCGCCAAATAACAACGAAGAGAGGCCAAGATAATGTGGCATTTGTATTCTACACGGCCTGTTTATTTACAACATACTGATTATTTTTTACGTTTAATTTGCTAAGGGAATCAATTCAGCCATGCTTGTTACGAAGAGAGATAAAATTTACTCACGTTTCGGCATTATTTTAGTAGGTACGTACTTAATATGTGTATATTAAGTAGTAGTAAGTAGGTATAATAAAAGCGTCAAATGTTCACAAATTACACAATACATTGAATTTTTGTTCGCTAATATTATTCAAGTGAAACTGTTTATTGATCAATGTTATTTCATTATTTTGATTAAAATACATATTATCGACTGAGTGTTTAAGGTATACTCCGTAGAAAACTGTTGTAAACATTTATAGTCCTCTGGCTCTGTTTTTCGTAGCTTGAATTTTGAAAACGTTTTAATGCTAAAATTACTTATATTGCGTGCCTCCAAAATAAAATACTGTATGCCAACAAAATCTTAGTATTTGTGTGAGTGTAATAAATACATAAGAAAGATCGTCGAAGCAAATAGTATCTCCGCAAAAGAGCGGAAAAATCTACATTTGCGTCGACGTCTGGCGAGCATGGTATATTAGCCCAAATCCTCCTATTGATTCACAGTGTTACTGAGAAATAAATGGTGAGATGGTCCAGCAATGGACTGAGAAACGCTAAAAAGGACCACATTTATTATACCTATTCTGTAATGAAGTTACAAGGAAAGTTATTACAGCTAATTAGGCTTTACTAATAACTTTAACTAATTTTTTCGAGTGAAAAACAATTCCACTAGTGTTTTGAGCTAATATTGCATATAAAGGAAAATAGGAACCGTTATAGATATTTATAATAAAGATACAAATCAAAGTTGAGGAGGTCACATGCTGCAAGAGGGTAATTCAACGAAACAATAGCTCATCATCAAAGCGTTGAAAGCGGAGAATTAAAAAATCAGCTTTCCTCATATGTTGACAACAGTTATAAATCACAGTCGCCGTGTTTATTTTATGATCCAGCTATTATCGTCAACTCGGCGGTTTTGCAATGTGGCCGCCGCAGCGCCGCCTCGGAACCGATGCGCGAGGATAGGGCTGCCTCGTTACCTACAATACCCCATTCACTATAACACTATCTAATATCTACATACTAGATTTATGATTAAATTGTACAGAGCGGCACCGTTGCTGGAAAACTTCATGGTTCGCTACAAGTATTGCTGTTTACGTCGGAGCTCAATGCGTGTTCACATCCTTTGACCGTACCGGATGAACTCACACTTATTAAATGTTGGCCATCCCTGCATTTTAGAAGTCGTAAAAAGCAGATATAGTTATATGTGCATTAGTTATTTCTGTGTCTTGTTGGCGTTTCGAGGATCATACGCCACACGATTCCAAGCCCGTTGTCATATTCTGATTTATAATAATTGTCATATATCCGGTCTCTTGAAAGATATCTCAATAAGGCAAGAGTCGGGAAGGCAGTGACGGTTTTAAAGGTCTAGTATATGATAATTTGGGTCGTAAACTTTGTTTTGAATATATTTTGGATGTGTGCACGCAGCTTATCGCACGTGACGACGGCGTTGACAAAACGATAACGATTACGCGATTGTGTGTTGCATTATACATATTAATGTATGTAGCATCATGATTTATTGGCGTTATTTTTATGTCTACTAACCGTATTACTGTTCAATTCCTAATTCCTTTTAAGTACTAGAATAGATTCTGACGAAATAATAGATATACAAATATAACTCAGAGGTACCTAAGTAGTGATGTTAAACATGCATAGTCAAAATTTATCTTTTAAAATTAAACTATTTACATATTTATTAATTTTATAAAAAAGGCTTGAAAATAAAATTGAATTTTGGCCCTTTTAATTTCATTTATACTAACAAACACATGCCAATGTGAACATGCGCGATACTCCGCGTTCCTAGTTATAGTTGTTTCAGTTAGAACTTGTGGAAGTTATAGTTCGCGGACAAATTCATAACGGAACTTGCGCTCGGCTTACTTATCACTAGGCTTCACGAGGGAGGGAGACGAGGGTACACTCATGTGCATTTTAATAATATACCATTTTGTTTTCATTCAATGATAGGTTCCACAAGGTCTTTATTATTTCTAACTAGGACTAGCAGAAAACGTTGTTCGGTCAAGGATTTTTTTTCTAAACTTTTACATGCCTACAGCATTTAAAATTAGAAAAATAAAAACTATGGAAATATTTCGTTACAAAATAGAAACTATTATTTTCGATAAGTACACTCTAAGCGGTATCAAACATACTTAAATCTCCCCAAAAACCTTTATCTCATATCTTCTAAATATACACAACAAAAATCTATGAAGCTGTTTCGGGGAGTTGTTTCATCCACAAACAACATGACACGAGATTCTTATATTATGTCGATGGCTTAGTTATTTTAGTAATTTTATTTTCGGGTATAACAGGCTTTACAGGGCATAGAAAATAGTTTTTTTTGGACATTAGGACCTATCTCTGCTCCTTGAGTAGCTCCAAGTGCAACAACAGCTACTCTTTTATAATAATCAGCTACACACGCGAATCATTTTAAGCTTCAGTTACTAGTATACGCCAGGTAAATTAACATATTGGGTTTACAAAAGAAGTCTAAGTTACATTTTCTATCAAGTACTTTTAGTAGCTTTTACCAGCCTTTATAGAGCCGTGGTATATATTTTGTTAGACTTGCATACTAACGGGTTTTCTAGGCGCACTCATTACGTACGAAGCACGTGACACTATTCGTAGTACGAAGTGTACGAACATAGTGCCGGTAGTAAATTCTAACACAAAACTTTAACAGCCAATATCACTGCAATCAAGCTCATTAAAAAGACACTAAAATATCTACATAGCCAACTGTTATAGGGTACTTAATCATCCGACATTGTTGATTAGGTAGCAAGAGTAAAGGAAAACAAGTATTTTACTAATACTAGGATTTCAACATCTCTGACATCTAAATTTATAAAGGTTTATGTTTGATGTGTACCAGGTTTACCTGGCAAGATATTGATCACAAGGAAGCAAACAAATCGTGCTCATACTAAATCTAATATGCGCAGTTATCTGCTCCCCAGAATGCGGACATGGATATTTTTCAATTTCCAAATATCAGCCTAATACTACATTGACCTCCTATTTTCAAGACGTATTTAAGATTCCGTTCTACAGCTCCTGAAATGTAAACCTAGGGTTTTTATGTGCATTTTTACCTGTTTGACAAATTCAGATCTAGGTTTTCAAAAAACTTCAGACCTCTGCGATGCTTTTCAGCGAGATATCGGCGATTACGTATTTTTCATCGTTTCAATGGCGCGGCCATGGCATATTAGTCTTATAGCTCCAGAAATATAAACCTAGGATTTTTTATGTTATTTTTACTAGTTTTGACAAATTCAAATCCAGGTTTTACAAAACCTTCAGACGTCTGCGTTGCTTTTTCAGCGAGATATCGCCGAAAATGTGTTTTTCACCGTTTCAATGGCGCGGCCATGGCGTATTAGTCTTATAGCTCAAGAAATATAAACCTAGGATTATTTGTTTTATTTTTACTGGTTTTGACAAATCCAAATCTGGGTTTTACAAAAAACTTCAGACGTCTGCGTTGCTTTTTCAGCGAGATATCGCCGAAAATGTGTTTTTCACCGTTTCAATAGCGCGGCCATGGCGTATTAGTCTTATAGCTCCAGAAATATAAACCTGGGATTTTTGTTTTATTTTTACTGGTTTTGACAAATTCAAATCTGGGTTGTACAAAAAAATTCAGACGTCTGCGTTGCTTTTTCAGCGAGATATCAGCAAAAATGTGTTTTTCACCGTTTCAATGGCGCGGCCATGGCGTATAAGTCTTATTGCTCCAGAAATATAAACCTAGGATTTTTTGTTTTATTTTTACTGGTTTTGACAAATTCAAATCCAGGTTTTACAAAAAACTTCAGACGTCTGCGTTGCTTTTACAGCGAGATATCGGCGAAAATGTGTTTTTCACCGTTTCAATGGCGCGGCCATGGCGTATTAGTCTTACAGCTCCTAAAATATAAGCTCGGGATTATGTTCTATATTTTTACAATTTTTTTACAAATTCAATCTGTTACTTACCAAAATTTCAGATCTCTGCAAAGCTTAGTTTTAAGGATCTCCGTGGCCGCGCGGTTCGGAGCGTTTCAATGGCGCGGCCACGTTCAAACCCTTATAACTTTTTAACCATAGTTTTGACAAATTTATGGTTTTGGGAGTCTACTTTTACAATTTTTTACAAAACTGTAATTTTTTAAAAAAGAAAAAAACGTCATGTCCGCGCCATCGAAATGGACACAACGTGACGACGGCGCTGACAAAACGATAATGATTACGCAATTGTATGTTGCACATTGTACATAGCATCATGATTTATTGGTGTTATTTTTATGTCTACTAACTACAACAACATTGAATTGCTTATATATTTTAAGGAGTTGAAGAAATTTGACACAATATTAAACATATACAATTTAATATAATATACAGAGGTTATCTATGTTAAACAGGCTAATCAAATTTACCGTTTAAAAATTAAACTAATTTTTTTTATAAAAGGCTTTAAACCACATTTGGGTTTTTGCCCTTTTAATTTAATTCATAAGCATAACATACGACAAAATCATGCCAATGTGAACAAGCGTGATGCCCTGCGTTCCTGATTATGTTTGTTTCAGTTAGAACTTGTGGAAGTTATAGTTCGCGGACAAATTCATAACGGAACTTGCGCTCGGCTTACTTATCACTAGGTTTCAGACGAGGGTACACTCATGTGCATTTTAATAATATACCACTGTGGATTTACCATTTAATTTACGGTTGTCATTCAATGATAGGTTCTACGAGGTCTTTATTAAGTACTTCCAACGGGGACTAGCAGACCTGGAAAACGTTGTTCGGTCAAAAGACTTTTTCTAGAGTTTTACATGCCTTAAGTATGTCAAACTTAAGAAAAATAAAAATACATACATACATACATACATACATATCGTCACGCCTTTTATACCCGAAGGGGTAGGCAGAGGTGTATTTCTACATCCACTTTTCGCCAGATATACTTTAGTCCCACGAAATAAGGGGCGAGCCTATTGCCGTACCGGGCACATTACCAGACTCCGTGCTGCTACTGAGAATGTCGTGGCAAAAAAACCCAATAACACTGCCCGACCCAGGAATCGAACCCGGGACCTCCCAATCCCACGCGCACATTTATGCCGCGAGACCAACGAGGCAGTCGTACAGGGTTTGATGTCGAGTTTTCCGTCTCTACGCAAAGATGGTATTTGCATCGTGTTATCCCTTAGTCGCCTCTTACGACACCCACGGGAAGATAGGGGGTTGTGACACTTGTATTCTATGCCGTCAACCACACAGAAAAATAAAAATATGGAAATTATTCGTTACAAAATAGAAACTATAATCATGGATACACTCTAATCAACAAGCGGTATCAAACATACTTAAATCTCCTCAAAAACCTTTATCTCATATCTACTAAATACATGTACACAACAAAAATCTATGAAGCTGTTTCGGGGAGTTGTTTCATCCACAAACATCATGACACGACATTCTTATATTATGTCGATGGTTTTACAGGGCATAGAAAATTGTTTTTTTGGAGATTAGGACCTATCTCTGCTCCTTGAGTAGCTCCAAGTGCTACAACAGCTACTCTTTTGTAAAAATCAACTACACACGCGGATCATTTTAAGCTTCAATTACTAGTATACGCCAGGTAAATTAACATATTGGGTTTACAAAAGAAAGCACTAGAAACGATTGAATAAAAACAAACAATAACTATAGCAACTAAATTGATGCCAATTCTAAGTTATATTTTCTATCAAGTACTTTTAGTAGCTTTTACCAGCCTTTATAGAGCCGTGGTATATATTTTGTTAGACTTGCATACTAACGGGTTTTCTAGGCGCACTTATTACGTACGAAGCACGTGACACTATTCGTAGTACGAAGTGTACGAACATATTGCCGGTAGTAGATTCTAACACAAAACTTTAACAGCCAATATCACTGCAATCAAGCACATTAAAAAGACAATAAAATATCTACATAGCCAACAGTTATAGGGTACTTAATCATTCGACATTGTTGATTAGGTAGCAAGAGTAAAGGAAAACAAGTATTTTATTAATACTAGGATTTCAACATCTCTTGACATCTAAATTTATCAAAGTTTATGTTTGATGTGTACCAGGTTTACCTGGCAAGATATTGATGACAAGGAAGCAAACAAATCCTGCTCATACTAAATCTAATATGCGTAGTTATCTGCGCCCCAGAATGCGGACATGGATATTTTTCAATTTCCAAATATCAGCCTAGTACTACATTGACCTCCTACTTTCTCTACATCTTCTGATCTTTCACCCTGTCTGACTCTAGTTCTTTATCAGCTTGAAAGTGTTAGCAGGATTGAGAAATCTTCATTCGAAGACTATCTTTTATTGGTACTTCCCATTAGACAAGTCCAAGTTGTAGCGGGAATCCTCTGGGACATTCCTATCATTCATATATGCGTAAGCGCTATAAAAAGATAACCGTGTGTATTTGTGTACCTACATTATTTATGTTGTCAACCCACAATAATATCAATAAACTTAATAATACGACTGGGATTGTACTCCGACATGTTTACTTTATAAACTAGCCGTAGTATACTCATCCTTGTGATTAATGTAGCAAATATATTTCATTTGATACATTATAGGCTTGAATTTACTTTTTACAGAATAAAACTTAGGCCATTTTTGACGGATATTAATAAGTTTCGAACCACATTACTCTTAAACTAAAAAAAAAACTTCGATCACACTTATATTTAATTTAAATAATGTACAGTTAATTTAACATTTAAATAGTTTAAATGACGCAGAAATAGGAATGTAAGTAGACATGGGCATATAGTCGAATTGTTAGAATGTTAGCAAGCAGTACATAACCCGATGTAGTAAGTATATCGGTAGCGAGTTACATGCGCTTGAGGTTACCACGATCCATGCTGATATTGAGATATTTTATTGTGCCATAAAATGTGGCTCGGCTTAATGGAATAATGATTCGGCCGTTTATTGTTGTTTATTTTACGCCCGATCTGTCTTCTTACCAAGTATGGCTTACTGATAATTTCCTAAATTTGCTTAATTCCCTTTTCAATAGTAGTTTAGGTCGTTGTCTGTTGGCGGATGCAATTACTAGCCGTTTTAAATCTCCAACAATCACAAGTTTGTTTTATTTCGGGATGAGAGTTTCATAATCTTTTGACTCCTTTGCATCTTTCGTTACAGCAACTGCTTACAGAATCGTTTGTTTGTTTGTTCGTCAAGGGATATCATTATGGTTGAATCGCTGTATTTCATTTAGGCCGGCTGGAAAGGACTACACCATGACATTGATTTTTTTTATAAAATTTTGTCGTAGGGCGTTAAAAAGTGGTGTCAAGTGGAGTTAGTCATTTGGGTTCAGCAGGACTACTTATGATCTGATTGACTCATAAATAATTATGTTTAACACTGGCAGAGAAGGTAGAAATCCTTAATTTAAATGTTTACGATCTTATTTATTTATGTTTATTTAGTTATCAAACTGGCTGACGCGCCGACGTAAACCTGACCCGTGTTTGCATATTATGATATGTCTGACAAGTGAGTCAAATCGTCTGGTAACCCTAGTGCGCCTCAGCACAAACCTGTTCAGTATGTTCAGTTCGGGAAATATGTCGCGGTGAGCGCGTGCCCGCCTGTTTCCTTCACTCCTCGTTATGTTTGTTAAGTTTTATAATTGTTGTTCTTGTTTTTTTGTCTGCTGCCTACTGCCAGAAGTATTATTTCCCATTTGATGTTAAAGTTCGACATACTGAATGAACTGAAATATGTATAATTTGGATTGTTGGTGAAAGTTGCGATAAAATGTGTATCTTTTTTCCAATTGTCTAGTTTTTATTTATGAAAACTGGACCATATATTACAAATTCACTAAATGGCGTCCGTTTATGTCATTAAATAGCAGTGTACAGATTGCTAAAATTGAAAATGAAATAGCTTTGATAATTTAATTGATTTATTTAGCTAAGTTGTGACACGGCGCCCGCGCCATAGTTTAGTCAGCTTGAGTACATGCAACAAACGTGACTTATGTAATAACCAGCTAGTGAAATTACGCTCATTGAACATTCTTCGTTTTATTATAGTTTCAATTATACAAACGTTTCTAAAAGTTCATTGGCTGCTCTCTCCCATCGCTTGTACCACATGATGTGTCGACTTAGACATAACGCGTGTCTATATTTATTATTTACAGGCGGCCGATGATTTCCATTCTTCGCGCTCGATGTCGCGTCTACCACACGAGAAAGCCACGACATGAAAACATCACATTCTTCGCTCTACAAATGCATTCCTTCTAAAAATTGATATTGTTTATATTTTCTACATCGTTTAGTTTTGACTTCTCTGTGACATTTGTTTTTTATCATGCATCTCTGTTCAGTGTTTGTCTTACTAAGCAGCTACAACATATTATTAGTATGTCACTGTTTGCCCTTGATGTACCTGCTTATGTCAACGTCATAAACATCGTTTTATTAATTGTCTTGTTATGCACGTCAATTGTGTTCATTATACCTACAGCAGGCGAGGTGAGCCGGACAGAGAATAGTGTCAACTTAAAGACAACGGTGACAAAACGAATTCATGCGCCGTTGTAATTTTAATTAAGCACAACAATAATTGACAAGAGCAGAGGTAATGAAACAATGATGCGCGTGAGACGGAGTGTTTTACGAAAATAAAGGCAACAGAACGAGCACAATGACTCAGATGGAATTCAGCTTTGCCCGCCATACTGAGCTTCGTCGGAATCAGAAATACAATCCTAATTATAATCGCACGCATCCGTCCAGCACCTCAATCGGTCGCTAACGTCCCGACTAAACCGCACTGTACTCCTGGACGCACTCATCTCTGTGGATTGTGTGCAATGAACGTTTAATAATTATTTTCGTAATACGCGTCACGTAAAGTTTAAGCGTCGCGCTATGGCAACGCGCCGCCGTCGCCACCACCGCGTGCCGCGACCTGAGGGAGTCGCCACTCGCCACTTGCGCTCGCTTTAATAAGCTTGGAGAATAAACACGCTATTGATATCTTGTTGATTCTTATTATAGCAACACAATATTATTGAGTTACTACCTAAGCGCCGAGTACGACGCTACTACCTTACGCGAATACCTCGAAGGAAACATACTTCACGATACGCGAATTTATTGAGACCTTAACCCATATTTATAATATCTGACAAGGTTATATCAAAATTTATGTCGTTCGAATAGTCTAGTCTGATGTATTTAACACTGCGCAGATTAAATAAGAATGTACGGCGGAGTGTTAATGTTTTTCTCTTAGAATAGAATATGTGATCTGTGCATCATCCGATGTTTATCGCGAACGTTCAGTTTATTGCATCGAATACTTAATGTGCGTTTATACTATACATTTATAAATACGTAGCGAGTATTAGCCGACGAAGTGGTTCATAATAACGTATGTGTACATAGGAGCAACATTGCCGCATTGCGGTGAGCCGCCCATATGTCGACATATCACTTCTGCCCTTTACTGGAATACTCCACACTCAAATACCTTTTAAATCGGTCCATTCGACGTACCAACTTTTTCTTTGTAGTGTGGATAGTAAATATTCACTTCGATATTGTGTTGATTGATTTCAGGTTTTAATTAAGGACGTCTTAATAAATTATTTTCTGTGTTACTGCTGGTGCTTACGAGTACTGTGATTACAAAACCTCATTAACGCTACAGATGAATCGGTGATGTAGATTGGCATCTTTGTTGTGTTTACTAAATAGTTATGACGGCTTAATAGTTTATTAGTAAAATCACAATAACAATAAACGTAGTCGGGTCATTATCAAGTGAATAGTAAAGAAGTCGTTTGTTATCGAGAACTCGTTTCCGGGTCAGGTGAGTTTGTTCCACACAATGATTTTGAACACGTCGGCGGTAACCTGCGCGTAAAAGAATAATAAAATATAAAGTTTTTAGTTTCACGCCTCAGACGCCTTGTATCGGGTTTGTAATACATTAGTCGGGCGTTGATTTACACGGCTACATATCGTGGGCGCGTCTATTCATAGTACTAATGTACTATATTTAGTAGCGATTCCCTATTATTTCTCGCGACTGACTCAGTATGCGAGTTGTTCCGCTTTCAAAAGTGGGTTTTAAATGTACTCGATGAGCTTTATTGAATTTTCCTTGTTACGTTAGATATTTAAATAGCGCGGGATTAAATGAAATCCCCGATCGTCTAATTAGGTCAATATATGTTATATTTAGTAGAAGCCAGCTAGTTATAGCGATAAGGGTTATGATTTGTAATTGATATTATTATTATGGTATAGCAGCAGCTAGTATGCTATGTGTGGAGAATTCACGCACAAGAAGTATAGCTCAAGGTCGCCGTGTTGTGTGTAAATAGCAAATAAGCGCATATGTAGTGGCGTGAAGCGTGTGGCGGCGCAGGTAGAGAGATGAGGTGGCGTCTCGTGCGTCCGCGCACATCTGCCGGCGCGCGTGGCCGCGCTAGCACCCGGCCCGGCACACATGTAAGCAACTAGCGATATAACACGCTGCGCGTATTGCTACTACTGCGTGCTCTTTGGGTCTTGACTTGCCGTTTGTGACAGATCGGCAAAGTAAAGCTAAATTGGCAAAGGTCACAGGGTTTCAACTTGCCGTTCGTAATAGGTACATCGGCAAAGTAAGGCAACGTTGGCTCAGGTAATATTTTGGATGGGTGTCCGCTGGTTCAGGATTTACATAAGAGCGCTACTGTCCTTTGGTTTGCATGTGAAGCCATCGGTGTCCGTGCTTGTCTTTGAATAGGAATCTTCAGAAAATTTCGGACGCCGCTGGAGACATGGGTTTAAATTCCGTCACCAGAGCGGACTTTACTCTTGCACGAATAAAGAAGAAAGTCTGACATACTCAATATTCGCACGTGTATTTCCTACTGCTGCTCAATCTGCTCATAACTCACGTAAACATTTTACACGCTGTCTTAATCTTTACTCCACCAGCTATTTTAAGGACTTTGATGCCTCGATAATGTAATCTAAGTATCTATAGTAAAACGATATGATTAGGAAGTGAATTAAAAAAAAAAAACTTATGACGACTACCAACAGTATTGTTTACTGTTTACTCGACGGTAGACGATCGAGAATTTACTTGCTGTCGCCTATGACGTGGACCGCTAGTAGTGGGTTGGCAGCGCGGCTAATTATAATCTACTAAACATCATCGAGTGCTCGTAAGTTAGGGTCGCACCTTGTATGTATTTATAAATGCCTTTTTTCGTATCATGCTTCCTAAACGCGTGTACCTATTACTGTCGAAATTCTGTATTGAAAGTGAATAGTGAAAATATTATAAAAATAGCAGGCCACGCGATAATTGTTTTCTCGCGTCTGCTCATAAGTAAACATATGGCAGGTAGTATTGATATCAATAATATCGATACGTGTTTATTAATAGAGGTATGCAACAGCCCTAAACCGGTGTGTCGAGACGGCAGGCGGGCGGCGGCGGCCGGTGCGTGCGATCACCACATCGCACCTTGTCGAAGACTGCACGATGCGTGCCGTATTAGTAACCACATTAACAATATTCATTTATTGATTTATACACCCTTCTGCTCCACATCCCAGTTATGATTATGTAATGCTTCTTATATCAATACCAACGCTCTACACTTTTACTAATTACCCACACCGCTGACAACATGATAAAGATCATGTTATTTAAATGCGGGAATATTAAACAAAGTCATGTGTCATAATAATTAATCTGCCTACTCGTGCTCTATTTAAAATTATCTTGGGTCGATGCCAGCTATTCTAAATACCATACGTGGTCTCTTTCAAATTTGTCTATAACAATAACGAAGAAATTCACACGAAATAGAAAGGCAATCAAATTCATAGCAAATTGTATGTATTCGAATGGCTCCGTCTTCGCTGAGAGTCGCGAGTCCATTGTTCGGGCCGCAGCGTGAAAATCAAACTTCCGTACTGCTATTAAAGATATTACAAACATTTTGTAAATATCTATTGTAGTCTGCCGCGATTTTCAACAGATAGCACGTAAGTTGTTTGAGTGTTTTTATTTTTAGTATTACATTCGCGATTGTTATTGATGTAGACAGGTATGCCACCTACACCTTAAGCCAGAAATACTGGGGAGCGTGATGAATTTGTAACACAATCGGCGGCTCTAATAAATGACGTACTTCAACGTAACGATGGCGGTTCTGAGGCGCGCGCGCCGCACCGCTCGCCGCCGGAGATGATCCGCTGCCGAATGAGCGCGATTTTTTAATCTGTCGCGCGTTTCCTTGTAAATCTTAATTCGTATGTGCCGTTACAATAATTCCAGTGCGAGGGCATGGACGTACATTTTTTTCTCTGGAAACGTATCACCTTATCGTCGTGTAGCCGGTTACTTACCTACAATTAAAAAGCGAAAAGAGCGCGGATTCCGAGGCGAATTTCGAGAAATATCGACGGGGTCAACGAACCATGTCGACGCATCGTGTCCGCGTCTCCTCACTCGATTTTTTACATTTTGGTATTAAGCGGACAATTTAGGATGAGGTTTTATTGATGTGCTTTACTTGAGCACTCTTGAATGATTGCAAAAAAAATTCGAGCCGGCATTTGAATAAATTGCCACGGCGCCGCGCCGTGGCGAGTCGGTTGTTTAAATTCATTTAACTACCAACAGTTAAATCTTAACCGATTGGCTATCATTGTGTTAATGAACCATATTACCACGAACCAATTAAAACGTTTTAAATGATTTTACGGGCTTAATAATAAGTATTATCTTTGTAAGTAGTCAAACGATACTGCTTTTTGCGGAGATGCGCAGGCGCTCTCGAGTCAGTCATCAATCTGGTAACAAAAACGTAACTAATTGTGCAGGTATCGGCCGGTCGGCTTTGAAGGGTTAAACGTATACCAAATATTAGGCAGGATCTTTTCGATTCGGCCGGTTTTAACTTGGAGATAAGTATGTATTTTTTGCGTGCGTCTCGAGTAAGCCGTGATCGATTCTCAGTAGCTTACGCGGGATGAGACCCGTACTCTTGAAAAATATATTACCAATTTGCAGATCGCTTTGTTCTTTTATACTTTAGATACCTACCTAAACGTTAATGACGCAGGTACGAGTATTTAAATATAAAAATATTCCGTTTTAGCTCATAAGTGATGCTAACTAGAATTATGTATTACTTTGTTGCCTGCTAAGAGATAATAAATAGAAGTATTAATTTGCTGATTTTAGTATTAGTACTCAGTACCCAGTAGATACCTATAAATAACGTCTCACACCTTTGAGCCTCGTTAACGTATTGTATTCATGTTTTTATAATTTTCTAAACAGATATCTAATATTTAACGGCAAATCCATTTTATTTATCAGAGTCAAGAAGTCAGTTTGATTTGTAATAAATGACAAAATACAAGGCAAACATTTAGAAATTCCTAACCCCACCCTCAACATACCTTGTTGTTAATAAAGTGACATATTCTAGTTCGGATTCCAATACAACAAGAAATTATAACATGTGTTTATCGAGGTTTACTCCTTTATTGTATCATAGCAACTCGCCCAGCCGTTTGAAATGAGTCTATAGTTTTGTCTGCGGTCCAATAGCTCATTTAATATTTTTATTCATCTGCTCGATAAAATGTGATCTTATGCAGACAATTCAGTTGACGAGTGGATGTAAAAAGGTGCACACACTCGCACCGCATTTCATTTGAGACCGCCATGGCTTGCAAGGCGAACAATAAAAATATCACCGACGTTGAAATAAATAAAAAGAGCAGCCGGACCAGGTGCCGCGGGTGCAGGTGGAATAATTGGCAATTCTTTGTCTCAACCCATACACCAGCTACGAAAACCCACTTAAATGTCCCGTGCCGATGTCTTATTTTCGAAAAAAATGCACATTGCGTATGACGATTAGATAAAGCCAGTTATTATACATTAAGTACTACATACATACGGTAGTGTGCTCGTCTGTCAGGCTCTTGTTAGCCTTTATGTTAATAGATAATAGCAATGGAAGTTTATGGACGATGCACTGAGGTGCTGAGCATTTTTTTAGATTATGAATGTAGGGGGTGAAGAAGATAGCTATTAGTAAGCGAATCAACGAGAAGGAGAGACTGCTGTGAAAAAAATAATGACAAAAGAAAGAAATTTCGCGATGCTTGTTTACAAATGTCGAGTATCATTGACGCACTTATTGTCTCAGGAAATAAATAAAAAAGTGGGCTAGTAAAACGGATAAACTAGTAAATGGCTTTTGTTTAAGAACAGTGTGAACTTTAAATTGGCAGAGCCGGGAAGATCGATGAAGACAATTTCTACGGTCACCGCCAGTGGTGCCAGTAGCCATTGCCGGCTGTTGTGACCGTAACAACGGTATGTTTTGACAGATCGTGAAACTGGAACTCAGATGCGCGCCAGATTAAACATCGGTAATGGCTCGCAAAATATTGTGTGCTTCAAATGTACAGTAACTGTAGATAAATTGTCTTGCTGCACTGTCTTGATAAAATAACTTGGCGCAAATAACTGATATTTAAGTGAAAATGAAACGATAATATCGTAACGAAAATAAATAAATGGCACATCGTATATAGCATGAAATAATGGCGCCGCAATAATAAATGTATGGTGATAAATAAAACGACCTGTGAACGTATTTCAAGTGAATTTACTCTAATCGCTTTAGTTGTTCGGCTGCATTGCTAATTTCCATTAAACATGGACGCAAAATTAATCTGATGGACATCGATAAACACAGTCATTGTATCGGTACATTGCGACTGTCAACGTGAGTGAAATTCCGGAAGGCAGGAATGTGGGTGAGGTAACCCCATTCGGTCTGTGCACATGCGCCATGTTCGCAGCGATTTCTGTTGTAACCCGACCGAATCGAGAAGCGTGCCGTTAACCGTACTGAGACGTTTACTAAGTTTTTATTTACAACTTGGTTGGATATTAACCTCATTGTGCGAGTACGTAGCGCAACCCGGTCACTTAGCTAGTACGCATATTATCTCCATTTGCATAGTGCGGACAAGTAGCGGTGTCGACTTACGCGCGACTGCCGCCTATAATGCTCTTGCCTTCAACTGTATTAACGTGGAATGGATATCTGCATGGTACTTAAGATTTCATTATTGCCTGGTACTGCGATTTAAGTGATTCATAATGTTGTAATTATCACTTAGATCTGAATCAGAGCGTCGGATTCGTATGGTCAATAAAAACATAGCTACGTAGAATGTAGTGTGAATAGTTGTTTCCGTAGGACGCGGAGAGGAACAGTATCGGTAGCAGTTAAAACAGCGCGACATTGAGCAGAACACGCAATCACAACAATGGTTATGAATGGACGCCGCAGCGCATACGTAGGTAGTTAGGTACCCGGATAATGATGTTATTTGCTCTTTGCCTTCCGTCATCGACGATCATTGCTGTAAATACGCAGTTCTACATTAACGCTTAGCGTCTTGGATATAATTAATGATATAACACATCTATCGTATTATAGCTGGTCAAACAAAATAATTTTAGGGGACTTAATCGCGTAAAATTAACTTATTTAAGGTAAACCAAAAATACTTTGTTTCCGACGCTTCGACCATCTTGCACAAGTCGTGGTCGCGGAGGAAAAATCAGTATCTTGAAAATTAACAAACTAAAGAATGTTTAGATTGAGTCCAAGCAACACAAAAAAATCTATGCAAACCATCGTAGTGCGTAGCATAACAATTGATTCACTATAAACCTATTAATTTTGTATATTTTATCCTTGTTTGACACTTTTCCTCAATTTATGTTTTTGTATTAGTAACTTTTGGACAAACCGTTGATTATTACGTGTGTTGAATCATTTATTTAACCTAAATTTTAAATAGTTAATGGGCTTTTCTTCCTCAATGCATTATTTAGAGTTCAAATAATTGTATTGTGGATTTATTACAGAATGTTATATTGCACGAGGATATAATATATTGTTACGACTTTATTGACATTGAAATGTATTTGTCTCGTAAATCTTCTTAATATATAAAATCCTTGCGTTACTGACTGACTGACAGACACGCTACAGCCGAAACTATTGGGCGCAGGAAGCTGAAATTTGGCATGTATGTTCCTTGGGGACCGTAGGGATGCACTAAGAAGGGATTTCCCGAAATTCTCACGTGATCGGACAAAACGGGTAAATTTAAAAAAAATGCAGGCGTAGCTGCTGGCGTCCTCTAGTGCATAATACGGCGTAGGCATGATTCTTTGCGGACAATAGCAGCACGCATTGAAAACCTTCCAAAACAATATTTCTTCTTCTTTCATAGAAAATAAAGTCTTGTAGTAGCACCTGCAGATAGCAAGCCATATTCTTTACTAGAGCTGTGAACCATCGCAGCTCGTAGGTACAAGGGAAATATTTGGTTATGCTCTTCTGCTAAGTTGGGAACCAGTGCATTTTCTATATAACTGGAGCAATTGCAATCCAATGAAAGTCAATAAGACATTGCAGCATTTTATACTGAAAACTGGTTGTTGCTATAATGGTACACAGGATTATACTACAAAATATATATTTTTTTAATTTTGAGCTTGTCGTTGCTTATAATATACTTATACTCGTATTGTTGCAATAAATGTAATAATTTTTGACGACAGTTTTTTAAGATTCCCTAACATAAATATAGTACTACCAGCAATATACTGATACATTCCTTAAATCGCAGTCACGGGCGTTATTTTCAAACTGCAAGGGAGAATAACTAAATTGTGTTTTTCTGCCAAACATTCATAGATAAGTAAGGCATCGAAACCTGTTAAAACATGTTCATTTTGAATAGAATGTTGTATGTTACGCAATATTTTCATTATCTTAGTCCCATGAGCACGATATTTGGTTTCACTGCATTCGTTCTGGTTGACATTTGCTGGAGTGAGCTGTGTTGTCCTTGCCAATCATAATAATCGGTACTACGGGTTAAAGCAACTTATTGTCTATTTTAGTTGCAGATTGCCGTAGTCTAGAAAGCTGTACAGGCCCTAATCTTTATCTATCGGTCCATCGATGGATTATAGGAGTCACAGATTAGCTATTGTCGACCATATTACCATCAATATTTACCTAATTTAGTGTTAAAAGAAAACGCCCATTGGTCACGTCCTTAAATTCGATAACTAGCACATCTATCTAAATCAGTATCATCATCTAAAGTCGCATCCTTATGCCAGTTTTGAGATGTTGTGATTGTTAAATTTATGTATTTAAAAGTACTAATCTTTGTAAACGGGTAATATGCTACTTACAGAAGTCCAGAATTCAACTTAACTTTTTCAAATCTTCGCATTTTTCAGAATTATAAAGTTCGTATTTATATTTTCCCTACGTAACCTCGTGTAAAGATGAAATAGATTAAAACTCACTATAACTGCCTCGAACTCAACTCGTATCTACAAACGTAAAGTGTGTCGAGGATACTGGTATATTATAATAATGATCCAGTTCACTGTCGTCTAATTTTAATTCAGTATCCTATTATGTATGAACAGTATTCTGACGGACGATAAACGGTGATGTATGAATTCAATCGCAATTACTCATCCACTACTCACTTATCACGATGACGGTTGAAGCGTTATTATATTATCTGATAAAACGTATGCTTACACAGTATTAGTTAAACATGTTGCGAACATATTGCAAAATAATGGTAACGCAGAAGTTTTAATGCAATGTCATTTCCATAACTATGTGTTCAATATTTACCCAATTAGGCACCTATTTATTGGTGTATTTGATATTTACCTTCGGTTCTTCATATTCACTCATAGAATGAATGGGCGCTCGACCAACTTCTTGCAGAAGCATTGCAGTGTTTAGCTTGGGGTTCTGACAGAACCCCAAGCTGACAGAACCGTTCTGTCATCTTCTCTCCCTTGCTTACGAGGGGTGATGATGGCTTCCTCTTCTCTAATGCTATTTTATTCCTGGGTAGACTTAATTTGTACAATATCAACCCACACTGATGACTTAACCATCTCGTGTCTCTGCAAGAACGAGCCCCGTAACCAACAGTGTATAGTTTATAGTATACAACATTTATATTATATCATGAACTTGAGCGAGTGAGCTGCGTTAGCAACACTTTTTATGCACAAGCTTTGTACTTTAATACGACTCAAGCATACAATCGCTGAAATTTGAATCGCTTGTTTCACACCTTGAAAGACGAAAAGTATTTACGCGTACAATGTAACAAAGTTCGTTGATTCGCCTATATTTAAACGGCCTTATATAACCAGATAGACCGAAGATCTTGTTAATGTGTTATAAATAATTTTGATATAAATAAAGTGGCAAATACGCGATGACATCATTCATCATCACACACTCGTTTTATCCTTGTCGTTTGTTTTAGCAATAACGTTGTTGAAATTATTTAGATCACGGATCAGTTTTTTGTTAGTCTATAGATTCGACTACCGTCCAGCGTTTGGTTGCTATGGATGTGAAGACTGGGGTCAAGGCAGTAGTGGCCGTGCCAAATTTTATATCATAAATGCATTATGAAACTCTTTTGTTTTATGTTTGTTAAGTGTTTGAATGAAGATTTTGGATCCCTTAATTTATTCAAATTTCTTTTCTACAGTAATATGAAATTTCTTTTATAATTGTAATAATCACTATTATAGTTATGTAAAGTACGAAAAAGCATCCTGCTGTCCAAATAGCATCATTGCTCCATCCAACAGTTATATTATACCATAAAATATTTTATACATTCTTTCACAACTATTCATGAGAGTGCATTTGAAGGATGAAATGTATTATTATTAAATTGTTTCTCTTCTAAGTAACAAATTATTTTTAGAGCAATTCAGTATTTGTTATTCAATCTTCTGAAACGAAATGCATGTCTGTATTAATTATAAATTTGACTTTACTGTTATCATCTTTCTATGAAATATTCTTGTAGCTTTAAAAACGTCCTGAAAAAAGGACAAGTCATAAGTACCCTTAACAGAAGAGCATGCATGAGAAACTTGATGGGAGTGAGTGAAGCAAGTGAGGTATGTCAGGATCGTTGCAAATGGCGTTCCGTAGTCTCTGCCTACCCCTCCGGGAAACAGGCGTGAGTCTATGTATGTATGTATTTTAATACCCTATGGTAATTTTTGAACTCGATTTGCAAAACCATCAACCAAGAACTTCCATTAGTGTTAGCACTGAGCGAACTACATGCTTCTTCATCTATGTGTCGAGTTTTACGATAGATGTTAATCTATCGTAAAACTCGACACATTTCCTCCACTACATAGTCATGGATAAGCTCTCCATAGCCTTTTCCATAATGTCTGAAGCATTAAATGTTTTTAATTAGTCCATAATCGGGTCAGGTTCATATTGTGTCAATACCATTCAATACTAGGTGCCTTGAAAACGTCCGCTGCGTACATATAGCCGTCCTTGTCGCACCATATGTGCGTGTGCGCTTGTGTGCGTTGCGCCGCTGATTGTTATTGTCAAGTATGTGTAAACAAAATCGAATCTTGCGCCGCGCCGGTGCCGATGTGACGGCGATGGAATCATTGTCAATCTTTATCGTTGGCTATGTGGTTATCGATGGTAATAAATGTTTATATGACAGTTTGATTACTGATTGTCGTATGCTTTAGTAGAATAAATAAATTACCTTAGGTGCAGTCTGCAAATACGTTGGAAAATATTCCAGCGATCTAGTGGAATATTTTGTTAGATATAGGCATCTACACCAATTCAAACATTTCCTTTAGCCTCCGACCAATGCATACCTGGTTTAACGAATAGTTATGCAAATTGCCATAGACCCCAAAACAAATAAATATCTGTCGCCTTGCTTCATATTTGTTTAGCCATATCTTTTTTCTTTAAGCGACTGTAACCGTATGAGGTCATTTGGTTGTTTGGAAATATTTTGGTTGTCATGACTCACGAATTCAAGGTACGGGACATCAAAGCAATGCCGTATACCGAGTTGGTTGCAGACCCACAACAAATATATTTATTGATTCAACGACTTGCTTAATTAAGCGGACCTTTTATGTGGTCACATTGTTGGCGTTGGTAATCCACCGGAGATAACAACTGCGCTAGTTATGAAATACTGAAGGGTTCTAGTTTAGCTTTTTGTGTAGCAAACGCAATTTATAAAAATTATGTACCTAGAGCGAATTTTGAATAAAAAATTCAGTCGAAATTTGTACATATCTTTGCTTACCACAGTAAACCCATATGAATTGATATGAATACAAATTCTAAGAATTTTCTTTCATATTTCTTGGCAACTACTTATCTGGTATAATTCTGAGGAATATTAAATTTTCATTACATGAACGCATAGTTTCAATGATGATTTTATTCAAGAAGCAGACGCTGCGTTTGTTGTGACAGTCGTGCAAAAAACGACCATCTGTTGAAGGGAAATCCTGACATTTCAGTCGTTACTTGCAAAAATCTGAATATGATTGTAATATTGAATATAAATTGGCTCTTGTATCCAAGTGAGGAACGAAATCTTCCGTCTGGGCTCGCACCGATCACTGAATTTTAAACTATGGTTATTTATTGCGATGTGACGCAACAGAGTGAGTCGTACAAAGGCACAGGCAGTACCAACGTTTTGACATTGTGACTAATGATTGAGGGAATCTGCGTATGATGTGACTTCCCCCAAGTGTAGAAATACCGGCCATTCCAAACGTTTCTGTCTTTTTAAATTATTACACTCAAAGCGTGTGTTTTTTGACTAAAGAGTTCTTCACTTTTCGTTATTTATATTTTTTTGTATAGGTACTAACATTTGTTGGAGGACAAAATGTATGTTATCCATAGAAAATTATTTATTTTGTTGTTGTTTATAAGCCATTTTCAAAACTTATTCACTTTCAGCCTTCAAAAATACTTTGAAAATAAAAATATACCAATATAAGTAGCAGGCAGTAAGAAGTTTCATGCACATAGGTACATATATACCTAGTTTACTGTCACTTGCGTTTCATTCGTCATTATCTACGAAATGTTAATAACTTTTTATAAAAATACCTAAAGCATACATTTAACTGCAACTATCCACCGTTTAAATTAAAACTATTTGTTGCAAATTGTCACTACCGGTATAATTAACGATAACTGTGTCTATTTTCACCGAATTATAACACGTTATTGTTTAAGTAGTCGTTTTATTAGTAGTTGTTGCTACCTAATTGTTTCTTGTATACTCAAACAATGAACTAATTGAAATCCCCTAATTACTGACGCATTTGAGTATACTATAATATTATATTTCCTTCCTCTTTTACGTCCAAAATTTGCATAATAATTATTATTGATGTAGGTAAATTACTTATGACATGTTAATTTAAATCGATACTTTCAAACTGTCACGATTTGTACACGTACTGATGTTTATTATATAAAAAATAACTGTAAAATACGTCTTATTTGCCACGACGTTTCAGCGTAGGTTATGCCAGCCGTGGTCACGGGTTGTCAACCCGTGGTGTTGGCTGGTGGACCCACGCCCAATATACTTAAGCCGTGTGCAACGGCGGTAAATTAAAAAGTATTTGAGTTTACCTTAAAATTAAAATCCACCCACCACTCACTACTGTGATGTGAAAAATCACTGATGTACAAATTATTTTTCAGCTAAGTTTAATGAAAATTTCAGTTGATTTTGTGAAGGGTAGCAAAGCTCCATTCAAGCTCAAAAACTTTCACTTTTATAATAATAGTATGCAGTAAGATATTATTATTGTCACTACGTTAAATAAAGCCACAAATAGTATCATTAGGTACTTACTCATTACTGCAGTGTAGCATAAGTAGATTTTAGTGTGTATGTGTGTGTTATCGGTTAATTTTATGTTGAACGGCAGTTGTGTTATTTTTCCACGGCTGATGTGTGCCGACTGCCGTGTGTACGTGTTAGCACGAGCGTACTGCACTCTAGCCTAATACGACACGTCTTGTAATAGCTTTTTATGTTAAATATTTCGATGTGGGTTGGTTTTGCATTCTTTGCAGCCAGATCTAGGTTCTAATGATACGTAGAATTGATACTTTATTCGCAAATTGTAGCGAGTTTTGAGGTTATGTTGATTAGGTTGGTAAAGGCAGGATTTGTTTTGAAATATGTGTTCAAATTAGAAGACTGATTAGTTCTACGGTATATGTTTCTTCTTTTATAGTCTACTAGAGGATGCCCGCAGCTAAACTCGCGTCTTTTATCTTGTTTCTGTCTGATTACGTGGGAATTTCAGAAAATACCTTCTTAGTGCATCGCTACGGTCCCCAAGAAACATACTTACGAGTACATGTCAAATGTCAGCTTCCTGCGCCCAATAGTTTCGGCTGTGTCTTCTCTGTCAGTTAGCCAGTAACGAGAGACGACCGGTTGGCGCCGCGGGAGTGTAAGCGACTGCTACGCCGAAGGTCGCGGGTTCGATTCCCGCTCAAGTTAAACATTTGTGTGCATGAACATGGATGTTTGTCTTGGTCTGGGTGTTTCTATGTACAATATGTATTTAGGTATTTACAAAAAAAAAGTATATATGTATATTTATCCATTATCTAGTACCCAGAGCACAAGCTTCTGGTTAGTTTGGGACTAGATGGTGTTGTGTTAATGTGGTAGAATATAATTATATAAACGCAAGCATTTTATATAAACAGAAGATTCTATAGTCTGCTTGGAGAGTCTCAATGTCTTTATTGATTTTTATATTTTACCTGGTAGGCCATAATATTTTCATCACTTTTCACGATTCTGCGAAGATTTTTCAAGTATAAAGATCAAAACAGTCAAGCCAATAAAATAAACGTATTATAATATAAAGCTTTCTTTGAAATATGTTTATATTTAGTATCAACGGCGCACGTTTAGACAACAATGAAAGGTGATGACCAAGTTCAATGAATTAAGAAATGTGCATATTGATTAATGTTTTGTATTGTATATAATATTTGATGTTTTACGTTGTGATGTGGTTACTGGCGTCTTGTATATGTTAATTAATTATTATAAAATTCCACAGAAACAATGAATATTTGTTTTATTTTTATAAAACAATTTTTTTTATTGATTTCTGTTGATCGATATTTGTGGTGGCAGATTTAGCATATAAAGTGGCGCCACTCTATTTTAATCCATGTTTATCGAAAGAGGTCATTCAGGAAACACAAGGTATATAGTATCTTGCAGAAGAGACGGAAAACTCGGCAGCCAACTCTATGCCAACCCGTCTGACCAACGTGGCTAAATCCTCTTATTGCATCCTCTTATTGTAACACAAATTCGGAGAGGGTTATGTCCGGCAGTGGAATACAAAAAGCTGATGATACATACATACATATGCTCACGCCTTTTTCCCGTCGGGGTAGGCAGAGACAACAGAACACCACTTGCTTCTATCCTTGCAAACCTCACGCGCTTCCTCTACATTAATTACCCTTTTCATAAATGCGGTTATGGGTGCTCCGGACTTTTCCGTTTTTCAAGACGTCCCCAATTTTGTCGACGAACGTCTTAAGAGGCCTGCCGCAATCGGCTTGCCCTCTACCTCTGCCATATATATTTGATTCGTCAATCTTTCTTCAGTCATTCGCTCAAACCATTTCAGCATTCCTCTCTCAATCCTTGTCACGACATCTTCTTTCAGGCCACATCGCTCTCGTAAGCTGGTGATATAAATATAAATACCTATTCGCAAAACGTCGCAGAAAGACTAACGATGAATTCGATGTCCCTGCAAGATGATTTGGAATCAACGATGCTAAATTGCAATCACTATGGCGAGTGTAATAATTATTAAAAAGGACAAAGCATGCACAAGACTTCAACAAAATATTCTTATAAATTAATCTTCCTATACATTTTAAAGTTCAGTTGTTCAGTGCCAAATCGCAGCTTGAAGCTATCATAAATAAAAATTGCGTGTAGGTTACGCATAAACTCATGGTTATTTGCGGCAATAGGTGAAAACTGCCTCGTATGCACTGAATTCTTCGTAGATATTGACTCGGTTGTATAGACTCTGCAATAGCTAGTCTTTCTCCTGAATAGCTCTGATTCGATTGAATACATTCGTCTGTCCTTTTTGGTTGCAGAGGTCAGACAGGCAGTCGCCCCGTAGAAAAGCTAATATTCGGTTAGACTAATAAGCGGACCCTGGATTGCACCTGGGATAACGCTAGGAGGTTCATAATGTTCGTCTAGGTTCACATTTCCGCTTGTTTCATTCCAACTCTCTCCACACTCATAAAGTCAGACCCATCGCTCAAGCCAGCTTATTTTGAATATTGTCATTTATGTAACGCGTTAAGTATTTCTCGAGCCGTCGTCATTAAATGGCGTATAGTCGGCACAATACATACGTATGATGTCTTGTTTGTGCTTTGTAACAATGGTTACGTGAGCTTAGCAAGTTGCGAAAGCACTCCACACTGAAACAAATTTAGCGCGACGCAAACAGGAAACCGAATGCATTGTACTATTGACGAGCGACTGCGTACTAGATGAGACTTGCGTATGCGCAAGATTCTCATTACAAAATAGGAAGTTATTACCTGGTTTAGTCTTAGAGTTTTCTTTTTACTCTTTTAGTAAAGGCGGCTAAATGCAGTAAAGTGGACCCCGGATTCCAAGAAGTAGGTAATAAATGCAACCGGGATGGCTCTAGAACAATGATGGTCGTCATGCTGAAGAGAGACAGATGCTTTACAAAAGTGAACCTATTTTGTATTTTGGTCTACTTGTAATTTATCTTAGGCTAGGACTTAACTTAGAACTGTATTTAGTCCATGCTTTACTTTAAGGCATTTTTGGTCTTCCATGGTATCAACATTTAGGCTATTTTAATGTGACTTTAATATAAGTACTTACAAAAGGTTCTAAAAATCCAAAAATCCACTCTATCTACATAAAAAAATCAACATTATGATTTATTTACGATTTGCCTACTATTTATAAGCATGTTTATGAATGTTTAGGCCAATAAGCCAAAGAATGCGCTTGTAACTTCTGATTTTTAATTCAAGGACCCCAGAAGCAAATAAAATTTCATAAAAAACTGAATTCTAAGGTTATTAGTTGAATACCTACCAATACTTAAATGAAGAATGAGGATATTATTTAAATATTTTATTCATTGTTTTAAATGTTTTTAGCCAAAACATTGCAGAAACTAGGTATAAAGTAAATAGTTTATTTCAGACTGCACGCCCATGTTAACGGCAAAAAGATGCCCGTGTGTATTTCTGATATCTTACCTATATTAAAGCAAAGTTTCATCTAAATATGTTCAATTTTTTTGTGTGTGAATGAGTAATACATTTATCTACCCTTACAAATTTGCCCACCTACAAAAATGGTAGGATTTTATTGCCACCCGTCCTCACAATCGTCACAAAACTTTGAACTTACCATCTGTCAGTGCATATTGTAACTGCCCGTATTAACCGGTACATCTAGTCCACATAACTCCTCGTGCATTTGGTAAGACGCGCAGTGAAAGTGATTGCTCGGATGTCGCGTGCGACCGGCGCACTCGCTGACCTTGCCATATAGGCGCGTTGCCACCAGCTACCGGTTGTACATCGTATCACACTGCACACCAATTGATCTATCTCCAGGTAACAGGTAATTATAAAAAGAGGGTAGCGGCTACTCACAATTGCTGCTGTGTTTTTGTTGTGCTAGCTTAAAAATTCTGCGTATCTCAAACAACCTTCTATTTTACCTCTCTTTAAAAATCCTCATAGGCGCGTTGTCACCTCGCAGCTATCGGTTGTACATCGTGTGGCACTGCACATGAATTGATCTATCTCCAACTAATTATAGATAATAGGGTAGCTAATGCTGCTGCATTTTTATTGTGCTAGCTTAAAAAACGGCAATTTTTCAAATAACCTTCCAACTCCCTACTTTACCATCTTTAAAAATCCTTTCTAAGAGAGTGCCTAATACGAATATCATTTGAAGGTGCATGTCCTATCCTTTTCTAGCAAAAAGATAAACTGTTATGACGTTACGCCGTGCTACAGCCCTCTCTATCTAATGAGAAACATTAAAATAGGTTGCTAGTATGAAAGCAATTATATTGTGTTGTTTTATTCGAAATAGTTTTACTTAGCTTTCTATTATTGATAAAAGGGTCTTGGCAACTACCCTATTTCGGATGACCACATTTAAAACATATTTATAACGAATCAACGACGCTAACTGTCAGTCTCACATCTATGCAGTTGAAGTCTAGTTTCTTTGATGAATTTGAGTGCCATAGTAAGCTTACAAAATAAACAGTCTTTCATAAAAATATGCAGCGATGTTGACAGGATCTTAATAAAAAACATTGCATAATTCTTACTAGACTGTTAGTCACTGCAAGCCGAACATCTGGCAACCTTGTAGCAATCGTTTAACTAAATAACATGATACTATCAATAGCATACTTAAAAGTTGATTTGAGCGTTACGTTCAAAACAATGAAATATAAATGGCTCGTGAGATCGAGTGTGATTTTCTGCATTTAGTAGTAACTACCGCGCTACGCTTTATATCAATAAATAAACCAGGAACAAACGCTTGTAACGCATCGAATCATGTACTTAATGTTATGAAGCTTGGCAAATATTCAACTGCGTCGAAATTAAGAGAACATTATGGTCAACTTACGTAATAATATATTGTAACCATCAATGTTTTAGGCTCTAACAAAAGTGAGCAGTTAAAACTGCTTTCTCTCTCGACGATTGCAAATAATAGTATTTATGAGATACATGTACGTAGATAAACGTGTTGAGTTTTGCAATTACTGTAGTAAATACTGAAGAACGGTTACGTCATCGCGTAAGCGAACCGGGTGACATATTTTTCCGCGATTTTGCAAACGAACAATTGCGTCGAGAAGAAACAGCTGATACTATACTACATCATAGAGCCTTGTTTACTTTATGCTGTTGATATTTGTTGCGTCAACTGTGGCGTGGAGGAGTCCAGAGGTGTGGTAGGTAACCCTATACGCTTAGCACCAGTTACCTTGAAACAGTTTTTGCTTCTTTTTCCATAATCAATATGTCAGTTGTCGTGTCGCCTCAGCCCGGTGCGCGGTGCAACGAGTCCGGCCACACATGAGCACCACCCGTTATTAATATCCGTTTGGTATTACGTAACTAAGTACTAGAACAGTTTATGATTTTCGTTGTACTATCAACTGCCTACATTTTGATTGTATTTTTTGTGGTACTTCACGTGGAATAGATTATAATATGGAATAGATGCGAATGAATATTCAAATAAAGACTTGATAATAGCTGATGATCGTTACCTGTTGCTCGTTTGTAAACAGTTCAGTTTTTTCTTTATAATGGAGACTTCACGTGCAAATCACGTGTCTACGTTATAGTATGTTAAATACTTAGTTATGTTTAAGAGTCATCGTATAACTAGGTGCTTAACATACTATAAGTAGGTACCTACTATAGGAAGTCATTACGTAAGTGCTTGTAGAATTTTCTTCGTCTGCCTAGAACCTTGACCTTAATGCTGAAGTCTGTTTGTGTTCTGACATTAATCAAAATTTTTTTTTATTCATTCATTAATCACACCTGTATCCCCGAAGGGGTAGGCAGAGGTGGAATATTACACCCACATTTCGACATGAATTTTTAGGTCCCACGTAATAGGGGGCAAGGCTATTGCCGTACCGGGCACATTACCAGACTCCGTGCTGCTACTGAGAATTTCACAACGGAAAAACCCAATAACACTTTGCCCGACCCGGGAATCGAACCCGAGACCTCCCAATCCCACGCGCACATGTATGCCGCGAGACCAACGAGGTAATCAAAATAAGTATTGTTAATACTTGGGTGCACTGTGAGCGAGGTGTCGGAGTGTCCGTGTGCGGAGCGACTTATGTCAATAGTTATAATTAGTATTGAACAGGATGATGCACATGTTAGTTTGCGCGTGTGCGTTCAGTCGTTATTGTTATAATTGTACCCGCGGTCACGTGTGCCTCCGAGGACATCCCACTTCTATGAAAAGTAGATTCGTTTCACACTACGATATGAGAACAAGCTCTATCAAATGACAAAACGAGTTATAGGCTCGCCTCTTATGTACAAACCCTGATCGTAGTAGCCGAAATAGCTAGGCATATTTGTTCAATATCGTACACTCGATAGTGACGTAATGCAGTTTTGTTGAACCGTTTGGTAGCTAACCTTAAATGTATGCAATAAAGGCCCAGCGCAAATATTTCAACAAATCAGATTAAGCGTGATCGTGTCGAAACGCAAGTATGTATGTATTAAGTTAATTCTGCGTGTAGATAGGCGTTGGCAGCGGCGCAGAGACATAAGATCGACGCGTATTGGCAAATAAGTGCGCGTTTGTTTCGGGGTCGTCATGTTAGAACGGGCGACCTCTCGCCTCCGCGGCCCGCGCTCGCTTTACAACTGCTAGCATTGAGGCATTTACCTTTCTTAGGTCGGGCTTGTCCTCAATACAGGCTAGAAGCGTTGATTTATTACGATGTACGGTATGCTGGCTCAATTTAAAGACAAATTTTGTGCAATATGCGCCCAATTTGCGCTATGTTTACATTCTAGTCGATCGTGTGGCGTCAACATTAGCCCCGTTCGCCTGATATGTCGATTGGTAAATATTCTCAACTACAAATCGGTTGCAACTCAGTAAATACCTATGTGTGTTATGACTAATTTTAATAGAGTTTCCAAGGCTACGCGTATTCATGGCGTATTTAAGAAATATTTACACCATAAACAGTTAAAAAGATTTTTTTATGTTCACTAATAAAACCGTACAAGGAAAAATTCAATTTAATTTAAGTTATTTTTAAATGTATATTTACCTTGTATTAATGTTAATTATTGTAATGGTTTTTGATTTGGTAGTAATATTTGGAGCATCTCATATATTCCCTGATTTGGGCATTTTGATGTCAGACGTCGACCCGCCCACACAACAGGCACCTACGCAGTCGGCATAGGTATTGTTTATATTTATGTTTACAAGGCATTTTATACAAAAGACCCTGGACTGTTAGAGTAACTAGCATAAAAACAAAGATGTTAGAAGTGATAAGACCCTACAAATGAAGTATGGCTAATTAGCACATTTTTGACCAGACGTGTTTTGTGGAATTCGAGCACAACAATTAAGTGGCAACCAAATTGTTTCAGCTCATTAGTAACGTGTTGTTACCTAGTTAAATACTTAATACAATTATGCAGTAGAACCTACTTACTAACAAAACGGTACAAAGGTACAAAAATAAAACAATTTGTCCTGAGATAGCAATTTGGGACATGTAATTTGATGCTTCAATATTCAGAAAGAAATCTTGTCAGGAACAAGCGAAAAATTTTTTTAGAGTAACTAATACCTACTTTTCCTTTGGTGTTGAAGAGTATATTACTCCAATTGCTTGGCTTTTAAATATGTAATGAGTCCAAAAAGATGTTAAAACAGATGGTTACAATCGTCACGAATTAAGTAATTATATTGTGTTTACGAAGATGAAAAAAGTGTTAATATCTTCATAAATCTTCACCATTGATTTAGGGATTGAACTCAGTTGATTTGAGATTTGCGTCACGTAAATAAAATAAAGTTCCTATGAGAATTAATAGCAGTATCAACTAGCCAACATCATACTTAAAATAAATTAGCTATAAAGGAAGAGTTGATAGAGCCAGAGACTGAGGTCAAGATGAAGGCTGATATTGAAATACGTTGACCAAGTAAAGGAAAAGCTAATGAAGTAATCTGTTGGCTTGGTGCGAGTTTATTTTACGTTGACGCGATCGTCACGGCAACCGTGTTAGGCGTTGTGATTGGTCAGTGCCGAGCTTACCACCAATACCAAAATCAAACGCCGCAAATGGAGTAATCGCGTAAGCGATATATGAACTCGTACTAAGCCCACGGTAAACAAAAAAAAGGCGATTGAAGAATGTCAAAATATATTTGATAGCTTTCCATTCAGCCAGCCAAAAAAATATTTGCCATCTTTTTTAGCAGCTATCCATGATCATCATGACCATGATAAACTTAAGTATTATGTTTACTTACCTACATTTATTTTATTAATATCCTTTGTTTAATTATTAAGTATTTAATAATTTATAATATAATTATTAAATATCTACTCATATATATTTTTTTCTTTTTTAAAAGAACTCCCGCACTAGGACTAAATCCTGTGTCGCGGGGAACATTTCAAACATACAACTAACGGACACAACGAACACCCAGCATATTATCCTTTCTATCTATAAAATAGTGCATGAGCAATTTATTAATTCCTAACCATTGCCACACGCCACAGAACTAGACGCGGCAGTTAGCACAAAACAGGAAACACAGATTGTGACACCAGTGTAATGATATGGCGATAGTACTGTACCTATAGTATGTCAAAATGTGCGCAAACACCGAGTTAATTACTTCAAATCACATGATACCGCACTTCTATCAACATAATAATGTTGCCGCTGATTCTGATGGGTTCAAACTTAACTAAATTTTAAGTATTGGTCTCTTTTTCTCTTTGATGGAATTAGAAAGAGACGGAAATATTTAAGATTGACAAAATTATTTTCAATTGGCTACCTATTAAGAACATGGACTAAATATAGCTAGTTCCATGTTTATTCCGTTTAAAAATGATGTAGAAAATGCTACGTAAATAAAAATATTATATACGCAATTGCAAGAAGCAGTGTGCATTGATTCTTATATTAATAATACATTATCGTATATGTTTTAGTAGGTATTGAAGATTTCCCTATTTCTTAAGAAAACACTCTGTTCAAATATGAAATGATATTATTAACTTGAATGAGTTTGGAATATCCAATAATAATTCTATATTTACTTTACACGTGTCGTGATTTTGACGTGCCATAATAACTGGCTAAAGGTAACGAGTTACAATACTTAATTGTTCAATAATTGTGCGAAGACACAATAAACATGGAAACTTTCATATAGATATGAAAGAGAGTGATATTCGTTCAAAAGAGTATCATATACTTGTAAAATCTGTATAATTATATAAAATTGTTACGTTACTAAGTGACTGACAGACAGCGCATAGCCGAAACCATTGGGCGCATGAAACAGAAATTTGGCAAGTATGTTACTTGGGGAGCGTAGCGATAGGGGTGCACTAGGAAGGGACTGCCCGAAATTCTCACGGGTTCGGCTAGAAACAGTACATTTAAAAAATGTGCGAGCGTAGCTGCGGGAATTTTCTAGTTTATTAATACATTTTATCGATAAATGGTTTAGTTTCTTAATTTTAATATTTACTAAACTGTTCATTTCACTGGTTTTTCTGTCTTCAGCTTACATTTATTTTCATGGCTGTACTTACCCTTTGGAAAACAACAGTTGGTCGTCTGGATTTGAAATCATATTCATTTATTATACTATTAAAGTTTAAATTTAAGGAACTTTTGTATTGAATAATCCAATACGGAATTGGAATTACGTCATATATTAAGTAGAGTGTTAATGGCGGATTTGTATTTGTATTCGTATACACCTGAAAAGGATGACTTATCAAGTTTAGGCTTGTCAAACAAACAATTGAAGATTGGTCTTTACTCAATACAACATCAGGTAGTTTTGCTCGGTGGCATCGGAAGTGAGTTCGATAATCATACGTTACAGAATAGCGCTACTGGCCTAAGGCTATTTAGTGCTTATTCGTTACTAGAAGGTATTCATGTATTAGAAATAACGGAATTGAGGAAATTGTTCCACACATTCAAAGGACGGGCACAAAGAAGAACTTCATTTAGTATTGCTGTTTGTGGATCCAACAAAATCTACCGGGAGAACATTTTGTATTTGGACCGTAGAGGCCTATATTTGGGAAGGCCTATGCTCAGTGGTAGACGTCTTTCGGCAATTCTCATATTTCGCCAAAGGACTAAAAAACAGACCACAGGTTTCGATGAAGTCGAAATTGGTACAACGCTAGGGTGTCATTTGTGGGGCTGATTTTATAGGTGCTGATACTGGAGTTATCCTTCTGCGCTCTTCGAACAATTCCATTAGAATTAATTCGAGCAGCTTTAATTTTATTGTCTTAAAGATGTTTCAATGTATTTCCTTGTAATGTACAAAGTTCACAGGATCGTAAGCGACAACAAGACAATGTTTTTACTGTAAATGTCCCTGAACTCGCTGTTTTCTTGAATAAGGCCGTACAATAAAAGAAACAAACAATGCTAGTCAATGATTCGTTTACGTCATAATAGGAAATAAATACTTCCCTTTGCCTGATACCTATATTTACTACTGTGTATCTGTTTAATAATGATGACTATGTGCAGAGTACTGATGTTAATAAGTTTTTTATATCGTCCTCTAATCTTTAGATGCGTAATACGGAACGCGGTCTTCATTAAAATTCACACAAGATATTAATTACGTCTTTTCTGCTCTTTGTGATATTGAATTAAAAAAAATTGAATGATAATTAAATTAAATGTGAAGCGCAATTAAATGTAAACACTAAAACAATAGTTTAAATACAAAAAAAAAACATTATTGGATTGTGACGTAGTAAGCTAGTAACGACATACAAATATTGAACTACAACCACTTTGTTATGTATAATAATTTGAAAAAAGTCAAGCAGGGTTTACCTTTATTGAAAATACCTTCATGTAAAAAAGAGCCCTTGAAAATGAATGATTTCCTTGAAACAAATCATCGATATCTGATCCTTATGCATTTAATTTAAATATATTTCATTTGATACAGATTCTCGACTAACTAGTTTCAATTCGTAACATTAGTGCGACTATATATTATCATAATTATTAGTAAGTAGGGCGGAAATAAGATAACTTTTTAGTTATTTACTAAAATATATTCGACCTTGTACAGTCATGTAATCGTGTTTTTGTAACTTGTTATTGTTGTAAATTGTTATACCAAGCAAATCACATGAGATAAATTCACGTTTTAGAATAATTTATATAAAAAAATACCTGTTTAACAGATTTAACTTCAGCACATGTGGCCATATTATAAAATTTGCATTAAAACATAGTAGCAAGTTTGTTATTGTCTTTTCCTATTTTTAAATACGAAGTTAAGAACATTATTTACCTAGCATCTGCCTATAAAGTTTGTTTGATCAAATGTTAAATTGAAATATTTATAAAAGGCATGTATTTAATGCGGCATCTAAGTAAAACGAATACAAGTTCCAAAAATAATTAGAGTGGGTACTATATATAATGGGTTGGCAGCTAATAAGGAGTATCGTAATAGGTAAAAGTTAGCATATTAATATGTCAGTTATAAGCTTCGTTTTAATTTAAACTAGCAGTAATTTATTTTTTTGGGAACAGAATTAGTATCTAAGCGGAAACTTGATGATAAATAAAAAATAGAAATTGGGCATTCATAAATAATACAAATTTCAATATTTGGCAAATTATTTTATCTTAAACGAAGTGTTTCGTATAAGTAAATAAAACGCTTCAGTCTTTTAAGCCAAGTTGACGGAGCCCTGCTTCGCAGGGCTCCTTTTTTTTTTTTTTTTGTTTTACGAGGTGGAAAATCCCTTCGGATCTCCGACTCTTGGGGAAAATAAGAGCCGGAGTATGTGGTGTTTCCACTAAAAACCACCTCGACTTCCGCCATGTACCCGTGTGTCGGAGGGTGGGGCATCACCAAAGCACTCGTCGCCACCCTCCGACGGGTATTGGCCCGCCAGATGGTCAGGCCGGCCCCGAACAAAACCCCCTTGGCGACGGATTAAGGTGTTGGACTCCGCCGCCAAAACGTCCAGCGGCCGCAGAGGATAGGGAGGACGGCAACGCAACACCGCATTTCCTCTTCCTCTGCGGCCCCACCGCGACGCATCGAATGGTGCGCCCCCATTTGGTCGCGGGAGATAGGGCGCGCGGCAACGCAACACCGACACGCCTCTCCTCCCGCGACCGCACCCGACTGCGAGGGACAGACAGAACTGTCCCCCGCACCCGCACCGTTGGACGCATCCTGCGCAGGCCCCTCCAAGCCCACGCGGAGCGTCCCCTCCTGGATCCCTCTTAGCTTCACCGCGGGTGACCAATCCACGGTTACTGAGCCCCCCCACCACGACAAGGTGGAGATCCCACGGGGGGGTTCGCAGGGCTCCTATTTTTGGGTACAGGATCACAAGAAAACCTAACATAACCTACCTACCTAACCTACCTATCATTATTAGTCGCCAAGTAATTATTTATAGCTCCTCGGCTAATATTTCAATTCACTCGTATAGTTTATTCACTACCTAAACGCAGCTGCTAGTTTTTAGTTTTTATAACACCCTTAGTTTTGAATCTTATTTAATATAATAGTCGCGAAAATATTTAATCGCTAGCAAGTTATTTTATTAGTTGCAAACATTTAGTAACCTTTTAAGTTATTAGTCACTTGCAAAATAATAAGCTTTTATAAAACCCATCGATAAAAGAATGCGAAAAAGTCTTAATAGATGGTCAAACACAAAGTATTTAAGACATTTTAGAATTCATAAAGATGTATCAATATACTCAAAGTCCAAGTCGTATTTAAAGTATATGATTTTATAATATGAAAAATCACATTCAAGTGTTGAAATGCATAATGGTTATAAATGTCGTGGAAACTCTGTACCTACCGACTTATACGTGTAATAAACCTATTAAATACCATATTTAGAGAAAATTTTACGTGAAAACCCATGTTTTTCTAAAGACGTTTAAAAGAATAAATGTCATTTTATTATTCTGACAAAAATAAAAAAAATATGTTGAATTATACGAAATGATTGGTAGTTGAAGTCAAGGCTGCGATATCTTGGCGGCATCATGCCGTAATGTTATCGGGTAAGTGACTATTTACTATCATTTAAAGATTGTATCGCAGGAAGTGATCTCTGTCCCTCTGCGTTGTACCTACCTTGTAAATGTGCTTCAGGCTTTGTGGTCCTATTCACAGGCGGTAGCGATATTCTTGCTCTCAGTCATGCGTACCATGACAAAACACTGAAAACACATTTTTTTCATACCATATTATTCTCATATATTACGATTTTATGCTGTAAATGTTTAGAATAAACTTAAACTTTGTTTAGAATAAGATTAAATTAACTTGCCTCGAATTACACGTCTTTGATTTCTGTTAGCTCATTAGCATTGCAGAATTATAAATCTGTCGTGTGTTGGCTCAACTGTTTTAAAATAAACCGCATGGTTTCGTATGGAATCGCAACAGCTTATGTTATGTATCTGTGATGTCGGTGACATTGAACGCTCGACCCGATTAAGCATAAGCAGACGATTCGCGAGGCCGCATCGCCAATGTCCAATGTCCTACTGTACCGATTGTCCGATCATTCTCACATAATAATTACAGCACATCTTTCATTTATATTGGAATATTCGATAGTTGAATTTGCCATTGAAATTGTAAGTTTTTTGTGAAATAACTTACGTTGTCTAGTTAAACATCTAATTACTATCTTTCTACAAATTTTCGAGAAAGTTTGTGAGGATGAATGAAAGATATTTTTCACGCTAAACGGTTGAACGCATATTGATGCAACATTGCAGTAGGTAATTTACCTTAAACATCAGAGTAGCCTACCCTTTGTTGCGATAACAGGCACCCACGTGGGCTTAGCAACAGGCAGCATCTAATGTTTGATGGTCATTTTAACCACTGAAATTATAACCCTCACCTGGAATAACTCAGGTACTTTGACTAATGCATCATCTAATGACTACCTACATTAATAAACGCCGCTTTCCTAAACGATCCCTACTTGCAACATTGAGATCATATTTTACAGTTATTGTTATTACAAACGGTACGGGAAAACACAACTACAGATTAAAAATTCTATTCCATGATGCACTATGTGATAAAAGAAGTTTTATTATCTATTCAATACGTCACAAAACGTCAGAGACTGATTGTATAACAATAAAGGCGACATGTCAATGCTATTTCTACAGAAATAGCAATATAACTACAGTTTAGAATAAATCCGTAAAGATATATAATAAAATAATTACGGGAAGAGCGTGCTAGATAGTACAGCTATCGTGAAATTTGCGCAAGACTAGGTACGATAGATATCTAGTTAACTATTAAGCAGTTGTAGTGCTTCTAGTTCAATTAACGGCACATGACTGTTAAGATAGTGATCTACTATGTATATTTATATATTCGAGTAGAATTGAGGTGTAAAGGGTGGGTTCGAGAGTCGCACGCGACGAAGTAGAACCGGCGACACCGGTTGTGCTCGGACCATTTCTGATAGCCTTCATTGTCGGTCACTACGCGTGGTGCAAGCTGCGAATTTTTTGATCGCAAGTAGTTTTCTTAGTACTCCTTAGCTATTTTTAGATGGAGTAATTTTATTGTTATGTCAGTGTTATAAACGACAATGTATTTTGAAATAGACGTAGCGTTCACTTCTAAAGTTTTTTATTGTGTTAGTTTTCTTTTTTCGTAATGGGGTAGGCAATAGGCATAGGGTTTATTTTATAAGAAGGAGGATATTTTGTCTCCTTGAAAACGCAGCCACCGTTTACGATTTCTACAATGCCAAGGGCACAACAAGTATCCAAGCTAGACGCCATAAAAACATATTTTTATTCAATAAACAGTCATTACGGTAGCACAAGTTGGTAATATAATAAAATATCTTCTTTCAACCAAATTGTAAAAATGATCTAGTATTAAATTTACGAACCATAAATAACTCAGTCAATCCAGATTAAAAACAAAATAAAGTCATTCTTCTAACTCCTTATATTTCACCGCCATTAAGAGTACAATTAAGGCTAATAAAATCTACACATAGTTGGGCAACACTGAGATATTTATTTAATATATTATTGCAATCCACGCGCGACCTTAAATTCTATGAAGGCTTTGTATCATTATCGAGTGGTATTCACTCACTATAGATCTATTATGATTACTATTGATACATCGTTACAAAAAACTGACATACTTTGGACTGACACCGTTGTGTGTTGGTAATCGTTTAGCACTCTTGTCCGGATAAAAGAGTATTTTAAGACATTAAAAAATGAAATCGGAGCAGATATTTTGTGTGTGCTCTAGATACGATACACGTGTTGTTAAGTGCGCCACTAGAAACAAAGAATTTCTAATAAAAGGTACAAATTGCGTTTAACCATTTATTAGGTTACAAATTCCATATTATCGCTACCTAATCTGATTTATTGATAAAAGTTGATGATAATATTGCTCGCGTCCTTGCAACCTTTAGACCGGGTATGAGTTTTCGATATAACCTGCATAAAGCTTCAACGATTACTTAGCTGTAAGAACATAAACCTGAAATGGATATCATGACTGTAATTGAATAGTCATCAGACATCGTACATTTATATAATTCACAGCATGTCATCAATAATAGTAATTTCATCATCTTATAGTCATGTCATCACGTTATAGTTACTCTTTCGCCATGTCGTGTCAAAACTGTAGGTACATCATCATTGTGACCTCTACGCTTCAAGTGCCAAAAATCGCTAGTCGCTCCGCGCTTGTAACTTGTACCCCAATATTACGACATCAAAACGCTACCGTGTGGATACGTGATCCTCTTCTGTGCCCTTATAGGGAGATTTATTTTACGCACACTTTATCACTTACAAAATTTCTTTAGATAAGCGAAATCACCTTTAAATAAAGTTCGACATTGAGAAAGGAAATTGTCCATAATCGGCAGATTAAATTCATTGATTTTTTCATTGTTCATGGGCAATGAAAATATATTATTTAAGTATAAAAGGATATTGAGAAAGATTTTTATAGAATGTTCTACTGATTCCACTTACTCAGATTGAATTATATTTTAACAAACAGTGACTTTTGTAGTAACAACCAGTTCTTTTTCGTATTGTTTTTTTATAAACAACAGATAACGTGGTCAATCATAGACACGAAAATCGTCAAGTTCAAATAAATTAGGCACGTAAAGCGTAACCCGTGTCTTTGGATTCCGTACGTCAGTAGTCTTCATTGTAACGTGAGGGACTATACAACATTAATTGCTGAATGGAAGCAGGTATTTAATTTAGTTGTCATAGTGTGACGTGCACGAAGTATTTAATGGTTATAGCAAAGTTGATAAAAAAAGTGCTCGTCATTGTGTATGTCAAGTTGTGTCCTTGATGGTGTTTGATTAACTTTATGGAAACATAACAGCTTTAGGTAAATACAAGGTTTATCTATATACCTCGGGGAGTTAAATAGTTAAACGTTGTTTTGAATAAACTCTACGGAAAAAACTAAAAAGTAGAGGTGTTATGTTTAATGTTTATGCCACTTATGTAGCAAGCAAGTAAGTACAGCTTTGGCTAAATAAGGTATGAGATTGAGTAATTTGCAATATCTTTTATTGTCTCCCATGACTTTGTCCATTTTGCCAGGTTGGCTGGGGGGCCATGATGGTGTAGGGAATAGGACTGTGATCCGAAAAAGAACTTAAGAGGAAACACAACGGCCGTTTTTCCATGCAAACGTAGTCTCCTGTTTTCTCCCTGGATAATGCCAGTAGAGCAATTATTTTTTCCAAAAGATGTATGGCCCCGATTGGAAATTAAATATTAAAAAAGATATGAACCTTCAAATACCTCAAAAATTGGCCAGACTTTCCGCTGTGTTCAAACATCCAAAAAACAAATTTGGCTAGATTACCGATTAAAAAAAAGGAAAACAGGAACACGGCTAAAGCCTTTCTTTAATTTAATATGAAAAAACTAGTTAAATCGATGAAGTTTTGGAGAAGGAATCAAGGGAATACGAAACGTTGATTTTGTGTACATTTAATAGGTATTTTTGGTCCAAGCTGCAGTTGTCTCTATCGCGCTCTGCGGGGGGAGGCTTGAGGCTGCGCGACAGCAATAGATTTTACAAATACCTATTTTTCAATTGTCTCGCCCGTAGTGTTTCCTCTTAAAACCAAATAATAACTCACAAAAGTTACTAGTAATTTCTATGATATTAACATGAAACGTTGAATTACTATTCACACGTCTAAGGAGTACGTATGAAACATCAAACAGCATACTTGGGTGTCAATATAACTCTTACTGAATTGGAGTATTACGACATTTGTTTTGCAATTACCCGAGCACAATGCCCATGGTTGTACGTCCACGGCTGCTGGATTAGTTCATACCTTTGGAAATGTACGATGGTACATTTCCAATTACCTGCCTTCGATATAATAGAAGCAATTTTCTTTTGGTACCTATATATGTAAGTAATAGTCACGCTTCTTATCGCTATGGGAATCGGTTATATAGGTTTGTTTTCATATTTTTCATATGCGATAACATATGAAACGCTGTCATTGGTGGTTAACAGTCATTCTTGGTGGCTAGTTACTGTTTTATTTTGCAGTGTAGTTGATGAGACAGCGTTTGCAAGGTCCTGACTCCTGTCCATGGACTAACTGCTATTTTAAATTTTCGATATATTGCTAAAGATAAAAACGATGGGCAGTCAGAGAGCTACACCATTTGTTTTTAACGTTGTACAATAATTTTCCGTACATGACTAAGAAGGAGAAGGAAGTCCTATAAGATAAATATTCTGAAGAGGACATGATGACGTGTGGATCACCTCGTCCAAAGATATGTTCCTTTCCTCGACGTTTCAATCCTACAGGGTCACACAAATTGCTTTTGAATATTACCGAGAGATGTTACGCTCATAAAAACAAAAAATATATTAAATTATGTACAGCTAATATTTTTAGAGAGTACAGCTACAGCTAATAGTAATATTTTTTGAGGGAGTGCAGAAGAACATAATTTTTCAGGGTCCTGTAGTAGTAGTACTTGAATGCGTGTAAACTATGCCAAATAGTACCATATATTAATGATATTGCAGGTGCCAGGTAAAATTGGTTTACAAGTTTAGGAGTACTTCATCGTACTCGAACTTATTTACGTACCTCATAAATGTTGTGCTTCAGTCCTAATGGCAACTACGAAATCCGACATTGTGCATGGCGACACACACTTGACCGGTTTTTTCTATAGGTTTTCAAATAACGTATTTGTCTATACTACAGAGTCGCTTCAACACTTCTGTTTTTATCTTACCAGCCAAAGCTGATTACCATTCAAACTCTATAAACACTATTTCTTTACGACTGAGTTTCCAATTTAAATCAATCTATAACAAGGAAGATACATTATAAAGTTGCGTGTGGCCAATTATATGTTCACACGTAGAAACAAGTGTATATAATAGTGCTTGTAAATCAATGGTACGATAATGTAAATCGTCTTGATTGTGATCTGCGGCATGATGTCACACGGCCGGCGTTGACAAGACCTTGCGGACGAAACTGCCTCTTGTTACTTACACAGGTATCTCGAACACGTGAACTTATAATATGTCATTTATGTATTTCAACTCGTCATACTTGTGTAGGTATTATTTTTGTGTAGAACATCTGTTTATACATGGTAGAAAAGCTGATATTCTATCAAATCTTGTTAGACTAGTAAGCGGATCCCGGGCTCCAAGGCACGTAAGTCTTGAATGCAACAATATTATGATGAGGTCTTTATATAAATTTGTTTTTTAATCAAATCTAGTTTTCCTATGAGATTTAGTCGGATTTTTGGAAATTACTCGTTACTTTTAAGGCTTGTTTAATCTGCATGTTTAATAGCTGCAGCTAGCAAATCTTTTTTTAATCTTGTGTTTTGTCATGCCCGATTTATTTGTTTAGATAACATAATCCCGTAACTTTAAATAATATTAATACCTAACATATTTCTCTGTTTATTATTGATTGAAAACTATATTGCGAATATCGTATTTTATAATTTTCATATTAATGTAACAATATTTTATACGAGTAATCCAGACAAAGATGAAAATATAATATGAAACAGAATTGATATAAAAAATAATAACCTACTCGTAGGTACCCTCTATTTCTCTTTGGAGATTTTCTTAATTTGTGCCCTAAAGTCTATATAAACCAAATGTTCATCTAAAATTATTACCTGATTTTAATATTTGGATAAATATTAACAAGTTGAAATGAAATTAATTCAGATTACAATGAAGCTAATGAAATGATTTCAAACAAATTGGGTGTGATTTTCACAATTTTTATAAATAAGCAATAGGTAAAATATTGTCCGTCTGATGATAGAAGAAAGAAATAAATTCTTACTGCCCAATTTCAGCCCGTTAGCTTGATAAGAGACGCCTAAAGAGAAGAGAAGAAAGCTCGTGGTATTTTTAGACTCACGCCTGTATCCCCGAAGGGGTAGACAGAGGTTTAACATTACACCCATATTTCGCCATGAATTTTTAGGTCCCACGTAATAGGAGGCAAGCCTATTGCCGTTACCGGCTCCGTGCTGCTACTGAGAATCCGGAAAAACCCAGTAACACTTTTGCCCGACCTGGGAATCGAACCCGGGACTTCCGATCAGCAGTCGCATACGCTATCCACTGGACCACGGAGGCAGTCTGGTATAGTAAATCAGGTCAAACTCGTGGTATAGTAGCCCAAATCCTTTTTACCTTACAATCATGGTCACAATGCTATTGTGACACATAAGGAAAGGCCTATGTCCAATAGTGGACTGGGGAACTCAGTTATGAATCGAATATTTGTAGCAATTGCTGTATCAGCAAACGACTTAAGCATCATTTTTCTTCCGCAACCTTTGTTCACATAAGGATCATCATCCTCTTAGCGTTATCCCAGTTTCAATCTGGGGTCCGCTTTCTAGTTTAACCGGATTTGGCTGAATATTAGCTTTTCCACAGAGCGACTGCCTGTCTGACCTCCGCAACCCGAAGAGATAGCGATATTCCATGGTTTAGACTAGTGTCAGTTAATTTAGAAGGTACTGAAGCCCTGTAACGACTGTCGAAGATCTTCACGACCGGGACCGACGGCTTAACATGCTCTCCGAGGCACGGGACAAGCGATAATTAACTATTCAATACGCACATAACTCCGAAAATTCATTGGTGCGCGCCGTGGATTCGAACCCGGTACCCTCTGCATGGCAGTCTGTTGGTATATCCACTCGGCTATCGCTGGTCTTGTTCACATAAGGATGCTACAGTGTTAATAATTATTATTGTAATGATTGTATATGACTACCGAGGTACACTAGCTTCTAGTTCTAGTTATAACCAATGCCAAGTGGCTGGATTTTCTTTGTCTATAAGATTGGAAAATACTCGATTGATTGATACAATCATTTACATTGCTAAGCTATTTGTATTAATGATTCGTTTTATTATATTATTTAGTTATAAATGTTACTTGTATGTAACGCATCGCTATATAAGAATTGCTTTTTCCTGCAGTCAACTTGTTTGCAACTTTTAAAGAGCAATGTACAATTTAGAGGATAGTTTGACTTTTTGAAGTTATGTGTTATTAATTGTTTATTATCGCTTGCTTAACGGTGAAGGAAAACATCGTGAGGAAACCTGCATGTCTGAGAGTCCTCCATAATGTTCTCGAAAGACATGTGAAGTCTGCCAACCCGCACTTGTCCAGCGTGGGGGACTATGGCCTTACCTTTCTCATAGTGAGAAGAGGCCATGCCCAACAGTGGGACAGTTTATATACAGGGCTGATGATGATGGCAATTTTATTAGGTCTTGAATATATTCAGAGCTTAGCATGACTGTAGCCTCACGTCATATACAGGGTGTCACAAGACCCATCACCAAGCCGAAGTCTACTCGTTTAGGACATCATGCCAAGTCAAACTAAGCAATAATAAAACCTGGGAAACGACTTTTTTTCTAAGTATTCACTTTCAAGCCGCTATAAAAAATGCACGTGTGCAATTTTCGAAATACCTACTAATCCATGGGTGCATAGGACATCTATAGAACAGGTTGGCGGGATAAATGCATTGATTTTGTACCTAATTACAAAAATTCCATAGTAACTTTGAACCTCAATATCTCCTGAACCAGTAATTTCCCAGGTATGGTGCCGAAACAAAAAATGTTCGTAATGATTGGTACAATATGGGGTTTCAGTTTTCGTTAAGGGTCTTTTTACACCCTGTATTATCCAGATTTGTACGCGTTCGTTGTCACACTCTAGACAAGCTAGTCGAAACGCTTACAAATTCGAATTCTTATAGATAAAGTCGTATTAAGGGCACTGAAGTCTACTTGATACATCTTCGTGCTATGTTGCTACGGCGAGTAAAAAATCCAAGGTCTATTATGAAGAAAATTTCTGTAGGTGGATTTAATGGGTGGACAGTCTACATTACCTGATGCTGGCAGCAACACAGTTCTTTGTTTGAAGGCATACGGAATTGCCATATATTACGATCACTACCGGTTGTAGTGCATATTATTCAACGAATCATACAAGACATATTTGACAATACATGGTAACTAGTTCTAACTAAAAAATTGGTTGACTTGTGCCACTCAAACACGGAAGTTCTGGTTTCTATTATGATGTTGACAACAACAACAGCGTTAGTTTTGCGAAGTGAAAAATATTATCGTAATTCATAGCACTTTCACTGTTCCTTAAATAGTAGCAGTGATTGTGACGGTTGCATGATTCACTGAAACCAGGAGACCACGCGGGTCATTATTTATAACGATAGCGTTAGCATACTAGTCTGACGCGATCACATCCAACTTTCAGTTGATCCACACAATCTAGCCATATTTGGCGTAACAACTCAATTTAGAAGTTTGTGTGCTCAAGGCAATTTGTGTTTAATTTTTAAGCCGTTCGTACGTAGGTATTGAATCGGCTGCTGCCAACCTGATGTCATAATCACGGCTTGTTATTATATAACGACTGGTTTCAAGTATTTTTTGTGTTCTCATTTTGCTTTGTTACGCGTTTATGTCAAATTGTTCGACTACTAGCCTCCTGTTTGTTAATACGCCAGCACTTAACTTGTATAAATCGGCGAAATATCAAGATGAAATCGTGATAAGTGAAATGAAAAATATCCTTTTACTTTATTTAAATGTACATGAATATGTTCGGGAGAAAGTGATGAACAATTATGAACACTCGTGTGAACGGATATCCTTAATTTCTTTTACTTTTACACGTATTCGAGTTAAAACTGTAATATATTTAATTAAAGATTATGTATTAAATGTGGTGCCTCCATTAATTATGATGTGTTTTGCTTTTATGAGTTGCGTTGACAGGTTGATCTTATTTACTTCACGATTATTGGCTTTCAGTGTTCTTAAATTCCAAGTATTAAGAGATTATAACTTGTGTGTTATGAACACAGCGAGTAAACATATATCAAACTGTCAGTTGTACTAGTAATTGCCAAGGAACATACACATTACGCTATTAGCCACGTGTTGCAAAGTCATAGCCCTAAATTACGACGACGCACTCACAATTTGCAACAATATTGCAGAAGTGATGTCGAAGGACAGAATGAGTCGTATAATATGTAATAAAACGACATCAGCTTAGTGACTGGTAGGTTCACTAAAAATATGGAAGTGTCGTCAGGGTCGAATGACGTAAACTGTACCATGGAACTCGGTAAAAATCTTGCCACGATTACTCTAATAGCAATTATAATATTTGAGCCGTAACGCAGTATGTATGAAATACTTTATTTCCGTTGATATTTGGAATTTGTGTTGACAAGAACTTGGTTTTGTAACCAAGTTAGAAGTATAACTCAATACAGTTGGTTTTGGTTTTCTAAGTTATGCTGCACGGAACAAATAGATTCTCGAGACGCTCACCAAGTTGTTGTTGAAACCGTGTTATGGGAGGTTTATTCCTGGTACTTCATCTGATGCATGGCCGTCACTCTTAAAGCCGCCCTTCTTGCCGCCATGATGATCATCGTTTTCTGCACGCACTGCACCACCATCCTCTGCCCATTAGCACTGTACCTTAGAACTGAATTTAGCATCTTTAACTTGTTTAGTATCCCCTCTTATGGTGAGGTTGCGCCAAGATTTTCCTCGTGCGTGTTCTTGTATCACCTTTTGATGTCTAGGAAGGCCTTTTCATGAGGTTAATTTGATGTTTGAGTTTAAGTAGTATAACATGGACTTCATTGAACAACAGTATTCGTGTCTAATGTTGCATCAATAAACGCTATTTACGTCTTGTTGACTTGAAATGTTGCTTAGTAATGCTGTAGTAGCTATATTTACTGCTTTATTAGATGCCTCACAACACTATACATGCTTTACTTTTATAAGTGTGATCTTTACGCTGATGCTTGTTTAATTTATATTGTATCGTGGCTTATTCGCTTTATCATAACAGTACTTCTCATTTAGTTCAAACAATGTAGCTAGAACTGGAAAATACTTGCCTTCTACTTAGCGGCATCTGGCAATAGCTGGCAATATGTGGCAGTAATATATTTTCATGATTTGAGACAAATGCAAGTGGATTACAAGATGTACCAATTTTACACCTTAAAGTACTCATCACTTTAATGCTGTGATAACGATACGACGAAATAATCTGATGATTTCATTATCCTAACATCCCGTAACCTCAAACAGCAAAGCTAGCCTTCTACACATTAATATAAAACAATATTCTTAAAAGTATAATTGATGAACAATAAGAGAACAATTAACAATAATATCATGCGTCAGTAATGTATATGTTTTGTCTGCAAAACTTGTTATTTTGTTAATTGTTAATCTGCTATGTATAATGTGTTTGTAGAATTGTCATATCTCAGTACATTAAACTGTTTTTTATCTCCGTGTAGTTGAACTTTTACTTTGTATTTTTTTTCACTTTATCGTCTTCTACTTACAGTTTAATGGTTGTGTGGGTGTTATAGTCGTGATTAGTAATTAATTCAAGTATATCACCGTCCCATGGTGTACGTGGGAGTTGGTATTTTGTAATAAAAGTGGCGTCTGTTTGATGTCGCTATTGACAACCCGCTTGGCGCGTTGCATCAAGTGAAAAGACATGGAGCTACTAATATTTTTATGATCTTTTTATTATATAAATATTTATTCAATTTTTATTAGGTTTTGGAGAATTTTGGAAATATTGATGTAACAAACATAAAAAAACCTAGGTTTATAATGAAATACATATCCTATTGGCCTTCCTATGTCCAGCAGTGGACGTCTTTTGGCTGGTATTATGATGATGAATGTGTATATGTAAATATGTCGTTAAAATTTTGCTTTTTGTCTATAGTTTTACCTGCTTTGTGTTAGTAATCTATACTAATATAATAAAGCGGAAGAGTTTGTTTGTTTGTTTGTTTGAACGCGCTAATCTCAGGAACTACCGGTCGGATCTGAAAAATTATTTTTGTATACGATAGCCCAGTTATTCCGGAAGGCTACAGGCTATATAACATAACGCTTCGACCCTTTGGAGCCGGGCAAAAGGCTAAAAAGGCTAAAAGATAATGTCGGCTAATCTCAGGAACTAGCAGTCTGATTTTAAAAATTGTTATTGCCTATGATAGCCCAATTATTCCGAAAGGCTATAGGCTTTATAAAATTACGCCACAACTTTTAGGGGCCAGACAAAAATAATAAAATGGTCAAACGAGAAGGGGGAGGGTTAGGTCAAAGGCAAAAAAAGGCTAAACGAATAGGATACAATCTATACGGGTAACGTTTTCGAGATTTTCGGGACGCTGATTAATAATATGAAATTTATTTAGTGATCCAAGATGGCGGACGGGAAATCAAAGATGGCGGATGAGAAAATTTTAAAAATCAATATGGGTATCGCCTTCGATATTTTAAGGGGTGGGGAATCGAAATACAACATCTATTTCGTGATCAAAGATGGCGGATGGCAAATCAAAGATGGCGGATGGGAAAATTAAAAAAAAACAATATTGGTATCGTCTGCGATGTTAAAAGGGATGGGGAATCCAAATACAACATCTGTTTCGTGATTCAAGATGGTGGATGGGAAATCAAAGATGGTGGATGGGAAAAATTTAAAAATCAATATGGGTATCGTCTCTGATGATTTAAGGGATGGAGAATCCAAATACAACATCTATTTCGTGATCAAAGATGGCGGATAGGAAATCTAAGATGGCGGACGGGATTTTTTTTAAAGTCGATATGGGTATCGTCTCCGATATTTTAAGGAATGGGGAATTCAAAAATACCATATTTTTTCGTGATCAAAGATGGCGGATGGGATGTTTTTTTAATTCAATATGAGTATTGGCTCCGATGTTAAAAGGGATGGGGAATCCAAATACAACATCTATTTCGTGATTCAAGATGGCGGATGGGAAATCAAAGATGGCGGATGGGAAAAAATTTAAAAATCGATATGGGTATCGTCTTTGCTGATTTAAGGGATGGTGAATCCAAATATAACATCTATTTCGTGATCAAAGATGGCGGATAGGAAATCAAAGATGGCGGACGGGATTATTTTTTTAAAGTCGATGTGGTATCGTCTCCGATATTTTAAGTAATGGGGAATTCAATATTATATAAAAATCTATGTTTGTTTGTTCATCATTTATAGACTCTGAAATGATAAGAGATTAAGCGCTAAGTCAATGGTAACTTTGGAAAAGGGGCTTGGATAAAAGGGAATTAAATAAAAACTCTTAAAAAGGCGATACGGAGTTCGCTGGGTCAGCTAGTGACTAATAAGGAAGAAAATACGATGTCATTATAATTGTTGACTGCTTCGTTGGTCTCGCGGCATAAATGTGCGCGTGGGATTGGGTCTGGGGTTCGATCCCCGGGTCGGGCAAAGTGTTATTGGGTTTTTCCGTTAGGAAATTCTCAGCAGCACGGAGTCTGCTAATGTACCCGGTACGGCAATAGGCTCTCCCTCTATTACGTGGGACTAAAATAAATCTGGCGAAAAGTGGGTGTACCTCTGCCTACCTTTTCGGGGAAATAGGCGTGAGACTATGTATGTCTCTCTCTCTCTCTCTTTTTCAATTTTCGCGCGCCTTTTATCCCCGAAGGGGTAGGCAGAGGTCTAATATTACACCCACATTTCGCCATGAATTTGTAGGTCCCAGGTAATAGGGGGCGAACATACTGCTGATGCCGGGCACGTCACCAGACTCCGTGCTGCTATTGAGAATTTGGAAAAGCCCAGTAACACTTTTGCCCGACCCGGGAATCGAACCTGGGACCTCCGATCAGCAGTCGCATACGCTATCCACTGGAACACGGAGGCAGTCATGACTATGTATGTAACATGTATAATTGTTGAAATCTGTAAATTCATATAATACAGGTAAACCGCTTACTTTTAATTAATAAAGATCGTATGCCAAAACCCTTCGCTAATAGTATACCAAAAATAGATTTCTTAATAGCACCTTTACCTATTTAGGCAAATAACGTCTCTACATAGTGTTAGTAGAGTCAAATCTTCAGCAGAGAAGTCAAACAGAACAAAGAATACGTAGCGATATTCAAAGTGTATTTGTCCGCAATGCCGTATCCAAAGTCAAGTACAGTGATATAAAGTATAGTAAGCGCCCGTCTAGTGGGCGTGCTCGGTCTACTAAGTACAAATAGTTGGCCGCTCCGCTCCATGCGTATGGATAAACCACCGAATGATCTCGCATTCTGTCTATACCGATCTAATGTACCTACATTATAATTTATAGAAAGCATCGTGTTCATTTGCTTAAACTTTCAATTTGATATGGATTTATGAATGCCGTGTTTTCTCTTAATAATTTCTTCGTACTCGGCGTTTACACGTTTAATTAATTTTAAAAAGTTACGTGAAACCGTGTCAAATATGTGCTTAGTTGTTGGATTATCTACTTCTTTGTGGCAGCTACTATGTATATGTGTTTATCTTAATGTTTGTTTGTTTATACACAATATTGTTTAAAGCGTAGGTGGTGTATTTACATACGTTAAATACTTAATCGATTTGGCGGCCGCTCAAAATGTACCTACATTAGTATCGTAATAGTGCTGGAAAATTCAAAAGGTTATTTTCGTGTTTATACATTTTGTTGTAGTTTCTACCTGGATGAGTCACTTTATAAAATATATCTTTAATTTGTAGGAAAGGTGTCAGAGCGCACAGTATCTGTTGTGGAGGTAACATATACGAACGATAAAATAAATTAATGATAATCTCATACAGAAGTGTTTGCTTTTTAAAACGCTACAAAACTGTGAATTACAGTGGAGCGATGAACAGTGTGTATAAATTTCCCTGGCATTCCCACACACTAGCGTCACCGTCCGGCGTACGTACGCAGATGTCCTCTGCGTTAGTGTGAGTGTACGTAGCGTAAATACACTACTAGACTTATTTAATGCCTTGTAAGCCTTATCCACTACACAATAGAGTCCATTCTCGCTTGGTTTCAATTTAACAGGTACAAGTATAAGGTTGTATTACTGTACCGTATTGTTTCACGTTTACGCGTCTCTGTGTGGCGAGGTTAAGTGGAGCGGCGTTATCTCAGAACAGAGATGCCGTGGAGTATGGATTATACGATAAAACAATGTGTTGATGTAATATGCATTTTATAATTGCTCCATACTGATTTTCAGGTAGTTGTCTTGTTGTGATCTAAATAATCCTCTAGCGTTTAGTGTGAAGTTAATTATTTTGTGTAAACACCTTCAATTTAGCATCATAAATATTTACTTTTGACGTGTAGAGCAGTGTTTATTATTTATGTTTTTACGAAGCATGTGAATTTAGTAAATAAGCCGTGTCGTTTGTGTTGGAAACAGTGATGTAAGAGCGTAAGGTGTCGTGTGTCGTGTGCGCCAATAATTAATATAATAATTAGCGAGGGTTTAGCGCATTGTCCGTCCATTCTAAATGTCATCGAACGGGGTTTCACTGTTGCGTCAATCACGGGCGGTCACCTACTTTCGCGATCGACTCGAGGCGATTAGTCGACTACATTCACCGAGGCCTCGGATCACCTCTACGCAACAATTGTTTCTGTAGGAATCTTTTATTTATGGCAGCGTGGCGCTGCGCTAGTGTGAGTGGGCCGTAAGCGACCGTGCCCGTGTTTTACCTGTACGATAAAAATTTGTCATCAATCTCAACCCTACCTAAATAATAATAAAGTCTTATTTGAGTCAGTCACGACAGGCACAGAAATGCCCTACCGGCAATAAGTCAACGCTCGAACTCGCCTGTTTGACAAGATTCCAACCGCGTCTGTCCTGTTTGTTTATTGTAATCGGTTTGACAATGAGCTTAAGGTGCGGTTTCGAGTGATCTCCCGGCTCGCGCTCTCTTGTGATTGTTCTCGGCTACTCTGTGCGAGACTGTGTTTGTGTTTGTATTATACGACATGTATACCGGCTTACTGTAGATTCGCCTCTTAGCATTCATAATTGCTTGGCGACTGAGCGGCTTTTAAAGCTCGCCGTTGATTGGTTTTTATACGCGGTTCGAGTTCGATTTTTTTATTTATACGTAATTATCGATATCGCTACAATGGGCTATGTGCGTTTTGGTATTAATAATTGAAAAAAGTGTGAAGATGTAAGCGATACAGGCGAACAATGGCGAGGGGCGACAAAAAGCAGTTGATAAGTGGAGGACAATCCTAGCGCAGATAACGGAAGGTCAATGAGGGATACGTCAGACGATTGAAATGGCGCGCGTCGGCACTTGGGCAGGTCGCGCGGCGGCGGTGCGACGCGGCGCGGCGCGGCGTGCAAGAGCGAGAGCGTCTGCCGCGCGCTAGCGGCGTCCCTGTCGCGCGCTCGCTCCACCGACCTCCTTGGATGTGCGGCCGCAAGGTCGGCCGCCTTAATTAATAAACCCACCGTAAAGTATTTGAGGCCGATCGGAGAAGCGACTACAATCTTACTCGAGCCTTTGTCTAGTTATTGACCCGTTCGCGTCCCACGACCGAGGCTTTTTATTGCTCTAATCTATGTACTGTGGAGCCGAAAATACGCCATTGGGCGGCTAATTAAATAACACATTCAAATATTTGTGTTTTTTACTGGCACGTAACGTAGCTCTGTCCGAAAAGTAATCTTAGCTTATTGTGTAACAGAAGTAGATACAAAAATTTTGTTTTATTTACATTTGTGAGATTAAATGGCCGATATCGCTCTAATAAACGTGGTCGTTGTTCATGGAGGTATTAATAGTCATAACAACGGCTAATGTATGCAAATAATATATCATGTATAGTTGGTAGTGAAATTGTTGAAAGAGTGAAATTAAAAAAACGAAAGTTTTCTACTTACCCCCGCGATGGCGACGAATTAAGACGTTTCGTCACATCCGTGTCGGATTAAATCTTACTTACTCGTTTGTGTGTCGTAACTAGATATTTGTTTACGACAACAGATATATATTATCCACGTTGTACTTGTAAGTAATAGATTTTGTAATAAAAAAAAAACGGAGAAACGAGTGTTGTTGACACTTCTTTCACATAAAATATTGTTGATTCGATTAGGTTAAATACTTATATTGAATAATCGATGAAGGCTATTTTGTGCCCAGCAGTGGAACAGTTTATAGACAGACGGCAGTGATAGAGTCATTATTATTACCTATTACAAATTTTAAAATATTTTTACTACAGTTTTTATAAAAGGTCAATGAACTTAGAATATACATAAATTCAATCGAAAATTACTAACTGCAAATACACTCACCAAATTTTGAACTACTTTCACAATTAATAGCATTAAATCGAAGCAAACAATTTTATTTTAATAAAATAAGTAAAAAATCGTTTTCTTAATGCTACCACCAAGATTAAATAAATATAAAACATCATCTAAATAGATATATTGAATTTACTGAGTCTACAAGGAGCAGTGTAGAGCTGCTTGTACCTACGTCTGTACGTGTGATTGTAAGCCGAGGAAATAGCTTATTGTCAGGGGCTAGAGCCGCGAGCTTTATGCTCTATTGTCGCTAAACCCTCCCGCGTACTGCATCTGTCTTTGAGTGTGCCGACATCGTATCGATGCGTACGGGCATTATGTTTTTTGTATAAATTCTGATTCAAGTCAGCCATTTTATATGTTTAGTATGAATTCCGATTTATGTGTTAAAGTCAATTTTAAGGCTGTTGTTTTCGAGCTTGACTTCTTGAGAAAGGCTAATCCAGGAAAAGCTGAAATAAATGGAAGGAGAGTGAAATTATATTTTGGTATACATTCTGATGTAAATCTAAAAGTAAGTATATTTTAAAGTCTTTATTTGTTTTTATTTCAAGCTAAATCCTTGAGAAGGGGTGGTCCCAAAAAGCTGAAAGCAGGAATAATTGGAAGTAGATTGGAAGAAGTAGAAGTATTGGGAGTTCCTTACTCTGCAGTAGCACATTATAAATTTAAAGTAATAATAACTTGTTTTCCTGACAGAGCTTTTGCAGTTTAAGCTGAAACAAAAACAACAACTGGATGCTAGAAGCACTGATGGAATTAATATGGTTTAACCATTTAATTAATGTGTTTTCGATTGTTGCCGTAGCCTTAGCAATCAATATACCTACATATTAAATTGTTTATTTAAAAATATATTGAATAAAAGTATTTGTCCAATTTAAAAATGATCATGCATTTAGCATTAGAATATAATAATAATACTACAATTATTTCGATTAAAATAACAATATTATAAGCAACAATCGATAATTTATCAATTGATTTATCTTTGCAATCTCCTTCAACATTAAAGATTAACACTAAAAAATAAACTCTACGATAAATATAAAAGTTTATTAAAACAACAAATAATATAACTCTGTATCTAATGCGTTGCTTATGGGATTGCTATAAATAGCGGTTTTGCAAATAACTGGACTGACGCCGGTAACCATGGCCGTGTCGCGGCGTGTATTCTGTAAGATTTCCCATAGAATTATTAGTGTACAGACGTGCGTATAGGCATAATAATGGAGGGCAATTATTTTAATTTATTTAATATTTTTGTAATTGTAATTAGGTTGGTATAAGCTATTCTTATTGAAGGCACACGTCAATTGCACATCGTTGTAAACTAACTGTAAAATAACTGAGTGCTTATAGTATTTTTTTATTTCATTTCATTTTAGTAGGAAATAAAAAATAAAAACGTGTTATGAAATATTTTTGGTAGCTAATCAATTTTTTACTTTATATAAGTTATTTGTCAAAGAAAAAGCTCTTAAAATTAACAAAGATAAAGATAAAAAAACGTGATTTAACCGGACCATTAAAATCCTACATAAAATAGTCAAAATAACAAAGAAGGATTACAAAAGCGCAAAATAACCAGACCTCGGTCACAAAACATTTAATTAATGCATTAACTAAAAATATATTAATGAGCTAACACGCAGTACAAAACGTATCATAATGCGGAACGCGCTCCGTTGACAAATCATCATAATCTATGCGTGTCTGAGCTCACATTGTTGGCTTATGTAAGTTGGAGCGTCTTCTACTTTCGAATCAAGTTTATTGACACGGCAAGCTCGACAAATGCCCGACGGTTCACAGTTACATCGGCATCGCTTTGATACCGCACTTACCTCATTTGACCAACGAAATCAACCTTATATTTATTTCATTTCATTCGTTTCATTGTAAGTGTATCCAGACTGATGACGTAATTGTTCTGATGGTCGACGGTAAGCTGTTGGGTGTCTTAGGTTAGATTCTCGTGTGCAACATTTCGCGTAGTCATTGTGTGGACATAGTAAACTCCAGCTAGAGAAAGATCTCTATCCCTTTCTCTTTCTCTCTCTGTCTCTCTCTCTCTCTTTACATAAAATTTATTTCCGTCGATATTTTTTTTTAGTATTATGTATTAGTTTGATATTCTGTAGGTTTATTGTATTTTTGTAATTATTAGTTAAGAAAATGTTGATTCGTGCAAATACGGCCAACTGGTAATTAAAATTAATTATCAATCCAATTTGTACATTTTTGAAGCTGTGCAATAAGGTTTATTATAAAATTAATCCTGAATATGTACCAATGCATTAAATACTTCATCTCCTTCCACATATTTGAAGCTATATCCTCATAATTTTACCATCAAGATCACTTCATCAATTTATTTTTTTATTTTATTTATTTAACTTTAATTCAGGTACAACCCATACATTTGTTAGTTTTACTTAACCTATGTTAGTATTATGGACACAAAATTTTTAATTACGCCACCTCCCTGAAACACCCGGCAACAGTACATGCACTGCGCACAGGTGCCCCATAAGGCGTCCTTCAGTCTTACTAGCAACAATGCTCAGAATACTGCTATCACTGCCCCGCAACCTACGCAGTAGTGAGGCGGATCTTTTACGAATGATCGCAAAGAAGTCATCCGTACGCGCTGCTGCGAACATACCTGACGCGCTGCAGAAACGAGGCAGCGACAGCAGCATCCTAAAAGCATTGTTGTATTGCACACGCAGGGCATTAAACGCTTTCTGCGTGTACCTGGTCCACAGACTGCAAGTATAAAAAGCCTGGCAATAAGCTCTAAACAGAGGTAACTTGACATTGCTGTCACACCCTGCAAATCTGCGGGCCAGCATGTTGCATCTTACGGTCAATGCCCTGCGCTCCCTCTCTATATCACAGTTATCAGTGCCATCTTCTGTAACCCAGTGACCAAGGTATTTATACTGTTTGACTCTGTTTAGGGTGGTACCACATAGTGAGACTGGTGGTACCACTTCATATGTCTTGTTGTGTGCCATAAAAACTAACAGTTCGCTTTTCTTAGCATTATACCTTAGTCCATGGGCTCCAGCATAGCACTCACATAGCTTTAACAGCTTCCTAAGAGCACTGATCGACGGACTCAGCAGCACCATATCATCAGCATAACTAATGTTGTTGAATGACACACCGTCGATCGAACATCCGATGCCAGTGCTGCTGAGTTCCTCGATCAGCTTATTCATATAGATGTTAAACAAATTTAGTCCATAAAGTTAACAGCCAGTTTATTTTACAAAACCTTACAGATAACATCAAATTACTAGGTTCGAAATTCGAGTGTACTTAGTCGAAACCATAATTCATTTGGGCGGTAAACATAAACTGTTAATAAATTAATTCGCATACGATTTATATACTTGTATTAAGATGTTTTATGTTAATTTTATGTATGGTCCGCCCCCAGCTGTATTAATTCTAAAGACTTAGTGTTGAAGCGCACTCATTAAGTTCTTTTTTATTAGCTATAAATCTAGTAGCGTAAATGGTTTTGTCGCTTTACAATCGCACTTGCTAAACACTCTCTAATCGCTGTTTAAATCGCTTATGTGCTTTCATCCGTGATCCAACGCGTTTAGAGATTTACCGCTACACGACGAATGTACTTTTATTGATGTTGGAGGAAATTCTCTTAAAATTATGTCAGAACTGGTATTCGCATCCAAGTGGATCATTGTGAGTAGACTACTTTATAAACCTCTTTTGTGCTTTTGAGGAGATCGTTCTGCTCTAGAAACTCTAGAAAGACTGAAAGGTATGCGTAACCTTTTAACATTGCATAGTATGATTAGGATGTATTGCTTCATTTATGTTCTAGATTACCTTATATAAATATTATTTTCAAACGATTAAACGTCAATGTCCACACAAAACCACTAATCTAGGCTCTTCTGCTTCTCCCTTAGGTTCCCTGCCAATTTTCCATTTCCTTTAACTTTTAGCCAAAGAACACAAAAAGGTTTTCAAATCCGTCCATCCATCGTCAGTTTTAAAGGTAGACCCATTAAAACTGACAGGGACTAGAATAGACTAGAACTAAAATAGACTCGTATATAATTATTTTGCATGTTGACAGTATGTAAAACTTTATTCTTATTTGCATAACTATTGGTGTCAAATGACCAAACATTTGACTGTAGACGGTAACCTTGACTCATAAACTTGGTCGTGCCCTCAGCATTGCAGAAGCGATGTCAAGGAAATGCAAACAACGCTGAATATCGTGTGAAAGGACTGAGAGAGAAAGCAAAAAGCTTAGGCTAATTCTGTTCTTCGTCTTGCTAGCGTTGTCTCAGTGACAAATGAAAGCATCTTTTTGGTGCCTGGGCCAATTTGTATTTAGCCAGATATGACAGAATATTAAGTTTCATATCGGTAATACACTTCATCATCATGCTTTCGTTCTACCGGCTGTGACCAGTGACTGATCTTCAAATCAAACACCTTCTCTTAGTACTCCGGTGTCTTCTAGTCTAACCAGATTTGACTGTTCCTTTTTATCTCATACCTGTACGTCTGACGATCATCCCTATGTTCTTCCTATTCTTGACAAAAACCTATTTGTAGAACCCTAGCGTCTGTCGTTAAAGCAAACTTGCTTTTGCTTATGGAATATCAAAAACCTTAATGGAACACAGGGCTCGTTTTCAAGCGTTAGAAAATTCGGCAAAATAATTAAAATTTGCACCTGATACTTGCAAGAAAGTATCAACAATTCAACACAAAATTCTAAGCAGTAACCAGCCCGGATTTGTCCATAGTGATAATAGTCGTATAACAACTGAGCTTGTTTTGGTGAACTCAACAGTAACCGCAAGTGTTTGTGGAGTGTGTACAAGACAGTTATCATAATAAACATAAGATAGATCTGCGCTTATTGTTATTATCACTCAAGACTGCTTAGTTTTCAAGCTGGTAAGGATACAGTCAGGTTCAAATAAATAATATTAGCTACAAATGATAATAAAATTAAATACTCTCGTTCTTTAAATCACTATCTATCGCTAGCCTTATGCCTAGGGGAGGACGGTAAGCCAAGATATTTGACAGTCGTTATGTAGAGTCAGTATGAATACGAGTATATAAGATAGCCGAGTGAAGAGACCGACGGACTGCTACGCAGAGGGTCTCGAGTTCGAATCCACGGCACGCACCAATGACTTTTCGAAGTTAAGTGCGTATTTAATTTAAAAAAATAAAATAATTATAGCTTGCTTAGCGGTGAACGAAATCATCGTGAGGAAACCTGCATGTCTGAGAGTTCTCCATAATGTTCTCGAAAGACATGTGAAGTCTGCCAACCCGCACTTGGCCAGCGTGGTGGACTATGGGCTTACCCTTCTCACAGTGAGAAGAGGCCCGTGCCCAGCAGTTGGACAGTATATAGGGCTGTTGATGTTGATGATGTAGAGTCAGTAAGTACCCTTCAACATTCTGACACTAGTCTGAGCCAGTCAGATCGTCGTGATAGTCGCTATCTCTTTGGGTTGCGGAGGTCAGACGGCTGTCGCCCTATGGACAAGCAAATATTATACCAGTTACACTACAAAACAACAAGCAACGCTTGCACAGGTCGCCACTTGAATGGGTGACCAAGTGTGGCGTTTACGTCTGAGCGCTACCGTGCTTCGGAGGGCGCGTAAAGCTGTTGGTCTCGTTTCTTGTCTCAGGATAAGAATCGTTAGGTCACGTCGGAGGCCTTCGGGCGGTCTGAAAACTCCGACACTAGAGTTGGCCACACACTCACACGAAAAACCAACAAACTACAAAACGGACTACAAAGCAAAAAACTTGGACTGGGCTATGAAGATGATTTATGTACACCTCTGCCCTAAGAATTCGCGTATATGACGTCAGTAACAGTTACGTTAAAACGGGACCGTTACAAAACTGCTTGATTAACTGCCACTAAACATATTAATTGGCGTGTTTGTTTTAAAGGTCAGTCGCCCTAGGTGACAGATACAGGATGTAGATGGACCGATTATAATGACCATCCGCCCGCGGCAACCTGGTAATAGTCTCTTTAGGGTAACGACATATAGCTCGACGCTGTTCGACGATCTGGTCATATAGAAAGAGGCTTCACTTTGGTACCTAGATAACTGTTAATTATCAACAGCGTCATCAGAAAAAGGGTTCACTAAAAAGAGTTTTCGATACGGTAACTAGATAACTGTTAAACATCATCCTCATCAGCCAGCTTCCATTGCCTGTTACTTGCCTTTCCAATGGCATGCCATCGAGCTCGACTATCAGCTCTTTTGATTAAACATGATAAACATATAGTATTTTGCTCAAATAAAAACATATAACTTAATTTACGGATAAATTACCTATACCCAGACACAGCACAAATAATCGTGCGCATCACGCAAAAATTCTTTCTGGGTGAGAATGGAACCCACGACTCTCGGTTTAGCAGTCAGGTACACTAATCAGTAGACCGACATCGACGGTTTGTGTGCGGAAACTCCGTCGATCAATGTGTGGTGACCCTAAATATCCAGATTACAATTGTATCATTATCTCTTTCTCTCCGTTATCTGTTAAAGCAGGACATAGTGGTCAGACTACTTCTAAAGTTTGAAGTTCATCCGTACTATGGACTGACGGTAGCAGAGAAAATTGATCTTTATGTAAACCACGCTAGAGCTTTTTTCATTTACCGTTGCTCGATAAATATTTGTTTAGTAGTAGTAATAAATATAAATCCTAACAGCTTTAAATCACTTTGTCTAACCAGGCTGATTAAAACTGGGGCATTATGATGGAAGGCAAAGCCAATTATCGAAAGGTAGTATTTTATAATGAACAAATTTTCCTTTTCTTAAAACAATATAATTCACAAATCTGTCTGTTTATATTTATGAAGAAGTTAATACTAAATCAATATACTGCCCACAGAAGTCATAATTAAAACTCGAATGTCCATTAACAGTATCAACGACTTTTAAGTAAATAAAATCATATGAATACCAATTAATAAGCGGCTTTAGTCGGTGGACGAATAAAAATACTTTTCCGTTGATTTATGGACTCAACATTATGGGCACCACGCAAATACACCATGTTACTGGTGCGGGTCAACGAACTCCGCGTACCCGAGAAATAGTTTCAGTAACTGTGACTCGGATTGAATACTTTATTATTAAAAGAAATGGTCTCTAGATCGTTTATTTTTGGATTACTTATAGTAAAAAAGTGTCAAACAGTCTATGTAGGACGCAAAAAGCAAGGATCGTATCTGTTATTGTAGTTTTTTGTCCCGTTCAAGGCGAAATTCTTGGAAAGTAATACGCCATGATTCTTGGTAACCGTTTAAGATTATTGACATGGTAGCAACAATGATGTTTTGTCAAGTACCATTGTGTAAAGTAATAGGTATCTTTTGGATTCGCGCCTTCGCGAACTTGTTTTTTTTTATCGATGGCATAGGAGATCTGTTATACGCTTGCTATTAGAGCCTACTTGTTTAATCTTGACACTTTATTATAAATTAACTGTGCCTCGTGGCTTGAACTGTTTCTAACCACACACAATTAAAACTAATTATAACAAACCTATGAGACGTCATAAGTTTCGGTTGTTCAAAGTCACCTTTCTCATAACTCAGCGTCTAAAATACTAACATGTTAAACTGCTAATAATATTTTAGATAGCCCGTGATATATGTGCTCTTTATTGTTAAGTGAAAACGCTTAATATATGCAGCAATGTTGACGAACTTTCATCTCACGACTAATTTAATTAAATACAAACTTATTCGTGTGGTTTCATCTAAAACGCTCCGCTAGCGTAAAAGGTAATAAAAATATCGGCATAAAAGCTATAAATATTTAATTATACGAGGTACAAAATACGAATGGCTCGGGTGAGTGAATCCACGTATCTTTCACACAACCATAAAGTTTACTTAGACGTACATACATACGTATACGTGCATATGTATATACAATAGTCTGCGGTAGAAGCATGTTTGTAGACTGTAATCGTTAGTCACTGACATCGAAACGCATAGCACACTCAAATGTAACAGATACGACACCTACTTTAAACTGTTTTGGATCTCACTACAAGACAGGATTTAGTCCTTGCCATAGAATTATAAAACCATTTATGAAAAACGTATTTATTTATTTAGGTTTGCTATTTGAGCTAACTAATTTTAAAGACAATTAAATAATATGTATCTAAGTATGTATAGTTAAGATTTTACACAGTTTAAGGTTAAAATTTGAACTATATTTAGTCCAAGTTTTTTTAAGACTTATAAGTTTGTGCGTATCCTTGCGCATACACGTGCCGCCCGCGATTTAAATATTGATCCGTCAAGGCTACAGTTAAAAATAACGGCATTGATCTAATCAATTTAAATAACAGTTTAAATCAAAACAACATCAATGTCATGTTGCATTCTAATTTGTGACAAATATGCCTTTGAAATTTTTTGTTTAGATTTACGCGAGCCAGTAACACTGACTTACTGATGCAAATGGATGCGATACATTTGAATATTAAAACACTAAAACAAATAAAGTGTCAGTTTAGTTAATTATTTTATTGCAGTCGTCGAACTATGTATCAAGATGATCATAAAAAGTGTCAAACTTGGACTCAAATATTTTAATTAACATGACAACATTCAGATTTTTTGGACAAGTCAAAAAGTCATATCTAGACATTAAAAACTTTTTATACCTAATGACATAACTGAGGAGATATTTAAATAAAGAAGAAATACTTCTTCAAGGTGAGAGAGAGCGTTTATGAGAGGCATCACTCAAGAAACAATGTGAAGTGTCACGTCTGCGTCTTCGTCTTTGATATCATCTCGAAAGCGTACCGAGCGTGTAGGCATTTACATAGATCGCGCCCACTCGACTTCATCCACCGCGATTTTTACTCAGATACAAACAACTATTACACGGCCGAGTTGTTATGTTAATAGAATATGAGACAATGTACAGCGATCGGGTGCTTCTTAACTTGCGGGTGTTTGATTTCACCCGTTGAGACAGGTTCCGAGGCCGGAATGCGTCGTGCCGTACACCAGAGGTTAATAAAGCGCGCACTTGCTCGCTACTTTATTGCTTTTTGTGGTCATAAATAAAAACGCTTTCGAGAAAAAACAATTTATGCTTTATCGAGTCTGTCAATTTCGGTGTCCGGAACGCTCATGTGTTTATGTTTGGATTAAACGGACATTTTATTTTTCTCGAGTGCAACACCTAATTAATTGAATATTATACATAAAAAAGTAATATTAAATCATTTAAATTATCACTGTACGCTCAATTGCGTTATTTATGAAGATATAAAAGTAATATGGCGTATGCTTATCTAGAGTCAATGATCACTAAGTATATTTTCGCGTCCGTTAAGTATTTTGCATTTAGTTGTATTGTGGTTCGTTTCTAATGTGCCTTACTAATTGATATGTATGTATAAACATACCGAGCGTCGAACAAAAATAAAAAGCTGTTAATATTGTGATGTCGATAAGAGTATTATTGAAAGTCGATCGGTATAGATATAATGAATTGTCTATCACTACTATCAGTGCGGAGGGCCTACGCAAAATCGTAGCAAACGTAGGCGCGCGCGTCACTATGACGTCAGTGCCCTACGACGCGCTACGAGAGCTACGCACAACCCACGCGTCGCACCCTCCGCCTTGCTTCGACCACCTACACACTACCGCCCATATTTACGACCAGACATGACTAAAAGCTTCATATTCAATAACACATCACATTATTGTACAAAAAATCAATATTTTCTATTTCGACTTAACAGGAAAATAATTTAAAACCTCTGATAATCTGCAAATATTGTGCGGTTATTAACTCGCATTATATACACTTAAGACAAATTGGAGACTATAAATTATTTGAAAGTGAAATTTCATATAAATCGGATTAACTAGTCGGATTTGCATGATTTTGCATTCGAAGTTGGCGAATCAATCCATATAATATAATATACGATGCAGAAATGCAGATAAAATGTGTGTTCTTTTTAGGGTTCCGTATCTAAAAGGTAAAAAACAGCATCCTATTACTAAGCCTCCGCTGTCTGTCTGTCTGTCACTAGGCTGTATCTCATAAACCGTGATAGCTAGAAAGCTGAAATTTTCACAAATTATGTATTTCAGTTGCCGCTATAACAACAAATACTAAAAATAAAAAAATAAAATATTAAGGGGGGGTCCCATAAAACAAACGTGTTTTTTTTCGTATTTTTTTGCTCAAAATTACTAACGGTAACAGCTAGATGCTTAAAATTTTCTCAGAATATGTAGTTGTATATTACCTTTCAAAATAAATAATTAAATTAAAAAAAGTAAATAATAAAGGGGGGCTCCCATACAAAAAACGTAATTTTAAAGCAATTTGCTACTCAATCTTAATAAACAGTTAGAAACTTAAAACATATTTAAGTATACATACAACAAACATTATTTTCTTTTATAGGTGATGGTACGGAACCCTTCGTGCGCGAGTCCGACTCGCACTTGCCCAATTTATTTTTTCATAATCTATCATTTATGTATATTTCAAAATCTATATATATATATATAAAAGAAAGTCATGTTAGTTACACTATTTATAACTCAAGAATGGCTGAACCGATTTGGCTGAAAATTGGTGGGGAGGAAGCTCAGAACCAGGAAAAACACATAGGATACAATAAAATGCAAAAATATATCTAGGAGGGATTTTAGAGAGGGTCGAAGTTTGTAGAGACAATCCTCCTCAAACCTATTGACAGTAAGAACGCATGCGCTGTAATAATTGAGTGCTGCGCATGTGCTATCTGTCAGTACTGTCACATTATACATTGTCATATTATGGTGTGCACTGTCATTACTTCGTTCTCTTACTTATATAAACTAATAATTATTGTAACAGCCTTGGCTAATCCCTACTAATATTAAGTATAAATTCGAAAATGTGTATGTATGTATGTTCCAATTTCACGCTAAACCGGCTGAACCAATATTCTCTACTCATAAATGCGAAAGTGTGTAAGTATAGAGATATATCGGACCATGGCTTTGAAATTTGACTGTATGCAAACTGATGTTGTTGAGCACCTTTCGGTAGATAATGTCATGAATACTGACCAAGTTTCTTCGTACCCTATAGAGTTTCTGACCTCCTAACGATTATCAGGAGTACCTTCACGCAACTTGAGACTGAATGTTGGTGTTCCAGTCCTGTTAATGCGGAATCTTAATGCACCAAAGCTTTGTAATGGCATACGGCTACAAGTAACACCTAGGACGAAACATTATAAAAGCTATTCGCGATGAAGGGTTCCGTAGTTGAGGTATCCACTTACCATAGCCATTATCTTAGTCTAACTATTAATAGTATTTGTATAAACGATAAAGCTATATCTGCGGTTTTTAAGATGTGCTTTATTTCAAAAACTGCTGACTACATATCGTTCAAACCAATTTTCGTTAAAAGTTTTTATAACTATCTACAGCATATATTTTTTTTAGATTTGTCACTCTCTTACTTTAAAAGTTTGAGGGACACGCACACCCATTTT